>CM057380.1:19708333-22707500 GCA_030015415.1 Cynopterus sphinx
AAAGTGTGCCCCCTCCTTTCTTGAATTTTATTTCTACAGTCAACAAGAAAAGTAAATCTGGTCCACAGTAATCTTCCAAAATTTCTAGTTGCTCCCCAGTGTTTTTACATAAATGACTTTACTACAGCTTCAAGATGTGCTGGCAATAAATAGTACATCATTAAAAACATGTAAGAACAACAAAAATTAAATACAAAACACTTACAGTTCTGTGTTCATTTCCAGTGTCTGAGGAATTGCCAGCACTTCAGAAAAACACCCAATTACATATTGCCCTCCATCATGACATAAGATTTCAGAGACCCAAACTCTACACAGTAGTTTCCAATCCTCAGTATACATTGGAATCACCTGGAGAACTTGAAAAACAAGGCAGCCAGTTACCCACCTCCAGAATCTGAGTTAATTGATTTGGGGAGAGGCCCCTGGTCTTGGAATGGTTTCAAAGCACTCATGTGATTCCAATAGGCAGACAGGGTTGAAAACCACTGCTCTAAACCTAAAATTGATTTGAAATAAAGTAAAAAAATCTTGGTTTCATAATTTCTCCATCCCATGTTAAGTTTTTTACTTAGGAAACAAGTTTTTAAAGGTTTAGAACATTGAAATCATGGCAACAAAAATAAAATGATATCCTTTATTTCAAACTTTTATCCAACTGCCACCTTAGGTGAATTAGAAATCATATACCATACAGGTAATTTAGATTTCATCACTTTCTTCCTCCAACTACATGTCTAGGCAGGATAGCACAGTCTTAAGAGTATACTCACAATCAGACTAAAATCCCACCTCCACCACTTAATATCTAGGTAACCTTGTGACATTTCTCTGTGAATCAATTTTCTCCTCTGTAAAACCGAGATAACAATAGTACCTACTTATCATGAAATTAAAAAGAAATACATGAAATAATACTTGCAAAACATTCCACATAATGCCTGCATGAAACATTCTATTGTTTTGGCTGAAAATATCAAGAAAATATGGGCAAAAGATGGCATGATGAAGTATATAGTATTTCCCACACTTGCAAAAAAAAATGTGTTAGAGAAATGAAATATCTTGCATTTTTCATTGCAAGATCGTGGATTTAGTAAATTGTGATTTAGAATCTGAAGCCAAGTCATCCTGATCTTGAAACTCCTGTTCTTCCCACAGAAATTCTTTTTCCCAATGGGAGAGGCCACACAGTGTGAATGGATTCTCTGAGATCTCACTTATCTTGGAGGTGGTTTGGATGACAGATGTTCTAGTAGTGTGTGTGTGTGTGTGTGTGTGTGTGTGTGTGTGTGTGTGTGTGTGTGTGTGTGTGTGTGTGTCTACATACACACATATATAGAGTCTTGTTTTTCTGAGGAATTTTTACTTTTTCTTTTTTTATAAAGCAAAGTCAAAGTTAGGACAAATTTATAAGCAATAAAATACCCCTCTTAAACTTTGAGTAGGGAAATATTTCTGCAGCAAGCTCCCATTCCTCCGCTCCCACACCTCTCTTCTACAGGCACTGCGTTTCTCAATCCAGGGCATAAGTGAAAGTCAAATGATGTAGCTGGACTAGGTACTTATTTTCTATTCTGTCCAGATAGGAGCTCCCTGTTCCATACCCTCAGGAGCTGTGTGTGCTTCATGCCGTCACATGTGGTTGCAGTCTATTAGCCAGCCAGCCACTTTCCTCTGGCCATACTTCTCTTGCCATTGTTAAACATTTTTCAGTGCACCGCTGCTTCTCCATCTTCTTCATTATTGTTTCTCAGAAATGATAATATATACTCTTTCCCAAAATGTGTGTGGAATGAACAAAAGATCCTAGATATATCAATAAGTGCATGATAAAAGAAAGCATTACGTGGCCAAATAAATTTGGGAAGTGCAGGCTAAATGAAGTTTGGTATCAGAGCCTTTAATATTCTAATGCATATTAGGGGTCTTCAAGAGGAAAACACAATATGCAACATTTAAAAATACAGTTTTAGAAATATGAAATGCCCCTGGCTCACCCACACTATTGTCATTAAATTTCACTGTTTCCCAAAAGTGGTAGTTTCCAATCATCTGTCCTGCTCTTCACTTGCTGAACCTGCAAAGCAGATCCATTAGCAAAAATATTCCACTAGTAGCTGCAACTTTAGTTCTTGCTCAATGAATTATGAAATATAACTGCAAGAATACAATAACAGTCATTTAGAATAGGCCCTTACCTGGGACTGAGATTGTGATTCACCTTTCACTTCAACAGAAAATTCTTATGAAGCTAGAACCAGAACTTCCCAAGCATACCAGAAACATGAGGATAGCTGGTTAACTGGAAAAGTAACTTGGGATAGTTACAATAAGGAACAGCATTTTTTTACTCAGATCAGAGCATAAACCAATATATTGAAAACGATATAAGGATGAAGAAATAATAACATGATAAAGGCGAACTGGAGAATGCCAACCTAGCTTAACATTAATCTTTTTAAAAACACAATTTGAGTTCAAACTGCATATTCCTATTTGGACAATTTTCCATTCATTTTTCCTCTTGATTCCTCATTTTCTTTTTAAAGACAGGCCGTAATACTTTCAGGTTAATTTTATTACAATTCAAATAGCCTAATTTTTATTCTTATACCATTGTATTATGGATACTATGGGGCTGTTTCATACATTGTTGAATCTTTTTGTTTCGCTTTTTAGCCACAGTTGTCCATGCTTAATTTAATTAGAAGGTGCTTTTCTTTAACCTTGAATTGTAAGACTACTGGAGCTTTTTTCAGCTGAAAGTTTTCCTCTGTTTAGAAAAGGTGAGGAGTGTTAAAAATATTGTGAATACATCCTCTCGATTACAGTCTTATCAAATAATATCTAACTGTACTGATGAATAATAATTAATATAAGTTAAGTATGATATGTTAACTTGGGGAGAAATTAAGTTGCTAAAAATATCAAATATTTCAGGAAAGATGTGGAATATTGTTGAATTTTCTTATTTTGGAAGTGCCAGAATTTTGTTATTCTTTAGAAATAAATAACTCTAAAAAGTAGTCTTTATGATCTTATACAAATTATTGCCACTATTACTTGTTTAAGGACATGCTAAAGGTGATATTTGGTTAAAGTGGTATGAATATATGAGAAAAGAGGTGCTACATATGTATTAAGTAATAGGTATTATTATAATAGAATGAAGATGGTATAGATCAACTCTAATGGTTGCATTGAGTAAAGCCATAACATAATGCAGACATGGATCAGACGGGTTATAATGGATAGTTTACATAGTAATCTACTCCTAACATAATGTATTTTAAGAGCTTGCTGATGAGAGGGAAAATAAAGTATAAATAAAAATAAAAAGCAAAGGATAGAGGAAAAAAATGGCATAGATGATAGAGACTGTTTATTCCCCTTGTGACCAAATCAAAGTTCTGACAGAAACAGAGCAAGGAACAAGCAAAGTCACCTGGGATCTAGATGAACAGAAGCACTACAACTAGGGAGAAAAATAATCAAACTGCAACAGTAGAAGGTAGGAGAGGGCAAAGATGCAAGGCTGCCAGTCCCAAGTGGCTGAGTGGGACAGAGGTTGTGGCAGTGTCAGTCTGCAGCTTCAGATGCCTCTTAAAGGGGCCATGTCCACAAGCAGATTTTCACCGCGACAGACCTGCTTGCTCTGAGCACCAGCGCAGGGTCATCTATGTGGGAGTGGAGGGTACCAGGGACTTAGAGGGGGACACTGAGCTATCAGAGTGATGGCCAGAGGCAAGGCTTTCTCCAGGACAGAAGTGCCAGTGGTATCCATTGTGCCTCTGTTGAGCCCTCCGCACTCTCAGTGCACAGACTCAACACCACCATAGCTGAGAAGTCATCAAACAAGATAACAGAGGTCGCTCCACCCAGAGGATTACCTGAAACTTTGCCTTTCCTATCTAGTGACCCCACTCAAGCCATACCTAGTGTGCCCTCAGTGAGCCTGATGCTCCTTGCTGAGCAGCAGCACCAACACTCACATCGTTGGCCACTGGCCTCTGTTTCTGGCATGGTTTCCTGAGGCAACTATGAGCACAGTATCTATGAATTGCTGGGTGAATCTTAACAGGTGGTCCCGAAGGGATACAGGCTGGGGTTATTTTTGGCCTGCAGCTGAA
This sequence comes from Cynopterus sphinx, assembly GCA_030015415.1. NCBI lineage: Eukaryota > Metazoa > Chordata > Mammalia > Chiroptera > Pteropodidae > Cynopterus > Cynopterus sphinx. Next base: position 19,712,467 of record CM057380.1, read on the forward strand.
CCCTCTCAGAATTGGGCCACTGAACACCAACTACACTAAGCCACACTAATTTGACTGGGAGACTTAGGAGCTTTGCTTAGTACACAAAAACAGACACAGAAATGCGGTCAAAATGAGAAACCAAAGAAGCAGAAACCTTATGTGAGAACAGAACAGAGATCCAGATATAATGGAGTCAAGCAATCTAACAGGAGCAGAGTTCAAAACACTGGTTATAAAGACACTCAATGAACTTAGGGGAAGTGTAAATAAATTCAGTGAGAACTTTAACAAAGAGATAAAAACATAAAAATGGAAATGGAAATTGTAAAAGGGAACCCGTCAGAAATGAAGAACATATTATGTGAGATGATATTAGAGGCAATCAACAGAGTGGACAAAGAAAAGGATTTAACCACCAATATAGAGGATAGGGAAGCCAAAATACTCACTCAGAATGGCAAGAATAAAGAAGCCAAGATTATAATAATTTAAAGAGTCTATGTGACACAATTAAATATAAAAATATTCATGTCATAGGGTACTTGAAGGAAAACAAGAAGTTTAAGATCTATTTTAAGAAATAATGATGGAAAACTTCCCTAATCTAGTGAAGGAAATAGACAAACAACCCCAGAAAGCTCAGATATTCTCCAAAAATATGAATTCAAAGAGGCCCACACCAATACACATCATAATTAAAATGCCAAAGGTTAAACACAAACAGAGAATCTTAAAAGCAGCAAGAGAAAAGCCATTAGTTACCTATAAAGGAGCACACATAAGACAAGACAGCTGATTTCTCTGAAGAAACCATGCAGGACAGAGAAGCTTGACACAAAATATTGAATGTGATAAAAACCCAGGACCTACAACCAAGGAAATTTTATCCAGCAAAGCTATCAGTTAGAGTTGAAAGACAGATAAAGAGCTTCTTGGACAAAAATAAGCTAAAAGAATTTATCCACACCAAGCCAGTATTACAGGAAATGTGGGAAGGACTTCTTCAAGAAAAAAAAAATGTATCAAAAACAGGAATAAAAAATGGTTATAACTATGTTCCTATCAATAGGTACCTCAAATGGAAAAGAATTATGTGCTCCAACCAAAAGATAGAGAGGCTGGATGGGTAAGAAAACAAGACCTGTACATATACTGCATACAAGAGACTCACTTCAGATTTAAAGACACACACAGACTAAAAGGAAGGAGATAAAAAAGATATTACCTTGATGGACCTAGAGGGTATTGCACTGAATAAAATAAGTCAGATGGGTAAAGACAAATATCACATGATGTCACATACGTGTGAAATCTAAAGAATAATTTAAAGAAAAAGAAATAAAACTCATAGATACAGAGAATATTTTGAGGGCTACTAGAAGGGAGAGGTTTTGGAAGACAGCAAAAAAAGGGCAAAGGGGTTAAGAAGTACAAATGAATAGTTACAAAATAGACATGGAGATATAAAGTATAGTATATGGAAAAATAGTTAATAATGTAATAAATATGTAAGGGTACTAGATTTAGTGGGAGTGATCACTTTGTGAGTTATTTAGATCTCTAATTATTATACTATACAACTGAAACTAATATAGTATGCCAAGCATAATTGAAAAAAACTCATTGACTTGTACAATGTAAATATGAGTTACTAATTATCTATTAAATTTCAATAAAACCAGAAAAAAAAGTAAAAGGCAAAGATGGTATTCTTGCTTTATTGGGCAAGGGAGCCTAAAAATTAAAAGAATTCATGAATTCTCAATTCAATAAATTCAAAATTTATTTAAATAAGTGAACTGTTAAATAATCTGGGGAGAACATTTGACTAAACCAATCTTAATGAAAAAAAGAGTGAGGAGAAACTATACATTGAATGTAAATCTATAGACAAAGCATGTATATGCTTTTGATGTGATATTAAAATATAGGGTTATTTTCTTGTTTTGATGCTGTTTAAAGCAAGTTTTATTTTTCCCTAAAGACTATAAGAACTACATTTTAATTTAACTAACCTGCAGCCCAGAAAATAAATATTGAGACAGGACATTACAAACTACAAGCAGAAACTAAAATGTGCTGAATGCAAACAGATTATATCTAAAGTTTTCAGAAATGCTCTTTAAAAAGGCTTTAGCAAATATCATCTAGTTCTCACCTCCAGTTGTCTCCCTGTCTTTCCTTTGCTTAGCAACAATATAACGTTAAAATCTTTTGCCGTTCTGGAACAAATATTGCCTTAACATTTGTAGTCTATCTTTATGATTTGTAATGTGGTTGTTAAAATGATGGTGCAAATGCTTTTGCTGTAGTGCAGGTGGGAGGGGACAGGTAGTAGTCAATCATTCAATGTAAGTGCAGGCCAGAATGGTGACTGTGTTAGTGGGGAGGGCAAGAGTCACTGAACCAGTGTGGACTAAACAAAATATATAAGTCACTGGCAGGAAATGAAAATAAATTTAAGGAAATTGTATATATACACATACATACATACACACACATACACACATATGTGTGTGTGTGTATATATATATAGTGCTGAAAAACCTTTCAAAAGACAGGCTTCTCTGTGTGAACCAAATATTAACAAAGAAAACATCTCAGTAATGCTAACAGGAAACACCGTTTCCTGTGTCTAATCTAACTTGCGTGAATTATAATTTAAAACTTTTCATGAATACCACTCTGCTGGGCACAGTACAGATCCATGGAAAATATATCATTAACTACTTATTCATCATTCTGTTCCCTTCACTATCCACCCACAAAACCCCAAAAGATTCACTCTAATATTCAAATATTATAAAAGGAAGTAATTACTTAAAATTGAAGCTATTTATTACCCCACAGTTTATTATGTAACTGGCTGTCGACTTACACTGCTCACATAGTTTGTGGTTGTGTGGGGGTGTGGTTATTATTTAATGGAAAAGTTCTAGCTGTAAGAAAAGTGAGAACAATGTTTTTGTGCACTTATTCAGTAATAGATATAATAAAGTATAAGTGATGTCTATTAGATTTGAATTTAGTAATTTATTTACTTTTTGTTTTTCATTTTTAGGAGAAAAAATATTCTTTTTTATTATCTAGATAGGAAAACTAAGACTCCACATCTAAATGATCAAAGTCTTATTTACATTTCCCATAGTGCATGTTTATTTTCTAAATATATGTTTGAAAAACACATGCAAAAGGACCTCACAAAGATAGAGTTCTCTGTTCAGTCAGGTTCCAACCTCCTCATTTTAAAGCAACATGGATTTTAATTTTTCTTTTTTGCTGGAGATAGTCTTCGATGTGGAAACAAAGAAAAATAACCTTTTTGTAGATGTTTAAAATTTTGTTTTTCAGTACATAATAACCAAGGCTCTCTTTCAGTTTTATATTTTTCATTTGCTAGTCACTATATAAAGACACGCACACAAATAATTTGAAGGGAGCAGTGGGAAACACACTCTATTATTCTAAAGTTCCATTACCTTTAACATTCCAGAAATCCCCTGGGCATTCTGTTCTTCAGAGTTCAGTGCTCTGAAAGTCAGAAGAATTGGTGAATGAAGGTGTGAAGAAAAGAAGAGGTAAGAAAGGGCAGGATGAAAATAACACTGTTCTTAAATAGAAACCAGAGTTCTTTGTTCATCTCATTGTGAAACTTGGTTAAACCATTTGGACTTTCATATGTAAGAAAAGTGGGAACCTTTAAAACTGAACTGTTAACACAATAACGTTTAAGTTAAAACACATTAAATGAAAATTTACCTATGCAACTAAGGAAACATTATTGAATATATAACCATGCCCCGGTCCAGATCTACATTTGTTTCTATGTGTTTTATATCCATCCTCCAGGCCATAGCTTAATTTCCATCTCAATTGCACGTGATCACTCACCTAATAAGGGATTCAAAACTGAAGTGAGCCAGAATTATGGTCATTGTTGAAACTGAGGGATTAGTGCATGGAAATTTGCTACACTATTCTCTATACATTATTGTATGTTTAAAATTTTCCATAATAAATTTCCATTAAAAATTACTCTAAATCCCAAATCCATACATGTTTATTTCATACATTAGTTTTCCACATTTCTCCCTTAATTTGGATTTGGATAAGAGAACAAACAGGGCAAGTACTAAAATTACTATCACTAAACATGAAAATTATGGTTAAAAGAAAAGTAGAAAATAGCATGGAATATCAGAGAAAGAAGAGATCATGCTGAAGTGAAAAGACTAGGAAAATTGTGAATGACAAATAACATTTGAGATTTGGACATTAAGATGATAGAAGGTAGCTTGGATGGTGTTTGAAGAAAAAATGAGGATGGGGGGATTAAGCAAAGGCAGAGAAGTGGGAAAATTCTGTGTGGATTAAAGGAAGAGAGGTTGCCCAGTGTGTCTAGAACATAAAGAACAAAGAGAAAAGTTTTGAAAAGCAGAGGACACATTATGAGAAGTCTTGATGACGAAGGGTAGTAAAGAATAGGAATATTGAGCATGACATTAGTAGATATTTTTAAAAAATTTTTTTTAAAGAATGAAATAGCTCCAGAAAACTGTATAAATTGCATGTAAATGGTTCAATGAATTATTGTAATGTGAATAATGTTACCATCACCAGATTAAAGAGTATAGCATTACCACCACCCAACTCCAAGCCTCTCTTGAACCCTACCTCAATCCATACATCTATTTTTCAAACACCTTTGATTACCTTGACCTGTTTTTGAATTTTCTGTGAAAGGAATCATACATTAAGTACTCTTTCACTAAGAATAAGTCTCCTTTCACTAAGCATTGTGTTTGTGATATTCATCTGTGTTGTTTTCTTCATCTATTATTATTTTGTTTTCACTGATATTTAGTATTCCAGTGTATGAAAATATGCAATTTATTCAATCCATTATTGATGGACATTTGGGTTTTTCAAATTTGAGGCTATTACAAATAATGCTGTTATAAACATTTTTTATATAATTTTTGGTATATACTTGTGCATATTTCAGTTGGATATGTAGCTAGAAGTAAAAATTCTGTGTCATAAGATATGCATTTACTCAATGTCTGAATAATGGCAGTTTTTCAAAGTGGTTATAAAAGTGTGTACTCTGATTAGTAGTATATTTGAGGTATTGTTCTACATCTTTACCAAAATGTAATGTAGTCATTATTTTTAATTTTTGTTATTCTAGTGGGTTTTAGAAATTTCCCCATGTGTTTTTAATTATTAATAGATTTTGGACATGTTTTCATATTTCCATTTGTCATTAGATATCCTATTTTCTGAAGAATGTTTTTCAGATATATGTTTTTTTTTTAATACTAGGCTGTCTATCTTTTAGTTATTGACTAGTAAAAATTCTTATATTATCATGAGACATATTCTTTATTGAGTATATTGCAAATACCTCCTTCCACTCTATTGCTTAACTCTTTATTCTTTAAATAGCATCTTTTAGTGAGTAAAAAGAAATCTTTACTGACAAACTACAATCTTTTTCCATTATAATTAGGAAATTTTGTATTTTGTTAAAAAATGACCCTTTACTACTCATTATGACAACATTCTCTTATATGACTTATAGAAACATTATTGTATTTGATTCTCACCTTTAGACCTAAAATCTCTTGGAACTGATTTTTGTATGCAAACTCTCCTTCAAAATTAAAAAAGATTAAATAAATATTGAACTACAGGAATGATGTGCATGCTGGGGTGTTTCAGGAAAAGTGTACTAGTAACTTCAATTTACTTTGAAATGCATCAAAAAACAATGAAAGATAGAGAGATAGGTGGCAAGATATATATGTGGCAAAGCAATGTAGTAAAATATCAATGGTATAACACAGATAATGGGTATACCGAAATGCATTGTAAAATTATTTCAACTTTGATGAATGTTTGATAATTTCTATAATATGTTGTAAATATTAATCAGTGCATTTTAGTCTTAAATTAAGGAAAGTTGATATTATCTCAATAGATTAAGATGAAGCATTTGATAAAATTTAATATCTCAGCAAATTAGAAATAGAAGAAGACTTACATAACCCAATAAAAAATACTTATTGTGGGTTGAATTGTGACCTCAAAAAAGACATGCTGATGTCCTTATACCTGCTACCCATGAATGTTTGCTTATCTGGAAATAGAATATCCTCAGATGTAACTAATAAGTTAAAATAAGATTGTATTGGATTAGAGTGGGCCCTAAACCCAATGACTAGTGTCCTTGTAAGAAGACTATATGAAGACTCAGAGAAGTTGATGTGAAGACACACAGACACAGAGATAATGGTCATGTTGAGACAAAAATTAGAGTAATGCATCTATAAGCCAAGGAATTCAAATGATTTCCAACCATCGAAAGCTAAGAAGAGGAAAGGAAGGCTCCTCCTCTAGAAGTTTTGAAGAGAGCATGACGCTATCAATATCTTAATTTCAGAATTCTAGTCTCCAGATTTTGAGAGAATAATTTTCTGTTGTTTTAAGCACCCAATTTGTGGTAATTTGTTCAAGCAGATCTAGGAAACTAATACTGCATCTATGAAAACCTACAGTTAACATTAAAATAGAAACTCCATTCCTCAAAGACTGAGAAATAAGCAAGGATGTCTGTTGTAATTGCTTCTATTTAACATTGTACTTGAGGTCCAACCCAGTGTAATAAGGCAAGAAAAAGAAACATGGGAATACAGATTGGAGCATATATAAAAAAATTAATTAATTATAGCCAACATGGCATTGTATGTAGAAAATCCCATAAAATCTGAAGAAAGCTACTAGAATTAATAAGTGGGTTTGACAAACTGCATGACTGAAGTATCAAAAACATGAAATATCTAGCAATTTTTAACAAAATATGTGTAAAATCTGTACACTTTAAACTACTAAATGTTGCTAAGAGAAATTCAAGTAGACTAAATAAATAAACAAATATATCACCATGATTTGGAAACCTCAATATTGTTAAGATGTCAATGTTCCCCAAATTAGTCTGTAGATTAGATGCAAGTTTGAACAAAACCCTAGGTTTTTTCTTGTGGAAACTGATCTAATAAACCTAGAATTGACACGGAAATGCAAAGAATCTAAAATAGTCAGGACAACTTTGAATAAAAAGAACAAAGTTGGAGGAGTGACACTACCTGATTGTTTTACTATAAAGCTACCGTAACCAAGACAATAAGGTGTTAGATACTATGTGCCAGATACTATGAAGAAACTTCTCATACACTGATTCACAATAAGTGAATACACAGATGCCTATTCACTACCCATTACTCGACTTTAGTAATACTCTTTTTAAAAAAATCAAATTGTTTCTATAAATACAGATCCTGCAAAAAAAAAAAATTGTTTTCTCCAGGCTCTACATGCTCTATAGGCTGCCCTGAATGGAGATAATTTTCATTTCCTCACCTCAATCCTATCTATAACGTAAAAGTTAAGGTCATCTGCCACAGTGAGAAGGCTAATGCTTTTGTAGAGGCTTGAAAAAAGTTGTGAAGATTTAATATAATTATTACCAATAATGAGAGACATAGTTATTCGTGGCCACATAAAATTAATCATGACCAGTGTTAAGGACTTGATTAACTATGGAGACCATAAATTTGTACCAAGTAATTTATATATTTGAGGAATTTTATTCATGCAATTCTCAACAGCTCAGATATGAGGCAGATAGTGAAGTTAATTCTAAGGTGAAGACTTACAAGATAGATGTAACAGAAAGATGAGGATCCAAGGGAATTAGAGAGGCTCAAGTGAACAATTATGGGTTCTAGGATTAATAATGAAGTAAACTAAGAAAGAAGTGAAATAGTAGTTTTTGGAGACAAAATGCAAAGCAGAACAATGGAGTTCTGAGGTGATGGGAGAACAAGAGATGGAGAACCAGGTGTCAGCATGTTCTATGGTTGTGACAAGAAATTGGTAGTTTAAGAAATAAAGAGATGTCATAAACTTCATGGGGAAAGACTTTTGATGAATAATGATGTTTTAGTTTCTTATTGGTGCTATTAGTTTCTTAACTCAACAGAAAATGAATGATCTTACAGTTCTTGAAAAAGCTTGAAATCAGCTTCACTGAGCTAAAAACAAGATGTTGGTAGGACTGCAAGATTTATCAAAGATCTAGGGGAAATCTGTTCCCTTACTTTTTCTAGTTTATTTAGGCCACCTGCATTTCTTGACTTGTGGCTCTTTCTTCCACATTCATAGCCAGACACACAGCATCTTCTCTCTTCTCTGACCTCTGCTTCCTTCCTTATAACTTCTCCCTGATTCTTATCTTTTTGCCTGTACCCACTTATAAAAATCCTTGTGATTATATCAGACTCACACAGATAATCCATAATAATGACCCCAGCTCAAGATCCATAAATTAATAAATCTTCAGAGTCTCTTTTTATCATGTGAAGTGACATATTATTAGGTGCTGGGTATTAGAATGTGGACATTTGGGAGGGGTTGAGGAGGGCATCATTCAACCTACCACAAGTGGAGTATTGAGAGAATAAATACTTCTATCTGGTGTGTTCCAGGGATAATTTTTTTATTTTTTTCTAAGAAAGAGTCAGGTTTAGCTAGGTTAACAAAAATTTAAATTGTATTGTGTGAAAATTAAGTACTTTGTTTAGCGTGGAATAGGCATTCTAGAAAGTTAGAACCGGAAGGTTTGGTAGGGAAGACAATAAGTGGTAAGAAGGTAGATTAAGCAAGAGCACCATGAGGCTAAGAACTGGGGAGAGAAAAAAAGATAGGAAAGGAGTACTAATAAAATAGTGACTATGAATGGCAGTAATGTGGAATTATCTGGGCTTAAAGCTGAAATAGATAGATCTCTGGTGTCAAGGTTAAGTCCCGTCACAGTACAGAATGCCAGGACATTCAGCATGAGGAGTCCATGATAGGAGCTCCCAGATAAAGTGAATAGACTTTATGCTATTTATTTAAGTCAGTAAAATAAACTCACAATGTCTCAGAAAGGATTAGTGTGCTTTTTTTTTCCTGTTTGCATTTTTTCTCACTTATAAGAAAAGACATTTCATTTTATGACAAGTTATATAAAATTGAAACATTGAAAGCTCCTATTTTCTTGAAAATGTATAAATTTAGTCAATTTTGAAACTCTGAAAATTTCCATTATAGTGGAAGAAAAATTGTCTGTATTTCATATGCTGCATGATATAGCTGTTCCATAAGTGTAAGCTGAATAGAATGAGAACGTTAATATAAATTATGTCAACCTTAAATGAGAAGTTTATGAGAAAATTTAAAGAAAAACGCTTTGTATAAATATCTAGAAAAATCTTGGGTATTCTGGTTTCTAACTATTGTCTATAATTTGCAAGCTATCTCACTAAAGTTTAAATATTCATTTTATTTTTATTTCCACACTCTCAAAATTAAATTTCTTCAGACAAATTGATCCTAGGTATAACTACTAAAGGACTGATGGTAGTTATAATTGGGACTTGATAGTTAAAGACTCCACATGGCATTGTTTCTTTCCCTTCTCACTTCTGGTCAAGGGTAAATGTTTTAATCTTTGCCATTCATTTGCATCCAGTATAATAACAGTTACATGATGCTGTGTGAAGCCTATCTAATTTAACCTTGAGTATAAGCTTAGGCATTTAAATCTACTTTTTCTCTTTTTTTGCTGAAAAACTTAAAGCAAAAAGGAGAAAGATGAGAGAGAACTCCCTGCCTTAAATTCTAAGAGCATTTGGATGAACTATGAGATGGGAAGTTATATAACGGCCTCTTGCTCTTTCCTCCAAATCTGTGACTCAACTGTTAGAGGCACTTTCCATCCCCAGGGTCAATTTTATCTCATCTAATAGCAAAACTTGAATGAAACAGCCAGTAACTGAGTCTGACTGGCTGGTAATAGCCCCTGCAATACTGTCAAATCTTCAGCAATTTCTCTTTCAGAAACACACAAGAGATGGATTTGTGTTTTCTTCTTCATTACAACCAAGAAAACTGATGCACACAATATAAATGTAAGGAGTTAAAATATTTTTCTTTATGATTTTTCCTCTGCAGATTTTTTTTCCTCGTGTGCCTTATAGCTGAAAGTCAGAAACTTTTCACACAAGGCTTACAAAGCAATAAGTAAATTATAAATGTTGAGTAAATATATTGTTCTCAATTGTAAGACTAATGAAGTTCTTCATTCACAACCTAGAGAACAGTAATTCAAACCTGGGGTCTAGAAAGAAAGTATTAAGTCAATAGGTGTTTTTATTATTTCATAGAATGTAACAGAAATGAACATAAGAGCTTTCTTCATTTTGGAATAAGTTTTATCACCTCAGTGTGGTAATACTGGTTATCTTGTGTTCTTATTAGCAGCAATATATTTTAAGTAATTAAGGGAAAGGAATTAGTACTTAAATGTATTTTTTCTTCTATGCAGACATCTTTTAGCATAGCATCTTTCACACTATAAATCATTAAATTAATTTAGTACGTCCCAACTAGCACTTTTTAATAAAACAAAAATATATATCTAGAAAGTTTTACATGGTAAAAGTGTGCATTATTTCTTGACGTCATATTTCAGTAGCAGTGGGTGAGTGTTGTTGTGAAATAAAATTTATTTAACCACAGATTACAGTCAATGTCTAAATACATGATCACATTTGGATACCTGACAAAAGTAATTACAACGGCATCCCCTTTGTATAGGTAAGTCTAAGGGAAATGAGTGAGAATCATGAACTGACACTGGATAAACAGTGTTAATCTTGGTAAAATACCTATTTAGGTATGCAATGAAAATTGCAGGCAACAACTCAGAGAGATCACTAAAAATAAACTGTGATCAACACAAATTATGAAATCACCCTAATAAATTTGTTTCCTGTGCCTATCTGTTTCCCAAGTAACTTCTTCTTCAATCCCAAGGTTAACCCATAATACAAATATTTATCTTAATAAATAACAATACATTTAATAGTCTTTTAACAGAATATACTTCAATAAATGGTAAGTTCTGTAATCAATAATAAATGTATTTTTAAGAATCAGTTAAAAGATATTATTCATTTAAAAGTCATTTCCATCTTTCTTCAAATCTAAAAACAGCTTTTAAAGAGAAGCGAGTTTCAGATATTGTCTCTTCATCACTAGGTTTCAGATCCTTTGAAATATAAGCCCAAATTCAAGCATAAATTTCAAAGTCCTTGTCCTGGGAGAACTAAAAATATCTTTCCATCTAATTGGGGAGTTACAAATATATTAGCACCATCCAACCAGCCAAAGAAATGGGGGAGGGAGAGAGAAACTGACCTTGGCACATGCTATTTGGGCAGTTAATTACTCCAAAATTAGCTTTCTCTAATGCTGTTTTTACAAACAAAACATCATTAGTAAATTCTTATTTTCCAGGTCTCTTTGCAATGTGTACAACATGTATAAGTTAAGTACAAAACAGAACAGTAAGCTTAAACATGGGAAATTTAAACCTCAAGAAATAAGAAAAATCTCAATCTACTGTTATACCTCAAGGAACTAGAAAAAGGAGAACAAACACAGCCCAAAGTTAGAAAATGCAAGTAGATTCTTAAGGACCTGCATAGATTTTTTTTGAAAAAGATTTAAAAATTATTCAGTTATAATAAGCTGAGTTCTACTACTAATAAAACTAAGTATAAGTAATTTAATGTGCCAAATGTCTCACCTTGACTAATTAGTAGATTCAGACTAATTTTAAATTGAGAGGTCTGGTTCAGGGTCTTATTGAATATTTTAACAGTGGTAGTATATAGTAATCCTCAAGAAAATTACCACCTGAGCTGAGTGCTAAAAAGAAGTGGAAGCTGTGAAATCCTTTTTGCTTTAGTGAGGACCTGTAGTTTAAACACCAGAGGAAATGAGAAGGAACAAGCCAAGTAGCTCCTGGAGAATCAAAAGAAAGAGGATATCAGGAGAAAGATACTCTTAGAAAGTTTCTTTTTAAACTACATTTCAAGTTTAACTTCCTCTAAAATGTTCACATTTAGGTTAAGAAAAAAAAATGGACATTTCTCATCATGTTAAATTACACACTCTCAGTCTATCTTCTAAACAAAATAATCTAAGTCTAGGATTGTTTATCTCTGTGCTCGCTCACATTTCCAAAAGACTTATATCTGGATCTGTCACTGGCAATGCTTCAAGTAAATTTATCTTTAGAAGTAAATGTAGGAAAAGATGGTTAAAATGTTCATCTGTCCTTTTGAGATGAAATTAAAGAGTAAAACACAGTAGAAATTACCATAACAACTTAGATACTTTATAGAAAACCTAATAATTCTTTCTTTCTCCCTGATGGTGATGCCTCAGACCTCCTGGGAAAGCAGAAGGGCATCATCAGTAAGCAGGACTGCCCTGAGGCAGCCATCCCACCTACGTGTATATCTGTGATACCTACAGGTAGCCCTGCTTTGTAGTATGTATACTGAACTTTTCCCCCATCAGTACTTCATCTTGACTTTCTGGAATGGGTTACAAGTACCAGTAATCCAGTAGTCAGACATTCAGCACCTGGCAATTAATCCACATCTTTATTTATATCAAGTAAGTGAAAGACTCAGTGCTTGGGGCTTAGAAGAAGAACAGCTAATGATAGCAATCACTTTTTGAGCTGTAACTATGTACAAGGTACCATGCATTCTTTACATGCTCATTCAATACTACCAATAGGCCAATAGGCCACTGGACCAAATTTACACTAACATAATGTGAGAAACTGAGATTCATTTAGGTAAATTTGACTTTGTATAGCTAGTAATTGGTAAAGTCCTCATTTTAATTTAAACAGTAAAATAGTCTGTAGTCTCAACTACTACTCTGTACTGTCTCACAGTAAAGAAGAAAAAGAAAAACAAAATAAATAATAGTGTATAATTTTGAAATTATATTGGCACATACAAATTTAAACAAAGATTGACCAAATATTTAAAACAAAACCTAGAAACACACCAAAACTCCTAGCCCAGGAGCTGAAAAGTTACAGAGAATCAGTCAATGTATTGATTTCCCTATTTTGAGCTTTGACAAGGCTGTGGCCTATCTTGAATCTATGCAAAGCATGATAAGGAAAAAAGTGAACATGAACATGAATATGTAGAAACAAATAATCAGATCTAAACAGACTTCAGATATTAAAATCAACAACAAAAAATATAAATATGTGTAATATATTTAAAGACATGAAATAAATTGTTCTAAATATGAATTAAGAACAAAAGATCATCAGCTATGACTGGACAGATCCTCCAAAAAAGAGTCAAATAGAACTTATATAAATAAAAATAAATAAGCATTGAACTTGATAAGTGTATTATAAAATGCATACAGAACAGTAAAGGTCCAAAATTCACTATGGTAGTCCTCAAGATGACTGAGGGGCTTATAATATATCAAGACATCTTAAAAAGCTTTGATATTTAAAATGTGTGTCATTGTTACAGAGCTAAACAGATAATGCAGTAGAATGGAAAGCAAAAACACAGATCTACTCATGTGTAATATCCTAATATGACAGTGATGAATTGCACATCAGATGGGATAGAATAATATTCAATGAATGGTGAGGATAAAATCAATTACTTTAAACCATGCACAAAAATCAATTCTTGATGCATTCACAATTTAAATAGGAAAGTCAAAATTTCAAAACTTTAATAAAAGTTGTAGGAAGAATTTATCAGTTTGCAGAAGAGAATGATTGCTTAAGACACAAACTTTGCAATCATTTTTTTAAAGTTTGATTAATTTTATAATGTAAATTGGAATTTTTTCCCATCAAAAAACATTATAAAGTAAATAAAAAGACAAGCTCAAAACTGGAAGAAGATATTTGCAACAAATATGAACAACAAAGGATGCATATCCAGAACATCTAAAGAACACAAAAGCAGCAAGAAATTCAATAGAAAAATGAGCAAAAATTACAAAAAGGCATTTCACAAAAGGGCAAAACTCAAATACCTCATACCCATTTTCAAAGACACTCAGTACCAGTACTCATTGGGGAAATGAATGGTTAAATTACAATATACCATCCCACACCCCTATAGTATCAAAAATAAAACCTTTACAATACTAAGTGTTGGTGAAGATATATAGCAATAAGAACATATATAAACAGCTATTGAGACTGTACATTAGGATAATCACTTTGAAAAAATCACTTAGAATTACCTACTGAAGTTAGACCCATGCATTTTATTTCTAAATATACAACCTAGAAAATCTCTCATGTATGCCCTGAGGAGACATGTAAGAGAATCTTAAACAATAATTTCATAACAACCTAGAAATGATTCAAACACTTAATGATTGGAAAATAAATATACATGTTATATTCATTCCACAGAAAACTGTCACTGAAAATGAATTAACTAGAGCATTGTGCATCAGTGTAGATGATTCTCACAAACACGATGTGTGACATAAAGATGCAAGGAAATAATATGCAGTCTGATATTACATACATATGAATTTCATAAATATTCAAATTAATTATATTCTTAGAAATGCATGCGTGCATATGAAAACCGAATGAAAAACAAGGGGATTACAAACACAAAATCCAGGGTAGCATTTGACAGGGATGCAGAGGTCCATGTTGACCAAGGGAACACTGGTGACTTCAGGGGTCTTAACATAGGCAGAAGGACTCTTTTGAAGCATTTCAGAAATTCAGAATTAGGTACCCATCACTGGCACTGAACTTCCACCTGTCTTGTTAAACTAAATCCTTACAAATATAAATTGGTAATGTTTTAAGACATGATAATGGTAAGACATTTTTGTAAGAAATTATTCTAAATGCTCAGAAAGGTGACAGATCTTACCTCATTGGCATAACGTGGTACTTTCCATCTACACATGTAACTGAAAAGGATTTCAGTACACGGTGCACTTGTGGCAGCATCAGAGGAAAGGGAATAACTTTGACACTACAGCTTCAAATCCAGTTCTGAAGATCACTCAAGAGATGGAGTCTTCCTCATTTTCTCCACATTGGCAGCCTGTAATTGGCTTTGGCCTGTGGTCCACCTGTTTTTTTCAGCCTTTCCTCTCCCGTTTACTAACAAGTCTGGTCTGTAATTACCAGAACTTTAGGCTTTATTTATTTAATTCGAGTGTCCATCCTTAACTCTGCTCGTCTATGTAATGGCTTTTGATCTTATGTATCCTATAACAAAACAAATTTATTTTATGCATTTAAGAAGAAATGTAACTGCTTCATGTGTTCGCTAGTAATCATGTGCCCATTTACAGATTAAAACACATTTTACTACATTTTTCTTTCCTTATATTTTTTTATACTAGTTACTTCATTACAATGATATTTAAAAAAAAACTGTAGGTATATTTGTTATCAATTTATTGCCGGATAGTGAAATACTTATTATTAAAAGTTCTGCAGTGTGTAGACAGTTGGTCATTTCACTATGATTTATTATACCTCTTATATATGCCATCATATCTGTGTGAAATATTTCACAATAAGTAAAAGAACTCTTTTCTTCAAGAAATGTAATTAATGTCTAGATATTTGCCGACACTGGGGCGTAGGGCACTGCGGGGAATGGGTGTGGGAGGCGACAGGGTACTCCATCGACACACGTGTGAGAAAGATATCAACTAACTGACTAGGACTAAAAACACACTCCTAAGGAGCAAGAGGCTGTCCATATCCTTCTCCACTCACAAACCTCCCCCTATGTCCAGGTACCCTGGAGGGCTAGGAGCTACCGTTTCTAAAGACCTGAAAGTCCTACCTTTTCGTAATCCTTTATGAAAATACTAAAAACAGAGTAATGTATCAGTTGCTTTCCTCTATATTTAATTGTCAAAAGCAGTGGTTCACCCACCTGAAACTCCCCACCCTATTGGAAACTGCTCAGTTTATCACCGTGCAATGTCAAAAGTTGATCTGTAGAGAAATACAGAGGCGTAGCACGCAGGCCGCGCCACCACTCATGCACAGGCACAGACCCTTCCTGAGAGAAAAATTAGGTGCAAGACTAAATAAATGGCAGGGAGGCAGTCTACCTGCCTCAGGGAGTGTTAGGAAGGAGTAGGGGACAGAGATCTGGGAACTGAGGCCCATAACAAAACCATGTTATTACTGGAGATAGTTAAGACTTCACTCCCTAGTGACGAAAATAAGGGTCTAGCAGCACAGAAAAAAGAGAGAGGGAAAAAAAAAAGTCACACATCCTGGAGCTGGGTCTAAAGTAAGGGCTTAACTACAATAAACACATCAGATTCCTAGCTGCACCATAGAACCAGAGCAAATAAGGCAAAGAAGTGATAATGTTTATTACTAGAACTCAGAAGCATGATTTACAATTAATATAGCAGCATGGATAACCTAAAAAACATAATTAAATTTACATTTATTTGTTTGCCTACATTTTAAGTTATATAATTTTTTTTCCACATTACATTGGTTATAGTGGCAAACTAAAATAACAGTGAAGAAGATAAGTATTTTATTACAAAGGAATCCTCGGAACAGGAAAAGCAATCTTTTATTTTCCTGTAGGTACTATTTCTGTTTGAGATACTCCAAGAACATTATCAGATTTAAATAAAGCCTTCTCTCACCAACACGGAATCCATTTATGTAGTTTGCTCTTTATCTCTAATGAATAACTGATTTTTTTTGTTTAATACTGGGAAATACTGTAGTTGAAGGAGAGAGGTTTTTCAAATATTTTAAAATATGAAACAAGTGTGTATTTTCTTTTTTACTACCTATTATAAAAGTAACACATCTCAGGTTATAAATATAGATTCAGTTCCACTTTCAAGTGAGAAGATCGTCTCCCATCAGGAACATTTCCAAATGTTCAGAATTCTACTCTGACAGTTTGGCTTTGCACATCAGAAGAAAAGAACTTCAAGCAGCATTGAGATCTGAGGACTAAATTAGGGACTTCTCTCCAAATTAGTGTCTCATAAAATTTGCCAAGTGTTAGACACAAACTCTCTGTAAGAGACATTCAGTCTTGAGAAACTTTTTAAAATATTCAAGCAGTTTTTCTTAGAAGATAAGGATATGGGTTCAGTTGGTTGAACAAAACACTTTCTGTACGCAAAATTTTACATGAAGCAAGTTAGGAATCTTCTGTTATCAGTTTGACTCATATTGCATCCTATAACCACTACTCATGAGTTTGCCCAATAGATTAATTTCTTGCCAAATTCAACCTAGAGTATGCAAGAGCAGGGATCTCCCTGAATGTTACGTGAGATGATTCCAGCATGCACTATTGACCACCTACATTCTTCGGTGTTCCTGAGCAAGATCTGCGAGTCAGTCAGAGTACGCTAAATGCAAGGGAGACCCACAGCATCACATTCACTGCCTCCTAAGTACACTTAGCGCATAATGAGCAGTCTCACCAACTAAATCTTTTTCTCTCTCCTAGCTGTATTGAGATATTCTTGACACAAAATAATGTAAATTTAGGTATATGATGGGATGATTTGATACAAGTATGTATTGCAAAATTAATACCACAATAAGGTTAGTTAGCGCCTTCATCCCATCGCATAGTTACCATTTGGGGGGTGTTAACTTTAAAATCTACTTTTTAAACATTTCAAGTACATAATATAATTTAATTATACTCACCATATTGTTTGTGAGATTCCCAGAGCTTATTCATCTTGTAACTGGGAGTTTGTAACCTTTGACCACCATCTCTCCATTTCCCCTAACCCCCAGCCTCCAGCAATCACCATTCTACTCTCTACCTCTGTGAGTTCAGTTTTTTAAATGGTGCATGTAAGTGAAAACTTACAGTATTTGTCTTTTTCTGACTTACTTCGCTTGGCATAATGCCCTGAAGGTCCATTCATGTTGTCTTAAAGGGGAAAATTTTTTTCTATTTTATGGCTAAATAATATTATTCCACTGCACTTTATTTGGCTATTCATGTGTTGATGAACACTTAGGTTGTTTTCGTATCTTGGCTATTATGAGTCATGCTGCTAGAAACATGAGGATGTTTATGCTGGACCATATGATAGTTCTATTTTTAATATTTAAGGAAACTCCATACTGTTTTCCATAGTGACTAAACAAATTTACATTCCCATCAACAGTGCACCAAGGTTCTCTTTTCTCCGCAGTCTTGACAACACTTATCTCTGTCTTTTTGCAAATAGCTATTCTAATAACTGTGAGGTAATATGTTATTACGGTTTTGATTTGCATTTCCCTAATGATTAGTGATATCGAACATCTTTTCATGTGCCTGTTGGCCATCTATATGTCTCCTTTGGAAAAAAATCTCAGGTAAGGTTCTGTGCCCACTCTTTTATCAGTCTGTTTTTTTGTTTGTTTTATTTATTTATTTTTTTAATTTTTTATTTTATTTTTGTGTGTGTGCTACTGAGTTGTATGAATTTCTTACATATTTGAATATTAACCCCTTATCACAGAGATGGTTTGCAAATATTTTATCTCATTCTATAGGTTGACTTTTTATTTTGCTGATTGTTTCTTTTGCTGTGCAGATGCTTTTTAATTTGATGTAGTCCCACCTGTTTATTTTTGCTTTTGTTGCTTACACTTTTGGTGCCATATCCAAAAACTCTTTGCAAAGACTAATGTCAAAGAAACTTTCTCCTAGTTTTGTTCTAGGAGTTTTATAGTTTCAGATCTTACCTTTGAGTTTGCAATTCATTTCAAGTTAATTTTTGCAAGTGGGGTAAGATGGGGGTCCAATTATATTCTTTTGCATGAGGTTATCAAGTTTTCCCAACACTGTTTATTGAAGAGACTATTGAGTGTTCTTGGCTCTCTTGTTAAATATTCGTTAATCGTGTATTTGTGGGTTTATTTCTGGGCTCTCCATTCAGTTCCATCGATCCATGTGTCTATTTTTATGCCAGTACCACACTGTTTTCTTTACCATAGCTTTGAAATAAAGTTTGGAATCAGCAATTGTGATACCTCCAGCTTCATACTTCTTTCTTTGGTTGTTTGAGCTCTTTTGTGATTCCATATGAATTTTAGAATTGTTTTTTTCTATTTCTACAAAAAATGCCATTGGAATTTTGATAGGAATTTCAACTGAATGCTTCTTTGTTTCTTTTTTCAAAAGTAAAGATAGTTCAAATCTCAGCTTTGCCTTTCACTGACTACTGGCCTTTGATTATAATTATGGTCTGTGTCTCAATTTCATTATGTACAAAGTAAGTGGCTGAATAAATGACCTTTGGTGGTCCCTTAATCTCCACAGATTTTACAACCACAGCATAGTCTAGTATTGTTTGGCAAGAGCTTTGCTTTCTATTTATAAAAAAAAAAAATAAAGACTATATTAGAGAATTACAATGTACTGAAAGGAAGAGTTTGAGGTCAGCCAAAGAGGTTGTGTGATTAGAGAGAAGGCCACAGAGGAAACAATAGACATAAATTACAACTTTTCTTTTAAAATTAACAGAACCTTGTAATCTTTCTCTAATGTAGAATTTTATGTTAAGGAGCTTTTAAATCCTACTGTGTCATGGAGTCTATAGGAAACAAACTAAAACAAGTCTTCATAAGAATAGGCATAGAGGTAATAGAACAGTAAAGGGTGGGTGGGGTCGGAGGATTGGGGGGAAGGCAGGAAGAATCTCCAGAAAAACAAAAACAAAAAATTTCCTTAAAATAAAAATTACCATACAATTATAATATACAGACCCTTCAAACTTTCCTAACACTTGAAACACAAGGTCACTAATTTTTTTACCTAATATATCACTACTTAGAGTAGATGGTTTCTCTCAAAAAAAAAAAAAATAGTGTTTTTTTTCTTCCATGTCCCAGCATTGTGCCTAAACTAAAACATCCTAAAAATGTAACTTCATGAATGAGAGTTATTTAGCTTGTATCCCTAAAATAGCAATGTAGCAAATAAAGAATTAGACTTTTGAGACTTTATATGGGAATCCTGAATCCATAATGTAATATTTTTAAATAAAGGGAGAATTGTACAAAGATATTTGTGGTGACAATGTTTAAGCATCTTTGGTGATACACTGTTGCTTTCAAATAGAAAGTTTGTCTTAATCCTCAGTAATTTGAAAGTAATTCCTTTTGGTTAAGACACTGGGTCAAATATGAGAAGAATGGTAAAATCTGGTGGACTCTAAAATAATACAAATTAAAAAAAAATAGTTTATATGTACACTCAGAACAGTACCAATCGATGATTACCTTATGGATAGGCTGACAATAACAGTTTTAATTTTTTGCTAATGAGAAGTGAACTCATTAGCTTTCTTAATAGCCTAAATGGTATATAAATAAAGAATAAAATACTCCATTATGATTACAGTGGGTCAATCACTATATGTCATGCTTTGTCTACATTGCTATTTTTTTTGTTAGCTTTGAGATATGATTATTCCCATTTATGTGTAAGTAAACTTGTCCAAGATGACATTGGAAATAAGCGACAGGGGTGGGACTCGAGATCAGGTTTCCCCAATGTAGTCAGCACTCTTATCTTCTAAGTATTTGTAGTCATAGCTCTAAGACCCAGCCTTTTTATCATACTACTAAATTAATTATCTTCAGGTAAACTTGTTACTATCCATTGCTTTTTCTTATTCTAAAAAACGGAAACACAATTCTTTCCTATTTCATAGGCGTGTTCTGATGCTTACTTGATTAATGTTTCTGGGCTGCTTTAAAGCCTCCTTTAGATATTAATGGAAATTTTATCTTATGAATACGATGGCTATTCTGAGGGTCCTTAAATCCCATGAAAAGAATTTTAACTGCTTATAATTGAAGTTCAAATCCACTTACTGTTCCATGTGCTATTCTTAGCTGTGTCTCCCACTGAGTTCAGCATCACTTGGATCCAGAGCTTCATCTGACAATAAGTAGTGAATTGGGTACTTTACAAAATCTGTGCAAGCTCAAAATATACTCATTAACAATTTTACCAATCAGCCTATTTTGTCAGTGTTAATGTGTCTATTTCCTTGCTGTGCTCAGAGGCTGTACTGATCTTATTCCTCATCATCAGTCACCTGGAGCATGTGAAGGATATAAATAGGACAGTACTCAGTAACTACTCCACAGTTTTGTTAATCTTGAAATCTCAGTGCACTTAATTCTAATTTTTAACAACAACAACAACAACAACAACAAAAATCATTAATTAAATTTAACAATCCATGAGGAAAACTATGTCTGAAAATGTGGCCACTCTAAACAAGGGGATTTGTGGTCATGATAGGCTTCTTTATGCCATGGTAATAAATTAAGTCCTAAATCCCAATGGATTAACAAAACAAAAGTTTATTTCATGCTTACACTACACATTCATTGCCATTTGGTTGGGGACTCTACTCCACATTACTATGGGGGGCTCAGGCCGATCAAAGCTCCTCCATGGTGTAGCTGTACCATCTAAACACATGTAATCTCAGTTTTTGTGGCACAGCAAAGAGAAGCTGGAGAATCTTTGATCACTTATACCTTTTTTCACTGCTTCAGCCATTGAAGTCACACAGATCCTCTAACCAGTATTTCATTGACCAGAACTAATCACAAGGCTCTGCCTCACTGCCAGGATGCCAGGAACCGTGTGGAGGGAAATGGAATACTCGATGGGGTATATTATTTTCTTAATTATTCATTATTTTTTTATGATGACATTGGTTAACAAAATCCAATAAGTTGTTTCAGCTGTACATTTTACAGTAAAGCGCATATATATATATATATATATATATATATATATATATATATATTTATACTGTGTGTTCCCCTCCCACAGTTAGATTTCTTTCTGTCACCACACATTTAATGCCTTTTACCCATCTACCTTCCCCCTCACCCCTACCCTCTACCCTCTGGTAACCAATCACTAGTCTATTGTCCATGTCCATGAGTCTCTGTTTGTCCTGTTCATTTGGGTAGGGTATATTACTGTTGCCACAAACAGGAACCATTTAAGTTTCAACTGTGTCTAACCATTTTTTAAGAGCCCAATAAAGCAATATTTATTTTTAAGGTCATTGCTAGCACCACAAGTCATTCTTAAACATGTTTACTAAATTTACTTGTGAATGGCATGTCCTTGCTTCTTCCTTATTTAAGGCATAAACTACATGGTTCCCCTATGAGAAAGGTTATAATAGTTCACATCACAATGTGGAAAACTGAAACTTTTAGAGATCAAATAAACAAAATCCTAAAGCAACAAAGCTAGTAAGTGGTGAAATTAAGATTTTTAAAAGAGCTATTCTGTATACGACATACTTTCAACTGAAATGGTCTTCCTTCATATTACAACAGATTTACATCTATACAGACAGCTTCAAAAGAAATAAGCATAAATATTTACTTTTCCAAGCACCAATTTCTTCCTGAATTAAAGTAACTACCAGATCTTAGCCATAACAACATTATAATAACTGATTTTAAACTCTGAAAGGAGAATACCAATCTACCATGACTCTAGAAACAAATGACTTCACGTGGTAGAAAACAAATTTGGGTCAGAAGATGATGTGAAGTAAATGTTCTTACAACAAACTTGCTCATTAATAAAAATTTGAGAAGACTTTTTTTGCATAAGCTAGTTAGTGCTTTTCTTAGTGTAAAGTTTTCTTACTTCCCCAAGTTTTACATCTGAAAACTCTTGAGAGTTAATCATTTTCAAATTCCCTCATGTAGAAATACCTAGGAGATGTTACTGTGCTTTAAACTCATCCATTGGAAACTACAAGGTAATCTAGCTAAGACTTGGGAAATAAAAATTGAGTGGCATGCAAATATGATCATGGTTTAAAATTTGTTAAATTTAAGTGAATGCAGAGTGTTTCCTCTAATAAAGAAAATATATTATCATTTTAATTTTGACAGCCTTATTTCTAAAATTATGATATTCAATTTACTTCCAGTAATTCATTAAAGACCAAACTGTGTTATAAATGATTGCTAGGGGCAGAGTTTATAATGATGTATAAATCACTTCAAAATGCTGATACAAAGAATTACCAAAAATTGATCTTTTAAACATATTTTGAATTTAAATTATTTCTCTTTGGAACACTTTTATGATTAGGAATGCCTGTTAATCCCAATTTTGTTTTCTTGGTTTGTAAACCAGATTGTATTCAGAGCCTCAGTAAATAGATGTTCAAAGTCTAACATGTTAATATTGCATTTATCCAGTGACCAACTATTAGTAACTTTAAACATCCAAAACCCCTTAAAAAGCAGAAAAATCTCAGACCAGCTACACTATGTAACACAAAATACATGCATTTACTTACATGAAATCTCATATGGAACATAAGCAGAGCCTCTTTGTTTATATTTTAGATATAATTTTACCATAATCAATAATGTGATTTATCAACTCAAGAAGATATAATCAGGAAGTTTTAAAAGGGGGGGAGAAGGAATTATAGGGGCAGATGGGCTCCACTTTGATATTTTGATGCAGTCAGAGTAAGAGTCAAAGGCCAAAGGTTGAAATTTCTATCTAATAGAAAGCGCAAGTCTTGCCAGGGTGTTCTTATCATAGCAAGTGTACTTTGGGACCAGTGTAGTGCTGGGCAAAGGGGCAGGCAGGTGGACACCAGAGTTTACAGGATGCACTGGGCTGCATGAGAGGGCTGAAATAGAAATCATAGAATTTAACACCGAAGTCAAACCATCAAACTCACAATTTTTCCCCTAGAATATTTATGTTCTGTATAACAGAAAACAAAACCTTTATGGAATCAGCCATTTATAACTAAGTTCACAAAAGAGTCTTTTATGCCCTCATCATGATTTTCTAGATCAAGACAGGAAGCACTCAACACCCCAATATGAAGTTGAAAGAACTATATTCAGACATTGTACTTAACTTTCTCCTTTTGCATTTCTACCCAAATATTATCAGACAAGGTCCTCTTCCTTAAGACAAGCCTAATCAGACTTTTTCTTTTAATAAAGATAGAAGCTATATACATATATATATATATATATATATACACATATATATACATATGTATATGTATGTACATATACATATGTATATGTGTGTGTGTGTGTGTGTGTGTGTGTGTACAGGGAAATGGTAGGAAGCTGACATAAGAAAAAAGAAAATATGTAACTTTAAGCTTTTTTAAGTCAAAAACAATAATGAGTTTTTTTTATGTTTTTTATTAATGATGCCTAAAGTGTTCTGAACATTGAAAAATATGTCATATGTATGTATATATACATATATATGCATATATTTCTGCAATTTTAGTATTGGTGAAATAGGACCGATACTTCTGTTGATAAGTAGAAAAATTGACATAGATATTTATACTTAGATGCTTGGAGCTATCAGTGAGCAGTCAAGAAAGTGAAGAATTAAAACATTCTTTACTAGTAAAGAATAGCTAAGATATTTAAATACATAAATATTTAGTAAAGAATAATTGAGATATTTTTAAAATAAAAAAAGTGAACAATATTTATATACCAAATGCCAAGATATGTTATTAAACTATAGTAACTAAAAGATTATGGTTTTGTTAAAAAAAATTATAGACAAGTAGAATAGAATAGAAAATGCAGAAATATATCTACATGTATAATAAATACTTGGTGTATAACAAAGATGTTCCTGCAAAGTACTAGGGAAAGACACTTTTATTATATCTAAAAGATGATACTTGTTTGACTGAATATCCACATAGAAAAAAAAAATGAAACTTGGCCAGCACTTCACACTGCATACACACTATAAAAATATTATTTACAAACTCAGAAGGACTGAAGATTAAAATGTGAAGAGCAAAACAATAAAGCTTCCAGAGGACGACATAAAAGAATACCTTTGATGATATCTGGATTAGAAAAGATTTTTAGGACATAAAAATAATTAATTTGAGAGGAGAAGACTGATAATTGGGCTACATTACAATTACACACTTTTTTTTTTTCATATAAAATACTACTCAGAAAAAAATGCTATTCATCTAGTGGAAAAAGGCAATAAGTATATGACAAGATGATCAATTTTATTAATCACTGGGATAAAAGTCAAGTCACAGTGAGATACTGGTATCCATCCACTGGAAAGGATGAAAATAAAAGGACTGACAATACAAAGTATTTGAGAGAATGTGGAACAACAGGAACTGAACTCACCTTGCCGATGAACTTGTGAACTGGTACAACCATTTTAGACAACTCTCAGGCATTGTCCACTGATGTCAAAGATACATAAACCTCATGACCCAGAAATTCTACTCCTCGGTACATGCCCAACCCAAAAGCAAACACATTTTGGGAGAGAAGTGCAAGGCTATAGATAGCAGTACTATTTATAAAAAGAAGAAAATAAATCGTAAATATCCTTTAGCAACAAAAAGGAGATAATAATTTTGGTACAGAATGAGGCACTAAAAAGCAATGGCAATGAACAATATACAGAAAGGGTATGGATGAACCACAAAAAGAGAGAGAGCTAGAGAAACTATACGTGAAAGAATACATATGATTCTATTTATTTAAAATTTTGAAAGGAGGTGAAAACTAAATAGTATTGTTCAGTGATTCATACTGTGTGATTAAACTATAGAGAAACACAAGGAACTGATTGCTGTTGAAGTCAGGAAAGTGGTTACTTTGAGGGAGAAGGGAGCAAGAGGGAACGTAATTGGGAAGAGGCACAATGGATACTTCCAGTTGCTGTCAGTGTCCTATTTCTTTACTTATGTGGTAATAAATTATTTGGCTCTACATTTTTATTTTGCACATTTTTCTCTGTATTATTTGATAATAAAAATATTAAAATAGTTCCAACTTCAGGGTTCACAGTAATACATGAATCAATAATATCAGAAAAATATAAATGTATTTTAATATTATATTTATTGCATTGTATTATATTATATTATATGTATTATATTATGTTATGTTATATTAATTATATTAATTATTATATTAATTATATTATATATACTAATAACTATACCCATAATTTTTTAAATCACTGAAGACTGAAGATTTAAGCAAATACATTAATAAAGCAAAACTCCAAAAAGAATTGTCTAAACATGTGGTCTCCACATCTCTCATTCTCCCTTGAACCTTTCTAACAAAGCTTTTATCACTACTTCACTGAAAGTGCTCTTGTCAATTAACCCAGGATCTCCGTATTGTTAAATCCAGCATCTCAATTTTTAGTTGCTTCTTGTTCAACCTGTTAACTGCATTAGATTCAGCTGTTTGATGACACCATCTACCTAGAAATACTTCTTCACTTGGCCTCTCAGATACTATTCACATCCTTCTTAAGGTCTTCTGCTATATTGTCCTCTTCTAAATTTTACCTTTACACATGCTCACAGTAGCAAGTAAGGTCTACAAAAATAGGAAGCTTCTCTTTTTCCCCTCTATCTCTAGCACTTAGAACAAGGTGTGGCATACAGTAGGCATTTAAGAGATTTTTGATGAATGACTGAATAGAACACAATTCAACTATTATGCCAATGTCTTCACTCTTTTACTATTTCTTTAAACTAATCAGTAATCACCTAATGTAACAGGTTGTGTTCAACTCATGTTTTGTTCTTTTGTTTGTTTAGTTTTTAGCTATAATAAGCTTAGCACCCACTATATTTCAACTTTAGGCCAAGAAATGGTTTTATTCTGTTCATTTTATCTTCGCCTCCTGTTGCATTAAAATTTATTTCTATTTTACTCTCACTCTACATTATACTCTCATGATGAATCAAGATCAAACTGCTTCAATACTGTTTAAATTTTTACATCATTTTTTGACCTTCTCTTCTCCATCATTTATCTCATGTTATGCTCTGTTTAAATTTTTTTTCATTGCCTTTAAAGTTTCCCTTGAGGCCAGAGAACATCTATTGCCGTTAACTGTTCTCCTTCTATTTCTGCAGAAATCTAAAGAAAAGGGAGAAGAATGAGGAAGAGATTGTCCATTATGAGAAATTATCTTCTACTTTTCTCACACAAAATTATACTCATCAATTCACCAGACATTTATTGAGCACCTACAGGATCCTAGATACTTGCTGAGGACTAAAGAAACAAGGACTAAGATTTCTTACCTTCAAGTATCTCACAGCCCAGTAAAAAAACATATTTTTAAATTGAGTCAGAGGACCGTTAATTCTTTATAGATTTAACAATCTGCTGTGTCAGAAAATGATATTTATAACTTTGAAAAGACAAAAGAAATTATTAGGTGTTCTTTCAGTGAAATGCTGGGCTTGACTCTATTGACTGGGCTATTTTATAACTCTATAAGAGCAGAGGTTAACATAGATTTTATTCAGCAGAGATGTAAATAATTTCTGTCTGGTGGGAAATCAACTCTAAAAGTTTATTTCTCCTTGAGATATTAACCAGCTTTATAACCTACATATCTTAACATTCCTATATTAAATGGCATATATATATAAAAAAGTGATATGCTGGAACCAGTGCAGACTAGCTCATAAGAACCAATGGTTTAGTTTGTAGGAATTTTGAAAGTTTATTGATTTCACATTGGTAGCTTAAAATCAGCCATGGCGAGAGCACTTGTATTACAAAACTTGGCAGTCACAACAAAGCAGGGCTTCTGTTTGTTTTCTAGAAAGCCAGTTGAACCAGTTTTAATGTCATTAGTTCTCTCATTAGTTGATGATATAAATAACATTATCGACATGTTTGTTGTATGCTTTTATAACAACAATGATTTTTAACCTTTTGAAAATTATACTTTAAACGTTAATATCAACTGTCTTTCTCAGAAATTATTTAATCATCATTCTATTATGTGAACTTAATTTTCATTGTCACTGTAACAAACACAGAGAGAAATCTCAATATGGCCTGCTTTAGTACTACAGTCTAAAAGGTATAACTGTAAGAATTCATCTCGACTAAAGGGAAACCATACGCAGAATAATATACAGTTCCCATACTTAATACTTGAATGGCCTAAATTCACCAACTTGATTACAAAGTGAGTTCACCTTCTCTTTTAATGTATGGATTAATTGCTAGAAAATTGCCATTTTTAGTGTGTTCCAGATATTTCTGAGGATTTTATCTACTAGTTCAACTGAGCCTTAGAGAACATAAATTCAAATCTTTACTTTTCAGAAGATAACTATTTAAATTTTAAAGAGCTTTGTTGGTCATTTATATATACAAAGGTTCAAAAAGCTCTTCCAGTCTAGGCTTAGCTATGATGATTTACTTTTCATTTACAGAGAAGTTTATTTTTTTTTTTTTGTAAATGTCACTTTGGAGAACTAAAAACAGTCTTGTGACATAATCAGATAGATAGTATTATCTTCATTTTACAGATAAGAGAACAAAAGCCTAGGGCCTTATCTTGGAAAACCACATATTCAACCGGCAATTCTTATATGACATGGCCGTGGCATTCTCTACAAAATGTAGAAAACAGAATAGAGACTGCTTTAAATTAAAAGAAAATAGTCTTATAGCACTAAACTAAAAAGCATATCAACATTATACATATGAGCACCATCATCACAAGACCAAGCTTGAAGCTAAAGTTAGGTTCTTAAATTGTTTAATTTTCTGTGCATATTCAGCTAACAGCTCATAATTGCCAAATCTGGCAAGCAGAGAAAACATTGGGTGATTCAAGATCCTTAGTTTGTGTGTTCAGATTTTTAATTTGTATATTAGCCTTGGAGCAAGTTCTTGCCTCTTTACAGAAGTTGCAATATTACTTAGCCATAGACTAAATTAGGTGTGTGGATTTCTGTATAGTTTGGCCATTTGGCAGCATTTTTTTTTTTCATTATGAAGTTTTGCTGATGTTTTCACTCCCCGAGTTGAATTTTTTTTTTTAAGTCACTATTGTGTTTTTCACAGTTGAATGCTAGTTTTGGCTTTTAAAATTAATACCTAATGACGCTGTCATTCCAAAGCTTATCGCTAAATAAAAATGTTGGTAGCTAAGGTAAATTCAGAGAAGCTCTTTGATGAGGATTTTGTGATTTAAAGTTATTCAAAGTTTCTGGGGAGAAAAAAGGCTCAGTGAAGGTACGTTTGGGTAGAACCCTCCTTTTTGCTTCACTTTGCTCATGGAAAAGGCAATTGTAGTAAGATCAGCTTCATAGATAGTCCTGAAGTGAATTTGTATGAACTTGAATATCAATTCAAAATACAAAATATAATAAATCATAAGGACTATTATTTTATTTATTTTCTCATGAACATGCAAATATGACTTTTATCTACAACATAATTGCTTAGATTTTGTCATTTTCTTGATTGGCTTCAGGGAACAAATAAATGAAATGGGAAATAAAAGTTGGGTCTTTTGTGTCTTTTTGAGATAAAGGCCTTTTTTTAACATTTTATTTTCTTGTTTGTTTTTTTTTCCTTACCTTCTGGTAACCACTAGTCTATAATCCATGTCCACGAGTCTCTGTTTGTTTGTCCTGCTCATTTGTTGTTTTTAGGTTTATATCCTACATATAAGTGATATCATGTGATTTTCAATCTTTTCTGTCTGGCTTATTTCACTTAGCATGATTATTTCAAAGTCCATCTATGTCGTTGGAAATGGCAGTATTTCATCTCTTCTTATGGCTGAATAATATTCCATTGTATATATGTACTACAGCTTCTTTAGCTAATCATCTATCGCAGATGATATACTATCCAAATGTTGAGAACATTGGTATTTTAAAATAAAACAATCACAAAAGAAAAAAAGAAAGAAAGAGAAAGAAAGAAAGAAAGAAAGAAAGAGAGAGAGAGAGAGAGAGAGAGAGAGAGAGAGAGAGAGAGAGAGAGAGAGAGAGAGAGAGAGAAAGAAAGAAAGAAAGAAAGAAAGAAAGAAAGAAAGAAAGAAAGAAAGAAAGAAAGAAAGAAAGAAAGAAAGAAAGAAAGAAAAAGTCCTTACTTTATTTAACGATAATAATAAATTTAAGGGTACCTTTGCACCTTTGTCCACTTGGCTAAGTTGGACTACATTCCCCAGAATTTCCTTCCGTATATGTTTCCAGTTAGGATGGTCAGTGAGGGAGATTCTTGGGAGATTAAGAGGAAAGAGAGGAAGCAGCAGCCATTTGGTAGCTTATACTTATTGTTGCTGATTTGCTGACTAATCTTGTTAGTCAGCACAGTTGAGCCTGCAATTCTTCTATCTCCCCCTGCATTCTCCTTCATTTCTCTGATTCCTGGGCCACATGTGTGTATTTAATTATTTAAGGAAAGGCATGGCTTCTGCAAAACACCCATGCTACCAACAGTAGAGCCAATAAGAACTGACATGGGTGTCAGTCCTTTCTTGTGAAGTTTCAGCTCTCATTTTTGAGATCCGGTTTGCTTTCCTCTCATTTAACATAAATCTCTTTCCAAACACTCGCTCTGAAGACTCTAAGCTTCAGCATCAGGTGTGAAGAAGAAAAAGAAAAAAAAAAAAAAAAGCCTTGCAGATGGTTCTTAACCAGCTACCTAAGGCCAAATCCCTAATATATATATCCTAGTGTTTATGCTTCTCTGCTTGAACCCTGAATGATGCAGTAGTCCTTCTGAAATATGAGAGGCACTTGAATAGTGAAATAAATGCCAAAACAAGATTTTTAACATAATTATCAAAACTATCATAAACATGGCCTATCAACAATAGTTGCCCACATCTCTAGTTGAATTCTACTTTCCCTCGCTTTTATGTAATAGGATGCACTGGGGTGAATGAGGGTTACAGGCATGGGAGGGACATACATACCATGATCTCTGAAGGGAATACCAATAGGTTCCAGATAAGGAAAAGGGAGTCTAGAACAAATTATTCATTCTATTCCTGGGCAAATAGAAGGTTTGGATAGAGATGACAGTTAAATATGATAAGATGAAAAGAAATAGCATGATAACTATATAAAAATTCAGGTAAAAAAATAGAGAAGAAAAACTCAATTATGTAAGATAGATAAGAAGTCCAATATGGAGAAAAGAAGAAAACAATTCATAATATTTGTTTTGTATATAGAAAAATATATTTAAAAAATGAAATCACTGAAACAAAGTAAGACACTACACTAACAGAATGTGCAGAACTAAGCAGGTCAATTAAAGAAAAAACATTACTACAAAACTAATATATAAATTAGAAAAAGCAAGAAACAACATAGTCGTGGCTGCAATCTAATTGGAAACATAAGCAGAAGGCTCAAAATAGCCCAGTTAAGGAAGAAGAAAATAACAAGGATAAAATTTTATTTAAGAAACATAACAGATGTGGTGAAATGGGTAACTATAATAGAGTTTAGGATTATTTAATGAGTATGAAGTTGAGAAGATTGCATAATAACAGTATAGAAAATATATACAATAATGTAGTAGAATAATTTTCTTGGAATAAAGGAAGGTCTGGATCTGAAGATAAAAAGGACATCCCCAGACAATCCTGATGCAAAATTATCAACATTGGGGTATATTTTGGTGAAGTTAGTGACTTTCTAGAATAAATAATTATTCAGGTGTATAGACAAAAATTGCACAGTATCAGCAAAAGTTTGGGGAGGAAGCAGTCTAATGGGATCCAGCTGGCAGATTTCTTCAAACAACACTCAAGCCATAAGACACCCATGCTACCAACAGAGCTCTGAGGGGAAGGGTGGCTCGATATATTGTCAGAGTCAAGTATGACATGCAGATGACAAAATCAACATAGAAAATATACCAAGGGTTTAACTGAAAAAGTTTAATGAAAGCATTATTTACAGAAATGTAAGGAGAGTTAAAGCAACCAGCTAGGAACAAGAAATCACCCAGGGACTAGCAACAAAGGGAAGCCATTATTTTCTCTCGACTTGGCATGGTGAAAAGGAAAGAGTGTGACAACCCAAGGACAAGGACCACCTGATAGGAACTATGACCACAGAAGAACACAGCCACTTTAAAAGCCTCATATTAGCTGAGAGGTGTATGGGTGTTGGGAATGGGAGGTGGAGGTGGGTCAGGGAACTGATACCACAACTCCTTTACCTTTCTGCCCTTTGCCAGACCTGAACATTCAAAACTTGTTGCTTGAGTATTTGTAATGAGCGTGCATTAATTTTGAAATAGAAGTAAACATATATGATAGAATTATGAAGGACATATTGTGATACATAATAGCATATTTCCTGATAGAAACAAATGCTGCTAAATTTTTAGACTTAATATAATTGCTATCTTTTTATATAAAAAAAAATATCAGATCCTAAATGTCTTCTCTCATACTAAATGCTCAGTTTAAACTAGAGGATCATTCAGTAGCTACTACTCTGGGCCTCAGTCTTTAGGTCTCTTGCCAACCTGAGGTTTAGGTAGCTTCCAGGATTAGGAAATCTCCCTATGAAATACAGTTTTAGTAATATGTTTACTAACATATAAATCAGGAACTGATTTAGGGTTTCATGGATAAGGAATTAAACCAAAATGCTAGATCTGACATGTGCCTTTCAAAACAAAATTTAAGGGGCCTGAGATGATTAATGTCCCTCAGTGCATTTGAATGAACTTATTCAATCAAAAAAATTTCAGTTATATTCTTATTATTTGATAATTCTAAAAATGTTGTTTTTAAAACCAATCTTTTATCCAGTAATTTTAGCTAATTTCACAGTGAAGGTCTACAGTTACCTACATGGCCAAACCATTAGAACTAGAAAGGTCCAGCTATTTTGTTTTTAAGACCTGGAGGTCTTAGACAAATATGAAAACTTTTCAACCTTAATCACCACAAATAAATGAGATTTTAAGCTAAAATATAATTCTAATTTTTATTAACAAAATTAAGGTGTGAAAAATAATACTTTTCTTGAAATGAGTTTGGAATTCTCAAATATTCTTGGAAATCGAATATGGTATAATATTTCTAGAAATCAATTCAAGAACTGAATTATCTTGAAAACTTTCTAAAATTAGGAATAACTTTTCTCTCTGGGCTCTGCTTTACTTTTAAAACAGAAAGTTTAATGTCATTCCAAGTTAAATTATTAGTTTCAAATGTGGTACCAAATGAGTTATGAGATAATCCAATATGTAAATTTTTGAAAGGAATATCTAAGATCCAGTTGCACAACTCTAAAAAGTTCTTACCATTAAGAAGATATAAAAAGGATCAGAAACTGGTTAGTTGTGAGGATCTGATTTTTTGGGAGAGAACTGATGCAATATATGCATTTCTCACTAATCCTCTCTACCCCTACACATACACACACACACACACACACACACACACACACACAGTCAAACACATGCAATGATTATTTATGGGTAAAGCTCTCCTTTTCTTGAGCCTAGAGATGTGGGTGGTAACAGGCCCACAAAGTGAATTTAACAATTCCTGTGGAAATTGGAAAGGACGGTGGACTTGTATCTGACTTTTGCCAGACAAGAGAGTGAGCAGATGGACTACCAAACAAAGAGTAAAGGGGATGTGCTATTTTTGGTTTGCTTATACTTCTAGAATGGATTCAAACACAGTATGCACCAGTGTCCAGACCATATGTAAGCCAGGTCAGGGAGAGAGCCAGCAATAGCTATTTTGACCTCTTTCTTAGAAAACTACCTACATGTGCTGTAGGGCTCAAACTGACAAACCGTATGTGGAATAGACAGTGAGAGAACCAGAGACTGAAAAGAAGCATCTACGAAATGAAAATATGTCAAGGTCAACTGAGTTACAGTTGGAGGATGCTAGCTGAAAAGTTTTCAAAACCCTATAAGAGGTACATATGAGAAAAAAGTCAGTTTTTCTAATAGTTTCTTAAGCCAGAAAACATATTCTAACAATACCAGTCAAACCAGAACTTTCTGTTCCCATTCTCTCTTCTTTCTGTGTACCAACCCAAATGGTCCTTAAGAATTACTGGCAAGTGAGAAGAAAGGGAACAAATAAAAGAATGAAACTAGACATTCCAGTGACTAAAATCAGGTAGTATTTCTCTGTAGAACACACTTAAGAGCAAAGATGAAAGAAGCATACAATTGAGCAAAGATGGATGTGTAATTAATACATCATAATTTCTAAGTCTAAGCTATAATTTTCACAGGACCATCTA
This sequence comes from Cynopterus sphinx, assembly GCA_030015415.1. NCBI lineage: Eukaryota > Metazoa > Chordata > Mammalia > Chiroptera > Pteropodidae > Cynopterus > Cynopterus sphinx. The sequence continues at coordinate 19,746,538 of CM057380.1, forward strand.
TTACACAAGAGAGACTAGAAAATCATATGGTTATCAGAGTTTTCATCCACTGAAAGGCAAAAACATTTCCCAGAGAAAAATATTTAAAGTAACAGTGAGAAATTAAAAATTATAATTATCTTTGAATTTTATCAAAGTATAACAAACAGAATATCCTCTTTTGTGTCTACCTTCATTCATTCAACATTACATTTATGAGATTCTTCCATGTTCTTACATGTAGTGGTAGTTTTCTTTATTCTCAGTTCTACATAGTATTTTTGTGTCTGTAGAACCTACAAGATAAAATGGTTTTTACATTTTTAAATGATTAAAGAAAACCTAAAGAACAATATTTCAGAGTAGATGAGAAATTTATTAAATGCAAATTTGAGTGTCAATAAAGTTTTATTAGAATGTCCCATATGTGTCTGTTTATATATTGTCTATGACTGTTTTTCATGCTACAATGGTAGAGTTGAGGAGTTGTGACAGACTGAATTGCCTACGAAATTAAAATATTTACTATCTGTCCCTTTATAAAAAAAGTTTGTCAACCTCTGTTCTATGTGAATATACCACAATTTATTTATTTGACTAATGAGAAGCATCTGGGTAGTTTCCACTTTGGAGATATTAAACAGAGTGCTGCTATAAACATTCTTATATATTTCCTTCTAGAACATATGTGTGCATTTCTGCTGCCTATATTATACTTAGAAATGGAATTGCTGTGCTTTAGGGAGACACTGCCAAGCACTAAGCTAGGAGAACTGTACAAATTTATACTCCACCTGGCAATGCTTGGGAACTCTGGTGGTTCCATATCCCTTCCAACACCTGGGAATATACTTTATTAATTTTAGTCCTCCTGTGAGGTTTTAGTAGCACATTTAATTTTTTGTTTTCCTCAAAGAGGCTCCCAGATATTTTATTTTTAAAAATGAGACTATAAGTCACATTCTTTTAAAAAATTTTATATTCTGTTTATTGTTTACATGTAAAAATACAAACTGTTTTTTGTATGTTGACTCTGTGACTAGCAATCTTACTAAATTCATTTATTAATTCTAATAGCTTGTTACCTGTTGGATTTTCTGCCAATCCTATCATGTCTTCTATGAATGATAGCTTTATTTACTCTTTTCCAATCCTTGTGTCTTTTCTTCTTCCTTTCTTGCTTTTTAATTTTTCTTTTTGTTTGATTACATCTGCTAGGACCTTCAGTACCTACCTTACTCAATAGAATTGATGGTAGCTGATGGAATTCTTGTCTCATTACAATCTTAGAGAAAAACCTTTCAACATTTCACCATTGAGTATAATTTTCCCTTAAAGTTTCAGATACTCATTCTCAAGTTTAGGAGGTATTTTTCTACTTATGGTTTACTAAAAGTATTTTTCTTTTAAAAATCATGAATGAGTATTGAATTTTATCCAATGTTTTTATGTATCTAGCATGCTTATGTTTTTTTCCTACTTTTCTCCTTTAATGTGATGAAGTATATATATTAAATTTTGAATGGTAACCCTTTTGTTCCTGTGATATATTGCACTTGGTTGTAACATATTCTCTCTTTAATATATCATTAGATGGATTTACTAATTGTCAAGAACTAGGAAAAGTCTGGTTTACTGTATATTAAACCTAGTAATCTTAACATGTTAGCCTTCCACAGTTTCATGTGTGCAGGTAAAAGATGGCATGCCTGGGTCTGAGAAGGTTATTTATTCACACAATAGCAATAGTCAGAGTATCATAATGTTGGGGCCTTGAGCCCCAGTTCCCATGGGGAAATTCAAAAAGGGTCAAATGCCACACAAAAACTTGCACACATAGTGGGTTGCCTGACAGAAGAGGAGCCTTAAATCTAGAGAACCCAAATCTTTTACAGTGGGAAATAAGCATATTGCCCTTTCTCTGAAAAGAGATATCACCTCTGTCTTCTAAGGCTATTTTCTGTACAAATATCCTAGAAAAGAGAGTCTGTATTAGACTATTCGAGTTCTAATAACAAAATACCACAGGCTGGGTGTCTTAAAAAACAGAAATTAATTTCTTCCCAGTTCTGGAGGCTAGAATTCTACAATCAAGGTAAGATTAAGGTGTGAGAAGGTTTGGTGTCTGGTGAGACCTCTCATCTTGGCTTGCAGATGGCTATTGTGCTGTGTCCTCACATGACATTTTCCTGTTCATGCAGGAAAAGAGTGAAATCTCTGGTATCTTTTTTTTTTCCTTGCAAGGACACCAGTCCTATAAGATTGGGGTCTCACCCTCATGGTCTAATTGAACCTTACTTACCAGCTTTGGCTTCTTCTCTAAATGCTGTCATGTTGTGGTTTAGGGCTCAGAACATAATTGTTAGAGGAATCAATCTACTCTATAACAGATTAAAAAAAAAAAAGGATAATTCATGCTTCAAGCATGAGATGTACAGAAATATAAGAGACCCATGGAGAATTATCTCCCAACACTATTTTGCCCTTGTTTCTACACCTTTTTGGCTTTGGGTGAATTTTTCCATGACTACACCATTATGATTAATTCGACCATCAGAGTCTGGGATCAAGTCTGCTTAATTTGACTCATTTGGCATTTAATTAAGCGTCCTACTTACAGGACTTCAAGAAGCAGAATGAAGCCAACCTGAGGTACTCGCCTCAGCCATGTTCTCTAGATGCCCAGACCCAATCGAGTAAAAATTTATAAACCGTCAAGGTGAGTCTACCTTAGAAAGCCAGATGGCTTTCTCATTAGCATCTGAACTGACCAGAGGCCTTAATCTATGTACAACAGGATGCACTAAATATTACACAGAGGCTGTCTTGAGGCCGAGGAGGATGCTAGGGCAATTCTATCATCCTTAAAACCTGTGGCTTGTAAGTTGAAGTTCCAATCTGAGTTGATGGCATTAATTACTTCAGATAAATTCTGGAGTAAGTGTTTTACTACACTGTCATCAAGTATTCAGAATATGTAGTAAAACTTTGTAGGATAACTGTCCAGAAGAGTGCATATAAATAATGAGCCATGTATCCCTCTAGGAAGTTCCCACAATTAATCTCACTGAAGACATTTCCACAGTCGTATGAGGGATTCCTGATCTACTGGTGGCATTTTCTCAAATATTTCAAGCCTTTATATGACAATTCCTAAAGTATAAATTATTGTGTTTTGGGAAAGGAGACAAATTAATACCTGTCTTTCTTAGAAGCAGTACAGCTCTGAAAGTACAACTTGTTCTACTGAAAATAAAATGGTGTTTGCAACTGTTGGGGCACCCCAGTTGGGACCCATATCTGTTGAGGACACAGGTTGACTATACCTCATACACAGCCTCCCAGATTGCTGATAGACCTTAGGATTCCCACTTCAGTGTGAATAACTGAGTTTAGTTCTCATTTTTGGAGCACTACCAGGGTAGTTGGTCCATCTTATCCTGTTTGTCCACACCCCCAAACAGGAAGGTGTGTGTACCCTCCAAGAAGACTGAGCAATGGCTATAAGAGGGGATTGGAAAGATATCTGAATGTGTTGGCAGGTGTTATAAATAAGAAATACAGAGCTAATAATCTCCTTTCTTACAGACTTCTCAGTGGGATTAAGGTCATCAAGTTGTGGTTAAGCTATCAGACAAAAGATGGCTGACACAACTGTCAGTAAAATTTAAAATGTTTTCAAAGTTTAGGAGAGTAAGATCAGGGTGTTTTAAGAGAAAAGTTTCAGTGTCTCTGAAAGATAAAGCATCATTAAGGTCCCTCTCTGTCCCATACCTTCCAGAACCTAAAGCATTCCTGCCAAAAAAGACCAAAGTTCTGTTCTTTCGTCACTGCTCCAAATTGATGTGCTCTATTCCAGGAGTTACAAATTCATCTTATCCTACTCATCCCCTATTTGCATACTCAATTCCCTCCATCTAAAAGATCAAATTCATGTGAGACAAAGGCCTTTAAAAATAAATTTAGAGATGGTATCTCTCTTCCAAGGCATCAAGGAAACTTGCCCTTTGCTCAAGAAAAGTTTCAGACTACATCTATCCTCTAAGGCTGTTTGTTATATAAGCATCCTTTAAAAGACAGTTCAGAACAAAATTTCCCAGTTAGTACATCATACACATAATGTGCAGAGACAGGAGAGACTCATGGAGAATTGTCTACTAACACTAATGTTTTATTTAGAACTTTTGCATCTATGTTTATGACAGAGGATTTCTATATTTTTTCTGAGGGGGGGGGTCGTAAAATCTTTGTCAGATTCGGTATCAAGGTTTTTCTGGCCTTATAAAATGAATTGGAACATGTTCTCTTCATATGCATTTTCTGGAAGATTTTGGAATATTTTTGTTAATTCATTCTTTGATGTTAGAGTAAATTTACTAATGAAGTCATCGAGAGCCTGGTGGTTTTTTGTGGGTTAGTTTTTAATAATAGTTTCAATTACTTTAATAAATATAACAGTCAAAATTTCTATTCTTTTTCATCAGTTTTAAGGTTTGTTTTTCAAGAAATTTGTTCACTTCACCCAAAAAGTCAAATTATTTTTATAAATTTATTTATAATATTTTCTTGCTTTTTTTTAAAGTCTGTAAAAGCTGTAATTTTGTTTCTCTTTTCTTCCTAATATTGCTAAATTTTTTTTTCTTTACTAGCCTTACTAAGAGTTTATCAAGGACCAAGTTTTGCCTTCATTGACATTTTTATGAAATATTTACTTTCTGTCATATTGGTTTTTGCATTTTATTATTTCTCTTTTTCAACTTTCAGTTTTATTCTCCTTTTTTTTTTTCTAGGAACTATTACTATTTGGTCATTGTATTCTCTAAAAATTTTCATTTCAGGTTTTAAAGTTTCCTCTGAGCATCACTTTAGCTACATCCCACAAATCCTGATTTTATTTCTTCAGTATAATTTAGTCCAAAATACTTTCTTCCCAACCTGGAACTGTTTCAAAGAGTTAAAATTCTATTCAACTCCTTTTTAACAATCAAGAAATTGACTTGTCACATGTCTTGGTTTAATATGTACAGCATGTCTGATTTACAGTGTCTTTCCATTCAAATGTATTCCTTTAGAAAAAGATTGTTGGAGGATGAACCTCAGAGCAGAATATATAGTGGTTTTAAGAAATAAAATAATTAATATCCATTATCACTTCTAGACCTATGGAGTACTTTCTGGTATGTTGTTTAGTTTAAATGTCATTGAAGATTTCAAGTCATCTCTTTGATATTGATTTCTAATTTAATTCTGCTTTACTCTGAGAACAAACTAAATGATTACAGACAAACTAAATGTTTGCAGTCCTTTGTAATTTTGAGGCCTTCTTCATGGTCCAACATCTGTCCCACTTTGGTCATTGGGATGCTACCACTAAAACTATTAACTTTAAAACATACTGTGTGGCTGCAGGATAGAAGAAGCTACTTACGCCGCAAAGTCCTTTTGGCCATCAGGAAGCTAGCGACCATGCATTGGAATGCAGCTGAGGACATACTCATCTTTATGACCAGGCAGGCCAACACCAACAGCTAGTTCAACAGGAAGATGTATTTGTCTCACTTACACCTTCCAAAATTCTGCTCGAAAGCACTGAATTAATGAAATATATTTTGTTATCTGCCACCCTAGATGCAAGAAAACTTGGAAATATAGTTTTTAACTTACTAGACTCTGTAGTGAAGAAAAGCACACTACAAAAAGGTCTAAATGGATGGTGTATATCAGTTTACCACAACCTCCTCCCAGTGCAATCTCTAAAGGTAATTTTTTCCCCCACTTTATTAGTAAAATTCATATTCTAGGGAAATAAAGTATCTAGATCCTGAGGTAATCTAGAATAGTAGGTTTAATTATGCCTGTTAATTTTCCTCTGCTTCCTGAGAAAGTATTTTTTAAAATCTTTCCATAAATGTTATCAAGTTTTTAATATCCTAAGAGGAATTTGACTAAAGCAAATGGTAATAGAGATCCATAAATAGTCATTAATTTCATTCTGAAATCTGGAATAAAGAAATAATCATTAAGAGTTGTTTATGTAGAAAAGCATATCTAATGGCATTACTTATAATAGTAAAAAAAATTTTAGTATCGAATTGTTTTAAATTAGAAAAATGACAGTAAAATGGAAGAAAAACATAATTTAATCGTTATACAAATATTAAATATTTATTATATAATTCTGAATAAAAATTAAAGCTACAGAATTATATGCACAAATTTAACTGTGTATAAGAAATACAGAAAAAAGATAAGACAGAAATAAGCCAAAATGCCAGATTATGGGTAGTAGATTAGGGGTAGGTTATGAGTAGTTTTTTTTTCTTTTTCTGCTTCTTTATACTTTTTTACTACTTTCTAAATTTACTACAAAGGCATGCATTTGTTTTATAATAAAAATAAAATAAAAAAGAATTTTGTTCTCTCTAACAGGAGAGTTTGTATTTGAAAGTAAAATGATTTTTTGAATTGTTGAAATTATGTAAATTAAGGCATTTGGAAACAATTGAGACTTATTTTACACCCTGTGCACACCTCTAAAGGGATAATTATTTAATGATCCATTTCAGAGGAGAGCAGGGAAACTACAGAATGTACACTATCTGGTTCTGTTGATGTTTTGTTAGATTTTCTAGGCATCTTATTTAATATTCTTATTTTTGAACTATGTAAACAGTAGGCACTGTTTAGTTGCTCCTGTTAAAATACAAGGAGCAACTTGCCAAGTTACCTAAATTTGTTTTCCTTGTTTTTAAACATTTTATTTGGAGAAAATTGTAAATTTATATGCAGTGTAAGAAATAACGCTGTGAGAGCCCATAATCACTATATCCAGTTTTCCCTAAATGACGTCTTACCAAATTATAGTCAAAGATCATAATCAGAATGTTGACATTAATATAGTCAAAAGGGAATGATGCTCCCTCCTCTTCTATTTTTATCACCATAAAAATCCTTTACATTATCTTTTAATACTCATGCTCAATTCCCCCCCTCTCCAACCCTCTCCTTAACACCTTGCAACCACTAATCAAATTTATTTATTTATTTATTTATCTATCTATCTATTTATTTATTTTTAATAAACTAAATGATTTGAAATATTTTTTATCATTTCAAAAATCATAAAAATGGAATCATACAACATACAACCTTTTGAGGTTGTTTTTTCCCACCCAGCTTAATTCACTAGAGATTCATCTAAGTTGTTGCATGTATCAATAATTCATTCATTTTTTTTATTGCTGAGTAGTATTCAATGATATTTGTATGTCATAGTTTGTTTAACCATTCACTATTGAAGGACGTCTGGGTTGTATTCAGGTTTTGGCTATTATAAATAAAGCTGTTATGAACATTAATGTGTAGGTTTTTTATAAATGCAAGTCTAAATTCCTCTGAGGTAAATGCTCAGAAGTATAGTTGCTGAGTTGCATGATATATGCATTTTTAATTTTTTTAAGAAACTGGCAAATAATTTTCCAGAGTGGCTGTATCATTTTACATTCTCATCATCAATATACGAGTGATCCAGTCTCTTTGCATCCTCAATAGCATTTTGTGTTGTCACAATTTTATATTTGCCATTCTGATAGGTATGTAGCATTATCGCATTGTGATTTTAATTTTTGTTTCCTTAATTGCTACTAAGGTCAAGTGACTTTTCATGTAGTTTTTACTCTCTGTTTATGTTCTCTGGTGAAATGTCTCTTCATGTCTTTTTCCTGTGCTCTAATTGAATTGTTTGCTTTTTTACTGTTGAATTTTAAGAGTTCTTTATATCTCCCAGTTACTAATTCCTTGTCAAATATGTAGTTTAAAAATATTTTCTTAAAGTTTATAGCTTGTTTTTTTCATTCTCTTAACAGAATTTTTCATAAGGAAATTATCATTATTATTTTTGATGAAGCTCAACTCAATTTAACAATTTTTTCCTTTTAGGGGTTGTATATTTGTTTTGTCTAGACCTGACTCTGAAGATTTTTTTCTGAGTTTTACAGTTTTACATTTTATATTTAAGTCTATAATCCATTTTTAATTAATTTCTGTAGAAGGTATGAGATTTAGGTCAAAGTTCATTTTTGTTCTATTTATTTCAGTACCAGTCCTTGAAAAAGTTATGTCTTCCATTGCATTATTTTAGTAAAAAATCACTTGAACATATATTTGTGCATCTATTTCTGGATTCTCTGCTCTGCTAATCTATGTGTCTATACTGCTATTACCACCATATGGTCTTGACAACTGTAGCTGTACATAAGCCTTGAAATTGAATAAACAGATTCATCTTAGCTTATTCCCTTTTTTTTTCATAATTGTTTTATCTATTCCAGGTACTCTGCCTTTCCATCTAAGTTTTTTAATAACCTTGTCTACATTTACAAAAAAAATTCCTTTCATGATTTTGATAGGAATTGTATTAAATTTGTAGACCAGCTTGAGGAAAATTGACATCTTCACTATATTGAGTCTTGTAATTCAGGAACATGTTATGGCCTCTCCATTTCTTTAATCCTCTTTGATGTCTTATATCAGCCTTTTGCAGTTTTCATCATGTAAGTCATGTATGTGTTTTGTTAGATTTACTTCTATAAATATTGTAATTTTTTTGTAAGTGGTATTGTATTTTCAATTTCAGTGTCCATGTGTTCATTGCTAGTACATGGAAATGCTATTAACTTTTGTTTACCCATCATGTAAACTACATTATTGAACTAACATTAGTTTTAGAAGTTTTTGTAGATTCCTTGGGATTTTCTACATAGACAATTATGTCATCTACAAACATGAATCATTTTTATTTCTTCCTCTGACCTATATGCCTTCTTTTCCTTTTATTGCTGAATTACTTTGGCTAGAACCTCTACTACTTTTGAATAAGACTGTTGAGAGTTATATGAGTGTGAAAGCATTCAATTCTTTATTATTAAATATAAAGTTAAATATTGGGCTTTCTAAATAGATGCCTTTTATCAAGTTGAATACATTCCTCTCTACTACCACTTTTCCGAGTTTTACTATAAATGTATATTGAGTTTTGTCATAGGCATTTTCTGAATTTATTGAAGTGATCATGTGATTTTTTTTATTTTTGTTCTTTAGCCTATTAATATGATAGATTCCATTAACTGATTTTCAAACATGGAAACTAACTTGCATCCCTGGAATTAACTCCATCTGGTGATGGTATACAATTATTTTTTGTAAATAGCTTAATTTTATTTGTTAACATTTTGTTAAGAATTTTTTAAATCTATGTTCATGAGAATATTCAACCTATAGTTCTCTTTTTCATACTGCCTTTATCTGATTTTGGTATCAGGATACTAGTTTTATAAAATGACTTAAAGTCCTCCATCTTATTCTTTTTTTGGAAGAGATTGCATAGAATTAGTGTTGATTAGTTATTAACATTTTGTAAAATTCTCCCCAGAAACCATCTGAGACTGGAGATTTTGTTGTGGAAAATTTTCTACAAGCCCAATTTTCTTATTAGTTATGGGGTTATCCAAATTATCTGTTTTAGATGGAGTGAATTGTGATACTTGGCATTTTTGAGGACTTGGTTCATTTTTATCTAAGTTGTGAAATTCATTTAAGTACAGTTGCTCATAGAATTCTCTTATTCTTATATTTTATATTTTATTCCTGAATTGGTAAATTGTGTCTTATCCTTTTCTTCTTTTTCTTTTGGCTCTTTTCTGCTGCTACTTTCTGTACAAACCTCTAATAGGATGTTGTCATAGAAAATTTAACAATTAGTTTCAGAGGAAATCAGGAAAAGTACAGAATGTACAATATCTCATTCAGCTAATTTGCTTAATTTCCCAGGAGTCTAGTTTAAAACTCTTTTAAAATATTTAAATAATCGGTATTGGGCAGTTGCTCTTTTGAAAACAAGAATAAACTTACCAAAATGCCCTAAGTATTTTCTTTTTAACTACTTGATTTAATTTTTTCAATCTGGGTTGTACCTTTAGGGGATCTTAGAGAAAAGGGCACAAAACACATAATGGAAATTTTTCTTTGACTCAACTTCTGTCATTTATGTCCTAGATGAAGTGAGAAAAATTCTGTGGGGATACATAGTGCCTCACCTTAATTCAAAATCAATTGGTATGCCTATCTTACCTTTCTTAAGAGCTTTACAAGCCAACTGTTGTCTTAGCCCTCTGAGTGATTCCTTCAATCTCCTTCCTATAAACTGATATTGGCTTGGATTTCGCAGAAGCATAACACTATTTTCTACAGAAATACATAATAAGAAGGTACCCTACACACACACACACACACACACACACACACACACACACACACACACACTTAAAATGCCAGTTTTAAGGATGGCAGAGCATCTATGCATGGATTCGAAAAAAGAAATAAGTAGACTGGGAAACAAGAGATCTAATTATAAACACTATTCTATCATTTGAACTTTAAGCAAATCCTTAAAATGCCCCAGTTTCATGTTGCTGGGTGCATATATTTATCTCAGACCTTAACCTTGAGGAGAGGAATTACCAGAAGAACACTTACAAAACAGTGAGTCATATAGAAGAAAACTCAAAAATATATATGCTATTAATTAATCTAGTTCTTCCTAGTAGTTAGTGGTGTGATTTTTGGACACATGCATGACTAAGAATAGCCAAATTTATGAAATGTTTGTTAAATAATAACACAGCATTTTAGAAAACTTGGACAAATTATTTCATTTGAAAGATAACAAAACTGAAGATTAGAACCATTTAAGCAACTTAGTGATAAAGTTGGGACAAGAAGATGTATTTCCTGTAGCTTTTCCAGTTCTCTACTTTAGCATCATTTTTCTTTAATTTAGCAATTTGCACATGACAGTTCATATACTTCTGACAGAAAAGAATTTTATTACATATCCTTACATGATATATATCCTTTCTTGTACAGCAATATATACTGAAACATCATTTTTTAAGGTAAGAGAATTAAATTAATTTAAAAAATTATAAATGAATATGATCCAGTCAAATAGAATACATTAAATATCAATTATTGTGAGTGGAGAGTTTACACTCAAATAGTAAAATCACATTCTTTCCACACGGTTAGCTACATGAGTTCCAAATAGTAGAGATTTCCAAAATTAGTAGTTCCAAAATTAGTAGAGATTTCTCCTTTTTCACCACTTGAAAGAGTAAATGTAGTTTGGCCCTCTTTTGATTATTTTGACCATGACTGTGTGTCTTTGTGGGTACAATTAAATGAGGCTCAGAGATATTCAATATGAGAGTTGAGTAAGAGTTTAGTAATTGTCTAGTCTAACTTAACTACTCATAGAAATAATTTTTATTTAACCAACTTTATTAAGGGATGATACATCTGATATACATAGAAAACAAACAAACAATCCAGCTGAGCGTCTAGGGTCTTAGTATAAGAGCGAGTTGGAATTAGATATAGGGAGAGTTAGCCTGGAGGCAAAGCAGACGACAGATTTAAGAGATGACTTAGGGCTAATGTCCTGCTAGAATTAAGTACAGATAATATTAGTTAGTCAAGAAAGAGATCAGGCATGGGGAGTAAGGGCTCTGGCTCACTAAGCTTAGTGAGACTTAAGTTGTTAGTCACACACCTGTATGCCTCATGGTGCTAAAGCCCTTCCAACTGGATGGCACACACATCAATAAGTAAGCTAAATGGACAACTTTTTATTAATCTTATTCACAAAATCCGACTTTTAAAATCAAGCTTAATTCAATATAACTTACTGGGCTTGAAGGGAATAGAGATGTGGTCAACAAAGAGCTTCTGAAATTGGGCTAAACACCATGCCATACTGAAGCAAGGCTGGGTTTGTATGAAGAATATCTGAGACTTTCATCAAGCCAATGTCAGATTGTGGGTAGAGAGGAAAACTTAAATATACAAAAGCACAAAGCAAAACATGAAAAAAAAATCTGATGAAAAGAGCCACAAAATGCAGGTTGAGAGAAAGTATCCTCAGATTAACTCTGTGCCCATTGCTGCCAGTCTCACTTTTCCAAACTAATCTGCATAAAGTTACTGTAAGACTTAAACACACTTGAGAATCAAAATTATTTTTAGGGTTAGTTTATAGCTGTACTGTTTAAAAAATATACACACACTAATGAATTATATACCAAATTTTAGCAATGAAGACGATCAACTTGTTACCTTGTGAAAAAAGTCTAATTCATAGATCTGAAGATCTCAGGATGAAGAGATCTATACTATGCTGGGCGCAATTAGTGATTAGGCAAGAACTAGTATTATGTCACCCAATTATGCAATAATGGCACATCATATATTTTAGACACAACTTCAGTGATGGATTTGGGGATGCTCATTTTATTTGTTAGCGACTGTCATCTCCTAATTATACTAGGTAGCTGTGTAAGTGTGTTGCCAGGAGGTTGTGTGGTATGAGAGTGGAGGGACATCCATATTCATCATAGAGAGCCATATCAGTGGCAAAAGCAAAGAATGAACTCTTTGAATAGAAAAACAAATATAAAAGACCTATCATAGCCCTTTGCATATTGCAAGTACCCAAATATTGGTTCTTTACTTCTCGTTTTTATTAATATTATTTTATGCCAAATTCGAGTACATTTTCTGTCCCGAAGTAGATGCTCCCCATGGTCTTTCCTAAACTCAGGTGCCAGAAGATTCTCGTGGAAATACAGTCTGGATTTTCAAAACCAAAACCAAAACCAAAAACAAAACACCTTGCATTGGTTAAAGGGTACTTGTACCCTCCTGCAAATTCTCTAAGGCATCCAGAATACAACCATTGTAAAGGAAATAGGAGGAGGGCATTAAAACAGTTTTTATGGACTATCTGAAGAAATATGTTTTCCCTTTTCTTCCAGAGAGTCTCTTTAGGCATAATTTAGCTTCTTTGAATGATTCCAGGTCACCATTTGGAATATGATTTACAGTTCTCTGTTGTAATTTAAGGACTTCCTCAGGTGCCATAAAGAAACATAGGTCTGTTTGTTCCAACACTAGTGACCCCAGACTGTTGTGTTGGGTGTTTGTTTACACTGTCTGCTCCTAATATGTAGTTCCTCATTCTGGGTTCAGACAGACACATTTTTCTTACTACTGCCTGTTTGTCTCCTTCTAACTATTCTTGGCCTTCTCAACCTATTTTTCATCAAATTAAGTTCCCTAAGCTTGGTTAAACTTCAAATTCAGTTAAGGTCCTTGTTAAGGATACAGATTTCTAGGCCTCTCCCTAATGATTGTGATTCACTAGCTCTGAGGTGAGAACTAATAATGTGTATTTTTAATAAATACCCTAAGAAGTGGAAAACTATAACATGGGGTAATCTTGCCATATAAGCAAATAAACTTAACCATATAAGCAAACTTTTTAAATATATTAATATTTAAAATAAATAGGACCCAAATGAGGACTTGTTTTTCTTTGAGAAAACATTTTAACTTTTTAAAATATCCTTTGAGATTATGTTACACTTTCTTTAGAAATTATTCTTAATATACAAAACCACAAAAATATAGATACTTGAATATCTACCACCCAGCATTTAAAAAAGTTAAAATTTGTCACCTCTGTATTAGAATTTTTAAAATAAAACAAATACTACTAGCAAATATTATTTTTATGTACTCTTTTGAAATCCTGTTCCATATTCTGTTCCCAGATGGTTATACATCTTTCTGCAATTTGCTTTTTAACTCAAAATAATTTTGGCAATCTATTTAATCCATATGGATCTAATTCATTTTACACTGCTCTATAGTCTACACAGGTACAAATATTTCACTTTTTAATTTCCTATTCCCCCACTGTTGAACATCTGCTTGTTTCTAATATTCTGCTCATGTGCTCTATGCTGCCATGTAAGTCCTAGGACTTATCTCTGTGCATATACCCAAGAGTCTCTAGGGTTTGTCCCTAGGAGTGGTCATTTGACTTGCACATTTTCAAATTCATTAGAAATTGCCCAAATGCTCTCCAAAGTACTACTTATAAATATTCACCACTAATGTATACATTTACCTTCCCCCCATTAACTCACTCACTGCAACAAAGTATTACAGGCAATTTGAGGAGTATGAAAGTATATTTTAGTGTCTTCATTTGCAATTCTTTGAATATTTTTGAGGATGAGCATCTTCTCAAATGCTCTATGGTTATTTGGATTCTGTTGAGTGAATTGGTTTTTCTGATTTTTTTCTCACTGCAATCTACTTATTTTATTGTCTTTTCCTACTATCTGTTGATTAGGATTTCTTTATAAATTTTGTATACTACCCTCATTATACACAATGCAGGCAAAGCATTTTGCTATTACAGATCTTATTACTATTTATTTCTAGTGTTCAGGTGTATTTCTGAAGGTTGATACTGTGTGAAAAGTTATTGCAATAAATATTTCTACAATTAGTTATTTTCCCTGTTTATAAGCAAAAACATTCAACTTGATATGATGTAAAGCCCCAGGCAGAATTTTTTTTCATTTGTTATATACAAAATGGAACAAACATAGGAAAAAATTTAAAGAAATAAGCATATCTTATCAACTTTAATTTGCTTTTTTATAAAAGCAATCATCTTGAAAGTTGATGTAATACCCTTTATATCTCTCTCAATTAGCTAATTTGGGGAAATTATCTTAGAGAGATTTCAAGTTTTGTTGTCTCTTTCTTTAAAAAATGTATTCCTCTATCAATGAAAATTGGAAAAAATTAAAGGGCACATTAACATAAAAACGTAAAAAAGTGTTGACCAGTCAAACATTTCTGTTGCTAATTCTGGTCACAAAAACAACTCTATGAATTTAATATACTATTAATGTTTTGATGGAGACTAAAGGTTAAAGAAATCTAAACTGTTAGACTGAAACTAGTCCCTCAAACTGTTTTCAATTTTATTTCTCTGGCAAAGTGAAAGAGAACAATGTTTGGCAGCTCTTTCAGTATGAAGGGAGTCTTGCATTTTTACAGATGTTGATTTCTAAAAATATTTGTTACTTATTCATTTTTTCTCATCTTTAGTATCCTGAAAATGCCAAATGCTGTTCATTTTATAGGATCTCTACTATTTGAAATGGAAATATAGTCAATATTTTTTAAAAAATTTAAATATAAATTTATATTCCTAGAATTCTAGAGCATTTTAAAATTATTAAATAAAAACACTTGTTTTGAGAATTGTGTGTTCTGTCTTTTCAGAGCACACTTTTATCATACTCTTTTTTTAAAAGTAAAATTGGCATAAAATACTCCTTTCATTTTATCAGTACCAAGTATCAATCAACCTAATTAGAAGTTCTGTTTTCTGAAACTTTGCTTATTTGTCCTATATAACTCATAGAAAATTTCAGTTGGCATATTAAGAGGATAGATTATCAGCTCAAAACCAAACTGTGTTTAAAACTTAGTGGGAGAATGAATGAGTCAGTAAGAAACAATATTGTAGAGGAGAAAAACAATTGTCTTCAGCAACATTATCCCCTTATCTTCACTTTCTCCTTTTAAACATTCCCTTCCAATTCCTTCTGCATATACACTTTTCATCTTGTCACTCCTCCTCTCTCTCTCTCAAGTATCCTTGTGACTTCACCAATCATCTCACCTCTCACCTCTTGTATTGTATTAACTACCAACAAAGAGCAATACATTAAGCTCATTCCAAGTGAAATGTTAGGTAATAATATGATATCCCTTCCCAAAATATTAATATTGTGATAGTGTTTCTGGGAACACCATTGCCTTGCTTGGTTCCTTGCTCCAGCATCCACCTAGACTTGCCCTATGTTGAGACAAAACTTTCATCTGATTCATAGGCACAAAAAGTAAAATATCCCAAGCATCATTAAACTTTTTCTATTAAAGCCAAAGAGCATTTTAAGCTTTGCAAGCCATATAGTCTATATTAAAACAACTCTCTCATTGCAGCACAAAAGCAGCCAAAGACATGTAAATGCATGAGAATAGCTGTGTTCAAATAAAACTTTATTTACAAAAACAGACAGTGGGTCAGATATGACCCACAGCCATAGCCTGCCAACAAGCCAGATTCTTGGTGGCAGAGCATTCAGTTAGCATTGCTCATTCATTTTTTCATTTACTTACAAATTTATTCAATATATAAATATTATGTACCTACCATGTGTCAATTACTTGATAAAACTTATTACATTTTAATATAAAAATGACTGAGATTAAATCTTTCTCTGTATGAGCTCAGAGCTTCAAGGGGAAGATAGGTTTGTAAAAAAAACCCAAGACATTGATAAGGTAAGTGCACAACATCTTAGATTTGTTGTTGCGAGTGACAGTAAATTGAATTAAGCATAAGATAGCACTCTGGCTCATGTAAACTAAAGCATTCAGGAAATACTCGATTCAGGGATCTAACCAAGATCCACTTCTTTTTTCTGCTTTTTGGAGTGAACTCCATCTTTGGGCTCCATGTGGGTATCTCAAGGAGCAGCAGGGTCATACTGGCCACCACACTAGAGGGACGGAATATGCTGAATGTTTTAGTTAATGTCACTTTCTCCAACCTTGGAGACTGAGGAAAGCTTCATCCAAAACACATAAGATCAATAGAGAGAGATTATTCCCCTAAAGTAAAATTGTGTGGTAGTATCACGATATACAACCAAAACAACCCATGTTTATGTTTACTACAAAGTAAAAATATGAGAATGGGCAAATAGCCATGGACCAGTTTGGTGTCATTCTTCTAGGCTGAGTCATCGTCATTTTCTCTACAACAAGGATACTGATTTGGACACAGACCACCAGGAAATGAGAACCTATCCCTTTACTACACTATTCATAATAGGCAATTGGCCTTCTCAGACTCCTAGGGGTGAGACTGCTGCCCTTGACTCTGAGTCTCCAGGACTAATTCATGGTACCTATCACCAAACCTCCCTGACATGTGCTGTTTGCTGCCTGGGACCAACAAATGACCAAATCCCATCACTTTGTGGTCTGTCCACCTACTGAGATGCTGGATGACCTTGATTGTCTGATTCAAAGACATTGTAAAATTGGCATCATTCCTGGGCATGTGAGACCTTCTTTATAAGAACAAGTTGCTAATGTGTAATTTCAGACATTCATCAAAGGAGTTTAATTGGACAGAGAAAAGAGTAATTTTAATAACTTGGAAATCACTGGTATGACCCAGAAACTTCCTGATTAGATGTAACTCATATTACATGTGCATGAGCCCAATCGTAAAAAATAGAAATGACTAAGGACAAAAACAGTATAATTATAACAACAGTATAATAATATTAGTTAAATGCATACTGTACCAGGTTCAGTTCTAAGCATGTATATTAACTCTTCATTCTCATCACACACTAAATGGTATATACGTTACCCTCAATTTAAAGATGAGAATCCCAGAGTAGAGAGTTTAAATACCCTGTTAATTTAGAATGGGGTACAGTCAGGATCTGAACCCAGGCAGTCTGGGTTCCACTTCTATGTTAAGATTCTGCCACTGCTTTATCTGTCATGAAGTTCTGCTTCTACCCTGCTATGAAAACCACAGCCTTGGAGTTTTGGCATCATGTACATTGTGAAAAGCTCAAGGTCACCAGCTGAAGTAAACCTTTTGTTCAAAGATCAGGATTATATCTAGTGCTAAATTCTAAGATAACATTTTAATAAACTGTGTTACATCTTATCAGTACATTTTAATTTTTTCTCCTGTCTTTCTGGGCATTTGCTAAATGTGAGAATAACTATTCATCTACCTTAAAAAGGACATCTACACACACACACACACACACACACACACACACACGTGCATTACTGTTGAATTGTAAGCCTGACTTACTGGATTTCATTAACCCATGTCACATAAAAATAAATAAATAAATAAATAAAATTAAATAAAACTATGAAGAAATCAAAAAGGAGTTCTAACTGAAAATTAAAATGTTATATTTATCTGAAATATAATAATCTGATTTAAAAACTTTTCAAAGAGATTATAATTATATTAAATATTTACATTTATAACAAAGTGTCTAAAAAAAGAGTATAGCTGCTCTAAAGGGGCTAAAATTCAAATTATATTTTCAAATCTAATTTTTCTCTTACTTGTATGAGTTTTTAAAGGTCTATAATGGTTGTTTCTTGAGTTTTAACAAAGTAACATAATATAAAGTGCTACTTACTGACTTCTTTAGAAAATAATTATTTCTATAAATTTATAGTTGAAAGTAATTTGTGGCATGGCTTTTAAAGTATGTGTGTGTGCATACCACATACATATACATGTGGTAGCTTCTGTAGTTTGAAAATATGAGAATTTTTTTGTTTTGTTTTCCTCCAATTAAAATAAAAGCTTAGCAGGACTGAAATATCTAATTCCCCCTGCCTTTCAATCCTAAAACAAGACTAGTGACTAATTCTACCAAGGCATACTGAAAATTATTGCTAATAAGTGAACTCACATTGTCTTTCGGATTGGTTCTCTATAGCATGCATGTCTTTCCTTTGAATTTAAATACTAGAATTGCTTGATTTTACTTTATAGCTCTCTCACTGTTTTCTTCTTCAATAAGGCCTCCATATGAATATTAAGTAACCATGGAAGAGGAATAAATTCACCATTCATTTCTAAATGCATATAATTTCAGAAGATTCATGGGAGTATGAAAGAGTTAGTATTGGAAAATGAGCACGGCATTGTTTCAGTTTTAGGAGTAAATTCTTTTTTATGTTTATGGCATTTCTGTGTTTTTAATGAAACAGATGATCATAAAAAAGATGAAATAATTCAAAAAAGAAAATGATTTTTAAAAAATTGATGATTATTTTCATGAAATGATGGAAAGGAGTATTTATGTATCTTATATTCAATTTCTGGTTGTCTATATTATTAACATTTCTCCTTCTCTCCATTAATTCAGACTAATTGAGAATTACACTATGTTACATTCAAAAATATATATAAACATAAAATGGCTCCAGTAAATTTTTTATTCCTAACACTAGCAAGTGTTTCTTAAGTTTTTAATATGTATTAGGCACTATTCAAAGTGACTAACAATGATTGTCACTGAATGCTCACAGTCCTATCAGGAAGTTACTGTTAACATGGCTGGTGTATGAATGTGGAAGTTGAGACACAAACTGGCCAAATGACTTGCTCAGGGTCATGTAGGGAGGTAGTGGTAAAGCCGGGCTGAGAACATTATGACTCCAGAGACCACACACTTAACCATGCATTGTTATGCACCTATCAGAAAAAGTTCTGCTGAAAAATTAGTTGAACTACCCTTATTTCTGCCAAGAATGTTTACAATTTGACTATTTGGGGTTCATGCAGCCACTTAATTCCTCTACAGTTGATAATATTCTCATCAAATAGTAATATCTATTATGCATTAATTTTTTCCTTCTTTTCTGGTATATCGCTTTTACTTTTTCTTGTTTGTGCCTTCCAGGACTTGTTCCTGCTCAGTTAAAGATGATAGCAGTACAATGCCTATATGGAGTTTACAGTTTACATTTATAAAAGCACTCTTAGAACTCCATCTATGTCCATTATTGTCCTGGAGAGGTCCCTAATATGTGACTCAAGTCCTAGATGCAGCTGATTAGACCAGAGATGGTCTAATAATAGGTGAAATCATAGGTTATGAATTATCCTGGAAAAAAAGCATGACACAAAGAGGAAAAAGAAAAACTAAGTGAACCAAATAGACATCATTTCCTTCACTTAAATTGGAGACATAAGTTTGAGAAATGGGCAGGCTACTGAATTAGCACCCTATACGGTTTCGTATCCAATATTTTCAAACCTTTTTTGTTCCAATAGCTTTAAAATAATTTTGCAAAAATTTGTTTCTTTATTCCATTTTAAGCTGCATAATTTTATCATAAATTTGAAGTTACAAATTTATATTTGTGAATATTATGATTTTAAAATAAAATGATCTTTCTTTTATATGAAAAAGAATCCTTGGACCTAAGCAAGAGGAACCTTGTATATCATGAAAGCAGAATATATAAATTAATTAAAAACACCTAGGATCCTCTATTACTCAGGATCTGCATTTAACATGCACAGAACGACCTATAACTCTGAACATCTGTTCTCAGTAGTAACGCTGCTCAAGCCCCAGTGGGTTGCTTTTACACATCTCACGGGCTAGTCCTCCACAAAAATGAGACTGCCTCTCAATGTCGTATAAGCTTGTAGGATGTGCTGCCACTAGTGTCTGGGTCAGACACTGCTTTGGAAAGCAGGATAGATTTGAGTAGACAAAATGCTCAAGTAAGAGAAGAAAAAAATTAATGAATTCATCAAATCCCTGTGCCAGATGGCATGAATTCCACATAGCCTTACAATAACAAAGTAGTATTTCCTATAAAGTCAAATGCCCTTTTTTTCACCTCTGTGGTTTTTGATTAAAGCCATATACTATAGTTGCACAGAGTAGCTAAGAATTATTTGCTGATAGTAAAGAATTCATATTCAACTTATATTTCTATATGTGAATATCTACACCATTTCTTTGCACTACCAACTAGGTGAAAATTGAACAATAGAATTGCAAATAATTTTCTTTTTAGAAATATATAAAATAAAATTTAATTCACTATTCAAAATCAAGTGATCTTACTGTAAATGTTTAATGATCTTTGCTTATAATTTGTATTATACCTTTAATTTTAATAAACTATTTTGAAGATTTTAATAAACATAACTTTTTTCCAAAACATGATCATATATTTCTTGTTTTTACGTTGACTAAAATCTTTACAAACATATATTTTTTTTAGGCCAGGAAACCTTTGGTTGACCTCACAGACTGCAAGGACCTTGCCAGTTTACAATCCCTTATTTTTTACACCTATGGCACCTGGTCTTTCTACATGGTTTCTTATCCAAGTACTAAGTAGGCCTGACCCTGCTTAGCTTCCAAGATCAGACAGGATCAGGCTTGTTCAGGGTGGCACGGCCATATACACAAACATATATTCAAGCTTTCTGCACTTTGATTATGATTACAGTACATTTTATTTTTAAAATTTTAGGTTATTACCATCAATAAAATTCAAATTATATGAAAATGCTGATTATGAAACAATATTAGGAACAAAAATGAAATTTATGGAAGAATATACAACAATTTATATATTATTTATGTCTTTATATTTTTATGTATCCAAACACAACTTGGACTACCAGCAGAACACCCAAATATAAACAATAATATAGTCAGTCCTCATTAATATTTTGCCAACTCTAAGACATATGAAAACCAAAACTTTACACATTTTTCTGTTACATTGAGAGTACATTTTTCTAGGTAAAATAGAGCATATTTTACTTAACAATTTGTTTGCATGATTTGTAACTCTTAAGTATTTAAGCATGTTTTAGGTGAGCCTCCATTTGTACTCGTGGTCCAGGATTCATTGACATGTGTGACAGCCCAATTTGAACGCACGTAGAATCTAAATAGCACAGGACCTGATGCTCTCATCCTCATCCATTTTAAAAATGAATCATCACATGTCCACTATTGTCAAATAAAGAGTCAAAAACTTTATTCAAATTTCCATTTCACTTCCTCATGGATTTTTGTTTTAATGTAATATTTCTAGTTAATATAGTTACAGCTTGAAGGTCTGTTATTAACCAATTTTTTCTGCAAAAAAAGTAATAAATTGAAATTAATTTTTTATTCCTGTGACTATAAGGCTTTACATATTAAAGACACTTTTTTGTGGACTGAGTTTTATTACTATTATTACTAATATACAAATGATGAAAATATATTAAAAGTTTTGATAAAAATAAACACAAAAATATGTCTCTTAATGAGATGGCTAGAAAGTTTTTAATTAGTTCACGTGTCCATGAATATATAGTACTTGTTGCTATAACGGGTTTAGGTTTCAGCATCAATTTTATTTTACATGTTCACTTTTTAGAGATATGAGTTTTAAGGAAATTTCTTTACATAGATAAATAGATGGAATGGAAGAAGATTTTAATTCTTTATCAACAATATCTGCTTTCAATTTTGTTGAAAAGGAAGGATTCGAATTTCCTAACTTTTTTCCTCTGCCATCCCCTGATCCAACCACTATCCCTTCTCGTCTGGGCTATTACAATAGGATCTTAACTGGTGTCTCTTCCTCCACCCTTGCCTCCTGTCAATTTATACGATATATTATCCTCTATACCACATTATACCACATGTTATAACAGTGACAGTGAGTCTGTCAAAAGAAAAGTCCAATGACACTATCTCCTTGCTTCAAATCTCCCTTGGCTCCCTATGTTACTCAGAATGAAAGCCAAAACCCTTACCGTGACCTTCAAAGCTCTGCAGATGTAGTCTGCATTTCCTTCTCTGACCTCATCTCCTATTTCTTGTCTTTATCATTTCTCTGCCAGTCACTGGTCCCTTTGCCTTTTCCTTTCTGACCTCAGACTACATGCTCCTCCATCCAAGTCATGTCCCATTTTCCTACTTTATTTTTTTTTCCTCTAACAGCTATCACTGTCTAAAATGCTATATATTTTACATTTTAATCCTGATTATAGCTATTCTGCCCACCAAAAGGTAAGTCTTATGAGGGCAGAGATTTTGGAAAATGTCATTAAAGAGAATCTTCCAGTGTCTGAAATACAACGTGTGCCAGTAAATACCTTTTGAATAACTGCATTGTTTTTCTACGCTGAATAACAAATACCACAAATCGAGCAGCTTAGAACAACATGCATTTATCATCTCATAATTTCCTCAGATCAGGAGTCTAAGGCCTCTGCTTAGGGTTTCACAGGCTGCAGAAATTTCACTAGGCGTCAGCCAAGTGACATGACTTTCTGAACCCCAGTCTCCTCTACCAAGGTGGTTTTAGGTTGATTTCGTTCTTTGTAGCTTTAGAACCTTGTTGCTCACTGTCAGCCAGAAGCCATTCTCAGCTTCTAGAGGCCTCAACAGTTCTTTATTCCATGTTGCTTGTATAAGAACTCCAACTACATGACAGCTTACTTCCTCAAATCCAGCAGAAGAATCTATCCCTCTCATCTAAGATAGTCTCATATACTGTAATTATATCCTAAAATATCCACAGGCCCTGGCCACTGTCCAGGAGAGAGGATTATACAGTGTTGTACATCAGAGGGTAGGAATCTTGGGGACGTACTCGAAACTGCCAAACCACAATGACTGAATAAAAAAAGGAAAAGAAAAGGCTCTTCTTATGGTTTCTTAATTAAAGAAGACGTAAAGATACATTCTGTGAAGTTTTCCTGTAATTGGAAACCTGGAGGCTTTTACATCCCATAAGAAGACTCAGTTTAGGTGAGAGTATAGTAGGAGAAGGACAATTTTGAAAGAAAAATGAGAACTGACCTAACATCTTGACACTACTCAGGTATATCAGTTTCAGGGAATTGTATCCATGCAAGTTAATTCTCTGGAAACTGAATTTCCTTAAAACTATCTGTGTCCTTGGAAAGACTTTGTGTCACCTCTAGATATAAGTAATATCAGGCAGTTTGCAAACTACTAGTATGGTCTGAGAATATAGAAACATTGGCAACGCCCTGACACCATGACTTGCCCACAGCCATAATTTCTTCCAGTTGCTGGGACAAAATATAGTTGCTTAAATGAAAGTAATTCCATCTATCCACCCCTAATGCCTGAGAATCTCTACTTTCTGATTTCTCAACCATTTCTTTGAGGACATCTTAGCAGTCTTCCAACTTTCATTCTATCATCCAGTATCCTTTGTTCATTTTTTTTTTCCTTTGGCTATCGTTCTTATAACAAATCCAACACTATCCATTTTATATATCTCATCAGCCATTAAAAGTCAAAATACATGACACAAATCAAGACCAAGAATTGAAAATTACATGTTGCAGAATTCTCTTATCTCTAATGAAGATAGTCCATTGGCCAAGAATGTAAAGTACCATTTGTAGAACTGGCAGCCATTGGCTGAAAATGTATGAGTATAGTCAAATTATGAGAAACGTAAATATATATAAATGTGCTCAAATGAATATATAGTTAATCTGTTGTTTTAAAATGTTTTCATTAGAATTTCCTCACGTGTGTGTGTGTGTGTGTGTGTGTGTGTGTTTTAGGAATATGTCATAATCTTGTAATCCAATCCCCACTTTGCTTTCTGCAGTCTTCCTTACAGCCTCGTTAATTTCAAATGCATAAAACAAGCTGCAAAACTGTTATTCTCTAAAGCATTTGAGATCTTGCTTTCTGGCATATGTCATTAGTCTGGCTCAAATAAATACTTATAAAAGTTCTGTATAGATTTGAATGTTTCTTACACTGACAATTAATAGAAATCTTTAATTTTTTAACTGACCCCTCACTCTCTTATGTTCCAGTTTCAAGGAGGCAAGGAGCATATTCCTTGGTAAGAAATAAGCCAGTGACAAGACTGCATTTCTCATCACTGCCTGTCATCACCCATCAAGGACAGAAGGCATATTGTGGACAGTATGTATGGACCATGATATTTTGATTTTAAACAAAAATTTAAACAGGAAGGGCTACCCATTGCTAACTCAGAAAAGTCATGAGAGAGAGTGTTACAGAAATACCACAAATGGTAATCACCACCATTCTAAAGTTCTGTGTGTAAAGGCTGATTGCTACCACCTCTGCTGATTAGGTTTATCAAACACACAATTCATAAGCTAGCCCTCCTTGGCAAAAACTTATTTGCATAGGTTTAGTAGGAGATAAATATGAACCCTCTAGAAGAGCAGTTCCCAGCTCTAGTTGGACTTTAAAATCACAGAGGCCCCACCTCAAATCAATGAAACCAGCATCCTGGGGCAGGAGTGAGCTCTAGGAACTCTGTGTTGTTTTTTCAATCTCTGCTGTCATTAGTATGCAGCTGGGATAGGAACCTTTACATAAGATTGTGAGCTTCTTACTCTTGGGAACCATGTTCAATTTGTCTTTTTATCCTGGTGTTTACCACTGTGCCTGGTGAACCAGATCTATTTGAAGTCACAGTCCAGTTTTGAGCTTTAATAACCCCAGAAGTGTCAGTGACACTAATTTACAACAAGCATCATTTGAAAGTTTAATGATATTTCAATTTCACATACACTTATTTATTTCTAAGACTTTGATCAATAGACTTTTAATTAGTCCTTCTGAATAAAGGTGGCAAACATTGTCTGAAAAATAATTAAACTGAAAAAAAAAACATTTCTCCAAAATTTGATCTGATGATATCAAATAAGTATAGGTGAAATGAAAGTAATGAGCCTTTTTAAGTTATCTTATTTGTCAATTTGTAGCATTTATAAAATGTATATACATTTTAAATATTAAAATTTAAAACTACACTAAAAGTTTTGGAACTTGCTGAATAGCAAGGGATCAATAACTCCGTTGAATCTGTATCAGAATGTTGAAATTTGCTGTCAAAATAAAGATTTTGTTTCAGATTTATTCTCATGTAAAGGTACAAATGCTTCTGGCCTCGTGTATAAATAAAGTGTCTTGAAAAAAAAATTTTATTTTCACCCAACTAGATGTTTTGAGTCAGGTAGATGCTGACGTTGATTTAGTGGTTCAAGAATGCCAGGGCAGCCCTCGGCGTTTCCCCAGGCAGCAAGGTGGCTTCCGCAGTTCTAGGCCACACATTCAAGTTAGGGTACTGCCAGGGGCTGCTAATCACTGATACTTTAATCAGAAAAAAAAAAATCCTTTCCCCAAATGCCTCCAACACATTTCCACTTTGGTTTCATTTGCTGAAATTATGACATGTGGCCACCCTCTGGCTATAAAGGTTACTGGGATATAAAGCATTCAACTTTTCTATCTCCTGTTGTGTTGGTAAGCAAGAGAGGAGAGTTGGGTGAAAAGTTTCTCTTATTCCTCATCATGTTAGGTATTTCTCACCTTCTTTCCTCCACTCTAAAGTCAGTGGTTTCTCAAGCCAATGGTTCTGTCAATTGCTAGATAATATTCTCTTTTTTTCATATAAAAAAGTAAAAAAAAAATTATAGAACTAGAAATTTTCTTTTAAGACTCCCCTTTCCATAGTAAATGTGGTCACAAATCTGCTTTCTCAATTCAGGGAGAAAACTTTATTCTTCTCTAATGATGCAAGCAGTCTGGTGAAAGCCATCGACAGAGACAGCTGTGTGTCTGTCTACAAAGTGCATCAGTGAGAAGTATTCAACAGGCAAATGACAAGCTCTAGCTGGTGTCTTTTGGAGACTTTTCATTTTTCTTTAGATTAAACTACATCATTGGCTACTGCACCTCTTAAAGTTCTACGTTTTTAAGTCTCATGGGATGCTTTTATTGACTTTGCCCTCATTCTTCAGTATCTGTTTGGTAAACCTTATATTATTTTACTGTTTCCTCCTGAATGGGATTTCAGATACAATCTCGAATTTCAATTGTCATGCTTTTTTTTTCTTTTTTTCTGACAAGATTATAGTCTTTACCCTCATCCATTAATCATTATATGGAATTAGATGTTTTCTTCTTTCGTCTTGTTTCTAAAGAAAGACACTTCAGAATGTATCAGCTTTATATGTACATTTTCTTAAAAGCAGCAAAAATGAAACAAAACAAACTTTTAAGCATATTTGCATTTTGTAATAGAAAAGAGTTTAGGCTATTGGCATAAAATATATATATTCCTATAATGACCAGTTGTGTTCATTAAATTTATCATTATTTATAGGAGTGAAACATGTTATAAGATATTTTCAGTAGTTTAATTCATTTTTACCTATTATATACAATAAGTATTAATAAGTAGGAATAGAAAAAAGAGCCTTCCAAATTTAGAACCTACTAAAACTTTCAGAGTTTGGGAGTCATAAACACTGATGCTTAGTAACTATTCTTGTTGTTCTAAGTAAGGCTTTCTTAGCTGTGTTTGCTTGAGTTATGAGTGTAAGTTAATTAGAATTCTTGTATTGCATAGCCTTTATTCATTCGGATTTCTAAAATGTACTTCCTATGGTACTGACATTGTAGATACATTCAGTCATGTACTTACTCATTCAATAAATATTTAGTGGTAACCGTCTGATGTGCCTGAAACTATGTGAGTACTGGGGTACTCAGTACTGAGTACATCGATGGAGACTGATACATGGCCTCTGTTACCATGGCATGAATACACTCTTGAAAGATGATAGACAAAAGACAATAGGAAACTTAGCACAAAAAAGACTTAAGTGAAAATTGTGATAAGTAAGCATGATGGAGAATAAGACCCTACTATTGTCTAAGTAACAAATTAAGGTGTTTAAGAAGAGTTCTGACAAACTAGAAACAAAAAGGATGCAAACTTTAGGGAGGAAGATTATCCCTGGCTGATAGAATAGGTTTGGGGAGTTTCCAGAAGCATAATGAAGTTGGTACATTTAAGAAGCAGAGAGAAGACCAGCTCACCTGGAGCATTTTTAGCACAAAAATTATGCATGCATGACACGAGATTAAAGAATAAGACTGGGAGTCAGATCATATAAATTCTTATAAGTCATACTAAGGATTTGACATTTTCTCCCACATGGAACAGAAAGAAATTGGAGGACTTTGGGCAAGATAGACAATATGATCAGGTTTGTTTATTTACTTGTTTGTTTAGGTTGCATGAAAAATGTGTTGGTAAGAATAAGACAAAGAGGAATCTCTCACAAGAATTTTACAAATGTTACCTATTTCCTTTCCTTACTGGGAATAGAAAAGTCAGTTGTGATTATTGCACTTACCTAGGAGAAAAGTGAGAGTTGTTTAGACTGGAGTGGTAGCCGTGCATGTGTGGAGGAGAAGGGTAATCAAGAACATAATTTGAAAAAGGAAACAAATGCACTTGATCCATGAGACCTCTTGAAGCTTATATAACAAAACTAGAATAGTACTAAGATGAGCATGATCCCTTCAAATAGATGGTTCACACATTTGTACAGTGTTGAATAATTTAAAAAAAAAGAAGTTAATCACAATCCTAACAGGAAAAGTATAAAGAAAAAAAAACAAACTAAAATGGAAAGTATTACTAAGAAAATTAAAGGAGTAACACCAAGTATATTATTTTATGCACTAAACACAAATTAACCAAGTCTCCTATAGTAGAATAAGGTGTCAAATTATGTTTTTTTTTTAAAAAAAACTTGTTATCTACAACAAAAATACTTAATGTGATAAATAAAGTTAGAAATATAAGGATGGTCAGAGAGATGCTAAGAAATTCAAATAAAAAATCAAGAATGGCAAATAATATTCGTCAAAGTGAAATATAAGGATAAGGAATTAACAAGGACAGAGAAATAATATGTTATGATAAAAGGAAAAATTATGAAGCAAATATAGAAATTACAGCCCTAGGCATCAAATAACATGGCAACTATATTCATATAAAAAAAAACTATTAGCAATTTCTGCCAGGAGAATATGATAAAATATCTTTATTCTGGGAGACTTTAATATATCTCTTTTGGCATCTATCACATCTGCAAGATAAATAAAGAATGTCAATGACTGATTAATAATACTATCAAAAATCTTTATATTATCTACATTAAGATTGAGATGTCTCCACATGGAGATGCTGGGTAGTCAGCCCATGCTGAGAACAGCACATTTGTGACTTTTCATCTACAATGTAGTGCTTCCAGCCCACATGTGCATTTACATGATGAGGTGATGAGCTCTTTTAGTATCTTAGGACTTATTAGAGGTTGACATTTCTCTGGGCAGGCCTTGCTTTGCTTAGTACCATTAGAACAGGACAAAAGTTTTAGAACATTAAGGTAGAGACCATAGAGACTATTCCTTTATTATCTAATCAAGAAAATCCTAAGTAGTAACTTGATATTATTATATGCACTGCTTATAGTCCTCCAGCAAATGTGATATTTCTTCAAGTTCACGCAACCTGAACTCCTGACCTCATCTAGTTTACTTGGTCCTCAGGCAAGCACAGAGAGAAGGCTCTGCTTACAACTCACCAACAGACTTAAGGGGAATTACTAGGCAATTATTTCAATGGGGAAATATGCTCTAATTTTTTAATTATGTTCCCTGGAGCAGTTACCAAAGACCCCAGCAGTTGATATCTAATTACATTTCTTAGTTCATTAGAGGCAGGTTCAATGGTGACATCAAATCACAATATTCTTTACCTCATTTGGGTAATAAAGACAACATTTTTTCTATGTCTAAAATAAACTTCAAGTAAATATATATATCTAATTAGCTAGACAAAGAGAGATTTCTCACAGGAATTTGTAGTATGTGTAATTTGTCTTCTGTTCTTGTTATACAATGTATAATTTATCTTGTGAAAAATGAATGGGAAAGGGCACAGGGGTCTTTTTCCAAATTGGTTATTAGTCACAATATATTAATACCATATCCTTCCCAAGAGAGATGAATAATGCCATAGCATCATGATATCAGAGGCTTAGAAGAGAGCCACATAACACTGAGGACTGCAGGTACAATAAAATGAGGATTCTAGTCATGGATGAGAAAGGAAAGAGACTAATTAAAAATAATTCTAAAGTTTTGAGGACGAGCTTCTGAGAAAGCCAAGAATAAGGATCAAGTTGTGGAAGAAAAATAAATTCAGTTTAAAGCAAATAAAATGCTTCCTACTAGTGGGATCCCCGAAAGTGAATATCTAGGAAGCACCTGGAAGAGAGAGAGATGTCCAGAAGAGAGATTGGAGGAGGAAAGTTATTTTCTGGGTTTAATGCACATAGAGGCAATTATACTAATGTGTTAACTAAATACCTTTTTTACAAAATATATTTTTTAGTTGTCGACATCTAACTAATACATGGTTGTCTAGATTTGTGTCTTTGAAAGTAAATGTTTATGTAAATTGTAAAAATATTAGTAAATACAAAGTTTAAGTCAATCATTCCTGTTAGACATGGGGTCTCTCAGGCTGGTGAAAAGACCCTTTAAAAGAAAACAAATTTAAAACTTCTATGTATAGAGGATCCATATTTAAAATAACGTGTGTGTACACACACACACACACACACACACACACACACACACACACCTTTAGGTAAAAATAACAGAAATCTTTCAAATATTTTTTAGGTTAAAAGATAAGAGTGCATTATATGTAAAAGTGATGGTTTGTTCACTGACTTCACTCCCACTTTCATTTAAGGAGTCTTGATCTCCGCTTGTGTTTCCATTCTTACACAAGGTATCTGAGACCCCGCCCCCTGTTGGGGAGAGGCACCACTGCGCTTCCATAGGGATGGCAGAGCAAGTTCTGCCTGTGTCTCCTGTCCCTCATTCCTCTCCTTTATGTGTTGTCACTCCTACTTCTCCTTTCACTTCTCAAGGCTTAGTCCTACCTTGTCTCTAAAAGAAAAAAAAAAAAAAAAGAAAAAAAAAACTGGTTCTTCAAGACTTGTTCTTGCTTTGGATTGAGGGCAAAGGGTGTGAGGGAGAAGGAACTGCACTCCCGGCACTAATGATGGAGAAAATGAGGAGGGGATATATCAATAAGCCTCCCAGGCCTCACTCATGGCCTGTTTTCTTTTTCTCTTACAATCAAAGGTGTTAGGTAATGTTTCCCCCCTCTCCCCGATTTAAGAAAATCTTTAAAGTAGAAATCGTGTCCTACCCAAGTTGATTAGTATTTAGTGAGTCTATAAACAAGTGAATGAACTTTTATTCTTGGGGGATAAAGATATTTGGGTTTTCTCAGTTTACATGTTTTTAAATATACATTTGTTACTTAATTCTTGACAGACATGAACCCAGGTCTTCCTACTCCAATTAGTTACCATTTACATATTTATTGCTCTATGTCTTTGGAAGAATGAGAAAAATTAGAACATTGATGTCTAGGGATAGAGAAGGAGAATGGCTACTAAATAATCCAAGTACTTTAGACCAATAAAAGCACCTAAAGCCAGTGAGAGCAGCAACTCATTCACCTAAACCCCACAGTGCTTCCTTTCTCATGTTGGTGGTACTTGAAGCTGCCTGGGATTGCAGGACCTGGGGCTACGACTCAGACCCCCAACATCTTAGCTACCACATCATGTCCTCCACTCCATGCCACACCAATTTCAGTTCCCTATTGCCTGCCCTCTCATTTCATAAAAACTCTTTGCAAACCTTGTGTAAACTCCTCTTGTGGGCCCTACGTGACTAGAGACACTCCAACCCCACTTCAGAGTAAGAATAGTGCCTGGTCCCAGGCCCCTAAGCCATTCCTTACTATTAACGCGTATAATGGTAACTATCAATTATTAAGAACCTCTTTTGGGCTAAATATTGTGCAAATCTCTTTAAACGTTTAACTATTGATCTTCCAATATGCCTATGACATTTATATTATAATTCCTATTTTACTACCAAAGGAACCAAGAACAAAAAGGTAAGGCAACATAGCCAAGGTCAATGACTCAACTAATTAGTTCTGGAGCTGCATGTCAGAACTGGGGTTGAGAAATGATACCAGATGCAATCTAGGCAACACCGAACAGCAGGAGGATTAACTAATGTGTGACCTCATGCCTCTATTCATGTGCTAAGATATCCCAGCCCCATATTACGCATACATTTCTTAATCAGTTTATGATGCTAAAACAAACATCCTTCAAATCTCAGTGGCTCACAGTAGCAAACATTTATTTCCTTCTTGTTTTACATGAAGGCTGCAAGTTGGCTGTTGCTCTGCTTGTCCTCATACTCTAGGTCCGAGGCTGAAGGACAGCCACTATCTGGACATGCTGCTATCATAACAGAAAGCACATGCGCAGAAAGGAACAGAGCCAATCCACACAAGAACATTCAATATTATGTGCATCCACATGCCATTAGCCAAAGCAAGTGACATGGCCAAGACCAATGTCAATGGAAAATACAATGTCTATAGTAATTCAGGCAAGGTTAGGAAGAGAATGGGTACTGCAACATATGATGTAGATGCTGTATTCCTAAATTACTTCACTGTACCTAAGACCTTTTCCTTCACTCTACTTAAAATCTTTTTCTTTACTGTTTACACAAATTTATAAATGACCTATTTTATATTTTTTATCAAGTTTTTTCTTACTTCATACACCCAAGTTCTTTTACTGAATGTTCTCTAGATTTACTCTTTTTAAAATTTAGCTTAGATATTCTGATTTTAATATGAATATCTAAATTACTAACTCTCAACTTTGGTATCAATGACAAATTTAATCCTATTCAGTGAAATATGACCTGAGTCCACAGAGAAGCAAGGTCACTGGAAAGATCCTTTTTTGGTAACACAGAAATCTCATAAAATGATTTTTCTATAACAAAAATCAATAGAGCATTTGAACCTTTAGCTATGAAATACTTTACCTGTTAAGACACAGGAAATACAGTCTTAGTTTTAAAGATTTCCTTAAGTATCATGACATTATTGCTCTTCTTTGAAAAATTTTATCAATATTTCACCATGATATCCTTCTCTGCAGGAGAACCTAAGAAACATATTTAATCATGGAGATATTAAAACTATCTGTCACTTGTAGCATGTATATGTAATAAAGTACTTGGATAAAATTGATATCAGAGACAAATGGCCCGCATTAAAAATGTCTGCACAAAGTTCTAAAATTCTTCTTTTTTATGATGATCTCAATAACTAAACCACTCAATTTGCAAGTGAAGATAAATGTTAAGATAATTTTTAAACTCTGGTTTATGAAACAGAGTAAAAAAAAAGCCTAGAGTGACTAACACTTAAGAGCTGAAAGAAATGCTTCTGAACTTTTCAAGACAACTAAACAAGTTTATCTACTTGGTATGTTCTTAGACATTGACTCAAATTCTTCATAATTTTATTTAAAATGAAACTAATGGAAGTATAAGAACTTCAGCAAATCTTATATAAATGCATTTCAATTTTTAAAATATATATCTGAAGAGTTAGACTAGAATAACATATCCCATAAGTCCTGTTAGAAAGTCCATTTAAAAAAGGGAGGAGTTGAAAGAAGGGAGAGGTCACTGAAAAAATAAGTTAAAGAATGCTACATAACAAATATATTTATTTGCTTTTCAACATCGACTCCTCCCAACTTCGTCACCAGCAGAATCCTGATTTGTTTCAGAGTAATAATGTTCCTGGTTTAAAATCTTATTTCCACATACTCCAGACTTCTTGAGAGCATGTAACCTGGGCTAACCATGAAATTTAAACAAAAACCTATTGGGTAAGACACATTAGAAAGCAATTATAACAGGATGCCTGTAGATATGAAATTCTTCCTGAGAACTTCAGGTGGAAAATCACTCAATTAACACAAAGTGAGCAAAAAGGTTGAAGGAGCTCAGATTACGACAACTTAATGAAGCCATTAAACCAGCCTTGGGGCAACCAACCCTCAAGACTTTTTGAGTAAAAATAAATAAACTAATTAATCAATTAATTAATTAATTAATTCCTTCTTTACTCAAACCAGTGTGACTGGGTTTCTGTTACATGCAGCTGATCCAAATTCTGACTCAAAATCCCTCTCTTGGCCATTCATATGTTCATTAACATAATAAAAAGTCTGAAAAGCCTTATAAGGAAATCCATTTTACTTTGTTTAATATGGAATTTGTCAAATTTATTTATCAGAAGCCACCTAACAGTGTCCATATGAACTAGCATCCTAATGTCTACATATTAGTAAACATTTAACTAGCGATAACAAATGGCATAAAAATTAACATTTTGCAGCTATATAATTAAAAATCTAGAAGGTTATGTATATCCACAGCCATAATTGCCCTTAAATCTCATATTCCTTAGGAAGTATCTTGATTGGTGATAATTACTGACATAGCTTAGAGAGCTTAGGCAAAAACCTCCGAAAATGATCTACCTTCCTTATTCCGATTTGTTCAGGAGTGACTGTTGAAACCTAAGACAAATGATGATATACCTAATTTTTAAAGAGATGCAGGCAAGAGAGAAGTACATAGCCTTTCTTTAGATTTTTGGCTAATGTTCCCCAGCCTCTAGTATCATGAGCATTTGTTCAGCATTTTCTTACTAGTATTTTAGCCCTTACTCCATTTTCTTCTATCTGGCAATCCTTGAAGAAAAGTTACTCAGTTTTCTCTTTTCATGTACATGAAGGCATTTATGTCACTCCATTAGCCATGATTGTGTCAAAGTAATAGATAAAGGTACTAAATCTGTGTCCATACTAATATTTTTTGAATAAGCATCTGCATCTAATAGCGATGTTCATCATCACTATTTATAACATATTTCCTATTTTCAGAATTCTTTGTTAAGCTCAGATGAGCCTCAAAAAATGTAAGTGCTTTGACTCTTAATTCTATACTTTAAATGAAGAGGAAGTGCATAGAGAAGAATAGTTGGGACAGGGGAAAATGGTGCTTTATCATTTGTGTTTTCAACCGAATGGTAAATTTCTGAGTTTTGTTACTTTATGTTGCTGCAATAATATTTTTTCAAAGAGAAAGTACACTCAAGCCATTAGTCTTCGGTATATTTATATTCTGAACAAGGCACGATGCTTATTAGTCAGTTTGTCCTTTACAAGATCAGGCTGCACAGGCTAAGGCCTGGTCCCTAAGGTAAAGGAATTGGAGAGAGACCAAAAACCAAACTACAAGTGCAAGTCATTCACTAAAATAGCTGTAGTTTCTGCAGCTACGGGAGACAGTGCCAGTCATTGACACACAATGGGAAATTGCACCAACGCATCATCAAGGATGTGAGAAAATGCACTTGGCATGTACAGCAGGATTCGTGCCATGGAGCTTCAGTAATTGCAGCCTAGACTTAGAACAGCAGCAAACTCTTTAGTGGGAAAGGTCAGTCAGCAAGTTTGCTGCTTTGGAATTAGCAACAAGGGGCACTATCACCATACCTAGTAGAGGAAAAAAAGGAGAAAAAGGATACATGGTCCACTCAAGACAATTCACCGAGCAAATGTGAAGAATTTGAAGAGGGAGGAGATTTCTTAGAAGAATATGAATTTGTGAACTTATTTTTGGTTTAAGACCACTGCGGTGTTAAGAAAAAATGTGAATGATACTCCGCTAAAGCAACAGCATATGCAAAAATAACTTTTAAACAAAATGGATTTTGGTGGCATCAAGACCTTGTAGAAGATTATATGAAGCTGTGATTAAGTCAAATTATCTGAAGTTGAGTAGACAACAGAAAATAATTACAAGTATAGAGGAATCAAAAAAAAGTGGAGGAAATTTTATGTATAATAAAGCTGGTAGGGAGGAAGGAAGAAAACACATTAGAAGCATTGAGGGTTTTCCATCACTGGAAAGCTAGAATCAAGTGATCCTATAAAGGACTTCTTTGAATTAGCACTATAACTAAGTACTACAGAAGGTACAAATAAATGACAGGTACTTTCCCCTGTAGAACTGTGGGTGGTAACTGAGGCTAGTTTCGGACCCTGAGGCTCATACAGACAAGAACACTGGTAAAGTAGGGCAGATTACAAAGAAGGATAAAAATAGAAAATAAAATCTTGTCACAGTAAGGTCAGGAAACATGAACCTCAAAAGATAGGAAAGAAAAAATGTTCTTGAAATATATATACCTTACATATAAATAGTTGGGAGGTATTTTTTGTTATTTAATATAGTCTTTTATCCCTTTTTAATTTTTATTTCATCAAAAAAATTTATTGAGTCAATCTGTATAGCTGTATAGCTATAAAGCCTAAAAAATACATTTTTAGAATAAAGTGGTGTCTGACAATTGGAGAAAAGTTATATTAAACTTTCTGAAACATAAATAATATTGAATCTAAAAATTTAGGATGGCTAAAATTTATATGGCACAGAAATTATAAAAGCCAAAAAACAAAGTCACAAAATATTAATATCCTCAAAGAAAACAGAATTTTTGTAAAAGCTGACAAAGGTTTATTTGAAAATCCTTTTTGTCTAATTGAATCTCCTTCTATAAAAATACCTTTGATTTTATTTTTATATAAACTTAATCATTTATTTTAACTTCAGCAAATATACTTTTTTAGCCTCTTTAAAACCAGACCGATGTAATAAAATTGTTCCTTGTTATAGAATGGTGGAACTAAACAATAATTTAAAGCATAATTCTGGTATTTTTTAATGTTACAGTGCACAATATATTTCAGACTCCTAACCTTCTTTGAATGTACATTAAGCATTTAAGTAAGCAGCTCCTAATTTCCTCCTAGGAAAAAGAGGAATTGGAGCCAAGCAAGATCTCTAAACCACAGGAACTTGGCTCACCTCACCCTCTCATAATGTTCCCATTCACTTGCAAATACAGACAAATCCTTTCTTTGTAAACAGGTTCATCTCTAAAAACCTCTCCACTTTTCTTTTTATGTATTTCTGCTTCAAATGCTATTTTAATAGCATTTTATTCATGGGCATGCCCCTATGGATGCTGGGGAGAAATCCGCTATTTTCCCTCTGCAAAAAGTGAGTATTTATTATTATTCTACAATCAAAGATTTGTGGGGAATCTTTACATCTGAATAAAGCCCTTTATAACTAAGAATCTTTATAAGCACTGTGGAAGTTTAAGTCAAGCACAGCATGGTTGAATACTGAGAAGATTCTCCCATTATTAGCCACTTTAGTCAAGATTACATTAGATTCATAATTTGTTTCAATTTCATAATCCCTTCACAGTTTTCTAGTTATAATTATTTTTTATTAAATGAACAAATGGATTTGAGTTAATATGTGAGAGCTTATATTTTATGTCTATTTTGTGACATTTCCTTTCACAGGAGGCTTAAGTTTTCAAGAATAGAAACAATGTTATTTACATTGAAAAATTAATTAAAATTTATAAGGGTTTTTCAATGCTTTTGGATAATGCCTCCAAAATTGTTTTTAAAAATTACAGTTTTATGCTCCTGGTATAAAAGATGGCACTATCCTAGAAAACAATAAGAACAAGGAATATAAAAAAGGATTTACTTCTAATAAACCTAGGAGATGCATCTGTGAATCAGAATGACAATAAAATGAGTAAGGACTTCCAAATTCAAAGGCAAAATGGTAAAAAGTAAAGGGTGAAGTGGATGGCTATGGCTGCAGATTTCAGACTAACCTGGAAAAATTCCCAGAGTGGGTAACATGTCAACATCTCCAAACTGAATCATCAAAGTGTGTGAACTAACTGTGGGAGCTTCCATGAACTAGTAAGTCAACAGAAAGGTAGGATAAGTAGGCTAAATGAAGAATCCCACTGACATTCCATATTTTTAGGAAGCATTTAGTCTAAGGCAGAACAGAAGATAGTACCATAAATTTAGACCGACCCACAGCTGTTGATTTCTGTTGAATAGAGAAAAGCACAACCCAATAACACTATAAACTGCCCAGTACTGTAATGAACTTCCTGTAAATAACTGGTTCAGGATAAAAGTCTCACTCAGATATAACACACAGTTAAAAAAAAAAAATCAGCACCAGCACTTATCAAGTATAACACCACATAAAAGAGGAAAGAAATAGGAAAGGCAAATGGCAAAGAATACTACCAAAATTATCTTGCCACAGAGCAGATGACCAAAAATAGTGTCGTAAATTAAAAATGCTTAATAAAATGATTAGCTATGTAAAGCAACTACTTAGAGTTACAAAAAAAAAAAAAAAATCAAAGAACATGTGAGAATATATAACTAAGGAGGGAAATATGAGCTGAAAGAACTTAAGAAAGGAGTAAAATAGAAAGTAAAATCATCATAGAAATGAGAGCTACATTGGCAGAATCACACAAGACAAAATACCAAGGAGCATGAAGCATAATATTGGAAACAGCAAGCAAAATGGAATGGAAATAACGGGATAAAAAAAAGAATATGGAAAAAAAAATGATCACTATGGAATCAAACATATACAGCTGACCCTTGGACAACAATGGGATACAGTCAAAACTTCATGTATAACATTTGGTTCCCCCAAAACTTAATAGGTCTCTCAGAATCTGAGAGGAATTGATTCTAAGAACTCCCGCAAGTGCAAAAATCCATGGGTGCTTAAGTCCCCTGTGTAAAATGGTGTACATCAATGCATTCAGTCAGCTATGTGTACTCGTGGCATCCCAACTGCAGATTGAAAACAATACAGGTATTTATTGAAAAAAATCTGCATGTAAGTGGACCGGCACAGTTCAAACCCATGTTGTTCAAGGGTCAACTGTACATAAATGGTTCCCATAAAAGTGAGAATCAAAATAATGAAACATAACAAATAATTTAAAATATAATACAAGAAAACTTCCAGAAATTAAAAAAAAAAAAGATAAATTCAGAGGTAGAAAGAGCACAGCATGTAGCACAGAAAAAAAAAAATTGGATGCAGAATGACCAAATTCATTATAAAATACTAAAAGTAATATAGACTAATAAGATGACTAGACTTCAAAGGTAATGAGTCTTTTAAATGTACAAGTGTAAAGATCAAGACATTTATAAATGGCAAAACATCAGGCTGGCCTCCAAACCAAGACAGTGGAGTAATGCCTCCAGGGTCCTCAAGGATAGAGAGTGTGACTCAATCATTGATATCCACCCAAATTCTCATGCAAGCATAAAAGCAACAAACTTCCAATGTGCAAGAACTTGGGGTGTAGGGGTGTAGAGCACCTGTGAATTCTCCTTGGAGAAACTACTCAAGAATAAATTTGAGCCACCCAAAAAATAAATGGAGATAAAGTGGCAAAAAAAAAAAAAAAAGATTGGTGATGAATGTGAATTCCATTTAACTCTAGAACTAAAACTAAACAGTTGAAGAGATTATAATTAGAGAACAAAATGTAAAAGTAATCAGTCCTGACAGGATTCTTACTTGCTCTCTTTCTGTATTAAGTAGAAGGAGGGTTTCTATCTGAAGAAAATCGTTAAGTATATTTTTCCTGTAGGGCTTAGGCCAGAGGCTTACCAAAAACAAAAGCTGTATATTTTTTGGTGTGTCCTGTATACTCTTTTCAGAAACAAAGCCCAGTGACTAACATATAGGAGGGTCAGTCACCTCCATATAAATAAGTTATCTGGAGTACAAGTTGCTTGAGTACCACACGCTCTTCCTAATTAACTATTTCCAGGGCTTCAAAGAAAAGAAATTTCTGTTTACAGGGTTCCAAAATTGAGTGGACCACTGATTTCATAAAATTCACTTAACATGGTTAAATACAACTGAATCTTTCGTTAGATCCATGTGATTTTAAACATACTCTATAAACTAATATTTACCATATAAAAGTCATGACTCTAGACAAGCTGGCAATTTCTTTGGATTTTAAAAACAATTCACTCAGTACTTTATTTATTAAGCCATTGCAGTTTGAATTCTGATTATATATACACATATATACACACACACACACACACACTCACACACACATATACACACACACACACACATACATATATATATTTATTATATATGTATATACGAAATATATATATATTTCTTATACAGTGACTTAACATTTATTATTTGCTACATGCCATGTATTATCCTAAGTGCTTCATAACATAGTATCTCAATTAAGTCTCCATATTTCTTTGTGAGGTAGAGACTTTTATTAAGCACATTTTACAGATGAGTACACTGCAAAGAAGAGTGGCATGAAGTAATAGTACTAACCCCTAAAAGAGAAAGCCTAGATTTACATTCCAACTCTGTCATTTACTGCTATATGGAAGAAATTATTTAAAGGGATGTTTCAGTAGTTTTTATCATAAAATAATAATGATAGTAATAATGATAATAAAAATAATAATAGTCACGTCTATCTCACAGTGTTGTTTTGAGAATCAAATCACATAAGGCACATAAAATGCTTTATGAAGCATTATACTATTTTATCAATAATAACAATAATGTTATTAGGTGGTAAAAACTCTCCATTCGGTCACCTCATCTATAATTAGCAAAATTATACATGGATTTTAAATAGATTTTATATTTCAACTCAAAAAATTATACTATTTTTCAACAGAACTAAAAATCATTAGTTTCTTTCTACAAAGTGGATCTAAAATTCCGGTCTCTGAATTTTCTTTGGGAGGAAAGTTCAGATTAGCCTCTCATGGGGTCTTTATCTCAAGAGTGTCAAGGACTACTGATAGTGGAACAAATTGCTCAACCAGTTGTTGGAGATCATTTTTAAATTGCGGGAACTATGGATTTTTAAAGCATGTGCTGGCAAATTAGGATTTATGTTATCTTCATTATATATTGGTCCCTTGAACCTTCTCTCTTTCCTGAAATAACTACAAGGACCTAAGAATGTTAAGCATAAATGATTCAGACCAATTAATTAGAAGCTGTTTCTCATAGTTGCAATTTGATTATAAAATATCCCAGCAGTCAAGATAGAACTTTTCAAATATTCTGCATGTTTATAATTTATGAGATTTATAAGCATTTTCTTCTTTGTTTTAATAGTAATTTATGTTTTCTCTTTCCTGCTTGAACATCCTTTCTTAAAGTCATATTCCAGATAACTTCTGAATATTTCATCTTTCAGTCCTCTTTTCTGCTTACCATTTTCTTTCTTCAACTGGCATTAAAGACAAAATCATGCTTTTCCAGAGGGAAGCAACTTTGGCACATGAGGTTTCCAGAAGTATTACTTATGCAGAGTTGATTTATTAACTGAGATGAATTATTCTAGCCTTGCCTGTCAAGCCTACAAATATTTAGAAATAACAAGCAGTAGAAGAGTATAACTCAAGCTTCTTTGTTCTGAGAAACTAAGCCTGTATCTCTAATTTGATACCAGCTTCACTTCATTATATTTCATCTCTGCAATGTCACGATTTAGGTTGTATAACTTTGATCTACACTTTTCTTTCCTTTCTACTCTGCTGTATCTTATGTGAGCATAAAATCCTCAAGCAAATACACTTTAGATGGATGACTGCCAGGACTAGTTTCAAAACTCTTGAATTCTTTGCCTAGTCTCTTGCTTTGAATTTGGAAATGAAATCCATTTGTTTTAGCTTGTTCATTTGTTTTCCTTGGCCTAATACAGCTTAAGTGTCATTAAATGTTTCTATGATGTCTGAAAATGAAGGAAGAAGATAATCACAAGACATATTACAAGCAGAGGGGGAACAGTAAAGTCACAAAAGTCCAGAAAGCCATCATACATATCATCAATGTTTTCTTCTTTTTATTACTCACTTTCAAATCTGCTCAGAACATATTAAATTCTACCTTCATGAATTAAATCTTATTATTAAAATAAAAAGTTAATATTAAAATATCTATCAAAGCAAAATAGTACCTTCAATTAATATGAGAGAAAACTTCAAGGCCCCCTTTTTATTATATATAGAAATTGAGTTATATCCCATAAAAACTCCTAATCCTATAAATGTAAGTCATTTAAAAATCTAAATATAAAAATTTTAGTAGACTGATTCTTTACTTCTTTACTTCTTCCATCATTCACATTCTTTGCCACATGGCTTTACATGTCCTCCCTCAAAAAAAAAAAAAAAATACCTACTCCTTGATTTTGAATTCAGCTATGTCACTTGCTTTCCTGTAGGATGTTAGTCATTGTGGTGCATTCAGGGCTTGAAAAAAGCACCCAAGTGTCCACCACTGCTCTTGCGCTCCTACCAGCTATGAACATGGCCAGGTTAGCCTGCTGGGGGTTGAAAGACAGGTGGAGCAGGACTGCATCACCCTAGTCATTCCATCAGAGCCATCCTACATCCCCAATGTGTGAGGCAGCCAGCTATGATCAGAGGAGCTGCCTGGTTACTCTAGCTGATTGCAAGTGCATGAGCAAACCCAGCTGAAATTATCTGAGTGTAAGATAAATGAATGTGTGTTGTTTTATGCTTTAAGGTGTCATGGATGTTCGTCATGCAAGGTTGTTGTGACAATAGATATCGACACTATATACACACACATAAATATACGCATACATTGTTACGTGCTTAGAAATGTGTTGCAGGGTAAAAATATGTTCTGAATAGTATGTGCGACATATATAAGTGTGTGTGTGGATAAATTATGTGATACATTTAGAAATTTTAAGGTTACAGTCACTGAAATAGACCATTTTTTCTAAACCAGTTTACCTAAAACGCTTTTGCCTAAAAGGAGTTTTCCAAATATTTAAACTCCCTTTCATTGTGTTTATGTATTTAAATATTTTATTATTTATGTTTTAGATTTTTGGCAAATTCTAGTATTTTAATTTAGTTCTCAAGGCATTTTTATCTTAATTTTGTACACTAAATAAATATTAGATTTGCAGCACCTTAGGAAAGATGGAAATATTTTGGGATTCTTATGGGGTTTATTTAATATTTTATTTATTTTTGATTCTATGTCAACACTTAGAAGAAGAATCTTTTTCTTCAGTTATAAAAGGCTAGCAATCATTTCCTGCCAATAATACTAAGTCATTAAGTGCACTCAATTATGGGATGTGCAGTCTTAATCGTCCAATTATGGATTTCTTGATACAGTCCTATGAATTGTGTTGTATTTATTAAGCCAGTGTTTCTCCAAGGAATAAACATCTTGAAACATTTTAATCTCATGTGACATGCTGTGAACCTGAAACATTTTTAAGCTTTTATAAATGAAATATTTCAAATTAGCTAGTCTTTTAAGTGTTTGATAACAAATTTAATGGGGAACAAACAAACAATAATATAAAACAATCCCATTTTTATAAAAAATGTTATGAACTTAATAAACATGCATTATAAATATTTTTAAATATGTTAAATGTAGTAGAAGTAAACTGAAATTCATTTCTCTTTATTTCGTCTTGCCACCATCTATGACAAGAAAACAACTTGAGAACTAAAAAAAGCTTTGAGCATATCATTTATATTCAATTAATTATAGAAAATACTAAAATTTTATGCAATGCAGAAAGGGGACAAAATGGAGCCTTAACTTAATAAAATAAAGTTAAGGAGATGTATTTCATGCTCATGGACACTCACATTCACACACACAAGGAATTACAGTACATCATCCCTAAAAAGAATAGAAATTTCCCATGTAAACTAAACAAGGAACCACACAAATTCATCCTTGTTCATCAGAGTGTATTGTATTTTAGATGCTTGAGAAGAAAGCCAATCAGTGCCCATATTCAGACCCCCACTGTTCATGGGGCCGATGGTCTCCACAATGGAAGTGCTCTTTATGTGATGTAAAATGCTATGCGAACGTAACCTTTTCAATTTGCTTTGGGATCATAGCTTATGAAATTGTACCCTAAGGCATGCCAATTTGGGCTTATTCTGAAGGAGTATTGTTTATTGAAAACAACAGTATAACAATATAAGTGTGGGCAAAAGATTCCAGGTAGGCCCATTTTACACAGTAGTATGATGTAAAACATTCTCATCAACTAATTTAAAATATTCACAAAAAAATATGTTAAATGGTAAAAATGTTCAAGATTAAAAAAGAAAAAAAACAGAGAAGATGGTGTTGAGGGAGAAGGCTGGGGGATTCCACCAGTCCCAGTACCAGTAGGGCTGGACTGAAAATCACAATTGAGCTACAATCCAGGAAGCTACCTGAGACAGCAATAAAGAGTGCTGAAGTTCCATTGCCATCAGTTAAGCATTGCTGCTAATTTAATGGGCTCGCATCACAGAATTCCTCATGCAATCCCAGCGTGTAATTTGGTTAGACACCCACTGAAGTAGACAGTGCCCTCTAGTGGACCTTTGTTCCAAAACTCTCCTCACTGGTACCACCCTATCTTCCTTGAGTGGGTTCTGCGGTTCACACAGCAGGTCTGCTGTGACACTCTGCAACTGCTGGCAGCCACCCTCAACCCGAAGACCAGCCAGCTGAGAGCCAGCCAACATTGAACTGTCATTGTCAGCAGAAATTTCAAACCAAAATCATGTGCTCACAGTGCAAAAACCAGGAACGAGGGGCAGGTTTTATTCTCTCACTCTTAAATATTTAATGTGCCTTGTTAAAAAGGCAACTTTCAAAAAAAGAGACTTTCAAAAAAAATTAGGAGGGTGCTGTTTAAGGGTACATACTTGCAACTAGGAGATAAATAAGTCCTGGAGATCTATCCACAACATTGCAATGGTCAACAATACTGTATTATAAACCCCAAAGTTGGTAAGAGACTAGATCTTGATTGTTCTCACAACAAAAATGAATGAATGAATGAATGAATGAATTTATATGTGACCTGATAGAGGTATTATCTAACGTTATGACAATAATCATATTGCAATAATCATATATAAATATGCCAAATCAACACAGTGTACACCTTAAACTTCCACAATGTTATATATCAATTATATATCAAAAAAATGAAAAGATAATAGAGAGAATTAGAAAATAGTTTTTTACACCACCAGAGAAAGCAAAAAAACTTTCAACATATTTTGAACAAGACTGCGATTACATATGTTACCTCTATCCTCAGTGATTGAAAGTCACTAACATTTTATGAGCTATGAGTAACAAAAAGGTTGTAATAGAAGAAAATTCCAAATAAAATATTATGTAATGTTCAGTATGTAAAATAAATTACGCAGTTTAAATTTAAAAAAGAGGTAGGTAGGCCCATCTTACCCCACTAAATATTAAACAAACATTTAAAGAATATCCATTTAAAATGGCAATAAGTCATTTACTTGTGCAAGAAAATGACGTTTCAGGCAGACTCTCTGTAATCCTTGAG
Organism: Cynopterus sphinx; assembly: GCA_030015415.1. Classification (NCBI taxonomy): domain Eukaryota; kingdom Metazoa; phylum Chordata; class Mammalia; order Chiroptera; family Pteropodidae; genus Cynopterus; species Cynopterus sphinx. The sequence goes on from CM057380.1 coordinate 19,791,226, forward strand.
TAAGCATGTCCAGACCTCTGAACTAGGATCACAGCTATGGCTAGAAATGAGGTGCATATACTGATAATCAATAAAACACTACAACTCTGTCTTCTTTTCAGTGTCTGCCTTTAGCTCAGGCATCCTGTGGTTGTTCTAGTCACAAATCCAATAAGCCATCCTCTTTCCTAATGGGAAGTATTTTTTAAACTTGCTATTCAAAGCCAGTAAGCACCTGGATACATAAATGATAAATGTGTAGCAAATTTTATCATGAGATATGGAGTCACTTTAAAAAAAAAAGTGAATATACAGAGGCAGAAAGAAAAGGAGCCCTGGGGAGCTATCCTGGGCAATGTGGGTGCATAGATGGAGTAGTTATTCCAAAACAAAGAATAAAAACAAGGACAGAAAGACAAAACAAGGTGAATATAATCTAGGCACCAGAACTGAGACAAAGCTCTGCTCTACAGAGCAACAGCCCCTCCCAAATCCAAATCTGACAAAGAGAGCACTCAAGGCAAGGAGCCAGGTAAAGGGCCAGGTAAAGGAGCCAGGTAAAGGGCTAGATGACGTCTCAGTATTTAACTATTAGAAGTTTTTTAATAGGCAAAGGGAAAAGGAAAATTAGAAGATGAAAAGAACCAAACAGTCTTCTGAAAGGATTTATTCTATTAAGTTAAACATTATCTCAAACTCCTGGGGAAATCGGTATTGTTGTTGCTTTGTATGGTAAATAATTGCTGAGATTTACTCGGTTAGCATTTGGTTGTTCTTCATGCCTTCCTGCATTTCCACAGTTCTGTGTGGAATCGTTTCCCTTCTACATGAAGAATTCCCTTCAGTGTTCCTCATAGTGCTGGCCTCCCAGTGAAGACTTTTCAGGATCTTTGCTTGCAGATGTTTTTATTTCACCTCTACTTTCAAAGAAACTTTTCACCAAGCAAAGAATTCTAGGTTGGCAGTTACTTTCTCTCATTACATTAAAGATGTCATTCCACTGTCTGGCAAGCATCAGTTCTCTTGAGAAGTCAGTCATTTGTGTTATTGTTGATCTTGTGTGAAGGGAAGAGAGGTGTATGGAACAATTTTACTTAAAGAATAATATATCATTTTGTCTCAGGCTTCTCTATTTTTATATATTTTTCCCCCTATCTTTGGTTTGAAACAGTTTTACTGTGATGCAGTTGAATGGTTTTTTGTTTGTTGTTCCAATTGATCTATGCTTGAGTTCGCCTTTTTATATTTCCTATTCTTTTGCTTTCTGTGCTTCAGTCTTCTAGCCTTTCTTGACACATATCCTTTTTTCAGAGGTGTCAGTCTGCTGTTAAACACATCTATTAAGTTTTTATTTTGAATTATATGTTTAGTTCTACAATTTCCTTTCATAGATTTTAGATCTCTTACTAAATTGCCTACCTCACCCTCTATTATCTTTAACACATTAATCACCATAAATCTTAAGTCTTAGTTTTCTGTTAAAATAGCCTGCATCAAGCATGGGGCTAATTATCTTTATCTCTTGGATATGTTTCTTGGTATGTCTGGTAATTTTTTTATGAAATTCAGTCATTGAGCATGAGAAACTTGAGAGGCTCTAGATGATGACATCTACCTCTAGAGACCACTCACCTCATTTTCTGGCAGACAACCAGAGTGCTGGCAGATTGTCTCAATCCAGGTGACAGAGGCTGTGTTTCAGACACTGTAAGGCTTGAACTCCATCTCCTAGCATACAAAACAACTATCCCTTCCCCTAGTGGTTCCTTATTGAGAGCCTGGGTTTTTTTTTTTTTTTTTTTTTTTTTTTTTACCAAATCTGTCCATTTAAAACATTCTTTACTCCAATTTTTATCTCCCCAACAAAGAAGTCAAATGCTGAAATCTTTGTCTGATGTTTTATTTTTACTTAGCTTCAGGTGTCTTGCCCTGTGTAGCTTACAAATCAACAAATGCCTGGAAAAGAAATAGCCCACTTCTCTTTTACCACTTCCAAAACACTTCCCAGTATTTCATTTGTCTTCAGAATCTTAGGCCGTTAAGCCCTACCTGCCCTCCCAGGTCTACACTTCTATTTCTGTGTCCTAAACCCTACGAAGTTGCTGAAAGCTCTACTGGTTTTGCTGCCCCTTATCATTTGCCCTCAGATTCTCACTCTACCAAGCTTAAAAATTGGCACATGCCCCAAGAGCATCACAACACAGATGGTGGAGTCACATCAATGAGCTTCTAATTTCTGAAGATCCTGGGCCAAGTCCTGGCTTCTGTGAAGCTCTATGACACCTTGAAACTAGTGTTGTGGGTATGTGTGTATGCACGGTAGCTATTTTCTGATTCTTCTTAGTATTCATCTGCTATAAGTTTCTCATCAGAGTCAAAAGCTGAAGTCCCAGATTACATGTAAGAGGTACTTACAGCACAAATGAAAAACAAGAAAGTTGATGGCGACCCAAAAACTGTGGAAGGGAAAGAGATGTGTATGGAATAATTTTAGTTAAATTTCCTACTCAGTGGTGATGGCTATAATTTTTGACACCACCATGTTGTTATATCAGCTACTCTATTAATGAGTCAATCCTAGCAAGTAGTTCAATATATCTGATTTAGATATTTGTCTGCTTAAATAAACAACCTGAACAAAAAATATATATATATATCTTGCACTCCCTTCTAACTTTGTGAAGTGTTAACCAACTATTGGTTATTTAATAGATGTTAGTAGTCTATTCACATGCCATGTGCTAACAAGTTAAAATTCTTATTAATTAACCATATAGCTGTAGAGTCAAAGGAAATATTCCGTATGCTCTCTTGACTCTTAATACTTCATTCACGCAAGAGGAGGTTGTCTCTAAATGACATGCCAAGAGGGTGTTTATTTATTTATTATTTTCATGAAAGCGGCTTCTACTTTCAAATAAGTGGGCACACAGGAGCTACGTTTTAAGAAGACAAGATTTGCTTCCATTTTAATTTTGTGATGGTATTGTAATAGTTTCCCTCAAACATCTGTCACAGAACTTAGATTCTGAACTGCTTCATGCATTCGATATTTTGGGAACAAATTTCAGTAAGTAATCTGCTACTGTTTGGTGACTGAAGGCATAAAATCGCCTGGTCAATGGCATGATTAATAGAACTATAAACACAGGCATGAAATTGTATTTGTGAAACTATGAAATTCCTTTTAAGTTTTATCATTGCTCAGAGACATGTAATCTACCAAACTATCAGGAGTTCTTTATTTTTCCTTAGGCTAGTTCTTATTGGCAGCAGTTTCTCATTGGGATACTTTTATATTTTCTTGATACCATAAGTTGCTGAATTTCCCTATAATTTTTAATATCTATAGAAGTAGAAAGATCCTATCTAAGTCTTAATAGGAGATATAAATCAGCTCTTGGTGTTTTGAGCTTGGTTAAGACATCTTCCCTTTGCTCTATTCCATAAAAGTCAATGCCATCCATTTGCTTTGTCAGGTAATAGAATAATATTTCTTTCTCCATGTCTCCTGTACCACTTTTCCTCATACTCGCTTGGTATGCACACAAAATTTCTAAATTAAAAAATATATATTCTATATTAATTTATGACTAAGCATGCAAAACTAAGTCAAAAGTTCATTGTAACCACAGTGCACCTACCCTGAACAGTGACAACCCCAAATGCTGGTGAGGAGGTAGAGCAACCAGAACTCTCCTTCATGGCTGGGGGGAACGTAAAATGACACCACAGCTCTGGAAGACGGTTTCACAGTATCTTACAAAACTAAACACACTTTTATCCCACAATTTAGCAATCACAATTCTTTGTCTTTAGGAGTTTTTCACAGGAGTTGAAAATAAGCTCACATTAAAATCTGCACACAGATGTTTACAGTAGCTTTGTTCAGAATTGCCGATTTTGGAAACAATTGAGATGTCCTTTGTTAGGTGAAGGGGTAAATAAATTGTGGTACATCTAGACAACAGAATACTATTCAGTGCTAAAAAACAAACAGACAAAAAGCTAAGAGGCCACATGTTAACACTCTCTCCTCTCAATAGTAAAAGGGTTATGCATATGACAATTAAAAGCAATTTGGAGGTGCTAGATGGAAAATAATACAAAGAGAAAATGTATTTGCCTATAATATTCATCACTATTGGTCTGTTAGCATCATTAGAAAATAAAATAATACATCAAATTATGCAATTTGAATTTTAAAGATGAAGAAACAAATGACCTGAGGTCCTTGGTAATCAACGTGACCATTACTCTGATTTATACTATTCTGTTTTTGATGATAGCAAAAGGAATACTTCTGATTTAATAAGCATCCTAGCAGTGTCCTCATCGTAAAAATAATTGTCTGCACCAAGATATCAGCTATTATTCATTTCAGAGGTTGCAATATATTTAACAGACAACAGGCCTGCCTTCTTCTTTAAAAAACCTCTTCATCCCTGATGACTTTAGTGGGGATTGTGTAATCACCTATCTATTCCTCTTCAACTTTCCCTCATTTACCTGCTTATGGGACCAGCTGCTCCTGCTTATAGAACCAGTTGTCAGCACCAGAACTCAAAGCTGACCAATACATACAGTGGCTTTCTTGATTTTGGTTTTTGATTTTGCCTGGAAATTGGACTCACAGAATGAGTCACCTCAGAGTAAAAGCCAAATAATCATGTAGACTAAAGGACAGAGGTCTCTACTTAGGGTTGCAATATTGGACCACACACAGAGACGAATGATGACAAAAGAACATGTAGCCTTAGAACGAGAAATACCTTCATTTTTCTAGATCTGATGACTTTCTGACACTAGACTGTCTGGTCTGCATAAAGGCCGCCACCTTTTCCTGTCTTGGATTCCTAACAGTATTTACTGTTTTGTTTGTTTGTTTGTTTTTGAACAATTTTTAGTATGTTTTTGTTCCTTGTAAGTAATGAATAGTTAGGAAAAGGGATAAGCGATCCCACCTGGGTTGTAGAAAGATTAATGGAGGTTCAAGAAAACATGGTAGGGGATGAGGGTCAGGGAGAGAAAAATTAAAAAGAAAAAAAAAAAACAGAACTGAGGGGAAGGAAACTCTCCCTACATAAAGTTGCCCGGGACCCATAAATCCAGTAAGGAAATTCCTACAAGTCTTCCCCATGCCCTCTCCAATAAGCAATTCATTTTGTTGAACACAAAGTGCAAAACTGCCTCCCTGCTCAGAGCAGTATCTCAGATCTCAGTTCTGTTCTTTCAGCCTTAGATGAAGTGTTATACACAGAATCTGGGCCCCCTTTCTCTAGCTTTCTGTTTTTTTGGTATTTCCTCCAATGACTACAGAAGCCAGCTGAACCCTGTCTTCTGGTTCTTTAAGCAAGTAAAACCATGGATTTTTTATCAGTTTCAGCTATCTCTAGAGGTAAAGAATGGGCTTGCTTTCAGGCTAAATGTTTTAAAAATAGGAAACTCACAGGTTCCTTTCCCATCTTCCGAGTATCACCTCTCTTCTAATTTCTGTCTGATTTTTTCCCCACACTCCCCAGTGTTATCAGGTAGTTGTTTTATTTATGTGTTTTTCCAAGAGTTGACAGTTTTTATCAATCCCAGGAGTGGTGGTTTGATAAGAGCTACCTGGCCCAGGTGAAGTAGAACGCTTCTGCAAGTCTTTGTATAGTCTAACTTTTAACCTATCAATCAGATGAAGTAACTCCTCAAGTAATCATTTTTATTACATATAAAAATATATGTAATAATTTTTTTGTGAATTCATGTATGATAGAAAGTGGCATTCTATTTCCTTCCCACACAGAAAGCAACTTGGGTAGCTAAATATGTCACAACTGGCCCTGAATGCTGCAGAGGAGACTATTGGAGAGATAGGCAATGGGATAAAAAAAACTCTTATTTGATTCTAACAAAGTCATACAATATGAATGCAGTACATTCAAGCTATAAATATTTTAAAAATTGACTAACATTGTAAGACTATGGTCTAGGAAAGTTCGCATACCCTTTGTCTAGATAGATCATGTTTCTATAAAGAATGAGAAAAAAAAATAGAAAAAAAATAAAATCCAAATTGAAACCTTTATCAATCAGGACTCAGAAAAAAATAACTGACTGCAAGAAAAGAATTTAATAAAGCAATTTTTTTTTTTTTTTACCAAGGTGTGAGCAGGTTATACAGAAATCAAGGAACGATGGTGCAGATCTCCAGGGTTAGCAACGAAGTCAGAGCACCTTGGAGTCTAGAGAGGGTAACTGTATAGAGAGGCCCCCTCACAGGTATTGTGCCAAGTCTAAACTGGAATAAATGAAGATAGGGAAAAAAACACTCCAAAGGCATTTTACTCTGGCAGGTTTTCTCATTGGCTGAACTCAAGTGGAAGCTAGAAGTTTCTCTAGCCTGTTGATGTAGGCACGCTGTGAGAACACACAGGATGAAGGAGGGTGAAGGGTGGATTTAGAGAGTCAACCAGAAAAAGGCCCCAGTGCAGAATTTATGAAAAATTTACTGCAGATTAAGGGAAAGTGAACTTCATCCTACAGCAAAAATGAAGTGCAGACATCTAAAAAGTACTTAATATATGAACTAGCAGAACCTTTTAAAATTCTTCGTATTCTCAGTAGAATGTGAAAAGAAACAATCTCTATGAAACAGTGGAATTATAAGGTGAAAACAGATTAAGATCTAAGGAGAACCAGATAAAATGATTTTTTTTTTAAATTAAAGATATAGAAGTAAAAGCAGTAACAAGAAAAGTTGATATGCTAGAAAGTCCAATGAGATTTAGTCAATACAGAAACGCAGCTGATGTAGAAAACTTCAAACATAGAAATTATATATTGACATTAGATTGTAAAATATAACCAATAAAGTTCAAATTCAAGGCCAAGTTTAAAAGTAACATTGAGAAATTCCTGGTGCCAGAAAATAATAGAAAACATAAATAGTGAGTGAGAAAGAAACAAATGTCTCAAAGAGCATATCGATTTAACATACATCTAAATGGCTAGAATTTTAATAACTTCAGCAAGATGCTGGTGGTGGCTATGGACCTGATGTTTGGGAGATGGAACTGAGCTACCTAAATAAAGAGGAGAATCAACATGGTTTGTCCATTTCAAAAGGACCAGAGAGTCTACCCACTGGCATTGGGGTGTGGTGAAGGGCATCACATTTCCATGGGTCACTGGAAGAATAATTACAATCTCATAAAAATATAAAACACAAGCTTGTGGGTGTGATATCTGAATTTGCACATTTATCCAATGCACAGAGAAAAGCTCAGAGCAAAGACATTTACCTAAAAACTGGAAAGACACCCTCTCCCTAACTTAGGTCACTCAGTCCTGCAATAAGAAAATAATTCCCACTGACGATGAGCTCATTTGTACGAATTTCAGCATACACAGAGGAAATAAATGCCAAAATCAGAATTGGCAGCTTCAAAAATGAGAAAATTCACATCACATCAATTCCTTTAGAAAAATCTAAAAGAGATATTATTACAACAGGTTTAAAATATTCAGAGATAAAAGTAATATGACCAAAATACAAGAAAAAACATAATTGGGATAAAAGAGGAGTCATAGATGAAGAAAGATAAGTAAATTATACAATTAAATAATATAATTTATCAACATTAAAAACTCAAATGTTTAAGTAGTGCTAAAGAGAAAATTGATAAAATGATAGATAAATGTATAGAAAGCACTGAAACTGAAGCATGGTCAGATAACGAGATAGTGAAACATGCAAGTGCAGATAAAAAGAATGAGATATTCCAATTTACTTATGAAACAGTGCTAGAAAAAATTCCAGAAAGTAAGGGAGAAGCAATATATGAAGATACAATATAAAATTTTTTATTGAAGAAAGCATGAATACTCAGATTAAAAATATTTGTCAAACCCTGAGTAAGGTAAATTAAACAATTCATATATAGAATAACATGTCATAAGGAAACTACAGAACATCAAAGATGATGAGAAAATAATAAAAACTTAGAGAATACAGATTACTTCTGAGTAATAATTATCAGATTCTCAACAGACTTCTCAGGAGAAATGACACAGGCCAAGCCCAAAAGGAATATCTCCGAATTGCTGAGGAATAGTCATATTTTTTTCCAAGTGATGTAGCATTTAAAAAACATTAGCTCTATGTTCAAATAATTTCAATATCATTAGTTTATCCTTCACTATAAAAATCCTTACAAATTTATATTTGTTTTAACACTACTGAAAACGCTTGTAGAATATACTGTATGCTATGCTATTAAAATGATTTCACATTCCATTTAAATTTCTTCCATAAATGGTAACACATAGTCTATATATTTCTGAACCATTGACAGTCTCAAGGAATGTATGCCAATACCTTTAAATTCTGAATTCCTAAATTTTTAAAAATAGCAGTGTAACTGACTTTCCCCTTTTAGCTGAGGGGCATTCCACAGTCTGGATGTATGGCAGTTTGTTTAATCATCCATTGAAGAGCATCTGAGTTGTTCCTATTTGTATAAACATAAATCTTAATTTCTCTATGATAAATACCCATGAGTGTGTCATATGTTAGTTGCAAATTCAGTTTTTAAAGAAACTACCAAGATGTTTGCAGAATGATATATCATTTTACATTCTCACCAGTAATGTATGCGTGATCGATCCACTTTTTCTGTATTCTCACCAGTGTTTGTTTGGTACTGTTACTCTTTTTAATTTTAACCATTCTAATAGGTGGTATCTTGTTGGCTAATGATTCTGAACACCTTTTTATGTGCTCATTTTCTACTGGTGTGTCCCTTCAAAATAAAATCTCTGTTCATGCCCTTGTCTATTTTCTAGTTTGATTGTTTCCATTTTTGCACTTGAGTTTTGAGAACTATTTTATATGGTGAAGTTACCAGTTTTTTCTCATGCAGATAGTTTGTAGATGTTTTCTACCAGTCAGTATCTTCTTTTCTCATTTTCTTTTAAGAAATCTTTGAAGGGAACTATTTTTATGAATTTCAATTTATCAATTTTTTTTCTAATGAATTTTCCTTTTGGTGTTAAATTTGAGTCTATTGCTTAGCTCTAGGTCTGGAAGGTTTTCCTTTGTGTTTTTTCTTAAAGTTTCAAAGCTTTACGTTTTTCAATGGACCCATTATGAGTTAATTTTTGTATGAAATGGGAAAACTAGGTTGAATTTTATTGATTGGTTTGTTTGTTTTTGCCTTTTTCCCTGTGGGTCTCATTGTTCTAGGATCATTTGTTGAAATGGCTCTTTCCTCCATTGAATTGCTTTTGAATATTTATCAAAAATTAGTTGGGCATATTTATTCTATTTTGGGTTTTCTGTTCTATTTCATTGATATTGTGTCTATCCCAATGCTGACACTACACAGTTTTGAATCCTATAGCTGTATAGTAAATTTTATAAAATGAATTGGGAAGTATTCCCTCCTCTTCTATTGTTTGGGGGAAATCATGTAGAATTGGTGTCAGTTCTTCTTTAAACATTTGATAGAATTCTCCAGTGAATCTATGAGTTTCAAGAGTTCCGTGAGAAGTGTTTAAATTACAAATTAGATTTCCTTAATAGTTATATGGTTATTCAAATTATTTCATATTGAATAAATTGTGGTAGTTTGAGTCTTTCAAGGAATTGGCTCATTTTGTCAAAGCTGTCAAATGTATGTGTGTAAAGCTTGCAGCATTCCTTTATTTTCCTTTTGATGTCTGCAAGATCTCTCTACTAATTGGCTATTTCATTCCTGATATTGGTCATTTGTGTTCCCTACTTTGCTTTCTTTGTCAGTCTTCCCAGAGGTTTGACAATTATATTGATCTTTCCAAAGGACCAAGTCTTTCTCTCATAGATTTTGTTTATTGTTTTGTTGTGGTTGTGGTTTTGTTTTCAGCTGTATTGATTTTTGTTCAAAGAATCTCATTAGCCATTCTTTTAGCTTAGATGTGCTGGTAACAGATTCTCTTAGTTTTCTTTTATCTGAGAATGTCTTGATTTCCTCTTCATTACTAAAGAATATTTTCACTGAACATAGGATTCTGGGCTGATAGTTCTTTTCTTTCATCAGTGGAAAAATAGTGTGCCAATTCCTTCTGGCCTCCATAATTTCTGATGAAATTTCTATTGTTGAAATTGCTTTCCCCTTATAGAGAGAACGTCATTTTTCTCTCTGTGTTCTCAATTTTTTATTGTATTTTGTTTTAAGGTGTTTAAACATTATGTATGTGTTAAGGTGTTTAATCACAATCATGTGGAAAAAATATTTATTTAGATTTGTCCTGTTTTAGGATCACTTGGTTTCTGATTTATGTCACTTGCCAAACTCAGGAAGTTTTCTGCCATTATTTCTGTGAGTACTTTTTCAGGCTTTTTTTCTTTTTACTTCATTAGGGTACCTAATGACATAAATCGTAGATCTTTTATTATCATCTCACAGTCCCTTGAAGCAGTTTCTGTTCATATTTTTTTCTATCATTTTTTAAATTATTCCAAAGTCATGTCTCTTCCGAAGGGTAACCAAATTCTCATGAGTGGTCAATTCCAGTATGCAAAGGGATATAAAAGTCCAGTTCCTTTTCCCCAATTCAAGAAAATAGCTGTATCAGCGGAGCCTTCCTTGGAATAGGATCACAACTTAACTTCTGCTCAGTCTTGCTTTTTTCCCTCCTCTCTTCCATAGGTGTTGAGCCCAAAAGCATTTTCTAATAAATATTCAACACATCAATTTTGGTATCAGAATCTGATCTCTGGAGAAACCAACAGTGACTTTGTCCAACAATAATGAAAGTGACTTCTATCCAGGAAAGAAGATAACTGCAAAGATTATGTCATTATTATTCTCAAAAAATATGTGAGTTCTCTATCAGCGGTTTTATCACGACATGCTTTCACCAACTCTTTACGTCTATCAGCTTCTCCTATCTTCCACTGAATCAACTTTGTCATCCTTTTGATTTCTTCATTGATAAATTAAATAACATTTTGATACATGTTCACTATTTGTATGATAATTGGGGTTTTTAATGTATAAAATGTAAACTGTTTTAGAATGTATACTGTCATCCATGAATCCTGTAATCTTTCTAATGTTAAATCCTAGAAGCCTCAGATTATTCATCTGCCTCATAGAGTTTATTGCAGAGTTTATTATAACAAAGTTTATTATAGTTATACTAAAGTACTTTGCATACAGTAAGGACTCTACATGTTGTTATTGTCACTCATATTTTCCATAGGAATTTTTGTTGTGCTTATTTCAATCAATGAATAATAAGAATACAAATGCTATCAGGTAAAAAATTATTATAAGAAATATTTGAAGCTAAATATAGATCCTCATACATACGAAAGTTAGGAACTAATGATCACTCTAGAATAGACTTATATGATTTAAAACTCTTCCCAAATTCTGTGCGAACATTCCAATGAAAGAGAACTCATTATCACTAAAGATACATTATTGAGGAGTTGCAGACAGATCACAGGTTTCTCATTTTAGAAAGCCAAAAACTGGCTTAATTTAACCTCCAAATACTAATCCTAGCTTTCCATTACATTACAGAAAAAAAAAAAACTAGAAAGACAAGTTAATATTAATTCATCAAATGACATGTGCATCGCTGTGTACATGCATCAGATTTTTGTGCTCGAATATCAACCTTCTTAATTAGATACTATTATTATTTCAAACTCATAGGTGATAAAACTGAACTTTGAGATGTTTGGGCAACTTTACCAAGTTCACACAGTTAGTTCAAAGCCAGGACTTGAATACAGATGTGTCTGATCTCAAAGGTTTTGCTTTACTTGTGAGATTGCCTTTACATCTCCTCTATTATATGGTAAATTTCTCCTTTTACCTCTCTCCATTCACCTTAAGTTCCCAAAACCCTACATGGCAAAGAAGGACTCAGTCTCTTTGTGTATCCCAAGGCTCTGAAGGCCATAAGCATACAAGTTTAGTTAAATTCTTTTTTTTTTTTTTTGTATTGCAGCCCTTCAGCATTTGAAGATAGATATTACATCTGCCTTAATGTTTTTCTTTTCTCCATGCCCATATCCTTCAATTATTTCAATTGACTTTCTATGGCTTTCTATGTTTGCTTTTAAGCTGGCATGCTGGAGAATACAGACTGTCCCTCTTAAAATGCAGCACCCCAAACTGAGCACAATGTGATAGAAGTAGTCTGACAAGCATAGGGTAGAACCCCAAGTCTGGATTCTTATTCTGACTCAAGTCTCTGATGGGTAGCTCAAATTCTGTTAACTTTTTGGTCGAGAGGTCAAAATAAATCGTAGTCACCTTCAGTGAAGTGTAATGACCAAGATGTTTTCATATGAGCATTTGTTCTAATGAAGACTCTCTTCTGCCTCTGCAGCTGATTTCTTGGAACTAAATCCTAGATATTGTATCATTCCTGATTAATGCCTTGTCTGTTTTGACATGTTACTTCAGCCTGTCAAGTTCTCTCTCAGACTTGATTCTGATTTCAATTATGTCACTTCAAGTGTATCTATGTGAATTATATAATTGTTTAATCCTTATAACTATATATATATATAACTATATATGTAATTATATAAATTTATATATATTAAAATTATACATATATAATATTCCTTTCAAGGGTAGAGAAACTGAAATATTTAGGAAAGGTAAGTTAGTCAAGTCCACAGAGCTAATAAGTGACAGAGCTGGGATTCAAACCAGGTTTACGGAATTCCAACATGTTCTTTTCACTATATTTTACTTGAACTCTCACTAATTCCTTGTTACTTCATTTTACTATTAGCAATTTTCTACATTAAACTTTCCCTGTTCAAAACACTCTGTAGTTTCTGTCTCCTGACTTGGTCCCAGTAATACAGACATCTTAGTTAGAAAATCACTCTTGTTACCAACTCAAGGGAAGAGAGAGAGAGAGAGAGAGAGAGAGAGAGAGAGAGAGAGAGAGAGAGAGAGCGACGCACAAGACAGAGCATTAATAAGTCGTTAATAACAACAAAGCTAATCTATGTTGAGTACTTATTACAGATGAGACATTATGCTGGGTGCCTAATGGACATGTGTCTCTTGATTCCCGCAACACCCTACAAGGTGTATAATATCAATGCTGTGTCACAGATGAAGAAACTTGCTCAGATTCCCACAGCCAAAAGTAGCAGGGCAGTGTTCCCAACTGCAGGGCTCTGATTTGAAAAACAAAAACATTATACAGCCCTCCAAATCACATACTATCACAGATTGCAATATAAAGTATTCCTTTTAAATATAAATTATTCTTTGTCATATTATAATATTAGGTCTTAAATTATCCCAAATTTAATAAACAGATTATTTTATTAACACACTCAGGCTCTTATAACAAAATACCATAGACTGAGTGGTTTAAACAATGAAAATTATTTTTTAAACTTCTGGAGGCTGGAAAGTCTGAGATCAATATGCCAGCTAGCTCATTTCCTGGTAAGAGCCATCTTCCTGGCTTGTAGACAGCTGCTTTCTCTCAGCATCTATACATGGTGGAGAAAGAGCCTCAGCTATCTCTTCCTTTTCTTACAAGGACACTAATCCCATTGTTGGGCTTCATCCATATGACCTTATATAAACCAAATTACCTCCCAAAGGCCCCACATTAGATACTATCACATTATAAGTTAGAACAACATATGAATTTTGAGGGGACACAAATATCCAGTCCATGACAGTTATGGAAGAATTAGATACTGGTCTATTATTTTTTATATGAAAAAATTTTTAACATGTTAGGACTAAAGGAGACAACCAAAGGTCATTCAAACCATTATCTAATCTTCAAGTTCAAAATACAAAAAATACTATAAAGAGTTGGGAGTGAAAAATTGTTTCTCTAATAAGAACTGTAGTCAGTATTTCTAAGATATGTGTCTAATTACACAATTAGCAGTTAGAAATTCTAATAGTCCTATTGCTATTTGTATTATGGCCTTGAAAAAAATCTTAAGTATCCAAACCAATATTTATATGGTATATTATAGTCAAATTTAATTTGCTATATCTGTAAAATGTTTCTATTGATTATTACATTTTAATATTCAAGCTGATGTCCTAATTACAGAAAATGACATTTTAGTCTAGGATTATCATTTGAAAGAAGAGATGAATAAATTTGTTAGGCAAAACTAGAAAGAAAAAAAGATTAAATGAAGAAAAAAATTTATAATGTCTCAGATGAATTCTCTAAAGTTTGTACCTATAAAAATGAAATGAATTAATAAATGATACTAACCCATAGTATAAACATTTTATAGGTCTGCCAATTCCTTTTTCAGTTCTATATAACAGCTATTTGAGCTTGAGCAGATTTTTAAACTTCTTCAAACCTCAATTTTCTTATCAATAAAACGAGTATGATAAAAACTATCTTGTAGGTTGTTGTGAGTATAAGTGACAATAGAAATGTACACATAGAAAGGCTCAGAAAAATTGATGTTCTTTGTCTCCTTTCTCAGGAGACTGGTGGAGGGTGTATTCCACTTGGCCAAGTAAAAGAAGACATGAGATTCAAGAAACAAGAAATCCAACAAAGAAGAGAAGCAAAGGAAATCACACTCCCTGTCTCCTGGTGATGGTGGGAAGAGTCCCCGGATTGCTGGGTTGGAGCAAGAAGATAGGCCTAGAGAAAAGATAGTGCTAGCAAATCTGGGAGATTATTTGTGTTCAAAGATAGCAAGAGGCATGAATAAATGATAGATATATAGAAAAGTAAACAAAAATAATTGCCATTAACTCAAAGGCTACTCAACACAGCATGACAAAGAAAAATAAAATAAAAATAGGCCACAAGGTTCAGCAGCAAATAATATTTACAGTCAGTATACTGTCTGAAGACAATATTGAGCTAACCAAAATATACTGGGATGATAGACAGAGGGCTGTGAAAGATTTAAATCCTCAACTCTCAATAATAGGAAACCATGAGATGAGACATAAAACTGAAAAAAAAAATCAAGAAATGAAAGTATGAGCATGCTTTTTGGTAACGAGATATATCCAAAGAAATAGTCAAAAATCGAATCAATCTACAAAGTGAAAAACAAGACAATCGCAGTCCATTGCCCCACCCATTCCCATTTCCAAAACAAGTCTTCTTCCCAGAGGAAACAGCTTCCACTCTTTTCATGGTTTCGTCTGGTATTTACCACTGTATTTCTAGAAGTTAAGATTAAATTTATATCTGAAACTAATACAAAATCATAAAGATTAAATTTATAAAAAAATAGACTGAAGGTATAGTCACTTATCACAGGATCTTCCAGTCCATGGTAAGTGGCTACTCCTACTTTTGTGTTGTTACCATGGTTACATGAAGACAGCCACCTATGGCCTGTTCCAGGCATTGGGATGCAATGTACGCACATTCTGTGCTTTACCTCCCTATGTAGTCACAAAGAGAAAGTTAAAAGAAAAGTAAAGAAGAAAGGAAAAGAGAGAGCTGAAGAATCTGGACATTTGTTCAACTTAAAAAAGATCAGTAATCCAGAAGTGTCTTTTTAAAAGAAAAGAAATGCCTTGATGATAACTGCAGTATTTCAAATATGTCAGAAAATAAGAGTTAACACTTACATAGTATTTATAATGTGCTAAGCACTATTCAAGAAAACAGGCATATATTAATTCAATAAATACTGACAACACTATGTGGTAAATATATTTTTATCCCCCATTTTATAGATGAAGAAACTGAGACACAGAGGAAGTAATTTGTCTGAGATTGCACAACTGGTAAAAAAAGAGTCAGGTCTGGAATCTACACAGCTTGGTGCTGGGATTCTACTCTTTACTTCTACTTCATAAAATGAGATCCACTGAAACCCATTTCTTAGACATTAACAGAAAGCTAGGCAGGGGAAGAAAGGCGTGGAGCTCTGGGAACCAGGTATGCCTGTCTCTGTTGGAAGTACTGTCTGGTAGAGAGAAGAGGTGAGTGAAAATGAGCTGGTTGATATCAGATGTGCATTTGAGGTCACTGCTGTGCCAAGAGCCTAGTAGGGACCTTATGAAAGTTATAAGCCATACTTTACAATACAACTTCTCCCATAAGCCTAAATGGAGCTTCCCACAATGGGGACCCCTCTGCAAAAAAAAAGGAGAGAAGAAATGGCATCAGAGTTAGGCTTGGGAAGTGACTTCTTTTCTGCTCAAGAGTAGGAAATCTGAATCTAAGGGGCTGCAAAAGCCGAGTACTTCTAGAGCCAGCTAGAAATGATGGTGATGAATGGGCTCACAGAAAAGTTAGATGACAGGAAAGACAAAACCCAAATCTCCCAAAAGTGCTCTGAAAATAAAGATATTTCTCAACCCCAGTGAGTTTTTATGGTGTTAAAAAAAATGTGAAAGAAGTGAAAAAACTATTTCCCAGAACTGGATAATTAGGGACCTGAGCAGGGCAGGCCTCTTGCAAAACTGTTCAGATTTTATACATTATCAGTAAAGCTGTTCCAAAGCTTAAATGCATCCCTAATCCTCACCTGAACAGGTTAGAGCATGTTCTAGAATTCCCTGGAGTGTGACTTGAGAGTACATAACAGGTGCCTTTAGAACACAAACAGGACTATTTAGTAAAGCATCTTCTTGAGAAGCACCTTAACCTCCAGCTCTCTCCCAGCTGTGCCCAGGCACTTGGCTGCCAGCAGAGGGAAAAGAGTTGGAGCTCCCCAGAGACCCACAGAGTCAACATCCTTTGCCGAAGGGAGTTTAGCTTTCAAGAAAGAGATAAAGATTAATTCTTGCCTCAGTGACTCAACTGGTTTAATTTTTGAAAACCAAATATAAATCACACAAGTGGCTTTTTCTGGTTGCTGAACCTAATGCCATCTAGTAATTTTGATCCCTTTAAAGGTACATGTGAGTCCTACCTCTGCCACTCTATGGGTCAGTCACTTTTCTATTGTGAAGCTGGTATGGCTGAGGTCAGCCTTGAAAGCCATACTGACCTGCGTGTTAAGCATATATATCCCGTCAACGACACATGGAAAGACGAAACCGCCTTCACTTTTTGAATTGACATCGTTAGAGGTTACTGCTTAATAGAACTAATATTGAGGAAACTAGGGGATCTAAGGAGGCCTGAATCTTCCAGAACCCATTTCGGTGAGTAATAAGAAAGGGGCAAGAGATGACTGAAATATTTTGCCAGGTCTCTGTAAAGACAGAGATCCAGAGAATTTACTCTAGGATGTAGATGTGATCAAAGGGACAACAAACTATTATGGCATCTTAATATGAGTGTTTTAAGCTGTGAGACATTTTTCCAATTCCATCGCTAAGTTATAAAACACAGTTTTGGCTGCTTTGAATAATTAGGAGGATATTTTTCTTGAAAGTCTCCATGTGTCTATAGTAAAAACATCTGTCCAACATCTGCCAAGAGTAAGAATGAGCGCATTGAGGAAAATTGCTTTTGTTCACAAACAACAAACCTTTAGTGACAGTCGAAAAAATAAAAAATACAATTAAAAATCTATGCTTTGACTTTGTTGAAATTATGTTTTTGATTTCTAGCTGCACAAAAGGAATATTTAAAATGTAAATTGATTCGCAGTGGTCCTGTTAACTGAGGCCAGCTGTGCAGCCCAAGTCCAGACGTCATTTGTTCTCATATTACTCTGGTTTCCTTCACATGCACCCTCCCAGCGTGAAAACACTTTCTACTATCTGCTCAATGTCATTAAGGTGCAAACAAAAGAAACCGATTCACAATTTACAGCTCCCTGGGGGAAAATGCTTTCAACGTTTCACAGAAGACAGATCAAACTTTTAATCCTTTAATAAAATTAAAAAATGTGCAAACCCTATGGCCCAGCAAATTTGTTTCTTGTTACCGACCTGCCTCAGTCAGCATTTCATCAGAGAAGCAGAACCACTAGGAAACTATATATATGTATATTTTATATGTAGGAAATATATTTGAGGTTTTGACCATATATTTGGGGATGCTGATTGCTCCCTGAGCAGCCTGTGTGTAGCTGTTGTTTCCATGTTTGGTGCTGGAGCTTGAAATCTGCAAGCAGGCAGTGGGGGCCGGGGTGCGGGGGAGGGATGCAAGTAACAAGGCTAGGTGGGGGCAGAGATAATAAACTAGAGGCGGAAACTAAAGCCTCAGGGAAATGTGGGAATCCACATTAGTCTCTCATTGCCTCAGAACTTCTCATTTGAATGACTGGAATGTCCTACAGGAGAAGCTTAGCCTTTGTCACTTAGCCAGAGGTAGCAGAAACTGAAACAGATCTTCCTGGAGGTGGCCCGGCTTCTGCCCACTAGAATGACAAGGGCCAGTAGATAAGCTGCAGGACACATAAGCTGTGAGAGCACCTGGTGCCAGCACCAACCTCCCAAATATATATATTTCTACCTTCCAAATCTCGCCAAAAAAAAAAAGTGCCTCTTAGAGCCTACATTATGTATGAATCATGCAGGAAAAGGAATTCCAGGGAACAGTTTCAACTCAGCAAAAGTGAAAAAACACAAATCTGTCATACGCTAAAGAAATACAATCTCATATGCCCAAGGAAGCAGGTGTAGGATATGTATGTTACGTCATATTTATTAAAAATTAGAAATAATTAAAAATTCCCTAATACATAAGATATGTTCATATGACATATAGCAATTCCAACAAATGAGGTTGAGAAACATGACGACATTGAAAGGACTCTGAGCTGTATTGTTAAATATAAAAAGAGTTATATGTACAGTATGGTAGCATGGTTTAAAACCACATAATACAAAATACTACTAAATAACTCCATGGGTACTTTTGTTTATTTATTCAATGCAAATTTATTATCTATTATGTGTCAGGTATCCTTGTGAGCACATGAGATATGACAATAAAAACAATTTCTGCCCTCAAGGAGATTATATTCTAGTTGAAGAGAAAGAAAGAAAGAAAGAAAAAGAAAAAAAAGAAAAGAAGGAAGGAAGGAAGGAAGGAAGGAAGGAAGGAAGGAAGGAAGGAAGGAAGGAAGGAAGGAAAATATATCATGGCTTAGGTGGTGATACACACTACAGAGAAAGCTGGAGAAAAGAATAATAAACTTTGGAGGTGATTGCAACTTTAAATAAGGAGGCCAAAGAGGCCTCACTAGGATGATAATTAAGTAAAAGTTTGAAGGAAAGAACTAGCTAGCCATGTGTCTATCTGGGGGACAATGTCCTAGGCAGAGAAATTAGCAAGTGCAAAAGCCCTGGGGCATTCGTGTGTCCTAGAGTGTGGGAGGAATGGCAAGAAGATTGGCATGGAGAGAAATAAACAAGGAGGAGCGGAATAAGTTATAAATCGGGTCAAGGAGAACCCTGTATTTCATAAGACAAACTCTGGGTTTCACTCAGAGAGATAGAGGTCTTTGGAAGGTTTCAAGTAAGGAGTCTGTATATTAAAGCAGATCATCCTGGCTGCTCTGTTGAGACTACATAGTAGAAATAACAGAGTGAAAACGCACCTGTTAGGAGGCTACCACAATAATCCAGGTGCAAGGTGGGGTGGCTTGGACCAGGGAGGTTGGTGATGGGAAGTAGCTGGGTTCTGGGTACATTTCAAAGGTAGAGCCTGAAGGATTCTCTGACACACTGGATGTGGCTGCGAGAGAGAGAGGAGTCAGGAAGATTCTAAGTAGACATTTTTAGCCTGAGCCATTGAAGTAGGAGAAATCTTGAGAAAAGCAGATTTAGAGGAGAGGAGTTGTGGACTGGTTAAGTCTGAGACATCTGTTAGATACCCTAATGTAGACGCCAAATGACATTGTCTTTTCAAAGCCAAAATCTTCTTGCACCCATATTAAAGACAGACCTGGCAAATTTCAGCTCTAAATTCTGATAGACACTGCTGCAAAGGTAATTATTTTACACGTAATCCCAAGACATTCAAAAAGTACCTCTATGGCAGCAAATTTGTCCTGGGAAAGAAGGAAATATAGCTGGCCTTCATTTCTCAATCATCTTGGTTATACTTCCCATACCAAAAAGCAAATCCTGCTTACTGCCTATTTAACCACAAACACAAACAAAATGAGATGAAATTTAGCTTATAACCTAATTTAATTAAATCCTTTTTTGTTCCTTCTTTTTTATTAAAGATAACCAGTTGTCTGGCTGAATTTTTTTAAACATTTGAATGTATTGATGAAGCTAATTTTGTTTTGTTTCGTTTTGTTTTGGTCATTAAACTTACCTGGGAAAAATGGTCTACTAACCCCATGCCATTATTATTCTTTTATTTCACAACAATCTTCTGGGTTTGTGAATACTATTTTCCTGAAATAAAGTCACTGAAATTCATTGTGGGAGAATGAATGAACTCTAAGTTTTTAATACTCAAAAGGGTGAATCTAATTCATGGAAACAGTGCAAGACTAAAATATCTTTCCTTCCAGTATTTAAAATACAGATGTTTCAAATACGGATGGATGATATGGATAGCAAAAACACTTTTTAAAAATCATTTATATTATTTTTATTTTCTACTTAAAATTAATTCGGAGGCAATTGTTTCATTAACGTAAAAGAATTGGTTTGTCTTTCTTTTTTCCTTGGTTCCCACATATGAGGAACTGTGAGACTAAATCATTATATATTCTACATGCAACTCTCCTGCGACAGCCTTTCAAAAAGAATTAGGAAGCTTGAATATTAAATGCCAACAATCCATGGCTAGGATAAGGTCAGTTTCAAGGATAAAGACATTTTGGAATTGAGTAGTTTGTTATAGTTACATAAAAACAATTTCAACAATAAGTCTTCGGTACTGTGTGTCTAATTTATGAAGAAAATCATTGCCCCCCAGTAACTTCATTTAAAAAGATAAAAGGTATATACATCCTCTGTCTCTCTGTCTCTCTCTGTGTCTCTTTCTCAATCTCTCTCTCTCTCTCTCTCTCTCTCTCTCTCTCTCTCTCTGTCTGTCTCTCTCTCTCTCTCTCTCTCACACACACACACACACACACACACACCACTGAATTGAATGTCATTGGCTTTATACTTTAGATAAAACACAAATTTTTACAAGCAAAACCAGCCTGTTGATAGTGTTCTGAAGCCTTCCTTTGTGGAAATGATATCTATTTTTGAATTAGTATTGATTTTCTCTTTAAACTGTCATCATCACCAATGGCACAAGTCTCTGTGTGAATATGATTAACTCACACTAAATTCTATATTTTGGAAAGAGAAATTAGGGGAATCATTTTATAAACTATATAAATACTTAACCAATGTACTGTATACTTGAAGCTAATAAAAAAAATTTAAGAGATTCTATATTTTGAATCATAAGCCAACCTAACTAGACAACACTTTTCTTGGACTGTTAAAATTACACTTACATCTGGAAATGAAAAATAAATTTTTTATCCACTGATTTCTATGCATTTATTAATGAATATATAAATAGCTCCCCAATATTTAAGAGTTCTTTTGGGGGGCCATTTTTTTCTCTTTTTACAGGTTCCTTGCATGTCTACCATTTCAGTTTCAATCACCATCTAATTATGCCCATGTCTGTGTGTTCAACTTCAAATTCATATATATAGCTACCAGCTGTTCAATGTCCTGAAATCAGCACGGTCTTGCCATGCTCAAAACAAAATTAATTAATAGAGTCCCCAGTACAAATACTGCTCTTATTACCACATTATTTATCTCTGTTGGTGGCCATGCCATTCATACCAGACAGAAATCTGAGTCATCCCTGAGGCCTTTCTTAACGCTACTTCCTAAATAAAATCTGTGTGGACCTGCTAAATATCAATCATTTCCTTGATCCCCATATCCAACAGACCTCAGAGTTCTTCTAATTGAAATTCCTGAACACTTCTCAAGTCTACCCCTTTTTCTCCAAACCTTGTAAGCCTCATTAAAAGAAAGCCTGTTTATCTCTGTTTCAGCCTAAACTTTTAACTGCTGTCCCTACTTGGTCGTTCCCCCTTCAAATAGATCCAACACACAGCAATTAGTTTAAACACATATATCTAACCCTGACACTCTTCAATGACACCTCAAACTATAAAGAAAAATATAATGATCTCTACATTGTCCAGTGGCTTCCAACCTTTTAAAAATAAGAACTGTAACCACAAAAACATTTATGTTATGACTCAGAACACACACATGTAAATATATGTGTTCACCTTTACTATGTATGATGTTGATATCTATTCT
This sequence comes from Cynopterus sphinx, assembly GCA_030015415.1. Lineage (NCBI taxonomy): Eukaryota > Metazoa > Chordata > Mammalia > Chiroptera > Pteropodidae > Cynopterus > Cynopterus sphinx. Next base: position 19,813,395 of record CM057380.1, read on the forward strand.
GCCCTATTTTGTTTTTATTTGTCAACCCATATTAATTTGAAAAGCACAGGTCTATGCCAGCCTATCCCTGAAGTCTTATTTTGCTAAACTCTTGGCTGGGTGGCTCAATTCCTCTCCATGTGACTTCTCACCCTCAAGTAAGCTAGACTGACTCCTTACATGGAAGTTTCAGGGGAGAATCAGGAGGACAAAGGCAAAAGCTGCAAGACCTGTTGAGGCCTGGACTCTGAATTACAGACTATGGCACTTCTGTCAAAGCAAATCATAGAACAGGTGCAAATTCAAAGAATGGGAAATAAAATCTATCCCAGACTCCTTTGTAATCAACTTACTAGTTCCCCTAGTCCTATTGATCATCTCTTTTTATAATCAGGTATCCTCTTTTTCTCTTTATCCTTTTCACAGTGGCATCGGTAAGCTAAGAATATAAGGCAGGCAAGTTCTTAAAAATGAAGAAACAGAGAAAAGTAAGGAGACTTTTTCTTTTTTAAACAACCATCATCTAAAATCTGGGTTAGATAAGGATTATTAATGCTGAATTTTGAGACCATCAATCTGGGCATGGGATGTATATTTGAGCTCAGATCCTGCAATCTTCTGCAGACTGTATTTGGTTTGTACTGCCCTGGAGAAGAGCAAGGCCTTGAGCACTGAGACAAAAACTCCTTTGAAAGTATTTACTCCTGATTTTTCTTTCTTCTTAAGACCTCCCTCACTCAGGCTGACCCACCTGACATTGCCATATGTTCACCAGGGTCAATAGCCGAGCTCACTTCTTGTCTTAAAACCTGTCTTATGTCGCTTCTAGTAAATACTGTACTCACAAGTGCACCCAAGGAAAGTTTGTGCACAGCCTGATGAAGCTAGTGTTGCAACATCTGCTAACGTGGCCTACAGCTGTGATAAAAGGAACAGATTTAGCATCGGTCCCTGGAAACCAGGGACAGGGCAAAAGCAAAATGTTTATGCTTGCAAAGTACCTTCACAATGATCTGCAGGTTACTTAATCCTCTCTGTTTCAATCAAAGTCTGTTTTAGTTTCTGAAAATGCTAGATGCTCTGTTACAGAACCATATCAGAGATGCCCAGCTGTGAATGCCTAGTCCAATATTGATTTTTTCCTTTAAATTAGTTCAACTGCCAACTCAACCAGTTGAATGCTAAATTCTCAGTAAAATATGCAATGAAATATGCATTTCTCTTTTATTTAAGCAATGTATAAAGAAGCAATTTAAGAATCGCATACAAGTTTAAATCAGACAAATATTCAATAAATAATTGGCTATCAATCATTTACAAAGTAATATGGTAATATGTAGTGAACACCTATTATGTGCTAGACACCGTTCCAAGTGTTAAAGAAATAGCAGTGGTAAAAATCAAAGTTCCAGTCCTCTTGGAGCTGAAATTCTAGGAGAAAGAGAGTGTGGAAGATATAAAAATTTTTCAGTCTTGGATTCTGGTTGCAAAGCACTTTCACAGAGAGAGACTAGTTAGGGAATAACAAGTGCTATAAGAGGAAGCAAAATATGCTTTGGAAGAAGCAGCAATTTCTTCCAAGAGGCAGAACCAGAAAAAGGTTCAAGCTTTTGCACTAGTAATACTCATACCTGCCAATGAGGTGGGAAAGGCTTCAAGGACAAGAGATGGAACAAAGATGAAGGGTTAGAGAGTTGGACTCATGAATCCATGTAGCTCATAGTCAGTTCCAAAAAAGGGAGGAGTAGGAAAGAAAGGTTAGAAAGGTAAGTTGTGGTCCAGGGCCAATCTCAACCTTTGAGGCCTTAAACACTAAAAAAGGAAATGATTCCTCACCTGCCATGAAATAGAGCATTAAAAACAACACAAAATGAAAGTTTACACTTCCCACTACAAAATGCTGATGTTTCCCATGATAGTTCTGTAATAAAGAATCTGAATCTATTTTTGATGCTTGGTTGCAGACATCATTCAAGTCTCACCCCTCCTTCTTCCCTTCTGCCCCTTCCTACATTAGGCAAGCTGATAAGAAAGTCCTTCCTTTGGCACCAGCAGGAAAGTTCAAACCATACAGGAACTCTCACGCTGGCCGGCCTTCTAACTTCCATTAAAACACCAAGCAAGTCTCCTGATCCTGCCTGGGGGGCTAGTCACACATCTTTTCATACACTTTGGTTATGTGAGTGCCAGTATCAGTCTTGACATCGAACCAGATTGTTGATGAGGCTCATCCTGTATGTATGGAGTAGCTGCAATAACTATTTTGCTGCTCTTTTTATAAAGGTAATATTTTAAAAAACAATTTAAGGTCTCTGCTCTGTTCTGCTCATTGGGTAACATAGCAATTTGAGGCCAGATTACAGAGGGCTTAGGTGCTAAGACCATTGAAATTTTAAAGCTATTTTCCTGGTAGCTAAAGGATCCACGTTTCTTGCAGTTAAGTGAAACACTTGAATATTATGTCTACTCTAAATACATAATAAACATTTAATAGAAGAATATTTCACCAACAGATATTTTGATAGCATAAAAGTAAACCTGAAAGAAATACAGATATAAGTAGAGACATGCATTTCACCTACAACGAAAAGTAGTGAGATTTGAGCAAATTTGCATTTATTCATTAAATGTTTTCAAGTATTTAAGACATACAGTGCACTCTGCTTATCCTGCAGGAGTAGAAATGTGTTTTTTTTCCCCTGTAGTTACTTTATATGTAGACCTAACAAGTCCATTCAAACAGATACACCTCAGGTGCTTAATTTACCCAACCAAAGTTGAAATGAAATGATAAATGATGAAAATGAATTAATTGTCTTGGCTTAACCCATAATGAGTGACTTATATATAAAATATTTAGGGGGCATTAGCCTCTTTTCTGGAGGAATTTCATGTACAAATCACTCCTTGCAGAAAACAAACTATGTTGAAATTTCTAAAAGGTGGTAGTTCTAGATGATAAATAGCATTTTTATAAACTAACAAATAAAAGTTATTTTTATTTGTTATTTTATTTGTTGAGGCTACTAATATGATTCTCATAATTTAGCATATTGAACTATCATACTCAGAGTATTTTATCATTAATGGTATATTTCATCTTTGAGAATTTCCTGGTTCTGTGAAATAAGCCAATATCACCTTTTAAACATTTTTTAGTTATACTGTTTTATTTTTTAATTACAGTTGAAAATATAATATTGTATTAATTTCAGGTATACAACATTATTTTAGACATTTATATAATTTACTAAGTGATCACTGCAATTAATCTAGTACCCATCTGACATCATACTTAATTATTACAATATTATTGACTATATTCCCTATGCTACACTTTACAATCTCCATATCACCTTTTAAAATATGAAATATTTTTAATTCTTTTCTAATAATGCAATTTAGATAATAAAGTACTATCATTTATAAACATATTGTCAAAGAAAGGTTCTCTGTTACTATTAGAAAGAAGTGACACAATCAAGCTAGACAAAGGAACAGGACAAATGCAGGTAATTAATCAAGATGTTAGATGTAAATTCTTTCCAGATTTGGGGGGAGTGGGGTTGACAGGATGGATGAAAAAGGTGAAGGGATTAAAAAGTACAAATTTCCAGTTATAAAAACAGTCATGGTATGTACAGTACAGCATAGGGAATATAGTCAGTGATATTGTAATAACTATGTATGGTGTCAAATGGGTAGTAGAGTTATAGGGGTGATTACTTCATAAGTTATATAAATGAATAAGCACTATGTATGTTGTACACCTGAAATTAATAATAATATTGTATGTCAACTGATATTGAAAAATTAAAAAATAAAGATGATATCAGTTGTATTTACATATATCCTCCTAGGTTAAGTAGAATTTCTCTCTGTAAATCCAAAGTTATTAAATCATTATTAAGAATGAAAATTACTGAAGATTATGCTAATCTCAATTCAAAATTAAATAAGCGTTAAAAGAGAAGCCTAAATAACACTCTCAGAATGTGTGGTAGATATAAGAATACTTGCTCCAGAATTGAAAGTTGAGTTGCTTAATTTAACATTGATTAAAAAAAAAAAAAATTTTGTCAATTTATTTATCAAGTTTTCATTAAAAGTGGCAAAACTTATCAAAACTGACTCAAATCACTTGGTACACAGTAAAGACTAGACTAACAGGAAGCGTGCAAGAAACATGACGTTTTCATTTCCAATGGCAATATTAATTGTAAGGATGCAATAATTACCACTCATTTCATGATAAATCTCTTCCTAATGTGAGAAATTTTCTTAAAAATAAGTGATAATCCTTTGAGGAAAGCTTCCTTAAGTGTGGAGGTGTTCTTGGCAAAGATGACATAAAGAAAAAGAGAAATTATCTGACAGAAAGTAAGGACTTACAGAAAATAGACTGACTTTCTAAAGGAACCAGGTTGCAAATGTGCATAAAATATTCTTATGGATGTAAATTGCAATACAGAAGCTACTTTTCTTCACTACATTTCAAATCCCTAAAGCCAGTCATCCCTTTTGAGTCTGCTAAAAATACTTTCAACTTGTGTGAAGAGAACCAAGGTCAAATATAAACAAAGAAGGAACTCTGGCCCTGTGTGTTTGCCTTTAGGCAACAGTTACCTTGCAAACTCCAATTCATAAAATATTCTTTCAACAAATATGCTAAGTACTTCAACAAATACGCATCCCGTCTCATCGCAGACATTTGAAACACATCTGTAAACAAAACAACAAAGATCTCTACTCTAGAACATGCTTTCTCACTTGGATTTCTACAGCAGCCTTCTCACTCTGCAGATTACAGTCTCATTCACACTGCCAGCCCTTCTTCCTCTCACTAAAGGCAAATAACCTCATTTCCTATCCTTCAAAACAATCGGAAGCCATGAAATGTAAACTGCCTCAACTTCCTGCTACCAAATTTGCTACTGCACCTTCCTCTTCTCCTTGCTTATCATGAATGCAATCACCTTTAAACTGTCTAGAATCTTAGGCCACTGACTTCCCCCTCTCTATTCTGTGCTTTAAATAATAAATCTCCCTCTCCACTGATTTCTTCCAATGAGTATCTATGTTTGATCTAAACTAAAATCTCCTTTTAAGACACACACACACACACACACACATACATGATACCACATCACCTTTAGTCACTGTCCTATCTTCTCCCAAAGCCAAGCTTCTTTAAGAAGGTACAAAATTTTTACTTTTCAGCTTCCTTATCTCACAAGTTTACTCATTTCAATACACTCACTGCCCTCTCCACATAACTTATTTTTATAAGGTTATCAAAGACTTTTATGCTGCTAAGTCTAATTAACATATTCATTTGTCATCTTATTCAGAAGTATTGGACATGTTTACTTCCTTGAAACCCTCTCTTCCCATGGCTTTTGTCACATCATGTCACATCTAATTTACCTCCTCCTACCTTTTAGTCACTCTTTAAATTCTCATTTTCTTTTCTCCACCTGTTCTTTAAATACTGGAGATTCTTTGAACTCAGTCCAAAGCCCTTATCTGGTTCATACTATTCTTTCTCCATCTGGTCAAACACTCCCATGGTTTCAAATGCTATCACTGTTATAATGACATCAGAAATTATAGCTTTATCTTGACATTTACTCTTTACTACAGAAGTGTATTTTTCATTGCCAACTTGGTAGCCTTCTGGATGTCACAAAGGCCCTTGAACTCATTGTGTGCCAACCAAGCCACAATCTTGTCTCCAAAACCTGCTCTTTAACAAATACTCCCCTACTGCTGTAAATGTCACTGCTATCTACCCAGTTGATCATGACAATGACAATACACTAGATGTTGGCCCTTCCTCTCCATCCTACCTCCTAATAATCTCATATGTGTCTATACTGTTCAACTCTATTGTTGCAAGTTTAGGCCAAGTAACCACTATCTTTTTCATGAAGCTTCTTATTAACCTTCCTGGAGACTCTTATCTTCCTTCAATCCCATCTTCACATTGCAACTAAACTTTTGGTTCCCCTCTTAAAATAGATTTCTTTAAGATGTTGTCCTATATAAACCCAGTACTTTCATATTACAAGTCATATGAAACTTGTTCATAACTGTATAGGCAAGTCAAGGTCATTTCTGGCATATAGTAGCTCCATAATATATAATGAATGAAAGGATGGATGGATGGATAGATGGAAGGATGGATGGATGGATGGATAGATGGATGAATCACACTCTGCTAATTTATTTTTTGTCTCAAACACCTTGGAGCACTCAAAGTCTATTGCTATGATTGATTCAACCCTCCTGGCTAGTGCCTGGAGAAGCAATTTGCCTCCTCGGGTCCTACGATGGATTGAATTGGGTCCCCCCAAAAGATGTGTTAAACCTCTGGTACCTGTGAATTTGTCTTTACTTGGGAATGTGGTCTTTGCAGATGTTGGAGAGTTTATGATGAGATCTTTAGAATGGGCCCTAATCCAACATGACCGTGTCCTCATAAGAGGAAAAGTTGAACAAGTTGTTGCCAGTTTAGGCCAAGTAAACATTATCTTTTTCATGAAGCTTCTTATTAACCTTCTTATCTTCCTTCACACACACACACACACACACACATACACACACACATGAGCAGAGCAGAACACCACGTGAAGACATAGACGTAGAAGAAAATGGCCATATGAAGACAGAGGTAGAGATTAGAGTTGTGTTGCCAAAAGCCAAGCTGGAAGCTGGAAGAGGTAAGAAAGGATCCTCACCTAGAGAGGTCAAAGGGAACAACTCCTTGACTTCCTGGCCTCCAGAACTGTGAAAAAATACATTTCTGTTGATTTGAGGTACCCAGGTTATAGTCCTTTGTTACTGAAGCCCCAGGAAACAAATACAGATTCTTTCAGAAAAAAAAAGTAATTTAGGAGCAGATAAACTAAGAGCCTAGACGACTGGAAAAACAGTAGAATCATCTCTGTTTATCCCTCAGTGATTTTTCTTGCCTTTTTACTTGATTATACACAGGACTCCCTGCACCAGCAGCCGAGGCTTGCTGATAAATGAGCCAGATATGCAGCCCTCCAGGTCCTACACCTGGCTCACCAAGCAATTAGGGCTTTCCAGACAGGACAACAGTCCTGGTGTTTCCTGGGATGGTGTCAATTAATGGGTAAGGTTAGGTTGACTCTATATAGGCCATTTCAGTAAGAGATTTGGCCACCGTTTGCTCCTTAGCTGAAAAAAAAAATATGTCCTCATAATGCATTCAACACAGCTGATTATGAACAACTAATTCAATATTAAACAGCATTCTTTCTTTCTGCAAGTCAGCAAGACATGATTAGTCTGAAAATGCTTAACAGGCCAGCTCAGAGAATAGTGTCTTTTCACCTGTGTTTTTTAAAGCATGCGGCAATAATATACATTTAGTCAATCGGTGGAAAGAACGCGTTTGTTCTGTCAGCTTTTGTATGCTCAGTGATTACAGAACTGCCAACATTATTATTCTCACCAGTTCACATGACTGCTTGACAACCTCTTATCCATTTGAATTTTTCAGTAATTTTCCAAAGTTATAACTGGGAAGCTTTAAGATTACACAAAAGTAGAAAGCTAGAGAATTCTATTGATGCTGTTTATATTCTTTTGAATTATGGTAGTTGCAATCATATTGCCACCGGTAGGCATAAATTCAAATATAAGCAGCCATTTGTTAAATATGCATAACACTGTAGTGTGTGTGTGTGTGTGTGTATGTATGTATGTATGTATGTATACATATGTATATATATATATATACATACACACATATACTTTGACATGACTGGCACAATAGCATTTTTTTAAGGTGATCTTGTTATTTCTACCAAAAAAAAAAAAAGCAGTAGAATTACTCTCATGCTATATCTCAAAATATTTTTATGACATTTTTGTGCTATTTTCATTATTAAAAGAATAAAATATTAGCTGTTTAGAGTTAAAAATTTAGGAAATTCTTTTGACTAAACCTTATATGAACAAAATATCTAATGATAATAACTGAGTAAACTTCATAACTCACAATCTCAAGAAGGGCTCTGACAAAAAGATATTTTCTCACTAACAAAACTACTGTATGAGCCACTTTCATCAGTATTTTCTTCACAGGTCAAAATATATTGACATTCTCTCCCAAAAAATAGAGTTCTAAAAAATAGAAGTCAAACACTTATTTTTAATAAAATATAATAAAACCTTAGAAAAATAAAATTTGTTCTAACCAACTTACATAAAATTTGGTCTTACTTGATATTCCATTATCAAGTCCACATAGTATTTTACAGTTTGGATTGGAAAACTTTATCTGGGAAAGCAGAAGTGACTCCAGGGCTGATTATTAATTCATTTGTTTACCTATTTCTGTAGATAGCAATAAATCCCTCTTACCAACTTTCCACTGCAGAATTATCAGAATGGTGATTCCAAACAGATCGTTGACCCTTGGAAGGCTATTAATTGACTAAAACATATCTAAAAATCTGAATGCATCTGTAGTCAAACAAATAAATAGTCAAACAAAAAATGTTTCAAATGTAGCTAGAACCTGTTGTGATTAAAATGTTTTTCAAAAATTATAGTTGTTTTTAAATGTTTCCTCAATCCTCATATTAAAAAAGCAATTACTTCCATGTAATTTCACTAGACTATCTCAAAATTGCATGTAGTTGTTAATAGCTATGAATTATTGAATGCTTATTATGTTTCAGAAATTGTGTTAAGCATTCAATCATTTCATTCAATTTTTACAGTAACCCTTTGTGAATTTAATAAATTCCAAATTATTGGGTATAGCCAGAAAGGTTATTCTCCCAAAGTCATATTTCACAAAAATTGGGGTCAGGATTCTAAACTAAGACCCCTCTCTTACACTGTAGAATCTAAGCCATTGGTGTGCTGGAGCTGCCCACATGGGCCTATGCCAACTGTTAAGTATCTAGCAGCTTTGTAAGCCAGTTGTTAAAATCTGGCCATCTGAACTTGGCAATGGTATGAATAATTTGCACCACAGAAATCAGCAAGCACCAAAAATAAGGTATTCCTCCCCCAGCCTCAGAGAGCTAATGTGCTAGCACATAACTGGATTTACAAAAGAATTCAAGTACAATTTGACTTTCACTTTATTTCAAATAGTACAGGATAATCTGTCTTTTCAAGAATCTGTTAAAATGGAGATTTTTAAAATGGCACATTTTAAAAGTACAGTTTACTGATGGTATGTTTCACTTTTGTTTTGTTTTGTTTCTGTTTTCCGGTATGTAGAGGGCTTTGAAAGCACACACTTACCTTTTCAGAATGTCCACCATTCAACCTCCAAAGCCAATAGAATTAGATCAACACTTCGTTTCTCCCTAAAATTTCTAATCTCCACGTAACCTCAGGCCATAAAACCTACCCTCATATATTTTACTTTTAAAACTTTCAGTACTCTATTTTTTCCTGGAGTCAAAAAGGTTTTTTGCCTCAATCATAAAATACTTGATAAGGGTCAAAGTTAAGTGCAGATATTACAGGTTGTTCATTTCTCTGTCATGGCTGCCACCTGCTCAGTTCTTCATGAGAGGGAGAAAAGTTTAAAAAAAAAACAAAACTGCTGACCAGGGACAGTGTCATTGCTGACCAGAGCCAATGTCATTGCAATATCAACATTTTAAGATCTTCCCTAGAGATCTTTCCTTAGAAAGCTCAAGCCTTTTTTTATAGACATATTTATTGTCAAAAGGACATTATTAAACTGTGGCTTGATGCTACTATAAATTTGAGAGAATTGTTCTGGTTTTTAAATGAGACACACCATGTACTCACTCATCCAGATGAGGGGAGATGCTCTCACAGCTCACTGGGCTGGATGAGTTTAGCAAGATGCATCCCATCCATCAATATTCCCCAAATCTACTCTCTCTGGTAGGTTTTTTAAAATGCACAAGCTATTTTTTCATGATTAATGAAGAGTAGCTTTAGCAGAAATAAAAACTGCAGAAAACTACATACTCATCAATGATCAATATTCTTCAGCAGCTTTGTTGTTAAATAACTCACTTAATAAGACTAAAAGAAAGACATTGTAGAAGTTAGTATTTATTTACTGAGAGTACAGTAAAAAATAACTACTGTAGAAGTCCCTTAAATAAAAATGAAGAATTAATACATATTTAAAACATGCTTTAGTAAACACTATTTTGATTTCCTAACCCACCACAAATATCTATTTTGCCCATAAAGTTATAACATTAACAGCTAATTTTTATGATTTAATCTAATTTTAACAAGACTCCCAATTTCAGCCATGATGAAGTTTACTGATCCTCGATTATCGCTCCTGCCGAAACAACTAGAACGCTGGTCAAATTATACAAATTTTATTTTCAGAAGCTAAACAATAATCATCACAGGATTTGGGTCCATGAGAGAAAAGAAATGAGAGTAACTCCACAAATGACCCAGATTTCTCATGAGGGCATTTTAAGAATGAGAATAAAGAAGAAAGGAGGCAGAGTACAGTGGCCCCACTGAGACTAGGAGACAGGAATCAGAGGTGAGAGAGGTGAAGACACGTGGAATTTGTCTACATGGCAAAAGGGGAGCCATGTTGTGAAAATGCTCCAGAAATCAACCTAAGTCTCCTTAGACCTTTGGTTGAATATTAAATTGCATACATGTAGGGTGAGGTTACACAAAACCAGGCAAAGAAGAGCTGCTGAGGAGAGAACAACTATCTGGAGCTGTAACTGGAATAAGCACCAGAACTGGCATAAGGCCGGGAGACATTTCAGTTCTGATCAACAAGAGTAGAGAGTTATTCTTAAACACATTGGGCATTCAGAAGAGATTCTAGAAACACAACAGTTAAAGAGCAGGGCTAATTCAGCAAAATCTACATTAAACTTGTCATGACAGAGTTCAAAAAAGCCTTGATAAGGTCAAGCTCATCTTCAAATATGTTATGCATCTGACATCAAATTCAATGAACTTCAAGGAAGGAAACAAAATCCAGACTTTCACAAAAAGCATTTACAATATCTAGGATCCAATAAAGACTCACAGATATGCAAAGAAGGACATGAACATGACCCATGAATAGGAGAAAAGGCAACAAAAATAGAACTGGAAATTACAGAAGTGATTCAATTAATAGACAAGGACCTTGTAAAAAAAAAAGCATACTAATGTGTTCATATTCGAAGTTTAAAATAAAACATGAGAATAATGAGGAAACAGAACTTTTGGTAAATAAATGGAAACCCTATTGCATAGAAAATGTACAGCTAAAAATATAAATAATTTAAAATTTCACTGCATGGGCTTAACAGAAGATTAGATACAACAGAAGAAAAAAAGCAATGAAGTTCAAAATCAGAAACAATACAAACTGAAGCCTAGAAGAAAAAAAAAGAATTAAGAAATGAACAGAAACTCAGTGATCTCTGAGACAATATCAAACAGTCTCATAAATATAACTGGAGACCCAGAAAAAGATAAGAGACAGGGTGGGGCACTAAATTATTTGAGGGAACAATGTCTCAGAATTTTCAAAATCTGATTTAAAATTTAAATATAGATCCAAGAAATTCACAAACCCAAAGCAGATAAACATAAGCAAAATAACATTAAGACACATCATGCTCAGATAGCTGACAATAAATTATAATAATAAAAAAATTTCTTAAAGCATCCAAGGGGAAAAGAAGACCATACATCAGAGGGGGAAATGATATAATGACCTTTGACTTCATCACAAACAAAGCAAGAAAACAATGAAATGATTCTTTAAATTGCTCCAGAGAAATGTCAACTTAGCATTCTACATCTAGAAAAATTTTTCATTAAAAAATGAAAGTGTAATAGCCATAGTCACACAAATAAAAGCTGAGATAAATTTCTAACCAGTAACCTCCACTACAAGAAATGTTAAAGGAAGTTCTTTGGATTGAAAGACAATGATACCAAATATAAAATGTAAATTTAGATCTTCACATAGAAATTAAAAATAGTGAATATATGGGTAAGTATAATTTAGTTTTCCTTGTTTTTAAAATCTATTTAAAAGATAATTGACTCAATTATAATTCATAATGAAGTATTGTGGGAAATATAAGATATATGGATGTATAACATGACAACAAAATAACAAAGCATGAGAGTATAAATGAAGCACACTACTAAAAGTTCTTAAAATATACATGAAGGCATATAAAATATCATTTGAAGGTAGATTATAATAAGTGACAGATGGTTAATATAAATCTTAGATTACTATTTAAAAATTCATAGAGAGTTATAGCTAAAGTCCAATGGAGACTATATAATAAAACATTAGAAAATAATAAATCCAAAATAGGGCTTAAAGAAGAAAAAATAAACAAAAATTATATGAGACAAGAAGAAAACTAGTTATAGGATAATAGACTTAAGTGCAAATACATCAATAATTACATAGAAATAGACTACACAAAATAAGATGCAGAAATTGTCAAGCCAGATCAAAAGCAAGATTTAACTTATTTGAATTATAAAAACAGAATAAAAGTAAATGGTTGAAAAATACATACAGATGTGCTTTTTTTATTGTGCTACTCTTTATTGTGCTTCACAGATACTGTGTTTTTTCACAAATTGAAGATTTGTGGCAACCCTCTGCGGAGCAAAAATGCAACACCATTTTTCCAACAGCATTTGCTCACTTCATGTCTCTGTGCCACATTTAAGTAATTCTTGTAATATTTAAAACTTTTTTACTACTATTATGTTTGTGATGGCGATCTGTGATCAGTGATCTATGGTGTTACTCAAGCTGTTGCCCACAAGACAGCGAGCTTAATAAAAACTGTGGTGTGTGTTCTGACTGCTTCACAGACTGACGGTTCCCCTGTCTCTCTTCTTCTCCTTAGGCTACCCTATTCCCTGAGACACAACAATATTTAAATTAAGACAATTAATAACTCTACAATAGCCTCTAAGTGTTCAAGTTAAAGGATGAGTCGTAGATCTCTCACTTAAATCAAAAACTAGACATGACGAAGCTTAATGAGGAAGGTATGTTGAAGCTGAGATAGGCCAAAACCTAGGCTTCTTGTGCCAAACAGTTAGCCAAGCTGTGAATACAAACAAACAGTTCTTAAAAGAAATGAAAAGTGTTGCTCCATTGAACACATGAATGATAAGAAAGCAAAATAGCCTTATTGCTGATATGGAGAAAGTTTTAGTGGTCTGGATAAATAATGATCAAACCAGCCACACATTCCCTTAAGCCAAAGCCTAATCCAGAGCAAGGCCTAACTTTCTTGAATTCTATGAAGGCTGAGTGAGGTGAGGAAGCTGCAGAAAAAAAGTTTGAGGCTAGCATTGGTTGGTTCATAAGGCTTAAGCCTCTCCATAACATAAAAGTGCAATACGAAGCATCAAGTGCTGATGTCGAAGCTGCAGCAAGTTATTTAGAAGATTTAGCTAAGATTGTTAATGAGGTTAGCTAGATTAAGTAAAAGATTTTCAGTGTAGACAGCTTTATATTGGAAGACCGTGCCATCAAGGACTTTCATAGAAGTCAAAACTTTGAAGGACAGGATGACACTCTTGTTAGGACCTAATGAAGCTGGTGAGCTTTAGCTGAAGTCAGTGCTCACTTGCCATTCTTAAAATTCTAAGGCCCTTAAAGTATTATGCTCAAACGACTTGCTTGTCCTCTATCAATGGAATGGCAAAGCCTGGATGGCAACACATCTGTTTGCAACATGGTTTACTGACTAGTTTAAGCTCACTGTTGAAATCTACTTCTTAGAAAAAGGAGTCCTTTCAAAATATCACTGTTCATTGGCAAAGTACCTGGTCACCCAAGGGCTCAGATGGAGACGCACGATGAGTTTGATGTCATTTTTATGTCTGCTGATACAACATCCACTCCACATCCCATAGGTCAAAGAGTAATTTCAACTTTCATGTCTTATTATTTAAGAATTATATTTTATAAGGCTATAATGGCCATAGATGGTCATTCTTCTGATAGATCTGGGTGATATAAATTTAAAACTTTCTGGAAAGAATTTACATTCTAGATGTCCTTAAAAACATTTGTGATTTCATGAGAAGAGCTCAAAATACCAACATTAACAGGGGTTTGGAAGAACTTAATTCCAACCCTCACTGATGACTTTGAGAAGTTCAAGACTTCACTGGAGGAAGTAACTGCACATGTGGGGAGAAAGAGCAAGAAAACTACAATTGGAAGTGGAGCCTGAAGATGTGACTGAATTGCTGCAATGTCATGATAAAATTTTAATGAACAAGGAGTTATATTTTATGGATGAGTAAAGAAAGTGGTTTTATGAGAGGGAAACTGCTCCTGTGAAGATGCTGTAGAGACTGTTGAAATGACAATAAAAATTTAAAATATTACATAAACTTAGTTGATAAAGCTATAGCAGGGTTTGAGAGGACTGACTCTAATTTCAAAAGAAGTTTTACCGTGCATAAAATGCTATTAAATAGTATCACGTGTTACAGAGAAATTGTTCATGAAAGGAAGAATCAATTGATGTGGCAAATCTAATTGTTGTCTTATTTTAAGAAATTGCCTCAGCCACCCAACCTTCAGCAACCACCACCCTGATAAGTCAGTAGCCATGAACATTGAGGCAAACGACTCCATAAGCAAAAAGATGATGACTTGCTGAAGGTACAGATAATAGCATTTTTTTAACCATAAAGTAGTTTTAAATTAAGGTATGTACATTATTTAGGCAATGCAATTACATACTTAATAAGCTACAGTGTAGTATAAAAATAACTTTTATATGCACCAGAAAATGAAAAAATCATAAGACTTGCTTTATTGTGATATTTGCTTTATTATAGTGATCTGGAACTAAACCTACAATATCTCTGCTGTATTCGCATAGGGGAAATCTATGAAACCCTACAGTAGATGTCATATTTAATGGTAAAAGACATAATACTTTCCTCATTAGATTAGAAAAATGTTGACTCTTACACTTTCAATAAACATTGTAATAGGGGTGTTGGCTAATGCAAAAAGGTGTGAAAAGAAGAAATAGGCATATAGATTATACAGACAAAAGTAAACCTATATTTTTAGATAACAAGATTGTATAGATAATTTTAAAGAATCTATAAGAAAATTACTAAAACTTGTTAGTGAATTTACCAAAGCTACATGATACAAAGTCAATATAAAAAATTAAGTTTATACACACAAATATACATATAATTAGCAATAAAAAACTGAAAAACAAAAATTTAATAATACTATTACAATAGTAGCAAAAAACAAAAAGAGTTAAATGTAAATTTAACAATATATATGCAAGATATCTACATTTAAAACTACAACATGTTTCTGAGAGCAATTTACACACTAAATAAATGGAGAGCTATACCATATTCATGAATTTGAAGAGAATTGTTTTTAGAGATAGATTCTCCCCAAATTGATCTTAGATTCAAAGCAATCTTAATCAAAATCCAAGAAGACTCTTTTATAGAAATTGATGAGATGTTTCTAAATTTCTATGGAAATGCAAAGGACTTAAAATGTTTAAGAAACTTGAAAAAGAACAAATTGAGGGAATATCACTACCTGATTTCAACATTCACTATAAAGCTATAATAATCAAAACAGTATAATATTGACATAAAATCAAATAACCATAACAATAGAACAGAATATCTAAAATAGATCTAATCTTATGCAATCAATTAATTTTTCACAGAGGCCAAAGTGATTCAGTGAGTGAAGAAAAATTTTTCCTCAAGTGCTATTAGGACAACTGAATATTCATATGATAAAAAGTAATCTTCAATGCCTACTTTGATCTATAAACAGTGATTTAAAATAGACCATAGACCTAAATATAAAGACTAAAGATATAAAACATCTAAAATCAAAAGTAGGAAATTCTTGTGCCCATGAGATAGGCAAAGATTTCTTACAAAGAATCCAGAAAGCAATCATCATAAAAAGATACATGAATTGTACTTCATAAAAATTAAAATTTTCAGTTTCTCCAAAGATATAGTAAAATAGACAAAGAAAGCTACAACTTGGGAGAAATATTAGCAATACATATATCAGACAAAGATCTATATCTAGAATATATAAAGAACAATTACACCTCAATAATTAAAAGAACAACAACCCAATAAACAAAGGGCAAAATACTTTGTCAGGCACTTACAAAGGAAAATATACAAATGTACCATAAGCTCATAAAAACATGTTTGACATTAACTATCAGGAAATTCAAATTAAAGCTATGATGAGTTACCCCAAATCACTCATTAGAATAAATAAAATTTAAAAACTAAGAGCATGAAATGTCAAGGATGAAGACCTACTGGAATCCTCATATGTTGGTAATGGTAATAGAAAACATACAACCATTTTCTCATAAAATCAAATATACCAACTCAGTATCATAGTTTCCTCTTTCTACACATTTACTCAAGAGAAATAAAAACACGTGTACATCAAAGATATTGTATTAGAATATATATTTGCAGCTTTATTCCTAATAGGCACAGGAGACTGGATAAACAATCTGTGGTACGTTTGGGAAATGGAATACTATTCAGCAATAAAAAGGTACAAACTACCGGCACACACAAATGTGAAACCTCAGAGTTATTCAGGTGAGCAAAAGGAGCCAGACACAAAAGCACACGTATTCTATGATTCTACATGTATTATTTTAGAAGAGACACAATTAATTTATGATGAAAAAATCAGAATAGTGTTATTTGGTGATTATGTCATCAATTGACTAGAAAGGGGCATAATTGAGTTGATGAAAATATTCTATATCTTTATGGGGTAGGTATTTGCATTTGTCATCACTCATTGTATACTTAGGATCTATCCATCTGTATACATGTAAATTGTACTCTGATAATCTAATTCTACTAAGATTAGTTCTGAACATCTCTATTTGCAGAGTGCATGGAAGGTATGTGGACAAATAATCTGAATGACATTCATACTCTGACTTTAAGTTTGTGGTCATATGAGGTACAAAGATTTGAATAACTCACAGTAATATAACACAAATTAATGTTGTACAGGTTAATGACAGAATGCTTTTGGAGTACAGTCTAAAAAATCATTCTTTCAACTCAGAGAATAAGGCCAGAGCCATCATTTATTTCAAGGTAGCTATAAACAATAATATGAACATTTTAAAATGGAACTGGTGCTTCCCTGCCTGAGGGATTGCCTTGCATGTCATATGCTTCAAACCTTGATATATTAGAAACAGGGCCAAGTAACCTCTGGACTGGGCCTGAGCAACCTAGCCTTACCAAACAAAAGAAGATATTTCATTTGATTATGAGTACCAGACTGATGACTACTGGACTGAAAATTAGAAACGTTGTTTAGAATTAACGTCATTATGTGGTTTGCACCAATAAAAATGCCTTCCTTCTATTGATATAATCGTTGCTTTTTTGTTTCTCACAAACACCCCTTGCCTTTGTCCCCTATCAGGAACATTATTTGGACTTCTGCCTGAATTAATGATTTCCAAATATCTATTCTTATTGGTCTCAATAAATATTTATTGTCTCCCATTTTGAAAGGACCTTTATATTTTTAGGTTAATAAAACAAACATTTATTGAGCATCTATAGTAGACTATGTACTAGAAATACAAAACGAAATAGTTAAAATGTATTTTGTTAATAATAATAAATAATATGTATCAGTATCTACAATGTGCAGATGCTGATCTCACTAGAGCACAGTAGTTAAAAGTCAAGCAGATCTGGGTCCAAATTCAGACTTTTGTCACTTGCTAGCAATATAACTTTGGAAAAATTAGTAGTCTATAAACTTAAAATTCTCATGTGTAAAGTGATAATAATAATGAAAGTACCTATTTTGATGTATGTTTGTGAAAATTAACTGATATAGACAAAATCAAAACATGGTCCAAGCCTTAAATAATTGACCAAAGGTGGCCTATAATAAGCAATTTCAATTCTGTGTGTTTAATAGTGTGTCACTGTTGCTATGAGAATATGGAGAGGAAGCTATTTTATCCCAGGAGAAAGATTCCTTACATAGATGCTCTCAGTGGGATCTAAAAAGCAGAATTATTCAGGAGAATTTAGAAACACTTAAACTCCAGGCAAAGAAAATATCAAACACTATCACGAAGGCAAAGATAAAAAAATCATAATTGCTGAAATGCAACACAAAGGGTAGATAAGTTAGGATTACATTCAGAGGCAACTGGTTTCATGTTATATGTTAAAAAGTTTGAGCTTTATTTTGCAGTATCTTAGGAGACATTGAAAGGTTTTAAGGGATAGTTATTTCGCATTTCAGAAACACAGGTAGATCAATTAAAGTTTTATTTGAAAATGGCAAGGTGTCAGAGAGAGCAGTTAGAGTCTGTCACAAAATCTCAGGCATGAGATGGTAAGGCACGAACTAGGGCAAATGTGAGGGATGGAGATAATGGGAAAGATCTGAGAAATTCTAAGAAATAAAACTGTCAAGGTAAGTGTGATAAGACGTGAGGGGTGAGGGAGATGACACCCAGGTTTGCTTCTTGTGTGTTAATACGGAGATAAAAATTACAGGAGGTGAAACGAGTTTGGTTTTGAGCATCTTGAATCTGAGATACCTATAGAATCCCAAGGGGATATGTGTAGCCCAGGCGAGTTTGCATACAGAACTCAAAGGAGCATTAAGGAAGAATGATGGGGATCAAAGAGCTACCAAATATGAGGAAGCCAACGCATTAAAATGGCTGAGAGCATCTGAAAAGAAAACAGAAAATACAAACTGTGGTGAGACAAAGAATAACCTCAAGACACTAATCAAAACAAGGAGAAGAATACAAGGAAGGCAGAGAGAAATATAAAGAATAGGAAGTAAACAGAGAGTAATATCACACAGAAAAAGGGAACCAGAATATTGGCCTTTGAGCAGAGAAAGGGGAGAACTGTGCATCAGGTACAACAGAAGCCTGAAAGTTGTAGGCTGTGTTCAAGAAATTACACATACACACACACACACACACACACACACACACACGGTAATGTAAAGTGAATTACGAGGTTGAATCAGCTCAGGGAGGGCCTTGAAATAAATGCTGTTAGGTTCAGGTTTTATTCTTTAGCTTTGGGAAAACTTTTTTCTTCCCAGCTTTATTGAGGCACGATTGACAAATAAAAATTGTAGATATTTATGATGTACACATGATGGTATCATATACGTATACATTGTGAAACTAGCGTGAATCTTCAGAAGACAAATAACGTATTCGATTATTTCAGAATACATAGAATAAGGAGAGTTCAGAATAAATAGAATTTCTTTCAGAAATAAACTCTAATCTTTGTGTGAAAGGAAGGGTATAAACAGAAGAGATGCTGAAACAGCATTTGGGAAGCAGTTGCAGAGTATACTAGTGGAGGGTGAGAGCCTGCATTAGAGAAGGGAAGTAAAAATAACGCCAAATTCTTTCCCTTGAGAGAGCTGGTGGGTGTTAACTGGTGACTCAGGCAGGAAACATCTTAGAAGGACCGGGTTAGGGAGGTGAGAACTGAGGCCATCTGTGTCCACATGACAGATAAGTATGTAGACCACCTATGTCAACATGACACAGTTCTTTGTTCCAGAAAAACTTCAGGGAGAGATAAGACTGTAAACGAAAAAATAATTCCATCATTGTTTTAGGAAATTCCTACTGATAAATTCATTAAAGATAAGAGTCTGTTCACCTGAGCAAACAACTCACTTACCAAACAAAATTTTGCTTATCAAGACTTTCTTCAGGAGATTTTGTGCAGTCCTAACTCCCATCTTGAGGGACTACCCTTAAACTGCTTAAGTCTTGATGCCAAAATTCTGCAAATATTCCACTTGAGACACTGCTATGATTGTCCGGGTCATGTTCTCCCTTATGGCACCAAGTTTAAGTTTTTCTTTATTCACAGATTCCCTGGTGCTAATCGAGAGAGTTCAACAGATGGAATATGATGAGTGCAACGGGGCACATATTTGATTTGAAAGATCTGTGGGACATCAGCAGGCACTTGAAAGTTTGCCTGGAGAGCTAAAGAGGTGATAGAGATAAAAATGTTATTTGATAACGCTTTCACTAAATCAAGATAACATCATTTAGATGGGCAAAATATGGATTCAGATCAAAAGATGATGAAGTTAGTGATTATATTTTTACAACCTCCACCATCCAACTTCATAACCACGTTTTTCCTAGGTACATTCACCACTTTATGAAGGCCTGCCCTACTGTGCCAAGTTCATTATCAACTCCATGATTTGGCCTGTGCTGCTTTACTTACCTAGAATTGTTTTCTCCTCCCTCCTACAGTTTAAATTTCTCAGGGCTAGCAGACTCCGGCCTGTGAAGCCTTCTCAGAGGCGTCTTTAATTCCAAAATGTCTGTATCTTCTCTGTTGCATTATCAGCAGTTCAGTCCACTGTCATGTGTTTGTTTCACATCCCTGAGCACACTGGAATCACTTTTAAAATAGTGATCAGTTCTTATACTTTGTTATTGCTCCCAGCCCCTAATTTATCTCTGGACTTGGAAACCTTCAATGCATATATTTAAATATGTTCATTTGAACTCAGGAAAGTTAAGAGGAAATTGAAACACATCAGATTCTCAAGAAAAAAACGATGTCTAACAAAGTTTAATTAGCTAGTTAATAAGCATAAGCTTAATTATATATGTGTTTATAGAAAGCTTGAATAATGAGAGATTGAGAAAGAATGAGAAGGAAACCAGAAAACTTATTAGAGGTAAGATCCAAAATTTTTAAAATTTTGTTTCTGAAATGTGGATATTGAATACTTTGAATCAGAAATATGTACATATCTGGATATATTGTATAGCTATGTATGTGTTTGGGGGATATAGACCCAAATGTTTATAGTGGTTATCTAAGTGCAGTGAAGGTAGAAGAAAAAATTATACGCAATTTTTTTTCTTTATCTTGATTTTATTCATTTAGTTAGTTTATTCTAGAGCAAACTAGCATTTATTGGACAATGAAACAAAGTTAAACAAAATTTTAAAAATATCAGTGTTCATTGACCAAATTTACATATGATGTGCTAGAAAGATGCTAACACAAAAATTCATCCTTAAAAAATAATAATGAAAGACATGCACTTATTCTTCTGAACAGGACTGAGTAGTTAGTTTCTTATTCTGTATATTACACCAGAATTTTTATTGCTGAGGCTATAAACCCAGATGCTAATTATAATAATGACCTGGACCTATTGACTCTCCCCTAATACCTTATTGTGCTATACAAACCAGAAAGTAATTTTTATTGCATGTGCTGGTGATCAAATAAGAACAAGATTTTGAGTTAAACTTGAGAACTTCAGATTTACAGTTTAATATTCTTACTAATTATTTTATATATTGCATTATCTAGTCTCCAAGGTAGGTCAGTAAAACAGAATTGATTTTGAACCTGAGTTTAATATGCACACACTTTCCATTTGGTGATTATCTGACTGGCACATCTATCCAAATTTTCGTGTGTCAGTGACCAACATGAACAGTAATTACAAAATATGAACTTGAACACTTAAATGAAATTAGAACTATTGACCCTAAATATAAATATCTCTCTTAGCATCTCCCATTCCTACCCAATCACTTTTATTCTGACCTTCTTTTCAGGCTAAATATTTATCTCTAACAAATAGGAAATATCTTGAATGAGCCTGACTAATTTTGAGCAGTACCTATAACCCTCTACTCACTTTAAAAAGTCAACCAAGAGAGAGACATTTGGGGGGAAAAGGACAAAGAAAATAAAAACTCCAGTAACAGAATACATGGGCTAGTGTCCTGCAATTGAAAACACTATCTAGCATGTGCACATCCTGGGAAAAACAAGAACAAAATCACTGTTCTGAAACAGCCACATCAGGTGGCATGTTGGTTTACCAGGTTTTTGACTGACTTGACTATTAGCATCAAGTCAATACAGTAAAATGAATCTGTACATATAAGAAGTTATATTGGATACTGATTCTGTATTTTTTATGATCTATTTCTTTGTCTTTATCAATTTCCCTGATTTTTTAGTGTTAAAATCACAATGTGTATACTTATGAAAGTGTGTGACCAAAGTCATACGTAAAATAGACGAACTATTAGCAGAAAATTAGAAATAGATGTGTATACAGCGCTGTAAATTTTTACTTTCTGTTTTATGTCAGTCTAGTTTGCCTCATGCAAAATCATCCATAATTAAACTTTACTGCAATATAAATGTTAGCAAAATTGACTGTCTTAGTCAATCAGTGTTTAGGAAAAATTAATCAAATCCAATTCCTTTCCCTAATGAACTGCTTCATGCACTGCTAACTCATGCATCCAGCTCTAAGTGAGGCTGAGCAGGTAATCTGGAGACGCCTATGGGTAGCTAGAATAGTCTCACTTTGTGCTGGAAATACTTGGAGTTATGAAGCATGTGAATTAGCTAAGGGAGAAATTCACACACTTGGTAACTTCAGAGAAAGTTAGAATATGAAGCGTCTGATGTTAAGTACATTATAGCCTAAAAAAATTGCTGGTCAGTGAAAAACTAGCAGACTAAACAATACATTTCAGGACATTTTGGAAGTCCCATGTAAACATTTTGTATACTAAAACTATACTTGGTCAACCTAATCCCTTTAACTCTTAGTATGAAAAAGTCATGAAATAATCTTTCCATTCTAAGCCTTGCTCCTCTGCTTATAAAATATGTGACCTTGGGCAAATATTTAACATCTCCATGCCTCAGTTTCCACATCTTGAAAATGGGAGTAATAGTGCTCACTATAGGTTTTTTTTTTTTTGAGAAGATCAAATAAGTATTGACACAGAAAAATAGATACAATATATATTTACCAACATATAATGTGTTTTTATAATAGATAAAATACATATGATTGATGATTGCTGGCATTTAGGAAATCATACCTGATTTCTTAAGTTGCCATCAGGGCACTCCCTTAGGCCACCCCTTTGTTCATCTTCCAGGACCAGTTTTCCAAACTGTCCTTCTGCCCCAGTGGCAGATTTCATACATTTGGTTTGTTTTAACACCTGTTTTTGAACCTTTTCTCTCTGAAGCTGTCACCATCCTGCTAACCTCTTTGACTCTCTAGACAGCCAAGGCTGTGAGTAAAGTGCAAAAGTAATTTCCCTTAGTTTCCCCAAGGGCCCTAGGTCTTTTTCCTTTTTCTTTACTGCTTAAAAGTTTGGAGGACGCAGACTGTGAAAGACAAAGGGAATAAAGTGAGAGAAATTGCAAAGTGTAAGATACCTCTTAAAATCCATTTAGATAGCTACCTGCTAAAAGAGGGCAGTTTGTAATTCTGACCAATTTACCTAGAATCAATCTTTGGCCAATATCATCTGCCCCCAAGACACACACACACACACACACACACACACACACAAATACCACATCTTTATTTTCACAAACCTCTAAGTGAAATTTAACATTTAATTTATCACCACAGTAGTAATAATTTTTAAGCTTTCATCACTTTATAATTTGTGCAAATATTTTTAATGCTCATTGCTACTTGTAAATTAAGGTAGCTACAAGACCCACTGAAGATCTTATTATTTATGTTTTAATAGAAAGTATGTATATATCACAAATTTGGTATGTATCATATGATTGCTTCCTTTGTAATTATATGTATTTATTTTATGCATAAAAAGCATTGTATATTTATTCCTTTGTTTAAATCTTAAATTATTTTGTATACTTGAACGCCCCATTTTGTTTGCTTTGACCTGAATATGATATGCTGATTGTTAAGCTATGATAGAATAGTCACAGTGCCTCCACACATCACAATGATGCTGGGGATTTTTAACAGTGAGGTCTGAAGCTAGGATTAAAAAAATAAATAATAAAAAAACCTATTTAAAACCTCACCATTTAATCTTAGGAAACTATTTTTCTAGGAAAAAAAAAGAGAGAGATATGCGAACCTGTGAAATAATGAGCTATGCTACAATTGGTTTCTAGAGTGTAAAAGGCCGAGTGTATCATCTGTGCCCTGAACACAACGACGCAGCTCAGCAGTTTGCTAACTGAACTGCCCACTCTTTGCATCATCCTCTGTACTATTGACAAGAAACACCATGAATTGTGTCATGCAGCCATCTGGGCAGGACTTGCCCTACCCTGTGCTTTGGTGCTTCTTCCCAAGTCCACACAAATAGAGTGATTTTCCTTTGTTTTGAGTACATAATGACAGCTGCATGCTGTCGCCCTGCTTTTTAGAAACAAATCTCTAAGCTTTTTCAAAAATCAGAGGGTCCTCAAATGATTTCCTATTATGTTTCAAAAGAGCCTCACATATTATTAATATTCTTTATGTCTAAACTGCTGCTGCTAAGCTTTAGAAGGAATTAGTTCACAGTTACTACAGAAAGATGAGAATTTACCATTTGTCTCTTAAAAGCTTGCTAATGTACGGCTAACATTATATGTCAACTTGCAGGATCAAAAAATGTCTATTCATAGAGAATCTTTAACCCATGGATCTCCGGGTATTTACCTTAATATTAATCTAACTACTTCTAAACTCAACCCAAATCTAGAGTATTTTAAAAGACAAAACCAACAATCACAGTTGTCTTAGTGAACTATGAGAATGGTCCACAGATCCAGACCTCATGTGAGGTAAAAGTCTCAGGGGAAAAATAATCTCAGTTGGCTGAGATAGTAACTGAGTAATCAATTTAGTAAACTAATTAGTAATTTTTTAAAAAATTAGCATTATCTGTTTTTTTATGTCTAATTATGGAGATTGTAATGTAATTTCTAAATTTAGGTAAGCTGAACGAAGAAAGGGCTAAGTGATTACTGAATACTAATAAAGGAGGGGCAGGATTAACACAGGAAACATTCAGAAAGTTATACATTCCTAACATCTCATGTACTGTTTTCCCTTAAGGCTTTGACTAGATTTGGGAAAATAATGCTTGGAGTCCATCCATATAAAAACAGGTCATTAATTTTTGAAAGCAAATTAGATTTTTAGTTGGTAGACCTATCTTTTGGAATGAGATTCAGTAGTGCTGCTCTATTGGATTATGCATAACTGGCAAAGCCCCAGAAAGTTGTGGATCGGGGTACAAAAAATAATTTTCCTCTCATTTTCTAAGTTCTTCTAGCTGGGCTAATAATCAAATTAACAGGAGACGGGTTAACAGGGGAAAAGGTCCAAAATGTATTACCTATGTACATGTGAGGCTGCCATAAGGATGTGACACCTGAAGTCACACTGGGCAGTTAAGGTTTATATGCCATTTTGGACAAATAAGAAGCCAGGGACAAGGGTTGAGAATTTCAAAGGAAAAGCAGGCAATTAAAGGTAGATAAGAAAGAGCAAACATGTGGTAAAAAAAAAAAAAATTCTTGCTGGGCCACCTACAAACAATGGTACACAGAAGGAAGTTCAACAAACAGGCTTTTATAGACTTCTCCCTGTCTGCCACATTTAGTTTATTTTATGTTGCTAAGGTGATGCTCCCTTCCTTTAAGAAGCAAGTTTTCTATCTGAATTCCTTTAAGCAGGTTAGGAGGGAAGGTCAAAAGTTCTGAGTCTTTTGTTTCTTTCTAATCAGCTTAAAATTGATATACCAAAAGACATATTTTTTTGGTGGGGTGGAACTTTTGCCCCCCTCAGGAACAAAATATCTAATCAGAAAAGCAAATTAGAAAGAGGTGGGGGTTTAGGGACTCATGTAACTAAAATATGCAGACCCAGCCAGATACAAGGGCTCACACAATGGCATCGAAATGATCTCTTGGCTCTTCTCTCCACCGCATTGGCTTTACTCGGGCATTATGAAGATAATAAGGCTGCCAGAAGTGTGGACCTGCATCCCTCCACGTATAAAACCAGCAAAAAATAACATGCCTCTCCAAGGGGAGGCAGAATTATCCAGTTGACATCTCATTGGATAACATACCTGGTCTTCCCTCAACTCATCACTGTGCCCAGGTGATGTGCAGATATAAACCACACCCTCATCCTCAGAGCCAGGAAGCAAGTCAAATCAGGTACTGTGCAGGAAAAAAGTAATTCCGCCAGAGGAAATTCACTTTGGGGAAAGGTGAATAGATGCTGGATGCAAGTCACTGTAACATAGAATGTTTATATACCCAGTAATTTTACTTTCAAAAGTTTCTCCAGTAGAATCTTTTCTATTAACTGTGTAAGAAGTCAAGGAGATTAAGCAAGGGTTAGGAAGAAAGCTCATTTCTTTGTGTTACAAAATGCTGGTGAAATCAATAGACTATTACTTGAATTTTTCTTGACCTTATTGGATGACAAGACCATGTGAGTTTTATAACTCAATTTTCATCAGATACTACTTTTTGACCTTTATACTAGTAGAGAACATTAACTTTTGTGTACATTAACTAGATAGAATATAAACTTACTAATTTTTGCAACTGAGTATACGTGCTAAAGGGAGAGAGGGAGTTGAGAGGTAAATAGGGTTTGTTTAGACTGAGCTTCAAGGACTGTGTGCACCTTGTGGGGAGGAGTGTCATACATAAAATATGGACATCAAATCTGCTGTTTTGTTATTACTTTGATTTATCACTATTACTTTCATTTTGGCATTATTGTCAAAACAGAGTCTTAGAGTAACATTTAAAGAAAAGTTAGTTTTTATCTATAAATTATTTTAAAATTTTATGTGATATAAAAAGTGAAAATATTAACAATATATATTTAAATAACACAATTTTATAATTATTTTAGTAGAATATATAATACTTCATTTCCCATGTTTCATAATTATTTTATTTTACCAATTAAATGACTATAGTTGACCTATTGTTTGATAACTGGCCTAAAAGATAGAAACAAATGTGAAAACTCTGCCATCTAGCATCCTCTGTTACCCAGCATTTTTGGCTGGGCCATGTTGCAGATGTTGGAGGAGTGGTGAGAGAACCAAAAATATAGTTTTGGGGATTTGGGCAGAAAAGGATAAAAAAAAACACACAAAGGAATAAAATTCTGGCTCTAAGATTGATATGATATTCATTGTAAGTTAAGAAAAAGATAGATAAGGCTGAATACAAGAACAAGAGTGACAGAAGAAGCATATCAGACTACCATAACCCCAACACATAGGTGAGAATGGGGCTAGAGGAGAAGAGGGAAATATGGGGATAGAAAGCAGCAAGAGAGCATGAAATACTAAAATATCAGTAATAGATTAAATTATAGCTGTTGAGCACTTAGGGTGGTCTCATTTATTCTCAACAACAGTAACAGGAAGCATGATGTCATCCCCAATTAACAGAAGAGGAAAATGAGAGGTGGACAGGAGCACAGATAAACTATTTTGTAAAAAATTATGAAGAGTGACAGTGTCAAGATTTGTACCCAGGTCTTCTAATTCCCCAGTCAAAACTTACTCCTCAATATTCATCCTCAATGCTTTGAAAATTGATTCTTTGTTAAGTGTATCTGAAAATTTTTTATTAGCCTGAGTATACATTAGATTGAGTATACTCATCAATAAATTCACTGTAATATTTTAACTCTAAAAGAAGAATAAAAAAGCATCAGCGAGCAGGAAGTACAGAACCAGCTCAAATTCCATTACCCTTCCTTTTACTTATGATGCTTTCCAGACTTGAACACAATGCTATGATCCAATAACCAAAAAAAAGTTGAATAACTGCTGTTTATTCAATCGGAGCCCCACCCCACCTTCAAGCTATTTTGTCTAAAGTCAAAATAGGAATTACAGGAGTTGTGTTATATGAAAATTGATATACTTCAGGTCCTTTTCAGGAAGAGCTTTTCTGAGCCAAATAAATGTTTCCCTTATCATGAAACCATGATATTAAAAAAAAAAAAGAATCTATTTTAGTGTTGTTAAAATGGACACCAGTTCATTGGATGGAATCATTATACACACTGAGAGCTTTCCAGGGTCTAGAATATCGACCTGTGGCTCTGCTTAAAGGTGTCCGACTAGAATAACTGCATATATGTTTCTTCCTTTTCAAAATTTAATTGGAATAAAAATAAAAAAATATGTTAGAAAACAGTAGAAGCTATCCTGATGGGCAAAATTTTTTGTGAAATTTCTGGAAGAAAGTTGGAGTCAGTGAGAGAGTGCGTGTTTAAAATTCTCTCTCTCTCTCTCTCTCTCACACACACACACACACACACACACACACACACACACACACACACAGAGGCAGAGAGGACTACAAAGATTAAACCTATGCATTCCAAAAGTCCCCAGGGAAATTTCAGAGAAGTTCCCCAGAAGTCCACAGGAAGTCATTCAAGAGCAGGGGCTATCCAAAGGCAAATAGTCAAGGTTATTAGAAGACTGCAGAAATGCCAAACCAGTTGTTCCTTGAGACTCCACATCACTTCCCGTAACACCACAGGAGGCCCTTTATGAAGGACAGCTGGTTTTGCCAAAAGGTAGGGGGAATGCTCTTTATATGGGTGCTTGAGAGAGAAAAGCCCAAGATAATTCAATGTCTCTGCAATGGAGGAAGAAAAAGGAAATATCTCCTTCCAAAAGTGAAATAAACACAAACATGAAAAAAAAAAATTCACTTACAGAACAAAATCCAACTGAATTCAAATCCAATGAAACACATAAGCGGCTGTCCTCCCAAATTTAAATTGAACTAACCTGAGAGCAGGACTCGGCTTTTGTCATTCTTGAAATACAAGCCACCCCACAAAGCACCAGTGAGAACTTTCAGCTTTCATCAATCATTTCATGAGGAAACCAAGAACATATAGGTTATACATTTCATAGAAATAACTTAAAAACAATCACACAATATATTTATTTAACTGTTCTCCCCAAAGATACTACCCCTATTTTTTCCTTTTTTTTTCTGGTTTCAAGAATATATTTTCTCTTTCCTTTTATTATGTCTGTGCCTCCCGGATTCATGCTGATTTCCACATGTTCTTCTTACTTTCTGTTTAAGTGATTGTACTAATTCAATATGTTTTAATTCAAACAATCAAGCACACAAGGTGTTCCCAAGTTTCATAACCCTGTAATTAATTATATCTCTTTACCCACAAATCCTCTTGCAACACTTATTATCCTATATATAATTTAATTGAACAATTTCCCTCCAGATCACTACTAACCATCACTCTTACGCATTGCATATCTTCTCATTTATTTATTTCCCTATAAAATGAGTCCACATTTGTCTTTCCAACATCTGTCTCTCCTCTGCAGTATTTTCCATTACCACACAGGCTAATTTTTACACAGGAATGCATTTAACCATGCATCCTCTGTTGTGCAAAATGAAATGCAATACAAATTGGTTCCTCATATAACAAGAATAAAGTAAGTCTTTTGAGTTTATGTGATTACACCCTGTAAATTCTCTCTTCTTATGGTTCAAATGACATGTAACCAGTTCTAAGATACCTTCCATGTCACCTGTCATGGAGTGGCATACTTAGTCAAAAGACATTTGAAGGATCATCCAGAATTCCAAGGGAGTCGCTTATATGGCATTGATTGTAATAAATAATTCAATAAGACTGATATGGCTCAATCGAATTATAACTTTTCAGAGTGGCAGTTAAAAAAGTTATTTTTCTTGAGAGGTCAAATGGAATTTTTAGTGGCTCGAAATTTCCATATCAGTCTCTGCAGTTCCACTATATGGAGAGACATGTGAAACCTAATTTATTTGTCTTGGCTAATTAAATTCTACCTGTGACAATAAATGCCACAGCTGCTTGTCTATAAATTAGAGATGTTAATTATATGAAAATATTCAGTGTTAACATGCTTGGGAAATTACAACAGCTATGTTTTTAAAGATTTGGCCCAAAGTCACTTTGAACTGACAAGTTCTAACTATTCTGCTGAAATGTCAGTGAATCCTGTATGTGCAAACCCAGAGCAGTTACTCACTCACCTTCTATTCCTTAGTTTGTGCCTTATGTTATACAAAAAAAAAATCATGAGGAAGAGAAAATAAATTTATATTGATACCAAGACTAAGAGAGAAAAAAAGTAGAACAAATGCAGAAAGGCCATAAAGATACACATATGACTTATAAAGCTTAATTCTAAGCTTTCCGTTTTAGAATGAAAAGGAGACCTTCTTAGTGTTTCTAGTAAACAGTGTTCATTCCTACATAAGGTCTATTCCTCCTTCTTCCTTATAACTGAAACTCTCATTTAGGAAACTATAGATTGGTGATAAATTCTGATTATCAGTCATGTAATCCCACTCCCTATGCCAGTGAGATTTCTGCTAGAAGTTGTTCTAGCTATACATCTAACCTGGTTTGGGCCAGTGATGTGGTAAGAGGTGACTGGGGGGCCTCTGTAAGATATTTCTTTGAAATTAACAGAAATACACTGAGAGAGATGGGTGTTTTATTCTTCTGAATGTTACTGCATGAGAGTTTGTCGTCTGGTGCCTCCATGGCCATCCATCGACCATGAGTGAGGTGAGGCTGATAACATGACTGACAGTAAGTGTGGCAGAGCTGAGTAAAAGGAGAAATTATGAATGTCACGGATGTCACTGAGCTGTTAAATTAACCATACTCTAAACCAAACGACCCCCTGACACCTTGTTAATTGAGATTATACATTTACTGATGCTTTCATAATTGGAGCTTGTGTTGCAGATAATGCTTATTGTCCACGAGAGAAAAATATCGGTCCTTTGGGAGAAGCCAAGTTTCTTTAGTAGTTAACAGAAAATTTGCTTAAGAACATTTTCATATGAACTTTCATAGGGAAGGCAGTGAGCACTGGGATGGACGATATCCTCAAATACCATTTCTGCAACAATTACAGAGATAGCTTTTATAAGAATTTCATGAGAAAATAGCACCAAAAAAGCAACTCGATGAGAGAAAATTATCAGGGCTCCACATTCTAACAATGCTATAGTTTTCTGCTACTGACTTTGTTTCAAAATAAATCTAACCTGTCTAGAGTTCTCCCGAAGAATGCACCAGAGGTTAAAATGTTGTGTTAATAGTAGATATACTGCCAAAAAAAGGAGGAGAAAGAGTGACAGGGAGGGGGAGGAAGAAGGAGGAGAATAGTCAGATAAGTTTAGGAAAAGCTGGGATAACATTAATTTCTCAGAGGTTCTTGGCATACTAATGTGAATTAAGAATGTTTAAGAGAAGAACATGGCCTGTAGCATTTCTTTCATTATCTGACACCAAAGCCCCCTTCATTTTTCAAGCACTTAGAGGAAAGATTTTTCTATATTCTTACTATGTTGAATATAAAGGGAAAAAAATCCTATGTATTTTTCTATAGAGATTACACAATAGGAAACTGAGCAATTAATATACTGAATATCTTCAAAAATCACCATAGGTATCATTGCTCTACACTAGACTTTTGAGCATTGTGCAACCAGCAGCATCAGACTGATTTCCCATAAGTCCCTTTACATGCTGCCTGAGGGAGGCCTCCTATAATTTAGACATGATTTAGGAGGGTAGTACAGTGGACATCTGTTTTATGGAAAAGTAAGAGCCTAGACAGATAAATATCTCACATACACGTGGCCTAGGACCTGGATGACCAGAAGAAAAATAAATTAATCAAAAGTTATTGCTACTGACCTGACCCAAAGTCTTAACTCCAGCAACAAATGTTTGTTTAGATTTTACTGAGGTAACTTGGGGTTCTCTAATTTTCTTCCTGCAGTTGAGAAGAGAGCTACTTCATTATTCATTTTGATAGTATCTTCTAAGAACTCTTAAGTATGAATGTTGTTATAAACTGAAAAATATTTAATGAAAGAAATTTTTTACAAACTTTTATCAATTCATTAAATGAAAAAAATATCTTAATAACATGCTAGAAAGGAGAAAAATGATCAACTTATTTTTATAAAGAAATTAAAATTTAAAAATTTATTTTTTATCAACATGCCAGACAAATATGAAAACTTTAGTCATGCAGATTTTTAATCTAGAATGTTAATATGATTCCCTTTGTATCCCACTGTGCCTCACACCCCACTGATGTACTGTGGTTAATAATACATTGTTGAATTGAGACTGCTTAAAGACTAGCTGCTTATTATGAAAATATTATAAGTATTATGGTCCATACAGAGATGCAATCACTGCTTTCTTGGTAGTCTTTTCTCTTTTGAATTTATTCAAGCAAAAAAAAAAAAAAGAATCTATTTTATTCCTCTACAATTTCCCACCTGATTCTAACCTTGCTCATGGGTCAAGATTGTTCCAGTCAATAAGCTCAGACAGAGCTCATATATCGTGTCAGGTGGCATGCCTGGTGCTGGAAGCACAAAGTCGAACAAGACACGGTCCCCGACTTAAGAAGATCAGTCATGTAAATCTTATGAGAGATTGATGGGTACTTAACTGTCTACAATCATAATGAGAACAGAGAGTGGAAAATATATACCAGTAATTACTAATCAATAGTTAATTGCAGCAAAGAGGAGTTGATTCTTATAATGAGTGTGAGACATTCGCTTTGAGTAATGAGGCTAATACTCAAAGACTACACGTACAGGACATTAAAACAACTGGCCGATTTGATCATTTGACCAAGAGACTGTTCAAATGCAATGATTTCGATGCTTTGTCATATATATTCGCATATGTCCACTGAAATAATGTTCAATTTAGACAAATAAGTATTGAACATGCACTGTATTTAGACATGTGGTCTAGGAGTGGGGGTGAAAGAAAAGTGAGAGAAGATAAAGGGAAGACGAATGAACACAATGTCTGAGGGCTCAAGAAATTTATAAAACAGTTGGAGGGGTTGTAAGAGCTAACTTTAAGAGACCAAATCAAAGGGGAAAAGAACAAAGTTGTAGGAAATAGAGTTGGAAAGGAATAATTGGGAAGGTTTTATGGGTAAGTAGCATTTTGACTAGGCTTTGAAAGAAGCGTATGATTTTACTACAGGCTAAATGTGAGAAATTCATCCACCAGCATCAACATTCTTCCAGAGGTAAGCTTTAATCTTACATTCTTCTGAAACTCTGCTTTGCCATCATTCTTGGCAGGCATCATCCTTGTTCCATTGACTGGGTCTTGAATTTACGGCACTTAAGTACTTCTAAGGTTATGAGAAAGGAAGCTGCTTTTAATACCAAATTTTCTAGGTTGTAATGGGATTTGGGGAAAATCCACCTGTCATTCGGGGTTATTTGACTCTAAATTTACATCAGTTCATATATGTTTAGATCACAAACTCACTGTATATTGCTAAAAAAATAGAATCCATATATCAAGTATTATAGCTAAAAGTTACACAAACTGGCATATAACCTGAATATCTAGAATTTAAAGACGAGAAAACACAGGTCTACAGATGTTAAGGAAATTGCTGAAAGTCACATTGGGATTTTTGCAGAAGAAATGGTGCTAGAAATTGTGACTACGGTTGACCATATTGTTTTCTCTCCACCACACTCACCTCACTTGATCTACTTTATGCATCTTCGTGCACCTGGCTGCATGGGAACAGTTTTGTTTGGGTACATCATTGACACTCTAGATCTAAGAATCATTATTGACATGATAAAGCAGGAGCTCATGGCTTTCACTGAAAACTTTCCACATAAATCCAAAAATGATTTTTCATAATACT
This sequence comes from Cynopterus sphinx, assembly GCA_030015415.1. Lineage (NCBI taxonomy): Eukaryota > Metazoa > Chordata > Mammalia > Chiroptera > Pteropodidae > Cynopterus > Cynopterus sphinx. The sequence goes on from CM057380.1 coordinate 19,847,063, forward strand.
CATTGTCTTTTTTTATCCACAACTTACATATATTTTCCCATCAAAAGGAATATGCTTTATGCACAAATTAGCATCTGCATTGTTCATGCTGAATCTGTGTAATCAGTATAATAACAAAAAAATGACTCATAATTTTGCCTTATGTTTTTTTCAATTTGATAAATTAAAAAGCAATGCCAAATTGCAGTTATGAAGACACAGCTGAGAAGTATGTTTAACTGCTACAACTTCATACAATCTTTGTGGGAAGAAAAGTCACATCTGTTTTCTCTGTAATTTTTTTGAAGGATGATGACACTTAGGAGAGAAACATCAACCCAGGAATTCATGTGATTTTATAAACCAAAGCAAACCAAACAAAAAAAAAATCAGCATATTCTTGAAAAGAAATGATTTTTAGTTTCTTCTGTCTGTATTCTATTTTTTGAAAGAAAAAAATGGACCAGACTTTCCTAATTTCAAACTATTTAGCCCATTTTCCAATTAATTAACATGGTTAAATATTAATAGTATCTCAAGGGCTTTCATCTGATTCCTATGTTTTATGTCCATAATTTTCATTTAATTTTAGCATGCAGTAAAAACATTTATGTCCTGACTTGATAACATACAGTAATGATGTGGAGAAAATTCATTAGCAGATGACTTTACAGCTAAGAGTAGAATTACAATAGTTCCCATAAATATAATGTGACTATTTTTATTGTTAGGTATTGCAGATCAGTGACAGAAGGTAGATAAACCCCAGGCAGGAAGTATAAGAGGCCAGGAAAATAAATTAAGTCAGTAGAGGGCTTTGAAATCATAAAAACTAAATCAATCAGGATGCTAAAGAAATATTAACATCTCTTATGAATTATACAAACATTTCAAATTCATTCTTACACTTTAATGCTTGAATATCCTATGAATGATTTAAAATTCTATATGTTCTAATGAAACTACAATTTGTTCTTTAAATGAGTGAACTATGTGACCTGATTGTGAAAAATGATTTACTGCAATCTTAGGCTACAATACTGAGAGTGTAATATCCAGATCATAGGAGATTAAAATCACCTATGATTTATCAAAGCACATCAGGAAAGCCAAAGCTCTCTTTACAGAAAAATGTCAGTTAATAAAGTTTAAAAAATAAAATTAGAAATGTTGCAACTGCTAGTGTCATAACTGACAAAAGCAAGGGTCATCAGTGGATGCTACAGGGGTAAACTGTTGGAGAATGGGATTCTCATGTAGTCTTCAAGTATCACACATATTGTGGATGAATTACAGAGGGCTGCCCTTTACATTGGAGAACTTGAAAACATCTTAACCAAATGATCAAAACGCTTGCCACCTATAAGATAAACTGATACTATTCACCCCTTAACATGATAGATATGACACATTGCATGTGTAGTATTCTTTTAAAATTGTTTAACCTGAATCTAATAATAAAGAATGAATTAGACCAATCCAGATGGTGGAACATTCTATAAGACAACAAAACTGGATTCTTTGAAATGTCAGTATGATCAGAGAAAAAAATAAGTGAGGGGACTTTAAGAAATGAAAGAGACCTAACTAGAAATGCAAAGCATGATCCTTCATTGGATCCAGAGACAGAGAAAAGAAGAGAAGACTGGGGTATTTGAATGCTGACTGTGTCTTACCATTGTGATGTTAATTCTCAGGTGTGTTGACAGTGTAATGGTTATGTGGGACAGTACATTTGTTTTTTTACAAAATACATGTTAATGTATTTAGGGGCAAAGTGTAATAATGTCAATAACTTAATATCAAAGTTTTAGGTAAAATGTATACATTTATATGTGGAAAGAGATAAAGCAAATGTGTCAATATATATACATTTATGAATGCAGGTAAAGAGTACACAGGTGTTCAATGCAGTATTTCTTCAACTTTTCTCTAGGGTTAATATTTTTTAATGGGATAAAAAGAGTACATTAAGAGCATTGGTTAAATTCTCGAAATCACAATTAAAGGAGATAAGTATATCTCAGAGAAAGGTGAGAAGATCAAATATCAAGAGAGTTGAGGGTTAAAGAAATAATGTCGTAAAAAATTGGGGACTGTTCACATGCAGAAGCCACTATAATTGATCTGGATCTGAAAATCCAGTCATACAAAAGATGAAGTAGATTGTTTCAGTCTTTCTTCTGAAAGAATATCTCAGACGAACGATTGAAAGTAGCAAGTACCAAGTAAGTGAGAGATCAATGGAGAAGACCCCTTCCTTCATGCCACTTTCCACTAAGAGTCCATGGTGGAAACAGGGACTGGTCTCTACATAGCTTTCTGGGAGCCTAATGACATTCACTAGATAACGACACACCACACTTGGCTTCAGTGCTTTCAACCATCGGATACAGATCAGAAATAATGTTTTTGATTTATTCATTTTCTCTTTCTTTCTTTCTTTCTTTCTTTCTTTCTTTCTTTCTTTCTTTCTTTCTTTCTTTCTTTCTTTCTTCCTTTCTTTCTTTCTTTCTTTTCTCTCTCTCTCTCTCTCTCTCTCTCTCTCTCTCTCTCTCTCTCTCCTTCCTTCCTTCCTTCCTTCCTGCCTTCCTTCCTTCCTTTCTTCCTTCCTTTCTTTCCCTTCTCTTCCCTTCCCTTCCCTTCCCTTCCCTTCCCTTCCCTTCCCTTCCTTTTTCTTTTATAAAGGAGCAGGTCATCCATTAGAGATCAGGCATTTTGCTAAGCCCTAGGATTTCATGAGTGACAAGAATGATGAGGCTCCTGCCCTCATGGCTTTTCAGTTCAACCCATAGTTTCAGGAAACAATAAGAACCAAGAAAACAAGTTTTTGTCCATTTTACAGAAATATTCTCCTGCACTTAAGAAAGAACTATAAAGGTTACCCTGAAAAGCCAGGATAACCTTTCATCTTGTTGATGAAAACATTTACAAAACAATGTTTTGTCCTGCTAATATCTAAGCATATTTTTAAGAACATGTCCCAATGAACCATACTTTAGGAATAGAACACTATTTACTTTTTACTATTAAATTTTGATTTATTATATTCATTTTTTTATTATTTGGTATATACATATCTTCTAAATTTATGTCAGTATGAATGTGGGTTCAATAATTCCTTTACAATTTTGCAACATATACTTTTAGATAGCTGGATGGTCCTTGAAAAAATTAAGGTTGATAAATACTTTCTCCCATTATATGTTCAAAAACCAAGTACATGTTGAATATTGGTAAATTAAAAGATTAGGTTCTTTTCAATGGTTTTGTCAATTTTCTGGCTGTAGAAGATGGGTTTCTGGTGGATTCTGTCCAGCATCTGCATAAACCAGGAGTGAAGCTGTTATTCAGAGGGTCTGTACCAGAGGAGGTGATCCTCATGGGCCAAAAAAGGTAGAATATTTTATAAAGAAGATTTTGATATTGACATGGGGAGTTTCAAGCTGCATGTAGGAGAATAACAGAGGGGAAAATGGTGAAGAAGCCCTGAGCATATTAGAGCCAAAGATCACGGTGAAATTGTAAACTAATTCACGTGGAACAAAATCTGTATAACTGGTTCAGGATTAAAGCTTTGAAGGTTTAGAAACAGGTTTTGACGTGAATGGATTTTTGTGGTAAGCCTAAGAGCTTAAAGGAAACAAAGTCACAGAAACCAAAGTATCTTTTCCTGCCAGACTCCATTTCTATACATTTCCAGAGAAGCCAAAACACATAATTATAAACTTAGCAAAATTTCTTTATTTATATTTAAATCAGGGCATCTGCATTTTCCCACAAAATCGAATTAGTTTCTTCAAGTCTGCGTTGGCATCTCGTGTGTTGTAAGAGGTGGCCATGCTCCTTCATCCTCAGCCTCATGAAAATGTTCTTATTCATCCTTAACTATTCAATCTAATACAGTAGGAGCCCTGGGAAACATCACCCAGTTCTGCAACATAAGTGTGCAGAAAGTGGAACTGTTATGATTCATGTCTCTAAGACTCTGTTATTGTGTACCAGTTAGCAGGATTTCATAACTCAAAATCATTTACAAAATTAAGTGACTTATTATCAGACACAGCTAGAAATCAGAGTTAGTTCCAGTGAGTGGTTCCAGGAATGGTTTGTTTGTGACCCAACGCCACTCTCAGAGAGACATGGCTTTTATTCCTAAAATTTGTCTCCTATGGTGGCAAATAGTGAGTAAATCAGTGGGATAAAAATTCAATAGATTTTACATAGGTAAAAGATGCAGGCTCTTATTTTCTCTCTAATATTTTAGATAGAATTTAAGGCAGTAAAATATAACAAACTACAAAGAAAAAATAAAGAACAATATCATCCATGGAGGGCCAAGCACTATACTAAAATATTAATACATTGCCTCATTTTTTGTTCATAGTCATCCTATATAGTAACAATAATTTTACAGATGCATATATAGAAACTGAGACCTATAAAGTAAAATGCCCATGATGAGAAATCTCTTTAGGAAAAGAGTTGGGGTTTGCACCTGGGTGTCTGATTCCAAGACCACACTTCTAACCAGAAGCTGTACTAAGATGGAAACTGTGAGCCCAGAAGGCCGGCTTCTACCTGAAGCAAATCTCCACACTCAGATTCTAGCTCATTTGTGACACCAGGCACTTTGAAATCCTTACGTGAATTGATGAGTTTTCTGTTTGACATCCCTTATCCTTTGCAACTTGTAAGTCAGCAGAAACCACCCAACATGAATGAAATCTTTCTCTTCCGTCTAGTGTAATGCAAAGTATAGCTGGAGAACAGACAAAGCTGGAGGAGACTGAAATTAAGCATTGGACTCCTCAGTTTGTGGACTTTTCGATACAAAATGTTTGCCAGGAAAGCTCAGTGTTTTGTCACTTGTTTGTTCATGTGTCAGGAATCAGGGTGGGGGCCCTACAATGGAGGCTGCAAACAACAGATGATTACTGTGAAAACCAGACTTTTAAGAAGAAAAAAACTCACTCTTAGCACTTCTGTATGAATGTACTTCCAATGATTAGCTACCTTTCCCCTACAGAGATTTGATTTTCCAAATTAAAGAACTTCAACTTTAAAATGTCAATTTACCAACGTGCTAATCTGTAGTTTTAAAGGACATTTAATATATTTGAATGGCTTATGGTATGCAAGATAATGAACATCTGTCTCTAACTCCTGAAACCTATGACTATGTCACCTTCCATGGCAAAGGGGAATAAAGGTTACAGAAGGGATTGAGGTCACTAATCAACTGACCTTAAAATGAGATTGTTCTGGATTACCTGGGTGGGCTCAGTGTCCTCACAGGGGTCCTTAAATGTGGGAGAGGAAGGCAGAAGAAAAGTCTGCATGATGTGGTGGGAGAAAGACTCAGCTCACTGTCACTGGCTCTGAAAATGGAGTGGAAAGGCCACCAGCCATGGAATGTGGGTGGCTTCTAGAAGTTCAAGGACATGGATTCGCCGCTAGAGTCTCCAGGAGAAATGCTGTCCTGCTGATACGCTTTTTAACACCAGCAAGACTCTGACAGGGCTCTCCAGGCTGCAGAACTGTAAAACAATACATTTCTGTTGTTTTAAGCCTTGTAGAGTAGCCACAGGAAAATGACACACTGCTAATGTACACATGTTTTTGTTGTTGTTGTTGTTGTTGTTGTTTAAAGAGAAACTACTGAGTGAATATTTGAAGACCTGTGACTTTGTGAATTTAATAGTCATGCTAGGCCAAAACAGTTCCATGGTGAGAAACAGGAATGTGTGTACCAAAGGTGGGGACAGTAGCAGAGCACAGCCCTGTGATCAAACAGCCCTCTGACGCCAATCGAAGGTTTAAGAGCAGGACTTTCTTGTTCTTTAGCAGTTTCACTTACCTGGAGAAATGTCTAAAATGAATATGGATTAGTCATATTTGAAGTATAGAAATAATGAACCTGAGTTTTAGGGCACTGTGAGCTTATGAGATACAAAATGTGATGGCAAACCACCAAAGAAAAAATGAAATTTTTGTATTTTCGCCAATTTTTACTCTATTTGCTATATCTATGTGATATAAAAAAAATTACTATCTTTTTTTCTCTGTATCTTGGGGAGTATATTATAATGCATAGTGTAAAGAAAGCTAAGGAGACTCAGAATTTAGTGTATCCTAAAATGCTAAAATTAAACTAATGTTATAATTTATTTTTAGTACCCAATAGAAGTTTTTTAGTGCCTACCACACTTAACATACTAACTTATGTATCATGGAATATAAATATATGTTTCTTCTATTTCTCAAAAACAGAACACATATACACACACACATACACACACACACACACACACACACACAAAGCGATTACATAAGGTAAAGGTTGGAAGAGAAACATAAAAGATACAGATAAAGAGAGCCATGAAGTCTACAATGCAATGAACAACTACATTTGCCATATATAATGTTTCAAAGACAGTCTCTAATCCCTACTCTGCAGTTTGGTACTAAATATATTCCTTATTTTAAGATTAAGAAAATCAGACTAATAACAGTGACTTACTCAAGGTCAAATGGTGACTCAGATAAATTATCTATAATAAGAAAAGCTGGTTTAGATGGCCCCAGCTATGTACCTGATACTATGTTCAATGTTTTATATCCACATAACAACATATGCAGTAGGTCCTTCTTGCTATTTCCGTTTTACAGATGAGGAAACAGGCACAGAGAGGTTAAGTATGCTCTCCAAAGTCACACACTTAGTAAGTGGCAGGTTTATGAGAAAACTCCACACATCCTGGCTCTACAGTTTATTACTTAACCATTATGTACACAAACTCTTTGCAGTAAGTCATCTCTAAATAAATATTGAGCTGTTTTAAAATAGAGCCTCGTATACTATCTGATAGAGAACCAGAGAACTTGTTATTTTTAAGAATGTGAATGAATATTAAAATATTATCTTTGGGGGGAGTGTTCAAACAGAAAAATATTCTCTGGTGAAGTAATAAAAAGTAATTACTGTATTTATGACAAGCACTCGAGGCTCATTGTGACTCCTGCTGTGACTTCAACGTAACGATCTCAAGGCTTAAGTCATTTATTCCAAAATTCCTAAAGGTTAGAGAACTCTCATTAATTTTCTTAGGGCTGAATAAATATTACATGATACTGTGCTTGCTTGATTTATTCTTAACTTATTAAAACAAAGCTTTTATATGTTTTCTTTTCTTTCATTTATTTCTTAATGTTTCTTAGAATTGCCCTCCAAACACATCTCCAGATTCTGAGAATTGGACAGTTGACTAAACGACAAAACATGTGAAGAATATGAAGTGAGAAATTTTTTATGTGTGCATTTCTTCACTTCAGGTCAATATCATTTTTATCGGTTTGCATTTCTCAGCCTTGTTATAATTTTGCAGCATTATGGCAAAGTGTTAACAAATTTTTTCTGAAAGAATCAGAGGAAAAGAAATACATCTTTCTTCAAAAAGAAAATTTGTGATTAGCTGTTTTTCATGAAGTATTAGTAAGATAATCCTACCTTTGTATAAGACTGGGCGCATGTTACGGTTTTGGTGTGAGATTATTTAATTATCATTTTAACCTCAAGTTTTAGGTTAGAAGCTATGAGTTTTATTTGCAGCTTCTGATTTGCTATGAAATAATAATATGGACATGGTAAACACTATAATTGGACTTGGATGAGAACAGGTGAATAGTAATAAGTACCCCCTATTGACTAGGCTCTTGGTAGCCATGCTCTTATTTAATCCTCAAATAATCCCTTTTTTTAGTTGAAACATACTCAAAAGGGTTGAGAAATCTGCCTAAATTCACATTGGTAGTCATCAAAGTTCTATTAGTCTGGCTCCAAATGGACTCTTGAAGTTACTGTACATACCAAATAGTGTTAAACAATATTCATTCAGTTAAAGTAGAGCAAACAGAGAATTGGAGTTTACATCTGAATTATTCAAGTTTAGTTCTTACCTCTTACTTATAAGATGGGAACAATACTATCTACATTGCAATTTTTGTGAGAAATCAGAGATAATATATTTGAAATGTCCAATAGAGTACCTGATACATAGTAGCTACTAATAGATCATAGCTACTATTATTAATTTGTGAACTGCTTTTAATTATCTTCTAAATCTGTAAAGTATTCAATAAGAAAATGTTTGCCCCCTTTTAAGTGTATCTGTGTGAGGAAGAGCTGTTAGTGAATTGCTAAATATGTCAAGTGGCAGAGATACACTCCCCCACCATCTTTGAAGCAGCATGTGCAAAGTAATTTAAAGACACCATGAAGAAGGACTCATGCCAGGCACATGAATCAGCAGATAACGAGGCTAACCCACTAATAGGAATCATCTGTCTGGGTTCATATAAGCTCAGGCATGTCAACTGGAAACTGAAGTTTTCCCAGAATCTACAGTATGAAGGGGTTTGGGAAAGAGGGTGCAAGGCAGACTCATAGCAAGGCAGCCACTTGCCATAGTAGCCCAGGTGATCTTCCTAGGCTTCTCAAATGAAACAGTCATATTTCAAAAACACTGTACCAATTTACATCTCAATTAGTAGTCCATGGGACTGCTTATTTTGCTAAATTCTAAGAAACCTTAAATTTTTCACAAATAATTAATTTTCTAGATTTCTTATCAACCTAAAGTCAAAATTAAAAGGTAGGCATGACACTTCCCTCTGGTGAATTAGAAAATTCACTGGTTTGAGATTTCCAAAACTTGAGCAAGCAAGACGTTCAAAAATTTAAAAATAACAAAACCAATCTTGATGGCAAGTCTATCTCTACAAACCAAAGTGAAACCGCAGCTGCTAGAACTATCATCTGTGTGTTGGAAGACTTCTGGTAATAAGAAAGAAAAATCAGGATTAATTCTAACTTTTCTACTTAGCCTTAAAGTAACCCTTAATGCAATGGAGGTGCCTCCGTAAAAAATGTAGATTCTAAGCCCCAAGATTCTGATGTCAGTAGGTCCAGAGTAGAGGCCAAGGACCTATAGCTTTAACAAGATCCCAAGTGGTCCTGAGGCAAGTAGTTCTCAGTGCACAATGTGGAAAACAATGAGCCCTGGCCTCAGCTCAGGCTTCACATTGAATCAATAGGCAAGATTTTAAAATCTCACATGGCTCAGAGACACCAATGGATGGGCTCACAAGTGATGAAAAGAATGTGATTATTAAACTTATTTTAAAACCTTATAAAATGCTGTGGGAGCATTTAGGACTTTGCAGTGCATTCCACAGTACTTACATTTCAGTTACAAGAAAGGTGTGCTAAATATAAAAATTAGATAACCATATTTTACGACATTCTATAATTTTTATTTTACTAGAACAAGAGAAGAAACAGAGTAAAATTCACTCATAAAGAATTTGATAAATATCAAGTTTTATGAAAAGTTTCTCACTAAAATCTAAATGAATAGATGGTCGATAGACAAAATTTAGTGCTTTTCTGATAGTCTCTTTACACTATTGGCATGTGGGTTTATTTTATCATGGTTGAGTTATATGTCCCTGAGTTTGAAGCCAGGAAAATGTCTCAAATTCTGATAACAAGCATTTATGCCTCTTTTCTCATATTAGAATTGGTGATTATTTACTCAATTATTTTAGCAAGTTACTTGCAAAAGGCTTAACTCTTCAAGGTTAAAACCTACTTCATTAATAGTTATCTCAGAGACATGATCCCTAAAACATTGACAAGTAATTTTTCTAAGTGATAAATGTTTGTTCTACCACTATGAGTTGCTCTAAAGGTTAATGGCAGGCTTGTCATTTCTCTCAAAGTCTCATTAGGCAGATATTGTCAGAAAGGTATTTACCAGCATTGACATGTTTATAGAATCAATAGTGGTAATGAGAAGCTGCTTTCTTCTGAAAGTGGAAGTAAAATATGGATGTCATTTTGTTTGTCACATCCCTTGAATCAATGATCTGGATCTTCCTAAACTATCCAGCTATGTCATTGGTCACCCACAGGCAGGCAGAAGAATCAGTAACAAATATCAAACTACACAGATTAAGATGGACAAATAGGTAACACTTTCAGCAGGTTTCTGTAAAATAATGTCTATGACCACAGGATAGGAAAAGGGTTGTTTTAAGTAGGTCATGACGAATGGTAAAAATAGAGTTTTGCCAAACACATCACCTCATCTTTATTTTCAAAAATAATTTTTAAAAGATAAGCATTTAATTATGTAGCACACTGATTTCACTAAGAGGATTTGGGACTGAAACTGGTTATTCCTATATTTAATTGCTTTGCAAAGCCCCCAAATTTTTGTCTTGGCTTTGATTGGCACTGATTTAGTACTCTCCAGTTCTGTTCAGTGACTTTTAAAACTTGACTCATTGAACAAAAACCTGGAGATTAAAGGAGATGATGTATCTCAGCTGTGTAAGTATTTTACCTGCATATTTATAAACTCAAAACTGATAAGTACATATTTCCATATTAGTTGATATTAAATCAGTTTTTCATTTAAAAGCAAAAACACAATAAAAAGTGTTGCATTTAGAGACATTTATCATGATTGGTTTGAATACTTACAGTACCTCAATTACACTATAATGCAAGATAGGTATTTATATTATTCACAGCTTTATCCTCATGAATTAGAATAGTGCCTACCTCAGAACAGACACTCAACAAACACTTAATGAATAGTGAATGTTATCTAGAGATAAACAGACTTGAATACCAAGAATTTACCACATTTTAATAATGTGCTACCTTTGTGTCAAAAGGTGGTAAAATAATATATATTTGCAAAACAAGTAGGAAGTAGAAAGTCAGGTGCAGCAAGCTGAGGAGAAAGTATGAGTAAAAAGCCTCTAAATGAAAGTTTTAAAGATCTCCAAGGGAACAAAAATTTAGGTAGAGAAGGAAAATTCATCATAGTTTATAATATAGTTTAGCTGTTAATAGGCATTACCAATATAAATACTAGATATTGGTCTAACCAAAATTACAATGTGACAATTAGAAGAATGAGAAGGATGTCTGTCCATGGTACAGGGAAACATCATGTCTTCTACCAAGGTAGAAAGTCAATAGATTAAGCTTAAAACTGAAAATCAAGAAGTACAATAAAGCACAAATTAAACAAATGGAAGTAAATCCCCAAATTAGCAGATAATTGAAATGAAATGGTTACTTGTGAGGAGAATGGTGAAACTGCCTCTGTGTGTGTGTGGTGTGACACTTAAAGTGCAAAGTGCTTCAGAAAGCTGAAAGGTATGTCACATCAAAGCTGCTGAACTGGCTACATCCTATGACCTTATTGTTGATTATCTCACATTCTTATGACCTGTGGATACACTAAGGTTCTAAGGAATCTCAATATCAAACTAGGGTAAGCCCATAAACACAGCCTTATTACATACAATTTGCTCTACTGCCGGATAGATGTTAAAAGTGAAGAAATCATAGACCATAACAATATATCGACTCATTCCAAAACAGTAGATTTAATCGGTGTATGACAGCTGAGGACTTAAAGATGCAACTGAACTCTCTCATTTTGCCACTGAGTACACTGAGGAAGCAAGAAGAGATGTTTTCCAAGACTCGGATTAGAAAGCAGTCTATTATTTCTCGTATAAGTCATTCCATCCAGATTGTTTTACTTACTCCTTGATGGAATTGCTTTGAAAAGCAATTGTTCAAGATCCATTGCTGAGGATTAAATTGTGTCCCCACAAAATTCATATGTAGAAGCTCTAACTCCTAATTTGATGAGATGGGAGATGAGACTTTTGGGAGATAATTAAGTTTTCATACGGTCATGTGGCTGGGGACCTCATGATGAGATTAGTGCCCTTACAAGAAGAAACACTGAAAAGCTTATTTTCTTCTTCTCTACCCGCCTTTCTTTCTGTCTTTCTTTTTCTCTCTCTCTGCTTCCTCTCTCTGACATCTAATGACACAGCAAGAAGGTGGCCCTCTCAAAGCCAGGAAATTTTGAAACAATGAACAGGATGTTTGGTCTTGTTGTGTATTTCCTGGTATCTCTCCAGGGATGGGATTTTGCCTTGGTTCATGTACTGATAGCAAGCTATCTTTCAAAAGTTACTCTGCTCATGAACATATCTCATCTTTTAGTTATGAGGAGAAAATAATTTGAAAATTAAAAATAGTGGAAGTTAATTTCAAACTTTTTTCAAAAATAAGACAATTTTATGTTTTCAAACAATCTTATTACTCAAAAATGGTCAATGATTTTGTTTTTTAAGTATACATATGGACATTTCAGTTTAACATATGTATTTAGCTTCAAGCGTTATGATGAATAGGTTCATTATTTTGATTGTGGTGGTTATTTTATGTGTGTATATATGTCAAAAATGACCAAACTCTATACTTTAAATATGTGCAATATATCATATTTCAATTATACTTCAATAACACCTTTTTTAAAAATCCACAGAAAAAGTTCACAGCTACAGTTTCCCATCAATCTGTCCCATCAATGTATTTGCATTTTGGTTTTGGTTTTCTGATCACTTCTACCACTAATTTATTTCAAAAGATGACTAAAGTCCAAATATATATATTTTTAAATGTTTAATCACCCACTTGTACTAGGAGAGTATGTTCTGGAAAATAAATAAATATTATAATAAGTTTTTCTTACTGTTTGTAGTTTTGCTTTGCTGAGTTTAGTCAGCCTGTCTGTATGCTCAAGATCAAATCATATGCATTATCAAATGATTAAAAAGTTAAAAAGATATTATGTCTTTTTAACTTTTGTTATTAAAATGGCTCATCAAATATGACATTCAGAATATGAAACACTCGGTTTTTCCAAGGCAGGAGAAACAAACCAAATTGGACAATTATGCCTAATTATAAGGTCATATCTGTATAATTAAAATCACATTAAGTGTTATTTTAGGGAATAAATGACATCTTTTTTTGCATCACCTTTTTTTTTTTATGAAGATATGGATTCTCTAACCTATGGAAATGTCCTCTAATAGCCAAAACATTATTGAGCTCTCAGGATTAAAAGTAATTGTAAAACAATACTAATTATAGTATATGTTTTACAGTCTTTTACAACTTACAATATACAGTGGTCCCCCTTATCAATAAGGGATATGTTTCAAAAGCCCCAGTGGTTGCCTGAAACTACAGATAGTACAAAACACTACATGTGTTCTTTCTAATATATATATATATATATATATATATATATATATATATATATATATATATATATACCGATGATAAAGTTTAATTTACAAATTAGGCACAGTAAGAAATTAACAATAATAAGTAACAATAAAATAGGATAATGAATGTGACATTATTGAGTAAAGCAACAGTTACTTAAACACAAGCACTGCAATACCATGACCATCATGACCATCAGTCTGGTAACTCAGGCGTCTACTGAGTGACTACGTGGTGGGTAGGTAAACAGCATGGACACATATGCTGGACAAAAGGGATGATTCTCCTCCCATGTGGGAAGAAGCAGGATGGCACAAGATTTCATCATACTACTTCAGAATGTCACACAATTTATAACTTAGAAATTGTTTGGGGAACTTTCCATTAAACATTTTCAGACAACAGCTGACAACAGGTAACTGAAACCACAGAAAGCAAAACCAAAGATAGGCCAGACGGGGCAATTACACTTTCTGGTTTTATGGCATTACAAAATAAGTGATGACCCTATAAAGTGCTTGAACTTTCTGGCAGAGGGCAGCATAACTTGAAACACAATTCATTTTTCTAGCTGATGTTCATCTAGACTGTTGCCATCATGTAATTCTTCTATTACAAAAGTTATTTCAAAAGTCTTTGTGAAGAAAACCTAATCAAATAGAACAGGCCAATAAAAACATGCAAAATACTTTATGGAAACTTGAGAGAACAAAATTATCAAATTTTTTTTTAATAAACTTTCTGAGAATAGTTTTAGATTTATAGAAAAGTGACAGAGATAATATGGAGACTTACCACTTAATCCATACCCAGCTTCCTTTCTTGTTAATCACAACTAATAATTCATTACAGACACGTTAGAATTAACTAAACTCATACTTAATTCAGATTTCATTCATTTCCCCCAAGCTATCCCTCTCCTTTTCCTGTTACAGTATCCAGTCCAGGGTACATATTACATTTGGTCATGATGTCTCTTTGGTCTCCTTTTGTCTTGAAAGGTTCTCAAACTTTCTTTGTTTTTCATGACCTTGACAAAAGTTTTGACAAATACTAGTCATGGATTTTGTAGAATGTCTCTTAGTTTGGGTTTGTATCATGTCTTTTCTCTTAGGCTGAGATGATGAATTTGAATTAAGATCATAAAGGTGAAATGCCATTCTTATCACATTGTTTTAAGGATAGATACTATCAATGTGACTTATCACTGACACTGTTAACATTGATCACCTGAGAGAGCATTTGCCAAGTTTTTTCACTGTAAAGTTGCTTTTTTTTTTTTTTAACCTACTACTGCTTTTTGGAAGCAAGTCACTAAGCACATATGTAAGAGATAAAGAGTTAAGATCCATCTCCTTGAAGAGTAAGTAACTACATAAATTATTTGATATTCTGCTGTATTTATCTTATTTACTTACTTATTAACTTATTTATTTACATTGGTTTATACTCATGAATATTTATTTTATACATTGTGTTATGATCCAATACTATGCTAATTTTATAGCTCTGATTGATCCAGCTTTGCTTACTGGGAATTCTTTCAATTTGTTCCTTTATATCTTTATCAGACCATCTCCCCTTCAATGGTTTGGATTTTTGAGCTCTTTTTTCTTTCTGGGACTATACGATGCTCTAGACTCTCATATGTTCCTTGCCCCAACTCTAGATTCAGACATTTTTTCAAAGAGTCCTTTAACTGAACAATAGTATTAGAGAATAAATTTCTTTATGATACAAATCATTGTCATATATGACATTGTTATTTCCAAACGTGCATTGAAATAAGTGGAGTAGTTGTCCTACCACATTCTAGAGGCTGAAGGAAACCAGAGTTTTGCCACTCCAAATTGTGCCTTTTGGGATATTGATTTTAAGCTGGTTATTAAGAAACAAGAGACTCAGAAAGAATCTTTAACACTTCCCATTTTCTGCCTAAGAGAATTCAGATGAAATTTCCTTCCCTGCTTCAGAAGGGAATCTTAGCATATTCTTCTTAGCATATTTACCTTAACTTATTTGAATTAAATATAATTGACAAGGCAGATCCAAGCAAAAGTTTGTTTGCTAGATTCTTCTCTGTGTCCCATTTTTCTGGGTTGTCTAGCAAAAATTTGTGTATGACATCTTGTCTTCCTATGAATTATCCACTTTCCATATGAAATCCCAGATCCAGGCCCCACCACTTCTCCTTTGTCCAAAAGGCATATAAACCTCAACTGTCCAATGCGTCTTTGGCTCTCATATCTAATGGCACCCCCGAATGTACATCTGTAAAAAATTTTGGACTTCTTCTCCTGTTAAACTGTTTTATGTTAATTTGATTACTAGCCCAACTAGAGGAATTTAGAAGATGGAAAGAAACTTAATTTTGGAAACCTCACAAGGCATTGACAAAAACTGAAATGAGCAATGACTTCTGGAATTTATGATGAATTTTTACATAATTCCTACTGTGGTCTTTAATAATCATTTCTTATCTCTTTAAGTCTTTGAGTAATTTATAATCAAGTCAAAATTAAATAACAAAAACACTTTCAATAAGTCGACTGTTAGTTCAAACTTTAATTTTAATTTTCTAAGCTCAGACTTTCATTCTACTTTATAACTAAAAGTTCTATTACCCGTGGCTGTTCTGACACTTTTATTACTTGTCTTCCTGATGCTCTAATATCTGAGACTGGTTTTTGTCATGGCATATCAATGTGAAAATAGAGACGGACAAAAAATCTAATGCAATCTAAGTGATAAGTATGATTTAAATTTAAACACTTTAAAAAATACATTGCCACTCACATATAAAAAAAGTACAAAAATTCTGCAAAGATGCAAATAATTTCAAGGGTTTCTTATTTCTTACATTAAAGCCTGAGTTACAGAAAAACTCTCATGGATAATGTTTCGAACTACAGTAGATAGAAATTTCTGAACATATATCTTGAGAACAATGTTCTGAAATGTCTAGGTATCATGTAAAATTATAAAACTATCTATAATAAAACAAGTAATTTTAACCAACACTGTAAAGTGATGCATTTTAAAATTCAGCAAAAATTAAATCTTGAATTACCTTGAAGTCAGATGATAATAGCTTTAAAAGGCATGCTTCAATATGTAACGAGCACTTTAGAATTAGAATCTTCTAAAGATAAAAGGAACCTTTGAAGTCATAAACCCATTTTACAGACAAGAATATTAATCATCAAACCATGAGAAATATGCTGTTTTTAGTTTGTGTATAGAGGAAGATTTGTGAAATTGATACCAAAAATTATTTGATGAGTAGTTAGAGCAACTCACTAACTCAGTTAAAAAATAAAATCATGTTAGAGGACTAATTAACTTTTCCTTAAAATATATATTGTATTTGTTAGAAATTTATTGTTCTTTAATTATGAAGTCCAGATCTGCTTATCTATTGCATACCAAACAATTTCTCAATCAACCATCATAATTGTTTTTGAATTTCTATTATTTTTAGCTCTAACAAAATATGACACATCTATAAAGGGCACTAGAATGGAGAAAGCCCATAGGCCTAAATTAGACCAATTTTTGTCAATAATTCCCATGGACAGGTTATTTAACACAGCTTTGCCTATTTTCTTTTCTGTAAAGCAAAAAGGTTAATTTAAAGAGTTCCGAGAGCCCCAAATTTAACATTCTCTTATCCCACTATTTTTATCGGTACTTTAAAAAAAACTTGCATTGTATGTGTCTGTCTATATGCATATGTATGCATAGTTCACTATCCCTTTATATATTTTTCTTTCTGGAATTCTGCTGTTTCTATAGATAGAGTAGCTATTGTTTAAAGAAAAAAAAATAGTTCAAAGTAAAAATCCTATATTCTAGGATATGTGATTTGGTAATCATGCTCTCTGCTTGTTTTCACATTAAACAGCTGAAATACAGCCAGTGGCAAAGCTAGAACGAGAAAAGGAATTTAAAGAAATTAAAGAAATGTGCAATAGATTGCATGTCTTAAACTATAAAAGTATGTTAAATCTCAAGAAAACTGTCATTTTTTTTTTTTTAATTCGATGTTGCCTTGTTGCCATATGGTCTGTATCTGGCACTTACTGATAGCAGGCAGTCCATTTCTTGTCATTATTATTGTGAACAGCAGGATGTAAATGACATGACCTAAACCAGCTGGGCATGAAGGTGTTAACTCAGTATTTAACTAGAATGCACACCATATGCATGTGTGTAATTAGCCTTATGCTTTTTATGTCCCATATTTGAATCTTTTTCTTCTTTTTAAAAGATATTATAATTTAGTTTTGTGTTTTTGCAATAAAAAACAAAACACATTTTTTTTTCAATTGAGAAACCTTAGCTGCTTCTCCCTATTCCCCTCACCTCCTTTCCCCCACCCTTCAGGGATCACCCTCTTATCTAAGTTCATCACGAGGAAGAGAAAAATTGTTCCACATGATCTTGAGCAACATTTGGATGAGCTATCAGTCATCAACTGAAATTAACCTGAACATATCTCCAATGAGATGGAGAACATTTAGGCAAGCCAGCTGGAAGGTATTTATGGTTTCATTTTTCCAGCTTCCTCAGAAAATCTTTCCAGTGCACATCTGTGAAGGTCTCATGATGATTATAGTGATGAGAGCTTTGTGTGGCATTAGGGTACTCAGAGCCATTTAAACCACCTAAAGTATAAAAAACACACCCAAAAATTAAGACCAAGAAGCTTTTCAATTCATACATTGCAGCTCTGTCCTCTGGCTTATGATCAATTTAAAGGCTACTGCCAACTTTCCAAAAGGCAGCACAAAGAATGTAAAACCTCTTTGGTGTAGTGTTAGTTCTCTAGGATCCCTCATTATGATGATCATTAAAATTAAAACTGGAAGAACCCTGAAGATTACCTGGTCCAACCCTATAATTTTGTAATTTCAAACACCCACCTCGTGACAATGTGAGGACAACACCCAGAACTCCTTCCTCCAAGTACAATGCAGTTTCTACTACATCAGGGTGCTTTCTTACCCTGTTCTCTCAAAATTTTAAATAAATGAATTATGTTGCTAGATTGTATCCACATGTCAACACTTTTATGAATCATGATTATAAACTAAAAGTGATGTGCAATGCAGCGTAAATTTACATTTAACAACACAGGAAAATTACCTTTGGTCACTGTGAAAACTGCATTTATTTTATAAGTAGACAAATTTTATAGTACATATTTAGCTAGATTATTGTAAGCAATGATCCAAAATATTTAATATTTTATAAAGAAAATTTAAAAATTATTCAATATATTTAATTATGACAATATTTCCACAGGTCTTTTCTGAAATTAGTTTCTGTTTAGGAAAAAAGAATTTAGCATCACCTACCTAAAATCAGATTGTAAAGACTGCAAAGAGTCTCAAAGACTTAATGTAGTCTTTCCTCCACTTCTAGGAATTCCTGCACTTAAACAATTCCAGATGCATAAGGATCTACTATGTTTTTAAAGAGCTTATCTAAATAGCTCTTTTTTGGAATCTTTAAAACCTAATGAAGCTTTATAACATGGTGAAATCATATCTGGACTTGAATCCCACCTCTGTCATTTAGAGGCCATATGATGTAGGGGAAAGCTCTCTAAGCTTCAATTTTCTCCAAAGAAAGAGAATATATAAAAAGTCAGCACACAGAGTTATAATGAAGATTAACTGATAACCCTTCAGCTTGGAACCTAGCACAAGAGTTGCTCAAAAAATGGTAATTCCATGTTCATTGTTCAAGAAGCTTTTTTTTTGAAAACCAATCATCTGATCATTTACTGAGCATACAGGAATCACAGTACCAGAATATATGTTTTGGGAAAGCAAAATATTACATGTGGTGCTGCCCTCAGAGTTAGGAAGACAAAGCATCTATACTCATGAACAAACAAGCAATATTAGATAACATAATTAAGACCAAATGGATGGACCAGACATTTGATGAACAAGAATGATATCTCACCAAAAGCTGGATTAACCAGGAAAAATTTTGAAAACATCTAGGTTGAACCTTATGAAACGAACAGAATTAAATAATATTCACAAAGTAGAGCAAAGAGGACTAGGCTGAGCCAGAGAGAGAGGATGGCCCTAGAGGGCTAATCCATGGTTTTTGAACTGTTGCTATTCTTAACTTGACTAGAGAGGAAGTTCCTATACAACACATATAGTTAGGCATCATTACTATAAAAAGTCCTAAAGATAGTGATGGGGAGTTATTTCTTAGATATTACCAGATCACCCTGATTTCAAATAATCTCCCCATTTTTACTCATGAATTAGATTTTAAAAACTTGTCCCTGGTACATTTCCCCCACTAAAAATTGTTTTCCCTCAATATACAACCTCATATATTGCTGGTAGGAATATAAATGGTGCAGCCACAGAGGAAAGCAATTTGACAGTTTTTAAAAATGTTAGAGTCACCATGTGACCCAGTAATTCTATTTCTAAAATATACCCAAGAGAATTGAAAACAAAAGTTCATCTACATGAACATTCGTGGCAACAGCATTTCTAATAGACAAAAAGTAGAAACAGACTAAGTGTCCGTCTACTGATGACTGGATAAATAAAAGGCAGTATATCCATACAATGGAGTGTTCAGCTATAAGAAAGAATGAAATATTGATTGATACAAATATGGATAAGTCTTGGAAACATACTAAGGAAAGAAGCCAGACACAAAATGCCATACGATTTTGTTTTTATAAGATGTCCAAATAGGCAAATCCATAGAAATAGAAAGTAAATTAGTGGTTGCCAGGAGTTAGTGGGAGGGGAAAATGGAAAGTGACTAATGGGCACAGGGTTTCATTTGGGGTTAATAAAAATGTTCCACAATTAGATAACAGTAATCAATGCACAACCTTATGACAATACTAAAAAATGACTGCATTGTGCACTTCAAAAGGATGAATCTCTTGTTAAATGAATATTTCAATTTTTTAAACTAGAATTCCAACATGCAGAGCAAATAAAGCCCATCTATTCTCACAGAAGACTGAGAGAGAGGCCTAAATGCCCTGGCCATTTGGCAAATCAACTTCTCTGCCCTTCATAGTACCTTCCATACCCTGCCTTGGATCCCTGGCACTTCACCCAAATAAGTTTCAAAACCATTCCCACAAACCTTGAATATATTAGTGTCCAATATGTCACTTCTGAGACTACTCATCACACCTGGAAGAAAAATCTTTATTCAGTCATTAATTATTAATTTTTGTTTGGATGTGATCATCCTATCTAGAAAAAAAGAGGATAATAAACTCATATTTCTTTTCAGAGCCTTTCAAAAGTGACTTCTCCACAGATTCATTGAGAATAAAAATTTAAGAGATGGGCAGTGAAGGTGTCTGGAAGACCTTGGTCTACACTGCCTAGCATTTAATTTTTATTTTAGACCAGAAAATTGCCTAACTTTTTGGGGGGATGCTGGTATTGAAATAATACTTTAAATATTTGTATTTACAGGAGCTTGCTAAAACAAAATGCATTTAGGAAAACTTAGAGGCTTGAGGAAGAGGGTAGGGTGGTACCTATAAATTTAGATTGTCACACTCAAAGAAATACAAGGTACCATGTGAACACGTATTCACCACCAAGCCATTTTCTTTATACAAATAAAGATTATTTCTTACCTTCATAATTTAACTGTAGCATGGAGAATGAACAAATAAATGCATGCTTGCAGCCATGAAGATAGAATTTTGTATTAGTGTTTATAAGAAGAATTATGAAGGCTAACATTTAATATGGCAGGTGGAATTAAAGGCATGAGTCATACTGAAGGACATGTGATTCTAAAGATACTGGTTCCCAAAATATACAGTAGAGTTTTTATATTGTTTTGTGTGTGTTATTGTTGCCTAAAGAGAAATAATTTTTTCTTCTATTTTGTGCGGGTATGTCTGTGTGTGTATTATATTTAGCAGGCTACTCGGTGCCATTAGCATTTATTCACACACTTGCAAAGCTCCTACAGATTTATCTTTTTAGTAAGTATTTTTCCATATTACATTGGGGATATTTCATCATGACTTCTGGGCCCATATTACACTGCCCAGTCAGGAGATCTGAAAAGATCTATTCTCTTTATCAGTAAGTATAAAAGATGCATGTGAGTAATTAATATATATGCTTAGTACAAGCTGGCACTATGCTGAGCACTTTTCATGCATTAGTAATATCCACAGCCCTATGAGGTAAGTTTTATTATGAGCATCATTTTATAGATAAAAAACTAAGGTTCAGAATAGTTATTAGTGTTAATTATCAAAGCCAGAATTCTAATCCAAGTTTAATCTGACCGCAATGTCAGTGACACTAAAACCCTTCACTGTGCATAGTCCATTCCAGAAATTTTAATGAAATTCTTTTGAGCACTTTTTCTATGAAAACAGGAAAGGACAGGCATATTGGAATATTTCAAGTGTGATAACTGCATTTTTGGCCTTCTTGATATCAGGATGAATAAGAGTCACAGGCATAAAAGAATAGACATCTATTAAAAATAGGTCACAAATGAAAATAATATGAAAATGTACACATTGGTAATAGGGAGTGGTCAAAATGAAATGAAAGAGACCCATGAAGATATAGGTTGATAAGATATATACAATGGTCTCCATGTAAATGATTCTTCTTTGAAAAAAGAGAGAAAAAGTGCTTTTTAAAATGCCTTGGGAAAATGCAGTGTTGGGCAAAGGAGTAGTAGCATGTGTGTGTGAGTCTATCAACCCTGAATAGTTTATCATAATTCAGTAGCCTTTCCAGAGGGAAAATAGGAGAAACATTAACCTGCCACCACAGGAGACTTTTCCAGGGAAGATATGAAGATTTGTCTAACCTGCTTTAAGGGAGGGGTGTTGTATGGGAAAGCCAAACAATGCTACTGGAAGTATGGCCCAAATGCATCTGGAGAGTGAGTTGCTTTAGCAACCACCAGCAATGTCAACTTAACTGCCAGCAAGATCCAGTCAGCATGATGAAGACATTTGTGTGTATATAAGATTACCAGGGTATGCTTGACAAATCAGTATGAGTTGCAGTAATTCCAGTGATTTAATATTTCTATGAGTTGTTAACTCAAGACATGAATACCAGTGTCAATACAGTAAAATGAGAAATGAAGTGGACCTGCAACCTTGGGTTGAATTTCTGCTGCTCACTATGATAAAGACCTCAGTCAAGGCGTTTGTCTCTCTGGTCCTCAGTTTCAACAATAAAGTCTTTGTTAAATGACCTCTAAGCACTTGGCTCTATAGTTAGCATTATAGAATATTAAAGAAGACAGAATCCACACCTCCTCCAGAATTTAGAATTATCTATGTTTTTACTCCAGGAAATAAAAACATCGGATACCAATAAAGTTAGCATTTCACTATTCTCAATCAAGGTGTCAGACCTCATCAATTATGCCCAGGACAATGGGGAAATCTCTGTTTATTCCTCTTATCTCCATGAAGAATGCAAAGATGCAATTCATTGGTTATATTCCAACAGGAAAATCCACGAGAAGGTTCTAGGAATTCAGGATTACAGTCTGAAGGAATAACCTAAGCATCATTTCCATCTCCCCATGCTTAATGATTATTAAGAACAGCTCAGCCACTTAACTGTTGATTTTCTCATCTGGTAAATGAAAATTATGCATACACTGTTGTGAGAATTAATACATGTAAAACACTTTACAAGTATGTCTGACATATGTGTTAACTATTATTATTAAAATTAACCTCTCCACATAGATCACTAAGATGAAGGATACAATGAATATTAACAATAGTAGAAGGCAGTTATGGATTTATCTTTGCAACAAGTACCTAAACACGGATAAGATAAATATCCAAGTTACAATTTGTCATTGATGCTAAGCCATAGAAATATATTGCAGACATGAGACAAAACCGAGAACAGAGGGCATTATTATACATGACTAGGTATTTTATAATTAATGCAAATGTGTGCATATATATTTAGGCAATGATAAATGGCACATATGCTTAAGCTAATTATTAGTGTGTTTCTCTCAACAAAATGTAACAGTCCTTTCCTTTAATAGCTAATAGTAATAACTCCCTCCTAAAATGACAAAATAATATCAAACATTTGATTAAAATCAATTATCTAAAATACATATTTTGAAGTCCAAAGGGAGAAAAAAGTAGCAATTAAGGAGAGGAAAAAAGCAAGGTTATTATTTGGCTTTTTTTTTTAAGTTTTTATTTGAAGCACTGACCTCTATTTAACTTTCACTTTTATCTTCTCACTGAACTTGTTCAGAGAGCAGACAGGAGTTCTGTTATTATATTCTCTGGGTTCTCAACTTTGACACGTTACTCCTTTTTTAATACATTAGCATTCAGAATCTTTAACACTTTGCATCCAAAAAGGAAGACTGTCCTCCAATTAATGTCCTGTAGATTTGTATACCTGCTTTCTGTTATTTTCAGAAAATTATGTCCAATGTATAATCTTGTTGAACACATTAAGGATTTAATTTTATTCCTATTATAAATCGTTTCTTCACATCTCATTTCCTTTTCTTCTGTTTGTAGATGGAATGTATGTCACGCTTAAGATTCTTTATTTCTACACACAACTCTCATGTTAACCTAGCAACTAAAAGTCATGACAAGATGTCACAATGTGTCCAGTGAAATTTTCCATCAAAAGGTTTGCATGAACAGACAAAAAAAAATTTTCCATATACCATGTTAAACACCTAGGGCTTTACAGTTCCCATCAGCATATGAAAATCCCTGTAAAGGCACCTTAACTTGGTAGAGGTTTAACTTTTTTAGCCCACGGTCTCTCAAACTCCTCCATTACAGAAGTTTTCTTGAGGCACCTATTAACATTTTATAGAACTTGTGTCCTGTAGAACATATTTTGGGAAGTATAATGACAAGGACAGAGCAGCACTCCACATACCTAAAAAAGCTCACCCATAAAGTACAGAACAAAGACCTGGAAGTGCAAGCAATTCTCTGGAGTAAGTATAAGAAAAATGGCTGGCACAAAGCCAATGTACCTGAGTCCGTAAAGGAGCTTCCCTCAGGTGTTCACCCACACTGTTGTCTCCTAGACGTGTACAGAGAGGACAACAACAACATGCAGACAATCATAAAAGCAGAGCACAATGAAACTGTTTACAGACAGGAAAAATAGTCCTATATACGCCAGTGGACTTTAAGGGTATATTATCATATTAAAGGCCAAAAGAATTTATATTAGTAATGCTAATACTGATTTTTCTGGAGGAATTCATGTTCAGTATATCACCCCCAAATAGATAGTGTGAAATACACTTCAGAAATTTTTCTATGAAAAATTAAAATTTAAAAGTTTTAATGTTGAAGAAGATTAATCTTTATGAGACATCTTAATCTCAAATGATAGGGGGAAGTTCCTAAAAACTATTATGGTGATTATCTTACCCGGGAAACTGAACTGTGGGAATCATACTAAATATGTTTTGATTTAGACCCTGAATATAATTATTTTAAAATGCACAATTTTAAATAAATGAGTTAGAGAAAACTTTGTCCTCATCAGCCAATGCTAACCATCGAAATATTTAACTTCTGGTATTATCAAATTACTCTATACTAAGTAAGACAGTTTATCCCTCCCCTCGCTTCTACTGAGTTAGATGTAGAATACATTTGCCAGATTCAACATGCAAAAGCACGTGATCCCCAGTTAACCTTGAATTTACCTGAAATCCTCTGCAGGCCTAATTTAACTAGATGCTATGTGTTTTTCTCTGGTCACTCTACTCTAGATATAAAATATACTATGGTTACAAAAAACTACTAGGAAGTGAGTTTCCAAGTTCATAAGGTACCTTGGGGAAGATGAACAACTAAGTAGTTGTGCATTTAAACACATGAATAGGGAAAACAGATACTAACATTGCTAAATTCTTGTCACTGGTAAAGGCTCCACCCAATTTTTTTCAGATGACACCCTAAAACCAACCTTTATTCTGTACTTAGGACAGAAATCTTTTCCAGAGACCCAGCAATAGCCAAGCTGTCATCCCAGCCACAATTTCCAACTTGAAAGATAGTGGTTGGTTAGAAAAATCCCTGGGAACATACATAAGTGGGGCTATGGTACTGCTTTCTTTCTCATCACAATAAATATGCTTCTGCTTTGAGCCTGGGTATATGACCACTCAGTTTATCCACATAGGTGTGTAGAGTTGAGTAGAAACGACTAGATGTTCTTGTGAGCCTGGATAGAGGCCCAGACTTAAACTGAGTAAAAGACTGGAGAAACCACAGCCATAGTGTCTGAAGTCAGGTGAAAACAAATGACCACATGGATCCCTGTGACACCCTGAGGACCAAGATTCATGCCTAAGACTAGGCACTTGAATAGAATAGTGTTCTTGAGGAAATTGCCTCAGCAACTTCATCTGTAAAATGGATATAATAAAGACACTTATCTCATAAAGCTGTCATGAAGATTTAGTGTGGACTTTGAACAGCACATGTCCAAAACAGGCCTTCAATAAATGCCACCCATTTCCAATAAGATTTTTTCCTCTGTTTTATTCTCTGTTCGATCTGGAGCCTTCCCAAAAAAGGGAACACACTATGCAAAGCCAAAGTGACTATTTTAAAGCAACAAAGTCATTTGTAGTATCGGCCTCACTGAAATGTTTTCTATTCTCCTGACCTGAGGTAGTTGGTAACTTTAGAAGAATCTTCACAGACAATGATTTAGGTTTTCAAATGGTTTTAAAACCCCAGAAATTTATAATTCAGTATCCTATTTAAATGGTGACTGGGTCACTCCTTTCAAGCCATATTGATTCGCAAACTATAATCACAGGGGCAAGGAGAGATGCAAGAAAAAGGCATACCATTCTAGATTAAGAGAAGCTAAAAACTTTCTTGGGAGGCTTGTTTTGGGTGCTGGATCTCTGCACCTGCTCACCAGACTCTTGAAAGTTTGTAGAGAGGCCTTAAGGGTTTAGTCATGTGTATCATCCATAAGGTCTCAATAACACCTTATTCTCTCAAGGTTGTTTCATTGAAACAGCTTCTAGTGTGGGAATGATGGACAGGCCATACATTCCAAGGACAAGAGATGGGGTGAGGAGCCTCTGATTACCTGGGTCCAGCTCTCAGATCAACCAGAGAGCAGAAATTCTTTATTATCTCCTCCAACAAGCCAGAAGGACTTCCCAACTTAGTTGTCAAGTTAGAGTCAGAAGCAGAATTGCCTGATGAAAGGTTTCCTATTTGGACTGCACTGAACTCTCAGGTAACAGACACACAGGCCTCCCTGTGGGCAATATATGAGTCAGAGGTAGCTGTCTTTGGATTGCCCATGGATACCTGCTTCCTGAATGGAATGCTCTGTCCTCTGCTCTCCTGGCCTAAGGTGGCTGAGTTAACTTGGCCTGGATGAGTGTCAGGAAGAGGGCAGCTGCTTTTGTGCACTACCGCTTAATGCAGGGTATTTAAGAAGGATCCTTAAAAGTATCCATTCTACTTAATATTTACTTAGCGCCCTTTTGGGTTGAAGAAATAATACATACTGTGACTTTTATTCATTTCTTATTCTTGAAAAGCCTTTTATTAAACATTGCTTGACATTTTAAAAAACTAATTAGGAGTAGCTGAATGAGTTAATGGAGCTCCTACTATCCTTTTTTCCCCCTCCCATACTCTCATTATTCTGTAGTCACAGTTCCAAAATTGAGACTTCAGCATTGGAGCACCTCTTTGACGCAGAAGGTCAAGCCCTTATCCATGCTATTTCTAGCACTCCATTATTCATTTGGATTGGCAGTTCTCTTAATTAACACCTTGTCTGTATTTACTGCAAAAGTTCAGAGTTGGGAGCTAATGCCAAAAATGTAGTTTCTTTCCTGTGAATTTGCTACATTCAAAACAGAAATGATTTTATCTGAGACATCAGCTCAATAATCTCTTTAGAACACATTGGAAAGTTATATTTTCTAATTATTAATTATTGATTGTCCACATTTACTAGGCAAAATGACTTTACCATTTCTCATTGCTAGAAATTTACACAGGGAAAAAAGAAAGTAAACCAATACATATGCATTGTTAAAATGAAAGGCTACAAAGATAAGGTGGATGCTGGTATTGCTTATAATTATAAACTATCTGAATGAACATTCATAAATGCAGAAAGAGACCACATTCAACATCATTCTTTCAGTATAAAAGATATAATTGAGTAAGTGAAATATTTACATGGTTTCATTGAGCCATTAATATGATAAATTTAATGGCACATTATTGAAAGAGTTGTAAATAGAAGCTAGGGAGCAAAAAATTGAGGCATTTTCTTCTTTGCTGTTGTTTTCTGCCCTTGGGATATTCACACCTCAGTACAGCCCCTTTAACTCTACAGTATTCATAACATGCCATGTGTGTCACAGGCATTAAGATATTAATGGCTGTCTAATCCTCCTAATTAGCTTGACTGATTGGTGGGGGTCAGAACAACATCAGGAGTCTGGCAAGGTTATTTGCAGACTGACATTTTATTGTTTTGTTTATCACTCATTAATTACTGTTAAGTACCATGCCAGAGTGATCTCTTTCAAAAAAAAAAAAAAAAAGGAATTATTATTAGTGTACTTTGCCTTTAGACATGATTTTTATTTCCTTTTTAATATTTTTTATTTGCCCATATATAACACAACAGATTTTTCAGATCCAGTGACAAGAGTGTAGTGTTTGGGAACATTTTTAAATTATTGAATAAATGTATTTCTAGTTCTCAAAAACTATATATTGGTAACATTGAATCAAAGTATAATGAGGAAAGTATCATAGGATGGCCTTTGCTTGGTTCCATTCACTAGAATAGAAATTTTCTTCTAAAGATTTCAAAGTACACTGTGTTTACAAACTTTGAAATACATGAGAGTAAGTGCTATCTTCATCTTTCTTAGAATCAAAGAGACCTCTTTTATGATTAACTCATTTTACTGATTTATGATTTTACTGAATCAAAAATTGATTTCCACTCTATAATTACTTGAGATAGTTGTCAAGATTCCTTCTTAATAAGAAAAAAGGGAACAAATCAACCATGTTTTACTTCACTTATAAGAATAAAAATACTTAGAACAATATGAATACTAGAAAATTGCCCTGAACTTTGAGTTTGTTCTTATGAATTACTGATAATTTTTCATAGAATTACAGATATATCTGATTTCTTGTGAGAGACTGAATATGCAGACAGACAATAGGCAGACCACATATTAAAACAGAACCCTGACCCATAGTCTAAAACGAACCACAACTTCTGTAACAATAAGCCCCAAATGGTGATGACTTGATTAATAACTGACAGTTTCCCTAATTCTTGCATCAATTTTCAGATTAGGACCAATGAGACATAGCCTTGTATGCTCTTCTAATGAACCTCATAGCATGCCCTGCTTCTAGTTAGATGATATCTAGCTTCCCGTTGCCAACAGCCGTTGATTGGGGCATACCTGAAGCCTTCCGTTTTCCCACTATAAAGATGTCTCATTCTCTGCCTGCCTTAGAGTTCCTGCCAAAATGCAAATGACAGTGGCTGT
Source organism: Cynopterus sphinx (assembly GCA_030015415.1). NCBI lineage: Eukaryota > Metazoa > Chordata > Mammalia > Chiroptera > Pteropodidae > Cynopterus > Cynopterus sphinx. The sequence continues at coordinate 19,875,822 of CM057380.1, forward strand.
CTCTCCTGATATATAGCAAACTCTGAGCAAATAGCCCTTATTTGTTCTCATTGGAGTGGTCTTATTATTTCCATAATTGGAATAGGCAACATTTTTCTAAGCCATATTTAAAAAATTTGTGATGCTTTTTATTATTACATTTTAATGTGACTCCTTGGACAACCTCCATAAATCAATTGCAACTTTCTAAAAACACAGGATTATTCATAATTCGCCAAACATAAGAGCAATTTTTCACCTAAAAGTAATTAAAACTATTATTTTAGGAAGAACACTCCTAGTTCACTGGGAATAATGTACTCAATAACATTCTAAAATATAAGCAAGGAGTTATATTACTTACATCTAAAAGGATAAATCAGATTAAAAATAATCTTTCCAGAGAAGTTTTTCAAAGACAGAATCAAAAAGTAGAAGGACATATTCTGAGCAGTGAGGTCTTTCAGGAGCTTCATAGCTTTCTTAAACATGAAGAGGGTTGAGATGGATGTTAAACCTTGATTCAAACAACATGAAAATGCACAAATTAAAAATAGATAAGGCAAAATTCTTAACTTATATGTACAACTGCTTTGGGCTTTGTTTGGTAATTACTGTTACATCAAGCAATATACATGACACATCCACACCCATATTTTACTTAAAATTAAAAGATATAAAAAATAATATTATTTTGGCCACAGGGGTCAAAGTTGAAGCCATCTATCAGCCTCAGGAGCTTTGTCTTTCTACTTGGTTCTATACTTAAATAAAACACCAAGCTACAGAATACTGTAGGAATATGCTCAGGAACATGCCTAGTTCCTGTCCATTCCATTCATGCTGTGAACATGTCTCTTAACAGATCTCGTGGGGACACAAACACTCTCTTAAAAATACATCGCAAACTAACCTCCATTGACATCAAGAATATCATATGTTCACCTGTTGACTCTCTTATTTAATTGCCACAAAATTATTTTTTTAATTTAACATATTTTAGTATATTTTTAGTATTTGATTTTTTTATTTGTAGAAAATCAAATTCTTTAAAATATATTAAATACTATAATCAACAATTACTCTAAGTGTTATGAACAAATTTCAATTTAGTAAAGTTATTTTTTTCTTAAGAAAGACTCAAAAATACATAGCTAACCCCATCTCTCAGGGGAAACATTTGTATGAATCATCAATATTAATTCCCTGAAACTTTATACAACAATTATAATGGGCCATTTAGTCTACTATTATAATGGAAATCACCGTAAAGTTCATTCTGGAGTTGTTAGAGGGTTAAAAAAAGAAAAAATCTGTTAATGTAATTTCACCCCACTTTTTATACACTGCCATCCTCACATTTTTTTACAGGATTGCTTTTCTATCTCTTAGATGATTTTACTTGAAAAAATAAACTATAATGAGTTAGTAGAATGTTGTAATTGCAAGTTCCAAATATATGATTGACTCCTAATCGTATTTAGAAATAAACAAAATAAAATGTTTTACATAAAATATATTTAGCTTCTCTTGTCAAAGTCTGATGAGTCCAATGAAAAGACATTTAGCATCAGAGTTGATTCTTGGATGATCATGTATTAAGAAAAAGTTTGCATTATTTCTTATGAACTCTTTCTTTAAAGGCTTCTGGAAATGGTTTTCTACTGAAATGAGGGTGTTAGCTAAGACAAAGAAAAGATATGGGTTGTAGGTAATGAAGATTCAACAAAAGAAAAGAGGCAAAGGAAATTCCCATAATTGATGGTAAAGAAGACAAAAGGATGGCATTTATGACAAAGTTATAGAGAGCAACTTAGAAGGCTCAGTGAGAAATTTCTCTAGAGACAAAAAAACAACAACAACAACAACAAAAAAAAAAACTGAAAAATATCTAAGGCAACTGAATATCTTAAGGGATGATTTAGACTAGAGGCTGACAAAGTACAGCCCAGGGGTCAAATCTACAACAGCAGAGATGAGTAGTTGTGACAGTGACCACATGTATAAAGGACTAAAAGTCTATAAGATTTATTGGTCTTTGGAGAAAGTTTGCCAAGACGGTTTGAGGTTGATTTAGCAATAAGTACATTAGGAAATGAAGAAAAAGAAGATAAGGAATGAAAATTGACTCCAGTGAAAACCAACAGATGTGTAGAAAGGGAAAAATAATAATAGTTGACTACATGGCTGTGAACTTCATTTTATAGTTATGATAATATTAATGTTGAATATTTATCTAAGCAAAATTTCCACTTTTGGGAAGGATGGTAAGGACTGAGAGAGAGGAGATAGCTCATTCTTTGTCATACAGAAGGGAAATTTGTCAGATAATAGCTAACTAAAAATCAAGAACAATAATTAAAAGTTTGTTGTTTAGACCCATGAGACCAAAAGAGTCAGCTAAATTAGGTAAAAATGGTTGCATACGGGGAAGAGAAAAGAAAGGAAAAAAGCTGACAATGCTCTTTTGGTAACAAAACTTGTACAACTCTTGACTCTTAACTCATGTGAATATATAATTTTGAAAAAAATAAAATTGAAACTAAAAACAAAATAATTTGGGTCTGGCATAATAAAAATATCCCTCATAAAACAATCATTTCAGAAAGTTTTCAGCCCTGGAAAAATGTGCTGCCCATGTGCATTCAATTCTACCATTAATCCTCAGTAGAAACAATTATCCAAAATGACTAATTCATATGATTTTTGCACCTTAATGAAAAACATTTACTGTTATATTTTAATGATTAAGTCCCACTGATTCAATGGGGCTTTTGACATGATAGATATTCTGGGAATAATTTTTCTAAGAAGTCTTAGATAATGTTGGAAGTTACTTGTGTTGACATTATACGATAATATTTCTGTTAAACTTCTATGCCTATAAAATAGAAAAAGAGGGGAGGGAGAAAAAAAAAAGAAAGAAAGAAAGAAAGAGAGAGAGAGAGAGAGAGAGAGAGAGAGAGAGAGAGAGAGAGGGAGGGAGGGAGGGAGGGAGGGAGGGAGGAAGGAAGGAAGGAAGGAAGGAAGGAAGGAAGGAAGGAAGGAAGGAAGGAAGGAAGGAAGGAAAAAAAGAGATATCCTAGGATTATTAAAATGAAAAATACAAATTTTTGAAGTTAAGTAACAATAAATTTTAAAATACGATATAAAAACAATATGCTTGTTATAGACCAAGAAAAGCATTTCTGGAGTTATTCTCATCCTCTTCTGACATTTAACAGATTCATACACTATTTTATACATCCTGACTAAATGCCAAGCTATAACCAAAGCTTTCTTGTTTTCTGAAAAAATACTTTGCAATTTAGAGTACTTTTACCAGCAATCACTGCAGCTATTTGGCTTATACTTAATGCTTTTAATTTTTACTTTGATAAGTAAATAATATGTATAATATTAAGATTGCCTTCAAGAAAAAGGAAAGACCCCCATGTATGACCATGGATATTGCACAAATCAAGCTTCTCTTTTGTTCGTGCATGTATAATTTAAAATGCCACTAAATTTTATGTTTCCTAATACTTCTAGCAAAAATCTGGCCCTTTCATAATCCATCTAAGACTTGATTCATCAACAATGAGATCATTATTATTTGGGTGCCGACATTCTGGAATTTAAGAGTGATAGAACACAATGAGTCTTATGTTGAAAAACTTTTACAAGCATCAAGGAATGCATATAATATGAAAGAAGAGATGAGCTCATGCATAAAATGTATTTGTGTGAACTGAGGTATTGAAAATTGGTATGCCTTGATGTCAAATAAAGATCTTTATCTCCCTTGGTTCTTTGAATGTAAGGACTGCAAGATTGAATGATGTGGTTACAGTCATCTGAAGCCTAAATTCTCTAACTTTTAATACCTTTTATCTAAAGTGACTACTGTAGTCAAATGAAAACACAGAAGAAACAGTGAGTGCTTTTAAAGTGCATTTGGTATTGTTTTCAGTGGATTTTTTTTTTAACAATATCAGAACATCAGGATGAAATTAAATTCATTCAACCAGAAATTTTTGACACAACACCAAAAATACAGATGAAAGATAAAATATGAATTCTAAAGATTCACAGAAAACTTTTAAGTTTTATTTCTTGTCCTTACCCTTTCTGCCGCCCTAGGCTCCCATTTAATACCACTCCACTGAATGTTTTTACTTTGTACCCTCCCCCTTTCTTTGGAACTTCAACTTTCTGAGTGAGAGATTGCATTATCATTTATCCCTGAGAAGTTTGAGCAAATTCTTATTCTGCCTTTGTTTCCTCTTTTCATTTCACTTCCCAAAATTGGTTTCACTGCTGAAATGTCTCAGGTCTTCCCAGTCATCTTCTCACTCAAAAGACACACCATTTTCCTCCTTTATATTATGAAAGGAAAACCACCTAAAATAATATTATTCAACGGGCACCCTTCTTTCAAGCAGGAGGTTTCACGACTTAGCATGAGTCATTTTCTCGCCTCTGACTTTGGAAAGCCTGAGATTTCAGCTATTTCAACTGAATCACCTAATGTTGAGCTTTAGTCTCAAGATCTCTTTTTTCTTGAGAAGTTGTCTCTGTTTTCTCCTCTTAGCTTCTTCATTTGGCTTTTAATCTATTATCTTATTTCATTTATTTTCCCCCATGGCTCCTATGTGGTCCTTGGTTCCTCATTACACCGAAACCTCTTGTGTATTAATTTAATTATACATTTAATAAATATTGATTGATTGTCTTTTTTGAACAAGGCACTATGCCAGGTACAGTGAAGGATTTTGAAAAATAAAGAATAAATGACTCCAAGGATCTCACAGTATAATGCAGAAAAAGCTTGTATGCATAAGACTAAAATACAAATATATACACCAAAAGAGAGGTACAGAAAATGTGAACTTTGAGATAGGAGGGATTAGAGATAGGAGAAAATGTATGGCATAGAATGAGAAGATTTTCCCAAGGAAAAAGTGAAAATGGGTAGAATTTAAAAACCCAAGAATAGTGCAAGTTGGGGGTGAACAGGGAAAACGGGTTCAGAAAGAAGAGTATTTCAGAAAAAAAAAAAGATGATTCATAGCAGGCACAGGCATGCAATATTTATATTTGATTAGAGCTCAGTCTGCAGGAAAAGAGCAGTAAAAGTGAAAAGAGTAGCTACTTCTATTTCATTCCAGTTTTGGGGGTTGTTGTTGTTGTTGTTGTTGTTGTTGTTGTTGTTGTTGTTGCTGCTGCTGCTGCTGCTGCTGCTGCTGTTGTTGTTTAAAAGAGCTAATAAGATATTTAGCCACATAAGAATCAGGGACTTTTGTTACATAAAATAAATATTAGTAAGAACTAGTATTTGGCTAGCACTTTAGGATATGATTACAATCCACATGATAATAATTAGAAAATGATTTAACAGCAATGCCTTCTACAGTCTCCTGATGATGCTCATTGGAGTTAACCAAGAAAAAGCCAAGGCTCTTCACAAATGTGGGATCCATTTTCACTTGACTCCAAACAGAAAGAGATTCTATCCCATGTTTAAAGGCCCTCCTAGCCTCTTTTATCTATGCACCCAATGAGGGCATTCCCAGAAGTAGTGACACTGGTACTGACATGTAATATATGATGAAGAACTAAATAAAGTGGTCATGTGTGGGGAAAGTGTTTCAGGGAATAAGGCCCAGGATGCACAAAGGCTTACTGATGGTACTTTCGAGGAACTAAAACTCTAAAGCTGACACAGAGAAAGCAAGGGGTAGTGAATGGACAGATAAAACATGAGATCAGAATAAGGCCTTGCCTAGGTTCAGGCTTTTGATCAATATCTGAAGATCCATGAGAAACAATAGAAGAGTTTTAAGGAAGAGAATACCATCATTAGAAATGAGGTTTTTGAAGATCACCTTGGCCACTGTGGAGCAAAATGTTTGGAGTAGAGCATGAGTAGATGCGGATTAGTTAAGAGACTATAGCAATAATCTAACAGAGAGATGATGGTACTTAGACCAGGGTGTTTGTGGTGGTAGAAATGAAAGAAAGAAGATGGATTCAAGAAATAGCTCAAAGACAAAACTGACAGAACTCAGAAGTTGATAAAACAAAGATAATGAAGAAGATTTATCCAGAATAACTCCTATGTTTCTAGGTTTCAGAACCAGACAGATGCTGAGAATAATTCATGGAGCTATAGGATAATGAGAGAATGTCAGGTTTGGAGGGGATATTCTTGGATATGATAATGCTAAAGTATTCTTAGGAAATAAGAATGAGTTAGAAAATAACAAAGAGAATAGAGAGAGAAGCTGAAGCCATGGACATAAATAGAATACTTAGAGAGAGTGTGTAAAATTATAAGAGAAGGGAGCACAACGCCAACCCTTAAGGACTCTAATATGTCAGGTCTCATTCCGACGATAACCAGGAAAGTGTGATATCGCAGAAATCAATCAAAGAATATGTATTGGTAACCAGGAGAACATCACCCCTGAACGTGTATTGGTTGAAACAGTGTACCACCATTATCTCTCTTTCAGGAAGGAGGTATTCCCTGTGAATAGCCTACATACAATGATTGGCTAGTTCCCAGGAACAAGGGACCAGCCTACTTGCTAAATTGAGAACAACTTGAAAAATACATTCCAGTTCCAGAATTCTCACTGGATCAGCTGAAACTTCTAGTGAAATTCCATCACTAAATACAAGAAAGTTCATATTAAAATAGTTAGACATGGTAAACTGGGATGGGACACTATGGAAGAGAATGCACCCTTGTATGCAACTTGGGTGTTTGAGAAGTTAAATAGTAATTCTAAAGACTATAAAATTAAGTAGCTATTTCTGGGAGCTATCAATACAATGAATGAAGATAATGAAAAGCTGAGAATGAACTTAAATCACTAACTTAAAGCTAAGTGTAATGCCTGAGGGCCTCCTTAGTAGCATATAATAAGAGATTTCCATTTTCTGCAGCTAGAGACAGAACAAACTGAGGATCAGACCCAGGACTTAATTGTAAAGAGAAACTACAGTAAATGTTAAATTCTCCAGCCCCTCATGTATGCTATAGCAATGTCAGGGCCATATTTTTTTTTTTAAATAGCAGTATCCTGAAACTTGGAATGAGTTTCATAACAAAGGAAAATCTGGAATCCCTAAAGTCCTTGAACTCTCCAGACCCGCAGAATTAAATGATTCCTGGAGATAATGCCAGGTCTTTATCTTGACAGATGTATCAGTCAGAGCTCTGTCAAAAAACAAAACCAGTAGAAAATGTGTATTTAAAGATTTGTTGCCAGGAATTGTTTATGCAATTGTGGGTACTTGCTAAGCAAGTCCAAAATCCATAGGCCAGGCCATCAGGAAGAGCAGACTGGAACAATCAGGCAATGGCTAAAGCTACAGTTCACAGGTGCAATTTCTTATTCTGAGAAGCCTTAGTTCACCCCTCATGGGCTTTCTGTTCATTAATCAGGCCCACCAGTTTATGTAGGACTCTCTTCCCTATATAAAATCATTACAGACTTGAATCAAAACTACAAAATACCTCTGTATCAAGGCATTGATTAGAGTTTGCTCAAACTGGGGACTCTTGCATATTCAACCTGACATAAAACTGACCATCATAAAAGACAACATTATATGCCAGTCAATATTTCGCCCCATCTCTCCTCCTGGTGCCTGAGCCAATAACTTGGGCTAATTCATAATATATCCGTCAGGGAAACTAAAAAGGATTATATAGCTACAGAGATCTAGGATCTACCCAACATGAACTTGCAAGAATCAAGAGGGTATATGTGGAATCCTGAGTGTGTTAAATTAAGATGAGGGTGAGCGAATGAAACATAAACTTGGGTATGGAAGAGTTTATTAATATTGGATCAGCCTTCTTTTACAATATGAAATTTAAAACACTGACAAACACCCCAAGAGATAGTGTAAAATAGTGAATTAGTAATGCCAGCACTGCGAACAAAAGCCTCAAAAAATGGTCATGCCAAAAAATATGTAGTATTTAATTCAGAATAACCATCAGCTGACTATGATCCATGAGGGAACCCAGAAGATACTCAATTTACCAAAGCAATGAAAGCATGCTGGTGAGTGAGGTACTGTTACGACAGAGAAGCTCATCAGAGGCTGCCCTGTGGAACCTGGAACTGAAAGTGGGAGATGCTATTATAAAAACTCACATGATAGGATTCCAAAATAACAGTAGCTAAGCAACAGAAGTCACCCATCAAAAAAAGACACAATTATTAGAATGAATGACAGCGTTGGAGACTCAGCCAGGAGATGCAGACCTGTAGAGAGCTATGGAGATTTTTAATAGAATGTGGTGTTCTAGGGGAAATATAGATAGAAAACCAGCAAAAATATTGCTTAATTTATATAACCCAAAGAAATCAAATATGGTACTTGAGGCAGTTTAGGACAAATGACCCAAAAAAGTCATAATTCCTTACCTGGTCTCCAGATCTAAGCCAAATCTTAGGTTTGGAGTCTGCTGACTGAAAAAGAGTTTTGACTTCCATAAGAAAGAAACCTTTAACACTGCAATGAGCATGTGAGGAAAGAATATTTCCTACTCCTTTCCTAAAAGGAACTTAGGCCATATATTTGAGTAGCTACATCTCAGGGAAAGTCAATAGCCAAATCTTTTAAGAATATTGGTAGGATTCTGAATTTTTATTCATATCCAGGGATCCAAAATATTATCTTGCCCTGCATGTTAGAGTGAGTATACACAGAGCTAATAATAAATGGAGTCCTGACCGAGGTATGGATTAGGGTAAGTCTACTCTGTCTATGACGAATTCCCCAGTATCTGAACAAATGGACATGCTTGGTAGTTAGCAAAAATTTCACACTGATTCCTTGACATATGGGGCAAGAGCTCTCAGAGTTGTCATTGCCATGTGGAATTGGCCTTGAAATTGATCTATCTCAGACCAAGATCATTAATCAAAAACAATATTTCAGTGGATAATGACAGCGATTAATGCCCCCACAAAAGAACTAAAGGATATAGAGTGGTAATTCTCCTCGACCCAAGTTATTTGGGATCTATATTTCAACTCTAAACCCTGTATTAGCTTTGAGATGCTGGGGTTGGTTCTCTGCAAACTACATTTTGAGTTTGCCAACTGACTATGATTTTCCACCTATTGGCAGTGCCAGAAGAACCAGCACAACTGTTTGCTGTCTCTGAGCTTTCCTTATTACTTGTCAATGCCCACCAGGGAGCCATGTAAGAGGCATTACACAGCCAGGTAGGCAAAGTGTCTAGTGAACTGATGTCAGCCAGCCCCAGGCAGTGACCACCACAGTGCTGGCACAATGGCTCATGAAAAGAGTAGCCGTGGCAGCAGGTTCAGAGACTACACATGGTTTCAACAGTATGGACTTCAACTCACCAGAAAAATTTAGCTTATCCTTCTGCTGAATCTTTAACCTACCAGCAAAAGTAATCAACACTGAGCCCCTAACATAGCACCACCCCTTAAACCACTTGATAGCAAGTTAATTTGGACTCCATCTACTTTGAAAAGAGTAAATGAACAGGACTTGGCACATATTTGGGGTATGAATTTGCCTGTTCAGTCCACAAAGCCTTGGCCTCCACCATGATCTAAGAGCTTTCAGCACACTAGTTTATTGGTCAATAAGTACCATATAACACCACCTCAAACCAAGATTCCCACTTTACAGAAAAGAAGAGGTGCTGGCCACCACAACATCCACTGATACTATACCACACTATTCTGACCAGAAGTTCCCAGCTTGCTAGAACAACAGAACAATTTTTCCAAGGTTCAGCTGAGGCAAAAAATGGAAATGAGACATTGTGAGGGTAGGGCACCATCTACCAGGATAGAATATGCATCCTAGTACAATGAACTCTAATGGTGCTGTGTCCCTATGAGGTGAAATACATGGGTTCAAGAATCAAGAGTAAGAAAGTAGAAGTGGTCTCACTATCTTTCCCAGTGACACTTGGGGATAGTGTTGTCACAGTTTTAGACACTGTAGGTCTAGAGGCCCTATTTCCTAAAGAGAAAATTCTCTCATGAAAAGACATAGCAGGGTTTCCACTTAACTTTGAGTTATGGCTACTACCTGGTCAGTTCATGGCTGTTATACTAAGAGACGGCAGGTAAGGAAAGGAGGTACCATCTGACAGAGGAACTGATCTCGATCATCAAAAGGAGGTAGGGCTGCTGTTACACAATGTGGACAGGGAAGAACATGTCCAGCACCCAGCTGACCCACTGAAACATCTCTTGGTATTCCCCCACACAGTTTTGAATGGATGATGCAAATGGACAAGAACAGCGACCATGGCCTGAGGAGGGAATGGTAATTTTGGTGAGAAAAATGGGTATTAAAGAGGAAATAATGAGAAGCATTTGTGGCTTCAAGACCAGTTATAGCAGTTGGAGCTGTAATTCATCTATTAACATTCATCTTGTAAATTTTCCCAAGAGAAGAGAACAAGAATCTTGTAGCAACTGTTTCTCGGTGTGGTGAACTTAACATAGGAAGCAAGTGGGTCTGAGCAGTATAAGACATATGGGTCCATTTAGAGCCACCTTTCTAGAAAATGCCCACATTCTCCCAGCTGCCCGATGGGTGTGTGGACTACTGGGCCTCACAGCTGCATTTCTCTCTAGAAAGTGACAAAGAAAACCTCCTTGCACAAGGTTTCTCTCATTTCTGTTCAATGACTGGTTCGTAGAGTAAAAAAAAGGACCTGCCCCTTCACTTCAATTTAGAATAGCTCTGTAGGACCATCTAGATGCAGCAAGACCACTGGTGCAAATGCATCACAGTAACACAATCGCTCCTCCCCTCATTCCTTTACAGTTATTCCTGAAAACATTCTTCAACAAACTTCATATGCAAAAATCCTTCTCTAAATGTCCATGTCTAGAAAACTTAACCCAAAGTAGATTGTTCTTAATAGCCACAGCTATATGCATAATGGGTGCAGATACCAGACAGGAACGCATTGAAGAGTAAGTGGGAAAGGAAGAAATGAAATAAAATGTGGTTTAATAGAAAGAAAAACAGCAGTTGCTGGAGGAGGAAGTTCTTCAACATGCTCATTTGTCAAATTGGAATTGACAGTAGTGCTCTGCCTCAAAAATATTTTATCCTTCTGCTAGGACTTGGAGGATAATGTTTACTTACCCACGGGGCATATGTTTATTCACTGTCATTTTATTAAAGAAAACTGAGGTACAGAAAATCTATGAGTTATCAAAATCATAGACATATTAATGGGTAGAACCAGGATACAAACTCAGGCAAATCTAACTCTAGGGTCTGTGTATAGCACCACCATTCTTTATTGCTTCTTCAAAAGACTGGAAGGATTTGCCCCACAGTGTGCTGGAGCTGACTTGTGCAAGAGACTATGCTCACATCTCTTTCCATCCATCCTTCAGTAATGTCATACTGGAATCATAAAATCAGTCATAGTGGAAGTATGTATACCACAGAAATCAATAATACAAATCAGGATTTTTTTTTCTTTTTCAAAAACCTGATTGTTAAACATTTATTAGCATACTATTGGACTGGCCTCAAAAGGAGGAATACCTCAACTGTAATAGGAAGGAATCAAAAAGAAGATGGGTGCAAGGTCACAAAAATGTATAGGTTCAATGATAGGAAACCAAGTAGGTTTCCATTTTCTGTGAGGAAGGTGGCAAGCTAATCCACTAAGACTGAGGGGACAGGTATGGCGTCAGCTGTTTGTGGGGAAGATTATTAATAGTATAATTCCTGAAATTATAAAGATTCGCTGGATGATAGCTTTTATAATCATATATACCCTTGACCATTCATAGTTGACCATAATTATTAAACAGCATAGAATTCTTGTTACTGGGTGTGGATTTATTTATTCTCAACAACTCCTTTTCTTTTAAAAGTCCAGAATTAAAGAACCCCTTCACTTATGATTGAATATAAATTATTTAATCAGCTGGGTCCTATCTGAATTTTAGATATAAGGTATTTGTGCCCCAAATAGCACAACATAGCAGTTTCCCTTTGGAAATTTATCAAGGCTTGTTTTTGCCCAGCTGCTTTGGAAGTTACTCTTTCTCATATTCTATCTCAATGACTCTGAGAAATGGTGTGTCTGTGTGTGTGTGTGATTTCTGTTGCCATGTATCTCTTTCCTTGCAGTAATTAACCATAATACGTTTAAAATGAAGGAGATTTTCTGCATTTTCTAGTATGGTAAAAAAAAGGGTAAGAGATAAAAAGTCTGTGACTCCCTAACAAGCATATTGGAGGGAAGAGAACTATCCCAGGGAGGATTTAAGAAATAATTAAACTAGAGTTTATTCCTGAGATCTGTAGAACATTGGAAAGAGCAAAGAGAAGCCCCAGATGACTGGGAAGTGTTGTGGGGGATCAGCAGAAAGCAGCAAAAAACAGAGCCTTCTAATGCTGAGATGGTATGCCATCTACATAAGCACCTGTTCCAAGTCACCAGCTTTAAAATTCACTGGTGTCTGTGACTCTGGATTTTATGGGCTTGAAATAATCATATGACATATATGGCTTGTCAGAGGGAGTGAAAAAGAAACGAAAATTTGCAAACCTATTATGTCATCTATCATCACTTTAAAAAAGAATTTAGTGTTTAAAAATTATGTGAGATACATTTGAGTGAAAAATAATTTGTACTTAAGTATGTACCACGTCTGCTAGTTTTAGAGAGAGCAGCAATTCTTGAGGAAAAATATCTTTATGTAGTTCTTAATCCAGTAAACACTTTATCAATGCATTCTATAACCTTATAAGCTAAGAAGATCTCATTTTCTTATAAAATAATGACAGCATTAGCTTCATAATTATAATTCAAAGTAGAATTTAACACTAAGGAGAAAAAATAAGTTTTGTCTTTATAAGACTAAATTATCCCCAAGGTCTCCTCCAGCTACAAATGCAGAACATATCTGAGTGTCTAAAATTCTTTTTCCCACAGTCTTTTAGGAAGAGAAAAGACCATGCATTAATGATTATAGTAGTTATTTTTAGGGCTTGTTAAATAATTAATCTGATTCACAAATAGGACATATTCTGAAAAGTCAGCTTCCATCCTAATGGAATTACTGCTGCATTTTCTAACTGTTCACATACAACGTTTATAAACATTTGCTGGTTTAATGATTCAGTGAAAGCCAGGGCATAGATTTGGTGGAGAGAAATATCAAGTATATAAGTGAAATCAAAAAATGAACTAAAAGAAAATAATCCTAAGAGACCAATGGTAGAAATTTATCTAGACAACTGTGGGTTGGGTCAAGAGTACTGCTGAACATTGTATCCTGTTACACCTTATGTGTATTTTTATGAGCTATTTTTCAATACAATTATACTCATTCATTCGGTAAGGATTTATTTGGTAGTTCCCTTTTTTGTGCCAATCACAAGTGTGTGTTGAGCTCTGTGGCTGCAGCACAGAATGGGTGAAATGGTCAGATTTAGAAATAACTATAATGCTCTGTTGAACAGTTTTGTTTTAGTGCAATTCAGCTCCCATCACAGATAGCAGCATGAAGCCAAAAACTTAGCCTTGGCATATCCCATAATCTCATCTGGTAATGTGTATAATTACACGCACTTGCCTATCTCATTCAGTTCAAATGCATAAACTCCAAGTCTTCAACCAATAAGAGTAGGAGGCAGTTATAGCTTGATACTAAAAGTTACTGATAGCATAGTCAAAAAAGTACAGAGAAAGGAAGAATTAATTTGAGCTGATGCACCAGTGCAGTCTAGAAGAGCATATAGCAGCCATGGGCAGAGAGAATGCTGGGCAAGAGTACATGTGCAGAGCTAGAGACACTGAAATGGGATTTGTTGCGCTGACTCCCTTTTCTTCCCTCTTCTCTCTTCATTGCCTTCCCTTCACTGTGTAAACTGACCTGATCTTTTAAGTGTTAATTAAGATAAACTAGCATCAATTGATCTGTGTTCTAGACTGCTTCCAGCTCATCACCTGTGTGAACTATCTGATGTAAGTCCTCAGGAAAGAAGCTCACTTGGCACAGAATAAAAATTAAATCATTCACGTGCTAAGATTGGCCTCATGGAGTATAAGATGTACCATTTCTAGCTAGCTTTAGTCAATCGATTGGTTCATCCAACTCAGACTGTTGATACTGCAAAAATTTAAAACAATATGCTATTCTCCAACCTCACCCCACAGCACCTACAAACCTCTTGCCTGAAGTCTCACCTGTCTCACTCCCACTGCTTCCTCACATATGCCTTTGCAGCTGTATCCATTCTACTTCTTCCCTTCTCATCCTGACATACTATGGGTATTCTTGCCTCCTCAGGATTGTTTAGGAATGAAGCATGACTCCACAAATTTTCCAGATCAGATGCCAAGCTGAAGGCTACTTGATTACGGTAGACCACCCTGATAATCCCCAGACCCATTACTCTCTTCCATGGCTTACAGGTTAAGGAAAATAGGCTTCATCTTGTTTCAAATCCTGACTTGGACTCTATGTGACTTGGGGAAGGTTGCCAACCAGCTTGTCTCCATTTTCTCCTCTATAAAAGAGATTTTCACTTACTTTGGGGTCATTGTATTAAAAAAGATAAATCAAGTCGAACACTAGGAAAAGAATGAGTTGGAAGTAGCAGTTCATACCTGTTGGTTTCCTACCCAACATTGATTATGCTCTTTTTCCTTTTCAATAAAATAGTGAGTTTTTCCAAGAATACAACTCATAGAAATTTGGAAGTAAATTCTGATGATTTTATATCAATTTTTACAGTCTCATTACTCTTGCCAATAAACTATTTAGGTGGCCACAATTTATGTCATTTTAGCCAGTAAAATGTGAGAAGAAAGGTTTCATCACACACACACACACACACACACACACACACACACACAGCAATTACAAGGAAATATTTGTTTCTCTGCTAGATGGTGTTATAGCCAGACAATATGACTAGATGTAGACTGCCATCTGTTTTGTGACCATTAGGAGATCCACACTGAGGATGGCGGAGTGAAAGATAAGAAGAAAATAGATTCTCAAATCCATCACTGAACAACAAAACTAATTAGCCTTGAAACTACCTCCTTCTGTTGATTATTTGATAGAAATATCATTATTTAAGGCAATTTTATCAAGGTTTCTATTATTTAAGTAATAAGTATGCTAAGTGAAACACAGGAAGGTAAAGGTATATTCATATGTACGTTTTAATGCAGTTAAGCTGACTAAACTATTGAGAATTCATCTGTTAGAAAAGACAAGAGTATAGTCCTTTATTGAAGTAAAATCAATGAGAGTAAACACAATAATTCAGTGGAGGTGGAAAGAAGGGGAATGACTGAAAGTAATATTAGAGAATAAAATCCACAAGACCCAACAACTGATTACACATGTGAAAGCAAGAAAGAGAGAGGGGACAAAGATAACTTGGAATTTCTGAGAAGAGGGTGCTCAAACAATAAAGTAAAAAAAAAAAAATGGAAACATTATTTGCAGGGTCAAAAGATTTGTTTTGGATCTAATAAGGTAGAAATTTTGGCATGGCATACCTGGAAATACCAAAATGGATATCTCAAGAGAGATTAGAATTGATATTTAGCTGAGCAGAGGCAAGATATGGGTACAAACAAAAAATTAGCATTGCAAAGGGAAGATTATTCCTCCTAATTTGCCACATCCAGTAAAACTTATAACAGAGAAGTTTGAGATGGATAAGAGGTAGACAAAGATAATAGAAGTTGAGACCATCTGTTAAGATTAAGATAAAGGGAGGAGTGGGTAGAGGTTTGGAAAAAACAGAATAAGTTGGAGTAGCATTTTGAGAAATGCAGTAAAAAGAGTTCTGCTTAAAAATAGTGAAATGTACACAGGAAATTCCCACCCTGAATCCCCACTAGGGAATGAAGAAAGGCAATAACATACAAAAGTAAAGATAAGTAGAAAGGAAGATAAAGAGGAGATCAGAGACTCCAGCAAAAACTTGAAAGCTAACAAGCAGATGGGCAGATGTTAAGTGACTTAGAAATCTTGAGAAAACTGAAGCATAAGCTCATAGTGAGAGGAATATGATGTACCACATACTGTTTTATTATAGGAAATATCAGGAATATGAAATACCAGGTACTTCTGAGGCCTGAGATGTGAGATGAAGCTAAAAAAGATTTGCTGAAAATCTTTTTTTTATTATTTTTTAAGTTGGTCTCTTAGGTCCCCTCCACCACCCAGTGCAGTAATGTCATGCTCCTTTCAACCCAGCAGGAGGGTTCCACAGGTGGTGGCAATAAAAAACATTTGTATAGCATCAGAGGCAACGTGGTTCTGGTTCAGATGGAGCAGCAGTGCCCTTCCCAGGCCAGCTCTCCATGGCGGCTCTAGAAGATGTTCCTGAAAATTTAGCCTTAGTAACCGACCTCTGAATCCATGAACTACCTGATATTCCTCAGTGAATTAGTCCACAGCTAGATAAGGGCCAAAGCTAAAGCTTACACTATGCCCATCCTATGATTTGACTCTCAAGTATACAGTGGTCTCCTCTTATCCACATTTTACATTCCATGGTTCTGGTTACCCAGAGTCAACTGTGATCCAAAAATATTAAATGGAAAATTTCAGAAATAACAATGTGATAAAAAATTCAAGAGTTTTTAATTTCGCATTGTTCTGCACAATATGATGAAATCTCGCTCTGTGCCGCTTCATCCTTCCTGGACCACGTATCCACACTGCACACAGTCATTAATCACTCAGTAGTCATCTTTATTATTAGTTGATTGTCATGGTATCTTAGTGCTTGTGTTCAAGTAACCCTTACTTTACTTAATAATGCCACATTCATATAACTTTTATTACAGTATATTGTTATCATTGTTCTATTTTATTATTAATTGTTCATCTCTTACTGTGCTTAATTTATAAATTAAACTTTATCTTAAGTATGTATATATAGGAGAAAACATAGTATATGTAGGGTTCGACACTATCCATTGTTTCATGTATCCACTAGGAGTCTTAAAATGTATCTCCTGTGGATAAGGGGAACTACTTCATACACCATAGAAATGAAGACGTATATATCTAGCAAAAGACTTATAAAAAATATTGTCATCAGCTCTATTCATAATAACTAAAAACCAAAATGATCATTAAAAATAGAATGGATAAATTGTAACATAGTTATATAGTGGAATCAAAAATAAAAAACAAAAAACTAGTGCCACACATAACAATGTGGAAGAATCTCACTGACCTTACTGAGCAAAGAAACCAGAAACAAAATACTTACCATAGAATTCCATGTATAAGATGTTTAAGAAAAGACAAAACTAAAGCTAGTCTCGGGTGATAGAAGAAGGAAGAGTGGTTACCTTAGCAAAGGGGTGTGATGGGAAGGGACATAAAAATCAGTTTCTGGGCTTCTGAAAACATTCTGTGTTTTGATCAGAGTACTGGACTGTGTGTGTGTGTGTGCGTGTGTGTGTGTGTGTGTGTGTATTCTTCATTGGGCTATATTTATGTATGCTTTAATGTAGAAAGAAAAGAAAAGAAAAGAAAAGAAAAGAAAAGAAAAGAAAAGAAAAGAAAAGAAAAGAAAAGAAAAGAAGAAAAGAAAAGAAAAGAAAAGAAAAGAAAAAAAAGAAAAGAAAAGAAGGGAGGGAGAAAGGGAGGGAGGAAAACAAACTAACTGGAGTGGTTCTGTCACTGGTAACCAGAAACCTTGACTAAGAGTAAATAAGAAATGGAAAACAATCTAATGTATAATTACATGGCAGACATTTATAGTGGAACTAAATCTGTACTTTCTCCAGCAACATCCATCAGATGTGGAGTAAAATTAATGGAGAAGGACTACCAACGAGTGCCTATAGCATGTATTATTATGAGAGTAGTTTTTAAGTGCCTTCTTATTTAAATCTATAATCTCTCTGAGGAAGGGATTACATTCTTCATGTTTTAGAGTAGGTGATAGGTTCAGAAAAATTAAATCATTTGTAAGAGGGTAAGGAGCTAGCTAGTAGTAGTGTCGAAATTTGAATTAAATCTGCCTGACTTCAGTAATCATTTGCTTTCATGACACTCTGTTGGGAAAAATAGGAAGCCTGTGCTTGGAGATTGAAATCGTAGCTATGACGGAAGGTCGAAAGACCACAGTACTCAAAGGACACATTCCTTACAGGGTCCAGTCTTGGTAGAACCGAAAATGTCATCAAGAGATAAATTTGAAAATAAAATTATGTTAAAAGATCAAAGGCCATGCTTACTATGAAGAGCATTTTCAGCACAAGATAAGAAGAGTTAGAATAAGAGCTTAGAATCTTAGAGATAGAAAAGTCAAGAGTAGTGAAAATGTTCAAGTTGTGGAGAACAGTTGAATATATGAATCCTCAAAATATATGAAATTTTACAAGCTTTTAAAACCAGATGTTGCAAATGCAGCACAGGCGTACCCTGAGTCACAGTTTGTTGGCAATACATCAAGAGGAATATGCCAGAAATTACACAGTATCTCATAGCCTCATGGCAATAAGGAACAGGCCTGGTTCAATGAACTCATGGTTTGCATGCAAGAAAACAACGTGAAATGTGAAGGATAGCTTACTAATAATGGTGCGGGTGGGTATGTCTGTCTTTCAAACTCAATTACTTCATATTTTAATTTGTAAAACCATATACCAATTTGATTTCTGTGTTTTGTTTTGAAAATAAAGAGACCCTTTTTTTTATCAGATCAACTGGGTGTCACACTTAACATAAATTTGCAGGTATAAATCAAAGTGATCAAATATTTTAGGTTTTATTTTTTTTTTCACATGGTCAAGTGCTATCTTTAAAACTACATAACAATTACATCATCAAATAGAAACCTAGAACCCCCTACAGGCTTCACTGATGGACACTGACGCATATGAGAGAGAACATTAGGCTTTCTGACTTTTTGATATAACTGACTAGGAAATTTTTCCAATTAGTCATTTCAGTAATAAAATATTCCATACCAAGTTTCCCCGGTCTTGAAAACTATTGAAAGGATTTGAACATCTGCCTTTCTTGATCCAAATCGTAACAGGTGAAGGCAGGAAAAACTCTGGGGAGTAATTAAATTGACCCTCCTTGAGTTGGCAGCTGTGAGAACTGCCCAAAGCAACCTGGGATCACTCCTAGTGCCTGAGTCAGTTCCACACCTGTACTCAGAATGTATTTCCAAGGGCTGTGGAAAGGGAACTGGGAGTAATGCTGGGAATCCCCAAGGGTGACAATACAGAGAGAAATGCCTGAGTCATCTCAGTCAGATTTATCGCAGCCATAGAGGCTCTGTGCTGGGTAGACGTCCCTTTAATCCCCCAAATCCACTGCTTCCTGGACCCACTCTGGACTTTGGAAGAAGTCTCTTGAGGGACACCACAGAAGGCTAGTGGAAGAGGTCTAATTGGTTGACTCCATGTTAAAACTTCAGATCTTTCACAAACCTGTCTTTAACTTGGCTAAAAGAAGTTTCGGAAATACCTTAGTATTACTCAGATTCCTTAGAGTGAGACACCGTGTCTCATTCATTTTGTATCTTCAGTAACCAGCACAGGGTCCAGCACAAATAGGTGCTTCATCATCATCATTTGTTGACAGAGCAGTTTCAAAGGCTTTTTACCAAATTCTTACATATGACATTCTATTTAATGTCACTCACTGTCCCATTTTTAAAGAATAAGATATAAATGCTATATATGCATTTATATTGCAAAAATACTATAATGGTGCTCATACACTCAAAAAATCTGACAGAATTGCCTGCATTTGACATTTGTCACTTATAAAAATGGCAGACCCGTGTGGTTGAACTTTATAACTTAATTTAGCTTTATAGCTTTTATATTTTTCAAGGCATTTTCTTAATGAAAAAAGAAAAGTCCCCTCTACCCTTTTAGATTCTCCACCTGAGCCTAAGAGATCATCAAAAGAAAAGTATACAAATTTTATTAAATTTTTACATGTACAAGAGAAACTTCTCAAGAGAATGAGATCCAAAGAAGTAAACAGGGCAGGACATTTTTATACTTTTTTTAAACAAATAAATAGTAAATTTGCAAGCAATCAACAAAAGGAGTCTGAGCAAGGGGTAGTAAATGATGAAATAACTAGGAAAATAAGTGTTGGTTTAACAAGGTTTATACAGATTCCTATGCCCCAAATTCTCTACCTCTGATGATAAGAATATCTTTATCTTCCTTCAGATACAGGAAGGGAATCTTTTACTTGAGAGCTTTATCTTTTGCTTTCAGAAAGAAAAAGGAGGGTCTTTTTTGCACCTGCTTTTTAAAAATTGTCTTTAGTTCCAAATAATCAATACACTCAAGTGGCATATTTTGGTTTCCTACATACACTGTATAGTGTAGCTAGTTTTCACTATGAGGTAGGTTAAGGGGAGCATATTCATTTTACAATGAAGCCCAGAGACGTTAAGTGATTTTGAAGGTTTCCCAGCATTACTAACAGGGCCAAGCTTAAAATCATCTCTCTTGCCTGAGTTAAGTAATTTCACCATTCTTACCAACAGTTCTAGGAGTATTTTAAAAATATTTTTCTTCTTTTTCATACACAATTTTCATCTAAAGATTATCAGATCCTGTGTGTTCAACAGGTTGGAAAGGACACCTATCATTTTAAGAGCTGATGGACCAAGATTCAGTTTGAACACTGAAAATACATATTTTAATACAGAGCCATAGGAAACAAAGCATTATAACCTAATCCCAATTCAAACCATTTAAAATGATAAAATCCTTAAATCATTACAAACCCTACAACCACCCCTACTAAAAAATGTAATCATTTTTAAAGAAGACACAAGACATGTTCTGTTATCACCCATGCACACATTTGTTAGGTTTAAAAAAGTACATAATAAAAGATTTTCCACACCCATCCTCTGGGAAATTTTCAACTGCCCAATTTTATATCTTGCCCATAGGCAACTTGAATTAATTTACATAAAATATTCCTCCAAGCCATAAACCATTTGAGGATTTTTTTCCAGAAATAATCTTCTTACTCTTTTCTGTTTTAATAAAGTATATTCATATGGAACAATTAATTTCATTGACAACTTTTTTTAGGAAAAAAATTTAGTTTTTTAATAAAGAAAAGTTATTTTCATCTAAAAATCTGATTAAAGTAGAAAATATAGTCTGACATAGTGAAAACCAAAACCCTACATAAAATCTTTTAGGATCAAAAAATTCAGATAAATCTAGAACTAATGAGCATTTCTTTACTTTTTATTTAAATTCTAAGCTATTTTTATCCGCCAAAGATTTAAATTAGTAATTACTTGAACTTAATTCTCTCAAACCTCAAGTTCACTATTTAACTTATATCTACATACTGTTAAATTCTAACCTGGCTAAAGTTTTCAAAATTAACTTATCCTTAGGATATTCAAAATCAAAATTTTATAATGTAATTTTAGGGAAAAACTTGAAATATATATATCGTAGATTATAAAAATACCTTAAATTTCATACGGTTTTCTTCTCCAAAGTCTGAAGGTACAATCTGTCTTCTGTGAAGACTCTCTCTGCTGAGTAATACCATTTCCAGAGGACAATTCTAGAGGTAACTCTTATTAAATAGTAGCTGGTATGTTGGGGCTGTGGGTGGAAGAGAAAGGGAAGGGAGAAACAAGAACACCTGAGCAAATTGGAGGCTTGATCCAGTGGACATCCCTGAATAAAAGGTTTGGTTCACCGCTTGCTTTTGAAAGGAATTTCAGCTCTGAAGAACAGCATCATAATAGTGTGTTGGCTTCCTCCTCTCTGAGGAAGAAAAGATCAGATTTGAGAAAGCGAAGAGGTTGCTATCTGGGCAAGTGGACAGGCAAACAGCAGGCCCTTTCTGTGTATGCTGTGACAATACCCTAGAGTTTGGCCATCGTCTATGGGGTCTGCCTTGTTGCTACAAGTGACGGTGTTGTCCTGGTTTAAACAAGCAGCGTTCTAATTCAGCCACGTTTCACAGTTCAGCCTGTTCCGTGATGAAATTTTGCTGTTCAGGCAACCCCCAGAAGTTGACCCATTTACATGCAGTTTTCATGGTGTTACCAAATTGTCAGAATTACCCCAGATGGTACAACACATTAGAAACGATGTGTTTGTGGAAAAGGACTTATGTCTGTCACTCAATTTCTCTGCCCCTTTGTGATGCATGTCACTGTGGAGTTAACAAGACATCCTGATTTGAGGGGAGAGGATGCTTAAATCTCTCATGCATCTTATCCTTATTCTCTTCAGGGCCTTTCTATGCTCAGAAAAACTTATCTAATCACTACCTCCTCTAGCAGGCACACACTCCCTCCTAAGTACAGAATACCTCATAGTAACCATTCATGTGTGTGTATGTATGTGTGTATTAATTTCTTTTATCGACAGATGTTTGCTGAGTATTTATTATAAATATATTAGACTCATTTTAAGGAGATTCAAAAATATAAAAGATAAGGTTCCTGCCTGTAAAGAGCTTATAATCTAATAGGAGACAGATAATAAGCAAGAGAAAAAATAAGCAAGATGATCTTAGAGAATACAATTAAGTCATTTAATTTACAATGAGCTATGATTTCTAAGCAGTCATTTTACATGCTAAGAAAAAATCTAACCCATAAATTCTTTTCATATGTAATGACATTTTATGAGTACTAAATTTAAAAATTAACAAAGCGGATCTATTACAGTGTACAGAAACTTACTTAAATTTGCTCTTTTCCACTTGACAGCTCCCTTTTCATAGTTGGAGCCATTAGTTGCTTTTTCTAGTCACAAACATTTTTGTAGCCTCTTAAAAAACAGCCTACAGCCTTGCCACTATGTTCATAGATACCAGTGAATAAGCAGACTCTCCTTGTAGGCTATGTATAGGTCTATATTTCATGCCAAAGATGATGGGAAGGTTTGCTATACGCCAGGGGAATTCAGCCTTCTGTCCCAGCGCTCAAGGATGCGCATTCCCACTAGCGGCAGGGGCTCACCCAAGGAAAATTTATAACTCAGAGACTAATCTGAAATTTGGGGGTTGTTGGTGATTAATAAATCAAAGAGAAGCACATGTATGGAAAGCCCCTGGCGAGATCTATTCTCACTTTAAAAATAACTGCAATATATGTTTGTAGTGACTTTTGTTAAAGTGCTTTTTTTTGCTTGTACATCAGTCAGTGTTGAAAGGTTACATAGTAGCATCCTGAGCTGTTGCTTTTAGAAGGGTGGACAATTACTGATACCGCATAAAAAATCTGATGGCTTGGCATGGGACTGCCAATGGCAGAAATTCATTTTTAGTTGTTCCCCTAATCAGGAAGTAACATTTCTCACAAGAATAAGTTTTAACTTATTACTTACCAAAATGAAACTCAGAAATCAAAGAGGGCAGACCCCCAAAGAGAAATGACGAAAGCTTTAAAGGCCACAGGTTAGTTCAGGAAGATAGCTCAGCTTTTTGGTTCTATAATGAGAATAGTCACATCCTAGCTATGAGATCCGGAATGTTAGTCAACATCTCTGTGCCTCATTTGCGTAGCTAAAATGGCATAATTATGATATCTAATTCATGGATTTGTGATGCTTAAGTAAAGTGAAACAGGTCTGCACATAGAGCTCAACAAATGTTAGCTATTACAGAGGGTGGCAGCACTAAGCGGAAAAGGAAATCTTTGGGGGACTAAAGAACAAGTAGGTAGTTGGCATTTTGCAGAGTGTGTTATTTATAAACTCGCATATCAAAACTTGGTATTTGGAGGAAACTTTGAGAAATGATGTAGGACCTGACAATATTTTTATAATTAATAATTAAAATTAAAAAAAAGAAAGCAAACTTCCAAATGTGCTACCTCATTCTAGAATAGCTTCAAATAACATTTACGTTAGAAACTCCAAAGTGACTTAAGTTTGAGAAAAACAGAAAAAAATATAGTTTATTTTACATCGACTCTTTATAGAAGAGAAACTGAAAATGGTTATTCAAGCTATCAAGGTGTCAGAAACCCCATGTGTATATACCATTTAATAGAATTGTAACATGTACCTGGTTCTCATTCATTTTCTACTAATCCTCACAATGTATTCTGAAAATTTTGATTGAAGATTTCTTCAAGTTACTGACATTGATAGAAACTTGGCATGAATAAAGGCTTCTCGGTGCCCAGATGGCTCTGGCATCAACCAGGCACATTTCTAGATGACTGCATTGCAATCACGTGATACTTCTGCACTTGTCATCCTGTTTCGTCTGTTCATATTACAACGAGAAAACTGACATCTAGTAAAAGACCAACATTAAACATCAACCTAGTAGCAGAGCCGTGATAAAACTCTGAACTTGCGATCGTTTTTGAGGACTCTGGCCACCTTCCTTGATTAATTCCCGCAATCCTGACCAAAATCAGAGTCGGTGTTCCAGTGCATACACCTGACTCCACAAACACAGTCGAGCTACATGGGAAAATCGTGACTCTTGGGAAACAAGCTGCAAAGCACCATAAACCGAACTTACCTGAAAACAGGTGTGTGCTTTCAGAAAATTTCCAGGAAGCCATTCAAACATTTATGTACATTTTTTTTTATGTATCAGCTGCTGCATGGGTATTTTGAGAAGCCTCTTTGGGAACTCACAGCAGGAATCTGGCTTTTGTGTTTTGAAACTGCCAGCTTTATTTGCAGCTCGAACAGAAATAAAAAGGAAACGGCATCATTACCTGGCAGGTTTTCCAGTGTGGCTCCAGCAGGGATTCTCACTTTTCTAGCTCCAACACGCTTGCCTCCTCAGCCTTGTGCAAAAGAAAGCTGTCTTGGCAAAACCTGAACCAAACATGAAACACGGTTTCAACATTTTTATGCCATTTCTACCAAGAGGTGCTTCCCCTGGCAAAATGTGGTTTACTGAGAACATATAGATGCACCTCTTCTTTTGAGAGACAAAATGGCCTTTTATCAGATGACCTTAAGAGCTTTTTTACCTTTGACTGGATGAGAAATGAATTCCAGTGGAAAGGTAATTGTACATTTCTGTCACACATTTTCTTGCTGAGCTGCATAATGGTTCATAAGCTCTTAACTGAGACTTATAAAAGTGCTCCCAGTTGTTAGTTCAAGGTCTGTAGCCAGCTTGGAAATTGTTGAAACGAACAAAATAAATGAGAAAAAAACAGCAGGAAAAGAAATTTTAGGTCGTTCTTTTCAAAGCTGCTTGACAAAAAAAAAAAAAAAGTTTCTTTCAGAGGATAGGAACAATCTCAATGTTCGGTTTCTATATTGTTGGCTTTATTGATTCTTTTGGGCACAATATGACTTGATTAAAGAGGGTTTAATTCTAGGTCCTAAGAAATGCAAATATATTGAATGGTATGGAATCTTGCCAAATTCTAGTAATCCCAGATTGTGCGGCTCAGCTAAATCTTCACTGTACTCTCTCTTGTAAGAATAGTTTAAAAAAGCATTTTGAGTTGAGGTAAGAGATAGGAGAAAAAATGATGGCACAACAAGACTATATTAAATTTTTAAGACAGTTTAAAATATCTGAAAGAAACCTAAGGAAAACGACCATAGTTCCTGTAGGAAATGGTATGCATGAGTGAGCTGATGCTACCAGGTTAGAATATTTTGCAGTGCTAGGGCAGGAGTCATCATTAGCATTGTATAGCTCTGTGTATTTCCCATTCCACAAGGCAGAGTCTAAGGTTTGCCCAAACTGAAGCATTCCTGTCACTCTGTGTCTCTTCCCTCCATTCCCTCTAATCATCCAACTTTAATTAAATCTAGTCACCTCTCAGATCTCAGTTCAAACATCACTTCCTCAGAAAAGCCTTCCCTGACTTGGTCTCGATGGAATTGAGTCTTCTAATATACCGTCTTTCTAACCTCATATAGTATATGTATTTGTATGGGTATAGGATTAAAGTCTGTTTCCCATGGTCTCTTTAGAGCTCATCCAAGTGCCTGGCTTGGTAACATGTCTTCAACAGATGTTGGTTAATGAATAAGTAAGTATAGCAGCGAATAAACAAACAAATGGGAAATTAGGATAGAAGAGAGGCATTGAAGTAAATGTATCCCCTGCTGGGAAGCAGAAGTCAATGGTCTTGACTGTTTTCAGAGACAAAACAGACCATCCTATCTTAACTTTTACAATGTGTGCATAAAATTCAGTGAAATCATTTTCTCTCCCCATTCTTCACAGAACTTCTGAGGCATGTTGCCACTTTCCTGCCCATCTTAACACTAACCACATTGCCCACCATTAAAATGTACTCATGCTATATCAAGAAATTTAAGCCATATCTGATATGTGGACTGATTATTCTGTAACTGGGATTGGAGAATCCCTGAGAGAGAGACTTCAGAGAAAGGAGACCACTGAGGCTCACACAGGGCCTCCACACTTCCTCTTGTGGTATCTCGGCCGTGAGCAGCAATCACACACCTCCTCGTGCACTGAATACCCTGTTAACACAGCACAGGCCCTCTTCCTGAATGTGCATTAGCTCAGTTCTTGCTGTGCATTTTAAAATGACCTGACTATGGGAGAGTAATGTCTATATTTTTATGGTAATAGATTTATACAAAAAGTAATCATTGCCAAGGACTTAAAGTTAGATGCTAAAATCAGGCTGTAAAACTTAATTCTCTCTACCCTCACATCTCCCCTTCCCCAGCAGCTCAAGGGATTCTACAAACTACGTAGCTGCTTAGAAGAGACTACAATTTAGAGGTAAGTTCAATGACAATCATGAGGAACAGGCTAATATCATGGAATCCCAGTGATACTAGTGAAAACAAACATGGCTGAAGCCATAAGTCAGTAGTGATAAGTATATATAGTGATATATATAGTGACATATATATACACATACATACATATATACATATATATACACACATATATTATCATCTAACTCTAGAAATGGTAATTGTTGGCATGCTACTTGTAATGAAGGTTTGATTCAATGTTCATTTAAATGACTCATCCTTTCCTAATTTTTTGTGTCTCTTTTCAAATTTTTTTTTTTGTAAAATTAAAGGGCGTACTATCACGATTCTCAACTTTTTTAGACACATGCAGACTTATTTTATAAATGATCAACAATTTGCAGTACCTAGAAGTCAATGGCCTCAAGTTTAATTTCTACTCTGGAGGGTTGTATGACCTTTGAAATAGAACTTAATATCTCAGTAACTGTTTTATATGCTATGGAAATAAAGGGTTAGACAATGCATGATAAAGGTCCCTTACAGTTTTAATATTTAAGGCTAACTAATTACAATAGTTGTTTACATTGATCAGTACTAGACATTCTATTTAGCATCTAATATATTTTATCTCACTTAATCATCCTAATCACTCTAAAAGATAGGTACTATCATTATTGACATTTTACAAATAAAAAAAGGAGGCACAGAGAAGTTATATAACTCTCCTAGATCATTCAACAGAAGGCAGTGGAGCTGGGATGGGAATCCAGATGTGACTTAAACTACAGTATTCTGCATAATGTCTAAATCAGAGGTCAGGGGAGTGGAGATAAATTAACTCAAATGTTAAATTCATCACGTGAGAAAATCTCTGTGGTGTCTCTAGTTATGAATTATTATGGATTATTATGAATTATTCATTCACACAGAAACAAAGAAGAATATTTTGTCTCCAGCTCTGTATGGCCCCTAAGCTATATCATATCAACACATCTCCCCCAAAACTCACCCTTCACCACACACTACCCCATAAATATGTAGGCTTATATGTGCATGTACACACACACAAGGGTGAAATATATCTACCTATACAAGTCTATCTTAAACCACATAATTTTTTGTAACCCTCATATAAGATTAATGTGTTTGAAATTGGACTTCTATAAAAATAATCGCAGTTTCCATTTTATTTTCGCAGAAATACCTTAAAAATACACACATACAAAGTAATTGTCCTAAAACTATTCAATTCGCTTTCTTATTACCAACAAAAATTCCTCTTCAAATTATTTTTGCTTAAGGCAAGAGAGGAATAAAAAAGACAAAGAAATCATTGTTACACGGAAGTAACATGGAAATGAGAGTCAGACAGAGGACTTAGATTTGATACTCAACCCATGTGACCATGAGCAAGTCTTCTCACTATATCATGTCTCAGTTTCCCCGTCTGTGACATGGGAACAATGATAATATTTACTCCAACAGGTTCCAGTATTACTAATGAGCCTATGAGTCTTATTAATGAAGATAAAAATGACATGAAAAAGGATATGTGAAAAGATGCTAAGGGAGTAGACCTTTAAAAGTTCTTATTTCAAGAAATTCAAAAGAAAAAGAAAAAGTACTGGCTTAAAGGAGTATATTGCATTTTATTATTTAATCTTTAACTATTTTTTATTATTAAGTTGGTTTATTATCAAAATGCTGTACAATGTAACTATAAAACATAATTAGAAATGTTTTGAATGTGATTTCAGTAGAGCCAACGAAAGTCTCAAGGTAAGAATAACCTATTTCCCTCTAGACCTACTCCTCTGAAAAAGAGAGTTCTCTTCCAGGGTATGTATTCAGTTTGGGTCTTAGAAATGCCCTCCAAGTATCCTCACCCAGTTTTGCACAAGCATAATTTTTCTCTTTGCAACAACTTTTAGAAAAATTGAATGTGATCACCTCTATACAATAAAAAAAAAAAAAAGACATTCGAGTTGGGGGCAGGGGGAAATGGCGTAGATAATAGAAGCTCTGTTCATCTTTCTGGCAATCAAATCAAAGTTTTGACAGAAACAAGGAGCAAACAGCAAGGAAAAATCACCTGAGATTTAGATGAACAGGTCATACAACTAGGAAGAAATCTAAGAAATCACTGTACAATGGCATAAGGTAGGATGGGGCGAGGATACAAGGCTGACTGGTCCCAAGTGGTTGAGTGGTTGGAGGCTGCTTCAGTAGCAGTTGCAACTTCAGACACCTCTTAAAGGGGCCGTGTCTGCAAGCAGACTTTCATAGCGATGGACCTTCTCTCTCTGAGCACCAGTGCTAGTTTGGCTGCACAGGGACTTTCAGGGGGACACTGAGTTGTCAGCGTGAGGGTTGAGGCAAGACTTGTGCTGTACAGAAGTGCCCCTGGTATCCATTGTTCCTCTGTTGAGCCCTCGTACCTCCCAGTGTGCAGATTCAGCACTGCCATAGCAGAGATGTCATCAAACTCCATAGCAGAGATCGTTTCGCTCAGAGGATTCCCTGAAACTCCACCTCTCCCAACTCATGGCCCCACCCAAGCCACATCCAAGCCTCAGCAAGTCAGGTGCTCCTTGCTGAGTAGCACGTAGATTCACACTATAGGCAGCTGGCCTCGGTTTCTGATGTGGCCTTTTGAGACAACTATAAGCACAGCATCTATAGATTGCTTGCTAAATCTTAACAGGTGGGCCTGGAGGGACACAGGCTTTAGCTAAATTTGGCATACAGTTTAACCCCTCTCAGGACTGTGCCACTGGACACCTACTGCACAAAGCCATACTAATAAGTCCAGGAGACTAAGAAGCTTTGCTTAGTACATAGAAACAGATACAGAAACTTAGCCAAGATGGGAAGACAAAGAAGCAGAAACCATATGAGAGAACAGAACAGAGATCCAGAAATAATGGAGTCAAGCAATCTAACAGATGTAGAGTTTAAAACACTAGTTATAGAGATGCTCAATGAACTTATGGGAAGTGTAGATGAATTCAGTGAGAACTTCAACAAAGAGATAAAAAAAACATAAAAATAGAAGTTACAAAAGAGAACCAGTAAGAAATGGAGAACACATTATCTGAAATGAGAAGTATATTAAATGGAATAAACAAAGTGAATAAAGAAGAGGATCAAGTGACTTATATAGAGGATGGGAAAGCCAATGATACAATCAGAATGGCAAAAAAAAAAAAAAGAAGAAGAAGAATCCAAGACTATAATAATAATTTTAGGAGCCGATAGGACACTATCAAAGGTAAAAATATTTGTGTCATCAGTGTACCAGAAGGAAAACAAGATGCTGAACAGCCATTTGAAGAAATAATGATGAAAAACTTCCTTAACCTGGTGAAGAAAATAGACATAAAACCCCAGGAAGTTCAGAGAGTCCCAAAAACCAAGAACCCAAAGAGACCCATATGAAGACACATCATAATTAAAATGCCAAAGGTTAAATACAAAGAGAGATTCTTAAAAGCAGCAAAAGAAAAGCAGTTACCGACAAAGGAGCTCCCATAAAACTAGCAGCTGATTTCTCTAAAGAAACTATGCAGGACAGAAGGTCTTGGCACAAAATATTCAATGTGATAAAACTCAGGATCTACAACCAAGAATACTTTATCCAGCAAAGCTATCATTTAGAGTTGAAGGACAGATAAAGAGCTTCCCAGACAAAATAAGATAAAGAAAGTTATCATCACCAAGCCAGCATTACAGAAAATATTGGAGGGACTTCTTTAAGAAGAAAAAAACATGTATCAAAAACAGGAATAAAGAATGGTAACAACTACATTTCTATCAACAAATACCTCAAATGGAAAAGAGTTAAGTGCTCTAACCAAAAGATAGAGTGGCTGAATGGATAAGAAAACAAGACCTCTACATATATTGTGTATAAGAGACTTGCTTCATATTAAAAGACACACACAGAATATAAGGAATGAGATGGTAAAAGATGGACCTAGAGGCTATTGGGCTGAATGAAATAGGTCAGATAGATAAATAATGAATGATTTCACATACATGTGAATCTAAAGAATAAAATCAACAATTACAACAACAAAAGCAGAAATAAACTCATAGATATGGAGAATATTTAGAGGGATATTACATAAGAGAGTGGTTGGATTAAAAGGTACAAATGGATAGTTGCAGAATACACATGGAGATGTAGAATGTAGCATGGGGAAGGTGGTTAATAATGTTGTAATAAATATATAAGGGGAAAAAAGGGTTCTAGATTTAGTGGAATGATCACTTTGTGAGTTATATGGATCTCTGATCAATATGCTATACGACTGAAACTGGTATATTATTGTATGCCAACTATAATTGAAAAAAAACTCAATAATTGTACAATGTAAATACAATCAACTAATTGTCTATTACATGTCAATAAAAACCAAAAAAAAGACATTCTATTTGATAAAAATCAATTAAACAGGATATTGAAGTAAAATCTGGATGATCCTTATTTTTATTCCTGACAGATCAATTTTGAAAGCAGTCTCCACAATCTGTAGAAGTGTTGCAATTCAACACGTTTTAACATTAGTTAACAAGTTATTGCTTCATAAAACTGAAAAAGATGGAGACAAAAAAACATGCATAAATTCCCAGACCCCAGTCACTAGCTTAAATAACTGACTTAGCTAGTAGAGTGCATATTTTCAATATAATCTGGTAGTAATTCCTCAATTAACCTAATAACATATTCTCATTTTATTTAAATAATTTCAGATTTAATTAATCAGAAATAAAAAAATATATATGGAACTTTAATTGAATGATAAATTTAGTTGTTCCTTAAGAAAATATATAAATAATTTAAAGAGAATTACATACCCAAATATTGATTAGAAACGTATTGAAGATATAATACATATATAGAAATAAATGTAGATATGTAAATTCAACCAAGCATATAAAAACTGTTTTTAAAAAAATTGAGTATCAGATCTCTAGGAAAAAAAATACTTTCTAAGTTTAAAAGTCAGGCAAAAATCTTTAAAAATAAAAGTTGAGAATTCCACTATTAAAAAACATGTGTCAGGTAAATTGGACAAACCCTTTTACTGAAAACAGCTAGAAAAACTTAATAAAATACAAAACATATACTTTTAAAAAGCATTTAAAGCATGGAGTATCTAAAAGAAAGTAAAGATTTAGCTGTACAATAGTGAAATTTAGAGAGATGGGCCTGTCATATGAGGCTACTTTCATCCTTGGTGATGCAGCTGAAAGTCTGAGTAGCACTTTGAAAGCTTCATAAGGTCAGGAATGACAATAGCCAAGGATGAAAGTCCTGATAAATCAATACCCTTTATGTAGGAATTCTGAAGCATTGTACCCTAATAGTCATGGAGAGCCAGAGATAAAACAACCGTTGACAGAGAATATGGACCAACTTTGAATCATTCAGATAACTCAGAAAAGCTTTTTTCTTAAAATTGAATGTAAAAAGTCTGGTATAGCCATTGTACTTAGGCTAGAAGAACAAGATGAAACATTTCTCTTTGTATGAAGCTTATATCTATCATCCTAGGATTCAATTATTTTATGAACAAGTTTTCAAATACCATATCAAATGTACTGCCAATGAGGATACACCATGAATGAGGAGACACAGGAGAAGAGATGGCACCATGAATGACAAACAGTAAAAGCAAAAGACGGTAGGAATAGATCTGCATGGTCTCCATATATTAGAATTATAAACCACAGACTTCAAAATAACTGCACTTACTATGCTCAGGGACATAAAAAGAGAAATTGAAGCAAGAATTTAAAACTATAAAAAAGTTTATAAATGATATGAGAAAGAACCAAACGTGAGCTCCATAATTAAAAACTATAATAACAGAAATTAAGAACTCAGTGTTTGGTTTCAACAAACTTGACTGAACAGAGAATTCGTGAAATGGAAAATAGCTCAGGAGAAAATATTTAGAATGGAAAACATAAAAGTGCTTGAGAGATGTAAACAATATAGTGAAAATATGTTACATATAATAATTGGAGTTTCAGAAGGAAAGTTAAAAAATGAATAGATCAGGAACTATATTGGAAGATAATGCTTAAAAATTTTTCAAAACTAATGAAACCATTTAATCCACAGATTAAAGGCCAATGAACCCCAAGTTGGAGAAATAAAAAAAGAAATTCACATCTACATACAACATAGTGAGACCAATTTAAAAAAAGACAAGAAATTTTAAAAGCTGCTAAATTAGGCAGAATTCTGAGCTATCTCCCAAGATTCCAAACCTACTGTTCTGCATACTGTATATGATTTCCTCTTCTTGAATAAGATCTGTGAATGTGATGAAACAGTCCTCCCTTGATCTGATTACACTACATGACAATGCTAAAGGTACAGTCACATCTCTGGTTATGTAAAATAATCTCACTCACTAGCAGATTGGAGAAAGATTCTCTTGCTGGATTTGAAGAATTAAGCTGCCATGTTGTGAAATGGCCATATGGCTAGGATATGATGACCCTTGGAACTGGGAGCAGTCCCAGCCTATAGCCAGCAAGAATATAGGAACCTCAGTTCTACTATTGCAAAGAATTGACTTCTACAAACAACCTTACTGATTTTGAAAGAGGATCCTGAGACTCAGATGAGACTGCAGCCCCAGCTGACCCTTTAATTGCAGCCTGGTGAGACCCTGAGCAGAAAACCCAGCTAAACCTTGTTTGACCCCGACCTACAAGAACTGTGAAATAACAGTGTATTATTTTAAGGTAATAAGTTTGGGGTGATTTGTTACACTGAAATTGCAACTAATATAGTGGCCAAAGAGAAAGAAAAAGATTACCTTCAAAGGAACAGTTAGATTTGATATTCATTTTCTTATGAGAAATGATGAAAGCCAGAAGGCAATAAATGTGGGGAAAAAAAGAAAGTAACTGTAAAACCAAACTTTAGGCTCAGCAAAAATAACCTTCCAGGATGAAATAGAATTGAAAATGTATCCAGGCAAACAAAAACTAAGAACATTTGATACCAGGAGACCACATTAAAGAAAATTTTAAAAGATATTAGATGGGCAGAAAATAAATGATCCCTGATGAAAACTGAAACAAGAATGAAGACCAAAAGAGATAGTAGAAGTGTGGGTAAATATAAATGACTTTGATAAATCTAGAATGCATGTTGAACTCTCTAGATTTCAATTCTGAAATGGCTGTGAACTCATGTTAGTGCACTTGTCCATACTATAGTTCACAATTTAATAGGTTTAAAATGCAAAACAAACAAAAATTTAAAAGATAAAGTTTGCTAAATTTGTACATTCTTTAAAGTCCTATAAGTTAAAAACATCCAACACATATGTTCTAAATATGAAAAATCTAGCATTTTCATTTTTCAGTAAGCCCATAAAAATAAATAAGAAAATCATGAATTCCTAACAAATAAAAAGAACAAAGAACATGAATAAAGAATCCTAAAAAAAAAAAATATGTGACTAGTGAAGGAGAATACATTCAGTCACACTAGTCATTCCAAACACAAGTATTAAAAACATCCATTTAGACTGTTAAATCAGTAAGTTAATAAATTATATTGCTTTCTATTCAAAATTCTGGGATTTATTTTGTAAAAAATCTGATACACAGGAAAGTAATTGAGTTGAAAGGAACATGCTGAAATCATAGTAGTAGTTGTGTTTAGTGGTGGGACTCTAGTAACATTTTCCTTTTCATTATTTTTCTAACTCTCAATATTTTATATTCACTTTAGCTTTTTAATTATAGTTATTTCATATTTTAATTTTCTAAAGATATTATAAACAGAATTTTTCTAAAGCAATTTAATATAAATTTGAAGGTTTTTTAAAAATATACTTGTACCCTTTCTGATCTTAATTTTAAACATTTATTGCTATATCTAATTGAAATCATTGATTTAATACCTTATCTGTAGCTGTGTTTCACAAATAACAACCAAAAAAATAAAACTCCTTTTTGACCTTGTTTTGACTTTATCAAGATGACAAATTTTGGAAATTCTTATACCACATGACAATGTTTAATTTCATGAATAAATAAAATGCTCTTAGAAAATCAATGTTTAGTCTCATACAGTGAAATTTATCAATTTTTTTATGGTTTCTGGATTTTTGTATACTGCTTAGGAAGTCTCACACTTTAAGATTTTTTTTTATTTCTGTATGTTTCTTATGATATTTTTATGGTTTCGATTTCTACATTTAAATTTTGAGCCACTAGGAATTTGGTGGAAACAAGTATAAATTATTTTTCAATTTTCTTAACATAATTTATTGAATAATCCATCATTAACCCTTACTTAAAACGTATACTTTATTATAAACTAAATTTTTATATAGATCCATGTCTATTTCTTGACTCAGTTTTGTTTGTCTACCTCTATGTTTATTCTTATGCTCATAGCAAACCAGCATAGTGTGCTGATTAAGAGCATAGACTTTGGAGGCAAATTCCCTGAGTCTGAAGGCTGGTTTTCCATTTACAAGCTGTGAGATCTTGAGCAAATTTCTTGACCTCTCTGTGCCTCAGTTTTCTTATCTGTAAAATGAGGATGGTAATAACATCCTCTTAGTAAGTTTGCTACAAAGATTATTACATGATAATATTTAGTACACATAAAGTACTTACAACCGTGTATGACCAAAATAAGTACTATCAGCTATTTATTAAATAATAAACACATTTTAATGTCTTACATAATTAGTGCTGCTTTATTATATATTATTTTCTAAATTTTCCTGGATAGTCTTCTATGTCTGTTTTCCATGTGACCTTCAAGGATAAATACGTTGCATTTTATTGGGCTCATATTAAACTTATGAATTAGTTGATGTAATATTTGTATTTTTACAATAATGTCTTTCTCTGCAGAAATAAGGCATATATCATTACGTTTGATTCAATTATCTGGGTAACAGATAAGCAATGTAAAGTTGTTTTCATAATGATTTTATAAAGTTTTATAAGGTTTATTCATGGATATTTTATTTCATTGATTGTTATTATAAATGTAATCCTTCTATTATGTTTTATTGTTTTGTATTTTGTACAATTATTGTTTTTTGCATATTGATATTATAGTCAGCTACTTTAAGGAGTTCTTACCTATTGCTTCTATTATTTTATCAACTAATTATTTGGGCTTTGTATATATACATTTATTTTGGACTGAACTGTATCTCCTCAAAATCAATATGCTGAAATCCTAACCACCAATGTGGGCTTTTGGAAGGTATTTGGGTTTAGGTGAGGCCATGAGAGAGGGAACCTCATGAGATTAGCGCTTTCATAAAAAAAGATACCAGACAGCTTGCTCATGCTCTCTCTGTCTTTCAAGTGAGGACACAGCGAAAGGGTAGAAAGGGAGTTCTCACCAGAAGCTGACCATACTGGCACCCTGATCTCATACTTCCAACCTCTAGAAATATGAGAAAATGTTTTGGCTACCCATCTAGAGGTTTTTTATGGCAACCTGAGCAGACAAAAGGCAATAGATAAATTATCTGCAAATAAATGTCATTTGGCTCTTTCCTTTTATTTGTTTCACATTTCATATTTTTTCATTGAATTACGTTAGCAAATATTTCCAGAAAATATTAAAGGTTAGAGATGCTAGAGAAAATATTAAAGATTACAGAAAACATTAAAGATTAGAGATTCTAATATTTCACCATTAAACATAACGTTTAAGAGTTGGTTTTGAGTTTCTATATAATGTAACTAATAATAACAATGATAATAGCTAATACTTATTGAACTTTTAGGGTGTTCTGTGTCCTTCATATATAATGATTAAATTAATTTTCACATTATTTCTCTGAGGAAGTGCTATTGTCCCATTTTACAGATAAAAAATCGAGGCATGGAGGAGTCGTGCAAAAATTCCGAGGTCAACAATCCTCTTCCTATAACGAGCCTTGCACATTATACCAATCATCATAGTTATTGTTCTATGTATCTGTCCCCTCACTATTCTGCACTTGAGGAAAGTTGGAGCAATTAAGACAAAGCCTGGGATATTAAATATTCAGTAAGTGTTCACCTGGAGAAAGAATGAGGGAGCCAGCTTCTGAGAAAACGATGGATTCTGTTTTACAAATGACGAAGCGAGTTGCCTGCAGAAATTCTGGGGGCATTGTTGTAGATACAGTTGAATTAAAACAACTTGAGCTATGAAAACATCTTGGCTAAAGCTAAGATTTGTAGTCACAAATTTCAGTTTAATTTTGGTTTTGCTCACACTTCCTAACATTAATTTTAAATTTTATTATTAAAGATGTAGAACTACTAGTCAATGGGAAATGTTCATTTAAGAGGGGTCTTGAAATCATGAGAGTGGTTGAGAGCACACAGAGGACATGTAAAGTAAGCAACAAAGAGAAAGAGTGGGCACATCACGTATTTCCTGCCAGTACTGAGGATATGTCTAAACAACATGCCTCAGAAACTGGGAGCATAATTTCATACCAAAATACTTAACAATTTTCTCGAGGGAAATTGTTCATGTTTTTTAAATTAGTCTAGTCTGAACAAGAATAAATAGTCTGGAAAATAAACTCTCAGCTCCACAGGTACACTATATTATCTTTTCCTTCAGTGATCCTTATTGGTTTTTTTTTTCCCCACTGTTGATATTTACTTAATCTACAGGAAATGCACTTACCAATTGCTTTATTTCTTACTGCATTACCTAAATTTGTCCCCAGTGTATTTAATACTCCTTCTTTGTCACAGATAACCAATTAATATCTTAAAACCACTGATTTTTTCAAATTAAAACATGCAAAAATCTGTCATGCAATAGAGTTAAAATTGGGAGCAATTTTAATAAGAACATCCAGTGCAACGTGCACACTAAATGTCAAGAACTGGAAAGTCAAAGGGAGCAAAGATAAGGAAACCAGGCAAGATGACAGAGTAAACTGGCAGAAGCAGGGCCTTGGTGCACTGTATTAATTTCTGCTTCTCCCTGTCAACACTAAATTTCATCACCATAAGCTCTCTTGAATTTCCAGAAAACATCTTTGTCTAGAGCTAAGTTTACAAACAGACTCAGGTTAAAAGATTTCCAACGTAAAATCTAAAATTAAAAAAACAAACGAACAAACAAACAAAAACCTTAATGAACTGCTTTCTATATTTATACCCACAACGCCATTTTGTTTGATTGTTTGGTGGGTGGGGATTTTGGAAGGGGGTTGCTTTGGGGATTTTTGCTGAAAATAACAGAAAGCCAAATTAAGTTTGGGTTAAGCAATAAGAAAACATTTTATGTTCCATCAGGGGAAGTCTGGAGCTTGATTTTCCAACCTGGTGATGTTAACAAGGTTGCAAGCTCTTTCTTTTGTTTCTGCTCTGCTGACCTTACTTTTCCCTTTTTTCTGAGGCTAAAGCTCCTTGTGGTCATGGCTGGGAGCCAGCAAAAAAATGGGGCAAGAGGCTTCCTGAATCACATACTGAAGGAGGCAAAGAAAACATCTCCCCCAATTAGAGAATATAAGATGCTCATTCTGTTGAATTGGGCAAACCTAAACCACATGCACCAATATAAGTCAACAGGTGTATTCGATGTGCTCATCCTCATTTAGACTAATCAAGTCAGCCCTATAGTTTTGGATGGGAAAGATATATAAAAAAGAGGGGGTTCTTTGACAAATGATGAAAGAGAAAAATTGAAGCTGAATAATAAACAGATCAGGTCCTTTACATTCCATCAGAATATCAGAGGTAACAATCAGGCAAGAGTTTACTGTGATTTTCCAATCCAGTAGAGTCTTTATTGCTATAAAAATAAGTTTAATTGTGTGTTAAAATATCATAGCTTATTTTAATATTTTCATGAAAATACTGATTTTCTTATAAAATTGTATTGCATTTTAGAGCTATTTCATACCAGAAATAAAGTACTACTTTTTTCTAATAAAGTTTGATGTAAAATCCAGCAGATATCTGACAATCAAATAATATAAGATGCTCATACTTCTGCATTATGGAAGATAGAAAATAGAAAAATCTTAAAATAGTCATTATTTTCTGAGTCAATAAACAGCATGTTTTATTTAAATATTTCTTGTAGCACTTCTACCACCTATTAGTGGTTTTCAAATGATGTTAGCACTGGAAATTTTTTTTTTTTTTTTTTGCAAATAAAATCTTGCATAAAATGCCAGTACATAAAACAAACAAAGTGGAATTGCTCTGATTAAAGCAGGAGTTCCACCTCCTTTGCCTGTTCCTTTAGTTACTGCCCCCCACACCATGGAGGAAGTGAAGGGCCAGGGGCAGGGCTGTCTGTGAAGTAGTCTGAAAACAATTGCCCTACATGATTGCCAAATATCATGGTAGAAAAGTAGAGGGCTCTTAGAATTAAAATGATATTGCTAATAAAGCTAATTTTTCTATAAAGACTCAATCACATCCTTTCTAACTTTAATTTTAATTTAAAGATGTAGAAATACTAGTCAATAGAGATTTCTACTTAATATGATATTATATAAATATCAGGATAGTGATGTTCTGTGAATAATATAGAATAGTAAATAGTGTTCATGTTAGAGTATATGATATAGAAATATGAATAAATCTAGTGTTGAAAAACTGCTATTTTTTGCATGTAAGATTATATTCTTATTACTTCATCTTATCAATCATGTACTGCAAATCCAGTTTCTTCCAATTTAGTTATGATTTTGCTCAAATACTTGCTATTATCAAATTAAAACAACAGAGCATAGGGCACTGTATGTAAACATGCCAGTGTGCAGTTAGTGCTATAGCAAATCCCCAATAAGTCATTTGTTGGAATCACCATACACCTTCCTCAACGTGACAAAAAGGGTTTAGTTTATCCTTGTGTTTATGCATGATGTGTGTGGAAGCTGGGATGGCCTTTCAGATTCGTAACCATTAAAGGGAGTAGGGCAGGACTTTGCTCTCCCCCAATTTCAGTGACCAGTCTTTGGATCTGGCTGTCGCCAGGGTGGTGTGAAACCTTGAGTAAGACAGCTTTTTCAGCTGAGGACTTTCCTAAAGAGGGCTCAGCTATGAGCCTGCAGCCTCCAAACTTCCCCACAGCTGGAGTGGTGAGTGTCTCATTTCTGGAGGGAGGTCAGTGGTGCACCACAGCATCAACTTCTCACTTCGACTTTCCCCTGAAAAATGATGATTTATCCTGCCACCTTGAAATGAATTGGCCAAGTAAGCACACAGTGTTAATAGGTTCAGGATTCTTCTGAAAGGAAGAATTCCAACTAAGAAGTATAAAAAGAAAGAGGAAGTTGGAAAATCGATATTTCATATATTCTAATTAAAAATTTGATTCAAACAATGGTCATCATAGATATCAACATTATTAGAGTACATGCTAAAGAAAAATATTATAGTGAAAGGATCGGAGTGCTATCCTGTGAACTCGTGAATTAACCTCAGTATCATAAAAAGTGGGACATTATCTGCCTCCTGAACTGTGCACACTTGAGGCACACATGCTGTTTATGAAGTATTTTGGTGCAAAAAAAATTGGAACCTGACTTAAGATATAACTTTAAGTCTATGCAATAAGAGAAACAAGTTAAGCTGTACCATGAAGAAGAAACAACCAAACCCAGGAAGTCTAAGCTCAGACGGGTCAAAGGACCCAATTTCATCAATATGCCAAGGATTTTAAAAACTAAAGTTGGTGGAAGAAGGGGGAGGGGGAGGGAGTTGGTCTTAAGAGAAATAACAATCATAAACAATGTGCAAACTATCTTGTTTAGATTCTTATTTAAATTGTTAAAAAAAAAACATCTTTTAAGAAAAGCAATGAAAATTGAACATGGAGTGGGTATTAAATAATATTAGAGAATTTCTTATTAATTTTATTAGGTATTATACTTTCATAGTCCTTACTTTTTCAGAAATCAATGTTAAAGTATCTAGAAGTAAAATGACATGATTTTTTGTATTTATTTTAAACTACTCTAGTCAAAAAAAGAAAAGGTGGGGGGAGGTAGCAGAGATGGAGAAAAGAGATGAAACGAATATAGCTGAATATTTTCAAATCAGTACAGTGTACACAGAACTATTGGCTCTACTTTTTTATCTTTTTTAAAATTTTTATAATATGGGTTTTTTTAAGTTATTTTCCAAGTTTTATGTTATTTTTCTTGCTCATTCTTAGAAAGAATGAAGATATTGGAGACTTTATGATACATTTGAAAACATGTGCAGAATGGTTCAATTATAACACACATCTCTAAATATTCATAATAAATTAGAAATATGAGGCAATTTAGAACTTTCATTATATGAAAAGAGAGGAATGCTCATTATTCCTTCCTTGATGCGTATGTGGACTATTCAGTGATGCAAATGTTGTATAAACATGGAGTAAATGATGGAAGAATATATTTCCTTTAATAAAAAGCCATTATTCTGTTTGTGAAGAACGGATTATATCACGGAATTCTAGCCCCAACATAAAATTATCTGCATCATTGATGGTTCAGTCCTCTCTGTTTTTTAACTGAAACTCTCTTTAAAATACACAGGAGAAAATTTTGTATTTTCATAATCTACTCATTGCATGTTAACTTTCAAGAATAAATCTTCTGACTTTATATTTGTATTAATTTCTACAAATCTAGAAGCATGGTCAGATTGTAGACTGAGGTTAACATATTTTTGAATACTTTGAATGAAATTTTAGATA
Organism: Cynopterus sphinx; assembly: GCA_030015415.1. Taxonomy (NCBI): domain Eukaryota; kingdom Metazoa; phylum Chordata; class Mammalia; order Chiroptera; family Pteropodidae; genus Cynopterus; species Cynopterus sphinx. The sequence continues at coordinate 19,917,257 of CM057380.1, forward strand.
TGATACCATAGTATATTGACTATAAACTTTATTGATATAAAATTTGGGCAGAGAGAGTAGAAGATAAATCATACTAAATATCATTGGATTCACATGTTTGAATAAAAGAAAGGTATCAGACTCCTGACATCATGAGTCTTTAGACAGAATAAGTCTTCCACTACCAAGGTGCTCATAATAATAGAAATAACTCAGAATCTTGATATTCTCCTTGATATTACACACCAAGGATGCATAGGTGAGCCTTATCACCCTTCTTCCTTTCTGCTTACACATTAGCGCAGTTTATACTATTGAACAAAAACTAGCTGTCACTTGAAGCATACCTCTATTCTCCAGTTCTAGATTTTTGTGTTTATCTTAATTATATCACTTGCAATGATCCTGTAGTCATAGCAAATAAAGTTTTATGAGACAGTCCTTAACCATTTTATGTGTGTTAGTCAGGGTTCTAGTTGCAGCAAATGCCAATTCTGCCGAATTTAAGCAGAATATAGATTCATTAAAGGAATATTGGGTAGTTCAGAGAATAGCTGGGCTGGGAATGGTGGAGAATCATCTTTGGGGCTAGGCAAGCAGGAGCTATATCAAATATCTTTCCACAGAACTGGTGCCAGTGAGGACGATGCTGCTGTTGTCTCTGACATCCTCCACGGCCTTTGGACTCACTCTTGCTGTGGCTGCCACCACCATCAGAGAGTTCCCCCCTTGTTCCTAAGTTTCCATTTCTATTTCTCAATTCCAGTTCAGGAACAGAGGTGAAGGGACAAGTGTTCACATTTAGCTATAAGGGATGGTTGGAAAGTGTTCAGTATTTTCACATTCAATAGTGGAAGGTGAACAAGGTTATCAGCTCCTAGGCAGATAAAGAAAAATTAAAAGGATAAATAACCAATACAAGATCTCTAATGAATGTAGATACTTCCCAGAAAAAAAATACGTACACACAAAATTTTTTATCCATTTCTGAAGATTCTCGAATCTTTAAGCCCCATTCCTTTGACAGCTAGAGAGAAAATGGGTCCAGGTGATGGTGGCTGTCGACTTTGTTATTTGAGAAAAGAAATCCTGCTACACAATATAAAGTCTAAAGAGAGCTAGTTCTAATTTGCTAAATTAAATATTTAGATTTATTTATCTGTCAGGTTGAGACCTTGATGAGGAGTATAGGTATGGCTATGTATTTAAAGTGAGAATTTATATAAATAACCTCTTTCCTCATGAGTTTAATTTTCAATTACCATCATTTAATGACAGGAAATTTTTAATATTACTCATGCAACTGCAATATTAATCAGGGACCTATGTGCCCTGTCCTCAGCTGTGAGTCATATGTAATCATATATGTATACATGCAATCCAGATATCAAAACTAACTTCAAATGAACTTCAATTTTTCAGTTGCATCTCTCAAGAAATATTAAGAAGGATCTAATTTAAAACCCATGACAATATTTGTTAAAATCTCCTCACCTTTCCTTCCCTTGGTTTCTCATATTCCTTAGATTCTCTGGAATTGTACTGTTCAATAGAGTAGCCATGAGCCATATGTGGCTATTTGGATTTAAATTAACTAAAATTAAATTAAACGTAAAAGTTCTCCCATCACACTAGCCACATTCAAGTACTCAAAAGCCATGAGCAACCAACTAGTGGCTTTCTCATCAGACAGTTCAGATAAAGAACAATTCTGGAATTATAAGAAGTTGTACTGGTTAGTGCTGCTCTCAGCATCTCTACCTCAACAAACCACCAAATTCTGCTGACACTCACTCAAGTAGCTGTCACCCCCAACTTCCCAAACTTTATGATATGAAATGGCAGGCACTCTGTTTCTAGCCTTTCTTTTTTTTTTTTTCCCAATTCTCAAAACCACCTCCTTCTCTTCTGTTTTGTTTCGTTTTGTTTTTCCTAATTTTACATCACAAATAGATTCAGGAACTGAGGGGACAAAGACAGAAAGCTCTCTAGGAGAAATGCAAGAATGGAGTCAGGCAGGAAATATTTACAAGATATATTTTCACAATCACGTCAATTTAATAATTGCTGTTGTTTACTAAATGTCTTCTGATGAATTCATCACTTGTAATGCTCATAATAACCCTCCAGAATAAAAATTACTTTAATTTCATTAGAAAATAAAAAACCCTAAAGCTGACGAACTGAAATCTTTACTCACAGTTGTACAGCTATTAAAGAGTTAAGGCCAGAGGTAGGTTCATCATTTTTCTAACTGTAAGGTTCACATTCTCTCTGCTCAATCACACTGAAAAGCAGTATCTCTCTGAAGATATAAAAGTGACATTCCCATGGCAACACAAGCAGACAAGGGTAAAATTCCCAAAGACCTCCCTTAGGTGTGCTAAATGAGAAGTCTCTGTCTCAAATGCATTTCTGAATAAACTCTTGGTGGAAAGGAAAACCTATTTGATCATGTCCCAGCATAGTCTGGCCATGAGCATTTTAAAGATTTAAAATTTATTATAAAAATGACTAAGAAATGCTTTTTCATTTTGGACTTTACTCTCCAACTCTCCTAGACTGGCCTTAAAAATAAGTAAAATATGTATAATCAAATAAGCAGGTGGAAAAATGCCAGTTTTACCCTTATTACTGATAGTCTATGCAAAACCATCTGATTTTAATCTTTCCATGTGATTTACCTCATGTTTTAAAAATTTGTCCAGCCAGTGAGGAATAAATGCAAAATGAGCATAGTGTTATGTTCTAGGGCTTGCCAGAAATGTAAATGTAGTCATTACCAATTTGCTATGAAAATTAAGGTAAGAAATATTTAATCCCATAAGAAGCAAACATACACTTATTTCCTCTTCAAAAATCACATTAAGAAAAATAGTTTTCTCATTAGTTATTTAAAGAAAGCTTAGTTTAGAAAAAGGAATGAATTCATTTAAAAGAGAAAAGGAAAAAATACACCTTGCTAATCTTTCCATTTTTTTTTCTCATTCCTCATCATATTTCCATTTTGCCAGCAGTAAAACTGTTTTGTTTTTTTTTTTTTGGGGTGGGGGGGAGGCGACAAAGCCTTGCCAAGAATATTGATATTTATTGATATTTATGGCTTAGGAAATATATTTGGGTCTCCAGACAGAATTCAACACACATTATTTAATCAAGAAATACAATTGTTTTAAATGTAAAATGAATGAATTTGGGGAATTATATTCACTAATGTCTAAGAATTCTTTACAAGCACCATATGTAATTTCAAATATAATATTAACAAGAATTATTGAATGCAGATGACATAATTTCCAAATACTCTATCTTGTTTAGTGAAAAAGTATAGATTAGATTTGACTGAATCTTGATAGACTAAAGAGTTAATTTATCCTACTATTAATATCAAACGTGGGTTATCATAGAGCCAAAATAAGAGAAAGAGACTTCAAGCATGGTTAAAGAAATCACCACAGCTACTTTCAGGGAAGACATAAACCTTATCTACAGATTGCATCTACAGCCCTTTCTTTTCATAGCCTTTTCTATTTTTTAAACTAAGAACCTGAATTTTCTTTTAACTTTACTGCCCTGGTTTTGTACTTAATGAAGCATTAAATCCCCAGGAATTGTGAACACACTTTTTAATTAATTTATGAACTATAGAAATGGTTCTAATAGTGTTCTAGAATTAAAAATATAAGATATCACCAAACTGAAATTCTGTTCACTCTAGTTGCACTTATTCCCTTTTTAGTTCCTACTCAAATGTCACCACCTCTCTTTCCTGATACCCATCTTCAAAGTGGGATCTCCTTTATTTCTATCCGTCACTACCACATATGCCAAGTCTGATAAACTCATGAAGAAAAGGAGTTAATTCCAAGACAACAGCATAGGTATTGTCCAGAAGGCTAGAAATTCATGGCTCAGCAAAGCCAGACAAAGCACCCAAGTCAGCCAAAGGGGTCAACAATTATTTCATCAACAATTTTTCAATCATTGAGAGTCATTCTGGAAGACAGTCTGGTGGGCATGACCTTGTTCCAAGGTCACTCCTTGGCTAGTTGAATGCAGAGCACCTTGATTTATAGCCCCCCAAAACTGCAAGAGAAAGATAATTCCAAATCTGGAATTGTGTACATCGGAGGTGCACAATGGGTAAACACAAACAGCATCATTTATTTGGCGTTTCATCGGGTGCTGCCTACCACTGCCCTCTGTTTTTCATCCTCAGAAGCTATTTAAGTTGCACTGTAGTATATAACTTTGGATAAATTTACTTGTATTTTATTTTTCCCACTAAACATCACTTCAAAGGCAAAAATAACATCTTCAAATCACCTACAGTGCCTTGTCTGAAATAAGTGTTCAAAAAAACTTGATTTAAAATGAGAGGTTCTAATTTCTTAAAGGTTTGCTTTACATCACAGTAAAATCACTTTCTAGGTTTTTCAATCATATATTTTGGAAACCTCTTGAAAGCCAGGTTTTTAATATTTGCAACTGCTTGTTCTTTCAATGATATTTTGTATTTCCTTGGCAAGAGAAGCTGCTGGAGTAGTTGCTGAGCACAGGAAGAATGTGTCAACAAATCCTGAGCTTAGCATTCACGTAGGACTTATTTAGATCTTAAATATTTACTTCATGCTCTAAAAGTACCAGTTATTGCCAAGTAATGAAACTATGTCCAATAAGCTGCAGTATCTGGGCTCCAAGAGTCAAATTATGTCTGACCATTTTGATTCCCCACTGAAAAACCACAAATTAAATCAGCCTTTTAACCATCTACACTGAACAAAAGGCCCTCTACAAATGGCTATCAGTCAAAACCCCAGAGGCATGTTTCCCACAGCTGTCCTCACAGGCAAACTGGCCTGCAAGGCCAGTGATGTCTCCCTTATACACCAACTGGCTATTTCAGTCTGGGTATTATTTTCTCCCTTTGGTCTTCAGTTTCCACTCCTGCAAAATAAAGATACTAAATCAGATCATGTCTATGGTCGCAATCCTACTGTTCTCTGAATCTATGTTTCTATGTCTCTCACCTTCAAATGAGCACCAAAGTATTTTTTACACCTAGTAACAATAAAATGGCTAACATTTATTTAGTTTACACTGTAGACGAGGCTGGAAGTTTCACAAAACTGCTGTTATTATTTGCCACCGTCTTATCATGTAGCTATTATCTATGATTTTATGTGAAATTGATTTTCTATGAGAAAAAAGTAAATAAAACTAAAATTTATATATGAAGAAAACCAGGGTTACAACTAAATAGTAATTCATCTACGTTCAGAAACCGAAAAAAGTTTTAGGGTCAAGATTCAAAACTAATTCCATCTCACTCCAGAACCTGAGCTACTATTTGCTATAATCTACAGCCTTGCAAATGTCCACTGTCCCTTCACATTCAGCCATGTTAAATGATTAGATAAGAGGGTGACTGTCCAACCTGCTGACGAGAAGCCGTGTTTCAGAACATTGAGCACAGGTCAATCAGATACCCACGATTATGTTAATACCACAATATGGATCTCTTTCTGCCATCACACTACATTACACTTTCCCCAAGCTACTTCCTCCGCTTATCCTCATGATGTTCGACTGACTGGTCGGTAAAAGAAAAGTGGGTGAGAAACCATCATGAAGCTCATCATTATCCAAGAAATGCCTGTGTCTATGGGTTGTTTCTATCTGGAATGAGGCAGGAGTCTTCAATCTTAATTACTTAAAAGTAAATGTTGGTTTGTACAGGTGATGTCTCTGGAAGAGAAGATCAAATCTGTGTTAGATCACGGTTTTGGCTGAAGCAAGGTTTTACCTCAGACAAAATTGCACAAAAGTAATTGCCACCTGCATTTTTAATGCTGCTCACATTTCCCTCTTTCAGTAGTGCTTCTTCTCTTTCACCAAACATTATATACTCATCTTCTTTCCTTCTAAAAACCTGTTCTTGAAAACCACAGAGATACATTAATGTTTGAAAGTAGTCAAAAATGAAAACACTTAAAAGTTATGAATTCTGAGACCATTGGTGTTATCATGGCTTAAATAAGAATGTTGATGAGCTATGTAAACATGAATTAGTTGTTTGTTCCAGGGAAATTTACCTGGGAAACATAAAGCTGAAAATCAGCTTGAGAGAGAGAGAAAGAATGATGGAGGGAGGAAAGGAGAGAAGAAGAAAGATAAAGAAAAAAGGGAAGAAAGAAGGGAGGGAGGGAGAGAGCGAGAGAGGGAGAGAGGGAGGGAGAGAAGGAAGGAGAGGGAAGGAAGGAAGGAAAGAAGGAAGGAAAGAGACTTTGCTGTTGGCTTCAGGAAATTCCTGCAGATCAATTTTCAGAGACGAGAGTCTGCTTGCCTTGGGAAACACTTGCTTATCACATCAAGTTTATTTATCAAGGCTTGTTTCAAGACCTTTACTTCACAGGGTCCACTAATTTTAAACTATTATATCACAGTTTGTTCGATACAATTCAGCTCCTCATCTTGGAAGACATATCTCAAACAACTTGAACTCTGACCCCAAAGCCCTAAAACTATACCACTCTGACTTCTTCCTTCGGAAGCACTGCTAGGACTGATAAGATGTTGGTCCCCCATACTTTAGTGACTTCTAACAAATGTCGCTTTGCTTTATTAATAGGTTGTCTGATGACTTGGGGAGGAATCCAACATTACTCCATGTAAGATGATATAACCTACCTTTCTCTAGGTTACAGAAGCCTGGGGATAAAATCTTCCAAGTAATCATGTTTCTCTGACCGTTTACTGGCAGACTCAAATATGCCCATCTAGTCATAACTGAGGAACCTTGAGTTCTCCAAAACTACCCACTTATTTCTAAAATTCCTGGGAGGTGTCTCGAATGTACTCCTGAACAAATCTTTTCAGTATCCACGCACTGCTGAGGTCTCTGCTGTATTCAAACTTAAATAAAAGGAATAACGCTATAACTGAACTTGCTATCAAGCTTGGCTGTGAAAACTATGGGCATCCATTGAAGTCCCTAACTTTGCTGCCTAATACTAGCTTATTGCTGTTTTGGCCTTCTGAAACTAATCATGTGTCCAGTGCTGGCCAATATAAGTGTTGTTCACATCACTGCCTCCAGGGCTGAAGTTAGGGAGAATTCCCAGGGGAGGAAGCTTTCAAAACCACAAGTTACAGTGTGTAGGCCATTACCTGATCCACATATGTTATGCAGTAGGAGGCCACACATCAGCATTATTGATGACCATTTGGACAATCAGAAAAATAAACAGAATATAAAGAATCAAAAAGAAAATCATCTACTGATTGCATCTTTCATGCATACAATAAATATCTGAGCATCTCCTGGCAATGACAAAAAGGAATTCATTGATGGCCTTAAAGTGTTGGTATCTATTCAGTAGTTTTGGCATCCATTCATTTACTCCATATTTACTGAGCACCTTCTATGTGTCACAGTGCAGCACCAGGAATAAAAAGAATTAAACAGATGATCTTCACCAAGCCTAAAGGCAGAATGTGAAAATAATAAAACAACTGGAACATAAAATAATAAAACAAATATAGGTAAAGTAGAGAATGATATATGAGCATTTAAAAAGGTAAATAAATCCAGATTTTTAAATCAGGGAAAGCTTCCTAGAATAAAAGATTTGTGAATGTTTCAGAGGCAAAAGAGAACATTGTATTTTCAGGGAACAAAAGATCAGAGCTTATCCTATGAGTGAGGAATATAGGGACTAAATGGAGCTGGAGACCTGGGAACAGACCATGGAAAGTCATGTTGAGAAGTATGAATTTATTCTTGGTTGGGGCGGGGTGGGGGTGGCCGTTGGGGCAGCAGAGGCTATTTATAGCTCTAACCAGGGATGTAAATCTATCAAATTTTCAGAGTGGTTATACTCTGATGACACTGTAGAGAATGAGAGGGAAGCAAATAGGAAACAGGAAGACGTACTTAGAAGCTGCTAAAATGACTCAATTAAAAATTAATCCTGAACTAGTGTGGTGGCGATGACAATGGAAGAAAAAAGATGGGACAGATCTGAGAAGTAGGGAGGAAGCCACATTGATAGGCCACAGTGGTTGGCTGCAGGAGTGAAGGAGATGGGAAGTCATCATTCCTAAAAGATAAGTCAAGTCACATCACTCCTCAGCTTCAAATTTGGCAATGACTCCCATGTCACTCAAAATGAAAGCTGAAATCTTTACAATAGGCTAAAAAGTCAACAAAGTCTGTACCACCTGAGCCCCGCTGCCTCACTGACTGCATCTTCTGCTGCCTTCCTACAGGATCATGCTACCTCACCCACACAGATGTCCCTGTGTTGCTCAAACACTCCAGGCATGATCTTGCTTCACAGACTTTGTGCTTGCTGTTAATTCTCCCCAAATACCAGAATGGCTCCCCTTCTTGTATTCTTCAAGTCTTCATTTAAAATTCACCTTTTCAGTTAGGCCACTCCTGATTATCTTACTACTTACAAATTTCAACCTTCATGACAGGAGTCCTAAGTTTTCTCTCTAATACCTATCACTTTCTGATTTACGATGCACAGTATTTACTTATCCATTTTGGTTACTGTCTATCTCTCATGACTGGTATCTAAGCTCCTTTGAAGGCAGAGATTTTTGTCTTGCTTTGTTCACAGCTGTATCCCCAGTTCTTAGGACAGTTAGGATGTGGTAATCACTCAATATTCGATGACTGAATTAATGAACAAACCCCATGTCTGTAGTCTGATCGACTGGTCAAATGGTGGTTCTAATCACTGAGCTAGAAAGAATGAGAGATGGCAAAGGTTTCCATAGAGAAGGTTATGAGTTGAGTTTGGGATCATTTTGAGGGCTTCCTTACCCAGTTTCACAGCTGTAATATTATAAGCATGACACTTATGTAAGGCAAAACTCTTAGTAAACTTTATACTTTGCTTAGAACAGAAGCTATACTCTTCTCTAAGAGATCATTCAGAATTACAGAGCTGCTCTCACTGATGGGGCATCTGCACTGGTTTTCTACCTGTCAGTCAGCGCTACAGGCACAAGTCGGGAAGACAATGCATCAATATACATCACAAAGACGCAAGCATGCCTGCACTGTTTGGCCTGGCACAGGGTGTGTAGTAATGTGGATACTCAGAATAAAGATAAATATGTTCAATTCTACTTGAAATCTTATACATCTAGACAATTCTACTTGAAACCTTGCACATCTAGACAAAGGGTTGCAAATAATCATCAGATATTGTTAAGGTAATTTAAACAACTTTTCATCTAACAAGGGTTAACGCTTTCTCCCACAATTGTAATTCAGATGTCAAATAAGAGATAGGCTAATGAAGAATAAGGGAGATTATAAACCAGAGGAAATGCTAGTAGGGTGCAGTTAAATTCTTGGTACCTAAATTGGTTTGTTACCAATTTAGAAACTCCAGTGAACTCTGAACAGTGTTTTGCAGCCCCAACTGGGAACAAATTTTCATAAATCCATACTTCACAAATTTTAGCATGCATCAAAATCACCCTGTTAATCAGGCTGGCAATTGATGGCCACCAATCTTAGAGTTCCTGATTAAGTAGGTCTTGGGTAGCCTTACTAATTTGCATTTCTAACAAGTTTTCAGATATTATAAATGCTGCTGATCCAGGGACCATACTTTGAGTACCACTGGATAGCAACAAGACTTCCTGAGCCAGTTTGTGACCAGTTTGAGCATGTCAACCAGGCTCTCTGCTGACTCCCCACTGAAGCTGGTTGAATGGAATATCTGAATACAGAACCAAATGGTATAAATTAATTCAAATTATTTTTTTTTAAACTTCCTTTGACTTAATTTGGTTTTAATCTGACATTTTTCATAATATAGATTGCTAGGCATTTTTTTTGTAATTTTTGGTTAAAATGAAAGTGAATGTTCATATTTATATGATTGAGTAAATGTTCATTGTTGAGCTAAATACTATGCTAAGTGCATTATGTTTCCTCTCATATATAACTGTTATTTTCTCCTAAAGTCAATAATTGTCTCATTTTTAATTTGCTTAGTGTTCTATGACCTATCACTCATGTGATAGATCTTTTAAACGCTAATTGATGACATTTTCCAAATGATCAGATGATCAAATAGTACAATTTTGTTTTTCTAGAGACCCCACTCCACCTTCTTACTCTAATCTGACAAGTAGTTTTCTGGGTTTGATACAGAATTGTTTGTCTAGAACTCACTTTGTCATTTTCCTGTGTTGGATCCACTATTTCCAAATCCCATGTCCTCCTATTTCTTGATTTGCTTTCTTACATTGTTGAAACATATACTCCAGTGGTATCAAAAGAATGGAGACAGGTGAAGTAAATTTTATGAGTTATTTCCTGCCTGAAAATTTCTGTAATCTTGATTAGCCGGATATAGTATTTTAGACTAAAATTTCTTTCACTTCAGTTTTTGAAGGCTGTGCTCTGTTGTTTCCTAACTTCTAGTGCTGCTAGTGAGAATCCAGTGCTATTCTTATTTTCTTTTTTATTATGCTTTTTTCATAAACTTGGCACTGAATGGACCATTTCAGTCAAGGGACCAACACCTTTTCACTCAGAAATTTTCTTATACTGTTTATTTGACAATCTCCTATGTGCCTATGGAACTCCTATTATGGAGATCTTGGAAGACTTATATTAATCTCTTAAATTTCTTATTCTTTCCATTTTCTTATCTCTTTGTCTTTTTATTTAAAAAAAATATAAGCCTTATAGGTGCTTTCTGCAACTTTGTCTTTGAACTCTTCTTTTGAATTTTTATTTTAATTAAATCTTATTTTATTTTATTTTATTTTATTTACAATTAAATTAATGAAATTATTTTAATTAAGTATTTATTGTATATTTAATTTCCAGGGGTTTTTCCTTATTCTCTTTCAGAAAATTCTCTTGTATCATTGAGATAATTAATTATAGCTTTTTGGATGTTCTCTGCTACTCCATATATTCCTTTTACATTCAGCTTTTTTTTTCCATAGTTGTTTCTCTCTTTCATTTGGAAGCTATTTCTCTCTGTCAGCAGATCTCACACATTAACCTGCATCAGAATCATCTGAAAGGCTTGTTAAAGCACAAATTACAAGGCCCAATCCTCAGAGTTTCTGGTTCAGCAGGCCTGGAGAGGAACAAAATTTGTATTTCTAACAAGCACCCAGAGGCTGATGTTGCTACTTGTCCAGAGACCAATCTTCGAGAACTACTGTTTGGGGTCATAAAGAGTTCTATACCTTAAAAAATAAAGATGACTCATTTGCATAAAGATTAAAGACCTGGAGCTGGGCTCTCTGCCCAGACCCTCCCTTAGTAAAACCCCTGAGGCCTCAGTGTTAACCAATCCCATAATTCAACACTTTGTGGACTGGGCTCTGGAAGGACTCACTTTGGATTTCAGGAATATAAAATTTTCAATGTATTCTGCATCTTGGTAAAAAAAAAAAAAATGCTGTGCGAATAAAACATAATACATTCAGTATTATAACACTATCACGATTCAAAACTTTGTGCTTATAAAAATGACAGTTTTTGTAGAAAATATCAGAGAATAAACTACCAAGAAGTTTCCAGAAAATGTTCAGGATTTAGGATGTCACTCCAACTTTAGCTGTAATATAAAAGAATGAGCAAATTGCATAACACATCTTGATTGTGCTTTATTAGCTATTGAAATCTTCCTGGTTGATGAGTTGAAGTTTGAAAACTGAGTTGCAGTCTCCCAAAGGATAATGACACTGAGCAGTCTGAAAATTATGTATTACCAGAAGAAAAGGGGCACTAAGTACATGCTTTAAGAGTGTCTGTCTCATAAAAGATATTATCATTTATAGTTTTCTCTTTCCATTGGCTCCAATTCTCTTGCAAATCCTGAATTCTGAAAAGGTCAAAAATAAGACAAACAGCTCTGTCTAGTGGCAAATTTGGTCATTGCAGGCAAAATCAAGAATAGTACTTAAGTCAGACCCTTTTTAAAAATCTGTCTAGAACTTACTTGGCAAGCAACCTTGACAGGAGGTGGCTGTTTTATCCCTGCTCAGGAGACATTATGGATAAACCCTTAAAGCCATCAGTCGTGTCATCTCCATTTGGGATTTTCTCAGCAGTTAAGAGAGACAGGTGCAAAATGTAGCTCAGTAATTTAATTTAAAAGAAAAATATTTTTACTTGTGAAAGTGTGTTTTTTAGATAATTTTGTCCAAAACATAGGTACACACCCCAGCCTGCTCTTATCTTTATTCTCCTTTCTATCCCCCCTACCTCCCTTCTCCTGCCTTCAAGGGAAGTCTGAAAATGAAGATCAGCACCTATTTGTTCCTGGTTTCCCCCCAAAAGCATTCAGAAAATAGTTGTCTTTTTGTTGCAAGCACTGCTATATCAGGGCAGAACCTTACTATTTTCCATTCTTTTCCACTTCCAAAAATAATATGAAATATCTTACAATATATAAGAGAGTAAATAAATTTTTTTTAAATGTCTAAGACTGGGGCCCATGGTATTTCTGGATATGGAATGGAAAAAAATATTTGCTGAACTGAATTAAAATTGATCAGACATAGATGATGAGAATTTGGTTGCTTTTTAATACTCTACAGTTACAAGATACTAAGCCTATGGTTTTACCCCCCAAAGTAAAATGATCAAAGGGTTAAAATACCACATGTGTTTGCTAGAGATAATATTCAAATATAAGGAATATTGAAGAAGTCAATTAGAAACTTATAGTTTAACATATATATTCAAGAAATATTGTGTTAAAAGAGTGTTTACTTCCTGCGGAAAAGTATAAAAATACACTTGTTAAATTACAGTACCAAAAATATTTAAAAGTTATAAAATCCATAATACAAGATTTGCAGAAAAGTGTTATTAACATTTACTATAAATCTTTTAAGATTTTACTCCTATGGAAAAAGAAGCTATTTGCATTCTGGAGAGAGCAGTTATTCTTTCGTATGCATTAATATTATGCACATGGGCAAAGGCTAATGGTGAACATAAGCCTTCTTATTTAAAGTACAATTTAAAACTGATAATATTTGAAATGTATCAAAAGGATGAATTTGTGGAGGCAATCCACATGATGAGGTCAAAAAAGTAAATTTAGAGAACCCCAAAATGACAATGACACATGCTGTCAATTTTGACGTTATACTGAGGCTGGAAGAAGAGATATATTCTAACAAACCTTCTCTCAATGGCGATATTCTAAGTTTTTAAGTTATGAAATGATGACGATATCATATAAGCAATAAATCATGGAGCCTAAGAATCCTGATTTAGTATTATAATCAAATAAAACCTACCCCACAAGACTAATGTGACGCATATTTAATGACATGCAATAATCACTATAGTATTACACAGAAATTGGGCATAAACGACTAATGATTACATAAATGACTGAAATTAGCATGACTTTCACACAAGCAAATTAAGCATTTCTGGGGTCAGCTGAGGAGAGAATGACAAGACAGACTAAAAAGCAGCTTCAAGACCCTGTCAAAGAAAACCAGCTGGCTCTCCCTCATTGTCTGGTGACAGCACAGGGTTGAAGAAGGGAAGGAAATGAAAAAGGAGAGGGAGTCCTACAAAGGGAACAGGAAGTCCCAGCTACTTTCTATTCTTTATTCTCATCTTGGGATTTCTAGAAAATTCAAAACAATATGATTTTTCCTGTCAGATAAGTGATAGGCCCCTCCAACCTCCAACTTCTGGACTGAACGGCAAAGTCTTTAAAGCCAATGTCTGCACTTGCTATTACTGCTATCCCCATCGCCACTCCCAAGCAAAGCCCTTACACACTGTGTGAAATATCAGCTGTTTCTCCCTTTTAAGGAACACACAGCCTTGGGGTGGTTAATGACAGCACAGCTGGATGTTCAGGCTTGGACACAGCAGGAGCACTGTGTATTCTGGTTTCTGGGAAGGACATTACAATGGGAATAAAAAAGACAGCACTGAAATGAGAGTAAAAAAGAGAAGACAAAATTTTACCTTCCTCAAAAATTTGCTCAGAGCTAACTCTGTTAAGGCGGTGGTGGGGGTGGGGGGGGGCATGAAAACTTGAAGTATGACTTTTAAAAGTCCAGGTCATGGCTGTACAATAGCTGTGTGAGCTTGGGTAAATTGCTTAACCTCTCTGGGCCTTAGTTTCCTTATCTAAAATAAATAAATAAAAGGAGTATGCTTACCTAAGTCACAGAAATGTCCACAAATTAAACTGGTTAGCATACATTATGCTTCTTACATTTCCACCAAAAAACCGGTCTTAGTTTGGGCTGCTATAACAGAATACCATAGACTGGGTGGCTTAAACAACAAACATTTATGTCTTGTGGTTCTGGAGACTGGAAGGCCCCAAATCAGGGTGCCAGCAGATGCAATATCTGGTGAAAGCCCTCTTTCTAGTTTACAGATGACTATTTTTTCGCTGTGTCCTCATATGGCAAAACAAAAGAAAGAAAGAAACCAGAGAAAACGCAAGTTTTCTTCTTATGAGGGCGCAGATACTGTTCATGAGAGCTGCACCCCATGACCTAGTTACCTCCTAAAGGCCCCACCTCCCAATACCATCACATGGAAGACTGGGCTTCAACATATGAATTTTGAGGGGACACAAACATTCAGTCTATAGAACCCAACAGCAGTTGAGAGTGTGCCTATGCTTGTGGAGATTCTGGGAGCAGTCAGTCCTAAGGGACCCAACCCAGGTGACAAATTTATTTGAAATTTCATACATTAACTTCACTGTTCGTATACACTTTATATTTTATTATTTGTGTATGGGTTTAATATACACATAAATGTTATAAAGATTTACATCACTTAAAATTGATACTATAAGCTTTATCTTCTGGTTTTTTATTGTCCTGGCCCATACTCCCTCTTGAAAAAGTCCAAATTTATGGAAACGCACAAATAGAGTTCATCTAGTACTCACCAAAAGCACTGTATGTGCTCCTTTACCCTTCCTCTTCCTTCTCCTTTTGTCTCAGAAACCAAGAGCAGCTAACTTTCACCTTCTTCCATGGCACAGGCTTCTCTCTCCCTCTTCCTAAAATGCACAGATGACAATAGAAAAAGAACTAGCTATGGGGAGTTCTCAATCGAGAGTGATTTTGACCACTAGCAGACGTTTAGCAATGTCTGGAGGTGTTTTGGTTGTCACACTGGGGAATGGGGGTGTACGACATGGCACTTAATAATGGAGTACAGGGGCGCTGCTAAATATCCTGCAATGCACAGGACAGCCCCCACAACAAAGAATTCCTTGGCCTAAAATGTCTGCAGTGCTGAGGCTGAGAAATGCTGAGTTCCAGGAAACTGGTCCCACTCTGACCTTCACCAGCAGAGACCAAGGTTAGCTGGTCCACGTAGAAGATATTTTTTGCTTTGCCAGGCTGTAGGCACTCCCATGCTTCAGGGGACCTAAATTTAAATTTGAGCTGTTAAAAACTGGTCCAGAGGCTTTACTAGATTCTGATATTGTTCAGAAATGAAAAGCTCATATAGCCATGAAATTTAAAACAGAACTCTGCCAAACAGAGGCGTAACTTTCTTCATTCTACGTTTTACATTGCCCTGCAGAGTACTGAAAAACCTGTAAGATAAACCATTTATGTTGTAAGGGTGCCTGGTATTCTAACCTTCAGCTTTCTGCAAAAAGTGTGAAATAGAAAAACACTCAGCTTGATGCCAATTCTTGATTCACAAAGACGCACACACATCCATAGACTCTTCAGAGAACTTAAATAATGCTCTCTACCCTCAGAAACAGAGTGGGATGTGACATTTCACAATATGGTTGCTGAAGAATAAACTTCCAAGTGTATCTGCCCTTCCCACTCCCCTATTTTCTCAGCTCATTGACATAATTTCCAGGCTGCGAGTTAGTTATTCAGAAGCCCTAGTATCAATCAGGCCTGATACCAAGCTGAGAAGGGTTTCAGAAATGAGAATATCCTCACGGGAGAATGGGATGTGAAAATCAATAAGAGTAAGACAAGTCTAAATGTAAATTAAGCAAATAGGTACCTGATGGAAATGACAAAATGTGTAATCAGTTCTACAGATTATGTTTTTATGTACTAAAGAGTTGTGCTGCAGCCCGGGCTCCCTCTGTGTCTGAGCATGGATAATTTCTTTTTCTAAGAGCCTGGTTGACTTGTCTATGCTTGTCTCCTCTCACCTCTGAGCACACGAATATTCAACCTGATGGCCAGCAGGTGGAAGCCAAGAAAGAAAGCCTTTGGAATCAAATGTAAACTAAAAACGGCAAGAAAGGGTTAATTGTTGATGAAATATCTGTGCTTTCCATAGAAGAGCTTTGTTGTGCTAGAGCTTATTTTTTTCCTCTCAGTGATAAGAGCTCCAAGTTTCATTTTACAGAGTTCAGAATGAAGAACCACCCTCAGACCTGGGTAACAGGGCACCCTGTCCCGATCCCCATGCTCCAGAGGCATCCACTCTGGCCGTCCTCTGGTCATCCCCATTTTGAGGGAGGAGGAGTCAACAGGGCCAGGACTGCCCACCTGCCCACAGTCCACAGTCTGAATGCTCAGGATCTGGAATTCCTTGCTCAAACCCTCCTGTACATACTGCCAAGGACTACATAAGCCTTTTCCCTGGTATGTTCTTTCTTTCCAAGGAGCACAGAGGCTTGAGGACTTAGACAAGAGCATTATTTGAGGTGGGGTAGGAAAGGGAGCTAGAGCATACAAGCTAAGGTGTCCACAGTTAACAAGCTAGGCCATCTGGGGCAGGACAGAGCAAGGGATGGAAAAGAAGGGCTGGGTTGCAGGATAAGAGGGGTATAGGCCAAGGCCTGTGGGCCGTGTGAGTCAGCTCTTCAAATATCATCATCATCATGTTCTGGTAACTCCACAAAGTCAATTCTCAACGTAAATCTGGCCCTCAAAGACCTTCAGAAGGTGTTTTGTCCAGATAGAACGTTCTGTTCACAGTTCGGTAGCTTGATTTGTAACTTTAAAAATATTTTTCCAGGTGGTATGTAGACTTCCATGTGATCTCTTGCCCCAGAGTCCACATACGAAACAATGGGAGAGTTGTCTTCCCCCTGCTCCTGGCCCAGTCCCACCTCCCATCAGAAGCTCTGCCTTATCTGGTTTAGTGAAGGTGGTTTTGCTCTTAACGCCATTCTACCTCACCTGTTTCTTCTGCCTCTAGGAATTTAAATGATAACATGTCACCCCATTTGTTGGCCATTTTTTCATCCACAATCTGCTCTCTGAAAATCTGCTAAGCAGCTCCATCTCTGGGAGGCTTCTCCTACGAGCTTCAAACTTTTCTTTCTGAAGCTGCTGTGTTTTGACCCTTTCCTTGCTCTCCTTGTTGTTCTCCTCCTCTGTTTCAGGTGCCCACACACACGCTTTCTTGCTCTCTCCCCCATAACTGCTTTTATGAAGTCTGACTTATTTAGAGCCCTTTGTGTGTTCCTTTCTGGCTTCCTCTACTGTAATTCCTTGCCAATTTCTTGCAATCTTTGTCTGCTCTTCTGCTTTCTGGCTGCTTCCCCATTCTCATTCCTCAGCCATTTCTATTGCTTTTCCCAGTGAGCACTTCCCACCTCTCTTTGTTTCTTATACTTTTATAGGAAATAGGAAATTAATTATTTCATTCCCAATTTTGGTCTTCTCCCACCTTCCACCTCCCAGATATTGAGTCTCCACCCTTTTGGAGGGAAAAAATGACAATAAAGCTTGTTTTTACTCCAAGACTAACTTAATGACAATTGGCTTTTAAAACTGGGGTATTGCCATATTCACCAATGATTTTCCAATCATTCCTGTACTTTCATTTCCTCTCAATGTCATGTTTTTTTTTCCTTTAATGAAAGTTGCCAAACAGCTTTACAAAGTAACTAGAAATATACCAAAATTAACATCAGTTTTTTGCCTCTGACTTTTTTACATATCTAGATGAGTGAGATGAGTAAGATGACTAAGGGGCTTTCTTGTTCTCTGTGCTCATGTGTTTTATGTCATAAGTAAGATCGTTGCTTATTTAGGTTGATGAAAATTTATCTTGGAATTTGAGAATAACTGTGCTGGAAAAAACCTTAGTGATTACCCAGGTCCAATTCCTTATTTACTAGTAGGGAGACTTGGAACAGAGACTTTAATTGGTTTGACAAATAATAAATGATAGCTATTATTTACAGATTATATGTTATAGGCCTCATTTAATACTCAAAGCAAATCTGTTCTTTAATAAATACCTTTTAATAAATCTGTTCTTTAATAAATACTCAAAGCAAATCTGTTCTTTAATAAATATTCTACCTTTTGTGAAACTTTAGAAATATTTCAATTAAAGTTAGGAATAAGGCAATGATGCCTGATATTACAGTCATTCTTTGACGTTGTTCTAGAGGGCCTAACCAACACAATGAGAAAAATATTCCTATACATATAGTAAGAAATACCTAGAAAATAGTTTTTGAGATTCATAAAGCCAAAGATTGACAAATTTGAACCACATGAAAAATAAAATGTTTATATTTTAAAAACATGACAACATAAAGTTAGGGAACAAATAGGAGACAGGAACATGTATATGTATATGTATGTGTATATGTGTACGTATATATATATACACACATATATATATATATATACACACATATATATATTAAGAATCAAATTCCCAAGAGAAAAATAAGCAAAAAATATAAATAGCTAAAATATAGAAATATTATATAGTCAATAAATATAAAGCTATGCTCAACTTTTGTTTTTTTGAGATTTTATCAATATTTATTTTTTCTCTCAAAGAAGTTTGAGGGGAGAGATTTGGGAGGTTAGTTTTTTTGTTTTTATTTTTGTTTGTTTTTAACTTGAAGTTACTGGTAGTATTCTGACTGTGATATCACTTCTGATCACCAGCTAATGTTTCTGGAACCGATTTCAATGTGTGCATGTGGGGAGCTTCCCACACTACCAAATGATGAAAGTCTCACAGTATCTACCAGAAGACAGCACTAGAGTCCACAGGTTTAAGGGCTCATTCTTACAAGACTCACACACCCACCACTTCAGATACCAGTCCCAACCAAGTCCAGCTTGTCGCCTGTGTTTATTCTGACTAACTTGCTATAGATGGGAGGTTCCAATGATGCCCCCTCCTTGGGTTTCATTTATTTGCTAGAGTAGCTCCAGAATTCACAGAAACATTTTACTTTCTAGATCATCAGTTTATTATAAAAGGATATATCTCAGGAACCGCCAGATATAAGAGACACATAGGGTGAGGTGAGGGGAAAAGGTGCAGAGCTTCCATGTCCTCTCTGAGCCTGCCATGTTCCCCAAACCTCCACGTGGTCACCACTTAGAAGCTCTCTGAACCCTGTGCTTTTGAGTTTTTGTGGAGGCTTCACTATATCCACACGGTTGATTGAATCATTTTGATTAATTCAACCTCCAGCTCCTCACCTCTCCCTGGAGGTCAGGGGGCTGGGAATGAAAGTTCCAACCTTGTAACCACGTGGTTAGTTCTCCAGGCAACCAGCCCCATCATGGCTTGCTTTCCAAAAGCCGCCTCATTAACATAAATCCAGTTGTGGTGTGAAAGCGGCTTGTTGTGAATAAGGAGACACTCCTTTCACTTTTATGGCTTTGAAGGGATTTCAGGAAGTGAAGACAAGAGATCAAATATTATAACAAAAGATGCTCCCTTTGTCCTCATCTCTCAAGAAATTCTAAGGGTTTGGAGAGGTGTGAGCCAGGAACATTGGAAAAAGACCAAATATATATGAGAAATAGATATTTAGTATCTGAATGGCCAAATAGATATTTCTTATAAATCACAATATTGGATTTAAAAAAACCATACTCTTAACTTAATCTTCTCCCTGAAGCTTTTTAGTTACCTAACGGTTTTCAAGGCCTTTATTTCTGAATTCCTTGTTTAACTATCTCTTACAGTTAAGATCTCAAAGCAGCTGGCTGTTCCAATAGGGCAAGGCCATGAACTCCCTCATTTCAACAGAATGCTTTACTCTGCTCATCTTTTTTTTTTTTTAAATAATACCTCGTTGAAGAGAACCACAAGCACTCAGTCCACACAATTAATGTTTTCTAGCCACTACTTTACACTTGCTAACATTCTATATTACCAAAAATGATTGTGTTAACATACTGTATAAGATAGATCCCCATCTTCCCATCCTCCAATACAAATTTCTTTGCATCTTACTACCTGACAGTGTAGCCAATCACATGTAATTTTGGTTTTGTTAAGCCAAAATTCTTCTTCTAACACCCAGTTTTGTTTAGTCAGGGTGAGGAGTTATGCTATCATAACAACTTAATGTGTGACCCTGAAAAAAGTGTATTTCTCACTCACAGTATCCACTGTGCATTTTTCAACTTTTAAGAGCAGGCTCAGAGATCCACCATCTGGACATGGAGCCCGGCTGATTGCTGCAATAGGTAAACAGATAGAGCTGAAAGTTCACACCCTGACTCACCTAAGGCTCAGCTCAGAAGTAGCATGAGTCACTTCTGCCCACAGTGCAGAGGTCAGAGCTGGTTTCATGGCATGTGGCTCTTTGTGAGCTCTCAATAACTCTGCCAAACCTCTGTTATAACAAGTGTTTGTGATATTCTCTTAACTCACCCGAAAGAGGTAATCATCGATAACTTCACCTGCACTGCACACGTAACATCTGTTTTAGTTTACTAGGGTTACCATAACAAAATACCACAGACTGTGTAGCTTAAACAACAGAAACTTATTTTCTCACAGTTCTGGAGGCTAGAAGTCCAAGATCAAAGTGTCAGCAGGTTTGGTATCTCCTGAGGCCCCTCTACTTGGCTTGCAGATGGCCATCTCCTTGCTGTGTCCTCATGTGGCCTTTTCTCTGTGCATGTACATTCCTGGTATCACTTCCTCTTCTTATTAAGACACTAGTCTCATTGGATTAGGGCCCCACCTTTAATACCTCATTTAACCATAATCACCTCTTGAAGGGCCCTGGCCCCAAATATAACCATATTTGGGGTTGGACTGAGGGGGTTAGGACTTTTTCATATGAATTTTAGGGAGACACAATTTAGTCCATAATAGTATAAAAGTAAATGGTATAACATGCTAACTAGAATGTGAATGAAAAATAAAAGTAAATTTGTGTTTTTTTAAAGTGTAAATTCTTGAGCACCCCTACAATAGAAGATGTATTGAAGTTCTCAGATACTTGCATCTATTAATAATAAAAACATTTAGATTTAAGAAAAGTAAGATGATCAGAAGCAAACTCTATGATGTAGTTTGTGGAGAAAATAAAGAGTAGCAATAGTAACACTAAAGTAAAAACTATTAAGGTAAATAGTAACAGACCAGAATTGTTTATATAAGATGAGGGAAAGATAAAAACAACATTGGATGAAATAGGAATACATGCCAAGATTAATCACAAACTGTCAAAGTAGGAAAAAGAATAATGAAATATTTTCACAAATGAGCTAGACCATAGTTTAATTTATAAATACTAATTTATAAATGTAGTGTTGAAAAAATCTTTTTGTTATGACATGTAACACAAGTAGTACAAAAATATTATTCTCTCTCCTAAAAATCTCCCCACATGCTAAAGCATACATTTAATCTCAGAATTTATGAAGACTAGAAATAATAGCCTTTAATAGGTGATGAAGAATACAACATGGTTTTAAAAGAGGAATTTAAATACAAAAGATTAAAAAAACTAGTAGCTAGGCCTCTGGAGACAATATCAGAGTAATATTGAAAAGCAAATGCAGCCTGAAAACAATAACTAATTCCGTTAGATAATTTTCAAAATATATATTTGTCATTTTGCCACAAACACACACACACACACACACACACACACACACACACACAAAGACACACAAAGACACACACACACAGAGAAAATGCTACAAAACAAAACCCTTTAAAGAAACAACTTCTTAAAATTTAGTGAGATTCTCATGTTTCATGTGATTCTACTTGTTATATGATATTTGTTTAAGTCTGTTCAAAATAATCTCTTATTTTCTGTATTGTACATGAAAGTCACAGATGACAAAATGGTCCAATTTCTAATTTTAGAGATTTACATACCATAAGCATTATTATTGTCAGTAAATTGATTTTTTGAAACGGTGAATAATTCTCAGTGAAGTTACAAACAAAGAAAGTATTATCTTCACTGAATTAACACAGTAATTGTATTCTTGGAAATTTCAATGTATAATAACACTTTGTGGAAAAAAATAATATGAATAATAGGTTCTTCACTTACATAATTTTAAATAGGTGTTTCACCCACAAAAATGTCTGTCTGAGGTATTTGAAAGTCATTCAGGACATAGAATAGTCACTTTATTGTACAAGACCACTCTGCATATTCTAGGACCTTAACCCAGAATGGCTCTTACCTACTAAATATTAGCAGCTCTTCCTCCTGTGACAACCCAAAACACTACCATCCATTTCCAAAAACACCCCCTAGGGGGCAGTACAACCCCATTGAGAACCTCTGTTTACTAAATTGTAATTTCTGTCTCCTCTATTACTTCTGTCACAGACCATTCTTTCTTTCTTGTTTTCCTGGAATCCTGCTGAACAAAACTCAGGTCTCAGACTTCATCGCCCTCTAATCCACTACACACTCATTCTAGATTTACCTTTCTAAAACTAAGTCTGGGCTTCTAGTCAAGATGGTGGGTGATTTTACCTGAAAGATGACTTTTTTCCCTCCGACCTCCAACCCCAAATAGCAAAGATATAATACAAGAAAATAGGCAAACACATACTCACTCTCACAAACCTTTATCTCCACAGGGAGGGAAAAAATAGAACAAAAATACAAAGATGTGAATAATAGCTCTGAGATCTGAAACAGGCAGAAAATTTTCACTTCCACTGTTAAAGCTAGGGTGGAAGTCCAAGCATTGTTGAGGAAAGAAGCAGAGAGACCTATTGTGTCTAGCCTGATTGCCCTGCGATGGGGCTTCTCCATTTATTATCCAAAGCTGGTGCTACCACCTCTGTAGAAGGCTCTAAGTAGTCATTGCCTCAAGGGTCCAGGAAGGGGCAACAAGACCTGGGTCCAATTTCTTCCTGACCAGGAAATTGGCTTGTGATATCTCTTCAAACGAAAGTCCTAATCCACCAATATAAGACTATTTTTTAACAGAGGACCCTGCTGAGACAAGAGAAAGCAATTGTATATCTACCAGACACCAAGAGATGAGACGATGACAGAAAAAGTAGGAGGTACAGATGGAGACACAAAAACTGCTACACAAGATGAACTTGCAAACTAAAATTCTAGAGCACATAGAGATAATAAATTTTAAAATAATCAAAATAATTTAAGACTACCTCAGCAAGTATGAAGTCTTAACTCCAAGTAAATTCACAAATAAAAATTTTTTTTAGAAAAATATATGTCTGAAGTCCTCAAAAAAAATGTAACCCATTTCTCATTTGCCCTGAGAATACTTGCCGTGGCTCTTGTGGCTGCAGCGTTTACTCCACAAGAACTCACAGATCACAGTCCTAAATTTACTCCCAAAATTTGCCACAGAACATCTCACTTTTATTATTATTTTCACATTGCACTAGTGTATCAATAGTCTTTGGAAACAAATGACATCATTTTATTTATAGCATTCTGTTTTTAGTGGTGGTATTTCCATTTATAAAATATAGTAATTCTCGATTGCTGAAAATGTCAAATCCTAGAAAATATAGCATTCCTACGTGTGATGTTTACATTGTTCTCCAACAACTGTTAGCGAAAAATCATTTGATAAATACAATTTACGTATACATTTCTGTTACATTAAAATTAGAGACAAGTTTTGTTTAGAAATAACTCTCAACAGTTTTTATATTTTATTTTCACATTAAAAACTAGTCAGATTTGTTTTAGCTTCAAAGTGTGTTTATGTAAAGTTAAATTAATTCTAGCAGCAAGCTGAACTTTTTTTTTTTAATGGGAAATGGGTTAAAGGGATAACATACCACAAAAAGCCAAAATAAAAACCATATAATGAAACAAGTAGCTATGCATTAAGGACAATAGAGGTTTTGAAAAAGCATTAAGGAGAAAGAAAGGAGAAGAAGAGGATATAAATTGGAGAAGAGCAGGATTAAAAGTTAAAATTTTAAGCATTATTATTAGAAAATTAATAGATGATACAAAACCTAGCCAAAAGGGTATTAACAAATTGGAAGAGTGAACAGAAAAACTGAACCAGAATTTGAAAGAAGACACAAAGAGATTTTTTAATATGAAAAGAATTTAAGAGTCTTGGAGGATTAGTCTCTGCTCCAACGTAAGATTAAGCAGCATTTCATTCATGAAGAATAGTGAGAATCAATAAAAAGCGACACCTGAAAATAAAATGCTGATAATTCCTGAATTGCAGATAAAAGTAAATCTATACCTGAACACACCCATATAAAGACAGACAAATAGAGCACTAAAACAGATAGAAAAAGTTCCCTAAATAGTACATTACTAGATGAGCACCTGATATATGCCCACAGGGAGTGGTACACATCAGATAATTATTTTCAGCTTTAACAGTTTAACAACAGTCTATGAAAAGAAGAATTCCCACTCCATATTTCAATACATGTGTATTAGAGATTTTTGGAGATTAAAAGTGAAAATAAATTGCACTTTTGCTTTCCTGTAGCCTCCCTATAATACTCACTATGAAAGCATTAGAAATACTTTACAAAATCACCATTCTACAATTCACATCAACAAAACCCTTTGTGCCATTTGAGGAAATATCTCCCATTTTTTCTATGTGATGATGAAATAGAGGGCATAATATTTGAACACAACTGAGAGATTGGCAGAAGAATATTTTAACTATATAAAGAGGATAAAAACTATTCTGTGTTTTGTTAAAGATTATTATAATTCCACCCCTCCAAAAAAAATAGAAAGATAATCTATATGGAGAAAATTTAAGTCCCAATTAAAATAAAGAGTATGAAATTAATCATGGTTTATTTCTTGTCTGATGAAAGGAATTTCATTCAAACCCCTTCTTAGGAGAACAGAGACCACAGCAATTTCCATTCCTGAGAATGGGCATTGGTTTAGATTCTGGAATACAGAGTATCAGACTTTTCATAGATAGAGAAATTTTAAGGAAAGAGGAGAAATTGTTCAGACTTATATATACTGTAGTATTGAAGTTGATAAAGGAATCCTATCAATGAAAAAAGTTAAAACTTAAGAAATTTCAACTTGTAAAAATTTAAAACATATTACTTGAAAGAAGCAATTAAATTTTTAAAAGAGAGGAGAAGTATGTCCAGTGTAAAATGCATAGAAATACAAGAAAAGCACAGAAGAAACAATGTAAAATAAATTTTTAAGATGTAATTACCCCAAAGAATAAAAATCATATTAAAACTGTAACCATTAAGAAGAGTTAATCCTAAAACCTGAAACATAACAAATTTCCTTTAAATGAAACAAAATTTATACTAAATTAGATGAGATGAATACGAAAAAAATAGGAAATTATAGGCCAATACACTCATGAACATAGATGCAAAAATCCTTTAAATATATAGCAAACAGCTGAATTCAGCAGTATTTTCTTTAGAACATCATGAATAAAAAGTTTTCACCCAAGAAATGCAGAGATGGTTTATCTTCAGGAAGTCTATTAAATTTAATATATCCCATTAACAGAATAAAAGAGAAACAGCATAACAAACCTCTCAGTAGTTACCACATAAGGCAACTCAAAACCAAAAAGTATTTGATAAAATATAATGCTCACTTTGTTATTAAGACAAAACAAAACAGACAAACCGTTAGCAAACTAAATGGATTGGAACTTTTCTAACCTGATGTATTAGTCACAGTCCAATCAGAAGTACAGAGTCCAACCGGACAGTTGTATATAAGGAATTTCACGAAGGAACTAGTTACAGAGATGTGGAGAGGGCTAACAGCCAAAAGGGCAACAGAACTTAGAGAAGCAGAATGCTATCACGTCCCTAGTGGAGGGATAAAAGAAGGTGGTAGTGTAAGTGGAGACCAAGAACTAAGGCCACCAGGCAGCTGGATCTATACAGAGACTATCTGGTAGAACCGAGGACCATGAAATAAGAGACTGTCTAGGACAAGACAGTATCATGGTGGAGAAGGAGATCTGGTACATGAAGAGAAGGGGAGAAACTTTCTGACTTTTTCATTCCTTCCACTCTGGTTTCATACCGTTGCATTCTATTGGCTAAAAAGAACCAAAAGCTAGTTGTAAGTGTCTGAGACACATCGTTTATAGAAAAAGGGCAGAGAACTGAGAGCAAAGACACACATGACTGGAATACCTGACAGCTATCAACAACCCAAGCAAACTTTAATGTCAAAAATAACAGGAATACACATTACCACTTCTAGCCAACATACTGTTAAAAGACCTATCTGCTGACAATACAATTATCTAGACAAAACATTCAAGATTATTCTCAGACCTATCATTCAAATTAATAAGAAATTTCAGAAGGGTTGGTATAAAATATAAATGTAATGTAAATATAATATAAAATATAAATATAATATAAAATCAACAAATAAAAACAGCTTTCTATTGCCATTAATAAGCAATTAGAAAATGAAGTAGAAAAATATATCATTCTCTGTAGCAATAAAATCTAAAAGGTATCCAAAAATAGAACTGTGCAAAATCTTTATGGAGAAGTTTGGAAGCCATTATTGAAGATCTGAATAAAATAATAGCCATACTATGTTTAAGAACAGCAAGGCTCGTAACCTGAAAAATGTCAAATGTTCCCAAATTAATATATTAATTTAATGTATGTAGTTCTGATCTATATATCATTAGGGTTTCTTCTGCAATTTAAACTTATCCTAAAATCATATGAAAAACCAAAGGGGAAAGAGTAATTGCTGGTCATCAAAAGGACATGATCGCCACTTGACCCAAGGGCTAAACCCTGGCAATGGGAACTCCTCGGCCCCTGCTCTGCCCTCAGAGTGTACATTCTGCCCAGTGTTCCCAAAGCAGGTCTGTTTTCAAGGACACAGCTTTGAGAGACCAGTATGCTGTTGAGACCATCTGAACTGTATAGTGACTGACCCCAGTTAGTGCCTCTATATAAACTTTTAAAATTCTGGCAGGTGTGAAAATGTAGTTCTCTTGCCTATTAAACGTACCACCTACCAGTCTGGAGGGGTCTGCCTCCCTCTTCCGTCTCAACTTGCTCTATGTGTACAAGACCAATTCCAGATTTTACCTGAGAAGCTCCTGAGTTTGTGAATAAAGAGTAACAAAGAAAATTTTTAAAGAACAAAGACTAAAGAATTGATATTAAGATATTTATTTTAAATTTTATCAATTAAACTAGGAAAGTATTGGCTGAAAGCTAATATAGACTGGAAACAGAATAGAATTCAGAAACAGAAATGTATGACTTGTTATATGATAGACGTAGCATAGCAAATAATTCAATAAATGTGGCTAAGACAACTGAAAACAATTAAGTCATATGACTACCTTATGCCATATACCAAAATAAATCCCAAAAGATTAAAAAGCAAAATTTTTTTTAAAAAAACCTTAATACTTGAAAGAGAATATAGGTATTTTAAAAATCTGGTTATAACAAAGAATTCCTCGGAACACAAATTACACAAATCATAAAGAAAATTATTAATAAATTTGACATTAACAGAAACCTCAACA
The DNA here is from genome assembly GCA_030015415.1 of Cynopterus sphinx. Classification (NCBI taxonomy): domain Eukaryota; kingdom Metazoa; phylum Chordata; class Mammalia; order Chiroptera; family Pteropodidae; genus Cynopterus; species Cynopterus sphinx. The sequence continues at coordinate 19,944,974 of CM057380.1, forward strand.
CAGCAAAGGCCAAGGACTAGGAAAAGATATTTGCAACACATATAAAAGGACTGGAGTGTTGTATACAAGAATTTCTAAAAATTAATAAAAATAATGTTAATAACCATATTTAAAAATAGGTAAAGAATGGATATTCTTATGGTTTCAAATTGTACATGTACCTCTAGACAGTTAATCTGCAACATATTTTATGTCACTCCTTTAGGCATCTTTCCTAGAACCTGTAGGCAGCTAACAGTCTGTTTGCTTTTATAAAAACCTAAGTAATAATTTGAGGTCATGCTGGGAAAACACAGAGCCAATAAATTGCAGCCCACTGTACTTATGTCATGGCCTCCAGATGATTGTGCTGGCCTGAGGTACCTAGATACGGTCCAACTGTACAGCAGACACATGAGAAAACACCACAGATCTAAAAATACCCATACTGTTATGTGTTCTCTTATGACACAGGCACCATACTTGGAAGAATCAACCAGATTGCAAAAAAGGAGAGCACTTTGGTTGAGACAAAAACTGGGTGTGCCCAGTGGTGTCAGGCCACTACCAGATGGGAAACTGTGCTGGCTTCAAAAAAAAAATCTGTCAGGAGTTAGCAGAGTCCCAGCCACAGTGTGAGGTTCCAGGGCAGAACTCAAAGCCCTAGTGATGAAGGAGATGACGTGAGAAAAGTTAGGACACAAAAGAAGAAATTGAGCACCAGTGCGTTTGTAAGGCAGGGCCTGGGTGGGGCACAGAGATCACGGAATTTAGGCATCATTGACTTGTTCTACAGTCCCTTACTGAGGGCCCACTGTGTGCCAAATTCATGTGCCAAGTTAGTAGAATTTAGGTCTCTGGTGTTCCAATCAGTGTTTTCGTTAATGCAAACGTACTTAATCAGATGTGGCCAGAATTCCAAGAAACTTTATGTTAAAAAAGTTTTGAGAGCTAGAGAAGGAAACTATTTGATCACTAGGTTCAATAAATTACTTTTAAAGCATATTTTTATAATTTTCTGTTTGAGAGCTAAAAATCTGTCTTGTTTGTAATAATTACATTTATATCTGAATTTTATAAATATTCTAAAGAATTGGGACTAGGATGAAGCCAATATTACAGAAATGTATTAAGATTTGATAGACACTTTTGATTTTATAAGAAAAATCTTAAGTATCAAAGCTTAGTTCACTAAAAATTTTCTCAAGTTGCTATAAAAATTGTCTCTAAAACATCAGAAACAAGCCTAGCTTACCAAGTCTTGAGATCCAGCTGAGATTTCTCATCATTTATTCCTGTCTTATCCTTCCTGGGCCACATCCACCTTCACACTCTCCCACTCAGCTTTCCACTCCACTTCCTCCGCTGACTTCAATCAATAACTATCACAGTCAAGAAAACCTGCCCAGATTAGACTCTCAGTAATGGCTATTGATTAGAGATTCTCGTTTCTGCTTTAGCTTTACAACTTCAGTCTTCATTCATCTACTCTTTTATCTAATCTTATTTCATAATTATTTAATTGACTCAAGGGGATTACAATTTTGATAATATGTATTTAACATCTGCAAAAACACCATTACATTTTTCTTTACAACTTTCCTTTTTGAGTAATGCTAAACATTAAATGAGGATGTGGCACATGACTGGAATTCACAATGGCAATCAGGGAAACTCCCAGCAGAGAGCAAGATGTGACACCAGAGGAGCGTGGCAGGCAGCAACAAATGGGAAACTGGGCCAGGAGGTAAGGGTCAGTATCGGGGTTTCAGTGGCAGAAAATAGAATGACTGAAGTCCAGAAAGGCAAGGTGTGAGAGAGATCCAATACTAATTCCACAAAGATATAAGAGGATAATAAGGAGAATGATTGTCGTCAATGTCAGCTGCCTACTAATATCCATTTGCACCTCTATTTCCTTGAAAAAAGAAAGGAGAGAAGGAAGAGAAGGGGAAAGAGGAGGAGGAGGAGGAGAGGAATGAGAAAGAGAAAGAGAAAAAGGAAAAAAGAAGAAAGAAAAGTGTTATTTCTATAACAATGTCCCCAGCTAAATGCTTTCATTGTCCAGCTGCCACCCCATCCCCGCCCCTAGGAATGGTTATGTGGCATCACTCTGTGGAAAATTACATGAAAACTCCAGTTCTTCACCTTCTCGATGGCCATGTGGTTTGCCCTGAACGTTTGCTGAGTCCAAGCGCCATGTGATTTGCTTCTGACTTTGCATTTCTGCTCTGCCTGAGATAACTAACTAGTTCCAGGAGGAGGGAGAAAGAAAAAGAAAAACAGCAATGCAGAGCTGCCCCAGCTAGGAACTCAACCAAGTCCAGCCTAGTCCAGCCAAAAGCAGAACCTCCAGCTAACATGTGGTTGCATAAGTGAGCTCAGCAGAACTCAGCAGAATCACTCAAGTGAGCCCTGTCCTCATCGGCTGCTCCCCATAGCATAACATACAGATGGTTATTATTGTACACCACTGAGATTTTGTAGTTATTTGTTGTGCATCAATAACTGATACATTAATTGATGAGACATATGTCCATATCTGCCAGGGGGAAGAAAGGCATTGAGGAAACCTTTGCTCCCCTAAAATAGTAATACTCCATTTACTCCTTCTCCTTTCTCCTACTTTAACTCAGACTAAATGTATGAAAGAATAACAGCCATCTCGTAATCAAGTATGTATAGCACACATGCTACAGAGGACGGAGCAAAATGACAGAAAAGGTATGGATCTCTGATGGCATCATTCAGCAATGTGTGCCAGTCCTGTCTAACTCTGAGTTTCTTGTTATTTGAAACATGCGACATAAAATGTAAACTTGCATCTTTTAAGCCATTGTATTCAGAATGTTGTTATATGCGGCCAAAATTATCCCTGATTCAAGAATCACAGTATGACTCATGTGACAGAATTGGGCACATGGGAAAAACAGATGGTAAGAGACCAGCTAGTGTCAATAAAGCGCAAAGGCAGAACTGAACGAGAAGCAGAGCTGCTGTAGCACCAGGCCACTGCTACTGTCCCCGAATTCATCATTTCCAGTGTGTTGTCATGGGACTGAGCCTAGAGAAAGAAAGCAGTTGAGTGAAAATGTTTAGAAACCTACAAAGATAGTGACTCAAACAGTTACATTGACATTACGAAGTTTAATTCAACCCTTGACCACATCTTTTAGGCCCCTAGACTACTTTGAGGGTTCGAACTTTTCCATTTCCTTTTTAGAAAACATTGTATTGCTCTTTTCTTTCTAATATTCTTTTTTTAATTATTTTTTTTATATCCTCACCTTTTAAAATAGGCATTGCTTTTACAGCATTCCTTTTTTATCTATCAGTTCTGTTACTACCCATGAAACATATCTCTTTATGCCACAAAATATATACTTTTACAAATAGGATTTAAGTCGTTCAGGTAACACAGATATGTCATAGTATGTCTTTATGATAAATTGTTAGAAGGGCATAATTTACAGAATAAAAAAAATAAATTTATTTAAAACCAGCTGAAATTTTACACAAAATATTTTTATAATTTATAGTACAAAAATCTAATTGTACCTTAAAGCGGTCTTAAGAAAACACCAATATGACATAAATGAGTGAAAATATAAGTTAAATATGAAGAAATATCTAAGGAATGCCAGAATGGACAGCCTCACGTGCCCTCTGCCAACGTACTTTCCTAAATCTGGCTTGCCCTGGGCTACTGGGCAAGTAGCTCTGACTTTCCAAAGCTCTGACTCTTCAAACTGCCAGATGATTTATTATCTCCTCCAAACATGGTTAATACAAACACATAGGCTTGATCCTTCTGTTGTTACTGTTTATAGTGTTTAGAATTTCATCAACAGAAAAAAAAAATTTTATTGAATATTTTATGTGTTAGCATTTGAGCCTGTAGAACAGGCTTCAGAAAGGACAGGAACTTGAGAAGCTCCAGGGATCTTAGTAGCAGTAATTAATAGGCTATTTCTTGAGAGTATTGGTATCAAGAATAAATCAGCTTCAACTGGCTTTTGTCCAGAAAGAGAGTATCTGATGCCTAAGGGAAGACTAAGGTACTAGCAAAGGGAGCCTAGGAGTTCTCAAAGAAAATTTAAGGGCTATTGTGAGAGAAACCGGCCATGAATGTTAAGCAAAGTCAAGAAATTTTCACCATAATAATAAAATTCAAAGTACCAGGTTCCATTTCCCTGGAAAGAAAAGGTACCAAAAAGAGGAATTAAGTATTACAAAGAAACCTAGGGTGAAATCAAAGGTTGCATTCTATTCAACAGAATTATTTATTTTATTCCTCTTATTATTCTTAATATAAAGAATAAGAATTAAAATAGATAAGAGAATTTCCACTTTCTAAGTTAGCATAAATCATCTTTAGAGAGTGAAGAGCTAAAAATTTAGTCTCTGTAATTGTTCTTTTTTGAAAGGAAAATACTATCTTTTTAAACTTTTGTCCTTTGGACACAGGTGGTTATATAAGTTTCACAGTAGAAATGGTTAGTATTATTATTATATCTTTATCATGAGACTGTTTAAGAACATTTGTTTTTTCATAAGTGTAAGATAAAATGTAAGGCAGGTTTCATTTTACAAAAGCAAAGTTGTTATTTCATTACATTTAACTAATAGAAAATTAAATGTAGAGATTAGCACAATTAAAATCAACTAACAATTTTTTAATATCCTTCTGGATCCAATTCAATACTTTCATATAATAGGAGTAGAATACAAGTACAAATGCCAAGTCAATTAATCATGTTAAAGTTTCCTATTTAAATGCCAAAAGAATCCCCATAACCTTTTATTTATAAAAATCTGTGGACACTTTGAAAAGAAAGGATTGAGAAAATGCTTTCCTGTGCATGCTTTGAAACTCTCAGTAACTTCTTTCTGAACTTTCTTTCAACAACAGTCTTCTCAAATGCATTATCATAAAAGGAGCTGAATGTTTATGTAGAGAAAGATGTAAACATTCCTCCAAGTGAGAGAATCATGTTAATACTCAAAAGCTCTCTTGAATCTGTACTCATCTGTTTATATGTGAGAAAAATCTCAAATAGAGTATAATTTAAAATTCTGATACATGTGGGCAGACTTTCAAGCCAGAGGGGAGCCCCACCACAAGCCTCTTTTGGGGGAGACTTTTGAAAGCTAGCCCATCCTAACGGAGGCAAACTGAAGTAAAAATGAGCAGGATGGTGGGAGGCATGATTCTACAATAGTTCTTGAAGACGTCCTGCCCTAATCCTCAGACCTATGATTATGGTAAGCTAGTATGTCTGCAATTATTATGTTCTCTTTCATGGCAAAGGGATTTTGCAGAAGTGGTTAAAGTTACTAATCAGTTGACTTTCAGTTAATCAAAACCAAGGTATCCTACTGGGCCTAATTCAATCACACAATCTCTAACGGTAGAGAAGTTTGGCTGCCTGGCTGGTGGTAGAAGCCAGAGAGATTCAAGACACAGTGAGGACAATGAAGCACCCCTGCTGGCTGTGAAAGATCTAAAGAACCATTGCTAGCTGTGAATGTAGAGGGGAATGCTCAAGGTTTGGAGAGAGACCTCTAGGAGTGAGAGTGACTCCCAGCCCACTGTCACCAAGGAAATGAGGACCTCTGTCCTACAATCGCAAGGAACTAAATTCTGCCAATAACCTGAATGCTCTTGGGCACAGATTCTTCCTCAGACCTTCCAGATAAGAGTCCAGACTGGATGACACTTTGTTTCAGCCTTGTGAGACCTAGGCAGAGAACCCAGCAAAGACTGCCTGGACTTCTTACCTATAGAACCATGAAATGTAAATGAGTGTTTGCATTTACTAAATTTATGGTAATTTGTTATGATGCAGCAATAGAAACCTGTATAAATCCAAAATGAAAGTGTTCTTTATCAAGGAGGATCACAGCCCGATTGCCTCTGGACTCCATCTCATGGTCTTGATTGGGTATATTTAGACAAAAAGTTGAACTGCAAACAATTTTCTACAAAACAATCCATTAAAAAAGTTACAATGGGGGTCAAACAAGATTACCAGAAGTTTGATCATTGTTAAATATATGTTTAAAATTTCTATGTGATAACTTATGATCTATTCTTATGATAGTGAATATATTTCTATAGGATGGCATATGTTGCCATATGATAATACATGTGTATAAATGCATATCATACAGTAAACATATAACATGCATTTAAAATTTCCAAAGGAAAACCAATGAGAAACACCAAGAATCAAAAATAATGCTCTGAAAGACAGAAGGTAGATACGCTTGAATGGAAGATGAAAGCACAACCCAGAAGAGGCAAAAGAGAGACCTGTTGCAAATAAAACGGGATAGCTTAAGAATTGTACCATTCTTCCCAATTGTGAGCTAGGTCTAGGACAGTGACCAGAGCAATTGATTAGAATACTGATGAGGTAGCAGCCAACCAGCTTGCTAGATGCCACTGCAGCCCTCACCCCTCCTTCTTGAGCCACGTATGGGACAGTGGACATCAAAACACAGGCAGGAACAAAGCTTTGAGGATGAAACTGAAGAAACCCAGGTGGTTACCAAGAGTCATGAGGAAGAGGGAAATCTTCTTAGCTCCTGGAATATTGTACCCTTGTGATATGTGCTGCCTCTACCCCATGATTATTCAAGATAGTTCACGAGAATTAACACTATTAAAGTCATAAAAAATAGAATAAATATTATCTTCTGTAGTACAGTTAATAGAACAAAAAGTAAAAAATTCTTCAGTGAAGTATAAAATTCTGAGATGAATACAAGATAATACCACTCTGTGAAGAAAAAAAAAACAGAATCATTATAAAATACAATTATTCAAAAATAACAAAATTGTATATATTCTAATAATATTTTTTTTATTTTTCTAAATCAATGTGCATGATAGAAAAAGAGAATAAGATATGCTGTCATTAAGATTTTAGTGTGATGGAAAATAAAATGAAAGAAATTAGGTAATATTCTGCTAAAAAATTCAGTAAAAATTGCTTTGAATTGGAAATATCAATAGGCACAGATTTATAACATCCGTCTGTTTAAGAGGCATGAAAGCAATGAAAAGTCAGTAGTAATAAGTACCCTTAATACTAGATTGTGGTCTCTAAACATCTTTTTTACCAAAAGGAAGCAAAGTTCCTTGGAAAACACCTAGTACAAAGCTTGGCAGAACACACACAAGATAAGCCTGGGACATCTAGCTATGCTAGAAAACAAAGACACTATCATGGACTGCTAGTGTCAGTTCAGAAAAGACAAAGCCAATAGTGACTTCCACTGGCTAAAGAATAGAATGGATAGAAACACATCAAATACATAAAAATGCATGAGTTCATAATAAAACTTCAAAATTTTATGACTTAACAACCTTTGGAGATTGTTATGAAATCAAATTTTTTATTCTAAAAACTATGAAATAAGGTAAAATAATTAAAATTTTCTTATATTTTTTGTATAAACTATTTCAGGATAACTAAAATGTTGATAAGGGAAAGTTCTTATTTGTAGAATAATCATTTCTATTTCTGTTATTTTTTCTGCCTCTAATAATGGTTAATGCAAAATTATTAATGGCTGCTAAATTACTTGATAAAAGATTGATAAGAATTTTTATAATGAATGAATCAGGCAGATAATACCTGGACCCAATGATTGATCTTAATATCACTAAGAAAAAAAAACTATTTTTGTATTATATGCCTAGAATATTAATCTTGCCAGAAATTGAATCTGAATCTCATCAAGCAGCTAGATCAATATATTAGTTTATGAATATTTAGGTAACAGAAAAACATGTTAAATTAGATACTACAAAGATAGAGTCAACAAAATCCAAAATATGAGTTCTATTAGGACAAATCATTTCTTCAATACAAATAGTATTTTAAAAATAGGGAAACTGTCAATAAAATAACTTAAGAGATAACAAAATGTAATAGTGGACTTATTCTTATTTGAACAAATCAACTGATACAGATACTCAGAGAAAATTGTTCATGAACTAGATATTAAAAGATAGTAAAATATTGTTAACTCTCTTTAAGAGTGATAATGGTACCATACTTAAATTTTTCAAAATTCTTATCTATTAGAAATATTTGTCTTTACTGATAAAGTGATATAATGTCTGAAATTTTCTTTAAAATACTTTAGCAAAATATTATATATATATATGTATTTAATATATATAGTACATATGTAGGAATAGATCAGAGAAAGTAAAAATGTTGATAGTTCTTGAGGTTGGTGATAGATATATGGGGTTTCATTATGAATATGCAGAAACACATACACGTACATACACACAGCTTTAATACAGGCCTCAGAATGAAGCACAAAAAGGCCAAAAAAGAAGACTGATGGAAAGGTTTCAAAAATATCACTGGAAATGCAAATGGAGGGAACAAAGAAAATGAGAGGAGATATTTTTGTGACTTTTAATTTCAGAATTTTAAAAAGACAGAAATATTTTAAGTACTAAGTAAAATGAAAAAGATCTAGTCCCTGAACACATCATGGTAAAGTTTCAGGACATCAAAAAAATTTGAAAATCCTTCAGAAAAGAAAAAAAGATATTACCTACTAAGAAGCAAGAATTGGAATGATATATAATTTCTCACTGATAAGAATGAATACACAGCAATAAAAAAATATCTCCAATGGTTTGAGAGAAAGAATTCTTCAGCATGAGATATAATTGACAAAATTATAAAATAATTAAGTGTATGACACGATGATTTGATATTTATATAAATTGTAAGAGGATTACCTCCATCTTGTCAATTAACACATCCATCAACTCACATATTTATGTCCCCCTTTTTTTTGAGAACATACTAAGTTTTACTCTATTAGCAGATTTTCATTATATAATACGGTATCAACTAGAGTCACTATGTTGTACATTAATCATATTTATTATAACTGAAAGAGTGTACCCTTTTGGAAAGTTCTCCCTAAAAAAAGAAATAATTTTGAAGGTAGAGTTTTATATAATTTACATGAAAAGGCAAAATAAAGACATCTCTGAAAAATTAACTAGGGAATTTACTGAGGAAAAAAAAAGCAGTAATAAAACAAGAGCAGTAATAGTAATTAAGCATTGTTGTCAAGAAATAATAATAATAATATGTAACTAAAATCCCAGATGATCTAAACATGAATGAGAAGGGAAAGAAAGCAAAAAAAAATGTATTTGGGTGCTATGGATAGGATTAACTTAATATTATTTATAAAACTATATTTAATACATGTTAAAATTTTAAGGTTTAAAGTATAAGTGCTAAAATGAAAATGACATGCAATAGGAAGTGTTGGTGAGGATGTGAAGCAATTAGAATTCTTCTACACTGCACTGAGAGCTCAAATTGGTCCTATCACTTTGGGGAGCTGGCTATGTCTATGTAAAGTTGAACTTACACATACCATATAATTGAATAATTTCATTTATAGAAATACAATCAACAAAAATCAATACTAAGGGGCATCAAAAGACTACTGTACTAGACTATTCGTGACTACATTACATGTCATTGCCAAACACTAGAAACTAGCCTAATGCTTAATAACAGCAGAATAGATAAATAAATTTTGGCAGAATGATACAACCAAATACTACACAAAAATAAAAATGAACAAGCTAAAACTATATGCAACAATATAGATAAATCTTATAAACATAATATTAGCAAAAAAGATAGCTACTGCACTATTTCATTTATATACACTCAAAAGCAGGTAAAAGTAATTTATAAATTAGAAGTCAGGAAAATAGCTATTCTTGGGAAAGGGATTAGAACTGGAACTGGGCTCAAGGAGCTTCTGGGATACTAGTAACATGTGGTCTTGATCTGGATGTGAAAAATCATCAAGTTGAAAAACTCTTAAAACTCAACAATAAGAAAACAAACACCTGATTAAAAAATGGGCCAAAGACTTTAACAGACGCATCATCAAAGAAGATACAATGACGGCAAATAAGCATATGAAAAGGTGCTTCCCATCATAGATGATTACAGAATTGCAAATTAAAACAACATGATACCACAAAACACCTATTAGAATGTACAAAATTCAGAAAAATGAACCATGACCACTTTGGAAGAAGTTTGGAGGTTTCTTAAATAGCAAAACACATTTTTACCATATAATTCAGTAATCACACTTCTTGGTATTTACACAAAGTTGAAAACTTATGTTTACACAAAAACCTGCCCATGGATATTTATAGAAGTTTTATTCACAGTTGCCAAAACTTGGAAGCAATCAAGATGTACTTCAACAGGTAAATGGATAAATACACTGTGGCAGAGGATCTAAATAGACATTTCTCCTGAGGGGATATACAGATGGCCAACAGACATATGAAAAGATGCTTAAAATCATGAATCATCAGGAAAATGCAAATTAAAACCACAATGAGATATCACCTCATACCTGTCAGTAGGGCTATCATCAACAAATCAACAAATAATAAGTGCTGGTGAGGATGTGGAGGAAATGAATTCATGTACACTGCTGGTGGCATTGAAAATTAATACGACCACTGTAGAGAACAGTATAGAGATTCCTCAAAAAACAAAAAAAAAAAGCTGCCATACAATCTAACAATTCCACTTCTGGGTATTTATCCAATGAAAACAAAACCACTAATTCAAAAAGATATATGCACCTCATGTTCACTGAAACATTATTAGTAGTAGCCAAGATATAAAAGCAACCTAGATGTTCATCAGTAGATGAATGAATAAAGAAGATGTGTATGTATATAAAGATATTATTCAGCAATAAAAAAGAATGAAATGCTGCCATTTGTGATAATATGAATGGACCTAGAGGGTACTATGTTAAGTAAAATAAGTCAGACAGAGAAAAACAAATATTGTATGACCTCACCTATATATGTAATCTAAAAAAACAAAATAAATAAGTAGACAAAACAGAAATAACCCACAGTGATAGAGAACAAGCTGCTAGTTTCCAAAAAGAAGAGGATAGGGGATGGAAATTTAAAAATTTTTTAAAAGATGCACTTCAGACGGTGAGTAAATAAATGCACTATGGTATATCCAGGTAATATAATTTTTAACATAAAAAATAAATGAGTTATCAAGTCATGAAAAGACAAAGAGCAATCTTAAATGCATACTACTAAGTGAAAGAAGCCAATCTGAAAAGACCACATACTTTATGATTCAGCTATATGACATTGTGAAAAAGACAAAACCAGGGAAACAAAAAAGTTAGTGATCACTGGGGGTAGGTGGATAAATAGGCAGAGCACAAAGGAGTTTTAAGGCAGTGAAAATACTCTGTATGATGTAATGATAGATATTTGCCATTACACTTTTGTTCAAACCCATAGAACTTACAGCACCAAGCACGAATTAAGGTGAATTATGGACTTTGAGTGATTATGATGTGTCAATACAGGTTCATCTTGGTAATAAACACATCACTCTGGTGAGTGATGTGAATAATGGGAAAGGCTGTGCATATGTGTGGGCAGGGGCATAAGGGAAATCTCTATGCCTTCCTCTTCAATTTGCTCTAAAAAAAATCAAAGTCGTTTAAAAAAATCATCAAGGTGTATGTTTATAATTTCTTATCTTAAAAGCAATAAAAAATTTTTGTTAATTTAGGAAATGCCTAAAAGTACAGAATTTATTTAAAAATCTAGAACTTCCCAATTGTGGATGGAGGTGAAAACAGAATAAGTGATCAACACAAAAATAAAAAAAAAAAATTGCCTCACCAAGTAATAAAAAGAATAGTAAATAGAATACAAAACATAATGTGGAAAATATAAGTCCAACCTTACCAGTAATCCAAAAAATTATGAATGGTTTAAATATAGTATAGGTTTAAACAATAAATTTCAAGATCATTTGAAGTAATCTTTTGGAAAGAATATCGCTAAACTGAGTTAACTGAAATGCTAAAGCTTTGAGTCATTATTTCATAGACAAGAACATATGTTTTCTGTTGAATATAAAACTTATTTATTCATTAAATAATGCTTCCTCCTCTCTACTTAATCTAAAAAATTACCAAAAAAAAAAAATGTGAATGTTTTACCTCTTAAAAGACAGAAATTCTCATATATAGTTTGGTTTTAAATCCAGTTTATGTTATTTATAAAAGACCATTTTAAATAAAATAACATAAAATAAGATAGCAAAATGAGGTTTCAAAACATTAAAATAGACAAAGACTGATATTTTAGATTTTAAGTAAATAATTTACTGAGAAAGATAAACAGTCAAGGTATATAAATTAACAGAGAAATTAACAAGACCATAATCATGTGAGGAAACTTTAATATGGGCTCTCTCATACAGAAAATACACATTCCAAAAAAAAAAAAAATGGAACATTTACAAAATGTAATTACATACTACATAATTTTATTTCAAGTCCTATAAAAATGAAATTTAAAAACACTTTTCTAATGATAAGAACCCATATTACCATATAATTATAGATGTGTGTATGTATCAATCATGAGTGAAAAATTTATCACTATAATTACATGCTTTTTCTGTCATAACTGCAATCTGGCTTATTAAAGAGTAAGATTATACAAAAACCATAATGAAGCTCTTGTTATTATTGCTCAGGGCTGTCTGCATGAAAAAGTAAAAATGAACAAATAGGAGAAATATGACCTGTCTCACAAGTTTCCTTAATAAGTAGCCTGTAAGAGTCTTGGACAGCAATTGGTCTATATATATATATATATATCAATCTTACAAGTCTCTAAAATCAAGAAGTTTTAATATGTGAACTCTGGGGCTGAAGAGAGGAATCTCAGTATTACATTTTGAAGTCTATTTAGGCACAATAGATGCTAATGTCAGCCAATTCACACATCACTAAGTATTGCTGCACATAACTGCTCAGGCAGTAAATGTATACAACTCAGTACCACCGCCAATACAGACTCTGTACTTGGGTGGGTGGGTGGGTGGGTGGGTGGGTGTGTGTGTGTGTGTGTGTGTGTGTGTGTGTGTGTGTGTGTGTGTTACATTAGGTACAATAAAGGCCCTTGTAACTGGGAACAATATAAGCAACAGTGTTTGGAAGGGTGTGCCTTGAGGCTAACTCTATACCGGCAGAATAGCACTACGATTCTCTTGTTTTGCCAAGAAACATTGCCTCACATTAAATAGGAATTAGGTCTAAGTTTGGGCTTTTTTGAGGCAAGAGGAAGAATCATATAAGAAATTTCCCCTAAAAAAGGACAGTTGCTCAGTTATAAATGGAGCCCTTGTTTATTATAATAATAAACCAGTATTCATTTTCACTGAACATGTTTTCAGTTAGAGAGAAAATCTAGAACTGCATGTTCTAAAACCAGTTTATAAATTTCCTACAAGACATTCATCTTTTTGTCTTGCCTTCTTCCTTTTCTCCCAACAATGTAGAGTTTGATTCACAACTTCAGAGAGAATTTTAATAGCCAGTTAATTTTTAATCACTGAATTTTTCACCCCTACCCATACAAACGTCACTGGTTGTGTGTGAGTGTGTATACACACAGGTGCTGGTATGCAGGTTAATTTTTTTAAGAACTGGTCTCTGTGGAGGAAAAAAGTGCCTATTTCTAATTTTGCTTCTTTCCGTGGTACAAGTACTCCCTCCATGTCCAATTTCAAGCTAACAATGTGATTCCTGAAAATTTAACAATCAACTCTCGAAAGCCAGTGCAAGCCAGTTCCAGCACACCAGTGTTGGGAAAATGCTCTTGAACCATCAAAATTGAATTGGTGGCAGTATGTGTGTCTTGCTACTCTGAGTATGTAGTTTAGGGCATATGATTTATAGTAAATGTAATCTCTGATATTCTACTCAGTTATATTTTTACTTAGGCAAATATTCAGCACAACCTCAGCAAAAGATGATTGAATATAATAGTACAAGAAAAAAAAACCAAAGCAATAGTAGTAGGTAACTTCAGAATAAAAGCAGATTTTAAAGAAATGTTAAAGGGCTCTTTAAAGTGGAGCCTAAAGACAATAAATAAGTCTTTGCGTTGGTTTGTTTCTCCTTTTTAAATGTGAAGTAGATGATAACCATTACCTTCATGCTCTGTTCAGCCCTGAGAAGAGCTTTTCAAGCTGTATTTCAGATACGCAACATTAAAGTCATGCTGAGAGCTTTTCCTTTTAAAGCCAACAATAGCTTTTATAGATGGGAGGAGATGATATTCAGCTGCACTCCCTGAATGTGTGACTCCAAAAAGCTTTGTATGATTTTCAAAAAGGAGAAATGATCTTACTGACATTTTCTCCCAACCTAGAAATGGGCTCTTTTTAATTGGGAAACTAGAGGGCATGAAGCCTGTCTCGTACTTTCCCTAAGTTATTGTACCATCTAATTGCTATTCAAATTTTTTAAATAAAACATCATTTTTCAAAAATATCGCTGTATGGCTGTATTTAATGCATTATTCCAAACAACACACACACATACATAGTGATGATAAAATGTTAGAATTTATTTGATTCACAACATTAACTCTCCAAAGAAATTGCAATTCTTGAAGAATTTTAAGGCAAAGGATTTCTGATGATGCCTCAAACATTAATCAACATTACCAGTTCACCTGACACCATGGATATTTAGTCATTAGGACAGTATTCCACCTATGAAAAGAACAAAGGAGGCAATGGGTATCAAGCTTTTGATATCAGTAGGCCCTTTTATTCAACTACTTTGTCATAATGTTCCAACATCCTTCATGTTAATCTATGAAAGGAGCTATTTTTATAACAGTGATTGCTTCACTAGCAAATAGAATCATAATTTTGAGTACAAAATACTCGATAATATATTTTTGCACTTTCAATCAATTTATCAAAAGTTTATGAAGCCTTCTACTATGCTAAATCTGGGAGCAACCCTGTGCAATTTGCATCAAAAATAATTGGATTAAGTGTTGTGAAATGTTGTTCATATCTTTTTTCTTAATGACCTAAGAATTTTCAGTATTGAACCAAACACTCTGTCCAAAGCAAAACTTAATATATTCTCTTAGTAAGAAAATAAATGAGCATCAATTACTCAACTGAGCTTGATAACTAGAAATGTATAAAAATGTGTGATTCAGTTGCAAATGAATCATGAAAATTGGATTGAAGTTTGTTGAAAGATGTTTAACTTAATATCAATAACATCATTAATACTTTTAAAATAAAATTTCCAAATAAATGATCATCATTTATTTTTCTATTATTTCTGTGTTTAATCATTGTTAGCATAGTTTATTTCTACCTTAGTAAAACTGCTGTGCAAAGGTAAATAATAATACAAAATGATATTTAACAATGTACATAACAAGATGGTTTGTATCAGCTGTTTTTAGACCAGCATACAATAACCCTGATGCTATCTAAGAGCATTTCCATGGAGCAGTGGGACAAAGATAGTTTCACAGAAATAAATCTAATACAAAAGGTTTTCTTCCATGAGCACCAAAGACCTTATTTGAAATGTCGGTATAGGTGTTGAGAAAGTTACCGACTGGGTAAGAAATCATGTTTTGCAGTCAGGAAGTATTCAACTTCTTGCCTTAAAAATTTAGATGAAATTAAATCAATTGTTGAATAATAATAGATCATTACAAATATTTTTGATCAAAAAAATTATATGAGGACCCTCTAAAAAAACAGAAGATGATAGACGATAGATAGATAGATGATAGATAGATGATAGATAGATAGATAGATAGATAGATAGATGATAGATAGATAGATAGATAGATAGATAGATAGATAGATAGATAGATAGATATAGATAGATAGATGATAGATAGATGATAGATAGATAGATAGATAGATAGATAGATAGATAGATAGATAGATAGATAGATAGATGATAGATATGTGTATAAAGAGAGATTTTAAGGAATTGGTTCATATCATGGTGGGGGCTGACAATTCTAAAATCTATAAAGCTGACTGGCTATGTAGATGGAAATTCAGGTGAGAAATAATGTTACAGCTTTGATTACAAAGTTTGCATGGCAGACCAGCAGGCTAGAAACTCAGGAAAGGTTACTATGTTGCAGTTTTGAGGCAGAATTGCTCTTTTTTCAGAAAAGGTCTTCAACTGATTGGAAGAGTCCCATCCACATTATGAAAAGTAATCTGCTTTATTAGGGTCACTGATTATAAATGTTAATCATCCCCACAAATGCCTTCACACCAACATCTAGACTATTATTTGATCAAATAACTGGGCACCATAGCCTAACCCAGTTAATATAAGTTAACTTCCACAAAGATCATATTTTTTTTTCACGTGACACCACAGTTCAAAAACTGAGTGGCATTGCTATAACAAAACTTCCATTCCTATCAACTTATTTAAATAGATATAATCTGTCCGTCTATAAATATTAAAATTAGAGAATTACTCATTCCTGTCTAATGCTAGCAATAAGTAATATTTGCCCATGTCTGCATTAGGTCATTTATAAAAAATTCCACCCATCTCCCTAAAAAATGCATTTCCTTTGTAATTATGTCAAAATTTATAATATATTTGTGCTGCTTAGTTCAATTATATACTAACAACTGTAATGAAAACTCACTTCGAAAATTTTTGAATAGTTAGACCTTTATAGGTATGTTTCTTAAAAACTCCTTTTCAAATGGGTATACATATTATTATCACAGATAAATCTGATGATTTATAAAAAAATTTTAAGCATAAAATATATATTAAGATAGGATAGAATTCTGTGAGAGGAGTAGAATGGAAATACAAGTACAAAGCAAACCAAAAGTGAAATTTCTAGTTTGAAAAATTTACTCACCAGTTTTGAAAGGATCATAATTAGTAACACACTGTTATGGTTTTTAGGTTATACTGAGTACTTTTTAGAGTTTTATTTTAAAAGTCAATATTTACATTATACTAGAAATGATATCATTTGCCATGGCTTATAATTATGATGATAAATTTTAAATGCATATTTAGATGGACAAGAATATATATATATATATATATATATATATATATATATATAATACATATAGTTTTTCAGAATTCTTTTAGCAGATATTTAAGAAAAAAATGTTAGAAGACTAGTGTCATACATGACGTCTTAAGAGCACAAAAGGCACTCCTATCTAAAAATAAGCCTGTACTAAACCAAGGAAACATTTCAGATTTTTAACTCTACAGAATATATTACTAAAATAGGATTGAACTTTAAAGATCATCTAGTTCAGTCCTATCACTATAAATAAGAAAACTGGGCCCCAAAAGGGTAATAGGAGGCTCTCTTCATCTATTCCTATATTTTTGACCAGATCATAATGTAGAGACATGTTGACAAAGCTTGGCCCATCCTCTTACTACTCAAACAGGAATGAAACGGGCAAATAAATACACAGCATCATGTTAATGATATAAAAAATGAACGTTATAACAGTCTTACTAAGAAATGTTATGCATTTATCACTTTCATGATTATTATTTTTTTTCTAAGGTAAATTTATATCTTGTCTCTGGATTTTGAGAATTTAACAGATATTAACATGAATCTATTTGATGGTCTAATTCTGACAACAAAACTCTTAAAGTATATAAACAGCTACTAATAATTATCCTCCTTAGATGCCAAATGCCCTGAGATTCATTGAGTAAAAGTGGGAAGGGAATCTGAGTGCTTAATCTGAGGTAAAATCTTCAATGTAATAATTATCAGGCTCTTATAAAGCCCAAAGCAGGTGGGGGGGGGGGGAGAGAGAGAGAGAGAGAGAGAGAACGTTAAACTAATACAATATTAATTAGTTAACAGGATCCATTTCTAAGCACCCAACAAACATCACAGTTAACATGTTTCATTTTTCTCCCCTTTTCTTCCCAGTTGTCTCAAATTTCATACCCACTAGAGCCTTTCATTTGCCAGAACCAAGGAAAGGGTAAAAGCAAAGCAAAACAAAACCAGAAATGAAGGAAAAAACCCTTTCTCTTCAGCTCCTGCACTGGAGCTGCTTCTCTCTCCCCACCCTTTGGTAGGTAAGAGGGACTGAAACCCCTTGGCTGGGTGCTCCTTTCCCCCTTTCTCACAGTGTGACAGATAGAAGTAGGGTGGAGAGTGCTTCAATTGTGATCATCCAAGTTTACCTTTTAAAGAAAAACTAAACATTTATTCACAGAACCAGAACGACTGATTTTTACTCAACATTCTTGAAACAAAATTCGAAATTTGCAGTGAATACTCACTTTGTAAAAACTGGCATTAACAACAACAACAAAAATGCCATAGTCACCGTAGCTCTGGAACTGTGTACTTTGGAGGGCGTCTGTGCATGATGTGAAGGACAGAATCACGTCCTTTAGGAATATAGATGCAGCGTATGCAGAACCTGTAGAAATGACATAGCACTGCTTGCTTGGAAAGATCCAGAGGCACCAGCCACTTGCTCTGCCTCACCTTTACTTTGCAAATTTCTTTCAGCTTCTACAACTGGCATACCTCATGCTCATTGATAAATCACTTTTATTTCATAGGAAGACCTCTCAGCGTAGTTTTGGATATACCATGACAATCTGCGTGGTCATGCCCTTTCTTAAAGGTGACAGCAACTACAGCATAATTCTCAGCCCTCTGGATCACACCATTGCTTGATATTGCTGCACTGCTGCACAGGAGCAAATAGCAAATCACTCATATGCTGATTTAAAAAAATATAAATGAATGAATCAATTTTAAAGTACTTTTAAAGCAATTCCATTGTTTAGATGCTTATCTTCCAAATAAATGACCTATGTAAATAAATTTCATCATTTATTGTTTTAAAGGAAGAAAGAAAATATATGAAAGGGGAGGTAGTTCTGGAGAAAGATATACAGGCAAGTCACTCTGTAGACTGGTCGCTTGACTGAAATATCATCCTTCGCTCTGCCTGAACTGTGTGATTTAATTAGCCACGTTATGTAAAACTCTACTACTGATTTAATTAGCCACATTACATGAAACATGTATCTTCCTTTAAAATACAAATAATTTTGGAGTCATATTTAAATCAGATTATTTCTATACTGAAATGTGATTAGGAAGAGTTTCAGAAAAGAGAGATTTCATTTGAGAGGTTTGAAAAGTCTGAGTAGGGAAATAATACACAAGAGTGGAGCCAGGAGGCCTTCAATGAGAAAGACAAGGTTAAAAAAAAAAAACTTACAGTTGACAACACCGAGGTTAAGGTTGTCAAGGCCCATGCAGTTGAAAATCCACACATCTTCTAACACCCCAAAACCTTAGCTGTCCCTTGGCATCTGAGGGTCCTAGTTCAAGGATATCCATGAATACCAACATCTGTGGATGCTCAAGTCCCTTCTATAAAATGACCTATATCAATGCATGTAGTAGGCCTCTTGCATCTGCAGATTCCCAACCATGGATTGAAAACAGTGCCAGTATTTATTGAAAACAAATCCACAGATAACTGGACCTGTGCAGTTCTGACCTGTGTTGTTCAGGGGTCAACTGTAGGGTTATGAACCCAGGAAGCTGCTGGAGAGAGGTCTTGAAGAGGCTGGAAGAAAGTGTGAACATGCGGGTAGGATACAAAAGACATTTGCTGAGCATTATAATCTTGCCTAAGGCCAATGTTTTGCCTAGGAAAAGAGGAGAAAATACCCTCCAGAACTACATATCACACTCAGATCCTTTCTGTAGACCAGCCCTCCTTCCTGCCTAGCTTCTATTCAATTTCATAAATTTGCTTGTGCATCATTTATGAATAGTCCTCTGTTTACACATTACAAGGAGAGTTAAATGTCTTTGTTTTGTGGGGGGTTTTTTTAGACTGGTTAAGCAGCTAACCATCAATAACAGCTCCATTTTATGATAACATGCGCTCTAAGTACTCCAAAATATAAACTCAGCTTGTTCTGAGAATTTCATATTTGAAAACTCTCTATAGAGAACATGCAGATTGAGGAGAAAAAAGTATTGTAAGTAGCTAAAGAGAATGCATAAATTTGATTGTCCTTTTGAAACAATATAATTAGTCATTTATTCAGCAATGCAAATTAGTTAAATCTGGTTGTTTTACTCTTAATTCTTACCATTACGAGAAAAAGAAGTTTTTTTGGGGGGGTTAAAACCTAGAAGAGATAAATTATTTTGCAGCATGGATCATTTTGGGGGGCCTTACGGGCTGAGATATACAGATGCAGTGCGGAAAAAACCCTAGGGCAGTAGGAACTCAATCATTTTAGGGGCAAATAGGCTATATATGATTAACTCAGGAGTTCATTGTTAAGTAGTGAGACAGTTCCTCTCATTTTATTTATTAGGGACTACTCTACAGAAGAAGGCAAAAGGATGTTGAAGGAAAGGAAGGCTTGCTAGCTGGTGGGTTTGAGGAAGAGGTGCTATGGAGTGGTGTGGGAAAAGGCAGAATTAGTGTGTCCTACCCAATGCATTAACCCAGACAGGGCACAAGGAGCAGACAGAGGTGAGAGGACTTCTACAGAGTTATATTTCTTAAAGTAATTCAATACTAGCATTAAGGCTTTCAAAGACCTTTTTCTTAAAAGGAATGAGAAAATGAGTCATAAAATGGCTTAACAAAATACATTTCATAATTTGAACTAGGCTTTTTATTTCAGTCAAGTTGTATATTCCTCATTTTATCACCATTTATAGACAGAACAGACTGAATTAAGTCATTAATAAGACACACCCAAAGCAGTGCCTCCTCATTATAGAAAACCATAAAAATTCTTTCTGAGAAAAGTAACCCTGTCCTTCGACATTTCAGTTGTTGGATATTGTGCTGGATTAGATTGCAAAAATTACATAATCTCTCTGAGGGTTGCAGGCCTTTCATCCTCTTAGCTGGCAGTAAAACAGCTAAGCACTGTCAAACAAAACTGAAACAAATATGCGGATATGTTCTATCACTTTATTTATACCACAAATCCTTGGCTTTTAAAAGATGAACATGAACTATCTTTCCTCCAAGTAATGTTCTCTCATGATCCAAGATTGGGGGGAGTAGGTTTTAATTTCAAGAATTTTTAATCCCTTGAAAGAAGACTTGTTCAACAGGATCAGGATTGTAGAAAATCAGAGTCCAATAGGTCTTACTTAGGGTTTTTCCAGTCTAAGCCCTGCTTTTTATAGCTGAAGCTCTGAAAACCAGAAAAGTGTTTGTCTAAGATCATATGCATAGCTAATGAAAGAAAAGAACCCAGATCCTAGTCTTTTGCATCTCAAGTTTACAAATTTATAAACCATAATTAAAATAATTAAACTCAAGTAGAGGTATTATGGTTTTCAAACCTGGCTATGCAATAAAATTATCAGAAGAATTTTTTTTTTAAGTGAAATCCCCAGATCCTATCCTAGACAATTTAATCAAAATCTCTGAGTAGGAAGACCTGGCTCCTATATTATTTTAAAAGTTCCCTAGGCAAATACAATGTAGAACCAGTTTGAAAATCACTAATCTAGAAAATAAGCCAACCTCCTTTGGCTAGAATGCCCCTATATTCCTGTTTTCAACAAGCTCTTGGTGTGTATCTATTTTCCTAGGTCTAATTATTAATAGAGATCCTTTTCATTCTAAAAAGTGTCCCACTGTGTATCACAAGCTATTCTTACTTTTTAATTCATCTGACTTGTGAGCATTGAAATAACATCTCCAATGGCAAAGGCAAAATTTCTCTTAATTGTTAATAAGCTACAGCTGGAATTAAGATGCACCCCCTGCCCCTCCCCGGAAAAAAAAAATGGTCAGCTAAACTGGAATTCTCCTCTAAAGAGACTTCCATCTCCATAATTTTTGACTTCCACAGTTTAAAGTGACAGTGTAGCCAGGTTATAAAAGAATTTGAGACAGGGATCTGCTTCAACTTACTGTTAAACTTAATATTATATTTCTTGACTATGTCTCTAGTCAAGAAATAGCAATTTATTAATGTTGGATACATGAAGAATAAAAGAATCCTGATGTAAAACCAAGGTATAAAGGAAAATGGCAAAGCATAGGTATGACACAACCAAAACACTCATTTACACAACTAAAGAGGTTACTGAATTTCCACATGTTTTTACATTTCCATTTCTGTTTTGTTTTTGTTTTGTTTTCACTACTGTTATTGCTTCTTTTAATCTGGACATTTTTAGTTGCAAATAGCAGAAACCAAATTCGACTAGCTTAAAGTAAAAAATATATATATATTTTGAATTCTGTAACTGAAAAGAGATAGAATGGACCCAGCATCAAGCATAAGTGTATCCAGGATCAGGTCATTAAGATCCTTCCTCTCATATATAAACTCTGCACCCGTCTGAGTGTGGGCCTCATTCTCTCCTACTATTAGCGGACTCCATTCACATCATGAGAAAGATAGTTGCCAGTGGTCTAAGGTTCACATCCTTCCCGCAAGGAAACCTCAGAGGTAAGAGACAATTTTCTCCCCTCATCTCACTAGAACTCTCTCAAGGAGTCTGATGTCATAAGTTACTTCTGAACCAATTTATTGGCCAGGGGGATGAGTGCTCCTATTGGAAAAAACTTGACTCTCATTCTTATCCACAAATATTGGGGTAGAAAAAGAAAGGGTCCACAGAAATGGTCCATTATATGAAGTTGGGAGAAGCACATGAGAAAATGTACTGAATAGCTAAAAACAATAACTATTACATAACTGTGCCACTATCCTCACAAATCCTCAAAAAGTAGATGAGCCAATAGATAAGTAGAGGAAATCTTACAATGGCTTTGGGGAAAGACTTACTTGTTTTTTAAATTAAAAGTAAGAGGGCATCCTGGGTGAAAAGTGTAAAGCTTTTTCTCCACATTCAAAATGTAGTAAGGATGACCTTTCTTCACATAAGCACCTGCAGCTCTGTTGGGAAGCTGCTTTGAGAAACGCCATTACTTACCAATGGAAGATAACGACAGAAATCTTTATTCTAAGAAAACACTGAGTGCACATGGAGGAGCATAAAATTACACAGGAAGTCTAGGAAAGAATGAAATCTAGACTCAGACTCCTAAAAACATAACTTTGCAATCAACACTTTAATGCTTTTTATTCAAGTATCAAGGGGTAGCAAGAGTTTGTGAATTACTGAAATGGAGTCAAGAAAACAGAAAAGAGGCATGAGGTTAGGTAGTTAATTCTTTCTCTGATCAATTTTAAAATATATTTCTTAGCCCTTTGTCTCCAAGTTGGAACTACATTCAAACGTGGAAAGAAATAAATATTGATTGAA
Source organism: Cynopterus sphinx (assembly GCA_030015415.1). NCBI lineage: Eukaryota > Metazoa > Chordata > Mammalia > Chiroptera > Pteropodidae > Cynopterus > Cynopterus sphinx. Next base: position 19,968,210 of record CM057380.1, read on the forward strand.
CCCAGATGGTGAGCATTTTAATATTGCAAGTCTGAGAATGAAGCACGAGCCCATGAGCTCCTCTCCAGTGTAATCTCTATATATTATCAAATGTTTTAATGTATTCAATCCCACTCCAGGGATGCACTTGCAGTACCTCATAAGTATAAAATAAGTGTGAGTCCTTAATTAATTTACAGAGAAGAAAATTGAAGCTTTAAGCCGTTGGGCTTTTTCTGGGAATTCCAGCAAATTATTAGAATTTGCTGAAGGAGAACGTACACAGAGTATTTTAGTCACAATGGGCAGAGAAGGACTCAGCTACTCTTTACTCATTCCCACACTCTGGGGGCAGACTGTGATTCTTTAGATCAAAGTCTCTCCAAGTTTGAGATATTAGTGTAAATTCACATTACTGGTATCACTCTCTCCCTGGTGATTTAGAATTTCTTATGAAAGGGATTGCCCCCAAAATTTTATTTCAGTAAGCATCTTTAAGTAATTTTTAAACAAGCTAAACTTTAATAACTACTGCTTTTTTATATATTAGTTATGAGTACAATATTCACCAACTCCAACAGACCATTGTTTTTTCCTTTTACACTTGAATATTAATAATGATATATTATATAGAATTCTAACCAAGCATTCATATCTAGAATATATTAAAAACTTCTGTAAACTAATATAAAAGAGAGATGACCACAGTAGAAAAATGAACAAGAGACTTGAACAGGAAATTCAAAAAGAAAAAGAGACATCAAATGATCGGTAAACAGAAAAGGTTCTCAATCTCATTAGTAATCAGGGAAACGAGAATTAAAGACACAGTGGGTTCTCACTACATGCTCATCAGAATAGCTCCTGCAACAGATTAAAATCTACAGAAGTCCAATTTTTAGCACAGGCTTTTTTTTTAGAATGTATCCAACATGAACATGTTTTTACACTTTTTTTTTGCTATGTTGTTTTTTAATATTTTGTTTAGAAGTTTTTGAACATAACTTTTTCAATGAGATTGCCCTATAATTTTCTTTCATTATATTGTCCTAGTCTGGTTTTAGTTTCAAAATTTAAAAGCCTCATAAAATAAATTGAAGAATATTCATATTTTTATATGCTCTGGAAAAGTTTTAAAGCCTTGCAATTAACTTCTCCATGAAGCCTTGATAGAACTCACTAGTAAAAATGTCAGTGTCCAGTATTTTTTTTGTGAGAATATTTTTAACTACCGCTTTAATATTTTAATAGTTATGTGAGCATTAAGGTTTCTTATTCTTGACTGAGTTTTGCCAAGTTATATTTTTGGGAAAATTGTTCATTTTGTCTGATTCTTTATTCATAAATTTGTTCGCAGAAATCTCTTACCATATTTTTAATAGCTGTCATTCCTCCAATGATATCTTTTTTTCTTTGACTTGCCTTTCGTTATAGACATTTTCAAATGTACACAAAAACAGAGAGATTAGTACAAACTGGAGTAGTCAGTCATCTTAGAACTGTTTGTCTTTCATTTTGATCTTTTTGTATGTTTTTGGCTTTTGAGATTTTTTTTGTATATAGCATACCTAGACCTTTTAACATTTTTTATTAGTTTCAGGTATACAGTTCATTGGTTAGACATTTATATAGTTTATGAAGTGATCCCCCTATTACTCTAGTACCCATCTGACACCATGCATAGCCATTACAATAGTAATGACTGTATTCCCTATGCTGTACTCTACAAGCCCATGACTATTTTGTAACTACTAATTCTACTTTTTCGTCGCTTCACCTTTTTTTTCTAGTCCCGCAAAACTCCTTTCCCCTCTGGCAGTCACCAGGTTGGCACTAGACCTTTTTTTAAACCCAAGATGACAACTTGTGTCTTTTAAGAGGAGAGCTTAGCCTCTTTTTCTGTCTTTCTTTTTTTATAAGTCAAACTTTATAATTCAATTTCTCTTTATACAGTTTTGAAAATGACATATGGTATTTTAACTATTTGCAATTAATATTAATATTTTAACATGCACTTATTTTATTATCTAAAATTTTTCAATATTTTAGACCTCATCCCAAATCTTTTACCTTTAACTTCTATCATCTCCCCTTTGTCTTGTTACTTTTACTGAATATTTATGTTCTATCTTAAGTACCCAAATAAATAGTAATATTTATACCATCAAATTATTTTTTCCAGATTTACCCATATAGTTCCCAAGTCCTTTGCTCATCAGTCCTTCTTGAATCTCAGAATTCCTTCTTAGACAATTTACTTTCCTCTTCAAGAATTTCACATACAGTACATTAGTTTTAGCAAGACATAATTCACACACTGTATTACTTTCTTAGGCTGTCATAAAAATTACCACAAACTTGGGGACTTAAAACATTAAAACTTTATTCTCTCACCATTGCAGAGGCCAGAAGTCTGAAATTGAGGTATTGGTTGAGCCATACTACTTTCAAAAACAGAAGGAGAGAACCCTTGCTTGCCTTTTCCAGCTTCTGAAAGCTTTTAACATTCCTTGGCTTGTGGCAACATAAGTCATTCTCTGCTTCCATCGTCACATGATTTTCTTCCCATGTCTTTATGTGTCTTCTCTTCTTACAAAGACACCAGTCATTGAATTTGGGGCCCACCTTAAAACCAGGGTAATTTCATCCTGAGATCTTTATCTAATATCTTCGAAGACCTTGTTTCCAGATAAGGCCACATTCTGAGATTCCAGGTGAACGTGAATTTGGGGGAGACGTTCAACCCTTCACACATATAAAATTCACTCATTTGTACATAATAAAGTGTATAATACGATGGTTTTTAGGATATTCAGAGTTATGTAATCATCACTACAATCAATTTTAGAACATTATTTTATCACTCCCTCAAAAGAAAGGCTGTATTCCCATGCACGTTGTCTAAGTTTTCCATTAGTGAGTACCTAGCGGTTACGAATTTTTTTCAGTTTTTTATGTCTGAAAGTGTCTTTATTTTGTATTCATTCTTTAAAATTTAGCCAAGCTTACAATTCTAGATTGACTTTTTTTCTCTCAACAGATGAAATAAATTATTCCACCATTCTCCGGATCTGTTACTGTGGTTAAGTCTGCTGTTAGTCTAATTGTCATTTCTTTGTAGCGTCTGTCCTCTGTTTTTAAAATCTTTTCCTTATTATTATTTTTAGACTTCTGCAGTTTTAAAAGTAAAAAAAAAAAAAGATTTTAAAAACAGAGAGAATGATGTATCCAAGTATGACTGGAATTTGTTGTAATTATTGAATCTTTAAATTTGTGTATTTTACCACATCTAACAAGTATTCATTATCTTTTCATATATGGCTTATCATTATTTCTATTCTGCCTTTCCAGAGTTTTACACCAGGGAAAATTTAGCTTCTGCTTGGCTCAGCAGATTGCTGTGTTCTGGTTCCTTTTTTAGTGTAGGAACTTTCTGGGATAGCACTATAACTAACAATCAGCCAACTCACAGATATGTGCAATTAGACACCAGGGAAGCTCTGAAAAAGCAAGAATTCCTCAATATAAGGCCTTTTCCATGCCACTGTGGGAAAAATCAAAGCCCATGACTTACTGCGAATGGCAAGTACATTAAGCCACCATTTCCTGTTAAGGACTGCATTGCTAAATCATAAATGGAGAGAAGTGTTCACTGTTAAAGAGGACTAGAAATAGTCACTTAGCCTGAAGATAAATCTTAGAGTTCAGCAACTGATCTCTGCTGATTATTTTCTAAATTAAATGTTCCAGAGAAAAGGTGCTACAGAAAACTCATCAATCATACTTCACTGTTTTCAAAGAAAACACATGATAATAATTGAGCAGTTATTGCAGCCAGTATCCCAGTGTATAATGCCAGTTAATTACTGCCAGTTAGTTATGGTTTTTGACAATGTTTCTCTTTCAGTGAGAAAAACTCAGGCTCAGAATAAGACATTATCTTATTCATTATGCCAGAAATGAATTTCTAAAATTGATGGTTAAAATAAACTACTATGAATCCAACTGTCTACATAAGAGTCATGTCTTTGTCATAAACCTCACTCAGAATATTTGGAAACTACAATTTGAAAAACAGAAATCTAACACATGCCAGGGCAATGGTACATTCATCAGAACATTCCCACATACATATTTTCATTTGCTCCCCCTAAGTAATAAAAGATATTTACATATGTTTGGCAAAGGTTATTGCTGTATGAATGTTTTTTCTTCTGTATTTTCCCTTCCCCTTTCCAAGAAGGTAAACAGGCTCTTTTTAATATCTTTCCCTCAGAATGGTAGTTCACCACTGCCAGGCCTGCCCACAGAAAGTCCTTAAACAGACTTCGATGGGAAACTCAGATAAGGAGAAAAAGTCCCTGTGCTGGCAAAGCAATGATTTCAAGGCCTGGAACGCAGATTTATGATCTGGTTCACATGGCTTCCTAAAGAGGCTGATGTATTGCTTTCATAGTTATATGTTATTTCTTCGTGCTGGAAATATAAATGACAATGTCCCTAAGTCCCACCTAGTGGACACTTCCCTTTTCAGAGACTAAGACCCCAGAGATTGAGCATGCATCTGCCAGATACAAAGGAGCCTATGAGGAGCTGGACCTACACGTGTGTAACCTTGTCTTTGTACGTTTAAGCTCGGCTTTTATTCCGTATCAGGAGTAAACAGAATCCAAGGTACAGTTTTTATCTCTCCTCACACCCAAACCAGACTCCATGAGGATATTTATAAGGCCAGAAGCAAAGGCCAATGGAAGGCGACCTTTTGTGAAAGTCTCTACTCATCAGCCATATTATGCTAGTTCTCCCAGAGTCCCTTTGAGAATGGTTATGTGAATCTGTGTATGTTGGAGGGTGGGAAATGGATTTGGGGGGTAGGTTTGGAAGGTGAGTGAATTCTAGAAGATCTATGTCCTGCTCCCTGGCAAAGCCCCAGGGCCAGTAGCAAGGCCACAGAGAAGTTTTGTTTGACACGTGGCACTAAAGCACAAAACTACTGAACTTCAAGGGCCCAGGGGCACTTGGGTAATGTGGGTATCAGCAGCAACCACAATGGACTAAAGAGGCGAGACCTTGCCTTTGCTCTCCAAGCACTGCATAAGGCTCTGGATTTCTGTGTAATCCCAGGGGGATTACAGCAGGAGGGAGGCACAATCAGGATCCATACCACATTTTCCAGCTACTTCTCAGAGTGGAGAGAAATCAGGTTAGAGTTTAAGCTGATTTAAAGAAAACAAAATAACATATTATTTCCTACAGATATGGCTATGTGGGTTAAGGTTAAAACTTACTGTATATGGTATGTATTTATAATTCATCTTACAAACTGACAGTTTCAAAACTATTATCCATCACTTTCTTACAAAACACACACACACAAAGGCATATATCTGCATATATAAATACACATAGACACACATTTTCTTTATTCTGTTTCTCTTTCATGTATGTATATGTGTGTATAGTTTTTACATATTTTTTGTTTTTTATAGTATCAGATTTAGTATGATCTTCACCCCATGATTGCAATTCTCCTGTCTATTTTTCCTCTTGCTTTAAAATACAATCTTTACAAACTCTTTGCAAATGAATTTTATCCCCCTGTCCTTCATCTCCACCTCCTTCACTTATCAAGAACCATTGATTACTGGCTCTACTGTCTTCATCTTTGGCTGAGGGATAATAGGAATTTCTCAGTCTCCTCTTTTGCATGATTTTCTTTTCCTTTGAAACAACACATGTTTCCTTTCCTGCCTTAAAACTTTAAATATTTAACTTGTGGATTGAAAAGATGTAGACTTCTTAGTAGTGAAATGAAAGAAATAAAAATGTATATTTGTTGTCACAGCAAGTAGAGGAACAAGATATTTTCAGCACAGAAGAGACATGAAAATGCTTCTCAGAAGGAAAGTCAGAAGAGTAGGAGGTGCTGAATATGTGAGAAAGACACAGATAATTAAAGAGCCAGTTCCTACAGGAGGCAAGAGGAAGTAGCATCAAGGGTACTATGAAAAAGAAGGCACACTTTAAAATCAGAACAAAGAGGCAATTACTACATACATGGAGAATCGGGTATAAACTTGAAGCAAGTTAATGCAGTTCATATCACTTCTCTCAATGTTCTTAATAGAGTAGGAGTCACTGTCGCTGGCTGAAAATAAGATAGTAGTTTAGAGAGTCGAAAAGGTCTTAAACGACTACCCTGTGAAATTGCAAAGTCGTAGCAATAATAACAACATAATAGCTATGACAATAAAAGTAATAAAAACAGCATTGTAACATAATAATTGTAGTCTTCTCATTTGCCCCATCAATTAACCTCAGCTTCCATCGTATCCTTCCACTTCCACCAGTTGTGTTCTTACTTAGGGCCTTTGCTCTGCTGGCCTCATTCATTCTGGTCTTTCCATCCATTAGTTCCTCTACACTTTTTTCTCCTCTTCCTTTCCTCCTCTCTTCACAAAGCCAAGTTCTACTGTCTCCTTTTACTTACTAGAGCTTCCTTCTCATTTTCTGCTACACTCACATTGAATTCTATCTTCGCTTTCCACCATGTCCATTCCGAAATCCACAACTAACTTGTATTAATTCCTGATTCTAAATCTATTGTTTTTCTCTTTCCTGTCAAACTCCTTCTCTCATTTGGTAACTGTTGCTTGTTTTACCTCCGCCTCTCTTCTTAGGGTAATCATAAGCATTTCACAGCTAAGCCTCTTTTCTCAGAGGTTCCCACAGTCTCATTTCTTAAAGAAGACACTGGAATATACTTTTCATTGATAACAAAAGCTCAATAGTTGACAACTATGTAATTTCTTGAACCGCAGTAAAAATTAAAACTTAATGTTAAACTTTTTCTGTCCTAAAACAATGTGCATCTTCCTCTTCTGCCCTTGCTACAGTTATGTTATTCAAATTGGTCTCCAACTTTTCCAGAAACTAGTGATTTCACCAAACAGGCCCTTGCAGCTCCTATTTTTAGCCTTTCCTTTCCCAAAATAAAAAAAATAATCTTCACAGTTGATTGACTAAGTGAATTGCCTCATAAATGCTCTACTATACCGTAATTCCCTCTCCCCTGAAACCAGAAGTAAAAAATATAAAACCAGACTGCAACCCATTGTGCTTCCTACCTGTGTGGACAGACTTTGTTCTCAGTTTAGTCTGAGGAGGATTAAAGATACCCTCAAATTCTCTGACCTTCCTCTCATGGATGAGTCTATGTCCCTGTTCCTTAAATTTGGGTAGGTTTTGTGACTGCTCTAATAACGTATGGCTGGAATGATGCTGTGTCAGTGTCTGGGTCCAGGCCTGAAGAGACAGATGGTTTCTACTCTCTTAGAAGATTCACTCTTGGCACCCTGAGCCACTAGGTGGAAAAGTGATCAGACTGATGGAGAGACCAAGTGGAAAGGCCTGAGGGCACACTGAGAAGGACCCAACAAAACAAAGCTTTCCAGCCATACCTACTAAGGCCCTAGGCATGTTAATAAAGCCCCTACACCAGACCAGGCACCAGCTGCATGATATTAAATATCCTAATCAACACCAAGTGAAGCAGAAGAATCACCTAGCAGAAGCTTGCCTAAATTCCTGAACCACAAAGTCATGTGATATATAACATTATTATTATCTGAAGCCTCAGAGTTTTGGGGTAATTGGTGATGCACTAATAAGTAAAAAAATGAGATCTGTATGAGCACACCCAAAGGAACATCACTAATATGCAAATAGGTAAAGCTCATTTGTTCTTCAGTGACTTTAGAATATAGTATTATCCCCATTGTACCAAAAGAAAAAAAAAATAGGACTAACAGCGTTGGAATCAGCATAGAATGAGGTTAGGAGTGTGAGCTTTTGAATCAGACTATTGAAGCCCACATTTGTCACTCATCAGTTATGTAACCTTTCTTCTGAAGCAGAATAGAACTTTAAATTGGTGGTGTCCAAATGAGCATGTTACATTGGATAATTGACTATCAAAAGTAGAAAAGATTTGGAGACCATCTAGTCCAGTGACCTTCAAATCATGATTCTGGGAGCCCCTTCAACCAGAAGAGGAAAGGAAGATGGGTAGAATTCAACTTCACCCCTACTCTGTTGATCAGAGCAATTACCACTTTATACATTTTATGTATTAGGCTTCCAGATGGAATTTTCTTCCAAAAAAAATAAAAATGCTGATAAAACAAAATAAAATATCAAAACACACACATATTCTAAACTAGTCCCCAAACCCATTAATTCAAAGATGAGAAAAATGTCGTGGAAAGTGACTTCTCCTTGAAACCCTCTTTCCAACTCTTCACACACTCATGCTCATCTTTCAGTTCTCAGAGTAGATCTCACTTCCTTCAGAAAGACTTCTCCACTTTGGATGTCCATGTCCATGACCATTTCTGGGTCTTTCCCAACTTCTTTATCAAAGTGTTTACTGCTAATTTTCATGAATTTCAAGATGCACATTTTTTCATATTTTTGTATTGTTAAAATGAAGACATTACATATAATTGATAACTTCTTGCACTTGTTGCCAGCCAGGTGGCAGTCATGACACAGTTGTGTGAAAACTTTCTGCTGGGAGCTTCTGGGATGATAAAACAAGTATCGAAGCATACAAGATTCATTGAAATACAGGTTCTTTGTAATATGATTGCATATTTAAATGCTTGTCTCCTCTACTAGATTAGAAGCTACAAATATACAAAACCATGTCTTTTTCATCCATCGCTATAAATTCAATCATTAACTACATTCTTAGTGAGTATTAGAGGATTGTCCAAGAAGATTTTACTTCTGGTTCTGGGAATGAAGAAATTGATAACATGTTTAAATAGAAATAGCAAAAATAATTTTATCTTTTTAGACTTTAGGCTTGCATTTCCAGTGGGTCAAATAGTTTCATAGATTAGCTATTACTTGAAGGTGAGTTAGTCTTTGACAGAGAAAATTGCAATATAGTAGAGAAAAACTGGTATCTAAAAATGCTATCAGAGGTTTTGTAAAATTGGTATCAAATTTCAGAAAATAATTTTGTAAATTTTATTAATAAGAACCATTTGGGTTCCAAATATTAAAAACTGACTCTCATCAAATTAAGAAAAACAAAAGATTGAAGGGATAACTGTTGGAGGAATAATTGAACTACTAAGGGACTATTTTGTGTGGAATATGGGACTGAGAATTAATTCCAGAGTCACCTGGAACCAGATTCTAGAGCATAAGGGGCTATTTACAAAGAGGAGCAGGAGAGGAAGAGTCTTAAAAAATAGAATTAGAAAATTGTAATTTTATAACACACAGTTTTTAAATTCATTCAGGTAAGGATCATCAGTTGTTACTAAAACCGTTGCTTATAATCCTGTTGGAGATGACTATATTCATAAACCTCAAGTATCATCCCCACGAATTACTTAATAAGTATTGAAACAAGAATATTTTTATAATGGAGAAATCTGGAAGACACCATCTTAAGCAGGTAATCAAATTTAGCCTCACTTGACATTTGCCTCTTAATATGACAGAATAAGAAATATAAAAGACCACTGATGTAGTATTCTTGACAAAATATTTTGCTTTTGTAGTTAAAAAAGTTTAAGTAGAAAAAACCTGCATTTTTTTCTTACTTTAAATTATCACTAGTCAGTCACAACAATATAAACTAAATAATTATATATAGGCCCTCCTTGAAAATACACTGACATCTAAAAATATTTGTCTTTTCATAGTTCTCTATTTCTGAATTACTTAATTCATCATTATCTGCATATGTGTTTGGAAAAATGTTTAGAAAATAACAAATCCAGTAGAGACTGAACTAGATAGAATATTAACTATTTCTCTAAAATTACTGTACTTATTTTGAAATGAATGTGTTCATTGCAGATTCAAAATTTGAACAGTTTAAAAAAAAAGAGTACTTTTTAAATTTCTATATTCAGCAACAATTAACCAAATTATTTTGCACAAATCTACCGAGAATAGTTAGAAAAGCGAAATTAAACATAAAAAATATTTTTGAGGCATCAAATAACTAACAAGACAGTGAGAAATTGAAGAGCTAAGAATTGGAATTGGAAGAAAGCCCAGAGAGGTGACTCTAGCATCTAAGGCTGATTTTTCCTTTCATGAGATTGATGATTTTTAAGGGGCAGACTGAGTCTGATAAATTGAGTATACATGCCTTTGGACAGATTCCAGGAACCCTGAGGACAAAAATTAGAATTCAGGGCTTCACCAAGGAAAAAAGGCTTTGACAAACACCCAGGGTATTAACTGGTTCATGTAAGGGCTACATCCTAGGAGTCAGGGTCGACAAGAACTAAATAGATTAGCCCTCACAGGGACTGATGCTCAATTTTGAATCATTGTTGTACTTGATGGAATCAGTTTATCTGTAACCACTAGTGCTCCTGCCAGAGCTGCGTGCAGAAGCAAAGGTAAATCTTCTCTGGAGGAAGGACGATAACATCAGCCACAAATTTAAAATATCTTCAAAAATTTTCACATGTACCATCTGCCATGCAATAAAAAATATAACAATGTGAGAAAACAAGAAGTAATTATAAGAAATCAAAAAGAAACAAAACAAAGATAATAAGACAAACTGCAGATAATGAAGTTATAGGATGTAATTTAAATAAGTATTAGTATTTTCAAGGAATTAGAAGGCAAGTTTAATAATTTCAATAGAGATCTGAAAACTATAGAAAAGAATTTAATGAATGGATTTAAGAGCAAATTAGACAAAGATGAGAAGATAATTACTAACTGAAAGGCAGCTAAAATGTTCTATATATAAATGTTCTTTATATATACATGTTTTACATATATGCATATATAAGTGCATACAGATATATATGCATTTAGAAAAATACAGGGAAAAAAGTTTGAGAGACATTGTGATAGGAAAAGAAGGACTAATTTATGATTATCTGTAATTTCAGAAAGGAAATAAATAATTCAGCAGAAGCAATATTTGAAAACATACTAAGAATTTTCCAAAATTGCCAAAACACATAAGGCTACAGACTTAAGAATTACTATATATCTTAAGCAGAAAAAAAAAATAAAAAGAAAAACATACAAAAATACATCAGTATAAAGCTACTAGAAAATATGTGCAACATGAAAATCTTAAAAGTAGTGAGAAAGTCAAATTATCTTCAAAGAGGTAACAATGACACAATAACTGACTTCTCAGTGAAAATAATGGTAACAAGAGGTAATGAAATTATATCTTCAAAATTATTTTTTTAAACTGACAACCTAGATTCTATAGTCAATACAAATCGTCTTCAAAAATGAAGAGGATATAAGGACTTTAAGACAAAAAATTACCATAAAGAAATATCAAAGGATGCTGTTCTTAAACATGATTCCAGATAGAAACATGAAAATGCAGTAATAATTTAAAAAGAGAGTAAATATGTGGCTATATCTACAATATTAATTGAATAAAATGATAAAAATTAATGTTTTATGGGGTTCAAAATATATAGGCAATTAAAATACATGGAAATAACAGCATATAAATTAGCGGAATAAATTTAATTAGAGTATTCTAAGCTTTTTACATTGTCTAGAAATTTATAAAATACTAATTTATAATGGACATTAATAATGCAAGTATGTATGTTGTAATCTCTAAGGCAACCATCAAAAAAATAATAAGTAAAGATAACAAAGGGAGAAGTGGAATAATAGAAAACATTTGATCAAAGGCAAAAAAAAATTAAAAAGAAAGATAAAACAGATGAGAGATGGGACAAAAACAAAGCAAATTGAAAGATGGAAATTCAACCCCAAATGCATCAATAATTACATTATATGTAAAGAAATTAAATATTCCAATTTAAAGACAAAGATTGCAAGAATAAATTAAAAAGAGAAAAAAAACTGTAAACTACCTACATGAAACTTGCTTTATATATAAAGATTCGAAATGTTAAAAGGATGGGAAGATGTATACCATGCAAACATTAACTAAAGGGAAAATCTAGTGAAGCCTTTAAAGCAAGAAGCATTACTAGAAATAAAGAGAGAATTTCATAATGACAAAAATTTCAATTAGCAAGAAAAGGTAATCATTCTAATTTGAATGAATCTAAAAAAAGGCCATAGAATATATAAAACCATTAAAAAAAGTTTTGAGAAAACTCACTTTATTAAAACTGGTCAAAAACTAATACCTTCTATATTTTGCTACTTTAGTAGCCATAAACCAATTAAATAAATCTCATATGAACTATAAAAAAAGGTCAACTTCAAGATTTTATATCTAAAATTTGAAATATTAAAATCCATTCCCATTACACTGATGCTTTGAAAAAAAAGTTTTTAATTTGTTAAAATTTTTAAATGGCTGCAAAAATTTTAATTAATTATAATGATACACTCAAAGGCATTTCACTTTCCTTTTTTTTTAATTTTAAGAACAAATACGTTTGTAACTCTTAATGTTTAGAATGAAGTCAGCCTCATGAATGGAAAGAAGGTTTATCTCTCTCCTACTTGATATTTTTTATCTTGGCTGAACGTCTATAGACAATAGCTTATGTTAATTTGCCTACAAACTTTATGTATATAGGAATTATGTCCATAAGTGAGAATACTAGAACTATATGTCAGCTATTATTAATAATCATGTTTGTTCATCTGTTTTAATGTGCCAGTGCACCCTGCAATTTCACCCTAAGCTCAGAACTTTTCCATGATGTCATACAGTCTAGCTAGTGCCATACAGGATGCACCAAGGATTAGGACTGGTTACAGAGGAACTAGATAGGAAACTTTGACAAGTTAGTGGGGAGATGATAAGAGTTTTGAGTAGACATTGGTAGAATCTGGGGAGTTTCAGCTAATGCAGAACAGTCAGGGAACAGACAAAAGGGCAAAGTCTGGAGTTCGGGCCATGGGTTAGCGAGAATGGAACTGCAAAACCAGGTGGTAATTTCTGATCCAAATTCACAAACTGTTTTATTCACTCTCTCTAAAGGTGGCCTTGGGCCCACAGGCTTTCAGCATCATAGAAGCCCCGACAGCATAAAATTTACTAGCGAACTATTTTGTCTCCAAGTATTTTATACTGGGGGAACTGAAAACTTTGGAATTGGAATCTTTCAAATTCGAATTCAAATCCAGCTTTAAACTTCATTTCTGCACTGTTACTTGTTAAACCTCCTTTGCATATATATAAATTTTGATATCTAAATTACCCCCATGGGTCTCAAACAGTCAAACTCCTGCGCTTCTGCCTCTAGAAGAAATGTTTAACAGGCAGACAGGAGCTGCTGTGGCTTTGCTCTTCTTGCCCAATGGGAGATCTTTTTCAGCTCAGACTCAAATTGAAAATTACTTTCCCATCACAAAATAAGTGAAATAAATCCCCTCAACATGCAGGTAGAACATCCAAGCAATAGAGAATATTTTAAAAGAAGCTAAAAGTTGCAATCCACAATGAAAAATCCAAAATGAAGCCATTTCCAGAGAAGAAGCAGAATTAGCAGAAGGTATTTAGCAGAAAGCCCTGGAGAGAAGCCACCTCCTTGAAAGATAGTTAATCGTGTTTCCATGCTTAAAGTGAACTCAAAGCAATAATATTTTTTAAACCTTCTGTAATTGATAGTTAAGGCACAGATTCAAGGATATCACTTTCTTAGCACAGACAGGAGATGTCAGAACAACAGACTACCCAAGAAAAGAAAATAAGATCAGGGATAAATGAATACCTTTACTTGGTGAAAAGTTTCAGCAGTAATTTAAAAAAGATATAAATATTAATTTCAGAATTGGTTTATTATTCATGCCTCATTATTATCCCTACAGAATATTATGTATAGTTCTCACTCCAAAATATAGATTTAGTCATTTTCACTTAATTTCTCCTCATTGCTGAAACTTTTCAAAGAGCCCACCAGCCTTTGATGTAGATGGTTATTAGGAATAAATGGACCTACTTCTTGATTTTGGTCAAGGCAGTGCTGCCCAGAAAGGCAAAGGTGAGTAAGCAGGGACCTGACCATCAGGCCATCTGGTGAGGGACAGAGAACAGGGACAGTTTCAGGTTATTCGGGTGTGTGTGAAAGACTCTCTCATTGCACCTCAGACACTAGACCTAGAGCAACTAAGAATTCAAATCACCAAATATTGATTCTGAAGCTACGAATATACCTAATTATGGATTTTTTAAACTCTCTTTCGAGCCCATCTTAACTTTTAGCTATTTTTCGATGACTCTTCTCCTTTATACAAAATCTTGGTAAATTACCAGATTGAAGTAAGTTGAAGAATAATATGGGAAGTGCAGAAAAGGATAGAGAATACAGATTACAGATGAGTCTCACCAGACATTTTGTATGAAAGGGCGCCTTAAACACAGTCTGCTGTGCTATGATTTGACAATGGCCACATTACTCTGCATGAGGCAAAAAAAAAAAAAAGTGTCCTAAGATGCAATACATCAGTGCTCGTTCTCTCTCTCTCTCACTCTCTCTCTCTCTCCCCTTCCCTCCCTTACTCCTTCCCTTTTTCCTTTCCATATGTTCTTCGACCTCACTCTAATGTAGAAACTACAGATATTAGAAAAATGAAGCCACTGTAAACACACGGCATTAACAGGGAGGGAACCAAGGAAATAGGTTTACTCTCTTTTCTCCTATTGGCCAAACACAACACTAAGCTGGGGCAGGGGAGGCTGAGTACCAGAAACGAGCTTCCCAAGGCACAGAGCATTATGGAACAGGGTAGGAAGACAAATGTAGATTATCAAACACATTGTTCTCTCCTGGTTTTCTCCTTAGTTGTCTAATAACCCTTCTCAGTCTCCTCAATAATTTTATTTTTTTTTCTGTCTGACCATTAAATGTTGGAATGTCCTCAGACCTAGGTCTTCTTGTTTTCTCACTCCACAGTCTCTCCTCAGCACAGCTCATCCCTACTCATGGATGCAATCCCCACCAATGCGCCAGTGACCCACAAATGTATCATTCCAGCCCAGATCACTCCCTTATGCTTAAGACCTAAATGTCCAAATGACATCACCGGTTACATGTCTCCACAGCGACCTTCACAATGAGACCCTCTACCAGTTCCCCAACTCTGTGAGTGACTGCACTAGTCAGAAAGTTCTGCAACCTCAGAATCCTCTCCTTCCCACGCCATACGCAATACATTACTATGCCCAATGAATGTACCTTGAGAAATCTCTGAAATCTACCCTCCGCTGTTTATATGCACCACCACCACGGTCCAGGGATATTAGCGCCCATCTCCTTCCTACCTCTGCTCTACTCTGCTTTCAGTCTAGGAGCCTAAGTGTTCTTTAAAAGTTATAGCAAATCTGGTTATTCTGCCACCATGCTTTAAAGCCTTCTGTGACTTCTCTCAGTCTACTCATTAGACTGTCTATCATGATCTACAAGGTTTCCTCCAGATCCTCTCCCACCCTATTTCTTCTCACTCTTCGTGTTCTTGTCAAACTGCCCTTTCTTCAGTTCCTGGGAAATGCCGAGCCTCTTCTTGCCAGGGGAGTTTATGTGACTCCCTCTCCTCACCCTCACCTCATCCCTTTGGCAACATAATTCCAACTCATCTCAGGCAAGCTGGAAACTTTCTGGGAGAAAGCCTTCCTGCCCACCCCCACACTCCCAAACTCAGCTGCCTTTTCATAGCGCCATGTACCTTTTCTTTACAGAACTTGCCTCATTTCTAATTAAAAATGTATCAGGGGTGACGATGGATCCCCTCCCCTCAGTAGACTGTGAGATCCCTGTGGACAGAACTGTGCTTACTTTTGCTTGTCACTATATTCATAGTGTTGTGACTAGTGTATGATACAAGATCGCCTTAGTTCAGGCTGCTTTCACAGAAAGCCATAGACTGGGTGGCTTATAAAGGACAAACTGGGAAGTCCAAGGTGTAGGTGACAGCCCTAATCCTTGTACATAGACCTCAGTCTTCACCCTGTGTCTTCACATGGTGTAAGGTGCTAAGGAGCCCTCTGGAGTCTCTTTTAAAATGGACCAATCCCATTTCTGCCCTCATGACCTAATCATCTCCCAAAGACACCACCCCCAAACATCACCGCATTGGGGAGAAGGTTTTAACATATGGATTTGGGAAGAGCATAAACATTCCGTCTACGGCACTGATCAATAGACATACCTGTTAAATGGCCATGTGGATAGATAACTGGATTCGTGAATAAATAAAGGAACAAATACAAGTAGTCAATTCTAATCCTACAGCTGGGAAGCACTGTGATTCCAGTTGGGAGGTCTTGGGTGGAGGCTAAGTATAAGACTGAGACATGAAATAGAATGTAGAAACCAAATTTTTAATGATTTCAAGATTTGTGTAAATTAGAAAATCTATTCAAGCAATCCTTTGGGTGGGCTCTGCCTCAAGGCATTCTGAGACCTCATCACCTCAGGTCATAAGAAAAGGGGAGGAAGCCAGGGCCTGAGAGAATCTCGCCTTGCCTACAGTACACAGTAGTGCAGGGCCTGCTGGGAGGTGAGGAGCTCAGGAAAACAGTCTGAGCTGCTTAGATTAATGCTTGAGTGCTCAGTGTAGACAGAGAGGTTAACACAGAGTTCAGATTCTGTTACAAAACACCGTCCTGCAAGGGTTTGCCATGCTTGTCAGTCAGTTGCAAAGACTTTCCAATCAGATAATACACACGAAAGCCTACAGAGTTGAAGGAAAGAGAAACTGGTCAAACTGGCCCTCTGGTCAAACTGGCCATTTTGCGTGGCTCTCATGTCCAGGAAACAATTTTGTGCATCTTAATGCTCCCACATTGATGCTAGCACCCTTTTTTTTCTACTTCCAAAGTGTTTTGGACCTGTCATATAAACCCAGCCTAAAATTCACGAAATAATCAGCAAAATTATTCTTAGAGGGAAAACACGCTGTTCATTTAACCTAAAGTGAATAAAGATGATTAAGAAACCTGTTTTGGAAACAGCACATCTCCTCTGCGTCTAAATATAACACACTACCTTGGTGAGAGACAAAACCTGCAGCGCCGCTAAGGATGTTTCAGTCTGAATCCTTAGCCTGAGGAGCTACCAAGGATATGTGGAATTAGTTATTTTTAAAACGCCATGCCAATTGGTATTCTCCAACATCAGATAAATCGTGCTTTATCTATCTTCAGGAAATATCAAGTCTCAGACTCCCTAGCAAGCTGGTTATTGTTTGTTGTTTGTTTAGCTTTTACACCTCTTCAGTTTTTAACATACATGGTATTTCCTCCTGATGCAGCCATTTTCAGTTTTGTAGAGCCTGATTAGATATATGCAGCATGCATACAAAAAGTGAAGGAAAGAAAGGACAGACCCAGGAAATGCTTTCCCTCAGAGCAATGATAATACCAAGGCTCAGACTTGACTTTGCAGTTTTCCAAACTTGTCTCTGTTTCCAATGGCAACTGTGAAATGCAACCAGCAGAGTGTTTCACATTGAGATTGCTTTTGTCGGTAGGTTGCATAATTAGATTGAATGTGCTTAATCTCTCTTAGACTAAAACATGGAAAGATTTCATGTGATGAAAGGAAAAAAAAAGTGGAAAGTATTTGAACCCAAAGCATTTGTGGATGCCTAACTTGAATATATAATGTCCTTTCCTGCTCTGGATTCAGAAGGTGCAGACTAGAACTGCTACATCTACATGGTGAGGTTTATAGAAACATTTGTTGTGGTTGCTTCTTACAATCAGAGCCAGAATGAAAAAGGATTGCATCATTATGTCTCTCACTAGAGGGTTAGGGAACGAAAACAAAGCTATGCCACTCAACAAACCTTTTTTGAGGACCTATGATGCTCAGCGTCATGTTTAGCCTGGTGGGGGAAATGTAATCCAAAATCCTGCCTCCATGAGTTTGCACCCAATTAAGGAGAATTTTAGTTGAAAATAACAAATAATATAACAGTGACTATTTTGCATGTCTTAAGTTTGTCAAATTCCTGTGTTGACAGGATGAGAGACTTCTTAGGAGTCTTAAAAGAGCAAATGTGCAGAGATACATTAAGCACAAAATGCCATACAGTTCCCACCCTAGTCTAAATTCCACTGAAGCAAGGAGCACAGTACCCATTTCGAACATAGGAAGCAGCCTTTCTTAAACTCCAGATTTATCTCCAAAGCTTTTTCTTTTCTTTCCTTTCCTTCCTTCTTTCCTTCCTCCTTCTTTTCTTCCTTCCTTCCTGCCTGCCTGCCTTCCTTTCTTCCTTTGCTTTCCTTCTTCCCTTCTCTTCCCTTTCCTTCTCTTTCCTTCCCTTTCTTCCCTTCTTCCTTCCCTTTCTTATTTGTTTGTTTATTTATTTATTTACTTACTTACTTATTACTTTCAAGTTAGTTTAAGTATGAGAATTGGTTCTAATAAAAAGAACTCTGAAAAGCACCTAAACTAATAAACTCCTATTTTTCAAAATGTGTAGAGATGGTTTTTTATTTTCTTTTAAAATTTCAGTCACATAGGCATATTTTTTTGCCTAGGTAAGGCTAAGATTAAGCTTTAAAATGCTAGTTTTAAAAGGCTGATTTGTCAAATTTTTACCTATTGCCACTATCTCAACACCTCAAATGCTTCCTCTTTCACATACCTAACGTGTAGCTACTGCCTACTCGGTACCATTTCTGGCAAGAAATGAACAGTCTCTTATTCCCTTAGATCTGTTCTTCCCCCACACATAGATTTTCACACACACACACACACACACACATACACACACCACACACACACGCATCGTGGGAGGAAGATTCTGTCCCCAGATATCTCCTTATTATAGTGAAACTATCCCTTGAAAGTCCAAAGAAAAATGCATCATCAAGAGGGAGTGTGTGTTAACTTTGCATGTTTGTAAATTCAAACTTAAAAAATCAACCCCTGATGATGGACTCAAAAAAATGTGTATGTGTATGTAGATGTATGTATATGTGCATGCATACATATATATATATATATATGTATATATATGTATGTCTGTAGCCACTAGATAGTTGCCAAATCTCTCTTCAACTGCCTCAGCAATGCAGAAGTCAATGGATTCCAAATAAGTGTCTTTGCAAGGACTAATTTATATAATTTTTTAATATTTTTATTTGATTTTTATACTTATATTATTTTTATTCATTTATTTTTATTACTTTAGTACAAGTTGATTAGAAATTTTAAAAAATAGAACTAAGCAAAAAGGATAGAAATCTCCTATAATCCAGCCATCATTCTCTGTTATAAAACAGTTTGTGAGTGCCTTTTTTTTTCTTCTAGATTATAATTCACCTATGGCCAAAGAACATACCTTGTTTATCTTTGTAGCCTTCAAATTTATGGACATAATTAGAAGTTGATAAATAGTTAAAAAATTAATTTCAACCTGGCTGGTGAAAGGATGCAGAGTATCATCTGATAAACTTTTCCATACCACACAGCTTATCTCAGATCCCTCATCCACTGTTAATACCCTTTCCTAGAAGATTTTAGAACAGTGATTTGTAACCTTAGCTGCATATTGGAATCACTAGGCCAAATCTGGAACCAGAATTCTCAGCAATAGCATTACTGTTATTTTGCCCTGGGTAATTCTTTGTTGTGGGATCTGAGCAGTGCATTGTTCAGCAGCATCCTTGGCCTCTATCCACTAGAAACCAGACGTACCCCCTCTTCCCAGCTATGATAATCAGAAATGTCTCCAGACATTTGGCCCCAGGGGGACAAAATTGCCCCCATCTCATTTGAGAACCATAGGTCTAAACCAATCAAATCAGATTCTCCGGGAGTGAGGTCCAGGAGCATTAAGATTTTGAAAGCTTCCTTGAAAGATTCTAATGGGCAGCCCAGCCAACTCCAAGAGAATGAGGCCATATCTGTTATTTCATCTTGTTCACTGTGCTACCACCATCCTCAAGCACAATTCTTGAGCATGGTTGGCATTAAAAAGGAACTAATTAATTACTCAAATAGTGACTAATTGAAATGGTACATGGTAAATGAATAGTAATTGATAAATGTGATAGAAAAAAAATCTCTGAAGGGTAGGAAATTATTATTTGAAAAGTCTCATAATACAATTCTGCTGACACAATCAATACATATCCCCCTACTGAAAATCATTATGTTGGACTACACAATTTTAGAACTGGAAGGGCCTTACAGATGACTTAGTCATTGGCTTTCAGATTATGCTCTGCCAAGCCCTGGATTTCCCTGGTAGGACCTCAAGGATAGCTCAGGGGGATGAGAAGATCAAGCAAGTGGGGGTCCAGGCTCCATGTTATCACCCAACACAGCAGTTCTGTTTTTATTCACTAATTCAGAAAATATTTGCCGAGTACATACATTTTGCCAGACTTATGGCACTGCTAAAGATATGGGAATGAGAAAAACAATTAACCTTTCTTGGGAGTTACAACTGTATGTGTTTTATTTGTTGGAGTTCAACATAAAATTTCTTCCAAAAAAAGGTTCTGTTTCAATATATAGATAGACAGATAGATAAACAAACACACTGAAGGCCTACTTCCCGTTCTATAGAGAAACTGAGATTAAATAAATTACCTAATTCACTCAATCAAAAAATTATCAGAACCAAGACTAAAGCCTACCTCTTCTAACACAAGGTGGTCTAGCCATATGACATTCTACATTTTAGAAAGAGTGGTTCTATGCAAAAGCTTAGACTACATGGAAGAACAGATCTCCTAGCTGTTTCAACTACCTCATGGAGCTGAGAATAATGTAAAAATGGATTACCACAGCTTAGTATATTTGTCAAGATGACTTTTGTTGCAAGTAGCTAAAAATCCATCTTAAACTACATTAAACAATACAGGGAATTTATTCACTCAAATAACTGAAAACTTCAAAGTAGGTTTTATTTCAGAAAAAGCTTGATCCAGTGATTAAAACAGTGCAACAGCAGTCTACAGCCTTGCTACCCTGAACAAGCCCAATCCTGTCTGATCTTAGAAACTAAGCAGGGTCAGGTCTGGTTACTTGGATGGGAGACTACCTAGGAAGACCAGGTGTTGTAGCCATAAAAAATATTAAAAATTAAAAAATTAAATAAAAAATAAGGGATTTTAAACTGACAAGGTCCTTGCAATCTGTGAGGTCAACCAAGTGTTGCCTGGCCTTAAAACAAAACAAAACAAAACAAAACAGTGCAACAGGAATGTAGTTGCTGCCACTTATTCCTCAGCAATATTTCCTGACTGGTTCCTCTATTCCCAACAGGTATTAAGAAGGTCGCCATATTACATGTTGTCAGTAGTAAAAAAGACAGTCTGCTTCCCACAGTTGGAATCCCAGAACATAGTTTTATTGGTCCCGATTCGCCCAGCTCACTAGTACACATCTGAGCTAATATGCTGATTGGCTGAAGGTGACCAAGGATGACAACAATCCAAGTATAAATGGGAAATTTTAAGTATTTTTAGAAACGTGGAAGAATGGTTGGAATAAGGCAACAACAAGTGAACATATTAAACTGGCTATTCTAAGGTATAATATCTGAATCTGAGTTGCCCAGTAAGCCAAGGAGAATGTTAATGAAAGATTTAAACTTCTAGAGTTTATTAAACATTCAAATATAAATGCTAGAAATTAATTATGGTAAGGTTTCTCATATCTAGCTTCGTTACAATCTTATATATAGTTCAAGTTATTTATAAAGTAATATATAAGGAATTCGAGTAAAAAAATGTGACAGTTTGACTCAAATTCAAAGGTACTTTCTTCTGGTTATGAAGTAGGTGACAAAAATTTTTGACTTATTTACAATATTGCCTCAAAAGTAAAATAAATTTGGTCTATTTGCTCCTATGTGCTAAATAATATGCTATTTTTTGCTTTAAATTATAATGAGCATAATGGCATATTGGTATGGATGCTCAGTTTTTGCTTCTAATTATAAATATTCACACTTCAGGTTATATTTTTTCAATGTGTTGATTTCACATAAAAACAATGCTTTTTATAAGGCCAGAATTCAACCTACGCTGATCCCACTGACAGCATTTGTCATGTCTTTTTTCTTCTGAAATTATAACATCTGAAATTTTATATTAGTAGAAATTATTTTATGTGTATATAAATGACAAGTGATTTTTAAATATAAGTTCCTTTATCTCTTAGACTTAGAAAATTAAGAAAAATATTTCTTAAGCCAGTGGTTTGAATTTGAGGGAAAAGAAATATCTTTGGCTGTTCATAATTCTTATGAAGATACTTATAATAATTAAAATCCTAGAGACGATAAATTATCCTCATTTTCCCTTGCCTCCTATCTAACCATTTTTTTCTCATTATTTTTTCCCTCTAGTATTGTCAGATAATGACTAAAAAAGTGCCTTTTATAATTTTCTGCCTCCTGAATGAGTGACTGACTAAACTAGAATGCAGAAATATTTGGGGAGGCCCAGCACAGCCTGTGGAAGAATGCATATGGGAATGTTTGTTTACTATCTGGTTAATGCTATGGTGAAAATGTAATAACAACAGTTAACACTGCGAACACAATATGCTTTGGGTGTCTTGATGCATTTAAAATCTCACAAATTTTAGGAAGTATTATCTTAATTTTATAAACAAGGATTCCTTAACACAGAAAGTGATTTTCCCATAAGACTATTCTAAATGTCAGTGCCTATTCTTATCTATCTAGTATGATTCTTTCATATTCTAGAAAATTGGTTCTCAACCCTGAACCTCATGAGGTACATGAGATTTTATTTTAATATCGATGATGCTAAAATTAAAAAGATATGATACTAACTGTTGCTGAGGATGTGGAGCAATGAGAATTCCCATACACTGAAAGTAAGAATATAAATCTGTACAACCACGTTGGGAAAAATAATTTAATCTAGCAAGCTATTTGCCATGTCGTAAGGAACTAATAGACTGCCTTCATAGTTTTGATTTTAGTTATTTGATTGATGAATAATGTCTGGCTTTGAATGGCTCCTTTGAGCTATCCAACTCACTCCTGCCATCATGCCAGAAAAGTTGGCCTTCGATCCTCCTACTCTTTACACAGTTAACACTCAGGCTCTTGATCCAACTTCTTCCAACTCTCCCTGCTCTCATCTCAGACTCATTTCCTGTTTACTGCCCTAAGCTCCTCCAGACCCAATGCTGTGACTTTCCCTTTCCTTCTTAACTATTATTTGCACTGTCCCTCCAGCTCACTTCCTCCAGTTGTTGCTGGTCAATACTCCTCCAATGCCCCTACCTTGGCACAACCTCTCCATGGGCAGTGTTTACCTGAGATCAACATTCCCCTGGCAGTGGGACTAAAATATCAGGTTGCCAGCCCCATGGTTCCAAATCTGTCTTCTCAGAACTCAAAAGGAAGGACAGGTTAGTCTCACAGTAATTTCTTGGCATTGCTTCTCCAATAACAAGAATTGTCTGCCAGGCTTTTTTGGAGACCTGGATATGCAGCCCATTATTTTGGGTCTAGAACAATTCCTAGCCAACAAATTACTCAAAATTTTGTAAAATTATATTAAACATCACATTTTCTCATCAGAATCATGCACAAGTCAATTTCTTATGCTTTCTCAAATTTGATTTGCTGTTTTTATATTAAATACCTTGAATTGTGTATATTGTGAAGCTTTTCTTTCAATCTGAATATGTGTCATGAACATGTCAAATAGAAAATCAAGTAGTAAATAAACAGAGTTTTATAGGAGCAGATTGATAGATGTACAGAAATTTTCTATTTAACAAAAAAATAAGGATAATAAAGCTTCATAAGGTAGGTAACGATATTGTCAAGCTATTTACTTCATAAACTTGTTTCTAATAGTTGAAGCAGAAAGAAGAGGAAAACTCAAGGGTATTTAAGATGTCACTATTTTATTATCTTAATTTACAATTAAGATAATAAACATATAGTAAAAAAACTTTTTTAAAAAATCTTTTGGAAAACACACTAAAACCAAGGACTCATTGCTACTACCAAGCTTTTCTTATTGGACCATGCCTGCCACAATTCCTGCACTCTGTTGTCCTAAATAAAACTTGCGTATAAAACCCATCTTTATGTGGGCTGGACTCAGGATCATTTAAAGATATTTGCTCTTCTGTAGACCACACAAGATTCATGTCATTTTTCTTCTGCCCCTAGAGCAGAAATAATTATTTTTTTCACAGCTGTTACTTTTCCATTAGTGTAGATGAAGCATGTGTGGTTTATTTTAGGATTCTCAGCCTCCTAGAATCTAATGTTTGCTCTATGTCAACAAAATATTTGGCACATTGTAGAATAAATATACATTCTAAATATACATGTTCTATACATAAAGATACTATATATGTACATCAAGAGAGAAAATATATGTATATGCATGTATGAATGTGTGTAAATATATAATTGTGCATATTTACATATATATGTGTGTATTTATAAAGTATATTGGTTAATACTGTGTTGGTTGCAAATGAGAGAAACCCAGTTCAAACTAGCATATGCAAAGAAAAACAGCTGGGGGTGGGGTAAAGTGGAAAATCAGTAACTGATTTCCCCATGAGACTAGGTAAATCAGGGGTACTTTCCTGACAGGAGCATGTGAGCCTTAAGGAATAATTTCATCTAAAAACTCAGCCTTGTCTCTATGATTCTCTCTACTCCTTGGTTTTGCTTCTCTCTGAATGTATTGGCATCCTTCTCTCCTATTATAGATGGCTTCTTCCTTGTAGCAACAGAAGGGGAAGCATGGCTATCCACAACTCCAGGTGATATAATTCAAGTCAATGAAGTCAGAGGAAAGAGAGATCTTCTCTTCCTTTTCAGTGTCCCCATAAAAACTTCTAGGGCAGTAGCATGGAATCCAGCACTTCTTCAATAACAGACACCAGAAATGCATGGAGTGGAGGGACATCAGTTCACCAAATGACAGGGAGATGCTGTGACCTGAAGAAATTGGTAGGAGAGATTGGCCAGATAAAAACAGGTGTCCTCATTTCCAGTGTTGTAGATGCTATTGGTGTCCACCCCAAATCCTCTCGGTAAGCCTCCAAATTCACCTGCACGTGTGATAAGTGGTTTCCTGCACACTGGCATCTCCCCGCCTTCCTGACTCTCCCAGTTCCTTTACCTGAGGGCTTTCCCCACACACTGGGAGCCTGTGCTACTGCACAAGGCAGAGGAGTGTTGGCGAGTTACCCTCTGGGGATTAAGTCAGTCCCCACCTAGCGAAGAAGGGAGCGTGGAAGGTAAAGCCCTATCTTCCCCATTGTCACAGGTGACAATTCTCAGACATGTTCCACATGGTTTCTCAGAATGCCCCTAACAAGGCTGCACTCCTGTTGCCTACAGTGGTAGCTTTTATCGGTTCTTCTTTTCCTGTCTTACTTTCCTATACCTTGTTTGGCTGCCTTAGTTTACATACCAAATAAACCACCTTTACCCAATTCCTTATCTCAAGTCAGCTTTGGGGAAAACTCATAGGCATTTAACCAGGTTATCCATTCAATCTGCCAAACAATAATTGTACTAGACACGGGGACTTTCACAATAAATAAAGACAGTCTCTCTGAGAGAGGATAGCAAAGGCTTTTAACCTAGTTATATTTGTCACCATATTATTCGTGTGTACATTTTTTGTGCCAATTAAAATGGAGAATGATTACATAGATTTGCCTCTCTGGTATAGATATTGACTATAAAGAAAATTTATTTTAAATATTTAGTATGTTTATGCATGTTTATGTTTTCCTTTGTCTTACATTATAAAATTAGCGTTTAGGTCCTATTCTAAAACTTTGTCCCCAGTTCTAAGAAAATATTCAAAACTAGGAGTATTGAAAATGGACTCAGGCCCAGCCTGTTTCTCAGCTCACCTTCTCCTATCAAATTGTTGCCCATCTGTAAGTTAAACTTTCACCTGAAATTCTAGAAGCAATCCTAAAGTTCAAAAAAAGAAATTTATATAGTTCTTTCCCAGTACCCTAGGATTCAACATCAGGTCACCTCTAATAACAAGCCACCCAACATATAATAAGACTTTTGGTCTTATTTCTGAGACTTGGTGTCTACCATAAATCGTCTTCTAATAGCTGAGCTTCTTCATTATTCCTGGTCAGCAGATAACGTAGTAAGTGCTTTCAATCACAAGTGACAGAAAATCCAACCCAAATGACTGCAATAAAAAAAGAATTGCATTGGTTTAGGCAACTAAAAGGCCCAAGGATAGTGCTGTCTTTGGGTGTGACAAGAGCTAAGATTTACCGTCTCCTTAGAGCTTTGTTTTTGTTTCCCAATTTCCAGTTCTGTCTCAGCTTTTTCTTCAGTATGGGTCCCTTCATGATACTAGGTCTGGCTGCAGTGCCAGGGAAAGAAGAGAGCATATGCATTTTAGAAGTCTTATCAAAGTCCTGGCATTCACTATGATTGATCCAGGATAGGTCATGGACAATATGCTGTTTGGCATAGGCCATTCAGGACTCACCCCAGGAGCTGCGCGCAGTCATGCTCACCATATAGCTAGTTTCCTAAAGGAGACCTGTGATAGGCAAAATAGGAATGGAGGCTGTGCACCTCGGACCAGTGTCTACTATACGTACATTGCCGTTCTATGACTCTATTTTCTACCTTAATTCCCAAATATTAGTCTTTTTATCTTAGTTACCTGCCTTCCTCGTGCCTATTTAGTGCTGGGTTTTGCCTTGTTCTTCCCAACGCCCTTGCTGAGAACTTGGGCAGTGGGGTCTCCTGACTAACTTCATGGGGGGTGAAGTCTGGGCTTCTGATCATCAAGTATCACTTGATTTCTTTTTACTCTACCCCTCTTAAAACCCCAGTACTTCAGTTTTCTTATACCATACCATTTTGGCTAGCCTAACTTGCTTGTTAGATTGATTCCACTCAGCATCTGTCATCAGGACTGTTCATAGGCCAAACATCAGGTCTGTCTCCAATTCCATACTCTACTCCATCTGCTATAGGTTGTCAAGGCACTGCTGGGCCAGACCCAAGATATGTTATTTAAAGATAAATAAAAAATTTTAAATCTTAAAACTATCTATCTAGGAAGAGAGACAATCTAATGAAATAAGGCTTTTGAAAATGATTTACAGATATTATTTTGAAAAACACTGATTTAGATTCTTTTCTGGAATGAACAGTGGGAATTATAGAGTGCTTTAAGAAAAGTAATTTTATTATTTACTAGTGACATTTTCAGCGAAGTGTTTTCAGATAAAGATATGTATGGTGGTAAATCCAAAATGTCATTGAATAACCTTTCAGCTTCCTTCCAGATACGACAGGATTTAGAATGGGTTTAAATAATTTGCACAGGGCTCATCCGTTTATTTAAGCACATACTTAAGCGTTTAAGAACAGCTTGTTCTTTTTTTATCATCATAAACATCTCATCTACAGACCCATTTATAACATGAAGCTGCTTTAAAATTCTTTCACCCTCTTTCAAATGGTTCAAAAACAAATTGGACTCCATGTCCCCTCTGGTTTATTATAATTATTAATTAGCCAAAGTCAAAATTACTATCATTTAATGATACCAGAAACTAGACCGTGGAACCAGAATTCTGTGTGTCTAGGGCACTTTACAGTTTCCCAGTCCTGAACACTGTTTTCCCCAATCAAGGTATTCCCTTCTAAAACGTCACTCTCTTTCATCTTTTATCAAAAGAAAAAAAATAATAAACAGAATTGAAAATAATATATTATAGTGACTGACTCAAAATAATGTGATTTTTCCATCTCAGATCCTTCACGTTGCTCATATTAGTGTTTGATAAAATGCGAATTAACCTGATTTAGCAAGTCTGATGATGTATCTATTCAGGTTTTTTAAATGATGCATATCTGTATCAAAAAAAATATTGCCTTTTTTATTAAAAAAAATACAATTTCAGGTTTCAAAAAGATCTTGAAAATCTTCAAATGCAATTATACACCTGAATAATTTTAAGGGTATTTCTAAAAGATTTAATTATTTTACTGCTAAACTATGCATATAAAAATTCTCTACTGTCTCCTAAAGATAAAATCTGTGTCTCTTAAGAAAAGGCAGTCTAATCTGATGATTAGATAAAAGTCCACCATAATTTTAAGTCTGAGAAGCAAATAAGAGAATAAATATAATGTTGATTCCCTTTAATGTTGGCCGAACATGTACTCTTAAAATTCTGAAATAATTTTTCCTGTCAGATGACCTGATTATTTTCTAAGGAAATAATATATTTTATTGTTTGTCCATCTTTTTTGCTTCCCCAAATATTTCACTCCTAAGTGGAAATTTTAATGCATTTATTGAAGCTAAATAAGGAACAGAATTCCTGCATGTTTCTTTAAATTTTAATATTTGCTTTAGGTACTCAAAGTGATAGTTAAAGCAAATACTGAAAAATATATGCCTTCCCTTAGGTGTTTTTAAATTACTACTTAGCAGTGCTCTGTCACCTCCCCCGGAAAGTCTTATTGGACATAGACTCCCTTAGCTGCTTTACCTCTGTGCTCTCATATCTTGGACACTTCTGTCACTATATTATAATTATATGCTGCTCATGTGTCTGTCCCACCCAGATTATATGTGAAGGATTATTTTACTGATATCTGTGCTTGTGAGATGCTGTTAATACTGAGTATACGGATATGAATATGATGTGGTTCCTGCACCGTGGGAAGTCACAGCTTACCATCTGGCTTCTGTGCACATCCCTTACGTACAGAGGTTGCAGATTAACAACTATGGCTTACAGGAGACCTAGAAAAACATTTTCTTTACCTCAGGCAATGTTTTAGAAAAATTTGAACCAATACTTAAAATCTAGGTGATCCTATATAAATCTCAGGATTTCAGCTACCCTTCAAAACTCAGAATATCTGGCAGCAGTTGGTCTGATTTCTCAAACATCATTAACAAACTGCTATTGAGTAACTGATACTCCATTACAGCAGCCCTATATTCTCCAGTTTACCTCAGTCCCTACCACCCGCTATCGTTTCTTTGATACCAAGACCAAGAGAGAATCAGTTGCCATTTATATTTGCACTGATGTTCTATTGGTATATATTTTTCTGTATCAATTTTTTAATAATAATAATAATAATAATAATAATAATAATAATAATAAGGTTTAGCTAGAGGATCAAGTTATTTTTAAAATATACCAACCTGCTTTGTTTATCTGCTCACCTGTACTATCTCAATAGACTTCTGATTAATTTACTCACATAGATGCTCCTGAATCTAACTGATTTTATCTGCACTTTCTTCCCCATTCTAACCCACCCTATGTACCCTTATGGTGACATTATTCTTTTCTAAGGCCTTTCATAGTAGTGGTATAAGAAATAGTAGTAGTAGTAGTAGTAGTAGTAGTAGTAGTAGTAGTAGTAACAATAGTTAATATCTACTAAATGCTAACTAACTGTCCCATGTACTTTACTTGTTCTATGTACCTTACTGCATTAACGTTTAATTCTTACATCAACCACATGAAGTAGGTGCCACTGTTACCAGCTCTGCACGGACTCTGGCCAGGTCCACACACACACACTCAATAGTGCCTTACTTCATGCCTGTACCACACACCTCAGTTCTCCAACCGGAGGCTCCCTCTGGTCCTGGGGATTTCCTAAGCAACCACGTGGTGCCACTCAGAAGAGCAGAGAATCAATGCCCAATCAGGCAAACTTTCGAGCATTAGGAGGGAGGAGTGCATAAATTTCTCCCCTCAGAAGTTCAAGGAATCATTTGTACTTAATAGCAAGTAGAGGCCATAATGGAAATAACACATCTTCATCATGTCCAACCCCCTTCCTTGTCTCACTCCCGTCTCCATCACCCCTGCTCCCTAGGACTGCATCAGTGAAGCAGTAATACAGTCCCATCTGCCATAGGTGCTGCTTTCTGGGAAACCCATACTGAGAAAGTCTTCTTTCTCTTCCTTTACCTTTTTCCCTTTTTGGTTGAAAGTGATGGGGGAAAAAAAAACTTGAGCTCAGTCAAAGGATTGATTGCAAGTATTTCTCGTAACAAGGGTGGAGAGAACTACTATTGGGACTTAGGAAAACTGAAAAACATGCTCTCGCATGTGCATGCATGCACACACACACATTCTCATTCTCGTTCTCATTCTCATCTCTGCTCTTATTGGCATTTAAGCATTATTTTTGCTACTATGGTCCAGCTTCTTCCACATGGTGAATGAGAGCTTCCAGCACTGTCCACAGCTCCTACATACCAACTCTGAATGCTTCTGTTCCAAAATTCAGTTTGAGAATTCTCAAGAAGGGATTCTAACTGGTTGGCTTAAGATGGGTTGGCAAGGAAAGGAAGGAAGGAAGATCACAGATATGAAGGAGAAACTCTACAGGGCAGGACTCAGCTAGGAACAAGGTCTGCAAATCTCAGCAACAGTGTTACTTCCTGCGTGAACCTCCTCTGATCCTTTAAGGTGTTATATGGTAATTAAAAGAGGCCAATCATCTAGCACAAAGTGACAGCTCTGAATTCTTCGTGTGATACCTCAGTTTCATCATCTGTGGGATAGGTATGATAATGCCCACTTTTGTGAGGGAAGCGATTTTTAAGGTGCCTAGCATGTGATAGGTATTCAATAAATCCTATCAGCTAAAAATAGTATCTCCCTTGAACATTCACACAACAAATATTTGTATCACACTATATCTTGGTCATTATTTGCTAATGTCTATTTAATCTCTTTTAATTCTTTGAATATTCCCTAAGAGCAAGGAGTATCTTATTCCTTTTCTTAGTTATGTTAGCCCTAACACATTATCCAGCATACTGGAGTCAAAGAATAAACATTTGTTAAAAGAACAGATTCAACTGCACTCAATAAAATGATCTGGTTGTTATTTGCGGATTTTTACTTTTTGAAAACGATCAATTCTTCCTCAGATTCAAGCAATTGTAGCCTTTCTCCAGCTGTTTCGTGAGGAAAATCTTTCCTTCTTTTCTCAAAATGTACCAAATGCCTTTTGGGTAATAAGTATGATTGGAAGTATTAAGAATTAAGAAATAAATAAGACTATCACTGTCCTGAAAGAGTTGAATATTAACTTGTTTATGCAGTTAATTTTTAGATGTATGTTTCAGTATAGTTAATTCCACATGTTCTTCATATGCCAAAAAAATAAACATCTTTAAAGTTGGCTCCTTCTCTATTCAAATCCATGCCCGTAATGCAAGTGGAAACTGTTCATGTGTATTTGATTACATGAAAATAGCTTATGTATTTCCTTCTATTAATTACGATGACTCTAAAATTTATAAACTATTTCCTGCTCCACCCCATTTGCCATATTCTCACAACATTAGTTACACATCCTTGATTTAACTTAGCATAGAAATATTTGAGATGTATAAATATGGAGCTTTAGTCACATTCATTCAGGGTTTTATGTATAAAACTTCTTATTTCTCAAACTTAAAAAAAAAGTTTGTTTATCTGAACAACTTAAAGAACTCAGATTTCGAGTAAAAAATGACAGTTAAGACTTTCGTAAGTCATTCAAAAGGAACAGTTTACACCCTATTTCACTCTTCCTGTAACTATTGCAATGGATTTGCTGCAGTTTAGCCCATTCTGTATAATTAAAGGGGCTTGTGAAATAATCATATATATGCTGTGAACACCTTAAACCAAATGAGCCTCACTTCACTCACCAAAATATAGAGGCTGCTTGAAGTGAGGAGCACCAAGTCAATCTCTTTTCTTCTTCTTTTTTTATGTCAGGATAACTTATCATTTGTGATTTTTGGAGGAGGTTATAAAAAGGACATGACTCCTGCTTGACCCCTGAGCTGAACCTGGGCAGTCAAAGGATCCTTGTCCCTATCCTCTACTTTTTTTGAAATGTACATTCTGCTCACTTTTCTTTCCCTTACAAGGAGCCACTTCAAAGATGATCCTTGAGAAAGTAATGTGTTATCGAGACCATCTAGACTGTATGCATGACTGAACTTCGTTAAGGGCATTGTATAAACCCAAGATTCTAGCAGACGGGTGTGGAGATCTCCTTGTCTTGCAGAGCCCAACACAAGCCTCGTATATAAGTTCCTGTGCCTGTCACAGCGGCCACCTACCAATCTGAAGTAGCCTACCTCTTTCTTTGCTCTCTCCTTGCCCTTGTGTACAGGGGACGAGTTTTTAATTTCACCCAGGGAACTCCTGTGGTTGTGAAACCAACAGTGATGAACAGAGCCACTCTGGACGTCATCACTGTAGTCCCCTGGATGCCACCTAGACACT
The DNA here is from genome assembly GCA_030015415.1 of Cynopterus sphinx. Taxonomy (NCBI): domain Eukaryota; kingdom Metazoa; phylum Chordata; class Mammalia; order Chiroptera; family Pteropodidae; genus Cynopterus; species Cynopterus sphinx. The sequence continues at coordinate 20,000,450 of CM057380.1, forward strand.
CGTAACTATACAGCTGGAACAAACTTTAAATCAAGAAGTTCAGGGCCTTTGTTTTGCAGATGAGGACAAAGCTCTGGCAAGATTAACATTGAAATGAATTGACTGAATTGACCAAGTGTACATACAGGTTAGTAAAGGAGCCTGAATGAATGACCACATAACCTATTTCAGTAGAAGGACCTAGTAATCTCTAAGAGCTGGCTCTCTTGATTCATTATTACTCCCCACCCAAGGCAAAATTCTGAAAGGAAGAGAACATATCTTGGGGTCCTGATTTCCACTTCCCTGAGTGTTTTCATGGAGTCCCAAACCCGAGCAGGCCTGCCTTTCCTGATAGTGTACCAACATTCACATTCTCTCTTTTCCACCATCCGAATAAGTTATTTTCTAGTCTTCCCAGCCATATCAGTCAAATCAATCCATCCTTTACTGTACATCGTTGATTTAATCCTTGCAGGAGGGTTTGCTTGTTGAAAGGAGTTTTGTTAGCCCTGAGGAATGACTCTAATAATAGTACCAGGACATGATTGAGTTTAGGGCTTGGCAGCAGCTGTAATGCTTCTGTAAAATGAATTTTAGTTGAGAGTTACTCCAGAATTTTATGGAAGAGGTGCTCAGAGGAGTCATTCTGGTTGGAAGGGGGTACTGTGGGGCTTTTGGCGAGCCAGCATTTGCCTAGCAAACCCACTGCTTTCATATAAATTCTATAAAAAGTTTACTCAGAGGAGCTTTGGGGACAGAGATGGAAATCAGGCCAAACCGCCTCTTGGACACAACAACTGATTATTGTACTTTTCAAAACTGGTAACATTTAGTCAACAAAGCTGATCCAAAATCTAATCTCATTTTCTCACAAGTTCTTGCCTTCCCAATCCTGGTCACAGGTGTCTTAACCTTTTTCTTAAGTTAAAAACAGCATAAGCCATGAGTACTGCCCTAAAATAACTTTCTCTACTTTTAAAAGCAGTTTTAACAGAAGTAGACAATAAAGGCAGTTTATGCAGAGCTGGCTAAATCATTTTCTATTTTATGAATTGATTTAGAAAACAGAAATTTAATATTATAACTTACATATATTTTGCACACTTTGGAAAGAGAGAGTGAAAGGCATTGCTTAATATATCAGACTAGAGATTTGATATTAGCACAGGATTCTGCCTGATTCCATCCTGACATATGACCTGTTGGGCAAGTAAAGGCAGATGTTCTGGAGCAATAGGTCAATCCACACTTTAGAGGAGGTAATCATTCTCCTCAAAACAACCAAAATAAATGTCAGTCATTGTCACCAGGCCTCAGATAGTTGAAGCAAATTATAAATTCCTTGAAGCCTACAGTGAATCTTAATTATATTTTTTCCCTTCCCTCTACCTCCTACCTAGATCCCAGAACAAAATAGGGGCTTAATAAATTTTCCTAGTGGAAAAATAAAAGAATTCTGAACTTAGTTCATTATCAATTCTTCTAAAAACATATATAGCAGATAAGCCATTTCTCAATTGGTCTAGTTATTATAAAGACTACCCTTTCTCTTTATATAAATATGCTCCATTTGCCTCTCTTTTTAAAATTAGTTTCAAGGATATAGTACATTGGTTACACATTTACATGGTTTATAAAATGATCCCCCTAATTGTTCTCTCTCTCCTCTGGCTCTCTACCTAGCCAGTATATTAATGCTAACTGCATTTTCTTTGCCATGCTCCCCATTCTTGTAACCATCTATCAACTACTAATTTGTGCTTCTCTCACCCGTCACTCAATTCTCCCAGTCTCCCAGCTTCCCATCTCCTTTGTCCATCACCAAATTGTCCACTATATTTGTGAGTCACTTTTTGATTAGCTTGTCTTTTGTTCCTTAGATTCTGCATATAAGTGAAATCATATGGTATTTCTCTTTCCCTGATTTATTTCATTCAGCATAATAACCTCTAGGTCCATCTGTGCCATTGCAATCCATGTTTCATAATTTTCATAATTTTCCAAAACTATTTTTCTCATAAAACATTTTTAAAATAAAATAAATGAGAAATGAAAATTATGATAATCAAAGCAGAAAAATGCTTATATATGTTTTAGGAAAAATATGCCACTTGTGGTTTCATATTTAAACTTTTTCATCAGCCATAAAGTCATAAGTCCTGAAGCATTATGTACATTTTTCCATATTTTATTAAAATGTATTATATATTTTGGATAGCCACAGCTAGTAAATCAGCAGTTTTAAATAGTCATTCAGCCTTCCCTGTAGCTCTACTGCCCACCAGCACTCTGGATAGTCTTGTAAAAACAACTTGCTCACCATAGTTTGTAAGCTTGATTTGATGGATGTACAGCAACATCTCACCTTCCCAGCCTCCAACCAAATCTTGAGTTTGCTCTCACAGCTTCTTGTAGAAGGGCTAGCACATGTCTGGCTTTACTATGACACCCTCCCCCAATTCTGAGCTGTCACTCTGAATTCCATTCCCCTCTTAATTCCTAAATCTTTTTCAAAGCCTTTCTTACTCCATCTCTTAATGCTTCATTGCCAATAGGACTACATTGGGTCTCTTCTGCTGGTGGTTTAATGCTTGGCATGGAAATCGCAATGGCTAAGGAGTCTCACTCCTTTCTAACTAGGGTAGCCCGTATTTCATGTTCATCCCCTTCATGTCTATAAACCAACTACCCTTTCTCCAAATTTCACTGGCCTTCCCCCTGAAGATCTTAATGGTTTAGAGGCATTATCTCTGGAGTCAGAATGTTGGGTTCAAATCCTGACTTACCATTTTGCTGCCTTAAGACCTTGGGCGAATTAGCCTCCCTAGGCCTTTGTTCCTAACTTGGACCATGGGGATAGTGGTAAAAATAATACCTGTGCCAAAGTGTTATTTTAATGATTAAATGAGATAATATATGTAAAGCACTTAGAACATAGTACACAAAAGAAGTCTTAAACCTAACTATAACTATTCCCATCCCCTCCCCATTTTTAAAGATATGCGTATGAGAATGACAGGGTCACAAGACTTACAAATAGAAGGCAAAAATCAAATAGTCCAGAGCTAAAAATATTCAAATGCCTACAGAGCCCAGACAGGCAATATGATTAATATGATTGAAGCAAACTTGAAGGATGGAGGTGGGTGGGGTGGGGAAGCAGGTGACCGTGGTACAGAAACAGCTACTACTCAGGGTGAAGCATATTGCTGTCATGTGAAATCAGGAAACTGGGGTTACCAAGTACTCCAGTTTTTGAAGAAACGCCAGATTTTTGTGTACAATTTTCAAATAGTGATAGTTAATTCAATTTTTTTTTTAAAAAATGCTTTATTGTTTTTTTTAAATAAAAAATAAATAAAGCATGGTAGCTTCCACTTCAGAGTTTCTAATTATTTTTTATTTGAAATCTGAGAAAACAGGATTAAGAGGAAACGTTTCTTGCCGAAAAGGTGCATACAACTAGTTAATGGCAAAACTCTAACAAAGCTCACATTTCCCAAGGCCTTGGTCCAGGGATCTCTGACATCCTTCCCCATGGTGTTTTGCATCCCCTTTACATCTATTTGTAGTCTGTCCCTAAATGCTGTTATTCTGTGTTTTCTGGTCCATCCTTGCCGCTACCATGCTTCTTGGCCCCCACTACCTCATAATCTCCTCAGTAGAGGCTCTCCTAAAACAATCCACCCTGCCTGTTTGCTAAAATCTTACTGACTTTCTTAATATTTTATCACACCCCTGCTCTAAGTCCTTCAAAAATTATGTCTGCTCAGCTTTCCCCTGGGCTATATCAACAGCACCCCCCAAAATGTGGTGCACTGACTTACACTGCCTTGTCGCAGATGAGTGAGTAGAAGTTCAGCTCCCCCAAACTCAGCCCTGTTTTCATCCTTCCTGGATGTTAAAAGCAGGGCATCAACTAGCTCTGTCTCATGGCATCTGTGTAGAGGTGTAAACTCAGCTCCCCATTAAGGCCTTCTGACACCAGAGAAAGAGGAAGCAGAGGGCTGAGTCATACACACCAGCTTAGCTGCTGCAGGTTCTGGGCAGAAAGCTTGGCTCCCCACTGAGCCCTGCTGATACCTGGGGTGGGGAAATCAGGAAACACTGACTTCTTCAGTCTGTGCCAGATGGGAGTGGAGGCTGGGCTAGACCTCCCTGATATTACTCTGGCAGGAGAACTGGAGCAATGCCTACTTCTGGTGGAAAGATCAGCTCCTGCCAAAACCATCCAGGCAGAGGAACCAGAACACCAACTTTTTCCTCTGAGTGGGAGATGGAAGATAAGGATCCTACTCAGCCTCATAACTTTCTCCTGGCCAAAAAAAAAAAAAAAAAAAAAAAATTGGAGCACCTCCATCAGCTTCCATGGAGGTGGTATAAAAGGGTGAAATGCTTCTCTCCCTGACTTCACTTGGTTTCAGCCTGCATTTAAATAGATATGCTAATTGACCAGAGGAGTTTTGTCTGGGAGTTGAGTAACTTCTCATCTGACAGACTGAAAGCAAAGAGATTTGGAGATTTTCAGCTCTTCCTGGGATCCCCCACCTCTTGCCATGCTTTTTCTCCCTTCCTTGGATATATAGGCTATATAGGGTACTGGAACTTGGGGCACTCTTAAGATGGATTTGAAGTACTCCTATGGCTCCCATCTTCTCATTATGGTGCTATTTTGATAAATAAAACCTTTGCTTATTCCAAACTCTAACCTACTGAATATTAAATATTTGATGCACTGAGCACACAGGCCTTGTGACAGCAACAAATGAGGACAAAGGAGGGATGGAAGATCAGCTTCCTGATCATCCTTACTAAAACTAGAGAAAAGGGGGCAGTTTTTCTGTTGGTGTTTGGATGGAGTAAGGCTAGTATTATCAAAATAATTTTTCTGTTGTTAAGCCATCTTTTTCCTTGTCCTATGGCTATAAGAACAGGCTTTTTTTTTTTTAGCTTTTATTGTCGGTGCCTGTGTCAATTTGAATGGGAATTATCTGTCTAGAACATATGAGAGACAATAAAGAAACTCATTGCCACATCCTTCTTTAAATCTTGAGGTCCCTAGATCATCTGCCTTATTTCTGTGCTTGTTTGTTGTGGCACCTCCAGAGTTTTTAATTGTAAGAGGGAGGATCTATAAAGAATGGGGCTACCTCACCTGGCTGGAACATGAAACATATTTAGAAATGATTATTGCAACAAACAAAGTGTAAAAAGATATTTTATGAGACAAAGAAAATGTGGACTGAAGATTAGTTGATATTGAGGAATTACTGGTTTGGTGTGATCATGATATTGTAGCTATATCAGAAAATATTCTTATTCTTTATAGATGTTTTCTATAGAAATGTTTTAGTGGTAAAATGATATGATGTCAGGAATTTCCTATGAGAGAGAAAAGAAAGTGAGGGAGGTAGGAAGAAAGGGAAAAGCAAAGAAGAAAGAAAGGAAGGGAGGAAAAAGGAAAAGAGAAGATGTAAGGAAGAAAAGAAAGGAGGAACAGATTAAGCAAGTAAGCAAATATAGAAAGATGCTGTTAACTGATAATTGTTGAAGCTAGCTGATGAGTTCACGGTGTCATTATATTATTTTTCCTACTTTGAGGAATTGCTAAAAAATTGTTTGTTGTTTGTTTAAAGACTCACCCTGGCTACATGGAGGATAGATTGGAGGGAATAAAATAAGAATTGGAGTTAGAAGTTAGGAGCAAATGCAGTCAACCAAGTAAGAGATAACGAAGGTTATGACTAGGGCAGTAGCACTGAGATGGAAAGAAGACGAAAGAGTAAGCAGAAAATACAAAAATTTGTGGTGATGGTTTAAAAAACAAAAATTTGAAGGAAGACAGGCAGGTTTGGCTTGAGCTACCTATGATGGGAAAGATAAAAGAAAATCTAGTTTTGAGTGGAAATAGGTAAATAATGGGGAAATAAAAATCTGTTTGAATATGTAACACTACGAAGTAGAGATACATAGGTAGCAGATAATATAAAATCTGAGGTTTAGGAAAGAGGTATAGGTTAGAAATGGTATAGTATTGGAACTTGTTATAGAGATGTTATATGAAATCATGGGAGTGGTCGAGAAAATTAAAGGTAAAGAAGAGAGGGGCTCAGGACAGAGCCCTACGGAACCTAAGTAACTACAGGTCAGACAGAGGAGACTTTTCTTAAAAGTGGCTGAGCAACAAGAGTGCCTCACTCCTGGATCTCGGTTTCTAACTACTCTTTATTCATTCATTTATTCATTTATTGGTCAATTTGATATGAGTTAAATTAATAAATTGACTGAACCCTTAATCCATTATGATTAGTGTCCTTATAAGAGTAACAGAGAGACAAACAGGAAGAACAGGAAGAACACCATGTGAGGAATAAAGCAGAGATTAATTATACAATCTGAAAGTCAACTGTCATGAGCAAAAAGGAGACAGAGAAGGATTCTCCCCTAGAGCCTTCTAGGAGTGCATGGCCCTGCTGACACCTTGATCTCAGACTTTTAGTCACCAGAACAATGAGACAATAAATATCTGTTGTTTTGAGCCAGGCAGTTCATGGTAATTGGTTACGACAGCTCCTAGGAATCTTATATACCGTGCATTTATTTATTCAAAAACATTTAAAGAAGAAAAGAAAAAAAAAAGCTCTTTCCCTTCTCTCTTCTTTTGTTTTCTTTTCTAAAATTTTAGTCCTACAGCTCCAGAGACCATTACCGTTCCCCTAACTAACCATGGGGTATTGGAACCCAGATGGTGTGAGGAGGGCATCCCTGAGGAGTTTGGAATAAAGTGTCAGAGCATAACCAAGTCAGCAGGGCTTGCACTTGAGGGGACTAGAAATGGGAAGTCAGAGTGCCACCTGGGTGAAGAGGATATCCATAGTTGAGGGCAGCCCTGCAGGGGGTGTCAATGTGGGGTGAGGAGAGCAAACGTGCATAGGGGACACCAGATGAAGAGCATCAGAGCTTGAGTTGAGTGTCAGGGAAAATGTGAATTGGTAACAAGTAGGTAACCCAATTAAGTAAATATGTTAAGAAAAACAAGGACCAAGATTTCTCATTCTCAGAGAGGGAATCACAACAAAAAAAAAAGACAACTAGAGTGAACTCTGTGAGGGACCAGAATTGGAGGTATCAGTATAAACTCATGGTTTTGAATAAATATAGATAAATAAATGTAAATATGTGTGTATGGGTGTGTACATACACGTACATCTATTTTGTTAGCTCAGTTTTCGCAGAGGGCAGTAAGAGTACCTAATGCCCAGATCTTTGTTTCTAAATACCATTCTCTACTAAAAGGATCCAGAAACTCTTTGGAAAAATGACGGTTGCACAGCTGGGGCTAGAAAAGTATAAGATGACTGACACCAAAAAAAAAAAAAAAAAAAAACCCTTAAAAAACAACAAAAACATATCAAAGGAATGCAGAAGTTATGAGCTCCCATTGGCCAAATAGAAGGAACTTTGAATAAAATAAAATGCTATTTACATATTACTGAATAAAATTAATTCAATCGAATAAAATCGAAACCATGAATATAAAAATATAAGTAAATAAATAAATTGTGAGTTTGATGAAAAACAGAATATTTACATAGTTTAATATATATTCTAAAATAACTCTAAACAAAGCACTTATAAATTACAAGTAAAAAGAGTAACTTTACAGCAGAGAAATCTGGCAGACACCACTTTAATCAAATGATTAAAGTGAAAATCTTTAATAATGTGATAACTTGAAATCAAGTGTCACCTGATAGACTCTAATTAGAAGAACAGGATAGTACTTCAGAGTAATATTCCCATCGATGACATATAATCTAAATCTAATCATCAGGAAATGTCAGGCAAACCTAAATTGAGGAACATTCTGCAAGATAACTGGCTGTTAATCCTCAAAAGTTATCAAGGCTGTAAAAGTGAAAAAAGACTGAGAAAGTATTCTAGAGCAAAAAAGATGAAAGTAACTAAATGCAACAAATGATCCAGAAATTGATCCTTTTTCCATAAAGAATGTTATTAGGAGAGTTGACAAAACTCGAATGAGTTCTGTGGTTTATGTTTAGTAATATATCTGTGTTAATTTTCTGATTTTTATGGCATAGTGATTATGTAGAAGAATGTCTTTATTTGTAGGAAATACACATTAAAATATTCAGCAGAGACTGGGCATTATAACTGCAACTTCCTCTTAAGTTGCCCAGAATAAAAAAGTACTTACAACTTTTCTATAAATTTACAATTGTTTCAAAAAAAATGTTTTAACCATAAAATGGAGAAAGGAAAACCTCTTCAATAAATGGTGCTTGGAAAACTGGAAATCCACCTGCAAAAGAATGAAACTAGATTGTTGTCTATCACCGCACACTGAAATTAAGTCAAAATGAACTAAGGACCCTAATATAAAACCTAAAACAAAAAATTGCATAAAAGTAAACATAGATACTAAACTCATGGATCTTGAATTTAGAGAGGATTTTGTGAATTTGACCTCAAAGGTAAGAGAAGTAAAAGCAAAAATAAGTGAATGGGACTATATTAAACTAAAAAGCTTCTGCTCAGCAAAAGAAACCATCAACAAAGCAAAGAGGGAACATCTGAATGGGATTGTATATTTGCAAACAACACCTCCAGTGAGGACCTAATATCCAAAATATATAAAGAACTCATACAACTCAACAATAAAACAAAATTCAAATAAAAAATGGGCAAAAGAACTGAACAGACGTTTCTACCAAGAAGACGTACAAATGGCCAACAGATATATGAAAAGATACTCAACTTCACTAGCTGTTTGGGAAATATAAATCAAAATTACAGTGAGATACCACCACACATCTGTTAGAATGGCTGTCATCAATAGGACAAGTAACAATAAGTGTTGCAGAGGTTGTGGTGAAAAAAGGAGCCCTCAAACACTGCTGGTGGGAATGTAAATTGGTACAGCCACTATGGAAACAGTATGGAGTTTCCTTAAAAAACTAAGAATTGAATTACCATGTGATCCAGCAATCCCTCTACTGGGTATTTACCCAAAAAACCTGGAAACATTTATCTGCAAAGATAAATGCACCCCAATGGTCATAGCAGCATGATTTACGGTGGCCAGGACATGGAAGCAACACCGGTGTCCTACGATAGATGACTGGATAACGATGTGGTACGTATATACAATGGAAGATTATTCAGCCACAGGAAGAGATGAAAAACTGCCATTTGAGACAACATGAATGGATCTTGAGATAATTATGCTAAGTGAAATAAGTCAGACAGAAAAACCTGAAGAAAACCATATGATTTCACTCATGTGTGAGATATAAAACTGAAAGCAACAAAGATGACAAACAGAGACTCCTGGACAAACAGACCGTGGATTAATGCTTACCAGAGGGAATGGGGAGATGGAGGAGGTTGGTAGGGGTGAAAGCAGCTAAATATTTGAGGACATAAGAAAATCTAACTTTGGATGGTGAACACAATGCAATACACACACACACACATGCACATACATATTTATATATGTATGTATTTATTTACATATATATATATGACATACTGTTGAATTGTACACTTGAAACTTTTTTGATTTTATTAGTCAATGTCATCCCAATAATTTTCAATTAAAAAATATTTTAAACCTTCTTATGCAAGGCCCACTTTGAGATACTGTGCAAAATACCAAATTCTAGAATTGCAAGACCTATTTACAAAGAATTTACAGTGGAGCAAAGAAGCTGAGACACGTAGACATATTCCTTGTAAAATGAAATTGAGCCAGGAGTCAGATTTAACTGAAAATTCCTCACCCTGATAGAGTTCTTTCTGTACCATATATCACAAGTATTAAGGAAGGTTAACACCACTTTAAAAAAAAAAATGTTTGTTCCAACCTGATCCAGTTTATTTGCAATATTGTATCCATGAGGAATACTTGATTACTTAAATCCAATGCCCTGGTAATTGACTAGTGTGGGGGTTCACCCATTGCCCAAATTTATAAAGGAATTTATAAGTGAAAAAAAAATGAAGTTCCAGAGAACAAAGATAACCTTTTGTTCATACTCACTATGCCAGTTTCCAGAATAACATTTCTTTTCCAGAGTAGTAATCATCCCCCACAGAAAGGTAATTTCTAAGACAGAAGAGGCACCAGAGTCAATTTGTTTCATTGTTTTTCAAGTCTCCTAATAAAGCAAGGAGCAGTGTGATCACTAGAAGCCACAGCTGGGTAGTTCTCAGGCATGTGTATCGAAGGAAATTTCTCCAACTTTATATCTAAAAAAGAGTTTGTGCCATCACTTCACTGTTAAAGCAGTAGATAAATGAGTGCATTTCCAAGCAGGTACCTTGTCGGATACAGAAGATTTAGTGGCAAGAAAAAGAAAAAAAAAACACGATCAGCAAATTAAAATGCTCTCTCACTTCTGAATTCCAGTGTCATTTAAATTTTTCTCTGGTTCCTCCATCTATTATGTTGTAGCATTTAAAATAGGACAATACATCTACCCACCTTGGATTTCTGTTTCATTGTTAAGAACCCTCTTTGCTTTTCACAACTTGTAGTCAGCACTGTAGATACCATTTTCTTGCTGACACCTTTTCATTTATTTTACCCTTCAACTTTTCACTGGGAATTAATCTTGATTTTTTTTTTTTAAGTCATCCTCAGTAATTTAAAGTGATAGCTTCTATGCCACTCTCACTACTGAATAATGGATCTTAGATATCTTACTACCTAAATATTCTGTAGAAGGTTCTCTTTTTCAATTAGATACTGCTATTATGTTAATCAAGCAATTGGGAACAATAGTTTCTCCATGGCTACTACCAGGCTCAGCAGCCTATAGTATTGTGGTAAGTAGAGAATGGGCTGAGGGGTCATAAATAGAGACTGGACTCTAGAAATTCTTGTATCCACCTCCACCTGCCCAACACCTCTCCACACCCCACATCTCACATCCCCATAATCTCGGGCACACTTTTCCTTGATCCTTCTAAAAAATAATCCAGCCAGAAACATCTGATAAGCATCTAAGCAATGTATGGAGGGACAGAAAAAAAGTAATAAATCATGTACATGTAAGAACCTTACAAGCTAGCTAGAAAGACAAAGCATAAAACTAGGGAAAATGTCAATAATACAAGGCTATCTCATTATTATTTAATAGCCACATATTCTAAATTCTCCAGAATAGTATCAATTTAAAATATTCTCATGCACTGTCACTTTATGTGTTAAAACAGATCTTAGCATAGAGTTTAGGTATAACATCACTGAGAGATCTGAAGTCCTGAATTAGAATGAGTTTTTGCCTACTGTATGACTTTAGGCGCTCTTAATTTCTCTGAACCTGTAAAATGGGAAAACTAGTGCCTACATTTAGAGTCAAAATGAGGATTATATTTTCTGAAGTAACTTACGGCAAGTTTCCAGTTATAATGAACAATTACATCAGTATGTGTGAAAGTGTACATTCAGAATTTTTATCGGAAAATCCTGTCTCCGTAGCATATGTCAGGAACTATGCTAAGGGGCTGACATTAATACTAATGTTAGTATTATAAATATATAATAAGTATACTTACAAACTTTTCAAAGTATAAATAAATAAAACTACATATAGAGGCTGGCCCCAAAGTTTTGACCAATAGGGGTGAATGATCAACAAAATTTAGAGACATCTGACAGATATATAAGCAACTAGTTACTGTAACGAGTTAAAAGATTCTGTGGTGGTGGTGGGAATTAAGTGTGGCTGGAAATTCACCGGTAAAGTTAACATGGGAAGAAAATTTCAGGCAGAGGCAACGAGTATGTGCTTTTGGTAAGACAAAGCCGTGTTGAAATACTGACTCCATCACTTTCTAGCTGCGTGCTGTCAATCTCCTTGTTTGTATGTGGAAATCCTACCACCCACCCCAAGGTTGCCTAAGGACCAATTTTTTAAAAATTAAATGAGAAAATATGCATTAGTTCAATGCAGGTCCCTTGCTCCAGGTCTCTTCTTTTCCCCTTATCTCAGAAGGATGCTCCCGACTGAAATCTCTGCACACACCAGATGGACAAAGCACACAAGGGTAACCAGAGCTCGGAATCCTTTTGTTATTGCTGCTCAAACATTTGTCTGTGGTTTATGCCTGGGTTTCAGCCCCTATGACCACTCACTTTAGTGGGTACTGGAGTCTGCTGTCTGCCTGCGTGGACTTCTGCCCCTCTGTATGACTCTGAACCATTGTTAACTATAGTGCACCTTTCTTGTTTTTTGTTCACTCATATCTTTTCTCCCTACAACTGGTGTCCTTTTGGCAAACCTATTTCTTATTTTGTTCATATAGTTCTGGGGATTATGGCTGGTCATAGCAACTTTTCCCTCCGGCTGGAGCAATTGGGACAAAGATGGAAAGCAATGTGAGTCAAAGAGAGCCAAACCCAAGGTGTTTATTGGAACTTGGCAGGAGAGACTTTCTCTTTCTTCTAGACAAGAAGTTCCAGTTGCCAGAGACCACCATTAAAATAAAATATTGGGCTGAAAGAAAAGTAACACATAACCAAGATATAAAAAAATGTTTTCTGAGGACTTTTTTGAAAAACTGGATCCAACAGTACCTGAAGCCAGTAGTACTACTATTAAATCTTTCCATGTATAAGCCAATAAATTTCTCTTTTCTTTTAACCTGATATTGATTTTCAGTCATCTGTAACTGAAAGAATCCTAATACTTCAGTAGTTTGTCAGTTGATCCAGTTTTCTGACTCACTTCTTTTAGTATCAGCTGCTTCCCTAGGCCAAATATCCAGCTTTACTACCTCCCTTGTTAACTGAGTTTATTATGAAGTACAGAATAAACTCCACCTGCTTTCTTAGCTCTACTGCATTTATAGTAATTGTGACAATTTCCCTTGTGTTTATGGACTACTTGCACAGTCTGAAGTATATGGTAAGATCCAAGTAAGTTGAATCTGCCACCTCCTTAGTTTTTGAGGGACACTGCCTTAACTACCTTCTCTCACAACCTCAATGCTGCTGCCTCTCCTCCTCCTCCTCCTCCTCCTACCACTACAACTAATACTAATAACAGCAAAAATAATAACAGCCATTTAATGAGCACCTACTGAGTACCAGGCACAATTTTTTTAGCAGCTTGTTTAGTAGGCTGTAACCATCATTTAAAAAAAAAATAGACTAAAATAAGATAGATAAGAATGGGAAGAAATGGAATCACACAGAAAATAAAATATCAGAATCCATCCATCCGAGGCAGTAAGAATAATTATTAAGTTTGGAAATTTTTCCTTTATATTGTGTGCCTAAGTGTGTTGATGAGTGCCAATTTGCAATATGAAGCATATTTTTTAATGTGAGTTGAGATGAAAAGTTATACAGTTAGTAAGTAACAGAGCCAGCTGACTGTTCCAACCATATAGCATTTGTAGATAAGGAAATGATGTTTGAAGAAGTAATGTGGAAAAAATGATAATGCCTACCATAAATCATGATGGTTAAATCATATAATGCAGCTGTCTAGTATATAGCAGAGCATAATGAAAGTTAGTTAACATTAAATCACTTAGCAGTTGTTTTTTCATATAACATTATATTATATACAAGTTTCCATTTCTTTAAGTACTCTTTTACAACAGCATGTTAAATACCTGCAATATATTTCTTTGTTTTATTCACAATGATCTCTTTGCCCATTCAACCTTATATTGTGAGACGCTAAGGTTGTTTCCATCTTTTTGCCATTTACAACAATTAGCAGCTTATAGCACAATCTCCATGTATAAAGATTTCCTTAGGATGAATTCTGAGAAGGAGATGGCTAAGTCAAAAGTAATACACACATAAACTTCAGAAAGTCTAAGCCAGTTTACACTTCCCCCTGGCTACTTCTCTCAGTCTGACATTTGTAAAAAGGAGGCATTTGTCAGGAGGTTTCTAATAACCTACAAACCCATTTGTAGGGCAAGTTGCTGCTGTAAGACCAATTAAGCTAGCTTTGGGCAAAACTCACCGAAGCACTCCAGAGCCTCATCTCCAACTCTCCTCGTCTCCATCTCATTCCTGCTCGTGAGGTAGCTCTGGGTCTCTCCTTGGGGTCCAGTCAGGCACCTGTATAATGTTTTGGTGGATGGGGGACCGCAGACACGAAGGCAGTCCCTTAAGAGCAGGATGGCACTGAAATATGCCTCTCGTCTCGTGTCGTAGCTGTCGTGTCGTAAGTTGGGGCTGTCGTAAAGTTGCTGCCATAGTGGTAGCAGCGCCATAGCTGCCTTAAAGTCACATCACAAGGCGCTACTCCAAGTTTGTGGTGATGCTGGTGTAAGAAGCCTACTGCATCTCCAGTCACATGTAAGTGTAGCACATACGACTACACACAGTACGTAATCCTTAATGATAACGAACAACTATGTATTTACTATATTATACTTTTTATCGTTTCTACTTGTAAGGAAAAAAGTTTGTTGGAAAACAGAGACAGCAGCCTCATACCTCTCTCTCTCTCTCTCTCTCTCTCTCTCTCTCTCTCTCTCTCTCTCTCTCTCGTGCCTATAGCCCCTGGTCTTCCTAGATGGCCTCCCATCCAAGTACTAACCAAGCCTGACCTTGCTTAGCTTCCGAGATCAGACGAGATCAGCACATTCAGAATCACGTGGCCATAGACCACAGCTGCCCCTTTTAGATAATGCAGGTATTTTCCAGGTTTCCACAGTTCTCTCAGGACTATTTGTAAGGATAGGAGACCTTTTGGCCTCTGTAGACTTGTTAGTTTGAGATCGTTCATTGTCTTAAGGACTGATGATGAACTTGCCCACCCACTATGCTGTTGTACTCAATATGGTAACTATCAAGCTGACCCGGTACTGCCCCTGGCCTCCATATGGCAAAAATTCCGTAAATTGTGGCTAAGAAGTAATTGCTTGGTCAGCAGCTACTTCCCAGAAATTCCATCTGCAGAGTCAACTGAATACCCAATTTGGCACATAAAGCTACAGAAAATAAAAAAATCCACCTTCTCCTTTATTATGGACTAAAAGATCTAGTAAGACACTTTTTTTTTAATTGGCAAAATCTCATCATAGACCTTTTCAGTATGAGCAGAAAAAATCAGTAGTCAAATAAAGAGACCAAAAGTCCAAAGGAAAGGGATTTTTCTGAGGAATCAAACAAGCATTCCCCAGGAAGTAAATTTACTCCAAGAAACCAAAAAAAAAAAATTCTCATTCATGGTCTCTTAGAGTCCAAAGGATATTGTCTCTATTAAATGAGTGGATTCTGAGGTCAGAAAAAGTTTTAACAGATGGAAAAGCAACTTCTAAATTCTCTTTATCTGCTTTTAAAGTCAGATTCATTGAAGTATAACCTACATAGAGTAAAATTCATTCTCTTTAAATGTACAGTCCCCATGAATTTTGACAACCTTTTTTTGACGCTCTGTGAAAATGGATCTGGGCCTTTATATATTTTTTGTTTGCTATCCAGCACTGAAGCTGTAACAGCAGAGAAAGCTGGAAAGACCTTGCAGAAAGAAAGGGTTTTGCTTCCTTAGGGCTATGTACTTCTTAGGCAGACTCCTGCAGTGTGAGTGGGTGGCTGTCTCCAGCACCAGATGTCTGCAGCACTTGCAGCTTTTGGAGGGCTCAGCTTTTGCAGTGCAAGGTAGCCAGTAGCACCCCTGAAGTCAGAAACTCCCCACCCCCATGCAGTCTCACTTGTAGACTTTTTTAGAGGAGTGCTTCTGCCTCCTGCAGTGCTGGCAGCTTCTCCAGCTTCAGGCTTCTACAGTACTCTCAGCTTCTCCAATGCTCAGATACTGCAGTGTGCAACTCACACAAGTACCCCATGGTCAGAGCTTGCCCCAGTAACCCCTTGGAGGGGTTTGTAGCAAAATGCCTCCAATAAGACCCCTCTCTGTCAATAG
This sequence comes from Cynopterus sphinx, assembly GCA_030015415.1. Classification (NCBI taxonomy): domain Eukaryota; kingdom Metazoa; phylum Chordata; class Mammalia; order Chiroptera; family Pteropodidae; genus Cynopterus; species Cynopterus sphinx. The sequence goes on from CM057380.1 coordinate 20,016,352, forward strand.
CTTTCCTTGTCACAATAGAGGGCAGATTTCTAGCAAGTTCCACCAGCACAACATTGTAGTGACTCCTCTGCCATCCAGTGAGCCAGGGCAGCTCCTTATTCAACAAGATCTGGATCTTAGCAAACACTCTCCCAGGGTCAGGCTCATGCTTGAGTGCTCCACTTCAATCCCATGAGTAGTGGGTACTCCTTATATTTGCTATTTCTGTATTTTTTAGAGCTCTCTTTCCTTCTTGCTAGACATTTCTAATTAATTGTCATCTATAATTATTTATGTTAAAATTTCTCTGTTCAAATTACTGTGTGGTTTATCACTTCTGATTGGATCCAGACTGACACAATGTATTTCAGTGTGCATGATACAAACTATTCAATTCAAGAAATTAGAAAAAAGAACAACAAATAAAGAACCAAGAAAAGGTAAAAAAAAAATACTAAAAATAAAAGAAGTTAATAAAGTCAGTAGGATTGATAAATACATTTGAAAAGAATGGGAAAACAATGTAAATTCAAATAGACAAGCTTGTATGGCAATCTTAAATAAATAATGCCCAAGTGCAGAATATTTAAAATAGGACAGAAAATATAACTGACCTTAGAAATGGAGATTAAGAGCAAGAATTAAAGGCAAGAATTAAACGAATCTAGGAAAATACAAGACTGAAAACTGACTCAAGAAAAGCTATAAAATCTAAACAGATGAATAATCCTGAAACAAGTATAAAGATGTCCCTTCCAAAATGCCTGGTTCAGTTACTTTCACTGTTACCTTGCCAGCTTTCAAAAAAAAAAAAAAAAAAAAAGTCTCACGATATTTAAACTATTTCAGAGGATAGAAAAAGACAAGCTACTCAATTTAAGACTTCTCTGGGCCTCACAGTAAAGTACAAACAGTAATACCTGATAAAGTGGTAAGACTACAAGTTAATAAACAACTGGTTCAGTGATTTATACTCTGTAAAGTGAGGGCAAGAAACAATATTTGTTAAGGTCTCTATTACTAGTGCCAAAACGCCTATTCTAAGACAGACCTCTGGCCGTCAGAGTTCCAGAAGAAAACAAAGGTATTTCTTTTTATAATCTAGAATGGGATAGGCCTAAGTATGATGTAAAAGAAAATATTGAAACATTTTATTCAGGTCTGTATAGCAATGAGCACATAAACATGGTCAAAAGACAACAAAATGGAAAAATATTTTCAAAATGTAATCAACGGACTTTTCCTAGATACACAAGGGGCTTAAATAAGAAGAGGATAAACCATCCAACATTAAAATGCAAAGGATATGAACAGCTAGCTCATAAAAGGAATGCATATTACATTATACATGCACACAGACACATGTTAGAGCTTTGGCCAGGAAAATCTCTTTTTGCTCGTTTATATTCTATTTATCATGTTCTCAAGAAAGCTTTCCAATCTTCCCCAAGAACTCCTTTTGTATCTCTAACTTGATACCAATCTTTTTATCCCCTCTGTTCATATGGAATACTAAGGATTTCTTTGAACAAATAATATCTGCATGTGAAACAATTAATATTACCCAAAGCAAAACTAACATTTTCTCAAAATGAGGTCTAAGGACTACCTGCTTCAAAATCACCTGGATTCTTTCGTAAAGCGCACATTCTTGAGCCCTGCTGTACACCACAGAATGAAAATCTTCTGAAGACCAGAGGACCAGGGTGGTCTGGACAGGAGCTGACTTTGAGTGCTTGGAAAATGTTTTTCAGGTGATTCATATGTGCATTTGATTTTGCGACTCCTGCCCTTGTGAATCAATAATAAAATGTCTGCCTTTGTTTTGATTAGTGTTTACAAAGTGTTTTTCCCAGCACTTTCTAAATCTATGCTCATCTCCAATTCAGGTGATTGTCAGGTTTAGTATATCAGCCCTACTTAAAAATAAGAAAAAGAAACTCAGGAAGATTTAGCAACTTGCTTAGAGACTCACCTAGAAAATGTTGGAACTCAGAGTCTATAGTCTTTTCACAACTTCAAACTCCATCTCCATCCTACTCAAAGAAACCCCCTAAAAGTCATGTTTCTTCATTTTTGTAGAGCCAACTCATGGTGGTTCTAGGGAACAAATGGATAGCAACAGGTGGAAACAGCAGCAGTGAAAGATGAAATCACTGCTGGAACTCATGGCTCTGTGAGGTTAGAGCAGATTTTACAGAAGTGGAAACTGACGGCAGGAGAGGTGCATGATCACACAGCTGCTCCTAAAAGTAGGCAGGGCCAGAAACACGTCATCTATAATAAGAAACAGCAACAGAGTTAGAGAAACCCTTTGAGAAGATGAGATAGCCAACTTATAAAGAAAGGGAGGTGCTGGCTGAAACACCCAACCTGAATTGAGCACAAGCTTAGGAGTGGCTCAAGTACAACCAGGCCAAACAAAACAGAAACAGCCTCATAGATACAGGGAACAAACTGATGGTTACCAGATGGGAGGGGACTTGGGGGTCTGGGTGGAAAAGGTGAGGGGATTAAGAAGTATAAATTGGTAGTTAAAAAAAAATAGTCACAGGGATGTAAAGTACAGCACAGGGAATAGAGTCAATAATGTAATCACTATGTGTAGTTGCCAGGTGGGTACCAGACTAATGGGGGATCACTTTGTAAATTATATAAATGTCTAACAGCTATGCTATACACCTGAAACTAATATACAATAAGATTGAATGTTAACTATCATCGAAAAATAAACATAATTTCTAAAAAATGAGCAACCAGGCCACAGACACTATGCAGCAAAAATAGCAGCAGTCATAAGAAAAGCCACAATGACCCCAGACCAGAGACAAGGTGTCACACAGGCGCCCAGAGCCGCTGCATCCCCAGAGACCTTAGTCTGAGAGGTCACAAGTTTCCACAGTTCCCTTCTGCCCAGGTGCTTGAGAATTTCCCCTGCAGCTGAATTTGCTCTCTTGATCCACAGCCAGGCCTAGGAGCCCCAGCACATGGCCCCTTAGAGGCTCTGGTAGCCTCCTCCACCAATGTGCCCTGTCACTTCTATGTCAGGGACTTCATGCCACTGTCCAAATGTTTCAGAGTCTGCTCTTTGTCTCCAAGCCCCTTTAGTGGCTCTATATGTGCCTCTCCCCATGAGCCCCATGATACCTCCGCCCTCAGGTAGAGCTGGCTGTCTAGATAGGAACTATACCAGTGCTGACACATTTCCAAGTTTTTAGAAAAGTCTGTCCACTGAAATGAGCTGTTGATCCTTCAGGGAAATGCTGACAAAACCCTGTGACAATTGTTGGGGAGATTCTTCCATCTCGTTGCCTAAAGATGCTATTTGTTCATTTTCATTCCATAGTGAGACTACACCACAGTTTTAAATTCTTTCTTTCATTGGTAGATAATTAGGTAGTTCCCCATATTAGGCATGTTACAAAAATGTTGCTATGTTAATAAATTTCTATCGGATATCTAGAAGTGAAATTGCTGAATATTCAACTTTAGAAGATAATGCTAAGGAATAACCTATAATGGATTAACCAATTTATTTATTTACAGACAATATATAAGCATTTCCTGTTGCTCAGGATCCTCATCAACGTTTAATGTTGTGAGACTTGGAAATTTTAGCCAATCTGTTGACTATATGGTTTTAATTTTCATTTCTCTCATGAGAGGGCACTTTTCATATGATTTTAGCCATTAGTACTCTTATGTGAAGTGTGTGTTCAAGTATTTTCTCAGGTTTTCTAAATAAATGAGTTTTTTACATATTTTAGATACCAGTCTTTTTCCAGTTATATGTGTTACACTTTCTCAAATTCTGTTGCTTGTCATTTAATTAGTAATTTTTAAAAACATATTTACAATGAAACTTTTATTCTTCAGGAAATAGATAATTTATTCCTTAAGACTAGAATAAGTATTATTTGGTGGAAAGGGATTAACAAAGATTACACATTCTGTATCCTATTTTTCTGTAATGCTAGAATTTTTATAATGATCACATATTCCTTCAACCAATATTCACTGAGTACCTAATATGAGCCAAGAACTGCTCTAATCCTAGAGATTCATTACTGAACAAGACAAAGACTCCTGGTGTCATGGGAATTATAAGGTGAGATTCAATATTGCTTCAATTTAAATATCTATGCATATAAAACATATTCTTATTTAGTTTCTATAAAACTTTCATTTTGAACTTTTCAATACCTGTATATAAAAACAAACTCAGAATTCACATTTAAAAAGATAAGCAAAACCTTTTCCTCAAGGGTTACTCTTGACATGTTATTGATTTCAGCAACAAATTTTCCAAAAGCTAACTGAATTTAGGTCCCAGTTCTCCCTAACAGATACAGATTATGCAAAACCATTTAAAGAAATATATTTTAAAACATCTTATTGTAATGAGTCATCTTAAATCAAAGATGCAAATAGTTTAAATGCGTCGGTTTTGAATTAAACTTGTCTATTGTCATAATTTAAATTTTTTTGAGTTCATAATACCCATATAGTAGAATAAATCAATGAGTATACAGTGTTTGCGAGTGAGTATACCTCATTTCCACTCAGAAGTTGCTTACTCCGGTGCTCTTCGCCCAGGTAGCGAGTAGGTGGCTTCTTGTGTGTCCTTCAGGAGATGTTCAGTCACATGCAAACATGTAAGAATTATGTGTGAACTTTACGTTTTAACTATTTTGTGCTGCTGGGTGAAGTTAACAAGCAGGGGCTGCAGATTTCTGGGGTGGAGATGAGGGTATGTGATTTGAAATGAAGGCAAAGTGACAGCCTCTCCCGAGTTCAGAATTGGGCCAGGGGAAGCCCGAAGGGCAGGGCCTTGGCTAAACCTGGTGCAATGCTGGTGCAAGCATCCTGAGCATCTTTTGGAAGCTCCAAGGAAGTGGCAATGCCCTCTACTGAATTGCTGTTGCACCCCTCCTGCCTCAGCCCAAGCTTCAGAATGAACATTTATGTAAAAACTTCATTTCCCCTCGTTCTGCCCTTAAAAACAAATGACCGCTAATACATGCCACTTCCACTTCCTAGGCAGTTCCTGCTTCTCGCCGTGTACCATTACACTTTCAGGAGCCCTATTCCTACCTGCTCAAACCCATCTTTCCCCTGTCTTCCCCTCTGTTTAGCTTTCCTGTCTATAAACTTAAGGTGATTTCCTGTCTCTTTCCGTTAGTTTCTACCTACCCCCACTTTTGGTTTTCTAAGCTTCGGCCTCCCTTGTAAGTTCAATAGCCAGTGTATATTGGGAAGGTATTTTAGATCCATAAATTCAGCAGACTTGGAGGAACCAAGTTAATATATGTGATACATATTCATTAATATTCCTCAGCTCTGCACTTCAAAAGTATCTCCAAAATAGGGTTTCCAGATTTAGCGAATAAAAATACAGGATGCTCAGTTAAATGTGAATTTCAGATAATGAGTAATTTATGACTATAGTATGTCTGATGCAACTTTTAATCTGTATTCAATCTGCCAATCTTATTTCAAAACTAGCTGAGCAGTTAAATTCAACAATCCTTCTAATCTGCATGTCTTTGCCCTAAAAACAAAGTTCCAATCCTCCCTTCAATGACTGTGGCCCATGCACAGCAAAACACCCCCACCGATTTCAAAAGTGGGCATTTTGAGTAGTCTTGGTCCAGCACAGGAAGCATTTCAAAGTGGTTGCTAGGTGGCAGATCTCAACACTGGAAAGCATTTTAAAATTCTATTAGTACTGGTTAGTGAGAGTAGCTCAGTAATGAGCCCAAACGTGTATGATTTATAGAGCTTTCCTCTGTTACCATTTTTTTTTCTTCCACTTTAAAATCTATGGCAAAACTAAGTTTAAAAAACACTTCTAAAAAGCTTTGTCTTTTGAGCCAAATGCCAGAATGTCTAGGTAAACACAAAATTAAGTAATCACAGGCCTAATTTATTTCAGCTATTTTTTTTTATGCTGAATTTTTGAGATAGGTAAGCCTGGATTTCTTCCAAACAAATCTGGGCAGGAGAAAAATGGAAAGTATTGGATAGTTTTTAAGAATCCCCACATGATTCGTAACACAGTTTTACCTGGAAAATGGAATGCACACTATATATATATATATCACGTTCTTTTGCAATCAGTAAACTCTTCACACAAAAGAAACAGTGTGGCCTATTCAGGTACTTCTTTGTTCAAATTACTTAATACATTTCATGAAAAGAGTTGTGATTCTATATACTCTTGTGATTCTACATACTGTTGTGATAATCCACACAAAGTGCAGGATCCAGAAAAGAACAGAAAAAAGTTAAATACATACTGGGAAATCAATGATAGTGATGATGGTACCCCTAATACAATTTCCCCCCAAAGAAACAGAATTCTGCTAAGCTATGTTTATGTATAATTTCACCATTAAAATTGTATTAAAAGCACACTCTAACTTACATATAATAGAATCAAGTCATACTTGCATCTTTGTTCAATAAAGTGTTCTTTTTTACTACCTTACCTTTCCCAGGTATTAAAGAATGGGAACAAAGCAAAGAATTATGGAAATTTACATTGGAAGGACCTTTATTCTTCTTATTAGTGCTCAGATTTTGCAAAGAAATAATTTAAATGTTTATCAACAGATAACTTGCTCATAAATTATGTAATATTAGACGAAAATTTTAAAACTTGCTAGTATTAGACTTGCTTTTGACTTACAAAATGGCTATTCCATTTGAGTCTTCCTAATGCTACAAAGCCATTAAAAATCATGTGGTAGTTCTATGAGTATTGGCATGAAATGATATTAAAGGCAAATCATAAGGTACGGAACATTGTTATAGGATGCCAGTGTATGGATGTGTGTGTCTAGTGTATGTGGGGATATATATGCTTGTTCATGCTCACCATAAATCTGAAAATTTATAAAATACAGCAAACTGTTAACAATGGATACCTCTAGAGGACCAAGTAGGAAACTAAGAAACAGGAGCAGGAGATGCTTTTAACTTTGTACGAACCAAATTCTTACCACGTGAACATATTAACATTTTTTAAGAAAGGAAGGAAGGAAGAAGGAAGGAAGGAAGGAAGGAAGGAAGGAAGGAAGGAAGGAAGGAAGGGAAGGAAGGAGGGAAGGAAGGAAGGAAGGAAGGAAGGAAGGAAGGAAGGAAGGAAGGAAGGAAGGAAGAAAGAAAGAAAGAAAGAAAGAAAGAAAGAAAGAAAGAAAGAAAGAAAGAAAGAAAGAAAAACAGAGAAGAAAGAAAGACAGAGAAGAAAAAAAGAGAAGTAAAAAGAAAGAAAAGAAAAACCATCAGGGAAATTATTATTTAAAGGGTCTGTTTCAAGCCACATAGTGACTTTAGGCTAGAACCCACTAAAAAAAATAGCTGTTCAATTGCTTACCTCATCCCCACAATTCAAAGGACAGTAGCTCCTGGGGCCTGAACAGTTCTGAGAGTTACTCTACACACTGCCCTGGTTTTAATCACTCTGGTTGAATGAAGAGCATTCCCTCAAAACACGGTGTCCTTGGAGATTTAATATATCAAATGTGAATCGTTCTCACTGAAGTCACAGGTTAGCAGATAGGACGCTGCGTGCAAGGATTGGAAGCAAGAAAGAAACCTTTCGCCTCCTGAACCAGTTGTCTTACCATCTCCTTAGGTCCTGTCAAGGAGAGTCCTATGAGCCATTTTCAACACATTGCAACCCTTTCTCATGATAATCTTTTTCTTTACCCTTGGGTTAGAAAATAACAGAAGTCTATTCTAATGATTTGCTGATCAAGATAGGGGAAAAGTTAATCAGAAATTAGTTTTTGTACAATCATCTGTCAAGCCCCCAACTTCCACTTTTGTGTTCCATTTTCCTCCAACCAACAACTGTCCACATCAAATTATTCTAATCCATACAAGTGCTTCTCAAACTTTGCTGAGGAGGACTAACTTTGTTTTGCAGTTAGAGAACCATGGTCTTATAGATTAAGTGGCTTGTCCTCATTCCCACAGTAAGAAAGAGGCAGACACAAACTGAAACCCAGCTTCCTGACTTACAGCCAACTGTCCCCAGTCTGAAATAAAACTGTTTATTTCTTTCTTTCCCTCCAGCAACTGCCCTATTTTCCTCCCCCTTTTAACTCTCACAATTCCTACACTTGTACTTAACTATACTAACTTTTCAGGAGCTAGATGAATATTAGCTGACTAACAAGACTGCTAAGCTGACTTTTCTTTTGCTATCTCTTCCTTTTGAAGGCTTCTGTGGTTCTCTTCTAGTTGGATGAACCATGCTTGCTCCACCTACTCCTCCTGACGTTAATTGGCATTATCGCCAATTGATCAATATGCCATTATTGAAACACTGCAGGAGACGGAGAAAAAAAACAGTCCAACATTGGGGTGACATGTTTTATCTCAAAAAATATAAATACAAAGGAATAATAGAGTAACAAACAAATTTTTGCTCCTGCTGGGAAATCTCTTGGGGACCTTACTCTTCTCCATCTCACAGTATTTTACCTACTCTTCTGGCCCATTTCTATTCAGACTCCTTTACAAAAGCTTTCATAGAACTGGGAGCTTACCATGTATCTTACTCAGCTTGGGTATCCTGTATTATAATTTTAATGCTTCGTATGGAGTTAATCAGCTAAGTTACAAGCTTCAGAAAGATCTGGCCCAATGCTTGGCTCTTCAGTGGCACTCAATACATATTTATGGAATGTATAAATAAATGAAAAAAGAGTGCATGGTATAGAACTGCAAGGTAATAATACTAGTTAAATTACATTTCAATATTAACCTATTATGCCAGACACATAATTAGTGATCCACATAAATTTGTTTAGTAAATGTAGTAATAATTGGAATCTTAACCTCTGGTATCCTGCATCTTCATATCATTGAATACTTTAATATTGATGCAATGAGTAAAGGTGGTCAAAGGGTGCAAACTTATAATTATGAGGTAAATAGTTTCTGGAGATGTGATATACAGCATGGTGATCATAGTTAACAATACTGTATTGTATATTTGAAAGTTGCTAAAGGAGAAATTGTAAAGTTCTCATCACAAGAAAAAAATTATAACTAAATGAGGTAATGGATAGTAACTAAACTTGTAATCATTTCACAATATATACATGTTGAGTCATTGTGCTGTTTGCTTTAAACTAGTGTATTGTGTATTAATTATATCTCAATAACACTGGAAAATAGAATAATTTCAAAAATTAAAATTAAAAATAGATATCACTGGAATATACCAGTGGAATATACCATTCCTGATAATTCAATATACTGTTTTTCTCCAGTTCTAAGGAGCATTTTGGTCCCACATTTTAATATCACTGAAACAGGGATATGTCTTATCAAAGAAATAGCCATTGCCAGGTGGTAGTCATAATATTGTTGACATATTTGTGAACATGATCATAACTGTTTGAATAGTCATCATTTCACTGAGTTCAAAGCAATTTAGTACTATATTTGTAAAATCTATACGCCAAGAAATGCAATCAAAGACAGCAGAAATTGCTAGATGTGTCATATTAGGTGAAAAAAATTCCAAAGCAACAAGAGACTGATATAACCAATCATGTATCATACAGGACTTTAGTTAAAGCATTGAACTTTAAATTGTCAGAAACCCTGCTGGCCATTAATAGAGAAGTTAAATAGCTTGTAGTCACAGATGGTGCACCTGAACAAGAAAACTATGCTTTTAGTCAAATAAGATAGTGCAAACATCAAACTTGCAGAATGAGTGTCAGTGGCTAGGAAGCAAATCCCAGTGATAAGACTAGAACACCTTTTTAAGAAATGCTGCACTATCACACACACACACACACACACACACACACACACACACACACACGTTGCTGTGTGAAAAGGATTCAGAGGAATTAGGCTCAGTATACGGAATTTTTATACATATTCAATCAATTTATTTTGCTTATATATTTCTCTACATATGCAATTACTGAAAAATTTATGTCTAAGTCTAAAAGCATTGTTTCAATGAGTGCAAAACAAATATCCTATGTAATACTGGTTATGTCATAGTTTCATTAGCAGCATTCCTCCTTTCTTGGTGGTATATACAATCATAGATGTCTTAGGTTTGAATACAGATGATAAACTGAACAGGGGCTAAAACAAGCTGTAGGTCTGTGTATTTCCAGGCTTCTCTCAGTGAAGAAATAGAGTTTGGTGTTTGTGTGTTTGTTTATTTTTTATTTGTTTTTTGGTGAGTATTATGCTGTTGCTTAGGAATGAGATAGGAAGAAACTGTGATTTCTTTATAATTAACTACACTTACAGAATCGTCATAATTTGAAGAGAAGGTAGCTTTTCACATCACCACCTACTTCTTATCATAAGTCACAGATTACATTCTGAACTAGAAAGCATTTCATTTATCATTAAACATTTTTAACTCAAATTTATTACATTTTTCTAATGTAAAAATAATGTTAGTATTGAAAATGTCCTATATTAAAAATTGGCTATTGGTCACATTTATTCCAACCAAAATATTTGGTAAATTTATTTTCTTATAAAATTTTTGATGTCATTTCTTCTAGTTTACAAAATATCTCAGACCTAAGTAATGTGTATTCAATGCACAGCATCAAGTAAAAAACAATATAAAGAATGACAAACAACATACTTCATATCACCATCTAGAGATTTCCTTCTAATATTTTTGGCCATTACAGTCATTGTATCTAGGGCAAAAACAAGCAGCCTAACTTGCACACAGTGGATACTCACTACATCCCTGCTGAATGCATGAATGCTGAAAGAGGACTTGGAGAACAGCCCATATGTCTTGCTAATAGAATTAATTATAAAGATCTCATGGTCTACAAGTCACTTGTCTTCTCAAGTTTGCCTTATTCTTCTCACAAAGCAGGACCTTGGCTAGGGACAACCAACTCTCTGCTATTTGGCCACAGAGAACTCTGGGAGGGTTGGTCACTGTCCTCAGTTCACTCTTCATTCATTTGTTCATTCATTCAAGAAATATTTATTAAGAATCTGTATCTGGAATACAGAGAGGCAATGAATAAACATGGCCCCATCCTCTAGCAGCACATAATCTAAAGAAAACAAAACAGATAAACATAAACACGAATACATATGTTATCTATGTATATACATGTGTGCGTGTGTGTCTGTGTGTACGAATTGTGATAAGTGTAGAACAGGTGGCTAGGAAAATAAACAAACAGGATCATGGTTTGATTCAGGAGGGGTCAGGGAAAGCCTCTCTGATGGAATGACACTTCAGAAGGGCACGGAGTAACAAAAAGGAGGGTTCTGAGTCTGTGAAAGTGGGTGTGGACTAAGAATAGTGCAGGAAGAAGTGATGGGGGAAAAGACTGAGCCACAGAGGTAGGCACATCGTGCGGGACCTCGTAAGCTAGGGAGAGGATTTTGGATTTTATACCACGTATGTTTGAAAACCAGTACGCATTTTCGTAGTTTAAATCGCATTTATTTTTTAACAGGCAACATCCACGAGTCAAAGCATACAAGATCCAAAGATTACTGAATAAAAAACTTTCCTAGCCACCCAGTTGTCCCCGGAGCTACCTGTGTGTGCCTCTGCGGAAATACTCCAGACACACACACACACGCACGCACACCCTCTCGGTCTACACTGTCAGGTAACCCTACGCAGGGGCGCGGGGCCACCGGACTAGTGCTGTCAGACCCCGGGGCGCTGAGAGGGGCCAGGCTCCCTGCGTTTGAGGGCTGCGCGCTCAGGCTCACGCCTTTCACCAACCCCGCTCCTGGGCCGCTCAGGGTCAGTTTCGACGAGGGAGACCCCCGCCCCAGGCCCAGGGCTTGCTGAGCTGCCCCTCGGCGGAGATGCCACGCTCGTTCCCTCCTCGTGCTTCGCGGCGACCGCCGCGCGCGCCCGCAGCTTCGCCAGCGGGCTCCAGCCCGCACCTCCCCTGGGCGCCCGGCCCTGGGGTGCTTCCCTTTTCCAAAGAGACGGGGCCAGATCGAAGGCACGCGGGGCCGGGAAGGCGCTGGCTCTGGTCCCCGGGTCCTGGCGAGGCGGGCCTGGGCGGGGCCAGGCCGGGGGCGGGGCCAGGCCGGGGCGGGGCCAGGTTGGGGGCGGGGCCAGTCTGGGGGCGGGGCCGCCCCGAGGTCGGCGCAGAGCTCTCTCCGCAGCTCCCGCCGCCGCGCTCGCGTCCGGGACCCCGCCACCCTCCCGCCGGGCGGCGGGCGCACCTCGGACCCCGGCTCTGCAAAGCCCTGAAGGTAAATCCGCCTTGGACCCCGGCCGTCTGAGTGCTGGAGCCCAAGGGTGGGGGCGGGAGGCTGGGCGAGGGGAGCGTCGCGCGGCGAGTTTCCCAAGAAAGCTAAGCTTGTCCCCAGCGTCCTGTGCACCCGCGTGCACCCGGAGACTCGGGCTTGATGCCCGTGCGGGTGGTCTTTGGGCGCAGGAGGGACGACAGGTCATTGGAGGGATCCGCTTGGCGCAGCCCCGACTTCTGTCTCGGATCGCGCGGTGTGTTGGCCCTAGAAAGGGCGGGTAAATGACACGCAGTTTGGGTCCCGCGCAGCCGCGGGGTGCCCCCCGCCCCCTCCCCCGCCCCGCGTCGGAGCGCGAGTGGTCTGGCGGGCCTGGAGGTCTGGGGTCAAAGTGCCATGACGATTTCTTTCCTCTTTAGGCAGGACTAGCTGGGTGCTGTCCCTCGCGGGGCTGACCTCTCCCCACCCCATCCCCCGCCCCCAAAGACGCTGCTATGGACGGCGAGAGCGAAGTGGAGTTTTCTAGCAACCGCTTAACCCCGTTGTGGCGCCGGCGGTCAACCCCTCAGCCCCAGCTGCTGGGCCGCAGCAAGCCGAGACCCCAGTCCTACCAGAGCCCCAGCGGGTTGCTCATCACGGACTTCCCGGTGGAGGACCGAGGGGCGCTCCCCGCCGCGCGGACGCGCGCCCCGGTGCCCAGCGCCGCGGACGGCAGGACGGTCCCCCGGAGTCCCCCCCTGCTGCTGTGCGCGCATCGGAGGGTCGTGGCCAATGGGAGAACCGTCTCCCCGGAGTACAAGGCGGTCTCGCCTCGGCTCCGGCAGCCCCAGCCATCCCCCCAGGCCCCTACAGCGCCGTCGGGCGGCTCCCCGAAGTCCCCAGCGAATGGCACGGTGACCCCGACTGCTCAGCAGCCGCAGGCGCTGCGCCCCCAGCGGACTTCGAATGCATCCTCCCCCGGCAGCCCGGAGCAGGGCCGGACTGGGTGGACAGCCGGCCCCCTGCCTTCGCCCGCTGCAAACGGGCTTCCCCCCAGTACCGATTCCCCAGGCTCCCGTTTGCAATCGGGCCAGACAGCCAAGGATCTTGAGCAGGAGCCGTCGAGACTCTCTCCTGCGCCCCAGAAAGCATCTCTGGAGCAAAAGCTCCCCCTCCAAAGGTTGTCCTCCCAGGAGCACGAGCTCCTGGAGCATCCCTCCGTGCTTTTGAGCACCAACAGCCCCGCCGCCCTCAAAGTGGGGAAGCAGCAGATTATCCCGAAGAGCCTGGCCTCGGAAATCAAAATCAGTAAGAACAGCAGCAGCCAGAATGCGGAGCCGCACAAGAGGCTCCTTAAGGTGCGCAGCATGGTGGAGGGCCTCGGAGCGCCCCTGGGCCCCGCAGAGGACGAAAGTGAGCCTGAGAACGACGTGGACAGCCCTGGGTCTCTGCGGAGAGGCTTGCGGTCCACGTCCTACCGCAGGGCGGTGGTCAGTGGCGTTGACTTTGACAGTCCCACTACGTCGAAGAAGAAGAACAGGATGTCCCAGCCGGTTCTGAAAGCAGTGATGGAAGACAAGGAGAAGTTTTCCAGTCTGGGGAGGATAAAGGTAAGAGGGAGCAGGAATGTGGCATGTCACTGACTAAGCTAGATAGTCACTAAGTCCAAAGTGAAGGTGTTGGGAGTAGGGAGGAGGGGCACAGAGGAAACCAGAGTTATTGCTTTAATTCTATTGTTTGATCAAACCTGTGCACGTCTGTATCTCTTGGCCATTCTGTAGTTGGCAGGCATAGCCCAAGTTAATGCAGCTGTGTGAGAGGACATGAAACTCTTACCACTTCTAAGCTGAGGCAAAAATGGGGGGGACAAGTGAGGAAAAAAATACAGCAATTTAAATATTGCCTGCATGAGTCCTGAACAGTTTTAGTACAGATAGCTGAAAAGGGGGTGGAGAGCACATGTGGATTTGCACTCTTGGCTGAGTGGTCAAGCTGTCTGGTGCTTGTTTAGAGGTGTGAGTCAGTAGTTGCTGATTCAGCACAGCTGATACAGGAAAATACTAATTTCCTTTGAGCCTATTGATTACTTTAATTCTTTACATTAATGAATTAGTTTTTGAGCACTGATCACATACTAAATACCTCAGGTAAAATGTGAATTTTAAAACCGTGTGCCAGAATCACAAAAGACCCCAAAAGCACAAATAATTTGTCGTCTTTGTTGTTACTTGTTTCTGTCAACAGGGCCTTTAGTTGTATTTTATTCCCATTTTGTGCCCATTTATTATTGAGTGCATTTAAGAAGTTGGTAGCTCAAAATGTCAGGTTCCAGTGAACTGTGCAGTTTTTCTGCTCCCTGATAAAGGCCCAGGAGTTGTACTTGTTAAAATATTGCCAAATATGACATAAAGAAATAGGGAAAACTGGAGAAGGATATTTTGGAGTGTGTATGTGCTGCCTTCTCCAGAAACAAGATGGATATCAGCAGTAGAGCAGAAATTCATTTTGGCAGCCACATCTTTTCTTGATTAATCTGAGAACTGGAACCAGTCTATGTAAATGTCACATATGTAATATACAAGCAAGCATGTTTTATTATAGATCCTATGGCCTTAGAGAAATTACATAACATTTTTCCCCCAACTCTGCAAGTATAGCAAAGTTCAATTTAACAGTAATGGTGAATCATGAGTGAAATAGGCTGAACTGTTGGTCATTTGAGGATTCTTAAGCCTTCTTGACAGGGTGTGAGGGACATTATACATTTTATTTCACTGTTATAGTGAATTGTAGTAGTTATATGAGTGAACCACTCCAGGGATCATCTGCTGTATGCTTTGGGAAATCTAATGAATGCAACAACCAAAAAAAATTTTTTTTTAGATAGCTGTATTTTCTATTTGGCTCATTCATACATAGTTAGCTTTTCTTTTTTTCTTTTTTTGCTTTTCTTGTTTCTTAGAAAAGAATGCTGAAAGGACAAGGACCATTTGATGGGGAAGGTAAGCATTTGCTTTTCCAGACTTTTATTGCTGTTTCAATGTGGAATATCAATTATAAGTTGAAATCCAATTGCAGTTACAAAAACACTTAAGATGAGAAAAAATGTTAAGCTTCCTCCAAAATTATACAGCTCAAAGCTCTGCACTAGCTAAATCTTTATCTAGTAATACCAGCAGCGAATAAAATTAATGGCTTTCTTTGTAAACTGATAACTTTTCAGCCAAAATCCTGGGAATTTTTATTCTCTACTCTGGGGCCATTTTTACCTCCCCCCATCCCCTCAATGCAGAAAATAAGAGCAAGATCTAGCTCTTAAGTTAAAAATTCTGAGAGCTTGGCATTTAGATCTTAAGTCACTTTTCCTTAGGTCATATTTCCTTTGACTTAATACTCTTTTCCCAATTTTAGTATCTTTTTTGACTTCCTGTTTCCTTCTTAAGTTTCATTTTGGGTAAAATACAACTGTCTTAGCCAACAGAAACATATTCCTAAGAATTTGTAACCCATATATAGTATTTTTGTAGAGGGTCTCAAAAACAAAAGCAGCTTCAACCAGGTGTTCAGTCCCTAATCAGATTAGCTGGCTCTGTGTAAATAGATGGGTCAAGTGTCAGCCAACTGGAGGAGCATGAAGGGAGCAGCGCCCCAGCTGCAGCCCTTGTAGGACTGGTGGAACATGGTGGAGATGAGGGTACTTCCTTTCTGTCACGCTTTGAAATGCTAAAGTTTTCCAACTTTAAAGAATAGTGAAAACTTGTATGCCTCTCTTTGAGTAAATCTAATAGAAAACCACCCAGAGTTATAAGTGATACAGCCTTGGTGCTTATAAATCATTTTTCAATGTAATTCTTATAAAACTCATTCCTGTTGGAGCATTTAAACATGACCAGTTTTATAAAAAAAAAAAAAAAAAAGAATAGTTATTGCAGCAATCTTAGAAAACTATTCTGTATGGAGAAGAACCCCAGATACAGTGCTATAGCTGGTTTGGATAAATTATCTCCCTGATTTTATAATTGAGGAAACTGGAAGCTCTGACATCACACAGCCAGTACTGGGACAGAGATCTGGATTTTGGTCCAGTTTGCTTCATCTTGCACCACTTTATGACCATGAAATGATCAGAGCATCTACTTAATATCTATTTAGAGATGTGTTTTGCATCTTCTGAAATTTGACATTGACTCTGGGATTTCCACCTCAAAGGGTTAAAAATTCTGAGCTTTTTTAAAGTCAGAGAACAGATCACCCCCAGAGTAGATCACTCTCCATTATAACTAGTTTTATGTTGCTTCCTTTTATAAGGAGCTGTATCTGTGTAGCCTCTTGTCTCTTCAAATATGATGACCTAGAAATTCTTTTTCACATATATGTACACGAGAAATGCATTATTCTTGCGGTTAATGACTAACAAGAATGTACCTTAGGAAGCTGTGCACTAGAGTGGTGAAAACCTGTGAAGTTGGAGGCAGGGACCTGGGCTCCTATCCTACTGGTTTACTTATCAGTTGAGTGATATTGAGCAAACATTTTAACCTCACTGAGCCTTGATTTCATCATTTGTAAAATGAGGCTAATAATACTACCACCAGCGTTGATGTGGGAATGAATGAGGAATTACTTCAACAATGTATGCATATATTTTGTGCCAATTACTGAGTGCTTTAGCAAAGGGCACTGGAAGTTGAGGAAGCTCAATCCTTACCCTGGCAATCTGTTTTACATATGCAGAACAGTCAGAGAACAGTAAAGTCTTGCAGAGACCCCTTATTCCTTTATCTCACTGCCTATAGAACATGCAAAAATAGTTGATGAGAGAAGAGGCAGATGTTTGCTAGTTTCAATAGATGGAAAAGGCGTTTCAAACTCATTGTGTCCCAAACCAAACTCTTAACTTTTCCCACTTAAAGTTCAGTCGCGTTCAGTGTTTCCCTCTCCCATTTTCCAGTTGTGGGTCTTGCAGATTTAGGAAACACCCTTCCCACCTCCCTTTCTGACCCCATATCCGGTCCACTACCAGTCCTTTCTAAGTTCCATATCCCAAGCCACTTCAATAGCATCCTCAGTCTCCTAAGTAGTCAATGTTTTGCCCCTCCAGTCTAATCAAATCTTTCCTTTTAGGAGATTCCCATTGCATCAGGATAAAATACTATCTTTACAGTGTGAAAGAAACTCATTCTTTTTATACTCGGTAAAATAGTGCTTAATTTGGACTGTGTGGCTCGTCTCCCCAGACTCATCCTGGCCTCATTGTCTTCTGGACACCCACTCTCAGGCACACTGACCTGCCTTTTTTCTTCTGAGGGACTAAATTCTCACTAGCCTCAGGGCTTTTGCGTATGCTTTTTCCTTTAGCTTTGTACCTCCTCAGCTTTCAGATCTTAGATTTCCTCATTGACACCTGTCTGACCCCCAGATGAGATCACACCTTGCCACAGTCTGTTCTCAGAGCACCTGTGTATAAATCTTTCAGTGTGTAGGTGTGTATTTGTGCAAGATCATTGTGTCCTCAACCCTACAAGGACTTGCCTTCTCACTTGGAACGAAAACCAAAGCCCTTTCAATGGCATTGAAGCAAAGTCCTACATGAGCTGTTCTCTATTCATCTCCCCAGTCTCCACCTCCTAGACTATTTGCCCTCTCTCACCTTAATCCAGCCACACAGGCCTCCCTCCTGATTTTCATCCATAGACACCCTAAGTGGAGTGCCTCAGGGCCTTTGTACTTGCAATTCCCTCTGATAGGATATTCTTTCCCCAGTTGTACAGGTGTTTCCTTATTCTCGTCTTTTAGATCTTTGCTTGAATGTCACCTCAGTGGGATCGTCTTAAACTACTTTATTTAAAGTTTATATATGTTCCTCATAACATTTCCCACCTTTACTTGTGTAATTTTTTTCCATGACACTTATCAGAATCTGACATATAAATTCTTGTTTATTTATTGTCCACCTATTCTACTATCAGCTCCATGAAGACTGAGAGTGTCTTTTTTGTTCATTGTTCTATCTCCAGTGCCTAGTAGTTGTTTGAATCTAGTAGGCATTTTCTGAATGTCAGTTAAATTAATAAATGAATGAGTGACTTCGACTATTTTTTTCATTAAATTTTTAACTCATGAGGCACAAGAAGTATCTTTTATTTTCTATTTACTCCCAGGCCTTGGCACATTGTCGATATACAATAAAGGTTTGTTAAACAGGTAAATGAATGGTGATGAGCCTTGAATGAAAGGTAGGGTATGGATTCAATTTAACCTAAGGAGCAGTGGTTTAAAACAGGTCTGACTGTCCTTCATGGGTGGTAGACAGAGACATGGAAATTTTTCTTCACTTGATATTTCATGTTTGGGCCCCTCCCCTTCCCCTATGGGTGAATTCGGGACAGAGCTGTGTGAGAAAATCACTTTTTGGTAATTGGAATACTCTTCAGTGACAAAATCCATTTGTCTCTCTGTTGTTTATTAAACTGGAGACCAAACATTGTATAAATATGGATGTTTGTTTAGAACAAAGAGCTTGATGGGGAGCAATTAGTAACATGTAGGATTTGTTTTCTTGCAGAAAATGCAGTCCTGTATCAAAACTACAAAGAAAAGGCCCTTGACATTGATTCTGATGAAGAGTCAGAGCCCAAAGAACAGAAATCAGACGAAAAAATCGTGATTCACCATAAGCCGCTGAGGTCCACATGGAGCCAGCTCTCTGCGGTGAGTGTTTACCTTCTTTTCTATCTGCAGGGGTGGAAAAACCAGGCTGTGGAAAGTATGCTGAGATGTGGCTTTAATTTTTTCCACCAATGATCCTGTAACCCCTAAGGAGTAAGACTCTTCTTTGATTATGAAATGTTTCTTGAAACTCTGCAGGTACCAGTGAGAACATGAACTTTGACACTTCAGATTGGGAAAATTAGGTATCTATAAAATAAAGCGCTCTGAGACTGAAGTACTCTGGATTCTAGAAATTATTTTTACAGTATCTTTTCTTGTTTTCTGATGTAGTTTATATGTGGTAGTAACTTAACTTATCCTGAACTTGATCATAATAATGGCTATATATACATATGTGTGTATGCTTGTATATGTCTCTATGCACAATGGAGAGCATGTTACAGTTCTTCCTTAGAAATTTCTTTGATATAGACATATTTTCTTGAAGTTGGTTAACGAATGGCATTCTGTTCCATCTTTCTCTGTGTATCTTTTGTGTATGAGGATCTGACACTTATTTTTGTGTTGATGAGTAATTTCTTCTCTCTGCATCAAACATCTTTTGTTTTTAGCCATCATTTCTTTTCCTTCTGGCTTAAAAACTGTTACAGTGTGATGCTTCGTTTATTTGCTGAGTTTGGGCACAGCATTTGTGGGCATCTAATGCATTACCAGGTAGAAAGGAATTCTCATGGCTGGCTTGGGTGGTGGGAACATTGCATTAAGAAACAAGCCAGTACACCTCTGCGCATCCTTAGGCAATATGGGAGCAGACAGTGTTCCTTCTTAAGCTGAAATGAGCACTGTTCAGAGTCAGGAATCTCATGTATTTAGGATCTCACCAGTATAAATAAGAAAAGGACTTTGTATATATTGGACCTTAGAAACAGGACCTTGGATATGGGGGTATGTTGATGATGGGGATGACTTCTGGTTCAGGCTCTTCCTCCCCTCTTTTATCCTGTATTGGAATTCAGAATTATAGACATCAAGCCCTTTCTCCTTGTCTCCCTCATACTCTCTAGTTTTGTTCTAAGGAGGATCTGTTCATTTCCAGTGCCTTTAAGGTAGGGCACCCTTAGTATTATGCCAAGGATTACAATGCCTGTAGGGACAGGACAGGTAGTGAGACCAAGTGCTGGTCAGTGTGGGTTACGGGAGGTGCTGGGGGCTGTGGTGAACAGACCTTATCCAAACTGAATAGCTGCCACTTAGCTCAGACCAGCCCAGTGTTGCCAGATCTTCTTAAATTTAGAAAAGGGAATACAGAAATCAAGATATTTAAGAGGATTATCTTAATTCAAGTTTTAAAAAAAATGTGTAAGCCCAATAAAATATTATGGGCCAAGACTTAGTCCCTATATTGATAGTTTGCAATGTCTGTGGTATTTTTGTGATTTTTGCATGTGGTGAGGTACTAACACCTATCCACAGAACTGGCATATTGGTAGCTGTGTACCCTAATCCAGTGATCTCATGATACATAAATACCAAAATAGGTACTTAGAAAAACTCATGACAAGGCCCATAGAGGCCATGCTGGCTCTAATGACTGTCATTCCATTGTTGGTATGGACCATTTGGTAGCGGATCCTCAATAGGTAAGCTGTGGATTTTTGGGGGGTTCTCTCTCTTTGGCAGCAGCCACATTTGCTAGCATTGGCCTAAGTCCTGCTGTTTTTCTCTAAACGCTAAACCAAGATGCGTCACTTACACTCTGGTCCAACTAAGCTTCAGTACTAAAAATGAAGCTGCCATGTTTACACCTCTTGGAGTTTGGTTTTCATTTAGATTAACAATTTCATGTTAAAGTAACACTACGCATCCTTTGGAGCAACTTCAAATGTGGGCATGCATTTTATTTGGCAAAAGATAAATGGACCGATGTGCCTTTTGTTAATAAGATCGATATCAAAATGTTCTCTTGGTGATAAAATTTAAAACTACGAAGTGGGTTCTAACTTTAGTGTGCGTTATCTTGGATTTGAGCAGTTCTCAGGAGGCTTGTGTGTGTTTATCGTGTTGCTTGGCAAGTACTTTTAATGGAAGCAGTGCAATTGAGCTTTGCCGCTTCTCAGTGCTTAGGCACCAGCCTGCATTTTCTTCGTGGCTTTTGTGTGTCTTTTTTACATTTAAAACATTTTACTTTAATTTTTTTTTGTTATAAAGTACTTCAAACATGCAAAAAAATAAAAAATATGTGTTCCAAGTACCTGCCACTCAGATTTCCAAGTACCTGCCACTCAGACTGCACAAATGAAGTTAACATTTAAACATCCTTCAGGCATCCACCTTTTAGGCAGACCTACTTATCCACCCTCCTCTTCAGGCCTTTTCCCCTTTCTGCCTCCCCAGGGGTAATCGCTCTCCTGAAATTCGGTCCTTTCCGTTCCACATGGGTTTTCTATTCACCAAAAAGATGCAAGGAACTCTGGCTTTTAGGAAAGTAGATATTTTAACAGAAAAAGCAGCCATTCCTTCTTTTAGAGGTCTAGCAGTTTGTGTGTCCCCATTGCAGCCGGGACCCTAAAGAGAGGAGGCCTCATGAATTATGGATAGTGTCAGGATGTTTTCCGTAACGGATAGGCACCTCCATGTCTCCGTCTGACCTCCTGCTCTGGTCCTTCTATGTAAAGGGCCTGCAGTGTTTGGGGCAGGTCTTGGAAAACTCCTGCTTTTTTATATATATTTTTGCATCATCTTTCCATACTTAGCTTTAACATACCAAATTAATATACCCCATCTAATCATACTTTAACACTAAACTCTCCCGTATCAAGCCTTAACTCTAGGAAGAGTAGGGCAGGGGGTTTTCTGGCAAAGGGTAAATCTCAAGTTGGCATCTACCTTGACTTTCTACTTGGGAGGGTTATGTGTGAATATTAGCTACTATTGGTTGTTTTATTTTCTAAAAATCTTTTATCTTTGTTGCAAACACATGCCTGCCTCTTGGGATGATGCAACTTTTCTTATCAATTGACCATAAAAGCATTCGGCATGCAAACGGTCTTTCACAACTGCAGCAATTGGCAGTCATTTATGGTTGTTCTGTAACGTCTTCAAGCCTTCAGTCTGCAATGTCATTTCTCTTAGTGTGTTTGCTTATGATATGCCTCCTTTGGTTTCATTGGACAACC
Organism: Cynopterus sphinx; assembly: GCA_030015415.1. Taxonomy (NCBI): domain Eukaryota; kingdom Metazoa; phylum Chordata; class Mammalia; order Chiroptera; family Pteropodidae; genus Cynopterus; species Cynopterus sphinx. The sequence goes on from CM057380.1 coordinate 20,038,404, forward strand.
ACACAGGTGTCAGGTGGTTCTCCATTTACAGTTTTGGGGATAGGTTTTACTGTAGTGTTGTGGTCATCTAGGAATAAGGGAGAATTAGAACTGTTTAAAAGAGGGATTTAATAGGGCCTTAATAGAATAACGAAAGTTTAGGCTGCCACAGACTTCTCTAGTCAGATTAAAGTGAATTAATGGTGGATGCATTTAGTAGTGGCGGCTCTGTTAACGGGTTCTCCGTGTAGAGGTGAGATGTTCTCTTGTAATTAGGAACACGACCTGAGCTCCTAATTTCTTAAGATGCTGACAGCCTTACTCTTCATTCACTTGATTATCAGAGTGGAATTGATCTATTCTTAATTGGAAATACAGGATTTTTTTATTCCGGAGAGTATAAGTTTGTGCTACTCTTTAGACCTTGAAAAACACTAATATATGAGAAGTAATTTGGATGATCATGGTCCCCAGGGTTGGTCATAGTGGAAGGGATTTGAGGTTTTGAACTTGAAAAGTCTTTTTCTTTTCTGACCCTTAGAGATCTGTGCCCAGAGACAAGAAATCTGCCACACACAGGTGAATCGTCTAGTGACTCACCTTATGGCAGTGTGAGTACTAAGCCAAGAGTTCTTAGATCTCTGGGTCAAGCTTGTGGGTTTGAAGAAAAATATTGGTTGTATTATTAGTCTAAGCTAGAACACTAAGGACGTACTACAGTTAGTACCAGGCGTGTAGCAGCTGAGTCCTGGATGCAAGGTGAGCTTTAGGTTTTCCTTTAATGGGATCCCAGAGTATTTAAGTATTATAGAAAATAAAAGGTCTTCATCATGAGCTGTGCATGTGCTAAAAAATGACTGTTGTGAACCAGTGTTTGTTTTGCTAAGTTCAGTGACGGCACCAGAGCCACACTCACCAGCCATGCCCTGACCCCATTTATTTGCCATGGGGTGTGTTTGTGTAATTTCCATCACCTTGACATGCCAGGTCCTTTTGGAAAGAGTGTTCAGGCTTCAGAGAGAAAAACAAGCATGCGGGCAAGCTTTCCACTGAATTCAACACCTAATATAGTCATCTCTCCTGTACTCTTCATTCGTACTTGCTGACCTGTGGCTTTATCAGTCCTCTTAAATCATTTTGAATATTTCCTCAGTTTGCTCAAAAATGTTAAATGCTTTAGTTAGGAACTGGTGTTTATAGTTTCATCACAGTGTGTCTTCAGCTGAGCTTAGTGTGGCGAACAGTGTGACAGGAGATGCAGAGTCAGGACTGCTGTCTTGAACACAGGCTCAGCTCTTAGGCACGCAGCGCTTGCCTCTGGATGACTTCCTGGAACTGCCAAACGAGAAAGGGCAATTTGAAAAATGGCTATTTTATTATAAATATAATTTCATTCCGTTGAAAATATAGCAGTTTGACTGATGAGACTTATTCTTTTAGAATTTACAGAGTCTTAGCAGTTTGACTGATGAGACATTCTTTCAGAATTTACAGTGTTCGCTGTGAAAGACACACTATTTTCTCCTGGAAATCAGAGCTCAACAGATGTAGTAAACCTGTGTATCATTCTGTTTGCCGAAGTGCTTGATGCATTTAGAGATCATAGAAAATTTTATCCTTTTTTCCTTAAATTTTCATACTTGTCTGAAATAATTTTTAGTTGTTCGGTGACTTGCTGCTTCAGATCATATCTTCAGACATGTAATTTTCCAGTTAGGTTTTACATCATAGTGACCTCAATAAACTATTTTTTTTTCTTACCTTAGATGGTGGTTAAAGCCCCATTAAATGCCTCTCTTAAACAGTTCTAATTCTCCCCTATTCCTGGATGACCACAACATTACAGTTAAACCTGTGCCCAATGCTGTAAATATTTATCTTCTGTGTTTGAAAAATACAGAAACATTCTTGTTTTTGTGTGTGTGTGTCTGCCTTCCTTTCAGTGTAAACAGGCAGGGCTTTAGGCAGGTACTCATCGACACTTTTAAGTTAAACAGTAGATCTCCTGGAATGCTTGTGTCATTATAAACGGAAATAGAGGTCCATGTGCCTAAACCTGAGACCCCAAGCAGAGAGCCTATTCCAACTATCAGGGCTGGAGGTGAAGGCCTGCTTAGCCTGGCCCAGTGACTGGGCTCTGTATGCTTTTGCCATTTTAGTCCAATTAGATTATAGTGTTCTTTTAACGTCTTTAAAGATTAATTTTGACTGATTTGAACAACATATAACATGTTCTTCATGTATAAAGGAGTTTAAACATTTCAGATAAGACTGAAGCCTTATCTTACCTGCAATCCCAATCTCTTTCTCCATCTCTATGGGTAAAGCTGTTCTCAATTGATAACACCCTTCTCCAATCCATGTGTATACATTTAAGGGGAAGAGAAAGATTATGTGCATTTACATAAATATGTTGTACGGATTTTATAACGTGCCTTTTTTCTGAATGAAGTGTCTTATAAATCATTTCATGTCTATACATGTTGATCTTCAGTGTTCTAACTGCTGTATTATGCTATAGGATGGATATGTATTTTGCCAACTTTCCTTCTGGGGTTTTAAATGCTTTGAAAAGCTAATAAAAGCTGTCATGGACCTTCTCTTTAGAAAAAAAAAATACACATATAAATATATGTGTAAATATTTATTTATAATTTTTGTTTTTTCTTTTTACTTTGAGGGCATTTTTTCCCCTTGACTCTCTCCAAATACTGTAGCTTACTGTAGCTGTTTGTGCATGTATTGAGCAGTTTCCTTGTTGTTCATGTCACCTTTAGAACTTTTTCTTAGGAGTGCTGGAACTCGAACTATATAGCAAACTCTTCTGAAAAAATATATATGTAGGTTGAGAAAAATTCTACTCTGATTGGAGCTGAGTAATGAAAGGCAGTTAGTTGAGTGATAGATGTGCCAGTATTTGTTATCGATTCTCCTGAGAGAACAAGGGGATGGGAAAGTGTGGTGAGTGGAAGAGCAAGTGAGGGGTGCCCAGGCCCTGCAGGGAGGCAGAGAACTGAAGAGGCAGGAACTCCGAGAAAGTGGGCGATGATGAGCTCAGGGGCAGTAAATTGTGGTTGGCATACTTACAAAAGGGGACATTTTAACCAGAAACCTAAACATGGAAGCTAGACAAAGAGGGTCTTATTATTTCACTGAGAGAAAATCAATGAGAGCGATTCCTTCATTCATGCAGTGTTTATGAAGGAGGGCTCGCTCAGCACCAGGCCTCTTTCTAGACACTGGGGATGGCGCAACAGCAGATCCCGCCTTGCTTTCGTGTCCTTGCAGACACCCGGAATGGCGAGACAGACGTCAAATAATCCCTTTAATAAACGCAGAAATGCAGCTGTGTTAACGCCAAGAAGGACGTGTTTGTGCTGCTCAGACATCCTCTGGGGGTGGCCACCTGTCTGGGCAAAGTGCTGTCAGTCCAGGGAAGGTGGCAAAGGAGGTGACAAGAGCTGCCATCTGAGGAGTGCCCAGACCATTGTGTGGGCAAAGTTGGGGTGAGGGTTGTGGGGGCAGGATAGAGGAATCCCGGGCAGATTAAATGTCATGTATGTGGACGCTTTGGGGGTGATGGTGGGTAAGAGGAGTGAAAATAGTAAATGCAGCCGGAGCTCCTAGACCCACTTTGCGGGCTCCTCCTCGGTCCTCTGATCTCCGAGTGCTGGAGGATCCCTCGGCTCCATCCTTGGGCTTCCTCTCTTACCTGCACTAAGCTGGCCACAGCTCATCCAATCTGTGGCTTTAAATACATCACATGCTTTGATGACTTAAGTTTCTATTCCTAGATGGAACCTTTCCTTGAATTTCGGACAAGGATATTCAACTTTTCTGATACCTAACCAGCATCTCAAAGTGAAACTTTCCTGAAGTTTAAATCTGATCACTTCCTTCTCTCTTGCTCAAACCTGCTTCTCCCATAATATCCCCCTGCTCTTTTTTTTTCTTTTTCTCTCAGCAAATAACTCCATTTTTCTAGTTGCAGAGGTCAGAACTTTGGAGCCATTTCTCACTCTTCTTTCTCCTATAACCTGCTTCCAGCTTGGTGCAAAGCCTGTTGCCCTTGCTGTCTAGACAGAGCTAGCCCACTGCTGCCTTCCTGTCCATATGCAATATAGAAGTGCATCAATCCCATTGCTTCCCAGCTCAGCTCCCTGCATGTACCTGTGTCCCTCTTAGCCACTTCTCCATGTGGCAGCTATATAATTATATTGTTGACTTGTGAACCTGCTAAAATATACTGAGATACTGTTTCTTAGTTCTGAACCCTCCAGTGATTTCCCCTCCACTTAGAAAGACCAAGCCTTACAGTGGCCAGTGAGTCTGTGTGATCCGGCTCTTAGCTGCCTTTCTGGACTCATCCCATGCTGCTCTGTCTTCTCTTTGCTCAGTGACACTGATGTCTCTCAGATACAAGGTGTACCCTGCCTCAGGGCCTTTGCATTTGCTGTCTCCTCAGCTTCTTCCAGAACCATGTAGCTTTCTCTCCAATACTCCCTTAACATGTTCTATCCTCTTCGTGACACTTACCTCTCTAATTCATAGATTGTGTGATTTACTTTTTTTTTTTTGTTAATTGTCCATCTACTCCCACTGGAATATAAGCTGCATGAAAGCAGAGATTTTTGTCTTTTCTGTTTCCTGCTATATCCCTACCACATGAAATAGTGACTTACTGTGGGCTTGCTATAAGTATTTGATGACTTTATGCATGAATATATAAATGAATAAATGCAGAAACCTAATCCCATGAGTGAAAATGACAGAACATTACTCAGCAGTGAAAACAGCCAAGAACTCTCCTATATAAGCGGCAGTTGGAAGCTGTTTTAAATTTTTTATTTTAAAAGAAAAATTCTCGATGATAGTTTAGCTACAGCCTGTATTTAATAATTGTCTTTGAAATATTGGGGAAGTTGGCACCTTCCTAGTTTAGAACTATGTTGGCCTGTGGTAGGTATTTACATACCATGAAATCAGATTAAATTATACTCTGGTTCTCCACCTGGGGTTACTTCTGGGGACATGGATGGGTGCATTCAGGAACAATAGCAGTCTGTAGGAAGACAGCATAGTTAGGTAAAAGAGAGAACCATATTTTCCTCTGATACTGAGAATAACTGTGGGGAAAGGATCTACACTACTGAGCTCTGAGTTGTGGAAGTCATCAATCAGATTCTTATTTTGCCCTCTTGACCTTAGGATGTTCTCTTATGGGATCTCCTTGTCCCTGAGTGCAATGATGGGACTGTTTCTCAGGCCAGAGCCACACAGTGATTTTGTCTCCAGATGATTAGAAAAGTCGTCAAATTACTATTAAATCTTCCAATATGGAACTAGTGCTTCAAACTTTATTTCTTAAATTTTGTTGATTTATCCAGAATACTAAGACTTATAACCTGTTAATGTTTTACATGTTTAGTCTGTACTCTAGTATCTCAAGATTATTATGTTATTTATTATGTATAGATCTGTTATTTAAGGAGATAAAGACTATAGAGCCAATGGACAGCTTCTGCAGAGGGAAGTGTTGCTAGTGAAAGGAAATTACAGATTATTTTTGGTGTAAGAAGCAAACATTGACCAAATATTTGCAGAGGCCTCACTGTGTGCACTAGGGACTGTACTAGATCGTTTTATAGTCCTCATGATAATACCGTGAGGGCAAGTACTATTTCTCTACGTACTTTGTATCAAGGCAGATGAGACACTGAGATGTTAAATATGGTTACTCTCCTACTGTTTTCATAAGGGGCTTGAGATTACCTGGAACGGAACCTCTCAAGTTTCCCCAGATAATGGATACATGGGCCTAGGGCTCTGGAAGAGGAGAAACCATATTTTCCTCTGATACTTGGCTGCTGTTATGACTCAGTGACTGTCACCTGTTGGCTCTACTCATGAATTGGCTTATTTTCCTGTTTACTATGTCTGTCTTTTCTCCTGAGAACTCTTGCATTCTCAGAGTTTCTGAGTTCTCATAACTTGGACTTGAGGTTACCTAGCATGGTCCTACCCCACCATGCTTTCCTTTCAGTTTCCATATATAACTACCCAGTTTAATTTCTTGAGAGAGAATCATCTTAGATTATACTGGCTCAGGCACTTTTTCCGTACCTTATATGTCACTTTATTGTCATTTGGCTAGGGGCATGACTAGCTTTATTCCAGTCAGCTTTGGCCCTCATGATGCATCAAGGCACATGTGGCCACTTTGTGCTTCTTCTTTCTCAGAAGCTTTGAGAACAGCTTTCCTTGCAGGGGTCTGTGGGAGTGTTAAATGCCATAGCTAATATATCTAGTGTAAATTTACACTTGGCAGAGTTGGCACTGCAACCATGGTCTATATCAGTGGCTTGACATCATGAGATATACATTTTACCTTGTAACCTAGTCTGTGCACATGTGTGATTGTGTGTGTGTATCTCAAAAGGTTTACAGTGCAGAAGTGACTCCTAATACTGCAGTACACTATGGTATGTTCTTATCTGTTTTTTTTTTTCTTTTCTGTTCTGTTGCGTTTCAATAAATGAAGATCAGTGTTTTATGGACTTTATTTTGTCGTTCACTAAGAGGTTGGAGTTTATAGTCTGAAAAACGGTGGTATCTGACTCCAAAATTCATTTGCATTTCACTGTGTCACAGTGGTTGGGGCAAACAAAACAAGCCTAAAACTCAGTACCTGCGCTGCAGGAACTTAAGAGCTCGTTTAGAGGACAATAGAAATGAAATGCCTAAATGATGTTTTTAAAAGACAAAATGGCAAAATGAATGATACAGAAATCGCAGACAACAGTAAAGGTCGGGAGTTCTCTAGAAAGAATGACCCAAACTAGATGCGCTAGAGGGCAGAAGAGTAGGAAACAGAAGCAGAAAAGTATAAAATAGGACTGAAGTTGGATATATAGGTAAATGAAAGAACAATGCTAATCCTGTGCCTGTTTCTCAGATCTCTTCCATACAGAAAGATAATTCATGGCCAGTGAAACTATGGCATGCTTTGTAAATCCCATGTAAAACATCAGTTCACTTCATTACTCATTTTTCTGGAAGATGTTTTGCTCAGGTTAGATTTTTACTGAAAATCTAAGAAATTAACTTCACTGTCACTGTTGTTCTAAGTAACTTTCTGTTTTGGAGTCAATTCCTGTTTGTCACTTTGCAAAAATAACAGAAATAAAATAACGACTAAGATTTTGGCACCACCTTTACAAACAGGTGTTCTCTTCTGCGAGAGGAGCCCCCTAGACCTGCCCTGCCTTTGTCAACTTCTTCTTGACTCATGCCTTCACTATGTGTCGGTGACGTCATTCTCAGTTATGCTGACTCCAGCCTGGGCCTCCTCCTCGCTCTCACACTTACTTGCACACCTGCCTGTCATCACTCATTTTCAGCATTGCCTCATAAGCCATTGCTCGGTTTGGGCTTGACTGAAATCTCGTTGCCTCCCTTTCCCTTAGTTATTTTATTTATTTTACCTGCCAGTGTTCACCTCTCATTTCTCTAGCTCTCCTTGTGGGCAACGACAAAGAAATGCAGGTATTGCTGGCATCCTTAAACACTTTCTTTCCTCTGCCCTACTTCTTTTCTGAGAAAGGACTTTGAGACATGTTTTAGTTTTTATTAAAGACGATGCTTTAATTACAAAGCTAAAGCAGGTTAATTGTACAAAATCAAATAGGACCAATAGACAAAGAGAAGAAAATAAAAATTAGTTAAATTTTATCCCCTCCCTCCAGCCCCTGCCACTGTTGACATTTTGGTTTATAACTTTCCAGACCATTAAAAAAAAATGTATGCATAGAATTTTTCTTTTAGGCAAAAAAATCAATAAAATAATATTGTCATTACTCATATTTTCCCCTTAACAGTGTTATAAATACCTTTTCATGTCATTAGACCTGCTTTTCCCTAACCCATTTATTTGTCTCTTAATAACATTGTGAATGACTTTCCACATCATTAAACTTTCTTCAACAACAACGTTTTGCAAGCCTGTATTATATTTCATCAAATAGGTGGAAGTTTGGTTCTTTTAACTAATTCCTCATCATTAGTCATTAGTTTGTTCCTAATTTTTCAATTTAAAAATTTGAAATTTAAAGCTGATTATGTATGTTCTTTGAAACAATTATTTTTGAATTACAGAAGCAATTCAAATGTTCTCCTTATTACAAAATTAAACATAATAGTTCAAACTGAAATCGGCTTTGACTTTACCACCATTCCCAACCCCTTGCCCTGTTAACCACTGTTATTAGCCTGGTCTCCTCAGTATTTTATTAAAATAGTCCACTTTGTAAAACTGCTCATCTTTTATTAAATGGTTTTGTAAAATTGCCCTTTCCCCCTATAATCAGGTTCCCTCTCATCCTTTCTACTTCTGTGTGATTAGCTTTTTCATGTATTTTCTACTTTGTTCTTTTCCCTCTAAATTCTTGATAGATAAAGGAGAACTGCATCTCTTACTCATTGAGGGGACCGAGAATGAATAAGGTTGGGTCTGGACTCAGTAGCCCACAGGGGGAATGAAGGCTAATAAGAGCCACAAGTCAAAGACAGGAATTCGTTTAGTCGGAGAAATGTCAGGACCTGGCAACAAGTTAAATTGCCAGGCCACCCCGCTGACAGATTAGCTTTCGCTGCAGCAGAAGCTAGAAATCCAGTGAGAAATGTGGTTTCTGGGGCATCCAAAGGGAGGATCTCAGTTTAGGGGAAGAGGAGCTGCAGATCACAGCTCTAAGAAATGCAGGCGTTCAAGAAGGCAGTATGCTGTGGTGGTTAAGAACTCGGCCTTTGAGGATGAGCAGGCAGGCCTGGGTTTGAATCCCAGCTTTCCCCCTTACTAAGACTAATGACCTAACTTTTCTATGATTTCATTTTTTTTAATTTGTAAGATAGGGACAGTACTACCTTCCTTGCAGGGTTGTTACAAAGGTTAGAAGTTTTAAGGTTCTGGTACCTGGCAAGCATTAGATACCATGGTTGTCTGGGAAATAAATGAAGGACCAACAGGACTCTGAATGAGGAATTGGCTAGATCTGGGTAGCTAGCTAGTGACAGCTGGCTGCAGTGAAGTAATGCACTCATATCTCTTAAATCCTACAAAGTGCAACAGTTTATTCTTGTGCATTTAATTACCTGTTTGTGGTTTGTACTCTCAGTCTCTTGTCTGTATTGAAATAATTTGGTTTCATTCAGGGATCTTGGCTCTGTAGAGGGTGATGCACACAGGCCTTAGAGGTGCAAAAGCCTCAAGTCCTGGACTGCTTTATCTGAATTTGCCATCATTTTGGTAGACCTGAGGTTCCCTGGAGGTGGGGAGGGGAGAACTGAGAATGCTTGCTGTTTCTTGAAATCCAAGAACTTTGGCAAGGATTATAGAATTAAGTTTAACAATAGTAGACCAGAGAAGAGATTCCTACTTTGAGCAAAGAATTAGGAGGTCCCTGGCACATTACTTGATGTATTTTCAAATTAAGCATGTGATTTTATTAAAGAGGCCACTGTCTTCTACCTCTCATTTAACAACAATGACAACAACAACATCAAAAAAACAGTGTTCTATCTATTTATCTGTGCCTCCCTGAAAATATGACACTGTCCTCATGTTGACCTCATATATCTGATCTTTGGTTACACAGGTCTCTGGCCCTTTGAGATGGTAAGGTGATATCTCAGAACCTTTCCCCGTGGATAAGGTGGGGCTGCAGAGAGCCTATGGGGCCTGGTTACAGAGGACAAGAATTTCTGGACCCAGGCAGATTTTTCAGTTTAGGAACTTCACAGACTCTCAAAGAGCTGTTGTTCCCATGTTATTTACGGTGAAAGAACTCTAGCTCATTTGTAATTCAGGGGCTGTTTCGGTTGTGTTAAGTCTATAGAAAGGACCCGGGAGTGATTGTATCCTGTGGTATAATTTTACTTTACAATTCATTCCCTTCCCACATGAGCTTTTAAGAACAGAAGCCGGTGAATAGGGGATCACCAAGAGGCATGAATAACTAGCTGATTTTCAGCAAGTGGGTAAACTCTGGCAAAGTATAAAGGTCTTAGCTCACATGGGTATTCAATGTACATTAGTGCTTTATGGAGCCCCAGTGATCTTGGATTATAAATATCTGATCTAATTTTTAACTGGCTACATTTCCAAGCCTTGGTTATTCAGTCTTTTGGAGGCTCTTCCATTTGTGTTTCCCTGGCTGGCGAGGAAAAATAAAAGGAATGAACACCCATCTTATCTACAAACAATATCAAGTCCTGGAGGGCTAGAGAAGTTCGTATTTACTCCATAGAAAATGATGATCTAGTCAGCCAAGAGAATGGTGTTATTAATTGTTGCTCTGTCCACAGATACAGGACCTGTAGGTAGACTTTATATAAATATAGCAATATTGGGGCTCTTTTAGGTCTAGCAAGATCAGAAGAGACCTTTAAAAGAGTGTGTTGCTAGGACTGTCTGCATGTTCCCATTTGTACTCGGCCAAAGCTACCGATACGAAGTATATACATCAAAAATAAAAAAAGGAGCCTGTACAATTTTAATTTCATTTTAGATAGCACAGTAGGAATCAGTTTTAGAAGCTGATATTTTTTTTCTGCACATGGAAATAGGGGAGCACTTGAAAAAAAATGGGATAAACGTAATAATATTTTAGATTTTCTTAGCAAAAATGTGCAAATTGCAAAAAAGCACATAAAATTTAAGACTGTAAGTGAAGTGTAAATATATGCTTTTTACATATGTTTTTCTTTCATGCAAAAAGGTGCCTGGAACTTCTAGTGATTTTACTTAAATTTACTGTTAAGTTCACTGTTTTTGAATTAGAAAATTTCCAGAGGTATCTACTGTTAATAACTTGACACACATTCTTTCCTTTGCTTTGCTTCCTTTACTTTCCTTCTTTCCTTCCTTGTTTTTATTCTGCTTGATATTTGCTTCTATTTTCATTTTCCTTTTATTTTCTCTTATCTCTCTCTCTCTCTCTCTCTCTCTCTCTCTCTCTCTCTCTCTCTTTTTATTTCTTCAAACTCGCCAGTCTCTGAGATCCTGCCTGCTATTGACCTTCTACTTGCAGGCACCTGCTCTCAGGTATTACTTAATTTAGAGTTACATGTGGAAGGAGGCCTCAGGTGGACAAAATGATTCCTCTTGGCCCTGGAGGAAGAACCTGTCCAGCCTGCCCTGTGCAGACCATGGAAGGGCTGAACCAGAAGGACAAGGCAAGGAACAGTGGTCTGGAAGCCAGCCAGGAGGAACTGGTTTATCATAATCCCCCAGAGCAAACTTTCAGGTTCCCTGAACGTGTTACACTTCAATTTAGTTTTCTTATGACCCAACAATGCTTCTGGGAATCTTTTAAATTTTTAAAAAATTTTATTTATTTGTTTGTTTGTTTGTTTGTTTGTTTGTTTTCTATCAGTAGTTTTGTATGGGACGCTTGGTTTCTTATTGATGGCTATTTGGTTAAAGAAATATTTTATAATTTTTTCGTATTAGTATTAGTGAAAAATGTAATTCTATACACATTAGTATTTTGCCTTTTTCATGTTTCCCCCCCTCAAAAGAGCAAATTCTTTAGCTGGGGATTCTTTTTTAATTTGTGTTCTGATGAAGCACTCTTAATCCCTTAGTAAACTAGCTGTCATCTGTATAGGTCTCTAAGTCCACACATTTCATTCTCTTCCCCTGAAGACTTCCGGGTCTGAACTCATTAGCAGTTTTGGATAGAGATGACAGTGGTGTGGAAATCCTTGTTGATGACCTCACCTGCAGAGATTGTGGGCATGACGCCTGAATATTGATCTGCAAGGACTTTGTGTCAGGCAGGAAATCCTGTGACATTCCTGCTCAGAGTTAACCAAACGGGAGAAGCTCTGAACAGTTTCATTCTTCTTGCCAGTCTCGTCCTTATTAAAGTGTATGAAGGAGCCTTTACAGCCATGAATTCTTGCTGACAGGCTGACCCAGGGTCAGGATGGTGGGTAAAGCTAAGAACATTCCATGATATGGATGGATGAAAAAAAACATACGGAGGCTTGATACAGACCTGGCATTAGAAGAGGTTTTACTGATGATTGCCCAACCCTAGAAATGGTATTCCTCTCATAGAGGGTAGGGGGAAGTGGGGTCCTAACCATGTGGTATTATGATTGAAAGCATGAGCCCTGGTGTTAGACAGGCGTGGATGCAGATCCTGGCCTTGCTACCTACTAGCTGTCAGATCTTGGATCCTAAACCTCAGATGTTATCTTCATTTATGAAATGAGGATGAGAATATAATCAACTTTCTAGAGTTTTTGTGAGGATGCAGTGGGAAAACAGGTATAAAATGCTTAGAACATTTCCTGGCATATAATTAACGTTCAGTAAATGATTGCTAATTTTACCATTGATGTAGGATGTTTTTCTATTTTGATACCACTTTCTAACTTTTAACAAAAGTTAAAGACAGTAACATGTAGTTGTCTTTGTTTCAATAGCAGTCACAATGACTATGCACAGAGGCCTTCACACTAGGGTCTGCATCCTGCCCTTGAAATGCACAAAGACTGTGTGAGGTGGACAGGAATTGTTTAAGGCTACCATTTTCCAGATCCTCAACTCCTAGACATCCTCTTTTCTAAGACTGAGGCTGCATCTGCATACGTTACCACAGTGTGTCAGACCACTGGGGCACAAGATAAAAAGGGGTCAATTTCAAATATTGTTTTCACTGAAGGCTTTTTAAATTGTGCCACCATATCCCCCCACCCCAAACCTTGTATTCTCAGTAGTATTTTACTCTAAGTGCTTAATGTATTAAAATTGGAAGTAATGGTGTTGTTTTGATCATAGGTTTTTGTTTTTTGTGATGATTATATAATCCACATGAGTCGATACTCAGAGCTCTGTGGTCCCAGGAAATATTAGAAAATTACATTTAAAAACATATTTTTCCTTCAAAGTATACTAGGGTGACTAATAATATACTGTAATGCATAGAATTGTATTACATTAGAAAATTTGGGGGGAAAATTGACACAGAAATTTGATTTCAAGGAGAAAGAAGAATAGTGTAAAATCTCCAACTGTTAAGGGAAACTTATTTATTTTTAAATAGATGATGGTGGATATCAAATCAGTATGGTTTTTACCTTCTATTGGATACATTTAAAAGTATAGTTCAAACACATATTTAAAAATGTCTAGACTGATAATTAGTAGGAAAATGCATCTTTGAAATTCTTTAAACTTGGGATCCAAAATTTGAGGTGTCAATTTAAAAATAGATCCAGGGGAACATGGTTTTTTAAAAAGTTAGAAAGTGTGATAGCAAAAATTTTGAAGGCTTTTATATTTTATTAAATTTTATCAATATTTTTTATTTGTTGTATTTTATTGCTATTAATTTTTAATACAAGGGGTAAGCATTGTCTTGCTTACAGTTCTTTATCTTAAGTGCAGGATTTAATTGGTTATATTTTGTTAAAGTGAATGAGCTCAAAACTTTTATTTTTTTTCTTCTAGGTGAAAAGAAATGGATTATCTCAGACAGTTAGCCAGGAGGAAAGAAAGAGACAGGAGGTATGTGTTTCTATCTACTGTGAGCATTATTCTGGTGTTTTTCTTTAAAAACGTATAAAATGAATACACGTATAAAAGAACAAAATGAGTCCTTGTACAAAAGAAGTATGAGATCACTGTCAAATAAAACTACACATAAGCCCCCAGAAAAGAACATTTAAAAATATTCCAAAGTTAACTTAAACCACAAAGTACCTAGTCTAGGTATTTAAACTGGAAGAAATATGTTGAAAAGTGAAACAGACATTAGATCTTGGAACTAAAAAAGCCTATTAGTGGAAAAACTGGTGAAATCTGAATATTTACATTTGTCTATAGACAAAATATAATATATTCTGGTTTTGTAATGTATCCTGGTTTGGGGAAGCTGGGTTGAAGGAAGCACAGTAACCCTCTTTGCAAGATTTCTATAAATCTAAAGTTATACTAAGGTAAAGCTTTACTTAATGAAACATAAAACATGTTACTAGTGTTTCACAACTTGAAGTTTAAGTACATGCAGTTTAAGAAAATTGCTCATTGTAATAATGTGAGGTTCTCAAAGTACTTTCCTCCTGTCTTATGCATATTACTATGGATTTAGATATATATATATATAAGTTTATACATATACATGTGTATAAATTAATTCTACAAAGGTCATGAGTTATCCTTTTCTTATTTCATTGGCATGGAATAATGCAAAAATGTAGACACATTATAGCGCCTTTTTTAAAAATTTTAAATAAAAAAATAGTGCATAACACTGGTGTAGGAAGCCTTGACAATTAACAAATGTATTACATTTATAATTTTTTGTTCATATTTTTTAAAGTAAAAATGAGACTAAATAAAGTAGAAGTTGTATATTCTCTTCAGGTCCATTCCCTAGTCTTCTCCAGGGGCAACTGTAATTATGAATTGATATAACTCTTCCAGTCTGTGTATTTAAGTCCCATATTACATGTACATAAATAAATCTATATGGATATGTGTGTGTCTTAAAATGTAGATAAATGGTATGATTTTGAACATATTTTTTCACTACTTTTTACATTCAACATTGTTTTTGAGGTTTATCTATGTCAATGCATATTAATATAGGTCATTCATACAAACCACTATATAGATACCACCTTTAAAATTTCTTTTTCCAAATGATGGATGGAAGGTGACGTGTTTTTCTTTGTTAACATTGGGCGTACACAATGTTTCTTTCTCTTTGTGTACACATTCAAGAGCATAACCAGGGGCCTAAACTCATTTGAACATTTCTGTTCTTTTAAATCTTTTCTAGTTGAACCCATTCCATTTTTCTTATATTTTGAAAATATTTATTCAGGTTTGTGATCTAAAAAAGTAGTGACAGCAGCAAATCCAACTTTTTATGGTTTCCTTTTATTCCTGCATAGTTGTTATTAGCAGGTATAACCTGATTTTAAATAGTTGGATGATTCTATTGCAGGGTGTTTTGATAATTATTACTTTAAACCTATTATATTAAACTACCATTTAGTCTCCTTTTCTGTATTGTTCTGTATAGGTGTCATTATATCTTTTTGTTTGAATTTTAGGATTTGATTACAAAAGCCTTTACTTTGGAAAATATTTTAAGTCATTCCAAGGCACTGTATCCATCAACTACCTGAAATCCATTATTTTGGGTTAGGAAGTGGCAATTTTCTTTAGTTTGCATTACATTTCCTGGAGAAAATCATATTGATGGATCGATAATTGTTTAATAGAACTACACAAGATACAGGTTAAGTGAGGTTCTTCGGGTTCTTACTCTTTAGTCTTTATATATTTATATCAGTTAAATCCCTGGAGCACAACCAAGGCTAGAGCAGCACATTTAAGTAAGACTTTTCTACAAGCTATGGATACTAAAAACGGAGCTGAATATTGAGATTAGCACCACTAATTTGATTTACAAATGTGGCCCACCCACCAGCAGCTGGGCTGCTATCTGCCTGTGGCTGCCCTGCTCTCATCTGGCCTCGGCAGTAGCACAGTGGGTTATGGGAAGAATCTTCTCCTGGGCCAAGGGCTTGAGGCACATGAGGCTCTGGAGGCCAAGGCGGTGATGGCAGTGTTACTAGGGAGGTCTCCAAGAAGGATGTCAATCTCTGGCCTGCAAAAATGTTCACCAGCCGTTTCTGAGCAGGAATTCTCCCTGCCTTGCCATTCTTCAAGGATCTGAAGTTGATTTTGTTAAAGAGTTAGATGAATTAATTCCTTACACAGGGTGTTGGTGTCCATCCATCTGTGTGGGTTGGCATTTCACCATTAATGAGCTCTTATCAGGAAAACCACTGTGTGCCTGACACCAGGAGGTTTTGCAGAGTGTCCTTTGCTCCTTGAGAGACTGGTAAGAGCAGAGATGGTGGCTTGTTGAACCGCCAGAATTACTTTCAATTTGTCTGAGTTTATATAAAAGAATTCCTGTGGCTGATAAGAGAAGGGTAAGTGCAGTCACGCTCTCTTAATACATCCAGACTTTTTGCTGTTATTGACTGCAAATGAGTCAGATTAAAACATAGGGAGAGAAAGGGCCCACACAAGAGAAGAGGCAAGGACGGTGTTTTTCGGAAATTTTCTCTGAATCCAAAGGATGTTCATAAATCCTTACTGTCTCAGAGCAGCCTGCTTTGAAAGCAGGGCTGGAGGAGATAACCCCAAAGGTTAATTAATGTCACACTGAGATTTTATGACATGCCCTAGCTTCCTTCTAGAGACACCTCACCCCCTGCAATCCCTTGGCAAAGGATGACCTCAGAATATAATCTCAAGTCATCCAAACGCTTTCATTTGTTCATATTTACACTGTGGGCAGTGACATAATTTCTCAAAGCTTGGGTACTAGTGCCTTAATTTTCTTAATGCTTATCTTTTTGTACTTTTCAAGGTATTATGTAATTTTAAAGCAGAATTATGAGAGCTATATTTAGTTCTTCAATTAAAGGAATTAATAATATATTTTGTTTTCTTCTTATCAGGCTATCTTTGAAGTCATATCCTCTGAACATTCATATTTACTTAGCTTGGAGATCTTGATACGAATGTTTAAAAATTCCAAAGAACTGAGTGATACAATGACCAAAACAGAGAGCCACCATCTTTTCTCCAATATTACAGACGTCTGTGAGGCAAGCAAAAAGTAAGTTCACCTTAGTTTGCCTTCGGTCATGCTAACACATTACTAACATTTGTATCATCTCAGAAGGAAGGCATTTAGAGGTATGAAGCTTCTCATTCATCTAGTTGACTTTTATCTTTATTCCTTGAAATAAGTTTTCAGATATGTTTCCGGTTGTTGATGCCTAGACAGATGTTAAGTGTGCAATTAACTGTCACAGCAGTTATATCTAAGGTCTCTTTGCTCCTTTTCTTTATCCACTTCCTCTACTTACTCTTTCCCTGTTATCCTTCCTTTTTAAATTATGCTAATCATGTAATAACACTTAGGAAAAGAAAAACATAACTCACAATTATACTATTCACATACAAAAATTATTTTTGTTTACATTTTCATATTCTCATCTATTTGTATATATAAATATTATTTTTAAATGCAGTTATAGTAGTCCATTATCATATTTACTGAGTACAGGAACCCAGCTGGTATTCCAGTGGTGAACTCTTCTGTCAGTCCGAGTGAACTACACAGCTTGTACTGGAACCGTGTGCCAACTGTGTGTACTAAATTAAGCCATATGAGGTTGCTATTTTGGTAGATCAAAATGGATTGGGTCAAAGGTGGGTTTACTGAACAACTAACTAATAATGCTTAAGCTTCAAGGCTTCTTACTTGTAAGAGCTCCTTTTAAGTATTTGCTTTGTGTCTAATTTTTTTCTTAATAAAGGGGCCTATACAATGCATAGTCTTCAGGGCCCAGAGGAACAGAATCTGTCTCTGGCATGAGTATTTCTTATGAATCTGGACATTACTCTTTTGTCACTTCAGGGCAGAGCCACGCAGACAGTGGTGCTAACATGGTCGTGTCTGCTGGCCCCATCACTGTGTACTTTTCACAGGTAGATTCTTCTTTCGAGCTACAAGATTAAATACCCACGCCAAACAGATCAGCATGTGAGCTGGGGCTACTTCAGAGAGATAGACTATGTGGTCAGATCACTGAAATCTCTAAATACATATGATAGTGGCACAACTTCAAAAGCCAGATTCTGGCACAAGAAAAGATCCTAGCAATCTTGTGATTGACACGGATACTAAAAAATACATGTTCAGAGGAGCACTGGCTGGGCCTGAGGAAGCAGTGGGCCTGTGGTGTGTGGGTGGTGGTGCATACCGAAGCTTGGAAGTCCTTTTTCAGAAGCTGGGTGATTGCTTGTGGTCAACCCATTGGTCTTTTTGGTGCCAGTCTTGCCTGTATTGGTAAGAGAGATGAATATTTCTTTTTTCCCTTCAGCAAAGAGGGCAGAACTAGAGCCTTAGATGGTGTGTCCCTGTTCACAGGGTATTTAGATCTCAAAATGAGTTACTTTCATTACAACTTGTACTTCGGTTGAACCAAAACAAAGCTCCAAATTAGCTCCATCACTCAGAAGAATTATTATTGTTTTGATAACTGTAAATCATAAGTCATGATTTTAATTAGAATAGGTTTTCTGAAAACCCTGCTGGCATAGGTTTTCAGTCTACTGTGGAACTGTGCTTTGAATCATGTGGCCGTCAGTCGGCTTCTTGCAGTGTATACATGACTCCAAAGAAAGCTTTTAGTAAATCCTGATTGTTGAGTATCAATGGTTCTTCTTGACCTGAGGACGCCTCGGATCCTTAGGGCCTTTGGGCCTTGCCAGGATTTCAACATGGTTCAGGAGCCTGGGCTGCCTCACTCGCTTCTCCTTTTGGCAGTTGATTAACCTTGAGTAGGTTCCTACTTCCCCAGCTCATTTCTTATCTATAAAATGGGGATAAAAAAATCCATGATTGGTTAGCCATGAAATAACTCATTTCATTTAAATTACAGATTCCCATTTTATTATTTTATTTTTAATCATTTACAAATTTTAAATCTTTCCTGATTTTGTTTAAAAGTTTTCATTTCTATAAAAGCTTATAGGAAGGAGCTATTCTGGACTTTTTAAAAATTTTTTATTGAAAGTAAAGCTCAATAACTTCCCAGCCTCCATTAAAATATAAAGAAAAATTTCCTGTCCTCTTTTGTTTGTCTCTACTTGAAATGCAGTGCTTTAATTTGGATGGCTACCTATGTGATATTTCATCTCTGTTATATTTCAACTAAGGAGATTCAGCTTCTTCATGATAATCCTATGCCTGCATCATAGTAATTTATATTACACAAGTTTATTTTATTTAGTTTGAAAAGTTCATTCCAGACATAGCCTATTTAAAATGAAAAGTGCTCAGAAGGTTTGCAAAGCCCATTTATTATGTAATGCCTATTTGTTGACCTTTAGAGTTTGGTCTCCAAGAATGACTCTCAAGTGATAACAATTTAATGTGCTACCCATGAAAGACTTTACAGTCTTAATAAAATGTAAAATAAAATCTCCAACAAAGTAAATGGTCAGTGTCTGAATTAGCTATTACTGATTATACACGGAATTATTAAATGTGGCATTGTCAGGATTATTTTTGCTGTTTTACTTTGACTTAATGAAAAACTGTAGCTATAGGTGATGGGATATTTAGTGTGTGCTGAAGTCAGAACATACTTGACATTCAACTTAACAATGCAGCATCTGGTCTCCTTTATAGACTCGCAGGTATTTCACTGTTGGCCATAAATAGCACCAAGAAGCCCTTCTGTGTATGACAGTATTTGAAAATAGGCAGGGACAATATCATTCTGATTCTGGGAGTATGTATGTGTTGTTTATCAGTGGTATGTCCCTACTAATTCTTTTCTTTATAAAAAAATTTTTCATTTCGGTCAACACCAAATCTCTTGTTCTGCAAGGTGCTAGGGTTCTGCAGCGTCAGCTGGTGGCATCTGCTCAAGAATTGTTAGTCCTCAGGGGCCAGTGGTGGCTAGTGGAACATCCATGGCATGTGTGTAGAGGCGTCCAGGTGTAGGCACCTACCCTGAAATGGGCAGGTTTGGGTCCGTCTGGAGGTTATGTATGGAGTTAAGGGCCCTGGTGGGAATCATAGGTGAGGATGAGGGTGAATAGTGAAGGCTGGCGGTGTTTTCGTTGTTTCCTGAAGGCTGTGTGGAAACACTGAGCCATTAAGTAGGGAACTGATGTGGTGGCCTGGGAGGTAACAGTATGGTGTTTGCATTAGAAAGGAAGTGAAGATGGTGAAAGATTTGAGGCCATTCTAGGAACAGAGCCAGAGATGATAGGGAACCTGGTAGGGAGTTGAAAAGAAAGGAATTAAGGCAGGAGTCCCCAACCCTGGGCCAGAGACCAGTGTCCCTATGGCCTCTTAGAAACTGGCTGCACAGCAGGAGGTGAGCAGAAAGCCAGGGAGCTAAGCTCCATGTTTGCAGCCACTCCCCAGCACTAGCATCACCGTTTCAGCTCCACCTCATATCATCAGGCGTTAGATTTTCATAAGAGCACCAATCTGTCCCTGGTACCGAAAAGGGGAGATACTGCTGACTTGAGGGCTATTTAGAACATAGAATCTTGAGGACTTGGTGAGAAAGAGTAGTTTTGTCTGCTTCCCAGGTTTCTGCCTTGTTCACTGTGGATGATGGTTGCATTGGCCAGGATATAAGAGAAACAGGTTGGGGATTAATGAGGGAGATAAAGAATTCAATTTGGGGCAAGTCTGAAGTGACTGTGGAACATGAGGTGAAGGTGTCTCATTGAAGAGAGAAAATCTGATTAGAACTCAAGAAAAATCTTGACTGGAGATGTGGATTTGAGTCATACAGGTGGTTCTCAACACAATGGGTTTAAATACGATACTACATCTTGTCACAGTGGTTTCTAAGTGGTTGTAGTGGTTGTATTTACCTCCTAGGGGCATTTAAAAGTGCATATCTTTTTGCCCTGGTGACTTGGGGGCGCTACTGGCATTAATAGGTGTGGCTAGAGGTGCCAGACAGCCTGCACTTGATATGACAGTCCCATTAAAGCACAAATTGTCCTACCCAAATGCCAGTGCTGTCTTCCTTGAGATACATGCCTAGAGTAACAACAAAAAGAAAACCAAAGTCAGAATTTTGGCACAGAAACATCTAAAGAGCCTGTGGGTTAGCATAGAAATAAAATAAATAGGATAAGAACTGCATTGACCTTTCTTTACCTTCTTTGCTGTGGGGACTTCACTTTCTCTTTAATGACTTCCTGTTACCCTCTCAAACTCATGAAATCTCCCTGGAATCATGATCTCCTGTCTTTTAAGGACCAAATATGTCCTTAACCCCTAAGCATCTCATGAAAAAGGGATATTAAGCATTTCGTTGAGAAATGAATGAGCTTAATTTATAACTAAACACCATACAGAGTATATGCTTTGCATATCTATATATATCACATACCTATGTTTATTTAAAATAATTTTTAAAAAATTGAGTGTTTAATAGTAAAAGATCTATGATTGATTTACATACTTTGCAAGAGAATATGATCTAATTCCCATTGATTTTCAAGTTAAGATATATCAGTAGTAAGAGAATGATACTATTAGAAAAGGAAATAAGCTTTTATATATTTTATTTTTGAATATTAACCTCTCTGCTGTGTTTAGAAACTCTAAGATCTGAGGTCTTTGTATTAAGAAGTTTCCCACAAAATGAAAATTAGGTGAGACTTCGTTTTGTTCTATAAAACCATGTGATTTTACCTTCAATTCTGAGTTTTCATTCTCTGTGTATGTTATACTAGCTATATTTCATTTAAATTTCTTTCAATAATAGAGTGTACTACTTATAACATATAAATATGCTGCAAAGGGGTCAAATATGTGGTTACAGAGAAAAATCTAACCATGGGCAGTGAACACATGATACAATATATATATATGGCTTACTGTTAAATTGTGGACTTGAAACTTATTGGATTTTGTTAGTGTGACCATAATACATTTTTAAAAATGCAGCAAAAGACCTTTGCAAGATGCCTGCTTTTTTTTCCCATTATAAAGTTAAAACATTGGTATTCCTCTGGGAAGTAATGTAAAGCTAAAACTATGCTTGTCTTCAATTTCTGCACAGCAAAATAAAAATATCCATCACTGCGCTTTTGTGTCCTGAGGAACTGAATTTGTTCCCCACATATAATGAGTAACTATACCACATTTTCCAGTTTCTGCTTTGTGTCGAAGAGTGAATTACAATAATAGTAAACATTCAGAATGGAATTCAATCAACACTTGCTTCTCCAGAAGATTTTCCCCCCTAATTTTAATCAGATTATATGAAACTTGGAATGTCGTGGGTTACTGAAATCTACTTTAAATGCACATGCTTTAATATTATTTTATGAAATGCCTTCATATTATAAAATAATGACATTTTACTCAAATAATGACACAGTATACCTGCATCGTGAAATGTGTTTTTTATTTGGTAATTGACATTTTAAACTAATGCCTTAATAATTCTTTAAAAGTTTTACAGTATTAATAATAGCCTTTTATTCTTCCTGACTACTTTTTAAAGCTAAATTTTAAAAGGAAAATGTGTTAAATTTAACTAGACTAGAGAATATGGGACTATTTACGTTATGGAACCTGTTTAATTTTTCCCCTCAAGTAATGGCTGTTGCCATTGTTTTTCATTAGAAAATATTTTTTCCTCATTCAATATATAAGTTTACCATAGAATCTTTGATGAATAAGGCAATTGCCCTATTTCCCCTAATGTAACAAAGAAACTTTATTCTTTCTAAAACCAAATTTCTTCAACTGACAGTTGAAAGACAGTGACATTCTAAAGCTATTTTTTATGATATTCTTGGATTTTTTTTCTCTCTTCTGAGATGAGTGGACAGAGAAATTTATTTAAAATTTACCTCAAGTGTTCTACAGCATTTTAGTCTGCTTTTTAAAAACTCAATGACCAGTGTCTGAAGTAACAGTAAAACAAATAAGTAGTTATTTATGTACCATCTCAAGTAGAGCAATAAAGTCTACAGATGTCTTAATAATGGGTGCAGTCCTTTTAGTTAAGACAGAAAAGCAATGGGGTATCTGAAGGCTTGGTAAAAGCCAACTAGAGGTACTGCCAATTAAAGATGACTGATTAGATACATGACTTTTCATTCATTCCCTTCTGAAACCCCATTAAAAATGATAAGGAAACCAATGAACAAATACCTAAGGACGAGAGAGAGAGAGAGAGAAAGAGAGAGAGAGAGAGAGAAAGAGAGAGAGAGAGAGAGAGAGAGAGAGAGAGAGAGAGAGAGAGAGAGAGAGACACCACAGCAACAATAGTTTGGAACACAAAAAACAGGTGGATGCTCAGTAACTATTTTAGGCAATCAGAGAAGTTAAAACTGGTAGTTAGGAAAGCCAAGAAAGAACCAGAGTTAAACCCCAGGAGCTATGGAAGCTGCCGGAATTGGTAACAAAGTTGGGATAAATGCAAGACAAAAACAGGAGTTCTGAGAAAGCGTATTTGTGAAGTAGTCATAGTCCAGACCCCTCTTCAGCTCTGCACAGCTGGCTGATACCCTGCTTCACCCCAGCAGCACGGCAAAATAGATGAGCTCCAGACTTGAAGACCCAGGCCCAAGTGAGGAAGGGAGTGTTAGATACAGGAAACAAAGTACAGCAACAGCTGAAATCTGAAGCCTTCTTCCCTCACTCTTCTTTGGAACACTGGTAGCTAGGTGCATGTGTACCCTTAGCCCTATTTTTGTCAAATGGTCATTAGTGTAGTTTGAGTTAAGTAACATTTTGTAATTTTCATCAACAATATTTATGTTCATATACATGATCATTATTGAGTTTTGCAGGAAGCAACAGGCTGAAGATTCCAGCACAAATATATAAAGCCTCAAAATCTAAAAAACATATCTCTTTCAGTAACATGGGAGGCAGGCACTTAATAATTCTAATCTTAGTTTCTCCTCCAATTAATGGGGATGAAAGTGTAGCTAACCTCATAGGGTTATTAGAGTTAATGAGGTAATACATGTAAAGTGCTTAGCAGAACACTACGTAATCGAATAGCAATGATTTTCTTCATGTTATTACTGTCATTTTGATCATCTATGTCTGATATGCCAAATTGTCTCTGGATTTTGCATTTCTTGACTTTTGTGTGTGTGTAGTCTCTCTGTGTCTGCCGGCATTGGTCGAAGACGAGGTTAGGTTAAAGAACCGGTCTTGTTTTGTATAGAATCTAGCACAGTGATTTACATAAGTACGTTTTTAAAGATGGCTTGGCAAGTTTTACAACATTGTAGCAATCATCTTTATTTTGACGTTGAATGCAGTCAAAATAAATGGATTCATGCCTAATCAAAAAGCATATTAGTTGTGCTTTAGGTTAGGACAAAAACCTGAGCTGTTGGATTCCTCCCAGCCTGGCGTTTGCCTTGTGAGTGGTAAAATCCTTGGATCAGTGCTTCAAAAACAGACCTTGATGTGCTCCATCTGCCAATTAGGCTGTTCTGGTTATTTTTTGCAGACATTTGGGGCTACTACATGCTTCGTGTGTGTGTGTGTGTGTGTGTGTGTGTGTGTGTGTGTGTGTGTGTGCCTTTTTTTGCATTGCTTTTGCAAGCTCCAAGAGTCTGTGGATTCTGTTGTCACATAGAGATTTAAACTTGGATAATGATCCTAGTTGGGACAGATGAAAGTGTTACCAAGCTTAGTCATTAGTTGTTATCAGCCTTAAACTGGGGTAGAATTTAATGGGAAAAGAAACAATGGCTGGGGTTTACTTGCAGTATTTCATCTGCACTGCATTTACAACTGTGGATTTTGAACCATTACATGGATTTTTGACTCTGCCAGTTGTGAGTTAAACAAGCAGGACCACACAGTTTTTCTGGCCAATGGAAAGGATTTTAATGTAAACTTTGTGATCTAGCCAAGTTAAATCTAGTACTTGATTTAAGCACAAGGAAGATGGTTGATGAATTAAATTTCAAAAGCAAGTTCTTTCAAGCTTTCCGATTGCTTATTGATCATGGGATATTGCCTCTAATTATTCATTAATTGTTAGCATCTAGGCATCAGTTTTCTATTTTTCCAACACTTTCCTTATTTCATCTGATTTAATTCTTTATAGCATCCTATAAAGTACTAGCATTTCACTTTTGCAGCTCAGGAGACTGAGACATAAATAAATTATGTGGCTTAGTTTTATTCATTCATTCATTCATCCATTCAAATGGAACTGAAACTAGTGAGTTTTTTGATTCTTCAGGATGCACTGCCCTAGACCACTTTTTCAAAAATATACATATATTTAAAGCACAGTTAAGGGTTCAGTCTAAATAACTAAATTTTATTTTAGGCCTCTCCTAGGGATTATCCATCTGGAAAATTATTAGAATTTATCATTTTTGTTGTCCATCGCCCATGGAGCTAGTCATAGAGAGTGACATTTGAATGTCTTGACCTCTTAGAATGTGGAGACCGTGAAAGCAGAAAGCAGGTTTTCCGACATAGCCCTGTGGCATATCATAGACATCATCGTCTTGTCATTTCCCTCTGGCTGTTGTTCCCTAAGTAAGGGATATTATCCAGTGTCTTTAGTATAAGCAGTCTAAGAATGTGTCTCCATGGTTGAAGTGTTACAGTATTCTCCAGAAAGAAGATATTGGTTATGAAAATGTCCTCCAGTTCCTATATCATCAGATACCCTAACATGCAACGATATAATGAAAATAAAAAGACATCCAAGTAGCTTAAGCTGCTTTTCCAGTGATTTGGAAAGTGCTGACTGAATTCAGATGATAGTTTTCCAAAATAAACTTTCATAGAAAATGAATTTGTAGTCTTTCTTAGGACTTAACATGAAAGAATCCTTTATTCCTTAGCTGGTAATGTAAATACTAAGCAACCTCATGGCAAAATATGTTAGGTTTTGAAAAATGTCAGCTTTGTGGAAAAGCTGTGAAAATATGATTTTCTTAAAAATTTCTGAAATCACTTTCTGTATGTTAAGAGACAGGTGAATACTGCTTTCACCATTAATTCAGTATATTATTACCATGATCTCAAGTCTAATTTATTTAAGAATATGGATTAAGTCATAAAAACCTTGCACTTTAGATTTTATAAGTATATTTATAGAAAAACATCTTGAGGAAAATGTGCATCATGAACGGTATTTGTTCAAGAACTCAACTGATACTTTATCTAGACAGAGTTTTCTTTGGATTTCAAAAAGGTTTCGGGAAATGATTTGAACTTGGAAAAAAATTTGGTGGAAAGGTTCCATAGAAATGTCAAGATTGGCTACGACTGAACTTGTCACTTGTGGGGGATTCAAACAAAGGTCCCTTTGTGGCGAGAAAACTGCTTCTGTATCGGGAGTGCATTGGAATTTCTTTTCTAGCAGAGAAGAGTGAAGTGAACACCCAGAACAGGGCACAATAGCAGTGTTTGTGTTTATTGGCTGAAGTCGTTCTGTCACGTTAACTCCTACTTCTCATTCTCTTGCATCTTGTGTTTATTTGGTACCCAATGCTTAATTATACAAATTTATGTACATATTTGGGTATGTGTGTCGATGTTTTGAAAAATCTGCTGGGACAAAGATGTTTTCCCAGATACCTTGGATGGCCATTCTCTCAAGATTAAGCCATGAAATTATTCTCTTGGCTCTCACTGAGTAGCATTAAGTTAAAGATCTTTTGGAGTACTTAATAAATAAATAAATAAATAAATAAATAAATAAATAAATAAATAAATAAATCTATGTAACAGGTTTAGCTGCCTTTCCTTTAATTTTGGAACATCTGATAGAGTCATTTGAGAATTCATGTTTTGCGGGTTTTAAAACACATTATAGATGAGCGAAGAGTTTGATTCCCTTGTTTGTGTCCCGCCATCCCTGGGCTTGCTATAATGACTCCCACTTGAACCTTTGCTTATCTGTTTGTCCCTTTTTCTTTTTTTTCTGTCTTCCTGGCTGATATCCAGTTTACTTCCACAAAACAGCTTTTGTGATTAGAATATAATTTTGTTAATTTAGTATATCAGAATGTCATTTTACCATTCTATTAATAAATTTAGAGACCAGGATATCATTTTATAAATATTTCTGAGAGGTGATTTTCTATTTTTTTTTCCCCCTAAGGAAGTATGATTGCCAACTTAGAGAGGTGGGAAAAAGTGTAATTAGACTAAAAATACTCTTTCCTTACGTACTGTTGGATGAAACAATTCTTCTGGACTCCTTGAACACCCTTTATTTGGGAGCTCAGATGTTCAAACTGGACAAACGTTGGCTTGCCTTCTCCTATTCTGTTGCAGACTTTCCTGGCATGAACTAATTTCTCACTTTGAAGATTCGTTTTCATTGATCACATTTCTCTGTCCTGAGGCTGGAACAAGGAATCCTAATCTCATCCTCAGGCATATCACTTCATTCCTCTGCCTATCAGCTGCTAAGTCAGTTTTCCATTAGCACGAAGCTAACGTTGATCAAAATAACTAAGGAACGTAACTAAAACCAGAGTGCTGAGGTCCACACCCGCAAGGAGTCTGTTATCATCAGCTCACACTGGAGAATTACTTATTCCTATCAGTCAGTGCTTTTTCTAGACAGTATATTCTCCCCGGGGTGTGTGAATTTGGGAAAGTTGGTCTCACAGACAGTGAGCTGTGCACATGTCACCTTAGGCTCAGAAGTCTGACTTACATTAGGGCCTAGATGGGGTAAGAGCCTTTTAGGAATGGTCTGAAAAAATGTGGCTGTGCACATTGCCAGTACTTTTTTTAATGTGAGAAAGATTGGCTAGAGTAAAGATGGGAATACCTACTAATAGGATAATATATGAAAATGATTTTCTGAGAGTGAACATCTAAGTTATGAAAAACAGAGGGAGCAGAGGGCTCTATCAGCAGAGGTAACTTTTCCTTTTCTCTCAGACCTGTTGGAAACCATATTTGAGGACAACATGACATAAGATTTGATAATCTTAGCAGATGATTTTTTTTTTCCCACAAGTGTGGAGCTGAGTTTCAGGCAAAGTTTGACATGGTAAAAGTTTGACTTATCCAGAAACTACTTTGGTTCATATGCCCATTTTCCCCCTTGAGAGCTGCATTCATCCTCAGAGACTGTCTCACTATAGATTCATCTGGAGGAAGGTGCCCGGCTTTACTCAAAGAAACAGTGAGTGAGAGGTCCCGCCCACCACCACCCCAAATAATACATATAAGTGGTGAAAAATCCAAATTCTGCCAAAGGCTGTGCAGTGGGAAGTTCGCCAGCACAGCTAGTCTGCGGTGTAACTTCCTGAGATGTGTTCTGCATACAGAAGTATGATTTTTAAAATACAGTGATATCCTGCCACACACTCTGTGATGCACCCCTGCCTAGATTCCTTTTCCTCCTTCAAATAGCCAGTCTTAAATGAAGGATAACTGGGTATCATTTTTTTTTTCTTATCCTATACTCACCAAATAAGCCAGGGCTACCTCTATCTAGTTTCTTCTGTTCAGCAACTGTACATAAATGGTTTCACTTGAGTTATGAAATTATTTTTTATGAAAATAGACCTTGCTCTGAATATGAATTTTTATTGAGCGGTGCATCTTATTCTTTGATAAATTATTTTGAGGTGAGCGTTTTTTAGGTATAATTTATAGAGCAGCTACTGTATAACCAGGCAATGTGGTGGGCATTGGAAATATCAACAGTGAACATGACAAGCAAGATCCAAGGTAAATGCACATGGAACCAAGTGACTGAAGAACAGAGCAACCCCTGAAGTAGGACCTTCATGTGGCCCGGGAAACTGGGGAAGTGACTTTTCTTAGCCCCCGATTACTCTTCTTTCCTTAGATGTTCTCTTCAGATTAATCTCATAAGATTAATTCAGTCTCATCTCTAACTGTATGCAGAAATATTGTGCTATTCATAAGTTGTTATTTTATATTTGCAAGTAACTTCATCAAATGGGTAACTGGGATATATGAAATGGATCATAATAAACCATCATTTCTGCAGTGTACTTAAATGATTATTTAACTGCAATATGAAGAGTTTATTTAAAGAATACCAGAGCCTGGGTTATGTCATTGTTCAAAATACGAAACACAGTTCTAGTTTGAATACATAATTGTTTGATTTCCTTGTTTCTGAATGATTTATAAATCTGGGGATTTGGATACTGTCAGTTTATCTAACTTAAGGAAAAGTCATCTGATGTATGCTTCAGGATCACTAGAAAGTATTTTTATCAGGTTCTTAGGTACCACTTAGTTTTGTTAAAGTTTCTGTAACTCGTGGTTACAGTTTTATTTTTCAAAATTCCAGGTAACTTATTTGAAATAAGAAGTAGCTATTATTTAAAAAAAATTAATCATGTTAAATCATTAGTTTCACTAAAGTGTAGCTCACTTGCTATTAATTTATTTCTCACAGTAAACACTGTGGTACAACTGAGCTCGGTTTGCTCCTTTACTTTTGTGTTTAATAAACTATTTCTATGGAATTTGGAGATTGAGAAGATGCTTAGAGGCCATCTGTCTCATTCTGGATTGTACAAAATCTGCAGGCCTCACAGATAATTGGAATCAGAGCAGACTGGAACCCAGGACTTCTGACCTCAGCTCATTATTTTGTAGGGAAGTATATTTCATTGTGTTTTTGTTAAGTTATATATTTACAAGGCTTTAAGTTGCAAGCACTATCAGATGGTACGTACTTACACAGCGAGATGCCTTGCTCACCCTCTTTTCCACATTGGCGTTGTTGCCCTCACCTTCTGTTAATGTATTAGATAGAGGTGTTGTTTCTCCTGCCAGAATGTCAACTACAGCCAAATGCAAATGGTTTCTTATTGTCTTCCCTTTCTTAAAAAGTGGCATAGTGACTGTATACACTATTCTGCATCTTTTTTCTCTCACTGAAGTGTAAATTGAAGCTCCTGAGAAGTCTCAGTTGCTATATTTCGCCTGACTCTGTAGCATAATAGTGCTATAGGAACTTAGCTCCATGAAGACTAGATATTGAAAAATGATTAGAAATGGAAAATAAACTCAGAATGAAAAGTTCTTACAGTGCTATTACTCGACCTGAAGAAGAGAAGGTTTGGGCATTATTACTCTGTAGATGATAGAAGGAATGCTCCAGGGGAGGTAAGCTAAGTTCGAGCCCTGCACCCAGTGGGTGTCTGAGTGGAGACTTGTACTCGGAATCACTGTCAGTGTGGATGTGTCTGCTCTTTCTGCTGCAGGAGCTCAACACCTCTGTGAGTGACCTGGACGGTTGATACTCACTGTTCGTGGGTTCCATATTTGTGAATTTGCCTACCACTAAATATATGATTGTAACTCCTAAATCAGTGTTCACAGTGCTTTTGCAGTTATTCAGACTTGCAGTCTATTTAATGCCATATATATTTTTGCATTTTTGTATTGTTTTTGGTGCTGATTTTGCTGTTTAGAGTGGCCTCCAAACGTAGTGCTGAAGTGTTGTCTAGAATTCCGGAGTGCAAGAAGGCTGTCGTGTGCCTCGTGGAGAAATTTGTGTGTTAGCTGAGCTTCAGTCAGGTATGGGCTATAGTACTGTTGGCTATGCTAAGGATTCAACCATAGTATTAAATAAAATGTCTTTAAACAGAAACACATGTAAAACAAGGCTATGTATTGATCACTTGATGAAAATGCTGTGACCAGAAGCCTGTAGGAGCCTAATCCTGTATTTCCACTATGATCAATGAATGGTTCAGAATCCAGTAATTCAATATTCACAGTAACTTGATAGAACATTACTACCACAAATAATGAGAATGGAAAATAAAGGCAAAAACTTAAATAGCCAGCTCCTTCCTAACTGGAGTTGGCTTTATTTCTTATTATTCTACCCTAAGGTACAATAGGAGTAATTTTGATTGGATGCAAGAGAAAGAAATTTCCCAGTAATGAAATAACTCAGGACTGAAAAACTACAATTAAGTTTTAATTGCTTGCTCTAAAACATTATAAAAATGGAAACGTTTAGTGTGTTGCTAAGAGTAGTGTTACTGACAGTATAGCATGATGTCTAAGAGTGTCACCTATCTGCCTGGGTTCCAGTCCCTGCTCTACCTCTTGTCCAGTGTGACCTTGAGCAAGTTTCCTGATATCTTTGTGCTTCAATATTGATGTGTGCAAAATGGAGATGATAGGAGTATCTACGTCTTCAGTTGTTGTAGAAATTAAATTAATCAATATACAAAAAGCAGTTAGAATAGTTCCTAGTATACAGTTGGTGACCTTTATATTATTACAGTAATTACACATCCTTGTTTGTCCAGAGTAATTTCAGTTTAGGGGAATAATTATTAATTGTCCATTTTCGCTCTCAAAAGGTGTTCCAGTTTGGAGGATCCATTATGTGGTGATGCCAGCCAGCTGTGAGGGTGATTCTTAGTTACCATCCGCGAATCTCTAATCAGTGGCTGCTTCTGTAAATATAAGTTGGAGTGATTAATTTATTTTTCCACTTCAAGAACTAAATGGAAAACTCCCTCCTCCTAGTTTTGGAGGGTTTCTCAGAGAACAGGAAGTGAAGAGGAACAGGTTGCATATTCAGATGTGTCAGGAAGCTACGTGACGTTTACTCATTTTGTTTCCTACTCTGAGAAAAAGAATAGAATGGAGTCAAGTTCTGGGTGTTAGAACAGAGCTTATTTTTTTCCCACTGGTCTTTCTCCAGTAACCAGGAAAAACTGCTGGTCACAGAGTCTAAGAGATCAGGGTTTTATCAAGAAAGTTCCCATGAAACTCACCTTAAATTGTAACCTTAGGGTGCCTATGGACATAAGCAAGTATAACTGGTGGCTGACGTCACTGCTATGGGAGGATAACAATGACCCTCTCCTGGAGACCTTTAGGAAAAGCATTACATACCTTTCTAGCTGGGATGCTGTTAATACTCACTGATACAGAGCAATGGAATTGAATGATAATGCTTTTACGTGTTTCTTTTCACTTTGCTCATTTGTTGGTGAGATTTAAAAAAAAAAAACATACTTTATTTTTCAGAACAGTTTTAGGTTATAGCAAAGTGGAGTGGAAAATACAGAGATTTCCCACATACTCCATGACCTTCCACATGTATAGCCTCTCACTATTAACATCCCACAACAGAGTAATACTTTTGTTAACAATCGATGAGCCTATATTGACTTTACTATGACCCAAAATCCTTGTTTACATTAGGGTTCATAGTTGGTATTATACAGCTATGGCTTTTGACAAATGTGGAATGATATGTATCCTCCATTATAGTAACATACAGAATAGTTTTGCTGCCCTAAAAGTCCTCTGTGTTCTATCTGTTCATCCCTCCCATCCCTCAGGGTCCTGGCAACCATCGATCTTTTTAAGGCCTCCATGGTTTTCTATTTGACAGTAGTGTTGAGTTCTCAAGTGGTTATTTGTCCCACATGCTCTGTACCTTTTGAGATGACTATGAGACATCTAGAGGCACTGTTGAACAGGCAGTTAGGTATGTAAGTTTGCATCTGGGCAGCCTGAAGGGTGAAGACATATTTGGGAGTGGTTGACATGTAGATGGAATTTCAAGCGGTTGTGCTGAATGAGGTTACTGGTGAAAGACTGGAGATAGAGAAGGGAGTGCCAAGCACCAAGCCCTGGGACCTTCCAACAGTAAAAGCTTGGGAAGATGGGAGGGGGCCAGCGAAAGAGTCTCAGAAGGAGCAGCATGTAGGGGTAGAGGAAACCAAGGAAAATGGTTTCATCTAGAAGCCAAGTACCATCTAACTTATTTCTTTCTACATTTGTAAAGGGTAAAAAGATGAGCATAACTTAAGAACGACTTTAATTTTTTGTGAAATGATTTTGAAGATTCATATTTTGTACGGTGGTGATGGGATTCACAGATCTGCATGAGAAGCAGTTGCACAAGGGTCACTTTGCTGTGGGATCAGTGGATGAATGACACGCCTTCAGAATCCCTGTCTCAGCCTGGCTTTTGCGCCTTCGGAGGGTTGGCAGAGTAACTGGCATCAAACAGAAAGGAGGGGTAGAGTGCTTCATTCTAAATGGGCAATGGTGCTGCTGTTGAACTTTCACCGTGACCGTTGGACATAGATGTTTCTTCCTGGTTTCATTTGTTTTCTGAATGCAGGAAGTACGGCTTGTATTTAAAGACGGGCTGGCTAGAGCAGAAACATTCTAATGGGGAGCATTTCCATCCCAATACTGCCTTTTTTTTTTTTTTTTTTAACAAGATGAACCATCCAAGAGTTTTTTGGTCATTGGTAGTGATTTAATTTACAAAACTATTGTCTTTATGAAAACATCTTGCATAAATAAGGTACCTGTTTTTGTAACCATACACTGCTGTTGTGTAGGGGATCGGCTGTGTTTTACAACCATTGACTTTGAGGTAAAATGCTTATAAGAATCACACTTTAGCCTTTGTTTATACCAATTTTCACATATGCAGTAGCCAAAATCAACATCTGAGAAGTTGTTAAGGCTTTACTGCACAGTGTACTTATCATCAGAATATGGAGTGTTCAGCCAGGTGCTGTTAATACCTTTCTATAACCCCAAATATGCCATTCCAAGAGAAATTATTAGTAAGGTTTCCATGGATTTTTTTCCCCTCTTCCCTCAACCCCTCTAAAAATTCATTATGGTACTGCCTTGGACTTTTGCCAGCATGTTATAAATAATTGGACTTAGTTTCACATCTAGTTTCTTCTGGCTCAGATTATGAATATAAGTTGACAAGACTTTTCTACTGATTTCAATTCACCAAGATTGCATTAAAATTATGAAGAGATGGCTGGTTATAATTTTTGTTCCTTTATTCTTTCTATAATTGAACTGTAAAAGTTCCCAATTAATTACAGTTCTTAAAGAGATATCAGTTATTGCAGTTTTCAAACTCCATACATTTGCAAATGTAAAGTTATAAAATGAAAAACACATATTTTATAACCATACATTTGTTAAAACTGGGTGCTAATTGTGGCAATTAATTCTTTCTTGCAGTTGAAATAAAATTTTGCAGGTTAATAAAGCTTGTATTTTTTCCTTTTTATATTAACATGAGTGACTTTTAGAGATAAGGAACAGATTGATGCATGTATAAAACTATTTCTGATGAACAATATATACATATATTTATATAGGAATTGAATGAAAACCAGAGTTTGCAGAGGTTTGTTTTTATTATGCCACACTTGTGGGATTTGCACTTACTGTAGGTTTGCGACAAGTAGAAGCCAATCAATGTTAAATGGTTTCCTAATATCTCAACTTTGCTTCTAAATAACACAAACAAACTTACTTCTAAGTAATTTTGTGGGTGATAGAAATAGTGATTTCAGAAACCTTTTTGACTTGGGTGGGAAGTAGCATCTCTCAAGTATTTCTTGGATGCTTTGCCATTTGATGATGATAATAATAACATCCACCACCATTTATTCATCCCCATGTGCCATGTGCTGTGCTAAGTCCTTACGTTTTGGGTTATTTAATCCTTTCCATGAACTATGCAGGAGTAGAAATATAAATATATATATATATATTTTAAGCATATGAGAAACAGAAAGGTTAAGTAAATTGTACTCAAGTAGTAAATACTCAGATACTAAGTGATAAGCCAGAATTCAGACCCAAATCTAACTCCAGAGCCCTCTCTAGCAGGGGGACAACTTGAAACCCCTGCTTTGGCAGCCAGGTCACAAAGCGCAATATAGCAGGGTGGGCACGAGGTGGTTCCGAGTGGCAGGGGTCCCTGTAAATGGGGGTGTGAGTGCAGCCCAGCCACTGTGGCTGCTGTGGGAATGTGAGGTTAGGATCGTGATCTTGTGATATTTCAGTAAAGTTGGAAATCAGGATGTGTGTTGCAGTCTCTTGATTTTTAAGTTTTGAGATTTTTAAAATACACTTGTCAGCCAGTTTCAACCCATCAGCCACCAGTTTGAGAGCTCTTGTGCTCGTTGTGTTGGTTAGACCATTTGGTCTGAATCAGCCTGATAAATTCTGTGGGCCTTGTGTCCATGTACAAAGTCACGTTCCTGAAGTTCCTCAGACCCTCTCTACAAATTTAGCAAGTTAGAGGACAGAGGAAAGGCTAATATATTTTAACATATTAGGGTGAATGCTCTCACCTGGATTTGGGGAAATGAAGCATAAAGACTTGTAATACCTTTCTAAAATTATGAGCATTAAGATAATACAGTTGTGTAATTTTCAAAAACATGTTCATTTTTGTTTTTCATCCCTGTTAAAATTAGATTGACACTCAGTTAAATAATACTTCTTTGTCAGATTTTATTAGAGCAACTAAAGGATCAGGTAGATTTGCCTTTTTAAAATACTATTAACGTAGAAGTAAAAGTAATGCTTTTTAAGAAAAAAGAACAGGGAAATGTATATACCTATCTACACTCAGTTGTTTTTTGTTTTGTTTTGTTTTGTTTTGTTTTTTACTCTGATTAAAAAGTTAAGAAACTTGAGTTGGCTCTCAGGTATTATCTGGCAAGAAGGTAAAGCAACCACAGAAAACAAATGTGCTTAAAATTGGAATTTATAGAGATAGTAGAACTATGCATTGTTTAAGCCCAGAGAAAAAAGACAATGAAGGAGGCAATTTTTATGTGGAATCTCTGGAGATTTTAGTGATCGCGTGCCCTTGGCAGGCAAATTGTGATTTACCAGTGAAGGATCTCCTATCTACGCTTTTAGCATCTACTTTTTAAAGGTCGAATTTACTGCTCTGTATCTAGAGTGAAGAGTAAAGTTTAGGTTTTGAAAGTCTGAGAAACAGTGGTGACATCTCTCTCATCTTGTTTTAAAGGTCTTTATAAAATGTAATGGTTAAATTTAAGACCTCTGTCCCTATACCTGCAACTACATTTAACCAAACTGTTTAAGTCTGATGTGGCCTTTATGTATAGCTTATAGTTTGAAAGCTGCAAGTCATAGGCCATTTTGACTGTTGTGATAACTAATTCTTTTTATCTAGAACCTCATTTGTCCATTAACTTTCTAAGGAAATAAAATACTTCCCTCTGCTTTTTAAATTTTGTATCTTCAACCTTAAAAAACATACAAACAAAAATGTATAAGAAATTAATATACAGAAACCTGAAGAGTTGTAAAAGAAAAGCAAACTTAGCAAAATTGCATTTTTCAATTGTTTAGGTTTTAAAAAATTCCTAGAGATAACATAGTAAAGATAAATTCTTCATACATTTTATAAAGCTGACTACCTGTTTTTTTATATATCACTGACTGATAATAATAGAACTTACAATTGATTTTTTATTTTAGAGACTACTTCTCATGTAACATTTTTTCTAGCTAAATTACTGTTTTTCAGTTATTAAAAAAAAAGAAAAGAAAAAATAAAAGAAAAGGGAAAGAAAGTATTTAGACTGTATGTTTAGTTATGTTTTAGAAGAAGCCAGTGGGTATTTATTTTGCCTAGCTATAATGAGTTCTAAAGAAAGCCCTTGGAAAATATACTACAGTTTAATGGAAAGATGTTTAAAACCACTTGGAATCTGTAAAGCACTATACAGGGTCTAAACTATGAGGTCTAATAACAGATAATAATTCTGTAGTTGAAATTCATGCTGGCCTTGTTAGCACTGGTGCCAAGGCATTTTCCATTTCTAACGTAGTACAGAAACTAGAGGAGCTGCTGACAACCTGAGCAGTCACGTGCCTCGCCAGGGCCTGGGTCCTACAGTCTAGCTATCCAGTAACACATCCCTTCCCTCCCGCAGGTGTAGCTCCTGCATTCTTTTTAGACTGGAGTTTGTCACCTTGTAAGGGGTTCAGTTCTTCCTGAGTAAACTACAACGAGGCAGTTTCTTTAGTTTTCTTGAATTTCTGCAGCTGCCTGCGAGCCAATTCTGCTTCTGTGGCAGAAAGTGAGGTTGGAGAGTATGGTTGGGAGCTGCTCTTTTATGGAGAAGCGACCAGATGGAAGTGTATGTGTACATTGGCCAAAGTTCAGATTAGCTTTTTGCAATATTTTCCAGCACAACTATTAAGATATCAATTAAAAAAAAAAAATAGGAACGCTAGAGAATGATGACCTCCCTGCAAACTGTTAAGTGTTCACATCTTTACAGTCTAGCCACTGTGGATCCTGGCGAATGACATAGTAGTGACGATCTAGTGTCGCATTTTTAGCAAGCAATAAAAGGATTCTGCTATGATGTAGTCCTTGTGCAGTATGCAGACTTGTAGCTGGCTTTATAAAGTCGCTCAGAGAGCTGGCTAGGAAGGAACCAAGCGAAGGTGTGCATCTGTGGGCTTTTCTTAGAGGGATTTGTGTGGTTGGAGGCCAGCAGTTAGGAATGTGGTTTGGACAGCTGGGTCCCGTTGATGGTACAGAGGAAGGGGACGATGGGGCCAGAGTTTTTAGAAGGTGTTTGGGTAGGTTCTTTAGAAATGGATTGAAGTAGGGGTACAAAGGAGGGATCGAGGGAATACCATGAAGAGCAAAATATTATTACAGAAGATGTGTGTTTGGGGGCCAAGGTTTAGTAGAGCAATAAGAGAAAGAAGAGGTGCATGTAGAAAACAGAACACAAACATTGGTGAAATGTGACTGCTCGTAAATTACCGACTGGCAGCAGGAAATGTAGATTTAAGAAGAACATATGCTATAGAATTTTTTCCAAAGGAATCGGAAACGTATTTTATAATTCTAAATTAATTATTAGAGAAAGTTAAAGGCTGCCAGCATCTCGGTTGTGGTCAAATGCTAGGTAAAATTTTTTTGGGAACATTTTGCTCCTTTCAGACTCTTTGGAGCTCTCCGAAAGTCTTACGGGAGGGCGTAAAAACAAACCTTTCTATAAATGAAACCGTTACTCTTGCTCGGGAATCTCATATGATGAGGAAGCAGAAGGGTGGGTAACAGTTGTTACTTAGGTTAAAGGCCTGAGCCATGGTGTGGACATACTGTCTCCAACCCCGTAGTGTGACTAGGGCGATCTTGGCTAGATTCCCTCTTTCTGACCCTACAAAGATGCTTAACATTCCCACATCTCTCAATGCTTTGGATCTGCACAGTGGTTTCAGATTGCGTTCCATGGGGCCCAGAATTCCCTGAAGGCATATTAGGGTCAGCCAATTTGGGTGTCAGGGAAGCCAGACAACTGCACTCGGGGCCACCCAACCTTGCCTCACCCAGAACAGTTCTTCTTTATTGTTTAAATCTTGGGACATTTCATAAGAGTCACTTAAAAAGAGATGATACAGATGCACAGTGTATTTTGTGGGAAAACAGAGAAAGAGAGAGCTCTATAGTTGCACAGAATTAATACATATCAGCTTTTATGCCTCCATTTATTTCCCAGGTGCTGCCCTTTTTATATAAAAAGCTTTATTGAAAGGATAATTCATATACCATATAAATAACCTGTTTAAGTTGTATTTGGCAGTTTTTAGTATATTCTCAGATTGAGCAAATATCACCATGATAAATTTTACAGCATTCTCTTTATCTCAGAAAGAACACTATACCCTTTAGCACTTACTCCCTATTTCCCCCCAAACTTCCCCAGCTCTGGGTAACTTACCCATCTACTTTATGCTTTTATGGATTTGAGTATTCCGGACATTTCATATTAATGGAATCATATGAGGTCTCCCATGACTAGCTTCTTTCGCCTAGCACATTTTCAGTGTTTGTTGATGTAACACCCTAATTTCTATCAACTAATAAATGGGTAAATAAAATGTGGTATATCCACACAATGACATTTTATTCGGCAATGAGGAGGGGAGGGAGCCGGGTCTGGAACCTCGAGCTCTCTGGAATTGATGAAGTTCTGAAGTCAAGCCCATGACTAATCAAGGGGCTGGTATACAAATACTTGATATCATATATTGGGGGAAGGAACAGGAGATGGGGGG
Organism: Cynopterus sphinx; assembly: GCA_030015415.1. Lineage (NCBI taxonomy): Eukaryota > Metazoa > Chordata > Mammalia > Chiroptera > Pteropodidae > Cynopterus > Cynopterus sphinx. The sequence goes on from CM057380.1 coordinate 20,076,914, forward strand.
GGTGGAAAGAGAGAGATCAAATTCTAAAACTGATTAAGGGGATGTATTAGTTTCCTATTGCTGCTGTAACAAATTACTACAAATTTGGTGGTTTAAGAAAGCACAGATGTATTCTCTTAGAATAATGAAGGTCAGGAGTTTGAAGTCATTTTCACTGGGCTAAAGTCAAGGTGTTACCAGGGCCAATTCCTTTGGGAGGCTCTGGAGGATAATTCTTTTTTGTGCTTGTCCAGCTACCAGAGGTCACCTGCATTCCTTGACTTATGAACTGTGTCTTATGAACCTTTCTTTCATCTTGAAAGAAGATGACATCCCTGTGTGACATCTTTCCTCTCTAATTTCTGCTAGCATCCTTACATCTTCTCTCTGGTTCTGATCCTCCTGCCTCCTATTTATAAGGACCTGGGGATTACATTGGGTTCACCTGGATAATCCAGGATGACTTCCTCACCTCAAGATCTTTAATCACATCTGCATAGTCAATTTTATCATGTAAGACAATGTATTCACAAGATGTGGACATCTCTGCAGCCCATTATTTACCCTACCACAGGGGGTTGGGGGGAGGCTCTAAAAATAAGTGTGGTGCCCTTTGTGTTTTTGCCAAGTGTGTGTGTGCCTTGCCTGGCTTAAAACCTCTTAATTGTGACATGACTTCTTCCTCACAATAATTAGGAGGCCAAGGCTGAGAACAGTGTTTACATGTAAAGAAATGTTCCATCACTTCTTGGCAGAAAATTGTTAGTTTATACTGGTTCATTGCTTTCCCATCTGTAACTCACTAAGGAGGCTCCAACACATAGGACCTAAAAGAACTAAGCTAGATCCTACTCTAATTTTGACATTGATAAGTCCCTATTAAAATTTTTAAAAATTGATGAGACAGTGTATACCTGTGATTGTGAGGGGCTATAGCATATGGCAGGATTATATTGCTCCTGACCACTCAGATTTAATTGATGGAAATAGAGGAACTTGGCTTGCTGTCCTTGAATAGAGTGGACTGAAGAAAGGGAGAAAGCCTACTGACATTCTTTAAAAGATGTGTAAATTGTGCGAATTTATATAGGAGAGAAAGGCATTTTATTGTGCTTTAAGTGATAATTAATATTAACGAGCATGTATTATATGCCAGACCATGTTCTAAGCACTTAGCATTTTTTTAATTCATTCAGGTATCATGGGAGCCATAAGAGGTCACACCACTATTATTCCCATTTTACAAATGAGGAAATAGGGCATCGAGACATCAAGCACGTTGCCTAAGGTTTCATGGCTAGTAAAAGAGGGGGCTGGAATTTGAACCAAGGCCATCTGGCTCCAGAGCTTGTACCTACAGCCAGTACCCTCTACACATTTTCCAGAGGTGTGATGTCATGATATGTGATTAAACTTGCTACAGAAGGTACAGTGCGAAATGGCTTTTATCTGGAAGTGTATTCATTTATAATTGTTATCCAGTTGTGAGGTCACTATGTCTCACAATTAGATAATCATGTCACACATCACTAAAGTTGGAAGAAAGCAAGAAGGCTTGGAAAGACAAAGTGGGAAGTCTGTGGGAAGTCTTTGGTATCGGGGAGGTGATTGAGAGGCTTAATAATCACCTGTTCTCTTTTTTCACCCTTCATGCAGCCCTACCATTGGCCTGCAGATCATTCTCTCATCTCAACATGTTTCTCTCTCACTGTGCTCTTTCTTGAGCTGGTTACCGCGTGTTGCAGGACTGGTTGACCCAGTTTTCTGCTCTCAGTTGTTCATTTCTTTCTTTCTTCTTTCTTTCTTTCTTTTTTCCTTTTTTTTTTTTTTTTTTTTTTTTTGAATAAATGAAGAACAAATTTATCATGATCCCAAATCCATTTAAAGCCAGGATGAGAACTTGTTTACCCGATTAGCCCTATTCTTCTGGACTTTGCTAAAAGCAATATTCATAATCATCCAAAAAGAAAGTATTTTAAAAATCCCTGATGCGAGTTGAAGGAGAGGGTTGCAGGAAAAGGGTAGACGGGAGCCAGCTGCTGGGTAAACCAGACCAGGTTTCAAAAATGTGAGCGATGATGTGAAATTTTATTTCTTTCATGTAGACAAGCATCATTTTTCTTAGAATGTTACGGAAACTGGCCACTAGAAGTTTCGAAATTATGTATCTTGGTTCCTTTTTTTTTATTTTATTGAAAGAACTGATGGGAGCCATGTAAAGCTTTTTTTTCTCTCTCTCTCTTTTAGGAAAATACCTTTTAGGGGGCACATTTAATAAAGAAAAACCAAGATGCAAAGATTCAAGGCTTATTTTAAATGCTATTCTTTCTTGTGGATTGAATTCTGACTTGAAACAATTCCTGAGGTTACCTTAAAAAGATCTGGAAATAGTGCATGAGGAGAAACGTGTTCTTCCCTGTGCTGACTTTACTCCAGAACGACCAACCCACAATAGGAAATGGGGCTTCAGCATGAAAACGGTTTTTTGTTTGACTTGACATTGTTCCAACAGTCTATAAATTTATTCTCGGCACTGTTTCCAAGCAGCGACCAAGAATCCACATTTTCCTGGTTTGTTTATGATTTATAACTTATACTCCACTTGCATCCACAAAAAGGCAACTTAACAGTAAATGACATGTGCACAATAAGGCCGTTTAAGTGGGAGATGGAAAACAAGGGAGGAACGGAGAAAGCAAACATGCCCAGCTGCTTCTGCCCGTAGGGTTACTATGAGTGAGAGTTGAACATAGTAATACCTTTTCATGCTGCCAAGTGACAAGATCACAGAATTGGTTATGTAATTAGCATCTAATAGCTCCTCAGAAGTCATAAACCTTTTCTAGGTTTTGAGTTTTCAAAGAGTTTTTGCCAGGCAATGGATTAGCAAAACTGTTCTTGAGCTTATAAACCCTGTATTTTGGATTTCATGTACGGATGGTAAACACCTACCTTTTTTTTTTTTTAATGTTGTGTATATCCTTAAAATTTATTTATTTACTTTTATCAAATTTATTGGGGTGACATTGGTTAATAAAATTATATATTTCAAGTGTACAATTCAATAATACATCATGTGTATTCTGCATTGTGTGTTCACCACCCAAAGTTAAATTTCCTCTTCTCACCATGGGTTTGACCTCTTTACCCTTATCTACTTCTCCCCCTGCCCTGCTTTCCTCTGATAACCATTAACCTCGTCTGTGTCTATGTGTCTCGCTTTGCCTTGTTTGTTACTTTCAATTTTGTGTCCCATATATGAGCGAAATCATATAGTTCTCAACTTCTTCTGTCTGAATTCTTGTGATTAGCATGATAATCTCAAGATCCATCCATGTAGTCACAAGTGGTGGTATTTTTTCTTACGGCTGAGTAATCCATTCGATTTATGTACCACATCTTCTTTATCCAGTCCTCTGTTGAAGAGCATTTCGGTTGTTTCTACGTCTTGTTGCCTGTGGACACTCACCTTTGGTGTTTGTCAGCCAGCAGAGCCATTCAGTGCCACCTCAGCCCAGCCCAACTCTATCATGAGGACCATGATAATTTAATATTTTTATTAAATCAGGCCTGGGAGATACTTGGTTCATATTGTCACTGTTCCTCTTCTTGGAAGGTGACACTTTAACCATGGGGAAAGGAGGAGCAATAGGTATCTGATATTGATTCACTGAACACATTTGTTGAATGTTCATTCTTTGCTGGGTCCCGGAGAGGCAGTGGTGAACCAGACATACTTGGTTTCAGTCTTCATGATCATACACAAAATTGGGTGTAGGAGGTAAATTAGATGTAAATTACTAGCTGTGCTCAAATAAAAAATAATTGAGAACTATAAAACTGTCCATAATAACCCAGAACATCCCAGGCCCGTGCACACTCAAGCTTTCATCTCTTCTGAGGACATTTTGATAAGAGGGCTGGCACTTGATTTCTGGCATTCATTGATGTTATCTTCATTTCTGGGAGAAATTAAAATAGGGATGAATGCATGTAAGTAGCACTGAAACAAAAGAGTCAAGTATGCAAAGGTTGCCATGGGAACGAGCCCCCTTTCCTTCAGTTTACTTTTGCGATGCTGATTCAGGTGATAAATACTTTAAATTCCAGTTTTTAAGTAAAAACTCAGTCTAATGGTATTAAGATTTCAAGGGCTTTAAAAATATATTGTTTTTTAATTTTTGTATGGTCTTGTTTATGTTCCTTCTGGCATGTACATTATCAGTGAGCAGGACTAAGGAAGCTGGAGTCCTAACTGATACGGAAGAGTCTTGGGAGCTTCGTTCTGTAGACTTTCTTTGCCCTTTCCTCCTGGCCCCCAGCTCTGCCTTCCTCTTTTGGGATATTCCACAAACCTTGAACTGAAGGTATCTGTAGAGAGCTGGGTTAAAGCCTAAGCAGGCTCTGTGCTTTGTGATATTAAGGATAAGCAAACCCTTAGTTTCTTCCTTTCACCTAAGTCTCTTCTACCACATGTCCAGGTTGATCTAAAAGGTTTTAACAGGATGATGAGGATCTTTTAACAAAAACCGTCTTAGAGTTTTTAAAGATGAAAGAGGAGCTATCAGAATGTGAATGAGGACTACCAGATCGTTTTTGTTTAGAATGTTTTCTTCTCACATTCCAAATCACTTTTAATTTCACCCTTTATCATCTTATTGTCAATACAGAGATAAAATTTCAGAAGAAGAAGCTAAAATAGGATGTAAGAAGACACATAGTCTGCTAAAAACAAAAACAAAACAAAAACACCTTGTGAAGACCTTTACCAGATCAGGATGGAGAGTATACTCGTTGAGAAAGAACAGGGCTATATTTTTGTCACATTATAGATTTCCTATCAGTGTGAGTCTGGTGAAGGATTCGTAGATGAGCTTCATCTTATTCATCATTACCTTTGATTGGTTGATAATGGCTGCCTGAAGTGCACATTCCACCTCTGGGCAGAGTTCCACAATCAGTTAGTGATGCCTGCTGTGGGTTAGCAGTGGTGTTCTTGCCATGCTTTTGCTATCCCTGATCAACTTTATTAAAAGAAATTGATGCTGATCTTTAGTGTTAACCCGACACCAAAAAACACCCAGACAAACAAGCCCCAAACCTAACTGTCCTCAGCAGAATATGAATGCATCTTGGTAGAGTACAGAATGTTCCATCGGTGCTCTGTTAGGAAAGTATTTCCAGCAGCACATAGTTTGTCGCCACTTATCTGGAATATTTCTTGGTTTAGTGAAGATATTTTATTATATAATAGCAACTTAGATATGTGAAACCTGCCTGGTATGTTTCATGTCTCCAGCCTAAGTGAATATGACCCTCTCTGGTGAGATACTGCAGCAGCCTCTTAGATTGACAGCTCATGCAAGCGAGGAAGAAGTCCAGGAGTGATTTGAGTTTGCTTTAGGCAGATGGATATTAATGAAGAAAAAGTACCCTGAGAGGATGCCATTCCGAGGAGGGCACAGGACAGCACTGACTATAACCAGAGCCCTGCTTTCTGTGCTTCGCCGTCTAGAAGCACTGAATGCTGAGGCTCTTAGCCATCCTGGAATCCTCCCTAAATTGGTAGGAAAGGGCTTGTCTGGCAGGTTTTTTAGTAAGTACAGCTGGCACTGAAGGAACTTGGGCTGGATTGGGTGTCATTTTAGGGACCTTACTTGACAGGATTGTAAAATATTATGCTGGGAGTTTGTGTCTTCATTGAAGGCCCTCACTGCACCTACCATAGTTCTGGGAACCTAGTTTGTGGTCAGTAAATATATGCTGACTTGATTGACCAGTGTGTAAAGCAAGGTAGAGACTGACCAATTTGTGGGTGTTACACACTTGGTAGGACAAAATTTCTTGACCAGGTTTCATCTTTATAGTTTTTTAACTTAAAACACAAGTTGGATTTGTTCACATCAAATATTTAACTGTCTCCTGTGTTCCAGGCACTATGGGCAGGACCTGGGCATATAGCGTTGTACAAAACAGGCCTGGCCTCTGTCCTCTAGACCTTGATGAGAGAGGCAAATGAAAGCAAAATTATAATACAATTAATTATGATCACAGTAGGCATACCAAAGGATAAGTATAGAGCTTTATAAAGACATTAAACCAGAGAGCTTAACCCAGCCCACAGGGAACAGAGAAAGCTTCCTTTTGGAGATGAAATCTAATCCAAAACTTGAAGGATGAGTGGAGCAATGAGGAGGGCAGAGGGGAACAGAGTTTCACAGGGGACCTGTAATCCCGTATTTGCTCACACTGTGTTGACCAGGACCAGAACACATCACTGGCCACGACACTCCTGATTGTCTGGCCTAGAGGATCACCTTGGGTAGTTGATTATTCTCCTGTGATCTTGTTGCAACATAAATCCATTCTGAAAAGTCTTTATTTTTATTGATTTGTATGATTTACCTGCTGAGATGATTCAATAGCTAATCTTGGAAAGTAATATATTCTTTTTCAGTTCAACTGTTACTGTCTTCTCGCTGGATATTTATTTGAGGGCTGGACAGGAGTAAAAGACAGGCAAGAGCAGCAGACACCTGAGAGCAGAGATTGTGGGTGTGATGGTTTGTTCACAGGTTCTGGACTCAGAAAGGCTTTGGCTCTGGGTTCAAACTGAGGCTCAGTTGATTCAAGTTTTGATGTAAGGTCTCTTAGCCCTCGTTTTCTTATCTGTAAAATGGGTATAATGGCCATCTCATAAAGGATTAAACTAAAAGAGGCAGGGTATGGGAAGCACACAGGTAACACTGGGCCTGGCACAATGAACAGTGGACATAACTATTGATCGTTTATGCCTTGACATCTCCTAAAGCCTGTGCTAGACACATGGAAGGAGATTTTGTTGGTTGACTGATTAAAACAGATTTGTTATCTCTATTGAATAAGTTTTAATCTCCTCTGTAGATTGAAGGATTGACTTTACAGTCTTCAAGAGCAATCAGGAACACTCATATGCAGCATGCCAGTTACATTACCAGTCGAATTGTAAGAAGGCCATTAGTGATGGTATGGGTTGTTCATACCTCACATTTATAGGTCTTTTCTGCCTACTTTTGAAGGGAGGAAGGAAAACTAACAAAAGTACATGCACTGAGTGTATCAGACATGGCTACCTCTCTGCGGACTTTGCGTTTTCCCCAAAAATGCAGGGCCACATTTACGACTGTCACTTGATAAAGCAATCACAAAAAGCCTAAAGGATAAACAGTTCTTGGAGTTCTAGGAAATATCAGAGGAGAGGTCACAGGCCATGAGCAAGCTCTTCAAACATGCACTTGTAGTTATCATCTTGAAGTTCAACATCCTGAGAGGCCACCCTGGTGTTCTTGGTGGTCCGACCGTTGTCTGCATAGCCAAGGAACTCACCTGGGCAATCATTCGAGGCACACGTTGGAAATATAGGTGTGATTATGCTGGTGATGGCGAGTCAACCGTCAAACTGGGCTAAGTTGGATTTCTGGTTAGGAGGCAGTGTTTTTAGGAAGCCTTTTCTGGTTTATCAGGTTTCTCAAAATCTGGACTTCAGCGATGAGATTAGGATTTTGGTAGCAAAAAAAGAAGAGGAAGAGGCTGCGTACCATGGTTGTAAAACATGACCATCTTGGTCATGCTAAGGGGAGATAATGAATGTATTGTCCCAGAAAAAAAATTATTGCACTGAAATATATTTCCATTAAAAAGTTGCCCTATATATAAGCCAAATCACTTCACAAATTCAGTTTTCATGTAGGGGAACAGAATGCTTTTTACTTTTGCTTCATTTTTGATTTGGATCAGCAGTATTCTTGGTTATGGGAATAAAACCTTATTCTTTGCTAATACTTTCTTGGCCTTTTTGTAGTTTAGTTCACTTAGTAAAATATTCATATTTGCCAGAATAACCAATAGAAAGCTTTACATTGTGTCTTAATTATGCTAATGTAAAAATAAAAGATGAGCGTGGCTTAGTTTATATATATATTACATTAAAGTAGCACAAACAGATATTTCATTAGTACTTTGTTTTTAATCCTGTACTTTGGCAAGCCTTTTACTGTGATAAATGAATTTTCCTTTTCATTGGGAAAAGCCAAGTTACTGTTGTTTTTGGTTGTACAGTTGCATTCCTTCCGATTGTGACAGTTAGCTAGAGACAAGAAACTATAAAAGATATTTGCCTCCAAGATATTTATTTCTTAGATTTACATGATAATGACCTAATGAATGGTTTCTTATTTTTTTCATTTTCCTTTGAACATTTTCTTAAAAGACACTTGGAATTAAAGTACAAATATTTCCAATTTATATGAAAACCAACTAAAAAGGAACTGGTCCTGACTGGATGCTACCTAGAATTGCGGTGGCTCAGAAATCTCACAGATGTGCATTTTCAGCTGTCCATTTGACATCTGCAAGGCAAAATGAAAGTGCTTTCTTCTTGCTTCTCCTCCCCGTACCCCAAATCCCTGCCTTCGTGAATGGTTAATGACCCACCTTGGTGCCTAGGTTGAAACCTTAACTAGAAATCCAAGTATCTTTCTTGACTTTCCCATCTAATGAATTTCTCCATTCTACTCACTTTCCCTCCAAATTCTTACCTGAATCTCTATCCTCTCTTTTTAATTTCTCATTGTCAGGCTTTGTCATCACTTGGCCAGATTAGCCATCTCACTGGCCTGGTTGTGGCCTGTCTCTCTCCACTTCTCCACTTATAATCTATCCCTCTGCTGTCCCTGTTTTCCCTGCCTGGATGATTGATTGGCTTGAACACCTCCAGTGGATTCACCTCAGCACACAGTCTAAACTTTGCAATCAAGCTCTGACCTGCTGTTCAGCCTTCATTCTCTGCCCTTGTTCTTACGTGGTCCACACCTCAGCCTCACTCAGCTACCCACATTTGCTTGAACAAGATTTGTATCTAGGGCCATGCTGCTTCCTCAGCCCATAGTGTTGTGTCCCTCCACTTCCAGTAATGACATCCTTACCTCCGAAGATCTGCCTCACACCCTTTCTTACCTGTGTTTACTGGCTGTCAGTCACCCTGCCTTCAGGACTATTGTATGACTGCCTCTGTCGCCGATCTTGTAGTTAATTGGTCCTTGCCTCCCATGGACCATTCCAAAGTGAGTGTTAGGAGGGAAGTCTTATCTCTTACTCAACTTTGACTTAATGAAATAATCCATTGGCATATAACTAGCTGCTTCTGTGTTAGTTATCTTTTCTTGATGTACACTATTATTGACACAGAGTCAATGAGGTTGAAATTCCACCTCTAAATATATACTTAACCCAAAGATTTGAAAACAGGGACTCAAAAAGATACTTGTATGTGAATGTTCATAGCAGAATTATTCACAGTGCTTCAAAAGTAGAAACTACCTGAGTATCTGTCAACACATGAACGGATAAACAGGCTATGGTATATACATACCTGAGAACATTGTTCTGTCATAAAGAGGAATAACATTCTGAGACATGCCTCAGTATGGCTGAACTTAGAAAACATGACACTAAGTGAAATAACCAGGCAAAAAGCACAAATACTGGATGATTCTCCTTATAAGAAATACCTAGAATAGGCAAATTCACAGAGACAAAGGTAAATTAAAGGTTATCAGAGGCTGGGGAGAGAGGAAAATGGGGTATAATTGCTTAATGGGGTTAGCTTTTCTGTTTAGGGTGACGAAACATTTTTGGAAATAGATAATGGTGATGGTTGCACAATATTATCAATGTAATGAATGCATTGACCTGTACACTTAAAAACGGTCAAACTGACACATTTTGTTATGTGTATTTTATCACAATAAAAATATATAGCTCATGTAATTAAAAAAAGATAGTACCACCAGCACCCTAATGCACATATGTTCTAACCTGTAGTTGTATGCAAGAATATTATCTTTTTATATCACCTATGTTCATCATTCTTACCTTCCTAATATATCACAAACGTCAAGTCAGGGACCGGTCTATATAGAAATTATCCTTTAAGAAATATGACTTGTTTGTGAGTTCGGAGTTGGTTGTTTTTGAGATTACTGAAACTAAGGAGGGGGTTTGATGATTTATTTGAATATTAATAGACTCAGTCCTGACAAAGTGCTATGAAGCCATTGACTGGATTTTGCAACAAATTGGTTTGTTTTCTGGCTTACTGTCTAAAAATTGTGCATTTTAACCCTGATGCCATCGGAAGAAAAGGCAAGTAGGCCAACAAAGTCTGCTTTGTTTTTCCTCTTGCTGTTTTAAACAAGGGGTTTGGATTAGTGGGCCAGTTATTTGTGGATGGGAATCATATTGATGATTTTCCCTAAGTCCTTTTCACAGGAAATTAGAATGTAGATGCTGTCTCAGAGTATAAAGGAAGTTCAGATGTATTTATTTGTCTTTTAAGCTCTTATGGAAACTTTAAGAGCTAAAATTGATAATGAAGACAACCTTAATAATACAGTTTATACTAAAATGAGTTTAATGTACATATAAATATATAAAAACAGAACCTCTTAATGTCATGTTTTATTTCTGAGTGCCAGGACTTTTTCTGAAAATAACTGAGATATATATGTGAGAAAACATTAGCCCATATGTACTATTATCTTGTATAAATTTGAGTTGTTCGATTCACTGCTAGCCTTGAATTTTGTATGATGGAGTCCAGCCAGCAAACTGTGTTTAATGCTGAAAAGCTTATTGAAAACTAATTTTCCCTTGTAATACTGTTCCAGAGTCAGCATTAGAAATTATTGTTGATCTCACCTTCATCACATTTTCAGGGAAAAAACTTTGTTCTTTGTGGGATAGTTATTTCTCATAGATTTTCCTGCCACTCCAAACTTGGACAGTAAGGGGGCTCTAGGTCAGTGCCCAAATTTTAGTGTTCATTTAAGTCATCTGGAGATCTCGATAAAATACAGGTTCAGATTGGGGGAGGTGGGCAATGAGATTGTGCATTTCTCATAAGCTCTTGGATGATACCAATGCTGCTGTTCTGTGGGCCACATTTTGAGCAGCAACACTGGGTGGAAACCTATTTTAAATACTCAATTTTGATGTTTTTTTTTAAACTGGATGCAGTCTAGGGTTGCCAGTGACAACATAAGATGCCTGAGATATCCCGTGCAATATTTGGCACATACTTGTACTAAGAAAAATTGTTCATTGTTTAAGAAAAATTTAATTTTAACTGACTAGACAACAATATACACAGATATAAGCACTACTTTAAATTGCAGTCTAAATAATTTATGAAGATACTTAAATGTCATGGATATTATTAGATTTAAAATAGCATTATTTTTATTTTGGAAGAAAGGACACATAGAATTAGGTTTACTCCAGACTTGTTTTTTAAGAATTTATTTATGTGTTTTGTTCATATGCTTTTCAATACAATAATATATGTAAGCATCTGATTCCTCCCCCTCAATATCTAGAGAATTCTTGAAAAATAGTGAAATCTGTATATTCTAGCATATACCTGAAAGCACTGGATTATACATGTATTAATCTGACCACTTGAAGTTTTAAGGTGTTAATATGATAGATTTCAATTTAGACTTTGTAAAATAGTTTTTTTCTTCTGTGTTTTTGAGTTGGCACTGGTGCTGTCGATACTTCCAAACCATGTGTAATAGCGTTATGTGAGGAAATCTGTTGTCTGTTAAAGCATATGGAAGAAAGTATAAATGATTTTCTTTTTTTTTTCAGATTCTTTACAGAGTTGGAAGCAAGACATCAGAATAATATCTTCATAGATGACATAAGTGACATTGTAGAAAAGCACACAGCATCCACATTTGACCCGTATGTGAAATACTGCACGAATGAAGTCTATCAACAACGAACACTACAAAAATTGTTGTAAGCTATACCGATGGTGCAGTTTCAATTGTCTGAACTTGTTTGAATTAAGTCACATTGATTGAAATTAGTTGATCTCCTCACTCGTCTTTAGAGATGCCTTCTTATGGGCTGCTTTCCTAGGAGAAATGATTAAGAGGATTGCTTTTAGGGTGAGGGTGTTTGAGTAGAAAAATTTTGTCTCTGAGAATTTTCTCTCAAGCAATTATGAAATTATAGTTTGTTGTGGTGGTTTTCCTTTTTTTTTTTTTTTTAATTGCTATGATCAGCATTTCAAAAGCCATGTTTTCTAATTCTTTAACTGACCATAAAGTAGTTTGCCTAAGGCCACCAGAGTTTTTAAGGAAGTTGAGTTAGTGCCTAGGATCCAGAGTTTTCTCTAGTATTCTAATCTTCCTCCATCCAAATGGCGATTCTATTAAGTTGTTTATAGGAGTTGCTGATTTACCCCTCTGGGTAGTCTGAGGCAGTATGAAAGAAAGCATTAAAAAAAGAAAAAAATACTTAGACTTTAATTGTAAAGCAAAAAAGAATGGAGCTTTAAATGTTCCTCCACACTTTTCCCATCTGTCCTATTTAGGTTAGAGTTTGGATGTGACACATATGCCATCTCTATCCTTAAAAGAGTCAACAGTTGTTCAGTAATGCCTGTATTGTTTTATTTTGGGGGGTCTTGTTTATCACAAGTAGCTGTTTGTTTTACAGTGCCATTGTGCCTTGCTGTAAACTCCGTTTGGGGGCTTACTGTCCGTTCTCATTCTCAGTCCTGTGAGTTGTAGCATCTGTGACCATAGTTTGGAATTCTGGTCAGATTCCCCACAGTGTGTGGGACCCTGTGGAGAGGTCAGGGTTGATGATGACTACCATTAGCCTTATGACTGTTTGGAGAGACAGCCCTCTGGTGATGTTGGTGACCCTTCCCCCTCCACATTCTCACGAAGCTTTTATATAGACAGGGTGGGAAACACCCACAGCTGCCAACCCCAAATGAGGTTTTCAGTAGAAAGCAGGGTTTGTCAACACTGCTGACATTTTGGGCTGGATAGCTTCTGTTGTGGGGGCTGATCTGTACCTTGTAGTTTGTTTACCAGCATCCCTGGCCTCTGCCCACTAAAAGCTAGTAGCTTCCCCTCACCACAATTGTGAGACACAAAAAAAGCCCGGAGACACTGCTGAATGTCCCTTGTAAGATCATACACCTCACTTTCCCGGAGTCCCCTCCCCTCCTGGAAACTGCTGGTATAAAGGTTGCTCGGTCACTGTTAGAAAACAGGCAAGTTACATGTTCAGAAACAAAGCCTTAAATTTGAGCTAACTTTCATATTGTTGTTTTTTTTTTTTTTTTTTGCAGGATTTAAAAAATCCAAACAGGAATTGCGTATATTATGTAACTCTTAAATAAAACAAAGGTTTTATTTAGATTAACCTAATGGCCACCATTTGAGCTTTCACCTGGAAATTAGTAGTTGTGTTTTCAGGAGCTTTGTTGCAGTTGACCTTGAACTTACATTTAGGGCGCCCGACTTTTAGCCTTAGCTATAAGCTTTGGAAACCAGAGAATTTGAAAATAAGCAAGTAAACAAAGCCTAGGGCACCCACTGAACATCAGAAGACCCTGGTTTGACTTTTGCCTTTACCAAATACTAGGATCATTTGGCAAGTCAGGGGCCTTTCTGAGGCTTCGTTCTTATTGGAATCCCCCCTTAGCCTTCCTCAAAAATTGTATAGGTTGTTCCACGTAAGGTCATGTATGTCAGTAAATCATGCTAAATTCCATAAAAATGGTGGCAGTATTATTACTGTTTTCATGCCACTGAGAGAGGAGAGATACTCTGGTTGACGTGGTTAGAAGTTTTTCTGTCTTGGAAGCTTTGAAAAACTCTGAAAGCCTTCAAGTTAGTAAATCGAGACAGACATTTCTTTCTTAGATTATTATCCGTGGCTACAGAAGGGTCTTAAAACAAATCATTTGTTATCTTTTTAATGGAATGTTTCTAGATTATTCGATATGAGCTCTAGTCTGGATACTAATTTGTAATCGATACATTCATCAGTTTGATACCATCGCCTCTTCATTTGTTTACTTTCCATTTCTATAAATTTCTAGCTCATGCATTTCCATCTTATTGTTCATACTGTTACCTTAAACTCATATTCAGTCTTAACTGTAAAAGACAGACAAGCCACCTATGTCTGCCTGTGTAATTATATGTTCACGTTGTCCTATGTATTTAAAAATCATTGATAATGTGTGAATTTAATCACAATGTCTCATAATACATCGTTACTTGCTTCTTAACTTGAGGAAGAAGTATTTTGATGTTTCTTCTTTCTTTGTTTTTCCTCAGAGCCACCAATCCATCTTTTAAGGAAGTATTGTCACGAATCGAGTCCCACGAAGACTGTAAGAACTTACCCATGATCTCTTTTCTCATTCTCCCCATGCAGAGGGTGACCCGCCTTCCCCTGCTGATGGACGTAAGACATGATCTGGTGGCTCCTTCCTCTTTGGGTAGTTGCACTGCCCAAAATCTAATTAAGAAAATTGTTCTTATTCCAGTTAAATTGATACGTCGCCCCTTTATAAAATCTCCCAGTTGAGCAAGAAGGTGTTCTTTGGTTGGAAAACCTCACTTGTGTCTATCGTCAGAAATGATCTTTAGTTTAGGTTTTGTGTGGTCACTCTGAAGAATTTAGATTACATCACTTATTTAGCATTTTTTGAAATAGGAAGAATATCGACTTTTTGAAGTCAAGCATCCTGAGTTCTGGTTCTGGCTGAGCCACGAGGTATGTGACCTTGGGCAAGTCACTTAATCTCTTTGGGCTTCAGTTTCGTCAGGTTGATTGCTGAGATCCCTTCCCAGTGATGTTCCAAGATGCGGTGGTGCTTCCATTCCACGAGGGAATGAGGCTGCCCAGCGTTACAAGGCATATACTTACCCCTATTCGGACTTGTGCAGAGTGGGTGAGAAATGTCCAGCAGCCTGCTCTCCACATAAATATGGGGAAACTTGCAGAATTTTGAAAATTTAGCTTTCTGATTTTTTTTTTTTTGAGATAAGTATTTATCATGTATAAAGAGAGAATGCAGCCAGGTTATCAAAACTAAATTTTGGCTTTAACAAGGTTATTTTTAGGTTCCATCCTAACTTGTTTCCTATAGATGCCCTGACTTTTCCACTTTGCACCTTTGTTCACATTGTTCTTGGCTTCCACATCTCAGTTTTTCTTTTGCACACGATCAAGAGAAGCACATCTTTCAAACACCAGCTCCAGTGCTCCTTCTTTTTCATAAAGCTTTACTCAATTCCACTCCAACCAGATTTATCTTCCTCTCCATCTGAACACCCACAGCACTTCAAGAGAAAGGACTCTAGGGTGCAAACTTGGGGTAGTGAAATCGTCTGACTCTGGAATAAGATGGATCTGGCTACAGATTCCAGCCCTGCCACTTACTGTATGATCTAGGACAAACTGCTTAACTCCATCTGAAACATAAGTATAATACATACTTACTTGTAGGGCTGGCATGAAAACAAATGAAATCATAAACGTTAAGTTTGACAATAATACATAATGTTTCTTGACTAAATAGATATAAAGGCTTGTGCTAAGTTGTATTAATATTGTAAGGTTTTTTAAAGATTCCTCTGAGAAGCAGTCACTGTGCTTCTTTCCATTAACATTTTATCAGAAGTGAGTCATTTTAAAGACTTCTAAGACTTTTATAAAAATATGAAACTGGTTTATATAGGGAAATGTTATTTCAAACTTTACTATTTTTTAACAAGAAATGGGTGCTTTCTAAATGTAAAATTTTTTGTAATGTTATGAATTTCTGGAGCTCTTTTACTTCTTAAAATGCATTTTAGCCATGTTTCTTTAGACCCTACATATGCTGTGACCTCTCAGCTTTTTGTAGTCTCTCTCTGTTTAATTTTGAGAAAATTGCTTGAATAGATCAGGACTCACAAAATCTAACATACTTTTATGGAGGTTTATGCCATGATTGCCCAACGTGCTCTATACTTTTTTCCGATTTTAAGTAAAACTGTAGTCATCCTCCCTAGAAAATTCAGTATGCACACAATTTTACATAAAATTGAAGTGTATAAAGACACTATGAACTCAGGATGACTGCTCTCTGGGACATAAACCAGTGTTTTTCAAGCTGATTTAGTACTCATTAGTGAGTCGTGAAGTTGATTATTCAATTATGAACAATGTCTAAAAAAATGAAATAGAATTGAACATGCAGTATATGATATGTACATGTTTCATAAGGTGGTTTAAAATTTTATAAAAATTAGTTTTATTTTTATGTCCATCTGTACTGGTTACAGTAAAAAAAAAATTGAGAA
Source organism: Cynopterus sphinx (assembly GCA_030015415.1). Taxonomy (NCBI): domain Eukaryota; kingdom Metazoa; phylum Chordata; class Mammalia; order Chiroptera; family Pteropodidae; genus Cynopterus; species Cynopterus sphinx. The sequence continues at coordinate 20,093,098 of CM057380.1, forward strand.
ACATTAATACAAATCCATAAATGGCACACTCCGTGCTTCTCATGTAGCCCATATAACAATCCTGAAATCTGACTGTCAGATTTATAGGCCAAATGCTCATCTACATTTCAGGTAACAGTGGTTTGCAAGGTTCCCTACCTTCTACTTCTGCTTGATATCTGTTGCCCTAATCTGATTCCCATGTGTGAGAATCTGGCTACCTAGGCAGAATCTAAATGTGCTTGAAGCATGGTCTCTTCGATTTTACTTCATTTAGAGATTTAGTTGAACTTGTGAATTAAGATGAACATTTTAAACAATTTAAATGGTTCCAATGACTTGGAAGAGCATAGTGTCAAAAGTTATGTGTAATCCAGTTTACTTTGAATTAACCCTCTGAGCTCAATTTTACTGTCATAAAAATTGCAGTATAAATATGTCAAGAGAAAATCTAACATCTTTTTTTTCTTAATCTTTTTATTCAGTTGCATCACTTACAAGTATAGTTACCTCTAATAATAATGAAGGTAAAGTAATTTTATCATTTATTGAGGACCTACTGTATGCAAGGCACTCATAAAGAACTTTATATGTATTATCGTTTAACCCTGCAAGAACCTTGTGACGTAGTTTGCATTATCCTGAATTTACAGATGAAGAAACTGAGGCTTATCGAGATAGGGTACATGACTTGCCCAAGGTCAAATCATAAGTGGGAGACAGAACTCAGATTTGAAACCAGGTTCATCTACCTCTGAAGTCTATTCTCTTATTTAACCATTCCCTGGATATACTTGGATCCTGAGTGTTTATAGACTATTTCCTAATTTTGTAACTGGATTTTAATGTCACTGTCACACTTATCCATAATAGTGCATCCAGCATTGTTGAGTTTGCTATGTATAAAAGGATATGTCTGGACATTGGTTTTATTAGACTTAGTAAGATAAAATAAGTCAATTGACATGTTTTCTTTTTATACTTCATTGCAGACTATCTGTCAAAAAACACCTAAGGACTCTCCGAAATATGAAGTCTGCAAAAGGGCCTTAAAGGAAGTAAGCAAGGTAACTGCTGAGTAGCTAGCTCATCAGACAGTAAACCATACAGTTCAGTTCCTCAGAAGAGAATGTGTCTGGGTTTGATGCTGAAACTTGGTAGATTCTTTCAGCCATTTGTACAGCATTCTTTAGGTAGCTGAGAAACAGAATAATGTTTGCTATCCTCAAATGAAATGTGCAATTTTATTGTTTCAGGCAGTCTGGCTTTAAGGGCCTATAGATACCTGATTTTCTTGTGGTATCTAAAAAGCTGTTTATTCATTCTCACTAAATAAATATTTATTGAGTATCAACTGCTGTGCCAGGTGTAACGCCAGCCATTGAAAATATGGTGTTAAACAAGACAGTTTTGGTTACTGCCCTCCTGGAATGTGCCATGGAAAGGGGAAGGTAGACATTGAATAGGAATTACAATAAAGGATGGTGAGTGACATGATAGGGAGAAACGTAATCATGTTTATGCTGAACCTAAAGCAAGAGAAGCTGTAAACCAGAAATTAGGATAGAGAGTCTCGGGTATGTTTAGAGACCCAAAGTCAAGGAAATATTTGGAAAATCTGAAGCCTGGAATGTTCTTCATGTAACTATAGAGCCTAGTCTGGCAGAGAATACTGGGGAGCTATGTTAGGGAATTGTGGACCTTATCCTAAGATTATGTGAAAGCCATACTTTTTTGTGCTGTGAAGGTGTTAATGTGAAATGGGGCCAGTTATGAGGCTTTTATAGTTGGTTAGGCTGCAGATGACAGTGACCTATACCGATGTGACAGAAAGATGGAGAGAAGCAAACCTTTAATACTAGGGATGTAGGCATGGAGATTTGACTGGGTGAGCATACCAGGGTCAGAAGTCAAGGAATATAGTCTCTGGCTTGGGCAACTAGATTGATGTTCTTACTTATCTCTACAATAGCAATAGGGAAAAGATGATGAGTTGCACTTTGGATACGTTGTCATTGAGGTTTCTACAGCACAGCCAGGTAGGCTGAATGAACAGGTCAGAGCTCCATGGAGAGACTGAAACTGGAGACATGAATTCGGGAATCATCAGCATTTGTTTGTAGAAGAAGAAAAGTAGTGAGTTCATGAAGAACACCAATATTCGTCTTGTTTAGGGAGAAGGAGTCAGCAGAGGAGACTTAAGAAATAAAACAGAATATAGCAGAGAAGGAGGAAAATCATAATGACCTGGCACATAGCAGATGGTTTGGTGACAGGAGCCCAGTTGAGTGCTCCTGAAAGATAAAACGAAATAATAAGTGAAGCCTGCATTGAGTATTTCGTCAGGTAGGTCGTGGCCCTGCAGTGGTGGGGTGAGGAAGCTGGACTGGAGTGTGCTGAGGAATGAGTGGGAGGTACGCATATGCAGCCAGCCCGCAATGTAGCCAGCTGTTTCAATAGTGGGGCCTGGCCCAGTGGAAAGAGAGAGAAAGCCACAGCTGAAAGAGAAGTGAAGGATGGTCTTTTTTTGTTTAAAGATTAGGAAAATGTGGGTCTGTTAAATGCTGATAGGAATAGCGAGCTGAGAGAGAGAGCAATAGAAGGTATAGGAGTCGTGAGGATATTGTGTGAGCTAGGCACAGGGAGCAGGGATAACGATAACATCCGATGCCGCCTAAACTTAGAGCTGTGACCACCTTTAAGTTGGGTTTGTCTTTGTGCTATCTCACTGTGAAGCGCTGCTTAATCAACTTTCAATGGACTCAATTTTACTTATCCTCATCCTTGCCCATAATTACAGAATAGTGGGTTTTATGAAGTAGTTGTTTACTTTTCTGACAGATGTTTATAGTTCAAAATTAAAATGTGGAATTTCTCTTGTTTGCTTAATCTGAAATGAGAGAAATTGGGAGTTCCCAATATTTATTTCAGAGAGCGAAATTTGGTATGTGAGGCCCAAGTTTTTACAACCAGACTCCACCTAAGGCCCTTGGGCAAGTCTGTCTACATAGTTACTCCTTCTTGGAAAAAAAACCAGAAATACCTCTTTAGCAATTAAAATGCTAATGAAATGCATTTGTTCGGTATGAATAATAATGCTTCAATGCAATTGCTCATGCGTGTCGCTGAAGTGACTGTGACAACCTACTGAATTTGGGACCTTGGGAAGACTTACTGACCTAGTCAAATGACTCAAAACAGAAAAGATGTTTCTGTTAAAGGAAAATGTGTTTCCTTCTTGATTTTCTGTTCACATGCTGGTGTGGAGCCTGGGGGAAGGATATTTCTAGGGAATCCGATAGTTTAGCTTGTGCAAAGTGGTGTCTGGTGTTCAGGGAGTGGCGGCCAAGACGTGGTTCTTATGTCAATGAAACCGTCCCGCTCTGTTCTATTTACTCTCCCATGGAAGGAGAAAAACTGCTTTAACTCTCACCTCATAAAACTCCTGCTCATATTTGGAGATGGTATTAAGTTATAAACTTCTCTCCTAATGGCAAAATAACAAAGTCTCTTTAATCTTTTCCTGTAACTTAATTGCTTCAGTTGTTTACACAGAGGTAGATGTATTAACAGGAAAGATCTCTCAGCCATATTACTAAGTGAGGGACATTCAGTTGCAGATTAATACAAATAGCGTGATGACATCTAGATAATGTAGTGTGTTTATATGCATGTATATGTTATCGGTAAATAGAAGTAGTCTCAGAGTCCTACATATCAAGCTTTCAACTGTTGTTACCTGCGGTAAAGAGAGAGGAGTGTGGAAAGGAGGAATTAAAAAGGTTTGTTTTCATTGTACATACTGCTCTGTGCAAATGTATTCAAGGTTTCCAAAGGTATATTTTTAAAATTAAGTAATAAGTATATATTATAGAAAATTTGGGTAACTTAAGAGACAGAAAATAAAATGTTTCAGTGATTTTATTGGAGATAACGACTTTTGTCATTCTACTGCACAGCCATCCAGTTAGGTTTCTCTCCACTACTGGCGTCGATGTCAACGTACACTTACAAGTGGATTCATAGGGTACCCATTCCATATACTGTTCTAAATGCTGCTGCATGGCACATTGTCTTACATAAATGATCACACTCATCTGATTATTTCTGAAGCTAAATTTCTAGTGTGTATTGATTGGGACAAAAATGTAGACGTTTTAAAGGTCCCCAAGTGCCTTCAAGAAAGGTTGTTCCCTACTTGGATGGGAAACTATGTAGGAAGACCAAGAGCTGTAGGTGTAAAAAATAAAAATAATAAGGGATTGTGAGCTGACAAGGTTCTTGCAATCTGTGAGGTCAACCAAAGTTTCCCTTGCCTAAAAAAAATTAAAAAAAAGAAAAATGAAAAAAACATACAGGTTGTTCTCATGCCCACAATCACCAGATCCGTTTGTGTCTACCTTACTGCACACTTCCTGGCACCAAATATTCTTTTAATCTTCACAAATTTGATAGATTAAAACAATATTTTTGTTTTAATTTATATTTCTATATTAGAGTGATTGAGTTTTCCTTTCAAATAAATTTGGCCTAAAACAAACAAATGAACAAAAAATCGGCAAGTTTAATTTAATAAAGCTCTGACAGATGCCAACAGAAGGCATGGATTTAATATACTGCATGGATTTAATAGACTGAGGCAGATTTTAATTAAAAACACCAGACTACACATGTCCAAATTAGAGCTTATCTCTCCAAATTAGTCATTACATGGAGTCCACTGATGATACCGTTGATTATGACATTTTGGGAGCTTTTTTGTTTTTAACCTGCTCTCTGAAGCATATTCTCCTGAAGTGGTGGCATGACTATCTTTTGCTGATGGAGGTGATATTTGGCAGTTTAGGAAATAAGATGATAACTCAAACTTAATAATTCCACTTTTCCCTTTCATGTTAAAATGGGATAACGATAAAGGAATTGCTGCTTTTTAAAAAAGTGATTTATAAACTGTCTCTGAAGGCAGTTCGTTTGCACAGAGGCATTTGCCGAGTGTTTATTGTATGTTAGGTGCTGGGTTGGGCTGGGCCCCGGGCTTATGTATTTGTGGAAATTTTATGGTCTTTACTCTCTAGTCTTATGGCCAAGATAAGTCCTGGAAGACTAGTAGAGGGGCATTCAGCTAGATTAGAAGGGGCCAGTGGGGCAGTGGGGTGATGGGTGTTCAGGCAGAGGGCAGCACATGTGGAAGTGCACAGGCAGGATAGCGTGTGGTGCTTTGGCCAGAAACTTGGTAGGGTCGAGCCCCAAGATTAGAGCAGTGAGAGGTTAGGGATCAGCAGATAGGAGCCAGATCGTGGTTGTGCTAAGCCTTAGTTATGAAAGCTGTGGGGAGACTTTTTTTTAACATTTTAAGCCAAGGAGTTTCATGATCAAATTTGAACTTGGAAGTATTGATATGTACGGGGTGAGCAGAAGTGACATCAGAGAGTTAGGAGACCAGTAATCCAGGGGAGAAGGGTTTGAGCCTGAGTTCAGGGGGCAGGGGCAAGTGGAGGGATGTGGACAGCAGGACAGAAGCATTAAGTAGACGTTATGACTGTTTGGAGGAGAAGGAGAAGGAGGTGTCAGAGTGATAAGGACCACAGTTTTTGTCTTAGAGAAGTGAGTGATACTGAGATCTCTTATCACTGAGAGAGGGAGGTGATGGAGGTGATGTTCAGGTTTGGTCGTTCTCAGAATCTGAGTTTCAGATGGCCTAGGTGTCATCTAGGTAGTTGAATATAGAGACTAGGAGCATAGATTGGAAAACTATGGACATATTCCTCCAGAGCAATCTTAAAAATTCTCCGAGCAGTGGCGGCCTGATTGGATTCCACTCTGACTTGTCTCAATCCTTTGGAGATGTTGCAGTTGCAAGTTGCCCCTGACCCCGGCCAGGGTATTTTCTGCTCCAAGCTTTGATCGTGTTTAGGCATCAGTCCCTGCATCGGTGAACTCTTCAGACTAATCAGACCTTAAGATATACTGTAACTGAAGATGGCATAAGCAGTTGGAAATTACTTAAGCATCCATCAATAGGGAATTGAATGAATACACTGTGGAAAGCCCATAGTATCACAGCATAAATTGTATCATGTGACTTCCCTGCTGGAAGCCTGCTGGTGGCTTCTCTTTGCCCTTAGAATACAATTCAGCCACCTTGAGAACTTGCTTTGACCCTGGCCTGTTTCTCTAGCTTCATTTTGGGCCAACTTCTCTGCGTCAGGATCTTTTACTTTCTCAGGCACATCAGCACTTTCCCATCATTGGCCCTTGACTCACTTGTTTGCTCTGCCTGGACCACTGCTCTCCCTCTTGGCCTTCAGCTTTCAGCTTAAATGACCCCTCGGGAGAGGCACCTGGGTACCTGGCTCTTTCTCCTCTTTCCACCTTCCCCACTCCCTGTTTTTTGCCTTCAAGATCTCAGTCCGTGATGATCGTCTCTCCCCTCTGCCCTCCTGCGAGCACAGAGATTGTATATACATTCTTAAGTGTTGTAATCCTAGCACTTGACACATACTAGGGACAAAATACATTTTTTTTCAGTGAATGTTCTATTTAGGAGGGGAAATCTTGGTAGTGAAAAAAAAGCCAAGTCACAGACAAGCATAGAATGATCTTTTTATAAAAATAAAAGAAAAATTTCCACATACGTATATGTTTGTTTCTATGTTCATATAAGCATACGAGAAAAAGAGAAAGTGTATAAACCAGCCTGTTCCCAGTTACCCTGTGGAGTGGGACTAGGTCAGAACCTTTCAGGGCCTATTTTATTTACTTGTGTATTATCTTTATTATTATTATTATTATTATTATTATTTATTATTATTATTATTATTATTGTGAGTATGTATAACGTACTTAATAAAGCCGTGATATTAAAAATAAATTCAATTAAAATTTTCATCTTTTATTTTTTTACAATCACATTTGTCTTCATGGCCAGTGATCCTTGTTATGGCCGTTTTATACAGACTTTTCAGTTTAATAAGAAATTGGACATACAAAGTTCGTTTTGGTTTAGGCCAATGAACTCATTACGCATTTCAAGTACAACGTAAAGGAGAAACGCCTGTGTGTTTCTTTTACCCTCAATGCTCACAGAATACTTCATTTCTGACACTTCTCTTACCAAATCTGTGGGGGGGGGGCGTTCTCTACACCAAGCAATTCTGCCATACCAGCTGGATGTCTTATTTAATTCATTTCCAACCCAATTAGAGATGGTATCAGATCCCACAGGATAAGGGCTTAGTCCCACAGGACTATTCTCCCCACACTTCAGTTGCCGCTTGCAAGTCCAGATTGTTACCTGTGCTTCTGACCAACTGGCTATAAATCGGAGGTTCCCACGAGCCCTGCTAGAATAGCTCACAGAACACAGGGAAACCGTGTTCTTACTAGATTACTGGTTTATTACAAAGGATATGAAAAGATGCGCATGACCAGCCAGATGAAGGGATATGATGAGGTCTGGAAGGGTCCCAAGGGCAGGATCTTTTGACCCAGTGAACTTTGGGTGCACCACCCTCCCAGCATGGGGATTTGTTCTTATTCATCAACCCTAAAGTACAGGGGCATGGGGCTAAAAGTTCAAACCAACTTTCTCATCACTTGACTGAGACAATCAGCCCCCATCCCATGGTTAGGGGCTTTTCGAAAGTGACCGCATTCACATAAACTCAGGTGTTGTTGAAAGGAGCTTGTTATGAATAAATGTCATATTAAAGCTAAAGATGCCCCTAACGCTCCTATATAGGAAATTACAAGAGTTTTAGATGCTATGTCCTGGGAACTGTGGACGAAGGCCAACTATATAGATATTATTATATGTTCGACTCTTCCTGAGAAGTCGGCTCCTCCAGAGCCCAATTCTGGAATAGGGGAGTGAGAAACAGGGGAAAGAAATGAAGGCTGGGAAGCAGCTGACAGAGGGACACTCAGGGTTGATCCTTTCTCAAATGTTTAGAAAAGTTCAGCCTTGGAGAACAATGAACAACCTTGTGGAGAACAAAGGGTACTTGGGAGTCATTTGTTCTGTTGGCCTCGGGACAAATAAGGTCTCCTGGGGACCTTGCCAGAGGACAATTTTCTCTTCATCTTGCCCTGTCGAGGCGATTCTCTCTGAATGAAACTATTGCGATTGCTCTCTACATTTCTTATTATAAATCCCACTATCACAGGCACTCATCCAAGGACAGTGAGTGTATCTGGTGTGTAGGTAATTCAGTAGTTCTGATTGCACTGAATTTCCCTTCCATCCTTGAAAACTCATTGGCCATCAGGTTCCACCCGGTGAAGGCCTCCCTGTTTCAGCATCCTGTTTGCTGGTCATTTGCTTCACACATACCACTCTGCTTAGAATTTGCCCTTGGAGTTGGTAGTTTGCCTTCAGCTGCTAATTAGGAAATGAGGGGAAAGGTGCAGCATGGCCTGAAATTGGTTGGGATTCCCAGGGTGAAGGTGAGGAGCGGGGGTGGGGGACGGAGGAGAGGGGCAGAATGAGCAGAGACCTGACTGAGTGAGCAACCTGTGTGCAAAGGGCATGGTGCGAGATGAACACACAAAGGACAAATGTCCCTAAAAATTTTCAAGGTTTTTTTTTGTTGTTGTTTTCACATCCTAATGACACCAGTTCTGGCTGGGTACAATGTCCTAACTGTATAAAACTCTGAGTCCTAATTATTTTCGGTGAGAGACCTGCAATAGCCAGGATATGGAAGCATCCTAAATGCCCATCAATAGACAGATTGGATAAGAAGAGGTGGTACATATATATTATGGAATATTACTCGGCCATAAAAAAGACAAAACTGTATCATTTATGACAATGTGGATGGACCTAGAGGATATTATACTAAGTGAAATAAGTCAGAAAAAGAAAGACAAATACTATATGATCTCACCTATGCGCGGAGTTAAAAGAACAAAATAAACAAACAAACAAAACAGAAACAGGCCCATAGAAACAAAGAACAAGCTGATGGTTACCAGGTGGGAGCGGGGTTGAGGGGCTGGGTGAAAAAGGTGAAGGGATTAAGAAGTATAAATTGGCAGTTACAAAATAGTCATGGGATGTAAAGTACAGTGTAGGGGATATAGTCAATAATGTTGTCAATAATGTTGTAATAAATTATGTATAGCGCCAGGTGGATACACATAGACTAATTGGATGGGGGGAATCACTTCGTAAATTATATAAATGTCTAACCACTATGCTGTACACCTGAAACTAACTTAAAATAATATTGAATGTCAACTGTAATTGAAAAATTAAAAAAATTAAACAAACACTTTCTATGTGCCAAGCACTGTATTGAAAAAAAATAAAAGAAGGAAGGAAGTGAGGGAGGGAGGGAGGAAGGAAGGGAGGAAGGAAGTCAGTCAATGAGGTTTCTCTCCTGGACCTCTTAACCCTGCTCCTTATTCTGTGTTCCCAGCTGGTTCGACTGTGCAATGAAGGAGCCCGGAAGATGGAAAGGACCGAGATGATGTACACGATTAACTCTCAGCTGGAATTTAAAATCAAGGTATCTCGTACTTCGTCATAAACAAATTTATTACGACTCTTGCTTCAATCTTATGTAAATAGGGAGACAGTTGAGGGCAACACAGTAGATAGGAATTTGTTTTTCAAAGAAGGGCCATAAATTGATTAGAGAGAGGCTGGCAGAAGGACTAACATGCTCGGGGCAATTCTGCTCTAGCTTATATCTGATAAAGCAACCTCTCTGGGCCACAAAGTTAGGTATTACCTAACTCACACATTTTTTCCCCAGGAAGACACCAAACTTGGGAGAAGATTAATTAAAGATAATAGAATTTTTTAAGGGAGAGGAGATTTCTTCAGTATTCTCAAAGTGTCCTAGAAAACAGTGGTATCACGTGAGCTGGACCAGGGTGTTCTAGTGAATCAAATAAGGACTCTTATTTTCCAGTTTGCAAAAAAGATTGTTAGTGGAGTATTCTTTTGAAGTTTGTTTTTCTTCCGTAATTCTTTATTGAATATGTGCTGCCTGTTACTGCTTCTCTGATACTGCTCAAGTGTAGATGACAGGACGAACAAAGAAGAAAATGACAATTAATGACAGATCTAGGCCATGCCCAGTCTGTTGTTGGTTCATGGCTGAGTTCTTAATGGATGTGAATGCCCATGATTGTGATTGCATTCCATTTTATAATATGTAAATTTAATTAAGCAACTTAAAATGAGTGGTCTTTTTTTTTTTTTTAAAACGGAAGTGCCTGTGAAGTGGAATTAGAGTGATCAGCATTTCATGCCAAGCTGCAGAGGGCAGATTCTCTGCCGGGTCACATAGTGTGAAGACCACTGATACTGCACAGCTGCACCCTTTTATCTTGCAAATGAGGAAAACAGCGCCCCGGGAATAATTAATTGTTAAGAGGGGCACTTGGTTCATGGTGGTTTAATTAGAATTGGGGTCCAGATATCCTGACTCGCCGCTCAGTGTACACTCGTCTCCCATTATAGCCTAACTCTTAATGGTTTAATTGCAGAAACATAATCTATAATTCTTAAAACAGAGAATGGTGGTTGCTTGGTAAAAACAATACAAACACACACGTACACTTTAATATCCTCATATAGAAATTCACAGCAATTTCAAAACCCATCTTTCTCCAGTCCCTCGCAAAGGAACTTGTTCTTCTCTGTTACTTGTTTCTAAGTAGTTTAGAAAATAAATCTGGTAATTCGTATAGCTGAGAAATGCCATCAACAGCAGAAGTGAAATTAGCCTTTTTTTTTGTAAAATGCCTCCTGAGAAATGCTGGTGGCTCCCACCTCCAGCAGACAGAGTAAGGGGCTTGCTGAGAACCCACGCCGTCAGCTGCACCTGAATACAACCACCAGGCCATCCGACTGGACTGGGGCACATCCACCTTGGCCTGATTCAGCCACACCTGCCTCAGCCTCATGCCCCCACCAAATCTCACTCTTAGTCATACAACAGCACTACTGTTTTTGCCATCAGAGAACTCAATTTCCCTGAAAATTTTTGAGTAGCTTAGAGTTGTGGCATGGTTCAGCCACCCTGAGCCTTTGAGGCAATTTTATTCAGTACAGCGACCTAGCAAGGAAAACGGAGTCTCAGGGAGAGAAGGTGGTTCGGACAGTATCATATCTTGTTTGGCATCACAGTCAAGTCTAAATTAATTCCTAAAGGGGGCTTTCTCTTTTTGTTAAACCAAGCACAACTTATTTATTTTACGTCACATCTACTAAAATCTCTTTATTTGGAGCTTTTCTCACCCCTTCCCCAAGAGAAAAAAAAATCTATCTGGACATCAGAAGTTTTTTATCCCCTCCTTTGTAAAGATGGCAAATCCTTAACCATTTCCTTTTTTTAAAGATGAGAAATACCTAACCATTTTTCTTTTTAAAGGTAATAAATCCCTTCCTCAACCATTTTTGTTTTCTTTGCTGAAAATTAAAATTAATTGGTTTACCATATCCTTAAGATATCTCTATGTTTCTAGAACTCAAAACTAATTTATAATTGAAAGATACTTACCCCAAGGGTCCTTAAAAGTAAATAACATGAGTCAAATTCATGAGTTTTTGGTTGATTATTCTCTTTTGGTTCAATGATGGCAATATTTGCAAGCTTAAAGGAAGACATTCGAAGTTTAGATTTATAATGAAGCACTTAATTTGGGCCACTTAGAAATACTAAAAAAATCTTAGGACCGTATTTTCAGAAAACTTTATGAAAAACAATAGACATTTTTATTCAATTTATTTTAAGGATGAGGGAATAGATGGTCAGAGAAAGATAATCAAAGAAGTTAAGTGATTTGTCCAAGCACATGCATTCTTTCAACAAGTTTAATGAGCACCCTTTTATTGGAAGGCACTAGGAAGACAGAAAACATGATCCCTGCCCTGGGGAGCTTACAGTCTCACAAAAAAACTTCAGAAATATAAAGGGATCAGCAGTCTGCTCTGTCTCTAGATGGGGGACTGAGAACACTGGAAATGGCAGGGAGTGGTCAGTCCTAAGAGTGAGGGCTTGGCAGTGGGGAGCTGGTAGCAGTCAGGCAAGGTGTCATAGGAGAGGGATGTTTGAGTTGAATATTGAAAGGTGAGACTGGAAAGGTCGTCCAGGAGTAACAGGCAGTAAAAAATGCACAGGACCTGGTCTCAGCTGCTATCGCCCAGGAACTGTATACATTCAGTTTGGATAGACGTGTGATGCGAGGGGGAGCTGAGCAAGGTAATTTGGGAGCCATTGAAACTGGGAAGTGACTTTAGCAACATGGGAAAGGCCTTTCAAATGTATTCCAAATCCAGAAGTCATTAAAAGAAAAATTGATAATTCATCTCTGTGAAAAATTTTAAAAATTTTCTATAGAGAAGAAAATAAAAGCCATTAAAACCAGAGAAAAAAAGAAATAGCAAACTAGAAAAAATAGTGCAATTCACATGTAGACAAAGGTTAATATCCTCAATGTATAAACTCAGAATGATAATCAGAAGATAAGGAAAAAACCCATTAGGAGATTGCAGGTTAGAAAACTGCTCCTGGAAGAAGAAATACAAGTGGCTGCTAAAGACTTGAAAAAGAAGCTTTACATCATTCAGAAGACAATTGCTAATTGAAATTAAAATAATGTGTTTTGCCTCAGATTTATAAATAATTCAAAAGTTCGATAACACATTTTATCAGTAAGATTGTAGGGAAAGGCACTTTTATTAAATGTTGGTGAGAAAGACTGTGATAACCCCAGTGGTGGGCAATTTGGCAATTACTATCAAAATAACAAATTACTGTGACCCAACAGCTATTTTACTTCTAAGAATTTATCCTGTAGATATAAATGTATAAAATTATACACACACACACAGACATACATGATACATATAGCTATTCAGATGACATTGTAATTACAAAAGATTAGAAACTACCTAAATATCTATCGATAGGGGGCTGATTAAATAAATTAGAGTACCCCCAAATAATGTAATACCATTCAACTTAAAAAAAAAGAATGAAGGAGAATTTTAAGTACTGATAATGAAAGTTTTCTTCTGTATTAAGTGAAAAAAGTAAGATGCAGAACAGTGGGAAAAAAGAATATAAATTTTCTTATCATAAGAAATCTCTGGAAAGTTATTGAAGAAACTAACAACAGTCACTGCCTTGTGGTAGGCATCAGTCCATGGGTGGATGAGGGACAGGGTGGGAAGGATGCTTTTCACTTAGCATTTTTTATAATACTTGCTTTTCTTCCCGCCCCACCTCCCACCCCCGCACACACCCACACATCAAATTAAATTTGTTACTTAAAAATGTCTTATGGCAGCTATATGGAGGATGAGTTGGGAACATAATGACTGGAGACAGAAAACCGGTTAGGAGACTAGAAGCAGATGTGGAGAGACAGGTGGACGTCTGGAGGAGGCATTGGCAATGGTATCGTAGGGGTCTTGTCTAGTTGACTAGATGGCGAGTTATACCCCCCACTTATCAGAGAATTCATGAAAAGGAACAGCACTGAAGCAAGGTAGTGGGTTCTGCCTTGGCCATATTGGGTTTATGGGACTACTGTAGCTGTTACTGCTATGAAAATATTTATTGACTACTTACAGTGTGCTGTTTTCACAAATCTCATTTAATTCTCACAGAAACCGCATGAAGTATCCTGTCATCATTCCCATAGATAGTTGAGGAATCTAAAGCTGGAGGTATAAACTAATTTGATGGGGGAAAAAACTGTGTGTGTGTGTGTGTGTGTGTGTAATATATATATATGTATGTGTGTGTGTGTGCATAAATGCACTTGCATTTGTTTTTTATTTTTATATTTGTAAGTTTCCAGAAGGTGTTATGTGCTACACAGTGGTCTGAGAAGGGTAGAAAGACCCCACTTCGGAAGCCAGTAGAAACTAAAAGCATGGAATCTGGAGCCAGCCTGCCTGAGTTCCAGTCGTACCTCCACCACTTTCCAAGCTATATGACCTTGGGCATTATTTAACTCTCATATCTTAGTTTTCCAAACTGTAAAGTGGGGCTGATAATAGTAGTTTCTCTCATGGAGGTATTGTGAGGATTTACTGAACTCATAATATGTAAAGTATTTGGTGAAGACCTGATTCATAGTAACAAATAGTAAATGCCATTCAGAAGCTTTGCTGATTAGTTTCGCAGGCATGTTGTGGCATGTTAAAGAGTGAGTGGGGTGTGAAACAGTTTAAATAGGTTTGACTTCTCATTCAAGAAGCTTGGTGAGCAGAAAAGAAGGTGAGGGTCATACAATAAAAGCTGGTCATCAAACTAAGATCAGAGAGACCAGTGTGTATTATGTGCCTCAGATCCAGTGTTTCATCTCACTAGACTTCAGTTTTTTTCTGAAAGCTGACTAGAGTTGGGAAGGATTATTTTTGGTCTTATAATGGAACATTTGACCTTATAAATTAGCTCTTGGAGAAGCTGAAGATTCCCATTCTACCCCATGAGCCATGAATTAAGTGCGATTGAGTAGCGGGTGGTGTATTGGTTGGTGGATGGGTTTACTAGTTGGTGTTTGGGGGCCTTACTAGCAAGTAGAAGTTTAAGATTAAACAGACAAAACGAAGAACTCTAAGGTGTTGAAAAGTTTGCATTGTAGAAGGCAGTTTGGTATTTCCTAAGAAAATTAAAAGGGATTACTATACAACCTAGTGATTTTACTCCTAGGTATATACCCAAGAGAAGTGAAAATAGTTGTTCATATAAAATCTCGTGCATGAATGGTCATGATAGCATTATTCATTATAACCAAAAAAAAGGAAAAAACTCAGATATTTATCAACAAAATTAGTTAAATGATAAACGAAATGTATATCTATACAATGAAATAGTATTCAGCCATGAAAAAGGATGAAATTAGATACCGGCTACAACATGTATGAACCTTGAAAACATTATGCTAAGTGAAAGAAATCAGACCCAAAAGGTCACATATTATATAATTCCATTTATATGAAATGTCCAGAATGGGCAAATCCATGGAGGTGGAAAGTAGAATAATGGTTGCCGGGGCCTTGCAGAGGGCAGAGTGGAGGGCAGAGTGACTGCTTCATGCATATGGGGTGTCTTTTCAGGGTAATGAAAATATTCTGGAATTAGATACATGAGTGTACTAAAAGCCACTAAATTATGTGTATACTTTTAAATGGTTAAATGATTAAATTTACTTCATTAAAATAAATTGCTGTTTAACAGCTCTTCCTTATCTTTCTGGCCCATAAAATTAGTTTTTATGCTGAGGCCAGTCTTCCAGGGTGCTAAGCAACACAAAAAAATATACTTTTAAGGATATATTTTTGTTCATGAATTTTTTTCTAGTTTTTGCTTCACACGTGGGTTCTAGTCATAAAGCTGCTAAGTGGCTTCTCAGTGACTCCGGGAAGTCACTTATGTTCTGATTCTTTTCTTTTGGTCATTTTCACAGTTTCTTCTTTAGGAAAAAAAAAAAAAGAAAGAAAGAAAGGACTATCATCTGAATGAGTTTAATCTTCCAACAATAAATTCTGAAACAAATTTTACAATATTTGATTTTCGTTTTTAAAAGAAGCATAGCCATATTGAAAGCCACTGTCAATTTTAGATATTCATTAGAAAGTAATTTTTGCGTGGTGGAGTATGAGGAGTCCATACAATCAATCTATTTTAAAACAACAAAAATAGCTTAAAAAACTTTCTTCCCCAAACTAACCAACCCCGAAACTAAGAGCAGCCATACTATGGCATGTGCAGTGGACCTTAATCATAGCACTGCCCTTGGTTCATCCTGTAGGGTGACATGCAGTGGCCAGATAGCATAGTGTTCCCGGTAATTGCAGCCCTCGGGCCATACCAAAGCTGGCACGTGATTCTTTGTGGTGGCCTCTTGTGTGTGCTGCTCAGGTTCTCCAGAGTTATCTGTCTGTCTCAGCTATCCCTGCTGGATAATCATTGGATTTGAGATCTGGGAGCTAGAAACTATGAACTTCCTTAATAGCAAGTTTTGGAAGTTTGAGGTCAGCCATGATCTTTCATCTTCTTCTTTAAACCTTCGGGAAAATAGTATATCAGTGATGAGCAACTGTCTTATAAATGTTCTTTATAAAGTTAGGAAAAAATGTGAAACCCTTTCTCTGTCTTCTTATTTCCTCAGTTACTTGTAGCTATTTTTAATCATTATTCCTTGAAAAGGAAGCCATTTGGTTGTACTGTAGTATTACGGTTAGGTTCTATGTGTGTCTAAGAATTTTTGATTATTTTATGGATGTAGTTTTTTAAATGAGATTTTTGGCTGCAAACATTTCTGGTAACTTAAAAAAAAAGAGAGAGAGAGAGAGAGTTCTCAAGGGTAAAGATTATTCTGTGGTTTTGAGAGTTTTCCAGTAGGAAACTGGAAACTGAATTTTTTAAAAATATGTAATTTTTTGTGTACAGCCTTTTCTATGAGATTAAGATGGATTATTTTGGAAAAGATTCATTTTCCCAGCCAGAAAATGGTATGATGCTTTCAGGGATGAACTTCCATGAGGGAAAATTACCATAAACTTAATAACAGGTGTTGTTTGGAGTATGGTTAAGTGGACAAATCATAGGTTTGTGCTGATTTTTTTCCTTTTGAATCGTCTTTTTTGTTCATAAAGTGAATACATAATAAGAGACATATTTGTCTCTCATTAACTATACTTATGTTTTTCTATATGTTTAGATTCTGATTTATGATATTTAAAACAACCACTGTTAATATTGATAGATTTCATTTTGAGGCTTTTCAGTTTTAAGTGACTCTTTATCAATCTACTTTTTTCAGTTGAGAGTTAATAGAAGGGTAATTTATTTCATCGACCCAATAACATTTGCTCATTGAGTTTTAGTTGTCATATAGGCAACTAAATTATATTATACTAGAATACATAATGTATATTATACTGGAAAATAAATTGTGCTTTTTCATTTTCTGTTGGAGAATGGCTGTACTTCTCCAATTCTATTTCACCATTATATACCTATAAAATAATAATGTATACCATAACATGTATCATTTGTATAAATTTAAGTTTTTTATTTTACTTTTGATAATCTTAAAAGGACTTTAATTTGGCTTTGGGTGCTGAGTTTTTCTCTTTCTGTAGCCTTTCCCTCTAGTGTCCTCTTCCCGGTGGTTGGTAAAGAGAGGCGAGTTGACAGCCTACGTGGAAGACACCGTGCTTTTCTCAAAAAGGACATCCAAACAGCAAGTCTACTTCTTTCTCTTTAATGATGTGCTCATCATCACCAAGAAGAAGAGGTAAGCCTTCATGTGGTATTGCTGGCCATGCATGCATCCAGTTTTCAATCTCTATAATTCAAATGTCTTTCACGAGTGATCATCCTTTCAAAACTTGAGATGTTTGATGTATAATTTCTAGAGCTGGAATCATGGTAGCATCTTTGCTTCATTTTCTTGAAATTACCTGTGCAGTTACGACTCAGATCATCATCAGAATCATCATTCTAGCCAGCCTCTGTGGAGTTCTTACAGTGTGCCCGCCAGTGTTCCGAGCGTTTTCCACATCCATGTCCGTGAGTGCTAATGGCATCGCTGGCGAGGCAACACACTTATTATTCCCAATCAGCATTTTTTCAAACTTCTTTTCCCTAGAAAATGCATAAAACAGATAAAAGTTGCTTTCGTGGAGAATAAGCTGGGGCACAAGTCTAGTGCTCCTTTTAATTTAAAGTCCACCGCTTTTAAATGACTGTTGGTCTAACCCACTGTTTTCCTTGTGACTGGGAGCGGTTTAGCAGTTCTCCAGGATGCCCTTCTTAAGGGAATAAAGTAAATCAGTCGGTTGTCAGCGTGTTTATTCCTCTTGCTTCAGACTTCTAGTATGTGTTCATGTCCAGAGACATCCAGGAAGAATATGGTACAAGCCTTTTTTTTGTTGTTGTTATAACTGTCCCCATTCAACACACACACACACACACACACACACACACACACACACCCCTCAGTTCTACTTTTCTCTAGGGAACATTATTAATTGTATTCAATATATGTAAGATTGTGAAATATTTCTCTGCTGATCCTTCATAGATATTTTATTCTTCCTGGAATATGAATTTAGAGAAACAAAGGTAAATCTGTGTAGTGTGTTATTCCCGCATATGGAGACAGTGCTGGTGGGCTGAATTGCTGGCATAGAATAGCAGCAAGGGTAGTCCATGGGGTACAAGTTAGAGAAGATGAAGAGAATTATGGAAACAGGCTTCTATAAATGTGTGAAATCAGTGTCCAGACTTATCATAAGATATTTATTTAAATTCTACTTCTGAGTGGCTGACATTTTAACTGGAAAATTCAAACTAAATTGAGGTTGAGCTTTTCTTTTTTGTTCCTTTTTGTCAGACTGTATTATGAATGATTTTAGCTGCTTGGCTGTCTAGCTAAAATGAAAACTTTGGTCTACCCTGAAAAGCCATAATACAACTATAATAAATACATAAAGGTGCTGATGATTATTTTTCATACTTAGGAAAATAATGTTTCCATTACTTTAAGGAGAAATTATCTCTCTTAGTTGTGGCAGTTTAAATTTTTCTAGTAGCTAAGTAAATTTTATAAATAAAGATTGGAAAGGCAATATAATTTTGGGCTTTTATGTTTTGTTTGTTTCCTATGAGATTGCATGTTTCTTTGGCTGTCTTCGAGATGTTTTGATTTTAGGAGAGAGTAATGATACATGACTCTTCAAATGCCAGAACCCTTGGCTTTTAACATCGTCCAGCTGTTGAATTTTTTTTTTTTTCTCAGTGGACCAAAAGCTTTACCTAAACTTTCAATTTTAATAACAAAATATACCAAACCAATTTCAAATACAAATGTAATTTTGATCATGATGTCTTCGGTGACTTGATGAAACCATTAAGGGCATTTAAATCAGTAGGGTACAACGTTTATTCTTGAACTTGCACAGACTTTTGAAAGTTAGAATTAAAGTATGTGTTATTCTGCTTAGCAGCATACTTTGCCCTCCAGAGATCTGCCATTGCATTTAATATTGCTTTCCTAGCTATTCCACATTTATTTACTCAGGTATGTTTGAACTTGAATTATATTAAAAGAAAGAGCAAAATATGCAGCTCCAGGGGAAAGGGCCATCTGAGTACCTAATTTTGCCTTTACCCATACTGGAATTTTCTTGCCCTTACGGTTAGCTCATCATGTTTCTGAGGTGCTCTTGACTCGGAGAATGGAATTGGAGGTTCAACTTGTTTATGACCTGACTATGTGGTGAGGGTGACAAGCAGAACACAGAGGCTTGACAAACAGGCTTGGTTAAAAATGTACAGTATGCACAGCCGTATTTACTCTGCAGCTTCAAGGAGGCAACTGCAAATGCTTCACATGCCAGAGGCAGCAGCAAAGGAGATACAGCAGCTTTGAATAAGGCAATAATTTAGACTTGGCTACCAGGTACAGATTAAGGATAATCCTTGTGCCAGCTCTGTAGGACGGATCCAACCACGCACTGCCTAATTGTAATTCCAGGGTTCAGTCGAGTAGCTCAGCTGCTGGGTCTCCAGCTTTAGGGAGGCTCCCTGGCTGTGGAGAGAGGCAGCCTGGGAGAAGACTTACTCTTCCTCAGTGGATGGTTTAGGGTAAGCATGTTCCACCGATGGCTAGGGTGTTTGGCCACCTCAGTTTTTCAGTGTGTGTATTCCTGCTAGTGCTTGCAGGGCGGTTAGTGACCACAGAGCTGTCTCTAGGACAGGACTTTTCACTTTTTTAAGACTATCAGAAGGGAGTTTAAAGTGTCTATTAGCTTTGGGCTGGTTGTGAGTCACCGTATTAATAGTTTCTTCTAGCATATTTCAAAAGGATACATGCTCAGTTTGACTATTTTAGATGAGAAAGTGAATTTTTTGGTAGCTGATGCTTTGATTGCAGATTACCTGGGTACTCCAAGAGCAGAGTTCTCAATTTAGCACTGACAGTTCTTTGTTGCGGGGATGCCCTGTGTAGGATGTTTTAGCAGCATCCTGTTTCTATTCACTATTTGATGGTCGCACTTTCCTCCCAGTTGTGACAACCAAAAACAGGTCCAGACATTGTCATATGTCCCTGGGGGGCCAAATTGCCTCCAGCTGAGAACCACTATCCTAGAGTGATGGCAACCTGCCAACCAGCATTGCCTTGAGTAGCAAAGGTGTGCACATCTATCAGACCTGACACGGCCATAATCGTAATATTGTAATAAAAAACGAATAGATTGCCCTGTTGTACGCAGATTAATGAACAATATGTCATTATAATATGCAATCTGTGCCTAGTAATAACTTATTTCTAATTATTCATTGCAGTATACAGACTATACCTACGTCCAACCTTAGGGATTGAGTACTATGGCCCCTAGTTTTGAAATGTGAAAGTGAATACAAGATCTAAATAGGTTCAGACTCCCAAAACACTTATTTCATAAGGTAGTTAACTGTCTTATTCTCTTTCAGTGCCTTGTATCTGGTGTACGTCTTCCCTCCCAACTTCTTCTACAGCTAAAAATAGTTTTCCTCCCTGTAGTAGTTTCTTACAGCTGCTATAGCAAAGTTCACAAACTAGGTTGCTTAAAACAATAGGAATTTGTCACCTCACAGTTCTGGAGGCAGAAGTCTGCCATCAAGACATTGGCACACTCTCTCCGAAGGCTCTAGGAGAGAATCCTGCCTTGCCTCTTTCAGTGCCTGGTCACTCCCAGAGTGTGTAGCAGCGGCACGCCAACCTCTGCCTCTGTCTCCACGTGGCTTCTTCTCTCTCGTGTCTCTGCATCTCTAAAATCTTCTCCTTATAAGGACGCCACTTATTGGATTTAGGGCCTGCTCTATTCCCGAATGATCTCATTTTAACTTGATTACATTTACGAAGACCTTATTTCCAAATGAGGTCACACGTACATATACCAGGGGTTAGGACTTCGACATGATTTGTTGGAAGGCACAGTTCAGTCCAGTGCTCTGCCCCTGCCCTTTACCCCTACCTCGCTTAAATGTGGTTTAATGTTTTAATCTAGTTCTAGAGCACGCTTTTATTTTTTAAAGATTTTTCATAATTTCAGAATGTCATTGTGGTCATGTGACTTGAGCACCTCTATTTGGAGGTCTCAGAGGTTACCTTCATCCAAATCTCCTTCAAATCTGTTCCTTCTCTAGGGTCTATTCCTTCCATTGTAAAAAGGCACTCTGTTTATCTGGTTGCTCCACAATAAACCTGAAAGACCACTTTGACTCCCATTTTTCCCTGGGCTTTCCTATCCAGCCAGTCATCAATCTTCTAGGCAGCCCATGAAATTGCCTCTACCCTCTGACATTGCCACTGCCCCTGTACCAGTCATCTTGAATTTGGCCATAAGGCACACCTAACTGTGGAGGTGCCGGAGACCAATGGGGCAAGACTGAATTGTGTCGCTTTACGGTTGCAGATGGCTCCTGTAGGTCCAGGCATCATGATTTCATTCAGAGACATAGAAGGGAGGCAACAATGAGAACCAGAGGCTGACCACAGGAGCTCTTTCCTCAAATGCATTTTCTTATTAGCAGAGGAAAACTTTTCCCAGACAGGCCCCAGATAGCTTGTATCTGGTAGGTCAGCCTTGGATTCATAAGACTTTTTGTCTTAAGAGAGGCTGGGAAAGCAAGCATATGACAAAGGAGAACAGGAGAGTGATAATTGTTGTGGTTTAGCCCTGATGCATCCCCTGGGGCTGGGCACATTGGGGCTTGATGGACAAGAAGCAGGAGAGGCTGGCAGCTGATTAGCTAATAGCCAGTTCCAGCCACAACTAGCAAACCCTCTTTCCCACAGGACATGGATGAACTTACGATGAAGTTGGGAAACAGGAATTGCTCTGTTAAAGAACTAATGCCTAGCTTCTAGGATAAATGGGAGGGGGAAGCATAAGTTTCAAAGGACACAGAAGTGATTGGAGATTTAGACCCCACTTCCTTTTGGCTGGCGTTAGTCATCCAGCTGTGGTTCACTGAGCATCTCCTTAGTAGTTCGTTCTTGCTTCTGCCAGGCCAGGTATGCCCTTCGGTACATTTGGAGCACACGACTAGATGGGCCTGGTCTGGATGTGGGCACAAAATCAAAAGAAAGCTGAAATGTGGTCTAGTCTTGTTATTTATTACAGTAAATGTTATCATGTTCCAATTTGTTTTCTCTTGAGTTCTTCAGACCACAAATGATCTAGCCATGATGCTTACATGAACCATAATAGTAATAGCGATAATAAGAACCTATAATATTGAGCATGTGCAGTGTGCCATTCACCCACCTCAGAGTATATGTGCAGCGTATCATTGAGTTATCTCAGGAACCTTGCATTATTTCCATTTTTATAGATGAGGACACTTTTCATGGTCTCTCAGCAAAGCCAGGATTCTAATGCATCTCTGACTTTAGAGCCTCCTCTCTCATTTCTATCTTTAGCTACCCTAGCGTCAGAGTGTAAGGAAAAGCTTCCTTTTCATAACGTTTCCTTCCTGCAGACATTTAAGACAGTAGATTTCCACTTCCTGATTCCTGTCTCATAAATATTGTATATATGGACATAACTTGAACTTTGTGACACTACAAATCTTCAGGATTTTTTAAAAAGGGTTTTCTATAATAGAATACTGCCAGATCATTATCCTAAGTTCAGGGATTTAGGTTACAACTTGCATTTTCTCCAGCAGCTTGGAAGCCCTGTGGCTTAGAGCTGTGTAAGCTCCATAGAGTCAGGGCCTGGTTTGGCCCCACTTGGAGCTATTCCACCTTGAAGGCTTTCCCATCATGGAAAGACGCGGTTGCCTGACATTGTCTCTCTTCCCCTGCAGAATAAACTCCTTCCTCAGGAAATGAACTATGAGAGCATCTTGGATAAAGGGAAGGCAATAAGACTCTCTGACTCAAATCATTCTCATTCCTGGAATGTAAACGTGGTTATTTCCGACCACTGTGGTATCGGGCTCTAAACACGCGATGGTGAGATGGAGTGGGAGAGAAGCGAGAGCCCCATTTCCTCTTTGCTCCTCTGCTGTTTCTCCGGCCACTCCGTATGCCCCGATCCCTCTGATGTCATGAGCTGTAAGGATGTTGTTTCTGCGAGACTCTGAGAGGAGGCGACACTGCCGTTCAGTGCCGAAGGCTGTGGTGACTGAGAAGCACACAGTCAGGCAGAACGGGGCTCAAATCCTGGCTGTGTGACCTGGGGCAAGTTACTCTTAGTTTCTCAGAGTCCCAGTAGCCTGATCTGTAAAATGGTTATAATAATTGATCTTCTTCACGCAATTTCTGTGAGAATTATGTGAGGTAATGCGTGTGAAGCTCTTAATACAGTGAATAGTCCCTGCCAAGTGACTGATACATACTGAGTGTCATCATTATTCCTAGTGTTGTGTTTCTCTTGCAAGATCAAATTATTGCCCTTTTGCTTCTAGAATATTTTGCTGTTTTTGTGCTTTTTTAAATGATTTGAAACCTTGAGCTAGTGTTATGCATTTGAAGGTTGTGGTGCACTCTGGGGTCAGACCTGGATTTATGGCCTCTGAAATGTGCTTTGGGAATAAATGCATTTAACTCCATGCCTCTCCCTCCCCACGGTGAACCCATGTCAGGTGAAAAGTAAGCAAGAAGTAACCCTTAATCTACTTTTATTTTTTTTGTAAGTTGACGTGAATCATGTGTACACTTTTATAGCAGTGATTTTCTTGTGATGTCCCTCACAACTGATTAGGAGACACTATGGCTTTGTGGCTGAAAAAACATCAATTCAATCTATTTTCCCCTTTCATTCAAAGAAGGTGGTAGAAGTAAACTTAAGGTGGAATGTCGGGATTATGCCAGTCATTTGGAGTAACCTTGTTACTGATTTAAGAAGGTGCCTACTGGCTCTTCAGACCTTGTTCAGTTCTGGTTATGCCAGGGAGAAAGCTTCAGTAAGGTGCTAACAGCCTCTCACACCCGCCCACCTCTTCTTTGTCAAGGACCATGGAGTCAGGGCGTCTGTGGGCAGCCAGGGCGCTCCCAGGCTGTGGAATCTGGAGATCCGTGGTAACAGGATAGGAGCTTTCTGGATGTGCTGTGGGTCACTGGCCATCTTTTCTGGTGACAGTGAATCACAACGGATCTCTGCCTTACCAATGAATGCGATCCTCCTCTCCACTATTTGTTATATTCTTGACAATGAAATAGGAAGCCTGTGGCATGTTTGTTAGTCTTCAGAATTATTTTGAGGACATAAGCAAGTCAGGCTGTTTGAAATCCGTTCTGAATAAATATTGTGCTTTGTTTTGCTAGTCAGAGCCCTTGCCAAATTATTAATTTCTTGACAGAGGTTTTTTTCAGCTCAAAGTATGCTTAGTCCACTTGTCCATGTGCAAATCACTTATGATTATCAGGCTTTTTAAAAAAAATGTCAGGGAATTTAAAGGCATGATGTTCTGTCAGGAAAATCAAAAATCATAACTAACATTTACTGGCTGTGAGCCAAGTGTGATGAGCTTTCCATGCAGTAAGATAACAAATGTATTAACTCATTGAATCCTCACAACAATTAAAAGACGTTAGAGAAACCTGAAAGAGAGTGTTAGTAACTTGCTCAAGACCCAGAGTGAGTGAGGGATAGAAATTGGGATTTTTACAAACATTCTAAATCAAGTCTGTACTCTTACCTGTTATATTGTACTTTTTTACTTTAAAATCGCATATTACATACCACTAAAAACTTGTTTTGCATGGTTCTAAAACCAAGTTTTTAAAATGGAAATTGCCTTCAGTCATGTGAAAAAGCGTTTAGACCTCTTAACTCAAATTAGTTCCAGTGTGGTCTACTATTCTCCATCCCAGAAAGGTTTGGGTATTTTTATTCCAGTTAAGCACAAATTCAAATACGGGGATTTAAAAGTCGTGTTTTCACATGGGGAGGAGAAACAAGTTGAAATCTGCCGAGGAAGAATTCTCATAGATGTCTTGAAGGAGAATAGGAACCCGCTCCTTTGATCTTATGCAGCCACATGCACTCGTGTGACTCACCCCGCTGGGAGAATGGTGGATCCACTATAAATCCCTGAGAGAAAAGCAGGAGGGTCTAGGAGAGGATCTGGGAGAATGACCTGAAGGAAAGTGGACTTAGAAATGT
Source organism: Cynopterus sphinx (assembly GCA_030015415.1). NCBI lineage: Eukaryota > Metazoa > Chordata > Mammalia > Chiroptera > Pteropodidae > Cynopterus > Cynopterus sphinx. The sequence continues at coordinate 20,118,221 of CM057380.1, forward strand.
CACTGAGGCATTAGAAGAGGAAGACAGAGTTTCACGAGGTCACAGGTGCTCAATATCACCAAATTCTGTAGAAGAAAAGTGGTGAAATCCAGGTCATTGGATTTGGTGGGGTGTCGGGCCACATGACCATGGGCATGGAGGCACAGGGTGTGAGAACATGAAAACACAGGCAGCTGCTAGCAGAGGAGACATTTGTCTTGACACCAGCAGATTCAAGCAGACGTTTTTTAAGACAGGGCAACTGTGTGAATGTTTAACATGAAGCCTACGGAGTGGGCACTCCTGAGTAATTAAAAAAAGAAACCACCGTCTCGGTGCTACATACAGAATAGTGTGTTGTGTTTTGGTTAATTCTTGATAGTATATTTTCTTTTAAATTTTATTTAACTCTTTTACGAAAGGAAGAATTGAAGGTGCTGGTTGGGTTTCCATCTGTCAGATTCTGGTTCTAAAAGAAAGTTGCACAACAAAGCCAAGGAGGAATGTGAGACAACTCACAGTGAGGGCTGAGGGGCCGTGGGTTGTGTGAGAGCTGGCCCTTGTCATCTAACCCTTCCCCTCACTTCCCTGTCACCATCCTTCCTTTCATACTCATGGCTCCATCTTGGCCAAGTAGCCTATTTCCCATTCCTGGTCATCCTTATTACGTACTTAAGATGTTGGCTACTAAGGGGTAAGGTGGCAACTCTCCCTAACATATTTGCTTATTTAAAAGGCTGCACCCACCCACGCATCACAGAGCATGCCCTGGTGGAGCTCAGCAGAAAGACCTGCCCTGTCACCACCTCTACTTTATGACCCAGAGTTTGGGTCCAAGGAGATATCCTGGTTTACGGAATGAGATTGAGATCCAAATTTTTTTTTGGGCATTTCCCCAGACATCTCCATATTATTTATTGACTAGCCCATCAATTCCCTACAGGTTTGCAGTGTCCCCTATATCATGTACTCAATTCCCAGATGTGTTTGGGGTCAATTTGTGAACACACTTTCTGTCCACTCATACACCAGTCCCAGTCGCTGAATTACTGTGCAGCTTTACGACATGTTTGATACGTTGTGAGGCCTGTCCATTCTCATTCTTTTTCACTGCCCTTCTGTTTTTCGATGTTTATTTGTGTGTGAGTTTTAGAATCCGCTTGATCGTTCTCCCTCCTCACTGCTCACCACAACTCTGTTTGTATTTTGGTTGGGATTGTGTTGAAATTATATATTAGTTCAGGAATAATCAATACCTCTATAATAGCAAATTTTTCTATCTATACAGGTCTTCTTCCAAAGTACAGTTTTTGAAGGCTGTCTTCATAAAGCAGAAACTTGTTAAGTTTAATTCTAAGTATTTTATCTCTTTTGTAGAGCTACTTCTTCTGTTATATTTTTTGAGTGTCATTTATATGTAGGAAAACCTTTTTTTTTAATCCAACCACTTTACCGAATTGATTGTTACCTTGTAATATATTTTCAGTCACTGATGTCACCAGCAAATAATTAGTTGTTTGTAACAGGGCAAAAAAAAAAATTCCGTTGTCCAATAGTTAATTCAACTACACACTGAGACATCCAGACACCTGGAATTATGACAGTGTTCACATCAGTGTATTTATTATTTTTAAATTTATTTTTAACTTCAATTGAGATACATTTCACAAATACAGAAAATTATTAAACACTAACACACATATCATCTAGATTTAACAGATACTATTTGCCATATTTGTCACATCTCTCCTTTTTAAACAAACAAACAAAAGCTGATAAAATACTACAGATATACCTTAAACCTCTCTCCTGTTATCCTCTCTTCCTCCTCCTTCCCTGAGTGACTCTTATGCTGAGGGTGGTGTCTGTATCACCCTACACTCTCTACTGCATATGTATATGTATAGTTTGGGTATTTTAAAAATGTATGTTTTATGCAGTCCAAATGTCCTGATTTAAAATTAATAAATATACACCCTTTATGGAAATTTCTAACCTTTATAGAGATTTATGGGACAGAAAGTTGAAAGTGCTCCATAACAATCCCTTTAAGAAAGCTGCTATTCACAATAAGGTGTTTCATTTTTCCAACCCATGCTGTTGGGTTGCTGCATATAGTAGAATCCAACATTCCCTGAGCTGTTTAACAAAGGAATGCCTTCGCAAGGGAAGACTAATTGGGGGATGTATTTACCACCACATCCTGTTCTCTCTACTGATAGTTCTTTATCTTGTTGAGAGAGAGAGAGAGAGAGAGAGAGAGAGAGAGAGAGAGAGAGAGAGGAAAGAAAGAAAGAAAGAAAGAAAGAAAGAAAGAAAGAAAGAAAGAAAGAAAGAAAGAAAGAAAGGAAGGAAGGAAGGAAGGAAGGAAGGAAGGAAGAAAGAAAGAAAGAAAGAAAGAAGGAAAGAAAAAGGAATCTCAACCAAGGTTACAGGACTCTAAGTAGGTTTCAGCAGGGGGAACCTTCCTTGTTTACACCGTCGAGCAACAGACTTGCATAGATCTGATCGCTGCACCTGACAGGAGCTGCTGCTGTACAAAGCAGACAGCCTTAATGAGCAGCTGGTACACTTGGAGCACACGTAAGACAATGAAAGGAAATCTACATATAAACTTCTCCATTCGAGGAAAGCTGGTTTTTCCATTTGCCTTTTTCTGAGCAATTTAACTTCCTAATTACATGATCTAAATTGTTTCAGAGACTATGTAAACCATATGTTTGCTAAATGATAGAGACAAACATGGGGAAGTCTGATTAGCATCAACTTCCCTCAGGAAAGGGATTTCTTTCCCAGCCCAGCTTTGCCTGCTTTATACTTACTGAACATGGGTGAGTAAGCAGAGGAGGGAAATAGGGTTGGAAATAGTTCATCTGGCTGTGGATGCCCCCCTTTCCCTTCTGCTTAAGTACATATTTTAACACACACTTTATCCTTTTGTATCAGTATGAGATGGGTACTGTTTGATACTAGGAGAAGGAATTTCATTCAGTATTTAGCAGATTTGGAGAGGGGAAAATACGATTATTTTGAACCTTTATACGATTAAGTGTGTGAGTGTATATGTGTGTGAGAGAGCAGGAACAATGAACAGGCTAGCAAGCGTGAGCTACTTTCCGTTTTTTGTTTTACTGGGTTTGAGTAATAGCTGACAAGGATAAATAAATGGTTACATGAAATTAAATGTGTTTATATTAAATTCATTGAAAGGGTAGTGAAGAAGCTGTAAACATTATTTTTACATGATGGAGAAATTTATAGGTCAAGATAAAATAATGATGTTGCGTGATTACTCTTGAATGGGTTAAAAATAAAAAATAGCCAAACATGTTTCCTGAATCTTATTTTGGATTCAGAAGTCAAAATAGCAGGAAAATTTCTTGTTTAGATGGATGTGCAGGAGGAATGGGTACCTGGAATGAACTCCCATAGCTATGAATATGGTGGTTGCAGTTAATCATCCAAACTGGACATTTGAGTGGACAACAAGCATAAAATGGGTCAACGGTCAGCCTAGCTCTAATGGCCTGTTAGTTGTTATTGCAAAAGAGAACAATTAAAAACATTCTATTAATTTATCTTACTTCTGTCTCTAATTACTACCAAAGACAAAGATTCAAAGCTCTGAGGAAACACAATAGCTGGTATTGTTTGTATTTAGGCAAACACTGGGGAAAACATGAACTCTGAAAATTAAGAGGGGAAAAAGAGACTTAAGTAGTTTATTCTTACTAGTTTACATTAGTTTCCTGTGAACTCCTGGTCTTGAATTTTATTGGGGACTTTGTGCTATGTGAAACCACTTCATGCTGAAGAATTTTTAGAGCTTGAGTCATCTCAAATGATGGTTTTATAGCATAACATTTCTTGGCCTTTTATTTCTTTGAAAATACAAAGAATATCTATGCACTGCCATGGCTTAGGGCACCGCGTAAACACCTCATGGGCCTAACATTAGGGACCTCGGATTTCTCTATTTGAAGTCTCTCCCCACAGAATTACTTTTAACCAGAAATGGGTGGCTTTGACTAACAGGTCATTTTTTTTTTAACTTGTGAATTGGACCAAGAGTAACCAGAGGTGCAGAGAGAGGACAATAAGTAGGAATCCTGAGTTCACCTTGTTTTTTCTCATGCTTTTGATGTTGTTAAGGTTTTGCTTTTGTTTTTCGTTTTGTTTCATTTTAGTTTAAGTCCTGGGCTGGTAAATCCATGTCTCAGATATCTAGGAAAACATTATAGACTTATTCTGCTCTGCCAAAAACTGATAGCTTTGTTTCTGGTAAATGTGGTCTTTTAAAAATATAACCTTATTTGTTTACAAAGTGTAGTATCCTGCTTCCTCCTTTTATAAAAATCATGTGAGCTTCAATAAGCTTCATTTTGATGTGAGTAATATACTCTGCATATCCTGAGCGTGGCTGTACTGGTCTATTGCCAGTTTCAGGAGAGCTTTGGGGATGATCTTGCCTCGTAAACTTTCAATTAATATGGATTATTTCTCAAGCAACAAAAGGCCTGATGAGAAGGCAGTATTTTGCTTTTTTTACATGGTAACTGTGTTTGCTGTTTTTTGAAGGGAGAATCTATCAAACTAAATTTTAGAAAAGATCATGAAGTTTTTCAAGGAGCTTTACCAGGGAGTGGTTGACAGGCTGACATCCACTCCTGAATGAAAGAAATTCTAAGAAATCTTGAGCAAAATGGCCTATTCTGAAATTCCAAGTATAGTTGACTGGGCACAGAATTTTTCTTTTTCTTAGCTCCCCTTAGTTTATACATTTGTGTTTATTATTGAATAGTTGATATTGTTTCTAGAATATATTATGATTTATTGCATAGTCATCCATTTATTTATTGGTTATTTATTGAGTTCTCCTGTGCTCGGTCACAAGGGTGCAGGTTCACGAGGGAAAGCTGTATCTCTACAGGGCTGAAATTTTTTAAGGAGATGAGTATGTATGCAGGGCGTGATTATAACTACATGCCAAGAAATCCACGCTGGGTAATTTAATACAGATGAATGAGAGGACATGAAGGGTTTAAGGATGGGGGAAAGGTGGTGGAGTCAGTGTCTTGTAGGAACTTGTAAGAATCGGGGTTGATTGGAAAAGGTGAATTGGAGAGACAGATGGTGCTGGTTAGAGAGAGGTTGCATAGTAATGACAAGGTCTATGGTATGACGATGGAGGGGTTGCCGAAGTAAGGCAGAGGACCAGGTCATGAGAGAAGGGGAAGTCAAGGACCTGAGAGGCCAGGGTAATGGAAGGCTCTCCGACATGGGAAGTCAAGAGGGAAGTAATGTTGGGGAGAGAGTGAGCCAGCAACTAAGCTCATGAGGAAGGATAAGGAGTGATCCGGGGGTCTGTAAATGATTATGATTATGAAATGGAGACTGATGGCTGAGGATTTCTTGGGAGGATGGAGTGATCATTGTCTAGGAGCAGCCATGAGAAGCAAGCAGGTGGACAGCCTTCAGGTGAGGTGACGTTCTCTCTAGGAAGGGCCAAGTTTCTGTTAAGGCAAGAAGGGAGGGTTTAGGGCAGTGGTCCCTGACTGTTTTGGCACCAGGGACAGGCGCTCCTATGAATCTCGTGCCTGATGATCTGAGGTGGAGCTGAGGCAGTGATGCTAGCGCTGGGGACCTATTATTAGCGGCTGTAAATACAGATGAAGTTTCACTTGCTCTCCCACCACTCCCCTCCTGCCGTACTGCCTGGTTCCTAACAGGCCTCGGACTGGTACCAGGGTCCGCAGCTCGGGGTAGAGACCCCTTTTTTAGAGAAGAGGCTGAGGATTTAGTAGATTTTGCTAGATTCCCTAAACGATGAGCATTTCCAGGGGATGCACTGGAAGGGGTTCCGGAGCCCCGGGAGGTGGGGCTGGATGAGGCGAGTTCACAGTGCTGGGGGTGAGTGTCTAGGCTGATGGTGAATGCAGGGGGCTTGGGCATAGGCAGGAGGAGAGGGGTCAGTCCCAGAGGTTACTGAAGCAGGTGGTAAGGCTATGCACTTTGGAGAGAAAAATGCATGGGGTGTCTTGCCAGAAGTAAGCAGACTTCTGGGATGCTTCTCCCCTCCTGTGTCTGGTTGCTTGGAGGCTGGAAGTAAGGCCCTGTTACCCAGCATCTGGGTGTGTTTGGGATGCCCTCTCCATTCCAGGAATGGAGTCAGGACTGGGGAAGTACTATTATTTGAGCATTGCCACAGACATGCATGTCCCAAATGTTATCACAGTTCCAGAATATTATAAAATGAAGCCTAGGGTTTTTTATATTTCTTTCAAAATTGCTTTTATATACTTGAGATACAATTTAGTATATTGCAGAAAATAGTAATTAATAAGTTTAATTTGGGGCATTATAGTGATTCATAATCAGATATAATTCGAATTGTAATTCGTACTTTTAAAAAGTAATTCTCTCCTCATTCTCCTCCCCCAAAATGTGACTTGAAAGTGACAAGGTCACAGCCTTATCTGCTGAGTTATTAACGTGTTCTTTTCCCTTTTCCTTATAGTGAAGAAAGCTACAACGTCAACGATTATTCCTTAAGAGATCAGCTGTTGGTGGAATCTTGTGACAATGAAGAGGTTAATTCTTCTCCGGGGAAGAACAGCTCCACAGGGCTTTATTCAAGACAGAGCTCTGCCAGTCACCTGTTCACGCTGACCGTCCTTAGTAACCACGCGAACGAGAAGGTGGAAATGCTGCTGGGGGCTGAGACGCAGTAAGTCTGCCAGGGCGAGGGTTTCAGAACGTCTGGTATCGGTCTTCCCTGCCCCGTTGTCCTTGGTCTAAGATTCCCTGGCTGCAGCACCAGGTAGCTGCTCATTTTTTTTTTTTTTTTTTTTTTTGTCAAATTCTTATATGTGCCCAGCCCTGGGTCTAGCTACTTTATACAGATGCTTGTCTTTTCCCTGTGACCTTCTCCATGTCTTGAGGGATGGATCTTATCTTTGTCTCCATGAATCCTGATAGATGCTTTCTCCAGTGGTCTCCCCTTATCCACAAGGAATATGTTCCAAAACCCCCAGTGGGCGCCTGAAACCTCAGATAGTACCAAACTCTATCTATACTACGTTTTTTTCCCGTAATGTACACCTATGCTAAAGTTTCATTTATAAATTAGACACAGGAAGAGAGTAATAGCAATAACTAATAATAAAATAGAACAATCCTAACCATATACCATAATAAAAGTTCAGTGAATGTGATCTCTTTCAAAATAACTCACTGTACTGTATTCACCCTTTTGTGTGTGATGTGTGAGGTGATGCAATGCCTGCATGAGACGGGGTGAGGTGACAGGCACTGTGACGTGGCATTGGGCTAATATCGACTTTCTGATGGTGCAGCTACTGAGAGGCGAACAAGCAGGTAGTGTGTGCTGCATGGATACGCTGGACGAAGGGATGACTCGTGTCCAGGGTGGGACAGAATAAGAACAGGTTGAGATTTCTTCATGCTACTGTGAATAGCGTGCAATTAAAAGTTACAAATTATTTATTTCGGGGATTTTCTAGTTAATCTTTTCAGACCTTGGTGGACCACAGGTAATTGAAACCACGGAAAGTGAAACTGCAGATAAGGGGGGCATGCAATGCTTTAGGTGACGTGATTTTCTATTCAGAGGGTGGTTTAACAGTTATTGTACTTTGATCACTGATAAAAACTATGACCCATGAGCCCCAGGACCATGACTTAGCAGGCAGTTTGAGTGTAGGCCGTAAGTCTTCTTAGATAACGGAATCGAAATGATCTCTCAATCGCCTACCTTCAACCAAACAGCAAAAAGCCCAGTACTTTCTGTCCAAAGAGATCCTCAGTATTGACGGGTCCTCTCTCCCATCCAGAGTTTAGGCAGAGACTAAACAGTCACCCTGTTGTCCTTCTGCCAGCGGTTGCTGCCATCCTTATGCTGGGTGAAGGGAAGGGGGCTGAATTTTCAAGTCCACCTTTGTGATTTGGTCTAGTTAGGGACAGTTGACCCATTTATTTGTGTGAAATGTGGAAATCTGCTTTTGGAACAATTATTACAGGCAGGGATTGTGTTGGGTCAGAGGACAGATCAGTGGAGAGAAAGAAGTTTCCTAAATCTTTGTCCTCTGGTGTCCCTACACACACCTCCCACCCATGTCCCCCCCACCAAGGTTCCCACATGGTGTGTTTAAAATGGATCAGCCACTGGTGAATAGTCATCCAAAGACTGAAGCAAAATCTCAGTGGAAGTAAACCTAAAGAATATCTCTACCTTTTAAGAGTATTTTAACAGTGTTCCTGGTTCATTAGAGACATACGTAAGAAAAAGATTAAACTTAGAAAGCAATTATAGTATACCCTTTGGCACTAGAAACAACTTTGCAAAGTCTGGACAAAAACAGGAGAGATGGGTTGACATAAAGGTATTTGAGGTTTGAAAACAGCTAAAACAGAGTATTCCAAAGGAACTTGAGCTCTAACAGAGGGTATGAATGAGAAATGGAGCCTCATCCTATGTGTTTGTAAGACAAAGAAATGCCTTTTCCTAAAGGTGCCAGGGTTCCCCCACTGAAACTGCTGAAAGGCCCTGTCGTTCCCAGGCACGCCCCTCTGTGTTTGCCTCTCGGGGAGGGAACTTTGGGTGGGTGTGGTGTTCGCTGGTGTGTGCAGGTGATCAGCAGGAGACACAACCAAGGCCAGGGCTGAGGAAAGCATTTCTTCAACTCTAAATGATTCAGACCCTTGGCCAGTGAAGACAGAGGTCGACTTCTTTGGGGGGAGCCTCTGTTGAAAAGGGAATTTAATATGGCTGAGCTTTGGATTTCATATGACTTTAAGGATGCACAAATCTTAAACATTTGAGGGGGTGGGCGGGGAGGTTAGTGCTTGTCCAGATGTTCTACAGAATTCTCAGGAACTAGAGATAGTCTTTCATCATTTTTAGTTAGTAATGGTAAAAGTGTTGGTTTTGCTTTGTGTTTTCCTTTTCTCTGTGTTTATAAGGATTGTTTGTTTTTCTTATTCAGGCCTTGCCAGCACATTAACAGAGCTCTTCCTGACTGTCTCACTCACAATTTCTGTGATCCCCACCCCTAGTTTCTGAGGTTGCTAGAAGAGAGTAGGGAGTAAACCGACATGCCCAGTTCTTTTCACACCAAGGCCTGCTCCATTCCTGGGACATTCCGTCGCATTTGTTCCTTCCTCCTGCCTTTTGATCCTGCCATCAGCTACATGGATATTCGTTTCCTCAGTCAGAAATGTTCTCAGAGTATCTGATTATGTCACCCCTAAACTCATGGGTATGACTCATATTTGTAATTCTTTAATTAATAGTAAGAGAACATTCCAGAAAGGGCAGAAGGGCAGATGTCTCCTTGGGTACAGAAGGAGTGACTCCCTCACTCTCCCCCACCACCAGCTCAGTTACAGTGGAAAAGTAAATAACTGGACACATACTTTCACGCACACAAGGCACCAAACAGCCTTGGTGTTGAAGGAAATGTTATAGCCAAGATGCATTTTCCCTTAAGAAACAATTGGCTGCTTGGAATTGGAAATGTGCAGGTCATCTCAGAGCTACCTGGTTTTGAGCAATCAGAGTTTGGGTCTCTGTAGAATGTTGTCTTTGTCTTTAAGATTTGCAAAATGTAATGGTGAATATATATTGTATAGGCGTTCTCTCTTTTATGGGGTTAATATGGTTCATGAGCAATCTCTTTGAGAAAACAAGGTATTCACCGCCATGCTGGCCTTGAGTTATTGCAAAACTTCAGTCAATGTATATCCTTTGGCTATTCATATTTTGGTTTGAAAGAGAATAGGGTTCAGACCTAAAAATTTACTTTCTTTGAAAAACTGCTTAGTAGAGGCTACCTGGGGATATACAAAATGTAAAAGAAGCAGTGGGAAGGGTGCAGCTGCTTGGCATGGAGACAGTTCAACAGTCACGACGGTGACATGGTGGAAGAACAGATCGATAACTTTGATTACATAAAGAATACAGAAAAGCTCACCCAAAGGAAATGGGCAGACACTTGGTGAGCATCTTGGATGCCCCAGGCACCGAGCCAGCTCAAGAACACGGAGGGCCACACGGCTGTTTCTAGGGAAGGATAAAACCTCAGAGACGAAGAAACCTCTGAGTCAGGTGGCCGTAAACCTCGTTTCCCCAGGATTGATATTAGGTCTGTTGTTCTGGCAAACTTAAGAATGCCACCCTCTCTGACTCTCACAAGTGTCTTGTTTAGACAATAAGATATGTGGTGACCCTAATCATAGGTCTGTAGTCCACCTCCTTCCTTTTTCCCCAGAGGTAAAATGAGACTCACAGAGGTGACGTGATTTCCCTGCCATCGTACAAGTGCGTGATTGCCAACCCTGGGACTGGACCCTGACCCTCCCGAGTCTAGGGTTCTAGTAATAACCAAGGGCAGTCCTGCTAGTGAGAAGCTGCCGGCCAGCAGACAGTTCCACCCGTGCCTGGCCGCTCAAGCTGGCCTTGTTCTGCATCTGGAAGGGAACTAGCAAGCCAGTTGCTATTAAAGTGAGAAACTACTAAAATGTGGATTATTTTCTAATCCATACGCTCTAAAAAGGAAAAGGTTTGTGGCAACTTAGGTGGTAAATTTAGGGCATCGTATAGTTTTACATATTTTATAATAAAATTCTGAATAGAAATTGTATCCCCCCCCAAAATAGTTTCCACTTAAAACTACCTTTAAAATTTTTTTTTTTGCCTGTGTTTTTCCCACTTCTTGGAATGCCCTTTTCAGACTTCCTTGAATTACCAGATGTCTCAACTATCAGGGCCAGTGCCAACTTATTGCTCCACTAGGAAACCTCTTAGTGCTGATCTCGTCCCCAAGGATTACGACAGCTCGTTGTGTGTGCCACGCTTGCTAGTTCATTTTTTTCCCTTATGTTTCCTGTTTTGCCCACTGTCTACTGTATTACTCCTGACCCCAACCCAACCCTAAATTTCCCCTTCCCATTCCAGCTGAACTTCTCAAGAGAGTAGCCTTCATCTCTCCCTGTTAATCCAATGATTTTTCCTGGGCACCTACATCCTTTCAGGTGCTATTCCCGGTGCTGGGGTGAATAGTACAGGGTGAACGGTACGGAGTCCAGATCCCTATCCTTTGGGGTCTTCTGCTCAAGCGAGCAGCTTATGCCTGTGTGCTTCCTGCCCTCAAAGAGGGCGGCTGTGGATGGCAGTGAACTTTCGCCAGTCTGCTTGGGCAGATGGCCTCCCATGAGCTGGGACAGTGGGGAAGCGTTTCTTCTTGGTCCCGTTAAATATGTAAGTGCAACGAAAACAACAAAGCCAAGTGATGAGAACTGCAGTGACTGTTAATTGCTGGGGATGGGGATGTGCACTCTAAATTCGATGCTGCAGGAAGACTTGAGTTGACATTCGAACTGAGCCCTCAGTGGCAAGAAGGAGTTAACCCATGGGAAATGCAGGGCCAGTATGTTCCAGGCAAAGGGACAGCCAGTGCAGGCCTCCCGAGGGAACGCGTGTGATAGCGTCGGACTTGGCTTGGACGTGGTGAACGTGGCTAGATAAGAACAAACCAGGGACAGGGTGGGTGGCCAAGAGGCCAGCAGAGGCCAGAACATTTCGGAGCAGAGCTGATCCCGGGCAGTCTGTGGGCCGTCAGTCTTCCAACCCGCTACCAGCCTGGCACGCGGGAAGCCGTTAAGGACTTAGAGTAACCTGACATGTGTGCAGCATCAAAGCGTGTGGTTATTTTAGCAGTCATTTATTCTTATTGGATTTTGGAGAACACTTGGTTTACAGTGGGTTGGGTGGTGAGGACCACTTCTTCGCCACGGATAGTCTGAGCAGCACTGCTGTAGAGCCTTGGAAGCCATCCTGGGAGTTCCTTGGAAGACTGGACGGCAGGCTGAAGTCTCCATGAGGAGGGCCATTAGGGCCGTGTTGGAGTCGTTGAGGGGCATCCTGGTGGTGGCTTGGGCTGTGTCATGTGAAAGGAGATGGAGATGTACACAGGAGGCAGAGAAGACAGGGCCGACTTCTGGATCGGACGAGTCAGATTTGCTGTGGTGGCATAAGCGAAGGAGAGGAGTTGAAGATGCTTTGGGTTTTGGGCACCATATATCAAGCGGTTTTCCCTTAACCACCTTCAGCATGGCTTCCTCTGCCCCCCTGTCGAGGCCACTCCCTCGGGAGATTGGTGGTGGCCTGCTAGTTACCACATCCAGCAGCTCCGCCTTCCTCTGGCTCGACCTCTAATACCATTATGTGTTGACCATCAGCTCTCCCACACTGTCCCCCTTTTTTGTGATTCTTTCTCAACCTGTTACCTGTGCTCTCTTAGTTCACCTGCCACGTCTGACCATTCCTCTTTGCTTTCCCTTCAGAGAAGCAGACAATCTGAAGCCAGTCGTCACCACTACCCACTGCTTTCCCCATTCTGCAGATGGTACCGTTGGCCACCGCTCTGAGTTATTCAGTCCGCAGACTTGGTGTCATTCCTGATATCTCCAGGTCTGAAGAGATGCATCATCAGCCGGTTCCTCCTGTGCCAAGTCCACTGCCACTTTCCCCGAGTCTGCATTCCGCTGCCTGCTTCCTAGCACCGCCCACGTGTCACTTATCTTTCCAACAAGCCCGAGAGCCTCCTGACCATTCTCCTCCCAAGTCGGTTCTGCACGGTTTTATTACTGATGCCCACGCTGAGCTCTGGTTTTGTTCTTGTCTCGTTTTGCACGTAGCGAGTGACCAGTAAATATTTATGGAATTGACCCACGATGGACAGATGTAGCTTCTCAATATCCGAGGCAAGGTAGAAGAGTAACTACACGCAGGGAAGCACTGCCTCTCTATCAGTCTCTGTGACTGTCATTTCTGAGCTCTGCTGGAACAGGTTTTCTCTAAATTCCATGTTTTTTTTTTAATGTTTGCTATTAAGGATGTGGTAAACCTTTTTTTTTAGGATGTACATCTAAGCCACTATCCTCTGTCATTTCTGTTTGCCTGCCTGTTAAAGATCTTAGGTCATTGTATTGTTAATGAGACAGGAGTCTGAGAAATATACAAAAGCTTACCCTTTACAAAAGGACAAAGGAGGAATGTTTTACCACTGTCATTCCTTTTTCCCTCTGGGCCTTTCAAGAGGAATGTGGGAGCCCGAGAGCCCCCTTTGTGTGCCTTCATTAAAATGAAGCGTAGACAGCCGCACTTGGCACAGACCAGAGATCTTGGCAAGTGGCGTCCTTGGCATCCTGAATTCACAGTGGAATTTGGATGGCATCTGGGTCCATTGTATGCAGTGACGGGACCTCAGGACATGTTTGGTGATGAATGCAAACTTTCTTCCCCATAGACTTAGCTATAGGATACAGTCCCCTGAAAGTGTCATCAAAGATCCTTCTCAAAAATTCTCTGTCACCAAAAGGACTGCAAGCCTCAGGATTGCAGTTGGTCCTGTCAGCCATTCAGGGCCCCCTGATAAAGGGGCTTTGTTTGCAGGGAGTCGTTCGCTCTTTCGCGCTGTTCCGGCTTCTGTTCATGATTTAATTAACAGCAGGAAGTACATGGGATAGAATAAGTTGTGAAGTGGTATGTCTGACCTACTCTTGTACTTCCTCCTTTAAGAAAAATCCACAATATAGAGATGACAATTCATATGGAAAAAAAGTGTATCGAGACGGGTTGTATTTTTCCCTCATGGAATCGCATCCATGTCTGCTAATGACCTTTTGCATTTGACAGTGCCTGTCAAAATATTTGGTCCTTTGTGATCCTCATCACTGACTCCAGCAAAACAGGAGGACAAGTGATGGTATGGGAAACAGATAACTGACCCGCTTTAGGTTAACGCTGGGATTCCAGACCAGTCTCATGTGATAAACAAGGAATAATCAATTTAACTTGATTATGTGTCACAAAGTCTAAATTTTAGAACTCTCTCGGTGGGCTAGGCTAATTATTTTACAAATTATTACTTACAGAATCTAACTCAGTTAGATTTTGTAAATTATGGAGGCTGAACTGGCGTCCAGTATCCTCAGGCTTTGTCACACAGCATTCAGAACGACCTTTTTGACCCTGTGGGTTTTCTTTCATGGATCAGTTTATTGAACGCGTTGAGTCAACTGAATGTGTGAGAGAACGAACAAAAACAACCTCACCACAATCCTCCTCCTTATGAAGGCTTGGGGGACTTTTTTCTCAAAAAGCCGTAAGTATAGGAGTTTCAAAAGGCATGCAGGTAAATGTGCAGGCTGTGCGGAGGACCACAAAAGATCTCCAGTCAAATGCCATCGTAAGAAAGATAAAAGGAAGGGTAGGCCGCTGAAAGACCGGGAAGGCACGTCAGTGGCAGTGTCCTCGGTGGCTGCTCCCTCCCCTTCAGGCTCCTCACCTGCTGTTCGGAAAGCCTGCATGCCACTTTCTCAGTATGAAGCTCTCTTTTCTAGCAAATGCCCAGGGTTCAACAAGAAGTCCAGCTCTGCTTCGTCTTTGACTTTTGTGCAATTAAGTTTAAACCTGGTGTGCTTAAGTAAAATTACATGACAGACAGGACGAGGGGTTACCAGTTAACTGCGTAGGGAACTGGAGATGTACAGTTCCATGCCATGCATAATTTGGGAATTATGAAAAAACTGCATGTCCAGATGTTTATGTTAAAAGAATCTCTTCTCATCTCCGTCGTTTTCCTCTCCTTAGGTCACATGTGTTTTGTGTAGAGTGCTCTACCCCAGCACTTGCACGCTGCATGGTAACGTGTCTGTGTGTTCTGCTCTGTCTGCGCCTTCTCAGAGGGCTGTGAAGAGCAAGAAATCTCATTTTACTCACTTTGCAACCCTCAGCCGAGCACAGAGCCCCCGCCCAGGCCACACGGGCCAGCACGCAGTGAACGCTGGAGAAACGGCTGATTGGTAGAGTCTTAGAAGGAGCCGATGTGCCCAGGTGGACAGTAGTGCCGCACTGCGTATTCTGTTGCTTTGTTTGGGCAAAGGGACAAATCTATGAGCTGGGTGTGGGGTGGACTGTGACTTCATGTGGATTGTTTCGTAAACGTCTCCGGAGAAAATAGCTGTCGGGAGTAGGTCCTGGACGTGATATCTAAATTTAATCATGGGTCTGTCTATGCCCTGTTTTTTTCTTCTTAGAATTCCGTGTCATAGCAAATGAGTCCCTTCCCTGCTTTAGGGATGCAGTGCTCATGGGAGGGAGTTCTTTGGCAGGGCTCTTGGAAGCCCCGGGGGAAGTTGTGCGGTTTTGACAGCATCTGACTCAATGGAAGCTATTTCTAGAAGGGGCTCCTTTCAGTGATGGCAACAAGGACTGTCTTGTTCTGTCTTCTGGAGTCTCTACGAGGGGCTGCTGTGTCTAAGGGATGTCATTAGCATCCAGGCAGTATGCCATGGGAGTGAAAGACTTCACGTGGACTTCTGGACACTGGCGGCAGGGGGAGGCCACCGCTGAAACTGGCCAATCGATGCCAGAGTGAGGCCATGCCTGGGAAATCTTACACGAAGGACGCAGACAGCAGAAAGGGTCCTGTGGATGCGTGGTAAGCCAAGATGAGTCTGCCTTGCAGGCTGTGGCCTATAGAGATACAGGCCCATGGCCTGTTCGGACCTGGCCTCACAGCAGGAGGTGAGCGACAGGCCAGTGAGCAAAGCTTCATCTGCGTTTGCATCCGCTCCCCAGCACCAGCACCACCACCTCAGCTCCACCTCAGATCATCAGGCTTCAGATTCTCATAGGAGCACCAGTCCCAGGGGCCAGAAAGGTTGAGGACCGCTGTGCTAGGGAGCACCTTAGGATGCCCGACTGTGTGGCTGGCTTCATATTCTGACTGCACCACTTTGCCGTTTTACTGTGAGTGGGCACTGAACATCCCAAACTTCAACCTTGTCCTCTGGAGAAATGGAAAAAATGGTAACATTTTCTACCAAGATTGTTGTAAAGATTGGATTAGATGATACTCGCAAAGTACAGAAAAAGTGTCATACCTGGCATGTCAGTGCTCCATGAAGCTGATTAGAACGAGACCCAGTTCCTGCCCTCTTGGAGTTTATGGCCGAGTAAGAGAAACAAGCAAGTCTACTAACGTTCAGGGGTCAGCATGAGATGAGTGATAATTTCATAGGTCAGCAGATGTTTACCGGGTCCCTGTTACTTGCCAAGCTGTGTTCTGGAGACAGTGTGGTGAACCTCAGAGATGTTTACCTTTAAGAGGCTTACAGTTGACCGAGAGTGTGGTAGAGCTTTGCTGAGGCGTGTGGGAACGGGTGTGCTGGATTAGGATGGGGATGGAAGTGTAGGTTCATGCAACAGGGGAGGCTGCCTGGAGGAGGTGAGCCTTGTATTTTCAATATGGACTGGATGTGTTGAACAAAAGAAGCCAGTGGAACACACCATAGGATTCCATTTTCATAATACACAGGATAGGCAAAACTAGTCTGTGGTGATGGAAATCAGAACCGTGGATACCTCTGTGGGAGGCTATTGATTGAAAGGGACAAAAGGGAACCTCCTGGCCATCTGTCTCGGCCTGGCAGTATGGGCATGCATATGCCTAAGTAAACACTCGCAGAGCCGTATGCATGTAAGAGCACTGCAGAGTTTTGTTTTCTGTGTTCTTCAACCTAAAATGTTTAATAATGAGAGGGTATGGCTCCGTAAACAGAGGGGAGGAAGGTTGTATTCGAGAGGTAGAAGACCAAATAGAAATAGGATGTGGAACATCATGACACGTTTCAGTGCTGTAGGACGTCTGCTCTGCCTGGGTGGCTGGATGTGGCGGGCGAAGATGCAGTGACAGTGAGAAGCATCTTTTAGGTGCAGGTTCTTATGGGAGAAAAAATAATTGTCAAGTCTGGGGCATAAAGGCATTCCTTCTTAAAAAGGCCCTCTAGAAATCGACCTTGTTTGCAATCACAGATAATGCAACTTGCATGTAGTATTCTCATCCTTCTCCCAGGTTTGGGGGAAGAGCACATGAAATGATGGATGTCAAGTGCTTATGTCTGCCACGAAGTATAGATTTAATAAATGCTTCTTAAGAGATTTCAAAGTGTGCATGAGTGTGTGGTTCATTTAATGGCAATCCTAATATTTGACTTTCCAAATCAAAAATGGGATGACTGCATTATGGCATAGTTTGCTTACCTGAAACTTGTGATCCTTTAGTTAAATAATTATTTTTTTCATGTAATTATAGCCTAATATTGTATAAAAGTCGTCTTGTTTTTTTCCTTAAAGAATTATTTTTAGCTGTAGTCATTAAACCATTTTAAGCCTTGGAGAACAGTCTAAAAAAGGTCAAAGAATTTCTATTTCAATAAGGCTCATATTTGGCAATATTAGTTGTATGGGAAACAAAACAACTTTAAATATGTCAAATTTCTCATCTTTTCCGAAATGATTTGGTGGGGGGAGGAGGAGGAGTAGAGAGAGACTGAATCAGTAGGATTTTGTTCTTTTTAAATGAAACGTAGTACTTTTCTGAAATGTTAAACATCCGATTGTGAGCACACTGAACATCTTTCTGAGATTACAAGGTCAGTGTGATTAGCTCTTTTTTAAATGTTAAACCGTCATGTGAGAAGCTCCACTTAATAACTAGCCGGATGGATTCATTCAGAATCTTTTTTGACAGTGACTAGTTTTCGGCTTATTTTAGATTTCCCAGATTCATTTTTAAACCCTTACCCTTTGTTTTGAACACAAGCTCCATACCCCTCTAGAGAATGTCTTCTCGGTGTGGGGGGGATGGCTCTGGCATTCTAGAACATACTTCATTCTGTGTCTAAACAACACCTTGGACCACTCAGCCGGATTATGCTCTGTGTTTAGGAGTGATCGAGCCCGCTGGATAACCGCCCTGGGACACAGCAGTGGGAAGCAGCCTCCAGACCGGACCTGTAAGTACCTCCAGGGCTGGCCTCTCTGGAAAGTGGAGCATGGAGGGGCTCTGCCCCCTGCTGGACATTGCGGTAGTAACGGTTGACCATGACAGTACTACTAGCTGCTTGTAAGTGTCCCCCAGGGTTTCCTTCCTGCTGCCCCGCATCAGAACTGGGTGATCCCTGTTTGGAAGTCAAGGGGTCTGAATCCAAATTCCAGGTGCAGTTCCCCTTTGTTGTATAAATGTGGTAAAGTGTTGCACATCCTTCTTGAGCGTGTTTAACCGTCTGTGAGTCAGGTGCCCATGGGGTGACTGTGAGGATGAAGTTACATAACATACAGTGAAAGCTCTGCTTGGATTGTAAAGCTATTAAGTTGTTAACTGATGTTAATTAATGGTCACCAGTTGCAGCAGGTTTAAGCCTTCTCCATACTGACAGTCCGAATCTAAGCTGAAATGGATGTTTAACCTTAATGCAAATGACTTTACTATTGCTTTTGAGCTTTATTTTTCAAGTAATAACACTACCAACATGGATTTCATGTCTCTGGAGAACTAGGAACTGGTATGGTACAGGGTGGTGTCGTGTGCTTAGTCTTTAGCACCTGAACTTTGATGATGTGCTTATCTGGATGATTCCAGCTGGAAGGTCAAATCCGAAGAATTAGGACAGCAAAACTGTTTATCCTGGAGCACTCAACAATCGTAGCTTTAAGCTTAGAGTCAGAGCTGAAGTGATTGACATGCAAGTTCCTTAGAATCCAGTTTTATATTAACAAATTAAGTAAGAAGACATGTCCGTCTGTACCAAGTTAATTGTTTCATTACGATTTAGCACTTTGGAGAAGCTCCAAAAGGTTTTCCAACTTTTGGTGAGAGATCTTTTATTTTCTAAACTTCTTTGGCAGCTTCCACGTGCTGCTTCTGATGGACTGGAGAAGCACTCGGCTGGGACCCTGGAGAATGGGACATACTGCAGATTTTACCCTCAGTTTCATGCCCTTGGCACATTACCTACCCTGTCTTGCCTCAGTTTCCCAGTGCACAGTAGCTCTTTTCTGCTCCATTACGTGACATGACTAACGACTCCTTGTCAAGGCTACTGTTGACAGGATTCATATGTGACAAAAGGCCTCTCTGTTCAGAGCTTCGAAAATTCTAAAGCTCTTAGCTCAATAAGGGAGTTCTTGGAAAAGATTTTCTGCCTCTTGATAGAAGCCTGACTTGTTTCCATCGATGCCAGCCCTGCATTGCACAAACTGAATAAATATACACTTATTGATTTGTACCTGTTTTGTTTTTCTTCTGCTCCCGAAAGCTAAGTATGTCCCCTTGCCTCCACAGCACTAACCCAGGTGGAAATCATTAGATCGTTTACTGCCAAGCAGCCGGACGAACTCTCCCTGCAGGTGGCAGATGTGGTCCTCATTTATCAGCGGGTCAGTGATGGTGAGTGGAAGTGTTCCTACGGGTTGCTGGTGGTCCAGCATTGAGGGTGCAAAGAATCAGGGAGTCTCCTTTTTGTTATTAATGCTCATATTCCATGTAAGTTTTCTCATATGCCCTTGCCTGTCCTTTATCTACACTTTATTGCTTTAACATGTTTTTAAATGGGGATGTGATCACATGGTTTGTTATTCCAAAAGGAACCATGAAGTTTTCCTTTCGTCCCAGTCCCCCAATGACCTCGTTTTCATCTCCAGAGGTTCTTCCTTCCTTCATTACAAAAAAATAAATATGTATATATATTTTTAAAATACATATGTATATTTACATATAAAATTACCATGCGTGTTTATACATATCCCTGCTTTCCTCACCCAAAGCACCGCCTTCCAGAGCTCGGCCCAAGCTCACACACTCCCAGCTGCCTCACTTCAGGGTTTCCGATCATGCTCTGCCCTGGTATGCCATTCATTCCCCCCTTGAAATCTTACCTTCCGTTCCACCTCTCTCCTCACCTTTTATCATCTTTGGTACCCAACATCCTCCTTGGAGCTGAGTACAGGCAAGAGTCATCCAGATGCTTCATGAGGGCTCTGTCTTTCCTTGCAGGCTGGTATGAAGGAGAAAGACTGCGAGATGGAGAAAGGGGCTGGTTTCCTATGGAATGTGCCAAGGAGATAACATGTCAAGCTACAATTGACAAGAATGTGGAGAGAATGGGACGTTTGCTAGGACTGGAGACCAACGTGTAGCCTCTCTGATGGCCTTCCGTTACTGCGAGATTTGCACTTCATCATGGTGGCCTGATTGGTTCTGGGCTGGTTTTCTTGTTAATTTAACACAGCCTATTTAGTTAAAAAAATGAAAACACTTGCCTTTAAGCTTGCCAGGTGGTAATGCTCTCTCAGGAGAACAGCGACTGGATACAGTTAGTCACACAGCTCAGTTTGTACATGACCCTCTTGCAAACCTCTAGAGAAACAGAATAGCTGGGCAGTTCACTTCAGGGATCAGGTGGCCTCAGCTCCTACTATTTGCACCTTTTGTGGCATTTAAGAAAGGTATAATAGATGCTGTATCCTGATTTCCTCTATCCTCATGCAACCAAGAACATGCTATCTTTTTTAAACGTCTCCCGTATATGGGTCTCCTAGGATTATCAAGATTTTATATCTTTAAGAAATGCCCAGTTTTGTATATTTTTTTTTTCTGCTGCTTGTATGTTAGATCTGATTATAATGTTATGTTGACTTCAAAAGGAACTGGTAGAATTCTGAAAGTGAGCTAAGGTTTTCTAAACCTCTTCCCAGAAAAGGGAAATCGACACTTGAATTTTTGCCACCTCTTTTCTCATTAGAAGGGTAATTAAGGAGCCTTACCATAAAGATTAAAAAAAATAAAATTCATCTCACCCAATATTGGTCTTAGATAAGTATAGCCAAATAAAACCTAAGCTGGTCTAACAAGATAGAATTTAGAAGGTTCACATGTGTGAGAAAATCTTGAATATAGGACAGGGGTCTTACCTTTAAAAATAATCAAAAATGAGTTGAGCTGACGTGAGGCTGCTTTGCCTTCAATAATGCATTTTTTTTTTCTCTTTCTACTCCCATTTCCAAAGAAGAAATGGGTTGAGACACTCTTTAACTATTTCAAGGAAGAGACAGTTAGGCCTTAAAAGGTACCAAGAAGCCAGCATGGGACTTAATTGAAACGTGACATTTTGACGTTAATTGGAACCCCTTTAATTTGCACTGAACGCTTCGGTTGCTGGGTTTGGAGTCTCTCTTTACTGCAGGTGTCTGCAGGACTTTATTTCTTCCTCTGGTGCAAGGAGAGGAAGAAGTCATGTTAAAAGCAATGTTTGTAAAGAGGGAATTGCTGGTTTGGAACACTGAGAGGAGAAAAGTGATTTTCACCGGCAGCTATGTTCCCTCTCTATTCTCTTCCACAAAGAGATAAAACCTGGCAAAGGGTACATTATGCAAGGACTCAGATCACTGTGTGCCATGTCCCAGAAACTGTCTGCTGACCGGTTACTAAATTGTGAATAAAGTTGCAGAAGCCCAGTGCAGAGGTAAATATGCATGGCTTACATGCCCCGTGCTCTGCCACTTCGGTGAGCCAGGGTGGGCCTTCTCACCTCTGGATGGCTCTACTTTCTCTCTGCACCCATTTTTGGGTGTAAAATACATGCCAGGCCCTGAGTTCCCTAAGGTCTGGACCAGTCCATCAATGAAGTAAGAGCAGTGAGCCACGGGGAGAATGTCTTGGGATTGGTAAAACAAGTCTGTCTCCTCTTTAACACCACAAACTTTTTGGAGGGGAGGCTAACAAGTTCGAATCCAATCTAATATAATGTTTTCTATTTAGGAAGGAAGGTAAATTTGTTGCTTTGCAAAGGGGTCATTTTGTACTATTGTTGCTAATACCCAGTTGAAGCTAAAAAGCAGCCATACAAATCCTGTGAATTAATTTATAAGCGAGATGTTAAACAGTTTTGGAAGTCTGCACATCTGATAAATCAAAGCCTTATTTAGCAAGCAGGTTAATCCTGTTACTAAGCAAAGTGTTGTTTTATGACAGCTATTTAACACATTCACCATGTTTAAGTTTAATCATTAATTGTCATTTTTACATACCACAGTATTGTTTTCCAACCTAGTTTAGTTTCTGTGAATAGCTTCTCTGAATTGTACCATGATTTCATTCAGTGACCTGTGGAGAAAAATATTCATTTTTGTCCCCATGAATAGAGACTGCTAGTACACTTTTTGTGAAATATGTGAATTTATAAAGGTTTTGTACATACTTGGTCTTTTGTGCTGATGTGATTTAATTTGTTGTAGGATGAATGCATTTAAGTATACAGTTTGCTGCCTTCTTGGCCAAATCAGAGTTCTACTTGAAAGGTATCTGTAGCTAACGTTGACTGGGACTGATCTTTCCTCGTTGGATACATGTTGGCGTCACCTGCCCCAAAAGTCTGGAGCATTTTAAGATCATTTAAGATTTGGGCCATACTGTTATTTTTCTCATAGTTTTCACAAAACTGCACAACTGAATAGCTTCCTAAATAATTCATAGTTCCCTAAATGCTGCTGACCCCTGGAGCATGTCTTATCAATCATTTTGGCCACCCGATATCTGAACATTTGTGTCTGTGAAACTTCACCACCTTGTGAATCTTTATGGAAGGCAAAGAATGGTTTCTTCTCTATTAGTTTTCTTTTTCCATAAAACAACACTCATCTGTCATCCCACAGTTCTGTAGTTAGAAGCCCAGGATGGCATGGCAAGCTTTTCTGTTTAGAGTCTCACAGACTGAAATCATAGTGTTGGTTGGCTGCTTTCTCAGCTGGAGCTTGATGTCTTCTCTCAAGCTCATGCTTCTTATTCACGGATTTTAATTCCCTGTTATTATAAGACTGAGGTCCCTGTTTCTTTGCTGACTGGCAGTGGGAGTGAGGGATGGTACTCACAACTTCCAGTGACTTTCGTATTCCTCACCATGTGGTGTCTTCTGTCTTCTTTAAGGCAGCAATGGCATGTTGAATCTTTCTCACATGTGGAATCTCGCTGACCCCCATCTTATGCTACCAGCTGGGAGAAAGAAAATCTCTGATTTTAAAGAACTAATATATTAGACCCGCAGGATAATCTCCCTAATGATTAACTCAAAATCAACTACTTTGGGACCTCTATTAGACCTGCAAAATTATTTTGTCATGCAATGTAACATAATCACAGATGCAATACCAAGGGAACAGAGATCATGGGGTCATCCTAGAATTCTGCCTATGGTACCCACTGTAAAACCTTAAAATGCCAGATACATCAAGTTTCCTAGCATCCCGTGCAGCTAAAGTACAGCCACATGATAGGACACACTGATCAAAGTCTCCTCTGTTGTATTTTCACTCAAGGTGGTGGATGGAAGAGTACCATTCCTGGAAGTAGTAGGATATATCCCCCTTTTTGTTTCATCCTTTGCCCAAAGCATTGGTGCCTCTTCTCTGGACTTTGGAAAGCAGCAGAAAGGCAGAAGTACCTGGTGGACTTGCAGTGCTAAATACAGGTCAGAATTTAGTGCTTACCTTCGTCTCCCCTGTTATGCATTGATTCCCCAGAGGGCTTTTCTGGAGGGAGGATGTAAATCTGGAGTACCTCCAGCCTCGCTCTTTGGACTTCTGGAATACTAAGGTCCTGACAGAAGGAAACAAAACCTCATTCTGGAGGAATCTAGCATCATCTTAGTTCTCAATTACTTTAAAAAATTCTCAAATGAAAGATTCACCAAAAAATACTCTAGAAGAAACCTACAAGGAAGCATGGAAAGAAGAGGTGGAGAATGCAAAAGTTTAATTGGAGTCCCAGAGGAGAAGGGAGAGGGAGCTTTAGCAAAGGGATTGTGCCTTTATATCTCTGCTCTGACCAGTCACAGGATATGGACTCCCTGGGAGGAGGAAATGGCTTTGGGTAAGGTGACTCCCTTCAGCTGAGGACAATTCCTGTAGAAGGCTGAATGGTGAAGGCTGTCATCTGGTAGCACTTCCAGCAGCTAAGGGAATAAGTCCAGCAGTTCTGGCAGAGGATCTGGGCCATCACAACATTCACAACACGAGTTATGTCGATATAAAATTGTCTTTCAGACAGAAGGTATGACTAAGGATAGTGAGCCTACATAATGATATAACAAGAAAGATATAACAATTCCAAATATATATTCTCCCAATAATATGATCAATATACATAAAGCAAAAATTGGCAGAAATAGGAAATGAATCCCAAATCATGAGACTTTAACATACACATCTCACTTGATAGGAAAAATAAATAAAAAATAAAAGTGCAGAAGTAGATGAAGATCAATGAAAGTAGATTTGAATAGCAACATAATAGCCACATATAGGGCACTGGAACAATTTCAGCATACACATTTTTTAAAGCACACATAGAATATTCACAGTATTTCCTGGGTACTAAAAGTTTCAACAAACTTTAAAGGTTTGAAGTTGTACAGTGAGTCCTCTTGATTACAACATAGTTTAGAAATCAATAGCAAAAATAAAAGAAACATCTATTTGGAAATTTGGACCTAAATGCAAAGTGAAAAACTATAAAACTAGAAGATAAAGTAGGAGAAAATATAGGTGATCTTGGGTTTGGAGATGATATCACCAAAAGCATGATCAATGAAAGAAAAAATTGGTAAGCTGAACTTCATTAAAAGACAATGAAAAGATGATCCACAGAGAGGAGGAAACCTTGCAAAACATATGATAAAGGATTGTCATACAAAATATACAAAGAACTCAAAACTTCAATTAGGAAACAATCCAATTTAAACATGTGGTTCTGGAAAACTGACCATTGATATACAGATGGCAAATAGCATCTAAAAACATGCTCAAGATCATGCATCATTAAGGAACTGAACATTAAAACGATGAGATTACCATTTTATACCTAGTAGAATGGCTAAAATCCAACCCCCTGACAACACTAAATACCAGTGAGGATGTGGAACAGAGACTCATATTCATTGCCAATGGGAATGCAAAAGCCAGTGGGAGGACAGTTTGGCAGTTTCTTACAGGACTAAATGCTTACCATATGATGCGGCAATCACACTGCCTGGTATTTACCCAAATGAGTTCAAAGCTATGTCCCCACAAAGATCTGCACACAGATATTTATTGCAGCTTTATTCATGATGGCCAAAGCTTGGATATTCAACAAGACAAAATGGACCAATCCATTGAAAACCACAAACTACCAAAACCCTGAATATTTTCGAAACTAATTCTTGATTTAAAAACTTCTGAAAAAATAACCAGGTGCAGATGGTTTCACTGAAGTATTCTGAATATTTAAAGAATTAACACCAATTTTATACAATGTCTTCCAGAAACCAGAAAAGAGGCAACAGTTCCCAATTCATTTTATGAGGCATTGTCTCACAGAAAGAAAACTATAGATTGGTATCCCTCATAAACAGGAACAAAAGTCTTAAAATATATCCAGCAATATGTAATTACATCCAGGAATATATAAAAATATTACATAATGCAACCAAGTGGGGTTTATTCCAAGAATGCAAGATTGGTCAATGTTTGGAAATAAATCAATCCACCAATTTAATAGGTTTAAGAAGAAAAAAAATATGGTTATCATCAATCGATGCAAAAAGCATGTTTACAAAAATACTTGCGAAAACTCTCAGCCAACTAGAGCCAGAAGTCATCTTCGATATTTTGCTGGCCTTCACTTGCAAAAAACCCCATGGTTTTATGCCATTTATTAGTCATTCTGAATGTGTCAAGTTATGATAGGACATATTTCATCCAAGCTTGTTGAACTGATTTAAAATTTAAAAATATTTAGACTTCTGGTATGTTGGCCTCCATTTTGTACTCTTATTCCAGACCCCACAAAAATGTTCAACCATCTTTGCCTTAAAATAAAAAATTGGCTTCCAGGAACAAGGAAAAATAACCAAATAATTTAACGAGAGAAATACATGTTAAAATAAAATGGGTTGAATGGAAGCCTATGGCAGAAGCACAGAAATACCTAAAAGGTATACAGCTAAAAGGCCTAGAAAAAGAGAACTTACCAAGGATGAAAGCTTTGCTAAAATGAATTTTATCCCCACCCAGTTGCCTTCATTGTGTGAAAGTAACATAATATACTCTGCAAACTCAGAAATAGGTGTCTTCTTCTTAAAAACAAAAATTGGAGTTCACATCAGACCATTAAAAATCAAAACTATGAACTAGAAAAAGGGTTGTCACTATTTGAAAGAAGTGCCCTCACTTGGGGTGGGTGGGATTCCATCATCTACAGTAAAGGCTGGCTCTGTGGTGCTTTCATGTCACGTGTTCCTTTAGCTCCCATGCCTTTCCCACACCAGGAAATGTCTCATGCCCTATCCTTGACTTCATGATGAATATAATATACAACCACTTGACATCACAGTCTCCTAAAACTGGTGCTATTCTCTTCTGGCACTTGACTAACAGTGGCTTAGCTCAACATCTACCAACCAACTGAAGAGTGGCACACATTTTGCCCTTTTCAATGTCAATGAAATTTTTCTGCATCTCTAAATTCCATAAAAAATCCTCCTCCCTCTTCCTGGTCAGCTATATCCCTAATACCCCATTACTTAACATATGAAGTGGAAAATCAAGAGAGATATAGAAGTATATAAGAAAATTAAGACAGCAAATAAGCACATGAAATGTTCATCACTAATCAGTTTTGGAAATAGAAAATCACAGTGAGCTGATTCCATTATCCACTACAAGCTAAAAATCAAAGCAACAACAAATTACTAAAAATATTAATACTGGCGAGTATTTGAGACACTTAGAATCATCACATATTGCTGGTGGGTGTGTAAAATGGTACACCCACTTCAGAAATCAGTTTGGCAGTTTCTTATAAATGCACTTACCATATGACACAACAGTCCTGATCATAGGTATTTACCCATGAGAAATGAAAATATATTGACACACAGACTCGTATACACATGTTCATAGCAGCTTTATTTATGATAGCAAACTCAAAGGTCCATCAACTGCTGAATGAATAAACAAACTGATACAACCACACAATGTAATTCTACTAAACAATAAAAAAGGAACTACCGATACATGCAACAACATAAATATCTCAAAAGGACTATGTTCTTCTGGGAAAGCCAGAAGACTACATATGTGGTAACATTTATCTGAAATTCTAGTAATGACAATGACCAAAAGCAGATCTGGTTGCCAGTGGACGAAGTGGGAGCCAGAGGGCTGACTACAAAGGGAAATGAGAAATTTTCAGATGATGGAAATGTTTTATATCAAAATTCTAGTGGTAGCAATTACATGACTTTATACATTTGACAAAATTCACAGAATTATACAAATTGGGTAATTTTATTATATATACAATAATACCTTAAACATTAAAGAGTATGGAAATATATCAAAATGGGTAACATGCTTTTTTTAGATATTGCTAAATATTCTACGAGGATGTATTTTAAAATAAAAATGTATTAAAAAACAATTAGCATGTTATAAATGATTATATCACATGATCACAACTTCATAAAAATAAATATACACAAACTCAGAGCTAAAAAGTGAAAATTACCATTTACTTTCAGTAAGAGGGTACTAAAATAAATTCTTTCTAAAGCTTTTCTATAATTTCTAACTTTTAGGGTGAACTTTGTTTTAAAAATGCAGTAAATCACTTGTAATAATTGGTATAAATGTATTGAGAGCTTTTGCCCTAAAGAATTAGGAAGGAGTCATATGGACTCACGTTTCCAAGACATCTTAAAGATCATTCTTTACTTGGTTTTTTTTTTCCCCCATAAGTTTCTGTTTCAGGGTTATTTATTCAAGTATCTTTGAATATCCTCACTATTACTCAGAATAGTGAGGCAAATCGTTTTTCTTCTCAATTTAATGTCTTATTCTTTAAAACTACTAAATGACAAATTGTTCTCAGACTTAGAATACATTTTCAACTCAATAACACCCTATTTTGTAAACAAAAGAAAGAACATAAATAGCACCTTCAATTAAAATTCCCATCCTGATCAGCTGAAGAGGAGACACAAATTGGGAGTGACAATAACTACTTCACCTCTTTAACTAGTTCATCTATTAAACAACTCTTCAGGAACATTTCTCCATTTATACAGAGACTAAATATTGGTTTGCAAACATGGAACCAATTAATTAGTAATCCATTTTTACATATTTTTAAAAATGCTTTCTGCCAAGGCCATTTTGGCGAACTGACTGTAATAAAAAAAAAAAAGAAAAAAAAGAGTCATGCTCTTTAGAATAAATAGGACCTCGTGGTCACCTCAAATTAAGGGATAAAATATGCTACAATATTGTGATAAGACTCAATGCAAGAATTCAGTGAGACAGGTCACTGCTAGGAGTCTAGCTAAGAGAATGGACTTAGGACACAAAGTACAATCAAAACCTTGGAAGACAATGATAGGTTGACATATAGCCCCAGAAATGAAGCAGTACCTGAACCAGTGCTGTTAACAGATTATCATAGCATTATCAGTAAATCCAGTCATTGTACGATATTCTTTTCCTTTGGTTTCTTTGCACTTATTGGAAGGCACAATAAAATATACAGTTTTTAGGGTGCAGCAAGATGTTCTTCCCGTTTCTTTTTGCACTATGTCCAGTACTACCACTTTTACACATTTTGTCAGACATACAGGTCAAATGCTAAGATCACAAAATAAATGGTAAAAAGAGGCCTCAGCAAAGGATGCTCTATGACAAATATGTGTTTCAGCTAATATGCTTCCTGCCAAGTTACACAAAAGACCCTAATAAAAGTGACTAAAACAACGAAAGGTTTATTATATCAAAATAAGTCATTGGCGGGGGGTGGGGCAGTTTGAGTTGAGTAATTCATCAGCTCACTAGCATGATCAAGGACTCTGATGATTTTCTCCTTCCCACGGTGGCAACCTTTTGACCATAAAATGGCTGTAGCAGTTCTGAGTGCCAGATTCAGGCATGACAATCTCCAAAGAAGGAAGCAGAATTTCCCCCTCTAAGTCTGTGAGTGACAAAACTCATTCTCAGATGCCTCTTGCAGATCTCAGTTGCCACTGGCCAGAACAGGTTCACACATTCATGGCTGATCAGTTACTTACGAGAGGAATTAGACTGCAGGGCCCAACATCCTCGGGTACAAGACTGCACAAGAAAGCTAAGAGGGAAGGACAAGACAAGCTGATGGATAGTAACTGATAATATCTGTCCCAACTGGACAGGACTAAAAACAACACACAGTACATACCACACAAACTTCCATTGGCCGAGAGGATAAAATAGCACCACAGTATGGGGAAGAACTGTAATATAAGTGGTTGTCAAAAAATTTTTCAGGGACAAATAATAAGATTTAGGAAGTACACTTTATGTGCCAGACACTAGTCTACATCCACTACATACATAAAAACATATTTGAAATTAGGTAGTCAGGCTCCAAACTCATGCTCTCAACTGCTACATTATGCTGCACGAGGTGATGTAAAAGGAGTACAAATATACTCTAAAAAGATAAAAAACATCGAACCAAGAGAGGTGAAGATGTAGGAACCAAGCCAAAAAATTAGCTGAGCTTTACATAGTGTACATTTTATTAAATACTGGGTTTTATTACAACAAATTAACTTCTGATAGATGTTTCATTTATCCGAAAAACATGGCTGTTTTCAGATTTCTACCTGACAATGTTCTTTGGCTAACCATTCTGTTTTATTGGTTCTATACTCAGTAATTAAGCAGAAAAATCAATTTTTTTGTAACAAAGGAATTTCTCAAGTACTCCCAAAGTGTGGACATGATCACATCAGAGTATGCGATCAGAGAACATATTGGTTATGGTATACTTATAATTGCTACAGATAACATCGTTAACTCATGCACAGTTAAGTTTTACTGCCTACTGATGGTTTCTACCTTACACTTCGAAATTAGTCATATTCCCGGGTTTGGCATCTAGTCCAAAATTAAACTACGATGGAAAATGGCCCTCGGATTGGCTTTTCAGAACACTGTGGAGAGCTGTCAACTGTAATACCCATCCTGGAATCGTGGCGGGAGGTTCCTGGGGGTTGCTTTTTCCTGTGTTTTGATCAAATCTATAATAGCTGAGAGTACTGCACAGTCTCTGGATTTTGTGTCCTTCCAGTCTACAGGATGGGGACTCTCGATCTTCTCTCGCAGAAGGATATCTAGTTCCTTTCTTAATTCCTAAGGTTGGAAAAATTATAGAAATTCAACCAAGGCAGATGTACCACAATAGAATTTAATAAATAAAAGTGACTTTAGCAGATATAAGGAACTTCATAAGCTATTATACAGAAGATAAATATTTAGTGAGCAACTAATAAGTAGCCATCTTAAGCACTGTAAAATTAGAAAATTCAAACTTCCATCACATTCAAGACATTTACAATGGCTGGTAAATACCTCAAAAACAATTTGGAAAAGCAATGCATCAATTTCTCAACAGTATTTGCTCTGCTGAAATATATTAAGAAACATTTACTATATTTAATACCTGGAACAAACCCACATACTAACTTGCATGCAGATTCAAAGACAATCATGTAAAGACAGTCACCTTAACAAGATGGGCAATTCTTGCTGGAGACTGAAAGACAATCCATTCATCTACAGCAATAGTTTCCTGATCATTATCTTTCTGGATGGAAATGTCACCTCCAAAGAACAAGAGACAGTATGGGGAAACTTCTGTGCAGTCATACAAGTATATCTATAATAAGAATTAAATGAATACAGTAAGGAGTCTGAATTACTGCCACATTAATTCAATAACAGCGCCAGTATCAATTTATTAGTATCAATCCTTTTACAATAGGTATTATCCTATTATTATAATTATAGACTAATTTTGAAGAAATACTTTGAGATATTCTTCATTAATACAGAGAACAGGCTTTTATTTTTGTTTCAAGTCAAACAATAGAATTAGTCTTTAAATATTTTGAGTGATAATATCAAAACATTGCTATAGCTTAAATTATTTCCAGTTATAAACTCAACATTCTGACCAATATTAATAAGGTATGTAACCATATAGCCAACAAAATTCTTTGTATAGTGTTAACTCCTGTATAACAAAAAACGCCAGTATTTCTTGAAAGCAGGCTCAGAAGAAAAATTATGCAAACAACAGTAGCAATTAATTAAAATACAAAAATCAAACAAGATAGACCTGCACATTAAAAGTATAGGTTATTAGCTTAAGGAAGTTATAATTCATGTCAGAAAAAAATGTTTAAAG
Source organism: Cynopterus sphinx (assembly GCA_030015415.1). NCBI lineage: Eukaryota > Metazoa > Chordata > Mammalia > Chiroptera > Pteropodidae > Cynopterus > Cynopterus sphinx. Next base: position 20,149,381 of record CM057380.1, read on the forward strand.
AGAGCAAATTTTGTTTATAACTATACAATTATAAAAATACATGATATTCAGATCCATGATCACTTTGAATATTGACTTACACTACTTGTTCTCATCTTGAGGTGATAGATAAGCCAGTTGTAGTGAAACTCTGTTTGCTCCACGTTAACGGATTTAGGATGAATAGCAACTAGTCCATCGGATTTTGTGTAAACCTTCACCCTTTAAAAAAGTTAAAATGTAGACTTAAAAAAAAAAAAAAGATCTGGAGATTCCAAACCAATTCTAGAATCTAAAAGAGCTCCACAGATGAGTTCAGTTTAATTTTGCAATTTACATTTACAAATTTATATATGAGGAAAAGAAAATTTTTATTTTAATAAAACATGGAATATCAGCTAAATATGAATACTTCATAAATCACATAACAAATCCTCTTCTTGAAGGAATAATTACTCAATATATTAAAAGGTAAAATATTCCTTAATTATGTTTACACTATGCCACCAGAGGACGAAAAATGAAATAAATAGCTGAAGTACTTTCAAAGGGATTCAGACCAAGAGAATAGTCTATCCATTTTACTATTAATCACGATACTAATACATAGCTCTCAATTTACAGAATAACTTTATAAAATGATCAATTAAAACATTTCATAGGTTATGCACCCAGATGAATATAAAAGAAAAAATTAAGAATTTTGTTTAGAATGGTATTTAGCTACAACCGGTTTTTAAAAATGTACTCTGTTTTAAATGGTCTCATGTTCACTCACACCCTCCACTTCAAAACAGGATAACTTGGAATAATTTAACTGTAGTCTGACACAGCTCTACCTCAGTCTCTTCATTCCTAGGGGTATTTTCTTATTTGACAGTCAAAAAATTTTTACCTCAATTTGTAGGAGTTTTTAACTAGTATTATTTAACAGGGAGATGTTTGTTGGTTTTAAGTAATCAGTGATAATTAGACAACAACATAAAAGCTGATAATCCATTAATCCTTCCAATTTGTTTTTAAGAGTATCCTTTTTGTGCTTCTAGGAATTGATAATGCTTCTATCAGTCATGAGATATTCAGAATAAAATCAGAAGTTATTTTTCCTCACTGCACAATAAATTTAACCAATGCCATCTTGAAACCCTACATCACTAGAGCACCAGAGTCTGGCAGACTTTTTCTGTATGGGACCAGAGAGAAAAAAATTTAGGTTTTGTGGGCCCTATAGTCTCTGTCACAACTACTCAACTCTGCTACAGTAGGAGGAAACCAAACACAGACAACATGTGAACAAACAGGTGTGGCTATGTTCCAATAAAAAATGTACACAGACAAGCTTTTGGTCATTATTGTGAAATCCAGTGATCTCTGATCTAGAGCAAAACAAAGCACCAGTCCAAAGAAAATGGCATTTTTTTTTTGTGTGTGTAAAGCCTTCCCAGGATGGCAGAGGGATATATAAAATGTTTACATTCAAACAGTCTTTCTGTTAAGCTACTTGTCAAGTTGGGGATAGATATAGAGAAGAATTTGACTAAGTACTGATGTCAAAAAACACTTGGATCACTTAAAATGTAGATAATCCAGCACAGCCACAAGGATTAAAATTCATGTTACACATAAGCTTATACCTGAGAACAGGGTTTCCCAGCATCGACATTTTTGACATTTAATTCTTTGTTGTTGGGAGCTGCCCTCTGCAATGCAGAACAGCACACTGGCCTCTACCTAGTAGACGTTCATAGTACTCTCTCAGTTACAATAATCACAACTGTCTGCAGATACCATCAAATGTCCCAAGGGGCAAAATCACCTAGGTTGAGAAATCATGCCCTAGAAAAATGTCTGCACTTTATCTTTGAGGTCTGTATTTTTTATGTTTACAGTCATATACAACTTTTTCATTTAATGTCAGTTTAAATATTTTTTATGTTACCATACAATGGTGATTTTATATTCCCACCTAACAGAAATGCCATAAAATATGGTATTTTAAATCTATAATTGTCCCACTGCTACTACACATCTATTTACCATATGGCTTTTTTAAAAAATTGGAATTACTTGCTTAGGAAATATGCCTCAAATTAAAATATTCATTTATGAATCTACTGGGCCAGTGACTATTTTAATGACTTGATATATAATTCTCATCAATAGCGCCCTCCGAAAAGGTGGAGACAATTTATATACCACTAGTCATTTGTGACTTTCGGTTCGTTTTCTCACTAGCTCATTTACTAGGCAAAATTGCCTTGTTATTACTACTGAGGCTGACTCTATTTGTACATATATTTAAAAGTTACATTGTATTTTTCAAAATAGTGAAAAAACAATTTTATTCAAAGAGATCTATTATAAAATTATCTGTTTTTAAAGAGAAGAAAAAATAACCTGAACAAAATCTATTCTAAGCAATGTCCATCCAGGCACTGGATTTTAATAGTGGCCTTACTTTTCTCATATTTACACTGTTATTATATTTTATTAACGTTCTTTGTGAATGAATAATGGGTGATAGAGAGGTAACTCCAGAGATGCGTTGTAATGAAAAGTGATGCCTCTGTTAAATGGCTTGCTTCCTCTCAAATGATCAAAAGTAAAGAACAAGAATGTGGCCCAAGTAGGAACAAGAACAAACGTAAATATAAGTCCTGTTTCATTACAGGATTCCAAGTTTAAGGAGAGAATTACAAACAATGCATAATAATCTTCAATGCTTACATTTTTCTTTTTTTACCCAAATTTAGTCGGATTTTAGCAACTTTGGGATATAAACCAGCACAGATGACAGCCTTAATTATCTTCTCATTATCTATTAGAGGTGGGAAAGTAGAGAAGAAAAAGTAAAATACTGACACAATGGACAACAGCAAATTGTTTACACCGTATTTTCTGCTTACCTGAATTTATATTAGACTTTGGATCTTTAGGATTTCTGCTGTTTACAAATCCAGCTCCAAGAAGATGCTCAGCAAACTGTCCTTTCATGTTATGAAGCATCTAGGGAGCAATAATAACAAACAGAACTGGAGTACCTTTCAGAGATTTATGGGGGTTATAAAGCATATACTCATAAATAAATTTAGCTATGAGTTTTCTCTGCTTTATGAAATACTTTTTCAAAATGTGACATATTAAGAGTAGGGGTTGGGAAACCACAAGTTTACTGGAACACAGCCATGCCCATCTACATGTTATCTATGGTTGCTCTGCACTATAATAGCAGAGGTTGAGTGGTTGCAACAAAGACCATATGGCCTGTAAGCCTATCAAACTATTGTCTGTTTGTTTATAGAAAAAGTTTGCCTATTGTAGGAAATAACCACTTATGTTTTAGGATCACTCAATTTTATAAGAAGACTAATATAATTTTCAAAATTTCTCTCCACCCCATATTTTGAAAGAAATATAGAAAAGCATAAAGAAAATAACCAATGTCCATATTTCTACTACTAAGAATGAACTACTATTGTGAACTGGCACAAAAATGAAAAGCGTTTTTGTTTTGATTTTTTAAGAAAAATCACCATTTGGGTAAAAATGATACATGACTTATTAATATAGAATAAACTTCCCTAAATTCAATATTGTCAGAAAAATCATTAACTAAGTTATAATACCGCAGACACTTAGTATGCTGACAGAATTAAGACAGAAATGCTACCCTAACAATGAGATAACAGTATAGAAGCTGTTTTATAAAAGTATTAACACTAATTCTAGTTCAATTTAAAATAAGTTTGAAATGAAACTGAACTAGATGAATCTTTTTCATAATCATAAGATATTTAATGAAGTTTCCTTGTAATTTTAAAAAAAGAACATGAAACATAAAGTTGGTCATATTTCAGTGTATCTTCCTTTTATGAATTGTGTGACTTTAGTTCCCTCACCTAATTTCTATTATAATTGACTCTCTAAGTCATCTCCTGGTTTTTACTGTTATTATTTTTATTTTTCAGGACAACCTTTATATTGTGTATCCATAATTCATGTTTTGTATTTGTTTTCTATTTAAATAATTTCAGTATAAACCACTAATTGATTTAGCATGCACTCTCCATTCCTGAATTCTTTTTGATTCACCTCTTAATAGGCAGCATTTCATTGTCAGTGAATTTTTTAAGAACAGCTCATGAATGTAGTATTTCAAGTATTTTCTTGAATGGTTGTCCTTTGCCTTTATATTTAAATTAATATCTTGATTAAATACAGTATTCTCAAATGACACTTGAATTCAGCCATCTTTTCATACTTTTGGTTCATTTTTTTTCTTTTTCAGGAAAATATTCTTATACTTCTCTCTGAATACATATTCAATCACAGTTCAATTTTCCATGTATGTCTAGACACCTATTATCTTCAGGATGGATCAGTCCTGTTTTCCTGTTGAAAAGCTTTTTACTTACTGCTATAATAGTTTTCTTTTGCATCTATAAATTGTGATAACTTCAAGCCTTTTTTCTATGGCAATAATTTGCTTTAAAGGGGTATTCATTTTGTTCCTTATAATTCTTTTGGTCTTTAATTTTTCTTCTTGGCTCAGCAGTCTTTTCATTCATTCTACTTGTTTATTATTTTTATTTTACTGAATTCATAGTTCCTACTATGAAGCAGTTTTAAGATATTTTCTGTTGAGATATTCTGTGTTCCATTCCTTTTTTCCTTTGGCTATAGTCTTTCAGAGATGTCATAACCCTTATGTTTATTTTGTTAATGTTTGGGCACTTTTGATAAAACATGCCAGATTCTTGATTCTTTAAATCCCCTGTAGGTTTGTTAAATGTCCAGTACCAGGGTTTATGCCACATGCATGTAATGTGAAAGGTGAGGACATTCCTATTCCCATTTGCTTGAAATCACTTCTCTAATTCAGTGCATCTGCCCTATGTATTGTTGACTTTCTTCCATTTCACAAATGTCTCCTATCCAGTGTTTTCTCATTATACACTATCGGTTAAATATAAAGATACCTACCCAAAAGTTAAAGTGAAGATACTCACCCTACTTGATATTTAAAAATAAGTTTTAGGAGTATAAGTGAAAATTTTCAGGTTGAATCAGCGAAGTGCCAACTAGAGGGTGGGTACGGAACAGCAACTGAGCCTCACTGTGGTTTCTTGCTATATTGACTCGTGTCTTTTCTTAGCCATTATTTATGTTTATTCTATCATACATCTTTTCCTGTTTTGTTGCAATTGATTTAATAAAGATTACTTCCATTTTGTACAATGATTAACTTCATAAGACAAACTCACAACTTTTTGCTCAGATCTACCTGTACAAAGTTGATACATTTATTATCTAACACACGAAAATCACTTCGAAACATTCATCATTACCTGCAGTGTGTTTGAAGACAGAAAATATTCCCAGCAATAGTCTTTTTCATATCTGAAACCACGTCGTCTAGCTTCTTCCCAGCCCTATTGGGCAAAGATATGAAGAAAAATATTTACCATTGTTTCTCAAAGCAAAGACCACTTACTTCTTTGTTTTGGGTAATAATTTAATCGTCTATAGACATTTTTATAAAAAAAATAAAAAAACTCTGAAATGTACAAACTAAAACAAAAACAAAAACAAAAAAACTCTACATGATGCTAGTTAAGAGATAACCACCAATGAATTTCCAGGTCTTTTCATAAGTAAGTACGAGTTATGTAGTAATATATTGTGTATTTTAGACAAAATGACATCATACTCTACATAATGTATTGTTCAAAAAAAAGACTGAACAATTTTCAATGTCATTGTGTATTTCTCCACCTCACCAATATGATTTTTTCTTTTTAGCTAGCAAAGGGAGATGAAAAAGTAAATAATGAATAAGTTCAAGGGGAAAATAAACTTTCTCATAATATGTAGTACAATACTGAATCTAGAATACAGTGAAAAGATGTTGTCTCTATAAACCAAATAAATTACATTTAGATTTTGCAAATATGAGTGATGAATGTTTATCCTCAGATAAGCCTGGCTCTTGGAAGCAGAAAATGTCTCTCTATTCTGAATAATATATATGATAATGCTACTCTATCAATCAAAATGTTAAATCTGAATTTAGGTAGTTTATTAATGAAAAGAAAGACACCTTCTGGCATGAATGTCAGTAAGATACAAGTGAATAAATAACACTAAATAAAATTTTAAAATAAATTGTTCACTTGTTCCAGAGTCATCAAAACAAACACTGCCTTATTTCCCAAAAGGGTAAATGAAATGAGTAAATGTAATAAACTATTACAAAACTTAAAAGTAATGTTACTTTTTTTTAAATGTTCACCTAATTGTAAACATTCTCACATAGCAATTACTGATTCCTATGATAATAGGGTTTTCAAAAAGTTAAATATGTTCCTATTCTATTATCAGCTTTGCATTTGAATAAACTGTCACAATCCAGAACAAGTTATTTTTTACCTCAAATGCATTCACAACTGTCAGGTGGTCACTTTTAGAATCCTTTGCCAATTCCTTTCTTCTTGAATCTGCAACCTTTTCTTTCCCCTTAAAAAAATACAGAAAAAGACAACTTAAATTGCTCTGATGGAATATATGTGAGCATTCTAATAATAAAAAGCTAATGAAAAATTTATCTAAGCAACAACTACTCTGTGTATTTAAAAATGCCTAGCCTTTTCTTTGTATCTTTCTTACCAATGGAATGACAAAGGGATCTTTGAAGCTGAGACTAGCAGCAATGGTGAGTACTGGATCTAAGCAACAGAACAGAGCTCCAAAAAGAATCATTTTTCCAATGTGTGGTTCAACTGGTAATCGTGCTAAATGGACTCCAAGAGGGGTCAAATCTTCTTGTTTATCCAAAGCATTCTGTAAAGTAAGAGTTTATGTTTAAAACAAACACTGTAAAGCATCACATTCAAAGCTAATTTGAGTTTGCTTAAAAAAAGCCTCAATGTCCTAATATAGTTCATTAGCTTTTCTTCAGCAAAACACAAATTTTGAGATCAAAGGTTAAATTTACATAAACAAAAAGTAGATTAATCTACATCTCAGCTTTCATGTAAATGTTAGGAAAGAAGTAAGAGAAATAATACACTAAGAAACCTTCAATTGAATAAAGAAAATCACCCATGGCAAGACTGATGGAAAAATAAAATAAGTCCTCAGGAAATATATATTTGGAATCTACAATGCAAAAGCCCTTGATTCTAGTAGGTTAGGAAACATAAGGCAGGAAAGCGAGATAAGGAATCTAAGTAGAACCTTGTAAAAGAGGGATGACCTCTAAATACCTAGGTAATTTGGTCCAATTATCCCAATGAGCATAGCTAGCAGAGTTGCTTGAAGACACAGTAAAAAGAATTAAAAGAACTCCAAGTCTAGGATTTGGGGAATGATGGAAGTCTAGGAAAGTGAGCCCAACATTGGGGAATCCCCCCGTGCTCACTGCCCTGACAAAAGCAGCATAAATCTTCCCTCCCTGGAGGAAAGAGCATCACCCTAAACTTTAAATTTTTATCTACAAATAACTTTGTAGACAGAATGTCCAGTACACAAATAAGATAACTAAGCCTATAAGAAAATATGAAAATAAAATAAAAATTAAAAAACTCCTATGTGTCTCATCTGACACAGACTTCTAAACATTTATGGAGAAAATAACCTTGATCTTACAAAAATTCTTTCAGAGAATAAAAAAAGTACATAATATTACTAATTTGTTTTCTGAAATTACCATAATCTTGGTACCTAAACTTGATAGGGACATTTGGAAAAAAAATAAACTAATGAATAATCTCAAGCATGAGAAACACAAAACATCATAGCAAATCAAATCCTGGCAAGGCAGGTTTATTTTCAGGAATGAAAGGTGGTTTAACCTTTGAAAAATCACATTAATTCAAAACATTACAAATTAAATAGGAAAATCATATCATACATAACCTCATTCATGAGGCAGAAAAGGTTTTTGATGAAATCAATTACCCCTGAATGATAAAAATCTCTAAGTAAACTAAGAATAGAAACTTTCTTAACTTGATAGTTTCTACCAAAAAAATCTTTGACAGACATGCTCAATGAATTGTTGGCAGCTTTCTCTTTGAGAACAAGAACACAAGAATGCACATTATCATACCACTTCTGCTTAAAATTGTACTAGTGGGTCCTAGATGATTGGAAATAAATAAAATTGCAATTACTTATAGATGTGACTGTTTATAAATTTATACATATAATTATGAGAATAAGTAAGTTTCACAGCACTGATGGATACCAATTTCATTTCTGTATATTAGACTCACAAAAAATGAAAAATTAAAAAGGGTAGAATCCCAAAGTACAACTAACCAAAATATAAATCTTTATAAAAGTTGCAGGAAACCCCTACACAGAAATAAAATACTGAGAGATTAAATATCTAATTAAATAGGATAGTTAATGTTCTGGTTGATAAGACCCAAAACTGTAATTAAGGTAGTGTAACACCTGCTCAAGATAAAAATACAGACCAATAGAGTAGAACAGAATCTACAGACACAAATCTAGACACTAACTACATCAATGGCAAAGGATGCAGAACAAAGAGGAAAGGACAAATTTTTCTACAGTGTTCGGTCAACTGGACCTACATGTGTAAAAACTCCAACACCTATCTCACCATACACAGACACACACATCAATTTCAGATAAATTATGTATCTAAGTATGAAAAACAAAACAAAAAAATTAAAATATTATCTTTGTGACTCCAGAGTAGATAAAGGACAAGGTACAATAACAAAAGACTGATGTATTTGTCTATATTAACATTAAAAATTTCTGTTTACCAAAACACTATTAAAAAGCGAAAAGGTAAATATATAGATATGTGCAATACACAGCTGACAAAAGGTTCACATCAAGAGTAAATATATGATTTCTTCCAACCTAAGAGAAAAACAGGTTATCAACAATTTGTAAAAGAGGCTAACCAAATGGACAATAAACATGACAAGCTGCTCACAAATTCAGTAGTCACGGTAATACAAATTAAAACAACAAATTAATAGCATAAAACTACTACATACCTACCAGCATGCTTAGCATAAAAGATTTTCAAAGGCTGGTGACACTAGAGCAATGTGAACTCTTACCTACCAGTGGCATAGGTCAGAGTGTAAAGTGGTTTAACAACTTTGGAAAATTGTTAGGGGGTTATCTATCAAAGTAGACCATATATATTATATACCTTATGACCCAGTGAATTCACTCCTAAGTATATGCCTAAGAAATAATTAAACATATGCACCAAGAAACACTAAGTATTGACAAATATTCCTACCAGCATGATCTGTAATAGCCTCAAATTGGAAATAACCTAAAATTGGAAATAACCTAATGTCTTTCAGACGTCATACAATATGATAAATGAAAAGGAATGAACAATAGTTAAAGGCGATAACAGATAAATCTCACAATGTTAAGTGAAAGAATCCAGAGGATCCCATTCCCCAAACCCCCTAATTCCCGTGTGAGTTTGTGTAAAGTTCACATAACAGGCCAAATTAAATTGAACTCTTTATGGACATGTGTACATATATGATAAAACCATCAACGAAAACAAGCAGATATTACCATTAAAGTCATGAGAGAAGTTATATCTAGGGACTGAAAAACAGTGAAGTGATTGCAGGAGTAGGAGCCAGGCTTTTTTAAGATACCGGGAATGATGCTCTTGACAGAAGTAATGATTACATAGTGCTCTCTTTGTAATAAATCATTCCTGGATGTTTTTGTTTTGCTTATTTGTTCTCTATTTCACAATAGTTTTTTTTTTTTAAATGTGTGTGGGTTCCAGACCCTACTGTTGACCAGAAAGTGCTGGTTTTTTCACAATTTTGTTGCCTAAAAATGGCTAAAGCTAGCTCTTAAATTCGGTTGGAAAAGGTGATGTCATCCCACTCAGGCTTAAGTCAAGCTATCTGGTCATCCATCTCTACCATAAATATTAAGTTGATTCTTAGCACCACCTAGCTCTTCACAGCAATGTTCTATCAGATAAAAAGCCTAGAGGGTAGAGATGTCATTAGTGAAACTATTACTTGCTAAAATATCAGTAACCTCATTAAATCTAATCTATATTCCAGCAAATATGGTTAGGTAATATACAATGCTTTTTCATTTAAATATCTTATTACTCACATTAAAAGCTATTGTAATGTTCTGATATGGGCCAAATTCTCAGAGTAATCTGCAAGGATGGTCAAATAAAACTGAAATATGTAAAATATATCTTTGGCATCCTCTAACCAGCACTAATCAACAGAACCTGTAGCGATGACAGAAATGTTCTATTTCTGTGCTGTCCAATAATGGTAGCCACTAGCCACATGTGCCTATTGAACATATGAAATGTGAGTGTGACTGAAATGCTGAATTTGTAATTTAATTCAAATTTCAAATAGTCACATGTAGCTAATGGCTAGAGAAGACAGCACTGCTCTAACCTCCTTCCCCCCACTCTGGGCACTAGTTCACAGCTTATTCTACCTTTGCCTCTTCTCAATACGGTCTTGGGCAGGGATGGATGGCCACCAAGTGGCAAAACACTATAACTCGTTTCTCAAAACACTGACTTCATAAAAAAAGAACTAAAAAAAAAATCTATAAGAATAAAATGACAGGTAAGGGAATATGATATTTTGGAGAAAAACTACGTTAGTATTCCTTCAAAATATGAGAGTTGCCTTAATCAGGTGTCCACATTTAAATCTGACAAAAGCTCTAACGTCATGATGGTAATCAGAAAGAGTAGGAAAAACCAACCAAATTTATTTCAAGAATACAAAGACCAATAGGTCAAAGATTTCAAAATTTTATGTAATTTTAATCAGGCCTACAATGAAAAAAATTGTGCGGAAAGGGTCCAGTATTGTAAGAACATCACAGAGGTATCATTTTATAGCTTTCTAATTTATATCTTATATACTAAGCAGAAAAGCCAAATAGTGTATCAAATTTGGCACTGAGCATTCATTATTCATTGTCTACCTTGCAGTAATGAGAGTAAATATTTTAATTAGCTGGCTTATATGCTCTAACACTCTATATCTAAGTTAGACTTCAAAAAAAAATCAAGTTTACCAGTTCCATCAGATGTTTTATGGAAAGTGACACTGCTTCATTTGATGGTGGATCCATTAACCTACTCAGAAAATGAGCAATTCCTCCTAGTCTTAAAATCTGGGGGGAGACAAATATAATTAAACATTTATCATATTCTGACAATAGCTTAGTCTTGCCTATGTCATTCACTCAAGTAATGCATCAAACCTATACATGATTTTCAAGTTAGTATTTTAAGTTAAAATTATATTTGTGATTCTATAAAAACATGTTTAAAGGCTGATATACTACTTTCCATTACTCAACAAACTTAGGAGAAAAGTAGTTGGTTAAAATCTCAACAAAGTTGATTACCAATTATTTTCAAAATAAGTTAGGGTAATTATATCAAAATATATAACACACTTAAAAAAACTGTAAATAGTTTATAAAGAGGGACAACATCTTAAAATGTATTAACACAAGCTAACATTTACTGAACACTACTATATGCCAGTATGATTTTATATGATGTTAAATTTAAATAACTTGCCCAATGTAACAAAACTAGCTTCTCAGAGGAGGAGCTGGGATTCAAACAGGCAATCTGGCCCCAGAACAGTATGTGATTAAAAACGTTTAAACAAACATTTGAAGGAAGTTTAAAAACATTTTCTAAAACACACAGAAGACAAACGCACGGTAAAAATGAGAACCCCATCCCTATGTAGTTTCTTAACGTACCACAACCCCCACCTAATTTACCTTTATTTGTAAACAAAGTTCTTCCAAAGGAGTTCTCAAGATTTCTGGCAGTTGATAGTCATCTAAAAGGCTTGCTCTAAGACCATTATACAGATGATAGCAATGACCAGGTTGAACTCTTTAAAAAGAAAAAGGGGTGGTGGTGAGTGGGTGGAACATATCAGTTATAATTTTAGAACTTCAGAGAGGAGCAAAAAGAGAAAGTAGCTAATATCGATTTCTTCAAGTCACATGACAACTAATTTACTTAATTATTTCATTTTTATTAATCATATATTCCTTCTCCCCAAATGTTTTGAAGAGCCTTAAATCCACTACCTCTATGCCTTAGTTTTAAGAAGATTCCCTCCCCCACCCATAATTTGGTTCCCTATTTCTATCTTATAGAATCCAAAATGCTGTGTTCAGTAACAGCGGTCTACTTAGGTTAATCTCTATATGCCTTGTGAGCATTTTATGTAACAAATCCTGACATTTGTTAACCTGTTCATGTTATTTAAAATTTAGTAAGTGAACTCTCAGACAAATGGAAATTTTTCTCTTGTTGGCATCTAGTTATACGAATGATATTCTTTGGACAATATTAAGGACAGATGTGAAGAGGTAAGAATATTCATTTCATATATTTTCAAGAAAAACAATATTTTTATGGGCTCCTGTAATTATAAAAGAAGAAAGCCCTTTTCCTATAGGAATAAATTCTAAAAATCTTAGCTATTTCTGTTACAAGTTTACAAAGACTTATCATCTATTATATAACATGCCTGCAGAAACTAAGAGTGCCTCCCCCTCTCCAATGAGGACCACATAATATAGTTTGCTCTGACCTTCAAAATAATTACCACCCTAATTAGGCTTTGCTAAAGGAATCTACATCTATGAAGCCTACAAGAGACTATTTTCCATTTGGATTAAAACATTGTAATTCCACAGTTAACTTCCACTAGGATAGTGGGAATAAAGTTAAATAAATGTAATACTTCATTTATTTAATTTCCATAATTGTTTCATGGACTAAATTGTAAGGCCTAATGTGTGTACTATTCATATAAAAGTGTACCAAAACACATTCACTATGGTGAATACTTTTACAATCATTATCCAAGGTGACGGGTCTGTATGGGAAAGCCCCGGCCTTGCTGAGTCCCCAGTCAAGTTATCCCCTAATACCTACGGGAAGAGTACATTTTGTAGGTGCAGTCGTGACTTTGGCTCAACAGCAGCCATTGAATAATCTAATAAACTACCTGGAGGTCAAGTTCTATTGATGTTCTGCAAATATCAACTGATAGTCTGCAAATATTATAGCAAGTAAGCTGGAGTTTTAGATACAAACTTAAATAAAATGGTCTGTAAAGTTTTTTGTAAACTCTTCTTTCCTTAGTTAAGCCAGAATCTAAAGACTAATAGAAATCTTTTTTATTCTACTCATAAGAAGAAAAACTCTTCTACAACTCCAGATATGATTCTACCACTCACATAAATAAGGGTGTAAAAATATGTGAAGTATGCATGAAAATGAATAACTGGAATTACTTGTGTTAAAAGCAAATCATTTCCCTAATAGATATTTTTATTTCTAATTCTACCATTATATTAATGGAAAAAAAGTACTTTCCTCATGTTTTTTGTCATTAGTTAATAGTATAAAACCAGTACAGCTGTATTATACAGGAATTAGGAGCTCAGACTGTGGAACCAGATGCTGATACTGACAAAGCTGTGTGACATTAAACAGATGATTTAATTTCTTTGTACCTTAATTTTCTTACTCTTAAAATAGAGATAATAACCTGTCTCACAGCACTTTGGAGAGGACTAAGCTAGTTAATACATATGAAGTGTTAGGAGAGAAGCTGAAATTCAAATAGGATTAGTAGTTATCATTATCATTAGTACTGTGCTTTAAAAAAAAATTGAGGTAATATAACTCATTAGGATTAAGAATACAGAATATTAATTTTAATTATCTGGACTGAATAATAAGAAGTAGAAAAGTTATAAAACAATTGCAAAGAAATTATGATTAAAACAACTTTCCATTTAAAAATGTGCTACAGTAAGGTTTTAAAAATATGAAACTCTTTTAACAAATAATTTTAAATGCCAGCAACACAGGTTAAGACAGACAAAATCCCATGAGTCCTAAAGGCTTCAGAAGGCGGCCCCTCTCACCTTCCAGCGCGACCTTTCCTTTGCTTGGCATTAGCTTGACTAACCCACTCAGCAGACATTGTGCTGATGTTGTTCTGTGTGTCAAAGTGTGTCTCCTTTATTTTTCCTCCATCTATCACAAAAACTACATCATCTATGGTAATGCTGTTTGGAAGACAGATAAATGAAATATTAAAAATGCATCAAAAGCACATTAATCTGTAACAAGTCTACAGATAGGGATTTTAGAGCATTTTTCTTGGCTCAAACTGATTTCAGCACTTCAGGATTTTCACCATTCTTTCCACATTTACCAGTGTTAGGCAATCAGGCACCTCACTGCAGGCAGCCTCAGCAGCTGTAGTGCACCACAGTGCCAATTCTGCAAATCACATGCTGACTTCTTATTTGTCCAAAGACAAACTTCATAGCGTGCCTAACGTCCTTTGTACCTAGCTTTGTGGGCCCCCTTCTCCCCCAGTGTCACAGTTAATATCAGCTTCCACAGAATAATCTGTTTCAGTGCTATACTGGTATGTTAGTACCTCTAAGAGATGCAATACATTTTAGAGGCTGGGTATAATTAACTGCCAAATTACCAAACGATTCCATTCCCAACAACAAAAGGCAAATAGAACAAAACTGGCATCAGCTCCCATAGTTCTTTAGAAAAGGTTTTAGAAAAATATGTAGAAAGCTGTTTCTAAAGAGGGCTAAAATGTTAGTATAGGTTAAATAATATAAATAAATCTAAACAAACCTATACTCACTACCATGACTAAGTTAAAACAGATTTATTTTTAAGAAATTATAAAAAAAATTTGTTGAGGAAAAAGATTATAGCATGTTAATAACTTATCAGACTCAAAACTAATGTAATCACTAGGTTGATATTTAAAACAATTTTTACCTAGTCTCTGCAATGTTGGTAGCAATTACTATTTTCCGAACACCAGGAGGGGTTCTTTTAAATACCTGTAAGAATAATATATATCAAAACTCCAAAAGTACACTAATTTCTGATACATCATTCTCACAATTAGAGGAATTACTTCAGATGCTGCTTATTCTTAGCATTACTTGTCCATCTGTTGATATATATGCATCTAAATATCTAATATTTACAGATGTATTTATAAGGTATACCACCCTTTTCAATACTAAAAAATTCTCTTTTGGTAAACCAAATTAAATCTCCCACAGATGTCAGGATCTTATCACAAACAAGATTTTAAATGAAATATGATCTAAATTTATAGAATTTTTTAAACAAAAACTGATGAGTATAAATATCTTATTGTGTAGTCAAACGTTTGAGAAAGAGAAATTTAAAGATAAGAATTATGAATTACACAAAAGTATATGGGTAAGGAGCAACCAATCAGGCAGATACCCAACTCATCAGAATAATGTTAGCTGCCTATCCCACCATATACTAGCTTTTGAGATAAACTGGATTAAAAAAAAACTCTTCAAATGCTGAATCCTGCAAATAATACCACCCTTGACAAAGCCATCCAAATAGATAAAAAGACATGTACCAAGTAGCAAAAAAAATACATAAACGTATCCCCATCTGTATAACAATAGTAATCAATAGGAAAAATGTTGTTTCCCACATTATCTAGCAAGGGAATAAATAACTGTTACAGTGTCAGAACCAGAAGTGCCTTCAGCATTTGATACATGGGTACACAGTCTCTGGGATCAAGAGTTCTCTATTCTCTTCCCTCAGGTATGCGTTCTATATCTAATTCAGTTGGCTGAGCCTCACTTAAGACTAAGGTACCAGTGTAAAGGGTCTCAATAAAAAAATGTCTTGACATTTTCTTACAAAAAGAATAAAAAAACTAGAAAAGTAGAGAGATTTTCTGATCTATCTCATCCCACCAGGATCTTCAAACACTGCAGTCCAGAAAATCATCTTGCCTTTGAGAATGCAGTGTGCATTCTAACTCAGGAAATCCCTAAATCTGCATAGAGCCAAAATATTCAAACCATAATGATACACTGACAAAACAGAAAATCTCACACCTGTAAATATACTAATTTTGTTAAATCAAAACTTCAAATATCAAGCTGTAGAATGTTAGAGGTTGAGTTTTACCGGTACTCACGCACCCCTTTTCTTTTATTCAGGAAACACAAACAAGTTATTGGTGAAACCAATCTTTAAACTTTTCCCTATTGATAAAACTAATTTGATTTGTGGATACGTTTACAAAAACTCATTCAAGTTTTTGTAAAATCATCTTCCAAAGACTCATGTGCAAAGTATATGGACTACTATTTGAAAATATGCCCGCACACACACACACACACACACACACACACACACACACACACACACACACACATCATATCTCTCTCTCTCTCTCTCTCTCTCTCTCTCTCTCTCCCTCTCCCTCTCCCTCTCCCTCTCCCTCTCCCTCTCTAAGTAGTCCTTTAAGTTTGCCTAAGTTCAAAAGAGAGAATGAATAAATTTAACGAAGTACCTGTGTCTGGTTAACTGTAGGCATCAGTGAATGTAAAGGTATAATAAGAAACTTGTCTGAAAAATTAAACAGAAAATAAGACAGTTGCAGAAAAGCTCCATCAGACATACATGGAACAATGAATTCAGATGCTAAGCCACATAATTCTGAATTTTTATTCCTACATATAATCAGACCAACTTTATTGTTATGTTGTTTTCTGAGTGTTCCAAGTTATTGTCAATATTTTATTTTGTTAATTTTTTATACGAATGACTAGCATAGTTCCCAAATTCTTAAAAGAATGCTTAAAAGTTGGAAGCAATCTTTTTAGAGTAGAAAAACATCATTAACTCCATTTCCACTACTCAATTGAAGACCAAAGAATTCTGCTTAATATGGATATAAGTTTCCACACTTTGGATGATCCTCGCTATTTTAATCATAAACAGAATATCTGAATTTTTAAAGTAAATTACTTATTAAATTGTCATGTCCTAATTTAAAATAAATAGCCCTGGTTAAAGAATTATAATACATTTCAAAAGTGACCCACATTTTTAAATGTAATTTTGTTAGAAATATAAATTATAGTCATATGTTTTTAAGCCTCAAAACAAAATAGCTCAATCCCATTCATGACTAGTTAATAAAAAGTCTGGTATAGTACAGTGATGGGAAGAAGGGTGAATGTTAAAAGAAGCAATGGTAAATTTCACGATTACCTGTGGTTATATAAAATGCAACTTGACTTAAATCTCTAGCAATAATGCCCAAATGACTCAAGATAGCTACATTTCCTCACAAAACAAGTATTATTAAAGGATATATAATGCTCCCTACAGACTCTCCATGACCATTCTAAATTTAAAAATAAAACGCTGTCAAGCAACTGGTATTGCTAAAAAAGAATGCTCTGAATTACTTGTCTCTGTGACACAATATAAAATACATCAGCCCAATCAAAACTGAAGCCAAAAACACTTAACTCAAATTGAACCAAACCTTCAGATATAACTTCCGGTTAATAAACTACAGTTAAGACAGGGTCAAATGAAATGTTACCATAAAGATTCAGACAAATCCAGAAAGTTTTGTAAGTCACTGCCAAGAAGGGAAGGAGAAGATGTTCTAAAAGTGATGTTCTATAACTGGAGTCAAAGATTTACCTGGTTTAACTTTTTCTATAGTTAGAGCATGCTACTTGAGAAAGACATTTTGGGGGGAAAATGGGAAAACCTGATTACACGCTGCATTATTAGATGATGTTAAAAATTAGGTATGATAATGGCTTTGTGGTTATATAAGAAATTGCCTTTATTTTAGAGATATATACTAATATATTTGGAGATAACAGGTGATAGCTACAGTTTACTTTAAAAAGGAAAACTTAGACAACAAAAATAATTGTTGAATTAAAGTCATTGCTTTATGGTATTAATTATATGATTTCCTAGTTTTCTCTAAGTTTAAAAAGTTTCATTACAAAGTTAAAAAAAATTAAAAACAGTCAGATAATGAAAGTAAAAACAACTTTATTGAAGACAATATAAGAATTAAAAGTTAATATTCTTGATGTTACACAACCAAAGGAGTCAACAGGAATAAAGTCTACTCTCATATGAAGAATTTATTGATAAGCATTCAATAAACTGAGTTTTAAGATTTATTTTTCAGTCAGTATAGAGTTTGACCAATTTTCCCCCCTTCTACACTGTACAACTAATTAAGGCTAAATTTTTAAAATAAAATTTGCATGAGAAAAAACATCCTTTTTAAATTTTGAAAGACTCTCTTTAAAAGAAATTGAGCTGTTTATTATACTCCATTCTTAAGAATAATTAATTTAAATTAGTCATTCTAATGGATTATTAATGAAGTCATTCTAATAATCCAGAATATCACATCCTTTACAAAACATCCCTAGAAATGATAATATTGTATTTTGGTAAATATCTTCCCTGTATTTTTCTTGGTAAAAATATATACACTCACATTTTTTTAAAATTGAAAGTAGACCATACAGTAGCATTGTTTATGATAGGAAATAGGCCAAAGTTGAAAGGTTCGGCCAAAATAAAAAAAAAAGAAAAAATTCCAGTGTTTAAGAAAATCATTCAGTGTAGAGTTTAATGACAACTACACTTTTTCTACACAGAAAGGTTATCACTTAGAACGGCTTTTACTATTTTAACCAATATAATTAGATCAAAATATTTTTCAGTGTTTTATAAAATTAAAATGTATCAAAAGTATTTCAACAAAGTTAGAAATTATATACTCAGAATGATGAGACAGTAAATAAAATTCACTTTGTATTTTATTGATTTGAAATTAAAAATGATACCCGGAAATGCTTTAACTGAACTTTAAAGGAGAAAAATGTCTCCATTCATTTTTCTTAGACAATAAGAGGTTACTAGGAATTTTTAAAACTTTTTAGATGTTCAGGTCACAAGTCTTAGTTTTGGGGTGAAGATGTATCAGGTACCTGAATTAAAAAAAAAAAAATGCCACAGGTGACCCTACTGTATCATCAGAACTGAGAATTACTGGGCTGAGGGATAAATTCAAACTTTTCTGCCTAAGAAAATGCAGCAGTGAGTGTAAAAAAAAACAAAAATCCTCAAGTGTCAACATCTTAACTTCAAGGGTTCAATTTTATTAGCTTAAGTTAGAAACAGAGTAAAAATATTCTCACCATCATATTAAATAAAGAACTTTACTACATACCCACCATCTTCATCTATGACCTAGAACTTTATAGAGAAAAAAAATCTGACTTTTCAAAAAACCAAACTGGGCTAAGATCATCATGTTCTTACACTGAGGTAGCCTTAGAAGCAACATTTCTTCAAATGAAGGTAAAAACCAGGCTACGCATGACTCAAGACCCACTCCTAGAACTGCAATAAAATACACTTTTATAATACCTGATTTAAACATCACTTGTGACATCAAGAGGTCATGTAAAGTGCTGATATTGTCCCAGCCTGGCAGAAAAACCAATATTGCACCATCCTGTAAGGAAGAGAAATAATCATTACAAAGGATCACATAACAAAATACACTAAGAGTAAAAATCTGCGCCCTCTTAAAATTACACTAGCTCACGACAGCATCAGTTACTGATTATAACTGAAGGCTCACTTTTTAAAAATAGATTTTATAAACCAGATACTTCATTTGTTCAGTCTCTTCTTCAAATATCCAATGTCTAAATCTTTTGGTATTTTGAGATTATTTCTGGTGTCAAAAGTGATATTTTTCCATAGGCTATTTTTAAAAAGCAATTAATTATTTTTTTCATGGCCTTAATATACAAAATTAAAATTATGTTTTTTGAACAAAAACAAAGAAAACTAACCTCTTCTTCCAAAACAATGTGTCGAATGAGGGCGGCAATCAAATTCAGATCAACTTTATCATCATCTATCATTTTTATAACATCTACGGTACTTGCAGAATACCTATCGAAGTTAGAATATCATGAAATACTTGATGTTTCCTAAGGTATAACTTTCTATAAAACCTAAAAATTAAATTGCAAATGAAACAATCAGTAGATAGGAGAAAATTACTGAGATAATAAGTGTTTACAAGTCAAATCAGGGCAGTATTTAGATTGAACATGAGACTTCAGATGGTCTCCTACTAAATATACACAAATTTGGGAAGATAATCCCTACTTTTTGTCATTCAGTAGCTGTGTCCTCACTTTTAAATAAAAGAAACTTACCTTTTCCCTAGTTCTCTTACATAATCTGGCCAGCGTTCTTTATAGATTGCTTCTTTTTCTTCTTTTTCTTGTCTATTTACATGCCCTTGCATGAAACCCCTCTTTGACTGGGATCTGTGTTCTTTTTGTTCTGGAACATATCTAAAATAAAAATATTCTTAAATAGCCTCACTTTCTTGAAACTCTTTGGTTTTAGCTAATATCTAAATTTTTACACTTAGGATTTTAAAAAATTTTTAACATTTTCACTGTATTTTGTAGTGAACACTAATTAAATATCAATTAATCTGCAAGTTTTCCTTAACATAAAATCTGACATTATGGTTAAAATCATTCTTCTCTATAGAAGTATATATACCTCTAGATCATCTTCAGCAATCAATTAAAAAATAAAAACTAGAGTAACTTTCATCTTCAATTTTAAATTTGCCCTAAAAAAAATAGTTACCATTAAGTCGAAAATAACAGCTAATGATTGCCTTGCAGAAGACTCAGATTTTGCAAATAGGTTTCCAAACCTGAGTACATATAACACTCCACTGGAGTTGGTAAAATATAGATTCCTAAATTCTATACTTATGATATGGATTCAAGTATGGCTGGGTCTACTAATCCAGGAATTTTTATTAATGCTCCAGCAGATTCAGATAATGTATCTACAGGCCTATAGACCCATGCCTGAGAACTATTTAATTCTGCTCAGACCACAGACATAGCTAATGGCAGAGCCAGAATCGGCATCTAAACTCTTATGTGTCTGTCTGTCCAGTGCTATACTATGACTTCCTATGCTCCCTATAGGCAGAGCGCATCTGACCCCAAATCCCACCTACAATAAGTAGGTTCTAAGAAGCATGGAGGTGGAGAGAGACAAAGGAAAATGAACCTAAATTTGAACCCCAAAGCCCTCCAGAGTTCACCTAAAGGACAGCATCTAGATGGAATTAGGGGTTTGGAGCTCAAACTTTACAATACAGAATATAGGAATGACTTCTTTGCTCTGCCACTGACTAGCTGTGTGAATCTCTGGCCTTTAATTTCCTTGTTTGAGAGATTAATACTCTTATAACAGTATTGGCAAAAGAATAAAAACAAAGTGATGAGTAAAAAAAGTATGTCAGTGCCTGACATACAGCAGACACCCCAAAAGTGTTAATCCCCCTCCTTATTCAGTACCTGTGACCCAGGATTCCCCTAAGTCTTCGATACATATAGAGTCACCAACTTGAGGTAGGGCAACCTGGGACAGAGATCAGTCCTAGTCAGCAGGGTGTACCCAGCAGTTGGCTCCCTTCCCAGAAATTCCAACAACAGAGGTAACCTTCTTCAACTCCCCTCTCCACCAAGGGCCTAATCACAACCCTCCGTACCACCTCACCCTACTTTCTTCCCTCCCTATAGTGCAGCTCTTCTGAAAGGAGATAGCTGGGGGTTTCTCCTAAAAACTTCTATCCAAAGAGCACCCTCCTGCGATTACCCTCTTAGGGCTGGCTACCAAATGGCAAATACAAAGATACCAATCCTTTTTCCTCAAAAGACCCCTTAGCCAGTTCCTGGTACATAACCTCCCTTCTACAGAGCTTAAGAAAGCCATTTGACTATATGTAGTTCTATATTACTGATCCCTGAAACTTTTGTTTTCATTACTGTCAAACTGTTGACTTCCCCAGAACAGGCCAGTTATATTAACAATGTGTATGTCTCTGTCTAGACATTTGTTAGGAGGGTACATACCTAGTCTTTCCTTGTTTTACGTTTGGATCCTAGTGCACAGTGCAAGGTATAAAGTTTAAAATATTTGTTAAATGATCTTTCTTCTCACATTCCCACCAATACTTCATGTTCTCATTTAAACAAGCAATCTGTGGAGTCTTAAAAAAAATCTCATCTCAAATATTTCTATATCTACCATATACTTAATTCAGACGTTTACTATAGGCCAGCACTGTATTATGCACTAATTACAAAGATGAACAAGACAAAATCCTTAAGCTTTAAAAATTTGAAATCTAGTGAAAAAGGCAAATATAAGGAAATACATTATGTGGTAATCAGGGAGGTAAAGGACATGATAAAAGTACTATGAGCACCTGCATGAGAAATCAGCTCATTCTGTGAAAAGTATTATAGAAGGCTTAACAGGCAATAAAGCTGGGATTTATTTTTATATTATCCATAGTTTAAAGATGAAAGGATAGAGAAAGTGGTTGGTACACATACGTCTTAAAGCAGGCAATAACATGTACATAGCAAAAAGTCATGAATGAAAGGGCAGGGGGAGGCATAGTAGAGAATGGTGCATTTAGGATGGCAGGCCATGGGATGTATGTGCGAGGCTAGAACAGAATGGGGACAGACTGTAATGAGATGACTAGTTGTGAAACTGAAACCTGATACCATAGGGCTGTGATTTCCCAACCCCTTTCTCATCAAAATACAAATATAATCTTTCACAACCCCTTGGAAAAGGCTGGTTGTAGCTAACGGCCAGTTTTGAGGGGAGTAATAACTTGGGCCTATCAGTGAGGTGCTCTGCTATAGGCTCTGACAAACCAGGTTCTTAAGTTTTTAAATAGAAGTCTCAGAGGCCTTGCCTAGAGGAAGAAAGCTCACATGTCCAGATTTTTAAGCAAAATATATGGAAGCAGTGGAGAGAGTGAAGACCATGATGCCAAAAGAGAAACTATTATATTAACGCAGGAGATATAACAAGGTTCTTAATCAGAAAAAATAAAAATGAGAAGACTCATTCAAGGTAAAAGATCTCAGGGTTTGTGTTGGGGGTGGGGGAGAGAATTACAGAATTAGTTATAGCAATTAAGTTACTAAACATGTATGCCAGTAAACATGTCCTAGAATATAGCTGATAAATAGTAGCTTTTTCAATTTACAGCTTAGATCACTGGTGGAGGATAGTATTAATAGCCATTATAAGGCACACTGAACATATTGTTTTATTTGGTGGGAACATGGTGAGAACAAAATATAAAATAATGATTTTAGTTTTAAAAATGAGAAGTCCAAGGTATCTGTGGTAATGAAATGCTGCTGAGTGAGTACAGAATTAGATAACAAGTTTAGCATTCAGGAAGAGCTTCAATTTTGAAGCTATAGTTCAGAGAGCTGTGAAAATACAGAAGCATGGTCATGGAAACAGGACTGCACAGTGAAATCACAACAGACTAAGAAAAGGCTAGTTAACTAAAAAACCTAGGGGGAAATTGTATTTAAAGGGTGGGGAATGGAAGCCCTGAAAGGAGAAAAAAAAAGCAGGTGGGAGAACTAGAAGAGAAGTTCAAGAACTAAAGACAGAGTCCCAAACTTTGCTGCTTAGGGATTTTTTTCTTGACATCCAAAATTATATCAGTTTTAAGTATACAGCATAGGAGCCAGATATCCACATAATCTACAAAGTCATCCCCCTATCAGTCCAGTACCCACCTGGCACTATACATAGTTATTACAATATTGACTATGTTCCCGATGCTGTACTTTTTACATCCCCGTGACTGTTTTGTAACTACCAATTTGTACTTCTTAATCCCTTCACCTTTTTCACTTAGCCTTCCTACCCCCACCCATCTGGCATCCACCAGTTTGTTCTTTGTATATCCAGGGATCTTTAAAGAACATTCATTCCTGGCTACCATTCCAAACTTTGTAGTGTAACTAAGGTAAGAAATTTGAATGCAGCATCTGGATTTTAAAAGGCTCTGAGTGATTTTAATGAGCAACCAAGTTTGGGAATCTCTGATTTAAAGGAAAAAAAAAATGTTTTAGAAGAAAGTGATCAAGGGTGAATTTCTGAGGTTAAAGTTTGGCAAGAAAGCTGGAATATTAGTATTTTTTTAATCTCTTTACTTCCTAATACTTGCTTACCTTATTTTTTCAATTATATCTTCCAAAAGGTACTCCACAACCGGAAAAGTAAAACCAGGTATATGAATCATTGGACAGTTACCTATTATGGTAAACAAAACATAAGTCTGTACTTGAATGTTCAAAATAAAAATAAACATTATAAATAGGGCAATGAGTATAGTACTTTAACTTCAGAAATGAACTTGAACTTTTATAGCTCTACCCTATTTTCCCATACCTAGTTCAATAAAAGGCAGCAGTCTAGTTTTCATTCAATACCATTTTACTGCTACCAAACTGTACACACATCTTAGTTCTACAAAGTAACCGAAATAACAATAGAAAATTTTATATTGGACTCAAAATCTATTAGCTAGAAGTCTATTTACTCTTCATCATTAGCCAAGATGGTGCCATCAGAATCTAAGTTTTACTGAAATCTACATAAGCAGCATTCCTTCTGTGGCACCCAAAAGTAGGGACAGAAAAAAAGTAGTTAAAATAAGAATGAACCAAATATTAAATTATTACTAATTAAAATCATCAGTTAAAAAAACTAAGGTTCTAAGTACTGTTTTTTAAATATTATTCATATTTTATACCAAATAAAACAAACAGTACATACTGTAAACAAAGGTCAACACTGAAGCAGAGGTCAAAGTATCTGAAACAGTAGCACAGATTTGCCTCTGACTTGAGTAAATTTGAGTAAGTTACTCAATATCTCAACAAGAACAATAACAAAGAATATAATATACTCAACTAATCTCACAAGGCTTTAAGAATCAACTAGACTGAATACAAGAATTTGCATTAAATTAAGATCAATACAAGAATATGTATTAAATACAACTCTATTCCATTTTAATTCCTTTTCCCTCTTTCCCTAATTATAAGCAAGAGAAACAGTGAGGCATAATTTTAAAAGAATGTACTCTGCAGTTAGTCGAATTTAGTTTCAAATCTTCTCGACCCTCCGTTAATTATGCAACCTTGCATAAGCTACTGAACTGTTCTGAGGCTGTTTTCTCATCTGTAAAAACAGAAATAATAGCATCTACCTGACAAGGCAGTATGAGAATAAAGACAAAGTGCCAAATACTAGCTGGCATATTGGAAGTATTCCATAAGGGGTTGCATTACTGTTATTAGCAAACTGCCATTCTAGAATGTGATAGTACATAAAAGCCACAGAAGAATCACAACACCCAAAAAAGTTTATAAAATTATTCAAATCTGTGGTCAGACTTCACCGATGCCATTTTAATTATCTGATGACAGTACGAATAAATAGTATGCCTTCACTGGAAGAGGAGAGATGCTGCCATCATTTAAAAAATTAGGCCCAATTCTCTAATCTGTGAAACTAAGGGTATGAGAATGTTAAATGAGTTGCTAAACATTTATTTAGACTACTCTATCTAGCACTGTATTAGTTTTTATTTCTTTTAAATTAACTCTAAATTTAATGGCTTTGGGATAACTTTCTAAAGTAACAACAGTAAATTTTACTCACCAAAATATTCTGAAAATTTCTCAGCATTCAATGTTGCACTCATCAATATTACTTTCAGGTCACGTCGAATACTGAGAAGATCTTTAATAACAGTCATTAAAACATCTGACTGCAGATTTCTCTCATGGATTTCATCAAGCACAATATGACTAACACTGGACAAATGCCTAAAGCAGAAATGTGGTAAAGTATGTGAACTCAGTACGAAATTTTAAAACGGAACCATTTTACTTCAACAATTAATAACATTCAATTTTATGATGACATCTTCTGATAGTATTTAACTAAATGCCCTTAACTGAAACATACTCACGGGTCTGACTGGAGCCACTGAAGGATGATTCCTGTAGTACAGTATAAGATAGAACCTTGTTTCCTTGGCAACCGACTGTGAATGAAAGACACACATTAACAATTCTTGGTTTACTTTACCAGTAAATTTCTAAGTACCACAAAAGTTTAAAAGAAAGTCTTCGATTTAAAACAGTTTCAATGGATATCTTCACACTTAATTTTTTAGTTTTAGGAATACCTACCACAATAATGCTTATACATTATTTTTGTTGTCATGATGCAATGGTAATGATTTCTTTTTAAAGGCCTAACTATTATCATGTGGAAAATTACCCATTACTTAAGGGCATTAACTGTTCAGTGATTACAGTCAACTGATTTAAACAGATAAATGGAAAAATGTAAAGAAATACAGTGGAGTGGGACAGGAGGTTAAAGATAGCAAAATAAGTAAAATCAATCAGTGGCTGGGGGCTGTGGTATCAAAAGGTACAGGACACCAACTCCTTTTGAGGAGGTGGGGGGCAGGTGGTCTACTAATGCATGTCCAGGAAATAAGCTATTTCTCTAATCATTCCATAATGTAAAAAATATTAAAACTGAAATCTAAATCTGAACTGGGGTTAAAAAATGCCTTTGTTAGTTGAAAGCCTTCTATGATCCAGTTACTTCAAATGTTAATTCTAATAGTAATAAGCAGTAAAAAATGAGGAACTCTTTCTTTTGAATTTCCAGCTTCAAATTTTCACTAAAATCTACCTGCAAACAAGAAGTGAACGTTCTTTACCTCTGGAGACGAATTTGGTATCCAGTACTGTTACCATTGCCACAAGGTTCTGCCCTTTCAGCAGCCACTCTCTCTGCAACCTTTAATTGAAATAAAATACAAACAAAATAGAATTTCCTTTAGTACAAATATCCAGAACATCCATAAAAATCCATAATTGTTGAAGAACTGTTCATCAGACTTTCGTAAGTTAAGGAGATTAAACTCTGAGGTATCTGACACTATGTGCGCACCAAGAGCTGCAGGCCTCTTGCTTATGTTTACTTTTAAATTTCTCCTACAAAGCCCTCCAAGGCCAAATTCTCTTCATTACTATTCTCAAATTGCCTTTCTATATTTATAGCATCCTCTCATTATTTTCTTCCTTTTTTGTCTTTTCTAAACTCGTTAGAAATCATGGTCTCAACTTGTAAAACTTACAAGTAATTTAAGGGTAAATACATGTTGATTTTTTGTTTGTTTCTTTCTTTTTGTTAGAGATTAGTGTTTCTTAATTTCGAGTTTTTGATCATGTTCTAAAAGTTATGGCTACCAGAGATAAGCTCTGGATAGATAAAACATAATAATCAATAATGATTTAACTCTAACCAAATCATCTTGTGACAGAACAGTGATTAATGAGGTTAGGAACAGAAAATGACATAATAATTTTTAAGTAATACTTCAGGAGTAAAATTTCCTCATGAGTATATTCTGTACCCACTGACTTAAGTCCATTATTTTACTTTTTATTACTAAACTGCCCATTCAAACCCAACAGATCTTGAAAAAATAAATGAAAATAATGCTACTAGCAAGACTACCTAAAGTAAGTGGGGAATTTTAAAAAGTGAGAGATAACTTACTGAAATGGCACTAATTCTTCTTGGCTGAGTACAAACTATCCTGCATATAGATCCTTTTCTTCTTTCGATGTAATTATCCAAAAGGAACTGAGTAACTTGAGTGGTTTTTCCACAACCAGTTTCACCACTTACTACTGTCACCTGGTGATTATCGATCATATTTACCAACTCCTATTTCAAAATGAAAATAAAAAAGTGAAGGACACCACATGTTGAGTAAGTCTGAAAAGACAGATATCAAAATTCTACCAAACTTAAGGTAACTGCTTCTAATGAACATTAATGCTTTTTAAATTTTGTTACATTCAATGCTGGAAGGTTGGATACATGGATCTACCAAATTACAAAGCTAAGGCAGTGCTAAAGAAAAAAACACTGGTAAGAATAAAAAGACAGCTCGTAAGTTGCATGCACAAGAAATAACAATAAAAAATGTTGACAAGTGGGGCTGTTGGGTCCAAGGGCACTCCTGATACCCTACTACTGAGGACATTAAGAATTTATATCATAATTCACAAAAATGGCTTTGTCTACAGGACAAGTTTTGTATACTGCTTTACAGAATGAATGTAATTTATTTTAACACTATCTCCTTCTAAATAATTAAAGACAAGTTTTAAAAATCTAAGTTACCAAAATAACTTGTTCTGAAAATTCTCTTCTTTAAATTCTCTAATGATTTCAATTATGGACATAAATATGAGCAAACTTCAGGAAAATTGTTTCGTGACCATTCTTATCTTTATTCTCCAACAATTCAAAAAAAAGAGCATCTAATAATATCTTTTAGAGGAAGGTTCATTAGTTTAGATTTTTCTTGATATAGAACATTAAAAAATTGTAACTTTTGAAAATCAAATAATGCATATTCATTTTACCTTTTGCATTCCAAATGAAGGCAGCTTTTCCCTGAAATGCTGAAATTTAAAAAAATAAATTAACTTTCACCAAAAAAAAAAAGTAATGAAATTATAATTTTGGTACTCAGAATATACCACTGATAAACAACCCAGAATACAAAAGTATTTTTATTGCTTTACAACTTATGTAAAGTACTGAAATTTCATAATTTTTATAAGAATTAACTTAGCAATCCCTTTTATTTCTGGAACACTGAAAAACAGAATTTTATTATACTAATAAACAAAATGAAGACATCTAAGAGTTAGTGGCAATAAAATATAATGTGATCTTATCATTAGATCTAAGAACATTTTTGTAATCCCTAAATTAACCATTTTTTGTATTTTGTATTTTACATATTCATCTTAGATTTTATATCTACATCACATTCTTTTTCTACCCATAGATCCACTATTTACTAGTGCATTAAGCAAATTCAAAAATGATTTCTGGGTACTTGTCTTTGAGTATGAAAGAAAACTTAAAACAAGTAATATCTGCAGTAAGAAAATTCAGTACTGCCATTTAAGAACTGTGATATTAGTTAAATCTCAGGGCTGCCAAAGATTTGAATAAAAAACCTTTATATATAAAAAAACAAGTTGCAGTTTCTGACCCATGTAAGGTATTCAATACATTTTTAAAAATTACAATTGTAATACTAAAGAGGGAATTAACTAATTCTTTCTTGTATCTTTTATGTGATAATTTCTTTCTGGTTTTGAAAACTTTTATGAACCCTATACCCACACTACATAAAAATGACATACACTAAGAAGCAGCACTATGGTTTACACTGAACTAAGTGCATTATATAACATAAAAAAAAAAACCCTTCAGTGATAAAAAAATAAACCACAGCTTTAACAAGCCCCTTTTTGAAAAGGAAAAATAAATGTGTTAAATTATAACTGTCTTAATATTGTATATTATTACCATGCTTGTTTTTTTTTAATTTCTTAAAACACTGTCCTTATTAATATTTTCCACAGCTGATTTGTCAAGATGGAGGTTATGTTAGTTCCCTAGATATTTTTTATTAAGATATCATCAGCATGTAACAACATTAGTTTCAGGTGATTTTAAATCTGCATGTATTTGGAAATGATCACATTGTATAGTTAATATCTATCACCACACAGTTAAGATTTTTTTTCTTGTGATAAGAACTTTTAAGATTTACTCTTATCAACTTTTGAATACAGAATACAGTATTATTAACTACTGTCAGCTTGCTGTACATGCCATGCTTGTTACAGCAGGGTAATTTGTACCAGTGCCATAAAATGAGTCAATATGGTAAGTTAAATGAATTCTAGTGCTTCTCTTAACTTTCTCTAAACTACATGAACCACTCATGTTTAATAATGAGTTGTCTTCCATATAAAAACAGAGACAGTAGCTAACTCTCTTTGTTCCTAAAGTGATAAAAGCAGCTCTGTTCTCAAACACAACATTCTGAATTAATTCATCTCAAAACCTCCCCTTCCTTATATTTTCACTTAACAACCATCAAAGAGCTTCACAATTTGGCCCCTGGACAACCTCAGCTCATTTATACTACTCAGGATATCCAATCTTAATCAGCAAGTCAATGCATCCTTTCTTTCCCACAGGAAATATGATATTCTGCCTTTCTCCCAATGGCAGTATTTCATATTAAAGATAAGGCCCTCACAATTCCCTCAGTATTCCCACCTTAAAAAAAACATTTGCGAATATTTTATTACATCTGTTTTTAGAATGTCCTCAAAGCATACAATTTTGTTTTACTAGGAAGGGACTTCACAGTATCTTGCCTATCAGGAAAATTTCAGCTCTTGTCACAGTCCTGTCTTTAAAATGTTGAACATAAGTACACATATAACTTGGGATTTAATTTCATCATCTGAAAAAGGAAGAAATCGGATTAAATGGCCTAGAAGAATCTACAATTCTAATCATGTCTTCCTTTATGACATCTCTCTCTCTAAACTGGCCTAGAAAAGTTAAGCTTAAAAGTGATTTCTTTTTTTGTTTGCGTTAACATTTTCAAATGTTTCTTTCCCTCACCATATAAACTGCTGTAGATGAGATAGGCTACTATGGGTTATGTGTAATTTTATTCTCGTTGCTTTTCTCTATTTTGGGGGGATAAAAAATTCCCACAGAGAAAGGCCTGTTGAGGAATCTCAATACAAACTGATCTATATACCATGCAACTACCTCTAGTTGTAAATACATTTTTATCAAGTTTGAAAAGAGAGGACAAGTAAAAAATTTTCCAGATCTTTTTTTTTCATTACCTGCATTTCAATATACCGATGGTCAGATTTTTTCTTTTGTAAATCTTCCAATAATTGTTGGTCCAAAGTTACATCTGGTTCATTCTCTTGCAAGAGATACTCAGAATCCCGGTCCATATATTTGTCTCTAATTCTAAACGGCCTCTTTTCTTGATTTATTGATTTCTTTTCCTGGTATTCAAATTTCTTTTCTCGACTTGATTTGTTTTCAGCAGAAGCTTCAGTACCATATCTATTTAGACCAAAAAAAAAAAAAAAATGATAAAGAGTTCAATGAAGAACCACTCTATCCCTGAAACAATATGCTGTTTAATTATTTCAATAACAAGAGATTTTATTCTTTTCTCTTAGTAGAGTAATCATGAAAATTCTTAGATTCCTATAATGAATTAAAATTTTTCCTTCCTACAAATAGATAATGCCAGGTAAACTATTTCTTTATGGTGGGTAAGAAAAAAATCCACAAACAGGCATTCCTCCATTGTAATGACTTAGTGTTTTCCTTTTCCTGAGCCTTGTTTTATTTCGTAACTTCATCTTCTCCTGTCACCCTTTCTGAGCTATAAATGGGATGCTACATTACACAGTCCCAGAAAAACTTCCACTAATTTTTTCTCCAAATGATGAAGTTCCTTTGATTTTCCTAAAACAGCAGCAATTTTAACTTCTTGCAGATCTCCCTGACATGAGAAATTTGGAAATCCAAAGATGATGGGTGGGAAGAACAATAAATACCAACTTAATAAATCTTCCTGGAGGAATGAAAATGTCATCTAGGTTTTTTTTTTTTTTTTTAACTCTTCTCCAAATCTGCTCAATACACATTAAAAAAAAAAATCATCTCAAGGCTAAATTTCACTTACTGAAAAGTCTAAAGATGCTATTTGTATTAGCATTTTTCTAGCCAATGCTATGACAGGAGTATCACTCTTTGCAGGTATTTTAAAAGAATACTTTTTGCTTTACCCATGATCTTCAGGAGCAAACCAGGATATCTGTGCTTCTGAATCTTTATCATTCTTAGCTTGGACAGAATGTAGTAGCTGCACAATTTGTTCTTCTCGGTGTTCATCCATGTGTACGACAGCTCTCTATTTTGTGCAAAGAAAAAGTATCCTTATCAACATGAGAAAGCATTTGCAAAATTATTTGATAAACAAAGGCAAAGTAATATATGTTCAACAAGCATACATAAAAGCAGGTAAAGTTACCCCGCACTTGTACTCTTGCCAGTTCTACTTCCTAGACCCAATTAAGATTTTTCTGTATACATTCTTCTAGACTTTTTTCTACTACATACGTTTAAATTAGCACTAATATAAATGGCAAAAAAAAAAAAAAAGCATATTTATGTCCCTTACTAAAACTCTGGTTCCTTACCCTCTACCCGTACATATTATTATAATTTTTTCCCTATCTTAAAGTTTCAAAGATACCCACAATTAAAGTTAATAAAATCCAAATGTTTCTGTTAAAAAGTTAAAAACTGGAAATACTACACTGGTTGCAGTGAGCATTTTAAGAGCATTTTAAAGCTTTTACACTAAAAAGAGAAATTGAGAAGAAGGCTGAGCTTAGAGAATATAAAATGGTAAGTACTCATGAAGATGATCCAATGTGGCAAATGATGCAGCTGCCTCATAGGATAAGAATTAAAAAGACACACCAGAGAAAACATGAGTTACACTGTTTTACTGGGATAGATAAGTTACAATGTACAGTGTTAAGAACTTTAAAAAATTGTTTTATAATTAGAAATTATAATTAGTTGAATTTTAAGTAAACCCACTAGTTAAAAGAGTGGGTAGTTTTTTTCAAGTGTACAGACAGAATGGCCAAGGTATAAAATGTAAAGAGCCAATAGAAAATATGGGCAAAAGAATCTGGTTTCCATTACTATTAATTTTTAAAAAAGGTTATTCACGTCACATTCCACACTTTTTGCAGTATTTCTTCCCAGATATATTTCTGGCACATGATAATGCTCCAGAGAAGTCTGTTAAATGAATGGATAAATGGTTCAAACTATCTTTTACAATGAGTATGACATTTGTGTTAAAAGCATTTTTCTCTTTAAGAAAATAAATACACTGCACAAAAAGAATACATTGAGATCTTTGGGGAATTCCAGAAGACTTATGCTGTAATTGATTAAAGGGTTTACTACAAGCATAATTATGCTTATACAACGAAAAAGTCTAATAGAGCAAAACTCAGGTTAGTAGAAAAGTCTCAGGAAATGTTCAACTGCAGTAACACGTAATCATTGAAAGACAAGACACTAAGGCCTCAAATTTTGTTTGTTTTTCTTAAATGCAGAGCACAGAAATTTTTAAAAAATGATTTATATATTAGACTAATGTATCTTTTCTTCATAGCATAGGGTATGTCTTCTCCAACAGGACTGGAAGTTAGCACGTAGTGTCTCCTGGACTCTTGTGTTCCATGTATCTTTTACCTTTGCTGATTTTAATCTGAAATAATTTGCTGTAAAACCAAAATCAAAAAACCATACTGTGAGTACACCAGCTTTTCAGTTTTGTGATTCCTCCTAGTGAGTCATGGAGCCTGAGAGTGGTCTTGGAGAGCCCTGACATAGAGGATCACTATTAGGACATTTTTGCCCTATGTTTTAAATTCTGTTATGTCTTTGGCACATATTAACATTTACTGCTCTGTGTTTCTACATGTGATGGTTATTAATTACTAGGTTTCTTCTTGGCAATTAGAAATATAAGAATCTACAGCAATACTCTGATTAAATACTACCCTGAGAAGGAAGCCCCAAGACATAAAATCGAGAAGTAAAAAGCTTCTTTAATTTTTATACTCTTTCCAAGTACCTCAAGGTCTCAAAGCCATTGTTTCTTTCATTCACTTTCAAAATGGCAAAGAGGTTAAGCAATATTTACCAAAAGAATGATTTCCTTCCAAATGAAACTCATCCACATTAAAGCATTTCTTAAACTAGAATTTAACATTTTGAAGCTGTGCCTCAACTAAGCGGCCTCCCTTCTAATCTTCTTCCAGTTCCATCATCCTTCATTTTACCTCATCTCTTGTATGAAAAAATCTGACACACATTTTCTATTTCATGACTATTTTATGTGAATTTTTAAAATTACCTCCCCCACCTTTTAGGTATCCTCAAATATTCTTTCTGCTTCTAGTCATAGATCCCTGGCAAAGGAGACCCTCAATGATGTCCAGCTAATTATCTACATCTATCTTATCAGCTGCTAATTAATCTGCATCTATTTCAAATTTTCTCTATTCTGACACACAAATTCATCTTTTCGTTCACCCTGTTTCCACACCCAAAATTCACAAAGAAAACAAAAACCAAAGGAAAAATCCTCAGTTGTTTGCCACCAAATCTAAACCCACCTGTATTAGAACCCCAAATCCTTTGCTCTTTTCCTTCCTGTTAAACGGAAGTGGCCATTGTCCTGCTTAAGGTTAACTCCTCCAGCTGAACCCTGAAGTTCCATCCCTTTCACCTCCTCAAGACTACATCCTTCTATTGGGATTTATCTTTCTTTTCTAAATCAATCAATCTTGACTTCAATCTCATCTCTCTCTCTCTCTCTCTTGTCATTAGACTATTGATCAATATTCTGGTTTGCTTCTTTTTAGATATAAATAACAAAACAGCATTTTCCACCCCTGAGTTAAGCATGGCCATAGTTTACTGGTCAGAGAAATGTGAATGGGCAGTTTCTAAGAATCAGGGAAAATTTACAGTGTTCCCTCCCAGCTGCTACCAAAACCAGATACCCTCTAGATGGGTGGAGGCTGAGCGCCTCATTCTCATGAGACGACTCAACTAAACTGCCATGATCAAGTAATTTGAGTAGAAAAACAAACCTCTGTTGTTATAAGCCGTTATGATTCTGGGGCTATTTCCTCAGGCAGCATAATTTGGTCTACTATGATAGACTTTTCCTCTCCACTGGCTCCTCACCATCATCAGTACCTGAATGAACACTGTCAAGTTTCCTTCACTTTTAATACAACAAAAACGAAAAAAATCCTCTTGAATTCTCCCACCACTATCATCTACTGCCTGATTTTTCTTCTTCCTCTTCACAAAACAGCTTGAAAGAGCTCCATTTCTCCACCTCTCTTTCACTAGCCTCCCCACCAAAATCTGGTTTTTATTTCCACCACTCATCACACAGGGCTCTCATCAAGGTTACCAATGACATTGGTACTAAATCCAAATAAACATTCTGAGCTCTCACCTTGATATGTGTGCAGTGTATGCCACTACTGATTACTTTTTAAAAAATATATAACCTTTTATTCATTAAACAATATTTCTGGATTCCAAAACAACACATTTCATTTTCCTCCTCTCTGGCTGCTCCTTCCTACATTCTTTGGCAAGCTTCTCTTCCTCTGCCTGTCCCTTAAATTTTCTTGTTCTACATTGTACACAGCAGCCTGACTGATTTGTAGATCAGCAACACTGACATCATCTGGGAACCTGTTAGAAAAGCTGAATCTCTGACCCCAGCCTAGTTCTACATTCTAATAAGATGCCTGGTGATTCCCATCTATATTCAACTCTGAGAAGCAATGGTCTACAGAATTCAGGCCTGCACCCACTGCTGTCCAAGAACTATCTATTAGCCCAAGAAATGCCAAATGTTTACCTACAGACTAGATTTCTCTAGGCATCAGATCCACACATAGCGTTTCTACCTCCATGAAATCACCGCTTACATGCCCTATAACAATATCAAACTCAATGTCGTTCAGCTGAGTACAACATCTTCCTCCATCAAGTTTGTTCCTTATAGATTCAACTGTCACTTCCCCTTCCAGATAAAATCATTTTGAATCTACCTCCTAAATCACTTTAATCTGTACACTACCCCCCCTTCTCCACTGTCGATGTCCTAATTTAAGCCATCATTTCTCACTTGAATTACTGCAAAGGCTACTTAACCCTGTCCCAGGGTTGCCTCTTTTCAATAAATTCTCTATACTGCTACCAGAGTGCATTTATACACAAACCCAATCGTATTTTTCCTTTTTTTTTTTTTCTTAAAATGCTTTAATAGTTTGTTGGAGTCCTTAGGAAAATGTCAATTAATTTCAAAGCCCTGCTTATTTTTCTAACCCATGGCTTTTCATATTGCTGTTTGTAAAATTAAAAGATCATGACTCGTAATAATAAAAAAGAGCAGAAAGGTACAAACAACAAGAGCCAGGACAATATACAGGTAACTAAGTATCATTTCAGGAAAATTTTTGTTCAGTTACGTGTGTGTACTGGGTTACAGTTTAAAACATATTTCTTTTTGTGGGAAGAGGTCAGCAAGTTTGAAAGCCACTGCTCTAACTTCATCTCACCACACATATCCACGCTTACTCTTTCAGCTTCCTAAATGAGTTATTCCTGGCATCTAGGTTGTATCACATGCTGCTGCCTCTGCCTAAAAATCTTTTTCCAAATGGCCAAATCTCAAACATATACACACTTTGCTATCTTTCAAGGTTCAGCTTAACGGTTACTTCTGGAAAATCTCCCAGAATCATCCTAATTTGAGTTGAATGATGACCCACATTCTCCTTTTAATACTTAACATTGCATTCTAACCTCTCTAGCACCTACTACACCATAATCACGTAAGGTAGGAACTTCATCTTATTAACACAATACATAAGATACTATCACGAACATATTAGATCCTCAATAAATATTTGTGTAAGAGAGCATCATTAGAACACATTCACTTTGTAAAAACAGAGATTACGAAAGAAGTAAAAATTATGGAAATTCTGACTAGGAAGCAATCACGCATAGCTGAAGGTAGTCAAGGAAAGAGGTAGGATAAGCCAATTATTTTAAAATGCTCATATTTATAAAAAATGCAAAGACATTTTAGAGAGCCGAATGGTATAAGTAGTACAATAAAAAGCAAAAAGTATGTTTACGAAAGCTATAATTACATCAGATTGGGGACATTAGCTCAGAAAGATAAACAAATAGAGGAAAATCATTTACGTTGAAGCTAGATTGTCAAGATTCCTGGAAAACATGTTAAGATGCCACTGAAATGTATTATACTGACACAGAAGTGACACAGAAATGGTCCAGCTTCTAATTTCAAGTTGTGAGCTAGAGAATGAAATAATCTAATATTTTAAAAGATCACCAGAAATGGCTCTACCAAAACAACAACAACAACAACAAAAAACAACTGATGAAAGCTAGAAGACCAATTAGGAGGCCAGAACAGAAACAAAATAGTCAGTTGACCTATGATAATTGCTGTGGAGACAGTGATTTGGGATATATTAAGAAGACAGAAGAGACAGATTTACGGAAATGAAAGCGAGGACTCAGATAAATCTCATTTTGGCCTTGGCAAGTGAATAAATAAATGGTTGTGACATTTACTAAAATGGAAATGGTTTGGAAAGAGGATGAAAATCAAGAGTTCTATTCATAATGATCCAGCGCACAACTATGCTCAGGAGGAAATAATAAACGACTATGCTGATTTAACTTTCCATCTGTTGGGTCTTACTTTTCTCAACTAGACTGTAACCTCCTTGAATATATTTCTTCGGATCTCCACAGTTCTTAGAAAGTTATTATGTACACTCTCTTACGGTAATCACTCAATTATCTTTCCTAACTAGACTGTAACCTCCTTGAATACATTTCAGCTCTCCATAGTTCTTGGAAAGATATTGCATACACTCGTATAGTAATCACTCGATTATCTTTCAATTTCAAGATAACTTAGGTGTGCTTCTCTTAATTAAAAAAAGGTAGCTCAATGAACAAGTTAATTTTGGCCGTCAAAGAAATATGTTGTTTCGTCTTAATGAGGAGGTTGTCATAAGTTGTAAAGATAAATGGATAATGCCCAAAATCATTTCAATGAAAACGACAGGGATACCAGAAAAAGAATGATTTAAAAACAGAAGCTTAAATGATGACTTAATTACTCTGTAACATAAAGGGTGTAAAGAATCTCTAAAAAGCCGTTCTAAGGCTTATATTAAGAAAGTTTGTTCATTTTTTTAAAATTAGAATAGGCCACTCAAGAAACTTCAATGTTTCCTTTACCACAAATCTTCAAGAAACAAATCAAATGCACGATCATCAACCATAAGGGACTAAAACAAAACATCTCTTGAAATTTCTTCTACTTTCTTCTAGAATCCTAAGTTGTTTTTTTTTTTTCCTCCTAAAGAGGGGCTGCTAAGTTGAAATCTCCCCAACCCAACAGGAACACAAGAAGCGTGGGTTTGTGGCTGTTTCAACACTAAAAATGAAAGCTGGACTATGCTGAATGATCTGCATTTAAATAGGGCTTGGAAGCTTTTGCTCCCCGCAAACGTCTGTCTAATGCAGAAATCGCTATTTTAGAGTTCATCGGGCAAAAATCTCGAAGATGACCGTAATTATTCTAAGCGAAGGTGCGGGCGGCCAGAGATCCTATGACAGTGACACCCCCAATAAAGTTAAGTTCAGTTGGAACCCGAAAAGAGCATCTCTATGGTCCACGGTTCTCAGGTCCTTTAGGCAAAGTAAACAGTGAGCCCACAAAAGTCCGGACTGCTTCAGGGCCGACACTCGCGGCTATCGTGATGCCTATCACCTCCGCGACCGGAAGCTCGAGCATCACCTTCGCAGTTCACATTGCTCATCACGAAGCGCATGTACCAGTTAAGGGACAAAGTTATGAAACAAACAAAAAAAAAAGCAAAGAAAAAGTTAGGGGCAGCGGCGAGCGATAAAAGGGGAAACACGTCCTGTTCCACTCTCGAGTCTCAGGTTACCTCCTGCCTCTCCGCTTCCTTGTTCTTCTGCCCCTGTTTCTTCGCGTACCACAAGCCGATTTCGCGGCCTTTCAGATGCCCGGGATGTCGGCCCCGGCCGCCTCGACCACCCCCGCCGCCTCCGGAGCTCCGGTTCCCTCCATGGCCGCCCCCGTGGCCCGCGCCGGAACCGCGGGGCCCACCATCGCGGCCCCAGTTCTGATGGCAGTCAGAGCTCATTGTCCCAGCGGACGACTACGCGTGACAAGGTGCACCCGCTGCAAATGGCGACCAGGGCCGGAAGCGGGTGCACGTCCACTTCCGCTTGGCTTCCGGCGCCCAGGGCGAGAGGGAGGACCCTCGAGCGTCACAAGAAACCATTTCCGGTGGCGTCACGGGCCCACGGTCGCCGTGGTCCGGGGGCTGCGCCTGCGGTGTCCGATGTGAGGTTCCCTCAGCCGTTTGCCTTTGTGCCTCTGGAGGGGGAGCGAGCGGAGGCTCGTAGGTTTTCCTTCCCTCCGCCCAACATGTAAGGAAATGGATTTTACTCTCGTATTCCTTGTGGTAAAATTAGCCCCTCAATAGTAAACGTCGATTGGCAACATTAAAAAAAGCTGTGGGGCAATGCATTCCCTCCTAAAAGTCCCTAAAGAAGTGATGGGAGTTCGTGGCATCCCTTTTCCTCCCTAGTGCTACGTCTTGGAAACACCCAGGCACCTGTTTCAGATATTAAGTATAAAAAATGTACCTGCCTCTATTAAAGGATTATTATTATTTATTATTTGTGACCTTTATCCAACAGAGTAGGTTGAGCGCGTCCACCCAAATTCAGTGCAGAGCAGCTAGGCAAGTTCAGTCCAGTTGAAGATTCGTATGTTCATATGAAATCATCTACTGTTGGTTGACCAGGCCAAAGAATGTCTAGCACAAGCTGTTCTTTAATAATCAATGGACTGGGCCACACTATGTTGGTTGCTCACCAGAAATATCCAGTTTATTTACACATTTAACTGATGTAAAGGTGCTGGGGATACTCAACAAGAGGTAGGGCATCAGCTTTCATTTGCTTGTAGTCTTATGGAGAAGGTAAAGACTAAAGAAATCAGTGTGCAGTGAGTTAAGGAAGGAAAAGGTTGCATACTGTGAAAGGGTCCAGAATGCTACCTGTGCCATAAAACATATTTTGAGCAGAGGCATTTTATTTCCTGAAATTGCTTATCTGCCTAAAAGCAGAGCTTCCCAGAAGAGCTCAATTGTCATAAATACCCTCCCTAGAGGGTTAGAACCTGGGAAGACTGACTCTTACCAGTGGAAACTATGAATCAGCACCACACCTCAACAGACCGTTGTCACAAAGCTATCATCTCTTCCATCTATTCTTATAAGAGCTCATTTATCTTTCCTAAAAGACCTTTGTTTTCCTATAAGTATCTTTCCCTCTGTTTAATGGCATATAGGTCCCAGGTTCTGACTGCCTTCTCGAGTTACATTTTTCTGTGAACTCCCTTAGGTGTGTGACTAAATCTGTCATTTCTCTGTCTTTTGTCATCTGTCTTTTGTCAGTTTAATTTTCAGGCCCCAGGAACTAAACCTAGGAGAGTAGAGGTGTTACAGCAAAAATGTGTGTGTGTGTGTGTGTGTGTGTGTGTGTGTGTGTGTATGATTTTAGAGTCAAGTCATTTCTAAGAATGAGAGGTTAAGTAGTGACTTTTGAGACAAGTAGAGTTTAGCCAGACTAATGGAGAAGGGAGAGAATATTACAGATGGAAGAAACAATGTGTGTGAGGAGAGATGATAAAACATTGGAGAATGAGAAAACTCTACATTGAAAAACAGACTGTTGGAGAAGGGCAAAGAGGTAGAAAGTAGCCGGATTTGGAGGAACTTATGTGCCACATAAAGATCAAGAGTTCACTTTAAGTAGAGGAGTGATTACATTGGCTGCTTTGAGTAGAAAGGAATGGAAGAGGCCAAAGGAAATGTAGAGAGGCTAGTTAACAGCCTGTGATATAGAGGAGGCAAGCTGAGATGGCAGAGCAAGATGGGATATGAGAAGGCCTGAGATTAAGAGATATTAGGAGATAAAATTATTAAGATTTGATGACTCATTGAATGTGGAAAATTAGAGAAA
Source organism: Cynopterus sphinx (assembly GCA_030015415.1). Lineage (NCBI taxonomy): Eukaryota > Metazoa > Chordata > Mammalia > Chiroptera > Pteropodidae > Cynopterus > Cynopterus sphinx. The sequence goes on from CM057380.1 coordinate 20,189,957, forward strand.
AGAGTCAGATGACTTTTGAGTTTAAGATTTGAAAGACTAACAAATGAGTTAGTACCATATCCTAAGATGAGGAACAAAGGATGAGAATTTTTTTTGTTGGGAGGAAGATTGAGTTAATATGTTTAATTAATGAATATAGAGTATGAGGAGCCTATGAAGCTTAAAAAGTGAGATGTCTAGAAAGCCGTTGGTTATATGAGTTAAAAGTGCAGGGAGAGGAGACTGAGATTATACATTTTAGGAGTTATTGGCAATTATTAAGACCATAGGATCAAATGGTTCCAATTAAAGTATCCATTGAGCATTCCTGATTTGACAAGATGTGAATTATTCAGTAGATAAGATAAGGTAGGTGTATTGGAGATGGTGGAGAGTGGAAATAGTGTGCATTTTAGGTGAGAGTGTTATGGACTGAACGAGTCCCCTCAAAATTCATAGGTTGAGCCTTAAGTGTGATTGTATTTGGAGATGTGACTTCTATGAAAGTAATTAAATTACATCATAAAGGTGGCCCCCCAATTCGATAGGATTAGTGTTCTCATAAGAATAGAGACCAGAGAGCATGTTCTCTCTTTCCTCAGAAGAAAGGTCATTTGAAGACAAAGAGGCTGACTCCAAGCCAGAAAGAGAGCTCTCACCGGGAACCGGAAACACCTGGCACCTTGGTCTTAGACTTCCCAGACTCCAGAACTGTGAGAAGTAAGTTTCTATCATTTATGTCACTGAAGCTTAAACCTGTGGTATTTCATTATGGCAGCTTGTGCAGACAAATACAGAGAGTAGGTGGAGAAAATAACTAGCATTTATTTGTCACTTGTCATTTGCTAAGTAGCCGGCTAAGTGATTCACGTTTGTGATCAGCAGAATAATTACCCCCAAAGATGTCTGCACCCTAATTCCTGGAACCTGTGAATATGTTACATTGCATGGCCAATGGAAATGAAGGTTGCTAATTAGCTGACCTTCAAATGGGGATATTTTCCTGGATTATTTGGATGAGCTCTATGTAATTACAAGGGTCTTTCAGAGTGTGTGATATGAGAACTCAGTGAGGTGTTGATGCCTTTGAAGATGGAGGAAGGGGCCTATGAGCCAAGAAAAGCAGATATCCTCTAGAATTGAAAAAGGAAATAAATTCTCCCCCAGGACTTCCAGAAAGGAATACCCTGCCAACACCAGTGAGGACTCTGTCAAAACATGTATGCTACATATTTGTAAGGTAGTAAATTTGTGTTAGTTAAGACTCTGAGTTTCTGGTAATTTATTGTGGCAGCAATAGGAAAGTAATGACGTTTGCTATTCACACAATCCTCTTATTAACCTCAGAAAAAGGGGTAGTGTTATTTCTGTTTCCCAATAAATGACTTTATTTCTCTTCATCTCATGTTTGTCGATCCTAAGTGAATCTTAGTTATAAATTTAAAATTACTAACTTTTCCTGACGTCTTCAGTGTGAAGTTGTATGGTATTGATTGAAGCTATTGCTTTAGGCACTTAGAACAAATGTCATTGTAGTAAAAATCTGCACAAAAGGGAGATTTTAAAAGAAAGAACAGAAAGATATTGGTCAAAAGAAATATGTCATTTGTTAATTGGGGTTTTTTGTCTGTTTGTTTTTCCTTTGTTGGTTGGAACCACAAGAATTCTTGAGTTATCTAATTAGACAGGAAACAAAATGAGTGATCGGTTCATTGTAGTTGCCATTGTTTTTTTTTTACTGATACTCTGCCAGGTGCTGCGCTCTGGGTAAGCTAAATGATGTTTCTCTCAAATGTCCTCTCCACTAACCATTTGTTTTTAAACCCACAGTATTTGATATCTAACTTCGGAGGTATTCACCTCCCGGTTCAGCCACATCTGAAATGCAGGAAGGTAGAGCCACACAAGACCACACCTCTGTGGGACACTATCACAGTCTCCCAGTCTCAGGGAATCTCTTATTCTCCATCTCTTTTACCTCAACTCTGTAATACAAATCTTGCATAATTTTTCATCATTCTAATATTCATGAAGGCCTGGGTGGGGATTATTTTAATTTTATTTTTTAGTGTTTCCTTTGGAAAATGGAACTTTAGTGATTTTTACCTCCCTTTGGTGTGGTAGGAGGGGACATACTGATAAAAGTCATCCTTGACCTCTAGAGAAAATGAATATCTGGCTGTTTGAGAGTGGAAAAGGGGAGAAAATGGAGAAAATGTTTCTTTCATATGTCAAGAAGATGGAAGAACTTATTAAATAACTCAATAAAATATCTTGTATAAAATTTTTGAACTCAAATTGGGAAATTTTAGTTACACTGAAAATGTGCTTGTAGGGAGAGACTCTTCTTGCCTATAACTTATAGTAAAATCACATATTTGCTTAAAAACAACTCAGAAAATCTAATTTTTTTTAATTTTGTTGGTTTGTTTACTACTGATCTAATCTCTAATTTCCCTTTTTGCTAGGCAACAGGGAAATAGTAGGAACATCTTAAAATTACCAGCTCATTTTTTGTTTCAGGTAATAATGAAGTTCTACTCTCTTTTAAGTCATTTTCACTCTTCCCTCTTTCTAATGGGAAGACTTGATAGCTGGGGGCAGGAATCATTGGAGTCATATGTACTCAAATACCTGGTAGTTGATACTAGTTTGGAGCTGGAACCTGGCCTGACTATGGGCTGGAACATCTACACCTAACCTCTTCAATTGGTTTCTATGTGTGGCCTAGTTTTGGCTGCCTCGCAGAATAGCAGCTGGATTCTAAGAACAAGTGTCACAGAGCAAGGTGGAAGCACATGACATTTTTATTAACTAGCCCCATAAGTCACATAGCATCATGTCCACTATACTTTATTATTCGAGTCAGTTACAGATGTCCACCAAGGCTTAAGGGCAGTTAGGCCTCACCACACAATGGGAGATGAGTCAAGGTCTCATTATAAAAAACAGCATGTGGGATGGGATATACTGTGCCCATCTTTGGAAGATAGAATCTGCTATGAGTCATATATATATATATATATATATATATATATATATATATATACACACACACACACACACATATATATATGTATATATATATAATATCTAATGTATATAGTATAATGTTTGTGCTAAAGAGAAAAATTATTCATTTAAGCCTTGTATTCCTCTGGAATTCTGGAAGGTTTTACTTTTTATTATCTCAAATTGATCTGTCTTCCTACATGTCAACTTTGTCACTTCCTACTCTGGCTTTCCTTTATTTCTATTAAAATTTTAATTTATTATTAATTTCAATTATACAGTACATTGGTTAGACATTTATATAGTTTGTGAAATGATCCCCCTGATTACTCTTTCTCTCCTCAAGCTCTACTCTTAGCCGTTACATTACTGCTGACTGCACTCCCTATGCTGTGCTCCCCTACCCCAACCCCAACCATCTATTAACTACTAATTTGTATTCCTTTAACTCTTCACCCATTTCTCCCAGTCTCTCAACCCTCCTCCCCACTGGCTGTCACCAGATTGTATATTTGTGAGTCCCACCAGCTTTTCTTACCTCACTTGCCTTTCTGGTACCTTTTAAATGAATCAGGGTTTTTCCTGATCTTTATCATAAAATTGGTGAACACTGGGGTCTCGTGATCCAAGAATACCAAACTTTTTCTCTTATCCAAATTTATCAAGGGTATTCTTCCAGAATAAAGAGAATTATGTAACAAATATAGATTTTCATATAACATGGGAGGAGCTGAAGATTTATAGCCTTCATTTAGAATGTAAAAGGTTTTAGAGATAATCTGCCTGGGCTCTCCTCATCCCTAGCCTTTGTAAAATCTACTCTAGAGTAAACTGAGTCCTTATTCTCTATCGAATGCAGATATTAATTGGCTTCCAGCCTCCTTTTTGAATTTAATTGACCAAACATTAAATGGCTCTGGATGGCATTGCTTTCTTTGTGATTTGGGGCATTGTACAGTTAGGAATGAGGGTGGAGGTGTCTTCACCTTTCAGCTAAGTTCTGAAAGCTTACCAACAGACTTGTCTTCCTTTCATTATCTCCTCTCAAGGTAGGTTGTCGATGATGTCCTATTGTAGTTTTCTTATTTCACTCAAAATACTGAAAGGGAAATTTCTTTATTCTCTAATAAAAACATAAAAAGCAGACAAGAGATACCATTAACAGGAAATTTGCAGATATCACACAGCCTCCTTTTTAGTTACAGTAGATATCCTATGTTTGGGGGAAAAGAGTGTATAGATTAGGTATAACACAAAGTAACCATATAACTTACTACTCAAACTGGGACACTTTTAATAATGTAACAGGATACAATTATTATGCCAGGAAGACAATTAAAACTGAGACTATCCCAGAAAAGCCAGACATTTTATCATTCTGTGAACATTTGCCACTCTGATATTTATGTTTCTAAGAAAAAGGAAAAAAGAAATTGTTATCTGAGGCCAGAGAATTCAAGAATCCATGTAAAAGACCTTCTTGAGTGTTTTCCATACATACTTTCTCTTGAAAAGTACACAATCTCATTAAATTAGTGGATTTTTCTCTGCCCAATTTAAGCACACAATCTTGGAATTTAGGGAAAAAATATTATGAATGAGAGCTAAGAAAAAAATGTTTAATCAAAAATATTTTTAATCTACATTTAAAAAAAGATAATGGTAATATGTATCTTTACTATTGCAACCAAGTGACAATGGATTTGTCTAAACCCTATGACCCTGACATTTTAAAGTTTCTAGGAGTTGTATTTCTGCAAAGCAGTGGAGACTAAAATATACTTCTGAAGCATTTTTTCCCTTTTCCTGAGAAAATTCCTCAGTGGGACTATGCTTATATAAAAGTACAGTGAAGGTTGTCTTCTGTAATAAAGTATTTTAAGAGAATGTGGGTTTAGGAATCTAAATTCTTCTATATAATATTGCAAAAGATTTTTATTATGGTCACTTTATATTTCAATTTTGACTGTCCAGTGCCAACAAAATACTGCTTAATCTTGAGAATAATACGTGTTTTTGTATATGTGAATGTTTGAGTATGTATCCCTTATGCATTTTAAGCTGAGATCTCAGGACTGTAGGAAAGATATACAAGTATGATTTTCTTTGTATCTTAAGCTGGAGAAGAAATGGCGTAAACAAATCGACCTAGGTTTAGAGCAGTATACAGTAAGTACACACTTAACATCATGGATAGGTTCTTGGAACTGTAGCAGTTGTCACCAAACAAGTGACCAGCTTCTTGTCAACATCTTGAGAAAGAATTCATGGATAGACAATGAAGGCAACAAAGCAACAGCTCAAGTATATTGAAAGCAAAAGTACACTCACAGTGAAAGTACATTCTCAAAAGAGGGGGCAAACTCAGAGGGAGCTCCCCACCTTTTCATGGGTTGGGGTGGGTATATCTGTTGATCTAATTAAAGAGTAGAATATTCATGATCTTGAGTGTTCTCTTCATACCAGGTGGTTTCTTTTGGAATCAGGGAGATACTGCTTTTCTTGCCATGTTTGGTGTTTATGGAACTGTCATGGCATCAGACACATAATGGGTACAGTATTAACCACAATGTTAATTTATTATAATAGCTGTAAAATGAGGGAGGAACTAGGCCAGAAATGAATGGGCCTGATCTGACCATGTGCCTTAATGGCAAAGACCACCTGTGTTCTGGGTCAGGATGTTGTGGGCTTTGAGCTTCTTCTAATTGTTCTTTCTGTGATAACATCTATACCTGTCCAGTCTTTCCTCCCTGACAACAGATAGTGATTTTGAAATCAGATATATCACTCCTTTGTTCATTTAAAATAAGATTGTTGCATAGCTGGTGCAAGACACTAATGATCTGTCTCTCACTGTCCTTATCTATTTGTCTTTATCCACCACCACTTTTTTCCCCTCTCAGTTATCGCATTCACATCGACCTCCCTGATGGTTTCACAGAATACAAAAGGCACACTCTCACTTCTGGAACCTTGCTCTTCCATTTTCTGGGACTGTGATTTCCCAAATAATCACACAGCATGTTCCTCACTTTATCTGAATCGCTGATAAAATGTTACCTTATCAGTGAAGCCTTTCCTGACTCAAGTATTTGAAAAAGCACTCTTTCCATCATTGTTGCTTTATTATAAATTTTCTTCTTAAAATTTTTATTACTTCTGATACCCATTTCCTGTCAATACACTTAGCATTAGCTGATTATAGATAGATGATAGATAGATAGATAGAGATATATGTACATATACATGTATACATTATACATTTATATACACACATGTGTATATGTACATATAAATGTGTAGTAAAGAACTTAACCTTAATCATAGAGAGGTCTGGCCTTTGCCTTTCTGAGGAAGTAATCTCTAAGCCCTTAGAATGTCATGCCTGATAAGAGTGACTTTGACTGTCTGGGACTAGCCAGACAGTGATTTAGGGTAGAGGCTTTGAGTCTTCTCATATTGGTTAAACTTCCTGAGGAGCAGGAAACTGAGATCAGTCATGTGAGTGGACAACCATGCATGCCCCTTACTCCTACCATGATGGAGCCCCAATTAAGATTCTGGACACTGGGACTCAGATGAGCTCTTCTTGGCTGTAACACTCTCTATGTGTTGTCTTATCACACATTGATGTCAGGAAAGTAATGCTGTCCAAGACTCCATGGGGAGAGGAGAACAGAAGCTCCACATTGAGATGTTTTCTGGATTCTGCTGTATGTGCTTCTTCTTCTCTTTGTTGATGTTATCTGTGTGAATTCGCTGCTATACAGCATAATTGTGAATATGTAGTTCTCAGTGAGTCCTGAGTCCTTCTAGTGAATTTTTGAAACTAATAGTGGCCTTGGGAACATTCTGAACTTGCAGTTGGTATCAGAAGTGAGGGAAGCTTTGTGTGGACTGTTGTCTCTTAATTTGCAGTGGCTCAAATAGACACACACACTGTGTGTGTGTGTGTGTGTGTGTGTGTGTGTGTGTGTGTGTACATAATTTTGTCTTTGGTTGCAGTTAAGTACCTAAACCAATATCTAGCATATAGTAGGCATTTATTAAATATTTTAATATATAAATTACTGAAAGGAGCTAAATAATATAAAAAATTAAGAGACAATTTATATGAAATTTAATACAACAGAACTATGGGGAGAATAGCTTCTAAATAATGCATAACTGGCTCTCTTTTTTTATTGTATTCTGAGTAATACTGTAATAATTTCTGTCTTCAGAATAGTTGCCTTTGTCAGTCACAACTCTTGGAAGTCTCTGAGATTACATATTATGTGTTTATATTATTAGGGACTTTTAGGGGTTATGTCTTTTCAGTTTATAAGAGTCGCCACCAGATGGTGATATTTTTATTAGGTAGCAAGTAGTTTTGTCTTCAAATACATAATTTATAGAGAAAAGAGTTAAACTGTATGAAATAAAATATTTATTAATAATAAGAATAATGTAACAATGCAAGGGTAAAATATTTAAATATAGCACAAGATATCCATAAGTGTATTATACTGGAAACAAATTTTTTATGATTAGAGTCACATTAAAGAGTAAGAAAACGTCATACTTGTGTAGCTTAAACTTTTTTTCTCTTACAAGGCTTGGAAGGAGGAACCATTCATGTTTAGGCACAGCTTCTGTGAAGGTTTATTGTAGATCCGTCTACTGTTGGTTTGGCATTTGAAAAGTTACAGGTTAGTAGTATGATTCTGATTGACCTTTTAAACTATGGCTTTGGGCTAAATTATCCTGGTATTGTGTCAATACAGCAGACCTCTTAAATGTATCCATTGTATAGTTAATTCAACAACCAAAGGCGATGAAATGGGAACATCCGATTTTTTTTTTTCAGTTGCCCCAGCATTACCCCAAAATGGGGGGTAGGGAACTGGAACACAGGAGGGAAAAGGAGGGTATTGTCTTCCAATCTGATTCTCGTGTTCTTTAAATCTTGATTTTCATTAATCTTGAAATACATACCTTATAATCATTTAAGAAAATATATCGAATTGTTTCTTTGCTTGAGATACACATTTCTTTGGAAAAGAAACTAAAAAGCACCTAAACTTGGAATAATATTTGAAATAAAATTTTCTATGCTTCAAGAATGGCTAAGAAAGTTTGCCAGATCTGCAGCTTTAGAAACTAACACTCTCATTTTGAACTTATAGGCTTTTCTTCTGCTCTACTCAGTAGTTTTTACTCTAGTGGGCACACCTCATAAACTTAGACTGGAAGTATTTTCCTCAATTTCCATTTAAACAAACAAAACAAGTTTTAAAACGATGATGTGTACATTTTCAACCTTTTCCAATAGTGTTTCAGTTAAGGACTACTTCTAATTCCACTTGTAACACTCGACACATTTGTTTAAAGAGCAATCTTGATATTCCAAAAAGATGAAAGGAAAACACTGTTATATTTAAGAAAGAAAGAAAAGAAAACATTCAGTAAACAATTTGTATTTTATAGAAATGAAAGCAACAGCTATTTACAGACTAGGAACATGCGTGGTTTGAAGTTGGAAGCTAATTTGCTGTTTTACACAAGAATATATTTCCTAGACATCAGTGGAAAGCTAAAGCTGTAACTGTAATAAGCTTGCTTTGCCAGCTACATTTTGGCAAGCCTGTTCAAATACAACGCAGAGTTTTGCTACATTTCTTCCATTTCCCAAATGTCTTTTTTCCCCATTAGTTTAAAGGCCGACATACGTGTAGAAACGTGCACAGGAACATTGTACTTATTGAGTTTATACAATTTGTTGTTTATTCTGAGTAGACAAACATAGGTGAAAAAAAAAAACATTAGTAAACTAGACTAAGATTTGATTTAGAAAATATTTTTAGAAACTGGATAAGAAACAAATCTTTTAATTACCACAGTGTGTGATCTATAGCACTAGTTCCAGCTGTTTGCACTAGGAATAATTAACTAGTAAATCTGTAAAGCTTATGTAAATCAACAGATAAAGGAAATCAAGTAGTTTAAGAACAGAGGTGTTAGTGTAACAGTTTGAAGTTACAGTTCCATCAAATAGCCTAAGAACAGAGGTGTTAGTATAGCAGTTTGAAGTTTCAGATCCATTTTTACCTTTATTAGACCAAACGATCATTAGGTACCCTTGCCTTCTTCCTCTCTTTTCCTGTAAGCTTTATTTAACAACTGGATTTCCTCCTGGTAGCCATCCCTCTCTTGATGCTGCCTTTTACTGTTCTGCCTGTGTGCTTCAACAGTGTCTGGAATTGAGATGTTAATATCACCATCAGGATTACTTGTGGGTAAAAAGAGAGAGTATGAGGCTGTTTCCCCTAAATCACAAGAAACGAATCTGTTTTCTTTCCGTGAGTAGCGTAGGGATGGAGATCTGACCTGTGTGGATGACTGGCTGATGTTGCTAATGATTGACACAGTGTCCAAGGCCTCTTCGTTATCACAAATTTCAAGAACTTCCAAGTGTATTTTTACACTGGTGTCTGCAAATGTGGAGGGAGAATCTTCTGAGTTTGGTTCATGGCCAACACTTTTGGATCGGTAGACTTCTATTTTCTTAGAGGCTGGGGTTATTTTTTGTCCTTCTGCGCTTACCTCATAGGTAGAAAGAGATAGGGTTTTCCCAGTAGGTGCTTGAAGAGACACAGTCCCCTGAAATGCACACAAGGGAATCGCAAGGGCACCACCGGAACGCTGGGGACAAAAACAAAATTGTTATTATTGAAAACTAATTACTGATAGTAGGTCATTTAGAAAGTCATTTCAGTCATCAAAATGGTAACGTTTTTCTACTCTAGAGTTATTTCCCTGGAAACCTTTTACAATAAGGGATTTAAATTCTGCCATCAAAATGCCATCGTAGTTTAATTTCTCCTAGGTCAAATATAACATCTAAATGAAGGCAGTCAGAAAAATTTTCTTGAGTATATGAGACATATTTCCACCACTGAAGACAAAATTTGGGAATTAATGGGCAGGTAGAAGTTTCCAAGAGCAGAATATAAGCAGAAAATTGTATGCATTTTTCTAGTACAGAATTGCTTTTCTATTTTTGTTACATATTCAGTTACCTTAAGAAGTTTGCATAGGTTGAAAGAAATGCAGACTTTGTTATTAAAATGCATTTTTTTCCTGCTTAGTATGCCAGGAGAATGATAATTGTGAAACTATGATTCAGGTTAAGTACAAAAAAATACTTCAACTGTGAGGTTCAAAAGACAAAAAAGAATAAAATCTGTAAAAGAGTAAAAGATAGACATTTGATTGCAGTAAAATTTAAAATGTCTGTGTAAAAACATATGCTAAAGGTAATGGTGAAAGACAAATGACAGAGAAAATATTGATAGCACACATGAGACAAAAGTTAATAGTTGTAATATAGAGAGTTACTCCAAATCAATGAGATGAACATCTAAGCAGAAAAATTGAAACAGAAAGTAGGCAAAAGCAATTAAAGGAAGAAATACAAATGGAATGTAAACACATAAAAATATATTTAATTTCATCAATAATCCAAAAAAAAAAAAAAGATAAATACAAACAATGGACCATTTTTAGCATCTGGATTACTGTCCACACACACAAATAAAAAATGATTATGCTGTCTTTGGAGTTGTATTTGATTATGCTGCCTCTTGGTTGTATTTGATTATAAAATAAAAGATGCATATGTTGATTGACCAGCAATCTTATTTCTGTGAGTCAATCCCAACAACAAATATCAACATGTAATAATGTTTATTACAGCACTGTTGTAAGCCCCCACATTAGAGATAACCTAAATGTATATTATTCAGAAAATACTTGAATAAATTATGGTACAGTTATGTACTAGAAAACTTTCTTAAAAGAATGAGTTAAAGCTATAAGTTCTGCCTGAGTAAAATTATTTCAGTACATTTTAAGTTATAAACATAAATTGCAAAATAATATGTATAGTCTGATCCAGTTTCCATGTAGAAATAAACCCAGCAAATTTTCATGTAGAAATAAATCCAGCAAATTTTATGTTTATAGGAATAAGAAATAGATACACAGACACACCAATACACACATATATATTGTAGGAAAAGGTTTAAAAGGCTGTGTATCAAACAGTTTTCTCGGGAACTGGATGGGGGATGGATTTCAACCTTAATGTTTTATATTTCTAAATTATTTTATGATGATGATGATTTCGCTCCTGGAAATTGGATTAAGAAATAGAGGAGGCAGAGAGGTAAAATATTAATAGAAGGGAATCAAATATGTAGAGATGCCTGTGACAGTGTCATCCTTACAGCTCAGTTTGGCAGTCAGTTTGGTATTTGTGCTGTTTTGGGGGTTTGTGCTGGATTTGGGGTTTGCTTGGCATTTGGGATTTGTGCTATTTTTAGGTTAGGAGATAGGAGACAAGCTTGGTACAAGATGCTGTCTCAAAATTCTGCCCTAATGGTTTGGTTGATTAGAATGAGGGTTTCAACTAGGGCATAATTTAGATTCCATTCACATTTTAAAAGCATAGAGAATGGCATTTATGACAAGAAAAATTTAAAATTTTTTTAATAAAGAAAAAGGATCCTTTGGTCCTAGGCAGACAAAAGTTTATAGTGCTCTCTAAGTGGCCAAGGTGTGTAATAAGTCAGCTTCTCCTCACTAATTTTATTGGAAAAAGTATTGCAAACATATGAGTCCAACAAGTTGTCAAAATAAGCATTCAAATTAAGAACTCCACTTAAGAAAAATACTGTAGGACTTGAGTCACAAATTACTATGTAGCCTACTGGTTTGCAAACCATTGAAAGAGTTCAAGAACAATTAAAAAATAAAAGACTTAAAGTAAAAGACAATAAAACCTGAAGAGAAAATTAACATTAATTATAAGAAGGAGATAATATAAAAGATTGTTAGCATTGCTTTAATTTATCTTGACCTTTGTGCTAGTTGCATAGTCTCCCCTCCAAAGTTTATATCCACCTGTAACCTGTGAATATGACCTTATTTGGAAATAGGGTCTTTGCAGATATAATCAAATTAAGATAAAGTCATACTGGGTTAGGATGAACATTAATTCCAATGACTGGTGTCCTTTTAAGAATAGGGGAGTTGGGCATGGACTCACATTGGGAAGATGGTCTTGGGAAAGAGACAACAGTTGGAGTTACACTGTCGTAAACCAAGAAGAAAGGATCTTTCCCTAGAGCCTCAGAGAAATGTAGCGCAGCCTATTCTTTGACTTTGGACTTCTGGCATCCAGAAGTGTGTCAGTAGATTTCGGTTGTTTTAAGCTTTCCAAGTTTGTGGTAATTTGTTATGGCTGCCTTAGGATACTGCTATAATGTTTTGTGCAAACAGGTACTAAAACACATATGGAAATAAACATTTTGCAGAGCTTGACAGCTGCCCATTTCTTTTTTATTTTATTTTATTTTTAAAAATTAAATGTATGAGGTGATATTGATTAATAAAACTATATAGATATTGAGTATACAATTTAATAATACATTATCTGTATGTATATAGGGCTGTTAAAATATTTAAAAATTTAAACAGCAACATTTAAAAAGATGATTATATTTTTTATACTTTACAAAGTTAAAATATAGAATCTAAAAATTTCTTCTAGAGACTAGAATTACATGGCATTTCTGTCAAATCTCATAGAATATAATCTCAAGGGAAGGGAATGTTTTCATGTTAATCTTTATTTTCTCTGCCATCTGTAACAGTGGCTGGCATGTGACAGCCCCTCAAAAATATTTGTTAGATGAATATATGTGTATGTGTGAATGAATCTGAAACAGAATTTATATAGGCTTTTTAGATTCCATAATTTAACTTTTTAAGGCATAAAAAATAAGATCACGTTTTAAAATGTTGCTGTTTAAATTTGTAAAAATATTTTCACAGCCCTATGTAATAAATTATAATAGCTGCAGGTGTATCAGAAGAACATTATTAGAACATATTTTTATAAAAATAAAATAGAATATTAGGGAACTGAATTAAATGTGAAAGTTTAGTACATATTAAAAATGACAGATTCAGAGAACATCAAACTACTCATTTAGTAGTCTCTCCTTTCTTTCCATTTAAAAGTCAACGAATTAGCATATGTTGTCAGGAATAACGATAATCCATTATTGCTGTATTTCTGAGCGTAGGTGGCTGGGAGCTTTTTTGTTTGGAAATGAAAAGTACTCTCAGAAATGCTTTAGGAGGAGAGAGCATGCCATGTAAACACATTAGCACAAATAATCTGCTGTGATAATTGATTCGAACTTACTGACCTTGAACATATTAAAGTTTTTTTTATTTCTTACTATAAGCCTCTAGATAAATTCAGGGTAAAATTACAATATAAAAGAGTTGCTCTAAATTTTTCTCCTAACAAGGTTAAGTATTCTGTTGATTATCTGATCTCTCAGTTTAAGAAAGACATATAGCATGTAGGATCATAACACTCACCAGAGATCATGGAGTTTTAATTTCTCATTTTATAAAGGGAGAACTGACAGCTAGAGAAGTGACACTACTTGCCCAGGGTCATATAGGTTAATAATAGTAGGACTTGGCACCAGGTGTCAGGTTTTTTAACTCCTAGATAATGCTCCTTCCACTACACCATGCCATCCCTTTACAATAAATTTGCCTTAGCCAGGAGCAGATCATGGATTTTCTGCCCTAGAAACTAGAATTATGTCATTAAATCATAAGTAAACAAAGTGACTGACAGTTTTAATCTCAATTAAAACTATGTAGATTATCTTTAGGTGATTTGGGTGACTTTTAGGCATCTAAAAGTACAGACATTGGGGAATTAAGTCAAGCAGACCATTTAAGATGATTTGGGGGAGAAGAGGTAGGAACACCTAAACTAGCAGGGAGAGCAAGAACTTTTATATGGAAAACAATAAACTAGGTTTTTAATAATTTCCTTTTGGAGTCTTATTTAAAACTGTGTGATTACTATATTTTCGTATATTCAAATCTCAAAATATTTCTTGTGTTGAAGAAAATACAGGCCTTTGTAAAAGGCTTCCTATATGACATGGAAAGTTCTGGATATTTTAATATATTTCCAATTTAATCCCCACAGACCTTTGAGCTATAAATTGAACTTTTTTTTTATGATGAAAACAGATTTAGGATTGATATTCATCATAACAAATATTTACTGATCCTGCTAAACACAAACCACATATTCAACTTCTTTATATATATATTTTTTATATATATTTATATATATAAGGCTCTTTATATATATTTTCTTAATTTTTGCATCGACCTTGTGAAATAGAGACACTTATTCCCATTTTATAGATGACGTAATTGAGTCATGGGGAGATAACACAAGTTAGCAAATGGCATAGTCAAATCCAAATCCAAAATAATCTGTATAAACCCTCTGCTCTTAGCTGTTCAGCTACCTCAATGCATAGTGTTAGCAGATACAGTATGAATAAGACCTCACTCTCCTCATCCAGCTAGAACCCACAGTGTCCTGTGGAAACACAGGAGAGGAGAAATTTATTCACATTAGAAGTAAAGGGAGTATTTAGAGAAGACACTTAAGAAAATGGTTTCTAAATAGGGCCCTAAAAGATAATTTCTATAAGGCAAAAAGGGAGGAAATACATATACCAAAATAAAGGAACAGTAAGAACAATGGCAAATGGAATTTTGGGGGAATGACACAGTAGAGGGAATGAGACTACAAACAGAGGTTGGGTCCAGGGCTAAGAGCCCCATCCATACACCAGGATAACAAGGGGAATGATTTTCGTTTTCACATTCATAGAAAGGAAGGAAGTTAAGATATGTGGAGTGCCAACTGCATTTGGCACTTTACATGTGAAATCTAATTTAATATTATTTATAAGGGAGGTAAAATTATTTCCATTTTACAGATAAATAAATTGAGGTGTGAAGAGGTTAAGTAACTTGCCTAAGTTACAAAAGAAGTTAAGTTTTAAATTGGGATCTAAATTCAGCTCAGATTCTAAATACTGTCTTTCCACTACTCCACATATGGTCTAAGATAATTGGGGACCCTGTGAAAGACAGATTGGAGGAAGGAGAGTGTGGTGTCAGGGAGACCAGTTAGATGTTTAAAATCATTGTGTACAAAAGAAGAGTGGCTATGAACTTCAATACCAGCAGTAGAAACTGCAGATGTGGAATGGACTGTAGGGTAATTACAGAGATAAAACTCTTGAGACTGTGGAAGGTCAAGTACTGCTGGTGAAGTACTGCTGTGGAGTCACATACACCTACCTGCCTTTGAACTCGGCTAGGTCACTGTATCTGTAATCCTTATACCCTCTAAGCCTCAGTTATCTCATTTGCAAAATGAGAGAATAAATGAGTTTAATCAATATAAAATGATTATCTTAGTGCCTCACACAAAGTAAATGCTCCATAAGTAATAGCTAATATCGGCAGGTGAGTAAGGGAGATCTGGACCATGATGTGTTTAAGATTTTGATTGCTAGCGTCTTTTTAAATCTTTTAAAATCTTCATCTTCTATTTTATTTTAATGGTCTAAATATACTAAATAAAAAATAGTGATTAATGGAGTGGATTAAAAACATGACTGAACACTATACTGTCTACAAAGAACTCATTTCAAATATGATGATATGAACAGACTGAAAGTAAAAGGATGGAAAAATATATAGCATGCAAACATCAATTGAAGGAAAGCAAAAATTGTATTAATATCAGATAAAATAGACTTCAGAGCAAATAAAATTACTAGAGACAAGGCTAATTATTATATAATGATAAAAAGATCAATTTAGCAAGAAGACATAGCAATTATAACTGTGTATACACCAAATAACAGGACTGTAAACATGTAAAGCAAATTGCTAGAACTGAAAGGAGAAATAGTTAAATTCAGTTATAGCTGTAGACTTAACCACCCTTCTCTCAATGATTGATAGAACAGCCACACAGAAATTCAGCAAGAATATAGAAGAGTACCATCAACCAACAGAATCTAATCAATATTTATTGAAAATTTTATAGAAAGAAAAACATTTTATTTATAAAAAATTTCATTCAAAAAGAGCAGAATACACATCATTTTCAAGTTCTATGGAACATATGACAAAATAGACCATATTTAGGCCATAAAATTAACCTCAATAAATATAAAAGAATTATACAAAGTGTGTTTTCCAGCCACAGATGGATTTAAAGTAGAAAAAATAAGAGAAAGATAACAGAAAAATCTGTAAACTCTTGGAAACTGAACAAGACACTTGTAAATGATCCATGAGTCAAAGAGAAATCTTCAAAGGAAACAAAGTACATTGTACTGAGTGAAAATGAAAATTCAATATATCAAAGTTTGTGAGACACATGTAAAGCCGCACTGAGAGAGAAATCTAAGGCATTAAATGCGTACATTAGAAAAGAGGAATAATCAATAATGTAAGCTCCTACTGACCTTGATAATCTAGAAAAAAAGAGCAAAAAAATTTCCAAGTATGTATAAGGAAGGAAATAATAAAGTTGACAGCAAAAGTCAATGAAATTAGAAAACAAATCAATAGAGAAAATCAATGAATAAAGCTGTTTTTTAAGCAATTGATAAAATTGACAACACTCTAGCAATACTGATAAAGAAAAAAAGACAAATTATAAATATTAGGAATGAAATGGGCTGTCACTACAGACTGTGTAGACATAAAGAAATGAAGGAACACTATAAACAAGTTTACACATTTAAATTTGACAACTTAGATGAAATGGACTATATTCTTTAAAAACACAAACTATAATAGTGCACCCAATATTAATAGAAAATTGAAGTAATAATTTTTAAAACTTTTAAAGAAATCTCCAGGCCTAAATAGTTTCACTGGGTGAATCTACCAAATATTTAAAGAGTAATTAATATCAATTCTATACAATCGCTTCCTATAAATAGAAGAGGGAACATCTTGATTCCTTTTATGAAGCCAGTTTGCCATGATAATAAAACTAGACAAAGACATTGCAAAAAAAAAAAAAAATTTTTTCAGATGGATATTGCTCAAGAAAGATGCAGACATCCTTAACAAATATTAACAAGTAGAATTCAGCAGTAAATACAAAGAGTTATATTCTATACTAAGTGAGGTTTATTCCAGAAATTTAAAGCTAATTTTAATATTCAGAAATAAATTGACATGATCCACTATTTTAATAAGCTAAAGAAGAAAAAAGTGCGATTCTATCAATTGATGCAGGAAAACTATTTGAAAAAATTCAATGTTCGTTCAAAGCAAGAATAGAGTAAGTCCCTCCCCTTGATAAAGGGCATTATAAGGAACCTACAGCTAACATGTGCATAATGGTAAGAGACTCCTTTCCCTTAAGATCAAGAACAAGGCTCCTATTCAACATAGTGCTGGAAGTTCTAGTGCATGCAGTAAGATAAAAAGGGGAAATCAAAGGAGTACAGACCAGAAAGGAAGAACTAAAACTGTCAATCCTGTGTCTGACATGTTGGTTTAAGTAGACAATCCGAAGGAAATCTACAAACTTCTAGAACTAATAAGCTAGTCAAGATTCCCTGTAAGTTAAACATATAAAATCATTTGTATTTATATATACTAGCAATGAACATGTAGAAATCAAAATTGAAAATGCAGTACCATTTACAATTGCTCAAAAAGTGAAATACATAGGTGTTAGTCTATTAAAATCTGTATAGGACTTATATAGTGGAAACTACATGATTAATAAATAAATCAATCAAAAAAACTAAATAAATGGAGAGATATATCATATGCATGGACTGGAAGACTCAACATAGTAAAGATGTTAGTTCTACCCAAATTGATATATGGATTTAATATAATTCCTATTAAAATTCCATTAAGATTTTTATTTTATTTTATTTTTTTGCATACATAGACATGATTCTTCTGAAATTTTCTACGGAAAGGCAAATGACCTAGAATAATTAATTTATTTTGAAAAAACATATAGTGGGAGTGATCAGTCTACTTAACTTCAATATACTATAATAATTGAGCTTGTGTTATTGGTGGAGGGATAGACACACAGATCAATAGAACAGACTAGAAAACTCAGGAGTAGTAGACCCATACAAATATGCACAACTGCTTTTTAACAAAGGTGCAAAAACAATTCAATAGAGGAAAAGTAGCCTGTTTAACAAATGGTGCTAGAGCAATTGGACATCCACACATAAAAAAAATCAGCCTAGAACTAAGTTTTATACTTTATTCAAAAAGTGACTCAAAATGGATCACAGACTTAAATGTAAAATGTAAAACTATAAAACTTTTTATTCAAAGCATAAGAAAAAATCTTTGAGATCTAAGGTAGGCAAGAGTTCTTAGAGTCAGTATCAAAAAACATGATCATAAAAAGAAAACTGGTAGATTAGACTTTATCAAAATTAAAAACTTTTGTTCTGTGCAGTCTGAGATTCAATAGGTCTGTGGTAGTCTGAGATTCTGCACTTACTAAATAAAACCTCTCAGATGATATTGAAGATGCTGGTCCATGGGCCACACTTTGAATAGCAAAGGACGTACAATCTGTAAGACTCCTTACAGTTCTAAAATTACATTATTTCATGGTTAAACAGATTTTATTTTATAGTGTTAGCAATTTAGAAAAGTAGAGAAGACAATTCAATTTCAGTTGAATAATAGAGACTCCCCCAAAGCCAGCTTTGTAACTAAATAGAATTAAAAACAAAATCTTATCTTTTCAAGTGCCTTTAATTATATTCTAATGCATTAGTCAAATGACACATATTGCAAATAATGAACTAATGAAAAATGATCAATTTTCAGCTTGAATCTTTATCTTATGTTGATCTAATGGACAAAATATAAGTTTCTGAAATGAATATAACATTGCTTTATTTTATTACTTTATTTTTATTTATGAAAATTGGTATTCTCATATTTTCAATTCATATGTATTTGGTTTTATATGAGCCCATGAGCGCAATCATCAAGGCCACAAGAAATCCTGTGGGAATTTTAAATTTAAGTGTGCTGTTGCTCTTAGGTTTATTGAATAACTTTTTGTATTCTCTAATAGAAGCTAAATCTCTTGTCTTATCTCTAGTAATCACATTCCAACTCAGATATGACGTATATCCAAATTTATTTTCATATGTTACCAATTTTTTCTGGTTTTTCTAACAAAATAGAGAATAAACTGTGACATGAAAGGGAGAATGCATTGATTTTACTTGGAAAAAATAAGATTTTGACAGAAATAAATGAATCCTAAGAAATGAAAAAGGGGAGGTAGATAAGGGTCAAGGAGGTCAAATATATGGTGATGGAAGGAAATTTAACTTTGGGTGGTGAACACAACACAATATATATGACTTATTGAATTGTACACTTGAAACCTATATAATTTTATTAATCATTGGCATCCAACAAATTTAATAAAAAAAGAAATGGAACAGTTTTTCCTAATAAGCACTCATTCAAGTGGGTATGATACCAGGAATATCCTCCTAAAAAATTTTCTCATACCTTGTTGACCAAAATTAGATCAGGAAAAAAGTATATTTTTATTTGTAAGGCAGTTTCAAAAGATAAATACGGTGTTTTGGGTAAGATTACTATTACTGTAGAAAAGGTGTTAAAATTGTGTTGATGGTATTTGTAAAAGTATAGAAGGCAAAAATGTTTTTATCAGACAGCATAATATAGTCAAGAGATCAAACCAAAAAAAAAACAAATCTATGGAGACAGATAGTTGTACCCTGGAACAGGACATGGTGATGGACTAAGGGTAAATGGGCACATGTTCTCTAATTGGTATGATAAAAAAAAGTTTTAAAATGGATTTATGGTGATAATTGCACAACTTGGTAAATGTACTAGAAATCATTGAATTATATATTTGAAATGGGAGAATTATATATGTAAAATATTCCTCAATAAAGTACTTTTTAAAGAGCATTTGACTAATATTCAGGAAACCCAGAAATACAGTACTAATTCTGCCACTAAATAAATAGCTATATTGACCCCTAGTCAAGCAGTATACTCACTATAGACCATTTTTATTATCTATATAAAGAGGATTTGGGGAAGATGAACCTCACAATATCTCTGTTCTCTCCTCATTTCAATATTACATGGCTATACTTTAACAAAGTTAGCCTCAAAGAAAGCACTTTATTTCTTGAAAACTAGTAAAATGCTCTTCGGAAAGAAATTAAAAACAAAATTTTCTTTAAAAACTTGCCAAAAAATTATAGATTCAAGATTTTTCAAAGACCCCCCTTTTTTAAGTTAATAAAGCATTGTTGCTGATGGAACCCTTTTTATGCTTTCAAAATACATGAAATCTAAACTACCATGCACTCTGTACAATGAAAGTGTCTGTGGTAGGAGGATAAAATAACAAGAAAAAAGTAAAGCAGATTATAAACCAATATTTCGAAAGAAACCTGTAAGGAGGATTTAATAATATATAGTTCTAATTTAAATCACCAATCATAGGAAATATTTTTTGAACATTATATATAAGAGATCATGTGGAATCATGCTTATATGAGTATAAATGGTATGTGTATTACATATGCGTATGTATAATTTACAGTTGTAGTTTCCTACTTCTGTCTCTCAGTCATCTTATGGTGGTAAACACAATGCAAAATAGGGGCAGAATTCTCTAGCTTTCTTTTATACTTCTTATCTAGAAAATTATTTGACAAGTCTAATATTTATATCTTTAAAAAAGACCATCATATTAGTGGTTTGTCTGTGTAGCTAAGCTGGGAATTACATTCTCCAGAATCTCCTTTCTTGTATGCTTCCAGGTTAGACCTGATGAAGACAGGAGCTTGCCCAATATTTGAAAGGTAAAAATGCAGTAGCTATGACCATCTCAAGCTCTTTTCAAAGGTAGATTTAGAGAGAGACAAAGAGGTATCCAGCAGGTGCCAGCTTGTCATCTCCCTCTCCTGCTCCACATCTAGCATTTCTTTCTAACCACTGGCATTGTTGACCGACAATGGCCTTGATCTACACCCAGATGCTTGGATGTGGACCCAAAGAGGTTGTAGATTATTCAGCTAACAGGTTTTCATAGACATCTACACAAGTCTCCCCTTCATATTCCCACTTTGGTGGCTAGAGATACTTGGCTTCTCATATTCACTGATTAACTCCATCTCTGACTCTCCACCTTCTCATCCCTTCGCATCCCCAGCTTTCCCCACAATTCTAAATGAGTCTCATAACATTCACAGTTGTTTTTCTCTTTTTGATATTTTTCTTTATTGCTTGATTTTTAAAAATAGTGGGCATTTATGTTATTTTTATACAAACAATAAAGTCATTCTGAGGACAAAACCTAATGCAACTCATTTCTCTTTTGAAGAAAATACAAAGTAATATTTCAAATCTTAAACTCAAAGGAGCATGAACAGTCTGCTTTGTGCTTTCTTCTCACAAATTTTCTTTCTTCTCACTACTTACAGAGCAGTAGAACGTGACATGTGGGAATTGTTTTCTAAGACTGATTTAGAATGCAAGGTCTCCAAAATCTTCCCATCCCACACAGCACATACTAAAGCAGCTCTTTTAAAAAACATTATTACAAAGGTTCTTTAGAAAAAATTAAAAATCTTAGCGATATTATTAGATCTGAAAAAAAGAAGAATGCTAATGATGCAGTTGTACATAAGACACCACCTGTATGCACACTCTTTGGAAATTAACCACTTCCTTCCTATGAAAATAAAAATGGTATATCTGACTGGTTTTCTTATTCCTGGAGAGAGAATAACATATATATATATAAATAAAATATCAGGAATAGATGAAAGTTCTTGTCCTAATAAAATTTACATATTTGTAACATGCCTAATAGTGTTTTATCTTTTAATTGATGGGATTACCAAAAGTATAGACATTTAAATCTTTTCTGGATTTTGGTTTTAATTCATATTAATTTATGTCATGGATAGGACAGCCATATGCACAAATACATGTTTTAACTTCACAGGGTGAAAATTGATGATGCTCCAGAGTCATTTTTTAAAATATGAGCCAGTGTTTTCTTCTATTCCCTATCAATAGTTAATAAGGTTTCAGAATAAATTGGCCATCGTAATGTGGCAGTCCTGGGAATCTGCATTAGTGCATCTTGGTTCTCAGAATCATTGATTCTCAGTATTGTAAAAGTGTTTGAAGAAAATTAAACCCACAGATTGAGGCTGTTCTGTAGCGAGTGAAGCCTACAACCTGGCTTCTTTAGTTCTTTAGACCAGTTGTTTCTAAACGTGACAGATACTCAGGAAGAAAGGATGTTACAGACTCAAACCAGGCTTGGTTAAAATGCACAAAAAAATGAATATCCTAATTTTTTTAATAGCAAAGGAGAGGAACACAGAAATGTCAGATTTGTTGGGATTAGGGAACGTGGCACAGGGGCGTGTTTTAGTAGCAGCAACAATTCTTAGCAAACCTTAGGAAGCAAGGAAAGACTGAAAAACAGTTGACTGTGGACCTGTCTCTTATTTTTGTGATGCCATCATTGGGAATGCAGCTTCAGTCCTCAGAGAAACTCTTGGAATGGGCTGAACAAATTTATGGGCATTTCTCACTTATCACGCATCCTTTCAAACAGAATGCTATTGCAGAGGCACTTGATAGTCCGTTTTCTCTGGCTAGACTTCTGAGTCTTACATTATGTGGGACAGTTTGAACAAAGAGAAATATTTAGAATTAGCTATGTAGTAGCTTTTTACAGAGGTTTATTTCTGGAAATTCTAATATCCTATGCTCCTTGGAAAATATTCAATATGAAATTTTAATCCAAATGTTCACCCACGAGTCACTTTTAATATTGCTTGCTTCCTTTTCTTTTCCTAGTAGAGGTACATTATCTGTGTTAATACTGAATTTTGTTTGTGTTGCATAGGAAACATTACCTTATATTAATGAATGGTTTGAGAACAATTTGTCTTCCTAGTTCCATGCCAAAATATTACACTGTATAAATATTGTATTTGTCTCAAATGACTTTTATCTTTTAAAACTTTTTTCTCCCTTATTGAACTCTATTCAGTACCATCATCAAAACTCACCACAGAGCATCTTTGTAAATATTAAATCTGTGTAAATTCCTGTCTAGGATACCGGTAGGTTATTTTGTCATCTTGAAAGTAGGACATTATTTTCACCAGAGGTCTAGATGTGCCAAAATGCTAATTTTTAACATGCTGAATGGATCCTAATACTGAAAATTATCATGAATATTATCATGAATCAAATTATATTTTCTCATAATGCATAGATATGTCAGGATGGAGCAATGTATACAAAGAGATTAAACCCAAAGTTCTACCACAATGTCAAATAAACAATGTTTAAGTAAGTGTGTGTGCATGTTTATATTGTATGTATGTGGTTTTATAGCTCTTCCCAATTATTAATACTGAATAAATGTTATTTTGGAGGAATGTATAGCAAATTTATATAAAGTGTCCACATATTTCATGGTTAGTTTTATTGAAGCTGGAGGGAAGGAGCAATATGTACTTAACAGGGCATTCCTGTTTGAGAGAGATTTATCTAAGATACACAAGGCAATAGGTTATTGCAATAGAAATGGAAGATATAGCATGCAAAACACTCCCTTCCTTGCAGTGTTCTTGCGAGGCTTTTCAGCTTGGTAGTTAGGAAGTTGGGCCCAGGAGTCATATTTTGGCTGTACCATCTTAGATATTGGTGAGCTTAGGCAACTTCTCTGTGCCTCAGTTTTCTTTAACATAACATAGGAATAATAAAAATGCCCACTTCCTAGGGTTATTTTGAGATTTAAATGAAGTAAGGTGAGAAGTAAAACAGATGTGTAAAGTATTTAGAAGAGTGTGTGTTTCAAGAAATGTTAGTTGTTATTATAAACTCTAAGCACTAATAGTCCTGAACCTAAAACATAAATAATCCAATGAAAATAAAAATCTATGTATGTAAAATATAGGGTAGATGGGGATAGTGAATTGTGGCAGAAAGTAAGAAGATATGAACTAGCATGGAACATAAAGTGAGTAGGAAGATAATATGTTGTATTATTGCTTAATGAATGTTTGAGAATATGATCCTTAAACAAGAATAAAGTATTTTTAAAAAGAGGTTTTAGGCGAAGGATGTTTTGGTTTTAAATTTATAAAGCATATTAATGTAAGCCAATATGAACAGTGTGCTCTGGGCTAGAACTTCTCTGCGCTTTGCTCTGTAATTATTTTTATTTTTACAAATAGCTTTATTAAAGTGTAATTTACATACTGCTAAACTCATCAAATTTAAACGAAGTGATTTCCAGCAAATTCATAGAGCTGTGCAGCCATCACCACAATTCAGTTTTAGAACATTTACATCATCACCCTTACCCACTCAACCCCTGCCAAAAGAAAAAAAAAAAAGAAAGAAAGAAAGAAAAGGTTTTCTTATGCTCATTTGCAGCTAATCCCTCTTATGACTCCCAACCCCTGGAAACCACTAATCTGTTTTGTGTCTGTGTGGATTTAAATCTTATGAATTTTCTATATAAATGGAACCATAGAATATGTATTCTTTTAGGTCTGGCTTCTCTCACTTTGTATAACGTGTTGAAGTTTTTCCATATGGTAGTATGTATTGGTAGTTCATTCTGTATTTTTTTTTTTTTTTTTTTTTTGCTGAATAGAATCCCATTGTACAGGTATATCACATCTTTTATCCATTCTATAATTGATAGACATTTGGACTGTTTGTAGTTTTGGGCTATTATGAATAGTGCTGCCCTAGGGTTGATGCACAGATCTTTGTATGAACATGTGTTTTCATTTCTCTTAAGTGTAATTCTAGGAGTGGAATTGCTGGGCTGTATACATTTATGTTTAACATTTTTTTTGAAAACTACCAAATTTTATTCCAAAGTGGGTATACAATTTCACATCCCACCTGCAATGTTCAATTTCTTTACATCCTTGCCAACATTTATTGCTGTCTGTCCTTTTGATTGCAGCCATTTTAGTGGGTGTGTGGTGGTATCTCATTGTGGTTTTAATTTCATTTTTCTAATGATGTTCAGGATATATCCATTTGGTTTTTCTTGAGTGCCAGCAAAATAGGGTTTTATTGTTTAATTTGCTGTATTTTCAAATTAATTCATTTTGCTGGTCTCCAAATACTTAGGGTTTAGATTTTTAGTAATTATTTTGAAATACTCCCTACCATACCAGAAGTGTCTAATTGCTTTAACATATTTAATCCACATTCATTATATTGATGGTAATGGTGCTGAGAGACCACAGGATAAAACAGACTTTCCAATATATTGTGTGGAACTAATGTAATAAGTCACTAAGACCTAATCTAAGAACTTATGGCAATGATCTGGAGCCCATTTATGTAAGAACAAGGAAGATTGTTGTTAAGTCATAACATTCAAAATTAAATTTGGTGACATGCAATATTTTTCTTAAAAGATATAGTTACTTCCTAGCACAAATTTATTAGGAATATGTGTTGTCTTTACAAGAGAGAAAGGAGATATATTACTCTCAATCTAAATGAATCAAATTGATGCTAAAATTGTCTGTTTTGCTGCCCAGCTTCCTTTATCATACTGCAAACAGTAAGAAATCTTCCAACACAGGTTGTTCTGCTAAAAGCCAGAAAGATGTTTTCCAGCATAGGAAGTTACTATATTTCCCTATGGGCTTTGAAGTTTTTTTTATTTAGCAGAAACTAGGAAAAATGTGAAAACTGAGTGTTTGAAAGAAGAGGACATTGGCTCTTTTGTATCTTGAGATTTATCAGGGAGGCCAAGCAGGAGGGGCTGGGAGGAGGAGGTGAGCCTCAGCCTTAAATGGCTCCATCTGGGTAAGACAAGATAGCTAGAAGTGGCATTTCAGTCAAATAGGTAAATACCTCATTACTTCAGGAAGTGGCATTCCCCAGTCAACACTGGGGGCCAGATGTAACAGACCTCAGCCAGGGGTGGTAGTGTAGGAACTACTTAGAAACCCAGGGAGGCTGACCATTGGTATAAGAGGTCTGTCTGTGTAAGCACAGACACAGCACCTGTCAGACTGTAGATCCCTTTGCCAAAAATCATTTTGCAGAAAACCAGTTGATTGAAAGATCAGTTTGTCAGGTGACCATTTGATCAAATTTAACATTTATCAAAAGCTCATATTGAGAAATAGTCCTCTTGAATTTATTCAATTAGTATATTTAACTCTAGCCATATTTTAAATAATGTTCAATTAATTTAAATGCCGAGGGTCATTAGGGTCATTCGGTTTTCCTATGAATATGTTCGTGGCCTATGGGTTCATAAGAAGAGTATTCATATTTAACATTCTTGATCACATTCAAGTAAAATAAATTCTTGAACATATTCTCAATAAGAATGTATACACATTAATTTATTATATTCAAAAAGAATGTTTCTTAAAACAAATTGTTATATTGATAAATTTATTAAATTCAGTGAATTAATAATTCAGAGATTTGCTTTTTCAAGAGATTGATTTTTGGAGAATTGATGTCTTCTGTGTGAGCTATGTGGTTGGGGGTGGGGTTAGGACTGAGATGGGGATGTTGAAATCTGGAGAATAGAAAACAGCTCTAGTTTAGATCATAGTGAGGGCAACCCAGGACACAGTGCCCATCCATATCTGGTGCCAGCCTGCAGGAAAAGGGATGCTATAATAAGCCTCAATGAATGGGGGCATTAGACCAGAGGCTAGTTATTTATAGCTTACTAAAGCCCAGTTGCTATGAAAATAAATAGTGAGTCTGGATCTGTAGAAGATTAAATGAGTTGACTCAGCTCTGGAAGAACTGGGGAAAGTGGAAGCTCTGAAAATGTGCATGAGTCTGAGAAGTCCCACCGAGCTGGCCACACTTAAATCATCCCAGACCACACACTATCATCTCTGCTTCCTTTAAGTCATGGATGACCCCAAGACGGGAAACAATTCAAGTATTAGGGTTTGGCAGAGGCTGTAAGCAACCTGCTTCTATACAGATTTCTTTCCTTGGAAGGAAGCGACATTTTCCATTGCTATTTTGTTTCAGTCCCTGGCAGTGAATGTGGAGCACTGCACTGGGCACACTGAAGTAGGTTACAAGGCACTTGCTGACTAGACATTATAGATGGACTCTTGAAAACTTGTCATTTATGGCCTTTTCCATGACAAAGTTCTAATTTATATTTTGTATGGCAAATTCCCCAGTACTCAGGTCCTGGATTCTACTTGCATGTGCTTGAGATACAGAGGTGCTACAGTCATACCTTGACCTTTGAGGAGGAAAAGAAGTTACATACAATAAATACCAATTGAGGCAACTGTGTAACTTAGGCCATGGGAACCTAAAAATTGGGCTTACATACCTGAGATAGAGAAAACCATAGCGCTCTGGAGAGAGAAGCTTTTTGAAGTCAATTTTGGAGACAGTATAGTGTATGAAAGAATTATGGACCATTGTATCTTAAGACTGGAAAAGACCTGAGGGTTACTTAGTTCCAGAGTTCCCATTTTTCCCAAATGTCTCATTTTTGAAATGAGAAAACAAAGGCAAAGAGCCTGACCAGTGTCACATAATCAGGGCTAGGGCTAGAGTCCAAATTCGGCCCAGTAACAGGAAAGCCAGCCAAGGTTCTGGGGCATATGAGATTTTATCTATAATTTCTTCTTTGTGTCATGGTAGCTAACATAGATAGTTGGAATTCCATCATCAGGACGATTATTGTATTTAGCAATGGAATACTATAGAGTAGTAATTTGTGCTTCTCCTAGGAGGAAGAGGGGTGATATATGAGTAATTGCTGACTCTCCATCTCTCTTACCAGCATCTCTTACATGCTTACCCCAAATGGACATGTAAATAAACTATAGCCTCAAATGCATATTATTTGTTTTGTGAGTTTGGTTGTGCACATGCCTGTGTTTTAAGAAATACTATTTCTTAAAAGATATGAAATGTTTCTTAAAATATATAGTGCATATTGAAGCCTGTCGGTTGTATGTGGGTCAGTCTGTGTCTGAGGACTTGATATTTAGATGTT
Organism: Cynopterus sphinx; assembly: GCA_030015415.1. NCBI lineage: Eukaryota > Metazoa > Chordata > Mammalia > Chiroptera > Pteropodidae > Cynopterus > Cynopterus sphinx. Next base: position 20,217,996 of record CM057380.1, read on the forward strand.
ATGTAAGAAAGTTATTTGCTGAAAAGAAACTTGAAATATGCCTGCTATAGGGAAGGGCAAGGATGAGTTTTGAGGTTATTCTACCTGGTTATCATCCCCAATCCCTGGGGATCCTTTGAAGATGGGAAATCCAGAGAAGGCATTCATATTTTTTGTCCTGGTGGTGAGTAGTAAAGCTTAAAATTCAGAAGAGAAGCTATTACCATAGGCATGAGTTCCCTGGGTACAAACTCATAAAATTTCAATAAACCAACAGTTTGTCCTTTTTTGATGACTCCCTACTCCTACCACATCTACTGGGGAAAGTGAGTAGGGAATGAAAAGAAGTAAAAGAGAACCCTGGAGTCTGACGCTCTGGGTAGAATCCTGACCAGACTGTTTACCAGCTGTGTAACTTTGAGGGAGCTCCTTTTTGATTTCTTTATTTAGCATCAAGTCTACACATGGAATATACCCTTAGGAACTGTTGAGGGCCAGACATAAATTCAGAGACCTCCATTGCAGTAACTTTCACAAGTATCTCCAACTTTCTGACTTTTTGGTGCAGATAAGGGGAATGACAAATACTAGTTGAATGAATGCATGAATAAATACGTATTTAATGATCAATAAGCACCTAGTATGTGAAAGTTCATTCAGACTTTTAGTTGCTTTACCTCAATTCCCTGTGAGGTGAGGATTTTTATTTTCCTTCTTTGTTGAGAAAATTGAGGGTCAAAAAGGTTGAACTATGGTCATAGATCAGAACTAGAAAGTGCCAGCCTTGAAGCACCTGGCTCAGACTCCAGAGATCCACAATTACAATTTACACAACTGTGAAGAGCTAGACATAGTTTCTGAATACCCAAGAATACCTGTCTACTTTTATTTGCAACCATATAGGCTCAGCCTGACAAGTTCCCACCCAAAAGATCCAGGCCTGACCTCAATAGGAATACTCTAAAGAGAGAGGAGATGAGTGCTGTCTCAAGGTGAAAATCTGTGATCAGAGGAATGGGCTGTTAATACAGATGTTTTAAAAGAGATCAGGATTCCACAGTTGAACCTGTATTTATCTCCTTTGACTACATAGGGAAGTCCTGTGTAGTGTAAACCATTCCTTAAGGTACCACTCATCATCCCCTCAGGAATGACCACATTTCCAACTTTGAATCTACCTAGGGCTTGCCTTAAAGAGACTGTGCATTCTATAGGAGTAAGGTATCCCTCTGAAAGATGTTGCTGAAGAAAACACAGGATTAGGGACAAAAAAAGAAGCACAGCCAGTGAAGATTTAATCATCATGGAGCTGGGAAGATTTAGTCATCTAAAATTGTTCTTGCAAAGGCGTTTTCAATTTAAAAAGTTAAGAATTTCTGAATAGGAGAGTCTATAATTTAAAAATATTATAATAATTTATGTATTTTCCTCCTATTAGTCTGGGATAAATTCAGCATTTCTCTTTTGGAAGAAGGGTTAAAGATATTTTTCTTCTCTTTTCTCCTTTAAAAGAAATATCTAAGAGAGTCTCAGGATTATGTTCACTATATGTTCAATTTTAAAATATGTAACTGAATGTATATAAACAATACCTATTCCTGCAAGTTCTGAACAGAAATTTTATTCCAAAATGAAATTTGGAAAGCTCCTGGTAAGTGTTGGGATATGCTTTCTTTCTTTTACCCTTTCTGCAGGGTGAACTATTATTCTTTTTAAGGCTCACAGTGAAAGCTGTGATGATTTTAGTTCTCACTTTGGCAGAATTAGCTGTGCCTATAGCACTTTTGCGCAAATCATGGTAATCAATCAACTTGAGATATCGTCCTTATCTGTGCCCTCTCACCTTTCCTGATCTTGGAGTTACTTGAGAGCAAAAGCTTAATCTCATTGCCTTTAAATATTAGTGTCTAAATCCTGGGCTCAATGAATATTTGTTAGTGAGGAATATAGGCCTAGTCAAAAGTACCCTCACATTCCCCCCATGCTACCCAACATCAAAAATCAGTAACCTATCATACACTCAAACCTGACTGGATCCAAGCATAGGTCAGATCTCATCTCATGTCTCCTTCAGTTTTGGTGCAGTAGGAATCAGTAAGCCTAAATGAATTCCCTGGTTCAATCATCTACTACCTCTGGATGTTTTATTAGACTTCAAAAAGCTGTCTCTTGTTCCCCATCATGGGAATGGTGGCAAATAAATGGGACTGCATCTGAAGAACCAAGGCACCTTATAAGAGAGTGCAGTATTGTCATCACATCAAGCAAGCTCCCGGCACTCTCTGAAGTGCTGAAAAATCTATCCTGAGAAGAAAAAACAACCTGAAAATATTTTTGTTCTACCTGTGCTGTTTTCTGTTATTAAACCCTACACATCTTATGAACCCCTGTGACATGCCTCTAGAAAAAATAAAGTGAAGGATAAGGCAATGAGAAAAAAATGAGCCTGAGCTTTGATTTTTGTAATTTGTTTCAAGGTGCAGAAGTATTTAAAATAAAGAAAAGAAATTATATTTTCCACCTGTTTTGAATTGAGTGGAGGAAAGCACACTGATGTGTGAACCATATACATTTTAAAAAATACTGTTTTGAAGGGTTGTTTTGGAAAATTATATTTTAGTCAACTTATCTGGAAAATTCCAGTAATTCTATGTTACTTTACATTTAAAGTACATTTGCATTTAGTTTTTCTCATCTATAAAATTAGTCATAGAAAATTAACTGTAAATTGCTGAGTAAATAGCAATATTTCAAAGTATATGTACTCTTATGAACTGTAGTTTGTGGGGAAAGTATCAATTTGGAATCCAATTTTCCTCTTTTGTATCAAGAGAATTTCAAACATTTTATCTTTGTCTCTGTCTCTTCCTAGTTTTCTACTGCATTCCAAGCCCTTATTTCTGAAATTTCTGAGTTTCTAAATACTCAAGCCTCAGATTATTCTTTTATCTAAGGACTAATTTAGGAATATCTTTCTGTACTCACTTTGGAAGCACATATGCTAAAATAGAAATAACGTTCTGGTACCTTGGAAGCAGCATTCAAAAAACACAGCCCTCGGTTCTCCCCCTCTGCCCCCACCTGACCACAAGGCACGTGGAACTGACAAGCAGGAACAGGGGAAGGCAGATCATAATTTATTACTTACCATCCCCTGACTCTATTCTACCCAACTATGTTGCCCTGAACTTGACTCCAATCCACCAGTGTGACCTACAGTTTGACTACATTAGCATAGAACTGTATCATTCATGGCACAGATGGAGAAAGAGCAGAATTCTTCCTGATGAATTGACCACTATTAGGAAAACCAGGATCATTGTTAAGCTGAGAGAGTGGTTGATACCAAGATCATTCATTCATTTACCATTATGGAATATTAAGTTCACACCAAGCACCATACAAAACTCTGAGAAACTCAAAGATATAAAAGATTCAGTCATAGTCCAAATGTGGTGACAGACATATAATTACAAAAGCACACACAAGCAAGATAGAGAGAGAAATACATTTAAAAAGGACTAGAGGAAAGAACAATCACTTATGCTAGAATGCATCCAAACTTATTGAATTTACCTGGGAAATGGGTCGAAATCATCTTTGGAAATTACCCTATCTTCTGTTAGTCTTCCCAATCAGAGATAAGCAAGAGAAACACAGGGTCTACTGGGATCATTATTTATAAAAGCAAATAGTTTGTAGATCTTTTAGTGGAGACTGGGTTTGGATTGGCATTAACATTGAGTTGGGAGTGGGTAGGATGGTATTTCAGTTGTTAGTCTTTCTAATTTCTTCTTTATAATAACATGATTTTGGCAGTAACAGGTGAGAAAAAAATGAATCTCAGCTATTTAAATAACTTTAAAATACAGAAGCTATACAGTAGCTCTACCTAATAGCACTTTTTGCAATGATAGAAATATTCTGTGACTTCATTTTCAATGAAGTGACCACTAGACATGCATTCTTGAGCTCTTGAAATATGGCTAGTGATACTGAGAAAGTGACTTTTAAATTTTACTTAAATTTAATTAAGTAATTTAATGTGGCCAGTGCTATATTATTGGACAGTGAATGTTTAGAACATAGAAGACCTGGTCCCAGAAAATGAGATAAAATGGCCAATTTAGAATAACAACTAAATTAACAAGTGTGAGTTATTTTAGAATACAATCGAAAAGAAAGGGCTGAAACCCAAACCTAAATGTTATAGATATGTAGATGTTCATTGACTAGCATTAATCAATCAGCTGTCAGAGACCTTATGATAATTGTTTTCTAATGAGCATTCTAACTCTTCAATGGGTAGTTTCTGTCAACTAGTTATCCTTCAAGCTGACTCCTCCCTTCTTTGATTTGTAAAAAGAGTAATTGTTTTATTACATATTTCAAGTCTGAAATATATTTTCTGATTAGTAAATCTATAATTCATATATGTAAAAATATGAGAAAGAAATTTTAAAAATTGGAAGAGTTTATTTAGTAGGAAAGGTGAGTGCTGAAATACTAACCTGCTAGGAAGGTAAAACAGACTTGAATATTGAAATACTGACCAAAAAAAAACAAGTAAATAATACTCTTAAGAAATGACTTATACTTAGGATATGAACAGAAGGTAAAGAAGTAGGTTTGGGGAAATATCTTTAAAATAAGGTTGTTTAGTAATTTCTAGAAGAAAACTAAAATCTACCTAAAAAATCATGTACTTTGTCAAGTAAAGATAATGTTGTTCAAACCTTGCTGTATACAACCAAAAAAAAAAAAAAAAAAGAAAGAAAGAAAAAAGGAAAAGATATGGGAAAGCAGGAAATCATATAAAGGTAATTTCTTGACAGGAAAATGTAGCCAAGAACTTTAAAACATTTATTTAATATTTGAAAGTTATATGTGTCTTGACTGTTAATACTTTTCCCGATTCCTGGCTCAGATAGCGGCAGCTGCTATCAAGAATTATAAATGTGCCACTATTATGTATCTAGTTTTCAACCTAAGTTTAAAGAGTCCTGATGTGCTTAGAATTCTGTAAGATTCTTACTGAACATTTCATTCCAAGTAGATTTATACTTTATGTTGCCCAGATGAGTTTCAGCTTATAGATCATATTTAAAATTTCCGTTCAGATCAACCTCCATTTCTTATTATAGAATCTTTGTTTAGTGTGAAAACAATGTAACTTGTCATTTTATAAGACAGGTAACTTAGACACTAAAAAAGTTAGGTAGCCAATTAATTGTCAAGGCGTACTAGAGGTCACATGTTATTAGTTTTTATTATTAAGGAATTTATATATTTTAAGACAAAACTAAAGAAATAGTATTCTTAATTATAAATATATCTACTCAAATATACATAACATACATACATATGTGTGTGTACATATATATATACAAAATGTTCTTTTGCTTTGTGAATTTTAACTTACTACACATGGGAGGCTTAAAACGTTTCTGTCTGTAATAAGTTGACATGATTACTCTATTACTCTTTTTGCTTCAAAGTCTCTCTAAATCTAAAACTTACTGTGAGTCAGTTTAGGAGGTATCTATCAAATGAAACATTATATAATTTGATGGGGTGTCACATTCAGAAGTTTTAAAAATTGAAATTATATCTTAAGGTAAACAAAATATCATAATTCTAAAAACAATTTCAAATAAAACATGATATAAATAAATACTTTTAAGAATGTAAATTTTAAAATCAGATTTTTATTATGTATGTAAGGACCACACAGGGATGAGAGATTCTTTCTCTCTTTCTTTTGTCTTTGTCAACCCCTGAAGTCTTCATCAAACATTTCCATTAGCCTGAGGCAGGGAAGGAGACAAGTGAAAAAATGAGAATTATTTATTCTGTCAGTTCCTTCTTATTTTAAAGAATATGATTTTTAAAAAGATCACTAAACATTGAACTAGCAGATATGATCTTGAGTTTAAAGCTTATAATAACACTAGCCATGTAACTTGGGCGTCTTCCTGCTGTTCTGTATGTCCACTAAGAGTGATGGGGTTAGGGAGGGCAGTAAAGGTTCATTAGCTAGAGATTGCATTTGAAATGGAAGCAAATTCAATCTCCATTGTTTAGGAAAAGTAGAGAGTCAAGCTAGGAAGACCAATCACATAAACCAATTTTATGGTAAGGTGTCTGGTAAAGAACAGACTCATAAATGAAAAAGCAGAGAGAGAATCAGATTCTAAGATAGCGTCTGAAATGTTCATGTCAAGAGAAGGCTGGCAGCAAAGGAAGGATGAAGGCTCATATAATCGATCAGACACTGGATGTTACTGCATGTGTTTTATGCTGAATCCTTCTAAAGAATGAAGTATATCAATGAGTCAGAATTGGCTCTACTGGCTGGTAAAATTTTCAGCAATCTTGAGAGCCAGTTGTTAAAAAATTAAATTATATAAACTTACAGTAAGCTAAATATATTGAAGACAAAGATAATATTTAGAACTCACCACTTTCTGTTTAATTATATTTTGTTATTGTATATGGTCTTGAAATTATTTACATCCATTGTATTTATATTTTGGAAATACTATATAATGTGCTACTGCACTTCTCTGCCTAACTCTCTATTTGGTGATGTTACATTGGTAGCTTGAAGTCAGCCATGGTAGGGGTATTTATACCAGGGAAGTCAGCAAATGCAAAAAATTAGTACTTAGGTTTTTTTGTCCTTTGCTTTGCTTTATTATTGCCTAGACTTAAGAAAGTAATGGAGAAAATATTAACTCTACACATTAGAATTGGAAGTGTTTCTACCTATAGCCATTAAATTGTAAAGAGCACAGAAAATTAAAAACTATTATCTTATTCAAAAAAAAAGATTTGCTTGTATCATTGGCAAACAGAAGAGAAAATATGTGTTGGTTAGACTTTCATCTTTGTCATTAATGTATGAAAATATTATCAACATTCATATTGGAACTACATGCAATTTGCAAGTTTGCAACTATATACCTTGGCTATGGTTTTAAAATTTTGATAAAAATCAATGAAAGCATGCTGTGAGAATTAAGTGGCTTTGTGTAATATACAGTAAAGAGTAATGTCTATTTTAATATTTTTAAATTGTGCACTACATATACTATATATCAGTAAAATTTATAGGAAACGTGTGTGTGCGCGCGCGCATCCGCACATGCGCCTAGGTGTATATATTTCACACCAGTGAAATATTCATCTCATTCCATTTTACTTATTTCTCAAAGCAGATAAAAACATCTTCAGTAATTGTCTAGAGGGAAGATGAGATTACAACTCATATGAAAGTTCTTTATACCTGGTTAAGAGCTATACAAATAACAAATAATTAAGAAAATTAAAGAACCTTTTTCCTTCTGATCCAGACTTCTTAAAAGACTTTAAAAGGAAAGAATCTTTACTCTTTGAAATAAAAACTCACTGAAAGTTGCTTGTGGGAGTAGGAAAATTGTGTCAATTTCATCAATCTCTAATATTTTTCTTTCTTATATTTGGCCTTTTATTTTAAATTAAAGCAATAGCTCATTTAGAATGGTTATTTCTATTTGTATATTAATTAAAAAATTATGGTTTCCCAAAATCCACAGCAGTGAACAGAAAGCTTGAATGTAATTAAGAAAAAAAAAGAAAAGAAAGAAAGACAGCTCTTAAAAGAAAGAAAGAAAACATCATAGGCTAATGAGGTAAGCACACTCTTAATTACTAAAATTGAAATTTGGCTGAAATGACAAGTTTAAAAGCCCAACTATTTCTATATGTGCTCTTGGAGGTTAAAATATTAAAAGTGGCCATTACTCATCAATGTAGAAACTGACTCAAGGAAGCTATACCATTTGTTCAATGATGCTCACAGTTACTGCCACTTGATTGACTTGACAGGTGGAAGAATGATTAGATCAAATCACCCTTGCAAGGTTTTCACCATTTGTTCAGATTAAAGTATAAAATGATGTCTCGTTCTGTTCATAGAGTGAGGCTTGACTCCGGTAAAAATAAGAAGTGAAGGAAGGGATCTACAACTGGGGCAATTTTTCTTATTATCTTAATGTAATGTAGATTAGCGGTGCTCAACCTAGGTTTCTCATTGGAATCATTAGTTTAAAAAATATTGATTAATTTGGTTGGTCTGAATTGGGGCCTGCCTATTGGTATTTCCTAAAAAAAAAACCCCTCACACAATTTTAATGTTCATAAGGGTAGAGAACCACTGGTAGGATTTAGGATGTTTTCTTTACTAGATACTTCTCCAGAAGTAAGGCTCATTAAACAAAAGTCAAAACTTGTATTCATAATGTGAATATCTTATGAGAGACTCAGGCTGCAATGATTTTTTTCTCACCTTTTTATAAAATTATATTCCTCATGTAAAAATTGAGCTTAAGAAGCATTGAAGAGTGAAACAGTGCTAATATAAACTTAATATTTTTAAGATAAGAAAGCCAGTTTTAACCTATCTTTTACCACAAATATTTAAAAATTGCCATTTGTCATTAAATTGCCAGTGTAATAAATACCACCTTTGTCCTTAGATTACTAGTATTGGACTCCTTTCTAATAATTCTGTATCCTATCTTGAACCCAAATACCTCCTGGAACTTAACTCTCCACACTGGCATCCAGATCCTGCAGAATGTTTGCAGAGTTGTTGGCAGCTTTCCTCTGGCCCAGAGATAAATGGTCCATTTACCCAGGTATGGCTGTTAGAAGTAATTAAGGTATGGCCTGAGGTATCTTGGTGGCATTCTTTGAAAGTACTTGCCATTTGACAGCTGAGTTATTTTTAACAGAGAGCAGGAAAATAACTATTATAAACACCTAAGTCACCTCCACACACCAATTTGAAGCACAATTGATTTTACTGATATTAATTTAACACTATATTAAAATTCTTACTATGTGATATACATACATATCTAAAGCTTTCTCTGCTTGATGCTTCTATATTATTATAATCATGTACATGTGTGAATAGTTTTACATATTTGAAATTATTAATATCACAGTATTGAATTCTCATAGCAGTCCTATGAGCTTACTAAGGGCCAGAGAGGTTGCATTACTTGCCTTAGATGACATTTCACGTGATAAGTAGTGATTGTGCCAATGGACAATCTAGGGGAAGGAAAGAGAGTCTTTTTATCCTTCCCAATACTCTTCATTTGTGCTTCCAAAGCCACTTCAGCCTGCTCTCCAATGCAGGCCAGTGAGCTTAACATCACTTTACATAACCAGTGAGTTAAACACCACTTTAGTATGTTCTCTTGATGGCCCTTCTACAAGATTGTCATTCTGATGTTTCTGCCTAAAAAATCCTTGATGATGCATTACTGCATTCTATTGAATCAGGTGACCTCATTTCTGAGCGATTCCTGCCTGAGTGATTACTGCAATGAATCAGAAATTGTAAAACTACCTCCCTAAGGTCATGGAATTAAGTGAAATTCAGTTAAGTGTTTTACACATAATTTTAAATATCTAAGAGAAATGTAAAGCTACTCAGTAGACTTGAGGAAATATATCTGGGATAGCTATCTTATTTTTTTATTATAAGATTGTAGAGATGAAGGAACTATATAAAGAAGATAGACTTTGGTGTCTGATAGATCTTTTTCTGGATATATTCTCTTCCCATTTTGTGTGACTAAATCTTGCTTGTCCTTCAGGTATCAATTTAAATACCTGATACTCTACAAAGCCTTTTTTTTAGAATCCCAGTAATGCACTCTTATTTTACTCTACTTATTATATACTCACTTATTTAATTTTTCTATTTCATATTAGGAATTAACTCTATGAAGGCAGAATGTCTGTTTTGTTAACTGCACTATCACTAATACCAAGTATAGTACCTGGCACCTAGTATGCACTTAAAAAATAGCTGCTGAATGAATGAATAACAATGAATGAATGAATAAAAATCATCTCAAGTGTGTTATTCATTATGCATTATATGCTGAAATAAGTATTTGATATACATTATCTAATCTTCAAAACATCAGTTTTATTATTTCCCTATATTATCAGTGAAAATACAAGGATACAAAAAGAGACAAGACCAAACCCAGAGCTGCCAGTTTCCAAAGCCCAAGCTCCACCTATAACATCCTGTAAAAGCCTAGAGTGAAAATACATTATAACCTATGATTTTAACAAAGGATATTAAATATTATAATGAATAGATGCTGGTAAGATACTGAATGGACTTTTTACACTAAAATACTATGGATAAATGTGTTTGAGTCCCAGTTTTGCCCCATATAGCTGCATGATTCATGGGGGAATGAGGCTGGTTCAAGAATTATCTTTCTTCAAAGGATGAAATACAAAACACAATGTCAGTTTCTGAAATTCTTAGAAGTTTTTTTTTCATTTTATTATCATAATTGCTTAGAATTGGTGACTATCATAAATTGATGACTTGTTAGTAAGTGGTATTTACTGGTTGTTTCAAAACTATTCTGGCTTTAAAGATAGTGTCAGTGAACTGAATTTAGATTTCTAAATCATGGCTTAAGATTTAGGAAAGGGCTCTTGAATAGACATATAGTCATAAATGCAGAGTCCATGTTTGCCCAGTGGCAAGGCAGTTTTTTTGTTTTTTTACCAGTGATTTTGCTTGAAGTTATATTCAACTATAAAGTAAATTGTCTAGCATATTTCTACCTTGTTTTGTTGACACTGATCTCACAGAATAAATGAGGCAAAAAGGAACAGCTCCTTAGCATCTAAATCTGACCAATAAGGAGAAATGATTGGCAAAATTGCTAAATTTGGACCATAGGAGAAAACTAATGATTTATCCCTAGAATGCATGCTGTCTGCAATGACAAGTTTAGACAGAGTAAACTGTTATACTTTTAAACTTTCAGAAGGCAAATTTGAAAAATACATATATATGAGTGTCAAGGCCATAATTCTAGCTATATAATCATAAATGATCAAGTTAAGGAAGAAGATTTTACCTTATAATTCCATAGAGGTCAGGTCAGGCTTAAAGAGAACCTATAGAAAAAATGACTCATTGACAAAGATGGAATGATTGGTTTAGGAAGGCTAAATTAAGAAAATTATCTGTGGCTTATGAAAATAGTTAAGGGCATCAAAGAGGACCTTTGGAAACATGTTCACATCAGAACATCGAAGAAAGGGATAGGTCCACTTCTTACAGCCAATGCCATTAAGGCAAGGAATGATGCAGAAAAGCAGAAATTCTCAGTCTTATTTCTTTATGTATCCTCCATAAAGGAATTTTAAAACATAAACAATTTGTGAGGGTAAAGGAAGTACAATTTAAAAGAAGACACAATAGGAGAGAACCTTGGTGCGAGATTTCTCTCTCAAAAGAATTGCACTTGAAGTTGCTAGGAAAAGTTGCTGTATAAACATGACTGATGACCTTTAAGCAAATGGGAAATCGAACAGTAGAAATGTGCAAATGTTTTTCATTTTTCACATGTGAAGAAGTGAAATCAATAAACTAGACAAGTGATATTTATATCTATTCCTGAAAAGTTTCTAAGATCTAGTGATGAAAGTTTGAAAGTCAAGGAAAATAAATTATAAGACAATGACACATTATGAGTTCACTAAGATTGTCTTATTAGACCAACTCCTTTCTTTCTGGTGGCTACTGGACTTATTACTCTATCCTCTGTGGTCTAAAAGTGCATTGTTTATTCTCTGCCTGCTTTTTTCTCACTGACGCGTAGCCTTCAGTGAGAGTATACCTTTCAAGGTGTGTCCTTGAACATCTACTTTCTACACTTGGCTATGAAGGCAAGGAGCTTATATCTTTATATCTGTAGAGTTTCTATATTTATTGAATAAACAAACTAATTAACAGCAGATAAAAATGCATTAGAAAATTTTATATTAGTATTTCGTTATAGTATCTCATAATATTCTAATGATATTTATATGAATAAGAAGGAGGAAAAATATATTGATTGCCAGGGCAACTAAGGAGATTAATGACTATTGGAACCCAAATACTAAAGGTGTTTTTTAAGTAAACAAAAATAAACAAGGGGACTTGTTTCGAGTAGTGTGCATAAGGCCTCTATCTTTGGCCCTGTCTTGCTCCACATTTTTAATTAATAGTTGGATAAAAATAAGAAGGGTGACAAATCATGGGTGATATAAATTTGGGAATGACATAGAAATCAGGTTTCAGAAAGAATTAGCATTGAAAACATTTTCCAGTCGTTTTGGAAAAGGCTATTGAAGATAATGAAAGAGTAAGTTAAATGGAAGAGAAATTGAACCCAGATATAATTGGGTCCAAACAATAGACCACAAATGTACAAAATGGCTAAGCAGCAGCATGAACAAAGGGCTTAAGGTTGCTAAACACCCATGTAGTGACATATTGGCTACAAAGTAAATATATATGATATTAAGATGCATTAACAGTATAGTTCATAGAGTAAAGGAAAAAAGACAGCTTGGATATTCATTTGATTCTGGATTTTACATAATTAAAGGGCTATGGGTTACTATGGGTTTCTCATGAGGAAGGTTGAGGTAAGTAACAATATTTAGTTAGAATCAATGAGAAAGGAATGTAGTGTGAATAATTAGATAACTATTTTCCACTGATGTAACAGCAAGTGGAAGAGGTAATGAGTGGTTCTGGATGGGCCCAATAGTCAGAGCAGGATGTGGTGAGGGGCCTCAGGCAATGGATGCCTATCAGAACTATCTGGGCTAACTTTGTTGATTTTTAACTTCTTTAAATTAGTGAAATATAACACATTAAGGATAAATAGGTAGCACAAGAGAGTATAACTACTCCCTAAAATGAAAATAGACTATTGCCAGCATCCAGGGACCCCATGTGTACTTTCTTCCTTACTGTCTTTCTAAAGGCAGACACTGCCCAGACTTCTGTAATAATCATTGCCCAGCTCTTCCTTGTGGTTTTAACATTTTTGTATGTATTCCTAAACCATTTAATTTAGTCGTGCCTGCTTCCTAGCTTTATTAAATACAACCATAGAGTCTGTGCTCCTTTTCTGTTTTTTTTTTTTAATTATATTTGCAAAACTCTTTCACATTTTGTATAGCTTTAGTTTGTTAAATTTTATTGTTTTTTGGTTTGCAGTTGAACCAGATTTTGAGGGGCTTGAAGCTTGAAGCTTATATTACTTATGTTGGAAAAATATGCTCTGTGCATGGTATTTCTTATGAAGATATCCAATAATTTATTTATTTTAATGTGGATGGTCTTTTGGTTATCCCTTAATGTTGGGGCTTACAAAAACATAAACATGTTTTAGAATAGCACAGTCCAGTAGAACTGCAGTGATGGAAATGCTTTATATTTTGCTTTCCAATACAGTATTCACCCTTTGGGTACTGAGCACTTGATTTGCAGATAACACAACCGAGGGACTGACTTTTAAATTTAAAAACTAATTGATTTAAATTTAAATAGCTACATGCGACTCATGGCTACTATATTGAATAGTGCATTTCTAGAGTATATACCCAAGAATGGAAATGCTGGAACGTGAGTCATGTATATATTTAACTTTTGTAGATATTGCCAAATTGCTTTCCAAAGTGCTTTTAAGAATTTACTCCACCAGCAGTTTATATGAGTTTGTATTGTTCCATAATCTCATCAGTTCTTGATGTTGTCAGATATTTAATTTTAGCTGTCCTTACTGATATTTTAATTGAGATTTCTAGATTATTAATGATGTGATATACCTTCATGTATGTTTATATCTATTTGCATTCCCTCCCATGTGAAGTACCAGTTTAAATCTTTTGCTATATACTATTAGATTGTCTGTTATTTTCTTATTGGTTTATTGGTGTTCTTTATAAATTACATATTCTAAATAACAGCCCTCTGTTAATTGTATATTTTTCAAATACCTACACACAGGAAGTTTTTTAAAAAATAGTGAAATCCTGCTCTAACCCCAGACCAATTAAATCAAAATGTCTGTGAGTGGCACCGGGGCATTTTTAAAGGTTCCCTAGGTTATAGTAGTTTTCCCATGTGAGGTGGATAGATTAGAATTTAGTGTAAGAAAATATTTGCTAACCATAAACTATTTTCTGAAGCCGTTATGATAGTGGATATGTGGATTGTCTCTGGCATCAGATGGTCTGTGTTTGCTCCCAGACTGGAGGAGATTGACGAGACATGACAACAAATGCAGTATGAGATCAGAGATTAGATTCTGGACCACAAAGAGGATACCAACAGCACAACTGACAAAATTGAAATAAGGTTTATAAATGAGTCATTAATTACTTGGTAATTACATTATGCTCCTGTAACATTTTAACATTAGTGGGAGCTGGATGAAGGACATATTAGAACTTTCTGTACTTTTGAAACTACTTTGAAAATCTAAAATTAGTTCAAAATAAAAAGTTTTAAAAATGTAGTGAGTTCCTAGGCACTTGAGCTCAGGTAAGGTGTAACCACTCAATAGGAAGTTATAGAAGAAATTCAAACCATAGCCAGGTGGTTCCAATACATAGCTTTTAAGATTTCCTTAAACTATGAGGTTTTTTAGAAAAGAACTTTAACAGAGTTCTTAGTTTAAAAGATGAATTATAGCATCCCATCTAAACTTTGATCGAAGGCTAATCCCCTTGCATTTGTGGAAAGTGAACAGGTAGACAGCTCAATTTTACTTCATTTCAGCAAATAATGAATGCTGCGAGCACCACAAAAATGTGTTATGAAATATTTGAATTAGTTTACATTTCATTTCACTTAGCTTTAACTTCCAAGACTTTAAATATTTGTGAACAAATTTATATTCATGGATGAGCTCTCAGCCATACTCCAAGTAGCCATTCTAAACTACACCACATATTTACACAAAGGGCTCAAACAATTCAAATCAGGTGGAAATTATATTCTTAAGTGAAGAAAAGCAGATTTCAAAACAGTACATGCAGTATGATTTATTTATTTTTAAGTAAAAATATATGTATGGGAAAGAGCCTAAAGTTTTATATGGTAAAATATAAAGAACTTGGTGATTGGAAATGAGTGTTTTTCTTTGCTAATCATAAATTTCTAATTTTTCTAAATAATTATATTACTTAATAATCATAAAACAATAAATGTTTTAAAAAAGAAAGCAACAAAACCATTTTCCAGGTCTCTGAACAATTAATAATGAATGAACCAATCCAGACAAATGGATGTAGCCAAATATAAAATATCTATACTCCTTACAGTCATTTGTCTTAGGATGATTGCCTCAAGGCTGCAAATGTGATAAATGAATTTTTCTCCTATGGTCACTTCAGTTAAACTTGCAAAAATTACCCAGCAAAAAAGATTAATAAGCTAACAAAGTCACACGAAACACTAACATCTTATACCTGATTTAATTTTCTAATAGTTTTTTTTTTTAATGATAAGAAAAGATGCATTTTTTTTTTTTAGGGAGAGGAAAGAGATAAATGTATTGTTCCCCCCACCCCCAGTATTATTTCACTTTATGTGGCATATATTAAAGGGTTAATTTAACCCTGATCTTTAAACTAGTATCCGTCTCCTATCTATTAGACACTAAGGCAGTACTCCTTAAATTTACATCTGAACCAACTGGGGGATTCTGATTCAGTAGGTCTTGTATGGGACTTTGATTCTGCATTGGGGCTTTGTTAGAAATGCAGAATCTTGGACCCTACCTCAGATCTACTCAGTCACAATCTATGTTTTGACTAGATTCCCATTTGACTTATTTGCACATTGGGTTCTAAAGAACTCAACATAGGCTAGTTCAACTTTTGATTTCTATGATTGTCTATGAAAAATAATATTTTTTAAAAATTGTAGAAATCAATGTTGCTGCTAAACTGTTAGCAAACAACACAACTTTGATTTGTAAAACTATTTTTAGATAGTTAAAATATTTTCCTTAAAATCAAAATAAAATTTCTTTAATTCTCAGGTGACTTTACAGTTAGGTCTTGTTGACTTATTCCACCTTATGCTAAGTGGTTTGTGTAGCTAATCAGATGTATTCACTTCCTCCTGCTTTGTCTCTTGTTTGAGAAGAGTTGTTTCAGAATCTGTTTTTCTACACTCTACTGATATAGTGGAGGACCTTTCTCCTTTTAGATGCTAAAATGATAAGAATATAGATGAGATTAAGTGGAGTAGTTACGGCATATCTTTATTTCTTATTTACAATAATAGATGAGTTTCTAGAGCTCTAAGACAACACATTAAAAGAAAAGCAAATGGAATCCATGGGTAATTCGATGAACTTAGTATTAAAAGAGAAAATTAGAGTGGTCACCCACAAGCCACTAAATTATTTTACAAATCCAATTTTCCTTATAAATGACAGAACTTTTGGATTCTAGAAAATCATTGTTTCATTTGAGCAACAGGCACACCATGGCTGCCATATCAAAACTTTGTAACTGAACAACTCTGACATTGATATTTTTCTGAACATTTTAATAATGAACTGCTTAGCATTCTACCTATTAGTGGTCCAAAAATAAGTGATCATGTGGCTAAGTTTAATACTGAATTTCAGTCTAATAAACACGATCAACTCTGATAAATTTTATTGGATCACATTAAAACCTGGTGAAGTCATTCTACTACTATCTTCATTACAATTTAACCTTGATCTGACACTCTCACTCCAGCCATGATGTCCAAAAAGATATATTAAGAAATTGTTTACTATCAAAGTCTAATATAAAAAATGAAGCAAAGCATATTATAAAAATAAAGAAGGGCTCACTAAATATATTTTAAATCAAACTACATTTTTTAAGCCTAAGAGCAAAGAACTGTTTAGCGTAGTCCCATTAGTTATAATTGATAAATTGAGCCTGCACATTTGAAAATATAACCATAGAAAATGAAAAGAGAAAGTTGTTTTCATAGATTTACTGCAGTGTCTTCTACAGTCTAATGTATCTCTGTAAGATGCATAAATCACCATTGCTTTCAGAACAAAGAAGGACTTGGAAGAAAAGGGTTAAATGAAAGTGCTTTTCAAATCAGTTCACCATCTACTCCTATGAAATAGCTGCTGATGAAGAACAAAGACCTAAATCCTGTCTTTGGTCTTAGAAAAATTACTCATAAACTTTTCAAGCCTAAATGTATTTTTGTTATAATGTTAACCTTAAAGGGAAAGTCATACCAATAACATCAGCCTGTGGCCTAAGGATTTCTTACTGTCATTTTAAAATTTATGATATTATTTAATTTCAGTTAGTCTGTGAAAGTAAAATATTATATTATATATCCCTAAATGTTGTATTATTTAATCTACCACTAATCATTTTTTCATAACCACCATTTTAGATCAGTTTCCTGAACTACTTGCTCTTCACAGACATTAAAATATTAACATTTAATAAGAAAATTTTTGTAGTGAAAAGATATAGAAACAATGTCTGATCTTCCATATGTTTCTAGGTAAGGTGAATTGTTTATGCTCTCTAAACTGCAACCAAAACTTTTTTACATGAGGGCTGTAAGTTGTGACATTTTAGATAATAATTTCTAATATTTTAACAAAATACATAAGAAAACAGTCATTCCTTTCTATTCAAAATAATATTGAGTGGAAAAAAAAGTCCCAGAAGACTAGGTGTACAGTAAGATACCATATTTAGAAAGCTCAAAATAAGCAAAACTAAACAGTATATTGTGTTAGAAATATGTTCATCTGCGATAAAACGATAACACAAAAAAAGCATGAGCAAGATTCAAAATAGCTATAATCCCCAAGGAGCAAGCATGAAGATGGGATAAGGCAGTAGCACACAAGATAGTTGCAAGTTATTGAGATGTACACACACACACACACACACACACACACACATGCAGATGTTCCATCATAAATATTACTTAATTTTTAAGTTCAAGGAAACAGAATGTTTAGACTATTCAGGCTCAAACTGATGAAATTTTAGGGATTCCCCTCCTAAGTGTGGTACCATATTGCCATAAAAATACTAAGCATCATGTCACTGTATTTTATAATTTATGACAAATATTTAGTGATGTTCTTCTCAGCTACCTAGTCATTTGGCAATATTAATAATTATTTTAATAATATAATTTTGTACATTTTATTATTCATCTTTAAAAATGATTAGAGAAAGACGAGTAGTTTTAATTAATCAATAAGAATAAAAGAAATCTCAGATTATTCTGCTCATATTCATAGTTGGTGTTATGTGGTCATTCATTGTTGATGTTGTATGGTCATCCAATGAATGCATTATTTCTAGTAGATATTTCTATAATTGTGATTTTGATTCCAGAGACTACGTGCAAGTGGACTTTGATTTCCATTAAAGCCTGTAGAAAAAGCTTCTATTCCTAGTAAATCAATAGTGTGGAAAGCAAGGGCTAATTATTAGATATGAGAGTTTGAAGAAAAGAATAATCTCATTAATATTATATTATAATTTCAATAAAATTCTAGGCAGACTGGAATCTAGGAGTGAGATGACATTAAAGTGCACATTCTTTCATGTTTATAAAACATTATAAAACCACTCTTTGATTTTTTCAAGAGATGGAATATTCAGCAGGGCTAGCAAAGACTCAGTTGCATATATTAAAATACAGCTCTTTTTTTTTTCCTTCCTGAGTACTAGAGGGACTAGTTGTAGCAAGATTAACAGGGAAGCTGTCTAGGGTAGTTGCAGCAGGACTATGCTCCTCACAACTAGTTGTATAAATAGTTGCCATTACATTAAAGAAAAGAAAACTTCTCTTTGAGATTTGTAGAATACTTTTTGAGTGAAGAAAAAAACCAAAACCTACAAGTTAACTAATTTGAAACAAGTTCTGAGGGTTTAGTCTGAATTTAGATAGATTACTTGAGTTGAAAATAGAATTCTCTCCCCTTCTCAAAGAGTTTGTTTAACTCAGCCAATCTCAAGACATAAAGATTTTAAATGAAAATGCAGAAGTAATTTAAAAAAATAAAAAAATCCTTCAAAAGACACCTTGAAATTCTTTGAAATAAAGTTTAGTATCATGGAAATTATTTGAGAAAAGCATAATTAGCCTTGGACTTAATTGAATGAAATAATCAACTGAACTTTTTCATATTTGGTCTCACTTTTAATTTCACAGGAAGAACAATCTTTACGGTACCTGACGAGGGGTTCTTTCTGATTTACTCCTGCACCATTCCCAGTCTGAAAGGTCTGGTTTCTGACTCTCTTCATGAGAAAGTCTTCTTTCTGGTCCTTCCAAAAATGTGGTTTCTTCATAGTGAATATCACCTTCTGTTTCTTTAAGGAGCAGTGGATCAATGCCCTTTTCATTGTGGGAATCCTGTTTAGCCTCTGTGATATCAGTATTAGTGCATTTGTTGATGCCTTTTAATGTGGAGCTGTCCAGAGAGGGCATAGTGCTGATTTCCACTTTTATGGTATTGAAGATTTTATGCGCATCTCTCTGAGAGTCTTTTATAGTGTTGCATTCATAGTTCATGAGATTGAGATAGGAAGTAGAATTTTCTTCATCATCATAGTAATCTTCATGTGCTATTTTATAAATCCCATAACTTCGTTCGAATGATAGATTGAATTCAAAACCTCTCCTCCTGACTAAGTAAAAACAAAAACAAAATGGTTGGGAAGGTAGATATGAACAACAGTCAAACATACATTGTAAGTAAAATTAGGAAAGTGCACTTAACTGATTACTATGACTATCAAAACTATATTTACTTCTTATCAATTATGCAAAGCAACTATACTTCACAAATTTAAGTCATCTCTTCACTCTAGGCCTAAATTTTCTCAGTTGTACAATGAAGGGCTTTAACTGCTTACAATTCCAAGAACTCTGCAGTCTTTAAAGCAGTTTTATGTAACAAAAATTTAATCGTAAGTTATAAAACTCTCCTTGTAGCTTTTTCAGTCTTTAAATTATCTTTACATTTCTTTATTTTGGGATAGAATATATTATTTCTAAATTTTATTTTGCTAGAAATTAGTTATTAAGTAGTCTTTAATATTATGTGAGTTATTCAGCTGACAGTACTGCCAAAGATATAACTGCTTTATAATATTCCTAACATATGTTTATAAATACATTAAAATTAGACATTGCTTCATTACAGTTTTTAAATTAAAAAAAATAACAGGTTCATTTTTGATACAAATAACTTTGGAATGAATTATTTTAAAAATCAATAGATTTACATCTGTGAACTAAAGCATTTTGCAACATATATAAACCTGACTAATTACAAGATAAATTTTGCAGGAGTGCATACAACTTTTTATGTATGTATGCATGTATGCATGTATTTATTTATTTATTTATTAAAATTTTTTTTTTAGGCAAGGCAACCCTTGGTTGATGTCACAAGGACCTTGTCAGCTTACAATCCTTTATTTTTTAATTTTTTACTCCTACAGCACTTGGTCTTCCTAGGTGGTTTCCCATCCAAGTACTAACCAGGCCCCACCCTGCTTAGCTTCTGAGATAAGACTGGATTGGGCTTGTTCAGGGTGGCATAGCTGTAGACAAAACTTTTTATCATTTAAGTCAGGAGAAATATAATGGTGTCCTAAATATAGCACTGCTAGTTGGTGGCTATCGTACAAAGTTTTATTAGAATAACCAGTGAGAATGTTAACAGAAAGTGATATGATTGTTTATATAAGTGTCATTAAACACTAGATAATTTTTATGTAGTAAGTTATATCCAGATAGTAGACAAAATACAATTGAGTGTTTTGGTTTTCATCTTTCAAAACATTGCTCATTTAAAAAAATATTCTACTTGGATAGTTCTGTGTTTTGTAGAAGATACTGAGCTATCCTAGTGTTATTCACATGCTGATTTTATTACTGAAATTTTCCTAGTACTGAAGTTTCACAAATCAGTTCTGACTGAGAAATGGAATTTATAGATATACTTAATTATTTGAGCCAAAACATTTATTGGTTGAGCTAGAACATGAGAATTTCTATTCAAAGAAGATGGAAAAGTGTAAGCAGATGTTAATATTTTATACACTGTCTCATTTATACATATACTTACTTTTTTTCTAGTAATATAGTCCAGTAAAATTAAATTAGGAGTTTTGACTTTAACATTGTAAAAGCTGAAGGAACTAAAAGGATGTTTTAGTTATTGATGCATTTCTCTTTTCTCTAAAAAAGATATAAAGTGACAGATTGTCAATTTAGGGGCATTAAGCAAACAAAAACTGTTATAAAATCTCAGTTTTTTCATATAACAATAAAATTGATGTTTGTGGCTTTATATTTTATTAGCTGAATATCATAGCTATGAAATATACAAAGCAAAAATGAGTAATGTTTTCGAAGGAGTTTTCAGAATGTGTCGATGGAGAATCTGTCTCTATGTCATGAGGTACAAGAGGCAGTCTGAAATAGGTTATGAGGAAAAAAATGGAATTGTGATAGAGTCCATGGGGAAATAGAGCTTCCTACAGCCAAGTTATGCACATAGGTCATTTCATTTAACACAGCAATAACACTACAGAATAAAAAGCTTATTGGTCCTACTTTACAGTTGAGAAAACTGAGGCTGATAGAGGAAACCAACCTAAAATTACTTACCTGGTAAAGAGATATGAATTTAAAGCTAATTGATTCTACATTAGTAGTTATTGGTCTCTATGTGAAATTGCTTTACTGCTAATCAGACACATGAGAGAAATATGTTAATGGAAGCAGAATGTCTCAGATGTACTGTCTTTAATTTAGAGGAAGTACTTTAATTATGAAGTATAACCAATAGAAACATATCGTTAGTGACTTTACTTAACAGGAAAGATAAATTCTGACTGAGATAACTAATGTAAACAATGGGTTTTAACAGTATAACAGAGTTTATATTGTTAAATATAAAACAGTATTTGACTAAGAACTTACAAAAAATTTAAAGATCATTAAAATGTATTTAGGATATTTTGAAATCTGTACTACACTTATGAAAAAGAAATAGAATGCTGTATTTCTTCTGAAAAGGAAACCCTAGATGATAAGCTTTAGTCTTTTGCTTTAAGTATGTCTTGCTAATTACATTTATAGTCATAATTATATCAGCTTATAAAAATAATTCCTTTGAGTAATATATCACCAGACACTCTCATTTTGTCAAAAATGAAAACTTAAAATCTGATTTTATAGGAAATATTTAACTATTTATAAAAGGAAACATCATGTTATCCAAACAAAATGAGTCAGAAGCCATATCCAATGCATATGTCTGCCACTTGAGACCTCTCTGTTAAAACCATTTTTAACACTTTTGTTTCAAGACATTAGTAATAAAGATTATTGTTGAAAATTGGAGAGAATTAGTATTTCTGCAAATTATTTTTCATTACTGACATTAATTTTCTGGTTGAATGTCTCGGTTTCTGTTCAGTAAAGCTGAGATGTAGAATTATATTTATATCTGCAAAATGAACTTGTGGTAAATATGAGTTAGGAAAAATATTTTCCCTTTCTTGCTTCTGGAGTTCACTGATAACGAATGCAAATGGGGCATGGATTTTGGTTTGTTAAAGGAAAAAAAGCTTAAATGTGAAACTGGTGCCATACTCTCAAAGAATCAAAGTACTATAAGTGACTAAGCACCTGTCTGCCGGAGGATGAGCAATCTCTGGAGTTTCTAATTTCTGTTGTTGTGTAACCCTAGCAATAGGAAAATTTATGGGGCTGAGGGGATCCTCAGACAGTGAAAACACATCCTTCTTATTAAAGAATGTTCTTATATCAGATCCTTAGATCACAAAAGAGAATGGAGTCATTTGAACTACAAACATTTAAACATTTAAATGTTTTATGCAATGTTTAACTTTTGAAGCCCTGCCTCTTTCTGTATGCCTACATATTTCAGTGACTTCCCTGAATTTTAAAGTAAATGCAAATAAGAGAAATGGTAATTTTAGAGGAAATATATTATTTGATGTTGAAAGGCATGGCTTTAATTTCAAACATGAGTTATTAACTTGATTGTTGATTCTTCTAGCCTGCACTAGGCTATTCAGTCTTGGCAATACAGGATAGAATACTTTCTAGGCCATTTGCCATAATAAGTCTGTTGCATTGCTTTATTTTCAGCTGATGTGAGTGTCCTTTACTTCTTAAAATGACTACCCTAAACCACTTCAGTAAGACTTTTCATTTTTGCTGATGCTAGACAATTTTTGTCTCTTTCCAAATCTTAAATACCATAATACAGGGCTGGTTCACTAATTTAGTGGCAAAAGGTTGTTTAATAGAATATTAAAACTTTCAGGCTCATAAATGATTTTTATATGGCCACACAAATATTTATTATTAATTTTCTCTGTCACTGTTGCTCTGGATATTAGTCTCCATTAGTATATAATTATTTTAAGTTCTATAGCTATTTTATTTAAGGCATAAATGAACTTGGCATTTATTAACAATAAAACTTTATGGTGTCCTTACCACTAAGAAAATCTTCTGGTTATTTGCAAATATTTAGATATACTAAATTTTAAATGTTAATAATATGTGGAAAGTGACCAGTTCCTGATTATTCGTAAATGTTTATAGAATGTTTATAAAAAATGCTGTTGTAAAATCAATTGCAGAATATATTTTATTGTTCTCCAGTTTACATTCCTAAAATGGTCTGTTATGAACTATTTTCATTTACCCTTCTCTGGTAAAGAATAATATACTTGCTTATTCTGAACAACAGATAGTTAATAGAACAGTTAATTCAGCAACAGTAATGCATTCATAGATTTATTAGATGGTAGAATATCATGTCTTTTTTCTGGAATGACAAAATAATATTCTTTTTCTTCCTGGCAGAGTCAAAATATACAGGCCATTTTTCAACTTTTCCTGTCTCAGTATGGGAACAATTGTGCTCTAATGAGTTTTGTAATTGACCCACTCCCATTCTACATATACTCACTAGAACATACTTTTTTTGTTAAGTAAATAGCATGGCTAGATTCATACATAGCATACATTAACAAACTCTGCCACCTTTGTCCTTTCTTAAAACTCAGGAGTTGGGGGGGGGCACATTTTGTGTGTATACATGTGTTTTCTAAAAACAGAGGTATACACTTAAAATTTGAGAACTGTTTTCAGGCACTTTTATTGCTTACTCTGAAAACTTTTCAAAACCCTGGAAGAATGCAAACAGCAAAATAATAAAAATGCTTTTCTTTACTATTCCATTAAATAATAATGCACTATAATATAATGAGCTTTTAAATCTTCCAAGAGTGTGTCTTTTTTCAGATGCAGGCTTCTTAATGTAGACTTGGAAGATGGATTTATTTTCTACTCTGAACTAAGAGCTATGGTGGATATAACACCTAAGGGCCTTGATTGACTCAAGCTGTTTTGAATAAATTCTTTCTCTTCCTTTTTGACCTAAAATAATTATCCAACGTACAAGCACTTCACAGAGTTGTTTTAAACCTGCCTCATTTAAAATGTCCTACACTGAGCTAAAAATTGTTTCACATTATAATTTCTGCCATCTATTTACTATTTGCATTTGTCCTTGGACTTTACATTCCCTACTCAGCAACTTCTCAGGAGACCACTTTTCTGTATCTGACTGTATGGAAATTGCTCCCAACTGCTACTACATTGTTGAGGACTTACTTTTTTCCCCATCTGATGCCATTGCATATGCATCCTGCTTGCAGTTGATGATGCAGCCACAGGGCAAGTGGGTCCAGCGTTTTGACAAGACAAACACAGGGGTTACAGTGGTAGCCAGTAGGGTTAGTAGAAAGCTGAGTGTCTCAAAAGGAAGGCTCTGAAACCCCACCATGTGCTGGACCGCCATGTTGATCTGCAAAGGCAGAGAATTTCAGACATATTCCACCATCACATTTTCTACTTCCCTGGGCCTTTCCCCCACGCACGTTGCCCCAGCCCCTTTCACCAGGCCCCTTTGCTGCCCGAGAGCCAGAAGCTCTGCTTCTGGGCTGGTGACCTCAGCTTTGCTGATGAACAGCTGGGATTCCCT
The DNA here is from genome assembly GCA_030015415.1 of Cynopterus sphinx. NCBI lineage: Eukaryota > Metazoa > Chordata > Mammalia > Chiroptera > Pteropodidae > Cynopterus > Cynopterus sphinx. The sequence continues at coordinate 20,242,967 of CM057380.1, forward strand.
GGAAGGAGGCCTGCTGCTCCAGACAGCACAGGGCTCGAGGTTTTTTTCACTCTGGGTGCCTGGTCTGTGCCTGCTGCCAGTTCAAGCCTCCACCAGAAAAGCACAGTCCCCAATACAGAGGACTCTACCAGGAAAACAGGCAGGTGTCTGTGAAACCTGAACCTGGTACTTCAGATGGTCCTTTGTCACATCCCCAGACCTTCTCTTCTGTTTGAGTGTGTTTGTTCATAGCAAGATGCCACCCCACCACCTCTTATCTGGGATCCTTCATGGAGGCTGGAACAAAAGCTTAGCTTGTTTTGTCTTCTCTCTCTCTCTCTCTCTCTCTCTCTCTCTCTCTCTCTCTCTCTCTCTCTCTCTCTCTCTCTCTCTTTCTCTCTCTCCCTTTCTCTTTCTCTCTCTCTCTCATGCTGGAGCCTCTCCTCTCTCCCTGCTAGGGATGGGTGTTGCATCCTTACCAGGTAGGCATGGAGCCCAGACAAGGGGACAACAGAACGTTGGGTATAGGGGGACACCTGTTTTATAACTACCGCCTCTTCGGAACACCCCGGGATACCGCTATGACAGAAGACAACCCTCTTGGCCAAGACAGCGCTAGGAAAACTAAGTCCCTAACTCCTGCAATCACTCCCCGTCCTCTATCTCAATTCTGAAAGAAGCACTTGGCAACCAAGCCTTCTCTGAGATGTCACTGCCTTCCCACAAGTGTGTCTCTGAAACGGCAAGATCCACTTGGAAGAGGACTTAACTGCACGCCTTTTGGTGACTCCACACCGGGGACGCTGGTCCCGACACACTCACACTGTCCGGCACACACACCCGCGCCCTGTGAGCGACTGCACTTTTACCATCATGGGCAGCCAGAGGGTGACTTTGGTCAGCGCTAGGACCAGAGAGAAGCGCATCTGCGCCACGCTCGCGGCGGAGCTCCCGGTGCCGCAGGGAGCGCCCCGGTCCTCACTCCTGCGGGCTGCAGCCCCGTTGGCCCCGCGCCCCGGCGCGGTCCTGGCGGGTGGACCCGGTCCAAACGCAGTGTCGGAGCTCGGGGAGCATCCCGCGGGGCAACGCGGGGCCGGGCGCGGAGCATCGTCCGGGGACGCGGAGAGCGCTCCTCTCTCCCCGGCGGGCGGGGTCCCGGGAGTGGACGCTCCACGGGAAATTCGCTGGTAGTTGGCGTGGAGTCCCAGCGGCGCCTCGGAACACAGCAGCCGCTGGGTCAGCGGGCCCGACAGGCCAGCGAGGAGTCCGGCAGCCGAGGCGTGCACGGCCAAGAGCAGCAGCACGTAGGAGCCGGCGCAGGCGGGCCGGCAGCCCCAGGGCGCGCGCTCGAAGGCGCCCCAGCCGCACAGCGGGAGCGCGGCCAGCAGCAGGCTGAGCAGCCCCAGCGCCAGCGCCGCGCCCAGCACCTGCCCGCGCCCGCCCGCGGCGGCCTGGCTCCCCGCGGCCCTGCGCAGCGTGCAAAAGTTGTAGGAAACTAGGAGAGCCGCCTTCAAGTTGCTCGAGAGGCCCTGCCATGAATACAGTACGGCAGAGGTGGCACACAGAGATTGGAGGTAGCCGGGGACCTCGGTTAGCCACTGCAGAAGCAGGAACATGGTCACCGCCAGGACGCCCGTGAGATCATCCCCAGCCCAGGAAGCCACAAGCATGGACACGACAGTCCTGTTCTGCATTTTCAGCAGGGAGACTAGTGAATAAACGCTGCCCGCCAGGGCTGCCAGAGTCATTAAGCATGTCAGGCAAAAAAGGTAGACATTCAGAGTTGCTGGAGGATTGAAAAGGTCTGTCGAGTTATGATTTTCTTTCCATAGGCTAGAGTCGTTTGTTAAGTTACTGAGAAATGCAGACATTGTCCTAGGTCAATATTTAGTTTTCCTTTCAACGAGTCTGTAAATAGTCTCAAAATAAAGCAAGGCTACTAGTTGCAAATCAGATCTCATTTCTCCTTCCAAGTTTCCCTCTAGATATTCTCCCATCGGTGGAGCAGGAAATGGTCAGGCATGTCTCCTTTAGATCTGACTCAACCCATATTTTAAAATTGGGTTCCATTGAAAGCATCTGAAAGAAACTTTTCAACATTCCAGTTAAAAACAAACCAAAAGCTCCTTCCCCAAACCATCAAGTTTCAGGCATGAAAGCAAAAGCTCCTCAGGTAGATTGAAAAAACAAAAAAACAAAAAAACAATGATGTCTGGATCCTTTGGGTCCTTCTTATGGAGCAAAGCAGCTTGTAGCTTGAGGTAATCAAACTATATTCACTTTTTAAAAGCAGTAAAATGATGCATTTGTTTCCAGAGCTGGATTCAAAGGCAGAAAGAGTATCAGGTAGGTTTCAGCTTTGCCGGCGTAGGGAGGTGGTGGGGAAGGATGGGGGGGGGGGTGAGAGAGAGAGAGAGAGAGAGAGAGAGAGAGAGAGAGAAAGAAATGAGAATGAATGAGAAAGGAACAGCACAGCTCCTGTCTGAACCGATGTCCTCTTCAGTCAGCCAGTGATCCTCAGAGCTGCAGGAAGGAGGAGTCAGCTCCAAGCAAGAGAGAAGCAGGAACAAAAGGGAGGGGAGTTCAGTGTGTGAGAGAAATGATGTACATCTTCTCAGCCTGCCTTGTTTGAAACAAGAAATAAGGTCCTTGCTAAGCCTTCCCCTTTGTTTTTGACATATAAAACTAGCCCAAATACTTGCTCAGGTTTGATGTAAATGACAAATGGCATGTTTGAGAGATCCAACCTTCTCCAGTAAGGGGCTGCTTTAATTCATATCCAGACCTCTCTGATTCATAATCCATTGGATGAAAGATATTATCAATGCCATTTTTAAAAAGAATGGGATGTACTTGCTATGTTATATAATGTATATAATTTATATATATATATATATGTATATACATATACATATATATAAAGCTGTGTGTATATATCACTTAATAAGCATGTCATTATGATCCTCATTACAACTAAAAAAGATTTTGCAGAATCTTTGGGCAGAACCATACTAGCTTTAGGAATGTAACTATTTTCTGTCAATGTCATCAAGGTACCATTTGAATAAATATTCCTCATTGTTAAAGTCAGATGACATTACACAGAGCCTAAAAGGGAGGATACCCTACAAATACATTTTTAGTCAGAGTATCTGGGGTGTAGCATAGAATAACTGCATCTCTGAATTCATTAAAAAAAAATGTCAGTTTTGCCAGATGAATGGCTTAGCAAAGATGTAACTGACAGCAGTGGTTCTGGTCAGCCATTTCCAAGGATGCTTTGGCTGTCCTAAAGCATTCCTCCTTGACTCAGCCTCATGACTACAGGTTGCCCCCCCACACACACACACGGAGTATTGGGGTCTAAATGGAGGCAGGGAAAGAGAAAGGAAAAAGTTGATTTGGTAATGATCTAAGTGAATAGAAGTGGTAATAAAGCTCTGATCATTCATCTTAGAGATAACTGAAGCTATATTTTAGAGGTAACTGAACCTGAATCTGTTCAAGAGGAAAGTGATTGTGTTAGTCATTGCCAGCCATACCCTTTAATAACTACAGTGGGTGCTTCGCTTATCTTGACGTGTTGTTCAATTTCCACTTCACTCAGCAAATGGAAACAAAACCACCTGTGACAGCTAGCTCAGCACTCTCGCTCTTCCTACTGATAGTAATAGACCTTGCTATGTGGTGAGATTAAGCAGGGTTTGGGGGTAAATTCATCTTAAAAAAAAATGTTGCTACAGAAAGCACAGCATAATAAACAGACCTTATTTTTGATCATTTTCAAAGTTCTGGCATGCTATTCTTTCTCTTCTTTCAGATCTTATTCTTCCCCGCCCACAAGCAAAAATTTTATTCTTCAATATTGTATTTAATTCTGGATTTTCAGTTGGATTGGACAATAAGTATCACATTATTAAAATACAGTGAGTAAAAATTAATAAAAGCTGTTATAATACCATTTGAGGTATTAGGGCATTCCCTCTGTAATTACTATCATTTCTGGGTTTTTCATTAAATACAAATTTGGAAAAAGGAAATCTAACCACCGTGTCATGCTAGACTCTAGGATGTGACAGGAGAGGCAAAAGTATTAGCACACGTCCAAGATTGGAAGTGGAATTGCAGCCAGTCGGGAGCTAGGAGAGAGACCTGAATTTGGCTCTAGAATCTGCTGTTGCTGGCTGTGTAACTTTGGGCAAAAATTATGCCTTCTCTTAGTATTCGTTTCTACATCTGTAAGATAAGGGGGTTTGATTGGATTGTTGTTAGGCCCGTTCATGTACTAAACTTGATGTTATAATTTTTAAATATTTCAGGTTAACTTTATCTTAATTTTATTATCTGCCTACTTCACAGTCAATATGTTCATCAAATTAAAGGTGGAAGCCTGTAAGAGTTGATGCTTCCCATGCTTTCTTTATCTCTGTGATGGCGTTATCAATATGACGATGGTATAAGATTTAAGCAGCCTGGAATTAGAATGTTAGAATAGTTAGAAGCATCATGGTTGCCCTGCAGATTTATGTGAACCTATAGTAGCTTTATATGATTGAGAATTAAAAATAAGTCACTGAATTTGGGGGGTTGATTATTCCTGATGGGAACCTAGTAATCCTGTATAATTAGGTATACTATTGCCCTCACATAGGTCAGAAGTGGTGGACCAGATTTTAAAATTATAGTCCTGCTTTGCATTCTTAATGACAACGAACACACACTTTCTAGTCAACCTTCCTAGCACCTCGCACTTGGGGATTCTTCTGGTGGACATTGACAATTGCAAAGTTTTGTTTCTGCTTTCCTTTCTCTGAAAATATATTTGAATGTCTCATTTTTCAAAATTTTAATTTAAAAACAACTTTGCTAAGTTTTATGATACATATATATTTACAAATATGTATATATAGAGAATACATATATATATGAGTTTCTTGAAAGTAATAAGTCCTTCCTATAGCCATAATCTCATTTTCTTTGCAATAATACCCTGAAATAATAATAATTTTAAAAATTATTTTAGGTGACTTTCAAAGAACCAAGATAACTAGTAGAAGGCAAGGAAGAGAGATTTGTACAAAGCCCCTTTGTGCCTTAAAAGATTTTACTCGATTCTTGTGAGCGAGCCTCATTTCTCTGTCTCACTTATGATAAAGCTTCAATTATTATGTCTTCAATTATTTAAAATCAGTCTTCAAATTCTTTAGTTGTACAAATTTATATCAATTTCAGTTGAAATTATGATAATTCCGGGTGAATATTTATTGTTGTCCTACTGCTGCTTTGGTTATTTTAAAACATACGCTAAATGTAGCATTACAGACCATACAACAACCCACAGAGAATTACATGGCAATAATTTCATTAGGCTTTTAGTTTATGAAGTCCTAGATGTAATTATACCTTTGCAAAGCACTGCAGGCAATTCATTTCTCTAAAAGTCTACATTGTATCTGAAAATCCTCAGAGTAGGAAACGGCATAAGAAAATGGCAAAATAACATTCCTGGCAATGTGGGGCTTTGGCAATAAGAAAGTAAACACAGGGCCAAAAGGAAACATTTAGTCTTATTTTATGAAAATAAAAAAAAAATCAGATAAAATTAATCATGTAGATATATTTCTCTGTTTCTAGAAATATAGTGTTATGCAGCCAAAACATTTTAAAGGGTTGGCTCAGTATAAGACTTTTACTACTTTTAATCATCAAATTTGAAGTGAAAAATCTTATATATTATTCAACATATATGTGTAAACACACATATATAATGAATACATACATTTATAACATACTATTTTATATATAATATCTAGATTGTATAAAATACATGCATACACTGCTTTAGCTGATGGCTTTCCAAAAAAAAGTGACTAAGAATTTTACATCGTAGGAGAACCCAAATGCTGCGGTTCTCTTCTTTTTCAATGTCTCATTAGAAACCTACGATATTTAATACTATCTAATAGCTATGAGAGGACACAATTTAATTTGGCTTCAAGTCAAAGAGACCAACTCCATGAATCTACTCTTTAGAAATCTGCTATATATATTGTCAACCGAAGATGTCTCTTGATATCATGGGGATTGTTTCAGAGGCTCTCTCAAATGGGAAATTTGTGATTTTTTTAAAAGTCGTTTTCTGGATGAGACAAAAATTTGGAGGTATTTTTGCATGTATGTAGAACAGCTACAGAGAGAAGGTTTGTTATTAATGATTACTGTGTATTCAATTTTACATCTCAATGATAGAATAATACCCTGAGCTAAGTACTATTACTGTACATGACATACCCAAAAGTTCTGATATTAATTTTTAAATTTCTTTTCACAAAGGAGCTGGTGAATACTTTTAAGTATCTATGAGGCTAGTTCTTGGTTCTAGTCTAGTCCCGCTTTCTCTTCATCTTGCATGGTCCATGTTATGCTGATCCTTAATTTTTATGCTCCCCCCACATATACACATTGTTCCTGTCTCATACCAGTGTGTGCTGGGAATTGCTTCCTTTAAATAAAGCCTTTCTTAGTATTTTCAGAAACTTCTCAGTCTCTCCATCTATAAATAGTCAATTTTTGCTTTAAATACCAAAACTGCATCAACCATGTTCTCAGAGATGGTTGATCTTTCCAATTGCTTGCAAAATGAATGCCTCTCATTGTCGAGTGGCTTCTCTTTCTGTGCTCAGTGCTATGGCTTTGCTTTCCACTCTGAGCACTCTTTCCTGTAGGAGCATCTTCATTTTGTCTCACAGTGATATTTGGGGCATGGTAATGGATAATATGTTTGTTATATATCATGTCTTTGACAGGAAGATTATTTCCTTATTAAGGTCCCAGTTTACTTAAATAAATAAAAAAGAGTGACTTTTGAAACATTTTTTGGATTATGTTAGTGCTTGGCAAACTATGGTCTGTTTTTATAAGTAAAATATTATTGGAACATGGCAACACCCATTTGTTTAAGTCTTTTTATAATTGCTTTCAAGCTACAACAGAGTTGAACCCTGAACAGTTGTGACAAAGACTGTGTGACCCACAAAACAAAAATATTTACTATCTGGCTTTTTACAGAAAAAAAATTGTTCATCCTTGATTTATCTAATAGAGGAGCATTTCTATGCAAAGTAATCTTCCATTGGTAGAATATTTTGATCATTTGTGAGATTTAGCCACATCTGCATATGTATTCTAACATAGGTAATAATATGTAGTATATATAAATTATATAAAGTTAATATCAATAACACAGTTATAATGATGGCTAACATTTAGTTCTGATAATGCACTGGACATTTTTCTCAGTTATCTATGTGTGTTAACTAATTTAATTCCACAATCTTCTGATGTAGGTATTAGTTTTAGTTTCATTTTTCAGATAAAGAAGCTGAGGCACTGAGAGTAAATAACCCACCTAAAGTTACACTGCTAGTAAGTGAATGGGTTAAGATTTGAACTTAGGTTATCCAAAGACAGGAGGCAGGATTGTATCTACTTTATTTTTCTGCCCTGTTCTGTTGATTTCTTGCCTTTGTAAACGTCCTGTGAGCATCAATAAATCAGAGGGATTGCTGGGGAACAGAACTTCCTGAGGCAAGACAAATTTCTGAGGTCCTAACTCAGTAATAGAATAATAGAATGATGTAGATGGCTGCCTGTTCTTTCATTTCATTTGGAACCATTTAGCTCCAAGGGTTTTAAAGAAATTATCTCAGAAGCTCTTACTTCCCTAAGGGAAGTGAAGTTTTATCCAAACTCTACAGCTGAGAAGTTAGTGCATGCAAGCAAAATCAATTGTTCAAGATGTACTGTAATTCAGTGACTGCGGTGGAAATTAAATCAACCTTCCTCCTTTTATTCATTTGTTGTCTACTTGCAGGGGCAGAGGTGTCTCTGGGCTGTGTAGTGAGAAATACCCCAGGGTTTGGGGTGTATTTGAAATGAAAAGGTTACTTATTTATGGACTTTTAAAATCTTGAATGAAATAGAGACATGGTAAAGGATTAGCAATAATAGCCCTGTAGAGGTGAAAAGTGATATCGATTCCCTGGGCACTGTGGTAGAGGAGCAGAAATCTGACAACCTGAATGTGATTTCTGGCTCGCACCAGGTTTGCTTCAGATCCTTCAACAAGACACTCAACCTTGTCTCTGGCTCAGCTCCTCTGTCTTCACAGACAGCACAATAATACCTATATTGCAAAACTTTAAAAGCTTGGATAAAAAGCATCATAAGAGCTTAGAATAATTAATGATGAGTTTCTGGTATAGTTACCTCTATAACTGGCAGTTTCCTTCAAAGTGAAGCACTTCATCATCACCAGCTCTGGGATTTCTAGTAAATGACAATAAAGGGGAAACGGTCTCATTTCAGAATCACAAAAGCCATTGTACACACTATGCCATTTCCCATTTGATTTCGGAAAGGATTTGCTTGATTTGTATTTCCTGGTTAGCTATTCAGTTGCTCCAACATAATTTTATGTAATCTATCTTTTCTTGATTGATTTGATATGGCATCTTTAATATACAGGTGTATTTTCTTATATGAATTGTGCCTTTTTCTGATTATTCTATTTCAAAGATTATTTTCTGTTAGTTCCTTTCCAATGAATTTTTTTTTTAATATAAATTGTATTGGAGTGTGACATGCACACAGAAATGTGCATGAATGATAAATGTATAAATCAATAAATTTTCACAAAGTGAGCTCACATGTGTAAATAGCACTTAGATTAAGAAACATATTACCAGAAAGCCAGAAGCCCCATGTGCCCTTCCAGTTATCACCTCTCTATTACCCATATATACCACATCCCAGGGGTAACCAGTATCCTGGCTTCTACTCTATAGGTAGTTTTCTTTGGAAAGATAAAATATGTGCTCTTCTGTGTCTAGCTTCATTTGTTCAATATCGTGTTTGTGAGAGTCATCCATATTTTTGAATATAGTGGTTCTTTCTTTTTCTTTGATATATAGTATTCCAAATTTATGGGTATTCTACAGTTTATCAGTTTCACTATACATGGATATTTATATTGTTGTCAGTTTGGGGCTCTTACAAACAAATGCTTGTAGATTTTACCATACTTGCAAGTTAGCTTGCTGCATTTTTATGGTGGAATACAAGGAATTGATGGTTCTGAAATAAAGGACTTTATATTCACAACAATAGAAGTAGAATATCAGTAATCCTTTTGCCAATTTCCCAACCCCAGCTTCCCACGGGGTCATGTAAAGAGGGCCAGCTGACACCTGCACACACAATGGAGAGAAATACTGAACTAGCTTAAGGAATGCAAATAGTTTATCATGGACGGTAAGCATGTCTGCCCTTCACTCTGGAGGGAGACACTATCCCTTTCTTCCAAGGCTATAAGAAAACCTGCCGTTTATTTTGAATACAGACATCACTGAAAATAAGATCTAGAAAAGCAGCCATTGTCTCTGCTTGTAAGACATGCAGAAATACAAGATAGGCATGGATAATTGTCTCCCAATAGAAACAATGCAAGTATATACCAACTATTACCAATGCTATTTAACATATTGCTGGGGTTTCTAGCCAATGATTGGTATGAAGGAAAATAGAAGCAAGAATTCAGAAGAGATAAAAGTTAAGAAAGAAAATTTTCATTATGTGGAGATGATATGATCATAAACCCAAGAAGCAAAAGACTTAAAAATTGTTACAATTAAAAAAAAAAGAATTCAATTCTTGGGCAAACAATCATTTTTTAAAAAACCAGAAGCAGCAATTACCAACTAGAAAATGCAATAAAATACTTATTTTCATAATTTCAATCCTTGAAGCAGTAAAAATCATGAAATGTCTGAGGAATTAATTTAACCATGAACAGTTAAGCCTTACTTAGAGAAAACTTGAAAACTTTAATAAAATGCCAGACAAGGCAATCTAAATAAAAGGAGAAATGTTCCATGATTTTAGATTGTTATTTAGTATTAAAATAATATATTTTTCTAAAGATACACACACACACACACACACACACACACACACACACACACACACACAATCCTAATCAAAATTCTAGTTGAATTTCTTGAAAAACTCAATAGACTTAACTTGAAATTTATCCAAAGGAATAGAGGTCTGTGAATAGCTAAGTCAGTGTTATAAAAAAAGAAATGATATGTACAATAAAGGCATGTTTAAAGGTCGCGTGAACACGTGAGCTATCAGTTAAACAGGAAAGTTCAGGGATAGGCCTGTGTATATATGACAACTTATATCACAGACATGGCCCCACGAAAGACGAGATGTAGCATAGGAGATGGCTTGCTTTATTGAGGAAGCTAAAAATGGATCCTGATCTTGTACCACATATAAAGGTGATTTTAGATGGATCAAAGACCAAATATAAAAAGCAACCTTTGTTATCCAGGTCTATAAAGCCTTATTAATTAAAACCAAAAACATGAAAATCATAAGGCAAAATTTTTGAGAAAGCTTTTTACATCAAAATTAAGAATTTTTGCTAAAAAAGGATGTTTGTGGAGGGAGAAAAGGAAAAAAATATTTTTGCAATTGCTAAAACCAAATAAAAAGAGATGATTAATATATCTTAAAAAAGAATAGCTCCACCTATAACTGGCTTATTTCACTTAGCATAATGTCCTTAAAGTTTATCCATATTGTCACATTTTGCAAAATTTCCTTACTGTATGTATATATCATATTTTCTTTATCCATTCTTCTATCAGTGGGCATTTATGTTGTTTCCACATCTTGGCTATTGTGAATAGTGCTTCAATAAACATGGGAGGTCTAATACCTCTTTGAAATAGCTAACAATACTATTATACACTATAAAAATTTGTTAAGAGGCTATATTTCATGTTGTGTTCTTACAATAATAAAATTAAATTTAAAAAAGAGCAGGAAAGGAAGAGCTCTAAATCAACAATTCAGAAGACAGCCATCTCAATGGAAAAAAGGGAATGAACAGGAAATTCATCAAAGAGGTAAGTAAACAAGTAACCATGTGTTTAGTATAGCCTTAGCTGTGTGGTGGTGAGTTTCAAGTAACCTGGTTGCTCATAACTAGATGAGAGGAAATGTAAAATGTGGTGGGTGTGCACATGCAACAATGAAAAGTACTGGTGAGGTGTACACAGAGCAATACAGATGGATTTTAAAACTTTGGTGCTTAGAAAAAAACACTTAGGAAACAGAAGGGAAATTTATGGTACAATACTATTTACATATGTTAGAAATAAATGCACATAAAACATTGACTCACATTTTGTAAGGACATATATAAGCAAAAATGTAAACAGTAAACACAATTGATTGGATCCCTAAATGATAAGGGAAATGAGAACTAAGTATAGAAAGAAAAGGGATAAAAAAGGGAAATCATCTGCTTAATCTGGGTTTTTAAAATTTTTCATAGAGTTGAGCAACTCATTCTCTAATAATTCTTACAGTTTTCCTATATCTTGGCTATTTCTCTTCTTCTAAGTTCCATTTTGAATATTAGTATTTGGGCACTTTTCTTTTTTGATTGGATTATAGTGGATAGTCTGTTTTATTGCTTTTTTCAAAGTACCAGCTCTAGATTTATTTACCAATTCACTGTTTTTTTCCCCTTTAACTCATTAAATTAAAAAAAAATCTGTTTATTTTTTAACTTTTTGGATTGCATAATTAACTATTTAACTTTATTCTTGTTTAGTAACGTGAATGCTTCACACACACACACACACACACACACACACACACACGCACGCACACACCCTCTGTGATACTTAAATCTCATAGGTTGTGATTAAGAGTGAAAACAGAAGTGCTGGAACCAGATGGTATTTTCCAAATGTTGAATATACTGTTGTCTGTTGGACAATGGTCCTGCAGTAAAATAGCATCTTCTTTTTTGAGCTTAAATGAATCTTGCTCCTTCATTGTGTGGATGTGTTTATTTTTTTGAATGATCGACCATCAAATTAGAACCTCATTCTAATCTCAGTGACAAACCATGCAGTCATCATAGCATTTGTCTGCTGCTTGAAATGGATAACTTTCTGTTTTTGGTTTTGATTGTTTCCCTGGGCGTTTCCCTGGGCTTTTCCCTGGCTGTGGTGCCAGAGCCTTCCTAGATGCCTTTTTGTAAAACAGGCAGCAGATTGTCACGGAGAACACAGGAGAGGCAAAGAAAGAGAATGTAGGGGTTTTTTTTAATTAATTTCATCTTTTTTTGAAATTATATGCAAATTTAGGATGTTTTTCACTTTGATCCAAAATTATTTCAAAGAGTTTTCATTTTGATTTCTAGGTGGGAAGATATTTTTTTTATATTTTTTACATATTTTCTAGTTTTATTATATTGGATGAGAGAAAACAACCCACATTATTTCTAAATTTTTGAATGAATTTAGGTTTTCTTAATGCTCTAATATTTGGTTCATTTTTGTATAAGATACATGGGCACTTAAAAAGGAGATATATTATCTGTTATAAGATATAGCATTTGACAGAATTTTATATAACTCTGCTTAGATGAAGTGTTAAAATATAAACTGACGCATATTAAACATTTTAAGAGTTTATTTAAGCAAAGAATTGGTTCAAATTGGCAGCCCGAAACCAGAAGTGGTAAGGAATGCTTCACTGTTTGGAGCTAGGGGAACTACTTATACAGAGGAGATACTGAAGAAAAGGAAGAAAATTTTTGATTGGGTTAGCTTAGAGCCTAGTTGGCTGTTTGTGACTGGTTGTTTTTAGTTTTCCATTTCCTAACCTTGAAGCATTTAAAGGCTTATATTTTTCTTTGTTTGTGTAGGTCACCATAGCATTAGAGTCACTTCCTTCTAATGGCCTATTTGTTTAATTAATTTAATAATAGAAACATGTTCGCTCTTGTCATCCTCTGACTACCTTCAGTATAAAACTTACTGCATTGAACCCCTTTATTTAATATGGAGTTTTATTCTCTATTTTTTATTCTTTTTTGGGGAATGGAGGGGTGGTTAGCTTTGTAGAGGAGAGTTGAATAGAAATACCTTTTCGCCACTAATTTTGATTGGAAGTTTCCCTAATAAATACTTCAAAACAATTTGGAGATGATAATGCAATTGAAGCCTAAGTTAAATACATAGAACTCAATAATTTATTTGTTTTAAATGAAAGCCAAGAGTGTATGTTGTATTTATGTTTTGTAGTAAAAATTCTTTAAAACGCTTTATAGGACTTTTCCAATTCTCTCTTTATACTGGAATTTTATTGTCATGAAGATTCTCAGATTCTTGGACTCTCTTTCAGGGATTGTTAGAATGAAACCTGAAATATTTTTTGTAGAGTTTGATAATGAGATTTAGCTTATAAAAAACTGGCTTGTGTATTTTACAGATATTTACAATATAATATTATTAATATTATAGTCAAGTATTCTTAAAACTAATGAATAGTGTCAGTTGGTAAGAGAACTGATTAATGTTAAGCATAAAAATAGATTTCAATATATATCAGTAATGGGTGAATAGTTCTATAAATAATGATTATGAAGAGCAAAGGAAAACTTGCATGATAATTTTCTTTTCTCTCAAAACCACCTGTAAGGAAGAGTTCAGATTATATTGTGTCATTCATAGAGTAGACACTCAATAAATATTTGTTTTATTGAGCTGGACTAAGCTGTCTTTGTAAACAAACAAAAAATGGTGAATAATAAAAATAAGATAGAGTCATAGCATCTTGTCACATTAGATCAGGTTCTCAGCCTCTTGTGAAAAGAATTTGAATGTCCTGAACATGGCTTGAAACTGAGGTTGAAAGACATCTTTAAAACATTATAAATAAAAGGACATTGAAAAACTAGATATGGATAATATAAGAAAAAATTTTAAGAGATTCGGTGGTGAAAATAATAGCTTGCATTTATTGAGTGGCTATAATGTGCTAGTCTCTTTTGAGGACTTTCCTTATGATAGCCTTTTCTGAACATTTATGGGGTTTTCATATGAAAGTGGGATTAGATTTAGTCTTTCTTCTCCAAAAGGAGAGATTAGTACTAAACCATGTAGATGAGAAAAAAAGTAGATTTAAAGTGAATATATGAATTTTAAAAGTACCTACCAGAACTCCTCAAAATTTAAATGGAGATCTACTAAAGCAGTGAGATTCCCTACCATGGAAAATGTTTCAAAGACCACTTGTGTTCCCTCTGGCTTGGAACATATTAGAGACACTTCATAATTTCAATTGAAGGTTATACTGAGTGACAAACAGAATTCTTCTAGTTCGGAAAATCTTTGATTCTAGAATCCACTTCTTGGACTCATTAAAGAAAGTACTGCATCTTTAGGAATAAAAATAAAGGTTTTTGATACCGAGATGTTAAAGTTATAAGTAGATTTAAACACTGTACAAGATTTTGGGACAGATATTAAATAATAAAATTGCAAGCTAGTAAATATTTGACTAATAAATCCAATAAAACACACTTAAAAAAAAAAAGCGTATCTCCAGAAGAGAGTTTTACTCTACTGTTAACATAGCCAATAACCAATATACAACTAATACCACTTTATTGAAAAGACAACAACCATGCTGTGAGAGTATAAAATATGTTTTTTACATTTCCATTTTTCCACAATTAAATATACAAATTTTCCAGCTCTTTAGTTTAGATTATCTCTTTCTCCTTCCCTCACTCTGTCTCTGTTCATCTCTTGTTTGTTTCTAATGTAGTTCTTACAAACATAAAATTCCCTTTTCTTAGAATTTATGAAAAGATGGAAAGTATGGAGTCAAGATATATATATATATATATATATATATATATATATATATATATATATATAACTAGAACATTTTGTTTCCTCAGAAGTTTTATAGAGGTGGTCTCTTTTATCACACTCCAGCACCCTTAAATAATGATGCATCTTAGTATTTTTTTCTACATAAACTTAATATTTTTTCTCTAAAGCTACTTACATTTTACTAGGCAATTTCACCTATATTTGGACCTTATTTACTCTTACTACAATATAGTTGATTTAACAAATAGTAGTGTTCCCTATCATTTGCCTTTTTCATATTACAACAGACCTTTAACATTTGCAATAGCTACATTTCAAAATTTTCAGTATGTACAGTACAATAATTTATTATGCCATATAATCCCCCTCAAATTTTTCTGGACAGAAATTATCCTTTTAAAAAAAAAAACTTATGAGTCTCTGCATTTTAATTACCATTATGGACATTTTTGACTCTCTTGCAGAGAACATTTTTAATAAAGATAAATGTTTTTATGATTACAAGTAGATAACAAAACTCGTAGAGTTTGAGATGCTGTATGTTGAGCTAGATTTACTCACTAGCTAAATGTCTCACTCCTTCTGAAAAACTTCTCATGTACAAATTTGGGAAAACTATTGATAAATTAATACATGGCATGAACTTTCTGGATAGGTTAGAAATATTCAACATGATGAATGTTGTATTGGGAATGACAAGCCCCAGCTATATGTCAAAGAAATAACTGACTTTCAGTTGCTGGTGACTACTTTCATGTTTGGAATGTTTCTGAAGTTGATGTTGATAGGACTATAATATGTTTATAGGGCTTTAGAGAGCTTGATAACATGGTAAGTATTCTTCATGGAAGTAGCAGAATAAAGAACTCATTTCTATCTTAACCCTGTGGTTCTGAGACAATGCCTTTTATGGTCCCAATAGTAACTGGGCTATGAGTAATTTCAAAGGCAACTCTGGAGGTTTGCCTGTACTTTGGAGGTATGGCTTGAGTGCTTTAGAATCTAACAAAGTGTTTCCTTGAAGTTTTCAAAAGCCCTAGTATAGTGAACTTTTCTGAGAGTGTATTTAAGAATACTAAGAGATAGCACATCGTAGGGTTGTGGTAAAAATCTCAAATAACATGTTTTTCTACAAAATGTTAGATTGATTGCCTAGAGGCCCTGAGTCTTTGTGAACCAAGTAAATAGATAAATCAGTTTTCATCATTTAAACCCGAGTTTGACACAAATCCCTAGATATGCTGTGTGCAATTTGCATCTCAACATAAAAAATCATAGAATTGTGACTTCTTATTCTTCCCTACCCACTTCAGAATTAGTGATTTTTAAAATAAGTCTAGAGAGCAGCTATAGCCTGGATTATGGGTGTTGCCTTTTAAGTTTTACTAATTAATTGTTCAAGAACTAAATAGATATTGTAATATTTTCAAGCTAGTTTTTACAAAGACTCTTTAGAGACTTAGTGTTTTCATGTGACTTTGTTATTACAGAGTTCTAATGGGTTACTAAAAATAAATTTGGTTTAGTGCATTAAGCTCTGTTTTTTGAAAATGTCTACAAAAGTTTACCGCCACCATCTAATATCAACCAAAATCCCAAATCTGGGATTTGGAAAGAAGAGAAACTTTATTCAAGAGAACAGTTTTTCATCTGGGGAAACACAGCCTCTAGAGTCAATGGAAAATGTGCTGTTGGGTATAAAGAGGAGGCTACTTTTCCTAGAGAAAGTTCCTGCCCTGGTTCCCAAATGGTCCATTTTTCTGCAAATGAGAAATTCAAATTTACACAATCTGATTGGTCCAGATAGCATTGTCCTGATCAGTCGTCTTTGCACATTCTGATTGGTCATGATAGAGCCTCTCTGATTGGTCAGTATAGACGTAAATGAGGATATAGCTGTGCAGTTCTGATTGGACAGGGTAAACTCCAGCCCATTGATCAAAAGTTGATACCAGGAATTCTTTTATAAGGGTTGACTCAGATGGATGGAGCACAGTACAGAAGATCGAAGGTTCAGTCTGTAGCTTTTCCCTGAAGTGCAGTGTGCATGAAAGGCCTCTGTCAGCAAAGGGTGCTAGATTCTATTGATTTATGCCCAGTTAACCACAAGGAGTCCTTGATGGATATCTTCCTTCTGGAGGTCCACAGTAATTATTCTAAACTGGGTGTCAGTCCATATCATTATAAGTAAAAGTCTAAAACGCAGTGAATTTTAAGAATAGACAGTATTATTATACACAGACAGGAGATAAAGAGTTCTTGAAGTAGTTCCATGAATTAAAAATAATGTATTTTATTTTTCCTCAGAAGAGCTTAAGTTCTTGATCTGTTGTTAAAATCAAAGAACTGCAGAGCTGTGAAGAACCTTACCTTGGAGAGGTAAAAACTGAGGCTTAGAGTTGCTAGTGATCCACCCAAGGTTAGAAACTAGCTAATGGTAGAGCTGGCCCTGATTCCAAGTTTATCAAGCCGTTCATATGCTTTAATTTTTTTGGCAGCATTTTTGAGATTATGGAATGTTTCTAATTTTTTTTCTGCTAGTCTAATGGACACTGCTTCAGAAATGACTTTTAGGGGCTCTAAGTCTTTTTTTTCCCTCCAGTCATAATGTCACTCCTAACCTCATTTTCTTACTTCTGCCCCTCCTGGCAGCTCTGATAAATCTTTCTGCAGGCTCAGACCCACCTCATTTTCTGGTTAAATCTGCATGAGGAAAGATGTATGATATAGTCCTACTTATTTTCTACCTTTATCTAGGAACACTTTGGTTTAAATCACCATCCCCAAAATGTTTATTTCTCTTTCAAAGATATCATATGAAGTCTTATTTTCTAAATAGAATAAAAACCAATGAATGAATGCATAATCCATCATTAGTTTGTTTATTTAACAAATATTTATTGAGCAGCTACCATGGGCCAGACATTGTGTTAGAAAGTGGGGATACAAAGCAAAATAAGCCATGACACATGTCTTCAAGGACTTAGAAGTCTTGTTAAAGGAGTTATAATATTTTGTGTCTTCTGGAGGCATGAGTGAAGCTCCCCTGATATAAACTATCCCCCTTATACTAACAAGAATTTGAATGGCTTCTTGGTTCTCACCAAATGTTCCACACTAAATTATTTTGATTTTTATTTAACAAGCACTTATATGGGACTTACCATGTGCCTGTTTTAAGAACTTTACAATGACCAATTTTCAGTTTTTGGTCAACCCTAAGAAGTAAGTTCTATTGTTATTCCTCCTCAAAGATAAAGAAACTGAGGCACAGAGAATTTAAGCAAATTTTCTAAGCACACAGAGCTAGTAAGTGGTGAAGTGAGGTAGTTTGTGTGCTCAACCACTATATAAAAATGCAGACTAAAGGAAGGGGGAACATTGATGAATTCTGTTTTTAGTAATAAAGGGGTGTGGAGAGCAGAAGGACATTAGAGCTTCTGGAGATTAGTTTAAAAAATACTCAGTGAATGGAAAGGGTGCTATGAGAACTGAAGATTTGGTGTTCTTGTAATATGCCCATATTTTGATACTTCTGTTAATTTTTTGTCTGTTTGCCTATAGTAAACCATCGGAAAGCTAGTTAAATAAAAGTCTAGTGTGCTTGTTTTGAGATTCAACAAGGAATAGTTAGCCTGGGAGGATAGCATCAGATTTTTCTCTTAAACTTTCCCCCTCTCCTTGGTGAATGTCAGCCCTATCCACTTAGCCTCCTCAACAACCAGAACCAACTCTCTACCACAATTGGGCACATGTTGAAATTCCCTGGGGAAACTGTTTAAAAACTCAGGTGGGCACACAAGAGAGTATACAGATGATGTATTATGAAGATATACATCTGAAACTTACATTGTTAGCCAGTTCTGCCAATACATTAATTTAAAAATGAAAATAAATAAATAAATGAATAAATAAATAAATAAAAAGAGAGAATTCATTTCAAAAAATCCTGCTGTCTGGGTTGTAGTCTGGCCCAACTAAGCCAGAATCTCTGGGGTCGGAATTTTTTTTTTAATAAGCTTTCCAGAGAATTCTAATGTGCAGCTGTATTTGCTAACCAATAGCTTGAAGTGTTTTTCAGACTTTATCATCTATCAGAATCACCTAGAGGTTTTTTTAAACATGGATTTCTGAGCCCAATATCTAGACTTTCCGATTCAGAAAATCTGGATCAAGGCCAGAGAATTTATATTTCTAAGAAATTCCCAGGAAATATCAACGCTGCTGATTCTGGTACCCTACTTTAAGAACCACTGGCTTAACCTCTTCCTTAATTCATTCCTCCCTTTTTGATCATTCACATCTCCGGAATCCTACCTTATAAATATTCTAACATGCAATATTCCTCTCCATTCACTCGTCTCTGTCCTAATTTTTCCCTTTTGTAATATCTTTTTTTCTGTGTTCTTGCTTCCAGTCTCACTCACTCCAATACATTTCCACAAAGCTGCCAGAGTAATTTTTCTACAAATTTTTGTATTATGTGATTATGACTCTACCGGTTTGAATTATTAATTTGAAGTGTGAATTCTAATAACTCTCTTTATAGTCAACTGTATTTCTACTACTTATTCCATATTCTACCCAATTTTCCTGATTCTTTCCTGACCCCCAAGAAAAATTTTAGCACCAATTTTCCATCTTGCACAGCATTGAATACATACCTCTGTCATGGCATTCACTATATTATACAGTGGTTATTTAGTCAGAGATCTTCCCTTTTTCACTATGCACTTTGTGAGGGTGGAATTGTATCTTATTCATCATTGTTTATCAAGGATTTAGAGCAGTGCTTGGAGAAGGAAAGAGTCTGATAAATATGTACAGAGTTAGTGGTTTGCATTTTTGAACTAATTTACTCTCAGTTTCTCTTTTATCTTTGAACAATTCTTCAGTAAGGCCTTGAGAAACAGACATTTATACTTAATCATTGGCAATGTAATTATCACTGTATTTATGTTTTGTGATACAAACTGCTCTCTGAAATAAATTAAGAGCATTTGACATCTTAAACATTTAAAAATAGTCAACACTTATATTTTTCCCCGAAAAGAATATTATAAACCATTAG
This sequence comes from Cynopterus sphinx, assembly GCA_030015415.1. Classification (NCBI taxonomy): domain Eukaryota; kingdom Metazoa; phylum Chordata; class Mammalia; order Chiroptera; family Pteropodidae; genus Cynopterus; species Cynopterus sphinx. Next base: position 20,262,791 of record CM057380.1, read on the forward strand.
ATGAACATAATCTAAACTATTCAGGTTTTGATTTTCTTCATTGTACTTGGACACTTTTTGTTTCTGCAAAGCAAAGTAAATTGTGGTCTTTCAATAATGATATTAGACATAACATTCAAAACTCTATCCTGGAACTTTGATGGTGAAAGGTACTTAGTTTATATACATTATGAGAAATTGACAAATTCTCAAATTGACGTTAGAAAGAAGATGATATATGTTTTTAAGATTTCAATTTAAAACTCATCTAACATAATCATTGGAGAGAAATTCACTCAATATTCATAGGTTTCACCAAAGGGATGGGACATTGGAAATCATTTTAGAATTCTGCCTGCCACTTGTATTTCTTCTTCTAGTTTCTCACTAAGCCTGTTTTCATATGGTTATAAGAATGTAGTACTTTTAAATATATATATTTCCTTTCAACGCCATCATAGCACAAGTATTTTCCATTATTTTATAGGATTTCTAATCAAAATTTTAATAAATTTATAATGTACTATATAAAATTAAGTTTTACATATTTTCCTGCACATTTTTCTGTCTAATTCTGGGGAAATTAAGGACTTTAACTTTGGAGTGAGACAAGTTTCATAGCTCTTTTTTTATCTCTGTTTTTTAAAAATGAATATAGAAAAACTACTTATTTTATATGATATTCTTAAGATTAAATGACACATATAAAATGTTTAACATAATGCCTGGCATGTAGTAAGCTTTTAAATATAAAAAACATCATTACAATCATTATCATTTATTTTTACCTCATTCTCATTTTACTCAGATTATTGTAGATATATTTGATACACAGATTTCTGCTTGATGTCAGTGAGAATACAGAAATATTTAGGATATGAAGAAGAATAATCACATGTTGATTTGAAGTTTTATTTTTCTAACTGTGTGACTTTGGATAGGTCACACCTTTCTCGGTAGTAAAATGGAGATAGCAATATGTATTACACAGCTTCTTTGATAGTTTGTGCAAGAGGTTAAGTAGTATAATTATTCTGTAATTGGAACTCAGTATTTAGTTTATCTTGAAAGCTCATTAAAATATTCCAGGTACTTTGTGCATGTACTTATAGTCAAAACTCAAATGATCCATATATCTCTTACATTCAGAGTTTATGATAATAACAAAAGTTTGTAAAAGATGAATTCTAAAGAGTATTTGATTTAAAAGGAATAAGACGATGAGCTGTTTTAAACTAGTTTTTATTCCAAACAGATCTATAAAAAGAATAGGTATGTAGAATTTTATAGTCCCCATGTTTCTTAAGGATAACTTAAATAAATAGCAAACATACAAATGCTCTTTAAAAATAGTCACTATCTTTAATGAATAATATGTATTTTACTCAACCATTTTTCTTATGGATTTCTTGAACCAGGCATAAAAAATTCTTCTTCTGTTCAAAAAGATCTTCTTTAGTCAGTTTACCATGTTAAAATCAATTAATTTTCAATGCATGTATTTTTATTTTTTACTGAGATTTTTTTTCATATTTCATTCTGAAATATTTTCATAAAAACCGTGTGCTAAAATACTAAAATGTTCCATGAATTCTCATATGCTCATTAAATTCAGTGTAATTGGAATTTTTTAGTTTCTTTTTACAGGAAGATATCTAAAATAATGAATGAAGAAACATTTAGGCCTATGTGAATTGTAAAAACAAAACAACCTACACATTTCAGCACTAAGGCTGATTTGTGAGAAAAAAAGTTGCCATTAACATTTGAAAAATTTGTAAATTTAATTAAAATATTTTATTTTAGTAAAACCATTTGTAAAGTGGCAGTGTCTCAAACAGTCTTTTGCACTGATGATGATTTTCTTTTATGTGAAATAAGTGATCACTTCAGAAGGCAGGATTCTGTAGGGTGCTGAGCACATAGTGAGGTGAGATATAGTCCAGTTGTGGTAGCTAAGAGCGGATAGTCAGATTGGCCTATGTGAACCTACCTATTGGTGCCTCAGCTTCCTTATCTATGAAATGAGGAATACACTGATGTATACTATATCTTAAAATGGGTTTGTGAGGAAACAGTGAGGTCATCTGTATAGAGTACTGAGGCCTAGTATATTGGAAGTGCTCAACATTAACTTTTATTCCATTACTATAATTTACAGTACCATTTTTATAGACAGTTTTTGAAATGCTAATCCATTGCTTCTCTAATGCCTCCCTGATGGCATTTCTTTGAAGAAAACCTGATAATGTTTAGGCATTAAATTGAACTGTGGCTGCCAGGGCTCGATTCTGATGGGATTTTTCTATGTTTTGTGCCAATCTTCATTATAGATAAACATGGAAAAGGACTTAGCTGGCTAACAAGGGGAATTTAAAGCAATTTTTTTGAAGATTAATGAATCTAAATCTCCCCAAAATCAATCATGAAAAAGTTTTTTAAATATTGTGATGTCCATTATGTAGTTCTTATTCCTTCATTCTATTTTGTGCTGCCAAAGGACCAGCATTGTTTTGCCCCACCCCTAGTCCTGCCATCCAGTACCTTAGCTCTGGTTAATTACCCCAGACCAATACCTGTCCAGAGATAAGGGGTCAGTAAGTGCCCCACATCTTAAGTATTTTAGTCTAGAATTTTTTTCTGGAGAAGTGGGAGCTCATGTTCACTTTTTGCAGAGTGACCTGAGGTTATATGAACAAGGCCTTCAGAGTCAACTTAGACTCACCCCCACACACACCCCACCAGATCCCCAATAAGGATAAAATAAGATGATCCTGGGATGCTGGAAACTTTTGATTAATGTAACAAGATTTTTAAAAATTCAATAAATGTCTCAAGTGAACCCAAACACATATTTGGGCCTTGATTTAGAACTGAACAGGCTCTTTGATATGGTGAAGCAAAGTTCTTATTTTCAAATATCAGAGTATCAAGAGTTGAGGAAATATCCAAAAGTGATACCCTTGCTCAGAGTTGTTTTTTTCCCCCTAAACGTTAGATGAGTTTGTTTTGAATCTTGCAATTCCTCTGACCCAGAGTACTCTTGCATCCAAGCTTAGAGGTACACTTTTTAGAGAATTTTCCAGCCCAATGGTAGCTGGCTTCTGTGGCATCTGAGACTGTGTACAAAGCAATACCAATACTAAGGCAATACCAGTGCCACAGTTAACAATTCTGTAGCCCTGGACTAAACTATCAACACCAATTACTAAACTGACAGATTCTTTGGAAAACAATTTTTTTTTATTCCATATAGTTCGTAGTTAGGTTTTGTTGGAAATACAAAAGATGCATGGATATAGTTCTTATTCTTGAGTAGATTATGACCTATGAAAAGTCACAGAAACAAATTATAAAACATATTTTGATGTTCTATGATATCAGAAAAGGAAGTGACCTTTTTAGGTTTGTGACAACTGGTTTCATGGGTGAAGTAAATTCAAGCTAGAGCTTGAACAATGTTGAGAGTTTGCAGATAAGGAAAATATTGGATAGGGACTATTCACCTTCATATTGCAGCTGAAACAAAGTTGATTAGCTTACTTTCATGCTTAAAATCGTCCAGTGTTTTCTAGATGTGCTTCTCAAACTTGAATGTGCATATACAAGTAAAATGTTAAACGATTCAGATTCAGTAGGTCTGCAGTGGAGTCTGAGATTCTAAATTTCTAACAAGTTTCCAGCTGCTGCCTCTGGATATTTGAATGATGAAACTTTGAGAGACAAAGATCTATACTGGGTGTGGGGTAGGGCAAACTGGATGAAATCTAGCCCATCATCTGTTTTTAAATGAAGTTTTATTGGGACATAGGTATATCCATTTGTTTGCCTGTTGTCTATAACTGCTTTTTCATTCTTCCTCCTTAGGGTACATTATTGCTATATAATCAACCTGCTGGTACCAATCTTACAATGTTTTTCTCATTTCTTGCATATGTCCTTTACCTGGAATAATATTTCCAGTATATCCACCTTGTTAACTCACTCATCTTTATTCATTTCAGACAATACTTCTATTTGGATCCTTTCTTAGAGCTGAGCTAGACATTTGCCTGTGTTTGTCATTGGACCCAGGACTCTTCTCTGTCAGAGCATTTATTATGTAGGAATCCTGCTTTCGTCTGTCTGCTCACTGAAAGGCAGGAATTGCATTTAATAGTGCATAATATTTAATAGATGTTTAATAAATATTTAGTGAATGAATTGATTCAAAAAAAAAGTAGGCAGGCAGATATTTCTCCAGTAAAATGGGTAAATTTGGGAACAACAAAGAATTACAATTTGAGACATGCAGTCTAATGGTGACCCATGTGTAAGTCCAGAGAAAAAGTAGAGGAATTTCTGTAAATTTCTTGTACAGACAGAAAGAACATCTTCTCTTTGTTGTAAACAAAGAGTCCAGTAGAGGAAACTGGGAGTTCTAAGTGTAGTGGTTTCTCATTTACTGAGCTGTAACAGCTTTTCATTGGCTGAGTGGTTGCTGGGCAAGGAGAAGATCCTCCTTCTTCCTGCTAGAATAGTATAGGAGAAAAATATCTTCCAGTTTGAGGTAATTGACAGTGACTGGTAGTATGGGAGAACTTCTCTTACAGGCACTTCAATCTTTAAATGAACTTTCTCTTTATTAATCTTATTATTAAAGCAGAAATAAGTGCAGCACATTCAGGATAGACTGAAAAGACAGGTTTAATGCAGGATTTATTTAGGAGAGTAATGGGAGAAAAGGTTGGACAGAGCAGGAGTCAGCCAAACAATAATGACTTTAAAATCAGGCACAAGGACTTGCTTTTCTTATTCTGGACTAACAGTTCTCCAAATGACTTCTAAGAAATCCTGGGACTATGAGATGCTCTTTGATAGCAGGTCTTTATGGTCAAGTAAGTTTCAGAAACTTTGCACACATGCCTTCCTTTTTCAGAGTCACAGTTCACAGAATTTTATAGTAAAGAAACCAATTTAACTTTATTTAATCTAGGATGATTCAAATTTCTTAACTGGAATCATTCTCTCCTTTGGAATAGCAAGTGCCTTTTGAGGAGCTCATGCTCTATGGAGTCCACTTTGGGAGTCATTGGTTTGACAACACAACTCAAAAGTCCATAATTGAGGTGATGTTCTAGGAAGAGTCTCCTGGCGGAAGCAGAGTGGATGTATTGAGGAAGAAGGGAATAAGGCACACAGATTTGCTCTGAAGTGAGGCACAGGATGATGAAAGCTTAGGTAAAAGCGAGAAGAGTAAAGAAGGGTGAATACAAGCCAATGTAGGAGAAAGAATCCTGGAACTACTAAGATACTAAAGGTCTCTACTGCAAACTCCCAACTAATTCTGCGTTCCTACTATATAGCAAGCTTAACAGGCAGGTTCGATTTTGTTATTACGTTATTACGTTCTGCAGTGGGCAGCTCTCTAATGTAAATAGCAACTCATTTTACATATTGGAAGAAGTTTTGCTTCAATAAAGCTATTTGTATTTTCTTATTTTCTTCATTAGCAGTAATTCTTAAATTAGAGGAAGCTGATATAGGGCATCCAAAAATGTGGAAATAATATATTTACTATATTCTTCTAAATGAACAATTAGACTCATATCTTTAATTTCAGAAATATACTACCTAAAGTATATATTGAGTATATTATTTGAAAATTAAACTAACATTATTTAACAATAAATTTCTCCTGTGTTTCCAATTTTTCAGACCTCCTATAAAATATTATATATTCACATTCGTGGCATGATGATGAGTAAGAAGTGGGTGATGTAGAGACAGTAGTTGTTGGTAAAAAAAAAAACAGTTGGAAATTTTCTGTAATTTTTTTTTAATGACAGGCTCTGAACTATGCTCATGTGGATTTACATACTTATCCTGAGTCCACCTGAATATCCTGGAGAATATATATATATATGTTGTGTTTCCCAGACTATGTTCTGCTAGGATTTCATGAAATGTTACCAAACAGACACACACTCACATTCACACATTTGGCAAATGCTGGTTAAAAAGATTTTTTTGCTGTGGGAATTCTCTGAGCCTTTATATAATGTGCATTACAAATCTACAAGACAGGGGATTAATATGCAAGATTTCTTAAGATTATTTGACCATAGAAACTTTTTGAAATGAGATGCTATTTACCTTATTTATTACTATACTATTATTATCACAACTTGCACCTACTGTTTGACTTTATCACCACAAATACTTGTTATTAGCCTTCTGTTTTCTTGCCTTGTGCTGTGATTTTCAAAAAGCCTAGACAACACATACTAGCTTATTATGAACTAATTGTAGATCACTGTGGCAAAATCAGCTTAATGGGATAATATTTTATCTTATAATTTCAAAATATTATGTTTCAATTAATTTTAGAAATATTTCTCATTTAATTGTGGTGCATAGCAGTGGAACATATTGTTGTAGTCCTCTGAGATCCATGAGACAAAGAACGAATTTCTCATTTCATGAAAAGATGACAAGAATATTTCTTAAATTTGTTGCCTGAAATTTACCTTTATAAAATGACAAAGAGAACTACACATTTTCAGGGTAGCTAGAAAAAAACTTCTTGTTATTTATATAGCCAAGCCAATGTTTTCAGAATGCTAGGAACAGAAGAATCCTAAGAAAAATCCAGTTTTCTCTGCAATATAGGCTTCTAGAAAAAACTTAACTTGCATAGATTTTAATATCAATAATAGATTATACTAGTTTGTATTTGTATTTTTCAAAACTCCTCACTTATAATAATCTTATTTGATCAGATATATCCTTGCCCTGGTAACTCTGCATTTGGAAATTATACATATATTTATTTTGAAAATCTATGCATGTAAGAAATACATAAGCTCAAAATGCAGCAAAAATTTGTATAGGTTACATTTTTAAAATTCTATTAAATCCTTAAGAAATCATTAAATAATATTTAAGTATCTACTATTGTTTAAATGGCAAGCAAATGCAAATCAAGACTTAGCATAAGAGCACACTGTAACTAACCCCTCAAAACTAGATGACCAAAACTAAAACTCTAAATGAAAAATTAAAAAAAAATAAAACCGATAATTAAAAAATTGCAGGTAAATATCTTTGATCTTTTGCAAATAACTGAAACCTATATATATATATATTTTTTTTTTTCTTGCTTTCTGTCCTTTGTGTGACACTGATGTTTCACAACTTGAGAATGTTCATTTTCTTTGGAATCACAGTAGCAAGGAAAACCGGCTCAGATTGGAGTGCCTGCCAGGGCTCATCTGCTAGTTCTGTCTTTGGCAGGCCCCTAGACACCTCTGAAATGCTGTTTCTCATCTGCAGAATAGGTCAAATACTATCAACTGTACATTTTCCACAATATTATTGTGAGGATAAAAAAAATCAATGTATATGAAACAAAAGTGACAGCCATGATTACAATATAAATGTTAAGGGTTATTTTGGATCATAAAGCATCAGAATTGTCCTTGGCCCCCCAGATCTTTGCAAGGCTGGCTTCTTCTCATTTCAGTTTTAACTTAAATTCACCTCCTCAGAGAGGGCTTCCCTGACCAATTAATCTAAAATAGAAACTCACAACCTCTGCCAGTCACTCCTTGAGCCATCTACTCTTTTTCTACCATTTGTAACAATCTGAAATTAGCCGATTTAGTGTTTGTGTGTTGTTTCCTGCTTCCCTCTCCTGCAGTGTCAGCTCCACAGGGCGGGACTGTTCTGTTATGTTCATTGTGGACCCCAGTATCTGGGACAATGAAGGCATGTATTACCTACAGCCACTCCTGTCTCCAGGTACATCTATTAAATGGATTTGGGTCTTAGAGCTGTATCAAGCTGAACATTTTCACATAACTTTCTATATACTTGGCAGTGAAAGGCTTCAGAAAGTAGCTAATGCATCCTCCCAACTCAATGATACATCTATCCTAGAGAGAATTGCTTTTTCTGCGGAGTCATTTTCACCTCAGATAAAGTCACTTTACTCAGAATGCTGCACAGAATCCATCTATCTCCAGAGAGCCAGAAGAAAGATTCATTTTTTTTGCTCCTGTAACAGTAGCTAAGATCATTGAGACTGCTCTCGGTGTTCTCTCCAGGGCCAGCCTGAAACTGTGATCATAAAGCTACTAGATCAGTCTGGCATTCTTAAATGGCACAGTTGTACTTAACATGTTTGTTAAAAGGCTAGGCAGTTTATTCCTATCAAATAAAGAATCCTCAAATTGTATGGGATTAGAGAAATAAAATATCCATGCCTCATAAAAATAATGCATAAACCTCAAAGTCTTTGTAATCACTTAAGTCTTAAACCATCAGCTGTCTGTTAGTGTCTCTGGCTTTATGCCTACTTCCTTCCTCATCACTGCTTCAGCTCCAGCCCTGCTGGGTCACTACCATCTCTTTCATCCTCTAAAACCTCCCTTCCCCCAGGTAGCAACAAGACCTGCTCTCATATATCCTTCAAGTATTTGCTCAAATGTTACCTTAGTAGAGATGCCCTTCTGTCTACCCTGTTTACAATCACACAGCCTGCTCTACCTTCCCCACTTCCTTATATTTTTTCCATCTGACGTACTTCATACTTTATTTATCTGTTTATTGTCTGTTTCTTCTTGCCATAATATAAGTTTTATGAAAACATAGATATTTGTAAGTCCACTGCTATTTACTGTCTGGCCCATGGTAAACAGTTAATTAATATATATTGGATTAACTAATGAGTGAAAGAAGATATTAATATGCAAAAGAGTAGCATGATTTGAATAATGAAAGTTCAAACAATTCATTAAAATTGATTATATACAGTTCTCCAACACTTGAAGCTGAGTGTTAATTAAATTGCTGCAAGGAACAGAAACTTCATGGTTACTCCAGGACACAGGATTTTATTTTAAAAGATTTAGGGAAAGTGAGAAAGTAAGGAAAAGGAATGTCATTCAGACCTCTGTTCAGGATTTAGTCATGACTTATGCTGTGGTTCTTGAACTTTGCAGTGCATCAGAGTCATCTGAGGTGCTTTACTGAAAGCACCGTTGGCTGAGGCCCAAGTCACTTTGGATTCAGTAAGTCTGCATGGGGCATGAGAATTTACACTTCTAACCAGTCCCAAATGATTCTGATGCTGTTAGACCAGATCTGAACTTGGAGCACCCTGCCCCACTGGGATAAAAGCCACTCTACTGACCTTAGGCAGTCTAGGGCAACCTACTTAATTTCTTCGACTCTGCCTCCGCTGTCCTGTTTGATTTATATGGATATGAGTTCTCATGTTTATCTCAAGTTCTCAGCTTACTCAAAGCATCTAGTGGCTCATGACGTCTGCTTTTTCTCTCTGTGACACTCCCTGTTTGTACCTGCCAGTTCTGTCTCTGTCTCTCATTCAAAATCCCTGGGGAGTTTATTGGTTTTATTGGGTATTCCAGTCACTCTCCAGTAATGTGTAGCTTGGTAGGGCACTGCCCTCCTAATAGATACCTGACACTCTGCTTTGGTCACGCAAAGATCCTGGACTAGCAAAATCACATGAAATAAAGCATGATCACCCATGTATAAGGCATCTCATCTGTCTTCGTTCAAAAGGGATCTGTGAGGATGAAGGCACTTGAGGGTTTTCAGCAGAGGGCTCTTTACATGACAGGACAGTTACATGGAGTATCTGCTTCTAGGTGATTAAGGTTATTTTGAAACAGCATGGTAGAGAATGCCTATATTTTACTGCCAAGTAAGCCATAAATCAGCCTACTAATACTGGACAAATTTTCGTTTTTCTCTTGGCTGTTTCCCTAGTGATAAAATGAGGAAATTTGACAGGGTCAGTAGCAAGTTACTTTTCATATGTGGTATGCTATGATTTCATTAATCTGTTTGTGTTCATACAAAGGTGCGTGACTAGGTCAGCTTCAATCCCTAAGTGGCTCTGATCCAACATATTATGGTTGAATTTAATATTCTGTTTTCTTCTGTTTTTCTAAAGAGAATGGATGCAAAACCAACTTGCCTGGGTTTGAGTCCTGGTTCTGCCACTTACTAGACATGTGACTTTGGACAAATAACTTTGTCAGAGCCCAGTTTCTTCATTCATAAAATTTGGATTATAATTCTCCTATAGTTTTGTTGGATCATTGAGTTATTACATATAAAGTATTTATAAAAATTGGGGGTAAAATGATTCAATACATATTAAAGTATTTAGAAAACTATCTGGCACATAGAAGAAACTATATAAGTACTCTTAAACTTTTATATATTTTCATCTGTGCTATATTTTGTTCTAATTCATGTGACTATTCTGTGCATGGGATATTTGCTTAGAATTGTGCTTAGAATATGGTCATTGGAAATACCTATAATAAAATAATGTAATGAAGAAATTTCAACGTGTTTTAGAAATACCTATGTATATTCTTTTAAAAGATATTTCTGAAAGCAAATAGGCATGTGGCATTCTGTAAAAGACAAAACTTTAATAACATAAAACATCAAACTTTGCCAAAGGATAAGGGGGAGGGGAGAGATTGACCACAAATGGTCACAAGGAATCTGTGAGGGTAACAGCAATATTCTCTATCTTGGTTGTCCTGGTGGTTATATGACTGAATATGTTTGTTAAAACTTATTAACAAAAGAAAGAGTAAAGTTTATTGCATCTGTGTTGTACCTAAATAAACCTAACTTTATTTTTAAAATGCTTCTTGATATAAGCTTTTGATCTGGGAGATTTTGCAAAACATGTAGTTGTATGTAATTCTGATCTTGCACATTGGTTTCCTAAGCGTGCATTCATTTTTAAGTATTTGAAATAAAACTTAAACTGCCAGTAGAAACACTGCCACTGCTGCCACAATTTTTGTAGTACCTGCTGTCCTCATATCTTTAGTCATTTTGTGTTACTTTCTCATTAAAAAGCTCTAACCTCCCTTGCACCTCTTTGTCTTAAACACCACCCCTGCTCTACCTCCATGTTTGCCTACGCATTTCTCCTGGGATGCTGTAGGCTTTCTCTCACCTGGAAATGGGAACAATGGTACTTATTTAAAATTTGTTGATGCTATTTTCAGTGGTACTGTTTTATAAAGGTTGTTTTCTAAATAGTTGCTGCTGCTCTTCTGAAAAAAAGAAGAAATGTTTTATGGATATTTCATATTCATTAACCTAGCTAAATTTAATTTTTTGTAGATTATTTTTTTAAAATCACATTAATGAAGCTCCTAGTTGGCCGAGTGTTTTTTAATTATTATAAATGAATGTCAAATTTTATAAAATATTTTTTTCTGCATTTGCTGAGGTCACATTTTTCCTTCCTTATTTTGTTAATGTGGTGAATTATGCAATTGATTTTTAAATGTTAAAACAACCTTGCTTTGCTGGCGTAAATCATCTTTATTATTATATTTTATTTATTTTCTACTTTTTGACTATGATTAACTAACATCTTGTTTAGGATTTTGTGTCTATGTTCGTGGGTAGGGTTCAACTTAATTTTCTTCACTTGTAGTCTCCTTTTCAGATTTTGATATCAAATTATGATAGCTTCACCAGACAAGTTTAGTGGTGTTCACTTTTTTCCTATATTCCAAGTTTTTTGTAAAATTGAAGATAAATCTTCCTTAAATGCTTGGAAAAATTCACTAGCTAAGCCATCTTTGCCTGGAATTTTCTTTAAGAGTTTTTAAATTATGAATTAGTTTCTTTAATGATCAGAAGACTATTTATGATCTTCATTTAAATTTTGTGCATATTAAATTTTCATTAGTTTATCAGCATAAAATTGCTTATTTCATGCTCATATATAGTTTCAGTGTCTGGGATCTACATTGATGTTCTTTGGGTTATATACATTGTCCCTTGTATTTCTTGATCACTCTTCCAAGAGTTTTACCAATTTATTAGTCTTTTCAAAGAATCAATCTGTGGCTTTGTTGATTCATTCTGATGTATATTTGTTTATCTTATTTATATCTACCCTTATCTCTTGTTTTCTTTGGGTTTATTTTGGTTTTCTTTTTCTTCTTGAGATGGATGCTTAGTTCCTTAATTTTGAACCCTTCTATTCTAATTCATGCATTTAATTTTAAAAGCTATAAATTCTTTTAACATTTCTTTATCTGTATTGCAAAACTTTTGATATTTAATCTTTTATTCTAATTTTATTATATTCAGATTAAAACCTTTTATAACTTTTAAAATTTATTATTTGACACATAGGTTATTTACTATTTCTTAATTTCCAAATATAGAGATATTTTCTAATTATCTTTTGTTATTAATTTCTATTTTAACTCCACAGAGGTCAGATTTTAATACCTTGATATTTGCTTCTTGGCCCAGCATGTGGTTAGTTTTTGCACATATGGAAGGATTGGCTTTATATGAAATTTAAAATCTGATATTCGTCAACTTCAAGAAACTCATAGATAGAATTCAGAGAGTTTGCGAACTTGACTTAAGTGGGCAAAAACTACATCTTTATTTTCACTAATTGCCAATTAAAATTTAATATTTTCTTCAATAATGAATGTAATCAACAAATCAGAATTGGCTACCAATACAAATCTTCTCAAATGACATAATAACTTGGGAATATCTTAAAATATTATTTTCTCTCCTAACTACATTAAAACATGGTAGTTATTAGACGACCACTTGATCATCGTATCTAATGCATTAAAGAGGCACATTGATTACCATATCACAGGTTTTTAAACATTTTGATAGTTGAATTTTAAAATAATTGCTTTCCTTTGTATTCTATGTATTTTATTTTATTGAGTTGAGCATGTTATTCTGAAAAGAGTACATAGGCTTCATCAGACTGTTAATTGGCCTTTTGGCACACACACTAAAAGAGATTAAGACTGCCATTGCAATCAGAGGGAAAGCAGAGTACATGGACACAGAAACAGGGAGTTCAGCAGATTTAGGTTTGGAAGTTGGAGAAGTGTTTTTGCTATTGCTTCTAACTTTCTGAGTGATATAGATGTCAAGATCATCAGAAAAGAGTGAAAACGGAAGGAAGAGATAATGGAAATTTGAGTATAAGAAAAAAGGTGTGAATTAGTTTTCTAAGAGAAGAAGAAAGTTAATTTACTAGGAGAATGCACCGTAGTGCCTAATGCCCACTATGTTTTCAAATTTAAGAGAAACCACAATTATGGTCTATCTCCTACTCTTTTCACCTGCAGAAGGTGCAAGGAGTTGAATTAACAGCTAGGGTTTTCCAAAAGAGCAGGCTGAAGGGAGAGAGGACCAAGGGAATGAATGATCTTCAATAGTAGGGTGATACTAGAGATGGATATCCAAAGCCCAGGTGATTAAAGAGGGAAGTGAGAACATGAAGAGGTTTATGGTGAATGGTAAGGGCAATGGATAGGAGGTTTCCATGAGGTGAATGAATGAATTTGTAGAGTTAGTGACACTGAAATAAATAAATTGGAGAGAGAAGAGATAAACTAGAGATAGATTTAAAAATGTTCTATATCTAACAAATTATAGTTTAAGAGAGTAAGAAGCAAGTGAATATTTTAGAAAGGTTTATAAGCTTGCAACTATGAAACTTTGACACTGAAATCAACCTCTTTCTCTTTTTTCCCCAACTATCTCTAAACCCCTGCACACACTCATCAATTTCTCTGCCTTGGATTTTTTCTGGAAAAAGGAAACTTGGCTTTCTCCTCAACATTCAGGGACTCTAGCTGTTATGGAATAGCAATCCTGAGAGTGTGACAGTGGCTGAGAATTAACATATAATTTATGTTTGCTCCTTACTTGCCCTATGAGGCACTTTTTGTGAGTCTTTCTCATATTATCCTATGGAATATAAATGAATAAACTGATGGAATTTAATGTAATACAGGTACCATCTAATAAAGCTGGAATTTTAAACAGTGTCTGACTGCAACCCTTGATTTTTTTCATGCTCTTAACTTGGCCAGCAGTCTTATTTTACCATCATTTGTAGGATATGTTTATACACAAGCCATATTGATGGATCCCTGGAGGAAAATATTCATGTTGTTAAATAACATGAAAACATAAAGTTTACTAATTCGCTATAATTTATTAAATGAGCTAATGCTTATTTTTTAAATTTTTTGTGTCTATCTTACTTGAACCAGAAATCTCAGCTTTAAGCAATTTTGAGACTATCTAAATAAAATATTCCACAAATCCTCCTGACTTGAGTATTCAAAAGTTATTCCTTTTTTGTGTCTTCCTTTTTTTCTCTGCCATTATATTGTTCTCACTGTTATTATTTCTTTAAGTTGTGATTTGTGTTGTTTTCATACAGTGATAAAAATGACCTATTTATTATGAAATCCATGGAGGGAAAATCAAATTATCTGCTTAATAATATGTATATCTAGCATGTCATAGAGTGACTAGATTTTTAAATTATCATTAGGTTGATTTTTTGTTGCCTAGATTATGAGGATATTATGAGAATAAAGAAGTTTAATGGAAAATTTTTGATTCAGCTGAACATATTCCTTTATTCATTCACCCATATTTATTTATCCATTCATATTTATATTTATTCAGAAATATTGAATCCATCCTGGGCTCTGTGCTAGGTAGGTATTGTGGTTATAATTCAAGACAGACTCAATTTTGTCTTTCTGGTATGTATTATACATTTCCTTACAAAGACAAAAAATGATAACTGGAGTGGAAAGGCTTCTGTGTGGAAGGCTGCACTCAACTGAGAAAACATCTCTCACAGCCTACACCCATTCTAGACTGTTATACCAGAAATAGTACTCTTTCTAAGATTCTCCTTGGTCTTGGGGAGTCCTTGGGAATCACTATGGGATTTTAAAAATAAAATGTGATGAGGGCCCATTTCTATATATTTTTGTTCAGTTAGTCTAAGGTGCAGGTGCATTAGCTTTGTGGCACTAGGAAAAGGTACCCCTCTGAGGGTGTCATGACTTGGAAGCATAGGTTGTTTATCAGAAGATGTATTGGGGCAGCCCCATGCCAGAGTGCTGGGCTGGTGAACAGACTGCAGGATGGATTTTAGCTATCTTTGCTTCCTTGGTCAGACATTCGTGTGGGTCTTGACATCCAAAAACGCTCTCCCTCTGTCATTTTAGGGGGTGCATTGCACTAAGCTCTCCTTAAGTAAAAGTAGGCTGTAGGCCTCTGCCTCTCTCATCACTGTGTACATTTATGATGGGAAAGTAGAACTTCTGAGTTATTTTTTTTCCATTGGATATGTTCTAATGATGGACACAATCGATTCTCTATCACCTGTGTCTACATAATGCCAAGTATTAAACTCAATACATTATCTAAATATAAACCATATGTGTGTTAGTAAGTTCTAGATAGATCTAAACTTTTTATGGCTAGATAAAATCGATAGCTTTAATTTTAATGCTAATAATTGCAAAGTTAGTAAATTTGTTGCCTATCTGAATATACCACTATTTACTGAGTTCTGTATGGGATAATAGTCAGTGGTTATAAACCCAAGGGTGTGAAAAAATGATCTTGCTACTAAAATTAGCAATCAGAACTAGAAAAGCTTGTGATTATAAACTTCAACTTTAAAATACCGTTGTATTTGTGGAATTTGCCAAGCTATTTCTAAAAGAGATAGAATAAATTTGTCAAATCTTAGAAATAAATAACACCAAAAACAGCAAAATAGAATTGATCAGGGAGACATTATCTAGAGCATAGGAATAAAATGACTTTGAATTCTCAAGGAAAAGAAATCAAGGATAATTACTTTTTAGATACTTTGAATATTCTGAAGTTTCTTTGTCCAGGGTGGAGTAATAATTTTGGAAAGTAAATAAAACAGCCCAAAATAGTTCTCCTTTAAAAAAAAAATCTAAGTGTAATTGTCCTGTCTAGAAAATAGAAATAGATTTTATAATTTTAAAAGTGAGATCAGAGTTCTAAGGAGAAAGAACAAAGGAGAGAAAAAAACGTAGAAAGCAGGTAAATAGCCATGATGAAAGTTACTAGGTGGACCTCAGGTCATAATTAAAAATGGATTTATATTTGAAATAGATCCTAAAGTTTGAACATCAAACTAAATAACCATAAGCACACATTATTTTTCTTGACAGCTTTGTATTGATTATCATTTTCTAATATGTATTTTATAGTGATAAATGGAGGATTACTCCTATTGCATTGCCTATTCTTTATGTAAAATTTATTTATTCTTAATGTTTAGTGTCATGGGCATTATATTTATATAAGTCCACATATTATTTCTTTACTTATTTATATTTTTAAAAAGATGGAAATAATAAAGTAAATTAACGTTTCTCTAGGAAAATTTTTGTATAAGAAAATAAGATTAATACTTATTATTCAAATGATTAGAATTTTCTATTAAAAATGGAATTGTCCCCAGATTAATGGTGAGATTATAAAGAATAAGCTAGCTTTCACATATCATGGTAATGTTCTCTAATGAAAGCTGACCTCGGAAGCTGAGCAGGGTCAGGCCTGGTTAGTACTTGGATGGGAGACCACCTAGGAATATAAGTGCTGTAGGCATAAAAAAAACAAAGTACAATCTTATAGTAGATATTTTTGACTATTTACTATATGCCAGGCTTTAGGAATATCAACATGAAGCAGGATATTACCATTGGGGGAAGTCCTTGCTCATCCAAGTGGTTCTCAAATGTCAGGTAATGCATTACCTCAAAACTAGAGTCACAGAGGCCTCTACGGGCCATATAAATCAATTTTTTTTTTCAACAGAAGTTTTTTTGACTTATAGTTTTAGTTTTTGTTTTGTTTCCTTTGTTTTTTTCTTTCTTCAAATACCTTTTTTATTCATACACTAGATTTTAAAGTTAAATATTTATCATATTCCCTCAAATTCTTTTGAATCTTTATTATTTATATTTAATTTTTCCCCTCCTTTTCACCATGTATTTCTCTTAAAGAGAGTTTATCATCAACTCTAGTGTTTACTCATTTTTGTGTTCTTTCTGTTTTAATCTCCATTTCTTTTATGTGTTTTTTTTTCCCTGAGCTCTGTCATTTCATTTCTAAGGTTTTTGAACACTGATTTATATTATTTCTTCATTGCTCTTATATAATTTTCTTAGTGTCTTTTAGCTCTGTCTAAGGTAGAAAGTTACTATTTTGGTCTGTATTGTGATCATGTCTTCCCAGTTTTTAAAATAAAATGATCTACGGGGATATTATACTGCTCCTTATTCTCTTTTTTTGGCTCATGATAGCCTTGTATGAGGCTTCATTTCAGCTTTATTCTTTGCTCACTTTTATGTGAAATTAGTTTTCCTGCATTTTTGAAGGAGGTTTTGCTCAGATAACTTTTCTCTTTTCACAGTGCTCTCTCCTCTTTTGATTCTGTGTAGTGTTCCAAAAGATGGCAACTGGCTTTCTCAGATTTTCTGGCTCTCTCCCCGTTCCCCACTCTTATCTGGGCCTTCTGTTTTCTTCCTCTCTGTTTCACTTACCCTGCTTGATTTTGATTCTACTCCAAGCAGTTTCTCCTCAGTGTGGGCTCTCTCCTGAAAGGGAGCCATGGCAAGTAGGTTTCAAGAGTACAAAGGGGTCTATGACCATGTTACCCTGAATAAAGCCCGATTCCAGAAGCTTGGAAGCTGAGCAAGGTCAGGCCTGGTCAGTACTTGGATGGGAGACCACCTCAGAAGACTAGGTGCTGTAGCATAAAAAAAAAAAATTAAAAATAAGGGATTGTAAACTGACAAGGTCCTTGTAATCTGTGATGTCAACCAAGGGTTGCCTCTCCTAAAAAAAGAAAAAGAAAAAAAAGGGTCTATGGGTTAGACTAGACTTTTCATTAGCTCCCCTAATGGACTCCTTTTATTCATCCAGTATTGAATTGAGCAAAACTTCTCTTAACTGCTGTTTCCAAATCAGCCTGCTGTGCTTTCCAGTGATTAGCTGTTGGCTCTTTGGGGTGTTTTATTCTTAGATCAACCAGATTTCCTGTTTCTTTCCTCTGCTTTATCTGGCTCAAACGCTAATACCATCAAGTCTTGTGGCTGTAGAGCATTTATCATCTGCTTGAATTTTATTATTAATGTTATTCATGATTTATTCTGAGTGGTCATTCTATCTGTTTTTATGGTGAGATTCAAGGGTTGTTGATGTCACCATCTTCCCAGAATTCTCTTACCCTAAATTTTGATATAATTTGTAACAGGTATTGAATTTTAATAAATATGTATAAAAGAAAATTAAAATTGAGAAGACTCTGTCTATTAATAATAGTAGTATCTTGAAAACTTGGAAAAATTGATTTCACTTGATTTATATCAGCAGAGCAGCTTTTGATACTGGATACTAGATACTGGTCTCAGAAAAACCTCTATGGTACTGAGGGAAAATAACTGTAAAAAATAGAACAATGCATTAAAACTGCTATGGTAAATAATCTTATAGTCAGAAAATGGACTTTGTGATATTTTTGTCATGCAAATATAAGAATATGATGATTTAATTGTCCTCCAGTACCTACTTCTGAATGTTCACCTATTCTTTCACAACAATATATTTCTAACTTAGTTGTGGAATACTTTTAATGAAAAGGTGGAAAAATTATTTCGAGGTTGTTCTGTTAAAAATAAGATCCCAGTAAAGACAGCAAGCTTTGGAGAACTGAAATTGCCTTGCTGGATGAGTGGATTGAATAGCTTGGAAGGCAGAATCATCTCTCTCAGATCATCAGAACATCACTTAGGAAATTACCTATAATAGTGCTAAGATATTATCCCTGTGGCTCATAAGAGTTAATGCAGCTTACAGGGCAGGGAGGCAGAGGGTAGTGAGCCACAATACTAGAAACATAAAATCTTGCTCCAACCCTGGTGTCTCCATTTATGAACTATGTAATCATGGACAAGTCATTTAATTTTCTTTTAAGTCTTAAATTATTCACTTATAAAATATATATTATTGTGTAACTGGTGACAAAGTAAAGGACCTTGAGCTAATTTAAAATAATTATAAATGTTATTATGAAAATACCAATTTTATTTCCAGGGAGTGGTTTATACACATAAAAACTGCATCTTTTTTTTTTTTTCAATTTCCAGTCTTTAGTAAGTGGCACAGCACCCATCAAGTTGCCTAAAACAGAATTTCTGATTATTCCTTGTCTTTCTTACTGGCATTCAACCAATCACCAGGCCTACAAAGTCTACTTATTAAATATTTCTTAAATTTATCTATTCCTCACTTTACTTATCACCACTACTCTAGTTCAGGTCACCATTGCCTTTTATCTAAATTGTTGCTAGAGCATCCTTATGGATTTTTCTTCCTATAAGTCTTACATTTTTTACAAATAGTCTCCATGATTCAGCCAGAGCAATTGTTCAAAAGTGTACAAGATTATGACACTTTCTTCCTTAAGCCCCCTTAATGAATTACTGTTATATTTAGACAAATTTCTAACTTTTTAACATGACTTATAAGGCCTTCACCTCTGTAGTGCTCGCTTATCACTGTGCAGCCAAATAGAACTAGCTTTAGTTCCCCCCAAGTGCTGCACTTACCTTTGTCTCTACACAGTGCCATTGCCTGGAATATATTTTTAGCTCTTCTGTGTCTCACACAGCCAACTGCTAGCCTTTCCTGAATCTCAAAGACTAGGCTGTCCTTCCTACATATTCCTATAGTACCCTAATTTGTACTTATTTTACATCATACTTGTCTGTTTAGTTTATTGCCTTCCACATTTGAACTCAATCTTCAAGAGGTCAAAGACGATGAAATTTTTACTTTTATATCCCTGGTGCCTCACAACAACATTTGCTGAGTGAATGATTTACCATGTTGTTCCCAGAAAACTCATGCTATGTAGCCATATGGTGAGCTGCCATTCTCCAGACAGTTTTGGTTAGGAGACTATTCTGAGTCTTACTACAAAAATAGCTCCAACTTTGAAGGACAGAAGACTGACATTCTTACCCACTCTTATGTAGATGTTTAAAATGTGTTCTAATATTCCATGGAAATCTCTGATAGACATAATAATAATTATCTTCTCGATAATTGTTTTATTTCCTTTTTAAATATTAAGTTGAATCTGTATATATTAATATACGCACCTCATAGCTTTCCGTGGTATGCTTTTTCTCTTCCTTTCAGAAGATGATGCCTGAAGCTCTTGAAAATACATAGCCATCCATGAATTTTCTCTTGAGTCTTATTCTTACTACACAACTATCCATCATTATTATATTGGTCTGAGTGGAACACCAAAAATAAATTAAAATTTTGAGAAGCAAAATATTTTCCTCACAAAAAAAAAATTAAACAAACAAACAAAAACCTTTAAAAATGACTAAACTTGAAACCAACAATCTGATGGCTGTTTAAGCCACAGCTTCTTGGCTGGCTTTTCTGACCTTGGACGAGACTTGCAGTGATGTCAGTACTCCCATCTTCATCATCACTCATCTCTTGTCCCTGTGGGCCATTCACATTCTGGATGTGAAAGCTGGCAGGTGCCTGGCAGTTTTAGGCTGGCTTTCATTCTATTCTGATTAAGGAGGAGTTGCCATATTTGAAATGACTCATTACCTGCTGCAGTTTTTCTGCTGACACAAATAACCTTAAATTTCATAAGCATTTTGATTTTGACTATATTGAAAATATCATTTAACAGTAGGCTATCTCTTTAGTTATTTTTCCTTTTGTTTTCCAACACAACACCAAGAGTCATATTTCCCAGCCAGCTGGCATGCTGAGTGTTAGTTCTTAAGGACACATTAGTAAATCTTCCAGCTCTATAGAACCCTGTTCTTGAAGCAAGTGTTCATCTGTCAGGAATCCAAAAGGAATTATCACTCTAGGGTTGAGAATCCTTCTGTGAGAAATTCAATATCATCTTACTGCCTGGCTTCCTCACTCAGGATTGTATTTTAATTTCTACTTTATTTAGGACCATCTCTCCTTAAAGTTTGGAAATAACTTAAATATTCAACAGTAGAGAAATGATTAAATTATGACATCCCTCAATTGTACAATGGAAATGACTATTTCTAATAGAAAACATGTTCTACTTACTATGTTAAATAAAACTTTTATTCAGAATCACGAAGCTGTTGATTAGTTATTTACTAATCAATAGAAAAATGCCTGATGCCTAAAAAACACTTGAGATTTAGCACTTAGAATCATCAGAGTTGAAAATACCAGCTTATGTGGGGTGAGAAAGGATGGGAGAGAGAGAATTTCTTTCCCCATGAGTCTTGTAAAACTATTTGATTCTAAAATGTATATTTAGCTTAATTTATGAAAATAAAAAAGATTTGAAAGTCCAGAAGAAAACATTTTTAAAATACATATTTTTTAAATTAAAATTATATAAGAATTTAACTGTATTAAATTTGAAGAGAAGTGGCTGACAATTGAAAACTAAATTGTTGTAAGTCTCCAAGATTAATATAAGAAAATAGGAATATATACACCTTCTTCCATTTACTGTTTTAATTCTTGTGTTAATGCCAGTTAATGAGTTTTATGTGGTTATTTACATTATTATATCTGCAAAAGTAAATCTCCATGCCTATGTATAGAAAGCAAGGCTTATCAATGGGGTCTCTTTGATCTCTTTGACCTGCAAAGACTTACTAGTACCACCAGGGCTTGCAAAATCTGGAGAGAAAACAGAAGTGAGTCTTACCATTCACAGTATTTAGAGCAAATGAGCGAAAACTAGGTCAGAATCATGAAATATTGTTGAGAATCTAGCTAGAGGAATATCCCTGAAAGGAATTCTCAGTGTAATGCTTCTAAAGTGAATCTTAGGAGCCGAAGTTAGGATTTAAAAAGGATCAGAGTCAGAGAGTTAGAGAACAAAAGAGCAAACAAGAGCACTGGCAGCGATACACCTAGACATTTAGATGTTGCTACCATATTCTCTGAGTAGACCTGTTTTGTTTTAAAGATTCTAGAGGGAAGGGACTCATTTTTCACCCAAATCTCTTTTTTGGATTTACATCTAGAAAACTTGATGGGTTTCAGTACTTGCTGAAGCAGGAAGTGAGTTTTGAGGACCTGCTGTCCAATATTATTCTCAAAGAACTATGTCCCAGAGAAGTCCTTGGTATTGCCAAGTGCCTCTTTAATGTTAGAATCTCCTCAGATTCTTCATTTTAAAATATCAGATGCTGTGGAGTGGTGCCAGATGAGTAATTGTCATGGAAAGAGCCAATTGGAGTTGTCAGGTCATCTCAATAGGCCTGAAGTGCTGATCCTCCCAGTTCCAGCATGGACAGGCAATACACGCATGTCAGGAGGACAGGTAGGTATTTTTCTCTCTTGGATATTCCTTTTGATGCTTAATCCTGGCTTTTCTGGAGTGTTCTTTGGGAGTTCTCTTAAAAGAAGAAAAAATTCTTTCATTCCACCAGATATCTGCCAGGTGTCTATGTTGCTGGGAAAAATGGCAAAGAAGTGAAAATGGAAATAACCATGATAAAGGATATTTGATACAGGATTTACATACCATGGTTACTCGAGAGGTGGACAAATTGCACTGTATGCAAAGGCAGCATGAGGAAAGAAATATTTGTTGTTCTGATGACATGTGTCAGCTGGTCATCCATCTTGAACGATGAGTAGCAGACAAGTGGTTGCAGGAGAGGAGAGCTTAAAATAAAACCAAAATGCAAAACATGTGCTGGAACTAAATTCCAAGTAATTGGACTGCTCGTTGGACAAAAATTTTAACAAAAGGGCAATGACTGGTGTGAATGGGACTAAAGGGTGACTTTGCAAACAGTTTTGATGGGTTTAAATTGTAGATAAAAACTTTTAGATTAACTGGAGAAAAAACTGATAGAACTGGTGACTGGCACTGGAATTGGATACCAAGGAAATTTATTAAATTTCTAACCATAAATATTATATATTAATAATAATGAGCATTACCAGTTATTGATCCATGGGTATATATGAAGTACTATGATAAATATTGTAGGTGCATCATCTCATTATATACAAACAGTTATCAGTATTATCCCACTTTTACAAATGAGTAAACTGAGGCACAAATACACTCTTACATGGTTATTTGGTAAACAGTAAGGCTATATATAGAAAGTTCTGTTAGTTAAAGGAGGAGAAAATGACCTGTGGTAGCCTATCTGACAAGGACTGGTCTCGGGGAGTTTGAGTTGTGGCGTTCCTGTTTCCTTTTTTTATCTCATCCTTAAGGAGAGACAAATCAACACTCATTTCCTTTGTCATTTTCTATTGTATATTTTGTTCATGTATGTTTTCATTTACTTTTCTGCTATTTCTCCTTGTAAAATATTAGACTCATGTGTTAAAAATTGAGTGCCAGCCCTCAATAAGTATGAGTTAACTGAATAAAAGAATAAATGTAAAATATTTTGTTTTGTTTCTAAATGCAGTTGAATTCTTGAGCAATATGAAAAAGATGTACTGAAGCAAATTTGATTTAATCATTAAATAAAACTGGTCTGCATTAAGAAATTATGACTGATCTTACTTAAATAGAACTATATTCTGTTTCCTAAGAAAAATATTAGTTTAGTAAATAATATTTTAGCTTATATTGTAAAAAATTTTATTTCTCTTAATTCTTTCTACAATTTTTATCTTCCCTAATTAACCTTCCCAAGGTTAGCAAGGAGAAATATTAGCACTTGGGTGCCAGATATTTTGTATTTCTTAGATTTAATTATATAAATAACCAAATATGTTTTATAAATTATGATTTCCCCCATTAACAGTTTCAAAATTTGAGAAGCCAAGCACAAATGTGTTTAGAATATTGTTTCCTTTTTACTGTTCTAGCTACATCATAAATTACAATACCAAATTGCAATTTTACATTAAATTTTTCTCACTATGCTTGAAAAGACCTATCAAATTTACTAATGCCTTCTGACACTTGTAAAAATTTTAGAATTCAGGTTATGCTATAAATTCTCTTTTTACAATTCTTTGAACATTTGCAAAAATTGACTATTAATATAATTATCTATTTTTATACTTGACCAGTTAATACTCTATGAATATATTACATTTAAAAATCAATGTAATAAGTTGAAATTTCTCTGCCTTTAATACTCTGTTAGGTTAGAATATTTTTCTAACCTCAAATTCCTTTTCTTAAAAAAATAACTTCTTTCTTATAGCTTTGAGAATGCCTAGTGGTGAACTTCAATTGAGTGTATTTCCTTACATTTTAAAAGTGACAGACATGATTTTTTTCTGTTAAATTGCATGGGGTCATCAAATTGAAGTGTTTTATTTTTCTTTTTTAATAGTCATATTGTCAGTGGGAGGACTCACAAAGCAGTTTTCAAAAGAAATTGCATTCTGGGAGTTTTCTAGTGAATTTTCCAGTTCAGAAACTGCTTGTTATGTTACAGAAATATTCTCTGTACTCATTTAAAAAAACTTTAATTATATTAAAAATTATTTAAAACAAACCAAAGTAAAAGTCTAAATGCAAAGCAAATAGGGAAGATACTACACTTTCTGTTCCAAACAATGGCAATCTTCTTTATGTTCACAACCAAAAGGCTAGATCTCACTTTACAGTTTGCATGTTACAGGGAGATAGCCTCCTGGTCACTCTGAGGGAGAAGTAGCCTTGAGAATATCAAGTGCCTAATTCCAAACTCAACCATCTTTCTACCTGTATTTCTCTTATCACATATTCCTCAGCAAATCATTATCTCTGTAAGTCACACTGAGATTTGTCATGTGTATGGTCACCCTACCCGTCTAGGGAACTGAGGACATGTCTTCATGCAATTAAATGCAATACTCCCTATGCAAGTATCTGACATTAATTGAATAATAAGCCAGCACTCAAGTTAATTGCTTTCTATTGAGCAGGCATATAAAAAGTTGCCTAGTAGATGTGATTTCAACAGCCTGGGGAAAACCACTTTCCCAGACAACCAGCACTGTAATTACAAAGCTGCAACTACCTGTTCTTTGATATTTGTAATGTTTGGAAAGTACATATGGATATAGATTCAGCAGTTAGATAGTTAGATACCTTTGAGAGTAATAAGCTGCTTTAAGTTACACTTACCAATGGCGGATATTAGATTGCTTTTGGGGAGCTGATATGGGGAAGGCGACCACACTGCACACCTCTCAGGAAACAGACCACACTGGAAGAAAGCAGTGCAGGAGGGGGCTTTGGGGAGGCAATGGAAATGGAAACCTTTAAGAATCATACAAAATTTTTTATATTTTCAGATTTTAAAACCTGTTGACATATTGTCATATTTGTTTCAGTTGTTTTTTTGTTTGTTTGTTTGTTTTATTTTTAATGATGGTGATTAAATTCAAAGCCCCTTTCTTTTCATTTTCCAGTGTGAATGCTCATCCCACCCTCTGGAGGCAGTTCTCATGATGCTACTGTGTCTAGTCCATGATTTTGTGTTTCCTATATATATGTGTGTGTGTGTGTGTGTGTGTGTGTGTGTGTGTGTGTGTGTGTGTGTGTGTGTTTGTCTGAAACCAATGTATAGTTGTTGTACTGTTTTATTTTGTAATTTCCATTACTGGCTTCATATACTAATGTTTTTCCTTTTTTTGCCACTTGCTTTTTTTCACTCATTTTTCTGAGCTGTATCCATTTTAACAGCTGCATATATTCATTCATTTGTTTGAATGTATCACAATGTATTTATCCATTCCCCTCCCGTGAATGTTTATTTTCACATCTTCATTATTAAAAGTATTGTTGCTATGAATATTCATAATCATGGCTCCTTATGCTCGATAAGAAAACCTCTCTAGGAAGTTGCTATGGATAGAATATGCCCATTGGACACTGTTCCAAGTATTGAGAAAGCTGCTCTTCCTTGAAGTTGTAACTTTTTTGAGGGGTGCCAACTTAAACAAATGCAAACATAAACTTATTTTTTTCCAAATTAATGCTTACAACTGTAAATTTCATCATGGAATTACTTTTTCTAATAATATGTTTCACCTTTCAATTTCTTTAGTATAAGTTTAATCAAATTTTTATCTTTTTAAAGTCAAATTTAATAATTTTTTGCTAGCAAATCATTCTTTAGAAGTTTATAAACTTAAAGTTATAGAGTTACATTTAATTTTTTCTGATAATTATTTTCATTTTACTTTATCTGTGGTTACATCTAGTGTAATGACTGATTTGCTTGGTGTGTTCCTTCTGTCTTTAAGTTTATGATTTATATTTTTGGTTGAGTCCTTCTTTTCTCTATTTTTATTGGATTGATAAATTTACCTGCTGGTCAATTTGGAACGTCTATTTTGTTATTCTATTTTCTTAGTGATTTCTTTTCCATTTCTTGTCATAAACACATAGCTAGCTCTCTATCATATGAAATCAAGGTGTAACCCCTCACCAAGTCATTCTATCTCTGTGTCTCACCAACACAGTAGAATTAGGTCTTTGTAGTACTTTTACTTCCCTCTTCTCCCCCACATCTTCCTTAGAGGAGACATTGTAATATTTCTGTTTCTTCTCTTTCCCATCTGTTTGCCTCTAGCTTGTAGGCATTGTTGTGACAATTTAATACTTTTATTTCAAAAAGCTTTACTTCATACCTATGTAAAATAATCCCAGTCTTTCATTATTCATTTAAGAATAATTATTTTTATATATGAAAATATTGTAAAATATATGTAAATATTGTATATATGTAAATAATATTTATTATTCAGTATTTGTTTTTCTTCAGTTGCCCTCTTTTGGAAGAATTTTCTGTGCTGATTTATTTATATTTTGTTTGGTTGTAAAATTTTAAGTTGTCATTTATTTGCCACAACCACTTTGAAAATATTACTCCATTGCCTTTTAGACTCCATTGTTAGTCCGATTAGTGTTTCTTAAAATGTGATTTTTATTCTTCACCAACTTTGAAGACTTTCTTTTTGGATTTGTTGTTTCACAGTTTTCACTAGAAATTTTTACACGTTATTTACTTTTGCTTTATTTTGCATGAGTCTCTGTGAGTTTTCATTATGAAGTATATGAATTTCATCAGTTCTAGAATTTTTATTAGATATATATGTCTTGGATTTCTATTCCTCCTCTATCTCTTAACACACTTCTTTTTTTCTTTTATATCTCTTCTGCATTCTGTGATTTTATCCTAATTTTATCTTTAATTTTATTGAAAAATTTTAACAATGTTCAATCTTCTATTTAATCTTTCTATTTTTTATTTTATTGTCTGTTTTTTATTTCTAGTTGATTCTTTATTTTTACATCTGTCTATTCTTATTTCATGAGCTTTGCACTATTCTTGATGTTCTAGTTTCTGTTTCATGTATTTAATTATTGATTACATACCTATATATATTTTTTGTTTGTTTGTTTTTTACATAATGTTCTTGGATCTTTAACTTTATTATGTATTTTATCTGTTCACTGTCACTCATCATCAATTGTTTTTCTGTTATGTTTTTACTGTTTTAAGGTGACCTCATTTTTAGTGAACTTTTTTTTCCCTCTCTATGAGAATCCTTTGTAGTCTGTGTTGTGAATGTATACTTTCTGATTGGTTGTACATTGTTTCTGTTATGTATTCCAGGAAAAGAACTTCTCTGGGACAATTTTTATGCTAATCTTTTGGCTTAATGCTCCTTGAACAATTAGGGTAATGAAAACCTTTCTCCAAACCCATCCAAAACACAAAACCAGAAGTTTGATTTTTAGAGAACACTTTTTTTTCTGCTTAGCACTCTATCAGAGGTGAATGAATTTTGTTGTATTTTCTCTACTGTAGTGAATGGGTTTTTCTATAGTCTCTTCTTTTACTGAGCAGCCCAGGCTTTCTGAGGAGGTCTCAGTTTCAATTTCATGCCTTTCAAGAATCATAGTCCTTGGTATCTGCCTCAGGTGGACATTAAAACCCAGTCCCTAGTTTATTGGACTGATTGAGAAAACTAACTTCAATAAGAGCTTATGTTTCTATGCCTCTGCTTCTCAATTCTGGCTTTATTTCTATCATTTGTGGATTTTAATATCAAATGTGAGCTGAAAATGCATTAATTTTTTTTTAAAGTACCTTTAAAATTTTATTCTGATTCTGGATGTGTTTAGCAGGATAATTTTTCCAATTATCTCAGTTTGTCATTATGTTAGAACCAGTGTCATTTTTGTTTGTTGATTTTTTGTTTATTTTTAAAAGGTGAGTTTAGACTTTGCATTATGATTCATAATTTATTTGGATTTACTTGTAATCTCTTTGTGATTTTGTTTTGTGTGATTTTTTTAATGCAGTTACTTTTTTCATATTTTTTATATTTTATTTTTTCCATTCCCTTTCCCCTCTCCCTTCTGGTTGTGTGATTTTTCTTTGTTTTTCTTTTTCTCTCTCTTTTTTTTTTTTGCCTTTTATACATTATTTTTATGCCTCTATAAACAGAAGGAGAAATTTTAGCTACTTATAGAAAATTCCTCCTAAATAGTCATCGTATTCTGTTATTATTATCTTAAATCTCATTATAGCTTAGATATGGCTGTGGGATATTTCAGACTGTGGGAATTCCAGAAGTATTGGGATGTAGATGAGGGGGTTCTATCCCCTTGGTCTTCGGTAGTAAAGGCAGCAAGCTGTTGGTTGCCTATTGAGGCACTTAGTAAAGCCTCTTTGCTGTATTTCTGTGCCCTCCAAACCTCAACTGCAGGCAAAACTCAGTTCTCCCATTCCCTCTTTACTAGTCTTTTTGGGGTCAGGAACACCCACCACATTCACGAGGAACTGGTGGCAACTTTACTTTGGGAACTAAATGGCAAAATCTTCCCAATTTCTCTTGCCTTCCATTCTTTTTCTTTGGCCTGATCCTTGGCTAACGTCCTACACTAGTTCCTTATGTCAGAATGAGCACAAAATCTCACTTAGACTTGTGGATCCCAGGAGACATTTGTCTAGGAAAGACAAATAGCTTAATGTGGAGAGTGAAGGAGAAAGGAGCTCTACTTAGGTCACTATGCTCCAAAACTTTTCTTTTGAAAATGTTCTTTCTATCCCAATATTTAACAAATCATCAGAACCTGATTAATCTTGTGTTAATATACACATGGATTCAATAGATTTAGTTAATAGATTGCTCTTATTGTAAGTTGTCAAATCCATTGATAAGAATGAAGATTATAAAAGAATATGTATACTTTGGAAAGAAGCTAGAACATTATGTTTCATCTGAATTTATTTTTTGAACTTTGCGCTTTATAAGATTGTTTGGAAATATAAAGAAACATGACAGAATTCTTGTTCTCCAGGTGTTTACAGCTTGTTTAAAGAGATGGCATATATCTGGTTTAAAAAGAAAGGAAAGAGAAGAAAGAAAAAGTATCTCATAATTGTCAGTACAAAGTTTTATGTGTACTTTCTAGACAAGTGCTACAGAACTACAAAGAAAGTTCAGGTAGCAGTATGTTTAACTTTAGAACTTGGGATATTCTTCATATTTCATGTTGACATGACTAACCAATAGTCAAGTTTTATTCTTCAAACATCTATTAATGAACACTACATGTTAGGCAGTAGAGATTCAACAATAAAAGCAACATTATTTTTCCTTGCCAAAAATTCATGATTTTAGGGAACTCTAGTCAGGAAGGCATCCATTTTGAGTTGATTTCTTATTTAGGCTATGTCAAAGATTTAGTTCATGACCAACAGCATACATATAGATAGTATTGGTCATGTTTAAGGATGAGAGTTATAATGAGGGAACTGCAACAAAATAAAACCTTTGTTGTTGTAAGATGATGCTTCAACCAATCTATTGAAAACAGTCTCCTGAATGGCTGGTACTTCCAAGGAAATCAGCAATGCAAAAACTCAGATTTGATAGTGATTCTTCATACAGATTTTGAAAGTTCCTGTGAACCTAATGATTTTAAAACATAAATTTCTCAGTGGTTGATGGTACTAGGAATAGAGACAAAATTTCCTCTCATTTATTTCTAGAGCTGATCTTGTTAGAGACTTTGTGGGACATGTAAAATAATATGTTTTTGACTTAAAAGTCATGATTTATGCTTTACTGGCACTTAGACATTTTGTTTAGATGCAGGCTCAGTCATCTTTCAACTGAATCATTTCCTAACTTATTTTAGGCAATTGAATACATTAACCTTTGTGATGTCAAAATCATTAATAATAATGAAATCTTTGTATATAGTGCTCTGAGCAATATATAATTTTATTTTAGACCTAAATGACATTTTGGCTATTGATGATAAGAAAGCATAAAGACAGACATGTTTTTTTCTTTTTTTTCCCAAAGATAAATGAGTTCTGTCTTTTTATTCTAAGAGTTCACTCTTATTTTCCTTCAGATATGAATAAATATTACCAGAAAGGTCATTGAACTAATATTAAACAATGTGGTATTAACTCCTAGAGAAAAGTTATACAAAAAGCACATTTATTGCATTTTTCACTTTCAATCATGAAAGCATAATACTGATGCTTATAAATAGATTACTGAATCCTCAAAAATATTTTTTAGTAATTTGTGGAGCTGTTTTGAGGCCATTCAAATAAATGACTGAAAGATCCAGATATTATTTCCAGTTAAGTAAAAATCTATTTTTTTATGTACTGATTTGTCATTTTCATGGTTCATATCAAGTCAGGGAATAAAATCTAGAAAACCTATGACATTTCTCAATCTATGAATGGCTGATGGTTTTTTGCAAAGTATTATAAATACATTCAAAATGACAAAGTATAAAAAAAAAACCTATTCAACTTGAAATTATTAAGTAAATTTCTGACAAAGGGGCCTTTGGCTGTTTTAAGTTCATAATATCTTAAGTATAATATTAATTATAATGTCTTTTCCTTTCAACATAATGGATTTTATGAGTTTTTTTTTATGTGAAATCCAGAACACAAGAAATCTTTTTAAATTATATAAAGAATTCAAAACATTATATTTCTATACTTGTTTCATGGTTTCATGGCTTTAAAAGGGGTAGTAGCGTATCAAAATCCCTTCTCTCAATGTCCTGTGGCTTTTCTAAGAAGCCAGCCTTGCAGCTGTCATGGAACCAGAGACTGGCTCTCAGTGGCCATCGGGGCTTCATTACTCTTACCAGGGCACAAAGCAAATGAAGGCCAGGTCAGAATATATTTGCAGAATCTTATCTGCAACAGATCAACTATGGAATATTTATCTACAGAAAGTGTTGCAAATTCAGAAAAT
Source organism: Cynopterus sphinx (assembly GCA_030015415.1). Taxonomy (NCBI): domain Eukaryota; kingdom Metazoa; phylum Chordata; class Mammalia; order Chiroptera; family Pteropodidae; genus Cynopterus; species Cynopterus sphinx. The sequence goes on from CM057380.1 coordinate 20,293,946, forward strand.
ATTTCTCTGAAACTTACTTTCGGATTCATATTTTCCCCAATTTGCTCAATTTTAACATCCCAATATATAATCCATAGATATTTTCTTCAGGAAGACTGTTATAACTGCTCTCTTCCTTGGGCCTCACTGTGTCAACCTCTGTGCCACAGATGTATGTCCATCACCACCGACTTGTCAGAAAACTTTTTCAGGCAAGCAACCATGTCGCATTTATCTTTGTCCTTTCATTTTTTGGTCATTACCTGCCTAGTGAGGAAGAAATATCTCTATGGAATAAATCAATACCACGTTTAATTTAAGAAGGGACAACGTAACTAATGAGAAAGAGGAGTGAGATAATCTTTTGTGGAATCATACACTGTATCAGTTTACTTAAATGTACTAATTACTTGTCATCCGTTTGTTCTTACAACTATTTTCATTTCCTTTAATAGATTACAGGTTTTTTTTAACAAGTTTTCTGAAATTGCAGAAGAATAAACAAAAGCCCCTTGGGCCTAGAAGCTTTATCTGAAGGAATTGTCATAATTATATTTTTGTTTTATGTGAAATTTCCTGTATGTTATCCATGTCTATTTTATTACAAACAATATATATAAACATAATCTCTCCATATTTACTTGCTTATAAACAGAATATTTTCCTCTAAATCTTATTAGATAATCTAGGCATATTCATTATATGTATCCTATGGATTTTTATAACGTCTGATAAATGTGGCACTAACATATACAACAACAGGCCATTTCTTTAAACCAATGCTACTTTCAACTGTGAACATCTTGAATGCTTTCCCACAAAACACATGTATAAACTTAGGCTTTTTCTGACTTTGAATTTGTTCTGAAGTGTTATATGATAGTGAAATCAAAGTGATGATAAATAAATTTAGAAATCAAAGTGATGATAAATAATTTTAAATATATCAACCAGGATCAGGAATATCATCCCATTTGGAGTGTATGGGATAAATATGTAACACAACAGAGAGAAAAGCAGAAGTATTCTTTCTGTTGCCATTTATTAAATGATTCCTTTGCTCTTTATTTATTACATTATCAGACATCTAAGGAGTTTATGACATATTAGGAAAGAAAGGCAAGAAACGATTTATCACAGTGTAAGACATATGTCTGTGCTTTAACAGAGGTGAAAATCTTGATGTGGGAGTGCCAGGGGGAGGTGAACATAAGAGGTGGAGAATGGGGAAGGCCCTATGGAGGGAGGTATGTGTATATGCAACTAATTAGAGTGCCAAGATTTGAAGTTTGGGGTAAGAAAATCACCACCCATTTGCTAGCAAAGTTCTACCAAACCAGTTTATTGTAGCAAATCAAGGATATGAAATTAGAAAGAAGTGTCAACTGTATATGTGTCCCAGTGTTATGAAAAATGGAATATGGTGGAGGTGGAGTAGCCCTCAACAGAGCAGTCCAAGATTTAGCTGTCTGAGTCCCTTTTATTATATTTTATTGTTTTTAAAATGTATTTATTTTTTGATGGTGACATTGGTTAATAAAATCCAATAAGTTTCAGCTGAACACTTTAACAATAAGGCATTTATATTTATACTGTGTGTTCACCTTTCATTTAGCTCTCTTTCTGTCACCACTTATTTGACCCCCTTTAGCCCACCGATCTCTCCTCTCCTTCCTCCCTGCTCCCCTCTGGTATGTCTGAGCCCCTTTTAAAGAAGCAGTTTTATTATACCATCCTTCAAACTTGTCTATTTAATCTTAAAAAGTATAGGCCTTGACTGGAAGAAATCAGGAAGTAAGAGATAGTTATTGGTACAATCTGTAATGTTCCATCAAGATTTTGAAATAAGTTAACAGCTTGATTTTATCTAATAGATATTGTTCCTTTCTGATGTGGTAGCTATGCTCATTCTTAATGACATGGCCACCCATCTATTCCTCGTGACATTCAGGAGCAACAATACCAGTCGACTGTTCTGTGCTGTTCGAGGCAGAGCTTTTGAGCAAAACTTCTGGTCCTTTCTAAGGAAGAAAAGGAGACTTATAATAACCACCAATAAATAGAAGTGGAGTCAGTCAACTGGTGAAATAATAAAAAATGAATTAAATTATAATAGCACATTTTGCAGAATTTTTAGAGGCTATAAAAGGTTTTCACATGAGGGCCTATGTAAATGGGAACTTTTCATTTTCATTTGACAAATATGTGATTATTGCATAGTCTTCCAGTTAGCAGGCAACATAGGCTGTACATGAACTAGATCTTTCTCCTTCACTCCTTCATTGTAATTGTTTCTGCTGAGGTGGGATGGCTGTCAGACATTCTCTAGTCTGGTTTAATTTAGATGCCATTTTATGTCCTTGAAATTTCAAGATCCTTGGTTTTGTGGTAAAACTTCCAACTCAGGCACAGCCCTGTGAGTTGTGCAGAAAAGGTGAATGGTTTTAGAAAATGCTCTGTCTCAGAAACAGTAGAATGTGGACAGAGGATGGCTGTACAAAATAAAGGAGGAAAAGAAGTAGAACACAACTCAGGAATCTATCCCTTGGTAAATTGGTTTAGTAGTGAGTGGATTATAGACAATTTACATTTTAAATCTCAGTTAATGAGTAAAATAGAGCCCAAACCCCTTTTGGCAAGACATTAAATAATAGAATTTAATTTAATCTTTCAGCAATGTCCTACTGTAACTCTTCCTCTGAACTACTGAAATGATGTATTATTTTTTTTTATTTTCATACATTTGTTCACACACACATACATAACTGCAAACCTCAAATTCTGTCCTTGACTTACTGTGATTCTTTCATACAAATATAGAAAGGAAGTATTGAAACTGTTGTACCATAATCACTGAGAGATTGTCTACTTTTATTAATTTTTCAGAGCTTGCCTTTGCAGGCTTCTCTAACCAGTGACTTCAAGGACAGCAATTTCAAGGACAGTTGCCAGCTACTATTGAATGAATTCAGCACTGTCCCCAATTGAATGACTAAAATGTAGTCTTAACCGGTAAACACTGTGGATCTCAAGGACTTCTATCTTTTAAATCCCCCAATTTACATCTGAGATTTACATTGAAAGGAGAGGCAGTGAAAGAGAAAAGAAATGTATATCTATATAGTCATAAAGTAATTTAAATGCTATTCACTGTAAACCGTTAATGTTTGTTTTTTTTTTTTTTTTCTTAGTCTTTCATCCCTTTCCCTTTGTGCCCCTTGTGCCATTTCTAATCCACTATCATGGAACAACCAGTGCTGTTGTCTGAATTCGTGTGTCCTCTCAAATCTCATATGCTGAAATCCAAACCGCAGAAGGGGATGGTAGGTAGTGCCTTTGGGGAATGATCAAGTCATAAAAAGAGTCCTCACACCTGGGATTAGTTCTCTTTTGAAAGAGATCCCACAGAACCCCCTAGTCCCTTCTACCACGTGAGTTTACATAGGTCAGCAGTCTGTAACCCAAAGGAGGGCCTTCACACAACCATGATGGCACCCTAATCTTGGACTCCAGCTTCCAGAACTGTGGGAAATAAATTTCTGTTGTTTATAAGTCATCCAGTCTATGACATTTTGTGATAGCAGCCTCGATGAACTGATACAGCCAGTAATCATTAACCCTGGAAGCAATTGGGATGGGGAGGTGATAAACAGTGCTACTCATTTGTAGTTTTCTTTTTATAAAAACACAAATATAAGGCATTTATAAAACTACTTGTAGGAAAAATTAAATATACCTATATAGTCACCTATTTCTGGAGTTTCAGAAGAAAAACTCTCTTTTTTCTTTTGTTCCTAAATCTCTTTGGCAATTCTTTTAACCCATAGCCAGAACGCTGGCAGCCTAATCATTACCAAAAAAAATTCTCATGCCTCTCTTATTTTCAGCCCCACAATTCTGCTGCTCTCTTGAATATCTCCTAAAGTGTAAATAAAGGTTGGATAATGGGACACTAGGCCTGAAAGCCTCTTTAGAAATTATTTGGAAAACCACTGCGCTGGCAAATGCATCCATCTATATCTATTTCCAAAGCACTAAATTCAATTTTGGGACCTCCAAATGAAAATGCTGTATTTCTGGTACTGGTTGAGAATGTCTCTGATGAAAGCTTATTCCACAGGGACATCATCTTGCATGCTGAATAATGATATCTAGATAGACACAAGATAGCATTGTTTTTCCAATCCATCATAAATTTCTTTTAAAAATTAGGTTTCATAGGCCATGGACACAAAACTTTGGAATGATTTATGATAATTAGGACAGTGCCTTTAAAGGGTTTTTCATGTAAGGATATTTTATTTTGAGGGGGGGCAGGGAATTCACTGTTCAACTGAATTTCTATTATATTGAGGTTGGAAAAGAGAAACATAGGTTAACCTGAAAGGGGGAACTAGAGGTGACTGGACAAGTGTCATGTCTGCTGTAAAAGAACTTTCATACGTTTTAGGCTTTTTCAAATAGATTTCCCCCTGCCCTCCAAAAAACTTAGATTAAACTTTACAGGTCAACACAAAGGTAAATAAAATGTAAAAGATAGCATGCCTTATTTCCCTGACAAAGATTAAATATTTACTTTATCCACAAAGCGTAGTTTCCCACTGAGAGAAGTGCTTTTCTACACATTTCCTAAAGGAGATATTCAAAAGAGCTTATATCTCTTTTCTAGATGTAATAGGGGAATAGATAAATAAAACTACACATCCTGGTTTTTAAGCTACTCTTCACTCAAAAATATATCTTATTTTTCTTGTAAAAAGGCAATGGCTCCTTTATATGCTTTAGTCCAAGAACTAAACCCAAGTACTTTACCCTTAATAAACATTCAAAAATATATTTTAAATAAATAAATATGCAGTTTGGAGCAATTTTTAATAATAGAATATCTTTCCAGTATATGTATATGCTATAGTTTGTTAGTTTGATATATGTATACATGTCCTATTGTCAGAACTTAATATGGTTTGTTTTCATCATTTTAAATGGTAAATATACTTCTTCAAAGATATTTGCATATTTTATCAAAAAAATCGACAAGGATAAAGTACTAGATGTGAATTTCTGTGTTCAAAGGCATCTATTCTTTAAGGCAATATATATTTTATTTACTCTTCAGAAAGTTTTTTATGACTTCTAGTAGCAATTTTTTTTCTTATTCCATTCCTTATTTCATAGTAACTAAAAATAGTTTTTTTTTCTATTTTCTGTCACTCTATTTATATAGTAAATTAATTTTCTGTCTCCCATGTCAGTTCTTATTTTAAAATATTTCAAACATTTCTCTCATTATATATTTTAGGTATATGATTCTTCTTTGATAAATACTAATGCATCTTTAACTTCTTCTGACATATTACAATGTTTAATACATTGCTCTTTATTTTCCAGTCTCCAAGGAATAATTAATTAGGAATCTTATTATTTATCTACACATTGAAGAAGATGCTATACTGATCTCTTTCTCTAAGGAAATAGCTTGAGCTATTCTGTATATCAAAATAGAGCATTACCTATATTTATCATTAAAGTAGTTATCATTAAAGTATTTTCATAATTGTAAATTTATACCCATTTTGGCTAATCTTATTTAAAACATTAAAATCAATATATATTGTGATTCATTAGAAAATGAAATAATGAAATCCTTCCAATTTTCAAATAGGTTTTATTTCACATACTATTTTTCAATGTGAGTTTCTACATTTTCTACATATTATACTGACAAATCACTGTTGGATTTGGCAATCCATAACACAAAATCTAAAAAATGATGTTCATTTTTAACATAAAAGTGAATTTCTAGTTTAGATTTTTTTTTAATTTCATAGCATCCCTTGAGGTGATTTTCAGTACATCTGAGAAGATCTATGACCGTATCTTGGAGTTGCAGCTTCAGACCTTTCTATTTGTTGACTTTTTGGAAGTTGAAATGTAAATTACCAATGCTGTTGAAATTCAGATACATTGCATTTCCTGCTCTTTTTGATTGGACCACCCAAATGTTATATGTATATATAAGCCTTTGAAAATTTATATTGATCTCTCTAAATCTAGAAGGTTGTAAAATGGTTGCTGGGTGAAATAGGTTACATGTATCCCTGTTCTTGCTTTGAGCATACCAGATCTTATATTTTTTACATTTTAAATTCAAATATAAAATCAAATATCACTCCAAGGCATAGGCCAATTAAATCTATTTAAAACCATTTTAAATAGAATAAATAAAATTGTTCTCATAGACTACAATTCATCATTTTAGTATCATTGTACCATTGAATTTTTTCTTTTTTTTTTCCACTTTGACCTTTGTATTGTTTTTCATTTGTGATATTATTTGACTTCTGAATTCATTTGAACTGCTAACAAAAGGCAATTTTCCGTAAGCCTTATTTATTAAATAAACAATGGACATTGACTCTACTGAGACAAATTTTTATTCTTTCACAATTATAATTAGGCATGCATTCAGCAAAGACCTGTTGCCTTCTTATTATCAGGTAAGTGTTGAGGGGAACCTCTAGAAATGAGATGAATTTCTTTCTTTTAAAGATTTGCTTATGAGGGAAGATAGTTATGATAACATGTAATGACTCCTCTACTAGAGATATACCTAAGGTATGATTGCAGCTTAGAGAGAGTATCTAACTCTCAGGGCTCAGAGGACAATTGAACTGGGCCACGAAAGGTATTTGCGGTATTGCAGGTATGTAGAGTGATAAAGCAATACACACACAAAAAAGATAAGGTTTGATTCCTGAAAGATCTTGTATGACGTGGCATTTTTTTTTTCCTTCTGAAATTGGAGGGTAGCCATTAAAAACGCTAAGCTGTGGAATGATGCGATCCATTTTGTGCATTTGGATGTCACTCTGGCAGGAGTATAGAGGATCAATGAAGAGAAAGGAAGGGCACTGTAGCAATTCAGTCAAGAGCTGACAAGGGTTGAACTCGTACACTGGCTATAGAAATGGAACTCTGAGAGACACTTTGGGAAGTAGTAAGGAATTGTAAAGTTAGGACTGAGTGGTTTTAGCGGGTTAGGACAAGAAAGGAGACAAGGATGACATCCAGAGTTCTCACTTGGGCAAGCGGATAAGTAATGAGCTATATTCTGAAATAGGAAACATAGAAATACAGCAGATTAATAGGGATAATAACAAGTTCAGATTTGACTTGCTGAGTTTGAGGTACAAGTGACACATTCAGTGGAGGTATCTTGGAGGAAGCTGGGAACATGAATTTGACAGTCAAAAGAAAATTAGGGCTAGAATAATAGATTCTGGAAACATGGGTGACATGGTGATTAATGTTTTGTTAGTGGTTGGAACTGTAAATGGAGATGAATGACCAAAGTAGAGAGGGTAGAGTAAAAAGGAAAGAGTGATGAGATGGAAGCCTGGAAGATGCCAACATTTAGGAGTTTGGTAAAAGAAGAGACTTTGCAAAGAGGGCAAATGTGATAAAAGTACATTAGGAGAAAGTGATGTCATAAAATTAAAACCTGAGAACTGAGGTTTATTCACTAGAATTTATTGTATTCTCACCAGCTTGGTGAGAATAATTTCAGTGGAGTAGTGGGGGTTGGATGCTACATTATACTGGACTTCAGACGTGATGTAGAAGGAATGTCTAGTAATCAATTATTTTTTCAAAACATCTGTGCAGTATTTAAGGCTCCATGGAAGCTTAAGGCCATGAAATTGTAATGTTACCAAACTGCAGGTTTAAGAAAGATTTTTAAAAGTAATCCTTGCTCTCCATGGTTAAGAATAAAGGTATGTAGTTGGCTGGATTAATCCAACATAGGGGATTTTTGACATACTGCAACCATCAAAAAGATGACTCCAAGGAAATTGAGGACACTGATATTTTAGATACTAAATAAAATAAAGCAGAAAATAATGACCTACCATTGGAATAAATGTTCCTTCCCTCATTTTGTCTAGGACAGGATGAAATCACATCTTGGTTTCAGATCTTTGCCTTAGATAGGAAAGCTGTTCTTTAATTCTGGATACGTTCTCTGGTAAATGCACAAATTCTCAGAAGGTAACAAGGATGTGCTCTCCATGCATCAAGGACACTAATACAGTTGACAGCATAAAGTATCAGTGGTGTGTGCGCATGATTAAATGATTAAAGCATATTCTTCTTTACTCTTGTGTATTATCCTGAGAAGCAGGCCACTCTACGTGACTTGGGGGTTTTCTGCGTTACTCTTAAACAGGAAGCCTCATCTGTTAGAACATCAGTGTTAAGGTGAGCGTGTCAATATCAGTGGCGTGTATAAGAGGAGTCACTACCTATAAATTATAACGCCCTGGGGCTTTTGTCAAAACAAGACTGAGCAGCAGACACAACTTTCAGTTTATTAGCATTTTATTGAGAGAGGAAAAGGCATACAGATAATCAAACTATGAATGTGGATTGATGAAAATAACATAAGATAGGCAAGCAGCCAATAAATAATTTAAGAATGGGGAGACATCTGAACAACTGAAGGTAGCTAGCAAGTAAATGCAGAAACACTATTTCAGCAGGACTAAATTGACAGAATGGAAAAGATCTGCTACATAAAACAGACATGGCCAAACCTGGATTTGAGATAAATATCTTCTTCGTCTTTTTTTTACAATATTCTTTTAAAGTATGAATAAAAACCCTGATAGCTTTCTTTACCCCAGTGTTATGTTGTAACAAGCTTTTATTTGAGAGCTTGTTAACCATTTCCAAGGTAAAGGAAAAAGGGAACACTCATTAGTGGTCGGGGAAAAAAAAAAAATGTGTGTGTGTGTGTGTGTGTGTGTGTAACCTAAGAGAAAATGTACAGTAAGTTAAGAGCCAAGGGATTAAAGCTTAACTATAATATATGATATTCTCTTTTGGTTACTTGAATAATTAAAGAAGTAATCTGATAACTTATAATATTGCTTTTTTTAAAGTTCATAAATTATGGACAATTTATCTGTTCATTCCCGTTGGTTAAAATTAGAGTAACAGTAAGTATCCCAAAATAGCAATAGTAGTTGTTACCAGTAAGTCTTGACTGGCTCAGGAGATGAGAAATTTTATAGTACAGACTAAATTAGCAAAGAATTATAGGGCCATGCAAAATACATACAATAGGAACCAAAAAAAAAAAAGGAAGGAAGGAAGGAAGGAAGGAAGGAAGGAAGGACGGAGGAGGGAGGAGGGAGGAAAGGGAAGGAAGGAGAGAGAGAGAGAGAGAGAGAGAGAGAGAGAGAGAGAGAAAGAAAGAAAGAAAGAAAGAAAGAAAGAGAGAGAGAGAGAGAGAGAGAAAGAAAGAAAGAAAGAAAGAAAGAAAAAGAAAGAAAGAAAGAAAGAAAGAAAGAAAGAAAGAAAGAAAGAAAGAAAGAAAGAAAGAAAGAAAGAAAGAAAGAAAGAAAGAAAGAAAGAAAGAAAAAGAATGAAGCTGTAGGCTGCTATAGTTATATACAGAATGTGCATTTGGCATCTGCAGTCATTTAGAAAATAGCTAGAGATGAGGAAAATCTCTTAAGATGTCTATTGAAGAGACATTAAATTTTAGAAAACTTCGAGCAAGTCATGGTTGGGGTGGAGAGGAGTAATTCACACAAATCTAGTAAATAGGAATTCTTGAGATTAAAAGAAGGTAAGCTCACTGTTATATCTATTGAATATCAGATATGAGATATGGAAAGAAAATTTATGAGACCTAGGTTTGAATGCTAGCTTGACTACTTACTGGCAGTGTGATTTTTGTGGGCAACAAGAGATTTATGCATCCAAATGTGCTATCCCTAAAATGTTATGCTAATGCTACATTTCATTGATTCCAAGAAGCACATTTATTTATATTTTAACACCTCTGAAACAGAGATGTGTTACAGTTAATGGCAGCTTGCCATTGCAATGAGCCAGGAAGCTTTGGTGACAAGTGGTTACTGCCTGCTTATACGAAAACTTATTTCCTGCTGTCACGATTAGACAACTACAGCCCATTAATGATGCAGTCAACACATCACTTAAGGACCATATAAGGAAGAAAAGTGTTCTGGTTGTTGTCTGAAACCTTTTATTGGCTTCTTCTTATAATATCAAAAAAGCTTCAGCATCAAAACTTGCAAAATATGTGTCAGTGGCTAGAAAGAAAATTCTTAAACCAAGAGAGCACTCGTGTATGACATGCTGCATTGCCCATGGTCATGGTGGCACAGAGGATGCATTAGGTGGGAAAACAGGTACATCTATGGTGCTGAGTTAAAAATGACTCAGAAGAGTCAAACCAATCAAGAAGAAAATTGGAAAATTACTTGAGCTGATTTATTTCACTTCTGTTATCCTTTTAAAGTATGCACAGGAGTGAGATATGTGTTAACAAATTTGTGCCTAAATAAGTCTAAAGAAATCCTCTGAATAAAAATTGTAAGTGATAAGTCATTGTTAGTTTAATTGGCAGTTATTTGTTCCTTAGTACTACATGAAACAGGAGTATCTTACAATCAAGGGCTATGTTTTCTTCTAGGGGCATTATCGTTTCAGGTCTTATGTTCAAGTTTTTGATCTTTTTTTGCATTGATTTTTATGTATAAGATAGGCATCTAATTTCTTTTTTCTTCCTACTTTCCTCCCTCCCTCCCTCCCTCCCTCCCTCCCTCTTTCCCTCCCTCCCTCCCTTCTCTCTCTCTCTCTCTCTCTCTCTCTCTCTCTCTCTCTCTCTCTGCACGTGGCTCTCTCATTTTCCCAACATCTTTTATTAAAGAAACTGTCCTTTTCACATTGTATATTCTTGGCTCCTTTGTCACAAATTAAGTAACCATAAATATGTGGGTTTATTTCTGGGCTCTCAATTATGTTTCATTGACCTATGTGTCTGTTTTTATCCCAGCTTGAAATTTAAAAGTATAATACCTCTAACTTTGCATTTCCTGCTCGATTGCTTTGGCAATTTGGATCTTTTGTGGCTCCATACAAATTTTAGGATTGTTTCTTCTATTTCTATGAAAAACGCCAGTGGGATTTTGATAGGGATTGCATTGAGTCCATAGTATATATTTCCTAATTTGAAGAAATTTTATCACCAAGACCTTGATATATAATACATGTTATTATAGAAGCTTTTAATGTTTGGGTTAAATAGCCAAATATATTTATCACTATATGTGTAATTAGATGGGTTTCTCTCATGTAGTCTTTGCATTGGAATAATTCACACAAGTAAAATAGGAATTTGGGCTTTTACCTGTTAAAAAGTTATAATGATTGAGAAATTATGAATGTGATTTATGTCTTCAGTGTCTTGGACATAAATTTTTATCTATGTATAAATAATGGACAGCTGTAGTAGGAATGGAATTTCCCACTCCATATTTCTACTAAGGTCACAATTACATATTACATAATTTAAAATATTTTCCCTCTGCTTATGATATTGAAACTAAATTTTGAAAGTCATTAGTTTAGTGTGACTTAAAATGAGAGGGCTATTGGATAAGAATGTGGATGTCTGCTGCCTGTCTCTGAATAAGAAAATAGTGGGTAGTTTACCATAATTGGAATTTCACTGACTTAGACAGTAGTGTTGTTGTAATAAGAAACTTTCCTGGGAAGCAGATGAAAGCTCTCATATGTCCATACAGATTCATAAAATGCTGATGGGATCAGCTCAAATTTCTATAAAAATGCTGTATAAAAAATCAGGGAGTGCTTAGTTTTCCATCAAGAGGCTGTTTTTCATTTCTTGAGCCAGTAATTCCTTTAAATTTCCTATGAAGCAAGGAAAAAAATTTTCCCTATAAAACTAAATAGGCAGTTGTTTTGTTTAACTATGCAGTTACATAAATGTCCACACCGCACATTTTATATTTTAGGTGCCAAAACAAGTTAAATTATTATGGGATCATTTAAGTTTGTTTTAAAGAGAATAAAATTGCATATTCTCTTAGTAATAAATTCAAAATAAGTATATGTTACTATTTTTATATTTTCAAACTTATTTTAAAATATGACATTAGGATGATCATATTCATGGTAATTTCCTTTATATTGTATAATTATATTGTCTATTGATTTTTTAATATTTAATATTTTTTAATATTTACTATTTAATAAATAGTTAATTTATACAATGGTTTGCCTCATTTGTAAAGATAGCTATTTCACTCATTTATTCATTTGTTCATTCATTTAACAATTACTTATTAAACACTTATGTATCTAAAACAATATTAGGCACCATGGGTTCAATGGAAAGTTCCAATTAGGGAGAAATAGGATAGAACAGAAAATGTGCAGGATTGTAGAATGCATTGGTAGTAAGTGCATAGAGTGGTTAAGAACTGGAACCAAAGGGCTTAATAGGGACCAGAGTTTGTGCTTCATCACAAGGGCAGTGGGGAACTCATAAAGACTTAATCAGGAAATCAATGTTATTAGATTAGTTTTTTAGAAGATCACTTTTGGCTGCCATATAGAGAATAGATTGCAAAGAAACTGGAAGTAGAGCAACAAGGTAGGAAACTGTTATAGTAATTCAAGCAAAGGTGATGATATCCACAGTAGGTAGAGACAGCTTAGAGACAGATCTACTCATTAGAGAATATGTGTAGGGTTAGATGGGAAGAGAATCTGAAATTCTTAGGAAAATAACATTTAAGAGAAGGGTTGAGGAAAGAAAACCCACAATGAAGACTAGAAAAAGTGGTCAGAGGGATGGGATTAAATTCTGGAGCTTGTTTTGGGGAGAGACCAAAACTAAATGTTGTACTGTATTACTTATGTGCCTGGAGAGATATGTGTTTTGATGTTTGTATTAGGCGAAGATAAAGTAGTGATTCCCTTTTTAAAACAAAGTAGAGACACGGCACCTGATAAGTTATCACTATTATTTGGTCAGTCATCAGTAGGTTAATAGTTTCTTGAGAAAGAGAATTGGAGCAAACCTCCATGCTAAACTACTAAGAGATTTCTTGGGGTTTATATCAGTAATGAGGCTAATCCATCAGCATCATCATGCTATTTCAGGGATGTAGTAATGATAAATGTGATGATGGGGTAGCTCCAGAGCCTCTCAGCAATTAATCACCACCTTCCAATTATCTTCAGACATTTATTAACATTTAGATTTGGTTTTAACAATCTATCATAGTCCTTTTAAGTAGGAGGCTTCTAAATCTCAGCAGTTGTTTTCATTAGCTGCCAAATAAAGAGAAATATGACCATGTGTTCTGTGCAAGTCAGAAAAGCTAGTAGCACTTCTGCTTTTCCAAATGTTCACTTAATAGTAGTAGAGAAAAGCAATAACGATAATGCAATTTAAAAATGACTGCTGTTCATTCAAATCTATATATTTCAAATAACATTTAAATAGTATCATTATATTTTTATTAATAACATCTAGTTGGTATGAATAGAATATGATTGTTACCGTAAATATGTAATTAAATTCTACAACTATCTAATGAAGTCAGTACTAGCAGCATCTCTAATTAACAAATAAGGGGCCAACGACCCCAAGTAGTTCAGTTTAAACATCTACAAGTAGAATAACTGGTATTCAAATGTAGACTTTCGAATGCTCTACTCTGATTGTTCAACATTTTCAGTGTTTTTAACATATGCTTGTTTGTCTTTTGAGTCCAGTTTCCTGTGTATAAAGAAGCCTCATTTGTAACAGCTTCTGGTATCTACCACTTCACCACAAACCAGTACTTGAGATGACACACAATAGCCTTTGGATGAATGCTAATGGTTAATGGTTTTAAGAGAATGGATTAAGCATTAAATGTAGATTTTTTTAATGTAGATATTTTTAGATACTTAACGTTATGGGTAGAAAAGGCCAAAAAAGAGAAAATAAACTCAAAAATGCTATACCTGAATTCTTTTGAGAGTCCTATCTTGTTGAAAGTCAGGACCAAGACAAAGATTAAAAGTAAATAAAATATCAAAACTGATTTTAATTTTAAAACAATTTTTGTGAATAGAGTATCTTAACCAATTGAATAGATTTAAACATTTTATTTCCTGCTATTTTAAATATTCCTTTGAATGTCCAGAGACAATTTGTGTTTTTTTATACTCAGAGTAGTATTTTTATACCATCAGGCAGAACACTTCGAAAAGCAATAGAAGACAGACAATTCAATTTCTGTGTGGCAACTTTGCTTATAAATAGGGTGGTTTTTAGAATGCTGAGACTAGTAAATCACCATAGTAGAGCAGTGAATTTGGAGTATAGAAACAACGATTTTCATAAAAGTAATATTTGTTCATGTATTGATTAGAATATGTTTATTGAGAAATAAATGTGTACCAGATACTATTATTGTTGATGGGATACAGCATTTAATAAAGCAAAGTCCCTGCTCTCAGTAAGCTTATGTTCCAGGAAGAAGCTTAACAGTAAAGAAGTCAACAAAAGGATATTATGTCAGGTGGAAATGGGTGCCATGATGAATAATGAAGCTAGGTCTAGATAAAGAGTAAAAAGGGAGTTGTTTCAGGATGGATTCAACATAATTCCCAATGGGAAATGCTAGACCATTTAAAAGTCTCTTAAGTATTTTATCTACACATGTGGAGGGGATATCATTTGGTTGTTGGCACTGTATGTTTGAATCTATGTGAAAATGAGATACCTTATAATGAGCATTCTAAGATAGCCCTGATTTTTCAGAGACCTCATGGTTACACTTTTTTACCTGAACATAAAATAAAAAGAGATGATGATTCATTCTTTGTATCTTGGAAAAGACTCAAAGAGCCCATCACAACTGTATAAATTACGTATAGTTATGTCATTTTTATTCCTAGTAGCAGGAAAGACTTTAGCCCTAGGATTAAAATGCTAAATGCACCCTCAGGGCACAGAAGGCCTGAGACAGGAGGAATGAGTGGCTACATTTTATAGTACTTTATATTTGTAATCATTTAATAGCTATATTAAAGAAATCTTGCAATTAAAAAAAAATGAATTATTTCCTTCCAGAGTCTAGAGGCAGTGCTATCCAATAGAAAGATAATGTGAAACTTGCAAGCAATTTTAAATTTTCTAGCAAACACATCAGAGTTAAAAAAAATGGTAAAATCAATTTTAATAACATATTTTATATCACCCAACAGATCCAAAATATTATCATTTCTGTATAAATCAATATAAAAATTATTGGGATTATTTTATGATAAGTCTTTGAAACCTAGCATGTATTTTACTAACAGCATATCTCAATTTGAATTAGTCACATTTCAAGTGCTCAGTAGACACAGGTGGCTAACAGTGACCAAACCAGACAGTTTTTTATCTTTTGAAGCAATTCATTTTATTTTATTTTTTTCCAAACCTGTTTTGGGCTTAGAGATCTTTTACATTTTGTTATGCATGTCCTCACAACAGATATATTCTGATTCATGGAGACTTATTCTACCTGTGTCATTCCCTCCTCACCTCTTTAGGTTTTGTCTGACAGAAGCTTGTCAGGCTTGTGAACAAAGGAGCAATAACAATAATATTGATCAAAAGAATGTGCTATGCATATCTAAGTCATTCAGGGGTCTCAAATACATGCCATCCAAAAATGCGGTGGCACTCTAATTGTGAAAGTTAATCTGATGCAATTATTGCAAAAGCAAGCAACGTAGAGGATTCTCACTAGTTTAAATTAGAAAGTAACATTTTTTTAATTAGATTGTGTCATGGAACTAAAAAAGAGATAGATAATGAAGAATCCAGAAGTACATTACCCACACCTCAGTTTGAGTGCCCTCAGAACCTATCTAGGCAATTGTCATTTTCAAAGACTCACCTCTAACATGTTCTGATCTTGGATCTCTTCCTTTATTCTAAATTTTATAGCCCAGAAAAAGAGAAAGAATCTGATTGGCCCATCTCATGTCAGGTTCCACTGCTGGACTGTTCATCTAAGGTAAGATATAGGGCAATGTAATAAAGACAGAGCTACTGGAAGTCTAGCTCTGTATACCAGGGACCATTCTCAGAAAAGAAAGAAATGCTGTGTTCCATCTCAAAGAACCAGAGTGACAGGAAATGCCAACTTAGAAATAGTGTTTATGTCACTAAATTGATGTTTTAGATTTTATGTGTTATGCCACTGGCCTTTGCCTCTTCATCTGTATTCCCAACAGCACTAAAAAATGGTGGAATGTGTTTAATTGAAGCCTCTTTACATTGATTTATTATATTTAGTTTCTTTGAAGGTGTTGAGGTAGTTAGTATAATTCAAGTGGCAACTCCATTAATAGATTCAAGTAGCCAATAACTGATATAAATGTAAAGAATAAATAAAAATGTCAGGATATAACAAGGGAAAAATTTGAAAGACTATAGAAACAATACAGGTTATGAATAATTAATTATAAAAAAGAGACTGGAGCTATACTGGAGTACATTCTTCTTTTCTCCTTATCCTACTAATTGTTTTTAGTAGTAATTGTGCAACCTAACATTATCTTTATATTGTATATTTGCTTCTTGTCTTCCTAACACACTGGCATTTAAGTTATATGACAATAGAGCCTGCTGGTTATGTCACATCTTCTAGAATAGTATCTGGCACATAGAAGGCATTAAATAAATGTTTTTTAAATGAATAATTTAGTCAATGAAAAATTAAATTCTCTGACTACTTTTTATTGCTAGGATAAAATAAAAATGATGTGTGGAGATATAGAGCAGAAAATGACCTTGGGAATTATTTTTGTTTTTCTACTTTCTAACTGAAATAATTTAGGCCTTTGTTCATATACCCTTTACCTAGAAGACTACAGGAAAAAACACAAAAGTTACCTACGACTGGATTCTAAGTTTACAAATGTACTATACTAATGTCAAGAAGCCATAAGGTATCTATTCATTGACAAGAAAATTGTGTAATTCCTGTTTATCTGGCCTCAACATCCTCGAAGCATAACCTTGCTCCTTAAACCCCTAAATACTGAGTATACATATAAAATATTTACTAAAAAATTTAAATTTGGAGCACCTGAAACGCATTCTAAAGAATTTTCAGGTATATATTAAATATATACACATGATTATTTTAAATGCCTAGGTATTGTTTAGTCCAAAATAAAATAGCAGAAAACAACAGAAGAGATGCATTTTTGGTGGGTAAGATTATCACTTTGAGAAGGAACTCTGGCTTTAATTTATTAAATTGTTATAGTATAAAGGCCTCATGTGTTCTGTTGTGGAGGTTTTGTAGCTACCTTTGTTTTACTTCAAAAGATAAAGAATATGAGCAAAAAGAGTAAGCAGTGCCTGTGTAATCCCACATCCCATACCATCACAAAAATTACCAGCATATCGAAAAGAGAATGCTCATGATAGTAGTTCAAAATTATAAAAAGAGTAAACATAGCATGTATGTTAAAAACACTTTCTATTTTTGAAAGACTTCTTTAAAAAACTTTAAAAGTTAAATAATTGTAATATACTTTCTACCATTAATTAAAGGATATATTAATACTCGGTGGGGGGAATTTGGCAATTATTCTGGAAAATTGATCTTAAAGTTCTAGAATACACGACTTTATTCATGGCCAGCTTTGGAGTGTTGACCTTGATTTATAATATTGTTTATTAATTATGTTTTAGAACATGAACATTTTGTTAGATGGAAATTATTCTGTGTTTGTACACATTAATGGTTTAAAATTGAAATTGAGTGATTATGAAAAAAATGGGCATTTTATAGTGAAGTTTGATGGATAATAGTAATAAAAAGCTCACAGGGAAGCAATGTACTTTTTATGTACATTGTCGATTCACTGCATTCATTATTAGAGCCAGTCTTGTAGATCCTGCTACATGCTGCATCTACTTATTTATTAATAATTTTTAGTTGATGCTTATTCTAGTGGTTCCAGGTTTGAGTTTTACTGTTTTCTCTGATTCTGCTGTAAGTGAGAGGTAGGAAGCAGCCTAGCTTGGAACAAGGATAGCACAAGGAGTCAGTGGAGCTAATCTCTCTCTTTTTATGGTCTTCAATAATCCAAAATGCCGAATCTGGTGCCCAGCCTTTATGCATGCTGTTAGAGCTCTTATTAATGGCTGCCGAATATCAGACACTTCAGATCTCACATTCATATAATAAGTAGCTGATTAGCAATGTAAATGTGCTGGGAGCCATGAAATAAGTACACAGGGCGCTGGGTTTGCAGGCATTTCTTGGTTTTAGCTGATGAATATTTCATCCTATTAAGCACTTGGAAGAAAATTTAAAAGCTTTGCCAAAAATGCAATTTTAACAATTAAGGCTTCTTGTACATTCTTGTTCTGAAAGTCTTTGAATTTATCATATCGAATGGCTAAGGAGAGAAAATAGGTTTTAAGTCTTACTGGAAATTACTTGGGATTTTTTTTGGAGGGTGGTGAACAGTAAGTGTAATTGACCTAATCTCTCTGTGGAAACAAGAGCCTCTTGGATCTGCTACTGGTAACTGGCAGAAAGTACTCTCATGTTCTTATTTTATTCCCAAGGCTCTGTGAGTGATGACAATGGACTTTGTTATGAACAGACTAAATGACGTATCTTTTAATCATAACAATTCTTTTTCTTACAAGAATCTTATAAATCTATTAGTCAGAATTACCAAAATGGTGGACATATAGCTCTAAAGATGTTTTATAGAGTGGGAGTGGGAGGGGAGTGCTTTCAATTTCTCTCCTCCAAAATGTCCCTGAACATTTACCCAATTCAACTGCATAAATGTATGTGTAGTAATTTCCCCCTTCTTTGTTTTACATTTCATTCCCCTCCACTCTGGCTTTCTACTCAAGTAATCATCATTTTCAAATTTCCTGTCTTTTTCAATGATACTTAGAATAATCTTATCCATTTAGCCCTCTATGTAATACTCTTTCTCATTTAAAGAATAAAGAATATTGAGAATGAAAGAAATGCTTTTCAATAATTTTGAGAAATGAAAAAAGATTAAAAGGAAGAAAACAAGGGAATGACAGCTTAACTGGTCTGATACTTATCTGTCATATTAAAATTCAGTCTGTTGTGTTGGGATGCTTATTTCCCTTCTTTTATAAAAATGTCTAAAGATTAGGGAGTAAATGAGAAAGCACAGGGAACTATGACGATTCTGAAAGCACTGACTGGACAGAACAGTGGCTATTCTTGGTCTTGTTCTTAATTTGTACACTTGCACTCTACAGCTTCTAAATCTTTTTCTCAAAATGCTCAAGGAATGGTAGAAAGTACTAAGGATTTCAAATGAGAGAGCAGAAGGAAGGCTGAAGCTTCTCTGGTTACACAGTCTTTATATATTACTATTATTGTATGCTGCATTAAACATTTCAGTTTCCCATCCAATAGATCTTTCCCTGGAAAAAAAATAATTATTGTGGAATAGATGGCCTGAGACTTTAGACAAGATTTGCCAGAAACCAACAGGGACTTCCAGGGGGAATTCACCAGAAACAAGGTTGTTTCTTGAAATAATTTCTCAAGGATAAAAGAAGAAAATTATGCCAAGAAGAAATGATGCATTATCTCAGTCTGTTCACATAAGCATTGTTCCTGAACACTAGGACAACATTGTAAATAAGTTGTTTTTCTCATTGTTTGAGGCCACAACCTTTCATAGCTTGATGTAAATCAAGACTTGTATAATATTGACATTAAAGCCAGTAAAATCAGAGTGATGTAACAGTGCCATTTGTCAGGACTTCCTTTCCAAACCAATTGTTAATTATTATTCATTGAAATAAGACTTGCCACTTGCTGAACCAGTTTCTGTGAGAAGAGAACAAGAGCAAAGATGAAAGCAAGAGAAATGTAAAAGATGCTTATAATTGTCAGTAAAAGAAAACCTCACTCAAATGGCTTGAAATTAAAAAAAAAAAAGAGGATCATCTCAATGAACACAGAAAAGGCATTTGAAAAAACTCAATACCCTTTTATGATACAAATACTAAAAATGTTAGAATAGAGGGGAAGTTTCTCAATACGATAAGTGGCATTTATGAAAAACCCACAGCTAACTTCATATTTTATGGTAAGAGACTGAAAGCTTACTCCCTTAGATCAGGAACAAGGCAAGGATGTTCACTTTTGCAACTACTATAAACCATCATCATGGAAGTTCTAGCCAGAGCAATTCAGCAAGAAAAAGAAATAAAAGGTATGCAAATAGAAAGAAGTAAAATTATTTCTATTTACAGATGGCATGCATGATGCTATATACAGGACATCTCAAAGAATCAACAACAAAAAATTACTAGAGCTAATTAATTCAGCAAAGTGGCAGGGCACAAGATAAACACACAAAACTCAGTTGTATTTTTATTTACCAGCAAGAATCAGTCCAAAAAAAAAAAAAGTTAAGAACACAATTTCATGTATAAGAGCATCCAAAAAACTAAAATACCTAAGAATAAATTTAACCAAGGAAGTGAAAGTTTTATAACATTGAAAATGATAAAACATTGCTGAAAGAACTTTAAAAGAATTAGTTAAATTGAAAGACATCCTATGTTCATGGATTGGAAGACAATATTGTTAAGGTGACACTTCTTCCCTTATACCTCCTTAACACCTGGCAACAAAGAATCTGTTCTCTATGATTTGGTTATTTCAAGAATTTTGTATATGTTGAATCATATAGTATATAACATTTTGGCATTAGCTTTTTTCTTCTCCACATAATTTTCTTAAGATCTATTCAAGTTGTTGCATGTGCCAATAGCTTCCTTTTTTGTTGCTCAGTAGTATTCCACAGTACGGATGTATTACAAGTTTGTTTAACCATTCACAACTGAAGGATACCTGGGCTCTTTCCAGGTTTGGGCTATTACAAATAAAAGGGCTTTGAATAATTGTGTACAGGATTTTATGTGAAAATAAGTTTTCATTTTTCTGTGATGAATGCCCCGGAGTGCAATGGCTGAGATATTCGATGGTTACATGCTTAGTTTTATAAGAAACTGCCAAAATGTTTTCTGGAGAGGCTATACTATTCTCCATTCCTCTTAGCAATGTACAAACAATTATATTTCCACATCCTTACTAGAATTTCGCACTATCACTTTTTATTTTCACCATTCTGATAGGTATGTAGTCATACCTCACTGTGGTTTGAACTTACATTTTCTTAATGGCTAATGTTATTTGTCCACTCTGTATACTCTCTAATGTCTTTTTTTACATTTTCTAGTTGTTTCGAGAGGTCTTTATATATTCTAGACAGGCTGGCAAATATTTCATCCAGCTTGCAGCTTGTCTTTACATTCTGTTCACATAGCCTTTCACAGAGCAAAAGTTTTTTATTTTGATGGTATGCAAATTATGAACTTTTTCTTTTATATTGTGTATATTGTGTTTTTGGTGTCATAGGACAGTTTTTAATGTTAAATGTATAATTTCATTATAATCCTCTGAAAATGGAAAATTTACGTGAGTCATAAATGGACACTGATGAATAGCAAATTAACTGGAACACACTATTCCTTCACCATCTTGAAAAAGTGGGGACATACTAAAGCAATATTTTAAATTACAGAAGTTTAGTATTGTATTATGTTCATTCTTAACTATACCTTTCAGAAGTACAAAGCAAGAAATTAGATGTTCTTAAATAATATCTATAAATAACTATGCCAATTTACTGCAAAAATGGCAAAAGACTGTTTTTAGAAAAGTCTGATTTTTGTCTATTGAAGAATTATAATACGCTGTTTGAAAATGTAGTTAGGGTACTTGATAAAATATAGGACTCTCAGTTAAACTCGAATTTCAGATAAACAGCAAATACTTTTTAAATATAAGTGTGTGCCAAACATTGCACAGGACATCCTTACACTAAAATTCAACTGAGTGACCTGTATTCTTATTTACTAGATTTGGCAACCTTAAATCTGGTAAATTCTTTAATAAAAGAGGTACTAATGAACTACTTAATGAAGTTCACAAATTATATATTTGGAACAAATATCCTTTCTCTAAATTTAACTTCTTATTATATTTTGTGTTTACTCAGTTTAAGTGGCATCTAAAAAGCATTTACATGAGAATCAAAGAATAATAAAACTGGAATGAACCATGGAGATCACCTAGTTTGGGCCTTTCAATTTATAGACCTTTAGTGCCACTGTAATTCTAGGTATAGAAAGGGAATAGATGTCCTCTTCCTAACTCCCATCAGCGTTTCAAAATTTCTCAGCAACCTCAGACTATAAAAAGTACAAGCATTTTACAGTCCATACCACTTAGGGACCTAATAATTTGAAGCCAAAGGAGATTTTCCAGGAGTTGGCAGAATTAATTGTATCTTTATAGGTATCTACTTTAATAATTAAGTAGAAAAAAATGAAATTCAAATAGTAGCCTATACGAAGTTAATATTTACTTTGAGAAGATGATAGATATTTAATTGAAAAGAGACGACAAAATTAATAGGGGGCTTCAAATATGAAGGCAGAAAACTAAAGCCTGTCTGGTTAGTTTTCACCTATTTCTATCACTAAATGAGAGCCCAAGTCACAGGCAATAAAGATTCAAAGAATATTAAAGACATTTTCTATAGCCATGGGTATTCTGTGTTACACATCTGCATCACACCTAATTATAGGTTTGCCTCTTTTCTGTTTGCTCTCTTGTTTTAATTTATTTTCTTTCTCTTTTTTCTGTATTAAATATTTTTTTTAATCTTTTTATTCCCATGAAAAAACATATTACCAGAAGACTCAGTGACATACACAAAATCTCTAAGGAGCACACATATTCTTTTAATTTATACTTTAATTATTAAGTCAGCCAAGGCTCAATTTATTTAATGTTCTTTAAAAATATGCATAGGTTCACAGCTATGTAGATAATTGGAGAAAGGATTAATAATATGCAAGAAGAATTCAGTGTGGTGAAATGTAGAACTGTAAAATAAAGGCAGCCAGACACTGGAGAGTAAGAAATGATAAAAGGAGCAAAGCTGTAAAGGTCAGATTATATTGTGAGATGAAGTAATGATGGGTTATTGAGCCTGTGTAATTCTGCCGAGAAAAAGCTCTGATGGTCTAACATGGGAGGCAATGTTTTCTGCATCCATCATTCAAGAGAAATGTAAATGTGTACATCACAACGAATGCTGAACTCCTTTGTATTTATTCCCATGATCCTCCCTGTGTATTTCTGCTTTGCATACATATATTCTTTGGGAAGAAAATAATGAACTATGTTCTCTCTATGCCATTCAGTGTCTACTTTTCCCTGTCCCCTACCCCACCTTTCTTCTTTAAAACCGGATTTTAGCTTTTCCATCACTTCATGGGATATGTATTATTCTTGCAGAGGGAAATCTAGGTACTAAAGGAGCAGGTGTTTTTTTTCCCCTTTGGCTGACAAAAGGACAGGTGAGATACTGAATGAACAATTACACTTCTGTCTCTGGGGAGCTGCCTCTCATCCCAGTTCATCCACTTCCTCTGTTTTGATTCTTTTAATTGGGGGTTTAGAGAATCGGGGTTGTTAGCTTTCCCAACTATGTAGGGTTTTGGCTGTTTGGTCCTTTATCGTCTAGATATTTAATTCAAAAAATGAGGCTGGAAAAGATCCTAAAAATGTCACCTTTCAAATTTACATATCACCTCTCTCTCTCACCTATTCCTCAGTTAATGTGAAACATTGGGCAAATCCACCTTTTATTGATTTCAGTGGCAAGAAAGAAATTTTGGAACTTTATGCACTATTTAACTCTGTCACTAATTTTTTTTTTTTTTTTTTTTTTTTTAGGCAAGGCAACCCTTCGTTGACCTCACAGGTTGCAAGGGCCTTGTCAGCTTACAATTCTTATTTTTTTATTTTTTACACCTACAGCACCTGGTCTTTCTAGGTGGTCTCCCATCCAAGTACTAACCAGACCTAGACCCTGCTTAGCTTCCAAGATAAGACAGGATTGGGCTTGTTCAGGGTAGACTTGTCACTGATTTTTTTGGTCTGTGGAAAGTCACTGTGTGTTTTTAAATGTGGGTGCTGAACATTAAATGAAAACAGGAAAAATATATTATTCCTCCTATAACTTTCAACATCATGTTTATTGTCCTCATCATTGCTAAATCGAGAGTAAAAATATCAAGAGGAAAGCGGTAAGATTATGCAAGCAAAAGTTATTTTTATTTAAAATGTTTGTATTTGAAAATTAATTTATTGAATCTAAAACTCCTTAAGCATAGTATAAAATGATTTAGTAACAGAAATCACTGGCATACCTGATTTTCTAGAATAAAGTAGATTTTTTTTTAATCAAAATTATGGAAAAAATAACATCTGGGAACAGAACATGATTATATTGAAAAGGTAGATTCTAAAACAAATATAAAAAATACTGAAATGTTTATCTGCACATAACCACTATAACTGAAACACTAATTATAAAACTAGCTGAAGTCACCAATTTTGTAATTAAAAGGCAAGTAAATATATTATGTGACACAGCTGATGTTCTAAGTGCTTACAATAAAACCCTGTTTTTAACTACACTATTTCACATTTTCTATTATTTTCAAATAAATAGATAAAAAGTTAAAAATAAAAGGATTATTAGCATGCAAATGTGAAAGATTTATATCTAGAGAGAAGGAAATTTTATTTTACTAAATTTTGAGTGGGTGAAGGGACAGAAAATTCATCTAACCCAGTCTTTCTCAGTCTTTACTGTGTGTACAAATCACTGGGGATCTTGTTAAAATGAAGATTCTGACTCAGTGGTTTGGGACATAACCTGAGATTCTGCATTTCTGACAGGGTCCCAGCTGATGCCAACACTTCTGTTCCCTGGACCATGGTTCGAGTGTCAAGGGTGGAAAAACAAAGATGTTTATATAATACCACTCGTGTAATGAGGAACCACAGTATAAATAGGCTAACACTAACATTTGTTTTACTTTATAGTATAAATGGAAATTGCCAAGATATTGTTATTTATGTCAAGGGAACTAAAATGGAGCCAGGAAGCCATGAGGAAGTTTGCCTTATGCTTCTCCCACCTATGAACTTCTGAACTTTTAAGACAACCAAGAAACCACATCCTGAACTTTACTTCCTCCTTACCATGGCAACCAGACAATCTGCATTCTTCACTTAGCAAAGAGATCATCTCTTTCACCAGCCAGCATCTTTTGTTTGCATAACGAACCTAACCAATCCCTGTTAACCTAGCCAGCACCCTTCATTTGCAGAGTACCTGAATGGGAACTGCATTTGTAGGTTTTGCCTTTATAAATCTTGCCTTTCTTTGTTTCTATTGTAGCATAATTTAGGTTGCTACCTGAATCTGAGCTCCAGATTCTTTCCTTTGTTCAAAAAAATGCTTTTTATTCTGTATCATAGCATAATTCTTTTTTTTTTCTTTTTTTGGAAGGGAGGAGAATTAACAATAACCTAGATAGAGTTGTTTAGAAATTCTTCTGTTATAAAAACCTTAAAAATGATTACCTAGGGAGTTAACTTATTTGGATCAATTTTGTATTGATTGCTCTCTTTTAACAGCTAGGATATTCTGTTCATTTATGAACAGGATGGTGAAGGGCAGGCAGCCTGCCAACATGTTAGATTAGGATCCTGGATATCTAAATCTAATTCCCATGTGTCTTGATTATTGACTGAATAAATTTTATGAAATGGTCTAAAAAAAAAAAAAACAATGTTTACTTCTACTCCAGACTATAGGATACAATATAGAGCAGTGGTTCTTAAACAGAAGTGATTTTGTTCCCCAGGCAACAGTGAGCAATGTCTGAAGGTATTTTTGGTTGTTACAACTTTGAGGTGTTTGGGCCAGGGAATTTGCTATTGGAACCTAATAGGTGGAGAGGCCAGGGATTCTGCTAAACATCCCACGGTGACAGGACAGCCCCACAACAAAGAATCGTCCAGACAAAATGTCAGCAGTACTCAGGTTAAGTAACCCTGCTGTAGAGGATAAGAGAGGTCTAAATAGGATGACTTGTATTTAGGGTGTACCAATATTGGAGGATATAAGACTAACCTAAATGAAATAATTAATGAACAAGTCTTGAGCAGTGTTACATATAGAGAAGTAGGGACAGGATCATGGAAGGCATCCTTGTGCTACATTGTTGTCGGAACAATTCGTGGAAGAGGCAGCTCTGCAGGAAAGGTTGGCAGGATTTAATAAAGACTGGTGGAACAAAAGAATTATGCCTTTCTAATAATGTAAAGACGCTTCTCATCTTTAACATTGAAATTGTAAGCCTTCTTGATAGAAAGTTTTGAGAATGCACTTTTATAGAATTTTTTACTTGAAGCCTATTGAAGCCCCGGCTTATTAAATGTGTAGCTATTGCCTGCAAGAACATTATGAGCACATAATCCTACCCATCTTTCATCTAGCAATGCTGCAACTTTCCTAAGTGTATTGTTCTAGCAGAAACACTAAGCTGAGCAAAATATTTTCTAGAAGTAGAATCCTGATGTTTTAAAATTATACATCCAATTGATTAGTTTTTTCATTTTATTTCTAAGACCTTCATGGTGATTTTTAAAGATCCCAGGAGGAGAAAGAAAAAGGAGAAAGAAACAATTATGGCAAGTGGCTAGGACAGTAAAGATGTATTTTCTTCTTATGTAGTAATTTGTTATTTCTGAAAGATATCAGATCATGTATACTTTTTAAAAATATTTTAAGTTTATAATGAATATCACATGTAAGCATATGTAAATGAAAATCCATTTAAAATAATAGATTCTTATTGAGATATCAGAGCAATGCTTTCAGCACAGTAGTGCCCTCTTATTCATCAAAGATATGTGCCAAGACCCTCAATGGATACCTGAAACCAAGGATAGTACCAAACCCTGTAAATACTCTGCCTTTTCCTACACAGAAAGTCCTTGAATAGCATCATTTTATTCAATAACATTTCATTACAACACTGATTAGAAACAATGATAATAAAGTCTCAGGCTGGGGCCGCTGTCCGTGTGGAATTTGCATGTTTTCCTGTGTCTACGTGGGTTTTCTCCAGGTGCTGCAATTTCCTTCCACATCGCAAAAATGTGCATGAAAGGTTAATTGGCTTCTATGAATTGTCCCAGTGTAATTGAGTGTGAACGTGGGTGTGAGTGCACCCTGTGTTGGAAGGGTATTCTGTTCAGATTTGGTTCCTGCCACATGCTTTGAGCTTCCAAAAGAGGGTTGTCCACCTGTGACCCTGAAGTGGAATAGGTGGGTTAGAGAATAAGGATCTTACTTATTTTTCTTAATCTTTATTTAATTTTTTTTTAGTTCTCTCTATTATCATTTATTCTCTTAAGGAACCTTAAAAAAAAACAAAACTAAACTAAAACTACACATTGATCTAGGCCGCATGAAAAATTCAAAATGTTGGTGTGGGATTTTAGTAGAGAGAAGGAAACTTGTAAACAAAACAAAATAAAAAGTCTTAAACAAAAATGCCAGTCAAGGTCATAAGAAAGGCTCCCAATTTAACTATTCCTATTTATCCACCCTCACTCACTATCAAAGACTCTCAGAGTTTTCTGAGGTGTAAAAAGGGTCAAGGAAGCAGGAGCAGAAATGAAGAGGAGAAAGTCAAAAGACATGAAGGAGTCAAGGTTTGCTAAAGAAAAACAGTGATTACTCATTTGACAGCTCCCAGGGGCTGTATGTGGCTCAAACAGAAGCTGTTTTTAGGGAGGTAACAAGAAAGAGTAGCATGAGGAACATAAGATGAAGAGTCTAAATTTTTAAAGCGTCAAAATTTCAACAGAATGCAGGTTTATTTGAACTTTGAGAAAAGATAGTGTTTAAGAAAGGGCAAAACCAGAGCACATAAAAGGTGGAAATTCCCACAACCCCTAAGTGCTTCCTGCTGCAGGAAGTGGCCATTCATGTTCACTTGGGGCTCATACCATTCTTCCCTATCACGGGTGCAAAATAATTTATCACCTCCCCAATGCTTCTTTTCAAACCATGATTTCCTCACTCATTTTGGTCACCAAGCGGTCCTATTTTTAGTGGTCCGTAGACTCACTTTCTGCTACCTCCCCTGGTAGCAGTAAAAATGAAGGGATTTCCCCTGGACTGGCCCCAGTAACTCAGAATTAAATAAGAGGAGGGCTGGCAGCCTCTTGGAAACTAAAACAACATCAGAGACTAAACCTGCATTTTCGAGGGTGGAGAACTTTTTCAGATAATGTTTTAGAATTCATACATGCCACATTTGGATGATAAAAATTAAAGGTAGAAATCTCACACTCCCCCTTGCACCTGCCCTATTGACGAACCAGATTCCAGACATCTCATCACTGTCATTGCCATTTTGCTAAATGGCGACCCCCAGGCACTAATCACACAGACAACTGCATGTATCACAAAAATGCATCACGACTTTTCTGTTGAAATACATCTCTCTTTCTCTCTGGCTACATTAGCAATTCTCCAGTTAGCTCCACACTTTAAAGACTACAGCAACATGCAAAATAATTTCATTTTGTTTTGTTTTGAAAAAGAGTTAAGAAAGGTCTCCAGGAGATGGCGAGTTTTATTTTGTCTTGTCTGGATAGAGGTTTGATTTGCTCTCGAATTTTCCAGGGTAGAGAGAAACTCAGAGCAAGCAAAGGATGTAGAGGTTTATTCCGTGTAATCTCCCCCATTTTCATCTTTACCATCATCAGAGAGAGCAGTATACTTGCTTGCAGAACCGAACTTGGAGGCTGGATTTTCTTCAGATTTCTTGGGCTCAGGTGCAGATTGGGAATCTTGACCCTTTTGCCATCTTTGCTATCTGACTCCTTCCAGTCTTTGTTCCCTCCATCTCCTGGACCATGGTTGGAGTGCCCACTTTGGCCTTTTAGGATGCTCACCCCATTCACGTTATTTTCCTCTTTCCTTGCTGGTCTTTCCTCAAATGGTTGAGCTGGTACTCCCCCCACCCCCATCACTTGTAAAGGATTGTGCTCTGTGTCTGAGCTCTGACATGGAGCTAGAGGGTTAGAACTTGGCTTCTCCCAAGCATTCTCTTCATGGAGGGGCCAGCATTACCTTTGGAGTCTGTTCAGATTTGGGAGCTTAGAAATTGGAGAGTGACGGTCTCTCTCTTTACTGAGGGTTTCATTTTCCTGAGACTTCTCACTCTCTCTCCTTCGTGCTTTTCTGCCAGATGTGGCTGAGGTCTCAGTCCGTGATGACTCAGTTCCTGTCCTTGACCGTTACATTCCTGAATTTCTTCACTTTGCCACCTTGGGTGTCTTTCCCGAGGCTGTCGTTCTAGTTTTAGCTCATTGCATTTCATTGTCACTATTTGTTGATCCGGCAAGGCAGGCAAAGACCTTCCAGTTAAAAGCATGTTTATTGGAAGCTGAGAGCCTGCTTTGTACATCAAGAAGTTACATCAGCATGTTGTGCATGTATGTAAATTATAGCCGAAGTAAGAAACTTTGCCAAGTTTCCTCTGTATAGAATTCAACTTTTTCTTAAAATTGTGAAATTCAGACTTTAACCTTTGCACTCAGGAGGGTTTCACTCCAGCACGAGCTCTTGTACTCTAGATCTAATTTATACAGAGTCAAGAAGTAGAGTAAATGACCCACCGTAGCCTTTCTTTTCCTCTTTTCTCCCATTTGAAGTGTGAGCTGAGCACAATAAATCCTGTTATGTAGGGAGAAAAATGCTTTTTGAGACTTAAAAAGATTGAAGTGGGCATCATGGAAGCATGCATCTTTTACATTTTCTCTGGTTCAAGCTACTGTCACCTTGATTGACATAATAGCTCCCAACAGGTCACCATGCTTCTATCCCTCCTTAGCTGTAATCTATTCTCAACGTGGCAGCTAGAAACTACTTTCAAAAGTATGTTGGAGTATATCACTCCTTTGTTCAAAACCCTCCAGTGACTCCCCATTTCACTAAGAGTAAAAGTGAAATGGGGAGCCCTTCTGTCTCCCCTACCCCACCTGAATCACCTCTTTGTCCTCATCTCTTCCTGTGCTTCCCTTTGCTGAATCTGCTGTAGCCACATTAATCCTTTGATGTTTTTCAAAACTACCATATTTAGGGGACCTTACATTTGCCTTCCCTCTACTGGACAGCTCTTAAGCCAGCATGATTCACTCCTTACTTCCTTTAAGTCTGCCTCACATGTTACTTGCTCTATGAGGCTTACCGTGACCAGCCATCTAAAATGAGAAATTTTGTACCGAAACACTCCCAATTCCCATATCCTGCTCTTACTTTTATTATTTGCATTGCACTTAGCACCATCTGACGTTCTTATTATTTAGCTCTCCCTCTCAGTCACAGATTCTTTTATTCATTAACATATTGAATACATTGATGGAAGGACATCGCATATATTAAATGTTCAGTGAATGGTGAAAGGATAACTGAATCTTATTTTTATTACAATAAAATCATACTTTTTACTAATTTTAAATTTGTAATAATTCTCTATGGTTTCATTTGAGGTTGATTTTTATATTTTCTGTTAAACTGTAGTTCTTTTGTAACTAAATAACTTTTAAGTTAGAGTGGGAGAAACAACAGAATAGTCTCTTGAAGAAAATTTTTCATTCAAATGTTACTGAATTCATACAGACAATAAATGAAATGATTTCTAGCTGAAAACCCCTAAGATTTTGACAGTTATTTGTTGGTATAATTATATGTTACTAAATTTATAAAATTTTATCTACTTTTACATTGGTGAACTAATTTTGGACTGGCTTTCTTAGCTAATTGCTCTATATTCAAGACCAATTACAATAATATTAAAAAGAAATCATGTAGATATAGATATAAAATGGAATGTTGCAAGTATGCGGTCTTCAGCTTTATAAACCTCTGACATCCCAGGAATCTTTGGTTCCTGCTGAAAAGCACTAATGAGAACATTTATTCTCTAATAGCTAAAGCCTGTTCTGATGAAAAGACGCATTAGGGCACCTTAATAATTTGAGGCAACCAGAGTGCCATTATATCACTGCAACATTTCAATGACCTTAAAAAGAGAGATGGAAACAATGGATTAGTAACAAAACTCTGTGACAAAGAATGGTTTCTTCAAAGCTTGGAAGATTTAATGACTGCTCAAGGGTTCAGTAGTCATAGAAATCTGGTCCCATCTCTGATATGTCAATGTGCTGTCTGAGCAATCCAGGGGTTGGGCATCTTAAATTCACTTTTGCGTGTTCTGTGGTATGTGGGCTTACCTCTATCTCTTCACACTTTGGACAGTTCCCCATTACATGTAATGACATGTATTTGCCAAGCAGTTGGTCAGAAATATAGTTTCTGGCCATGGACCTATGAACCTGAGCTCATTATCATAGAACCAGCATTCATTTTTAGGACCCTAGCTTCTCCTCAATGGCACTTGAGGAAGTTAACTTTGTTAAGGAGAAAGACGTGATGATAATAAAATCTATTTCGAATTTTAAAAGACCCAGGACTCCTCCCACTCTTCCCTAGAGAAATTACCTAACTGCTAATGTGCTATGCAGAGAAGCTTTCCAAAATGCCTGCAGCCTAATTAGCTTTATTAAAAATACACATCAAACTTGTTTTGAGTGGTGGGTTCATTATGTGGAAAATATTACAAACACAAGACTACTGAATGAAAACAAATAAACAGATGCTTACTTATCAGATGTTAGAATTAACCATAAAAGCAAATTAGTAAGTTGGTCTTTCTCAAATTGCCAAGCAGGTGGGAGGTTTGAATTGCTGTCTTTTGTGAGCTCTTGGTTTAAAATGAAGAGAGTGAGCTTACCTCCACCCCCAATTATCTTATGCTCAGTTTAATTTTCAGTTCTCAAACGTATTTCAAAGTGAGCCACTGTTCTTTACCTTCCTCTCTCACAGTTTCATCAGTTAGTGTTTGACATATGTATGAAATGATAAGCATTGATTAGCATAATAAGGAAGCAGGAAAGCAATTTACCTTTTACAGCCATATATTCGAAAAATTAATCAGTGCATATAAATCCTTCCTAATTCTTTCTTTCCCCTAACAAATGAGTTTGTATTATGAAATTATGAAATTGAAGAATAATTACAGGATAAAATGAAAATGGCGAGTATGGGAAGTTTTGGCTAAATTGAATCTATTCAGTATTTGGCCTCATAATTCCATCATTCCTAATTAAATGAATTCAATCTACATTGAAGATGAGCTTATGTATGTAACCTATCAAAAGGTACACTTATCTTCCTTTGACCAATGAAGAAACCTAGCTTCAGAGAATTTAAGTTATATGCCCAAGGATTAAAACTGACAAATGGCAGGACCAGGTTTTAAACCCTAATTTCAAAACTGTTTTTCATTTCATTCCACTGTGGGTTCCTCCCAATAGTACCTACTCTGTCTACTATACATAAATATTAAATAATTGTTTGAAATCATATTACAAAACTGTAAAATTATGTGCACATCTGTTAAATATATGTGGGATTATTCCCTTTGGGGATAATTTCATGAAAAACTAAGCCATGTGTAAATAATATGGAGTAAAGTAAAGAACTTGATTTTTAGGATCAAATGGAGAGTTCAAATTAAGGTCTTTCCGGGATGTTATTTTA
Organism: Cynopterus sphinx; assembly: GCA_030015415.1. Taxonomy (NCBI): domain Eukaryota; kingdom Metazoa; phylum Chordata; class Mammalia; order Chiroptera; family Pteropodidae; genus Cynopterus; species Cynopterus sphinx. The sequence continues at coordinate 20,326,469 of CM057380.1, forward strand.
CTCTTTATCTCACAGTGAAAAGAGATCCAGGGCTTTGCCTTTGGCATTTTCCTTTTTCACAACACAATTTGTTATAGCTCACTCCTCTTCATGATTCATATTCTAGTGTGAAACACTCAGGGACCCCTTCCACGAATACCCTATTTAATATCCCCATTTTCATTAGGTTACTCTCTATTATTTTCCCAAATTTTAACATTTTAAAAGTATTTGTTATTATTTAAATTACTAATTTTTGTTATTATTCTTTTTTCTTACTATTTTCTGGGGATCTTGCCTTTCTTTATTATAACTGTACTTCTGGGTATCCAGTTGGTATTTAATAAATATTTGTCAGAAGAGCATCAGACTATTAGGAGACCTGTTTCATTTTGAAGCTGTTCACTAAATAGCTGTGTGATGTAGCAAGTTACTTAACTCTTCTGGACCTTAGAATTCACATCTTTTGAAATACTAGCAAAACTATAGTGTCCACAGAGAGTTTTCATATACATTATTGTCTTAAAATGAAGAAATCAGTCAGACTAATAGAGCATGAAAATCCTTATCAACTCTAAACTTTCTAAGTCTAATTTATAGTTTACATTTAGTTGGTCTTTAATCACATATAGATATGTACAAATACGTGTAAAATTTTTGGGATTTAAATTCTTTATATAACGTTTCTTCTACTATTTATAGTATTTATGATCTAGGTATGTTGTGACTATTAGGCCTTTATATTAGCTAGACAATGCAAGTTTTTAAAGTAGATACAATATATATTTTTTAGAGTATTTTTTTCTAGAATTTTCATGAATACCTTGATTGGAATTATGATAAATGTTCAACAGTGTTATCCTCTAAAGAAATTTGCCCTTTGGCTGCCTTTGTCCTTTCATTTTGCATTTTTTGTTACTTGGAGCCTATTCAGATAGTGATCAACCAGTCAGTCCTCACTGTTTCTTTCCATCAGAATCATTATTTGCATATCATCTTTTTTATTTTTTTTCTAAAATAGCCAGTTAGGCTTCTATAAGGAGAACACTAAATTTAAAGCTAATTAAATAAAGTGAAGAACATGAGATTTTTGGTGATGATCCTACTGAAATGATTGCTAAAATGCGTTCAATTATTGAATTAAAGGATCATGCTCAGGAAGAATAGAAAGATCAGAAAGGAAGCTCAATGAATATAATTTAATTCAATATTTATTTTCCAAGTTTCCACTGCTAAGTTATTTTGATTATCTTGATTATCAAGTAGCTTTTGGAATAAACTTCTTCCAAGTTTTTTTTTCTTTAGGGGCAGTTATTATTTGTCTTGAAAAGTCCTTGGAGAGGGTTAGTAGGAACACCAAATTATAGTTCTATTTTCCTAATTTAAAATTTTCTTTAAAATTTCACCTCTTCAAAAAATATTTTTTTATCTGAAGTATACAAAATTAGGATAATTACAGTTCTTGTTTTATGACACATTTGTATCATTACATCTTTTCCTGTTTATTATGAAATAAACACCTAAGAACACACCACCCAAAATAAAGACAAGAATATAAATAACCATTAACTAACATACCCTATAAGGCCTCTCACTAGCCTGTTCCAATGATCTCAACCCTACTTATATCAAATTTATCTGTTACCTTCCCTACCGCTTTTTCTTTCTTACCTTGATTTTCATCTTTACCATAATACCTAAGGTTGATCAATTCCCCGGGTCCACAAGCTCTATCTTGCTAAAATGAATGATCTGTTAAGATTCTTTGGTTTCAGGCAACAAAAATTGATTTTAGTTTAACAGAATTAACTAGAATTAAATTTATTTAATAGAAATGTAATTAAACAGCATTAAACTGATTTTAATTAATCAGAAAAAAATATATTTTTCTGACTGTAAGAGAGTTTAAACAATGGAGAAAGAAAGATTAAGAACCAAGCTTCACAAAGACAGAAACTAGAGTAACTATAGCAGAAACACATAGACTTTTTTTTTTTTTTTTTTTTGGAGGGGTTGGACACAAATCAATTTCAGTGCTTTCAAATATGCACTTGGTCTGACTTGAATCATGGACCACTTTGCCCTGGGAAGGGAGCAAATCATCTTGATGGACTGGCCCACCAGAATGTATCCAAAGGACCCGTTTCCCAACACAAATGTAGTTTGCTATTTCAGAAAGAAAGGGAATGAATATTGAGGCCAAAGACAGCACAAGGCCACACCAGAAATAACTTTCTTCACTCCAGACTCTTGGTCTAGCCATTTCAAAATACAAGTTCATAATCCCCTGTTGAATTTAACATTGCAACCTATAGCTTAGGTCCCCTTACTTCACTCTTATTAGTGCTTTACTATGGGTAGTTAACAATATTTATGTGTGACCAAAAAATACCATGCCACATGGTTTAACCAACTATAGCTATACAAAAAGTGATCACCACATATTCACGCTTTCATCTTTCTAGATACTACAAGAACTCAATGTTCATTTTTTAAAATTATGAGTTTATAACTTCTATAGTTATTTTTTTTTTCACTTCATTGTGCAGCCAATAACCTCAGATACTTTTTAAGGAGATAATGGGATAGCATGGCCTATTAGGCAGAGAGATTTGGGTCTTAGCACCCATAATATGTACTAAGAGTGTGACCTCAGGGAAATTACTTAACTTTTCTAAGAGTCGGGTCTTTTTATCTATTAAATGGGGCAGCCAGTGTTTCTTATCTCACATTGTCCTGAGGATTGAATCAGGTTATGCAATTAAAGTTCTGAGCACAGAGCCTCACAAAGAGGAAGCATGGAATCAGTACTAGTTTTTGTTATTGAATAATGACATTTATAAGTCTTGCAATTTGAAAATTCTCATATTAAAGCTTCAATTGACTTGTCTAATCTAAGATAAAAAATCTAATTTATTTGTGGGGCAGACATTCCTTTTATTCAGGTGTCTCCATTTTGGTTGAAAGTATAAATTATACACACTGCTTCAGGGAATCCTTCAGACTAAGAATACAAGTGTTTCATTTAATAGAAGAGTAGTTTTATTCATAGGATAGTGTCCTTGCAAAATTAGAGAAATGTGTGCACCCATGAGAAATACTTGTCAGATAATGTTTTTCAGTTTAGAGTTTATAATGGACTGGCTCTGAAAAGTTACCGGTTGTGATTGGGAGCTGTGTGCATTCTCCCAACCACATTCTTTATTTTTCCTTCACCTGTGGAATTTTTTTCTCGCCTTTGCTTATCTCAAAAGCAAAGCCTTTAAATTTTTTTTTTACATGTAACACAGGAGTAACATGGTCATGTGTAAATCATAGAGTAGTTGTAAGTCTACAATAAGTTAATAAATAAGGAGTGACATTTTGTGCATCATAAATCACTTTTTACAAGTAAGGTTGTATTATTATTTTAGTTATGTTTATGTTTTTTCAGGTCAAATGCTATATAGAGTAGCAGCAGTTAAGAGCAGGAACTCTAGAGCCACACTGCCGGAATTCAAATCGCAACTCCACCACAACAGACGAGTGACTTGAACTTTAAGCGGCTCATTTTCCTTGTCTTCACTGAGGATAATAATAGTGCCTTTCTCATGTGATCGCTTTTAGAATTAAACGAGTTCTCATATGAAGAACACTCAGAACACTGGCACAAAATAAATAATATAAAATTATTTCTGTTGTTACCATCCCTGTTAAAGTTGATATTTTGAGTTCCAGTTTTTACATATATTTCAAGATTTGTAAATACAACTTGCAGCACACTGATATACCTTATTTATAATTTGCCTGGCATTACATTTTTGGGTGAATTATTCATATCTTTATGTCTTGTTTTGACAATTGGATTATCTGGTCCTTTAGGGTTAGGTCATCTTTTCTCTATTTTATTTCCCAAAGGAACTAATAATTCTCTCTCATATGAATTAAATGTCTTTGCCATTCTTATCACTTACGTATTGATTTTTTATATCAGTCACTTTAGAGTGTTTATTGTGGCAGAAGAGCATCCAAAGCTGCTGAACTACGTTGAAAGTACTTTTACTATCAATTCTCTGTTGAATTTCCCTGCACAGTGAGTAACAGCTAAGGCTGGTGGGCCAACACAAAAAGGTACTCCGCATATGGTTCTGTTAGCACCAGTTTGGCTACTGCTTTCACAGAAGACGTTTTCAGACCATCTTCCAAAAGTCCACACCTCAAACTTTCACCTTTTGTCTCAGTAAAATCAAACAAAACTCACTCTGTGTCTTCCTTCTTCCTTCTCTCCCTCACTCGCATGTTTGCAAGTGCTCTCTCTCTCTCTTTCTCTCTCTCTCTCTCTCTCTCTCTCTCTCTCTCTCTCTCTCTCTCACACACACACACACACACACACACACACACACCCCAAAAGAATAAAGACATAGAAAAGAGTTTTCAAATACTTATTTCAGAGTAATTTCCTAAAAGCCCAGCCAGAAGATTTTGCCATTGTGAGGCATATTTATGAAGTAGAAAAGCATATTTTATATTAACATTTTTAACTTGTTCAATGACTCAAATATTTAGACATATGACAAATGGGCCTCTATTTGTACTCCTATTGTGTTAGAGTGGTTTAAATCTTTGATGACAGATAACTGGGTTATACCTAATGTAGATGTAATTTGTAGGGAACTGATTTCAGAGAGAAATGTCATGCTACAACTGCATGTTAGAGTTTTATAAGTATTGATAAGTGTTTCTGTTTACAAAAATGAATTTATTCATCCTGCAAATATTGAGTTCTAGCTAAATCCAGGCACTCTTACAAGTACTGAAGGTGAAACAGTGAACAAAATAGACAAAAGGTCCTTGCTTTGGGGGAGCTTATATTTTAGTGCAGAAGAAAGATAATAAACAATAGACAGATAACTATAATATGAGATCATTTAGTTATAAGTACTATGAAGGGAAATAAAGCAGAGAAGAGGAAAGAGAGTGCTGGTAGGGGTGTTGCAGGTTCATGCTGTAACCAGGATGAGAAGTTGTAAGTTGAGCAGAACCATGAAGAAAATGAGGGAGAAAAATTTGCAGGTATCTGAGCAAAGATCATTTCAGGAAGAGGCAGTGGTGAATGCAAAGATGAGATGAGAGTGGGATAGGCATATTCAAAGAACAAGGTGCTGGAGGAGAGTAGGCAAAGGGGAGAGGTAGGAAATGAGATCAGAAAGAGGTCATTCGTAAAAAGACTCCACGGTCTCGGTGGAGAACTGATAAAGATTTTTCGCTTTATTCTGAGATGAGAAGCCACTGGTGTTTTGAGCAAAGAAGTGACATAATCTGAATCAGAGTTATTACCCCTAGCTAATATTGTACACATTAAAGAATGGGAAATCTATAGGCTGAAAATCTGAATGGTGGAGTTAGGCAGGATTTCAATCTGGGAAGTATTAATACAGCAAGAATCTTATCTTAGACATTGTTTTAGAATGAGTAAAATCTTTCTTAAAGGGCTAGTATTTAGAATGTTAGTGAGCTATGCCTCCTCAGATTATTTCATGTTACATCGACATTCTTATGAAGAATAATATTTTCTCTGAAAAAAAAATGCTGGGTATAAAAGTTTTGAAGTAAAGATTTTCTGATGTTCTAAAACACAACTAATGCTGTGTCAAGTAAAGTAAATTATCACATTTTCTTTAATTATTCTGATGTAAGAACAAACTATATATACTCTAACTCTTAGATAATAAATAGGGGCTATCAGAGAAGCCAAAACATGAAATATTAATGAAAACAAATATGGTTTCGTAAGAACATGATTATGAAATTCGAACAGATTTAAATGTAAAAGTAAAATGCCTGTTGGAGGCATTGGTTTACCTTCTGTGACCCTTACCATGTCAATGTCACAATATAAAAAAGAGTCCAGTTAAGTCAGTAAAGAGTAACTTACTGGTAACTATAACTACACTCTTGCTTGTTTTATTGGTAAAACTGAATCAGTATGAAAGACTTCCAACAAAATCAGAATTCTCTTTTCCTGCTCAACCTTATCCCTTATGCTTTCTATTTGCATTTTGAGAGTAAATACTACTACTATTTAGGGCTGAAATGACCAGTCCCTTCAGTAGATTTCTGTTTCTCTAATGTGATCTGTAGTGTTATCTGTATGTCCACTATATGTAAAAATTGCGATGATGTATAAGGTAATAATAAACTAAATAAACAGAATTTCTAATTACTTACCCTGTGGAGTAGATGTTGACCATTGTACAAGGCATACAGGATTCTTCAGGTATAGATTTACTTAGCCAAGCAAACTGAGATTGCCATTTGCCTTGTAAATATAGAATAATTTCGGATACGTGCTCATTTACACATCTTCAACAACATCCTCTTCTGTTACTTATCGTGTGTCCATGGATCAACAAATAAACTCATATTAAGTCTCTCCTGTCTAGCACTGTGCTCAGTGCTTAGGAGGAAGAAAAATGAATCAGATGCCCTTGCTCTTAAAGTTACTGCACAACCTGGAAAAACTATTTTTTCCTGATAAGATTTAATGTTTTCTCCTTACTATGTATAATTTAGAAACTGTTACAAGATTAAATTCAATTAGCATTCATGAGGATCCATTTTTTCTCCGGACCTTGCTAGGTTCAGAGTTGTTATAAAGACCTGGTACCTGTTCTCACAGGGGTTACTGTGACTAGGTGGAGATCCACATAGGGCAACAATGCCAGAGTTTGGGGAGTGGGTGGTCAGACTGTGAATTCTGTAAGTGCTCAGAAAGGATGGGACTATTATGGACTTGGCTTGGTCAGGAGTCATGAGCACATGATTCTAGAACTATGGCCTGGGGTCTGAGAAATATGTAGAATGCAAAAGAAGCATTTCTGAGATTCTATCTATTGAATACAAGAAACTATAGCTACACTTGATGTATAAAAATAGATGGGGTTATATAATCATGATAATGAGTAATAAGTGACTTGATATTATTCCTACCTTCTTCCAACCTTCCACGCTGAAGCGAATTGACTGATGTTTATCTTTTTAGGTACCAAATCAGGTAGCTATTTTGGCATCAGAGAATCATTGCAGAAGTTCTCACTCTTGCCATTTGTCACTTTCCTCTGACTTAAAATCATAGAGCACAAGTTATCCTCCCTTTTCATTGAATAACAACACTTTGTAAAAGCCCTTTTTGCCCCAAGCTACTGCTATGATACAAAATGCAAAGCATGACTATTCTTCCAAGCAATGCACTTCTTGCAGAAACTGGAGAGAAGCCAAAAGAAAAATCAATCATCATTATTCTGAAGCGAAGGTTCACAATGTTCTCTTTATGTTATTATCTATGAGTTCCATGAGAGCACTGACAGTGTCTTACTCTTGATCCCCTCCATGCCCAGCACTGGGACCAGCAAATTGATTTTAAATTTTGGATTTCTGTCATACATACGCCTGAAGTATACTAAGGTGGCTGGCTGTTCTGTAAATAGATTCATTCTCTCCAGGGAAGTTGCTCAAGGAGACAGAACTCTTCCTGAACTTCCCTTTTGGAATACTCTGGAATGTTTTTGGGGGGTGACCTTTAGAATCATGAGGTAAAGAACATTCACATAAGGCAAAGAAGGGACAAAGCATGGGTCTCGTCCTCTGACAGATACAAAGTTTTCTTTTGCTTCAGCTAACATGCAGGGCTGTGATTCCCAGCACTTATCTTTGTTATTGATGAGCAGATGAGTGTGAAGGTTTTGCATATAGCATTTCTTAAGAAAAATTTCAATCAGTAAAATTATTTTGTACAAGATTGACAATCTGTTGGAGTCCAGACATTTTGGTAAATAAAATTCCATGTGGGGATTTCTGATGTTTGTGGAAACTGAATACATAAAATACACGCTGAACTTAAACTATGTGAAAAACAATTTACCCCTCTGATGACTGAGAAAAATTTCTGATTTCTGCAGTCCTTCAGGATCCTGTGACATCTAATTCATTGTCATTTTATTTATATATGCATAAAGAAAGTACAAGAGGCTACATGGAAAGTGTAATAATTCTGCAACATAACTACGGGAAAAAAAGGCCTTTGAAAAATTGCCACAAGCTATTTACAGACTGTTTTTCTCTGGAAATATTTACTTGCTTAACTTTTACTCTATTAGTTAAAATACATCCTTACTTGATAGATTTTGGAAAAAGCCTGGATTTTCAAAAGAAAGACCATATCTCCATGTCCTTCCATACTTCTTGTTCCACCCTACAACCACATTAAGACCTAAGAGTATGGTAATATAGAAAAAAAGGCATGTGGAAAGATTACACCTGAACAATGAGAAAAATGAACAATGAGTGAAAGTGAAAATTGAAAGTAACATCAACAAAAACAACTTTCTTACTTTAGGTAACCATAGAAAAACAATAAATGAAAGAACAGCTAATGAGTGTAGCACATTGTTTCTGAAGATAATACTTTCTTCAGGTTTTTCATTGTCTTAGAGGATGAGGATGCACTCATTTCCAGCAGAATATTATAGATAGTGATCCTTTTTACCTGGGTAAAGGGACTGTCTCTTCTGAGAGGGTTTGCATTTGTTCCTGCTGGAGCTCTAAGAGTGTATCACTGGTCCTAACATATGTTTTGTGTTAGACCCTCTGCTAGTTAAATTTTACTAACCAGATGACTGCTATAAATTTGAACACAGGCCAGTGATGACTGATTCCCCAGGGAGTTATTTTTTATTGATCCCTTGGGAATTTTTTTACCTTGTTTGTGAGCTCACCTGTGCATTTAAAGGATGTTTATTATATTCTATCCAGCACATTTAGCTTTTCTATAATTTTTCTGGAAGTGGATATTAATGCTTTTAATTCATAAATTAATGCTTTGGTATGCTTTATTTTACATTTGGGCCCTATCTTCTTATTTATAATTTTAGATCCTCAGATATTCAAAAAAATCTTTCTGAATGCTACTCAGATCTCAGCTTTGGAAATGAATTTCTTCTTATGATTCTCCTAAGTTTACAAATCCATTAATGTTTAACCTGCTGGAGGATGTACATTATTGAATATTAGTAAATACCTTAATAAATAATTGATATCTTCAGTGGACACATATTGTTTTATTCACTTTTGTTTGATGATGTGTTTTCTTGAAATCATGTATATGCTGATGGTATTGCTACATGGTATTACTACATAAATTCAATGGGTAAAAATTTCTACCCATTTCCAGATTTGCATCTCCAAATCTAGAGAAAAATAAGAAAGTCATTTGAGAATATATACCATAGATGACCTCTAAACAATGGGATTCAGAGAGTTTTTGGGTTGGAGAACACTTTGAGGTACTGGGAGAGTGGCATACCTGAAGAGGGCATGCAAGCTCTGTTCCCCCATCCCTTCCTTATCTTGCCCAATCCCATTCTTCCATTTGGCTTCCATCTGGCTTCCATTTGTTCCTGAGTTGTATCCTTTATAAGAAAATGTAATGTAAGTGTTTTCTTTGGGTTCTGAGTCATTGTAGTGAATGATTGAACCTGGAGTGGAGTTGCAAGAGGCCATGAATTGGTAACCGGCTGAGCGGGTATATGAGTAGCCTGGGAAACCACATTTGTGGCTGGCCTTTGAAGTGTAGCCAGTGTTGTGAGATAAAACCCTTAACCTGTGGGGTCTAAATTAACTCCAGATAGTTACTGTCAGAAGTAAATTGAATTGTCGGACACCAACTGGTGTCAAAGAATCAGAGAATTGTTTTGTATAAGTAGTAAATCCTCCAAATATCTCTATCGTTCTGTGAAATTGTCCAAATGTTTACTGAATTCTCTCTTAGCTGCAGTTCCTCTGCCTATTTTCAAAGCCTCTTGTCTTAGGCCTAAAATTAGCAAATGATTTAAGGGAAAATGTAGCTTAAAGAATGTCAGTTCACCTCTCTCTCTTTTATTAAAGGTCTTTTAAATTTATTATATAAATTGGCTTACAAAACATATTTCTCTAGAAAATGAAAATTCATTATAAAGATGAATTTATTAATCTAAAAACATCATATTTAAAGCCAATCAATAAGATCTAAGGCTTTGATGAATATAAATAAGAAAATACTGTAAAACAGAAATGATCTTTAAAATGGAGCAACATCTAGTTATGCCAGTATAATAGCTTCAGAGAACTTCATGAGTAAACAATTGTAACTTTATGTGCAAATACCACAACAAAATTCAAAATTCATTTTTTCCCCTTTTCAAATTTGTCATTTCAATTCACCTCTCTTGAGAGTCTCTTCTTTCTCTGATCTTAGCCTCCCACATGCTGATTCTCTTCAAATCTTGCCTTTTTCAAACAAATTTTGTTGTTTGTTTTATATCTAGTTGTACAGTAGAAGTGTTAGTTTGCTTCAAGCTACTTCATCAGAGCCAAAACTAGAAGTCTGAGATTAAAAAACATTATAGTAATGTCATTATCTTTATGTTTTTAAATAAAAATATGTGCTAAACTGGTTATTTTTATTCAATTATTCTCAAATAGACCTGATTCTGCCTTTATGGAGCTTCAGGTAGGAGAACCAGATGTTAAATAAATTATAATTGTATATATGAGATCAAAATCTAGGAGAAGGCTGTAGAATAAAAAGATTGAAAGCCTTTGGTCTGAGTCTTAGAGAATTACAAGCCTTTGAGGTCAGGAAGAGCTAAATAAGGGAATTGAAATGATCAGAGGATGGAAATAAAACTAGTAGACTTTCACATAAACTGAAAGAATGGACTCATGATAATGGTAATATTGTTAACTATGTTGAATGCTGCTAAGAATTATAGAAAGATAAGGACTAATGTTTAGATTTAGTAAATGGACCTTAGAAAGAAGAAAGGAGAGAGCAGTGTGGGCAGAAACCAGGAATGAATGTACCATGAACATATATTGGTTGCCCAACCAGCATCCTCACCTTTTGACTTTGATTTTGTTTCAGTCTAATACGTTCTTTCATCACTTCCAACAGCTTATATAACTCAAAAGCTGCTGACTCCATCTTCAGCTCCAGATAAAATTATTCAAAACAATTTATGGTAATCCTATGTTCTTTACTTATCTCTAATGGTTTAGGAATTCAGACTTAAGCCAATCAGTGTATGACATTCCTTTGGTGACTGTTAATGGTTTAAGGTTGAGCATATGGTCTTATTTGTCTAATGAAACTGGAGAGATTTTTTATCATTTGATTGTTAGAGAGGCCCTCTATCTTCTCTTATATAGTCAAACCCTCTACCACTGAGCTATATCCCCATACCTCCATCTTTCCTTATGGAAGTGAATAAGGAAGCATGTTTTTCTAGTTGATGCCAAAAGCTATCTTATGACCACCATGAAGTTTACAAAAGTCAAAGACAATACACAGAAGAAAGAGCTCAAAGAATTTCAGAAGTACTAACTTATAGCCTATTTCATGCATAGAATAACCACCTCCCCCTACCCTTGGACTCTCTGATAGTGGGATCGTACCTTTCATTGCTGTTTAGACCCAAATCATCCTCATATAAATAATAGAGATGAAGATGTAGAGTCAATATATTTAGATATTTCTTCAAGGTAATTAGCTATGAAGAGACATACAGAGAGGATATGGGTGGTTGAATGCTAAAAGGAAGAATAAATGTTGGATAAGACAGAGAAGATAATTGATTGAACAAAGTCCATGAGCAAGTGAGATGAGTGAGACCCAAAGCACAAGAGAATAGAAAGAATGATTCCTCAAGTATAGCTGGAGAGTAAAAGAATAGATGCATGGAGAGGCAGAAGGTTATGCATATTAGGGAAATCAAGAGAGATTTTGCTATTAAATAGCTTCTATTTTCCCAATAAAGTTAGATAACATGTTGTTGCTGAAAGATAGAGTTGGCATGGGATTTTTTTAGGAGCTTGAAGACATTATAAAATAGTAAATTACAGGGAGTAGTCATAGTAGATTGAATTAATGTCTCAGATTTCTTACTCTTCTTGTATTCACACTTTTTGTCATGTAACTTTGCAGTTACTTCCACAGAAGAGGCAGATAATATAGCTTCCTTTTCTAACTTTGGGTATGAGTGTAAGACTTGCTTTGGCCAATAGAAAGAGGTGACTGTGATTATATGCCAGTTTTGAGCTTAGATCCTCAAAAGCCTTGCATATTGATGCTCAATTTCTTGTTTTGTTACTACTTTCTTAAGAAAATGTCAGGGATAGCTTGTTGACTGTAGAAGGAAGATGGGAGACATGTGGAGCAGAGTTGCTATAGCTGAGCTGCCCCAGCTGGCTCTGGCCTGTATGAGAGAACCCCCAACTGATTCACAGATTTTGTTTTTCTTTTAAGGTAGTATTAGGTATCTGTTATCCTGGGAAAGTAAGTTTCCTGAGGGAAACTTAGTATTACAGCTATTTCAAGGCCCAGTTAAGGCTGGAGATTATAAATTAATAGTGCTGTTAGTTTGTCTCACTGGGGAATTTTGTCCTGTAGGGCTGAGCTTCTGGGTACAAGGATGTAAAAGGCAGATGAATGGGTTGGAAAGTGACAAGAGAAGGCTGGCTAATGGATGGTGAGAAATTACAGTTGTTAATGGGTCATATAATGCATTGACATTAAAAATAGTGTAATCATGGGTATACTTAAGCAAGTAAGTTAGGGGGGAAAAGTTGTGATGAGGAAAAGGGAACATTTGAAAAAGTGGTAAATGAATATTAACAGTTCAAGAATATGATCATAGTACTGAATAGCTAAGGTAGAGGAAAATTTCTAAGGAATAAGGAAGTGTAGAAACTGAGAGATTAGGGATGGCTATTCTGTGGGATTGTCAAAGCACTTGGATGCTTGGCAGGAGCTGCAGTAGAGAAGGAAACTCAAGCTTGGAGAAGCACATTGGAAATACCTTTGGATTTTTGTCAGTGCTCTGTATTATGTCTGTAGCTCCTACTGTTATTAAGATATGCTTTCTGCATTGTTTTAAACAGTAGGAATTTGTGCCAACCAAAATCATTCATAGCCAGCCTTCACAGGAAACTTCAGTAGAAGTGCATATTTGTACACTCAACAATAATCTGTTGAGTTCTCAGTGGGGAAAAAAGCTTAGAAATTACTTCTCATAATAAAAGTTAACCGTATCCTAGCAATGGAGGGTCTTGTGGTTGTACAAAATTTATAACCTTCACTTAGTAATTTAGCACATGCTGGAACACTACCCAACTCAACATTCTACTGAATTATATACTAGTCCTTGGTTTTAAAAATTCTCAAGGAGTGAATTTTCAAAGGCTTGGGTTTATATAAAAATATTTTTTTAGGTAAATAAATGACTCCTTGCATAATTAGATCCTACAAAAAAAATTTCTGAAGTAATTAAAAGTTAAGCATTTTGAGTAAAAACTTTATTTATTGCAATCGTATTTGACAGAAACATTTATAAAAAGAAATATACATATTGTTTACATAATATATTTATACTTACATCTCTGCTTCATAATTATGAACTTCAACTAGGTAACTGTGCTATAGTATAGTAACTCTGAGGACAATTGAATGGATTGTGTTTAGTTTTTGCTTTTATTTTCAAAATGTCTGATTTCACTTCTCAGTGCACACATCCACCTCTCCCTGTCATCCCTTTTTATTTATTTTCTTTCTTCTAATTTATTTCAGAACTGGGAAATCAGATAGCCAGACATATTTAACTGCATGTAAAGTAGGTATAAATGGGCTCTGAATAAGTGTCTGAAATAACTTACTCTTATGCTATGTATTAGGAATACTTCACCTGATGAAGGGCTTTTTGAATGTATTTGTAGGTTCTCAGCACTCGAGTTTACCATTACATGACTTCAATCAGCAAGTTTACTTTTGCTGTTTAAAGACTTTGATTTAAACTTTTTTTCCTGTGTAGACTTAAGATGAATAGAATTGCTATTACTATTAATCAATTGAAATCTTCATAGCTTAGTTAGATAAGCATAGTCTAATAAATTTTCAAGTTGAAGAAAGCCTTAGAGAACATTTTTCCAGGTTTAGTTTTAATATCTTTTTGTCAAAACACATTTTGAAAGCGTTATCTATAAAGGATATTGAATATCTTTCTCAAAAAATGGAGGATATTAAAAAGTATGATATGAATCTGTCACTCAGTCTCATTGTCTTGATTCTAGTTGACCAGAAATTGAAACTGGAGTCTCCTAATATTGAAACTAAGTATAGTTTTTATACTCATTTATTTAAAATTTATTTCCATAATATTGAATAAAACTATTGAAGCATTACTTTACTGAATAAAGAAAAATATTTGCTCAACTCATGCATGAATATATTATTTAATATTTATTTTATTTAAAGTATAGTAATGAACATACAGGTGAGTCATTGAGCATCTAACGGTAATGACAGAAATAAGGCTGCTAAATTTAGAAGTCGTAATAAAACTTGTTAACAAAATTGCTTTATATTTGAATTAGGAAGTAATTTTAACATCTGAATAATATGCAAGATGAGCCACTGAACTTTAGAGGAAGAAATGACCTCAGTGATGGTCCAATTACAGACTTACTGAGCTTTAAAATCATCTAATTTCTGGAGAAATTGAATCTTAGAAGGTTTAAATGAATTTCCCATGGTTACACAGGTAGAAAGGATATTGATTCTTCATTCATTCATTCATTCATTCATTCATTCATTTATTCATTCTTCATTCATTCCTCAGACATTTATTGTTAAGTCTAGTGTGTGCCAGGACCTTGGGACTACACAATTTTAAAAAGATTTCCAAGAAGTTCATAATATAATAGCTAAAATGAGCCTAGAGCTCATTGGAACTAGACTTCTGGTGCTTGGGTCTTGGCTGCTTTCCAATTCACCTTCACACCTCATTGGTTTATATCAATGTTTAGAAGACCTTGAGTTTATTTTGAGGACGCTAAGTTTGGACAAATTATTTTACGGTCTTTAGGACCTATTTTCCCCATTTTTAGCCTAAAAATACAAGCCTCTTAGTCCATCTCTCCTGGGCTGCTTTAATAACAACTAACACAATGTATATGAAAACATCTTGAATTGTGTATATAGGGTAACAGGTAAGGAAACTAAAGTTCACAGTAATTAAAAAGACTTATCCAAGTTCACTTAGTTAAGAACAAGGATGTCCAGAGAAATGGAATCAATTATATATATGAAGATTTATTTTGTGGAATCGGTTCATATGTTCGTGAAGGCTTGAAGACTCAAAGTCTGGTGGGCTAGCAGACTGAATGCTTGGGAAAGAGTAGCAATTTAATTCTGAAGACAGTCTACCATAGGACCATGAAGAGCAAATATTGCAGATGAATTCTGAAGGTAATCTTCTTGAGAATCCCCTCTTTCTTGGGTATGTTATTTTTGTATTATTCATGCCTTCAACTGATTAAATGTGGTCCACTCATGTTACGAAGGACAATCTGCTTTACCAAAGTTCACCAATACCCTCTCAGAAACATTCAGAATAATTAATGTTTGGCTAAATATCTGGGCTCTGCGGTCCAAGTTAACACATATAATTAAGTATCATAGTTAATATTGATTAGTAAATATTTATGACCTGGGTTCTAATCTAAATGAGTAGAAATAAATGTAGGAGAAATTACGTTATCCCTCATGGCCAGTTTTTTTCCAACTGAAAATTAAATTTTATTAATAGGCTATTTATAATATGTTTTGTGCATATTCTGCTTGTCTTGGTGCCTCCATTAAAATTAATCAGAATTAGCCAGAATTTGATTTAAAAGAGTTGTAGCAAGGAAATAATTATATATATATTCACTTAAAGAATAGATTAACTAGTTCTCTTAGGTACCATCTCAAGCATTATTCCTCATTATGAATTCAAATGAAATCTTTAATATTTTGGTATCTAAAAGTGAAAGTTTCAAAACTTGAGAATCCATGGTTGCTCATTTTCAGTTTATATATATTTGCCACCAACCATATTTCATTAATCTTACCTAAAGTTGTAAAAATATTCAATTTACATTTCAGTTAATCAACAAATCTGCTAATAAACCAGCCAACCAACAAATATCCACATGCATAAGCTATTTGATCAAGTAATTTAAGGTCTTGAAATGTGCCTCTTATGTATGCCTCTATCTGGGGAAAAAAAATGATGCTTTAGTCCTCAAGAGGATACTTCTCATTATCTTGGATCAAACAATCTTTTACTAAAAAGAAAGGGCAGAAAATGTCATGTGCCTTAAGTAAATAACTTTAAGGGAGGTTTAAAAATTTTCCAAAAGAGCAAAGCTATAAAGTGCTATGCATAATAAATGCTCATTTATATGATGCAATATTAATAAAGTACAAGCATTTTCATGTCTGAAATCAGGCCAGGTTCTTGAGCAGCTTTGAAGTGTGATAATTAAGTATTTATTTTTAAATTATTCAAATTTATTTCAAACTATGATGTTATGAGCATAATGGCAGTCCTTGGTACTGGAACAAAAAAAAGTCTAAATAGTTTTGTCCTTCATTCCTTCACTTGCTAGCCACAGGAGTTTGTGTTATAATTTTACTTTTCTGGGCTTTAGAACAGGATGGATTTTCTGGTTGCAAATTAATGATAAAAGTGAATACCTAATGAAAGCAAAATACCCATTCAACACACCAAAACTTCTAAGGCAGTCAAACTCAAGGGACATGACTTGAACTTAAGGTTGCCTCATAGGTCACGATGACAGGCATTTACAGTAGCATATTGCCAATTATACCTTTTAGGAAATGAGCATTATAACTGCAAGTTCATAATAAATATAATTTTAGTATCTGACTATACATAAAATTCAGTAGTCTCAGGCATTAAATCAAAAAATTTCACAAATACAAGTAAAAGAATTAGCAAGAAAACCGAATTTGGCCTATATAATTTCAAGCTTTTGAATATCTTATGTACAGTCACAGGAGTCCCTAACTACTTTATTCCATGGCTTAAAAAAGGAGAGTGGGGGAGAGGCTATTTTAGGTGATTTACATTGTATTCAAGAAAATTTAAAAATACTTTTTTTTCTTTTGTTTAAGATATCTATATCATTCATTTTCATCCCTAAAATAATCAGCAATTCTATCTTCTTTCTTCTAATTGTGTAACCTCTTTGATGGAAATTGTGTCATTAATTCATTGATGTATTCATTAATTGATTTTCTCCTTTATTCATTCTTTCAACAAAAATTTGTCCAAATAACTACAGGAATGACCCAATATTCTGGATCCTGTCTTTCCCACCATTTATGTCAATAGACCTTACACCATTTGTCTTTTTCCCTGCTGTCAATCTCCTTTAAATCCAGCTTCCACATTACTTCCTGATAATCCATCTAAGGTTCTTCTAAAGCACACATCTGGCTCAGCACTCTGGTTCCTGCTGCCTGTCTTACCTTTTGCCTGGCACTTGTTTCCTGTAGTTTGGTTTTACAGCCACCCAAATGTTATTATTATAGAACTTATGATCATAACAATTATCTTTGTGTGATTTGCAAAAGTCTGTCTCTTTGTGCTTATTCTTGATGTAAGCAGTTGAGTCCCCTCAGCATAGAAAGGCCACTAGTAGCTAAAGCCTATGTATATATAATATGTGTTATATTAATACATATTAATATGTATATATACTATATATAATATATATTATAATATATATGTATATATATATATGTACACACACATACATGCTCACACACATATATGTATATATATATATATATACATAAGTATATACATACAAACATAAAAGAATAAGTTAACCTTTCTATTTGCTCATAACTGAATCAATAATTTCAATAATACACGATGCATATAGTTTTGAAGACTGGGACATATTTCTGCTAAACATTGAGTTTCAGTACTGCTGGCACATAGTAGGTACACAATAAATACTTGAATAATAAATTAATATTAGCATTATGAACTTTTGACTAAAAAAAGGGGATATATATAGTAACATTTTTATTAGGAAACAAATATTTATATGCAAAAGCACTGTAGATCAAGTTTATCACAGCCACAGTGAACTGTTTCTTTTTCCCCAGGAAGAAATACAACTGCAGTGAAGTCCAGCTTTGTAGTTTTGATGAATTATGAAATAACAGTCAGATGCCCTGGTAAAATATCTGCTACATTTCTTTAAACATGAAAAAAAAATGGCTTTGCTTACAATTTTCATTGTGACTTTTATTTTCACTTTAAAACACCCCAGATGTTTGAAACAGGGCCAAGTTTTTAATAATGATGAAGTCAGAAACTGCCAGCATGGAGACATTTGAGTAATGAACCACAGGCTCAAACCTGTGCTTATTAAGAATCTATTGCAAGACTTTGTAAAACATATATCTCTAAATGGACTATCTGTGCTAAATATAAAAGAGAATACTTCAACTCTTAATTACTAAATTAATGTATTCAGTTAAACTCTTCATTTTAGAACAAACACATTTGTCTTCCTATTCTCCTACGCCTACTGCAAACAGTGCCAGTGTGAAATACCCATAAATCTGTATTCATTGTGAACTCATTAAATTTAGGAACATTGTGCTGAGTCCACTGGACTGCAGCAGGACGGCAGTGACCCAGCCTGTGAACTAAGAAACCTATGACTCTCTTCCCATCCTCTCTGCCTCAGCCTGACTTCATATAGGACCACACCTCAGCAATACCATCAAATAAAGACCTTTTTCCCTTATAGACAGGTGTAAAAGGTGGTTGCACCACATTTGAGGAATATTTTTAGAGTATTCAACTGACAAGAGACACTGAGGTTATTTTTTTTTCTTCTTAGATAATCTCTAAATAAAAATTAACTATATAGTAAAATCATATTAAACTGACCCTGGCTATCTCTTTTCTACCAGAATGAATCTAGTTTTTTTCTAGTGTTTTGATGATTTTACATGCAGTTACTTATTGAATTAGTAATTCTTTTTTTTTAAGCATCTCATGCTACACAGGGTTTTTCCTTTTGGAGTCAAATGGATTAAAGCTGAACATTATATGAATGTGAACAGATAAGCAGAGAGTTTTAACCTCTCAGAGCTCACTGTAGTAGATACAAGTATAGCATCTGCCTTTTCAATTTTCTTTTTTCCCCACCGAAGTTCCTCAGAATTGAAAGGTAAGTGATATCTAATTGGAAGCCCCTGTCTTCTAACCCCTATCTAATTCCTTTGACTCTATTCTTAGTGTGTGCACATGCCCACACTCATGCTCCCCAAATACACACATGAACATGCAAATAACATTGTGAACCTTGAGAAGTCAAAAAGAATAGAATGAGTGGTTTGTACCCACCAAAATTTGGAGCAAGTAGGATCCACAACAATTTATCGAGCATGGGAGCAGTAGTATTTTAAAAAATGTTCTCAGCAGGCCCAAAGAGCAGTAAAAGCTGCATTGTGCTTGATAGATTAATTTATCACCCTTAAGTGGATTTTATTAATGTGGTGCTATGTCATGGGGGAGTCATGGGGGAGAACAGGGAGATTCATCAGGAAGTGGCCCAGGCATGAGTGAATAAGGGTCTTTTCTAACTGATGTGATATAGAGATGGATGGAAGTTGAAGGACAGTAAGAGGCAGAAATGTTTCTAAGTTTGGGAAGAAAGAAGAAGAGGTGACTTATGGGGTAGAAGAAAAAGGGAGACGTTTGCGTTTAAGCATGGTAGTTTATGGTAAACCAAGTGAAGATGTTGTATGTGCAGCTAGAAATGGCTGACTGAAACTCAAACGAGAAGGCAGAAAAACCCAGAGGGAAAGCAGAAAAATGGGGCTTTAAACACAGAGCTGTGTAATCTTTCATATTAATTTCAGCATCTTATTCAATTCAAAGCCTCACTGCCTTTTTTGATTCTTACCTTTCTTTCTCTCATCAATTAGAAAACACTTGAAATTTTCTTCATTCTGGTACTAATTTTACCTTGATTGAACTGTCACAATACCTTGTAATTTGTCTTTTTTAATTTGCTTTTTCCCTTGCTCCAGTATGTCATATATGACTTTACAGGCCTTGATTTTCTAAACATCTCTGCATGAATAGTGTTTTCGACTCCCTATTGCCTATAACCCTGTGCTGTAGCAGATTGATCTGCTCACTGACCATCACACATTCTTGATGCTTTCCTCCTCTGTATACTGTTTGTGCTGACCTGGAGGCCATTCTCGAGTCAGCCTGCCCAAACCCTAAGTATAGGCCAAATGTTGGTCCTACTATTATTCCCCCAAATTCTTAGACATCTTATCTGTGTCTCTTAGGCCACTAATCTCATTTTATTTTGAATTAAAGTTATTTAACATCTTTTATATTTCTTAAAAAAAATATTTAAGTTGTGAAAAATTATTTTAAACTTTGTTGCTTGAAGAAAAAGAATTTTGAAATTTTTTTAGTATCTGCTATTGTTTTGCACATAGCAATACCCAATAGTTTTTTAAATAAATATGTCTTCTCCTAATTGTATTATATTTCCAATTTTTAAGTTAGTGTTTTTTCATTGCAAGCAAGAGAAAAGAACTCTGCTTAACTTTATGACAAAGAAAATTATTGAAAATCTATAATGCGACTCACAATAGTGAAGGAAAAGTTGAAAAACCATTTCTCAAAAAGGAAAGGAAGCAGATGTCGTGGGGATTTAGGGAGCAGGAATTAATGAAAATCTTGGTGTGTTACCACTGACATGAACCAGCTCCAACAGTTTTCCTGTCTCAACATCATTCTAATCAAGACTGAAATTCCCTGAAGGTGACTGGCTTAGACTGAGCCACATTTCAAGAGTGAGTGGAACTTCTTGGATGACAAATCTAGTGAGATTTTATAAAATGAAACAACAGAGTTTAATACATCTGGTTTATAAAACCTCTATGTTTATATGTTCATGCATTTATTCAACCAAAAAAAAATTCACTAGGTGCCTGCTCTACCAGGTAATGTGCTAGCTTCTGAGGCTACAAATATGAGTAAGTTGTAGTTTATATTTCTAAATCGTTAATAGTATAGAACGTTTGTATTCTTTTCCTAATTCATTTAATAATTTTATTAAAATGAATTTTCAAACAGTTAAAAGTATGTTTTTTAGGAGCTTTTTATTGAAGTCATGTTTTCGTGTGACTTCAGTGCCACGTGAAGGACCCATCTAGTATCCTGGTCTCTCAGGTCATTTACTTACTCATCAGTAGTAAGTGTGATAGGAGACAAAAATCAGAAAGGTCTGCAGGAACAGAATAGCTAGTTTTTGAGGCTTTGGTAAGGAATTTGGATTTTATTTAAAGTGTGATTGAGAGCATTTGAGGGAGCACCGAACTCAGAGCATGTCACTGTGAACACTATGTAGAGACAACATTATGAAAAGACCGGAGAGACAAGAGTGGGAGCCGGACGTCTGCTGGCAGATATCATAGGGGTCTAATTGTACATTAGACAAGGGTATGAGCAGATGACAGGAAGAAAGTGGACAGGCTCAGGAAACACTTTAGTTGTGAAACCAAAAATGTTTGCTTGCAGAGTAGATAGAGGGGTAAAGGGAAGAATCGAGGAAGATCTCTAGATGTGTGAAGGCGCCGTTTCCTAAAATTCTTATTTTCTATTTAATTTACTTTACGTATGGCAGTTCTCCTATCTCATTTTGGTCATGATCCACTGACCCTGTTATTATTTTCCTTTCAGTTCTATTCTGCATTTATTTCCTTCTCTATAAAGTTCGGATCGATGGTTCTTTCTTTCTGCTGCATTTATGATCATCTCAAAACCCTTACCTCGTTCTCCTACCCATGCACCTGTCTGGTGAAACTTTCACCAAACTACCCACCTTTTTTAATACTCCGAGTGGACTGTAGAAATATCACACAACAAAACTTATTCAGGGCACAATAAAGTCAGCCTCTAATCGGAAACATTGGCAGTTTTACCAGATTAATTCCTGCTTCTCTTCTCCATCTTCTGAAACCTCGGAGTCTTCTTCCTGACTGTTCCTGGTTCTCCACATATGACCGCACCACTTATTTAACAGAGAAAACAGAAACTTGAGAAAGGATCTCCTTTGCCTTTCTGCTACAAAGTCCAAACATACCGTGGCTGTTAATTGTTCCTTTTATCTTAGATTCCTGCATAATTGGAAGGGGGTCCCTCCTCTCCTCTGGAAAGAACATCAGAGCTCTGGTTCTGTCTCCTTCCAAACCCAACTTCATTAATTACTTGATCTCTCTTTTTTTCTGTAAACTCTTTTTCTCCTTGCTTCTTTCAGTGAGGACTTAGATGGCCACAAGCCTCTTCCTTAAAAATAATATCGCAAATATAACCAACTAAACAAACAAACAAATTTTACTTAATCAAATTCTCCACCTCTTCCAGCTCCTCTAGCACCCTCCATCTCTCATCTTCTTCATAGCTAAATATATTGAAAGAACTGCCTATTACTCCCCTGATTAGTCTCATTTTTGACACATTCTCCCACCCACAATCTGCCTTCTCCTAACATTACTATAATAAAAATGCTCTTGAAAAGGTTACAAGACAAAACAAATACACACACCCAAGGGTGCTGACATTCCATGGGCCTGCTTTCATTCTCATTTGGTTTAACCTCTCCTCAACATTTGCCATTGGACAGTGTCATCTTCTTGTGGCTTATGTATAACATGCTTTACTTTCCTAGTGCTTCCACTGCCTCTCTGGCTTGTTTGTTCCTTCTCATTTCCTTCTCGTTTCCTTCCTTCCTTCCTTCCTTCCTTCCTTCCTTCCTTCCTTCCTTCCTTCCTTCCTCCTTCTTTCCACTCTTCCTTTTTCCTTCCTTCCTTTCACACTCCTTCCCTTCCTCTTTCTCTCCCTCCCTTCTTCCCCTTTTCCTTTCCTTTTTCTGTCCCTCTCTTCCCCTCCCCTTCATTCTTTGTTTTTTTTTTTTCCCTTGAATTTTATTTTTTTCTGTCATATTTTTTAAGTGTTGTTCTCTTGAGTTTCTCTTCTAGGCTTTGTTCTTTTTTATATAATATACAAATCTGTGGGTCTTTTGTCTGAACCTATGAAGTTTCTCTAGAGATGACTCTTCCAGTGAGCTGCTGTTTCTGTGTGTGTGTGTGTGTGTGTGTGTGTGTGTGTGTGTGTGTGTGTGTGTGTTAAGCTTAGTTGCCTATGTTTTTTGAGCCAGGCAAGGAAGGGAACTGGAGGGAGAGGGAGGGACGTAATGTTTAGACTGCAACTATTCAATGAATACCCCTGTTCTCAGTCTGGCTCCTCACATTTGCCCTCCGCTGGTCTGGTAAACCCAAATCCACACCCTCCCCTGTTCATTTTGTCTCAGGAATAAATCTACTTCCTTCCAGGGTGAGGGGAGGGACCTCTACCCTGACTGCTTTGTCTGAAGTGGTGTTTCTAATAACCTTTAAAGAGAGAGAGTGTCTGGGCAGTACTTTTTTTAATGACATTAGCTTTATACTTAAAATCATTTATTAAGATGAGAAATTAAGTTTTAGAAATTTGGAAAAACAAAAATTATCTCATGAACTAATTAGTGGCTATGTAGAAGAGAAGGCTTGGAGTCTTTTTATTTAATTTCTTGATATCTTGGGGTAGCTGCCAGTAATATTGCCATATATTATGAAGCTATTTTAGCTTAGAATATATGAAGTTCATTGGCTCTGCTAGATATTAAATTAATTGGCTTACATATTAGCCTTAAAATTGTCCTTAAAAACAGCCATGGCTTCTAACTATGGCTTTGAAGACTGTGTTTTTGCCATATTTATGTGTATTAACTGAAGAATTTTCTCAAGGTTTGTATTTCCAATTTGTACAGTTCACTTAGGAGCTGCTCTCTCCATCACCCGCCCCCACATTTTCTTTCCTGTATTCTCTGATGAGTCAATCCTTTCTCCAGTACCTACAGAAAAGTAAATTACATTCTAATCAAAATTGTACTTTTCAGAAGGTTGCCCAGCTAAGGGCCATTAGTAACACCACACTATGTGACCTTAATTTTTTTTTCATATGAACAGACATAGGTAACTTGGAGTCCTTGTAAATGTCACCTATTTGTTTCTCACCTTTGATCGATGGGATATATCCCAAAGGCAACTAGCATTAGATATTGTCCTTGATTAAAACACAGTCGTACATACAGAAAATAGAAAAATAAAGCTTGCTTTCAATAAATATGCAGCTGCTGTAAGATATTCTCATTTTAAAATATAATGTTTGATGTTATAGATAAAGGAATAAATCTTATGGTTGTGATTTTTTAAAATGCAAATGGTGTCTTAATAAATTGTAAAATGCTTCTGCCATCCTCCTCCTACACTTGTTCTTCTATTCAAATGTATATGAGAGTTGGTTATGTTTCAGTTAGCATGGTGGGAACTAGTTATTTTAGCAGTGATGCCTGTATCAATTCAATTTAAGTTCCAATTAAGTTAAGACTGCTTGCTCTGCTCCAGGCACAGTGCTAGGTGCATGGGATAGTGAGTGGTAATTAAGGCACGTGAAGTTTCTGCCATAACTTTCTGGATCAGGAGATAAAAATTAACAAGTAAACTAAGAAATAAGCATGCTCATCATGGATCTTTGTGAGTACTATCAGTGAAACATGATGTTGAGGTGGGGTTCACTTTGAATTGGGAGGTTAGGGTACCCTTTTCTGAGAAGCTGACGTTAGAGCAGAAACTTAAAGGATGATAAAAAGCCAGCCAAGCAAAGAACCAGGGGAAGAGAATGCCAGGGAGAGAGAACAACAGACACAATTTCCATATAGAAAGCAAGGGTTTAGGGAGTCGAAAAGAAAAATGAAGACCAGTAGGGCAGCAGCATCGCAAACAGAAGGGGAAAGAGATAAGATAGGGAGATATAGGGACCAGTCCTATAGGAACCCACAGGTCTAGGAAGGAGGTTCTACATTTTATTTCATAGGCAATAAATGATGTATTCACATTAATGCATTCAACTTAATGAACAGATTAGAGAAGAGGTAATAGAAACATAAAAAGAGTTCTAGTCTTGAAGGAAAAGAGGTAATTAAGATAACAACAACAACAACAACAACAACAACAAAAATCCCTGCTAAAATAATTGAATTAGTATTTTTAGAGATATTTGCAAAGATACTGCAACAATAAGCAAAAAGAGAGGGCTCAGCCTAGCATAGTCAACTCTTGAACAACACGGGTTTGAATTGCATGGGTCCATTTATATGTGTATTTGTTTCAATAAATGCTATAAAAGTATTTTTTCTTCTTAACATTTTCTTGATAATATTTTTTTCTCTAGCTTACTATATGGTAAGGATACAGTCCATAATATGTGTAACATACAAAATATGTATTAATCGACTGTGTTATCAATAAGGATTCTAGTCAACAGTAGGCTATTAGTAGTTAAGTTTTGGGGAGTCAGAAGTTATACCTGGATTTTGACTGTGTGGTGGTTAGTGCTCACAACCCCTGCGTTGTTCAACTGTGTTAAAAGCATGGTCCCTGCGTTCTTGAAAATGACATTTAACTTTGGGTATCTGCTTCCCAATCTGTGAAATGAGGTTAAAAATGGAAACTTTTTTTCAAGATTGTGGTGAGCATAAGTGAATTATTATATATAAAACACTTAAAATATGCCTGAAATGTAGTAAGTCCCATATAACTTTTAATATTATAAAATCTCTTTGTAATAAGTATAATGATGTAATAAGAAATACATTGAAATTTAAAATATAATTGCTGAAATTTAAAAAAAAGTGAACGAGTTGAATGAAACAATGGCACAACTTAAAACTGAATCTGGAAAATAAATAGGGAAAATTGCTCAAAATATAGACACAAAACAGAAAGAATGGAAATATAAAGTAAACATAATGGGGGAATCAATTCAGATGCTCTGCCTTCCACTTAAAGGGGCACCAAAGGCTGGTGGCAAAGCAAAGGAGAAGAAACAGCACTATAAATAAAGAAAAACAAAGTAGTGTGTGGATAGAAATAAATAGTTCACCCAGTGGCAGACAAATAAATAAAAACAGGACAAATAAATGAAGCCTAAACACAGGTAGACCCTGAAAATTCTAAAGTACAATGAATAAAGGGGAAAAGTCTTGAAGGCGTTTAGAGATAAAATGGAGACCTCTAGTCCTTATCACTCTAATCCCAATGATCCAATGTGTGGGTAAATTGATATTTTGAAATACAAAACTCAAAATTAATCATTATGTGACTGGCAAGAAAAAAATAATCTGCATGGAGACAATTTCATATAAATGATAAAGAAAAAAATGTTAACATAAAATAAAAATTCTAATTTATTATAATGTGGAAATTTTTGAAAAAAACTGATAAAAAGTAGATAAAGTGGATTAGTTTACTCTTCGGTACTTGGAATATTCATCTTTAAGCAGTAGGGGTTTATTGACATAAGATTCCATTTATTTCTTTTTTTTATGTCTTATTCATACTACCTGCTTCTTGAGTGAATACAAATTATATCATTATAGGTTTGAAATACTTTTATATGTGTGTACAGTTATAGAAAAATTTTAGACAAAAGGAGTAGGACTACTTATAAAACAATGTAAAAATGTTTATAATGCAAAAATGTGAACAAATATAAATATAAAAAACAAAATACAAATGTAGAGGTGGAGAAAGGTGGTAAGAGTAGAATAGAAATACTAAATTCTTTATCTTTCATATCAGAATCAAAAGATATTTCTAAAGTTGATAAAACTAGCATTTAAATATATATTCTTATTAAAAGTAAGTCTCATAACAACCACCTTATCTTACTATGTGGACACATCTTGGTAATGGACTTGCAGAGTTGGAGAGGATGATGCTTTTCATGTAGACATTTTGTATTTTATGTATTTTTTGTATTTTTTGTATTATACTTCTTCACCATGGTAATTTCTACAACTGTTTGCAAGTGTTACTTTAATTTACAAAACTATTCAAAATAATACTGAAAGTATAATTATAGATGGGGATCAAGTTTATAATATAAAGCCCATCCATGTGAAGGAAGACTGGGCAGCCTTATGAAAGAATTGGGTGAGTCATAGGGACATTTCCAGGATGTAATTCTGGAAAGCATGTCCAGGATGTAATTCTGAATGGAAAAATGAGAAGAAATTCATAGGAAGAGCTGCATAGTGTTCCACGGGGACGATCGGAATCCATCATTGCCCAGATGGTACTCAGGGGCCTTGCTCTTGTATGCTGACTCAGTAAAGAATTACAGATCAGTGATGTTTAGGAAAAGTGAGAGTTATTGAAGTACCTTTCAAGAGAGAAATGGACTACACCAGAGATGGCTGTAGTCTCATCGAGAAGGGTCTGTCTTATATCTGGACCGTGATGGGAGGTTACAAGGATGGTGCTAGCTGATTTATGATGAGGTCACTGTGGTTGACAGTTGCCTGTTATATAACCTGTTGTCAACTGTGCATGTTCCTTCCCAGAATTCAGTATGTTATAATTAGATTCATGAACTTCTGGGCATATAGATAATGTTATAATGATGGTATAGTGAGGCTGAGGTGAAAGGTCAGAGTACTCCTTCCTGCTCAAGCATTTGTGGCTGGCCTAAACTGGTTTCTAATGTATGGTCATTTATTTCTTTGTACTCCAGGATATAGGGGTATGGTAATTTGAAAAACGAGTTTTGCAGGGGAGGTCCTAGGGGTGGCCTTTTGGGTGAGGCCATCAGTGTTGTCATTCCTATGGTTACAGAACTGAGCCTTCCCTCCTGTCATTCATGTCTCTCATGGCTACCTAATTACCTGACAATAGGAATATCTTTAAAAACTTGTGGATTCATACAAAATGAAATACTACTTGGCCAAAAAGAAAAAAGAGGAATAAACTACTGATACATGAGACAAGGTGGAAATCAAAAAGCATTATATTAAACAAAGGAAACCATAAAAAGTATATAAAGTTTAAGAAAAAGAAAAACTGATCTATGATGTTTGATATCTCTTTGTTAGTTAACTCTGGGGTGGTGTGGAGGTGCCACTGGAATTAACTAGAAGGGAGCATGAGGGAACTTTCTGGGGGATATGTCCTATATCTTCATTGGATATTACTGTTGGCAACTCAGGTAAATTTGTTTAGACATTAAATTGTACACTTAAAGTGTGTGCATTCTATTTTATGTAAACTATAGCTTGATTTATAAAAATTGAATGCATAGATGTATGTGTATGTGCATATATGATTACATATGCATAAGATAATACTGTAAAGAGACTACAAGTCAAAATGTTTACACTGGGAGAAGATTCAGGAGAATTAACATCCTATATTTGCTTTAATTTTTATGAGCATATTACTTGTCATAATATTAAGATAAATTTAAAATGCAATGTGAATCCTAAAAGTCACCAATTTTCAATGCTCAGAGACAGAGGTGCTCCCTACCAACACTGCACTTCTGTCTCCCAATTCTAACAGAGATGCCTGTTCCAGGCTTGTCACTTGTCTTAGTCTCCCCCAGAGTTGGGGAAGCTGTAAAAGATGGAGCAGCTACTGGGCTGACTGGTGTGCTTAAACTGAGCACACCAGAAAGAAAGAAAACAACGAAGGGGACGGGGTGGGTAAGAAAAACATTTCAGCAGAAATGTTTGCGGGATCAGACACAGGAAGGAAAAAGTATCTGCCAGATCTTTGATTATGGAGCCTTCTTCCTGTGTATGCAGCAGCCTTCCATGTGCAGCATAAAGGTCTCTTAAAAAAGTGCTCGTTGGATGAACATGTCAGGTCAGCAGGGACTGGCTCTCTCTGCAGAAGAACCAAGCCCCCCAAAATTATGTGACCATGAGGTAACCAGTAAACTCTTTTAAAGAAACCAACCTGGAAGGACTTTTAATGATTGCTTTAGTCTAAGCCCTCCTGCTGCTACCAGCTTTTTAACTCAGCATTCCCTTGGGTTATTTTCTCTTTTTGTCCTTTCATTAAGACAAAATATCTGCAGCACCGAACCCAATTGCTAGTTTATGCTAACAAGCCTTTTCCTATCTGTACTGGTATTTTTGACTTTTTGACACTTTTAAAATCCAGGCATTTCTAAACTCAGGCAATTAGTGCTTTGGATTTCTAACTCGATATCTCTTGTAGAAGGCAGAAGAGAAATTGGTTTTTCATAAGGGAAGTAACTTTTTGCCTGCTAACTCCTTGTTATAAAATTATTGTTCTGAGAGACACTGGCTCTTAGTTTTGTAGTTTTGTTGTTGTTTATGTTTGAGCCATAGAGATTACGACTTTTCATTTCTTAGCAAATAAGCTTAGCAAATAAGTTTTCTACAATTCCCTGATATATCTCTATCTATATAAATGTAGGTATCTTTCTCTCTCTCTCTCTCTCTCTCTCTCTCTCTCTCTCTCTCTCTCTCTGTGTGTGTGTGTGTGTGTGTGTGTGTGTGTGTGTACACATATACATACAAATGTAGCTGGAAGAAAAGGTTATTTTGAAGTGTAGGCCTCCATAATTTACAACTAAGAAAACTCAATAGATGTATTATTTTTGAGCAAGATGAAAGTGAACCTTTGTGCACTTTTGTTCAATATTTGTCCTATTTTGCAAAGCATTCTCAGATATTCTGAGAGGAGAAAGCCCTTTTAATGATGCATGATTAGCCTAGAGACAAAATAAATGATCTTATTGTTACTTTTATTACCTATGTATGTAAGCGGCTTATAGTCATTTTATCAGTGATAACGAGGCATAGTTTTTTTTATCTTGACATCTCATACTCTATCTCCTATTATAATAGCATGAATTTTTAAAAATGAGAGGTCAGATATTTTAATTGTGAGTTCTTCAATGTTGATTTACATAGCCTGTTAGCCACTCAAATATGTGTTTTCAGTTTGTGGCAGTTCAGTGCTATGTTTTCTTCAAACGATTTTGTATTTTTCTTGGGCACACAGGAAAACAACCTTTCCTAGATCACTTGCATTTAGATGGGGTCATATGGTTAGTTCTGGGCATTGGAACACAAATTGAAAGATGTATACTGCCTGACTTCTAGGAGTTCCTCTGCTGTTACTCTCACTCATCCACATAGTGAGGAACAAGGGCTCCAAGATGGCAAACCCAACTGGAAGAAGCCTAGATCTCTGAGTCACCTCAGGAAGTAAATCAGAAGATGCTTGTGACCCATACCATACTCTGTGAAAGCAAGAGATAGACACTAAGTTAAGAAACTGAGATTCTGGGATTTGCTTGCTTGCTTAGCACAACCTATACTGAGCACATCACATTGAAGGTAGTCATGACTTTAATTTTAGCAGTTTCATAAAAGAGAACATACTTTTGTGGCCAGATGGAATCAAACATTGTCTAGAGTTTTGTCAACATAACTTGGAGTTTCAGAATGATTTTTGAACTCATATTTTGACTCCAAAATTTTGGACACACTTCATCTTAATAGGCTATTATGATAAACATTTTTCTTGCTTGAGTTGCTAAAATCTTAGTTGGACTATAGTCAAGAAGTAAGGGGAGGTTTTTTTTGACATTTTTAGGCTACATGTCAGCCACAGTTTATATTACATGAAAGAACGAAGAAAAGAGATAGAAAAGGACATAAAGAGGGGTGCCAGATGAGAAAGTAGAAAGGAAACTTTACTGAACATCCTTTGAAACTCACAATGCCAACCGGGCATTGTTTAGAGGACTCTTAAAAAGGTACAATTAACTTTGATCTCTTTCCTACAGATTTATTTTTCTATTTTTGGAATAATATAGTTAATGTCTTCAAAATAGAACTCGTCCCCTTATTCCCTGATATTTCTCATAACTCTATCAGATTCCTTCCATCATGTTGGAGGTTAGAGATGGTTGCAATATTAAACAGATGGAAGTCCTCACTGGGAAGTTAACCTTTAACAAACACTTGACAGAGAGGAGGAGAAAACTATGGAAATATCAAGAGGAAGAGAAGAACTAATAGCAAGTTCAAAAACACTGATCAGGAATGCTCCTGGTGTTTTTGTATAATGGAAAGGAGGGTAACATGGCTCAGTCTGGGTGAGAAAGGGGAAAGTAATGAAGGTAAAATCAGACCAGGACTAAAGTTAGCATTGTCTTTCACTTCATTTTCTTTCAACACTTTATATCTAATAAATACCACAAAATATTCTTCAATAATGAAATGTTCTTCACATACATGCCTCATTTATCATTCCATTACCTGCACCTTCATTTATCTTTCATTATCTATAGACACTTGCAAAACAAAAACATTCTCCAAGTCTTGGAACTTCCCACTTCACATAAAACATTCTCTTCTGCTATAACAACTATCACAGTGAAAGGATGATAGTTTAAAATTTCCTAACTCTGGATATTCCCATTACGATACATTAATAGGCCAACTGCAGAAGAAAAAATGTCCAGTTGCTATAACAGGTGATTAGGATGTTTAAATAAAAGTTAGTGCCCTAATTGAATGCCTACCACAATATTAGAACAAAAACTGAGCATTTTGGAATCTGCTGTAGATATATTCAAAAGTAAAACAGATTTGGTGTGTATGACTGGGCTAGCAAATGAATAGTTCTCAACTTCCTGTTGGGAAATATCTAAATAAAATAATCATTTGGTTTCATGACTTCTTGGCAAAAATCTCTCACACACACATACACACTCACACGCTCACACAGCACTCTGCTCTTTCAGACAATGGTTACCTAGAGAACATTTTGAATTTCATATTGTCATTAATTCTTTTTGCGTATACATTATGCAGATACATACGGCTTTTACAAAATAACCAAACATGATTATTGTTTTTCTCATGAAAAAGCAATTTTTAAGATATACGAGAATAAGAATGTATATTGTTCATATAGCGTCTGCATCCTGCTTCTTTTACTAATACAATTAAAAACTGGCTCTGAAATCTTTATATGTATCTTTTGAGAAAACATCTGTTGTTTTCTGCTACATGAAATAACATCAATATGCCTCTTTAGCCATGGGCTTGAATCATTTGCTTCTAGTTTGGAACAACTGAGAATCTTTTCCCTCTGTTTATAAAAATAATAATAATAATTAATAATAATAACAATAATAAAAGTTTCAAATAATAAATAATGCAAAATTGTTTGTAACAAAAATCACAGAGATAAAAAATATGTTTGAAAACAACAGTACTAAAAATCTGATTTCTGAGGGAAATGTTAGAACACTTTAATATTTGTGTGTGTGTTTAAAAGAGAGACAAAACACTGCTTATGATTAATATTGAAAATTTTTCTTTTGGAGCAGGAAAATGGAAGCTGCTGTAGTCAGGGAGGAAAGGAGGAAGGACATGAAAAAGGATGCTGGTTAAATTTTCATACCATGAATGCTAGGCTACATGTTAGGTTCAAAAATGTTTGCAATATATTGTAAAGAATGAAACATATAACAGGAATTAAGCAAGAGAAATGGAATAGTTATTAGGTTAAGTAAATTAAATTTCTTATGTTTTTTTTTTAAATCTACAGTTGATACAAAGTAAGCAAATCTATAACATTAAAAACATTTTTAAATATCTGTTTTCACTTTGTTAAATAAAATCAACACCTGGATTTTTATATAAAGAAAGAAATATTGCAAAAAACCAGTCACAGCTGTTTTGTAGATATTATGTATACATTATATATAGTTATATATGTATAATTTAGATGATTGTCTAACATAAACTATATTTTAAAAGTTACATGAAAACCATAACTAATTTGTTGATTTATTTGCTTGTTTAGAATCTCAGAGAACTATTTTTGAATCTGAAGAAAAAGAAAATTTTATTTTTCAGGTGACCTTTGACTTTTGTGATTAGAAAGTCAGCTCCAATTTTAAATGTATATTTTTAAAGGTCCTTAGACATTTTGGTCTTGGTTTATGAAAAGGATATATAAAAGTAAGTTCCTTTCATCAAAAATATTTCAATTTAAATTTTTCTTCTGTCCCAAAATGCACCTAATTTACTTAACTGTGGTCACAGGAAAAACCCAAGACCATTGATGGGGAAGGAGCTATTTATTATGTGTGTATGGTGACACAGCACAGCACACTGAAGGGAGGGTTAAGAGCTTGATGAAACAGGAAAAGAAAGAACAAAGGAGATTCTGAAAGGCTTACATTTCATAGATCCAGGGGAGCCGATCTAGGTCAGTATTATGAAGAAGTTGAGTCATTGGGAAAATTTTCAAGAAGGTTTGAATCATCTTTAGGCAGAAAAAGGTGGAAAACATGTTCTAGGCAAGAGTGAAGAAGAAAAGGTGTATATGAGGAAAAGATAAAGCAATCATGAGAAGATGTTAAGATCTTGGGAGGTGATATTTCCTCTTTGCCATGTTTATTTAATGTTGAATTGAGAAGCACATTAAAATAGAGAAGGTCTCTTCATTTAGAAATGAATACAAATAAGCCTTCTTAAAGCTTTGAGCATTAAAAACTTCTCTGAACACCATAATCAACAGGACAAAGACAAATATAAAATTCCAAAATCTTTGAAAGCTTAAATTCTATTGATAACTCTTTTGGTGGCAAAATCTGACCTGATCTGAGCTGACACAATGCTACTCGTAGTCTTTCATTATCCCTCTTGATGAGACTATTCATAGGTGTGACTACAGAAATATTCATGTACTTGATTGGAGTTTGGCCCAAGGCCCTGTTGGAGAAGGTTGGAGGGTAGAATTGGTTTATGTATTCTATCAAATACACCGGTATTAACTTCAAAAATTCTAAAAATTTTCTGAAGTCTGAAACACATTTGACTTTGAAGATTTCAGATAAAGGATTAGAGACCTATTAGAATCAGCTTTCATTTTTTCCTTTCTCCAGTTAAATAATACCAATTCTTTCCCCCCCTTTTTTTAAGGTAGTTGTTTTAAATCAATGCTGTAGATTCCTTCCCTATGACTTCTTTTGAACTTTCTTCAAATTCTTTATGTCCCATTTAAAAGTTAAATTTTGACACAAAACTGAAGTGAACACATGACCAGTTCTTATTGTATGGTTTGTTACCATTTCGTCATTTTCAATATCTATAAGTATTCTTAAGGGATTGTTGTATAATCTGTTACAAGTAGATTAAAAGGAAATATTTCTTCCTCAATACCAACTCATAAATGGTCAGTATGTTGTTGGTGCTTTGCATAGAGTAGGTTGTCAAGAAATGTTTGTTGAATTAATCAAAACATAATGGATTATTCATCATATTCTTGTTTATGCAAATGATGTTTTTTTTACTTTTTTAAATGCCATGTTTTGATACATACATATCTTAGTACAATTCCTCTATTTCCTTCTTATATTTGTGTAATACTTTTTTTTTAACTCAGGATGCCATACTAAATTTGTCCCTGATAAACTTTATTTCTCATGACTACTCTTTGTTAAGGTTGTTTTGAATTTAAGCATAAGCCCCAGATGACATCTGTTGTTCTTAGCTTATGGTCATCAACAAATCTAATGCGCATTTTCACTTTTTTATTTCCTAAAGGAATTATCAAGAAAGGCATAAAGTTGTTGCAGAATAGCAAAATTTGAAGTATTCTAAAATATTTATTTTATACTTAATCCTACTACCTTCATTTTATAAAGGAACACACTATAGAGTGTTAAAATTGTCAATAGTTGTAGTTTATAGACAGGACAACTGAAAAATAAACATGGCCTCTTTCCACATGGAGCTCTTGGCCTGTTGAGGAGGTACATACACACGAACAAATTATTGCAATATGGAATTTGAGTGCAATCACACAAGTATATTCAAGGTACAATGTTTTGTAGAAGCTTGAAAGGATGGTTCTCCAACAGAACATAATTGAACTCCCAACGATGAGAGAAAAGGAAAGGTGTTTGGGGAATATTAAGTAAGGATAACAAAGGTTCTAGTGACAAAGGAACTGAAGGGTACACAAACTCACAGAGACAAGAGGAAAAACTTTCAAGGATTGTTAAGACAACCTGTATGACTAGGTCAAATATAAATATGAGCCAAATAAGAAAGGACCATTTGAGGTCGTGATAAGATCTTGGCCTTTATCTGAAGGCATTAAAGCACACTTATGCAGAATCTTTGCATTTTAGAAAGATATTTCTGGTTGCATTTCTGAGAATAGATGGAGGATTCAGGGATTGAATTTCTGGTGGGGTAGTTGCAATATTCAGTAAGAACACTGATGGCTGATTTGAAGTGGTAGTTGTGAGAACAAAGCAGAGAAAGGACAAGGAAAGGTGAAAATGATAGAGATTCACCTGCAGTTAGTGCACAGAGCCCTGGTAGTTTGAGATTAGTAATAGTGGGAGTTTGAGATCATACATACACCACAGAAATTGGCAAACACAGAAATAGGCTTTCATTTTCCCGAAGAGCCCTTTTTAAAGATTTATCAGTATGCCACTGAGAATATCTTTGAAATAGAAACTAATATATATTCTACATTTCTTTGGTTTGTAAAAACAGTCACATTCTGTTAGTGGCACTGAGACCAAGCTATCTGTTAAATTATTTTAATTATTTGGAGTCTTTCACCAAAACTCTTCTCTGTTTCGCAAGGAGAGAGAAACAGAGAATTAGAATTAGGGGTTAGGCTTTGTCAGGTGTCTGGAGTTTCAGGCAGCTTCTGAGTTGCCAGGTGTGTTTATATTGGCTCAGATGGGGGTTTATAGTTGGAATTGCATGAACAAACAAAAGAACTACATTTAAAGAAAAGGGTTAGCTTTAAGAATGTTGCCTTAAATAATAGTCTCTACAATCGAAAATGATATTTAAACCTACATCCCAGCTCTCAAGCACAAGGTCACCAGAGCATGAGACCATAGAACGCCTCATTGTTTCATACCATCTCTATTTACTGTCAACATTAAACATTAACTATCTTGGACCACCAATGTAAGAGAAGTGTTTCTCCATTTTGCTTTGTCCAATTCTAGAGATTCCCTGCTTTGCTTTCTCTAGCCTTCTTAATCTACCGCCAATGGATTTCCTGTAACTTCCATGTGTTTCCTCCTTTGATTCTAAATGTATGAAATAAACTGTAATTGTCTGAAGCGTTTTCTCAATTTTTTTTTTTCGAGATCTTGCTTTCTGGCATGTCCTCAAAAATTTGGCTCAAATAAATTTTTATAAATTTTTCTATAGATGTGGATGTTCTTACATCACTACCTCAAAGCCTCTGTTCACACTGTGAAAGTCCTCTTCTTGTAGGTGCAATCTAATTGTCACCTCATTTTTTTCAATATTCTAATCTTTAAATCATTTTTTTTATCCCCATAGGATTTCATGTTTACATTTAAACTAATTTGGTAATTCACTGCTTTACATTTTATTTGGTGCTCATCACTTCTTTTAGACTGGATATTTTGATAGTAATGATGGTACCCAGTAGAAGTTGTTAGATGACAGTATTCAATATGTATTATTAAATGACCTCCTCCTACAAGAAGATTGAGTTTTTAAACTAACATTCTAGTAATTGGCAAGGTTGTTATTATGATAAGGTAATGAGAACTTTATTCATGGATTCATCAGATGTATACTGAATGTCTAATAAAAATGGAAACACTCTGCTAGACTCTGGGGGCATAATTCTGAGCAAGATAGATAGGGTCACCACAGTCGTAACACATGTAGACTAGTAATCGTGATCATTAACTTACATTTATAATTAAATATAACTATTTCTGTAAAAACATTTCAAAATAGCTGATACCACAATTTAAAAAAAAAAGTGTTATTTTCTCTTCTTCCCTTCTGTCTCCTTTCTAGATTATGCTAATTAAGATTTCTCTTTCCTAAAGCTGAGGGCCCCGTGAAGCTGGGATAATAAGGGACTGGAAGGGTGCACAACCTTAGCAATACTTTTTAAGGAATAGAATAAGGATAGTCAAAATAAACAAAATTCTGATTTTTGCTGTAAGTGGCAGACAAAGTCAGAAAAATAAGTTTTTTTATTGTCTTATAGACCAGTGGTTCTCAATGGAGCAAAGGGCAATTTTACACCCCAGAGGACACTTGATGATGTTTGCAAATGTTTTTGGTTGTTGCACCTGGGTGGGTAGAGTCCAGGAATCCAACTTAACATCCTACAATACCTGGGACAACCACCAGCAACAAAAATCTAGGTAGAGCCAAGATTAAGAAATTGCTCTAGATATAAGTTCTTAAAATATGAAGTTTGATTATCATAAATTATCAAATAAAGCCCTGCATCTGTTTATACTGTTCTCTAACATTCGTATATCTGTATTATTAAAGTCAAATATTAAAGCAGGTTAAATAATTCTGAAATTACATTATCATAAAATTATATTTGAGATTAAGGCTAAGGCCACAGTGCAAAAAAGAAAAGAAATACCTGGAATCTATATCTATTTTTTACTAATACCAAAGTCATATAAACCTCGATATTCATTTGTGTTCTGTGCAGTCTCTCCATGTAAGCAGACTTGCATGGAAACGAAATTATTAACACAAAGTTATCTTGTGAACATGGAATCAAACAAAAAAAGTTGTTATTATTTATCCAAATGGTTATTATGCATCTTGCTACACAATATCAATTAAATCATTTTATCCATCATTAAATCATAACTTTTTAGCTGTTAACATAGATATTAGGCATATTTCAAACATATGACTAAAAACAAGCAGTTACAACAGGAAACACTTAAATAAGATATAAAACAAAACATTCCGTGTCACTTAGGATGATTTTGTTGCAAATTAAAAAGAATGACTATTCTCAAAATGTCATGAACAATAAGTGGGTTTGCTATTTTTACATAAAAAAGAAATCAGGAGGTTGTTTGGGTTTGGTACTTAAGTCATGAAGGATCCTGGGTTCTTCAGTCTTTGTGCTCTGCCATCCTCTTCCTGTTGGCTCCTGTCCTCAGACTTGTTCTCTCCTGGTCATACAATTACTGCAGCAGCACCAAAAACACATTTCATACAACAATATAAAGCATCAGAAGGGGAATTCAATTTTTTGTTTCCCTTTTAAAACAAAATAAAATTTCTCCCAAGTACGTTAAAGCATATGCCCATTTTTAAACCAATCACTTATAAAGGAGTAGAATTACCATGATTTTTCTAGATCAGTGGTTCTCAAATTTTCATCTTATAAAATTTGAGACTCCATTATACCCTCTCAAAGTCTTTGTTAATGGGGTATATCTATCAACATTTACCATATTAGAAATTAAAATTAATAAAATTTTAAAATATCTATTTACTAGTTGATTTTAAAATAACAACAAACCCATTACATGTTAATGTAGTGTATTTTATGTAGAAAGCTATATTTCCAAAAAAATATTTAATGAGTCTCTGCATGCTCATCATGGTGGAGGATATGCTTTCTAAAATTTGAATTTTCACTTGAAAGTTCAAATTTTATAATTGAAAACAAATGTTAATAACTGATTTCCTTGAAGTGACCCATTTCGTTTATTATTAAAAAATTGTATGCTAAATATCTAAATCTTGTAACCACTTTTTGTGAGTCATCTTTCAAGTAAAAATGCTGTTCCATGAAAAAAGCGGCTAATTCAGCTCTCAAATAAATTACCAAATGCTTTTCCGTGAACCAATCATTGTACTTTACAATGCAGCAGAAATGATTTACGTGAATAGCAATAAACCCATTACGTATTAATGGGTTTATTTTGTCACAAGCATATTAAAATGACAGATATTCGAGAGTCAAGATTCAATAAAATTAACAATTTTAACTACCTCATGAAGGAAATTTTTAAGTAAAATGGGATTTTCTCTCTTTTTTTGTACTTTCTTTGCTTAGTGGTGAAAAATTTGGGCCACTGCCTTTGTACCAAGGTGCTAGCAATTAAACCCTCCATTGCTTTTTCACCAACAGTTCAAATGTCAACATAGTAAAAATGATAATTAGTGCATTAGTATTTTTGTGAAGATAATATTTTTAAAATATCACATGATACTGATATTTGATTATTTTGATAGTATTGGATATTGTCTGTTGACATGACTCTGAGAGCCACTGCTCTAAATTAATTGAAATACATCCAATGAGATTAAAGAATTAACCCCACTGGAAGCAGATGACAACTCAATGCTGAACAAACCCATGGTTCTTTAGCAGGAAGACTGGCCTGATTGCTAAGTGGGCAGCTAAGGGTCTACACCATGATTTTGTGTTACATTCTAGAACAGCATAGTTTGTCAAGTGAAATCATTTTTTGTATAAACCCTTATACATGCTTGTAAAAATGTGATATATATAATAGGTTAGAATTAAAGTGGAATTTGAGAGGGGGAAACATACGTAATATAAAATGTGTCTCTAATTTTGTAACCTATTCTTTAAATAATAATCTTATTTCTTTACTGGTTTACCATGTTTCACTACTAGTTCTTACTTTATTACTTTGTAACTGTGGATTTAGGTAAATTACTTAGCACCTTGTAATCTGTTCTACTAGATGGTTATTGATAAGCACATAGACTTTTTGTTTTTTAGCAAAAGAATTACTTGGTGCTTAGAGCAATTATGCTGAAGCTCCTCCCCCCAAATACTTATCTAATCTGGTAGAATTCCAATGGGGTCCTCATTAGTTACTGTTAATATATATTCTCAATGAATTGGACAAACTTTTTTTTCTATTGTATGCTACCTTTGTGTGTACCTGCTGTGAGTATAAGGATTAGTTCAACTCCTGAATGATATGCTCAATGATTTCTTTGGAAAACAAAAGCATTTTCTTGGAGAGACTTTTATCCTCAGTTTTATTTGAATTATGTGTTTCTGTTTGTTTTTACTGAGAAGAGACAGTATCTCTTCAAGAGAACAACAAATGACCTTTAAAAATATGACAGGAAGATGGTGTTCTCAATGAAATTTGCATAATTTAATATTCAGAGATGAATTCAAGGGAGAACTTCTAAGTCCTCAGATTATCTTAGTTTATTTTCGAGAGCCCAAGGATGTAGCATTAGAAAGTATATCCCAACCAAAATACTAAGAAGAGATTTTTGTTTATTAACCTTTATAGAATCTAGTAAATTGCCTAAGCTCTTCTCTGTTTGTTTTATTTGTTCAGATTTATTTCATCCTTTAAAATGCCAGAGAATCCATTCTCTTCTATAAAGTTTACCATAACTTCTCCAGGCCTCAGGAATTTAATTCTCTTCTGGATACCTACAATTTTTATCAAATATTATAATTTTTAATTCTGTTTATTCTTATTATTTTATAACTTCTAATTTTGTCACCTGAATTAGATAAAAAGTTTCTTGTGATCAGAAATCATAATAGATGTAGTTCATTTATTCTTTCATGTTGCTTAACACAGGGATGAGTACATTGTTGGTGATTAATAAATATTTGTTGCTTATTTTTTAACTCTTTATTATGGAAAATTTCAAAATACTATAAGAAACCCAAGAATCAATTGCCAGTTTCAAAAACTTTCAACTCATGACCAATTTTGTTTCATTTTGATCCCTACACATTCCCTGTCTCTGGGTAATTTTGAAACGTGCCTAACATCTTGTTATTTTATCTGTGAATATTTTAGTAAATATCTCTAAAGGTAAGAATTCTTTTAAAGACATAGGTCACTATAAATTACTATACCTAAAGATAATTAAATATAATTACATGATATACAGTACTTTATTAGAGTTCAAAAACTTTTTATTTTATTTTATTTTACAGCTTGGTAGAATCAGGATCTATATAAAATTAAAATTATAATTGATATAGGTCTCTTAAGTACTTAATAATCTCTAAGTTATTCTTTCTCTATGTTTTTATTCTTTATGATTTATTTGTGAAGAAAGGGAATAATCTGTTCTGGAGTTGCTGTAATTTGTTTTCTTTTAATGTATTTCTGTGGTGTCATTTAACAAGTTTCTCTTTATATTTCCAAAAACATTATAGTTTCATCTAGAGGATTAATAAGACTTTTCTCCTTTCACAATAATTCTTCAAAGATGAAAGTTATGTTCTTCAATTCAGAGATATGTAATAACTAGTTGTCACTTTATGATTTTAGCAGCCTTTAACATTCATTGCATAAATTCGTTCATTAGAGTGGTGCCATTCTACATCTGTAATTTATTAGTTGGAATTTTTTTATAAAAAGAAATTTCCTGACAATAACCTGCCCCTGTCAATGGGCCCAATTTTAATTAGATCACTGTAACAGCTTATTCACCAATTGTTAAAAACAAAGGAACAATTAGCTAGCAATTATGGAAATTAAAAGTGGCATGTCATACCAATAGAGAAAGACCAACCAGAAACTAAATGGGGAGATCAGGGAAAGAGAGTCAAAGACACCAAAGTAAAACCATGGTCATCCCCGGTGCTCAGGAGGACTGCATGTGTGCCCCAGGTTATGCCTTCTTAAGAGTGATGTCACAGATTGAATACCTTATGGAAAATACACATGACTAAATTAGTCTAGCCAAGTCACTCACTACAAAAATAAACAAACAAACAACATCAACAAACATGGTGGGAGAAGGCAATCAGTATTCAGAGTGGCTACAATACAAAAGTGTCCAGTTGGGCAAAAGATTGTAAGTATGCAAAGAAACAGGAAAGTGGAACTAATTCTCAGGAACAAAATCAAGCCATAATGGAATGAAGAGGACTAAATATTGAACTAACCAGACAAAGACTTTAAAGAAGCATATAAATGTTTAAAAACTAAAGGAGACTATATTTAAAGAATTAAATAAATATATAAATTAAATAAATATATAAATTAAATTAAATAAATATGATAATATCACATTTAATGGTAGAAATTATAGAAAAGAACAAAATGAAAGTTCTACAGTTGGAAATTACATTAACTAAATGAAGAGATCACTAAAAGGCTCAAGAGTAGATTTAAGCTTACAAAAGAAAGAATCCATGAACTTGAGGACAGATTGATAAAGATTATGAAATATGAAAAACAGAGAAGAAAAATAAAGAGAACCTCAGAGAAATGGGAATACCAGAAGGAGAGAAGTAAGGAATGGGGCAGATAAAGTATTTTACAAAATAATGGCTGATAATTTCTTAATCTGATTTAAATGTGCACACACACACACACACACACACACATGAGAGGTTCGACAAACTCCAATAACTCAAATAGGATAAACACAAAAGGATCCATACACAGGCACATTTTAGTCAAAATGTTGAAAAATAGAACAAAGAAAAAATCTTGAAAATAGCAAAAGTGTCTCATTACATACAAGAGGACACAGATTAACACTGACTTCTCATCAAAACAATGTTCTGAAAGAAAAATAAATTGCGTACTAAGAATCTCATATCCAGCAAAACTATCTTTTAAAAATGAAGACAAAATAAAGACATTCTTAGATAAAGAAAAGCTGAGAGAATTCATCAATAGTACAGCTTCTTTATAAGAAACACTAAGGGAAGTCTACCAGATTGAAAGCAAGTGACTCCAGACAATAATTTGATCTAGAGAAAACAAAATGTGCCAGGAAAGGTGATAATGTAGTTAGTTAGAAAAGACAGTATAATTACATATCTTTTCTCCCTTTTTTCACTTAAATAAATTAAAAAGCAATTACATTGAAATGAATAAATAAAATTGTATTATTTGGCCTATAATATATCAAAATATGGTATGTTTGACAATAACAACACAAAAGAAGT
The DNA here is from genome assembly GCA_030015415.1 of Cynopterus sphinx. NCBI lineage: Eukaryota > Metazoa > Chordata > Mammalia > Chiroptera > Pteropodidae > Cynopterus > Cynopterus sphinx. The sequence goes on from CM057380.1 coordinate 20,369,073, forward strand.
TGGTGGAAACAAAGCTGTATCAGACACTAGATGATGATTCAAATCCACTGAAACAAATAAAAAAACAGAAATAAGGAAGTTAATATAACTACATATATATGAATATATGTGCTTCTGACCTCTTGAAAAGGTACAAATTTGCACAATAATTTTTTGCACAATAATAATTTTAACAACAATATTTTTGGATTTGTCACAAGTATAGACATAATTGGTATAAAAATAACACTACGCATACATACAAAAACAGGAAATAGAGCTATATACAAGTAAAATTTGTATATTTCTCTAGAATTAAACTAATGTAAATTTAAGGTGAGTTTTGATAAGTTAAAGTACATATTATAAGCCTCAGAGAAATTGCTAAGAAAATAATTTTTGAAATACAATTCAAAAATTATTAATGGAATTAACAGATTACACTAGACGATATTTTCAAAATTTAAATAAAAGGCAAAAAAAAAAAAGAACAAGAACAAATAACAGAGGAACAAAAATATTGTAAACAAAGCAAAACGGCAAAGTTAAATCCAATATTATCAATAATAATGGTAAATGCGAATGCATTATTCAATACAATCAAAAGGCAGAAATTATCAGTATGGATAAAAAACTAAGATTCAATGATGTGCTGTCTGTAGAAGATATTTTAGATTCAAAGGTACAAATAAGGTGAAAATAAAATGATAGAAAAGTTATAACGTGCAAATTTCAACCATAAAAGAGCTGAAGTAGTTATACCAAAATCAGAGAAAATAGACTGAAAACAAAACTTGTTACTAGAGATAAAGAGACATTTTATAATAATGAGTCTATCTATTAAGAAGATGACAATTATAAACATATATACTTAACAACAGAGATCCAAAATACGTGAAGCAAAAACACAGAAATAAAGCAAGAACTAAACAATTCAACAATGCGTTAGTAAACCAACACAGCAACAAGCAAAAAGGATTATACACCATGCCCAGGAATACCAGATTGGATTAACAACCCCAAATCAATTGATATAATATATTGTATTAATAGAATAAAGAACAAAAGTATATATTCATGTCAATCATTACAGTGAAAAAGCGTTTGACAAAATATGACACTTTTTTTCTTTTTTAGCTTCTATTTATCATTTATTTATTCATTCATTCATTCATTCATTTATTCATTCATTTATTTATTATTTTTTTAGCATTTTTTCCCACGCCCCCATCCCCCCGGGTAACCACTAGTCTATTGTTTTTGTCCATGAGCTTCTGTTTGTTTGTCCTGTTCATTTTGTTCATTTGTTGCCCCTAGGTTTATATCCCACATATAGGTGATATCATGTGATTTTCAACCTTTTCTGTCTGGCTTATTCTGCTTAGTATGATTATTTCAAGGTCCATCTACATTGTTGCAAATGATAGTATTTCATCTCTTCTTATGGGTAATATTCTGTTGTATATATATGTACCACAGTTTCTTTAGCCAATCATCCATCATAGGATGCCAGTTGCTTCCATATATAATACTCTTTCATAATAAAACACTCAACGAACTAAAAATAGATAGGAATTTTATACAATGTTATAAAAGATGTCTCAGAAAAACAGCTATTACTAGTAGACTGAAGGCAACAGTTAGGAACAAGCCAACATATCAAAAACGATGAGAATGTCTCCTCTCTCCATTTCAATTTAACATTATACTGAATACTTTTCTTTTTTTTTTTTTTTGCTTAATTGTCCAGATTCGAAAAGAGTCCACAAAAATTGATCATGATGAATAAACAATTTCAGTATAGTTATAGGATCTTATGATTAAAATGCAAAAATCAATTTTATTTTTAGATGTTTGCATTAAAGAACTTAAAAATGAATTTATAAAAATAATAAAATAATTAGAAATAAGCTTAATTAAAGAAAGCCTAAATAAATACAAAGATATTTCATGGTTATGGATTGGTTGACAAGATTGTTAATATGGCAGTGCTCTCCAAAATGGTCTGCAGATTTAATGCAATCTCTATGAAAATAGTAGCTGGCTTTTTGTGTGTGTGTGTGTGTGTAACTTGAGAATCTGATTCTGAAATTCATAGGGAAATTTAAGAGACATAGAATAGCCAAAATAATCTTGCAAGAAGCATGTTTCTGCTTTTAGAACTTCCTACACATCTGGAGTAGTTGATAGAGAATGGAATGAACATACTGGTAGATGTATGCGTTAATGAAATAGACAGAAGTCCTTACATTTACAGCCAATTGATTTTCAACATGAGTGCCCATACTGTACGGTGGGGAAAAATATAGTCTTTTCAGTAAATGGAACTGGGACAACTGGATATCGATACATAAAAGAATAAGTTTGAACCTCTACCTCTCCATACAAAAATTAACTCAAAATGTATTCTAGACAGAAATGGGAGAACTAAAACTATAAAACTCTTAGAATAGAACAGAAGTATACTTTCAATATCTTGGGTTAGGCTGTGGTTTTTTGAATATGACACCAAAGGCAAAGCAACAAAAGACACACAAAAAAAATACACAAATTGGATTTTATCAAAATTAAAAACTTCTGTGCTGCAAACATTACCATCAGAAGTGAAAGAACATGTCACAGAATGGGATAAAATATTTGCAAATCACATATTTATCTGATAAGGGACTCTTTTTCAAAAACATATATATGCATATATACACATACATACATATAAAAACTCCTACAACTCAGCAAAAATATAAATAATCCATTTAAAAATGGGCAAAGGATTTGAATAGTGTTTCTGTAAAAAGATATACAAATGACCAGTAAGTACATGAAAATATGCTTAATATTTTTAGTCATTAGGGAAAAGCAAATCTAAACCTTTAGATTTCACTTCGTATTTACCAGGATGTTTATAACAAAAAAGACTAACAATAACAGCATTGATGGGGATGTAGACAAATTAGAAGCCTCATTCACTACTGATGAGAATGTAAAATATTTCAGTCATTTTTGAAAATAGTTTGCTGTTTCCTCAAAATATTAAATATAAAGTTACATGTGAACAAGTGATTCCGCTTCAAAGTAGATATTCAAAAGAAACACAGAACAAAATCTTGTGCATGAATTTTCACAGAAGTTCTCTTCACAATAGCCAAAAATTAAAACAATTCAAATGTCCAGCAAGTGATGAATGGATAAACAAATACGATGTATCCATAAAATATAAAATGATACAATAATAAAAAAGAATGAAGTACTGATACATGTTACTGCATGCATGAGCCTTGAAAACATCATGCTAAGTGAAAGAAGTCAGTCACAAAAGACCACATATTGGCTCTTTTTGTTTTATATAAAATGTCTAGAAGAGGCAAATCTATGGAGACTAAAAAGTAAATTAATGATAGTCTGATCTACTGGGGCTGAGGTAAGCTAGGGAGTCATGCCAAGTGACTGATAATGGGGATAGGACTTCCTTTTGGAGTGATAAAAAATTCTGAAATTAGGAGGTAGTGATGGTTTTTCAATTCTGTGAAAATACCATAAATCATTGAATTATAAACTTTAAATGGGTGAATTTTATGGTTTGCGAATTGTATCTCCCTAAACTGTTAATGAATTCCATCTGATAGATACATGTGCAATTAGATCTATTTTTGAATCTTCTGTCCTTTTCCATAGGTCTATTTAATCACAACTACAGCCCTGTTTTAACTGCAGAAAATTTATGTTTCTGAGTCTGGAATGCTTCGTTGGCTCACCTTATACTTGTTATTTAGGGATTTCCTGGCTGTTCTTGCTTGCTTTCTATTTGAATTTATTAATCAACTTGTCTATCTCCAGAAAAACCCACTGTTATTTTCATTGGTATCTTATTAAACTCGCGGCTTATTCTGGGGGAATAAAAAGCAGATCTATAAATCTTTTTTTTTGTTTGTTTAATTTTAGGCAGTTGGTATATAATGAGGAGCAACTTGTAGCACAGTGGAAAAGAGAATGAATTTTGGAGAAATCTATATTCAGATTTCTGTTTGCTCCATCACTAGGCGTACAAACTTGGACACATTGATTAATTTCTCTCAGCTTGAGTTTTCTCATTTAGAAAATGGAGAAAGCACAGGTTGTTTTGCGAATTAAACTTCCACAAGTATATGGGTATTTCCTGTTCTTTTTTCTCTGATGCACTCAGTGACTAGTATAGTGCCAGGTCCATAGTAGAATCTGAATACATTATTTGTAGAATAAGTGAATGAGATATCTATGAAGTTTACAGCATATTTTAGAAACACTGCCAGCATCAATAATCTTAAATTACTTATTTTGGCTTTTCATATTATTTAAATACTTTGTATATTTTGTGTAGGCCAAGAATGAACATTTTTCTCTATAATGTAATTTACAATGAAATTTTGCTGCAGTTCAACATAATTTTCTAAAGCTTATATTTTCATTTCATATTTTTTTGGTTTCATATTTATAATACCACTCAGTAATTACTTGCTGGAAGCCACTCATATAAATAATAAATTAAAAGCACACTTACAGGAATAACTAAAAGGGCAGTAAGTCATATCTATATCATCCATATGCATTTTAACACTGTAGAATTTGTAAATGGAAGAAAATGCTCTGAGCAGACGTTTTTATCATATTGATATGTTCATGAGTGAGGTTGTATTTGTTATAAAATAGTCAAATTCCTACAGTAAGTGACTGCCAAGAAAAGCAAATACAGATAATATAATCTTACATGAAGAAACATGATATTGATTCTATTGAACTGTATGTTAAGACTGCCATCTGACCACACAGAGCTTCTAATCTCTCTTTACCAACAAGCAAAGAAGGAGTTTACTGTCTTAGCTGGGAATCTTTATCCTGATTCTATCAAAGAGAAATAATGTTTGTGCTTCACAATGGGAGTGAAAGATCTAGAGCTAGAACCTATCATTCATGGAGAGCCTTTTAGTCCATCTATACTGGAAGTAGAAGTTAAGTGAAGACTACAGCCATAAAGAAAAGACGACTAAGATCTAAGTTTTTTTAGCAGTGAAGGTATGATTCATAAAGAGCAATGTCCAGCTATGAGCCTGGCAGACAGAAAAGAGAACATGGAACAGATATTGAAAAACAAGTTTATAATTACCAACTGCAACCATGTGATCAGATGCAAAAATTAGGATTAAAGTAGTTATGCACATATCTTCTTACTTTATTAACTAGTCTTTTCCATCTCCCCTTTTCCTATTTAATATAAGGTGCATTGGGAGTTGTAAAATAAATCATCTTTAAACTGAAGGATATCAAAGAGGGATTGTGGTTTTACTGAAATATGGATACACATTACTACCAGATAGAAACAGTGACTTATGAAATTTTAGATCTCCTCTTTTTTAGGAGATGATGAGAGTATCTTATACAAGAGATAGTTGCATTAGTGGTGGAAACATGTTTCTCTATAATTTGTGAGTTTAAATATGATTGAGGGGTATGTGTTCACACTGAGTAGCTATCAAAAAATTGGCATTCATTCTGGGCCCTCATGTATGTATGTATGTATGTATGTATGTATGTATGTATGTATGTGGGGGTATGTACGTATGTACATACATATCTATCTATCTCCCTATCACCCCCTCCCTTCCTTCCTCTCTTTATACATACCTAGCCATCCATCTGTCCTAAGACATCCTTTCTCTCATCAGTGAAATGGAAAGAGATAAAGGCATAGTTATGGCATTTGATCTTGTTTTCTGTCTACCTAGCTAAGTGAGGCCCTGCCTGCTAATGACCTCCCTACACATGCATTGTAGCCCATCTAAGCCTTCTCCAGGACCTGAAGTTCAGTCACTAGCTCATTTCTTTGCTTCCTCACTTGCCCGCATTTGGCACTGTACCTGCAGCATAAACCAAAACCAGCACATGGGGTGATGGGGTGGGACCGTTTCCAGTGAAAATCCTCCTGCTGTGTTTAAATAGAACCTGTTATAAAAATGTCTTTAAGAGGGCTCCTTCCGTTTAGGGAACTAAGTTCAGTGTATTCTTTAACTATCGGTGACTTGGTGTTTGATTCCTTATCTGACTGCCATTGGGGAGTACTGACTCATGAACAGCTAGAGAAAAAGGTCAGTACACTGTACAAATTGCTGGCATATCTTGTAGGCAGCCACTGCTATGAGATACAAGTGGGCGCCATTCTGTCATTTCCCTTTGTCTTCACCTGATTAACCTCCTCATCTGAGCACGTAAATAGGAGCCTCTATTTTTTGGAAGGAGTGCAAGTTCGGAAACTAAAGGAAGCCACATTATTGGCTTACAAAATCAAAATGAAGTCCCGGAAAGATTTGAATGAAGACAGGATCTGGAAGAACCAGTTTTCCCATTGTCTTTCAAATATGTAAGAGTCCTGTGAGCTGGGAAGGCAGAGAAGAAGTCTCTAAAGGAAAGAGCTTGAAGCTGGCATATGTACAGGAGGAGGCTGCCCATCCTCCTCTTCACAACTAAAATAAAGAATAATAGAATAATGCCTGGGTCTTAGTGTTAAAGGGATAAGCACCCTGAATTCTTCTTGTTTTTCTTTTCCTCATTGGGTGATAAAGTAGGTGTAGCTCCATGGGGGCATAGGTATGGGCCTGAGTGCAGCCTCAGGAGGTCCACCTCCTCTAAAGAGCCAGTTGAACAGCCAGATATTTTCTGGTAAGGCCAGAGGTGACCCAGATTTGATGCTGAGCTCTAGATGGTGAAATGGGCTGTAGGAGGTGGCAGGTGGGGTATTGGAGGCCAGATGAGGAAGCTTAAGACAGAAATGAGTAGCTCTCCCCATCAATTTTGCACACTGAACACGCAGCTGAGAATCAGCTTCACAAAAAATTCTCTTTGTCAAACACAAATGACTGAGTAAATTTTAATAGTTTACTTACAAGTGTGACTAGATTAATTTTTCTGCCTTCAGGTAGAGATGAGGACTCAAAATAGAAAGCAAGTCCATATATAGAGAAAGTTAAATAGCTGCATACCTGACACATCAGTAAATATGTGGCATGCTCATGACAGTTGTGTCCTGTTCCAATCCTTCTGGTGGATCTCCTCGTGTTTTAGTGAGAGCTGGCAAGAGTTAGTGTTTTTATTTTCAGCAAATGCAAAAGTTACCTTAGTGCTGGTGGGACTGGAATGATAGTGAATGATAAGTCTTTTGAATAGAGCTTCTCAAAATTCTAGCATAACATGCAGTTTTGTAACGAGTAATACAACTATGTTAAAAGAAGTTTTTTAATTAGCCTTCTGTAGTGCTTCATATATTTTTAAAGACATATTATTTAACAGAGATTTTTACTTCACAAATGGCTTACCTCCATTTTTCAATTCCTTTAATATTGAGCTCATAAAAATGCTAACTTTATATAAAAAATAATAAAAATAATAAAATTATTATTTTTACTATTACAATTAATATTCTCCTTTTCTATTTCAAGAGAGCATGACATGATTAGAGTTCAAATTATTTATATGAAAATAACTTTTTATGAGAAACCATATGGAGAACAGCAAAATAAAACAATAACTAAAAACAAAATAACTAACAGAAGTTTCATTTCAAATGTTTTCACAGATTAAAGATGTTGGTTTTATTCAGCTTCTAATTTTTTTTCTTAAACAAAATTATGCAAATATTTTTGTAATGTTATTTCTACTCGCTTCTTTACAAAAGAACACCTTAGATTTTTTCTTTTCCTTCAAAGAGTATGTGAATCTAGAATGCCTAAGAAGCTTAGAGCCCTCATTCTTATTTGTCTTTATGTTATTAACTAAAAGACTTTCTTGAAGAGAACATTAGACTTCGTCTTCCCTGAAAGAGGATAGTTTGCCTAGAAAACCACTTGTTATTTGCCAGAAATCGCATCTATATCTACAACGTGGGTTCAGTCTGTCATTTGAAAATTACAGTCCTTTGAAACCGTAATTTACTTAACTAAGTTCTTTTTTTTTTTTTTTTTACATTTTAACTCACATTACAGACGATTATAATAATGGTCATCTTATATCTGCCCCTTGATCCTTTCAGTAGTATATGTAAGCACATGCACAACACTAGCTCTTGATCACTCTGTCCACAGATGAGGCTTTTTTCCATTATTCAATCATTTGGAGACATAAATTACACATAATGCTCAGTACAGAAGAAGAAAAGCTGTGTTAGATCCATTTTTCACCATAACGGAAAGTTATTTATAAAATGGTATCTCATGAGGTAGAATAAATGATCTTTATTAAAATGAAGGAAATAGCATGCTACCAAAAACTTTAAAAGTAAATAATCCCAACAGTAGAGGAAGCAAAAGTACCCCTTGGCAAATCTTGATAGATCGTTTGTGCTTTTGGAATAGAGTCATCCAGGCACATAACCATCCCTGATTGATAATGAATGTCATTTTAAGGCGATCATAGCACTGTATTGTGTTACAAAGCCAGCACTAATCATTTGGAGTAGAAGCGGAAAATGTGATTACTCTATAATCAGAATAAATTAGCAAATGATGGCTCATCAGAGGAAAGTGTATAATATAACCATAATTCTATAAATTGGCCTTATATAATAAAACATAAAATGCAACCAAACTAGGTTCTGCTCAGTGATTCAAAAATAACCTTCATGTCATTTGTTCAAAGACGTGACTGTGTTGCAGTGGCTTCAAAATGGGCCGGGGACTGAGGGAATGAAAAGTTGAACTTAAAAGAGTCAGGGTAAGCATGAGTTAATATTTTGAACCTCTGTTGCATTATACTCCTTGCCTCTTTGTTCTCCTGAAGAATGTGGCCCCTGCTCTGCAACATCTTGCATGTTTTATCAGTGGTTTTAGCGGAGTGTATATTAAACTGACTTCAGGGTTTGGTTTTTCGTTCATCGTCTCTTCTGTTCATATGTAACAAACAACACCATTTCTCATACCTTGCGTTTCCAGCAGGTTCCTTGTGTCAGAAGCATCTTTAGGTAGAGCTGGAATTCTTGACATTCTTGCATGGAGGCCTTGGTCTTTATAACTTTGACAGATTCCTGTCTAGTGATGTGGGTCAAGTGTGATGAAGGGGTGCACCTATCCTGGTATCCCTTGCACCAAGAGCTTCATTTCAACTTGATGTGAAAGAAAAAGTTCACATATACATTAGTCAGTTTATATTAAGAAACCACAAGTTCTATGGAGAGACTCTTGAGAAAAAAAAAGACCAGTGACCTTTAGGAAAATGTTGAATTTTCAGGTTCCCTTCTTCCATCGTTTCTCACAATAGCCCTGTAATTATTATGAATGGAGGTCACTACTATCATGGAATACAGTGGAACTAAAGGGGGTTTGTGAAAGCTGTCTGTAAGGCTAAATACATGCTAAGTTTTGTTCTTTAGTGCTAGTCTTGAGATATTACATGGCCTTATAATGCTCGTGTGTACAAAACCCCAAAAGGTTGAAGAGTTTCTGCCTTTATCAATTTTTCCTTGTGACTCCATGGAGGCCTTGGCTAATGAGGAAGCTCCTATTTCAAGCTAAGCAACATGTCTTACTTGATTTAAGACGTCCTTGTAAGAAGTTGAAATAAACTTGATGCAAAGTGAAAAATACAACCTGTTCTTTCACTTCTAAAATGTTTATCGAGAAGCAGTAGAAAAAAAGCCCCAAGAGTTGTTAAATTTTGCATCTCTCCCTCAAGGCCATGTTTTCTCGTGTTTTCTCATGTGAGTATGTGGGAAGCTTGAGATTGGCTTGGGGATATTTTTCTTTTGGGAATGTAAATAGGAAATAACTAACTAACTAACTAACTAACTAACTAAATAAATAAATAAATAAATAAATAAATAATAAAATATTTTTTTGGCTATAGAAAAGACATCCATGCTATGTAGATCGAAAACAAACCAAAAGATACGGTGTCAGCATCAGGGCAGTGGATGAGAAAACTGGTCCTAATAGTGTGCAGTAGAACATACCACAGTTGAGCTTTTCAGCATTTGTAGCACAATAAGGTCAAAATATTGGCTTTTTATTTTAAAATAGGTTTAAATCTATGTAACACATTTTACTACATTTTAATTCTTAAGTTACAGGATAAGTACTGGTGTGCAGAAATGCAAGCAAACTGACTTTTTTTTTTAATCATTCATTCTTCATATAAAAAAGCCATAAAGGAATCCTGAGTAGAACCAGCCCTCAAAGAATGTAAACTAATGTGGGAGAAATAGAGCACCTGTAGGAAATAAGACACAGTGGAAAATGTGTCAGAAGAGAGAGCGACCCTAAATGGCTGGGCAATGCCTTTGAAGGATCTATGTGAACGAGGGTGAGATCTGGGCCCTGCTAGCTCAGGTCAGCTGGCACAGTAGTGCTGGTATTCGTTGGGCTCTGAATGCTGGAGGAAAGAGCTTGAACATGATCCTCCAGTCATTGGGAAGACAGTGAAGACCTCTGATGAGAAGACTGATGTGAGATGATAGATGATTAATCTTGCAATGGTGTTTAAAATGGATTGTATAAACTAGGGGCGTGAGGAAAAAAAGAAGATTTACAGTGAATAAAGAAAGGAAAGGTAGCTTTTATTATCTGTGCTTGCTATTTTAACATCATCTTGTTTACTATTTAATACTTATAGCACTTCCACTGTATGGGAAAGTGCAACATCAGCACTCTTTTGTAGAGAAAATTAAGCTCAAACTTGAAGATAGTTTGACAAAGTGTGAAGCTTTTGGGATATCAGAAACAGCAGATTTTGAAGTCTTATGGAACTTAGTTAACAGCCTGGTTTTGCCTGGCTAATTAAATTGATGAAGTGTAAAATTTCTCAGTACATCCTTGGCCTCCTTCCCACCTACCAAATCTGGAAAAACACCTGCTTTGAGGGATTGTGGTAAGGATTAAATGAGAAAACGTGATTTAAGGCCACTGATTTTAGAGGCTCAACAAACGACTTGCCCATAGTCATACAACCAAGATGAAGCAGAGCCAGAAGTCAGACCTATGTCTGTTGCTCCTCAGACAAGCTCTCCTCTCATTTCACCACTCTGGTGAAGGCCTCATAGATCACAGGCAAGGAAATGCTGCAGGAGGAGGAGCTGCAGAGAAGACACAACTGAGATTAGGGAGACAGGATGGAAAGAACTGGCAACAGACCCAATGAGATTGAACCCAGTGAGACTCCAATGTGCCTTTAGCACAGACTCTGTAGGGAGCATGTTTTAGAACTCATCCTGGACATATTGTTGATCCCAGGCCGCCCTGGCACACTGTGAGCACTAAGGTAGCACATCAGAAGGTTCAGTGATGATCTCAAGGTTGCAGGAGCTGTTTGGTTTTATTTCTAGTTCAGTCCTGTGTTGCTTCATTTAACTCTGGAACTTCACATCTTAGTTGTGACAAAATTTTGAAAGGAGATATTTTTAGCTTGTGGGGTGACTTCGTTCCTGAAGATTCTTCTTTGCTAGGAATCTCCCATATCTCCTGTACTCCATGTGAAAGTCAGAAGTAGAAAATAATTTTTTTCAAAGAATACATGGAATCTGACTATATTAAAATAGATAACAAAGAATTGATATTTAATGTGAATAACACTAGAAAAAATTAGATAATATACTGGCTCGTGACGGCAAAGGCAACCACTCTCTCTCACCCTGTCCCTTTTTTTTAATCATAAAACTGGGCTTCTTTTATGAAAGAAAATGACTTTGTACATCAAATTAATGAATTCTTTTTCAGATTTCTTTCAACATCAAGTTGCAGCATATTGTGTTGTAATTTGTTGTGCTGGGGAACGTCAGCTTTCCTATCTTGTCTCCACTCTCACTGCACCAGAGAAGGTCTACCACATTTCTCACCACTGAGTTGGTGAGTGAAGTTTCCAGCCCCACTGTACCGGCTGACCTGAGTTAGCAGGGCCCAGATCTCGCTCTCCTTCACATAGATCCTCCAAAGGTAGAGCCAGCCCAACTTTTAAGAGAGTTTAATTGTGTGTCTACTGCATCTTCGTTTGTGCTACAGGGTTGTGGAAGGAAGGAAGGAAGGAAGGAAGGAAGGAAGGAAGGAAGGAAGGAAGGAAGAAGGGAGAGGGAAGGAGGAAGGGAGAGAAGAAAATTAGGCAGCCAGATTGTAGATCGTCATTTCACTGCAAATTTTATTAATGAAGTGGAATTTCTTAGCCTGAGATAAGTCTCTCCATCTGTGAAATGGTACAATTTTATTTAATATTATTTGAAAGCTCTTTTGATAATATTAACAATGACTTCCATTTTAAATAGTATTCCTCCTTGAGCAAAACAAAGAGCTGATGACCTATTTTTCATGGACTATAAATTATCTCAGGAATGCAGATGTTATAGCAAGTTTTCTCATCACCAATCAAACTCACCTTCCATGAGAGGACCTCTAATTTGATGGCTTTATAAACTAAGGTTCCAAAGCAAAACACAAATGCCATGTGTTTCTAATAACAAGGATACATTTTAATAGTTTTCAGATATACAGCTAGTAGCATCATTCACAGTAGCCAAGATATGGGAACAACTTAATTGTCCACTAGTGAATGAATGGATAAAAATGTGATATACTGAATATTTAATGGAATATTATTCAGCTGAAAAAAAGGAGAAGAAAATCTTACCAGTTGAACTTGGAGAACATTGGGCTAAGTGAAATAAGTCATAGAAAGACACATACTATATGATCTTACTTACATGTGGAATATTTAAATGAAGCAAAGAAAAGCTGTCAAATTCATAAACAGAATAGAATGGTGCTTGCCAGGGGCTGGGAGTCAGGGGAAATGGGGAAATGTTGGTCAAAGAGTATAAAATTCTAGTTATAAGAATAATAAGTTTTAGGGATTTAATGTACAGCATGGTGACTGTGTTTAATAGTGCTATATTGTATATTTGAAAGTTACTAAGAGAATAGACATTAAGCATTCTTACCACACACACACACACACACACACACACACACACACACACACACACACATATGGCGACTGTGGGGTGATGGATATATGAATTAACTTGATTGTGGTAATCATTTCACAATGTATAAGTATATCAAATCATCACGTTGTACACTTTAAGTATTATAATTTTATTATCTCTTTAACCTAGAGAAAAATATGAAGCTGGTGAAAATTTCATTTAGTCTTTAAAAACTAGCACTCTTTTAAAATATTCCTAACATCTCTGGCCATCCCAAGTGACCAGTAGCAAATACCACAAATCCAACCCTTTTTTTCTCCAGAAATAATTTCTTGGAAAAATTAGTAAAAGCAGATGTGGAGTATATTTCACTAACTCTCTCTGTAATAAATCATTTTTTCGTAGATTAATTTCTTGATTACCATTAGGCTGTTTTTGTTTTCAGATAGGCCCCAGATTTTTGAGAATGTTTAATTTTAATGTTTTCTTTATAATAGACTTATAATTTACTTTTTATGTAGTGGCTAGTGGATTTGACATCATATATTCTTGTGAAGAATTATGAGACTACTCTGTATAATAGACATATGTACACACACATACCGCTTTATTCTTGCAGCCCTTGTTATTATGGCTGGTCTACTTAAGATTGAAAGGTCGTATAATAGACTATCAAGAGAATCCTCATTCCTCCTTTTTAAAATCGAGTCCCCTTCCTCTTTTTTTATAAGATAGTGCAATTAAATGGGATGATTTGCCTAAAATTATTAAAAATCTAAAGGAGGTATTTTTCAACAAATATGATGCTGAAGCTTGTAATAGATTATTCACTGTGAATGTGAAATCACTTGTTATTTTTGCTGTTTTATAAGAAATAATTTCCATGTTAAAAAGTCCCCTTTAAAAGAGACTTTCATAGGGATAAAATCTAGTAATTTAGGCATTTAGCATTATAGAGAAGTGCTGCTTGAAATTCAAGGAGAGAATCAGTAACGTTTTCTTAGACTTTGTACACAAATTCTGGTTACCATGGACATACCAATTCAAGGTTTTTTAAAAGCAAACAACATGAAAAATTGACACAAAGCAGTGAAGAATATAAATGATTCCAGAAATACCGTGTATGTCTGGCACTCTTTAGTGAAGACCTGTTATAATCTGTTGACTTTGTTTTGCATTTCTGCAGAATGATTGTGTGTGTGCGGGGGGTGGTATGGTACGTATATATGTATGTATGTATGTATGTATGTATGTATGTATGTATGTATGTATGTAGGCAGTTTCTAGATTGTTGCTAAGAAGATTGCTGTTTCAATTGAGGATGATGAAAAGTCCTAATCTCTCTAGTCATAAAAATCCTCCTCAATTTGTTTAAATATGAATAAAAGGCTAAAGGGCAAAGGCTATCACAAACATGGCATTGTTTTATGTTAATTAATTCATTTTTAATTCATTTAATTACTACATATTGCATCCTGAACAGGTTAAGAACCTTTTAAATATTAAATCTTCAGATAGGAATAAGACATGTTACATAATCTTCAGAAGCTGGTCTAGTGGAGGAATAGGATGTAGGAAATATAACTGATGTGATATGATGAATGTTATGAGAGATCTTTACAAAGAGCCATGGAAACATGAAGGGTGACTTGATTTGGACAAGGAAGGGAAGGGGGAAGGGATAGGACACAGTAGGCTCCCCAGAGGATGTGCTGTTTAATCTGACCTTGATGGGTCCTGCTTAATAAGAAGAAAAGAGGGATATTGGGTTCTCAGAGAGAGAAGGTAAATTAAACAAAGTCATGGAATACCAAATTGAGATATACATATTTCGATGTGGCTGGACTAGATCACCTCAGAGAGGCTTTAGGAAAAATGAGTTGGTTAGAGCTAGACTATAAGATGCTTTTTTGTGCTACTTTGAGAGGTATGTTTTAAGAATTGTAGACAACCAGAAGCTAGTGAATATTTAAGAGTAGAAATAAACATAGATAAATATGTAATTTAGAAAGGTAAACAGAATATGTGGATTTAAAAGTCTAGGAAATTGGAAGTAGGGAAACTAGTCAGGAGTGACAAGTTCAGGTGAGTGATAGTGAGAGCTCGTGTTAGGCACTGTTAGTGTTAAGTAAATGGAGGAGAAATTGTAGAGCTTTCTTGGTGAATAGCTGAGTATGGGTGAGAAGAAGACGGGCAGTCATAGATGAATGTGGTTTCCAACACCATAGAAATGTAGTTTTCTACATTTTTGTCCTAGAATGTTATATGGATAATAGGAAAAAAATATATTGACTAATGAAATTTCGTTAGGTATGGAAATAATTCAAGAAAGGCACATGCTCTCCAGACTTTAATTTTAACTAAGATTTTACTAGGCTCAAAAGACTTTTTTCACAAAAATGGCAACACAAAAGCCTATCCTTGTTTAGAGTTCCAACTTTCAGAGTTATTGAGAGGCTGAGTCTTGAATGTTGATAATGTTGTTGATATAGGAGATAGTCATTTATATACTCCTGCAGGAGGCTCGAATAAAAGGTGAACTATCCTGAGAAGCGTCAGAGTTTAACAGAAGGAGTACTGTAAGAGAGTGAAATGAGGAAACTGGACTGGTGGTATACTGTAAATCAAAAACCAGAAACTAGAAGAAATGGATGTAGCAAGACCCCACCATCACACTTCATGATGGGCTAGAAAACCGATAGCAGAGAAAAGTTTTATGAATGTCACCATGTGAGAACTTTGATAATTAAAACTCTTTCAGGATTTAAAAAACTCATAGTCAGGAGGTATTTTCTAAATGTAGTACCACTCCCCAAACTAATGCCATTGCCCATGTTTCTATTTCTCCAAATCTTCAATTTGTGCATCTTTCTACAAGCTTCATTTCCTCCCAGTTTCTCTGGTGAGCCACTCACGGGTGAGGCATTCTTAACCAGCTCAGTTAAGATAAACCTGGAGAGGTTTAGCACTTCTTAAACTAGTGGCACGAGTCTTATTGCTGACAGCTCCCAGACTCCTCTGCTGCTGATTAGATTCACATTTAGAACCAAGTGTTTCAGTGAAGATTACCTGTATTGCTCCTGGAACAGCAACTTTTCCTGTACTGTAAGTCTTATTTTTTGGATGTGAGCTTCTTATCTGGTTCCTGGCCCCATATTTTTGTCATTTGCTCTTTTCTGGACTGCAGCAGCTCTCCTTTTCCACAGCCTGTGTCCCTGAACTTAATTTTGTTACCTGGAACTCTAATTCCCTGTGGATAGACACTTGGGCAATGCCTAGCCCCAAGATTACCCCACCCTGGCCTCTGCCCATCTGCTAGGATTCTTAACCTGCTAGTGGGTGCCAGTGACTTTTTTCAATTATGCTTAATGTATTTGCATAATACATTACCATGCCCTGACTCTCCAGGTACTTAATCATTGTTAAATTTTGCACCCAGTACAGTCTTCCTTGCCACAGACATGAGTGACTGATTCTGTGCATTGTCAATAAGCCCATTTTATCAACTAGCAACAGGACACAATATCCAGGTGTAACAGTTAGCTTTCACATTACATTGGGTATTAAGCTTGTGATGAAGCAATCCTGATACAAAAGCACTTACCGTGGACGCATCAATTCAACACTTTTTTCATCCTCAGTAACAAGAGCTGGAGGGGTGCAAGTGGGCTGCATGAGGTACTGGGTCCGAGAGAATGAGTGAGACCCAATTTAATTAAGCATTATGCTGGTCTCTCGAGTCTACACCCTCTCAGGTGAAATTCATTGCTATTGCCCTTTGTGCAGAGGCAGAGGAAGGTCTTCCAGCCTGAGAACAGATGTCTCCCATCCCTTTTTCACAGCAGGGCTGAAATCTATAACTAGAAGAGCCATCCTCATGTCCTTGTTCTCCAAATCCATTTCTTGATTTCCATTATCTATTACTAAAGCTTCCTGTCACTCTGACATTGCTCCCTTATGAAATGGACAAAACCAGCAGAGTATTTTTGTAGGAAATGATTGTGGATTCTAAAAGGGTGGATATAGGACTTCTATGTCTTCTAGAGCCCTACAAGCAGCTTGCCTCTTGCATGCATGCTGGTCTAGGTTGCTCAGTTTAGTCATTTATAGAAGTAAATAGAGTGATAAGAAAAGTTAAACCCCCCAAAATTCAGGTGTGCAAGAAAAAACAAAACATTTTTTCTTTTTCTTTTTTTTTTTTTTCAAGTCTACAATTTAAATTCTGAGTCCCTATCTCCCTGAGTTGGTAAAATGTTCAGTTTAAGGCTATCTAGTCTCAAGGTCTCATGTCAGACTGAAACACTGGGGAGGCCCTATGGGCACTGATGTGCAACCCACACATGTTAGCACCAAGATGCCTTTTGTACCAGCCGGCCTGCGTGCCCCCTTCACGACTTGCATTTTCAATGCTTCTAAGCTATTCTTGCATACAAATTAATAGTCCAATAAATAATAATAATTCTTCCACATTGTTAACAAAGGCTATGTTTTGGGTCATAATGTTTACAGTCAGGTAAATAATAAGGACTATGTAGTATTCAAAATATCATCTTATGCTCTTTCTATAGATTCCAATGCAGCTGATTGGAAAACAATTTCATTTAATATGGGTTTTAGTTTTTTTTTTTTTTTTATTGGCTTTACTGACAATCTTTCTGGGTGAACATGGTCACAAATTTAGTTGCTCTTATATTTTATTTTAAGCCTCTTAAATACTAGATGTTTAATATTTTTTTTCTCAAATCTGTAGTCTGGTAAGTGTGGCATTAAGTTGAGATAACCTGACATAAGCATTGGAGAAAGGTAGGAGATGTGGCTTGGCCTGGTAATAAACTCAGAATTCTACAGAAACTGCTCCAGATGACCCCAATCTGTGTCACAGGGGCAGTACCGATAGCTGAAGATCTTGCTCTGGAGTCTGTAACTCACCACCCAGAAACTGTACGGAGACACAGTGTTTATTTGAATTGCTCTAGGGCAGTGTATCTGTAGCTTCCCTTAATACTTCAAAATTTCCATAGGAGCCCAACACAATTACAGTATCCTTCCAACAGTCAGTCCCTGGGCTGAGCCCTCTCGACTGTAAATTAAATATTATAAAGCGATTCTTATAAGTCTGATGAAGTTTTCTGTCATAAAGAGATCTTTATAAAATGGATTAAAGTGAATGAAGGAACATTATTTTCTCTAGCAGAACTAGATGTCCAAAAGACTGGCTTATAGTTCTTGTAGTTACTGACATGAATTTTGGGGGGTTAGGAGATGATTTAGTGTTTTTGTCTAGAAAATAAGGATCATATATCCTTCATCTTTTAAGTCATAAAATGAATCATGATGCATAAAGTTATTGAAATTCTGTTAAATAGTTGACTGCAGAGTATTCCCATTATCAAGGACTCGGAATCACATTTCTGTTCATGTAGCTTTTATTTCAAGAAAGAACCAGGTTGTTTCATGTGATCTTGTCCACATAGTGCATTCCCACAAGCTCTAAAGGATGCTGCCTGCAACGAATGTAGAACAATTTAGGAGAAACACTAAGAGCTGGCTGAAAGGGAATTTTAAAATGCAGAAAGTAATTTGACAAAATTGAAATCTTTTATAATAGCACTGTGAGGATTAAAATAATTATAGCATAAGATAGTTCTTTCACACTTTATCATTTCGTTCTTAACATCTGGAGATATTATGAAGTAGATTTGGTATTCTACTATAATTTCTACCAGCATGTGCTATTATTTCTCTCAATCAACCATGCAAGGCAAAGCTCGCTCAAGCACATTAAGTCATTCTCCAGCCCATGATTTCTTTCTTTCAGTTATTTTAGAGCAGGTAATTTAATAGTGCTCTAGCACTCTCCTGTGACCAGCTGAGCATAATACCTCCGGGTACTGTATATTTTATTTTTATAAGTGGACTTAATGACATTAATTTGAAAAGGAATCTAAAATTCTCTGGAATCTGTCTCCTCTTTACTTATGCTTCCATAAGTAAAGTGTACACACCCACTCTGACGAAGTTATAAAGTGCTTTCTAGTTGAAAGCAAAATATTTCACTTTTATGTGACACTGAAGTGATGCTTAATTACTGCACTGTTGGTCATTAAACCAATGACTTTATAGGGAAACACTGGGGTAAATGAAAGAAATCCTTTTAAGACTTTTCCTCAAAATATTTGAAATGTATTTAACACTCGTAGTAAGATTGTTACTGAATTGCATATGTACATTAAGAATACCTCCTATGCTTGGACTGGCCTGTTTTAGGATGACTTAGCAGAACTGAAAGATATAGAAAATAACGATTTATTATTTTGCCAAAATTCCCAGAGTACTGAAAAATATAACTTTAAATTTTAAAATATATTGAATATTCTCAGACATTACACAAATACTCAATGAACTAAAATATTATTTAGTACATTACAGATGTTTATTACAAATGATTTTGTATCAAATAAAAAAAGTGGCTTAAATTAATGTCAAAATTACTTCAACTTTTCTATTATCAAAAAACTTTAAAATGTAAAAAAATATATACACACTTAATCATCAAATCATTCTTTTTTTTCTTTAGGTTAAGGATGGGAATGCCAGTAAAGAAAAAAAATAGACAAGTTTGTTCTTTAATTATTTGGATCTTTATAAGAATGAATGATTTAAATAATGATTATTAATATTATATTTACCAAATGAGCCTGCTGAATGATTTCTTGTGAAACCATCAGTGTGAGTAGAAAGAATAAAAAGACAGAAGCTATTTCTTTCCCATTTTCATCCATACTTCCCAGCTGTCTTTCATTATTTTATGTCTGAGTCAGCATCTCTTATTTTTAGGATATTCCTCTCTTATGTATGCCCTCTTTAATTCCTCCTTTATCACATTATCTCCATTGTGTCACTTAGCAAACAAAACACATGCAGTGACTGTTCATGACCTAAAGAATCATAGAATCAAGAAATGTCGAAGAACTTTAAGTGTCTTGGGCATTCTAGAGTCACAGCTAACTTTTCAGTTTTGTCTACCATGACCATCTTTCCAAATTCTCCAATTCATCAGAATTGTTTGTCTGACTTCACATTCAGGGAACGTCACATTCATTCTTGATTCATGTGGTATTACTCATAAATTCATCTCACTAGAATGCTTCCTCTCTGCTTACCTCATCTTAGCTGTTCACATCTCTTTAACTCCTCCCCTCCCCTCCCCTCCCCTCCCCTCTCCTCTCCCTTCAAAATGAGAATTTTATTCACCTGAATTTCAGAAAAGCTGCTCTTTTTATGAGAAACAATCAGAGCAAAGAACTGGAGCACATCCCTGGGAGCTCTATTCAGTGGGGAGGGTCATGGTCTGTGAGTGTGAGGAGCAGAGGATGGGAGGCCAAGAACAAGGAGTAGATGGAGGGAAATATGGCAGCAAGGGGATTTTACAGATAGGTAAGGCAGAATTGCCATGAAAGTGAAATTCCTGAAGCAAATCTGAAATATCAGGAGATATTTAGGAAACTTTGTAATTTACTATGTTACCTATTCTCCCATGCTATTTTAACAAGAAAACCTACAGAAAGAATAACATTACTTTCCAAGGCTATCAAAATGAGATTTTTTTTTTAATACACCAAGACAAAGTTCAAATAGATACAGATTTGTAAAGCTTATAGAGGATGCTAATAAACTTTGAATTTTTTTTACTTGTCCAAATGTTTGACTCTTTTTATGGTTTTATTATGTCTTCCTTATTTATACTCATGAGGAGAGGAAATGAATTTTGACACATTATAATACCTGGTCTGAAGAACAGGGCTAATCACAAGATAAATGCTTCCATTAAATGCTTCTGTAGAGAGTCCAGAAAAAATATTTTGAGTAATAGATTTCTCAAAGTCAAAGATGCTTTGGAAATAGAGTTACATTATGCAAAATTTTTAAACATATTTAATGACTCAAGGAGATGTCAACTTATCTTTTAACTGTGTGTATGTGTGTGTGTGTGTGTGTGTGTGTGTGTGTGTGTGTGTGTTTCCTGTACTTGAAAACTGAAGGGACTTCTTAGCTAAAATATCCAGACAAATCTTTAATTCATGGGAAGAAAGAATAAGAGTGCTTAATCTGCTACTTTAGAAGAGAGTAAAGAAAGGTAGGTCGCCATTGACAGTTAACATCAATTCTCTTTTGAGTTACTTAGGACATTTTTAGTTAAGTTCCCTTCTACAAATACCAGTGCTGCTGGAATCTATTCTGGGTATATTGTGCCTGGGATGAAAGACTGATCCCCAAAAAATGCAACTAGAACATCAAGACCCATTTTTTCCTCCTAAAAGCCATATTCTAGAGAGAGGTAAATATATAAACAAGTCATTAGAATTCATTATAACAAGGGATATAATGCACTTACTCAATGTGCAGTGGTGGAACAAAAGAGTATGTAGCATAGGAAGGTCCAGGACAGTATTCCAAGAGGAGGAAACTGCTTCAGTGGGTCTTGAAGAATAGGTGCGAATTAACTAGGAGAGGCTGGAAGAAGAGGATTCTAAGTAAAAAGTATACAAATTCATACAAACATGAAAGAACATTTTTGAGAAGAGGGTACTATAAATAGTTTAATGTGATAACATAGGGCATGTGGGAGTGGGGAGCAATGGAGAATGAAATTGGAAAAAGAAAAAAGGCCAAATATTAGAGGACTTACATGCTATGCAAGGAGTTTAGCTGATATTTTAATCAGAATAATAATACAACCATATTTCTGTTTTTTAAAAAGATTACTTTACTGATCGTGTGACAGATTACCTAACTACAGAGACTATAGTTAGGTAAACCATCTTAGAAGGAAATTGCAATAATCCAGGCAGATAACGATGAGAGCCTGCACGAAAACAATGAGAATAAAGAGGCTGGGCGGATACTAGCAGCGTTACTGAACTAGAAGGGACAAGAGATCAATAGAATCATTAGAAATAGGAGGAATGAGGAGAATTGATTAATCTAGAATTTCTCCCAGATTTCTTGTTCAATTTACAAGGTTACTGGCTCATTTCATTAACTTGTTATTGAGAGAAAGACAATGGATTAGTATTTGCATGTGTTGAATTTTAGGTGATAACCGAAAACTTAGGAAGTTTTATTTTTATTTCTCAATGAAGTTTTCTAAAGATTAATTCACACTCTTTCTAGAGTTTGGAGGTGATTTCAATGAACTATATTTTCAGACTTTTCTCTCACAGAAAATTTCCCTATGCTCTCTTTTAAAAACTTTCCTTCTATTCACTTTTCCTCCTCTTTCTTAATTTTAGTCTTACAGCAATGATTGGCAGTCCAGAATTACTACTGGAAAATTTAGAAGATGACATCTACAAATAGGAAACCATTTCACATTGCCACTACCTATTATTATTTCTTTAAGCACTCTTATTTTCATTTATATACTAAAATGGGCATTTAAGCACTATTTGTCCATGAACTTTCTATCATTTATGAAGAGCTTTCCAGAATGTGGATGGATGAGTACACCATTTTCAAAATGAAATGGTATGTGATTGCTCCTCAAATTTTCATATTTTACAAAAAAAAATCATTAAAAATAAAAACTGTGCAAAGGCTCTATAAAGATAAGGAGGAAGTGTGTGTGTAAGAGGGAGGAGGTGGAAAGATGTGGAGAGGGAAAAAAGAAAACCTCTCTAAACCGGATATGAGAACCGGATGGGAGGCATATCCTAATATAAAACTACTCTACTTTTGAGTATCTTCATTTCTTATTTACTCTTCGAAATAAAAGTTCTGTCTTAACATTTCTTTTTTGAATGTCTTTTGTCAGTAATCAAGCTAATTTGAGTTGACTGTCCTGAATAAAGTATTCTGTCAATTTAGAATTAATGTGAAGACAGGAGATGCCATAAAACAGTACCCTTCTTTAACATAACTAGATGAAAATCACAGATAATTTGAATTCATAATAGACTGACCAAATGCCCTAAGGGGCAATATATTTATATACTCCAGTGTGCCTTACATATATTAAACTCTTTAAAAATATCAGCAGAAAAGGTTGTGTTTTTAGGGAAAAAATAAAGCAAAAAGTAAGTATCAATATAAAAACTACCAGAGAGAATATATTTTTGCATTTTCCAGTTCAAAATTTAAATTAATAAAACAGCTCTCCCATTTCTACAGGATTATGTCAGTTTTCAAATGCAATCAAGCTTCCATTACTTAAGGCCTGATTAACAAATTCTATTACTTCTGTTACCTGTTCACTCCTCCTCCTCACTGCCTCATGAACACCACTATCACTTCATGGAAAGTAGAGAAATGTGAAGTCAAACATTTATCAGCATAGTCTGCAGTTTTAACAGTCCAGGCAAAATATTTGGTGTAGACGACTTTGAAACTAATGACGAAGGTAAAACAAACAACAACAACAACAGAAAACCCGTCTTAAATAAGAACTTTACTTACTTTTTGCTCACTATATACCATCAGTATAAATAATTGAGAGTTGGCTTAAAGTTGGCATGAAGTGGAAAAGCATGGCTTTAATATGGGACTTTCTGTTTGAAAGAAGTTATGCCCTTTAATTTATCTATTCCTTTAGCATCACATAGATGTACATTCATTATGAAAATTACATACTGACCAAATAATGTAACTATTTAAATATCTAATAAGTTATTCATTTACTATTTATTCTCTTTCTCTTCTCTTTCTCTTCGGTTCTTCCGTTTTTTTTCTTTCTACCTGCTTTACTTCTTTAAAAAAATATATGTATATAAAGATTACTTTTCAAAGTTTCCTTTATTTCCAGTAGATAAGAGTTAATCTATTTTGAGAATATAGGAAAATGCTACTTTAATATTCTGAGCAAAGTCAGTAAATTATGCTGTTGGGACAATTTCCAGTTGTAGCTAACCAAGATCTGTGACATTTTGGTGAGTTTCTTTGAATATAAATGCATAGAGGCTTAAAACTTTTACAGCAATACATTGTATATTTTTAATGAATTATAATTCCAGAAATTTTAACATATAATTTAATTTTACCACTTTTTAAATTCAATATAACTAAAAAGGTTTTTTCTTTTATTATTGAGATTTATTTGAATCTCTCTTAAGAAGTACTATAATTTCCCTGAATACTTTATAATATATTATAGGTGCTACAGTATCTTTTATATGTTATTATATGCCTATTGTATGTTGTTTAAAACTAGACTTTTTCTAAAGTCAAATTGCATTAAACTAATTGGCCTAAGTGATACAGAGCTTATGGTGTGAACTAAATCAATATTATCGAGTGAAGAAAAGGGTGATAAAAGATAATAGCTTTTCTAAAAAAAGATTAATGAGAAAATGAAGTTACTTTAAAACAAGATTTGGATTTTCTCACATGTTTTTAGAAACTATGTATTTAATAATTGTTATCTGAATATGTGTGATTTATAAAAAGAAACTAATTAGATTAGATATTCAAAAATATCATTAGTGCCTCAGTGCCATTTGCATGTGATTGAAGTTATATGTACATGTTTATGATATAACCAATCATCTATTTCCATATATTTAAACATTGTAATGATAAAATTGTGTTTAGACCTGAAATCTGGCAAACTAATCACAATGAGAACAATTTATAAAAAAAAACTTTAAAATGTGGTAGTTTCTTATATAGGTTGAGGGTAGAAGAATAATATTGAATTCTAATAGAAAAGCCCATCATCGCAGGATTTCGATACTATGATGTATTGAAACAAGAGTGCAGGCCCAGGTAGCAAAAGAGATAGGTTCATTTTTAGTCAGACATTTCCCTTGCTGTAGGCCTCATTTGATGGTGGTTAAAAGAAATTATAACTGCTTTGATCGTAAATTGTAAAATGGTGGAGCCACTTTGGAAAACAGTTTGGCAGTTTCTCAAAATCTTAAACATATTCATCACACATCCAAGCAAACCTATTCTTCAGTATGTATACTTGAGAAAATTGGAAACATAAATGAACAACTAAAGTTGTACATGAATGTTTACAGCAGCATTAATTTTAATATTCAGTAAGCAGAAATAATGTAAATATTCAACAACTGATAAATGGATTTTTAAAATGTGCTGTATCCATACAATGGGCTATTTATTCAACAATAAAAGGGATTGCATGAATGAACCTTGAAAATATCATGTTAAAGAAGCCAGCCACAAAAAACTACATGTCGTATAATTTCATTTATATGATATGTCCAGATGGGACAAACCTACATACTATCCTGTAGAGACAGGATAGTGTGTTAGTGGTTGCTTAGGTTTCAGGGGTGGGGGTGAGAAGTAGGTATAGAATTTCTTTTGGAGGTGATAAAAATGTTTTAAAGTTAGATTGTTGTACAACTCTAAATATACTAAAAACTATTGCATCATACACTTTAAATGGGTGAATTCTATGGTATATGAAATATATCTCAATAAAGATGTCCAGAAAAGAGGAAGTAAAAAGAATAAACTGAAAAGATTTCACCAGCAATACTGAAAATATGACAACCTGTGTTTCAGGGGCACTGAGTATCAGAACATAAGCAGGTCTAAGATCTGCTGGGTCTTGGAAGTCCCTTTCTAGCATGGCCATTGACCATTTACCAGATAGTTGGATGTCCTGGGAACTCTGGGGAATAAGTAGGTTTTCAAGGCCCCGGAGCAAGAGTAATTTGTCAGTGTGTATAAGTATAGGCCCATGATCCTTAGTCTAAACTCTTTGGAGCCAGATGTGTTTCAGAATTCAGAATTTTTCAGAATTTATAAAAATGTATGGTTTCTATATTCAGATACTATGGCTTCCATAGTCAACAACCATTTTTATAATATACATGGTCTGAGGAACATGTTACACCTTACAATAAAGATATGATCATCAGGACTTAGGCTGTGGGACACTCAGTAAGACAATTGTTTAGATTCTTCAACAAATACCAGCAAGGTCAAAAACAAAAACAAAAAAAGAGAATATTATTGTCTAAAAAAAGAGTTCAGACAAATCAACCAACAACAATTATGTGGACTCTGTTTGGACCTTGACTCTAATAAATAAATTAAAAAAGATTACAGCTATGAAATTTTTGAAACAGTTGGCCATGTGGTAATATTAAGGAATTTCTGTTAGCATGACGACTTAGATTTCCTTCAAACAATACAATAGGGAGGAGGTACGTCATGGTATAGATGAAATAAAATTGACCATGAGTTATGTTAAAGTTGGATGACATGCACCTGGCAGTTTATTATAAATTACATCCCTTTTTAAATAACTTTGAAATTTTTCATAACAAAAATGTTAAAGAAGTGAAAGATAATATGATATATGTTGTCCGTACTCACAGCAGTATCTGAAAACAGTATCCAACAAGCAAACTTATTACTATTTTTGCAAGAAAATAAATAATATTCATAATCAAGATTATAAATAGTCACATATCTGTTCAGGTGATTCTTTGCTGCCAGATAATTTACATAATGTCTCTGATTTTCAGAATTTTTTGATTTAGACATTTTAGATAAAGGACTGTGATCCTATAATTTCAACGTTTTAATAATTGGCATAGCTGTAGTTGTACTCATCTACTAAATATGAGCCCTGCATTATAGCAGAAAAGAACCATACATTTTTTACACTATTAACTATGTCCCCAAAAGTATTCTTGTTCCCTGACCTATCCCCAACTTCCACAGTAGTACTCAACGTTATCATAAGTGCTTTAAAAATATTTATAGGATGAATGAATAAACCACTCATTTTCACACCTACAAACTAAGCTGCAACTCCTGTTATCCTTTTATTCCCTTTTGACACTGCTATCTGATGCTGAGTCCTTCTCTCCAGGGCCTAGACTCACACACTCCCAACCTTCCAGAAATCTCTTCCATTGACCTTCAGTGAGCCATCCTATAACTCTGTTTTTCCTTAAACTTCTTTTTTTTATTTAAAATTTTATTTTAGTATTTAAGATATTCAAAACCTTTCAGTCTTTAAAAAGTGCTCAAACTGCATCTTACCCTGACAGTCTGTCAGTTGCCAACTCTTGTCAACTCTTTCTTGTGAGTCCTTCTTGCTCTTCCTCACGACAGCTTTTCCATTAGTTTGGGCTGCTGTGGTTCTCACCTGAATATATAGTTTCCAAACAGATGTCTTGTCTTCTTTTCTTGTCCCCTGCTGTGAACTGAATTGTGTCTCTTCCAAAATATACATGTTGAAGCCCTAACCTTAATGTAAATAATATGTGGAGGTGGGAAATTTGGGCAGTAATTGGGTTTAGATGAGATCATGGGGGTTGGATTCCATGACGGGATTATTGTCCTTATAAGAAGGGGAAGAGACACCAGGGCTCAATCTCTTCAACCTTTTGAGGACATAGCAAGGAGGCAGCTGTCTGCAAGCCAAGAAGCGAGCTCTCACCAGAAACTAAATCTGTTGGCACCTTGATCTTGGACTTCCTAGCCTCCAGGACTGTGAGAAATAAATGTCCATTATTTAAGTCAGTTAATAGATAACATTTTTGGTTATAGCATCCTGAACTGGCTAAGACATCTCTCTTTATTGATTTCATTTCCCCCACTAAAGCCAGAATATTTCTTTTAAGCACAAATTGGTCACAGTTCTGCCCTGAACACATCAGTGATATCCTCACTCTCTATCTGCCAAAAATAAAAAAAAATAAAAATAAAAGTTTAGATCCCTTTGCCTACCACCCTCCGATTGTGGCCTCCATGAGCTCTATAGTCACTGGCACCAAGTCCTCTTAATCTCCCTAATTGTCCATGCTGTCTCAGCAATTGACATTTTCAGCTACTGATGATCCAAGTCTCCCCACTTTTACTCATCCTTTAGATGTCACCTCCTTAGCAAAACTTTCCTGTTCCTCACTCAACCAACACTTTTCCTCTCATAGCACCTTAGGCTTACTAATTTGAGGGGGGAAAAAATCACATTTTATTAAAATAGACTAGGGAAGAGTAGAATTGTGCAGTATTTGACTTTAATGTATTAAATCCTTTGTCATTAGCAAGGCAACCAAGCAAGCAAGCAAATAAACAGTCACCAGCCCTCCCCCAGCAAAACCAGACCTCCAGAAAAAGCTATTTTATGGCCTGCTCCTAATTGAAAGATAACTGCTTCATTTGGTATGTAATTGATTGGTTTCAATGCTAAGAAAACAAACTGCTGAGTGTTGATACAGGATAATCATAACAATGAATATTATACTTTATGGATGAACAAAGGAGTCTTCAAAGAGATCTATCCAAGTGTCCCTATCCTTCCACTTCTTTCTTGCTAATAGAATGCTGGTATTGGAAAGTCAGGTGTTTCATGCCTGCCTGCTTAGCCTTAAGCATCAATTTTAGTCTCAGCTAATAGTGATAATTACCTGCTCTGTGGAAGTGATTGCTTTCAGCACAGATGTGTGACACAATCCTCACCGTTCTGTAGAGGAAATCTGTTGGAGCTACACAGATGTGTTAAAAACCATGATTTTTTTTAATGACTCAAATTTATATCAATGAAAAGGGTTCATTTTAGCCTTCCTCCTTTCTTCTAATAATGAGAACCCTCAATCCCATTATATATATTTTTTGCTCAATCGTACAATGTACTTAAGGAACTTCAGAATTCTTAACTTGCAACACTGAAAAACAAACCTAATCATTAGAATTCAATATAGATAGTTCTTTTTATCTTTAGTTTGAAGTTATATAATCAAATTACTGTTTCCAAATATTACTTAGATTATCTCTTTCCCCGCCTCCTCTCTCTTCAGTGTGGTTATGTTATTCATTTTAAATAGAGTTAGACTTAGTTGTTCTGTTTGTATTCTATATTTGGGTTTTCCTCCTTTTCTTATTTTATCAATTTAGAGTTTGGTGGGGTTTTGTTTGTTTATTTGTTTGTTTGTTTGTTTTTGAGTTTGTAAAGCATAGCATGACTCTAAAGTCAAATCTATGCACAGAGTTATATTCAGAGAAATGTCACTACCCCATTTTTTCTTCCCATCCTTTATACTCTTTCTCACTTATATCCTGTAGGGAACCAGTAGGTTTTTTATTATGCTTCACATGTTTCATTTTGCCTAAATCAGCAAATACATGCATATTATTATTTCTCGGTCTTAAACAAATTTAGCAGCTATAGATACTCTTGCACTTTGCATTTTTAACAATAGTTTTGGAAATTACTCTAAATTATTTCAATAGAGATCTTTCTCATTTGTTACAGTTGCCATTGTATGAATACATCAAAGTTTCTTCAATAACACTCATATGTATGGCAGTTAGACTCTTTTTAATATTTTTCAATTACATATAAAACTGCAGTGGATAACTTCATAATGAATAGATTTTTCTCATTGTTGAAGTGAATATCATTAGGGTAAATTTCTAGAAGTGAAATTTCTGGATCAAAACATAAATGCATATGTAGTTTTGTTAGACATTGTCAAATTTCTTCCCCAAAAGTTTGTATGTATTTCACTTTTGCCAGCAGTAAATGAGAATACCTACAGCCTCACAGACAGAATATTTTATCCTCCATTTTATTTTTGCCAATGTGTTAGTTAAAGAGGTAGGTAGAAAACAGTGTATCTTTATCTTGTATTCTTCTAATTATGAGATTGATCAACTTTTTATATGCTTAAGGGCCATCATTATTATTTGTGTGAGGTACTATTCATGTCTCTACATATTTTTCTTAGTCTTTTTACAAAAAGTATGCAAATATTTAAGTACCACATATATTAAAAAATATATTTTAAGCATATCAAATTATCTTATACACAAACAAAATCATAACTTTTACAGAAATGAAAAATTTCTCTTCCTCTATCAGAATTTTTAAAAATCAAGTTTATCTAATTATAATTTCTATTTTAAAATATAAATAATTTAATATTTTAAGATATGTATGTAACATATGTATTT
This sequence comes from Cynopterus sphinx, assembly GCA_030015415.1. Classification (NCBI taxonomy): domain Eukaryota; kingdom Metazoa; phylum Chordata; class Mammalia; order Chiroptera; family Pteropodidae; genus Cynopterus; species Cynopterus sphinx. The sequence goes on from CM057380.1 coordinate 20,398,915, forward strand.
AACTGATATAACTATCACCACATGAAATTTTCATTACCAGACCTTCTCTTGTGACTTTTCTGCATTATTTGGAAGCATGTGGTCATATTTGAATATTTTTAAGATGTATTTTTATTGATTTTTTAATTTAAATTCATTATAATCAGAGAACATACTCTGTATGATTTTAGTCCTAAATTGTTTGTGACTTGTGTTATGTATCAGTGTAGGCTCAGTCTTGTTGAGTGTTCCATATGCACTTGAAAAGATTGTGTATTCTGCCCTGTTTGGGTGAACTGTTTTATATGTTTCAGTTAGGTCCAGTTTTTTGATACAATTTTCAACTTTTTTATATCCTTCCTGATTTTCTATCTACTGTTTTATAAGTTACAAAGACAATATTGAATGTCTATTCCTCCTTTTCCTTTATAAGATTTTAGCATCCCCCACAACTCTATACATACTCTTACTTCTTACTAAGTTTGCTTCTACATATTTTATAGAATTTCCCCCCATTGAAGTAAATGGAATGTGTGATTCCCCATCTGCCTATTGTTAAAATAGAGAAAATCTATTGATTTCTGTATTTTTTTTTCTGGTGTCTAGCCTGTTTACTTGATTATTTTATTAATTCTGGGAGTTTCAATTTTATATATTCTCATGAATTTCCTAAATAAATTCATCATACTGTATCATAAAAAGGATGAGTTTATATTTTTTCCAACATTTGTTTATTTTTCACTTTTTGATACACATTTATGAAAATCTTCAAATGGTATTGAATAATTAATATTAAAAGGGAGCAACCTTTATTTTTGTATAAAAGATATTAGCATATCAAACTTTAGAATGATAGTTTATGTTTGAGTTTATGTTCTTTATATTTAGAAAGTTCTTTTATTCTCATTTAATGTAGAAAATATTTTTCAGAATATATTAAAAGTATGTTTTTGTTTTAATTTAATATATTTTCTGATATTAAACTGTCTTTTTATTAAACACATCTGTTCACTGTTGTCTTATTTATTCAACATTTTGCTGAATTGTAGTTTGAAATTTCTTAGTTTTTTTCTTATAACATGACATTAAACTGGTATAATATCAACTGACATTAGACAATATTTTTTTTTCATTCTATTTTTGTTACATTTTAGTATTAACATTATATTAGCTTCATAAAGTTACTTGAAGATATTTTCATTTTTTTCTAGCATCTGGAATAGTTTAAATTAATTTGGAGCAATCTTTTCTTGAAGTTATTTAGAGTCCACCTGTAGAATTATCTAATCCTAGAGTCCTTTTTAGTGTTAAAATTTCATTTACTCTTTCAATGTTTTCTGTGTTAATCAGGCTATCAAATTTTCCATGTATTCTTAGATCAATTTTTATAATTAATAGTTTTAAGAATGAGCTATTTCTTCTGGACTTTCAAGTCTTTTCTTATAAAATTGAATGTAGAATTCTATTAAGCATTTTCAGAGTTATGTTTTTTTCTTAATTGTGAATATATTTTATCTCTTTTTTTTTATTAAAACTCAGAAAGCTTATAATTAACTTCTTTCTAGTCTTTTCAGGTATACACCTGCCTACACACACAAATACACCATACATGCCAACAGACAAAAAACTTTGAAAATTAGTGGTGAATATTATCAGCCTGCCTTTGAAACATGTCATGGCTGCCTAGAAAGTGGTTTTAAAGGGATCAGAGAGATGGCTCACTCAAAATTATGTTTGTAGGATTTGCTTTTTATATTTTTACTTGCTTTATAACATACTTCCTTTTTTCTACTTGAGAAAATGCAACCTCTACATCAGAGGTTCAGAGATCAGCGAACTACCATCCATGGTTTAAGTCCAGCTCACCACTCGCTTCTGTATTAGCTGTGAACTAAGAATGGTTTTTACATTTTTTAATAGTGAAAAAAACACACAAAAGAACTTTAATAATTTGTGACATATGAAAATTATGTAAAATTCGTATTTCAGTGTTTATAAAAATTTTTAAACCTGTTAAAAAATATTGTGCTCAGTTGAAAACTATACATTATCTACATACTGCACATCCTTTCTGGGTTATCAGACTCTTGCCTTAAACTTTCTTTGAGTTATTTTGCAATTTTGCAGCTCTCTGTAACTGTAGATGACTGGGACACATGCATGCTCTGTCTTGTCCAGTAGAGTATTGATTGACTTCTCATTGCTTTATGGGAAAAAAAATAAAGCTTTGCTTTCATTTTCACCTCATTTACTCCATATCTCCATAAATATTGGTGCTTGATTTTTCCTTTGAACTATAGGTAGCATCTTCCTAATTCTTTATATAAGTAGAATAAATATACATGTTTATTTTATCTATGTAAGAGTCATTAATTTGAAAAAAAAAAACTCCAAATAAGAGGCAACAAGTGTTTATTTGGGATCAAGAAGAATTGCCATCTGGAAAGCACAGATTCTGACAGAGACCCGAATAATGTCCCAATTACAAGGTGAAAGCACGGGGTTTTAAGAGAAAAGGAAGGGAATAAATACATGAATAGAAGAAATAAATGACTGTGGTGCTAACAAGCTGAGTTGCTCCTTAGCTATACATGGCTGGTCACATCAGAAAGGGAGTTCATAATCATCAGTCCTGATGGTCAGAGGGCTGCTTTCCTGTTAGCTTTGCAAATAGTTGTTTGTAAGACAATGTTGGTTTTGCCCAGTGCAAAGGTTATTTTGCCCAGTTCAAACATTTCAAAGGTTCGAGGAGCAACATGTGCAAAGCAGTTCCTCTGGAATGGATGCTCTGGCTTTGTTTTAAAATGGCTCCACTTGTGTCAACTTTGCAGAGTTCTGCATTTACCTTTTTCTGAAAATTATCTTCTAACAGAACTCAGCCACACTCATTCATCTCTGTGTCATCTATGGCCATTTTCACATTACAGTAGCAGAACTGAATAGTTGCAAGTGGCCATCTGGCTTATAAAGTGGAAAATATTTGCTATTTGACTCTTTTCTGCAGAAAAATTATCCAACCATTGATCTACATCATACCAACCGTAGTGACGCTTCAGGGGATCCAGTGAGGAGTCCATTTATCAACAGCTGTCCAATCTTTTACATTGCTAAAGTTACACATTTAAGTTTTCATCAACAGTAATAACAAAGAAAGCAACTGGATGTTATAAATGCAAGTTAGAATAAATATATGTTTAGGTGTCAGAATTAGCATTTTAAAAATTCATACCTTTATATCAAATCATGAACTTCTTAATTGAATTTTTTTAAAATAATAGCTGATTCCTATTGAATGTGAGAGAATTGATTCAACTGTCTGGGCCTACCTTTCCTAGGAGCAAACAGAACAAACTGAATTAGAAGTCACCAAGGTCATGCCCCATATGACCATGTTTTTGAAATAATGTTAAACTAAGAAAGATTCTTAAAGGATGACTTGAGATGTTATTATATTATTAGGTTCTTGGATGTTATTATATGATTTGTCATAAAAATTGATCTCAAGTTTATATTTCAAGGTTTTATATACATAGTCAAGAAAGATTCTCACTTTCTTATGAAAAAAAATATTGTCATCACTAGAGGGAGCTAGTTTTACATAAAATTATGGCAGGAATGTGGAAAAAGAAAAGAGCACTTTGCTAGTCATGTTTAAAAAATAATCTTTTCAAAATGTTCTCATTTTCTTACAAGTTGTACCTGCCAAATAATTTCTTTGCTTTATGAGTTGAAAGTTTTCCCCCAAAGTACTGTTATCTCTTTTCACAAGAGGATCTGTGAAGCTCTAAATTTGATAATGGAATAAACATTTTATGAGGTGTATTTAGTATTTTTGATGTTCATAGTCTTTTAATTGTTCTTTATATTCATCATTTACTTTCTTTGAAACAGAATTCTGGCATTGTTCAGCTTGAATAATATGCTAAGCAGAGTTTCAGAATATAGAACAATATTTGGGTTAAATGGCCTATTTATTTAATGGAGAAAATAACTTTCTGTTTTACTTTGAAATGCCTAATTTTCAGGGAGTGTAAAATGAAAGTACAATCATTTAAGTTGAGCAGTCATTTTCGTAAAGTTGGAAGAAATTGGACTGAGTCCAAGGAGATAGTGAACTTGTTGACCACAAGTTACATGCTTTAAAACAGGATTTGTAAACTATGGCCAGCAGGCAGCTAGTTGGAAATAAAGTTTTACTGAAACACAGCCATGCCCAATCACTTAAGTATTGCATGTGTCTACTTTCATGCTACAGTTATATTTATATACTAAATATTTGTGATAGAGACCTAATACCCTACGAAGCCTAAAATACTTACTATCTGTCCCTTTAAAGAAAAGTTTGTGGACTTTAATGCGTATTAATTAAAAATATGTATTGAATGAATAAATGAATGAATGAATGAACAAATCGAGCTTGTTCCATGAATGTAAGCAAAGAGCACTAATATGTTAGAGAATTTAAGCCAAGTATAACTCTTGCTTTTATTACATTGATGTATATGAAAAATACCTATTTTTAAATAAGTATCCTAATTATACCACCAACTCAATGTTGCATAGGCTTTTCCCTCAATGGACAAAAAGTATTTCTATATATCATGTCATTGACCATCAATGTCCAATAAATAGTTTGGGCTGACTAGGAGGTATGACATGGAACTTACTAAACTCACAGTGTTTCTTTGAAAATTTTAGTTGGAACTAGACCTGTTAAGTTCCACTAAGTAATAGTTGAGCTAATTTGTCTCTCTACAGTTTTCTGGGTTTATAGATATCAATGCTTATATATTCTTTGTGAATCTCCTTTCAAGGTGAGCACACCCCTAATTTAGAAATAGAATTGAAATTAGTAGAACGTATTGGACCAGATAATTGGATGTTTAACAGGAAAAATTGCCTCAGACAGTAAAGATCTGGGCTTTGTTAATTCATTAATTTAAACAAATGAGCGCACGCATGCACGCATACACACACACACACACACACACACACACACACACACACACACACACACCTGATTCTCTATCGCTGAGTTCATAGGCTTACATCACTTTTTTAATTCAGATTATAACTTCCCTTGATAGTATTTTTTAGGCTAATACAGATTTTTGGCATTTCTTGTATCTACCATAACTTTTTACACAGAGATATGTTTTTAAAATCATGAAATAATTTTGTCAGTATCTGTGCAGCTGCTCTTGAATCAAATAGAGAAAATTTTGAAATACTGCTAAGTTACACAATTGTTCATCAGTTGCTTATTAATTATAATTGAATCGATCAATATGAACTAGAAAAAATTGGTAAGGATTTGATTTAAAATTGCTTCTCTTTCAGAGAAACAAGTAACTGGAAGCCAAAACACAGCTGACAATGCTTTTTCTTTCCTGCATTCTGGTCTTAGCAATCAGTGGTAAACAATATGATTTGTTGTTGTGTCTGCTGAGAAGAATATGAACAGCTATGACAAGCCACAGTTAATTGCTCAGTAGTTTTTCTGTTGAACTTATTTTGAATCACAGTCGGGTTTCAAGCTATTTGATCAACCTCTGTCAGGATTTTTAAGTGTCAGAAAAAGTAACAAAATGTACAAATTGGAAGAATGATGTTCCTTAACGATACTTAATGGCACCATCCTTTGACTCTCTTTGATGAAGAAGGGACATAGAGATAACTGAGGTCAATAAGAAAATCAGTGAAAGCTGACAAGATTTGATTCTTGGAACTCAGGATGGCTAAATGTCACCAACTGCTCCAAACTATTTTTTGAATAGTTTCGATTCCAGAAAAACCAAAGACTTCGGCCAGACTCTTTTTTCCCTACTCAATTTCCAACCCTGAATATGCACTTTTAAAGGAAATTTGGTGGTGTAAGAGGAGTACTAGACTGATTGAGGTGAACATTTTGTAAGTTATATAAATGTCTAATCACCATGTTGTATACTTGAAGCTAATATAATATGTTGACTATAATTGAAAAAAAATTTTAAGGAAATTTGAAGGAGAACTTCTAAGTAAGACATAAGTAAGCAATTCAGTGTGGTAGGGAATTCATCCCTAAATATATGCTATGTCTTTCAGCTTTGAGAACTGGGAAGTGGGGCACTGTACTTTCAGTCAGAAGAGACTAGTTGGAAGAGACTGCATTTTAGGAGACCCAACTACATTTAAGTCAGGCTTTTTTAAACCTGATGCTCATGAATGGACTTCTGGATCTGTGAAGTCTCAGAAATGGCACACAAATTATTATATTATCTATCTCTGTATATTTCGCTGGTATAAATGCCCACATTTTCACCAGATCCTCAAAGGAGTCTATGAAACTAAAAATGTTGAAAATTATAGGTAAAGATATTAAAATGAATTATCTTATAGAAAAGGTCAATTGTTCCACTTAATCTTCACAGTGCCCTTGTAGATTAGCTAAGTATCATAATGGAAAGGTTAGTACTGGTTTCTGTACTTCAGTTTTCTCATATGCAAAATGGAATATAACAATACTAGCTAATAGGGTTATTATGAGGAACAAATGAGTTAATGTGTATAAGAAACCTAGTCTTGCAACATGATAAACACATATGACTAAAGAAAGCTGATGTATGTATATATGTATGTGTGTACATACACATACATATTTATTTATTTATTTATTTATTTATCATGTAGTAAAGACTCGGCATATGTTTATATGTAAGTACACATATATGTGAAAAAAACATATACATAAAAAAAAAACACAATATCCTCAGGTTTTAGATAATGAAACTGATTTAAAGGTTTTGTCTAAAACCACATTGTTTATAAAAGGAAGAACTAGGCCTAAAATTTGGGAGACTTGTTTCTTTAATTTTCAGTTTTAAATTTTCCTAGTTATTGGCTCTGATCAGTTCTCTACAAATGGCTCTCAGCTTCTATTCCTCTCTATTCTAACCTGAATTGTGTTTCATCTTAAAATAATCTTCCATTTCATTCTGCTCATAAATCCTCACAGTCTCCTTCTTATATAGTTTGGATCAAACTTTAAATGTTTGATATGAGTTGGATTAAGGGTAAAAGAAGGAATGTTGGAGTACTAATCTATGAGAGATGGTGAATTATCAATGGAATACTAAAATATAATTTATTTATTCAAAGTCCTCTCCTGGAGAGCAAAGTAAGGTACCTTTAAAAGGAAAAACTTTAACTGATACCTTCCCTCCCTGCCGCACCCACACACATCCCTAAGCTTCAAACAAGTTCAATATAAATTACTCTGCTAATTTCCGTGTTTTTCTTTGGCTGAAAGAAGTGTACAAACTTGGAACCAACTTTTAATTTTTTCTGACAGGTGAAGAGAGATTGATCCTCACTGCCTGGGATCATCTTTCTCTCTTCTCAGCTGCAGGACTTTACATTGTCGGGCAAATTCTTAAGGAATAAAAGTTAGAAGGGGCACCAATTATTAACCCACCAAAGAGACCACACTATTTTTTCTGGGTGCCTTTGAGTCTTCATCTAATCCTGCTTCTGACCATGAATTACAAAAACTTTTGCTGTATAATCCTGCCTCACCTGGATTATCCATTATTGCCTGGAGTAAAATCCACAATAGCATTCTAGTCCATTAGGCTCTCTTTCTATCTCTCAGCCTTCATTCTTCATCTAAGCATCTCAAATGTAGGGAGTGTTTTTTGTTTTTGTTTTTGTTTTTGTTTTTGTTTTTGTTTTGGTCAAGACTGCCACAAACATTATGTAGTGGGGGCAAGTCCACTGGCAAAATCATTACCAAGCAGATCTAGCTTCAAATCCTCATTCCCCTGCTTGCTTCTTGTGTGATCCAGAGAAGGTAATTTTGTCTCTCTGAGCTTCCTTGTCTTTTTCATCTGTAAAGCTAGAAAACAGCATCTACTCAAGGGTCAATGTAAGAATGAAATGAATACAAAAAAGATCCTGGCAAAGAGCGGCTGCTCAATAAATGCTAGGTCGTTTCATTAAATTGTAGCCAAAGATTTACTTTGCAAATATAATCTGTTATATTTTTGAATGTTTTATAATTTACATGGAATTTTTACATGCGTCATTGTATTTGTTTCTCATGATGATCTTGTGAAATAAAAGATATGATTCTTGTTTTACAGATAAGGAAACTGAGTGTTACAATGATTAAATGGTTTGTCCTTGACCACATAGCTAGTATGAGCTGGAACTGAAATATATTTCTTTTGAGTTAAGTAATTTTCCCTTTCACATTGATAGTGCAGAAACTTTCATTGGATTAGATAGTGGTTTTAAACCAAGTTTTTTGCCCCTGTATTTTTTACTTAATATCCATTATTCTCAGATTCCTCATCTGTTAAATAAAAAGCCCAAACTAGACAACTCTCAACTCTTTCCCAGGTTTTAAATTGCTTGGTTATATAGTTCTAATACTAAGCAAACTCAAATTTTACCAACTTACATAGTTTCTGAAATATTAAATCTGACATATTTTTCTTAATGTCAAGAATTACTCATGATTACTTCTTTAATCATGGATTGTTGCTTAAATGGTCTTTCCCTAAGACTAACTGGATGAGCCTCAACATGTGACATAATGATAGTAAAGCAATTTATGAAGTTTCCCAAAAGTTTACTTTTTATTTCGTAAAATTCCTTGGTCTCAATTAAAAATGGGGAACTGAAAATTGGAACTACCAAAATATAATGTCATCATAAATCACTGTGTATACTAACTCATTCTCAAAATGTTTTTATGCTTAATACATTTTCCCTAACTGATATTGCTTCCTGTTGTTCCCAAGAATTGTTGTCACTAAAATGTGAAGTACCACCTTTTCACCAAGACGACTTTGGCTTCTCTGTTTGCATATAGCCTTTTAAAAGAAGTGGAAGAGAAACATCTTACAAAGCAAACACTGGACTATAAGTGTTCTCTTCCCTTTCTTGGTCAATGATATTATTGTCTACCTGTAGGTTAGAAAACTTTGTTCATTCTGAATTTTCCCACAACTTGATCTATACACAAATATCCCCCAATGTAATCTGCCACTAAATATCTCTTGAATCCGATGGCTTCTTTATATTACCAAGGCAGAGGTCTCTTGTTAGACTATTAAAATAGATTTCTTTCAGGTTTTTTGTTGCCAGCCTCTCTCACACCCTCTTTTCTCCAAGTGATTTTCCCCCAAACACAAATTAATTAATTCCCTCCACGATCTAAGATCCCTCATAGCCTTCTTCCTTTGAAACACTACTTCCTAGACAATGACCAAGGCGCTTAGCATGTAGATTTTTCATAATTTGGTTTTAGACCCTTCTCTTCAGTCTTATATCTGGCTCCACTACTGTGTACCTTATGCATGCATCAGTCATTCAAAAGTTTTTCATGGATCCATGTCTTTGCATGTTTTCTTGTTCTCTATTTCTATAAAGTTCTTCCTGACAGCCTCTCATGCTCATCCTTTCACTACAACTCAAGTGTTAGTTACTCTGAGAAGATTCCCCTGGCTTTCCCTTCCTGCAAAAGCAAGGTTAAGTATTCTATGTGATACCTTGAGTTTTGTGCATGTGCCATTATAGGATTTCTGCATATTTTAAATTAATCATTTGCTTGTCTGTCTTTCTCATTAGACTGTGAGATCTTGAGCCTGTATCTGATTCACTCTATGTTCCATAGCCAGTGATATGCCTAGTACATATTAGGTTGTTAAAATAGGCATATTTAATGAATAGCAAAGGCAAGTGTTTAATATTGACCCTGAAGTTTATTGAGTGTGTTCCTCACTGGTCCCTAAATCAAAGAAAGAACCAACAATGTTGGTGACTTAAAATAGTTGGTATGACAGACACAAATGCTGGTAGGATTATTAATTAATAATATGAGCTACAAACTGACAAGGCTTATGTATGTGATTAATGGCCAACTAAATGCTTTAGACATTAAGTGCTATAAATTCAGGCTCAGAAACAGGAGAACTAGAGTGATGTGGTCATTTAAGCTGAGACTTAAAAGGCATCTAGGATCTGAGACATAAAGAAGAAGAGAAAAGACATTGGTAAAAGGGAAAAATATAATAAAAGACATAGAGACAGAAGTAAAGAGAGTTCATAAAACAGTGAGTTGACAAAGTATGCCAGACTGGAGAATTAGGATGTGGCCACATTACACATAGTTCTTTGTGCCATGCTGAGAATAACATATCGTAGAAAATCTTTAGGTAGCTGTACCACTGGAAGGCTTCTGCTGGAGCATTTTAAGACCTGCCTTGAAATGGAGTCCATGGACATGTGCAAAGGAGCCTGAGGAGCTGTCAGTATTAAATTACAACTGGACATAGGGCTGTTGGTTAAAGAAAACAACCAAAAACAACTCAGGCTCAAACCAAAAAAATCAAATAATAGTCATAATGTTAATAATGAGTATACATTGAGCACTACTGTGTGTCAGATGTTTGATGTGTATTATTTTTAATTCCTACAAAAACTTCAGGTTAAATGTTGCACCATATTTTTGTCTGATGAGAAGAGTGGTGCTCAGAGAGACGAAGTAACTTATCTTGACCTAGACCCTGATTTTTTTTTTACTTTAGTTCCTGTGACAGAATCCTCATCTTACTGCCTGGGCCCTTGACTTGATAATTTGCCCACAACTCAAAAAACTTCAAAAAAAAATTCTAAGTACAACAAGACTGGAAAGCTTAGACTTCTTCTACAACTTCCAGTATCACAAGGATATAGGCTTCTTATCTCCACTTCTTTGGGGATTAACCCCCAAGCACCAATTTAGTTTCCATTTTCTCGTCACTCCTGATGAAAGTCATTTTACTATTCACTAGCATATCTCCTGCAAGTAACATTTCAAATGCAAAGGAAGTCAAATGGAATAACCAATTCATAGAAAATAATGAATTTCATTATTAAATGTGAGTCACCAGTGCAATCTCCAGATGGAAATGTTCATCCTAGTGTTGGAAATGTGGGATAGGAGTTCAGAAGGCAGACCATGGATATAAAATATGGCCTTTAATCTAGAAGAATTTATTGAAGATGTTGGTGCCAATGGTAGCAACAAGGGATGGAAGAGAGCAGGATAGAAGACTGAAACTGAAGCCACACATACATTAGGGGACAGCTAGAAAAAGAAGCCATCAATAGAAAAAGATCAGGGGAGAGAAGTGATGCAGAAACTACAGGAGATATCTTCAATGACAGGGTAGTGAAGAGTGTTAATTCTTACAAAAAGGTCAAGAAAGATAGGAATTAAGTAAAGATGAATAAACTTGTCAATCAAGATATAATAGGTGACCTTTGAGAATTGGCTTTAGCACAGTGCCTAAGCTTTGTTATCCTCTTAATCATTCATTAGTTCATTGGGTTAAATAGGAAATTATTTCTAAACTTGATCTGGAAACTGGAAAACTATCAGTACAAGTCAAGCTCTTTATGCCAGTACAAACCACCAGTGCTCCAAAAACAACCGTGAAATAAAAGAATGCTTACATTTTATCCTTTCTGTGCCAATTCCTCTCCGCAAATGAAGGCCCGTCTTTCTGTGACTGCCTACGTGGAAAGCTATGCCTTCCCCATAGCTTATAGTATATTTGTTTGCTTCCTCCTTCCTTAGTCTTGTTCATCCATCCATTCATGTATTTATTAATTAAGTAAATACACATTTATGAGTTGTCATTTCTGTCTGTTGCTTTCAATAATGCAATGAAAATATTTGTTTTATTGAGGTTCTCTCATCTCTGCCAAAAACAGTAGGAGCAAAGGAGCTGAACTTTCTTTGATGAGCCATAACAATATTGTGTTTTATTTCCTATAATGTAGATTAAAAATAATAGAGCGGGAGGAAACGCTAAGAAAATCATGGAAAAAAGGTCTTTTCCAACAAAGAGTTTATTTTCAGAGAACATTTTTGGCTTTATCTTCAGGTTTAATCAGAGGTTGTGTTGGCTAAAATTGTTATGTTGACATTTGTCTTTGAGGTCAACAACCTCCCTTTTCTAATATTGAATCTATTTTATTGCACCAAAATGCTTTCCTATGTTTTGTCTACTATCAAAATCTATTCAGAAACTGTCCACATCGGTCATCAACACATTAACTGGAAGTCAATGAGTATTTTTATCTTAGGCTGTCATTTCAATTATTGAGTAAATAGACTTCATCTCTTTTAACCCATTTCCTGTTTAGAAAAAAAAAAAAGTGGAGCTCACTGCCAGCATTAATTTAATTTTACATAAACAAGCTCTTTGAGGCTAAAGCAAATCTGACTGGTTTTCAACATGAAAATAAAATATAAAAACTCTTCTAACAGTTACTTCTAAACGGGACTTGTTTCTAATTTTAATGTAACACAAATGTTACATTACATAAATCGGATTCATGAAATGAATCTTCGGCTAACAACTATTCGAGGACAATGTTAACATCACATGTAGGAATGCTATGTTTTCTAGGATTTGACATTTTTAGTGATTGAGAACTATTATATTTTGTAAATGGAAATACCACTACGAAAGCAGAATGCTATAAATAGAATGATGTCATTCACTTCCAAAGACTATCGATATACTAGAGCGATGCAAAAATAATAACAAAAGTGAGATGATATTCTGTGGCAAACTTGGGGGTAAAGTTAGGACTGTAATCCGCAGATTATCTCAGGGTAAACACTGCAGCCACATGCACAGCCAGCGAGTGTTCTTGGGGCAAGTGTGAAATGGGTTAAGAAACTTAAGAATCATCAAAGAGATAGAAAAAACTATTTTCAAAGAGGTGTTCCCACCCCCAAGTGTTATACCACAAGAAAGCCAGATCTCCCAACTGCCTACTACTTTTTTTTTTTCACTTTAGCATAATGGTGCTTTTACTCATTCTTGGCTTTCAGAAATGGCATCATGTAAAGGAGATACTTTCAGGGAAAGCTTTAAAAATAATATAATCTTTTGGTAGATCCTTTGAGAGCTCACTTTTTTTTTATTTTTTGAATTGTGGATAGTAATCTCCGTACACTGATTTATTTTCTCTCAGCCTTCACATCTGAGAGCTATTTCTCTTCAAGATGATGCTATAACTAAGGATTTTTAAAAACGCACCTCATAAGTTTTTACTTGATGATAACAAATATAGCCTTTTCTGTTGTCATCCCAGAAAGCTCTTTGTAGGGAAGTCATCAAAGCCTGTTTTGGGCAAGGCCAATTTGAACCATGTGCTGCTATACCCTTTCATGCTTCAGTGTAGTTAACAATCCTATGTTGTACATCTGAAAGTTACTAAGAGAGAAGATCTTAAAAGTTTTCACAAATTTTTAGTACTAGATCCTGGGGATATCATGTATTGATATCAAAAACACGTTCTACTGGCTTTAATTCTCCATCAAAAAAACCAAATGGTTTATTTAGCTATAACACAAAATTTAACAAATACATATGAGTACTCTGAAATACTATCTTTAGTCTATGGTATTTAACAACTACAGTGTTTAGCACTTATTTTGAATCGTATTAATCTAAGAAGTAATTGAATTCACATGTCAAGCGTTCCAGAATCAACCTCCACCACAACCATCCATATGAATTTTGCTTTCTACTTTATCAAGGTACTGCAAAAATGGAATAAATACAAATTTAAATGAAGTCTTCCAGATTAAGTTGTTCATTCATTTAACAATGTTTACGACTAAAAGAATTTTGAGTTGACACTGGGATAGATGTTAGGCAGTGACATACCCACTCTCATAAAACTTGAGGCTCTCCAAGTCAAAACAAAACAGGTAACTTCTACTAGGCATTTACTGTGTGGAGGGCGTTGCCATTTTACAGACGTCCCCATTTTGTAGTACAGCGCTATTAATTTGTTTGGTCAGTCAGTTAGTAAGAAGTAGAATAAGAATTTTAATCCATGTAGTTGGATTCCAGAGCCTGTGCTCTTTATTAAATAAAATAATTACACATGCAGCTATAAAATCAGCACTATGCCAAACATTATGAAGGAGAGAGAGCTGGTGCTATAAGAACATATAATGGTTAATTTGGGAAAATGGGAAGTCTGGTCACTTGCTGCTTTTATCTGAAGGAAGAATTGGTGCTAGGCTCTCATTTTTTTTTTTTTTTGAGGTATAATTGATATATGGCATTAATTTAGTTTCAGTTGTAAAATATAATGATTCTCTCTCTCTCTCTATACACACACACACATACACACACACACACACACACACATATACACATACATATTGCAAAATGATCCACACAATAAGTCTAGTTCATCCATCATTGTGCATAGGTACAAAATTTATTCTTGGAATGAGAACTTTTAAAATCTGCTCTTTTAGCAACTTTCAAATATGCAATACAGTATTATGAACTATAATCACTAGGCTGCACATTACAATCCTCTGCATGATATTTATTTTGTCACTGGAAGTTTGTACCTTTTGACCCCCTTTATCCATTTTGTCCATCAACCGTACCCCTATGCTTTCATTTTAACAGTGGAATGTTCATGAGTAACACCCATTTCTTATTATTCACCCTAATTCAGAGAGGAAAAGTAAAAAAAAAAAAAATGATGCTAAATTGCCTACAGATGTTTAAGATATAGTATATGCCACCCCCCTTGAGTTACAGACCTCTCTCCTCTTGGAAAGTCCACTCCTGCTTCTCCTTTTCAGAGAAGCTGTTTGCAGTGAGTCTATGGTAAGACAATAGGAAAAGGCCTGAGAAAGAGTGTGGAGTTTGTGGTTCCTTTGCAGGAGACATCTCGTCCCTTGGAGATGGAGTGCGCCCCTAGCAAGAGCAGATACATGTGATTCAGTAGGCTGCCTCTGCACTTAGCTGTGAAGTTCTGCCATGGAAGATTACCATGTAGAATATGCGGGCAGATACCCCGACTGATGTAGAAATATGTAATATCTTTTTAAAGAATGTTGGCGGTAATCTTGGATTATTTATTTAAAATAATTCCTCTCTACTCAAGAGGCTTTCAGTTTTCGTAAGATCGTAAGAGGCTCTCAGAAGCTAAAACTCAGTAATGGCCCCAGAGACAAGAGTCCACTTGGTGTGTTTACTCAGAATTTGTTCTCCCCCAATGTCTTGAGATATTAACTAAACATAAAGCATATTCGTATGTGAAAGGAGGGCTCAAACGTGAGTGCTTTCCTGATTCACAAAAGCCTTATGATTTTGGGAAGTCCCTCTCCTAAAACAGAAAGTGTTAACATCTGGTCAGTCAAGTCTTGCTTCCTCTGCTTGCTCCCCAAAGAGGCTCTTGATAGAAAATATGGGCACTGGACTCCATAGTTGAGGAAGTAGTTGCACAGTCTTCATCACCTTGATCCTCACAATAATTGCATCACAAGGGAAAAAGCAAGTGTTTGTTCGTTGATCTTCTTCTTCTTCTTCTTCTTCTTCTTCTTCTTCTTCTTCTTCTTCTTCTTCTTCTTCTTCTTCTTCTTCTTCCTCCTCCTCCTCCTCCTCCTCCTCCTCCTCCTCCTCCTCCTCCTCCTCCTCCTCCTCCTCCTTCTTCTTCTGCTTCTGCTCCTGCTTCTTCTGCTTCTTCTTCTTTCTTCTTCTGCTTCTTCTGCTTCTTCTTCTTTCTTCTTCTGCTTCTTCTGCTTCTGCTTCTGCTTCTTCTGCTTCTTCTTCTTTCTTCTTCTGCTTCTTCTGCTTCTGCTTCTGCTTCTGCTTCTTCTGCTTCTTCTTCTTTCTTCTTCTGCTTCTTCTGCTTCTTCTGCTTCTTCTTTTTCTTTCTTCTTCTTCTTCCTCTTCTTTTTCCTCTTCCTCTTCCTCTTCTTCCTCCTCCTCCTCCTCCTCTTCCTCCTCCTGCTTCTGCTTCTTCTGCTTCTTCTTCTTTCTTTTCTTCTTCTTCTTCTTCTTCTTCTTCTTCTTCTTCTTCTTCTTCTTCTTCTTCTTCTTCTTCTTCTGCTTCTGCATCTGCTTCTTCTTCTTTTTTCTTCTGCTTCTGCTTCTTCTTCATTCTTCTTCTTCTGCTTCTGCATCTGCTTCTTCTTCTGCTTCTACATCTGCTTCTTCTTCTGCTTCTGCTTCTTTCTTCTTCTTCTTCTTCTTCTTCTTCTTCTTCTTCTTCTTCTTCTTCTTCTCTTCTGCTTCTGCATCTGCTTCTTCTGCTTCTTCTTCTTTTTCTGCTTCTGCATCTGCTTCTTCTTCTTCTTTTTTCTTCTGCTTCTGCTTCTTCTTCTTCTGCTTCTGCTTCTTCTTTCTTCTTCTTCTTCTTCTTCTTCTTCTTCTTCTTCTTCTTCTTCTTCTTCTTCTTCTTCTTCTCCTTCTTCTCCTTCTTCTTCTCCTTCTTCTTCTGCTTCTGCTTCTGCATCTGCTTCTTCTTCTTTTTTCTTCTGCTTCTGCTTCTTCTTCTTCTTTCTTCTTCTTCTGCTTCTGCATCTGCTTCTTCTTCTTCTGCTTCTGCATCTGCTTCTTCTGCTTCTGCTTCTGCTTCTGCATCTGCTTCTTCTTCTTCTTTTTTCTTCTGCTTCTGCTTCTTCTTTCTTCTTCTTCTGCTTCTGCATCTGCTTCTTCTTCTTTTTTCTTCTGCTTCTGCTTCTTCTTCTTTTTCTGCTTCTGCATCTGCTTCTTCTTCTTCTTCTTCTGCTTCTGCTTCTTCTTCTTCTGCTTCTGCTTCTGCATCTACTTCTTCTGCTTCTTCTTTCTTCTGCTTCTTCTTCTGCTGCTTCTTCTTCTTCTTCTTCTTCTTCTTTTGCTTCTGTATCTACTTCTTCTGCTTCTTCTTCTTTCTTCTTCTGCTTCTTCTCCTTCTTCTTCTTCTTCTTCTTCTGCTTCTGCTTCTGCTTCTTCTGCTTCTTCTTTCTTCTTCTGCTTCTTCTTCTTCTTCTTCTTCTTCTTCTTCTTCTTCTTCTTCTTCTTTTTCTTCTTCTCCTCCTCCTCCTCCTCCTTCTCCTCCTCCTCCTCTGTCTCCTCCTCCTCCTCCTTCTTTTATTATTATTATTATCCCCATATGCAAATGGAAAAACTCAGACACAGTTAAGTGGTCTGACCAAGATTACATGACTCCAAGTGGGAGAATCATGCCTTGCAGCTAGGTCTTCTTCCTGTAAATTTTATATAATCCCCTCTATTGAATAATAGATAGAGTCACATTGGGTCAGAGAAGTCAGTTTGCATTCAATCTCTACCCAACTAACATCTCATCAAAGTACACACCAACAGATTCCTCAGGTTCTAAAAGGATAGATTTTAACCCTTTGTGTTCCTACAAAATCTGCCTGTTGATAGTGTGCTGGCATTGGAAAAACTTGCTTTCTAACGTTTCATTAGATATCATTAGATAGTAAGAGCTATCCAGAAATTTTTATCCCATTCTTCCTCACTCAATTTAGTGAATTAACAGATTTAGAGTGAAAACAGAATGATGCCCTTCATTAAGTCCTAATTTTTTCATTCACTTATTGTTTTAATCAGATAATATTAAATGTTTAGCAGTACCTAGCACATCTAATACTCTAGGATCCTAAGGGTTCTAAGTCTACTGGGGAGAAAGACAGGTAAATCGATGGGGGTGGTGCATGGTGATAAGTGCTGGGGAGAAGACACCCAGGGCAGTAAGAGCAAAAAGAGGGGAATCATTTAAATCAGTTGGCAGTTATTCATGAAAACCTTTACATAATGTGTCATTATAGTGTATTGCATTTGATTGCCTCAAAAAATTCTTGTAAAAAAATTGCTATTTAAACCAACCAACCAACGAATACGCAAACCAACCTTGTAGCCGTAATCTCGATAGCTTCCCGAGTGCCTGAATGTAAACCCCGTCTGTGCCATAGGATCGTGGCAGGAGCAAAAGTGTCAGTGGTGACTGGAAAGCAAAACCACTAATGGTCATCTCTGCTAGCTCAGTAATTCATCCCCTCATAATCTTGTATTTAAAATAAAGGCAGAGCAAAAACTGGAAATGGATAGAAAAGCTGATGGCACCACAGAATGATAAATAGGACCTGGGACTTGAGAGACCAGATGCCACATATTGTCCCCTTGCCTACCCCTCACCGATGATCCACAAGAGGGAGGGAAAAGCAGAAAATTTGGTCCTGACACATTTGCTCTAGCCTCTTTTTCAGTTCCTTAGTTCTTCTCCCCTGCAGCTGCTTCCCCTTGCCCACTTCCAACATGTCAAAAGCCTGGTGTCTAGATGGAACCTAATCTTGAAGTTCCACTTAATGTCCATAACATGAGTGATAAACTAAACAGAATTATTTTAAAATCCTTCTGCTGAATTTGGGTGGAAAGCTCTCTGCTCCATCTTCCTGGTATCTTCACATTCCATCCCAAGCCCAGAACACATGTCTCTCATTAGAATGACTTCTGGACTATATTCACGGAACAATTTATCTGTACTTTTAGACCAACTAAAGGAGCTGATGGCTGATGTCCAGGATCCTTTGGAACTGTTACCGATTTCCTTTAATTCTTTCTCAAATTATGTTATTATATAAAGACATAATATTTTTTTAATTAGCTAAATGCATTGTTTTGCCCATTTTCCTATGGTTCCTTTGGAGCCACTGCCGCATCACCCATTCTGCATATCTTGAAGAAAATTTATGTGTGCTGGGCACTGTGGGCATAAGGGTGGCCCTCGAGAAGCTTATAGTTTAGTGAAGAATACAGACTGGTAAACAAACTTCTTCAATATACTCAACTTTATCATTCTATAGATAACTTCAAAAAAACTGATTGATGATATAGATTATCAAACATAGAATTAGGCCAGGGTATTTTTTCATGTTGGTCACAAAATTAGCTTGTGAGCACTTTTGGGAGGCAATTTCCTGAGGCTTCCCTTGTACTTCCAGAAAAGGTGTCAAAGATTTTAATAATATCTGTAAATGATGTTTCTATCTGTATCAAAGTAGAATGGCAGTTAATCATGTCATCAAGAAAATCCTAAATAGATTTTTTTCAAAAATAAATTTTATTTCTTAACACTAGAATACAAGTAGGTGTGGGAGGTAGATGGAGTAAAAGGGGTCAAATATGTGGTGGCAGAAAGAAATCTGACTATGGGAGGTGAACACACAATGTAAACATGTAGGTGCCTTACTGTTAAAATGTACAGCTGAAACAGATTTTGTTAACCAATGTCACCATAAAAATTAATTGATGGATTTTTTTAAAAATAGGTGGTATATGAATCAAGGGTTCCATTTTAAAAGCAATTGGTGAAACACCAACATGCATATTTTTTAGTTGTTGGGAAGGAAGAAGAATGCCCTAAAAAGACAAAGTATGTTGCATAGATTCAGCATGTTAAGGGTTATGTGACTTTATGTAGCTTCCACTTTTATGTTTGCTTCCTGTAGTAAGTGGCCTCTAAAATATTCCCACTGACCCCCACCTGCGGGCATTCATGGCTTGTGTAATCCTCTCTTCTTGAGTGTGGGCTGGACCCAGTGATTCCCTCCTAAAGAATAAAAAGAGCAGTAGTGGTGGGATGTCACTTCGGAGATTAGGTTACACAAAGGCTCCGACTTCATCTTGCTCACTCTCTGCTCTCTTTCTCTGAGCAAAATAAGCTGCCCACTGGAGTGAGCTGCCCTAGGGAGGGACCCAGGCAACAAGATATTGAAGGATCCCCACCAACAGCCAACAAGAAACTGGGGCCCCCGGTCCAACAACCCATAAAAAATCACTATTAGCACAATAACCACATGAGTGAACTTGGAAATGAGTATTCCTCTGGCTGAGCCCTGAGAGGACTGCAGCCCAAATGACATGACAACACCTCCATCATAGCCTCCTGGTAGCCTTGAGCCAGAGGAAACAGCTAAGCTACACCCAGATTCCTGACTTACAGAAATGGAGAGATAGTAAATTTGTTCTTCTAAACCACTAAATTTTGGGAATGATTTGTTTTGGAGTAATAGATATCCAATGCTCCCTCCTCTCAAAAATAAGGAGACTTTTAATTGGTGCAGATGGTGGACTTGTCATAATCTTCCTTGTGTCTCTGTTTTTCCTTCTGTATCCTTCACTAGTTGCTTTCCTTTCTCCTCCCTTCCCTTAGGCATTGAGGGTTATGTATGGCATAGGATAAGATGTTCAAGGAATTCATGGGCACTGCAGAGATTCCTCAGAGAAAAAGTCTCTGGGGGATGCAACAGGCATAGGGGTGAGACATAGGCAGACTTCCTGCCCCTTCTTGCAGAGAAGTTCCATTTTTTACTGTCTCACAATGAGATTCCACATCACATTTCATTTGAAGGAAGTGCCACAATGAAAAAGCAAGTCTGGAAAGCTCAGAAAGTGAACAGCGTGCTTGTCTTCCACTTATTCTTTCTAGAGCAAAGGACCAGGAGTTCAAAGGCATGAGCTGTATTCCTGGGTCTGCCACGCAGTTCTCTGAGTCACAGTTTCCTCATGTCTCAATTGGAGGTAAAGTACCCATCCACCCCCGTCTCAGGGCTGCTGTACAGGTTGACCGTGCCATCTCTTTATGGCCTGTAACACTCCAGCCCTGTTATTTCAGGGGCTGTCCTTTGATTGCATTCAGGTTTCTACTCAAATCTGAGGTCTTTCCCAACCCATCACCCAACCACTCCATCACTCTGTGAACCCTGTTGATATTATTTCATCTCACTTACCATCACCTGATATATTTTGTTTTCGTTTGACATTTTAAAGTATATTTATTTATTTATTTTTGTCTACCTTGCACTGGGATGCAGACGCCAAGAGAGCAAGGACTTAGTCTTCTTGGCTGTATTCTGTGTCCTCCGGGCTTTAGAACCCTGCCTGACCCCCAAGGTGCCCAATAGACATTTCTTGAATGAAATGAACAAGAGAATGAATGAGTGAAATGAGACAATGCCATGTGCCCCTAGTACATTTAATGTGCAATTCTAAAAAAAAAAAAAGAAAACGAAAAAGGTATTTTTTTTATGTATCTCCTCCAGGGTAACTACATCCCGTGGCTACAGACACACCAGTAACAGATTTGCACTCACCTCTGGGAGAAGTGAATGCCCTTTTGTGTGTTCAGATGAACTAAGGGTTTCCCAAACAGCTCTACTGGACAGACGGTATCTTTTTAATTTGATTTTTTCAGAAGAAAATGCTACATAATATTAAAGAACAGCAGCCACTCTCCCCCACATTCCAGCTCGCTCACATTATTACGCTGACGTCCCCTTGACTGTGGTGAGGTTCACAGGCCAAGCCTGTGTCACATCCCCCCCACCCCGTTGGCATCTGGACAGCTTCCAGACCCACGGCTGAGGAAAGCAGAACTCAGAGGCACAGGAGAAACAAAGTTGCCCAGTTATGTTTCTTCATAACGTGAGGCTTTGTTTTGTGATAGTTTGGACTCCTGGGTTGGGTTTGAGGAGTGGCTTGTAAATTATTTAATATGAAACAAAACTGGAGAACAGCAAGCAGCGTTTGTTAATTTGTCTTTCTCCTGTCGAATACAAACTAATTCAGGATTGCTACTTTTGAAAATGGCTTGAAATGGTTTAAGACCAAATATTGCATTTCTAAGTGTTTCCCTGTGTGAGTAGTATAAATTACTCACCCAACGTTTTTAAATAGAATTTTTTACAATCATTTTAGAATCAAAATCAGTATTCTTTCTCCCCAATGACTTCTTTCTTTATAGAGAACAAGAAACCGAATAGCTGCTTCCCCCCCACCACCTCCCAATTTGTGCATACCTTGTTTTCAAAGGGAAGCTTATTAGCAGATAGCACCAATCGAATCCTGGTTTCCTAGCTACCAAGTTTGATCTGAAAGATAATGAGGGTTAGCTCATTCCTGAGTAGCTTTGCCTGGTGGATGGATCCCAGAGAGGTCACCTCAGCAAACCATTCTCACCTTCACCACTCCCACAGGCAGACCTGAGACTCAGCTCCTGGAACCAGCCAAGGAATAGTAGTCATTGCCAACTGGCGTCGGCTCTTGTTAGGCTGGGATGTGCTCAGATTCGTTGTTGACTGTGTCATCTTGACTGCTAAACGTTATAAATATTGCCCTTCTCTATGGCCCCGACTCCCTTGGGAGATGCAAGTGGCTCAATAGATGCTCAAGGCGAACGATGGAACCTCAGCTGCAGAGGCTGGCTCAGGTGTGGGCAAGTGAGGGAACCTCAGGCTTTGGCGGGGAATTCCAGGACACAAATGCTCCCCTTGTTCTGCATGGTGTGAGGTGTGGTTGTGGGAACTGTACTTGCTGCAGTCACTTTGAACCATGAGGAAAATCAGTCCGAGGAAGAGGCTGCTGCATGGAGGACGGAGCTGAGAGGGTAATAGAAAATTATGGTTATAGAGTCCTGAACACGTTGCACCTAAAGCCTACTCTCTACCTCTGAACTTCTTGAGTTGCATGAGCTAATATGTTCCCTTAAATGAGTTAGCCAATTCAATGTGGATTTTTTATAACTTGAATTAAAAATAACTCTAATTGATACAGGGAGGATTTATTGCTAGGTATGTTTAGGGTAGTGTTTTTACAAATATCATCTTTGGATGTCTAAAGACTAATTATAGTGAAGAAGCTACAAATTACTGAGTGTCTGTTATTTCCCAGTTACTTTATATTATTATTAAATTTAATATCTGAAGCAGTCCTATGAGAAGAGGAATATATCCCATTCACCAGAGAGGCCAAATAAAGCTTAGAAAGGATGCAGTTTCCAAGACCAGCCAGCCAGATGACCAAACCAGAATTGAATCCCATGACTATCTGACCCTAACGTTTTACAACATCCTCAGCATCCCATGCTATTCTGCCTCTCATGCACTATACCGCTGTTGTAGGTTGGATTGCATGCAAAGGCCATACCTGACATGTTGATGAGTTTTATTTTGGGAGACAGTGGGGAGGCCATGTCACAGCACAGACTTTTTGATCATTTGTTGAAATCTATCGCCACTCTTATGAAAAACATACATAATGTTCACAAAACAACTTTTTGAGTATAGCATCAGGGGGTTCACAGACCTCTGTGAAGGCCATCCATGCATCTCTCTATTCCCCCACTCCCAGTTTAAGAATTCTAGCGCATTTGTAGAACTGTAAACAATTTTAAGTTAAAGAAATGACATAATCTGATTTGTACTCAGTAGACATAAGTCTGGCCGCTTCCAGAAGACAGACTGAAGGGGACCATGGCTGCCCGAAGGAAGCTATATTGGCACTTTAGGGGAGAACTGTATCTGGGTGACAGGGCAGAGGAAATGTGTAATGTGTAGGTTGCAAAAAGTGATAAATGACGAGACTTTGAATTTAGTTTTACATGACGGCTATGTCTTGGCTGATGTGAATATATAAGGTTTGGGGGAAAGAGAAGCAGGGAGATGTTTTGTGTATAAGAAACATGTACGAAGATGGAAAACTATGAAGGAATATGAGCCAAGGGAAACACGAAGAGTGTATTTGGTTTTGCTCAAAAGAGAATTTCAATTTTATGCCATCTGCATTTTCCAGGTCATACTGGCGTAGGAGGAAAAATGAAAACAGAAGAGCAGAAACAAACAGTAATTTTCTGGGTCGACTTTCTTTACTGCGCACCAGATACTTTACACGCACGTGGGAGCAGATCTCTTGCTTTTTCTACTCTAACCGCAGAGGCGATGCCTGGAAGCTGCAGTGCCCTGCTCAAGAGGCAGCTGGTCTCAGGTCCTGCTCAGACTCCTAAGGCTGGTCCATATTCTGCTTTGTTTCAGCCCTTCTCAGCGACCATGTGTTGGTTAAAGACACGCCTTTGTCTCTCCCACATCAATACCCAGGTGACTGATTTTGGCAGGGAAAATGAGATGAACTTTTTTAAAGTTAGTTTTTAGTATATGATTTCACTAACCACCTTCTTTCCCACCTTCCCTAGGAAAACTAAAGACAGACAGATACTCCACTGTATTCAAAGTTGCCACATTTTCTCTATCCCTGACCTAGGAATTAGCTTGTATAATTGAGTGTCATTCCTTCAGATGTCTTCAGGTAGCTCCTGCAAATTGACCAATGGAATACGATCCTAAGGGTGTAAACCCCAAGGGGGAAGCAGTGTGTGTTTACCTCATCTTCTATTCTGAAATAATATCATGATGAAAATGTGAGGTCAGGGAATGTTGTTTGGTGTTACTTGGTTGTTGGCATAAAGTTACTTTTTGGAAAATTCAATATACCGTGTACTTTTTTTTCAGCATTAACAGCATAGCAACCACCACCACCAAAAAGTTGTATTGGTTCAAAGTCTAGATGTTTGTTATATAAATAGTTCAATATCACCTCAAGGAACCAAATTATACACTGAAAATAGAAACCCAAATTATCTTGGCTCTCGGTTTATGCTGATACATGAAACAGTAAGTGAGAGTGGAAGACTGTGTTGACTTTTTAGAGCCAGACCTCCCACCTCGATCCTTAGCAGCATCCATGGTTTCTCTGGTTTCAGATGCCACGTTTGATGTTGCAGGAGTGTGTATTCTGTGGGGAGTCTCCTTCCTAGGAGGACACCACCACATCACTAATTTACTGTTTTTTTTTTAAAAAAGCAAAATGAAAATATAGTAAGTAAAGAAAGGAAGTTTCAAAAAGACAGCAAAATGTCAAATTTAGAATTGGGCTCACAATTTACATTTGGAACTGGTCAATTTAATCTCTGCCATTAGCTTCCTAAGTAAGGACTTACAGATACCAAACATTTTAAAATTTCACTGCAGACTGAGTGTCGTGTACCAAAAGCAAGAATGGAGTGTCAGAGAACATTTTACAGAAACCTCAAAGCAGCTTGACAAAACAGCAGAGAAAAAAGTTAAGAAGCAGTAGTATTGCACAGACAGCCAAGTGGACTTTTAATCAGCCGGCAATAGGAACTTTCTGGAGAACACGCTTAAAGCTAATTGTGAGTGTGACAGACAGAGATTCACACATGTCTAGCAGCTAATGATACAGCCACACATCCTCTAATGGGCCGTTAGCTGCTCCTTAGGCTTTCTCATTCCATCGGGCACACATTTAGCATTTGCTGTAGGTAAGGACGTCTTCCAGCAAGCAACACTGCAGCAGCTCTTGGTACAGATTCTTTGAAATCCCTGGATTTAATCATTCCTTGTAGTGAAGGCTGACTTTGCAGGTTCAAGGACCTGCAAAGGTCAAGGTCGTGGACTAACTATTTCAAATCTTTAAGGGACAAATCTTATTGTTCCAGCTTTATTGAGATATAATTAATGTATAACGTCACTTAAGGTGTACAAGGTGATCTTTTAATATACAAATATATTGCAAAACGCTTACCAAAATAAGGTTAGTTAGCACATTCATCAGCTCACAGCTACCTCTGTGTGTGTGAATGTGAGTGTGCATGTACATGTGTGTGTGTGTGTGTGTGTGTGTGTGTGTGTATAAAACAACTTCTTTATCCAGTCATCTGTCAACAGACTCTCAGGTTGTTTTAACGTCTTGCTTATTGTAAATAGTATTGCAATGAATATGGGGGTGATTTCATTTCTTTCAGATATATAGTCCCTCATTTATTTAGACTTTTGTTAATTTATTTCAGTGGTGACTATAATTTTATGGATAGAGGTCTTGGACATAATTTGCGAGATTTACTCCTAAATATTCAAGCTTTGAATGTTCTGTGACTATACTGTTTTTCAAAGTTAACTATTTGCTGCTGTATTAAGAATATAATTGATTTTTTGCCAATATTGACTTTGTATCTACCAATCTTATAAAACTCACATATCAATTTTAGTAATTTAGTTATAGATTAGTTTGGATTTTTTGTAGATAAAATTACAGTACCTGCAATTTCAAACATTTTACCTTTATTTCTTCTCCTCCTCCTCTCCCTGTCCCTATGCCTCCCCCCTCCTCCTCCTCCTTTTCCTTCTCCTTGATGAGAACTTCCAATGCAACATTGAATAATCCTGACTTCATCTAATGGATTTTTGTCAAATTTCATTCACTGGACTTCAAATTTAGTCCATGTAAGAAAGATACCATTTATAAACTCTCTTTCTCCAAAAAGTTATGATTGAGCTACGATGGTTCTGTTACACAGGGAGTCAAGTGAAGACTCCTAGATCTTAGAAAATTAGGCTTCCCTTCTTTAAATTTTCTTTCCACGTGGCTTCAAGTTTGGCTCTTAAAGATTTGAAATAATTACCTCTGAACCTGCAAAGTCAGCCTTCACTACTGAGCAGGAAGATGTCTCTAGAGGTCTTCAAAGCATCCATATCAATAACTGCTGCAGTGTTGTTTCTGGAGGGTGTCCTTACCCACAGTGATTGCTAGATGTGTGCCCCAGGCACTGAAAAAGCTGAGAAGCCCCTAAAGACCTTTTGAAGAGGGTGCAAAGGCCATTCTCAGAATTGGGGCTGTACTATTTTTCTTTATGTTTAGGGCTTTTTATATCATTTAAAAAATTCTTTCTGGCTCTAAGTTTAAGGTCATGAAGGAGTTCTTCTATATTATCTTCTAAAGGCTTTATTCTTTAACTTTCACATCTAAGTAATAATTCACCTGGAATTGGTATTTTGGTTTATGATAGGAGTAAAGTCTTAATTTTTCCAATAATGATATTTTAATTGACTCAGTAGTTTTATTGCAAAGACTGTCCTTTTCTCACAGGTTTTTTCAGCATCAGTATTGTCATTTACCTAGTGTCTGCATATAACACTGGCGCTTTTTAGGCTCTCTATTTTATGTCAATGATGTATATAAGTCAATCCTTGTTTTAATTAACGTTGCTTTTTAGTAAGTCGATGAACAGTAATATAGCTCTGGAAATGGTCTGGGGAACAGAGTCCTTCTGCTCTAGGATTGCAGGCCCTGACTTTAAACTTGGTCCTGGATTCCATGAAGGGGTGATTGGGAGAGAGGAGAGCACAGAGACCTTTCTCAGAGATCCATCAATATCTCAGCTTTCTTTGCTTCTCCTCTGACTCACTTTCTTTCCCAGCCAAGACACTTAATTTAGTCTCCAGAATGGAAAATCTGTGCCCTTTAACTAATCATATATCCTTCCAAATCTATTTTTTATGTTCTAAGTTCGTTCCTATACTCTCTTGAGAGATAGACTGTTGAAATTGCAAAGCCCCAAGATTTACTTCTGCTTTCTGTTGCATCATCCCTCCCCTGAGGTAATGAATTATTGGGACTGAATTAGTGGCAGAGCAAACATTATAAGAAAATACTGAGGAAAAAATCTTTAAATCATATCTCAGAACATCACCCACCCAATTTGTCTAGAGTTCAGAAAATAAATATGGGTCAAAAACAAACACTGAGAAATCATGAGCAAACTGAAGATGAGTTAGAGTAAAATGTCAGGAAAAGGCTTCTTGCAAATAACATAAACTAAAATTAATTAAGTCATCTTATTTGAAAGTTCATAAACTATTATTTGCTCATCACTGGCCGAAGCAACTTTTCAACCAGAGCAAGTTAAAATAGCTATGTCATAGCTCTCTTCAATGAACTAAATGAACTGCTTATATTTGATTATAATGGAACTGTCTTGAGCCTAAATCAGTGGAGACTACAAGTGGTTTTAGTATAAACACTTGCTGATTTTCTATCTAAAATTCCTGTCATAATCAGATTGCCCAAGGTTGACAATAGGCATTGTTTTACAATGTCAGGTTTACATAAAGAGAAAATGAAAAAAGTAATAAGAAAAGTGTGCCTTTTATATACTTTATATTCCCATTTAAGATAGACACACAAAAAATAGTTTTCATAATTTTATAATTTTAAATAATTTATTTTAAGTAAATTTATAAAATCAATTGTTTATACAAAAAAAATTTCCTTGGAAACTAACAAAAGTGAAAAACTAGTTTTAAAGCCTGGGGAATTCCTGTTACTTTACCACCTTCTGTTAGCAATCATTAAAATCACTCGTGCTGCTTTCTAGATTATTAATTCCTATCAGTAACAGAACTAGAGAGCACCATCTCTATGCTGGTGACTCCATTGTCTATATTTTTGTTCTCAGAATATAGATCCAGCTACCTACTAGATATCCTTGATTGACCATCTGCTCAGGTGCTCAAGATCCCATGTCATTCTTGAGTCCCCTCTATTCCTCACCCCTCACATCTAATAAATTGCCAAATCATTTTGATTTATTCCCAAATATTCTTATATCTCTTCATTTCTATTATTACCTAATATCACCACCTTAGGCCAGGTAATTATTATCAAGGCCCTGAAAAACTACAGAAACTATTCCTGCTTTTACTCTTGCGATCCTCTAATCTGTTATCCACACTGTAGAAAGTGAGGTCTAAATTGCTAATCTGACCTGTATGGTCCCTTGCTTACAATTTTTTAATTGCATATTATTGCATTCCATTTCTGAAACATCAACCCCCTTTTATGGCCATCCAAAGCAGAGTTTGTATTCTTTATGATTTCCTTTCTTAGAATCAATTATGATTTGATTTTATCTTTCCTTCTTGATAGAGACAGAAACTTTTTTCCTGTTTATTTTTGTATCCCCAATGCCCATGGCATAAACTCTAATACATATTTGTTAAGTTAATAACAAAGTATATGTCAACTATAACTGCAAAATTTTTTTAAATATATAAAAATATAGATTTGAAAACATAGAAAATGAACAAATAATTGGGTTTTATACAGTCAATGCTTGGGGAGTTGGAAGGGGATTTTTTTCTCTTCGGTGTAGTAACTACAGTTAAATTATGCTGTTACAAGTGAATAATAATTCACTCAGTGAACATGACCTTCTATGGTTAACTAGGAAAATGAATCATGATTTAAACCCAATGATTTATATATTTAAATATAGATAACAGAAATGTTCTAAAAAGTACTTACATAAATCAGAAAATTTTCACTATTATCAATAAATTAGCACAGAGTTACCCTAATCTTGAGTAGAAATAAGTCACTGTGGGTCTTCCTGAAACTTGCTCACTTCATTGATTCCAGAAGTCTTTATTAACTATGAGCTTCAACTCTCTTTCCAAAAAGACCTTTGTTTGGCAAAGGGCTTTTTCGCCTAACCAGCTTTGCTAATGCTCTCTAGTCTCTCCTAACTCCACTGTAAAGAGAAGCCACAGTTTTTACTCGCAGGGCAGACAAGAGATCATCGCTATATTGTGGATCTACTCAGGAGCAACATGAATATTTGTAATTGTGTGTCTTTAGTAAGAGTATAGTTTATGCCTATCTGAATACTTCTCTGTCTTTGAAGTCTACTTCTCTGTCTAAAGAAATCTACTTTAAGTCTTTTCTCCTGACTTTGAATCGCTGGCTTAGCTGAGGGTCATGTAAAATAACTTTACATTTCTCTGTTTCTTCAGCAACCATCATTAATAGAATCCACGAGCTTTTAGGTCTTTTGATACAAATCTTCCTTGAGGACTAGAAATACCAGTCCAAGCTCCTTCAGAGCAATAATTTGGGAAACATATCAAAAGAGCAAAAAAACTTTTTTAATGACATAGACATAAAGTATTTTCTTCATAAGTAGCCATTCCAGAAGCTCAGTTCTCAGTGACATAAATTTCCATCCTCAAAAAGTACACTATCAACTCCAATTTAGATACAAATAAACTCATGGAAGACACCAGCACTTAAGATTAGATGAACTGTGAACTTCATTACCTTGGAAATCCTGCATGGCTGTGGTGGCCCCATTGAGCATCTAGTAATAGACTTTCTTCATAAATGAGTTTTGAATAACTAAAATGTTATCAATATAAATACCACTACGCAGAAATACATATCTAGTTTTTTAAAACAAATTCATATATATTTTATTTAATTTTAGAAATATGGATCTCATTCTCCAGAACAAAAGAATGGAAAAACAATCAAACAAACAACCAAAAAGAAAGCATGAAGAAAGAAAGCCTAAATAAGTAAGCCGCAGAGATGCTTCAGTTAAAAGGAGAGAATGACTGGAGGATCCTCATTTGGAGGAGGATGAAACTGAAGAGGAGCCAGCCAGAGAGAGCCTAAGAAGAAGGGAAAGAGGCACAACTGCAGCGTGATTCATGAGAGCAGATGTTCCTTGCCAGGCCCGCTGCTTTTGTTCTTTTTTAGACCTTTCTTGTTCTGCTTTCTGCCCTCTGGTTTCTATTTAAATTCAGTTGCTTCCTTTATTCACAGTTTTCATCCTGGATGTAACTGGTTCTCTGTTATCAGCATCTGTGTTGCTTCAGATGGTGCTTCCTCGTGTCCTTGAAGCATTTCCTGAGGTATGATTCCAACTGTTTCAATTCCAGGTGTCGTCGGTGCCAACCATTAATCAAACATGTACATTCTTGTCACCCACTGAGGACTAGGCTGTTTGTTTATGGTTCTGTCTAGAAGTAGTCACTGTAATAACAAGGGAAAGCTTTAATTGCTCCCAAAATGTATAATTATACCTTGCACATTCCACAGAATAGGAAATCATTTCTAAATAAAAGAGAATAAAATGCTATCACACATTCCTTTATCTATGTAAGTAAACTGCATAAAAGCCCTAGAGCATTTACAGATCTTCAAAGATTGAAAGATTTACCTTAGAAATGTGGCATGTGTTTAAAGGACTTCCATTAACTTTCCATTTTCATAATTGACTTCGTATTGCTTGGCACTCTATTTATATTTTACAACTTTCTTACTCTGTATATATCTGTGTGCCTGTCCTTCATATATCAGCAGTTAATTTTAAGAGTAAGTTTTCTTATTATCACATATGTAACAAGAAAGCTGTGATGAGCACATTTAGACAACAGCCATTCAGTCACTGTACAGCAGGGTCAACATCTCCATTAAACAATCATGATAGAAACAATTTTGTTTTGTTTATAATATTTCAAGTGATAGGTCCGCTTATTTTAATACTGTTTTGGGTATCTTTATTGCTGTACTTACTAAACCTAAGCATTTTCAAAACAAGAACCATTGCTGATCCATCTTAGTATCCCATAATAAGCCTATTACAAAATAAGGCATTACAACCAATTGGTGAATAATTAAAATTTGTTAAATGAAAATACATTTTTCTAAGAAAAAGAAAACATAAAAGTAATGAGACTGAAACTCATATACCTTTCCATATTAAATACTTGCTTTAGTATTTGGTCCAGAGTAATTTTTTACAAGTAGAACACTTCATAAATTGAAAATAAATTAATAATATTGAAAACATAAAGTAAAAAAATTCCTTAGAAAAGAGAATATGCAATTGATTTTTCTTCACTTGCTAAAAACACTAGTTTGTAACAAAAGGCTTTTGAGATATGAATACATTGGGTTTCCTTTGGAGCACAAAAAGGAAATAGAAGCTTGCTGTTCAGGAGTTTTAAAAATGGTTTTCTAAAATGTGTATTTGTCATTCATATTGAATTTTCACTCAGGTTACATATAAATTGTTTAATTTTATAGGTGAAAAAAATGAACCAAAAATAATAAATCACATATATAATTAATAAAGTCTTCCAACACCAGAAGGAGACAGTTATAAATGTCTCCTTAGACTAACCTCTATAACATGGCAAAAATTATAGTTCTTTCCTACTATGAACATATGAACATTCTAATTATGTAAAAATATACCTTCTTAGAATTTAGAAGACTTAAATCAATTTTTTTTTTGTTTCAGAATCATTAATCATCATCATGTATGGAGAGACAGAATTTCAGAAAGGGGCAAGGTAAGAGTGGGCTATTTTCTAATTGATTAGCTGTATTCAGTTAATATATGACTTACCAATAGTGAACCTTTCTATTCGCAATTATGAGTGGTTGAACATCATATCAAAATCAGCTATAAATCAATCTTTCTATTTGTTTAGGTCATATATAATGAATGGATGGGCTATAACTAATCATGGTATTTCTGAAAGCATCCGTCATTTTCCCTAGCTAAAAAGACATTTTCTGACACCTACAACGGAAATATTTCTTGATGGTATCCAATTCTCATCACCATCCATCAGCATTTTCAGTGTTAATTTGATATGTGCTAGATGTTCATTATGACCAGAATGGAATTATTAAGAAATTTCTTTTTGTTTCAAGTGTATTTCTATAATAAGATGATGAAATATGAATACAATGAGTTTCAAGTAAAGAGTAAGTTGGCCTAGATTAAAAGTGATCCTTTTTACATTGTATTTTAAAATTCACTCTCCTAGAACTTGTCCAGATTAAGGATATTTTTAAGTAAGCTATTTTTTTAAAATATATTCTGTTTATAGTATTTATGATGAGGACAAAATGAAAGCTTTATTAACCATAAGATAAGAGTATATTTTTCTATCATATTATCTTGGGATATATTTTAAATCTGTAATTGAAACTTTTCAGGTTAGTCCATTTTAGAATATTCTTGTCTAGAAGAACAAGCTCATAAAGATCTATGTATGTCAGTTTCTCTGATGTTTTGCAATCTAAAGCAGAAGTTGACAAACTGTAAAACTACCTTACTCTTATGCACAATAACTTATACACTAAGAATAGTTTTTCCGTTTTTAAATTATGTTTTTTAAAAAAGAATAATATGCAACTAAGGTGGTCCACAAAATCTAAAATATTTGCTCTCTGGTCCTTTACCCCCACCCCCCCAAAAAAAGGTTGCCAACCCCTGATCTGCAGATAACCATCACCTTTGGGATAATGATAAAAATACATCTCTGATTTTTGTCCTAGAGTCACAGTAATTCAATGTTAGGAAATAACCAACTGTTACTCAGCGGTCAGATGCATCCGCCTCCACAAGCGGCCAGATTCTATTCCAGTTATTTGTTATGTTGCTGATACAATTTAAAAGAAGATGAAAGCTTAAACTTAAACATAAACTTAAAACCCTGAAGTATCATCACTGAGGTCTTCCAGTTGACCAAGAAATAGACACTATATATTACAAAAGAGGGTGGATAATTTAAATATGTTGCATAACACTTTATTGTCTCAAGGTACTCGGACTGGATGCTTCCACAGTGAATGGTCCTCAAGCAGAGCAGGAAGACTCCAAATGCACACCTCTTCCCTGCACTTAGTTATCCCATGACCATAGCAAACTTCAACTACTGACCTTAAAATTCCCGTACAATGAGGCTACATGCAGACTTTTCATCTTTCATCACATGTTTCTCCATCATTGGTTGCTTCAGTTCATCACCCTTGTAGGTTAACACATGAAAGCTCTTTGTCACATTGATAACTTGAAGATTTAGTGGAGAGGGAAGGGGCAGTTGGAACAGGGTCTCTTGGGTTGTTGGAATGGAGAAAGCCAGAGAGCAAAGATATCTGTATCAGGTAAGAGAGGCGGGAAAAAAAGGAGACAGAAACTTTGGGCAAAATCAATTAAGCTCTCTTTTTGATATGAATTGGCAAATATTTCAGAGTTGTGTTTTAAGAATAAGAATGGCAACTAGAAAATGGATTTAAGTTTCTGAAAGATAAACATTTTAAGACTTAAGAGATGAGGCCAGCAATGAGAGAAAGGAGAAAGAGGAATTACAGAGACCTATCTAGGAGAACTGATGTATTTATGTGTGTATGTATGTATGTGTGCATGTATGTATATATGTGTGCATGTATTTATGCCCCCAAGAATTAACCTTAATAAAAGAATAAGTCACACAGCTCAGGGAAAATGCATCTAATATTGAGTGTAGATCTTTAAGGAAATATAAATTCAAGGTGCTCGGCAGGATCACAGATGCCGTAAAGTCAGAAAATCAAAAGTATCCAAAGGTGCCAACTGCCTGTGGAGGGAAGGAAAATATCATTAACCTTTGCAGGTGAAGCAATTTAGAAAGTCTGAGTCCTTTCACGGGAGAACTCCCAGTGATTACCATGGGTCAGATATGTAATCATGAGTGCATGGGTTGCTCCATGATTTGGTTAATTAAATGGTTTAATATAGAGCAGTTGTCATAATTTAGAACTGGATGTAGAGATATCCACCTTTGGAAATGATACATTTCAGGAGTCAGTCATAAACCAAATGATTGTGGAAGTAGGAAGTATGCTCAGTGACACTCTTGTCCTGATTCCTCAGGTCATAGTTGAATTCCAGGCTCATGGAGTTGAAACAGAATCCATCATTGCCAACATCTATTCTGTTATACCCTGTGGCCACCATGTCACTGAGGTGTGTACCACCTCCCATCCCAACCCAGAGCTTGGTGCTGCCTAGGACATAGAGCCCTGTATTCCTTACGCGTTATGGAAATCCCGTTGTCAGTTCTCAACGAAGCCATTTGATCTTCCTGACTGCCACCTGAAATAAGACTACCCTTCACCCACAAGTGAGTTTAGAAGCATATTTAATTTTACATAGACTACGTAATAAATTCTATGCTAGCCACTACTGGATGATATAGTTGGAGTAAATAAGCCATCTTGAAATTAGATGCTAACCAGCTCTTGCTGTAGATATAAACAAATAAAGTTAATTAGGAATGACAGAACACTGCAATGCTCCATTTTTTAGTATTAAAGTTATAGTTTTTTCAACTCTATTTAAACATAGGTTTATGAAAATTAAAGAAAAAGCCTAGAAAAGAAAAAATTTGCCTATGTACTAATATTGAATATAAACAAAAATATAAAAATATTTCTGATGTTAAACATGCTAGATACCAAGACTGCCATTATAGTTTGCACTGTAGGAGTAGAGGACTCAATTCTGATTATCCCTTGGGGATCCAGAAATTGGACCAAATATAGGGAATTTCCTTCTAATCGGGTTTCTGAAACAAGCTTGAAAATGCAAAAACTGATGGCTACCAAAGACCAGTATTTATGAGAAAGAAGATATTGATTTTTAAAGAGGGCTCAAAGTTGAGAAAGTTTCTGCTCATAGAAAATTAACTCAAGTTCCATGACAAAAAATAATCTATCATTGCTACATCTAAAAAATGAACAATAGGGACAGCAAGAATAAATGCAAGGTAGTAAAACATACATTGGTGGTACACGAGGGTCAGGGTGATAAACCAGTGAACACTGTGTCCTTGTAATTATAACTTTGAAATAGTCCCAATAACTCAAAAATAACATACTTATATTAGTAGATAAGTCTAATGTGACATTTAAAAGCCTGATTATTTCTGATGTTAGGTTTAATAATTAATAACAGCAAAGAGCAGTGATTGGCACCCAAATATAGGTATCCTGGTCAAGTTTTCCAAAAAAAGAAAAGAAAAGAAAGAAAGAAAGAGAGAGAGAGAGAGAGAAAGAGAGAGAGAGAGAGAGAGAGAGAGAGAGAGAGAAAGAAAAAGAAAGAAAGAAAGAAAGAAAGAAAGAAAGAAAGAAAGAAAGAAAGAAAGAAAGAAAGAGAAAGAAATGATTGACATCTTTGAAAATATGCAATATAGAGCATTCAGTTGTCAGCATTTCAAAAGCTCTGGAGTCATTATTTTGTCTTTCTTATGGTTTTCCAAATATGTATGTATGTGACTTCACTGCATCTTCTAGAAGCCTCTACCATACACATTCTTCTGCCATAAATCAGAAATTTGCATTGTTGGCAAAGCTACTCAAACTTAGCAAACCAATTTAAAACATACTACACTGTAGAAAAGCAGATTAGACAAATGATGACAATTATATGTTTAAATAGAAAATCAAACATAAAAGTTAAATGTACGATTTCTTGAACTGAACTGAGAAATAGAATTACGTACCCTTTCAAAGCTGATACTTATTCTTCCTCAGTATTTATGGCCCACCAGTTTTTATGTTTATATTTCTCTGACTTTAAGCTGAGTTTACAGAGATATTCTACAAAATGTTTATTTATGTGCTTGAAGCTACTTGCAGTGGGTCTTTAAGAATCATTAATTTAAAAATGTATTCTTCAGTTTGCTGTGCAGACTCATAGCGGGTCATTAAAAGGGGGAAGAATTAAACCATTTGCCTGAACGAGTGAAAGAAAAATAGCTTAATGAAAAAAAAATCAAGAAATATTATTTTTAACTCCCTGAACTCTAAGAAATTTTACGTAGACTAGGACTAAAGACACAAATCAGAGTGAGATTAGGAATTTAAAAAATTGACGTGTGCTATTCAGAAAGCTTTGACAAGTTGATGACTTTGAGAAAATAATATTGGCCAACCATGTGATTTTATGTTCCTCCTGTTTCTGAAATGTACCGATAGCAACAGTGTGACAAAAGATCACAATGGGAACCAGTATTCAAGGCGAGGTGGACACGGTTACTACTGTTATTGGTTGTTGACAGGAAACAATTTAATGACGTCTTTTAAAAAGTACAAGTAAACTGAAAAAACAAGATTCCTTATTTATAGGTCAGATGAAGAAAACAGAAAGAACAAAGCCCAGTATTGTGCGTTAACCCATTTCCCGTTTAGGAAAAAAAAAAGTGCAGCTCGCTGCCCATGATAATTTTACACAAACACACTCTTTGAGGCTGAAGGAAATCTGACTGGTGTTCAATGTGAAAATAAAATATAAAAACTGTTCTTAGAGGTATTTCTAAGCAGAACTTGTCTCCAACTCTAATGTCACGGAAATGTATATGATGATCAGTATTGAATAATTTTTTTTTTCATGTGGGATATTTCAAAGCATGGAACACGAAGCAGAACATCGCATTCCACACAAAATTATCACGTTTCTCTCCTGATCTTCTTGCCATCTTTGTCATTGTGTTTGGATTGTTTTCTTAACGTTGGTGATATGCTCTTGGGGAAATGTCTTCCAGACAGATTAAGAGATGTGACACCATCAGAGCACAGACAACCTCGAAGACTTTGGCTTCTGAGGCTTTTCCAGCATTCTTTCAGTCAACCTCAGTCTGAAGTTTACTCGGCTGATTGTGTGCTCAGTGTTGTCCTTCCTGAACAGGATGTAGGAGTTCGGCACTGTAATGTTTAGATGGTGGCAGAAGAATTTCTTATACCAAAACTTGTGCCTTTTGCTCACAGGTGGATAAGGAGCATCTGATCAGCCAAGTCTACTGTTCCCATATTCTCATTATAGTCCACAATGACACATGGCTTCTTAGTCTTCTTTCCATTTCTGTTATCTACTTCAATCACAGTATCATTGTGGAATGCTAACAGCATTGTCACCTCCTTCTTGTCACACCATTTTAGTGCCATAAATCCACCATAGAATCTGGCTATAGTCATCCCCTTTGCAGTTCCTTTTTAGATCATTTGGCATCTGTTTTCTGATCAAATAAGTCCTAACTGCATCAATCTTGTTTTGATGTAATTCTCCAAAAAGCATGGAAGATATATGGCAAACTTTGGAGGCAAGGTTAGGACTATAATCCACAAGTTATCTTTTGGTAAATGCTGCAGCCACAAGTACTGCTGGTGAGTATTCTCAGGGCAAATGGGAAATGGGTTAAATAAGTATTGATTGAAAGTAACTTTTATTTCCTGGATGTGAAGAAATTGCATATACATATATATGTGTATATATAAATATGTGTGTGTGTGTGTGTGTGTGTGTGTGTGTATTGCTAATAATGAGATTGAGGACAAGAAATGCTACAAATATTCCTATTGGGGCAGAGACTATTTTCACGAAAATCCATTTTTTTCTCCTGAGCACTCAGCTATCCTATATTTTTCCAGTTTCCCTTACAGTTGTATGAGGTAATGTGAATTCTGACTAATGAAATGTGGGTAGAATGACACATGCCACCTGGCTACTACTGAAAGAAGCCTCTTTCCTCTAATCTTCCAGTAAGATGTAGAGAATACTACAGAATACTCAAAGGCTCTAAGGCAGGCCCTGTTTCTTTTATTGAGAAAGTCTTACTATGAATAATGCATCAACTGAACTTAACCATGTGATAAGTAATGCAGTTTATTTATATTCTTTCACAAACTTCTTATTTTCTTGCAGACAGACAATTTGTAGGCTGCTACCCTTTTAGTAGTGCTGAAGTGCCCAAGGAAGGGGAAAAGAAGTGGGTTCTCTGAAGCATTTCTTAGAGCAGATCACCAGACTGATCACAGACACACTAGACTGCTAGCAGGAACAAGAAATAAACTTTATTATTTCAGTTAAGCTACTACCATTATTGATTTTTTCCAACACTCTTAGACTATCTGTGTTAATATAGGTTGTTAGAAAGGAAAAAAGACTCCAACCTACAAATAGAATACATAGTATTTTCAGATCTTAAAATGTTGAAGATTTTTATGTTCAACAAAGTAGAACACAAATTCTAAACATAGAAAATAAATGACTAACTCATAAAAAGATGTCTTTAAAGAGCTAATTAAATGAAAATTAAATACTTTTAATCTTCTATATTATCTTCTATAGTTCTTTGGCCAAAGGGGAAATTTAAAACTTTAAATATTAGATATTTAGAAAATGGCAACAATAGGTCATTATATAACAAGATAAATGGAGAATGTAATTAATATAATACATTTTTTAAAGAAAAAATGTAGACTTTATAAATAAACCTAGGAATCAGATTTTTATGGTAAAACAAGAGAAAAAGCAATACAATAGTCCACTAAGCAAGTCTAATCAAGAAAAGGAAATATTACAAGGTTGTTTCATTGGAGAAAAAATATAAATTACCAACATTAACTCAAAAAGTTTATTCCTGTCTAGATAAAAAGCTATGGTTATATAAAAGTTGTTAAATTATAACCTCTATAGATATGTACAAGGAAACAATATATATTGTTTGGGTTTTTAGATCTACTAAATTAGAAATATGGGTATATATTTATCATAGAAATATATAGCATATATTTCTTCTAAATTATCAGAACGAAGAAATGAAATAATATATCAAACGAAGGAAGCAGCAACAAAAATCTTTAGAAATCTATTAAGCATAAAACAACATGACAAAAGAGCCAATCATATTTGCTGTAACAACAGAAAACATGCTATTAATATAAGTTCAAATCATGTCCAAGAAATGGATGAGACAATGCAGTGTCTGTTAGAGACACACTTACTATTGACTTGGAATCTTTAAAGGTAAATGCAAACACAAAGAAAGGAAGACTCAGAATATTAACATGAGTTCATTTTGAACTTAAGGTTTTAAATATAAATGGGGCATTTATTATTCAACAATAAAAAGGAATAAAGTACTGATACATGCCAAAGCATTATGCTAAGTGAAATAAAGCCAAACCAAAAAAAGCCACTGTGTCAGCCTAAGACCACCCTCAGGCTTGATGATTCACTAGAAAAAACTCACAGAAACCAGGAGCCATCATACTCGTGGTTGTGGAGTAGTAATACAGCAAAAGGATATAGATCAAAATAAGCAAAAAGAGAGGTCTGGGAGGGACCAAATGTAAGCTCCCCAGTGTACTCTCCTGGTGAAGTCACATGGGATGCGTTTAATTCTGACAAGCAACAATGTATAACAACATATGCAAAGTATTGTCAACCAGGGAAGCTGACACAAGCCTTGGTGTCCAAGATTTTCACTGTGAGTCAGTCACATAGGCTTCAGGTACTCAGACTCCAAACCCCAGAAAAAATAAGTATTCGCCATAAATCGCATTGCTGGCATAAGCTCTCTGGGCAAACAGATACAGCATGGCCTAAGGTGTCAGGTATACAAAAATATTCTTACTAAGTTAAACATTTCAAGGGCTCAGACCTC
The DNA here is from genome assembly GCA_030015415.1 of Cynopterus sphinx. NCBI lineage: Eukaryota > Metazoa > Chordata > Mammalia > Chiroptera > Pteropodidae > Cynopterus > Cynopterus sphinx. The sequence goes on from CM057380.1 coordinate 20,438,456, forward strand.
AGCTCCCATGAGCTGGCCAAGGGCCAGTCCTGAAAATAGGCTTTTGTGGGGAGTGTACAAAGCCTAAGTAACCTAATGTGCTAACCTTTTCCTGCATAGCCACATAGCATATGATTCCATTTATATGAAATGTCCTAAATAGGCAAAACCATAAAGACAGAAAATAGATTTGTCATTGACAGGGAACTGGGGGAATAGGAGATGGGGAGTGACTGCTAATCAGTATGATGCATTTTTGATTAAAATGCTTTTGAACTAGATAGTGGTGTTAGTTGTATAGTCTGTGAAAATATTAAAAACCACTAAATTGTATACTTTAAAAGGGTGAGTTTAATGGTAAGTTATTTCTTTATTTAGTTTATATCTAAATAAAACACATTAAAAATATTTCATAGTTTAATATTTAAAAGTTGCTACTCAGAGAATTTATTGATAGTAAGGTAGAAAGGGAAGATAATTTATGAAGATGTTAAAATAGTTCACATTAATTTTTTAAATCTATTAAGGAAATGTAGTCAGAAAAAAATATATAATATCCAGTTTGGGTAAGGCTTGCATTAAGAAACAGTTAAGTGAGAATAAGTATCTGGAAGTATCTCATGAAAGTCTTTAAATGTTTGATGAAAGAAAACCAACTAAATAAATTGAATACCATATAGTGACATATTATATATGCACTCATTAAATCCCTTAAAGTATATAGTTAATGACATGAGAAAATATTCATAGTGTAATAGCAAATAGATATAATAAAATGTCATAAAAATCATAAATTTAATAATAAACAATGTAAAAATTTACACTTACCAATAATAACTAGATAGAAACACAACCAAATATTTATCAGTGGCGAAGGAATTTAATTGCTTGCAGAAAATATGGCTTTTGTATTCAGAAAAAATATCAAGGATTATAAAAATTAAAACATAAATATAAGGGAAGTCTATGGTAGAGCTCAGGAATCTAGCATTTTTAGCTACTGCTTACTAGATGTATGTTCTAGGTTCTGTGATTCGATTCAGTTATGCTTTAATTTTCTCACTTGGAACTAATACAATAATGCATAACTCAAATGGCATTAGTATGAAATACACTGTTAGCATAGAGCAAGACTTTAAAAAGTGGCAGACACTAAGGAATCATTTACAATTATCCCTCAATTTTTCAGACTGTAAGTTTTATATGACATTTTACAATAATCTTGGATATTGTGCCTGAGTAATTTTTATTCAGGGGGTTTCAAAAGTAAGAGAGGCAAGTTAAGATGAGCTTTTTTAGAACAAGGTAAAGACTATAGATTTTATATTACATTCAAATAGACATTAACAAACATGGGATAATCTGAGCATGAGAAGATATATCTGGTGGCAGAGTGTAGAACTGACTAGGAGGTGCAAACACCTGAGGTAGAACGGTCAGATATGCCTACTGGGCCTCTCTTGGGCAAAAAGACAACAGCCTGAGCTAGACTGTGGTAAAGGTGAAATGGGAAGCTGTGTTCCTGAGTCATTTGTGCACTTTTCATGAAAAACCCAGATGTCCTCATCTACTAACTGGAGTACATGTTAAAAATATTAAACCAGACTTGCTTCCACTTTTCCTTCTTCAATTTTTATGGAAGAGGACAGCCATGTGGCTCACTCACACATGATAGGAAGTCTCATAGGGGAGAGATGGTTTTTTTCTAAGCGCATCGGTGCAGAATGGTGGCATAATGATTGAGGTGATGATGATATATTCGTATAGAGCTTTATAGTTTGTAAACTGCTTTTGAAAACATCTTATTTCGATCTCACATTAACCTTATGTAACAGGTAGAGTTATAACTGTGTTACTGTTTTTTATGTGAGTAATCTCAGGTTTAGAAATTTTTAAATGACTGACTCAGGATTATCACACTAGTAAATGACAAATGCAAACTCAAAATTATGTGTTCTGATTCCATGGCCAGGGCTGTTATACTACAGGAAACACACACACACACAAAATAAATCCTCCAGTTGTTATAGAGGAAGGGAAAAACATACCCTTAACCTCACAATAAACAGAGTTTCTTCCTTTAAATTGCAATGTATGGGTGGGTTGACTATATGGATTAAGTTCACTTTTGAAAATTACCTTTTTTCATCACCTATATGAAAAATCTCAGTCTGCCAAAACACACAGTTCACTTTGTAAAATACATGCTGTTCACCTAGGATCTTAAATAGCTCAAATGCTAAATACTGAATTGCTTTCCCCCTTCTTCCCCCAGACCAGATAAAGAGTGCTTGTGATATGCTAATGAAGTTAAATAGCATTATGAATAATTCTCAAGAATCTGGGGGAGCCTGTAATATGTTTACCCTGCTTTCAACGTGTTTTTCTGTACAGCTGCTCTTACTGTTTGAAGTTACACATTTATGAACAAAAAGCAACTTTATATTATCAACATCATTTCATATTTTTACAGTTCTCACTGAATATGAGAAAATTTTGACAATAAAGGACATTAAGTTAGCAAATATGTACTATGTTGGAACCTTTACATGCATGTAGTCATATATAACTACATATAACTCTTGAGCTAATTTTCTTTGAATCTTTTTTCTTTGTTTTGACGTTACTTGTGACTCTCAAAATGTCTCAGTGAGTTTCTTATTCAAAATATATTCAGTGAGTGTCCAAGGAATAGCTAACATTTAGTGCATAGAAGAACAAAAAAACTCTAATTTAGGAAAAAAATAATATATCAAACATAAAATGTTATCTTTTTTTTTTTTTTTGCAAGGAGTTACATGCTAATACAAGGAAAAGATTTACTTGAGGAGAAAAACATGTTGTGTATGTTCTTTTTATTCTCATTATCTGATGATATATTAAAATATGCTTGTTATAAAAGTTGAAAGAATACAGTACAGAGATTTTAAAATAGTAAAACTAATTATTTCACCTTCTTCTACTACATTATCAGATAAAACCCGAAGGATTTTGTCACTGGCAGACCTGTACAATAAAAAATGTTAAAGATCTTAAAGTTGGAGGAAAACATTAAAAGATAGAAATTTAATTCTACCCATAAAAATGAAAAAAACCAGAATGGTTAATATGTCGGTAACTATAAAATGCTTTTTTTCCATTATTAATTTCTTTAAAAATAAATGATTGTACTTCAACAAAATTCAAGACCTGTGCCTCAAAACAGAAGGAAAGTGAAAAGACTGCCTACACAATGGGAGAAAAAAATTGTAAATAGTATCTCTGACAAGGGTCTAGCATCTAAAATATATGAAGAAATCTTACAACACATTGAAGGAAAAACAAGGAATCAAATTTGAAGATGGGCAAAGAATTTCAATAAACTTTTCTCCAAAGAAGATATGTATATATGGCCAATAAGCTCATGGCAAGATTCCCAACATCATCATTAGGAAAATGCAAGTCAATACCACAATGAGATACCACCTCACACCCATTAGGATGGCTATAATTTTTTTAAAAAAAGAAAATATTTATGCACATATAGAGACATTGGAACTATCATTCATTGCTGTTGGAGATGTAAAATGGTGCAGCTGCTGTAGAAAACACTTTTTCAGTTCCTCAAAAGGTTAAACATGAAGTTTACCTGAAAAACCTAAAAATTTCATTTCCAGGTATATATTCAGGAGAACTGAGAACATATGTTCACAAAAAATATATATACAGATATACCAAACAGCACAATTCATAATAAACAAAAAGTGGAAAAAGCACAAATGCCCATCAATTTATGAATAAATTAAATGTGGAATATCCATACAATGAAGTATTATTCAGCCATAAAAAGAATAGAAAACTAGAAACAATCTAAGTGCCCATCAAATATAGTGAATAACAAGATATCCATAGGGCTATTTATACAAGGGACTCCTACTCAAAAAGAATAAACTTGATACATGCTAAAACATGGATAAACTTTGGAAACATTATACAAATGCAACCAACCCATCACCAAAGGCTAAATACTGCATGATTCTGTTTCTGCAAAATGTTAAGAACAGACAAATCTATAAAGACAGAAAGAGTAGTAGTTTTCAGGAGATAGTGTAAGGGAACTGGAAGTGACTGCTAATAGGTACAGAGGTTATTTGGAGGGATGATGAAAATGTGAAATTAGTTAGTGGCAATGGTTGTGCTATATTGTAAACATACTCAAAGCTACTGAATTATATACTTTTTGCTAAAAAAAAAATTTAGGCAATGTAATTAAGCTTTTCATGATTTCTTTACAAAATGGGCAATAATATCACCTAAAAGAGTAAAAGTTATGTTAGATGTTAAAACTTAGCCAAAAGGGGGACCTAATCAACAAGCACAAACCCCTCCCTGCTCCCTTCCCCTACATTAACTGCCTGGCCCTTTTGTCGAGGACACTCCACATTTCTTTCACCTTCTTCCTAAATCAACATTCACCACCAAAAACACATATCCTTTCAAGGAAACGAATGTTCTTAGAATTTCTTTAGGAAAATGTATTCCTTAGAAAAGCCATCAGCCAAGAAATAGTTAAGGGATGAGCCCAGCACTTTTCATTTACTGTAACAGCATTGTTCCGATGGCAGGGAGCCACATTTTAAGTTTATTCTGCCTTGGCTTATTCGTAGCCAGTTTTGAACTCTTGTCATTTGTGTTTGTTTATTTGTTTTCTTTTTTCTTTTTTTTTTTTTTTTAAGGAGAGCCCCATTTAAAACACCCAGATTGAGGGCTTTTCAGGACATTTAAAAAAACAGATGCACATAATGTGTTTGAGGCTTTTAAAATAGCCCTTTATTTGGTTTTATTTGAGAAAGTCCATCACAAAACAAAGTCCTCCTATTAGTGCTCCATGAGAATATATCATACTGTTATTATTAATAGTAAAAGAAGTTGGTATGTATTTAACCCATCAATATCATATTGATAAAAATATATTTTTAAAATCAATCTTAAACTATATTTTGAGTAAGTGCCGTGAATATGCCCATTATGGTGCTAAGAGAATAAGAATAACCAAAAAATATCATTTCTAAAATCTTAAATCATTACAGGCACAGAAGAATATTAGCTAATCATGCACAAAAAGTTCTAATGATCCAGTGAGGACTGACTGGACAATTCAAAACCACGATGAGCACTTTTTTTATTTCCTCCATATATTCCTGACAGGACCTTGAGAGTCACTTAGTATCAGATTTCAAAATTCTTATGTGTTAGACCTATTATGTTTTAAAATTTTAGGCAATCTCTACTCATCCAGAATAACTTGAGCCAAAGATTTATATAAAGTTACCAGAAAAACTAAATTTAAAACGTTTGGATAATTTGGGCAAAAGTAAATTATTCATTTTAAATCACATAAATAATTGATCAAATTATTTAATTACATAATCTCGAGATAGTTGTTTCTTATTTCACGTGCCCTCTTACTCCTGAAAGCCTTGGAGCCCCAATGGCTGTGAAAGAGACTCCTCCGGAAGGAAAGAGAGAGATGCTGGTGGGAGGAATCCAAAAAGGGAGGTAAAACCAGAATAACATCTAAGACAGTTTGGAAGACTAGAGCCTTGAACCACTCCAGAAGTACTCCTGCACCGCTGTGGAAAGCTTTGTGCAACTTCCTACCAACTTCTCCAAGAAAAAGCACAACTGCGTCTGCTTCAGTAGCATTCACCTCCAATGGCCATTTGTTTGAGTATGCGTGATTCATTGGTGAACTTTGCAGAAATAGTCTACAAGGAAGAAGTGGGCCTTTCAGTCAATCAAAGACCAATAAGTCAGTTGGAGTAAAGGTGGTTCAGAGATTAAGTCACTGCTGGGTTTAACCTCGTTTCCAGTGACAAATGGGTGGAAATCTAGGCAGTGAGGAATCAGGAACTTTTAAAATAAAAAAGAAGTAACTAAATGGGAACAGTGGAAAAGGATTTCTCTGGCATATTTTTTTTTCTTAATTCCTATTTAAATTCCTAATATATTCTCCACAAGGGTCCCAGTAGAGAGTCCTTGCCCACTTGGGGCCCTTTCTGAGCAATGAAAAGAGCCTCTTCCAGTAGGTATGTAATGGTGTATTCTGGCCATGATCAAGGAAGGACACACACTTCACTAAGAAAATAATAAATTTCAATATCGTTTAGCACCCATTACCTAACAGCTTATGAGTCAATGTTTGTACAGACTTCTGAGTTCATAGGGTGAGAGTAAATAAAAATAATTATCGTTAAATGCCAAGTTTTCCAGTCCTCACCCTCAAGGCTGTATTTACAGCAATAGTCTTAAGCATCTCTCTGAAGAGCCACTAGCCAGACTGATCAAAGAGGAAGATCCTATCTGAAAGCGCTATAATTCAGCCATTACAGCATCATCTTGGTGTTGCAAAGGCCGCAGAGTAGTTCTAGGGTCAGATATGCTGAACAATAGTTGCATAGTTCTCTCTTTCTTACTGAAAAAAGAAGAAATTTACTTATCTTTATTAAGCCAATTGCTGAATTGATGAAATAGAGATAATAGCATTCTTTAAAGATTGCTATGGGGATTAAGAATAATGTACATAAAATTCATATGAATGTACTAGCATTCATATGAGTTACAATAATTTGCAGCTATTGCAGTGGTGGTTGCAAGTACCATACAAAATCCCTACATTCCAGCCAGACTTTATTCTCTCTCTTACATTTCCTAAATTGATTGGCTATATGCTAATATTTCAATTTACCTTATTGCCTTGTACTTTTTTTTTTATCTCTGACTGTCTGAAGAATAACTGGGCTGCATTGTTTGCTTGACTATTTTCATCCCAGCTTCAACTCCTCAAGACTATATATTATATCTCACCTTGACTCCATGATCTGCATTCAGCAGCCAAGTCCCGCCCAGTCCTTACATCAAGTTGAAAGTGGGTAGCCAGGGGATATCAGTATAGAGTTTATGGATGAACTAGGGTATCAGCTACACCTTGAAGGACAGGCACAGTTGAAATGGAAAAGGGCTGTTCATTCGCTTTTCAGTATTCCTTATAAACCACCAAGTTTTATTTTTTATTCACCATTGCAATGCCATTCGTTCTTTCTTTAACATTTTGACAGCATTTCAGTCTTCCAAGAATAGATGTCATTGTCAAGGACAGAAGAAGTCGCTTTAATTTTTATTGATAACTGGCTGGGTTGATTATTTCTTGATGATATGACACCATTTTGATTTTATTTGACTCTGAGACTTTGGGCTGGTAGGATTATAAAGACAGCTGTTTTCAAAGTGATTTGTGGAGCCCTGGAGTTCTAAGGAGATGTCCTGGTACTGCTCCCAGGGAATCTGGAAGGGAAGCCAAGTCAGGGTGAAGGCTGCTTGGCTCTGACCCAAACATTCCACTTCTATTGCTTTATACTCAGTCATAGATAAGATTTTATTTACAAAATAAAAAAAATTACACAATTTGAAAAATAAACTAAACTCTATTTCACATATTAGGAACCACAATCTAGTCTGTTGTCATGCTCAATATTATACTTTTTTTTTTTTGTCCAGCAAAGGAAACCATCAACAAAACAAAAAGACAACTGACAATTTGGGAGAAAATATTTACTAATGATACATCTGATAAGAGGTTAATATCCAAAATTTATAAAGAACTTATACAACTCAACAACAAAAACACAAACAATTCACTTAAAAAATGGGCAGAAAACCTGAACAGATACTTCTCCGAAGAAGAAATAATATAGATGGCTAACAGACATATGAAAAGATGTTCGAGGTCAGTAATCATCAGAAAAATGCAAATTAAAACCACAATTAGATATCACCTCACACCTGTCAGAATGGCTATCATCAATAAACCAAAAGACAACAAGTGTTGGTGAGGATGTGGAGAAAAGGGAACCCTCATACATTGTTGCTGGTATTGCAAATTGGTACAGCCACTATGGAAAACAGTATGGAGGTTGCTCAAAAAATTAAAAAGGGATATACCTTTTGACCCAGCATTTCCACTTTTGGGTATTTGTCTAAAGAAAGTCAAAACAATAATTCATAAAGTTCTATGCACTCTAGCATTCATGGCAGCACTAGTTTATAATAGCCAAGATATGGAAGCAACCTAAATGCCCATCAACAGATGATTGGATAAAGAAATTATGATTCATATATATAATGAAAAATTACTCAGCCATTAAATGAAATCCTACCATTTGCAAGACATGGATGGACCTAGAAGTTATTATGCTGAGTGAAATATCAGACAGAGAAAGATAAATACCATGTGATTTCACTTATATGTGTTATCTAAGGAACAAAAAAACTAATTAAAAACAGACTTACAAATATAGTGGATAGTTTGGTGATGGACAAAGGGGAGGGGGTTGGGAGGCTGGGATAATGGGGTGAAGGGTTAAAGATGTACAAATTTGTAGTTAATAGTTGGGCACAGGGAGCACAGCAGAGGGAATGCATTTAATATGATGGCTAAGTGGAGGGCCAGGGGAGGGAGGAAGCAACTGGGGAGATCGTTTTATGAACATTATAGATGTCTCACCAATGCACTGTATACTTGAAACTAATTTGAATAAATAAATTTATTTTAAAAATGTACTTTTTACCTTTAAACTACATAAATATTAACCTCAGCAAATACTTATTGACTCAGTGTGTAGTAAGGTGCTCAGACTTCACAATAATACAAAGAGATGGTCCCTGCCCTTGATGAGAAGACAATCCAGGGTAGCAGTGGTTGCTGGTTGTCTACTCAATATCCCTCCTTTCCTTCTTTCTAGCAGAAGTGTGAAGGCAAGAGTCAAGGTGATCAATTAAAAGACAACATTTCCCAGTCACCCCTGTTGCTAGGGGTAACCAATAAAAAGTAAGCTAAGATGTTGGGTGAGGCTTCTAAGAAAGTGACTCAGAAGGGGAAAAAATGTGAAATATACCTTTACCTATTGTTTCTCTTCCTTCCTGCGCTGATATATAGATGTGATTGCAGGAGTGTTCTTGGATATATGACAACCTTATGGATGGAACCATGTGCTAATTACATCATTTCAGAAAAGCAGAAGGGTCCTAGGAGCCTGATGATCTTGAAGTGGCCACACCAGCCCAGAACTGCTCACCTCTGGATTTCCTTTACATAAGGTAAAAATATGCCTCTAACTTATTCAAGCCACTGTTATTATCATTATTTTTTAATATTAGGCCAAGCCTCATCCTAATGGATGCAGACAGGTAAAAAAAGGAAATTTAAGAGGATGATAAATTAGGGTGTTGATAGAATATTTAGGGAAGTATGAGGCTCAGTGATGATCCAGACACTAATTTGGGGAGAGGTTTTTAAGGAGAGATGATATCTAAACAAAACCTTTAAAATGAACTGAAGTTAGCCAAGCAAAGATTATGGGAAGGGACTATCAGAGATGTGGAGCAGTGTACGCAGACTCCTGAGGGTGGGATGTAGGGAGGTAACCAGTGCACTCTGGTGATTTGAAGTATTTCCATGAAGGTAGAGCAAAGAGTACACGTGACGGGGAGTGGTAAAGCATGAGAAGGGATCATAAAATATCTCGTTTGACTGAAAAGGGGAGGCCACTAAAGGATTTTAAGCAGGGCAGTAACATGCTATTTGGATTTAGACACATCATTCTCATTTTAAGTAGAAGTGATGGAAAAATCAATTAGGAGGCTGTTTTAATAATACTGACAAAAAATAGAGCAAAAAAAAAAGAGATTAAGAAAAGGAAATTTTTAGGATGTAGTTATCAATCAAATTAGAAAGAGAAGATGCATCTGTGACATCTGTGAGGAATTGGGAAGAATCAAGGTTGATGTCTGGGTTCATGGGTAGATAGTTTCATTCACTGATAAAGGAACCCAGTAAGAGGAGTGGGCCTGCTGCCTTGAAAGGTCACCAAAAGATGAGTTAGATCTGCATATGGGAGCAATTGTAAAATGCCAATCATGAAAGATAAGCTTTCTGTGCCTGCGAGCTCATTCTTTCCATGATTTAGCTGTCTTATTTCCTCTCATTTTATTCTATTTCACAGTGTCAATCCACTGATCTTTTTCATATGGTATAAACATAATGGACAATTTTCTAAATCTAAACGTTTCATCCTTTAACGTAAAACATCTGTCTAAATTTGTCCAATATAAAAGGCACATGATACAACAGAGGAAAACACGTGTTTCAATAATAATTCTGTTCTTCTCTGTCACTAACCTTTTTTCCTTCTTCTAGTTGGATATACAAAAACCCAAAGAAGACTGTATAGCAGAGACCCATTATTCTAATTGTCCAATCTCATGCCAGATTTCTTGTGCTCAACTATTTACACCCTTTCTCTGCAGTATACATTCCTTTATATTGCATGGTTGTTAGGGAGACTTAGTTTAACCCTACTCAGTGTAATGAGATCAGATTCAGGAAGAAACATCTAGTGTAGTTCATAATGCTAAGGCGGAATAAAACAAGATTACTTTGGATGAATTCAGAATAAATAACAAGGACGGTCACTAACTAACAGTAGTTATATCCGAACAGCTAGTATTTCCTACTAAGGAAAGCAGGTAATCAGGCAATAAATATAGAGGAATCTTCATGTATTTTCCTTTTTTATTAATTTCTTCAATTTTGTGTTAAGCATCTACTATATTCTCATGAAGCTAAGGATCTAGCAATACAGGCAGACAAACACGTGAGTAAATATGTGATTACAAATGAGACCAAATACTCCGAAAGAAATGTCATGAGTAATAAAAGTATATGTAAGAGAGGGACCTGATTTAGATTGAAGAGGGGCCATGTAAGCTGCAATTAGCAGAATCTATGTTAGGCAGCTTTAACAGAAAGGTATTTATTGCAGAAAGGTATTTATGGCTTTCAGAATGAGTGGTAAAGCCACAGAACCTAGAATGAGCCTCAACACAAGAACTGAACCATGAGAGGAGCTATCACTTATGACAGAATCATAGAGCTGAATTCTTGTTGCTGACCCCAGAACCCCAACCCCTCTGCTGAGATCTGCCCTTATGAAATGGAGGCCCCACACCCTGCCTTTCTCTTCAGTTAACTCAGTTCTGAAGCCTTCCATAAGAGCTTCTATTTGATAACTGTAAATCACATTGAGAACTCAGGTAACAAGGGAATATGGGTAATACAATTCTGAGCTTTTCAGCTCCTCAGTTCAGGTGGCCACATCAAAGGAAGTTGGGAGAGGCAATAGCAAGAGAACCACAGTACCTACTACAGGTATAAGGGAAAGCCTTCTTGAGGAAATAAGTGAAACTTGAGGGAACAGTGTTTGGCCAGGTAAAGAGAGGGAAGAAGAGGATCACTGGTAGAGAGATCAGCAGACATGCAGGCACTGAAGTAGGAAGTACTCCTTCCTTGTACTTCCCATCTAGACCTTAAAAAAGGGCCGATGAGTCAATGATTCCGGAGGTCAGTGAGTGAGGAGTGAAGTGTTGAGAGGTAGGAGAGGTAGCCACAGAAGCTGACCCAGGCCGGGTCATGTCAGAACTCAAAGGCCATGTTAACAATTTTAATAATTTAAAATATAAATTTAACAATTTTAATTTTCTCCTAAGTAACACTGAAAGCCATTTAAGGGCTTTAAGCTAAGATTACTATAATTATATAGCTGCTGTAAGTAGAGTGGGTTTTAGCGGGGAGGGGTATGGGGAGGCTTGTGTTGTAGACCCCAGTGAGTGGGGATGGTGGAGATGGAACAAAGTGAAATGATCCATGGCATCACCTGGAAGGGAGAGAGTCAGCAGGACTTGGAGGAAATAAGGGAGGAAACAGACAATGTACAAGGATTTACTATAAATAAAAATGAAGAGTTACTACTATACAATACAAAAGCATTTCCCTCTCCCCAAAATGGTAATTCTTCTAAGTATCTTTAGTATGTTTTAAAAAAAAAAGTATGACAGTATAAACATAGCTCATTTATTACTTGGCCTGGTTCCCACTGGATGCCATTTATTTGTTTACCAGTTGATATCAACTCCGTGTGGTCTTGTTTCTTCAGTTCACTCTTTGTTCTTTTTTTTTGGATGGGTGTGTTTCCTACAAATAAAAATTAATTACCCAATTCTACGTAATACCCTTCGCATTCAGAAGAACAACTCTAGGCCTCCAGTTTTATTATGTTACATAGTCGCATAAATGAAGGAAAACAACAGAAAAAAAAAACAGATGTGGTAAGTGTAAAAGACGAGTGAAAGCCTGTAGGTCATAGAGAAAACAGTGAGCAAATGGAGAAAGCAACAACAACAAAGTAATAGGAAGGATAACAGCGTTAAAGACCTAGGGCTCAGGTTTGAAAAGGAAAGCGAGGTAGAATTTAAATGAGTATATTTCACGCTCCAGTGCATGGTATTTCTATTCAAGACCTTGTTTGTGCATTTTTAACCTGCATAGGAAACATTTCCTATGCCTGCATGCCTCTTTGTGAACAAAGAAATAGGAGCTAGATATCATACCACAAGCCGCCATCTCTAAGGTGAGGAAGGACAGGAGATTAATATTCAAATGTGGAAAATGCAGAAAAGTGATGAGAACACTGAAGCAGTCAATACAAAGGAAATAATGAAATAAGAGGAAAGTAAAAACAGTCCGATAATTTTTAAATTTATCTCTTCTACTGCCTCTTTATTCTTTACCTAAAATCCTACATTTTGGCTTCTTCATTCTTCTGAAAACTATTCTACACTCTGGTGACCTCTTAATTTTTTTATGTAAAAGCCTTATTCACAATTCTTTTCTGTATATTCCACTTAAAAATGAAGTTACATTAACATATCTCTTTTTCCTTACATCTAAGTACTTTACTATTTTACTAATTATGAAAGTAATGCATAATATTTGTAAAAAAATAAAATAAAATAAAAAAGTCCAAAAAAGAAATTAAATTCACTCCAAATTCTACAGTTCAGGGCAAAAAAACCTGCAAATTATTAAATAAACATGTTTCCCGACATTTTTCTTTTTAAGGATATACACTCACACACGGAGAATTATATGCAGTTTCACATAAATGCACAATACATGCTGTTTTCCTAACCTGTTTTTTTTTTTCATTCAACATCAATAAAGATTCACATCACTGATTTTAATGATAATGTAGCTTTCATTTGCTTCTCTTTAAACACTTTGGTTGTTTCTAATTTTTTACCAAGATGCTTCAGAACATAAAGAAAGAAGGAAATCTGAATTCTTTGAATGTATCAGAACACCAATGTCAAAACCAACAGAGCCCACCAAAGTAAGATCACACACTTTCCTCATTTATGGGTGTTGTTGTACTTGCAGGTTTATTTTCTAGGTTTTATCCATAATAGTTGGATCGATATACTAAAAAGATATTTTACATTTTGATAAATATTTTAAAAGCTTTCAGAAATGTTGCTCAAATTTGTATTTCAAATAAGTTTCCTTAGTTTTGCAAAACCTAATAATTACTAAGTTTTGTCATGTGTTTCGCTCTTCAGAATACCCATTACAATTTTCATTTCTTTGATTACTGATAAGGTGAAATAGCAGTTCAAATATTTATTTGTCATTTATACTTTCCTACCTGAATGCCTTTCAACTGTCTTGCCTTTTTTTTCTATCATGGTATGTATATTTTTAAATTTATTTTTGTCTATTTATTAAGATTAATAAAATTAACTCTCCGTCATATATGTTGCAAATTTTTTCCTGGTCCCTGATGTTATCTTCAAACTCATTTCTGCAGGTCAAAAGTTTTCTATCTTTTTATCTCCCTTACCCCATCCCCTCCTTTTTTTGGTGCAGTATGCTTGGAGCTTAGAAAAAACTTTCTCAACAAGATATTATACAAATTTTGACTTATGCATTCTAATAATTTAAGGATCTAATTTTCTGCAAATATTTGATCAACCTAGAATTTATTTTTCTAAATGACTACTCCGTTATTATATCACCATTGTTTTTGAATAATGAACTTCCTCCCCTTCACCTGACTTCAGATGTCATATTTATCACACTAAGTTCTTATACATATGGGTTTGTTTCATGGTATCTCTAGTCTTTTCCATTAATTTCAGTCTATTCCTACACCATACAGTTATTTTTATAAATATATATGCTATGTGAAAACATATAAATTCCTACTCCTCTTTTTTATTAGACTTCTCTGGCTCATCTAATCCAAATCTATCCTCTTCTCACTCTCTCCACTAATAATACCATTTTAGTCCAAGTTAGTTATCTCTCACCTAGGTTACTGAAATTCTTAAATAATCTCATTCCATTCTTGATTATCATATAGAAATCAGAATGAAGTCCCCTGTTCCTCTGCTTAAAACCTCCCAAAGGTTTTTCATTCAAATCCCACTTAAAGTAAATCTCATTTGAAACTCTGCCTACAGAGTGTATAGACATAGCTTGAGCTCATCTCTCAGTGACCTTATCCTTCCTTTTCCTTAATACCCTCCAGCCACACCGGCTTTCTCACTCTTCCTCAGACAGGACAAGCTCTCTCACATATGAGGGTGCCTGCGCTGGCCTAGCTCTTCCCACTTTTTGCAGTGCTCCTCTTTCTGTTTTGTACATGGTTTCCTTCTTGTTATTCAGATCTTAGCTGAAATAGCATTGTCCAAGAAATCTCTGATACAATTGACACTTATTATATCACCTTACTTTACTTCTTTCTATAGCATTCATTATTGGTCATTTTATTTGGGGGTATTGTTTTATTAATATCTATTTGCATTCCATTAGAAGCCTTTCAAGAACAGAAATATCAACTCTCTTTAAATTGTTCAGTAAGACAAAAGTGCTGGCATGTAGTACTTTTCCACAAAGTCAAAATTCCTGGAGCAGGCAAAAGAATAAATTTGTGCAAAAAGTATAATTATATTTTCATTATGAATTATAATGATAGTCAATGAAAAAAGTAAATCTAATGCTTTTTGCTTTGAATTCAGGTTTGTCTGATTTTAGCACAACATCTGCTTCTATACAGAATGAAATATCAGGAATGGGAATTTGTCTTCCACTTTGCACAACTAGAAAACTATATAAAATACATGAAATAATACTTTTCAGACATTTAACAACAGACAACACAAGACAATGATTTATAAGAAAAGAAGGAAAACAAGTGACTTTAGACCTATTAGTGTTCTACCCTAGAGGAAGTTTCTGGACAGTATCAGAAAGGTGACAAACCCAGTCCCAGCAATCTTGCTGAGTTAAAGAAACAGTTTGTCGTTCAAGAAAGCCAACATGAATAGAATTTGCAAGGCAGAGGACCAGAGAGAAAATAGCTGCACAGAGAGAGCCTGGGAGATATGAGTAAAGATCCCCTCCAGTTTTTGGCTCAGTGTAGATATGCCCATGAATAAGGAAACAACCCAAAGCTGAGGAAAGAACCACTTGACAGTAATAAGCAGAACAATCCTCAGAACTCGCACAGGGCCAGGCTTAGTTCTGCTCCTACCAGCCAGAGCCAGAGTGGAAACACCTCCTAATACACAGGATTTGTCAGTTCACATGAGGGCATTGTCTCAGTGGTGAGGATAAATTAGCCCTAGACTGAAGGCTGTCCAGGACCTGCTCTGACAAATCTTAAAGCAAGATTTTAAAGGATCAAATTGTGTCCAAGTAACTTACTGAGTCCCAGATAAAAATTTTAAAAACCTCTAAATATTTAAAGGAATGCAAGATATATATATATATATATATATATATATATATATATATATATATATATCCAATACCAAATGATATATTTAAAAAAATGAGATTTAGTACAGGAGATGGAAAGAAAACAGTATCTAGCATCCAATCAAAACTTAATGGGCATGCTAAGGGGATATAATGTACAACATAGGGAATATAGTCAATAATATTGTAATGACTATGATATGGTGTCAGATGGGTCAATATTATACAGCCTAACATGTGTGTATTTTAGTCCTAGAACAAAAGGATGAACAAACTATTTGATAAGATAATGACCAAAATTTTACAAATTTGATGAAAACTGCAAACTCCAGATTCAAGAAGTTCAGTGAACACGAAGCAGAAGAAAAATGAAGAATATGACATCGAGGCACATTGTAAGCACATTGTTAAAGCTAGCATGATTCCTGCTAGTTTTCTGTTTGATTTTGTCTGGGTCGTTCTTTTATTTCAAGCTTTCTGAAACATTTATTTTTGATACCTTCTTTGTAGATAAATGTAATTAAGTTTCGTTTTTTGAACGTGAATCATTTTATTATAAAAGATGACTACTTCATTTGTAATTATTGTTAAACAAACATAATTGGTTTTACATTCTTCATCTTATTTTTGTTTCCTTTGTTTTCTGAAGTTTGCTATGTGATCTGCTGTTTCTCTCAGAATTCGTTGGGAGTCTAACAAAAACTTTACATCCAGTAAGCCAGGCTGAGGGCATAGCTGGTAATATAACAGCATATACAGTGTTTCTGGGAGTTGGTTTGTTTTTTCTGCTTCTTTGTATTCACTCTGAGATGAAATGTCAAACAGACCAACATGTTATAATTCTGTCAGTAGGTCCTTGAGTATTTGGTCATCTCTTTTCTGGTTTGTTTCAAGTAGACTTGCTTCCAGATTTTACGCCTCCCAAGTAAGAAGCTGCTTGGCTTAGAGCTTTCCTTAAATTCTGCCTGAGCTGTGTTTGGAGAATTACTCAAGATGGAATATTTTTATTCTTTCCCACAGTCCATCCTTGCTTATAGCTCTAGCTGTGGATATTGTTGAGGACCTTCATATTTCTTTGTTTCTGCAATGTCTTTATTTCCTTTAATTACAAATGACACTTGTTGCACTGTGCTGAGAAACTAGTGTCCTACAAAAATCACACTGAACTTGTGACTTGATGATAATCATTGGATTTGTAGTACAAGGTTAAGATCTTTCTAAAGGTCAGCATAGATCATTTATGTTGCCTTTTTGAAATTTCTTTGGCTAGATATATTGATATCAAGGAAGAGAACTCATAAATATGATCTTATACTTGTTTTTTGTTTTCTGCACATATTTGAAAGAATAAATGGTTTGGAGAGAATTTAGCTATAGCAAATAAAGAAGAAGAATGAGATTAAGTTTTCTACTGGACTTAATGAAGAAGAAAATATGAAACTTACGTACAAGCATTATTTTTAAATGAATGAGTTCAGATTTTCTATTTATGAGTTTGAGATGAAAATTTAATGTTAAAATAGAGATTTTCTGGTATATGCTTGCACTCAAACTCGGGGCTGGCTTCATTGAGAAATGGGATAAATAGAGCAAACTGAGGGAGGAGTAGAAAATCTTGGGAAACAGTTGCAGAGGAAGAAAAGCTGGACTCAACAGAGAAGATAGAAGGGTATCTGATGGAGTGTTACACAATACTGTGTTTCCTTTGAAATATGTTCTATTGAGTTTAATATCAAGAAATTGTTTATCTCAATGACAGATCTTTCCTGCTGTTGTTCATATTTCTTCATGTTCTACTTTGTATGTGCTTTATCTTTTCCAATTAATTTAGGCATACTTCCTTTATTAAGATAACATATCAAAAAAAGGTAGCAATTCTAACTGGGTATCCCTATCAGAGCCAACCTAAGTATTATAAAATAGAAAACCTCCAAAATGGAATGAATATTAACAAACCATTTTCATAGGAAATGTTCTTATAAACAAATTTATGCTCAATGATTAGTGCAAGAATCTCATTTCTAAATTAAAAGGCATTTTCATACTATTTCTCACTTAATGCCTAGATACCTTTCATGCTGCTAGTTCTCTATTGGTAGCAATAATTACAGCCAAAGTCTGCTGGTCACAAATGGACCCCCCTACTCTCCTACCTTGATGCATTTATTCAACAAACCTTAATTTAGCTCCTGTGACATAGTTTGCTAGATGCTGAAAACAGCCCAAAGATATTATCAAGAGTCTCTGTCTTCAAGAAGATTTCTGTTCAGGGATTATTAATAGTCATTAAAATTAATTTTTTAAAAAATTGCTTTTATTTCATTAAAGGTTTTTGGTACCTCTAAAATCTATGTAGCAATGTAGATATACCTATTATTTTTAAATGAGAAAAACCTAACTAATCAGTTCAAAAGGGAAAAGAAACATGAATTTAAGAATAAGAGAAATTAAACTCTTGCCTTTGAAATTAAATGCTTTTCTCAGAAACTATCTGTTTTGTCATTGTTGCTATTAGTAGAACATTGCCATTTTTTTTTTCAATTTTAGTTGACAGCCAATATTATTTTATATTAGGTAAGGTGTCCAGCATTTATATAATTTACGAAGTGATCGCCACAATAAGTTTAATATTCATCTGGCACTATAGCTTTACAATATTATTGACTACATTCTCTATGCCATACTTTATATTCCCTTGACAATTTTGTAACTAACAATTTGTACTTCTAAATCCCTTCACCTTTTATGCCCAGCCACCCAACACCCCTCCCATCTGGCAACCCTCAGCTTGTTCTCTGTATCAATGAGTCTGTTTCTGGGTTTTTTGTTGTTGTTGTTTGTTGTTGTTTGTTGTTGTTGTTGTTGTTGTTGTTGTTTAGATTCCACATATAAGTGAAATTATATAATATTTACCTTTGTCTGACTTATTTCACTTAGGGTAATACCCTTTAGGTACATCTGTGTTTCATAAATGGTAAAACTGCACTTTATTATGACTGAGTAATATTTCATTGTATATATGTATCCCCACGTTTTTATCCAATCATCTACTGATGGGCACTTAGCTTTCTTCCATCTTGGCTATTGTAAATCATGCTGCAGTGAATATAGGGGTGTATGTATATTTTCTAGTTAGTGTTTAGGGTTTCTTCAGACAAAAACCCAGAAGTGGAATTGCTGGGTAACAAGGTAGTTCTATTTTTAATTTTTTGAGGAACTTCCATACTGTTTTCTATAGTGGCTGCACCAATTTGTAATCCCACTAACAGTGCACAAGGGTTCCCTTTCTCCATATCCTCATCAACACATTTTTTCTGATTTACTGATGATAGCCATTCTGACAGGTTTGATGTAATACCACATTGTGGTTTTAATTTGCATTTCTCTAATGATTAATAATATTGAGCATTTCTTATATGTCTATAGTCCATCTATATGTCTTTTTTGGAGAAATGTCTGTTCAGGTCCTCTGCCTATTTTTTAATTGGATTGTTTGGTTTTTTTGGAATTGAGTTGTATAAGTTCTGTATAAATTTTGAATATTAACACCTTATCAGATATATCATTGGCAAATATCTTCTCTCATTCAGTACATTGTCTTTTCGTTTTGTTGATGGCTTCCTTCACTGTGCAAAAACTCTTTAGTGTTATGTACTTCAATTTGTATCTTTTTCCTTTTTTCTTTTTTTCTTTTCCTTGCCTAGAGGATATAGAAGAAAAAAAATATTACTAAGAGCAATATCAGATAGTTTATGGCCTATGTTTTCTTCTAGGAGTTGGAAGGTTTGAGGCCTTACATTGAAATCTTTAATCTATTTTCATGTTTATTCTTATGTATGAAGTAAGAAGGTGTCCAGTGTCATTTTTTTTTTGCATGTATCTGTCCAGTTTTTATACCATTTATTGAATAGACTGTCTTTACTCCATTGTATATTCTTGCCTCCTTTGTCAGATTAAATGACCATATAGGCATAGGTTTATTTCTGGGCCCTATTCTGTTCCATTGATCTTTGTGTCTGTTTTTATGGCGGTAGCATGCTGTTTTGATTACTATGGGCTTATAGTATAGATTGCTATCAAGTAGCATGATATTGCCAACTTTGTTGTTCTTTCTTAAGATTTCTGTGGCTGTTTGGGGTCTTTTATGGTTCTATATATATTTTAGGACTATTTGTTTTAGTTATGTGAAAAATGCTATTGATATTTTGATAAGGATTACATTGAATCTGTAGAATGCTTTGGGTAGTTTGGACATTTTAACAATGTTAATTCTTCCTATCTAAGAGCACAGTATATGTTTCCATTTATTTTTATCTTCTTCAATGTGTTATAATTTTCTAAGAACAGGTATTTTACCTCCTTGGTTAAATTTATTTCTAGGTATTTTTTTTTTTGATGCAATACTAATTGGGATTGTTTTCTTAATTTCTCTTTCTGATAGTTCATTATTGGTGTAGAAAAATGTAACTGATTTCTGAATATTAACTTTGTATCCTGCTATTTTACTGAATTCATTATCAGTTCTAATAGTTTTATGGCGGCATTTTGCAGTTTTCTATATATAGTATCATGTCATCTACAAATAATGACAGTTTTACTTCTTCCTTTCCAATTTGGATGCTTTTTATTTCTTTTTCTTATCTGATTGCTGTGGTTAGGAGTTCCAATACCATGCTGAATAAAAGTGGTAAAAGTGGGCATCCTTGTCTTATTTCTGATCTTAAGGTGAACACTTGTAGCTTCTTCCCATTGAGTATGAAGTTAGCTATGGGTTTATCATAGATGGCCTTTATTATGTTGAGCTATATTCCCTCTATTCCAACTTTGCTGAGTTTTTTCATAAATGAATACTAGATTTTCTCAAATCCTTTTTCTACATCTATTGATATAATCATATGGCTTTTATCTTTCATTTTGTTTATGCAGTGTATCACTTTATTGTTTTGTGGACGTTGAACCAATCTTGCATCCCAGGAATAAATCCCACTTGATCACAATGTTTTATCTTTTCAATGTATTGCTGAATTCATTTTACTAATTGTTTTGTTGAGGATTTTTGCATCTATGTTCATCAGGGATATTGGCTTATGATTTATTTATTTTGGGGTAATGTCTTTGTTTGCTTTTAGAATCAGGGTAATGATGACCTCTTAAAATAATCTTGGGAGCCTTCCCTTCCCTTAAATTTTTTGGAATGCTCTAAGTAGAATAGGTTTTAATTCTTTTGAATGTTTTAATACTTTTGAATTTGGGGTAAAATCCACTTGGGAAGTTATCTGGTCCAGGGCTTTTGTTTTTCTGAGAGTTTTTAAACCACTAATTTAATTGCATCAGTAGTAAGTGGTCAGTTTAGATTTTCTGTTTCTTCTTGATTTAGTCTTGGAAGATTGGATATTTCTAAGAATTTATCCATTTCTTTCAGATAGTTCAATTTGTTTGAATATAATTGAATATAATTACTTATAAACTTTTGTATTTCTGTGGTGTTAGTTGTCACTTCTTTTTTATTTTTGGTTTTATTTATTTGGATCCTCTCTATTTTTTCCTTGAATCTAGTTAAAGGTTTTTCAATTTTGTTTATCTTTTCAAAACACTAGCTCTTTTTGTTTTTTTTGTTTGTTTGTTTTGCTTTTAGTTCCTTTAAGTTTAAGATTAGATTGTTTACATGAGATTTTTCTTGTTTCTTGAGGTAGGCCTGTGTTTATATGAGTTTATCTCTTAGGACCTCTTTATTGTGTCACTTAGATTTTGGGTTGTGTTTTCATTTTCATTTGTTTCAAGGCATCTTTTGATTTCTTTCTTGATCTCATTGTTAACCCATTTATTATTAGGTAGCATATTTTTATGTTTTTCAGATTTTTTTTATAATTGATTTCTAGTTTTATATCATTGTTGTCAGAGATATTTGATATGATTTCAATCTTCTTAAGTTTATTGGGACTTTTTTGTGGACTCACGGGTGGTCTACCTCGGAAAATATTTCATGTGCACTTGAGAAGAATGTATATTCTGTTTCTTTGGGGTGAAATGCTATAAAAATATCAATTAAAGCCATATGATCTAGTGTTTCTTTAAAGCCAGTGTTTCCTTCTCAATTTTCTGTTTGAAAGATCAGTCCATTGGTGTCAATGGCAAAAGCTAAAGTCCCCTGCCATGATTATATTACTTTCTATCTCTCTTTTTTATGTTGGTCAATAGTTGCTTTACATATTTAGGTGCTTATATTTTGGATGCATAGATATTTACTAGGGTTATATCCTCTTGATGAATTGATCCTTTTATTATTATCTAATGTCCTTCATTGTCTCTTGTTATAGCCTTTGTTTGGTTTATTTTGTCTGATATAAGTATTCCTATACCAACTTTTTTTGGTTTCCATTTGTATGAAATATTTTTTTCCATCTTTTTACTTTTGTTCTACGTATGTCTTTCGGTCTGAAGTAGGAGTATTGTAGACAGCACATGTATGAACCTTGTTTTTTATACATTCACCTACCCTATGTATTTTGACTGAAACATTTAATATAATCCATTTACATTTAAAATAATTGTTGATAAATATGTAGTTATTGCCATTTTTTATTCATATTTATGTTTCTTTACCCCCCCCCTCTTCTTCTTAAAGAAGTCCCTTTAACATTTCTTGCAATACTGGCTTGGTGATGATTAATTCCTTTAGTTTTTTCTTGTCTAAGAAGCTGTTTATCTCTGTTTCTATTTTAAATGATAACCTTGCTGGGTAGAATAGTCTTGATTGTAGGTCCTTGCTTTTTATCACTTCAGATATTTCCTGCCAATCCCTTCTGGTCCAGAAAGTTTCTGTTAACAATCAACTGACAGTCTTATGGGAGCTCCCTTTCAGTAACTAGTTGCCTTTCTCTTAATGTTCTTAGGATTCTCTCTTTGTCTTTAACCTTTGCCATTTTAATTATAATGCATGTTGGCGTGGGCCTCTTTATCTTGTTTGGGATTCTCTGCACTTCCTGGACTTGTATGTCTATTTCTTTCTTCAGGTTAAGAAAGTTTGAAGTTATTATTTCTTCTTTCTCTCTCTTCTCTTTCTGATACTCCTATGAAGTAAATATTGTTACACTTGATATTGTCCCAGAGGTCCTTTAAGTTATCCTCACTTTTTTGTTCTCCTTTTTTGTTGTTCCAATTGGGTGTTCGCTCCTACCTTGTTTTCCAAATTACTGATTCACTCTTCCACTTCATCTAATCTGGTGTTGATTCCTTCTGGTGTATTTTTCATTTCAATTTTTATATTATTTATTTCTGACTGGTTCTTTTTTATGGTTTCTATGTCCTTTTTTATGTTTACATTCTCTTTGTTGAAATTCTGACTGAGATCATCTATTCTTTCCCTAAGTTCATTGAGCATCCTTATAACCAATGTTTGAACTCTGTCTCTGGTGGGTTGCTCACCTCCATTTAATTTAGATTTTTTTTTCTGTAGTGTTCATCTGTTCTTTAACTTAAGACATGTTTCTTTGTTTCTTTATTTTGGTTGCCTCTCTGTTCATTTATATGATTAGGTAAACTTCCTATGTCTGTCAGTCTTCACTGGGTGGGCTTATGGGGTTCAGTGGCACAATCTCGCTAATAACCTGCACTGTGTGCTCCTGGAGCATTCTTTGTGTGGGTGTGTGTGCCCTCCTGTTTTAGTTGGGCCTTGATTGCTGTTGGCATGTCAGTGGGTGGGATTGACTTTCATGCTTATGAAGATTGGACATGCCTGCAGTGTATGGGCTGCTGTGTGCTGATCTCATAGAGCAGGTTTCTCCACAGTGGGCTCCTGTGCCTGTCGAGACCACTCTTTGAGTGTGCTGCTTATGGAGCTAACCGGGTAGTATTCTGTTGTGATCTGAAGCTGGCCACTGTGTGTGTTGGTTCTGGGGCCTCTTGGAAGAGGCTTCTGTGCAGGCCAAAATCAGCTGCTGCCTATAATCATCCCAGGGCTACCTGGTAGGAGCTACAAAGCTATCTGCAGTTGGTTTCTGTCTGTGCTGGATCTGGAGATGTGTGGGAGAAGCAACACAAATCTGAGGCCAGCTACCACCAGTCCTAGGTATGGGGTATCTAAGCAAAAGGCTTAGGGTACCCCAAGGTCTGATGTTGCCTGCAGATCTCCCATAGTAGTCAACCACTGAAAGAGCCTCAGGCGCTACTCAAGTTGGGTGAGGCAGGGTCCCAAATATCATCAGAGTGGGGTGAGTGGTGTTCATCAGGTTAATACAGATTCGGGTATGGCACCAGTGCTGAGCCTGGGGCCCCTCCCAAAAGTATCAGAACACACCAAGGCCATTTTCCACCTGCCTCGAGCCCATAGACTCCTGAGAATTATCCAAGAAAAACTGCAATACAGGTTGGAGCCAATTGCCACAACCAAAATTGCCTCCAGCAGTGTATGAGTGGAGGCCCACTGTTTGCTATGAAGGAGCCTCCTGCAGTGGGTGAGGCAGGGCTGGTTTCCAGGCTGCCAAAAGTGTCTTCCATAGTGCATGTGTTGGGTGGAGCAGGGTCCCAGGGAATCACTGTAGTGGAGTGAGTGGAGTTCACTAGGCCAATGCAGACACAGATTTGGCTGTGATGAGGAGGGGGCTCAATACAGAAAAATGGTGCCCACCTGTGGGCTACATAGGAAGGCTCAACACAAGGATCATGGTGGCCTATTCTCTAACCCTTGCCCTGTAGCCATACAACTCAGTCTTTCCCTGTATGTCCCTGGCACCTCTTAAGTCACTGTTCCTCTGCTGGAGTACAGGGTGAGTGCCTGCAAGACCTTGAAGATGTCTGGTTTTCCAGCAGCCTTCTGTCTCATCTGTCTCATCTGGTTTTTACAACTCCTGCCAGAAATTTGGGGAAGTGTTCAGATCAATCCAGACAACAATTATGTGCTCTGTGCACATGTTTAGCTAGAACAGTGATCAGAAGTGACACTTTCTTGCAAAATGGTTAATTTGGATAAGATGAGTGAACATTCCTTTCGTCCATTTAATCCTCTTCAAGCCAAACAAAATAATCAAACACACATGCACACACAGCAGAAGTAATTTTAAATGCCTCAGTTTTTGTGTGTTTTTATGTTTTCAAGGGCGGCTTGAAGAAATCATTGTATTTTAACAGTGATGATGTTAGTTCCTAAGATGCTAAGGTGCCTGAGATCATAACAGTTCTCCCAGTCCTCCCTTTATCCTTCTCCTATCCCTACCTTCCTGTGTTACATCTCAGGCCTCATGTGTGCAGGTCACAGATGTAGGTCAAAGAAGATCACCATTGGGAAATAAGAGAAGTATAAAGGAAATCTTACCATTTCTCAGCTCTTGTGTTTGGAAACACTTTAGACTTCTTCAGTTAAGGGGACATAGGGGTCAGGCTGTGCTCGTTTATTTGAACTTGATTCTGAAAATTGATTTAGATAACAAAAGAAATAGAATTTATTTTAGTAGCTGTGTCTTTTTTAATACACATGAATGCAATACATTTAAAACAAATTAGTATATGTACTAGGCATAGTAGTGTCCCATTGCTCTCTAGTTGAAAATTAAAAACACAACAAACAAAGATTAGCTGGAGAATAAATAAAATTGTGTGGTAATTAACTACTAAGTTGTGAATTAAAGCAATAAATAACCAATAATATCATTTATTTTCTCTTTTATGCAAATATATACTTTTAAAAACATTTCTGTTGGAATAATTATTCTAATCTCAGGTTTGTTACTATCTTCCAAAATGAAAATCATCCAAATTACAATATACAGGATTTAGCTGCAACAGGTATACTACCAAAAAAATAAAATAAAATAACAAATTCAAACCTAAGATGAACATACCTTGCTAAACAGCATTTTTCTTCGTTGTTGGCATTTGGTTGTTGTCATTTTGGCTGATTTGATTTTGGGCAATTGACATTCAACATCTTAAAATTTCTAAATGCTTTTCATAATGTCTGAGTGAAAATAGAAGAAAGAGGTTATTCAAAAATATTCAAATAATGAAAGTAAAAAAATTCTGGAGAAGAAATAAAATCTTTTATAAACCGAAAAGGCAAAAGGCAAAAAGCAAGAAGGTATAAACTAACAAGACAAATGAAGTAGAAGAAAGAAAATAATAACAGGTGTGATGTTGTTACAAAAATATATAAATAAAATCAATGACAGAGGAAAATCAAAAGGAAAGGGAGAAATTCTAGAAAAAGGTATTCTCTGTGTCAAGAGTTGCACAAGAAACAGAAGACACAGGTTCCAGCCTCACCCATTACTAACTGGTTGTGTCACTTTCTACAGGATATTGAAACTCACTGGGTTTCACTTCCAACTCTGTAAAATCACTTTTGCCTCTGAGGTGTAAGATCACTTTGATTTCTCAAATTCTTTGAGAAAAGACATTTTTACATCATCTTTCTTTCTTTGTTATTTTTTACTGCTGAAAAATTAACAATAATGAACTTGCTACTTTGGACTAACTGAAAATAACAAAGAACTAATTTAATATACTGCCTGTTTTACAGGATAAAAACAGTTAACAAGTAGGATGAGTAAATGAGTCCTTGTTTCTCTAGGTCACAATTTCCCCGAGTGTATGTGGCACACTGATACACAGTAGGAATGCCTGATCGTGGACTCGTATCCCAGAAATACTAAATATTTATTTCATGCTCTCTGATTAAAACTGAAGCAAGAAGAAAAAGTGAGATTAATTTGTCTGTAATAACTGAGGATCAAATGCAAATTGAAGGCTATGCTTATATAGGGACAAAAGAAATTATTCAGGGTGTTTCTATGTTCTAGAAATGTATTACTTTTACTTTGCTTTTAAGTATTTCACTTAGTTTTTCCATTTTGAGACTGATTCATGACCAAAATGAGATAATTCATCTAAAGTGCTTATTAGAGGCCCTAGTACATGGTAAGTGTTCAATATATTTTAGCTTATTGCTGTTAACTTGAAAGTGTGTTTGTATTTCACAGCTTTTGCTTTCCATGTAAAAAGATGATTTAGGAAAGGCACATTTATGTATTAATAGGAAAGGTAGAAACCATTAAAATTGGGGAAAGGAAGGAAGGAGACATGGATATATGAATTATTATTGAAAGAAATTTTTTGCTATGATTTGTTCTCCCTCCTCTCTTTGTCATTAATTAGTGTCTACACACACACACACACACACATTAGGAATCCATGTTCACAGCAGGAAGGGGTAATTTTAAAAATTTATGAGCTAGAGTTTGACTTACTACTAAAGGAAATATGTTTTGGGAATACATGCTTCATGTTTTTGTTTAGAAGGGTATTTTCCTCCATTACTTTCAGAGGAAAGTGACAGTGCTTCCTTGTGAACAGAAAGTGCATACCTGATAATATATAGCCTTAAAAATAATAATAGAACACATGAAGTCCCTTCAATGAACGTGAATTTTCCATCACAAAGGAGAAATTGGTGGAGTGAGAATCATACTTGCAAGGAAAATCTCATTCTAACTGGAAAAATAGTCTCATGAGAGTTTAGGATGCTTTGAAAAAAATTAAGTGTCCTGATATTTATTTATGAATTTGAGTCATAAAAAATGAAGATGTGGCAACCACTCAGGTAGGTGAATTTGATTTAAAGTCATTTCTTAAATTAATGGAAAGTTAGAGAACAAAAAGCCACTTCTGCTTTTACAATGGTTCCAATAAGGATTGAACAGCTCGAGCATTTCAGATCTAGGAGCATTGAGAAGCACTCAACACTGTCTCACTGAGAGGCTAGTTTAGAGGAAGATAGACTTTTAAATTCAAAATGCTTAAAATATTAATGCATTAAACAACCAGGAAACTATAGACACACCACGCGCTAATTCTCTATGATACTAAAAGCCAATACATGAAAGAAAGGTAAAGTTCAGTCTTAAAGGAGAATGAGGAAACCCAAAGATGTACTAAACAATGATTGATATAGTTGAGTATAGTTGGTGTGAAAAAACACACATAATACATTTCTTTAAATATTATTATAAAGTTTACTCATTTGGTTCATAGTTGAGAGAGTCTCCTATATGACAGGCACTGTGTTGGATAATAAAAAGCCAATGACTTGAAGTTTCATGTAGCTTGAAGTTTGTGGATTGAAAAAAAAAATTTATTATAGCATTAGTGATGAGTGTTGCACATATCCAAGGTAAGTACAGAGTATAGTGGAAGCACAATGCAGGGAACAGCCCACACTGGGTATGAAAAGGGTAGGTAGAGAAGACATCTCAAGCAGGTGGGATCTGAGATGGGCCTTGAAAGATGAGGAATTTTCTAGGCAGAAAAGAGGGAGGAGAGAAGATGTTCCATACAGAATAAGCAGTGTAAACAAAACAAACAAACAAACAAAAGGCAGAGACTATTTGGGTGAGGTAAAGGGTATGGAGCAAAGGACCTATTTGGGAGCATCGTAAAGAAAACTGATCCAGGAGATGATGTTGCCTGCTTGGCCAGATTGTGGAAGGCTTTGTAGGTCCTGCCAAAGAGTTTGAACTTCATCCTGCAGGCAGTGGGGTTGAGTCAAAGTGAAGGATGCGTGTTTTTGAGAGATTGTACTGGTGACAATGTGGACAACAGAAGACAGGAATTAAGGATAAGGAGGATGGTTGGGAGGACCTTTCAATCATTCAGGTGAGAAATGAAAAATGCTTTGATTAAAGCAATGTCAGGACAGTAGAGATAACAACAAAGTCCATTGAATGACAAGACTTCATATGGAGGGTAAAGCAGAAAGAGCATCAGGGTGACTTTGGTTTCTATCCAGAGGGATGATGCTGCATCATGAAAGGTTGAGGAGGAGAAGCAAATGATTGATTTCAACAGAGTTAAGTAGGGCTTGTAGCACCAGTGGGAAATCTTGGTGATGTTTTGTAGGAAGCCAAGAAGATTCAGACTGGACATACAGATTGGGGGGTCAGTAGCTTATGGATGTTACTTAAAAGTCATGAGGGTGAATGAAATGACCAATGGAGCCTATGTAGGTAAGAGATGAGTAGAAAAGGGCCATGAAGAGAATCCTGGGGAATGCTGGAGATGCTGGCAGAGGAACCAAAGACAAATCAGGCTAGAAGCAGCACTCAGAGAGGTGGGAGGAAAATGAAGAGAGTTTATTTTGACTAAAGCCTCATACAAGAAATTGGATTATGTGCTATTACGTTACTGGTATGTATCCAAACATCAGCATATCTAATGTGTGGTCCCACAAAGTCATAACTAGATACCCTTACTCTTGTAAAATTAACCAAAATTGCAGACACAATAACTATAAGGAAGTAAAATTTATTCTAGAACAAGATGAGCAATTCAAAATCAATGAAATGAAAGCAATACCTGCACGATATTAAATGTTCATTGAATCTAGATCCAGATTGATTTTAAAAATGCAAGCATTAAAGATTAATGAAGGTATAGATGCTTAGTCCAGGTAAATCTGTCAATAAACATGTAAAGGGGTCCAAATTAATAACGTGCCACTTGTTTTTCTTTGCCTCAAATACCACGTGGTGTAGATGTTACTATATCTCTCCCATCCTGCACGACATGTCCATGCACACATGTACATATACCCACAAGGGGTAAAGCAGAGCGTACTACTTTAATCCATTTAATAACATTGAGGTAGGATTCTTTAGTCAAAATATACTCTCTTCATTTTCTTCCCACCTCTCTGAGTGCTGCTTCTAGCCTGATTTGTCTTTGGTTCCTCTGCCAGCATCTCCAACGTTCCCCAGGATTCTCTCTGAGGCCCTTTTCTACTGATCTTTTACCTACACACACTCCATTGGAACATTAGGTTTTATTTAGCCAGTAAAACCTGAATGAGCTCTCTCTTGCTTCTACTTGCAAAGGAAAAACATCGTTGCACCACACTCGCAAACACCATGTGCTTTCTCTATCAGTAAATACATGTCATATGTCAAAATAAACTGGCCAAGAAAATGTAAATAGATGACTCAATATGATCCATTACCAGTCCTGGAAAAAATTCAGAGTATACAACTGAACATAAGTCCTACTGACTGCGAGTCTGGAGCACCAGGTTTTCACATAATGGGTGGTATGTGCTGTAATGAGAAATTGGGGGAAGGAAGGACAGTTGTAACATGGCCCTGTGCCATCACATCCTGTGAACTCAGACTCGCCCTGACATATTAAAATGCCCTACTTTGGGGTCTGTCTCCTCCATCCAGTACTATAAAGCTCCTCAAGAACAAAAACAGCTCCATAATCACCTTTTCACCTCAGTATCTCACATAACTGAAACAACAAATAAATCCATTAGGTTGAATCGACATATAGAACTCATAGAAGTGAATTCTATAAATTGGATAAGGAGAGTACAACATAACCGTTCACCATGCCTGGGAAATGATTAAACTCATCTAGATGAGTGAGGCACTGTGGTTGTCCAAGGAAAGCTCAGAGAAGAAATAAGATGAAACAGTGCCCTATGAGGAGAGATTACTCTCTCTCCAAGCAGAGAAGAGAACGAAGAGTAAGTGTGGTTGGTTAGAAGGGCAGGAGCTCAACTGGGAAGGGGACCCTTGCTTCCGCCATGGTATGCGAGGAAATGCCATTCATTCCACTGACCAAGGACATATTTCGAGGCATGCTTTACATTAAATTCTGGACTTGCCTTTGTGACCTCTCCAGGTATTTTTCGAACATAGCTTCTCTGACTTTATTAGGTCATAGGAAGCTGTCAGCAAATAACATGCCAGGCACATAGTGGATATCATAAAAATTATTGAATAAATATGTTTTAATTTTTCCTCCAAACTAGCAGTTATACACTGTAGGCTATTAACTGTGGCTGAGGACTGGCCACATGTCACTCACGACTGAGCTCAAGCTAAGGCTGTAAAAGTACAACCAATACTGTTTGGAGCAACCACCTCCAACATTTTGATAGTGCCAGACACTGTTCCAGGTTCTTCATATGCATTAACTCATTTAATCCTCACTAATAATTCTATAGATAATTATTATTATTATCCCAGTTTTGTAGAAGATTCTCAAAAAAAAAATCAGGCCATCATGATGGTAGCAATTTAAAAAGGTCCTGATTTTGAGTATACAAGAAAGACTTCATAAGCATGCCCTAAGCGCTATATAACCTTTGGAAACTAACACATTTGATGGAGCAAAGAAAATTACCAACATCTTGTCAAGCTGGTAGCTCCTCACTTCTAAGATTTGGCATCACAGCCTAGGGAGTGCTGAGGTGAATCTAAGACCTAAAGGGATGGAATTAGACCAAGCAAGGGCGAACTGACACAAATAAGCTTAAACTTTGTAAAGTCATGAATTTGCATGTCTTCCTGGGAGAAGTGTCTGTTCAGGTCCTCTGCCCAATTTTTAGTTGAATTGCTTGTTCTTTTGTAGTTTTTGAATTGTAGGAATTCTTTGTATGTATTGGATATTAGAGCCTTAACCAGAGGCGTTGTTTACTAATATATTCTCCCATTCAGATGGTCGCCTCTTTGTCTTATTGACAATTTCTTTTGCTGTGCAGAAACTTTTTAGTTTAATATTGTCTGCCATTCGTAACATAGATGGATTTTGAGATAATCGTGCTAAGCAAAATAAGTCAGACCGAAAAAGGTGAAAAACACATGATTTCACTCACATGCGGGATATAAATCTAAAAGCAACAAACAAACATGACAAATAAGCCAATGAGTCAATGAGTTTTTTTTATGTCTGGAAAATAGCAAGATTCATTAATCAATTACAGCTTTACTGATCTAATTACTAACATCAAGTAATACATGAAAGGGTAAGGGGATTCCCCCAGCCTGGTAATTAACCAAATTTTAATTGTCTAGAAAAAAGACGCTACAGAGCGAAGGGAAGATGAGGTTTTAACCTTCCAAGTTAGACGGAGACTGCAAATCTTCTGAAACTCTAAGCAATGGTTTATGTGCACGTATTTTTGGATTTTTTTTTAAATAGAAAGAGTATCTTTAGCTTTTGTTTAATTGCTGAAGCAGTCAGGAAGCCAGAAAAGAACAGGAATCAGAGGTATGGAGATGTTAGTATTAAGAAAATTAGCATAATTTATTTGCTAAATTTTCCACACCGAGTTGAAAGGATATCAAAAAGCATTTTCACCAGAGAGAAGTTTAACTGATCATTACTATTTGTATTCTTTCTTAGAAGATATACATTTA
The DNA here is from genome assembly GCA_030015415.1 of Cynopterus sphinx. Taxonomy (NCBI): domain Eukaryota; kingdom Metazoa; phylum Chordata; class Mammalia; order Chiroptera; family Pteropodidae; genus Cynopterus; species Cynopterus sphinx. The sequence goes on from CM057380.1 coordinate 20,470,316, forward strand.
TATTTTAGTGGGATGCATCATAACTAGATTTGAGCCTGGCCCTAGTGTCAGATCCTCAGGTCCAAATCCCAGACCTCCTTCTTTCTAGCTTTGTAAACTGTGTGAAGTTACTTTATGCCTCACTTACTCCGTCTTTTCAACAGCGAAATGAATAATAAAACAATAGCATCTACCTCCCACTGCTGTTGAGAAGATTCAATTACATTGTTTTAAAAGCCTTTATCAGAGCACCTGGCATTTAAGAAATGTAAGCTATTGTGGTTACGATTGTATAGTTGTGATTAAATGTTACATTTAAAAAATAATAATAATTTTTCCCAATTTGCAAAGTCTTTTTCAGAGATTGATGGCTCAGCTGTCAGTCATGGAGAACCCAGTCCCCAATATATTTACTTTATTGTCCTTTTGATTATTTTGTTAAATACCAAGAAATCTATCATTCGTAAGCTGCTTTTGTTTTCCAGTTATGACATGTTGCCAGGTTTTTGCCAAATTTCCTCAGATATGAATTATAACTTAATAAGTAAAACTTGAAACTCTTGGCACCTACACTTGGCAAAATAGAACTTCCTATTCTTAAGACAAAAGGCTCAAAGAGTTCTTTCGAGCTTTTACAAAACAAAATGTGTATGAGTAAGGAATTAAGTAAACCAAAAATAAATAATTACCTTTCTGTCAGAATCTTTGTTTTTGATTAGAGGAGCATTGAGTTAGTTCTCTGAATTTTTAATGATGAGATCTGTCGAGAAAAAAAAAAATTAACATTTACCCAAAATTGGTTTGTCTTAGAATTTACATCCAGAAAATGAGAAGAGTTACTAATGTATTGGGTTCACTCTTACTGAGGAACGCACAAGCTGCTTGCCTTAAGATTGTTGTCTACAAAAGCACAGAAAGGATCATGTGAAGATGGAAGCAGAGAGATTAGAGTTATTAAAATGAAATTATTGTGTAATATTTGGTGAAACTTACTTGTTTTTATACTGTCGGTAACTAAGCCTCCCAAATGTTTACACTCTTGTAGTTTGTGAAAATGCCTTTGTATTTGGAGGTTAAACTGAGGACATGTAGATCAGAAATCACAATCATTGTAACATCACAGGCTTCTTTTATTTTTCCAAGCCTCGGTAATAAGTGCAAAATTATACTTATCTTATTAAGCACAGTAAACTGAGAGGACAATGAATTCTCAAAAAGCTGATTTTAGCTCTGTTCTCCATAAATAAATAGCTTTAGCTTTTGATCATTTCTGGCATGAAATATTTTAGATTACCTCACATAAGCTTCAGAGATCCATAAGGCTAGAAGAATTCACGGCATGTAAACCTTTAGTCTATCTCCCAGTTCCTAGGCTAAAAAACTGTCTTAGCTACTCAAAATTACCAGTATTCTCCCCAAAATATAATTTTTGGGAGTTTGTTTAATAATACATCCAAGGAAATAAAATATACTCAGATATATCATATTCCCTTTTATCTTGCCATCTATGAACTATCATCATTTAACTGTCTTAAAAATCCTTAAGTGAATCTCTAATAATTTTTCCACACTTTCTATTACAAATGTCGAATTATTCATTGTGCTGAGTGGAATTATCTTGTTTACACAGGCACATTTCTGCGCATGAATGATCTATTATAAAAATACTCCTTTCTACCCATGGCAATTAATGATTCCAACAGTCCAGGAGTGATCTGTTGCTCCATTTACAGAGTTAGACGAGACTAACATTTCTAATTAATAGTGCAAACCTCCTTTTTAGCCCACTTTAAATGTAACTTGAACTAGCACTTATTAAATGCCTACTATGTGTTAGGCACCCTATTTTCTGTTTTCACACACACACACACAAATATATATAAACTGCTTTGAATGAGATTGCTTTAAATAATAAGCCTATATACTACATCTTTATGAATGACATCGATGCACAGTAAGGAAAGTATAGGCTTATGTGAAAACTTGCATGAAATATTCAGATATGCTTCTGATTTAGAATTTTGACATAAAAAGATATAAGAATATGTTCATAAATGTTCACTGTGATCAATATTAATTAATGTTCACCAAAAAAAAAATTTGTAAAGCAGCTTGCAAAATTCTCCAATAAAGAAATCAGGTAGAGGTTAAATGAGTAATACCTGAAGACCAAAATCCAAAATATGAAAATAAGATTGGCTATGACCAAAACACAGAAGGTTGAATGAAGTATGTCCATAATTGAGAAGACCAGTTAGAAAAATCCTCTTTATTTGGATTTTTCAGACTATGAAAAAATAAATATATAGGGAAAATGTGGTAATTATACAGAAACCTTAGAACCAAGCCCATACATTAGAAATCACCAGACCTTCCCACATATAATAATAAATTTTAAAATCACAAAAATTTTAAATATAAATGTCCTCATTTACTAAACCATGTAGGTGAAAAGTAAAAAAGTCAAGTGGTTTTTCAGGTGTTCTCTACTTGACAGTCACTAGACTTCTATTATCTCATCTGCAGAATGCCCACACCTGTGGTCCATCCTGACATCACTCCAGAACTAATCCAAAAACCTGCTCCACGTTACTGCTTGAACAGCCTAAACTTCAAGCTCAATATGCACCAGATTGACTATATTTCATCTCTTGCACACATATTCCTTCTCATGTATGTTCTAATTTGGTTTATGGGACCACAAAAAATCATCAATATTCACATTCAAATTAGATTCTAAATAGTACTAATAATTCTAGAACTGGCAGATCTCGAATACATACGTGCTCCTATAACCCTAATTCCAGCCCTACTTATCTTCCCTTGCTTTTACTACTCAGTGGCTACTTACTTCACTGTCTAATGAATAGTGGTTTTATAAGCCAATCTCTCCTTACATTCTGGAGTGAGCACACCACTCTCCTTCCCAATGTTAAAGCAAATACCCCTGCTGTATCCCAGTCGCATGGTTTCAGTGAGACCACATGCTCTAATAAAGTTTGCCCTCCCCAGTCTCCTACTTCAAATTTTAGTTGTATTTTTTTTCTGTTTGCATTTTGCAACCAAAATAGTTAAGTAGCCTAAACTCCAGTTTTAAGCTCAACTCAATGCCATCTTGTCCAAAAGGGGTCCCTGAATCTCCCAGTTAGGGGCCAGTAATCTGCTCAAGTGTAATAGTTTACTTACATCTCATGGCACTCTCCAATTTTTTTCTAGTTTTTATCATACTATTAGTATGTGTGTATAACTTTCTCCCCTCCTAAGCTCTTTGGCATTACGACCTTGTCTATAATAAACACCCAATAAATATTTCTTAAATAAGTGAAAGATTGGCTGCATGAGGAAAATAATTTCTGCAAAGGATTCTCTAAGGCTTTTTGTTTTTCAACCAGATGTTTGGCAACACGGAGACACTTCCGAAAAGGAAGTAAATTGGTCATAAACGATGTTTTCTCTCAGCTTCCATTCAAATCACTGTGAACCAGTCATATCACCACAATGTTCTAGCTGCGTGTTTGTACTTCCTCAGCTTTCACAGCCAAACACCTGCAGTTAACCAAGCACACATACCAAAGTATTTTTAACACGACTCCAATTGATCTGGGGAGTTGACGACTTCTCACCAGCAGCTGAATACCAAACTAAATGTCAATATTTTCACAGACTCCTTTAATAACATGGGAAAGCTTACGATTTCTCTTCTCTCATTAAGCAGTACACTGGCCTGAGTAAGCCTGGCCATATCTCTTCCTCTGGGCTAATGACATGGCATCTCTAGCGTGGATACGCTGAAAGGATCAGAAGTCCTAGCTTTTATTTTCAGACACATTAAGTTTTTTGACCTATTATTGTGCCAGACAACCAGACTGAAAGAAAATGAGACTGATCCTTAGTTACTATAGTCTCACATATCCTTCTTCCGTTTCAACCAATGGATTTCAGCTGAAAATGCCACTAAAATTCTTTTTCCCTTTAGAGTGGCAGCAATACCAGCTGTACTTTCACTTTTAAACTAGGCTCCATGGCTTTCAAAATTCAGGTCAATTTATTCTGTGCTCAAGGCATCAAAAATGTTTCCTCATATAACTTTTCGTTTTAGAAGTAGCTGGCTTTATACTCTTCAAGTTTACCTCTGTAAAATCAATAATACATGGCCAAGTTTATATCCTGTTAACTAACACTATTTTATAAGGTTTGTAATTATTTTTTTTTGGTGAGCAGACAGAATAATAATTCAGAATTTTAATCCCTTATAAAAACAACAGTAAGGAGTTTATTATTGATATTATACCTAGTAAATTAATGAATACATTTAAAATGTAGTGGGATTATTAATGACCACATAGTAAAAAGAAAAAGATTATTTTGATCTGGAAATATATATATATATTTCTCTACTGAACAGAACTCAAAACCATATAACATATGGGTTATATCTAAGAGGTTTGCATATAATCATAATCAACATCAAAATCTAACTTCAAAAGCATTAAATGCCTAACAAATATATAACATCTCAGTAAGTTTTAAGAAGCATCATACGGTTGACTTTTTTCCAGAGGCTAGTTGCATATTTTGGGAGTTGTGTAAAAATAGCCATCATTGTGTAGTCTTCAGCAATTTCCTTTAGATCTATTTCCTTGGGTTGCCCTTAAAATCAAAGGTGGGTACACTGTATAGAAAACATTCTATGTTACTTGATCTAAGTATCATACATTAACTTGTTTCTAAGTCTACACCTACTTAAAGTTGTTGCTTATATGGTGTGCTGTGGAAGCTCTCATATCCCCAATCTATGTTGTACCAGCCTGATAATGAAATTCTAAATTCCTGCCAGTACTATTATTATAATTATTTAAGTTTTTTTTTAATAGCATGGGTAAATTTGACAAACTGAGAGAAAAATAAGAAATACCAGAAACTTAGAATTCATGTGTAGGAGATCTTCAAGCTATCTGAATGGCAAATCTCCCTCTAATCTTCCACTCAGGAGATTGCATTAAATCTTGCTGTTACCCTCTATTTCTGAGTTTTTCTAGAAGACACAAATTTCTACTTTTCTGTAATGTTGACATTGTAAGCAGAAAAAAGATCCTCAGAAAAAGTTGGAGAGGTATTCAGAATACTGTGAATGCTTCTAACAGAAAACAGTTATTTTGCCTAAAAATCTTTTAAATTTCCTCCTGGGATCCTACACAGTGCACGCAGGTTTAGTTTCTGAGGGACTGGCACTTTCAAGGTACTTTTGATTATCCTCACATGCAACATTGTGCTGCTGCAGGCTGAAATTAGGCAGGCGGATGAAAGCCAGAACTCCTTGAATCCTGCACAAAAATAAGACAAAAATTGGTAGTCAAGCTGTCACTACAATCCAGATTCACAGCATTTAATTTAATATACATTTATGGAAAAAATTAGGATGTTTAATACACTCAACATGACCTCAAGGACTTTCACACATTGAGATAAAGCAGAATCTCACAAAAACGTGGACGCTACATCTTTTAATTTTTGCCTGCAGGGGAAAGAAGCTAGGAAATGAATTATTGATTATACTTAAGATGGGGGAATAAGTCTTCATAGCCTCGAAAGAAAATATAAAAGACCCAGCAAATAATAATAATAATAATAATAATAATAATAATAATGATAATAATAATAATAATAATTTTTGAGGTTACAAAGTGCAATAATTTAAGACCTTTAAGTGTTCTTAACAAATTGAGTTATTACTATTTATTAATAACTAATAAGTAAAACCATGATATTTTTCTTCTCCTGTGGGAACTTGAAAATTCAGGTTATACATATTGGGTAACTAATCCATGTCACGCACTATGCTACCAATTAAACATACATCTTTTTTGCTTAGAGGAGAGCTACAATTGACTTTTTGTGTGTGTCACTTGCCATTGAGTTAGCCTGGTGACCCTATGAATGAATGATGTCCACAATATCTTGTCCTTAACAGCTGTGCTCAGCTCTTATAGACTCAGGCCTATGGCTTCTATGGAATCATTCCATCTAGTAGGTCTTCCTCATTTCCTGCTGCCTTCAATTTTTCCCAGCATCATTGTCTTTTCCAAAGAACCTGCCTTCTCGTGATATGCTCAAAGTAGGACAGTTTCAGTTTTATCATTTTTGTCTTTAGCAATGTTTCAGGTTTAATTTGCTCTAGGACCTACTTGGTCATCTTTCTAAATATGGATAGGAAAACTAGAACTTGTTTTAATTCCTTTAGATTCCTCATGAGGTAATTTCTAGCTTTACCTGAAATAAATTCCTAGAACATTAAACACACTCATCTTCAAACCCAAAGGTACATGCTGATGAATTCTGAACTAGCTGCTGAGACTCACCTCATTTTCAGTGCTGGTCAGAGACATGTTGGAGGTAAGGCAAAAAAAGTGTGTGTGTGTGTGTGTGTGTGTGTGTGTGTGTGTGTACATATATATCAAAATATCCTCCTAAATTAGAACCAAGTTGGAAAAGTTAATACAAGTTCTACAGAAAAGCACCATTCACACACCACTGTCAACCTTCTCTAACCACCTACCCAGGAACTGCGAGCTGATTGGAAATGAACATTCCAGTTGTATAACAAACGAGCAACAGCCAATCTCTGTCAGAAAGCTATATTCTGTTTACCATAGGTTCAGGGGTCGATTCTTATTTATTTTTAAAATATAGCATTAAAATATTATTTTAATTACTGAGGTTTTTTTGGTACACCCTTAAATTTTGTTGTAAGGCCAATGACACTAATCCCAGGCCAGCCCTGTCCATTATCATAATTTATCTAAGGTTGACTTCAGTTTCATAGTTTCTTTCCTGTCCAGGCTGTTCATTGAACCAACCCTGGTACCTTTCTTGGGGAATTAGCAGGTTATTAAAATGTTGGACAATAGATGGAAAAGGACTTTGAAAAATGAACAAAAAAATATAAAATAAAACAGCAAAAAAAGCAATGTACTGCTATTTAAGATTTAACTGTATTTCTCTAACAGTTTTATATTTGTGGAATTTAAATTGTTTAATCTTATTTTAATCAACATTTAAGAGTTTGCTATTTAGTGGTGGTATAATTTGTTCATATGTTGAGAGATACTTTTATAAACATTATTTTGTTTAACCCCAGATGTTTATATTAGGTTCTCAGTGTATACATAAAGGGAATAACATTTTTTTAAAAGATTGAAACTTAAATATTAGGAAAGTAACAATTTTTTTTTGTCTAACATTTTATCACTGTACATGTGGAGCCCATGAGTAAAACAGAGAGCCTGGTTAACCTCACTTCTAGATCATTCCAAGTGGAAAATACCATCTCTTGATTAAATAAACACATTTTACCAACTAAGTGGCCTGGATCAATTATGCAATTTAGTAAAATATTTCAGTAACTATTCCTTAAAAAAAAATTTAAATGACTGATGATTATTTATTTACATAACAGGCTCACTCAAAGACAGAAAAACATGTTTTTTCAGTGTGTTTATAGACCTAAATCTCAGAGTGAAAGAACCCCCATAATAAACCAATTGACTTAATACATTCCTCTAATTTAAAGAGCAGAGCAGACATGTGAAGCTGCATAAAGCATGACCTGAGTACGTATGCACATGGATAAATGACCTCAGAATATTCATTTCATGCATTCATTTTCTACAGCTGACAAAAATAATGTCCTGGAATCATAATTTGGGTCTCATTTGTCAGACACCATTAACACTGTCTCCAATAAAGAATTCCAAGACTTTTTTTTTTTTAAAAAAACCAATAGTCTATGTTTTTTTTAGCTTCTATATTTCCTTTTGTAATCTGAAGTATCATTGCATTTATATACTACATCTTGCTAGTCTTCATTAAGAGGCGAATTATTGCTTCTGCTTTGTCCCAGATGCACAGTAGACTCTGTCCTTCATTGCAGTAATTAATTCTGATCTTCAATATTTAGCTTTCTCCTTTTTTTCCCCTTTTTTGCTTCCAAAGAGAGTAGATTCTTCTTTCCACCTTAACATACTAAGTGAATCACTTTTAATTTTGTATCTCCAAGAAAACATTTCCGAATGTCATTATAACTTTGTTTTCTGATGCATTAACTCATCATGGTTTCAGAATCACACGTCATCTGAACCCCAAGTCCAACACAGACAAGCCAAGTGACCCTAGTTTAGGCAAATGTTATCAGCCCTCTGATCTTTTTGACCAGCTTCCTGTGAATAGTAGTGCCTATTTCAAAGCAGAATTATAAGGATTAAAGCACTAACATGTCTAAGGTGCCTACTTATTACCAGCAATTTCAAACAATTCAGCTCAACAGATGCTGCCTTCCATTCTTTCTATGGGAAGAGGCTGACCAGGTAGGGACTATGAGGCAATTGATATGCCTGAGAAGAAATGCAATGTATTACATTCAAAGTCCATAGAAAACAAGGTGGACAATAAGTGTAGGATACTTATTGGCCATCTAAGATGGTTAATTTTTTTCTGACTTTTTGGCTTTTGCTAGTTTCAGTAGAAATTCAACAAAAGCTGGCTCTGCCTTATCTTTTACAGACCATTCTTAGAGAGATATAATATAATTTTTTTTTGGTCACTTTTCAGTTCTCTAAGGGTTATATTTACTGAAGCATGTGATTGTTTTTTTTCTCTTTTCCCCCTTAAGAAAGCCCAGGATGGAATCTTAATTTCTTAAACACTGAGAGTTTTGTTAAATTCCTATCACAAGTTTTCATCACCCATGATAAGAAAAGACTTTCAGAAAAGACCAGAGACCACAGGACTCCCCTGGTCACAGGCATTACTGTTTCTGAAAGGCAACTAAATAAAAACTGCTAAGTCGCTAACTTCAAACATTGCCTTGGTTTCTTCATCAAAGAGTATATATAACTATCTGAAAAAGTTTTATTTTTTTTATTCCAACTTCTAGACCGATTTTTTTTTTTTCTTTAACAAAAGCAAACTTCCTTTTCCTTTACTCATTCTCAGTGGGGAAAATCCTCATTCTGTTCCTAAAATCCATCAGTTCTCTGCCTGAGGGCAAAGTGCCATTTAACATTAATGGCAGCTCCAAATCTGGCCCAGAAATGTGGGGATAAGACAGCAATGAGACTGTCAACCAGGCCTTGAAAGTTAATGTTCATAACCTTGGATATCCTTCCCGTAATGTTTAAGTTGAAAAATACAAATATATCAGCATCTTAGCAAAACTCTTGTTATTTTTGCTAGTTTTATTATTTATTTGGAAAAAATAGTGGACGAAATGGGGCAGAAGACTGTTGAAACTTCAACTAGAGTGACAGATCCATTCTGTTTTTCTCTAAAGGACTTGATCTAATATTTCCCACATGTTTTGTTTCCACAAATTTTTCAATCCTTTCTCAACAGGCTTAACCACTGTGTATATCATTTTTGCCAACCTAATACATTATTATGATACTGATCAGATTTTCTGAATTAAAGCAAAATTGGCACAGACTATGATTAAAACTAGTAAGTTACATCAATTTTTATACATGTCCTTTAGTCACAGGTCATTTTGGTTAAATCCCTGTTCTTGTATTTAAAACTCAGGAGTGAAGATCATTAATTGTTTAATTATCAAAGATTTGTGCCTACATCAGTTATATTTATTTAAACCTTAACTGTGAAAATTTGGGGAGATTATTACAATTCCCCTTCAACATCTCAAAATGAAAATTGTGGCAATCTAGCAGTTATTTCAAGCTACCAAAATATTAATAATAGATACTTTCAGGTCAGTATGAATGATTTTCCTTTTCTCTCTTTCTTTACACTTTTTTTTCTGTATTTTCTAAATTTTATACTATAAGCGTGAGATGTTTTAGTAATAAATTTAAAATATTTTAATCAAATGATGTATAAGATAACTTTTATCAAGGTGAAGTTTCTCACAGTTTGTGGAACAGATTAATTTTGTACAAGATTCTGAACAGAAGTAGTGTTGTCACGGGGCAGAAAGAAGAGATGGACAATGATCAGAGACCAATGATAGATAAGGATTATTTCACAGGCAATACCACCTGTTTGCTTAGAATGTGCTTATAACATATGGAAATTTGTATTCACTATAATTTTCCCAGCAAGAATAATGCAAAAGCAAATTTATATTTTATAGCGATGATTCCTACAGCAAATCTGCACAATTAATGATACTTTGTTAATATGTTCTTTTTGATTGACTGCTGGTTACTGCTCTGTCCAGTTCATTGGCTTTCAAACTACTTTGTTCATAACCCACTGTAAGAAACATATTTTATATGATAACTCAGTACACACATCCATACACATGTACACACACATTCACATCATATTCCTAGACCTACTTTGATACCTGTATCTATATCAGTGCTTGTATCTGTATTTATATAAAAGAAAATCGTTGTGCTATAACACCTACCTTCACAACTCTGTTGTGTTGTGTTGTGTTGTGTTGTGTTGTGTTGTGTTGTATTCTAATCTATTCTATTCTATTTAAAAAGGGATACTGAACATGACTTACTAAATTAAGTCTATGATGTACTCATTAACGGTGGTTCATGTTTTAAAAACACTATGTGACAAAGTCCCCCCTGCTTTAAAGCAGAGGTATAGCAAATATATCATTGTAGGCTTAAGATAAAAATATCCAGGCCCAAGGAAATATAAAATACAAAATAATGTTCTAGAAACAGAATAAGCAGAAGTTATTTAGAAAATTTTTGATGGAGGCAAGAGAAAACTGAAGATGACTTCCTGAAGGATCCGAAGCCAGTTGCTCTGTGGATAATATTGGAAACACCAGAAATGGGTACTGATCAGTGGGTATGACATGGCCTTTCACATTTTGCTAGAGACTGAAATTTTTTATCCATTTCAAAATGATCAAACTTCTCAGTTTGCCTTTTTGCCTGTTTTATTTTTTATGACTTTCATGTCTTTCATCTTCCATTAATTTATAACCATTACACAGGGAGTTACTCTGATTTCTACTTCCTTCTTCTTTTGCCACAGTCGTGAGTATGGTATTCTGCAAAGGCGTACGTACCAGACATATTTAAAAATGAACTGATTTACTGAAATATGCTTCTTAAAAAGTAGCAGGTGTGCAATTCTCTCCTCCTTATTCTCCAGCTCTCGGCACCAAAAGGTATAGTCTCTACTTGAAAGAGAGAGAAGGGTTTGATCTAAGACAAAACTTAATTCAAATCCTAGCTCCTGACACTGAATAGTCTTATAACCTTTGAGAATAACGCAGCTTTTTGATTAGTCAGAATATTTTCAGTGGCAAGTGACAGAATGCCAAATCAACCTGGTTTGAGCAAAAGGGGACATTGTCAGCTCACATGACTGAGTCATTATTTTGTCAATATTGACTCCAGGAATCTATGGCTCTTTGTATTGGTCTTCTCTTCCTCTCTGTTGGCTTTATTCTCAATCTCACAATATCTCTCTTGTGGTAGAAAAAAAGATCTCTAATAACTTCAAACTTACATTCTAAAGCTTAACCAAGGGAAGAAGAATTGCTTTCCCAGTTATTCCAGAAAAAAAATGACCCGAGGCTAATACTGATTAGTTCTGATTTGCCAGAGTTTGGTCATATGTACATTTCTGAATCAGTCTCTGTAGCAAAGGGGATGCACTATTCTCATTTGCTAAGCCTGGAATAGGAACCCACCCCTAGAGCCAGGAGGAACATAACTGTCTGAACCAAATGAATGAAAAGTAAGAGTTCCCCAAATTAGGAAATTGGGAAAATTAGCATATACGTATAGGAGAAGAGACAAAAATAACAGATGTCTACTTTATGTCTTCATGTCTTAAGGCCTTAGTTCCCATATATCTAATATCTGAATGCTATTGCTTAAGATTAGAGTGAGGATTAGAAAGAGCAAGCAGCCAAAGACCATGACAAGGAATAGATAATGAGAGAACAAGTGACAAATGACAAAGCAAATGGGGTAAAATAGTAATAGGTAAATCTATGTAAAAAGGACACACTAGTGCTCCTCTTATTTTTATTTTTTCAACTTTTTAAAGTTGAAATCATTTCAGTATAAAGAGTTTTTCTTTTCTTTTCTTTTCTTTTCTTTCTTTCTTTCTTTCTTTCTTTCTTTCTTTCTTTCTTTCTTTTTTTAAATAAGTTCTCAATATCTATTATAAATACTTTTCTCAAGCCAGGCCCAACAATATCCGTGGTTACAAAATCTTTATTATGATGGGATTGTTTCTGGTTTTCCTAAGTCTGTTAGAATCTTACACTGTTAAAAAAGGCAATTCAATACAGATACTGGGTGCCCATGTGTTTAGACAAGTAATTTTTTAAAATTCACTAATGCACAGTGAAGCTAGAGAAATCATTACATTCATAATTTGTGATCAAGCATCATAAATATTATAAAATAACAATCTGGAAAAATTCTACTGATCACCAGAGATTCTCGAGCTCCCTTGGAAAATAATCTTATTTTAGATGTCAGAATCTTAGTATTGGGTGGAGAAACCTAATTAACTACTCAGTGATAGAGTAAGTGAGAAATAAAGACCAAAGGGCTATTTTAAGGATAAAGGAGCAGGGGTTTGCCATTCTTTCTCAAGACAGAAAAATGAGGAATAGAGAATGTCTAGGAACAATCAGAACTCACTTAGAAACTTTTAAACATCGTTTATATTTAGAAGAAATAAAATGTTTTATGAGTCATAAAAAGATGAATGTAATACAGTCTGAAATTTTCATTTGCCTGTGTAGTCAAAAAAATCATAATGTGTCATATAATCAGATCTGAGTTCAAAAGATGTGAGCAGCTCTGGAATTCCCCTTCATGCTGAGAAATTTATGACTGAATCCTCCCAACTGAGAGAGGCAGGCTATCCAAATCTTGAAATCATCAGATTCACCAGCCTTTACTGAGGAGTCTGTTTTCTCATAGCTGAAAGCCAAACCACCATTATGGGCCCTGGAAATTGTGGCAATTTGAGCAATTTGCATAAAAGTGGGACTCAGTATTCAATGTTTGTGTACTCGAGATTTACTAGCCTAAAAAAATTTGTCAGTCACTTTTTACACTATTTAGCTCAAATGGGCATGAAGAAACAACAACAACAAAAAAATAGAACAGTGAAAGGAAAAGCGTAAGCACTAGTGTTAAAACTGACCTATTTGTTATTCACTTGGGCCAAACTGACTGAAAGTTAAGGTTTCTGAAAGGAAAATAAGAACCTATGTGTTTGAATATCATAAATATTTAGACCAGAAGAGAACCATTAGCTTAGACTGATTTAGCTCTTGTTGTATAAGTGAGAAAATTGAGGCTTAAAGATGTCCAATAATGTGGCTAACATAGTGCCTAAAAAGGAAGACTCTAAAGTAAGAAACTCACTTTTTTGCATTATAAAGAAAAATAAAACTTTGCTTATGAAAATGCATAATGTGGCATAGATGCGCAGATAAAAAACAAATGAACCCTCAGATGATCACAGAGCCAAAAAATGTTAATTGCTTAAGAATTCTATGACTTACCCATTAATTTACCTTATTTAGAACTACATATCAGGAATGGGTTTGTGAGTTTTTATTTCCAAATTCCTCTTGAACAAAGACCAGGGACGTATGAGAGGAGTTTGGTAGCTAATGGAGGTTAATCCTCCTTGGAGAAAACCCAAAGTAAGGTTTCCCTTTTAAGTTCCAGAACCTAGACATTGATGGAAAGCAGAGTTTGCCACCTCCAAAATATGTCTTTTGGGGATATTGATTATTTTTAGTTGGTTATTTAAAAAAAATGCAAAAGACCCTTTTTAACCTCCCACAGTGCCTTATACAGTCAGTTCTCAATAAATGTTTGACTCAAAACCATGAAATCCTATAAAAATGTTTCAGTGAAAATCAAAATGATATTCTTTTCCTAATACTTTTTTACAACCTTCTAAGATTTGTTGTATTGTACTGAATAAGCCAATGTAGATAGAAAAAATATATATTTAAATCCTGCCAAACTTGGGAATTTTTAACTCCTTTTCACTTTTGCCATGAAGTAAGGTTACCATCGCTGAGAGCTGGAGATCCGAGTTCTTCCTCAGTCAGATCTAAAAAATAACACAGTTCTGCCTTTCTTTGAGTGCCAGAGCCATAACAGGAAAGGCTAGAGAAAATTCTCAGGAAGAAATACTAATTTGACCCCTCTCCACACTACGTCAACAACTCTGCAGCTCTGTGTTTTTAAATTCTGACACCAAGTTATGATCAGAGTCAAGGAGGTCTTTTGAGTTACAAACAGGACTTAAGTTGTTTACTGGGCCTATGTAAGATTTGAAGAATTATGACAGAGCATTTTTTTTTTTTTTGCACACAACCTTCTTACTCTTTGCTTCTGAGCCTAAAATAATATATATTTTTTTCTTTATTACCAAAGTTGAATCATTGGGAAAACTATGTATTTATAAAAATTTATATTTAAAAAAAACCCTGAAAGGTAGAATATTGCCAACAGTCTGCCACTTTAGGATCATGCAAATAGATTAGAATAATATGCTGAACCCACGCAACAAGTGCCTAGACATCTGGATGTTATAAGCATTAACCACTAAGTACCAGGATACCCAAAAGAAGTTATAGATAACTTGAAACAAGCTTAAGTGTGAATAAAGTCAGTCACAAAATTTTGTCAAGTGGGACAAATGACGTGATAGTACATGTCAATGACAGGATCAAATGGATGAACAACCATCAGAGGACGTGCATTTGAGTTGCTTTTTGGTTACCAGCTGGAAAAATCATTTACTCTTTAAGTTTTGGTTTCTTCATCTCTAAAAAGAGAATATTAATTTTATGGGGTTCTTGTGAAGATTAAATTGAGTAATATAAATGACAGCATTTTCCACTCTAAGAGGTTCTACAGCAAATGATAATAAACAAAAAGCAGGGAGAAAAATCACTTTAAAAGCAAAGATGTCTTCATGAATAGGGCAAAGGATTCAAACCACACCAAAGTTTTTAGAGAACTCTGCCATCTTTGCTGAGAATCTTCTTTGTGACTTTTCCAAAGTGGTGTTTTTTCTGACTACTCTGCTCTTTTTTTGTTTATATTCTCACCACTTCTAGGTGAGGGTTAGAAGCCCATGCACAGGAAAGGAGAACGCTGGGTGAGGGAACTTGGAGGGAGAGCTGTGGTTTCACTTTCATGTCAGAACTGGGAGGGTCCCAAGAAAAATGCTCTCTGAATATGACAGTCTCAATTCCTGGAAGGAAGGAGAGAAACAGAACTAGGGCTCTGGGCTCCTGGTGAAATAATAACCAGCAATGGCTTTGCAGCTTCTTAACCATCTCCTGACTCTACCCATGTTCGCCTGCTCCAGAACCTTCTTCAAGTGCCATCTTGGATTCCCTTCTCAGGCAGGTGGTAGTGAAAAGGCTGATGAGTTTATTATTGAGAAGTTGTGTAGGGGCAGGCCAAGTAAGCTTCACCTCTTCTTTCTAGGTCCAACAGCAGAAATCTAGCCCCTTTCACTCTTCAAGAATGCTTTCTGTAGAAATTGCAGAGTTCCCAATTGTCTCAGATGATGTCAGTGATCATTCTCAAGCCTTTAACTATAAATTCTGATGGCCTCTTCTTCACATCTCTCTTCCTCAGTCCTTCATGACTTCTCTCATTCCCCTTACATCTACTTCTAGGTCTGTAAAAATGTACATGTAGTGTGCTGATTTTTATCAGGCCTAATAGCCTCATAAAAAAATAAAGAAAGAAAGAATAAACTAGAATAATATTTGTATATATCATAAAGAACACTTGTAATTTTTCCATTTGCTCTGCTCAATTACTAAAATTTTAAAGTCTAAAGATTGTCAACCAGTCTGTTAGTTTTTCAACAATCACGTAACAAATGTTCACAGAGAACAAAGCATTTGACTAAGGAAGATTATTAAAAACAGGCAGTGCCCTCTCCCTCAAATATTTAAAAATTCCCTAAAGGGCTTACAATAATTAAAATTTCCACTAGATTTTATTTTTAAAGGGCATTTTATAAAACTACCAGGCAAATCATGTCAATTAAAAATATTTTTTTCATTGAGATTACAAATTAATAAGTTCAGTGCAAAAAAATAAAATTTGTTTATATACAGATATAGAGACCACCCTTAGTCTTACCTCCAAGTGTTAACTGCTAAAATTAATTTGATCTATTTCTTTCCTTCTATGTATATTATTTTTCAGAATTGTGCCTGTGTTGTATATACAATTTTCCAATCTGTTCTTTCACTTGTTACGAGCATTTCTCAACCATTAGAGAACGTTTATGTATGGGATTTTAATGTCTATTAAATAAATAGTAAATAATGGTATATTTGTAAATTCAATAATGGACATTCATTGAAATTATTCATGAGAAGTTTTCTAATTACATATAATTAATAGATATGATTTTAAGATAATTTTACTAGTACATTAAGATATACTAATATCTAAGTGAAAGGTACATCTGGAGGTGGCTTTTTGGTCTTTCAAATAATTGATGTAATGAATACTTCTGTGCCTAAATCTGTCTGAATCTTGGATTATTTCCTTAGGGCATATTTTTCAAATGAAAATATTAGATTAAATTATTAGTACTTATTTTTCTGTTATAATTATTTGAAGATCTTGATACATGAGACCATAGTAAATTTTAAATACTAGGCCAATTTTCATCAATCTACATTGAGGCCATGAAAAAATCAGAACTGTTTTTAACCATTACTCATTTGCCCCGAGAATACTCACTAGTGGCACTAGCGGCTGCAGAATTTACCCCAAAACAACATGCAGATTACAGCCCTAAAGTTACCCCCAAAGTTTGCTACGAAATATACCATTTTTATTATTATCTTTGCATTGCTCTAGTATATCAATAGTCTTTGGAAACCAATGACATCATTCCACTTATAGCATTTTGCTTTTCATAGTAGTATTTCCATTTACAAAATATAGTAATTCTCAATTGCTGAAAATGTCAAATCCTAGAAAATGTAGCATTCCTATGCGTGATATTAACATCATTCTTGAACTGTTCTTAGCCGAAGATTTATTTGATGAATCCAATTTATGTATACATTTCTATTACATTGGAATTGGAGACAAGTTCTGTTTAGAAAGAACTCCTAGAAAGGTTTTTATATTTTATTTTCACATTGAAAGCCAGTGAGATTTGCTTCAGCCTCAAACAACATGTT
Source organism: Cynopterus sphinx (assembly GCA_030015415.1). Lineage (NCBI taxonomy): Eukaryota > Metazoa > Chordata > Mammalia > Chiroptera > Pteropodidae > Cynopterus > Cynopterus sphinx. The sequence continues at coordinate 20,487,501 of CM057380.1, forward strand.
TATATAAAATTAACGCTGGCAGCTAGCTGCACTTTTTTTTTTCTTAAATGGGAAGTGGATTAATAATAAGTAAAGTTATTTAGCATTTTACCTGTGCTTCTCTAAATCCACTACATGTTGGATCCCACTCAATCCTCCCAACAACCCAACAAGTAGGCACTACTATTAACCTAACTTAACAGAATAAGATAGTGAAACTCCAAGAGTTGAAATAACTGGCCCAAAGTCACACACAGCTAGGCATGATCAGTATCAGGATTTGAACCTATATAACCTGACTCCAAGATCTTCACACTTAACTATCACTTGCCCACTAATAAGAGAAATTTTTCTGCCCTCAAGGCAGAAAAGTAGCAACCTTCCCCCTATAAAATGTTACCTATCACCTGTTTTCTTCCATTAAGGAAGATGACCTAAGTTGGATGCCAGATAAAATTAAAGCAATTACAGAGAACACTGGAGAGGCTGAATTAGGATGTTGATGAAAGGAGGGAGTGTTCATGAGAAGGAAATTTCAAGGGAAAACCACAGAGGGGTGTGGTGAGGAAAGTCCAAAATATTCAGACATTCATTACTCTCAGCTAATGTCTCCAAGTTTAACAAAAGATAACAGAAGATAGCAGGAAAGATCTAAAAATTGAGATAAAAGATTTCTTGATATTAATCTCAATAAAAAATATTTCAAAGGAAACATAGTGTTGTACAGTTTGATTTAGATGAAGTGTGGGAAACAGGAAATAAGAGTTAGTTGAGTAGGAATAGCTCATCCACTGACTTGTAAGTGCCCTTGGTAAGGACACATACCTTCTCCTGTGTTAATATTCCAGCACTCAACATGCTGCCTGGCGTATAGAAGCCTTCAATAAATGGCTGATGAACAAAAGTGAATTATGCTACTTGCCAGGAAACCTCTGAGGTCAATCCTCCAGTGGAGGACAAGTAGAAACCACCCTAATTAGACATAAGGAGTATGAGATCAAAGGAATGGGTTTGTAGAAAGCGAGCGGACGTGCAGGAAGAGTGAATGAAAGTTGAAGTTCTTGCACAGATTGGAAGGAGCAAGGACCTAAATTAAAGAGATAATCTCCTCTTATAGCAATTTAAAACAATATATCATGGAATTTGGTAAATTACTACATGAAAACCAAGGCTAACAGAATCTTCTACCCTGTCCTTGAATCCAAGATTTTAACATGAAAAATGTTTTCATGGTTTATAAAATTAGTGTTTTTAATTAGATTTATATTAACATTTTAAATTATTATTTAAGAAATATTTCTTGAGAAATTTTTCATTAAAATAGAGAGAAAGGGATGGACAACAAGAGGGTAAGGAAAAAGTCAAAGAAAGGGAGATAGAACCCTGAGGATACTTGAGCCAAAGCAGACCCAGAATCTTAAAGAAAGTTATGCATGTGGACATTTAACCTGCTGTGATTTGTGCAACGTTAATATATTACACTGGGTGTAACTTTTACAGGTTGTAATTTTTTACTTTATTACTTGATAAGTTATATCTTTTGCAGTTGGTAGCTATGGATTTTATGCTGTTTTTTTTTCCCCATAAATCTTACTATGGTAATTGTATCACTAAATTTTAAATGCTGCTGATAAGAGTATAATAATGATAATGAAGACATTTTTCCAAATGCATCTGCTTATCTTCCAATCAATTCAAGGGTAACTTGAAACATTTGACAATTTTGTATGTCTGCTCTTCTCAGAGTTTAAATAATATTCAGAATCTAGCTGAGACAGAAAAGTTGTAAATCACATGATATTATTTATATGTGGGGTATACACCTAAAAGCAACAAATGAACAGGACAAACAGAGACTCATAGACGTGGTTACCAGAGGACTATAGACTAGTGGTTACTAGTGGGGTGGGGAAAAAGAAGGGAGGTTGATAGGGTAAAGAAGGTCAAATATTGGGTTTAGGGGAGGGTGAAGTGGATAAAGGGGATCAAATATATAGTAGCAGAAAGAAACTGGACTTTGGGTGGTAATCACACAATAGAATATACAGATGTCAAATGATAGTGTACGCCTGAAAATTATGTAATTGTATTAACCAATGTTACCCTAATAAACTTTAATAATAATAATAATAATAATAATAATAATAATAAAGAATCTGGCTGTATTTATTATGAGCAGTGTTAACTGGTGGATAAGAATGTAGCTTTTAAAACCTGGATTCCTGCCCCAGCTCTGCCACTTACTGGCTGTGAACTTGAGGAAAGTTAACTATGCTTCAGCATTCTCATTTTTAAATGGGGATAACAATATCTATTTAATAGGGTTGTTATAAGACATAAGTGACAAGATTTATGTAAAGTGCTTAGCACAGTGTCTGGTACTGAGTGGTCAACAAATAAATAGTAGCTGCTGCTGACCCTAATTAAACTTTTTGGAATTTGCAAAGTAGATCATAACTGTTACAAGAACAGGATTCCTCATGAGACTTCCATAACTTCCTGGAGATGGGAGGCCAGAAATTCTCTGGGAACTGTTGAAATGTTTGCCTCCAGATCTGATGAATTCCAGGGCTTGTGCAAAAATGCAGAAGTAAAAGCCATTAACTAACATCTGCAGAAATAATTATATATGAATGGATGAAAATTTAGGGTCAGTTCTCTTTGGATCCCAACCATATTCTAGTTCTTCATGCGTAGTTTCAACATTTATTTTGTACTTCTGCTTTAGACTTCGTTCAGATCTTCTCCTGTCAATATCTGTGAGCTCTCCTATGGCCACATGGACATATTTATTCTGTGTTGTAGAGAGAATTTAAAGGCTCGATTATATAGGGGTAAATATAACCTCAATTAGAAGAAGCTATATATTCTTTGATTTAACAGTCAGAAGGAAATGTGTGACTCAATGGCGAATTCTTTTTTCTTTTTGTTGGCTGTTTGGTTGACTGAAAGTGGGGGAGGATGCCCTCTTCAGTTTTCCTCTTGATCCTGTGCATAGGTCCTTTTGTTCTAAAATAAACATATGATTCCCCTCACAAGAAAAAGAATAATTTGTAACTATTTGATGATGAATATTAACTAGAATTATTGCAGTCACCATTTAGCAATATACAAATATCAAGTCCTGCTGTTATACATTTAAAATTAATATAATGTTATATGTTAATTATACCTCAATAAATATTAAATAAAATAGAAACATGAAAGCAAAATTCAAAATATGTTCCAACAAACCCTCATTACAGAATAATATAATTACATGAAGCCCCTGGACAGAATTCATAGGAAAATTTCACTATTACTAATATAAATAGCAAGGCCTGAATTTACATACATGTGATAATTTATGTACATGTGACTAAGGCTGAATTGAATACTTTTTATAAGTGAAACTCGCAGTTTACAATTGAATTCACTCACCAAAATTTTTTTGGTCCATTTAAGCTAGGCAGAAGGTTGGCTGCATTAAAAGAGCCAGGAAGGCATAGACAATGGTTATCAGCCTTCCTTCTTAAGGCACAAATTAACTTTCTAGCACTCGCTTTACAGCATGGGCCATGTCTCCTGCCTGTAATTTAATACTCTAGGAAAGTAATAAAAAAAAATTTAAAGGAAATGTATATGACACTTTAGCTGGTAATTTATGAAGTAAATTTTAAAAAGATACTACCAGCGAAAAGGCAAATAAGAAACCATAATAAAAATGGATAAGATAAAGTGAAATGAAAGTCATGAAAGAAAACTAAATGAACTATACAAATATAAGTTAAGAAATTTAGATTTTAAAAGTTATATAAATTAATAAGAAAAGTAAAACAGATTTTGCATGATTAAACTGGAGGCTAAAAGATTTAAATAGATTAATAATAGAGTAATAGAGTAGCTATTAATAGAATAGCTATTAAAAGAACATAAACCAAATGGGTGTACATGTGTGTGTCTTGTTTGTTACATTAAAATTATGATTCAATTCAAAAGCTTATTGCACTCACATGAAGGCAGAGTTCTCAGTGAAAAAGCTAGAAAACTTGGCTTTCTGCCCCTTTTTTGCTCTTCTGTGCACAGGTATCTTCATGAGTCCTGTGGGCTGAAAGACGAGGGCTGACGAAGCATACCAAGGCTGCAGCTGGTTATGCCTCCCATTACTGTCTCGTATTGACATGGCCTTGACCATTGAGAGACATGCGCCCACTGAGGGTGAAAACCAGTACCTCCTCAGTAAATAGGGAGCCAAGAATCCTATTGCCTCAGCCCCACCCAACAGGGACAAGGACATTTTGAAGCCTTTCCGATTTTATATCATTTGTGCAGCAGTCATTACGTGGGGAAAAAAATTCATTATTCAGATTCTATTTCACCTGATCTGGACTATCTTTTCTGCCTGAGAGTAATCAAAGCTATATTCCCCCCACCCAAACAAACAAACAAACAAACAAAAACAAAAACAAAAAAAACATGGATGCAAAGCCTTTGGAAAATTTAGCTATTATTTATTGATAATTAAACTTCAAATGTTCAAAGTTGAGTTAGATATGATTCTTTTAACTCTTTGAAAACAGGAATTAGCGTCAAATAGCTCAAAAATGTTAATTAACATCAGATTATAAATGTCACTGATTAAAACAGCTCTAACACAATCTTGTATTGCGAAAATTTTTAGTTTTCCTGTAAAATCTCATATTCTTCGCTTTGAAAATGTCTTATGATGTTATGACTCATCACAAATTATTTTGATTAAAGTCTTTGTTCTTTTATAATTTTATTTTTAACTAGATAAACATATATTGTTTTTTAAAGCTCTAATCCCACATCACTATTTTAATGTGTTTTCTTCAGCAGAAACCTCAACATTTCTTCCACATGTGAAACATCTCACCTTAAATTGCCTATGTAGATATAGTTCAGTCTTCTCCAGTCTCTAGTGTATAATCAGTCACTAATGAGGATATCTCCATGTTTATATTTTTCTAGATATTGAAATGGTACCAGACCTCCCTTCAAAAATATTGCAAAGCTTTGTTTGAAAAAGAACGATATCACTTGTAGCTATTACTGGAAAAGTTTGTCTTCACCTCTGTAATAGTCCTCCTGGTTACTTCATATCTTGGCAGTGGTACGTCCTTCAATAAACACAAGTAATGGAATTGAACTCTCCCCAGTATTCCTAAGAACCTATTTTTGTTCTAAAACTTTCTCCCTTAGATTTTGTCCTTCAGGGTTAAAGAAGTACAAATGAGTAGTTGATAGTTGGTCATGGGGCTGGGGAACATGGCAGAGGCAATGCAGTTAATGTCATGGCTAGATGGAGGGCCAGAGGAGGGAGCAATTGGGGGGGATTGTTTTATGAACTGTGTAGATGTCTAACCAATGTACTGTATACTTGAAACTAATTTAAATAAATAATTGTTTAAAAGCCTCTTCTTGCCTATATTCTGTCAGAGAATGAACAGAAAATGTTTTTGGTAATACAGATGTATTTAAATTTACTCATGGGTGTGGCAGAGATATTGAAGGGTCTCACAGAACAACTCATTAGCATAATAGTGCTAATAGCCCTGTAAGAAGTCACTGGAATACACCGTACTTGAGGAATTCACAGTCTAACAACAGTATGTATTGGATATCTAGCCATGAACTAACTAGGTAGGTGCTGACCTGTTGCAAAGGTGAGGAAAGGTAGAATCCCACAGCAATCACTCATAAGAAAAGGTTGAGGGGAAAACACATCTCTGTAAAGTTAGATTTCTATGGTGGAGGGTTCATTCCAGAACTTGTATGAGAAAGAAAACATGTGGGATATTTAAAAAGAGTTTCTCTAGTAATTCCTCCGCTGTGAGATTCTAAAATGTAGTCAATTAGTTCCATAGAAGTTTCTCTTTCTTAACAAATCTTTCACTTTTTAACTAAACTGTCTTGGCACACAGAATGACTAGGTGAGATACAAGTCAAGATACAGGGGAATAAGTCAAAGTACATTAAGGAAAATCCATAAAGTTGGATTTAACGCTTTGTAATAAACATTTACATAGCGTTTACTATGGGTCAGCCACTGTTCTCAACACTTCATATATTTTAACAAATTTAATCCTCCCAAGAAATCTATGAGCTGAGTTTTACTATGAATTGTATTTTTCAGATGCATAAACCCAAACACAGAAACCAGTTTACCTTCACTGAGAACAGTGATTTTCCCCCAGGCAGTTGGGATCCAGAGCTGCTGGCTCCTAAACACTCTGCTAACACTGTCTCTTAATATTTTCCCTTGCGCTTCTACATGTTTGAGAGCACGAAATTCAGGTCTGATGTCTCCAATCGGAACAAAGACAAGACATTTTTTGAATCAACACTGATTCACTAGATTTATCAATAAGAACAGGTAGAATCACTAAACAATACAGGGATGAGAAAAATAAAAAGAAAGCAGGCAAGCATGACTACTAACAAAACAGATGCCAATTAAAATCAAAATACAATTTTAAAATTATCATTCAGGACTAAACATTTAAGCAGAGGCAGAAAAAATACCCAACAAAATGATTAACTGTAATTCTTAGGGGAAAAACATCAGTGGAGAAAAATAATCTGGTAAAAGTCTTGGAAGTAAGAGTACTTATGCTACATGAAAAAAATTTTACTAAAGATGCCAACTGATGTGCTTTGTTTAAAAATAAATTTTAAATGGTTAACTTAGACCTAAGCACGTAGACTCAATATCATTCAGACATTGCAGATATGTCTGTCCTAGTAAAGACATAATTTTCTAGCACATTGAATACATTTTAACAATAATATGCTTTAAATAGATTAGCAATGACACCAGCATAATAATTTCCTCTGTTTACTCAGTGTATCTATCTCTAAGCCTACGGTAAAAATCAGTGCTGTCAGTTTCAACTGCAAAACTTGTCATAATAACTTGCTTTTATTCATATAGAATGAGCTATTCCACTAGGCATTGCCTTAGTCTGGATGTTGAGTGAATGTATTTTTAAAAATCAACACATGAAGAAGGCAGTTTCACTCTCTTAGCAAATTAATTCTTGTGTAATCAATACACAAGTCATGAATCCAGCTCCTAAAAAATGCTTGACACACACAGTAAGTACTTGACCAATAACTCATATGAATGAATAAATAAGTCCCTCTGTACAATGAAGCAGAAAAGCAGACAAAGTGAGTTTTCCTTGACTATGATGACATAGGCACTTGGGTTATTCTCCCAACTTCCTATTGAATAGCAGAAAATAGCATCTCAAAATATGCCATTTTGGCACAAGGGTTATTTTGAGCTAAAGTTAATTGAGATGAAGCAGACATAAGAAAAGCCCTTTGCTCTCCCCTATTTGCCTTAAAGCAAGAAAGAAATTTGTAAAGTTGTTCCTGCAATGAAAGGACAGTGTTAATCACTGGAAACAGCTCTAAATCCTTTTCATCCTGTGAACGGCACCAGAAGAATCTATATAACAGACTTTACCAACTACCCTTTATTGTCCATTAATATCCCCAGACACTTAACTTTGCATTATTTGCCATCCTAGAAGCTCAGTCTTTTACCTTTGTCACTACCCTACAAATGTATTTTTCTTTTGTGAAGATGCTGTATAAACCTATTTTTTAGCCATTGCTTTGAGTTATTTATGTACTTCCATGTGTGTGCAATGCACCTGTTTATTAACTTCTGTTAGTATTTCTCTCATCAATCTGCTTTTTGTCAGTCTTATTTGCAGGCCACCGGTAAATGAATCTAAGATGGGTAGAGGAAAGAGATTTTTTTTCTCTCCCTACACTATTAAAATGAAATATAAAAACAGAGGAGGGAGATCACAGCAGCTCCAGAAAAAAATAAAATAAAATAATAAAATATAAGCCAACTTTTTACAAGAAACCAGTGTTTACCCAATTATATAATTAAGTTGATAAAAACATAAAGAATTGATATTATGGCAGGTTCTACCTCTTGAACCAGGATTATCACCTTCTAATAGTCCTCAACTCAGGAACAGTGAAAGTGCATTGATTTTGGAGGTAAATTGGAACTGTTGGAAACTCCCTTCCTCAATTCGTTTTGCCTCTGAAACCATGGTGCACCTGAATGTACCTTGAGTGTACCAGGGCCACAGACCTTCCTCCCAAAGTGGATAGTAAAACAAGGCTGAGACGAGAGGGGACAGGCAGAAGAAAAGATTGTACTTTGGACTCTCAGAATGGCAGACAGCTGGCTAGCGCAGGATAATACATGTCTAGACAAAGCTGTTTCCCTAAAGGTTCATATTCTTTTCAGTTTTCAGAAATTTGAAACTCTGAATGCCTGAACTTTCAATATATTTTTAGTGGAATAATAAACCTTATAGTATTTCCTATTCCTTCAAAATCCATTTGTTCTCCCTACCATGTAGTGATGTTACTGTAATAAAAATTTTTCTTAGGCCTAGAAATGGATTGGCCTTTTTACATTTTCTAAAGCAGGTATTTTTTAATAATGGTAGTACTACACCTTGGGGGATATGTTGAAACTTTTGGGATTGTCATTATTACCAGAAGAGGATCCCTGTTATTTCATATGCGAAACAGGGATACTGATGTCCTGCTGTGTGTGGAACAGTCCAGCACAAAACAAAATAATCTACCCAAAATACCAATAGTGCTTCTGTTGAGAAACATGGGCTCTGGAGCATAAGTCATTAATTGAAATGTTACACAGAGTCCCAAGATGTAAAATAAATAAGAGCAAAGTTCGGTAATTGAAATAACTAAACTTTGATGAGACGCTATAAAAATCTCAAAGAAAACAAAGAGGCTCACTCTCCCGCATTATCATTTAATATTGTTCCTGACATTCTGACTATGCATGAACATAAGAAACAAACAAAAGAATTCCTTAAAAATTGTTAGAAATCATTAACTTATTGAAATGGCACACACAACTCAGCTGTAGTAGCTTTCTGCACTAATAATAGGAGAATCAAATGACAATATAATTCACGATAACAGTAAAAATGCAAAAAGCCTGAAAATAACCTTGATTAGACAAGCAAAAAAATAACAAATAGCAAAAAAAATAGCAAAAGAAATTGAATAATAGAAGACATCATTGTCCAGTTTGGAGAAATAAATGATTGCAAAGTCATGTCTCTTTTACCAGGCACTTTATTGATTTATTGCAATTCCAATCTATAGTCCTCATTTTTCTTTAAAATATTTTTTACTTTACAGTATTACTGGTGCATATATCTGAGAAAATAAGTATGAAATATAATGAAGAATTTGTCTGATCTTTGTCTCCGGTTCCTGTGAGGGAGCCTTTAAATCCTTGAAATTTCGTGGGTGAGAGGAAATTTCCCGAGTGAGAGAAAATGGAGAGGAAATTCCTGAGTGGTATTTACGGTGAACCCATTGACCACACCTGAGTTATGCTGATGTGGTGACTTATATAGGACCCTGGTTAATTTCAGGTTAGGAGCTTGTCATCCAGAAACCATGTGATTAGAGTTGTGGCTGTGAGCCACATGATATTAATTTCATTTCCTGACCTCCAAGAAGGGGAGGAGTGGCCAGTGATTCCATCGACTATTCCTATCAACAAAAACTCTGAGCACTTGAAGCTTCGGTGAACTCTTCTGGGTGCTTATCAGACATCGTTGTGCCAAGAGAGTAACATGTCCCAAAGACATAGAAGTTTCACTTTTAGGACCCTTTCAGACCTTGCCCTATACATCTCTCCCTTTGGCTGGTCTTCATTTGTATCTTTTATAATAAATCTGTAATTGTAAGTGTCATGTTTTTCCAAGTTCCCGATAAATATGCTAGTTCAAGGTTTCCAAGTTCTGAGTCATTCTATTGAATTATTGAACCTAAAGATATCTTGAGAACCCACAGATTTGTACTTGGTCAGAAATACAGGTGGGCTGAAAGCCCTGGAGTTTGTGGCTGGTATCTGAAATGAGTAAAGTCTTGTGAAATGGAAAACTGTGCCTTAACTTGTGAAATTTGCACTAACTCCAGGTAGTCAGTGTCAGAACTGCACTGCAGAAACAATAGCAAATAAATTTTTTAGTTCAGGCAGTAAAAATCAATTGCATCTTTATATTGGGGAAAATCTATTTTCGTCCCATTGATCTGCTTATTTATTCTGTAAGACTCTATTTCAAAGGAGAAATTCCAACCCATAATTCTCTTGTGTTGAAGACAATTATTCGTAGGTCTTTTATGATTCTGCACATTCATTGCACAAAGACTACCTTGGTTACAGACAATCATGGATATTTGTACATTGCAAGACAGGGATAGTGTTTCCAAGAATAGTAAAAAACAGGCATGCTTATTGCTCATAATAGAAGATTTCGCTAAGCTCAACATTTCTTTCTGATGATGTAACCCACTGTGTGTTCAGGTGTCACCTGACACATTTCATGTTATTTTGTGGGAATTGGGGCTCAGAAAAACTGGCACAAAAGAATTTTGGTACTCTGGCTATTGATATTGCTATAATAAAATCTCTCAGACTCAGGAATTTTGTGTATTCTACAAGCACCCATAAAATGATGACAGACTAATATTTTAGCTTGCAGGTAAGGTAAAATCTGACATCTTAATCTTCTTGCCTTAACACAGAATTTCTGGCAAAGTATTATAGCCAGGCTATCCCTATTTTCTACCTTAAGAACAAAATAGAAATATAATCTCAGGTACATTTGCTCAGGTCACATCTCAGGAAGCTAAAAGTAGTTAAGGATCTTTCCTAAAGAGTGACATACAATACATTTGGAAAAATTAATGAGAATTGAGTAAATGTAAAAATTTTGAAAATGTTGGATTGATTTGAATTTATAAACTGAGATGTAAGAGGAATAGTGTTTGAGTTATGTGATATCCTGGTTTGGAGGTGGTTAAGAAATATTAAATGTGAATTAGTTGAATCAAAAAATATGTATGAATAAATGACCCATTAATTTATATTTAGAAAATTATAGACAGGGAGAGAGGTAGATGATAGATATTTAGGTAGATAGATGATAGATAGACATTTAGATAGATAGATACATAGGCAGATAAATATATAGTATCTTCCAAAATCTAAAAAGAGCAATGTAGCTAGAAAACAGAAAAAATCAGGGATAAGGAAATTAAAAGTTTAGGAACCTAATAAGAGTTCTCTTTATGCTCCCTCTCAAAACTGGCTTTCTCTGCTCCATTCGCATAACATACTGTTTTCATGATGCAGTTCCAGCCCCACACAGAGACTGTCCACCCGAGAAGCCCAATTCCCCACTTCTATAAGAAATACATGAGTCTGCATTGAGTCAGATGTCTAATTCTGATCTATTCAACTCTGCTAGAAATTAGAGTCATATAAATAAATACATTAGACAGATAGATGATAGATAGATAGATGATAGATGATAGATAGATAGATAGATAGATAGATAGATAGATAGATAGATGATAGATAGATAGATAGAGATAGAGAGATAGAAATAGATAGATATAGATATAGATATAGATGATATAGATATAGATGATATAGATATAGATATAGATAGAGATAGAGATAGAGATAGAGATAGAGATAGAGATAGATAGATATAGATGATATAGATGATATAGATGATATAGATGATATAGAGATAGCGATAGAGATATAGAGATAGATGATAGATATAGATAGATATAGATGATATATATATGTGTGTGTGTGTATGTGTGTATATATATATATATATATATATATATATATATATATATATATAGAGAGAGAGAGAGAGAGAGAGAGAGAGAGAGAGTTATATAGATATAGCTAATGAGAGCCTGCCACAATTGTGAGCATGAGTTCTGAGAGAAACAAGACACTTTGAGGAGAGTGTAGTAGACCAAGTAATTTGATAAATTTAGCAGAATGACTAATTTTCTCAACAGATAAGATGCATGTTAAACACGTGCCATAGACCGTAAGAGCCATATTTACTTATTCACATATTTCTATGTGTTCAAATGTCAAATAAACACACACTATTCAGATCAGAAACTACAAGGGAGTTAGTTCCTGGTATCAATTTGATGGGAAGTAAATGTCCCAATAAATACACTAGCTCGAGGTTTCCCAAAGTAAGTCCTAGAAATAGAGTGGTAGTCTACAGCCACTCAGATATTTGGGAAATGCAAAGTTAAGTACCATAAAACAGGTTTTGAAACAAGCTTGCATTCTTAGAAATATCTAAAATCCTTAATATACAAATGATCACTAAGAATCTCCAAGAAAGGGATTTAGTATGAAAGATTTCCCAAACATATTTAATTACTTTTCAGTGGATCAGCTTGGGCTGTTCGAACACTAACTGTATGCTGTCCTCAGACATATCTTCCAGATAAAATCTGAATGTAATTATATAGCTTCCTGGACAACCTTGAATAAAATCCTCTGATTTTTAACCAAAAAAATGGGTGTGTTCTTACCTTGTTCTATTTTTAACACAACTAGCCTCATGCAGAGGGAGAATGTATATCTCTTATTATAAGTACAGTATTTATATATTAAAAATAGCTTAAATAAGTTGACGTAAACCCAGTAATTTTTAACATAATGAGTCATTCTATTAGGATAGCTAATGTAATCATTGAGTGGATACCTTATGTGACTTGAATCAGAAAGCTATTAATATCAATGCAGAACTGAATGTTGATTCTATATTGGGGGCAAAAATGTCTACATATCCCAACTGACATTTATCATAAATTTATAATAAATATTCATAAATATTTTAATTATTAGAAAGTCTTTTCTCATGGATATTATAGCTAGAAAACTAAGATGATGCCCTGAACACTTATAATGGTCATTTTATTATATATTTGACCCTTGAACATGACGGGGCTTAGGGGAGCCTACCTCCACATATAATTACAGTCAGCCCTCCACATCCACGATTCCCAACCTCCCATGGAAAATAAAGTGGCCCCTGGAACAACAGGGGTTTGAACTGCCCAGGTCCACTTATATGTGGAATCTTTTAAGTGGACCCACACAGTTCAAACTCATATTGTTCCAGGGTCAACTGTAATTGTATTCTTATTTATTCATTTAAACATATGTTTATTATGTTAAGCCTTGGCGTTAGTGCATATACAATGTGAAACACCCAGAGCTAAAAAATACTGTTTCTAAACCTGAAAACTGAGAATGCAATAAAGGTGTTGATATTTCAGATTTCTCTCTTCCTCTTCGTGAAACTAATTTGGTTGGGGACCTACAGGAGTCTAACATAAACCATATGGCACAAGAATGACAATTGACCTGTTTTCATCTATGTGTAAAGAATGTTCTGACCAAATGAGTGCCACAGTCCCTCCTGGCAAATAAATCTAGTTACTTGATCTCTTTGACCATTATGAAAACCATGAAATCATAAAACTATACCACAGTATTTGAAATAGCAATATTTCCCCTAAAGTTCAATGTTTCTATTTGGAATGCAAATCTTTTGCTTGAGATTGAGTTGGGGAAATGGGCCTTTCTAGTCAGCTTCTGACCTTGATAATAAATTACTTTTACTTTCCTGAAGGTAATATACAGTTACCTAGTAATATATAGTTACCTAGTTCAGTGATTTTTCAAGTCTCTTTTTAAATAAATCCTTAAAAATCACCTATAAAACTGATTGGGGGAAGTGGTATAGGGAGGAGATAGTGCAGAGGACATACAGAATAAATTACTTAGTGTCCTCAAAGAGCTTGCTTAAGTTAGGCAAGATAAGACCAAGAAGAACAATGAAAAAGACATATATAATGACAAATTATAATTCTGATAGTTCAAGCTATAAAAGTAGATGGTAATAAAGAGAAACTGAAATAACTTGGAAGGAAAGACCTCTTGGAGAATGAAAGATGACAAGTAGGCTTTAAACTTTTTATGGAACTTGAAGGATGAAGGACATGGGACACAGGAATTAAAAATGGGAGTAAAGTTACAGAAAAAAAAAAGAAGAATAAACAGAATTAGGAAAGAGAATAGCATGTCTGAACTTGAGAATAACTTTAAGTATGTGGGACGAACAGCTAAACTAATAGAATGAGCCTTAAAATTTAAGCACAGAAATTAGATTTGGTGTGGTAAGAATTAAGAAGACAACTAGAGTCTATAGAACAGAGATGGAAGTTTTTTAAAAAATCTGTTGACTTAAAATGTTTTACTCAGGAAAAATATTTTTCTAGACAACAGTAAAAAAAGTACTACTCAACCTGGAACAGTGTATCGCTAGTAGATCTTTTACTCTAAGAAATATTAAAGAAAGTCTTTTAAACAAAAGGAAAATCACACTGGATTAAAATATGAGTTCATGAAAAAGAATGAAAAAACATCAGAAATAGTAAGAAATAGTAAGAAATAGTAATTACATAAGTATATGTAATTACTTATAATAATTAAATATATTATATATTAAATATATTATTTAAATGTGTTTAAAAGATAATAGAATTTTAAAACAACAATAGCCATATATTATGAAATCTATAATTAGTAAAAGTAAAATGTATGATAACAATATCATAAAGGTCAGGAGGGGAGATATGGAAGTATACTGTTGTGAGGTCCTCATACTATACATGCAGTGGTATATCATTTAGGGCAAACTGTGATAAGTTAAACATGTATCCTGTAAATCATAAGTCAACCTTAATCACACACACGCACACACATACAAGACAGCGATAGCTAATAAATGAATAAAAGAGATAACAAGAAATAATAAAAAATAATAATCCAAAATAAGACAGAAAAAAACAGTAATGAACAAAGAACATACAGAAAAATAAAAAACAAATGATGATAGTAGATTTACACTCAAGTATATAATTACTCTCATTAGTAATCATCTTAATATTTTAATTAAAGGGCAGAAATTTGATTTTTTAAAAACAAATGTATGCTGCCTAGAAGTCAGTCTGACTAGAGGTTTATCAGTTTTATTGATCTTCATAAATAACCAGAGTTTGATTTCATTGATTTTCTCTGTTGTTTTTCTGTATTTTATTGATGTTTGCTTTGATTATTTTCTTTATTCTGTGTGATTTGAGTTTGTACTCACTTTTAATTTAAAAAACAAATAGGCCAAAATATAAAAATGAGAAAAGATATATTATACTAACAGTAATCACTAATATTGATATCAGATAATGTAGATTTAAGAGCAAAAAATATTATCAGGGATAAAGAGGTCCATTTAATAAATGATAAGAGACTCAATTCATTCAAAAGACATAGAATTCTAAATGTTTTTATACCTAATATTAGAGCTGAAAATTACATGAAGCAAAAACTAATAAATCTGCAAAGAAAAATAGACAAATTCACAATTGTAGCTGTAGATTTCAAGATACTATTCTTAATAATTGATAAAATAAGTAGACAGAAAATAAACAAGGATATAGAAGACTTGAATATTACTATCAATCAACTTAATCTAATTGAAAATTACAGAACATTCCACCTAAAACAACAAAATACACATTTTTTTCAAATGCACATTAAACATTTATCAAAAATAAACCAGATTCAAAGGCATAAAACAAGTTTTATTAAACATGAAAGGACTGATGTAATACAAAATACACTGTATATAATCCCTGTGAAATTGGAGTTAATAATAGAAAACGATCTCAAAATACCCACAATTTAGGAATTAAATAACATACTTTTAAATAGCCCAGGAGTCAAGGAAAAAATTTTCAAAAATCATAAATTGCTTTGAACTAATTGAAAATGTGGACTGCAGCTAAAGCAGTACTTAGGGGGAAATTATAGCAGGAATGGCTATTTTTGAAAAAAATCTTCAAATTAATAATTTTAATTTCTACATTTAGAGACCAAAAAAAAAAAAGGAAAGCAAATTAAACTCAAATTAATCACAAGAAAGGATATAAAGCAAAAATCAATAAAATACAAAAAAATAGATAAAACCAATAAAATAAAAAACTGGTTCTTTATGAGATTCAATAAAACTGATGAACCTCTAGCCAGACTGAATAGAAAAAATAAAGTGAAAATAGCAATTGTCAATATCAGGAATGATAGTGGTGACATCACTACTCAACCTATAGATACTAAAAGGATAATAAAGAAATGTTATGAACAACATATTATGCCAATAAATTTAACTTAGATGCAAGTGGAAAAATATAATTAAATGTCTACCAAATTTTACTCAAGAAGGAGATAACTAGAATAGCCCACTACCTATATAAAAACTAAACTTACTGTTAAAAGCCTTCTCACCAAAGCGAATTCCACCAAATATCAAAGGAAGAAATGTTACCAATTTTAAATCAAATATTTGAAAAAAATCAAAAAGGAAAAAATACTTCCCAACTCATTCTATGGTGCCAGCACTACCCGAAAACAAAAATCTGAAAAGGCACTATGGAAAACTAAATACTATATCCCTCATGAACATACACGCAAAATTCCTAAGCAGTCTGAGGTCCTACCCTATTCCCTTGATGGTTATGAAGTAGTTATTCCTAATGCTCAATTGTGAACATTAAGCTAATTGGGAACAATGCCCACTATTGTTCAATTTTGAACAATGAGGCTAATTGGTATACCAATTGGTTTGGATACCAATTAACCTCATTTCTGCTTTTACTAGGGATACATTTGCCAGGTTCGAAGCAGCTTTTTGTTAACTTTTTAATGAAGTTTAGTGAACATAGAGTACACAGCTCAGTAAACATACCCATGTAATAGCATCCAGATCAAGAAACAGAACATCACCAACACCAGAAGCTCTCTCTATATACATTTAAGGATATAACTCACATAGTTGTGGAGGCTTGTTAAACCCAAACTCCACAAGATATTCCTCCAGGCTGGAAACCCAGGGAAGAGTTACAGTTTGAGTCTAAAGGCAATTGGCTGGCAGAATTTTCTCTTAATGGTTGAGAGTGAGAAATGGGATAGGGGGAGCTAGTGCCAGTCTCTGTTCTAGTAAGAATTTACCAACTGGATGAGGCCTACCACATGACGGGGGTAAACTGCTTTACTGAAAGTTCAGCAATTTAAATGCTAATCTCATCCAATAAAACACCTTCACAGAAACATCCAGAATGGAGTTTGACCAAATATCTAGTAACTTGAAGTTGAAACCCAAAATTAACCATCGTGAGGTGGAACTCATCCTTCTGGCAGGAAGGTGCCTACGCCCTCACATATTGACCAAGTATGGGCTCTTGGGCCAATCCAGGTTTCAAAAATTAAAATATAACATCTTAAAATTTTGATATAACTATGAGGCATAGTATGTTTATAAATACTATGATATAATTTTTAGTCCCCTGAAGTTCTAATTTTTAGAAAAATTAATTGAGACATAATTGACATGTAACATTGAATTGGCTTTAGGTAGACAATATAACAATTTGATATATGTATATATTATGAAATGATTAACAAAATAAGTTTAATTAACATTCATCTCCACACATAGTTCCAAAATTTTTTTCTGGCTATGAGAACTTTAAAGATTTTCTCTTCTAGTAACTTTCAAGTATACAATACAACACTGTTTACTAGAGACACCATGCTGTACATTACATCCTCAGGACCTATTTATCTTAAAACTGAAAGTTTGTACCTTTTAAGCACTCTATATATTTAAAATATTAATTAAAGTCTTAATTTTATCTTTTAGCCAGAGGAGATTATCTTTTAATATCCCATGGAGTATTTATTTTCCTAAATGATGCAGGGATTTTAAAAAGTAGTATTGATATAAGTGAATAAAGTGTATCTTAAACAATTTGGTAAAATAAAATCTTTGATTTTTGATTTACATGTGTATTCCAAGTATTGTTTTTCTATTCATTTTTTTTTTCTTCTTTACCTGGACATTACCCACACTTTAGTTTCTTTGAACCCAACTGCTCAAACAAACAGTGACCTGGAAAGCCGTTTAACTCTTGGGATACTAAATTCTCTATGAAATAGAACAGCATCCTTCTATGATATGTAAAATTCCCTGTTGTTTAAGTATTTTATACATTGTATTTCTTTTTTTTTTTTTTGTGGTGACATTGGTTAACGAAATTCAATAAGTTTCAACTGCACAATTCAATAGTAAGTCATATATATTATATACATTGCACTTTGTGTTCATTGCCCATAGTTAGATTTCTTTCTGTCGCCATATGTTTGACCCCCTCTATCCCATCTACCTCCCCGCTCCTTTCTGGTAGTCACTAGTTTACTGTCCATGTCCATGAATCTGTTTGTTTTTCATGTTTGTTTGTTGCTTTTAGATTTATATCTCACAAATAAGTGATAACATGTGGTTTTCAACATTTTCTGTCTGGCTTATTTCACTTAGTATGATTTTCTCAAATAGCAGAATTTCATCTCTTCTTATGACTGATTAATATTCTATTGTATATATTTAGCATATCTTTATCCAGTCATCTTTTGTAGGACACTTTGGTTGCTTCCATGTCCTGGCCACTGTGAATAATGCTGTTATGAACATTGGTATGTAAATCAGATAACCGTTTTTCAAGTCAATTCTTAGTTTTTAAGGAACCTCCACACTGTTTTCCATAGTAGCTGTACCAATTTGCAGTTACATCATATTTCTTAATAAAGATATTTAGAAAAGCCTAAGATTCGTATTTGGCCAATGGGTATTTTTATGCTCTGTATTTTGGGTAAGGAAGAATCTATTATTATGTAACAAGAGAAAATGTATCTACTGCAGACAATTAAGTTTTAATAAATTCAGTTACATTTTTATTAGAATTTCATTCAGAGAAATAGCTGGTGCCATCACCTGCATTGTCTTCGGTAGTGATTCAATTTCATCTTTGTGTCTACATACAATAGTGGGCAAATACTGTAGCCTGGACAGTTTTGGTTTACATTTGGTCTCCTAGAATTTCATTGTAACAGTCCCAGTTTATATTCCCTCCAACTGAATAATTACTAGTCATCACATTTCCGTAGTCTCTGCCAACATTTTCTCTTCAGTAGTACTGGAAAGTAATTTTTTTTCTGATTATGTTTGTTTGCCAAGGGCATTTATTACTAAGACTTGATAAAGACTCTGATTGGGCCATATTTTTTTCAGCTGGTTTGACTCATACTCAAGACCTTGAACAGCCCAACTGGTTTGTTTGTGTAAACTCAGAGTTGTTGTTTTTCCCCTTCATTATATGCTTTCATGATCTGGAAGGTTTTAGGGAATTATTTTTTTAATCAACTATGGGATCTTTTGAAAACCAGAAGTGTAGCCAAAATAACTTCACTTGTCAAGAAGCAGTCTCAGCACATGTTAAAAGCTCAGACTTTGGACTCTTGGGCCAGACAGGGGTATAACTCCTGGCCCCACAATTCACTAACCTCTTTGTGTGCTTGTTGCCTAGTCTTACAAGTGAGGATACAAATGGTTACCTAACTTGTGCCTTACATACATTAAGTGTTATGGAGTGCTGGATACACTCTGTCTAGAGAACAGTTCAATAAATTAAATCACTGACATTTAGCAAACTCTGTAGTGGGCTAGTTGAATTAGAAAATGGGATGCTCCAGTCTCTGTACACTTACCGCAAACAGATACTCCTTTAAATTCAATGAATTTAATTCCACTGCATTAAAGAAGATTAGTGCTTCTCCTAGGAATATATATTAATCACGAACCTACATGTCTCTAAATTATTCAGGTAAAATGACAGCTCGCTCTTAAAAGTTATTAATTCAATATTACCATATTTCATCAATTTAAAGACACTTTTCACATTTTAACGTCTTTGATGTTAAGATGCATTTTACAATCTGTGATTGTAAATCACAACCACAGTCAGCCTGACCTTGCATAAATAATCTAGAGCTCAGTCCTAGCTTTCATATTTTCATCTCTTCAGTAAAGTTAAATGTCTGGTTAATACTACATGTGTTGAATTCAGTTGCCTTTTTAAATGTCTTCTAAAAGATCACTAACTCAGCTTTAAAACAAAAAGGTTATTGTGTCTGCAGGAAAACATGAAATAGAGCAGTTGGGTATACATTTGATAACAAAGAAGCACATATCTATCTTTGAAGGAATAGGCATAATTCCATTTTTTCTTGCAAAGCAACAATCAAGTGCTTTATAGTAGGGATCCCCAAACTCTGGGCCACTGACATCCATGGCCCGTGGGAAACCAGCTGCATGGGAAGAAGTGAGCAGCTGGTAAGCAAGCTGAGCTTCTTTTATATATGCAGCCACTCCCCAGCACTAGCATCACTGCCTCACTCCACTTCATGTTGTCAGGTATCAGATTCTCATGAGAGCACCAGCCCTTCGTGCCAAAAAAGTTAGGGACCACTGCTTTATAGGACCTAAGAACAGATGATATGAGTATTAAAAGTTACAATATGGCTTGTTTCTGAAATACATATGATTGTTCACTAACACTTTCTAGTAAGGGCAATAGTTTTGGGGATGAGGAAGACTTGTGAATTATATTGAAAAAAATTTTTTTTTAAAATGCCATGTCATCAACACATTTGATGAAAGTTTTGGACACTTTGTGTTAGACAATATTGTGTGGAACGACACAGACATCAACAACACTAAGTTGAAGATTGAGTCAGAAACATCGAACTTGGAATGTGATGAAGTTTAAGAAATACCTCATTAGCTTATTACATTAATATTTTCCTATTTATACCTAAACACGAGTAACCTGTAAGTTTTTGAAACTTCCATTAAAGTCTAAAAGAGCTCTTTCAGGAAATATAAAATTAAAAATCTAAGTATTATACAAAGTTTTTAGCTTCATTGTCAGCATTGTTTTCTTCTTTTGTGACATGCAAAATAACAGCATGAATTAAATTGATAGAATCTTATATTTGATGAAATATAATAAGTAAAAGTAATAGTACTTCTCAAAATATCTGTGATAAAGGATCTAGTTTTCATTTCTAGTCCATTGTAGATAGATATTTTGTAAAGCACATGAAGAATGAAATTAAAAAGACATAGATATATAAGCTAATTCTTTAAATTATTAGATACAACAAAGGTAAAATTACTTAGTCAAAGTGCTTTCAAGGTTTACCAGTGCTTACTCTCACTTTCTAAACGTATCTTGCCCTGACCAACACTGTCCGTGAACCACACTTTAAACACTGCTGATCTTTGCTATTCTAGAAGTGACTTAATCATTGAACTGTCAAACGTCCTCAGTGATGCCAGACAGAGTTCAGAAAAAGATGAACCTTTGGTTTTCTTTCTTCAACACATCAATATGATCACTTATATTTGATTGAACTTTACAGTTAATACAACACTTGCAGCAATAGAGCCTTCCAGTCAAGTAGGTTGCATAAATTCAGACTTTGATGCACATTCTGTACTCCAAACACATATGTAAATTGGTAACACAGAGATCATAAAACCATAGTGCATCTCAAAAACGAGATCAACATTTTTATGGGGCAGGAATACAAAGCAAAGAGCAGGAACAAAGCCAGAAGCAGGCAATAGCAGCCAAGGGTTTGGCCAAGGCAGAGTAAAGAGACACACAGTGACTCAGGTAAGAAGGCAACAGAATTACTTGCTCCTCAAAGCCAGAGGATGGAACGAGGCTCCTGCACGTGTGAAAACGTGACAAAAACGGCTTCTGACTCAAACTTTGTAAGAAACACTGAGTGTGAGGTGACAAGAGTGCAGACACTATGAAATGACCTGGCTCTGGACCATGCCTCCTGCTGGTACTTGAGTGGAACTGCAATATCCTCATTTGTCAAAATGCTTTTATGGGCCGCAGCTCAAGTCATTTCAAATGCCCTCAATGGAAATGGAGGGTGTACTTTTACTCCTGTTTTACAAATGAGAAAACTGAGGCTTGGAGAGTTTACCTGGGATTATGCAGCATTCAAGAAAGCATCAGAATCAGGACCACGACTCCTAACCTTGTGCTATGCCCAACCTGCTGTGTATCTAGAAAACACAATTTGAGATATGTGATATAATATAATTAGAGTTAATAGAATTGATAGTAAAGAGGAAAAAAGCAAATTCAAGTTTTTAAAATTAAAACTGAATAGGCACTATAAGGTGTAGCTTTTGTGGTAATTTTCTCTCTCATAGCAAAGATGTCAGTTTTCTCAATAACGCTTCAATGGTAGTGGGAGTGGGTAAACATTTGCCTCTTAAAATTTAGTATATTGGTTCCATGTGGTATTATCAAACTCTAAGTGAAGGAGAAAGGGTCTTCAAAAGAAGAGGATTTTCATATTTTATTAGGTGGGGAGAAACAAGTAACAACCTGATCTAAAGCCTGGACAGGAATTTTGAAAGAAGGAGAAAATATTTGAAAAATATATACCTGCAAACAGTTTGTAATTTTTAAAATAGTCCCAATTTCATATAATTTTATTTTCTTTGATTAACACCACTCATGAGATTATGAATAAATGTGATTTAATTCCAATGCACTATATAAATCAAGTCATAAAGCAGAAAAAAATTTGTCAGATCTTTTAACCTGAATTTTTTTTAAATTCAGAATCCTTAGGCTACATTTGGGAGAGAGTTGGAAACCAAAGTGCCAATCAGGAGGGTTGTGGGTCGGCTTTGAGCAGGCACATAAATTAGTACCGGACACACAGTCATAATATCAAACAAGAATCCTATAAACTAAAGTCACCCTCACCTTGCCCAAGTTTCTAATGAAGCTAACTACCCTTACCCCTAGCATCTGCCCATTTGTCTGTTGGCAAACAGTCAAGTTTTGGTCTTCTAGTCTCCCCTTCCCTAACCTCATCAATTGCCTTGTTCACCAAGTAGCACAGTACAGTAAAGGGTATATTATAATATTCTCAATTCCTTGAAATTATGTGGAATTGGAAATTATAAAAAATATGATTGTAATTGTTCATTTAAAAAGTAAATGTATATTTGTTTTTTCTTTATTCTTATTTGATGCTGCTTCAATGTTGTTCTACAAGACATTAGAAGTCATGCTATGCTGTTAAGCGTTAGGTGTTTATATGTACGCTCTTCTTGCACGCATGTTCTATTTCACTTGGCTTTATACATCACTTGGCATATAAATTGCCTGTTTGCACTTTGAGATAAGAGACGTTGCATGATCATTTCAGTGTATATTGTGGAAGGGTTGGAAATGGTCACATCTCGATTGCATACACTGTGGATAAAATACTAAATGTGCTTATTCAGTTTTCTTCGAAAGCAATCTGGAGCATCGCCCTTAACCCTGAAATCCATTATGGAAAGCAGTCCACACATATTAGCTCACTTAAAAAGGGTTCATGTTGTAGGATAGTCTGTTTCTTTCAAGGCTGTGAGATAAGATGAATAATGAAGACATTATTGAAATGTCTCGTAGTTAACATCTTAGCAATTAAGAATAGTCAAAAACCAATGGTAAATGCTTGAGATTTACATGGATAGTCAAGAAATTATAAACTGAATTTTTTTCCTCTTCATCCCTAAATAGGAATTTACCACCTCATTTAAGAGATACGAAATGTTTGTTTTTCTTTTTTGTTCCTCACACCAGCTTTTCACAGAATCTTTGAAAATGGAGCCCATTTTCAATTCCATTCAGCTATTGTCCTTACAACCTAGAACCTGGGGGTGGGGTGGGGGGAAGAGATTGGTTATGACACAGGCCTATATTCAAAGAATGGTGGAAATGAATGTGTTTCTAACTATTTAAGTATCAAGTGATGCTTAAAATTCTTATTCACATAAAAGAGAAACTTGCCAGAAACACTCATTGTTAGTCCTTTCCTGATTGAAAACGATGTCCACATTCTTTAGAGATTACCCAGCTCCAAATAAACTATCAATTGCAGTATGCAGATATGTTTTTATAGTATGGTAGTTGCGTCTGGATTCTGAACTCCTACTCTTTGAGAAACATTTGGCAGTGTCTGTCAGCTGACATTTATAAACACGTCATTATTATTTCATAGATTTGAAACTGAAACTCAAGAAATCTTTTGTCAGACCATCTAACCTGAATTTTTTTTTTAATTCAGAAGCTTTAAGCTACATCTGAGAAAGAGCACCTGAGTCATTATAGAAATTAATAATTTGAGGCATTTATTTAGTAAGCACTTATCAAATTTTTTGTATGTCAAATGTATGTCAGGTGCTGGTGATAAGACTGGTAAGACATGATCGTACTCTCAAGGAACATATACAATTTAGGAGAGAAAGCCACAAAAACAAGTATTGACCCCGAGAATGAACACACCTGTTGAGAAGGGCTCTTGGAAGCAATTTGGGCTCAAATTTATAAACTGAGCCTAGCAGCATTAGTTGCTACATGGAGGCCTCTCACACAGCTGCGCTCCAGGAAAAAGCCTGCACTAAACTACCTGCAGCTTCTGAAACACTGAGCTGCCTGCCTGCACTGTTCTGCTGTCTGAGCCAACCCTTATAAAAGAGTTTCTAGAATCACGTTTCAATCAATAGGACTGAGACTTTCCCAGTTCAGTCAGACCTGGGCTGCTCCATTATCATTAGCATCTTCAGAACCCATCAGAGCAGCTCCATTCCAACCAATCAGGACAGTGCTTTTTGGACCAATTTGTATGAGGACAGGCCAATCAGGGCCCACGGGTGAGGTTTTTCTCCCCATATAAGTCAACTCCCCTCTGGTTCAGGGAGTGCACTTTTAGTTTCTGTCAAAGATTGTGTGCCCTTGGAGCTACTGGAGCTGCAATATTGGCTGAGCCACAACACAGAAGCAGGGCTCTCTCATGGGTTTGGAGCTGTGACACCAAACCTGTAACACCAGAGCCTTGACATTGGGACTGCCTTACCCAGGGCCACCTCACAGTGTGCTGTCCTACAGCGTGCTGTTCCACAGTTGCACTGTTTGCCTTGAATAAAATCTCTCTCCCCTCACTGCTCCCCAAATTGAGACATTGAATTGGTGACAATGACCTTTAGTTGACAGAAATAAGTGTAATAAAGCTTTGTAGGTGCTATGGTAGAAGTCTATGTGGAGTAAAACTGGCTCATAAAGGAGACCGACAATTGGGTGGGGCCAGAGGGAGTCAGGATGCTGGTCAATGGAGGGAGATGAGGCATGAATTAAGCCTAGAGAGCGCGCTGGTAGTCCTGAGGAAGGAAAGATTGTACAGGCTCTCAAAGGAGATGCACATGAGTCAAGGCATAGTGATGGGAAGCAGCGTTATGGAACATTTGGAGACCTCCAGGTATTTTGTTGTCATGTGAGCATAAGATACAAGAAGAGAGGACCTCAGTGAACAAAGAAGCTGAAGAAGAGAGCATGAGCCAGAGCAGAGGGCCTTGTATATCAGATCAAAAGTTAAACAAAATCCTGTGAACTCATGGACACAGTAGAATGGTGGTTGACAGGGGCTGGGAAAAGGAAATTATAAGCTGACTAAGTCTGATGGATCTATGTACAGCATGGTGACTATAATATAACACTATTTACTTGAAAGTTGCTAAGAGAGTAAATCTTAAATATTATCACTACAAAAAAAAATGATAATTAGGCGAAGTGATTGGAGTTGTTAACTAACTTTTATTGTGGTATTCGTTTGGCAATGTTACGTGCATTAAATCATCACATTATAAACCTCAAACTTCTACAGTTTATATGTTAATTATATCTCAATGAAGTTGGGAACATCTTTTCAATAAAAGGCCACCTTTAATAGAGTCTAAAAGTATAGGAACATCATTGATGTAAGATGGGCAAATTCCTGTCCCCCGAGTGGGGACTCGAGTCCTGCACCAAGAGGGAAGGTTAGGATCCTTGACTGCACACGGGAAAGAATTCAAGGGCACACCAGAGCTAGAGACAAAAAGGAAGTTTATTAGCGAAGGAATAACACTCCACCGATGGAGCATGGTCTTCGCTTAGAGATAGAGAATTGATACAGGCAGACCCTGAGTGTTCAAGGAATTCAGTTTATTTGTAATTATTAGTTTCTATGAGTTACAGTTTAAAGACTTTATTTAGCTGTTTCTCTTTGACAGTATGGGTATGCAGCATGAAAGCCCTGCTAGGAATCTCAGGCTTTGTTCTGTAGGTTCCCCATGATTTTGTTGGGTTTATTTTGTGGGGTGCCACTTAAAGGCTCTGTTTTCCTGTCCTCCTTTCATAGTATGGATAAGTAGTTTGCTAGTAATCTCAGCAGGAATCTTCCTTCATTCTATAGGCTTCTAGTGGTCTGGCAGCAGCACATTGTAGGCTCTGAAGACAACTTATCAGTTTGTATAGTTCTCATGCCCCTTCCTCCTTTGTGTACTTCTCATGCCTTGTCACCATCAGATTTAAATTTTACAGCTAAAGGTCTGAAGGCAGTGTGAGAACCAATAGGAGTAAAATTAGATAAGGCACAGAAACTACATAGCAAAGTCTAAATGAAAGGTGATGAAGATCTAAAATAAGGCAGCAGTGGCTAGAGTGGAGGAGGTGACAGAGAGGAAATATATTAAGAAGGTAGAACACAAAAACTTGACAGATTGAAGGGACATTGGATGAAAGGATGGATAGATGGATAAATTAATGCTTTGCTGATCCATTCTCTATACCCTATTATTATAAATAATATTAACTTATAAAATATCTGGATTTGAAAGTGAATGCCTAGGGGGAAGGGTAATGTTTCTAACATTTAACAAACAAAAATTAAAAGTCCAGGCTACTGCTCTCATTTTCAACACTGAATCAAAGCCAAGTGTGCCCTTGCTGTACCAGGTATTAGACCTTAGGGGATCAGGACAGTAATTACTTACTAAATGAACAGGAGACCTTTCAGCACGTTAACAACTAATATGGCTGAGTGTTAGCTCTGGCTACGGTAAAGAACAAAATAGCAAGCCCCAAGTGAGATTGACTCCATTCTAAATAAATCAAAAACTCCATAAATTTATAGGATTCCCCATCTCTGCACCATCAAGCATTTCCTACCAAATCAAGGTATGGTGAAAAGGAAAAATAATTGAGAGCTATGAGACCTAAGTTGGCATTCTGACACTGCCATTTAATACTGTATGACCTCAGGCAAATATTTAATGTATCTGAACGTTATTGTTTTCCTTTATAAAATAGAACTAATAGCATTTACCCTGCCGCCTCCCAAGGATGAAGTGTGGATCAAGTAACATAATATATACAAAAGAGCTTTGTAAATTGGGAAGCTCCCTCTAAAAGTTGGTTATTGTTTCAATATTAATGGTGTAACCTGAGTTTCCCTAGGCGTCCTCAGGCTGTGGAAGACTTAATGACATAGGAATGACATTAATCTAACTTGCAATAGATAGTCCTTGTTTCTGCCTGCTCTCTCAGGATATCAACCCCTGAAACATTCTCTTGAGGATTTATTTACTAGAGCTCTTGAGCCAGCGAGGACCTCATCCTCTGCTGCACAGATGATGCTGGGCACCATCGTGGAGGGCATGGCTATGTTACTTCCCCCAATTCAGATGAACATCTTTCCAGGGTACTGAAGTCATGTGTGACCAGAAATGTCCTTGCCTCTGTGGTGCTCTCAGCCACAGCACTGTCCCACTAGGCACTGCAGCCACTTCCCGCCTGGAACCCACTGAAGCCCCCACAAAGATAGAGGAGCCACCCTGGGTGCAGGGTATTAGTTTTCAACCCTGGCTGTACACTAACCTCTGGAAAGATTTTACAGTATAAATACCTAGTCCCTCTCCCACCAGACTAATTGTAAATCAAATCCCTGGGTTACAGTCTGGGTATCAGTAGTTTTAAAAACACCCAAGTGATTCTGACGGGTGTGAGTATTGAGGGCCATCTATGGGTAGAAGAGCACCTACTGCTTTCCCACCATGTCTCACCTCTCAGAAACACCACGTAACTGTGGTGCAAGTACCCCCCAGCCTTGAGAAGCTCCCCAGAGCTGTAGCAGAAACTCCTACATTAAATTTCTCTTTATTTTCTAATCTGTAGTGATTGCATCCATTCCTTTAGGCATAAGAAGATTTTGTTTTATTTTTATGTCATACTCTCAGATGATTTTATGTTTGGTATATATAAATAAGTAAATACTTACATATTAGTTGTGCCTGCTCAAAATACTTACTTATAGGGTGGTGAAATCCATGTCTTGTAGACTTTTGGCATTTATGACATTCCATAGTTTCTTAATGTAAAATTGATTTAATTTTCTCTAATCTGAAAAAGTATCTAATACTCATTCATTAGATGGTCTCATATATAAGCCATTAAAACCCACAGAGGAATGAAATTCCTAAAGACTGAAAGTACTAGTGAAAATCACAAGCTTAAAAGGGATTTGTTTTTCTTTTTTGGTCAAACTGCTCACCTAATTTGAAGACCAAGGGTTTTTAAAAATATATTTAAATATTACTTATTTAAATACTAAAAATTAACACACACATTTAGAAAATAAAGAAGAATTTGCTCGTGAACTGAAGATAACTTTAAAATTACAGAGAGAGACTTTTTCAGATGTTTTCCAATCTGGTAGTAAAATAAATAAATACCAATATGTATTTGAGCTAAGTGGAAAGCCTCAACCACAAGACTTTTTTCCTTTCAGGATAACTTTGTAAACAGCATGCTCCTTGATGAAGCAACATCAAAACATACATCTAAGTGACTCATCTCTCCAACATTGCTGAGGGAGTGAAAAAGGCTATAACTACTAATACGAGTTTCCTGCAAATAGTATTATACACACACGTATGCTCACATTCCTTTTTTATTCCACGCAGCCAACTTTTTACCATATTATACAAAATAAGTTATTAAAGCAAGCAGTGATAATCCTGAGTGGTCATATTATAAAATCTTTGAATTTTATTGGAAAGTGGGAAAAAAACACTTTCTGTGATTCTCAGATCAAAACTCCCTTGGGCCTCCTCACAGGACCTTTCAAAAGCAGTCTCCATCCAGCACTGAGAGGGGGAAACTAGGCCTACCTAAGAACTTCAGTTCCACTTTGCTGGGGACGTGATGGCTGGACTTTAATTCACTGGATCACGTGGCCCGGAAATGCTTTGCCAGCTTGGATTTACTTTGAAGTTTTCTTAATAAACTCAGTGTGTTTTAGTTCAAAGATGTGGAGACCTGTTAGTAACTTTGGAAACTTTTAGCAAACTATGTTACGGCCACCTCCAGGCACTTCATTTATAACCTGTAAGAATTCCAGCTGTTTTCCCTTAGTCTATTTTTCTAGAAAACACATTTCTTCCATTAAATTCTATGTCACAGGGAAAATAATTTTCTGTGAAACATGCTCATTAATTTTCTTTTATCTAAATATCTACTCAGAAAAAGTTAGTTGTCTAAACTCTTCATGCAGCTCCTCATATTATAATGTCAAGTTTCTTCCTAGATTTAGCTAATGGGTCAGGAATGTAAACTTAATTTTGGTTACTAAAAATTATTCATTTTAGGCCTTTCTAATCTCATGATTTCATTCTAAACTAGTTTTTTCCTTCTGATTCTATTTTCCCTGGTCATTTTAGAAGCTGGACTTTTTGTTAAATTCCTCCTACTTGTGTAATATATAGAGGAGGCATTTTATTTCATATTGTAATTACCATAGCCAGTAGTCACTCCAAATCTTCATGTATATGCCCCTCTTGATGAGACACAACAAAATAAAAACGTCAAAAATTGTGCTTTTATTAGGCAGATTAAAATAATCTGTTGCCTATAATGAAGAAAATAGAAGTAAAATTTTTTAGTTATTTGTAATAAATTCTGTTTCAGTCTATTCCTATTTTTAAATAGTTGGGGCTTTTTTGAGGATTGATCCCATAAAAACCACTGTTTGTAATTCTATTAAAAACTAGGATGGTTATTTTATTAAGGTCAGTCTAGGAACTGTTTGCATTCTTCACTGAATCTATTTTCTGAATTTCATAACATCTAAGCATAGCATCAAGAGAGGTAAGCCCACTGGAAAGCAATATATAAGTATGGACTCAAATAAATACTGCAAAGACACAATGATATTCAATATTAAATAACCTGCAATAGTTAATGACTATGCAAAAGTGCCAAGAATAGACTAAAATAAAAGAAACAGTGAAAAACAAAAAGTATCTTGTAACAGTTAAATCTGAAGAGTAGAGTGAAAAAATGTGACAAGCTTTGCAAAAATACCCTGTTATTCATTGGGCTAGTTTTCTGTAGAAAAAAAGTACTTTAAGCTATAATCTCATATTTTTGCTGATCTTTTCTTCAAATCGAGAGCATATGCAAATATTATATAACAATATATAACCATGAAAACTCATGGAAGTAGTGTGTGTGTAGATATATTTATATATTAAAGGACTTCTAAGCACATTATTTTGAAAGAAGAGAATTGCCAAAATACACTTAGGCTATTGTAGAAAATATGTTACCCACCATTTATTAAATGAATAAACAAGTTAAATCATATCCAACAGTACAGTTCTAAAACTGTGGTATTGTTTATTTAAATTAGTAAAAGTAAGGTATTACCATTAGTGAGAATTTGAAAAACATAAAATAGATATTTTATCGATTGTTTCACTAGATATATAAATAACAAGAGAAAAAAAGACAAAATCAGGACAAATTTGGGCAGCAAAGAAAAGCTGAAGTAAATTCTATATCAGTCTACAGATATTTGAAGGATAATGACAGCAAATTACTTTTAACCACTGTTATAAAGGATTTGATGTCTTATGTTAGATTTAGCTTCAGGAAGAGCAGGAAATAGAAATAATCTTTGTTGAGCATCTACTGTGTTCTGCTTCCTCAATTCAATCTTATAACAACTATGCAGGTTAAGAGCTGTTACCTTCATTTAACAAATAAAGAAAACAGGTTTTAAGTGGGCCAAAAACTTGTCCAAGGTTACATGCTAGGAAGCAAGAGAT
Organism: Cynopterus sphinx; assembly: GCA_030015415.1. Classification (NCBI taxonomy): domain Eukaryota; kingdom Metazoa; phylum Chordata; class Mammalia; order Chiroptera; family Pteropodidae; genus Cynopterus; species Cynopterus sphinx. Next base: position 20,518,367 of record CM057380.1, read on the forward strand.
CCAAATCCAAAGTCTCCTGGTTCATATGTCACTTCTGGAGTTTGGAATTACATTAGATAAAACTTGGTGAATCCTCAAGGGTGTCAAAAGGCAGGAAGTAAGGGTCTAAGGAATTTGGGTCTTAGGTCATTCTTTCCTCTTTCAATAAAATTGTTCCACTTTTGACTGTTTTGTAACAAGTAACAAGAGTAAACTCTCAAGGACAGATTTCAGTGTGTGTGCAATTTCAGTAAAAACAAACAAAAAGCAACAACAAAAACTCTTGAAAGTTTAAAAACAATCAACTACACAATGTTGCTTTCCAGCTTAGTTTTCAGAAGTCTGGACTAAAAAAATCTTATTAGAGACCAAAGTGTCCAATTTAACACTATTTCGGATATGTTAAAGCTAAAAACAGACAATTGAATTCTGAGAATATAGCCCCTGTTCTTCCTTGATATACAAGAATATAAGAGATTATTCCTCAGACACTTCTAGAATAAAGATGACAAATTTAGAACACTCAAGTTCCTAGCTGTCATGGCTATTCAGTTACCACTAGGTCAAACCAGAGTCTTAGACTATTTTTTACCAGAACACACCCAATAGTTCAACCAGTCAATCACAGATACATGAAATATTTGATTTTATTTATATATCATTCTTTTCCATGAAAAAAAATTAAGAAGCCTCATTCTCTCTAAAAGGAATAGATTAAATTTAGAAAAACTATAAAAGAGAAAAAAATACATCCTGAAAAGTTTGCTTTTCCCCAGAATCAATATTTTTTTTTAATCAATGTTTTTTGAAAATCAAACCGACAGTGATAGAAATATAAAGACTGAAGGAGAGGAAAGGAGTATTTATTAAATCTGGGGGTCAGATAAGGTGACAAATACTATTCTTTTTTTTTTTTTTTTTTTTTTTTTGCAAGAAAATATAAAACAGGTTGGTGTAAGAAACTTTGTTAGGTTAAAAGAAAGAATTTTCAAAAGTAAAAAAAAAATTGTGGAGGGTGAAGGCAGACTCTTTTATTTCCATTCTACCTTTTAGGAGTGGAGTTTTCAAGTTTTCAGGAGATTTATGAGCCTGTAGAAATGGGCAGAAAGGAAGGCTGTATGTGCTTTTAAAATATCTATATAAGGCCAAGATATTGGCAAGAGAGGCAATGAGGGCTTCAGGTTTTTTCCTTGCTTATCCAACACAGTTTATCATTAGGAGAAAAGGTAGAAAATTCCAAAAGAATTACCCTTTGGAAATATAGGTATATCAGTCAGAATAAGCCACATTGTGCTATAATAACAACAAAACCTTATTGGTTTAAAACAACAAAGTTTTTGTTCTTGTTTGATCCTCGCATACACCTGCTCTACTTGCACTGTTCACTCAGGGACCATCTGCCATCTCATAGTCACTGATGGAGGACCTACCATCTCAAATGTGCCAGAGAGAAAAGGGAGAATTCTGAAAGTTCTCATATTGGCTATTAAATGATTGCCCTCTAAGTAACACACATTATATCTGCTCGCAACTCATTAGCCAAAACCAAACACCTAGCCTCACTCATCCACAGTAGGGATGGGAAGTACAATCCTATGTGCCTAGGACAGTAGATAATTAGAAATATTAAGCAAACAGCATCAATAGCTGCCTCAAGGGAATACCTACATGTCTTTCGAAAACCTAAGCAAATCTAATGGAATCCTATTGTGGGCTAGAGAAACTCAAAACATTGCTTGTGCTTATATGTATGAGTAAAAAACAGAAATGATGTATGACACAGCGAACCTCTAAACTACCTGGTTCCCACTTCTGGCTCATACTACTAAAGTTTGTAAATACTTGGAGTGCCTAGAAAAAATATTTATGGCAAAGATATAATAAACTCTCATTAAATAAACTGCCTTGGTGGAAATCCAAGGTCAAATTATTAAAATATTATATCTGCAAACTAATTCAATATTATTTTTAAATAAATGTAAAACCTAGTTAGAGCAATTTCTTATCATTGAGAACAGATTTCCAAGGAACTTCTTTCAATTGGAAAAAAAATGTATTAAGGGCTATGTTCATGTATTAGAAAGAGGCATAAACTACCATTTCCTCTTTCAAAAAGCCATAGATGTCAACTGTGGTATAATAGTCAAAGAAAAAAATAATACTAAGTCTTTATTCTTTTTAATGAATGTCAGTACTATCTTTCCAAGTCTTTAAGAAAATGATATTTTTGCCATTATTCCAAAGGACTCAAGAAAAAATATTTCATATAAAACACCAAATAACCAGATTTAGTTTATGTATATTGACTTAAATTATCAGGAATGTAATACATTCCAAACATCTGAATTTCATAGGGACTTCTAGACCCACTGATGTCTACAATATCAAATCACTGGTTTTAATGGCAATCCAACTTTTCCTTGGACCAGGAAAGGACTTTGTTAGCTTGGCATGAAGTTTTATGATAAATTTGTGTTTTCACTGTACTTCAAAGAGATAAAAACAAACTTTCCTTTGAAAAGCAATAGAAGCTTTGTTAATACATCTGAAGTCATAAAAGACATACTGGCTAAAGTTGTTCATTCTTGCTTTAATTGCATTTAATTGTTTTTCTATTGTAAGAATAATAGATTAGGTAATCTGAGATATTAATTAGAGTCGTTTGGTTGCAAGTAACAAAAAAGAACTCCAAAAAAAAAAAAAAACGCTTAAAAGTAATCTATTGAAAAGATCTCAGGTAACTCCGGAACCAAAGAAAAACCTTCACTAGGCTTAAAAACTAACAGGAATTAAGGCATCATGTACCAGACCAGGGTGCAGAAGTAATCAGTCACCATAAAATGAGGAGGCTCCAACCAATTTTTAACATTTTGCATCATTATGCTCAGTAGTCAGCATCCTGGAGGAGATGCTAATTGGCCTAGTTTAAGTCACATTTTCATCCCCTTGCTAGTAAAGGGCAAGATCCCTTGGTTGATTGCTCTACTAATCTTGGACACAAAGGAGGAAAAGTAATTTTCTAAAAAGAATTTTGGTTGCTTTTAACAAATCAAGATAAACTAGCATGATGAATGCCAATAAAACAAATATCGGCTCTACGTGGGTATATTCTTGAGAGTTTAAAGTTAACAAAATAAATGTATAGCTGAAACTTATTGGATTTTATTAACCAATGCCACCATTTAAAAAAATAAATTTAAAAAAAAGTTAACAAAATACTTTTTAGGGCTCCCACAAATTTCCTCAAAATTTTTGAATCACTAAAATTTGAGTTCTCACCAGACTTTCTACGTATGTGTATGTATATATGCAATTATGCAGGCATATGTATATATTTGAGCACAATGCAAGGTTTGTTGAAAAAAAAGTAAGAGCCTACCAATAAGTAACACATATTATATCTGTTATATCTAATAACACATATTAGCTCTAAACTATAAAATCCTTCAGAATTTAGGATGGTAGAAAACAGGATCTGAATTACTTGAATTTAACTCTCAGGTACAAAAATATAAAAAAATAACACATGTTCCATAACATCAAATATTTTGATAACACTGAGAAACAAGTGCATGGGGAAAGGTGGGAAATCAGATTTGTAGCAATCACTGGATGCCGAAGGACCTCGAACGTCCGGAGTTTAGAATTTTACTAATTTTATGAAGGCAATGAGATACCAGTAAAGTTTATTTAAGTATGACATGATATGATCAGACTTGTGTTTGTATGCTTATTTATTTAACCACTGGTGGAAATGTGTGGGATGGATTAAAGAAACAATCCACAGGAAGTAGGAAGCCTGATTAGGTTACTGGCAATATTTTAGGCAAAACAAAGTTACAGGGAGCTGACTTAAGATAATGACAGTAAAGCTAGAATGAAACTGTATTAGCTACTTTTTTTATATAGCAAACCACCTCAAAACTTAGAGGTTTAAAGCCACAACCATTTTTTAGCTCATTCGTTCTTAACTGGAGGGGGAGAGTGATTTTGTCCCCTGCCACCACCATCAGGGGACATTTGACAGTGTGTAGAGATATTTTCAGTGGTTGCACTGTGAAGTAATACTACTAGCATCAATAAGCAGAGGCCAGGGTTGCTGCTAAATATCCAACAGTGCACAGGAAAGCCCCTGCAAGAATTATTCAGTTCAAATTGTCAGTGGTGCTGAGGTTGAGTAACCCTGACTTAGTTAATGATTCTGCAGGTCATCAGCTTAGTCTGAGCTTAGTTGGGATTGGCCTGATATGGTCCAGGCTCAACCAACCTCATCTGGCTGGTTCATGTATTTGTTTGCGGTCAGCTAGCTGGTCAGCTGAGAGTTAGCTGATCTAATGCGGCTCCACTGTGACAGCTTCTCTCTGATCCTTGTCATTTCTGATCCCCCAGGAGGCTGACCAGGAATTGTTCATATGGTGGAGGCAGAACTCAGAGATTAAGAAGAAAGGTGCAGAGCTTATTGAGGCCCAGTTTTCAGAATGCAAACACTGTTGAATCAGCCTCATTGTATGGCCCAAGCAAGTCACAAAGTCAGCCCAGACGCAAGGGATTGAAAAGTAGACTGTGCTTCTTGATGTAAAGGATACAAAAAAATATGGTCATTTTTGCAATCAAACCACAGAGACAGACTCTTGAAATAGTTAGAAGGTAGAATCAAAACAGTTAGTAGCTGCTGGTGAAAGAAGAAAGATACTGATATTAAAATTACATTGACTAGAGGTCCATGAATAATTAAATCATGTTTTTTGGCTACCTTCCTCTTTCAATGATTCCCAGAGGAAAATATATACACAGAGAACAAAGCAGAGTAAAAATGATCTCTTTTATTTCTATCTGAGGATTATGACTCAAATATCCAATAGAGCAGCTTTTAAATTACTCGTTTCCAAAAGGAATTCCTTTACTAAGGAGTTTCAGTCTTAAAATTCTACAATAAAAGCAGAATGAAAGACTTTCTTTGTCTAGTCCATCCAAAAATGTAAAGCTTTCTCTAATATAGAGAGAGACCATAGCTATGGAGAGGGAAGGGAGCAGTGGAAGGGAAAAGACAGAAGAGGAGACACCTGGCTGATATGGTAGGACTCCCTGGGATCCTTCACTAGGCTCTTGAGGAAAGAACACATCCTGAAAATACCTCCCCCATGTACACTCTCCTCACCACAACATAATGGTGCTGTACCTGATCAGTCTCTGGCAGGGTCCCTCCCACAAGAGGGTACAGAGCACTTCTCTTTACCCAATCCACCCTTCTGGAGAAAACAGGAAGAAGGAAGCTATTCAGCTTCACCTTTCATCCTCTGATAGGTTGGAAACTATTAGATATAGAACTGAGAGAAAGAAAAAAAACCGAGATGACTGCCGATTTCAGACTGGGCACCTAGGGATACAGAGTTTTATCTGGATTAAACATAGATATTTGATAGTCTTTCAGCATAGTTGGTAGTGGATGTTGTGTATACGAAAAAATTAACCTTGGAGAGAGTGTCAAGTGAGAAGAGAAGGCAAGAGCAGAATCTTAGAAAATATCAATATTTAAGCAGCATGTGGATAAAGAGAGGCTCAGAGAGTAGGCCCAAGAGACTGGCTGGAGACATGAGTGGAAAGTCAGGAAGGAACAGGGTGCAGGTAGAAATCATCAGAAAGTTTCAAAAATTTGCCTACGGCCAATAGTCAAATGCAAGAGAGGGTAAAAGTAAGATTAAAGACTAAAATGAACATTGTCTTTGGCAATAATCATGGGTAATTCAATAGTTTAAGAGTAAATGAAAAGTGAGATTAAAATTACAAGTAATGATTATTATGTTATTGAATGAAGTGGGAGGAGAAATAGAGATTTAGGCGCATCAGTGATCAAGAGAGCTTTATTTAAAGATATTTCGATATATTTGCACGCTGAGAGTCACTGCAGCGTTTGAAGACATGGAAAAGAAGAGACACATGATGGAGCAATCTGTCATTGGATGCAGAATAAAGGAGACGTAAAAGCATGTTGAAGCCAGAGTCTCTTGTAACAGAAGAGGGAAGTAGAACCTGGTAAATAAAGGAGCTGGAGTTGGGTGTTTTTATAACTGTTAGCTGCTCTTCCTCTGTCAGTCATGGAATAGAGGTCTGTTACCTGTTCTGAATGAGATGGGGAAGGTAAATGGGGTGGTGCTGAACAGAGAGCAGATGCACAGTGATGACTACAACATTAGACTCTACACAGGCAGTTTCCATTTTATTAAGATTATGTGGACTCAGTTAAAAAAATAGTGATGATTAAAAATTTTTTTAATTAAAGCCATTGAAATGGAAAACAATCTAACAACATTTATTTTTAAACATGGGAGATAAACAATTCAGGAAACGTACGAACGCAACACTAAAATGCATTTATTCTACATTTATTGAGTAACTATGTCAGGTCCAAAGAATAAAAAAGCCTTCATCACAGTCATTGAAGAGCACACATTCTGGCAAGGGAGAGAACCAAACAAAACGTTGTAAAGGAGCTAACTGCAGGAGAGATGCACATGGCACTCCGGAAATAGAGAAGGAAACATTTGAAGGGAGGAAAAAAATCAAGGTCAGAGAATTCTGAAAAAAAGCAACATTTAACTCAGACTTGAAGACAGAAGTTCATCAAGAGTCTGGTCTGGAGGAAAGAAAGGGCAGTCTGAGAAATGGAACAAATGTGCAAAGGTAAAAGAGAGCCTCAAAGGATCAAGTCAAAGAGCCAGATCAGGAGCCTTCATCTTTCTACTAGTTATTTAATCTCTTTTCCCCTTTAAAATTCCCCAACCTTTCACATATATTCTAGATTTTAAAAAAATGAGAAAGAAAATTAGGCTTTTCTCTCCTCGACTATTTTCATAAACAAAATACTTGCCAATATTATCCCCCAGCCCCAAGTTCTTGGCTAAGTAATCTGATGGATACATTTTCACAGATGAGTCGATTGATCATTTCTCTGCATTTAACCCCTTACATAGGTATTTACATTCTGTTTTCATACTTCTAGACTCGGAGTCTTTCTAATAGAGAAACTTTGGTCCCCAAGGAGAAAAAAAAGGGGGGGGGGAGAGGAAAGGAAAGGAAAGGAGTGTGTCTCAGCATCTTTTCTCAAAGATATGTCACATCATTTACTCCACTTATACTTTAATGCTGGCTCTGAATAACTGAAAAAGTTGTATTGTGTCTTGAATTTTAAAAAGTAATATAATATATAATCCACTCACTGCATTAATTCAGGTGCACCCTTGGACAAATTGCTTTGAACAACTTCAGCCACTAAGCAGGGTTAAGTGCAGAATGCTTCATCCTCCATGAAGGGAACCTCTGAGGAGCCTGGTGCATTTAGAATTTTAAAAGTAATTCAAATGTGTAAAGCAAAGATAGAACAAGAACTATGGTTTTTAAGAAATTGGTAAAAAGATGCTATCTGAGTTCAATTTAAGCTGCTATTATTCTAATCTTTCTATTAACAGATAAAACATGAGAGAAAATATTATATGCATAACCTTAGCCTGTGCATATGAATGTCGTTTATTTTTAAAGAACACAAACACTACTGCAATTCTTGAAAATATCAAGCTTTGAAATCCTCTTAGTTAAAAACAAACTTCTAGGGGGACTACCTAGGGAAGCAAAGAAGCATAGATTAATGCATTTTTAAGTAATTATAAAACCTATTTCATAATGCCTTTGCCTATGTTTTTCAGAGCTATCGACAGACAACACTAGCTTTCTTGTTTATTCTTCTTATAAAAGCAAGGACAGACGCAAGCAGGATTTTAAAATCTAGAATCGCATTTTTCTAAGAATATGAAAGAAGTTTAAATATCAGATGGCTTAAGTATAAAACTAAACAATACAGGAAATGCTATTAAATGATAAATGAAATGTAGGGTGAGACATTTCATTTTTTACCCATAAAGCCCCAGATGGGCTGAAGACCTAAGAAAGAGAAACAATAAGATCCTGGGGCAAGGGGGTTGCTCAGATCCATGGACATACCAAGACCATTTGCAAAATATCAGATCAATCTCTCTGTCTCTCTCTCCTTGTCTCTCTCCTCTCTCTCTCTCTCTCTCTCTCTCTCTCTCTCTCTCTCTCTCTCTCTCACACACACACACACACACACACACACACCTACTTTCATAAGAATACTTCTGATGTTTAAGCCCATGTTGTACAAAGTTCCTTTTATGTTCAAGTCCTGTTAAATAATTATTAAATTATTTCTAGCCACAATGTAAATAGCATTTCCAGAGAACCCACAGTCCTTATCAGGAAGGACCAGTCAAGATGACTAAATTACGATTATTCCCTATTCCTGATATCTCCATTTAAAAGAAAAAATGTACAAAACACACATAAATATACTTTTAAAAGACACATAAAAAAATAGATGAGCTTGATAAGGAAAAAGCTGCTTTTTGCATTAAGTCTCAATTTCCTTGGCAAAGGGTATGACTATATGAAAATCTCATTAATGCGAATTTTCCTAAAGTGGAATTTGTGATCACACAGAAAAGGACTAGGCCAAAGTATATCTAATTGTGTAAATGTGTTAAAAATGGTATCTCTAGGTATGTAAATTGTTTTTGAACAGTTTTACCTATGGCAATGGATAAAATTATAAGAAGCCTTTAGGCAGCATCTCCCCAACCACCCCCTCCACATTCCCACCCAGCTCCCTTCCCACTCATTAGCTCCAATCACCTTAGGCAAGAGTCTTACAAGCATCCTACTCTGAAAGACCCTGTGCCTTCTCTCTGAAAACTCCCACGACAGAGCCCTACAGTCCCCTACCTTTCCACTTAGTTACACATGCCCGTCCTTCCAAAGCAGTTTATACTGTCTTATCTTTAATCACTGATTATTATTATGATTGTTATTAGAATCCCTGGCCTTGTTTCTCTTCCTGGAATAGAGGGTTTCTTCTGGACTTAGGACCTTTATACCACCGATTCTTTCTGCCTAGAATGCTCTGCCTCCAGATCATCACATGACCTGGTGTTTCTCATCATTCAAGTTTCATCGGTCTTATCACCCAGTAAGGAATGTCTTGCTCACATTCCAGTCCCATTATCCTGCTTTAAGGTTTTGGGGATCATATTTTTTTTTCCATTTTATAACAATGTGATCTCAATTGTTTGTTTACTTATTGTCTGTTTCTTCTCTTCCTGCCACTGTCATTAAAATGTAAGTTCCTACATGCATAGGACAGTGACTGGAACATGGTAGGAATTAAAAAAAAAAGAATTCCTGAAATGAATGAAAAAATGAATGCCTATCTTTCCACAGACTGTTAGTTCCTTTAGGATGGGGGCCGTGCCTCATTGTTTTTCGTGTCCCTTGACTCTAACACTGTTAGTACAGAATAACATAGTAGGGGTTCAATAAACTGCTGAATAAATGATCTGTTAGTGAATACATAAACAATAAACAATGAAATGAATAAAAAATAATTATATTTTATTATACAATTATGAAAATATTAAGCATTAACATATTAATATTTGTATAGAGTTGGTTGCAGTTTGAGAAAAGATAAAAAAGACAGGGGAGCTACAGAAATTCTGAGATTTCGGGAGCGACCTTGAGTCTAATAAGTCTTAAGGGTCTGTTTTAAGTCAAAAAGGTTTAAGTGATTTACCCATGATGTTTAAAAGTAATACATATATTTAAAAAACAAAATCTATATTTTATTCTTCGCAACACTACAGGCATACCTTTCCGAGCCCACAAAAATTGTGGCTCATGTACAGCATGAAAAGCTACCAAGTGTTTGATGCTGAAGGAGAATGCCTAAAGGCACTCAAGGAGAATGGGGCCATCAGCAGAGTCCAGAGCTAGGAGAACTAAGCAGACAGAGTCCATCACAGGCCTTCTGCCCTCTTCAGGGAACAGAGAAACTTCCTGAGGACAAAGAGATGCCACCCCCAGGGAAGGTAAACTCTCTAGTTATGTCAACCACATTTCCCAAATCGAAATTTCTGACATGTAGTCTGAATAAAAGACCTGAGTACAATAGGTAAAATGCTTGAATCTAAAGCCAGCTCAGAAAATCTGGACCCAACAGTTAAAATATTTACTAGAAGAACAAATTCTCAGATTCTTTCATATTTTGGTGAAATGTCTCACCTCCCCCAGCTCTAATTGATTCCATGCTCAAGAAACTTTTCATTCAGATTCAGAGATATCTTCAAACTACTAGTCAGAGGATCCTCATATTTTGGATGCAAGTATTCTGATATCTAGCAAATGTTATCTTAGAGATGGGTTATAATCTTATATCTTGTGAGTTTTATTAGTGCTGATTCACAGTCTCCAAAGAGAAAAGACCTTGGATAATTCTTAAGATTCTTTTCCACTCTGTGATTCAATTTCCCAGAACAGAATGACCCTATCATGAGCTGATGTCAGCTAGTATGTGTAGTATGGGACAGAAGATTAAATCCTGGAATCTGATGCCTGAGGATTGAAGTCTCTCCTCAAGACATTGAAACAGAGAGACTTCGAATTTTTTAATCTAAAACTCTACACTAGAGAAGTTAGGTATATGGTTAATTGCCTCACTCTGGTCCACCAGCTTCTAGTAAAGCTACACTCTATTCCTAGAAGGGTGTTACCATCACCAGATCACCAAGGAATCTTTTTCCTACCCGTTCACAGCCTTTAGAATCCACCCCCTCTATTGCCTCTCCTGACCTGGGCTTTGTGTCTCATGTAAATTATTTATCTACTCTAAATTTTGTTTTCTGCACCCATGTGTTCTCACTATCCAAAAATGTTCTGTACCAATTTTCTATTTGTTAGCATGTAGTTGGAAATCTATCAAACTAGTCTTCAGCAAAATAGGGAGATGGGAAGAGTGGTACATTGTGATTGAATTTCCTGAGTTATATTAAAAAGCCTGGCTATCAGTTTTAAAATGTCCATTTATAGTGACAGAGAAACTGGAATGAAGTGGGTGAAGTCCATACATTTCTTTAATCACCTTTGTCTTTTAATCAGGAAGGCCCAAACTGTTAGTCAACTAAAACGTGCTATACATTGTATAAGAACCTTGATTCTCAGGAGCTGGTAGAAATGCAGTCTGGAGCTACTCCTGGAACCAAACTGCATTTTAAAAGAGACACTTAAGTAATTCATATGTGCCTTAAATTTTATAAAAGACTTGTCAAGAACAGCAATCCTCAAAGTATGCTTCCCAGACCAGAAGCATTTGTATCACCTGAAAACTTGTTAGAAATGCTGAACCATGGTCTCATTCTAGATTTACTAAATCCAAAATTTCCAGTAATCTGTGTTTTAACAAACCTTCAGGTGATTCCGATACACGCTCAAGTTGAAGAATTTCTGCCTCTGGCCTTTATCAATTTATACTTAAGAGAGCTAGCTTTTGACAAATGATATTTTAATTTGAAAATGTTTAAGTGACTAAGAGAACCATATATCTACCTGGACAACTTTTAAAATATATTCAAGGTCCACAAGTATTTTCCAAGGATATGTCCTTATGGTTTTATTTAAAACGTTAGTCAGAATTGACGAATGCATATATTGAATACCATTTGCTAATTCATCTGGCATCTGGCAAAACCATATCACATTGATATGATGGATGATCCTGCTTCTTTGGAATGAGAAAACTTCCACATAGAGGCACAGTTATTATTCTTGAAGGAATGAACATAATATAAACTGTCATCATGGATAAGTTTTGTAGGCAAAGGACGCCTGAGGGAAAGGCATTATTGTAAGCCTGTATTCCCAGCAGCGAAGCTTTGCAGCCTTGCTCACACCCAGAGCCATTGTTAGAGCCGCTTAGACATTTCTGTCTTTTGTGGCTTTGGGCTTCATTTATCAGGTGATGGAATATTTAGAACTTCTTCACTCTAATGCATTTGAAATATTTTTTACTTTGAAACTTGTTTTCTCTTCAAAAGCAAGGTAACTATTAATGTTAAGAAGCCAGAATGAGCTCAACCGATATACTAGTATCTTCCACAAATGTAACTTTGTTCCAATGATTTTTTTTTTAAATTATGAACTAAGGGAAAAGACACATATTTTCTAAGTTAACCATTTCTAGAAACACATACTAAAATGTATTCTCAGTTGAACATGTAGACATATGTACAAGAAAATTTATTGCAGCATAGTTTGTTGGAAACAAGCAAAATGTCCATTAATAGGAAACAGTTACATGGAGCAACCAACCAGAGCAAGTCCCCTGAGCAGGGAACTCTGTTGTGTGCTGGCCATTAACTCTTTAGTTTCCAGGTTATAAGGAGGACCTGTGTATTAGTCTGCGCAGGCTGCCGTTAACATAGGACCATAGACCAGATACCATAGATCTGGAGGCTGAACGTGCAAGATCCAGGTGTCAACACATTTGGTTTCTTCTGAAGCCTCTCTCCTTGGCCTACAATAGCAAGTCTTCCTCTGTGTCCTCGCATGGCCCTCTCCTGTGCAAGCATGGAGGGTGAGCGAGCTCCAGTGTCTCCTCCTTATCTTTCAAGGACTTTAGTCAAATGGGATTAGAGTCCCACTATAACTGCCTCATTTCAATCTAATCACCTCTTCAAAGATCTTCTCTCCAAATGCAGGTATATTCTGAAGTCCTAGGGGTTGGGACTTCAAAATATAAATTTTGGAGATGACATAATTTAGACCATAACAGCTAGCATATCTCAAAGACTAGCTAGATCCCACAAAATTATTTACCAAATACTCAGAAGTATTTTAATATTTTCAAAATTGATACAGCTATATTAGTGAATAGTGGCGGATCATTCACCATGGGCATGAACTCTGTGGGGATTTTAAAATATGTTCTGAAAAATCCTAAAGGTTTGGAGAACTCCCTTCAGAGATTTTCAGGGTTGAAAACTGGGGGGAAGTAAGTGGGCTCTAGATCATTTCTAGAATTTAGTCATTTTACCTAAAGTAAACAAAATAGTATATCATGGTTTTGAGCACAGGATTTAGAATCAGACAGTTTGCATATCTTTTTCTCACCTGTGAATAAATACGATAATGGTACCTATCTCTGGGGTTGTTATAAGCAATAAGATAATAATGTAAAATGCTCATTACATTACAGACCCAAACTAGGTGCTCAATAAACAAGACATTATTATGCCTCTGTAGAAGCTCACTCTCCAAGGAAAACTCAGACACACAAATCTTTAAAACCACTGCACTAAATGATTCCTAACCTTACCCTTAGCTCTAAAACCCTGATTCTAAGTGAAACTTGGCCACAAATGATTCAACAAAAAAGGAATGAAACTTTTAAAAAAGGTTTTATTACTTTTAATATAAAAACTAAGCTGTATTTTTTTATTATATGAAAATTCTGTTTTTACCAGTTACATTGCTTGATTTAACCTATATTTGTTAAAATAATACTTAGTCTTGTGCTCACCAGATAAACATTTTAACTTCTGATATTAATTACTTTTTCTGCAGTAATATTATTAAACCTACCATTTATGTGTTACAAATAAAATGATATTATATGTAGTCATTAAAATAATGAAAGATGTATTTTATGTACCAATATGGAATAACCTTAAAGATGTATTATACAGTGACAAAAGCAAAATACACAGAAATAAACACAGTGTGCTACCTCATGTTAAAAAAAGAAATACTTTTTTGTACTCTTTACACTTTTACCATATGCGTGCATTACCTTTAAAAAATAACTTAAAAATTTTTAAATAGATTTTTTTCACAGTAATGTAACAGGGGCAAACAGATGCCCAAGATTTCATTTTGAAACAGAAACCCCAATCAACAGCACTAGTAACAGCTGCTAGTTTATTTTTATTTGATAAGCGCAAAGCAGCAATAGAAATGAAAAATAAACTAGATGGAAAGACACAAAAATCAAATTCCAGAGGATTCTTAACCCAATTGCCATTGCTGTAAGTTCCAGAATAGATTCCCAGTGCTAAGAAACACTGTGATTTAATGGAAAGGACAAAGGATTTGGCATCAAACTGAGTTTCGTTCTAATTCAAGTCTTCTCAATTTCTAGCCATGCAAACACAAATGACTTTTCTCTCTGAACCTCATTTTGATCACCAAGCAGAAATCAAAGTTCCTGTAACTTCTGCCACTTAGTGTGGTCATGAGGCCTAAATGAAATCACATGGTATAAGCACACAGCAGTCAAGATAGACAAAGTAAGTATGCTTCCGTCTCATCTCCTTTGCAAATGTTGCTTTAGCAGGCCTGTAAGGATAGAGACATACATTCATTCATTTATTCAACAATGATAAATAAACTCTGCTAAACATTGAAGCAACAGAAAGCAGAACAGACATAACCTGCCCTCCTGAAGCTTACATTCTAGGAGGGAGACAGATGATAAACTTCTGTCATGATAAAGCGTATTAAGGGCTATATTAGAGGTAGTGCAGGGAACTGTAGAAATACATCTCAGAAGTGTGGAATCCAGAATTTGTCAAGGAAGGCTTCTGGAGGAATTCATGTTAAAGGTCAGGCTTGATATAAGAGTAATTCATGAAGTGACTCCTGAGGGGAACATCTTAGGCTGCTCACTGGTCTACCTGACCTTGGAAAATAATACCTGGTAGGTGAATAGGGAGAGACAAGAGCTCATAAAGCAGCTCCCTGCTCCACTTAGCTTGTCACATCCAGTCTTTCCCAATCATCCAGTGACAGTAGATATTGCCAGATGCAGTCAAGGAATGTGAGAACTGCAGCTCAGAGAGAAGAGGTCTATCCAAGGTCACAAAGCAACTGCGTGACAGAGCCAGAGTTCAGATTGTCTCTGCCATGTTTAAAAGATCAGTGGAATTTGTCCTGTGAAGTTCTGAGTAAGATCCAGGTATATCTAGGGTTACACTGCAATACATAGAACAGTGTTGTGTAATAGGCATTTGGTAAATGTCTCTTGAATAAATGAATAAATCCCAAGTGTAAAGGACCATTTGGAGGTATTGTCTTTTGAATAAATCCATGCCTCTGTCCTTATATTAAATTTAAGCATCTTAAAAGTCTTACAGAACTTTAAACCTTTCCTAAACCAGAATGTGTTGTAACTGGATTGGAAAGGGAGCATCATGGCATCCAAAACCAGTTCCACCAAGAGGTACACTTTGGCTCTGAGATGTATGAGAAAAGACATTGCATAAAAGCCCAAATAAAAAAATTAGAAAAATAGGCCCAAGAATCAAGAAGGGTCATCTATGGATTAGGAATTTAGCTTAGAACATGGCTTCCTCATATGAACTCAATATGATTCATTCACTTGGAGCTGGCAAGAAATGTTAGATGTACTTAGAAAACATCATCTGGTTTTCCTCCTACAAAATGAATTTGATTCTTGCACCAGCAAAACCAAGCAATCTAATACATTGAAGATCATGCCTAAGGATGAAAAACAGAGTCAACATGACTTGTTTCTTTTTTTCAGCTGAAACTAAGGTGTGAGTTTTTCTAAGAGAGTAAAGCTTCAGTGCTTTTAACAAACCCTAGTGTTTTCTGGAAGACTTTGGTCTTTTGGAATTGCATTGAGTATATTCTCTAGCTTTTAACTCTGAGTAATAAAATCCTGGGAGGTAATTAGGCCATTTTAGTGGTCTGTTAACTTTCTCCTTCCCCTAAGGGGAAATTTGTTAAATTCTCTTCATGTGTTCCAAGAAAGCAAACTTAGAACTGGCCAGTAAGCTTGTAAGAGCCTAACAATGATCGTGGAATGAGTTTCCACCAGCCTTTGTTGTTATTTTAATTCATTCCAAATGTAGACTTACACTGTTAGTTCTTTAGCTTACTGACATTCTGTCTCTATCTATCTATCATCTATCTATCTATCTATCTATCTATCTATCTATCTATCTATCTATCATCTATCTATCTATCTATCTATCATCTATCTATCTATCAATCATCTATCATCTATTATTTCTTTCCCTTCATATACAACAACATATTCACTCTGTCACTTTCTCTTTTTTGACACATAAGACTTGAAAAACTTCTACTCACTTTTCAAATCTCCTTTCCTCTCAAAATCCCTTTCCTGACCTTTAAATCTAGCTCATGTGTTCCTCCAATGTACTTTTATTGCAATTGCTTATGTGTTTATCTCCATACCAACCTACAGACAAAATGACAGCAGGAACTGCATTTTTCTAGTTGGTTATTATATCCCTGATCCCTGGCAAAGTATTTGGTATGTGGTGGGCACTCAATACATTTTTGTTAAATAAGTGAATGAATGAATATATTAATCTAGTCCTTGGATGTTAGAGATATAAGGAAACTCAGTCAATCAATTTCTTCACTATCTTTCATCAAGAAAGAAGTGATAAATTTCCACAGGTAAAGAAATTTATCTTTGGGAACATGAAAACTTTTCTTCTGAGAGCCTCTGGAATGAATAGCATAGGCCCCAGACCAAACATTCAAGCTAATTCTATTGAAAAAACACATTTTACATAAGTATTGAAAACAATTTATGAGTAATATGATTAGCAAGAATGCATAAGAGTTAGGTAGAAGATAATATTATCCTTGTTCAGCAGTTGTATTTGAGGTGTATATTCTTTTCACAAAACAAGAGGGAAAACGCAGATTTTTCATCCCAAGTTTAATGGCTCTTCAATATGCCATGCTATTAACAGAATGGTATTAGAAAGAACCAAACAAAAATTCATAACTTAGAATTGACAAAATGTAACTATCTTTAGTGTAAGTAAGCAAATAACAGAAGTTGGTTACTACAAGTATGCACAGAAAAATGTAGGAAAAAATATAGGGAAAGTGCCATATATTGTGAGTTAGCCCCTAGTACCAATTTTGAAAATCAAAACATTATTTTACACCTCTGCATTTCACAAGATTACACACCAAGGAACACATGAGGTCATCAGTTCTTGAAAACTAAATAAACCTGTGGTTTACCCCCAAGGTCTCTCCCCGATTTCTGTTATCACTGGCAACAGAACCAGTTGGAAGGCCCTGTTGGAAGGCCACAGTAAAATCAGAAATTCACACAATCTGAAACCGCTTATGTCAGGCCTTTCTTCAGGGTGAAAATAATATTCAACAACTTTTAGCATGTGCTTACCACATCTGCACCCATTTTGGGTCAATCAGACACACACACAAAAAAAACTCCTGGGAAGAAATAAGCTCCTCATTCAAAAGTAAAAACGGGGAAAGCCAGCTGCATACAAATCCTACAGATTGTGCTGATGAGATCCATGGATGGGCAGAAAGAGCTGCTTCAGGAAAAGAAAACCTAACTTGTGAGCAGAAAAACCTCAGAAAATAGATGAACAAAAAGTACTTGCTCTCTATCGAAAGCAACTCCTAGGTCACCGAAGGTATTTTTTTTCTATTTCAAAGGAATTCTCAAAACAGTATTTCTTTCCCACATGTATTGATTGAAGGACAGACTGATTAAATGACTGCCTTTACCTCATTATGTATTTTTAAAATTATTTTTTAAATTGATTGGGGTAATGCTGATTAATAACATAAGTTTCAGGTATACAACTTTATAGTATAACATCTGTATACATCATTGTGTGCTCACCACCAAAAGTCTTGTCTAAATCTGTCACCATTTATTTAACCCCCTTTACCCTCTTCATCCTCCCCCTAATTTCTTTCCCTTCTGGTAACTACCATTCTGTTACCTGCATCATATTATTTTACTCATATGCAAGATATAAAACAAAAAGCAACAAACAAAATCATATTTTTTATTGAAAATACAAAGAAGCACAAAGAAGCATAGAGGAAAAACCACTCATAATCCTATCATTCAGTAATACAACTGTTAAATTTGCACTGAAGGTTGGAACTTTACCCATACGTAACTCCACATGGCCATCAATAAATTATAGAAAAAAATTATAATTAAACTTTCTTAAATTTATGTCAATTCTTTCTACAATCAAACCTCTTCCTCAGTGTAGGTTTTAACCAGCAAGACTCCAGATAGAATCTAGTGTGTTCTATAGTGAGTTGTTCAACTTGTTTAGGGACTTAAGTTTGTTCTATTTACACTAGGTGAGTGAACTGAGGCACAATTATACTAGAATCACAGCAGATCTAAATGTTTAGAGGGATCTCAGCATACTTTCTCAGAGACATAAAGAAAAGAAATGAGTCCCAAGACTTTCCTCTAGGATCCAAATGATCAACCATGCCAAGTCTGTAACTGATTAGCCTTTTTTGCTGTTTGCTCATGAGATCAGAGCTCCAGGTTTGATTTGGGTGTGAACCAGTTGCTTTTCTATTTCCCAAAGGTTACAGGCAGCATTGTTAGCTGATTATCTCTCAAAGGGTGTCATTTGTTAGGGAGGAGATTGGGAAAGATAGCCTAGATGAATTGGTACAGAGTAATTTTGGTAGGAAATTGATTTTAATGATGACTATTGCACCAGGCACCTTATCTACATGATTCATGTAGTCTTAACAGTAACTGTATGAAATAATTGTTATAATTATCAGGTAAGAAAATGAGACTTGGTGAGATTAATAAATAACTCAAGATCACATTATTAATATGTGATAGAAGCAGATTACTTTCCCCACTATATCAATCTGGCTGTCTGAGGAGAACACACCTTAAATGTGTTCTTTTTATTGATAAATAAAAACTTTTTCACATGTAAAGGATATATATGTGTGTGTGTGTTTCACAATGACCCCCAAATTCTTCAGGTCCTATGATACCAAATAGTCAAAATTCCTAGAGGTTATTTAGTAAAACATGTAAATTTCATATCTTTATGTTCTTTTTGACCTCTGAAAATATCACCTCTCCTCATATGGTTTTGTTTAAGATTAAAGAAGAAAATACGTGGGGATGTAGTACATAAAGTATAAAGCGCCATGAACATATAAAATGTTATTGCCTATAGAATTCTCAAGGCCAAAGTTGATTTTAAAAATGCTGCAAATGGTAAATATTGAGAGTATAGTCTAAAAAATTCATATTCCAAACTATCTAGAGGACATGCCTTTTTAATTCCTGTTCAGCATTCAACCCACAACTATTTAACTTATTTTGTATCTTGACAGTGAGTTTGTACAGATGCAAATCTCTGCTTCACTCTTGTGAGATTTTCACAAGTTATTTGTCTCTAGACCTATCTAGGAATACATGTAGAGCACTTCTGGCAGCTCCTGTTACCATCAGTCTGTGCTATGTGATACAGAGTAATGCCTCCACCAATCTCCACTGGCTAAGCAGGAAATAGTTCTCTACATTCTCCACCCTAGGTCTCTGGCTATGTAGAGAAAGGGTAACTGGTCTCGTCAACAGGACTATTTACTTAGCTGGTAGCATGAAGTAGCCAAATGAGCTAAAAATTGGCCAGATAACTGATTTCTATCAAAAATACTAATAGGGTTTCAGAATCAAAATCTTAACTCTATATATTTATATAAAGATTATATAATTGTATGATATAACATTATAATTTATATAAATATTTATATAAAGTTTCATGTTCTTAAAAATCACCCAACATGACATGTGCTAACCCTGTGAAACTGCTGGGAAAATTCCAAGAAACTACATTATAGAGCAATTAGCAGATTTGCTTTGGAAAATAATTTATTATTTCAAAAGAAGAGGAGGTAAAGAAGGACATATGGAAAGACAAGGAAGGAAAGCAGGAGAGAGAAGAGAAAAGAAGGGGGCAAACCCCACACTGACTCCATTCACCATTAGTGACATATCACCTGTCCTATTCAAGGACATGAATGAGGTGCTTGGGAGGCTACAGAGATAAATAAAATACATTTATTCAGCAAATTCAACAAGTATCTATTAAGCTTGGAGAGAAGCAGCTATTTGAATAGGTCACATCAACTAGAAGTAAATCTACGATTACCTAAATGAGAAATAAATCAGAAGTGTGCTTTGAAAGTATCCTGCCTATTTAAACAATTATTAGAAGATTATATTTTCTTAAAGTAGTAATCTCAGTCTTCTTCTAGGGGAGTTGGGTGATAGCAGTTACCTATGGTTAATCAGATTGGATCCAATCCACCAACACAGAGAGCCATTTCATCATCTGGCAACAGGGCCAACATCACATAGATAATTTAATGATAAATGCTGTTTTCCAGAGGTTTTCTGACTCTAGAATGATATAATACAGGGACAAGTGAACTGTAGTTTAGGATGCCTAAGTTCTAAATTGAGCTTTGTCACTAATTATTACCCTTGAGATAATTAAAGCAGATGATCCAGCACGTCTTTTATTCTTTGTTTATCCTAATAAGATTTGACTCGATGTAAATGCTTCAAATAAATACAAATATTATTTTGAAAAAAATTTCCAAGTAATTACCTTTGAAATAATATGAGCATTTAATTCTTAGATCTTTCTACTTTGAATATACAAATATGAATATATCTCAATAGAACAGCTTAACACTTGGGTGAGTCAAGAATGAATTTCTTGAATGTGAAAAAATAATTGACTGACTAAAACTTCATTAACTTGCTCCTGTATCTTCTTGAACATAACCCAAAACCTGCCAGCTAAGTCTTGAAACTTAAGTAGATCCACTACTATAAAACCGATAGAGTTGTATGAAAAACAAAGCTGCTGTAGTACCCTAGTTTCCAAATGAAGACTACAGCTGTTTTAACTAAAAACATTCCAGCATTTATGCCTTTATTCTCGCCAAGATTTATTCAAAATATGTTTTCAGTGCCACTGGGAATGAAATTGTATCTGAAAAAGATAATAACTAGTACTATAAATAATAAGAAAATGAGTACAAATTGGCAAGAAACACCACAAATAATTCTCTGTAAATCAAAAGAACATGGAATTGAATTCACGATATGTATATTTTAACTTGCTTCATTAAAAAACATATTTCTTCTCAAAAATGTTGTGGCAGCTTTAGTCAAATGCTACTTGGATGTACCTTCAATTGTGTGATATCAGTTTATATATTTCTAAATATTAAAAGGGACAAAGTGCTTCAAGGGTCTAAACAAGGCAAAGATTACAATCTACCTATAATCTCCTCTATGCACAGAGAGAGAGGGGAGATGAACTGTTGTGGGAAATATTTCTGTCCATTAAAGAGCATTATTATGAAAACTACCAAAGTTTTAAATAAGCAGAAAAAGCAGTCCTTGAAATAAGCACTTTAGTAGCAAGCTACATGACCATGCTAAATATTTTGGAGCAAATAAACCTCAGCAGAATAAGAAATGAGAGTATCTGTCCCCTTGCTCAGGCTTTCACGTGGAGCTGACTTCAGTCTCACAGAAAGCTCAGTTCCTCATCTACTGGAAAAGACTTTCACCCAACAACACCATGAACTTGAGTCAGTCCAAGGACTATTTTCTGCAGCTACTCATACAGCTATTTGAGCATCAATTCTAGTTTTCTGAAAGCTTTCTTCAAAGGAAAAAGAGAAAATATGAAACACCAATAATGCCACAATTGCTGCATGGCCTATTTTTAATCAGTTTTTACCACCTTAAATGCAGATACATGACTGTTTGTTTGATAATGATGATGATAGAAGAATGCTTGGTATATATTTTACTATTTTATTCTTGAATGAATTTCTTACAATTTTATTTTAGTTCAATCAAAATATATTTATGAAGCATCCTCTTTGTTCCAAGCACCATAAAAAGACAACGTCACTGGTATGTATTCTACTAACTACAGAGTAGTGAGTTTAAACCCCACACTACCAGCATCTAGACAATGCTACATGGGGTGACCATTGGGAAAAACTAATATTGTCAGAGTGAAGAAGGAAAACAAGGAAGGTGGCATGAAATCTAGGACTTTAGGGAGAAAAAAGAAAGGGGCAGAGAGCAGAGGAACGTGTAAGTGCACGTGTGTTGACACACTAGTAAATGGAAAGCAGTTAGATTGAGAACCTAGTTGTGCACCTGATTATGGAATGAAAGCTCTGAATGTCAAGCTGAGGGAGTCAGACTTTACTTTACCTATTGTCAAAGGTGGTAGCGAGGTATGAAGAATACAAGAAATTAAATTCACCATATATTTTCTGTATTGAAACTCTTATTTTTTTTAAGAGCACTTTAAGGTTGAAAAGGGGTCCCAGATCCAATTCCTACCTGAGTGTGAAGGCTTTTTCACACCAGCAAGCAATTCTCAGAAACAAACAATGTGTCCAAAAATGGCCCTCAATTCTGTATGGTTGATTTTTACTATTGTCTGCATTTCTTATTCATTGAAATTAGAGTTCTGATGTAGGGGTACACTCATAATCTTTGACAGCCATGTTGTCAAAGAAAGAAAGAAAGAAAGAAAGAAAGAAAGAAAGAAAGAAAGAAAGAAAGAAAGAAAGAGAAAGAAAGAAAGAAAGAAAGAAAATGAAATCTCCCCTTGGCTTTGTGATGTGAGCAGGCTTTTTAAACCTCCATTTTATAAGATGTCATTTTGGTCTAACCACATAGTCTTCATGACCTTGAGGGTGACCGATAGCTAATACTGAGAATTTGACAAGTAAAACCACTCATCTAGATAACCAACTGAGCTGTCAGCTCAAATTTCCCAGGAGATAACCCCTGCCCCAAGGAAAGTTTTGGAACATCTTGTGTCATCTCCAGGACCAGTCTGTATTTACTTGAAGAACTAAAGTCATGGTCTTCATCATCCATGACTTTCTGACATTAAATAAGCCCTTTTATTGGCCTACTACATGAGCTGAAAAGAAAGTACAGCATGCCCATAGTAAACCTTTCACAAATTAATTCTGGAAAACTTCCATGGCCCTAGATATTTTTATGACTCGATTTGAACATGGTACAATAAAGAAAAATACCCAAAATGTGAGAGTTCCTCCAATGTTTATTTACTTTTGGTATAGTTTTAATTAAACCAAAAGGCAAGGCTGAGATCTCCTAGAGAAGAGGAAAATTTTTCGGGAAGATGAAGTTGATTCAGGACGAAATTGTCCCCTGAAAGGCTCCAGGAACCTAACGCATGAATGAGCCTCACTTTAGGCGAAGAACTCATCTCCTGAACCTCTCCTTTGGTAGCCAGGACACTACATTCCAGAAATCCCAAGATAAAGACTCTGAAATGTTCATGCGAATCTCCATTGCCTGAATAAACGTGGGGTCTTGGGAATCAGAAGGTGAAGATTAAATCATTTACTTTTTAATGCAAGTTTATAAATATAAAAGAGAGTTTATTCATACCTTTTGTGGTTAGATGTTTCAAAGTATAATGACAAACAGGAGAGTCTTGGCCTCAAATGCTTTTCTACCCCCACCCTATCTGTTAGCTCTTTAATGAAGTTCTTAATTTATCTAAATTTCTGCTTCATTCTCTTAATTATCATTTGGTTCTTGCTTTGACAGTGGGTTTAATCTAACAATATTCTCAGTAATTTCCCACCATGTTTTTTTGAGGCCCCAGCATTTAAGTTAATTCTTACCCTGGCCTCAGCGTGCCAGCCCCATCTCCACCCCAGAGACTATCAGAATATTGTGCATATGACCGACTCATCAAATTTTTTAGAATGGCATATGAGTAGAGTGACCATATAATTTATTGTCCATACAGGACATTTTTGAGAGTAAAAAGGAACATTACTAATAATTACATGGGAACAATGGATGTAATTCTGCTCAGGATGAATAGGCATATTATTTATAAGGCTCTAGGTAATCTGGCCTCTGACCAGATACCTAGCTTTATCTCTCTATCCAGGTGTTTACAAAAAAATATTGTTTGTATGGACACCTTCCTTTACTGATTTGATAATTTCGGAATTAAGCAAAGCTCTTTGGAAAGTCATATTCTGCCAACTACTTCCCAGTCACTTTTGACCAAAGGTCACCTGCATGAAAAGAAAAATATTTGTTTAAATTAATTTTGTATTGTCATCTAATATTTCTAAAAGAGAATGGGAAAGATAAAGTCAAAGCAGCATTCCCCTAGGCATGTTCTAGAAATATTGTTGGTTGAATCCCAAAAATGTTCTCTGCCCCAAGGAAATTCAAAAACTCAGGCTAAACATTATTAAAGTGGTTTCCTCACTACAGGCCTTCTCAGAACCACTGATTGTGAAATCTCTCCAGGAGGGGTGAGGTAAGCTGCATGTCTACAGTTTACGAGCCTGAAAAGGAAGCAATTATTACTTCTCTCCTATGAAACACTCTTTAGGAAATGCTGGTCAAGGGAAAAAAATTACACTTTATCTTCACTTAAGGGGCAAAGGATTTTGTTTGTTAGTTTGTTTCCATAGTTAGTGCTTCAAAATTTGTTTGCAGCCCCGAAGTAACAGCTAAGGTTGACTGGATGGCCATTACGTCCCTTGTCAATTTACTTCTGTCCCTTGGCATTGTTATGATAGGTTTGAGCAGACAGATAAATGTAGCAATGAGACTTGGGAAGCACAAAAATCACCGATATGGTGTATTTGTTCCCACAGGCTGCCACTCAAAATCTAAAGAATTTATAGCACTCTGCTCAAACTGTCTGTAGCAGCCAGCTCCTTTTCCTTTAACGACATATTATAAATGAACTGAGACCAACATGGATATTTCTTTTCTGGGGAATCAGGAGATCGGCCACGTTCTCTCTTAATTTGATAAGACTATCAGGATGTGAAAAATAAATCTTGGCAGAGTGGAGGTAAATCCTCAAAAAAAATTCAGATAAAGTACATGGAAACTCAGTAACTATGTTCTTTGGAGGAAAAAAAAAAAGAATTTAAAAGGATCCAAAAATAATTTTAGGACCAACCATTACAGACAATTTAAAAAAATAAAAATTTAGAAACATTGTCTCCCAGGATATGATTTCTGAAAAAGACATAATTTAAACAGAAAACCCAGTTGATAAGTGGGTAAATTATTTTACATGGTATTAAAATAATGTTCCACATGTCATATGATAAACAGCTAAACCTGAAAAGGATCTAGTAGAAGATTTCTTACTGCCAAGTTTAATTATTTTACTTGTTTTGCGGTCCCAAAACATACCACACATTTTTACTACAATTAGTCTTTAATTGTAATTCTCTCAGAATGTATTTCTTCCAAAAGGAAATCACTTAAAATCACAATCATCCAAATAAGCATGTCAAAAATATTCAGTTTTATATAAGTAGGATTCTAAGTGTTGCCCCTCTATTTGGAGAAGCCTTATATCATAAGTACAGTCTTCACTTCCACATTTCCTCCTGGGAGAATGCATTGCCTAATGCCTAGCACTTAAGACTTCAAGTCAGACAGACCTGGATTTCAGTCCTGGCTCAATCGCTAAAGACTGTGACACTGGACAAATTTTTGTACATCTTTCAGCTTCGTCTGGCAAATGCAATACTAATGACTCACTTATGAGCTTCTTATAAGGAGTGAATAAACTGGCCCAAGTTGTGGCATAGAGTAAACAAAAAGCTATCAAACTGAGATGTAGGATATCTCAATGCTTTTCATTAAGGGTAGTTTGAGTTGGCTGGATGTGTACCAAGACTCTCAGTTTCCAGTCATACAGCATTTAGCCTGCCTAATATAGGCAGGAGACATACGTCTTTGCTGCCACACATCTATTGTCTAAGTCACCATTTGTGCAGAATCAAGCTTTCTCTTTCTTTCACTTCCCCTTTCTTTTACCTGCTATACCTTCTTCCTTCCTTCCCTGCTTCCTTCCTGCCTTCCTGCCTTCCTTTTTTTTCTCCTTCCTGGGAATATCTGATGCCTGTCGCTATTGAAAGAAAATGTGCAAAGGAAAGGTTTCTGAGGAAAGTGAGCATTATTAGCCTGTTCATCAGCGCTTCCAGGACATTGCTGACCTCGCTGTCATCACACCCCTCGATCACTCCAGACAGGTAAACCTGTGTAAACTGTTCCTACCAATCAATTTTGACACCTAATTTTATAAGCCCTTGTATTCATCTTCTAGGGCTGCTATAACAAAATACCACAGACAGATGACTTAAATTTATTTTCTCACAGTTCTGGAGGCTGGGAGTCCAAGGGCAAGGTGCAGGTTGATTCAGTTTCTGGCTTGTAGATGGCTGCCTTCCTACTGTCTCCTCACATGGCTTCCACTCCCTGAGCACATGGAAGGAGAGAGCTCTTTGGCATCTCTTCCTCTTCTTAAAAGGACACAAGCATTATCTGATTAGGGACCACCCTTATGCCCTCACATAACCTTAATTACATCCTTAAAGGTCCTTTTCCAAACATAGTTACATTGGAGTTTAGGGTTTCAACATATGAATTTGAGGATGGGGTAGGACACAATTCAGTTCATAACAACCTGATTTTTCCCATCACCATAAAGACATATGAGCCCCTTTTCCCTCCTTTTTTAGACATTTTCTTGCAGGGGCAGGGCACAGAGGAGGAAAGAAAAAGCCTTGTCAAGGGAAGAAAGGAGGAATGATAAATGTCTGAAGTGGTACAAATAATATATTATTAAGATTAAGTGAGGTCATAAGGGTGGGTCCTAGTACAATAGGACTTGTATCTTTTTAAGACAAAGAGACACCAGAGAGCTCTCTCTTTCCTCATGCTCTCAACAGGAACTGAATCAACTGACAGCTTGATCTTGGACTTCCCAGCCTCTACAACCCTGAGAAATTAAGTTTAAGTCATAGGTCTGTGGTATTTTGTTATGGCAGCCCTTGCAGAATATGGCCTTGAATTTAGCAATTGTTCAAGAAATATTTATAGGAGAGGATGAAACGGAATTATATGTATTGGAAACGTTGTTTAATACAGGATGAGCGCTGAATAACTATTCTCACTTACTTTTACCAGATGTTCTCCACTATTAGAATAACCCTGAGCTGTCCAACATGGTAGCCACTATCAATATATGGGATTTAGTCCTTGAAATATGGTCAGTCCAAACTGAGAGGTGCTGTAAGTGTAAAATAATAACTGATTTTCCAAAGTTTAGTACAAATAAAGAATATTTTATTAATATTTTTAAATAGTGGTGACATGTTGAAATGGTACTATTTTGACACACTAGGGTAAATAAAAATATTAACATTAATTTCACATGTTTTTGTTAATGGGACTACTATAAAATCTCAAATCTCATAAGTGGCTGGCATTATATTTTAAGTGTATAGCTGTAGTGGGATCTCTTCACAGATGCAAGTTAGACTATTTTGCCAAATTATACTGTACTAACTCAGTTACAATTGCTATCCTCTGCTAAATTTTTTAAACTTTAATTCTGTAGCAATTCTTGGCCTCTTAAAAGTTTCTTCAGAGAGAAAAGAAAAAGATGGAAATGCCTGATTTAATCCAGACAATGCATTTATTTTTTTAGCACCTGTTTGAAACAAGTTGTTGAATATTTTAGAAATTCACAGTGTGACATGGAATAGTTTAATTATGATCATGTGGCTTCTTGACAATTAGTTCTTTAAAATGTTGTTGGTTTAAAATGTCGGTTGCTGGACAGATAAATTATAAATTTTTGTGGTTTAGTGGCCTTTATACAACATAAGTAAATTAAAAACTAGATATTTCATAATAACCAACTCTAAGGAAAAAGAAATTTTGGCTCCTGTAGCAGCAGTAGCTTTGAGGAACCTAAAAAAACATATAACGTCCAAATAAGAAATTATTATTTAGTAAGCTTTTAATATTATTTTAGTTAACTGATGTTCATATGAGGGGTATTCCAAGGTTGGTACAAGCACTTGAGTGAGAATAAAATTAGGATCATGTATGTTTGTTCATTAGAGCTGGTAACCTGCATAACCCTCTTTTATCTATTTATTAAATATATCTTCATGTATAAGTTAGATTTCTTTTTGATTGCTGATAGCAGCATTCTGAAACCACTGACATCAGCTAACCTCAACCATTAGATAAATCATCCACATTAAGCAGTTCATCATACATTTTCATGTTGAATGCAGAAGTCATTTTCTTCTCAGTGCTAATAAACCACCAATTCCAATTAAAGGCAATAAAAGAGAAGCATTTCCATGTGGTAGAGTATATTGTTTTAATAGAAATGCAATGATATCTCTTCAATGATATCCCTTCTTTTGTGTCATCTGAAAAGTGTTCGACAGAATGAGGAGACATTGTCACTGTTAAAAATGGAAGTTAAGTCTGAGAAGAGTGCAGGAGCAGAGATACTAGTGAGACAAAACAGCAAGCTGAGGGGCCATTTTAAAGGACAACGATCATTGGAAGTATAGAAGAAAAGGAGGCAGATTTGTCCCTTTAAAAGGCAAGTGAGAAAGTGTCATTTCTCAGAGATGAGTTCTTTAACCCCAGACAGCTGTGAGCAATTTGTCAACTGCTCTGAAGTGTGGCAGAGTCAACTACTGGGTCTCAGCCATGCGGGGTAGATACTGGTTTCCATGAGACTGAGCTCACAAGAAGACATTTCTGCCTCAAGGACATTCTAGTTGTCATTGCAGCCCATAGAATATCCAAATGATAAAAAAGCAACTCTCACAAAGAGGAACCCTGGTACATGAAAAAATTAAAACAGCAAAAACTACCAAATGAAACTTGTCCATGCGGCATGGTGGATAAAACACAGCCGTTTGCCGTGGCTCTGAATCCTGATTCCACAATATAACGTCACCTTAAGCAACTCATTCAACTTCCATGAACCTCAGTTTCTCTTTCCGTAAAATGAAAGCACATAGGATTTAGAGAAATTATCCTACTTAAAGTTTCTGAAACATAATAGTTCCTTAATATGTGTTGGTATCTCTCCATAATAGTAAACCACAGCCATAAATATGCACATGAAACAGGAGATGGTTTTGTGTTCACTCTTACAATCTTTGTGATTCGATATTAGAGCAATATTATGATCTAGAAACTTCCTGGGCTCCTACTTTTCTCCTTTTTCCTTCGATGCCAATCAGACAAGGACCTCGGGCTGACAGAGCTAACCTTTGGTGTTCATGTGGCGCCTGAGTCATAGTCTTTCTCACAACGTGTACTGAGCAGTCCCTAAACTGTGTCTTCTGCTTTGGTTCCTGTTCTTAAAGTTTTCTGACCTGGAGTCCTGGTGTCAGCTCCCACCATCACCCTCAATGACAGGGGAGCCACCATCCCGCTTTCCCTTTTTCTCTGAGGGTCTGATTATTCCATGCTCCCACAGAAGGTCTGTCCACATGACCTGCCAACTAAGTACTGAAGACAGCCTGGAATCTGCACTGGACTTCAGCCTCCTGGTGGACACGTCGGGAAAAGTGTGGCTTCAATCACAGATAAGTTATATGTACCCATAGAATGCCAGTCTTTTCTGTAACCTATGTTTGGTACCCGTTCTGTTGTCTCAGCACCCATCCTGGCCCCTACACTCTCCCTGTCTATCCAATGAATTGTCAGTCTTAAAAACAAAGCTCCAGAATATGTAATCAGAATATATACTATATTTATTTCAATTTTTCTTACAATTTTAAGCTTAAGTTAACTAAATTTTGTAGAGGAACTTTGATGGACTGTGCAAAGCAAGTGACAATAAAGGCAATAGTATGGTTGTGTTTAGGATATTTTAGGAAGGTGACTGAAAGGAATTATTCTAATCAATAAGTGAAACATAGACCTATTTCTCATCTTTACTCTTGCTCCTCAGTTCTGAACTATGCCTAAAACTCCCTTTAGATCAACTTATGTTACCACTTGGATTTGTTCCATGTGGCACAAAGGGAAAAAAGAGAATTTTCATCCCTTAAGCACAGCAATAAAAAAAAAAAATGTGTTTTCCTTTATAACTCTGGGTAATATATCTAACAAATTCGCCAGTAGTGATGAATGAGCCTCTGAGTAAGTAACAAAAATACACATCTAATGGAATCTAGTGCAAAGGCCTAATTGTTGCTAATTTACGAGTTCAATGTCCTTTTCCTTTTCAGCCAGGAGAAACAGTCTCACCATATATTGGGCTTTTTCTATCTCAACATGATTCTCCTATATCTGTTTTGAAAACAACAGAGAAAGTCGTGAACTCTTTGCTGTATGGAATTATGTGGAAATTGGAAGTGCTGGTTAGTCTGAGAATTAATAAGAATTTCTTATCTGTATATGTGACAAAATTAGGACAATACTACCTTAAAGTATCTTGAACTTTCTCTGATTCTAGTAGCCCTGAAAAGCTCTCAAAATTCCACAACTGGTGTTAAATATTTTCATTATTATTGGAGTTCTCATTGCTGGAATGCCAAGAAACAACAACTAGATTGTAGTTTTGTTTTCTTTATGTTTCTTTTTTTTTTTTTAAAGAGAGAGAGAGAATGTTATTATGTCCACAATAGGTATGGTAACATTCTTCCAAGTTACCCATAAAGAACAAAGCCAACTTTTGATTAAATAGTAAAGAAAGAAGAAACTTTCCTCTACCCTCAAGGTTCTTTCAGCTGGTCTAATCAAATGATATGAGACAGTTTAACAAGAGAAAATAGCCACATTTAATTACATATGTATGTATGAGCCCCCTCATAAATGAGAGGTTCAAAAATGGAAAAGAGAAAATGGGGTATATATGACTTTCTGATCTAAAGATGAGGTAAGGTGTCTTAGGGGCTTCAAAGGGTCATTGCAGGATGGTGAGAAGAACCAATGTTTAGCAATTAGAAGTTTACCCTGCCCTATGGGTAGGCAAAAAAAAAAAAAAAAGTCATCTCTGATAATCTCTTATTATGGGCACAGCCCCTAATTCAAATTCTTATAGGTAGTTGAGTGGGGGCAGAAGTTTCTCTTGAGTGCACAGGGTCTTGATTGCCTTTAGGTCAAAATAGTCTGCACACCACTGAGGCACATCTTGGGGTGGCCTATTCTGAACCCCCACAGAGGGTATGGATAAATGATATGCATACCATGTTCTATAAGAACATAATAAACAATTTAAAAGTTTTTGCTTTTCTTCTATTTTGAAATCTATTAGTTTCATTTTGCTTTACTTTTCTTATGAGATAAATTCCCACCCTGACCACCCCATGACTACTTTCAGAGTGACACGTGAATAACTATGGGTACAAGCTGATTGGGGGTGTCAAAGAAAGTAAAGCAAGCTATATTGACTTGTTTTATTTTAAACTTGTGATCTGAAACCTCAAAATGGCACTCAGTTAGCACCCGGCAACTTCTTAATTTTTTCCACGTTATGCGAGAATGTTGTCTCCCACCTCCCATAGAAAACCTCTGCAGACCCTCCCTCTTTTTTTAAAGCCTCCTCATCCTTCCCTCACTGTCAGCTGCTGGTAACACCTCATACATCACGCTTAGACAATTTCTGGGGTAAGCTCCCCCACCCTTTTTAGCACCTCATCTTCAAACTCCTGTATGAACTCAGCCTCTCCTCCTCCCTCCCACTGCGCCTCTTGTGAAAGGCCAACGCCTGGATTCCACCTGTGCCTGGACTCCATTCCCTCACCTTCCAAGGATGCCATTCCTTCACGTGTACACCCCTGACCCCAAATCACAAGGCTGTCCCTTCCTACCAGCTTGTTTTCATCAGCACAGGAATGTGTTCTAGTATCTCACGAAAGAAAAAACACAAAACAAAACACTCTTATCTGTCCTCAAATCTTAATTCCTGCTCTCCTCACTCTTAGTTGCTATGAGAAATTAGAAGGTGATAAGTACTGTGGCCCCATTCCATATCTCTGCTCTCCTTCATAGCCGAACTTTTCTCCTCTTTCTCACCATCTACATCTCTTCTACTTCCTTCAGTCTGCATATACACTCACTACCTCACTGAACCTGGTCAAAGTCATTTTGAATGACCTTGTTGTCAATACAAATAATGATCATAACAAAACATATGACTTCAATCATATTTCTTCTCCCCTAACCCAGGCTGCTCCAGCACAAAAGCCTCCCTGTCTTTCAAATGCCAGGAATTTCCTGCCTCTTTTCCCTGCAAGGGCTACTCTTCGCCCTAGATATCTGTAGGTTTTGCTTTTTCCCACACTGGCTATACCATTTAAAATGATTTGCCCACCCCGTGCTCTTTTCGTCTCCTTAGTGGTGCTTTGTTTTTCTTCATAATGCTTATTACTTGCTCATTGATTATTGTCTGCCTCCTCAACCTGTTCTTTTGAGCAGAGATTTTGGTCCTACCAAATCCCAGCACCTAATCCTGTGCCCACCACACAGTGGGTTCACAATAAAGATTTGTTGGATGAAACACGTCAAGCACACTTCCAAGGGCTTTCTGTGTATAAGGTCATTAAGTTGTTACAAAACCCCTGCTGACGTAAGAACAATTGTTATCCACGTTGTAAGTGAGGAATCGGAGTAAAGTCCCAGGTTCAAAGGTCTCTTTTCATCTTCATCTCGCACATCTCAACAGCACTGGATGCCATCCAGGACTCCCTCATCCTTGAAACAACATGCTTGCAAGCTACTTTTCTTCGTACTCTTTGGCCTTTCTATTCTTTTCTTTTCCCTTGGTGCATTCATCATTCCCAGGAATATGTCAATGAATCTTACTCTGTACCTCTCTCCTTGGCATTTCACATTTGACTTCACATATCGCAGAAATCTCAATCCTAATGTACCCAGTGCAATCGAACCATTTATTGAACCTCTCTCACCTTGATAAATGGCTTTCCATCTATCTGGATCCTCAAGCCAGATTCCCAGGAGCCAACTTGATGTCTTCCTGTCTCTCATTGCCTTGCTAACACATCTAATTATCTTTCCAGTTTCTCAGTACCAGGGGACCTGTATCATGTGCCCAAATTACTATATAATTTTCTGACTTTTTTCCCACTCTTTTGCCTCTAAACCATTCTCTCCACTAGAGAGCCAATAAGAAATTTCTTAAGATGTAAGTTGTATCCTGTTACTCTTCAGCATAAAGGCCTTCTGCAAAAAATAAAATTCAAACCCTGCACCCTTTGTCTTTGC
The DNA here is from genome assembly GCA_030015415.1 of Cynopterus sphinx. Classification (NCBI taxonomy): domain Eukaryota; kingdom Metazoa; phylum Chordata; class Mammalia; order Chiroptera; family Pteropodidae; genus Cynopterus; species Cynopterus sphinx. The sequence continues at coordinate 20,551,212 of CM057380.1, forward strand.
TTTACAGAGCTTATTAAAAATTACAATTATTTATTTTATTTTTTTTCTGTTTGTTTGCTCAGTTTCTCATTAAAATATAAATCTGTGAAGGAAAGTAAGATGCTTTATTCACCATTGAGTACTCAGTACCTATTTATAGTGGGGGAGCTCACTAAATATTTTCTGATAGAATAATACAAAGCTTTGGAGCACTGTGCTTAGGTAGGAAGCAACTCCTACACATTTGAATTTAAAAGTTTAGACTGTCATTTTTATACACCAATGATGAACTTTCATAAAGAGAAATTAAGAAAATCCCATGTGCAATTGTATCAAAAACAATAAAATATCTGGGAATCAAGGAAATAGATCTGCTCTTAGAAAATTATGTCATTTAAAAAGAAATCGAAGAAGACACAAATAAATAGAAGCATATACCATGCTCATAAGTAAGAAGAATCAACATCATTAAAATAGCCATACTACCCAAAGCAATCTATAAATTCAATTTCTATCAAAATACCAATGGCATTTTTCAGAGAGCTAAACTAAATAATTCTAAAATTTATATAGAACCATAAATGACCCCAAATAGCCAAGATAATCTTGAGAAAAAAGATCTACATTGGAGGTGTCACACTACCTGATATCAAACTATACTACACAGCTACAGTAATCAAAACAGCATGGTACTGGCATAAAAACAGATACATTGTTCAATGGAACAGAATAGAGAGCCCAGAAATAAACCCATGATCATATGCTCACTTAATATATGACAAAGGAGGCAAGAGTATACAATGAGGTAAAGACAGTATCTTTAATAAATGGTATTGAGAAAATTGGACAGATACAAACAAAAAAGAAAAGAAAAAAAGAAACTGAACCACCTTCTTACACTGTATACAAAAATAGACTCAAAATGGATTAAAGACTTAAATGAAAGATTCAAAACCATAAAACTTCTAGAAGAAAACATAGGCAGTAATCTCTCTAGCATTGCTACTAGTAATTTATTTTTAGACATATCTCCTCAGGCAAGGGAAACAAAAGAAAAAATAAACAAATGAAACTACATCAAACCAAAGAGGTTTGGCACAGTAAAGGAAACCATCAACAAAATGAAAAGATAACCTACTGAATGAGAGAAATTATTTGCTTATGATACATCTGATAAGGGGTTAATATCCAAAATAGATAAAGAACTTATACAGCTCAACAACAAAAAAATAATCCAATTAATAATGAGCTGAAGACTTGAATAGATATTTCTCCAAAGAGGACATATAAATGGCCAATAGACATATGAAAAAAATGCTCAAGGTCACTAATCATCAGAGAAATGCAAATTAAAATCACAATGAGATATCACCCCACATCTGTCAGAATGGCTATCATCAATAAATCAAAGGACAGTAAGTGTTGGTGAGGATGTGGAGAAAAGGGAACCTTCATACACTGTGGTGAGATTGCAAATTAGTACAGCCACTAAGGAAAACAGTCTGGAGATTTCACAAAAAACTTAAAATGGGTATACCTTTTGACCCAGTGATTGAACTTCTGGGTATCTATGCAAATAAAACCAAAAACAATAATTTGTAAAGATCTATGCACCCCTATGTTCACGGCAGCACAATTTATAATAGCCAATATATAGAAGCAACCTAAATGCCCATCAACGACAGACGATTGGATAAAGAAGTTATGGTTCACATACACAATGGAATATTACTTAGCCATTAAAAAAATGAAGGCCTACCATTCACAGCCACATGGATGAACTTATAGGTTACTTTGCTGAGTGAAATAAGTCAGACAGAGAAAGATAAATACCATATGATTTCACTTACATGCAAAATCTAAGGAACAAAAAGAACAGACTAATCGAAAACAGACACAGATATAGAGGACAGTCTGGTGATGAACAGAGGGGGAGAGAGTTGGAGGGTTGGGAGAAATCGGTGAAAGTTTAAAGAAATACAAATTAGTAGTTGATAGATGGCTGGGGTTGGGGAGCACAGTATAGGGAATGCGTTCAGCAGTAATGTAATGGCCGTGTGTGGATCCAGAGGAGAGAAAGAGCAACCAGGGGCGTCGTCTCACAAACTATATAAATGTCTAACCATGTACTGTATACTTGAAACTAATAATAAAATTAAATTTTTAAAAAGTTCAGATTGTATTGCTCTATTAGCTACTAGCAACTATTAGCTGCAGAGTTAATGTTGTTAATAAGAAAATACACATGTGTGTGGGGCCTAACTGGCCAAAGTAGCCTGTATGGCCTGTAGCCTAGTATACTTCGTGCTGCCCAAACTGAACACATTTATTTTCGAAGATATTGGTTATCAGAGTTTTAATTTTGTGTTTCTCTGCCAGTATCTCGTATATATGATATCAATGAAAAGCTCCAAAAGACCCATATGGCTAAATCAAGCACAAATATCCACATGGAGACCCAGCAAGATGTATTAAAACTCACATGTACAAGTTCATGTATATATGCACATTAAGATGAGGAAAAATTATATTTGAACCAAATTCAAAATATTAAGCAACAGATTCAACTTCAGAAAGGATACTGGTTCTGAAGAGAAAAAACATTATTGCAAAGAATAACATGATTTACAAAATGTGGATTCACCGCTGCCCAGAAATACTGTTAGGTATAAAAGGATGTGGGGTGCTCAGTGGATATTTCATGTACATTCATCTATAGACAGTAATGTAATTCAGTAATGCTATCCTTGACCAAAAGGCTATGTCAATTCCTTTTTATTTGTAGGTAAGTGTGGTTGGATCTCATAAAACTCTTAAACGCTTTTTTCTAGGTTGTACCCCGAAGCCATTCAAGCTTGATTACTTTAGATTGTTTTTACATTTTTAAGAAGCACATTATAAATTAGAATGACACCTTCATTTGTTCTTTGTAGTGGTGATTTCTTTTAAGAGCCATACATCCCTGGGTCAGTCAGGCTTGATGAACAATGGTTCCATTCTGAAAATTCTCTGAGAACAGTAGACATTATTCTCATGTTATGGTCCACAGTATATTTATTCTATGTCTTAATTTTTACTTACTCACAATTTATTTCTCCTAACAAAGGCTATATTTAGCTGAAGTATGTGGTTTGATTTGCAGATCCTCTGCCCCCACACACATATATTTAAGTAATTGTTTCAAAGGTTCACAAAGATCGCTTTGTAAGGAAGGCAGGCAGAGGGTATAAGTAAAGTGGGTTTAACTGTGTTTGCTTCTGCAACAAGTACAAAGAAGTCCATTAGTATGAAACAGTTTAAGCAAATTTTTGCAGGTGAAAATTATTCCTATCATCTGACTTTTATGTCAAAATCCTTCAGAAACTCACCCATACTGAGTAAAACTACTTTGATAAGAGTCGCTGCTGCTTTTGTTGTTGTTTCAGTGGAAATGACTCCGTGCATAAAATACATCCAACTCCATAGTACACAGGACTGTGCTGTCATGCTCCTTGGAGTAAAGCTACGGTGCAGTCAAGACTAGCAGAGAAGCGGCATTGAACCTGAAGTCAGAAGATGAAGTCTGGCATTTGTTCTGTATTTGTTTGCTGAGTGACACTGAGCAACTCGCTTAATTTTTCCGAGGAAAGTTTTTTTGTGTGTGAAATTGGAGGGTCACAGTTACTGATCTTTCTTGTTCTATGTAGCTATTTTTTTAATTAGTAATCACGACATCGTTTTAATTACATTTTCTCTTTATGTATTGACATGTCCTGGGGCGCTGGGTTTCAACATCGTGTTTTTTAGTGAGCAGAGCAAGTAAAGAAAAATCTAGAGTGTTTTTTTTTTTCGTTCCTTTTAGTTTTATTCCATTTGTTATCTTTAATATTCCTAAAGTCCTCTTAAATTTCTGTGATGCAAGTTACTGCTTTTCCTTATTAGATTGTATTAGTTTGCATGGCCTGTCATGCTAAAATACCACATTCTGGGGGACTTAAACAACAGAATCTATTTCACACAGTTCTGGAGGGTGAAAGTCCAAGACCAAGGTGCCGGCAGGGTTGGCTTCTTTTGAGGTCTTCCTCCTTGGCTTGCAGATGGCAGCCTCCTTGCTGCCTTTTCACATTGTCATCCCTCTGTGCACACATCCTCCTTGTGTCTCTCTGTGTGCTCAAATTTCCTCTTTTTATAAAGACACCATTAAGATTGGGTTAAGGCCCACCCTAATAGCCTAGTTTTAACTTAATCACCTCTATAAAGACTATCTCCAAATGCAGTCAGAAGTACCGGGGGTTAGGGATGTGACTCATGAATTTAGGGAAAGACACAATTAAGCCTATAAGTTACATAATCTGAGCCTTCCTTATCTTAATGTATTGTTTATATTATTTTAAAACATATTTTCAACTTAATAATCGACACAGCTTCCTCTAAGCAGACTTTTAATAAGTATTGTAATTTAATTACATGAATTAGTACTTATAGGACTTTATGAATCTTTTCAACAAATACATTCTTTTTTTCATGAAATGGTACAACGCAATATTTCTATAGTTTCTTTTTCTTCATTGATACCTGACAAAGAAATTTGTTAATGGCTAATCACTCATAAACCAGCATCACAGCAATCCTAGTGTTGCCCCAATACTGCATGATCCTATGTTCCCAAGAGAACCCAATAAAAGTTAGATTAATTAACTAGGTTTTTTTGTTTTTGTTTTTAGTTGTAAGAAACTAAAGGCAAATAAAAACAGAGAAAAAAATCTAGGAGCCAAACTGCTGTAAAGGTTGTGTTCGCTGGGACATGTTCTTGTCGGTCAGGGCACAACTAATAACCTCACTCTCTTGATGCTGCCCCATCTCCTGCACCCATACACCATGTTCCCCTCAAAGCAAATGACAGTTATAAAGATAAGACTGTGAAGGCAGCTTTTAGGATCTCTGCAAAATCTGTTAACAGTTTTCATGTCTCTCACAGGGATTTTCCTGGACTTTCAGAGACCTTGAGAACATGGCCAGAAGAGGCTGGTCCACACTCAGGGGAGCCATGCATCCTCATTACAAGCAAGAAGTGAAAACCTCGACAAGCCTCCTTTCTGATGTCACAATCAAGTTGAGGGTGCCCTGCATATAAGAAGAATTTTAAAAAGTTAGTTTGGACACAGAATCAAGAAGTTCAGAGGTTTCAAAAATGATTCCACTCAGAGGTTTGGCCATGTTTGGCTCAGGATGAGAGCTGTCTTGCACTGAGCCCTTTTACAAAGCACAGACTCATATTGCTTCAGCTCACTTCTTCCCACAGCACAGCTTCTAAAGAAAGACAGGGCAAGAGTTTTTCCCACATCCATTTGACAGAGGATGAAGCTAAGTGTCAAAGAGGCTAAGTATTATGTATGTTAAGTTCAAAGTCATAAAAAGAATAATTGATGTAGCTGTAAACTTCAGACTCATGACCTCATCTCTTGCAATGGTTCTACTACACCAAGGGTGTCAGAGTAGAAAATTGATGTTTTTTTAATGAGCTAAGTTTACCAGCTTTTTAACCATGTGTAGGCAATTGGATTTCAGCAGATAATCTTATGCGATCTCATCAAGCCACCATAGTCAGATATCAGGAAATTAGACTGTCCAAGAGATATGGGTAGATTTTCTTTTAATTGAGTATGTTCAAAGATTTCTTAAAATAAGAATAGAAAAATATAAATGTCCATTCTTCCCTAGAAGTGGGAACACAGGATAAATGAATTGCAAAGTTGCTGAGTGTGTACAGGTCTGTGAACTAGTAGAACACCTCTGTGCAGAAAGACTAATAAAAAAAATTACTGAGCCTTGTTAACCATCATCTCCCCAACACTTACCTACCCCAGCTGGTGGGAAACAGAAAGATGCCAATAGTGTATCTGCTGAGATAAACTGAAGAGGCAGAATTTTCTCAAGTATAGCCTCTTAATTGGCCTCCCGACTTTCACCTTTGCCCTACAGCAGTCTCTTCACATCCAGCAGCCAAGTGATCCTTGAAAGGCATAAACCAGAGCACATCATCATCATAACTCTCCAGTGACTCCCATTCTCATTCAGCAAGCGCCAAGATCCTCGTAATAGTTTATAAAGCTCTGCAAGATTGATTTCTCTCTGTCTCTGAACTCATCTCCTGCTCTGGGCTCCTCCATCCACATGCCAAATGTACAGCCTTCTGAGTGACGAGGGGCCTTTGCTCCTGAGCACATTCCCACCTGGAATGCTGCTCCCCCACATTCTGCCACTGCTCAGATCCTTCAAGGCGCACAATTTAAAACTAAAACGACCCTCGCCCCACTCCATATTCACCTTCCAAATTCACTTTTCTCTCTAGTAGTTATGAACTTCTCATAAATAATGTATTGTGCCTGCCGTCTATTTGCCCTACCCAGTGGGAGCTTTATGAGGGAGACGATTTTTGTTTGTTTCTCTAGTACTGAGAACACAACAAGTGTTCAGTAAACACTTATTGAAGAGATTAAAATTGTGCAGGGCAATGTTACCTAACTCGGGGGCTTGTTTTGCCTGCATGGATCAATAGCTAAAAGAGACACAGACAGGAGTTACATAGCCTGGAGACACAGGTGAGCAAGTGCTCAAACATCGGTGGCTTCTAGGAGATAGGTTCATACAGGGGAAAACTCATTAGAAGCTAAGGGAGTAGGGATCGGGGGCTCTACTGATTGGTCAGGGCTAAGGGAGAAGGCCGTTAATCATTGCGTGGAGTCCTGATGTCAGTCACGGCATAGTTCTATCTGATTTCAAAGGGATGCTGGTAGGGTCAGTCCCCCTTCATGGGTGTGCAGCTGCAAGATGTTATCTTTAGTCTGACTACTGAAACTGTTTCTGTGGTCAACAGACCTGAGGCTTTCTTTGTTCCTAAGACTGACTGTTTGATGCTGACCTAAGAACTTAATGATTAAGGGAGTGGCTGTGCAGTATGTTGAAGGGTAAGGACGGAAAAGAAGCAAGTGAGCCCAAAGCCAGTTTGGATCTAGAAAAAAAGCTGAGAAAAAGTCATTTTAAAGAAGTGAGGATTTACATGGTTACAATGTCCTGGATTCTGTAAAATCCGTGTTTTTGTGGAAGAAGGTCAAAGAAAAAGAGTTGGTTAATGAAAGAGAAAGACAAGAAAACATGTTTTCAGAATAAGCTGGAGAGTAAGTTTTAGAATTAAAGGATAAGTGGGGGTTTATGGACAAAAGAGAGAAAGAAAAAGTGGGGAAGGAAAGAAAGAAGACAGAAAGAAGGCAGGAAAGCAGACATTATGATGGCTTAAGAGGGTGCTTGCTAAGACATCTCTCTTCAAAGAATGTTTTCAAGGACCTTTCCATGGAGTGTTACAGGTCAGGGGCGGAGCCAAGTAAGGACTTTAGCCCCTAACATTCAAGTCTGCCCCTCAATTTTATATCTTTAGTATTTTGAGTTTCTTGATAAGGTTTTATTTTGAAAGAAAATGCTTTGGATTAAAAATGACAATAAATGAGTTAAACTACAGCCATAAAGTGCATTACACTGGGCAACTTCTAAGAGATTTTCGCTGAAGACTGCTGGTAGAAAAGTCAGCAATCACAGAAAGTGGACTCTAGGAAACCTCTCAGCAGTGCTACAGCGAAGAAAAAGACCTGACTGATCTTCAGGGAAACATCTCAAAGAACTTAACGAGGTGAAGACTGCGCTGATGAGCAGGGACAGAGAGGGCCAAGAAAGTGAAATTCTCCTGCAAAGGCAGTGCAGCCGCTTGTTTACCTGGGGGAGTAAGTGTGCTGGACGGTAAGTTTGCAGCTTCAGAGCACACTGAGATAGGAACACAAAGATGCTCTGGAAAGCAGCTCAGAAAACAAGAATTGGAGGCTCTGAGGAATACGAGAGAGCTGTGGTTTTCAGCGTTAAAAACAACGTTACCCCCCTCATTGAGCATGAGTTGGGGGTGTTGACTGTCACTGCTGGGAACTGAGATTCCTTTTACAACAGGTGGCTGTAAGGCAGGCTGGAGACACTGTGGATTTGTGACACGTGTATCCAAGGATGTATAGTACATGAATTAGGGGGAGATTATATTACACAGGCTCTTGGCTGTGAATAGTTCAGTTTTATTTTTTTTTAATTATTACTGTCTACAGCCATACCACCCTGAACAAGCCCGATCTTGGCTGATCTCGGCCGCTAAGCAGGGTCGGGCCTGGTTAGTACTTGGATGAGAGACCACCTAAGAAGACCAGGTGCTGTAGGTGTAAAAAATAAAAAATAAGGGATTATAAACTGACAAGGTCCTTGCTATCTGTGAGGTCAACCAAAAGTTGCTTCACCTAAAATTAAAATAAACAAACAAACAAATAAATAAATAAATAAAATTATTAACTGTTTAAATTTGCTTGGATTCTTGGAATCTTCCCTCCACTATTATATCTTATGCTGTTAGCATTTCACTTTATGTTATTCTTAATCTACATCCCCCAGCACCCCACACTTAATTTGGTGTAAGCAATAATTCATGTTGCTTACATGAGTATAATAAATAAGGCTGATAGTTTCAGGAGAGGCCAGTAAAGTTGCAAAGGAAAGGTGACATTAATATGATTCGATCTTAGTCTTACATATTAATACCATCTTACTGTTTTCTGTTATAATTAATATTATTAACATGTGGCCATTTTGTTGATACTTTGGGTACTGAGATTGACCTGATTTGGTGATTGGGGTTAATGACCTTAAGAATTTGAGTGTAACACAGAAACAAGAATACCTGTCAAAAGCATAAATTTCCCATGAAGATACATATTGAAATATATAAACCGTAAATGCAGAAAATTTTATATAATAAAACGATCCCACCTACGGTAGAGGTAATGCTGTTAAGAAGTAGAAGGAAATTGCTGCAAATATCTTTGAAAACACGGGAAAAACTATGAATCCACTCAAAACCATGCTACTTAAGAAAGACCTGAAAAGGTGAGATTTCTCAATTTAGAGAAACCAGACCCATTGACTATAACTGTCTCTACAGATTCGAAGGCTGTCTGGCAGAAAGAAGATTGGGTTTGTTAGGTATGGCCTGAGGGGCAGATGATGAGAGATGACGCTTCCTGAAAAATGGAACAGAATGTCTGCGACACACATATCTCTGCTCCTGGCTCCGAGAAGAAATATAGCACCGGGTGTGCAGCCAGCAATTGCAACCAGATGCTTGCCATCGGAGAGGACGAATAAAACGGGGAAGTACTGACAGAAAACGTCTGCTCAGCTGACTGCCTGCACTGTGGCCAGAGATAAACTGTGGCTGATTTGTGATTTGCCCTTCTGAATCCTGGCCCTCGGGTGTAGTCAATGAGGAACTGGGGGAAATCAGTAGGCAAAAGTGGAGACAAAGTACATGCCAAGTGGTATCAGATTTAATAGAGATTAACAGACACCAGGTTATTACAGACGTTTGTAAACCGTGGAGATAGTGGCAATCCATGAGAAAAGAAAGTGCAGATTCTGCCTCTCTGACCAGTGCAGCTATGGACAGTTTAATGTTACCTACATGGATTTGGTCTACTGTGCACATGCCCCATGTTCCTCTCTGAGGAGACTGCTGCTGCAAAGATTTGAATGCCTAAGAGAGGAGGGTGTCTGTCTGTCTGTTTGGTTTTGCCCTTGACACTATCCCAAGCTTAGTATGTGTTCACTGAGGCCTGTCAGCCCATCCATCAGAAGACTCACACGGTTAAAAGAATTGCAAAGGTTAAGAATGTGTCACCCCAAAATATATTGCATGTAGGGGCACGGGGGCATGCCTGATGCCACACTGTCTGACACAAGAAATATGCTATAGGATGTGTTTAAAAGGTGAACAGTTGGTTGTTCAGGAGCCAAGGTGCCAGGGTGTAAATCCCACTTCCACCGCTGATTGGCTGTGCAACCTGGGCCAATGCCTTATCCTCTCTGCTTTCATTTTCTCTTCTGTAAAATGGAGAGAACAGTAGCATCTCCCTCATACAGTGAGGATTCAATGAGCTAATTCATGGAGAGGGCCCATCCCCATGCCTGGCCACAGTAAGCAATTAATAAATGATTACGGAGTATCAAATTATTGTTGCTATCACTATGCTCATGGTCAAAAGAATCAGAGACCTGGTTCCAGGTAAGAAAAATAAGCCTCTTAAGCAGCGACCTGTAATTAGTTATCCTAGTATCTGAGTGTGATTCTGGGTAAGGTTTTCAAAACACAAATATATGCGGGCATGTTGATGTTTTCTCCCTCTTTCTTCCTTTATCTCCAAACTGAAGAAGAATTTACAACAGACTCACTACTTTATTTTGTCCATCTGAGCACTCAGATAGTAACTCAAACTTTAACACACATTCAAATATTAGTTTACCCAGTAGACCCACGAGTCTAAGTGTTGTGTAGACACCTCAATTTCAACATCTCAGCACTTGAAGTCTGGTTCTCCTCTTTGTATTTCTGTTGTCTGTCAATATACTTAGTCTTTTCCAGAATCATTTTTGGTTTAACAATACTACCATACTGAATTTCCCTCAAATCCATCTCCCTTTCCATTGTACTCCTGAACTTCCTTAATTCTGGGCTTCTTGAGTTAGTGTTTGGACGACTGTAAAGGATTCCTGCTCTAGCCTCTCAGTGCCTCCTATTTCTCTCCTCTCTTCTACGCAACCCTTTCCTCTTCTACAGTCATCAAGATCAACTGTCATAAATACAGATCTAGTCACACTCTTTATTGCCTACAGTTTAAAGTCTAAGTCTAAAGTCTTTATGGTTCTTCACGGTTCCAATTTACCTTTCTAGCCCTGACATGCCCTCTGTGCTAATTCAGACTTGAAGGCTATTGGCTACTTCCTCCTCATCACCTCACCTGTCCAAACACATACAAGGTATAGGGACCCTTCTGGGCCTTTGCTCATGCTAGGTGCTTTCCTGAATGCCCTTTCTCTTTTCTCTACCCTGAAAACCTCCATTCAACCTTTTAGGTCCAGCTCTAATGCAACAACTGCTATAAAGGATTCTTTGCCCTAGATTTCAATCCACAGACTCACTTGACTTTGAGCTTATATAGAAATTTAGCATTTTAACATTAAAGGCTTAGATGGCTTAAGGCAACAGATTAAATGCATAAATGGCTTACTGTGCCAATTAGATTAAGAGCTTTTTAAAAAATGAACTCTTTTCTGTTGCATCGTAACTTCATCTAGTAGCCTAATTTTTCACACACAGTAGGTGCTCAAAAGTTTTATTGAGTGAATGAATGAAATAAATCTTTTATCTTGACATATTTTCATTTTTCATCAGCCCATCAAATAAAAGGAGATATGTTTTTCTTGTTTTCAGTTCTCTGTTTTGTAATTTCTAGCCATCTATTTATGCATGGGTAAATACCACACTGGACAGGTAATTCTGCTCTTCTTTTGGATGCCAGTGGACTCAGCTAAAGGAAAGGGAAGAAGACCACTAACTATTCCTTCATTTGATTGCTTATTATGTGTCAGACCCTGTTCTAAGCCCGGGAAAAGTAAAACAGACAATGCCCCAACTCTCCAAGAGCTTCAATTCTGTAAAGAAGAGACAGAAAATAAACAAGAAAACAGAAAATGAGGTAATAGTGTCTAGTGATAAAAACTAACAGGACCATAAAACTGGGTGTTATGGTAACTGGTAACTAATTAGGGATGGGAGTTAGACTAGGTGGTTAACTCTCTGATGAGATGAGACCTGAATGTTGAAATGGAGCCAATCATTTAAGATCTGAGAGTAGGGAAGACAGCCCAGGCAAAGTCTAAAGACAGGAATCAGTAAAAGAAAGGAAACAAGTGTAGTTGGCACATCATTAGCAAGGAGAACAATACAGTATACCAGATACTATATTCCTATCTTTATATCTGAATTATACATCCTTGGAAGAAGGCTATCCACATTTTATAGAAGGGACGGCAGCATCAGAGCAATAAATAACTTTCTCAAATCTCATATGTTGAAAGTGGAAGGAACAATTATACTAAGTGAATTCTGACTTTCTCAAAGTTTTGGAACAATAGCCTGGCTTAAGTAAAATGATGTTAGATGTCATTATTTCTTTACTGCCTATTGATAGACATGTAGTAAGAAGCAAATACAGTGAGATTCCTAAACATGTTTACTGCTCATGTGAGAAGAGACAATATTGCCCATCAACAAGGTTAAATCTATTATATTAAGCTTTTTTTTTTTATTTGCAAGTTAGGTATTTCAAAATTTATTTTTATCCATTCAAAACTATGGTAAAAACTACATAACAAGGAGCTTTATTATATGGAATTCTAATAGGTCAGATTAAAATGTCTGCTGATATGAATACCAACAAAATTAAAACTCGTGGTTAAATGAGAATATAGACTATTCGGACTTTTTAAGTTTAAGATAAAATAAGACACACTTGGTGTTGAAAGACAACATTTATCTACCAAGTATTATTTCCTATTGTTGTTAAAACATTCTATCAATTCTCTCAGGCTAAAAAAGCAGATTAAACTAATAAGAAAATGCAACGAGAAACAATTGTGGGCACTTTAAAAGAGCATTCAGCTTGTAGTGAATACAATGAACAGATATACTTTTGTTCTTAAAACACAATCCATCAGAGGTCAGTTACCACCAAAAAACTAATTAAAATGTTAATGAGATGTTAATCCCATGTAACTTTCTTCCCTTGGGCTAGCATAAGCTTGAGGTGATATGGAATTTAATTACACTGACACTGGAGATATTCCTTAAACCAAAGATACCGACAGATTCTAAATTATAGTATCTCAATTAACATAAAGAGAAAACCTGGCCAATTGCCTTAAAGAATCAGGCTGCAGATTTTTAGAATGTACACAAGCAAAAGGATGACCCCAAAATTCTGTCGAAGAAATCATGCCTTCCTCTCAACAGTAAGATTCAAGTTTTGAGGAACTGGTCTTTGGAGGAGAGTTAATGTAGTCGTTATCTAACGACTATCAGCACTACGCAACCACAGATCTTAAAGAGGAAAATGAAAAGGATTCAAGCCAGTGTGTTGCCCAAACATCAGAGAAACTTATCGCTGATAAATTCCTGTGTCCCAGACGCATGGCAGAATCTGCAAGGGCTGTTTTCTGAGATCTATTTTCCCCTGCAGCTATGCTTTTTCTATCCCAGTGGGAATATCCTGGTAATGATAAATGTCTCACTTTACATCCAAAAACCTCATTAGAAATAAGGACTAAAATTATCATTGTGCTTTTAGAAAAAAGGATTGGAAGCAATGTTTCTCTGGCCTTGCGCAGTCTGTCTCACTTCAGAAGAGGTATGGCATAGTGCATATAAGAGGCCCTGTTATTACTGAGGAAGTGAACAATTTGTCGAGTTTTCTAGACAGGCCTTTGAGATGTGTGGTTGATTATGCTTTAGGAGGTAAAGGAGGAATATGACTCAATTAAGTTGGGATTTTGTTAGGGTATAGATGAAGGAGAACTGGAAGTTTTATTTTTAAACCAATTCCCTAGGGTCTTAATAAAAAATGCAGCCGTCATTACTTAATGTATCTCCGCCTCCTCTGTCCTTCCTAACAAAGCTGGAAGAACTTTAAAGAGCGTGTAATTTCCATTTACCCCACACGTCTATGTCTTTGGTCAGTTTGGAAATCAAGCCTAAAACAACAACCAAGGAAAGTTTAAATTTACATCCAGGATCACAAACAGGTTTCATATTTCCTGCCCAAGCCAATCAATTAGAGGTGGCTGCCTGGAGTTCTGTGTTGAGCAGAATGACAAAGTACACTGCCTCAGTGGGAAAGCAACGGAATGGATTATGCATGTTTACCATCGACTCAGGCAGGAAATGTGACAGTACTCATACCATGCGTTTGCTGACTCTGATGAAGATATTCAAAGAAACAATGAAGGCAGATGATTTTTTAGGGAATCGTAATGTAGGAAAAATAAAACTTCCACACCAAAAAGGGAGAAAATGTAAAATGTGCATGTGTGTATAATGCCTCCAGAATAAAAAAATTCATTCATTCAATAATGTCTAGAAGGTTCTTATTTAATATTAATCATAATTTATGTTTTATGTATTATATAAATATATTTTAATACATTAATATATTAAATAGAATGTATTATATATGACATAAATATGATTTGACATGTATTATAAAGGATATATAATATATAATAAAATTAATATATTAATATGTATTAAATATATAAATGTAAAATAACATAAATTATATTTTATATGAATAATAAAATAATAAATATTTATTGTGTGTACCATTCCAGGTGCTAGAGATGTGATAGGAAACAAACTGAGTTTCTAACTCTTATATTTCATGTGAGAAAAGACCCCCTCAAAAAAAAGCAATTAAACAAATAAATATATGTCTTGGAGTTATAAGGGCTGAGAATTAAAATAAAGCAAGGAAAAGGAACAGAGATTGTTGGGGTACTATTGCAGATGGAATGGTTGGTGAAGGCTTCTCTGAGAAGGTAGCCTGTGAGGAGAACCTAGAAAAGGTGGGCAGCATACCAGGGCAGACATGTGGGACCAGGTACTCCTGTGCAGAAGGGGGCCAGTGCAGAGGCCCCCGATGTGGAAGTGGCCTTGGTGTGTTTGAGGATCAGCAGGTTCGGCAGAAGAGCCCTGGGGAGAGTGGAAAGGATGGGGTGAGAGAAGTAATAGGGGACAGATGATGAGGTCCAGGCATCGTAGGCCATTGTAAGAACATCATCTCTTATTCTGAATGAGACAAGTTACCAGTGGGCAGTTCAGAGCAGAAGAGTGCCATGGATGACATGTTTGCTTGCTGAGAAAAACTGGCAGGGAAGGGAAAGGGGCAGAAATAGAAGAAGACAGACTGCTCAGAAGGCTGCTGAGATAATCCAGGCAAAATGATGGTAGCTTGAACCAGTTTAGCTGTGGAAGAAAAGTAATTATATTCAGAATGCATTATTTTTTTACATTAAAAATTTTATTTAATTTATTTAAACTAAAAAAAAAATTTATCCATTTCTCTTACCTTCCACGCCCAGCCTCTTATAATCACCAATCTGTTCACTGTATCTATAAGCCTCGGTTTCTGTTATTGTTTGTTTGTTTTTAGATTCCATATATAAGAGAAATCATGTGGAATTTGTCTTTCCCTGTCTATTTCACCTAGCATAATGCTCTCAAGGTCTTTTATATGGCTGAATAATATTTGTATACATGTATAGCCCACATGCATATATGTACAAATTTATATTCCACATTTCTTTATCTATTCATCCATCAATAGAC
Organism: Cynopterus sphinx; assembly: GCA_030015415.1. NCBI lineage: Eukaryota > Metazoa > Chordata > Mammalia > Chiroptera > Pteropodidae > Cynopterus > Cynopterus sphinx. Next base: position 20,566,471 of record CM057380.1, read on the forward strand.
ACAGGTTGTTTCCATATCTTGACTATTGTAAATAATGCTTTAATGAACATAGGGATAACTTTTCAAGTTCCTGTTTTAGTTTTCTTCAGACAATTACTCAGAAGTGGAATTTCTGGGTCATATGGTAGTTCTAGTTTTGAATTTTGGACAAATCTCCACACTATATTTTATAGGGATTTTATCAATTTACATTCCCACCAACCAGATGTATTTTGAAGGTAAAGCTGATGACATTGGCTAATGAATTGGAGGTGAGAGGTGAGGGAAAAAGAAGAGTCCAATACTTACGACCTGAGCAATCGGAAACATAGATTTCTCATGTACTGAGATAGCAGTATTGTGAAAGCAGCAGGTTTTCAGGAAAAAAATAACTTTATTGAGACATAATTACGAACAAGAAAATGCACCCTTTAAAAGTGTTCAGTTTGATGAGTTTTGACAAATGTGTACAACTGTATCATTAGCATCGCAATCAAATATGGACTGTTTTCCATCACCCCCCAAATTCCCCTTGTGCCCTGACCCAGTCAATTCCTCAGCCACCACAGGCCCCAAGGAATGATTTATCTGCTTTCTGTGCCTGTAGCTTAGATTTGTCTCTTCTACAGTTTCATATACACATGGTGATATACTACATCATCTTTTGGACTGCCTTCTTACACTCAGAATAATAATGTTGTGATTCCATCCATGTCTTGTGTATCAGTAGTTCATTTCTTTTTATTCCTGAATGTTGTTTGCCTTTGCATTATTGTATTGTAAGAATTCTTACTATATTCTGGATATTACTCTTTGTCAGATACATGCATAACAAATATTTTCTTTTTTTCTGTGGCTTGCCTTTTCTTCTGAAAAGCAATGTATATTGAAGAGCAGAACTTTTAATTTTTTTGAAGTCTAATTCATCAGATTTCTCCTATGTTTTCCCTTTTTTTTTTTTTTTTGGTCCAAAATATATTGTCTACTTCAAGATTGCAAAAACTTTTTCCTATATTTTCTTCATGTTCTATAGTTTTAGCTATCAGGGTTAGCTTTGTGATTTATTTCAAGCTAGTTTTTATATATAGTAAGCAGTTACCTTTTTTTTTTTTCAAATGGATATACAATTTTTCCAGCACAATTTGTTGCAAATAATTCAGTTTCTCCATTGAATTGTGTTGGCATCTTTTTCAAAATTCAATTGACCATGGGGGTGAGGGACTATTTTTGGATTCTCTGTTATGTTGACTTGAACTATATGTATATTCTCATGGCAGTTCCCCCACTGTCTTGAGTATTATAGTTTTACAGTAAATCTTTCTTTAATTTCTCCAGATAACAGTAGTGACTTATTGTCATTACTAATAATCAGATTTTCTCAACACCCCTTAGTTGGTTTCTCAGCTCTTCTAATCACTTATGTTACTATTCAAATGTATTAAGTTCCCTTTGTTGTAAATACTTAAAGTAGTTTATATTTCTCAGGTTAAATTTAATTAAAATAATTCTCTCAAAAAATTGATAGATAGGTACTATAATTCTCTCTACTTTACAGATGAGAAAATTAAGTACAGAGACGTTTAATAATTTGCCCATGTTTAAAGAGCTAGGAAGTGGTGAAGGCAAGTTTCAAAGCCAGATAGTCAGGCTTCCGAGTTGATACTTTTAACACTGCTTTTCTGCTGGCAGACATCATTGTAGATGGTATATAAACCTTGAAATGGAATGAAATTATACAGAATGGGATAGGCAGAGAAGAGTTCACAGGACTGAACCCAGGAGCTCAGAAAGATGTAGAAAAACCAGTGAAAGAGACTGAAAAGAATCAATGAGTGAGAAAAGAAAAACCACAAGAAATGGGTGTCCTAGAAGCCTATTGAAGAAAGTGTTTCAAGAAGGAGAGAGTCATCAATTAATTATGTTAAATGCTACTGGTAGGTCAAGTGAGCCGAATTTTGGGAAATGATCATTGAATTTTGCAACATGGGTCATTGATGATCTTGGTAAGAACCATTGGGATGAAATAGTAGGGGAGAGTTAGACCAATTAAAGTGGGCTCAAGGGAGAATGGGGGAAAGGAAGTGGAGAGCGAGTATACATGGCTGTAGCTGTGTTTGATGTGAGGGAAATGGGTGGTAGCTGGAAGTGCTGGTGGTGAGAGTAGGTGAAGTCAGGTTTGTGTGATAAAGTGGATGATCTAATAAAAAAGGAGTTATTGATGATGCAAAAGTGGGGAAGAGAGAACCACAGGACCCAGATCCTGGAGGAAGCACGTGAGGACAGGGCAGACCCAGTGTCAAGAGGAAGAGTTAAGAGTAGGTAGGAGTAAAAATAACCATTCTTAGGAGCAACAGAATAAGGCAGAGGATGTGGGTACAAGGACGTCTGACAGACTTTGTGGAAATGTGTGGAAACCCTCTTCTGGCAGCAGTTGAACGAAGAAAGTCTTACTCAGCACAAAATTCCAAGAACCATCATTAATTCCTCTCACTTTCATTCCACATCTAGTGCATCCAAATACGCTATTAATTTAATCTCTCATATTTATCCTGGATCTCTTACTTCGCTCTCTCTCTCTATGATCATGACTCTTGGCCAAGTCCACTCATGCCCCTGCAGATCTACCTTCCCCATAGCCCCTCCCTCCAGTCCGTTTTCTGCGTAGCAATCAAGGACATCTATTTAAAGCCAGTCATGTTTATATGCCTTAAATGTTCCAATGCACTTAGAATCTTCTGAGCCCTGCATATGTCTCTAAGCATCTCTCTTTTCTTCTCTCCTTGCCATTCCACATGCTCTGACCACACCAAATTATCTATAGCTCCTGGAACAAAACGTGTCTGTTCCCAAATCAGTGGTCTCAGCTGGAAAGCCATACTTCTTGATCTCCCACATCTCAACATTTATTCAGCAAAGATTTATGAAGCTCTCCCTGTGTGCTGGCAGTGTTTTAAGTTTTGGGGTTACAATAGTGAAAGTGGCAGACAGTGCCTTCTCACAGGACCCGTGTTCTAGCCAGTGACATATGCTGGATGCGTGCAACATAATTTGCTAGACCCTCTCTAAGAAAAAGAACTACACAATTATGAATACAAAATTAGACACAAAAGCGAATATTTATTTAGAATAAGAGAAGAAATTCCAACTACTTTCTTGGGGATTCAGGCTCCTTTCTTCTGAGGTATATCCTTAGGCAAATTAGTAGACATGCCTACATGCTAAGGCTTCCTGATTGCAGGCCACCTGCCCCCTTCACCCTGAAAGCTCCACAGCTCCCAGAAACAACCAGTACCCACAGGGGCCCTGGGCAAGAGAGGGGCTCTGAAGCTTAAACATCACTGGCTTCATGGGAAATTTGCTTCTAATTCTGTAAACAAGACAGATAACATACAATTATGCCAAAAAAAAAAAAAAAAGAAATGTTATCAAACAGTGCTAAGTAGTATAAAAATATAAAAGTAGGTAATGCGATACAGCATGTATGGGCAGGCAATATTAAATACAGTGGAAGTGAGGACCTTAAACTTGATTCCAGGGTAAAGATCATATAAAAACCACAAGCCTTTAAAGGTCACAATTTCTTTGCTTTCGTCACTATTTCTATCACAGTAAATTTTAAAAAGGGCTTACATGAAAGGTAGCAGAAGGCTATGTTGCAGTTATTAAAATGCAAAGTTGTTTTGTATCTTTAAAAATAACAAAATTTTATATCTATAAATTTTGCATTTAGCAAAAAGAAGGATTTTGCCATAAGACAAATAAGGCTAAAAAGAAAAAGCAATCAAGGCAAGCAATTGTCACTTTCACCTTTGAAATTATAGTTCAGATCATCTTGCAGGGTATTTTAGGCATATTAACCTACTCACAGCCCTTTCAGAAATTGTCTTCAAACTCAAGGGTCTCTATTTAAACAGAAGTGCACAGTTCAGTAGCTTAAAGAAACAAATTAAAAGAATGAAGAGGATTCAATCTTAATAGACAAAGAAAAAGAAAAATAATATGAAAAATTTTAAATTCTCAAGTACTACACCTTAAATGCCAAAGTCCCGAAACCTGGGTATCAATTTAAGTTACTACAAGTATGATCTTTTCAGGTGAGAGGGAAAAGGAGATTATCAGTAGCATTATTCTCTCTTAAATCTGGGATAAAGGAAGAGGTGAACACTCTAAATGCTTCTAAACGTCATTGAACCACTTCGTTTAATTTGCTTGAAATTGGACTTTGCAATTTTACACGAACTTTACTTAGCTCTGAAAGATTGTTTTAACAAAAGAGTACTTCAATTCAGGGCTTTAGAGAAATGACTCCAATTAAGTTGGCTTTCTTAATGACCATGCTGGCTTCCATCTTCTGAGATAATGTGCACAGACACTCAGGAATAGGGAGCTTTTCCCAACTCCTCTTTGAAATTCTTCTGTCACATAAATTCACAATAAGTGATGCAAACTAGTTGCTGAGAACTTCTATAACGGAGTTACTTCTATCAGCCTGTTTTTTTCTTTTTGCCAGCTAATTGCTTTTTATTTAAGTGATATAGACCTACAGTTAAAAAAAAATGAGGTGACAGAAACATATATAGTGATGAAAAGAAACTCTCTTCCCACTTCTTGCAATGTTTACCCCTCAGAGTAAGCCAATGAGTTAACTGTTCAAGGAGTAGCACCTGGGTATGCGTGTGCGCACACACTCACACACACACACACACACACACACAAGTTTTACACAAATTGCATTATAGACCAGAGAGTGTTTGAATCTTCACATTTTTCAATTTGAATAACTGTTAGCAAATTACCCTTCAAAGAGGCTATTTTCTTGTCTTATCAATAGTGCATGAGTCTCTATTTCTTCATGCCTTCCCTGACATTGAATGTTATCTAACCTTTTTAGTTTTGTTACTCTAAAAGTTTAAAAAGATCACCTTTTTGCTTTTGTTGCCCATTTAATTATGAATGAAAGGAAATATCTTTTCATGTTTTTTGGCCATTTACACTTCTTTTTCTATTAAGTATTTAACACCTTTGCATATTTTTCTACTCTGTTTTCTTTTACATTGACATTTGTGTAAACCATAAGTAAATTTAGAAAACTCATCATTTGTTGGGTTATATCTGTTACAAGTACTTTTTCAAGTTGATCTTTTGGTTTTTGCTTTTCTTTCTTTTTTTTTTTTTTTTTTTACAAAATTATGCTTAAAGTCTTCATGTAGTTCATTTTATTTATTTTTTTTTAACTTTTTCCTTCATGGCTTTGTTGTATTATATCCTACCTAGAAAGGCCTCCTCAAACAAAATTATATATAAGTTCACCCAAGTTTTCTTCTAGTAATTTTATTATTCTATTATCAGATTTTTGATGTACCTAGAAATTATTTTGATATTAAGATAAGAATCAAGTTTATTTTTTCCAAAATGCTAGTTTTTCCAATTTATATTAGATGTGAATATTTATATTATTTATGAATCTATTTTTTCTCCACTAATTTGATATGTCATCTTCATAATATACCAATTTCCCATAAATAGTTACATTTATTATTAATCTTTATTACTGGATCCCTAGATCTATTTCTTCTATATTACCAAACTCTTTTAGGTATTTTAATTTGATTATGCATTTTATTATCTGGTAGACCACTCTTATTTTCCAAAATTGTCTCTGTTATACTCACATGTTTATTTTCACAAATTTACTCTGGTAACATTGGTCTAGTTCCCCTTAAAACCTTCTGGTATTTTAATGAGATTGATCCATAAATCAATAACTTAATTTAGCATTACTTAATCATTTTTTACCTATCCGTAAACAAGGTATTATTTTCTTTATAATCTTACTAGAGTTTTTAAAATGTAGTAATAAAAATCCTACAAATTCTATAAATATCTCTTGAAGTGTCTTGTTATAACCATTATAAAAGGGATTTTTCTTCCTTTATTTTTCTAACATATTATTGTTTACTATTAACAAAGGTTCTTACTTTTGTATATTAATTTTACAAATAGCCATGTTGCTAAAATTTATTTTATTAATTGTAAGAAGGTTTTTTGATTGCTTTAAATTTTCTATGTAGAGAATCATCTTGACTGCAAATGATAATTTTCTCTCTGTTTTCCATTTTTTTTTCCTTCCAGTATCAATGCTTTTTATTTCTTTCCTTTGTTTAATTTGTATTGGCTGTTGCTTCCTGAATAGTATTAATAATAGTGTTACTACTGGGAATCCTTGCCTTTCTATCAATTTTAATTTGAATGTTTATAGTGTTTCATTATTAAGTAGTTTCAGTATGCAGGAAGTTTGTCAAATATCTTTAATACCTATTAGAAATAAAATATTCATTTTTCTACTTTTAGCCTCATATATTGAGAAATTATGTTAATTTTCTAATACATGTAAATATCTTTGCATTCTTGGGATGAAACCCTCCTGGACAGGAAGTAGTATTTCTTAATTGACCAGTGAATACTATTACATATTTTAAAAAGATATTTGTATCAATATTATGAATGGAATTAGTTTGTAATTAGGGGCAGTTCAAATTTTGGTATCAATTTTCTTCTGAACTAGTAAATACAAATTGGAAACCTTCTTTCCTTCCCTGTTCATCAAAATATTTTGAATAAGTTTGGAATTATCTATGACACCATTTGATTGATTTTTTAGAGAGTACCACTACTATGTTTTCTGAAAATTTAGTAGATTTCTTTTTTACCAAAAAGTCTTTTAAGTAAAAGTGTAAATCTTTACTATTTTCTTTCTCCTATACACTTGGATTTATTTTGCTCTTTTTATTTTTTTATCCTATTAAGGTGGAATGTTAGACATTAATTTGAGATATTTCTTCTTTTCTAGTAACAGCATTTAAAAATGTAACTTTCCCTCTAAGCATAGCTTAACTTTATCTTATAAATTTTGATATGTTTGTTGTCTTTTCATTACAATTTATTCCAAAGTATTTTTTTATTTCCCTTGTTTTCCATGGTATTCTTCAAGTTTATCCTGTCTGGGGCTTACTGATCTTGAATCTATAATTTAAGTCTTCTACCAAATTTGAGAAGTTTCAACTATGTTTTCTTCTTCACCTTTTTGTGTCTCTATATCTCTTGCACTGACTCTCTGAGACTCTATTCATGTATGTTATACCTTTTGATATTATCTCATGCTTCCCAGAGAGCTCAGTTTTGTTGCTGCTGTTTTTTTTTTTTTTTTCAATCTTTTTTTTCTCTAATCTTCAGTTTGAAAGAATTTTTGTTGACTCATTTTCAAGGTTACCAACTTGTTTTTCTGTGGTCTCCATTCACTCATGAGCCTATCTATCAGTAAGTATTTTTTTTTAATTCCATATATTTATCATTTAAAATTTTATAGTATCATGGACATTGTGAAAGTTATATCATATAGACTATGGGTCCTATTGTAATTCTCTGAAAAAATGATATGATTTAAACGATAAGATGTCGCATTTCTGTGAGTGGTAATTCAAATTGCAGTTCAGTTTTCTGAGCCTTTGCAAATATCTTTTAGGTCTGGTCCAAGGACTTATAGTTCATTGGCTGGTATGGGAATTTTTTGTGTAGTCTATTTTCAGTTCAATTTTTTTAAAGCCTTTATCTGTGTCTTTGTGCATAAATATTATTCTGGAGTGTGTGGGGGGGGCATTATTTCTGAGTTAAAATTGAGACTTGTTCATATGGTTCCAAGCTCAGTCCTGTTTTGAAGATCTTGGTATGTATTGGTTAAGGTCAGAACTATGCACGCACAGATGAAGAGTTAGGCTGAGGCCTGTGCAGGGTTCTGTATAGAATCAAAAATCCCTTTCTCTGGTTTTCTCTTTTCTGGGATTACACCTTATCACACAATCTTCAGCTTGTGAAGACCCCTTTTCCTGATTTTTTTGGGTCTGACTCATAGAGCAGAATCACAAAGTAAGATCAATTCATAAATAAATGAGAAACTTACCTCATGTAAGACATTTCACTCAGTTTTTGCTATCTTACCACGGTCAAATCTATCTGTTTTTGTTATTTTTCCTTGAGTAATAATCCTTGAGTAACTCAGAACATATTTTTGGTTGGTTGGTTTTTCAGTTTTTTTACTGTAATCAGTTGGAGGGATGAGATATAGTGAGATTATTTCTTAAAATTTTTGCTTTTGTTTAAAGATACCCTCTTACATGACAAGGCTTGCGTAAAATGTTTTATTAACTCTTTCCTCAATAGAGACCATCTTGTTATAAAATCAGAGGAAGTCTGAAGTTTCCCAAACACAGCCTTTAATACCTTCGGAGTCCTTGCAGAATTATTCGTCCCTGAAATTCAGTAAATTCTTTAGACTATCGCCTGATAATGAACACCCTGTATTTGTTTTTCCTAAAATTTGGTGTACCTTTTAATCTGTAGGTTCAGTTCTTCCTTTTTCTTATAAAAATATCCATTATTCTATCTTTAATATTTTTCTATTTTAGTGCTTAATTTATCCTATTTTAGATACTGAAGATCTGTATGTGAAATTGTTTCTTGTTCTCCATATCTATTACATGCCTTTTAATTGCTTTAATCTCTTTGTCTCTTTCATACCAAATCACTGTGATTATCCCAAAAATGCTCCTCCATTTCAGAAACTTCGTTTTTAACCAGGCTATTCTAATCCCTACTAATTCTAATTTATTCATTAGTTCTGTATTAAGTACCTGTTTTTTTTTTTTCTTGGCCCCTTCACCTCTTTCTGCTGCTTTGTTATTTTATTTTTTATCTTTTCTAAAAAATATGTAATTCATATTCTTCTTAATTTTTCTATGGCTAAGTCTCTCATGTGTGCAATGGCTTGAACAGTGTCTCCTAAAACTCATGTCCACCTGGAACCTCAGAATATAACCTTATTTGAAAATAGAGGTTTTTGCAGGTGTAATTAAGCTAAGAACTGAGATAAATTCATGCTGGATTAGAGTGCATCCTAAATCCCATGAGACTGCCCTCATGTGAGACAGAAAAGGACAAAGAGAGACACAGAGAAGTAAAGATGGATGCAAAAGTTGGAGTAATGTGTCTATAAGCCAAGGAATCTCAAGGATTTCTGGCAACTGCCAGACAGTAGGAGAGAGGAATGGGAGAGTTTTTCCTTTGAACTCCAGAAAGAACCAACCGGCTGATAGTTGATTTTGGACTCCGGGCTTCCTGATTTATGAAAGAATAAATTTGTTTTTTTAAGCATCTCAGGTTGTGTTCATTTATTATAGCAGTATTAGGAAAATAATCAGATTTTGGCACTGAAAAGAGAGGTGCTACTGTGACAAATGTTCAAAAATGTGGAAGTGGCTTTGGTATTGAGAAATAGGTAGAGGCTAGAAGAATTTAGGAGTACTTCATAGAAAAAGTCTAGATTACCTTGAAGAGATGGTTATCCTCTTCATTCTGGTGAGGGGTCAGAGGGAAGTAGGGAGCTTGTATCATCTCAGAGAATACCTACATCATCAAGATGTTAGTAAAAATATGAAGTTCTCACGTGCTTCTGGTAAAGTATAAGAAAAAATATTTATTTGTTTGTTTATATTTGCCTTTAGAAGATAAAATAAAAAACAGAGCGATCAAGTCCACCCTATTTTTGTTTCTACTTGGGAACAAATTTGGGTTATGTGTTTTCTTGTGTTGTTTTTTTTGAAAGGGAAATGAGAAGAAGAGGAAAAAAATTTTTTTCCCCTTTTCTAGTTCTCACTACCCTCCTACCATCCTGACAGCCATCTTCCCATCATTTTTGTTCTATTTTTTGTTTGTTTGCCATGAGTTTACATGCTTTTTTGTAATCTTTGGTTTGCCCAAGGATTTTTTTCTTTTTAATTTTCAGTAAAGTCTCATTTCACACACATGCACACACACACACACACACACACAGACACACACAGACACACAGCAGAATTTATAAGTGATGAACTTATATATTTAGCTGAGGATACTTCCAAGCCAAGTGTGGAAGTTTCACCTTGTTTATTTTTGCTAAAGTAAAATATGAGAGAAAATAAATAAACTGAGGAAAAATGTATTCAACAGAATCCAGAACTTGAGGATTTGGAAAATTCTCAGCCTGTCCAGATAGCATGCTCCAGAGACAGGACCAGGAGTTCTGCATCACCTTATGCTGAAGAGATTAGGTATGTAGCATATGTAGCCCATGGAGCAAATCAATTATCTCAATAGAAGCCAGTAATAGAGGGGAAGTTATCAAAGAACACTCTGTAGAGGAATTTTTCGTCTGTTGGCACGAACTTCTGTCTATTACAGGGAAGACCAATAAGCCTTTAGAGAATGTTATACAAACAGAAATACTGTTAGCTTGCACTAAAAAGGACAGGGATTGGACAACATGAAGGAAGACTGTCTGACTTCTTGGATTCTATAAACCAAAAAAAAAAAGGCTTATTCCTCAGTTTTCTCAATTTAACCCAAATGACAATAAAAGATTTCAAAGACAATACAGAAGTCAACATAACTGTTTAGCAAAACTTTGTTGAGGTAGAAAGCTTTTTCACAAAGTCAGTAGCAGACCAATAGTCCAAGAAAACTTTGTCCTTTTAGCATATGGAAAAAACAAACTCTAATTGCGCATCAGCTTACTTTTGATATTTAAATTTACCTACTTAATTAAATTTATTTGTCTTAATCAGACTGACTGCAAGATTCATTTTTACATTCAGATTTTTGTCTTCTTCTTACCCTTTCTGAAACAACCAGTCTTTAGGACAAAATTACTTTCCTTTCCCTTAAAAGTACATCTCATTATATCTATCATGCTTTTTTCTTTAACCGAAACATATTCTATTTTTTATTTATACAAAGTTGTTTTCTCTATTACTATTAATTTTATTGCTTTAATTACATATATTAGAATCTTTAACCTTTAAAGATATTAATTTCTAGTGAAAACTAAGAAGTGATTATGAACTATCTGCTATACCAGCATTCTTTAGAGTAATACATTTATAAACACATTATAATTTCTAGAAATATATATTTTCTCTTAGCACAGGTTTTCCAATGTGGCATAAGACACGTTTACTAGTAAAGCCAAACATCTTATTTCCTCTATAATAAGAAGCAAAAGGTAGATAAATCTATGTTCAGTAATTAATGTTTCATTATTTTATCTTATTTGGAAATGGTCTAGTCATTCAATGAGTATCTGTCATTTAATTTAGCTAGCAAACCTTTAAAGTTTCAATTTACCAAAAAGCATAAAAATGTTATTTAATATTGATGACTACAGACATGCCTATTTAACCAAACCAAATTTAAACCAGCTTTAATATCAACTGTTCTCCTAGATCATATGATTCTGAAGAGCATTTAGGTTAGGTTCTGTTCTATTTTTGAGAAATTCTCATGTAAGTGTTTGCTTGTTTAAGCCATCTTCACAGAGCTCTTTCTATAAACTAACAATACCATGCAGAGTAGAAAAAACCACCCAGCACACATGAACATACAGAAAGACACAATCAGAAACCTCTTAGTCTTAATTTTTAAATTTTCTGCCATGAAATGAATATGACAGTGTAAAAGAACAGTTTTATCCAAACTGCGTTTCTGGCAGATGGAATAAATTAAGATTACCTGGTTAGATGACTAAAGCTTTTTCTTATTAACATTTGTGGGGAAAACAATTAAAATTTGTATTTGTCCTTGGCAAGAAGCCTTAGGGCCAGAGCAGCACTGTGTGCTTTAGAAAAAAAAAACAAAAACCCTCATTTCCCGTTTTATTCTTCAGTCTTAGGAATTGGGGATATTAAAGATAGGTGAACTTCTAGAGCTGCATTTCTGGTTTTGCAAAGATTTGTTAGATAAAAATAGCTGTTTTCAATTCCTCCAAAGGATTGAGATGTAACTTAAGTGACATCATAGTTTGACCTGCCTGCCTAACTACATAATCCCTAATTTTCTTCTTTCCCTCTAGGCATATAGTTTTGTTTGTTTGTTTTTTGTTTCTTTGTTTGTTTTTAGCTTGGGGGGAGGGAGGCTCAAAATTTTAATTTTGCCAAATTTTTTTTATCAAAAAGTTATTAAATCCTTTTAAATATCTTGACAGTTTTTGGCTGACACAAACAGTAAAAGTTTCTGGTAGTATTAAACACTTCCATGAATCTGAGAGGGCACAAAGTTTATAACCTTCCAGAGTCTTTCCCTTTGATAACCAAAAGGAGAACTTACAGCCTTCATGTCCCAGTTCTCCAGTGAATCACAATGTCTATTTCCAGAGTACAATCAGGTAAAAGAGATGAAATCGGTTTGACGCAGGCCTGGGCAAATTTCTCCAAGTGACGGGGAGACCTCGCCCTGTGCAGAGAGAAGATGAGGGTCCCTTGGCGGAGAGTGCAGGAAGAATTCAACACACACTGGGTTACACGCCAAAGTTGGCGTCAAAAGGAAAGTTCGTTAGAAGTAACACTCACAGACAGAGAATGGTCTCCTCTCCAAACAGAGAGAGGGACCAAGAGGGACTCGGAAAGAAGGTGAGTGTTCAGGGAATTCAGTTGCTCTATCTTATTGTTTAAAAGACTTTGTTAACTCATTTCTTTAATATGGACATATAGTGAGGAAGAGGAGAGTGTGAAAAAGAAAGAATAGGCAGAGTGAAAGACTTACTGGCAGTTCCTAGCCTTTCATCCCTAGGTTCCCCATGGCTTTAGCCGTAGGGAATGACTCTTGGATCCTGTTTCCCCTTCACAGGTGTGGGGAATGGGCTGTTAGCCATCCCAGCAGAAATCTCCCTCTGTTCTGCAGGAGTCCTCCTGGCCTGGCCGCAGGGCTGATCAGCACATTGCAGTCTCTGAATGTGGCTTGATTAACATTTTTAATTCTCTATCCTCTCTACATTCAAGTTGACAAAACTTTTTTTTTTAACATAAAGCCAGTTTAAACATTTTAAATTTTATACTCTGATCAATCAATCTTTACATTTCTATATTCTTTTAATCTAATGTAGTCTGAGTCAGGGCTTCACAAATGGGTTTTGGTACCACAGTTCATGAATTTCCATATCAAGGAGTCCTGGAAGTTTCTCTCTTCTATCCTCTGACCATTTTACGCATTCTTTAGTAAAAAGGCTTTGGGTCCTCAGGGAGGGGTCAAGCCAAGGACCCTGGCCTTGTTATCACTCTTTAACTTGATTTAACCAGCCTGACTGTTGCCCCAAGAAATTGCTGGGCAGGTTTCTCATTGTAACCATTTCCTTCCATTCATTTAAATTTCTTCACACTGGGGTAAATAAAGCAAACTTGTTTGAAGCTATAATATGGTGATGGTGGGAGTGTAAACCTCAGGGGTTGAATTTGGCCCAATCAGCCTTTGGCAGTGCTGTACTAAAACTATTGTTTAAACTACAACAATATTCATTTTATTCAGCCCCAAGTTTCTTTTAAGTAGAGGACAATTGTAATTTCAATGTCCTTATTTTTACAATATCTGCAAATACCTGAAGGCAAGTAGGAAGGGGTCTGAATACATGTTGATATTTATTCTAAGTTGTGTCCTTTTGTCTTATGAAGGGAATATTAATGACCAGCTATGATAACAATATGAGAACTCTCTAAGAAAAAACTATTTTTTTTTTTCAATTTAGAAGTTTTTCCAATTAAAATAATTCATGTTGGGGCCTTGATGGTAGGATATGTACTAACTCAAACCAATAAACCTGTTATGGCTTAACTGAGGAAGTGAGGAAATAATCAGAGAAAACAGCCATTAGTTGTATAGGCATTAAGGATGTGTTGCAGACACTTTTGGAGGAGGATTTTTCCAGTATTAACAAGCAACAAAAGTTGAGACAACAAAGGCCCTTTATGGTCTGGGGCCCCTTATGACAAACCTTCCTGAGAGTTGGCACAACAGACAAAGAGGGCCAATAGTCTTTTATAGCTCGTCCAAGGCTTGGAACCCCAGTTTTTCTGACTGGACAACTGATGCACCCTGGTAAGTGCACCTTCTAGTGGAGGACACCAAAGTTTTCTCACTGGTCATAAAGGCCAAGCTCTCAGGACATATAACAAGCTACAAAGAGAGACACCAGGCAGAGAGAGAGAAAAACAGAACTAATAAAATCCATGATTACTCATTCTAAATAACCAAGAGTCGCTAAACCACAAATATTTTCCTGCCAATTTAAATTTAGAAGAGAGAAAAAGATTCTCGCCACTTTCACTTTCAATGGATCCTGCAGACAGGGATCTGGGGGTGTGGGACCTTCTGCTGGCCTGTGTCAGACACCCTAGGATCTCATCTGCAGCAGCCTCATGGGGATGAGATAGTGGGGTTCCAGACAGCGAGTTATCCTGCTCACAGCACCAGCTGTGGGAGAGGAGGAACTTCTTCCAACCTCAAGTTTCCTTTGGCTGGTCTGATAATTAAATAGACATGAGATAAATTAACAAGAAAAAAATAACCAAATTTAATCCAGATCTATGTATGGGAACTCTGCATACATGAGAGAGCCAGAGACCCTACGTGCATAAGACGCTTAGAGACGAAAATGAAAAATGGGTACATAAGAAATTCTGAACTAGGGAAGAGGTAAGATATCTTCAGGCTTCAGAAGATAATTATAGGGGGAGCACGTTTTCAATAATCGCCTACCTATAGATAAATAAAAAGTCATTTCTGGTTTTAATTCTTATAGTGTGTTGGGAGCCAAAAGGCCCTCATCCTGACCGCCCAGCCCCCCCGGCATAGAACCTGGCCGTTAACAATCTAAAGAATGCAGGAGCAGATAATGCTCCAGGGAATAGTTAACCACAGAAGGTATTAACATACCCGCCGGATAAGGAAGGACCTACTGAATGGCTGTGGACCTGCCCAAGGAGCCCCTCTCCTCCTTGTTCCTCTTCACTTCTAACCTTTGTACCCCCTCACCCCATCAACCAAGGACCAATGAAATTGTAACAAGTATCCCCCTGCCTAGTCAGTCCTGCCCCCCTTTGTTCTTCTGTAATAAATATACCCGCTCTGAAATAAAAAATTTGAGGCTTGATCAGAATACTGTCTTGCCTCCGCTCCTTTTTCTCGCCCGTTTCTCTTTCAGGCTGGACCCTCTTCGAGCCCGCGAATAACTAGGTCCCGCGGGTCGGGACAATAGTGGGCTAGGCTCTTAATTTAAATTCTTTTAGACAGTGAAGAGGGAGTGAGAGGAGCAGAAGTTTCTCTTGTGCCTGTGGGGTCTTGGTTGTCTTCAGCTCAAAATAATCCACATACCACTAAGGCACATCTTGGGGTGGCTCATTATGAACCCTTACAATTTCATACTCTTAAAGTATACATTTTTTCTAGCTGACTTTATTCACTCATTTTTCTTCAGACTGGGGTGACCATGCATAGGAAGAGAAGGGAGGAGAGAAGGGGTGAAGACCAGTGGCATTTTTGAGGACGTAATCCATCTCCTTTCCCCTGTGTCCTATACGATGGATGGAGGAGGGAAGCTTCACAATGCCTGTTATGTTGTGCCTCTTTTCCTGGCTTCGTTATATATCTATTTCTTTAACTCCTGCTGTTGTACTAAAATTTCTTTTCATGCTCGCCTTAATTGTTGATGTTTTAAACTTATTTTTAATTTTTTTAAGAAGAAAAGTTTATAATATAATTTTTTCTCACTACCACACCTCAGAAAGCCCAGGCCAAGTTTATTTAACTACCAACATATTTAACTACCATATGTCCTACGATTCATCAGTAGGTAGTTGATTTAAAGAACTCATATAAACCACTGTAAATAATAATAATAATACATGTGTGTATTTAAGTTTAAATTATCAAAACTTTTAATGAAGAATCCTAGTCATAACTGACCAGAAGTGTTATGTTATGACCAGAATTCTATTAGCTAAAACCCCCCATAAGTGGAAGAACATCTTCTTCTCAAATGATATTTAATTGCTGCGTTTTTTCCTCTCAAAGGCAACAACAATGTCCTATTTATTATTCATCGCCCTGCCCCATTACCAGCACCCTGGACAATGTCCAGTTTCTAAATAAATATTTGTGAATGAATATATAAATTAATGGGAATGAAATCACAACAAATAAAATATATAGCATGCTAATATTAAAAAAAAATAAAGAATCATCTCTTAGCTCCTTTTTAATACTCTTAAAGCAGTTTGCCTGCATTGCAACAAAAAGCAAACTAAGCATTTAA
The DNA here is from genome assembly GCA_030015415.1 of Cynopterus sphinx. Classification (NCBI taxonomy): domain Eukaryota; kingdom Metazoa; phylum Chordata; class Mammalia; order Chiroptera; family Pteropodidae; genus Cynopterus; species Cynopterus sphinx. The sequence continues at coordinate 20,582,618 of CM057380.1, forward strand.
CTTGATCAGTTAGGAAAATTAAAACCCAGAGAAAGTAATTTTTAAAACAAAATCAGAATTAAATGGAAAATAAACAAATAAAAATAAGTTGATAAACAAAACCATAACCTGACTCTGAAAATGCCGAAACATGAACAAATATTTTTTATGACTCATCAGGAAGAAAAGATTGAAAACAAAAACTTCATAAAGATACATTTGAAAAATCTTACTATTTTGCGAATACTGTGTAATTTTCTAATAAAACACTGATTTCTAAAACTACTCTAAGAAGAGGAAAATAATGTAAACTTGTCAAAGCACTAGTCTCCTTAAAGGATACAGGTTCCAGATGATTTCATAACTCCGTTATTTTAAATCCTCAAGAAATAATTAATTCTGCCTTGTAAGTGTTTCAAGATGATAACAAAAGAAGCATCATTTCCAAGTGTATTGTATAAAGTTAGTATATCGATACCTGGCCAGAATGACATTCAAATGCCTTATGTTGATAAAGAGCTTTCTGTATAGCAAGCACTATTGTAAGTCTGCTTTGAATATAAATTTATTTAATTTTCACAAAATGCTTGTGAGACAGGTACTCTTGTTATCACCCTCTACAGATAAGAAAACAGACACAGAGAGGTTAAGTAACTTCTCCAAGATCTTACAATTAGCCAATGGTGGTACTGGGATGGAACCCAGGTAACTTGGTTCTGGAAGACAAACAATTAATCATTACACTGCCTGCCACACATAGAAAACAGAAAATACAGCCTACTTCATTTATGAATGAAGATGCCAGCATCTGAGATAAATTACTAGCAATTTCAACTCAAAAGTATGTTAAATAATTATATATATAGCTAAAAAAATAAATAATATAAAAGCCATTTATATAATTATTAAATTCTAGGTAAATTAAAATTCTATGTAGTAGATTCAATACAAAAATAACAAAATAAATTATATATATATACATATGTATGAAAGAGGCAAAAATTATCATAATTCACAAGTAGTATAACAAGCACAAAAATAAAATTTAAAAATTTTAATAGTATGGGATTTCAGTAAAGAAGTTGTTGAATAGATTTGGTCAGGAGGCAACTGGACCCAGAGTCTGAAAGCAGGAATTGTGAATCACTTGATCACTCTCTTGTGTAATAATGACAAGGTTAGAAAGTGACCTCAAATACATTCCATCTAAAATTATTTTGGGTTACTATGTCATAGGTTAATGACTCCAGGAATAGATCTTCATACCTGACCTTTGGGAGGCTGGGTATAAGAATGATGCTCTAAGAGGTTACAGCAAAATTGTATAATTTCTTACATGACATACAGTCTCTTTATTTTGACTGAAAGTTGAACCTCCTTATTAAAGATCTTTCTCTTTAGCTGGAAGCTTTCTTAATGTGTTAAGTAAAATACTTATGGTTGCGATGGTTTACTAACTTTCAACAAGCATTTTTACCTTAGTGCAGGTAATTTAGGACAAGCATGTTGGCCTTTTTTGGTATTTCGTTTACTCATTTGTAAAATGAGACTCTTTGAACAAGATAATCTGATTCTTTCCAATTCTAATTTCCAGATTCTAGAGCCCTCAGATCCTTCCCAGAGAGCAGGTACGTTGGTTGTAATGAAGGGAAAATCCTGATGCCCTGATGACACTAAGAATGAGCAAAATGTGGACAGCGTTGGAAGGGGACCTAATGCTGAACTTTCAGAACTTTGTCTAGGGTTTGCCTATAAAAGGATAGCTTGCATGTAAAATGTAAAACATCTGCCAAGTTAAAAACAGCTGTACAAAAAGTGTCAGGCATTCTTCATTCAGCTTTGTTCTGGGATACAAAGTCATTGCTATAACAATCATTTATTACTAAGATTCTGACACCAATTCTGATGTGTGAGTCCCCTGCACCGTGCCACACCAACAGTTCCCCAACTCCAGACAGTTGTCCTACAATTCAACTCGATTATGACACTACCTACCTGGAGAAAGCATCAGATTCCGTAAGTTAAGGGCTCGGTCCCTCAGACTGCCCTCCACTTCAGATGCCAATAGCAAGACCTTATGTCATGCATGTTTGTAACCAAATGGTTATAAATCAGATGTTCCCACCACACCCTCCTTGGGTTTGATTGATTTGCTAGAGCGGTTCACAGAACTCAGGAAATCAGTTTATGCACTAGATTACTAGTTTATTACAAAAAAGATATAATCGAGGGACTGCCAGATGGAAGAAAGGCATTGAGAAAGGCTTAGGGAAAGGGTGCAGACTTCTATGCATTTTTTGAATACTGCTCTCCTCAGATCTTGTGTTCACCAACCGGGAAGCTCTCCAAACCCCCTTCTTCCCTCCTCAGAGGTGAGGGAGGTGGAGGGAGGGAGTGCTGTTCAACCCTCTAATCGCATGGTTGGTTCCTCTGGCAACCAGCCCCCCAGCCTTAGCAGCCAAGAGGGCTTTCTATAAGTCACCTCATTAGCATAATAAAGACATTTTTATCAGGGTCATGATCAAGGGTTTTAGGAGCTCTGCATCAAGAAATGGATGAAGACCAAAGACATATTTCTTATTAGACATGGCAGTATCGCAGTGCAAATGCCATATTTGTTAGAGGTGCATAGAAATAAAGTTTTTTGTGTGTGTGTTGACTTTTATATATCCCAACTTTACCAAACTTATTAATTCTAACAATTTACTGTAGGTTCCTTTAGATTTGTTAGGCACATATCATTTTATTTGCAAATAACAGCAGTTTTATTTGCTCCTTTCCAAACGTTATACAAACTTTATTTCTTTGTTCTTCCTATCGCCAAAGCTAGGATATTTTGTTCAGTGTTGACTGGAAATGGTGCTAGATGGCATTTTTTCATTTACTGTAATTCTTTTGTACACTTAATTTTTATGTAGTTAATATGCATTTAGAGATACCTCTCTAATTACCTTCATTTTCCCCATTATTCCTTCCTGAGGTTTCACCTACATCCTTTCCCACCTGCAAAAAGAACACATTTTTATTTTTTTACATTTTTTTTCAATTACAGTTGACATTCAATATTCTATTAGTTTCAGGTGTACAACCTAGTGGTTAGAAATTTACATGATGTAAGACACGATTGCCCCGATTAGTCTAGTACCAAGCCGGCACCATACGTAGTTATTACAAATTATTGATTATATTCCATACTCTGAATTTTATATCCCCGTGACTATTTTGTAACTGCCAGTTTGTACTTTTTAATCCCTTCACCTTTTTAACCCAGACCCTCACCGCCATTTCATCTGACAACCATCAGTTTGTTCTCTGTGTCTATTAGTTTGTTTCTGTTTGTTTTGTACTTTAGATGCAGGTGTAAGTAAAATCATATGGTATTTGTCTTTCTCTGCCTGTTTACTTCTCTTAGCATAATACCCTCTAGGTTCATACATGTTGTAGCAGATGGTAAGATTTCATTCTTTTTAAAGGCCAAGTAATATTACATTGCATATGTAACATTCCATTGTACCACTTCTTCTTTATCCACTCGTCTATTATTAATGGACTCTTAGGTTGCTTCCATATTTTGGTTATTGTAAATAATATTGCAGTGAACATAGGGATGCACATGTATTTTTGAATTAGTGCTTTAAGTTTCTTTGGATAAATACCAAGAAGTAGAATTGCTGAGTCATAAGGCAGTTTTACTTTTAATCTTTTGAGGAAGCTCCAAACTGTTTTCTACAGTGTCTACAGGAGTTTGCAATCCTGTGAGCAGTGCGCAGGGTTCCCTTTTCTTCAATGTCCTCACCAACAGTTGTTCTTTGCAGATTTATTGATGATAGCCATTCCGACAGGTTTGAGTTGATATCTCACTGTGGTTTTAATTTGCATTTCTCTGATTAGTGACATTGAGTAACTTTCATATGTCTATTGGCCATCTGTATATCCTCTTTGGAGAAATGTCCGTTCATGTCCTCTGCCCATTTTTAATTGAATTGTTTTTCTGGTGTTGCATTGTATGAGTTCTTTATACATTTTAGATATTAACTACTTATCAGATGTGTCATTGGTGAATATCTTCTCCCATTTGGTAGGTTGTCTTTCCATCTTGTTGATGGTTTCCTTTGCGTTGCAAAAACTTTTTAGTTTGTTGTGGTTGCATTTGTTTATTTTTTCTTTTGTTTCCCTTGCCCAAGGAAATATATCAACAAAAACATTACCAAGAGCAATGTCAAAGAGTTTACTGCCTATGTTTTCTTATAGGAGTTTTATGGTTTTGGTCTTACATTTAAGTCTTTAATCCATTTTGAGTATATCCTTATATGTGATATAAGAAAGTGGTCTAGCTTCATATTTTTTGTATGTATTTGTCCAGTTTTCCCATTATTTATTAAAGAGACTGTCTTTACCCCACTATATATTCTTGCCTCCTTTGTTATAGATTAATGGATCATATAGGTGTGGGTTTATTTCAGGCTTTCTGTTCTGTTCCATTGATTTATGTCTCTGTTTTTAAGCTAGTACTATACTGCTTTGATTACTGTATCCCTATACTATAGTTTGATATCAGGTAGTATGATTCCTCCAACTTTGTAAGAAGGCACATTTTCATATTTTTTTCCTGTGGATCTGCTGATAACAAATTCCTTTAGTTTATCTTCACTCTTGAACAGATTTTTTAATTTTGAAAATGATCTTTCCACTGACTTTTTAGGCTTCTATTCTTTATATTGAAAATTCAGTTATCAGCCTAATTATTAGTTCTTTGAGTTTAAGAGTGTTAGTCCCTAGTCACATGCAAGAAACAAACACAAGTCCTTGTGTAACATACCAGGCTTGTCACAATCAAAAGTAACGAGGCATATGAGAAAAAAAGAGAACAGAAATTAAAATTCAGAGTTTTAGCGTCCTGAAACGGATATTGTAGCTTGTCCGACACAGCATCACTGGTGTTAATCAGCTAATTTTTTTTTTGAAGTCTCTATCGTATAACCACATCTCCCATTCTAACAAGCCTACAACACCTTTAACAGAACAAGTTTGGCTAAGTTCAGCTTAGCATGCGTGACATTTAGGACAACAGAATTTGTAACACTAAGAGGTTATTGGAAGTTTTTGAACAGCTGAGGAATGACCGAATCCAAACTTCTGTTTCAATCAACAAGGAAGTAAAATGAACAATGAATTTCATTTCTTTAGTGTGTATTTTGCTTTAATCCAAGCTAGCTTTGCTTAACCTGATTGACAGAACTATGACTCACTTGCATTCTTTCCACCAGATTCTTCTACCTGGACATGTACTGTATGCCCACTCCTTTTAATCATTAAGCTCTTAGGACATTAGGTTCTGGTCAGCAACAAACTCAAGACTAAAGCTTCAAGTATATCGAGCATGACCAGGATACAATAACCAACCTCAAACTTGAATAATGTTTTTGTCAAACAAAGATAACACCTGGGCCTCACTTATATTTCATCTCTGGACTCATGAAACTGGAATGGCCTCACAGACCACATCCCCTGGAAACCAGACAGAACAATGCCATGGCTGACATCTTGACCTAATGCCATGATCAACTGTCCCCTCCTTCAGCTCCAACCAATCAGTGGTGCCCATAACCCCAACTTTCATAGTAACCACGATTAATGATTTTTTCCTTATATATAACCTAGCCAGGTTTTTGAGAGCTCTAGCTCACCTGTGTTCACAAGGCTTGGTCACTGGCACCAATTCCTTAAATAAAACTTTACTTTCTTTGCTGCAATTTCCTGTTCATGTCTTGTTTGGCTTGCATGCACACAGTAGAGCAGACCCTTTGAGTCTGTGGTAACCTTGGGATAAAGAAAAGGAGAAAGTGTTTTTGTAAGGATAATGGTTTAAATGTTAGTATAGTAATCCAGGAAAAATAAGAGCAGAGTGTTCGCGCTGGTTAATTTGGGCATAGAAAGTGGAATGTAGGAAAAGGATTCAAGAGATTCTGTGCAGATAAAAATTTTAGGACTTGGAAATTTACTGCTTGGGTAAGTAATTAAGAAGTCATTAAAGACCGCTTGGATGTGTAAGCGCAGATGAACTAGGGCAATCAATGCTGGTTCCATAAAGTTCATGGGTTCACAGGAGCATGGGTATGTGGAGCGTCCTGAAAATGGAGAGAAAGTGGGTCTGCTTTTCAGGAAATACATTGGACTCGTTGTTGTAGGTTTGGTAGTTGTGTGCCAATAGCGAGAATGGGTAGAAACAATCACAGAAGAAATGGGAGCAAGATGAAAGGAGAAGATGCTTTATTTATGTTGACGTGAGGATATCCAAATCTGTAGAGGATTTTTATAATAATTTACTTGAGTCAAACAGAGGATATGCCTGGAAGCAAGATCTCAGCAGACTGAGAAAAATGCTTCAGAGAATAACAATTTGCAGTTTCTTTTATGCTTTTGTGATTAAGCAGGGAATGTAAAAAAGGTTACAAAAAGGTGGGAGAAAGTGAGGTGGGGATCAGATTATAGGAGAGTTAAGATTATGTGCTCTCTTGAGAGGGGAAATACTTTAGAAGGAGGGGTCTGGAAGGGGACATTCAATGGTATGTTAACCTAGATGCACAGAAACAATGGACAGGTCTGGCTTAAGGTGAAGATGAGACTTGTACTAAAGAAGTTATGTGCCTGGGGTGTGACTACCTACTATGACCTGCCCAGTTAGGAATTTATGATCAAATCACTCTTTCAGGTCACGTTTTGTACAACCCCCTTTTCATCCATATTTAATAGACACATAGAGAAAAAGAGGACAGCGGAGGCCAATGTTAGCATAGTGATAGCACAGTGTTGTGGAAGCCGAGAACCGAAAGTTCAAGAAATACATATGTTAAAGGTTTTAAAAGTTCACAGGCCTAGAAATAATAGAAGAAAGTAAAGGAGGTTTTCAGTAAGAGGAGTGAGAAGATTAGACAGAACAACTCAGAGTTAAGAGAAATTTGTCCACACCCATGATAAGGCAGAGACTGCAAGGGACTGATTTGGAGGGAAGATGAGCATCTCTGTAATGGAAGAGTGCTAACCTGACCCTTTCTATTTGAGGCACCTTGGAATAATATAAATCATTCCCTGCTGGAATGTGAAATTGTGCCTTATTGTGATTTATTGAGAATAATAGAGGAGGAGAAAAATTATACTCTGTTGAAAAACCTTTTTAGCTTTTATTAACACCCACTTCAAAGAGTTACTGGAGAAATTAATCTGACCCTGAATTCCTAGCAGAAACTCATTGAGTTTCAAATGAATAAAAAGCAATACCATTAGTTTAACGGACTTGGAAGAGGCTCCACTACCTTCAGCTATGCTGATATCCTGATATTGGCTCAATTTAGCAAGAATGTGACTGAAGTTATCCTTTATCTTTGTGATGTCAGGCAATCCCAGCAGAAATACTTTATTGGGATCTGCCTCCCCACTCAGCTACAGACGCAACAGGAAATGGGCATAACCAGAGGGAACAGGAAGAGGTTATTTTCCCTCTACCAAAAACCATCAAATATCACAGGTGGACTAGGAGAACAGACAATGACTCTTCTATAATGATCCAATTATTTTGATAAGAACCCAAACAAGACAGACCACATTATTCAGTGTTTACAGAGCTGTCTTTCAATTACATAGAATTTTGCCCTTGTCAAATGAATGCTATTAATATTTTTATGTCTTTAATTTTTCTGGCCTCCTTCTAAACATTACAAAGCATTTGTGTGTATTGAACAAATTATTGTGGAATAGCATTCCCAAGTCACTATACTTGAAAAGATTTTTTACATTAAAAAGCATCTTGTGATAATGAGCAGCTAGTGTTCCTTAGGTTTTAGCATTCAGATATTTTACATGTTATAATAAAAATATACACTAAAAGCCACTATGTATATACATCTGAATGCGCAGACCAGGTTACATTTTAAAGAATTTTTCTTTCCTTTGACTTTAAAGAATGCATGTGAATATAGTCACCTGCATTAGTAAGAATGACCGATGAAAAGGATGAAGGACGATGGGGTTAAAGATAAACTTTATCTTTGGGAATGGATTGCTACGGTATAAAGGAGAAAATATAAGAGTCTAAAATCAAGGTATTTCTATTTCACTTGGCACCTTTCCTGGAAACATTACAGATCCAAGAGAAGTTGAGAATTGATTACATTTAGAATATGATTATATCAAGACAAATGCGAACTTTCCTACTCGGAGGTTGCTTAGAAGTCACATTTCTTTTCTTTATCCTGCTTGTCTTAGTTTTGACTATTTGTAATCAGCATCCTTGCCCAAGGTCAGAGTCAGAAAGAACCAGAGATTTAAAGGTAAACTGTGCCAAAGCTGAACAGCTGTCCTCAGTCTGGGTTCTTCCTGTGGCCGCTGCTGTATAGTACTCAACTTCCTGCTGTTACCCAAGGCCAGGCCACAGATGTCCACAGGAAGTGCATTAGAGAGGTCTAATGGGAGTGAATCAGAAGCACATGTTCCTTGGTATATGGTGATGGGCATCACCAAAGTGCCTGCTACAGGCACCCCTCCCCCGAGGCCACAATTGGTTCCAGGCTGGTTGAATGCCAAGTCATGCTGTAAACCACTCCCCCTTCCCCTTTCTCTATATGTTGACAGTAAAAGAATTTTAGAATGTTGCTGAGATGAGACATGCAATAATCTTGAGGATGTGGGTGGATGTGTACATCTTTGTAAATGAGCTTAGTCATGTCCTTGTATGTGGGGTAAGCGCAGCCTGTCCCTAGAGGGACTTTTCTGCCCTGCAAAGTCAAAACACTTTTTCAGAGGATGCACTCTATTCCAAGTTTTAAAATTTAATTTTCAGTCAGTCAGTCATAGTCAATCAAAAATTGCTTGGTGAGTGAAACTTGAAGTTACATGTTTCTGAGTCTTATTTGTCCCATCATCACAGTTAATTATTACGTTTGGCACATAACAAATATTTAGATGTTTTGCCAGATTGTCAGAAGCAACAAATACCTCATTGTTATGTTCTATCATATGACAAGAATGCTAGTTTCAACAAGGCGTCTTACGTCCTATCCATACCTCATCACCACCAGTGTTCCCTATCTCAGTGAAGCAACAGACACACCGAATTGCCCCAAACTGTAGGAGTCATTCTAGATTCCTTCTCTTTTTTTACCTTCAATATTAAAAGATCACTAAATCCTGGGAATTCCACCTCAAAAATCTCTTTTCTAATTGCCTTAGATGATTTATTTATTTTTAGAACATCTCTTATTGTACAAATTCTTTTTTTCTTAACTTTTTTAATTGGAAAAAATAAAGCCAAAACAAAATAGTTTGCTCACGTTCTAAACACACCGTAGGCAAGTTGTTCTTTCTTTATTAGCTGCTTGATTTGTTAAAATATAATTAAACTATTTAATCTGAATATAAATTATTATTGTTGACAACTGTTAGAAGGGAAAGAGAAATTCACTGGGTAATTTACTCAATTTAAAAATTTTCCAATTATTAGAAAATTTTTTCTCTTGAAACAATAGAGAAGTCTGTTAGGTATCATTTCTCAGCTTTAAAAAATGCATTTTATATGTTTAGGATCACCCACCTTTCAATATCGGGCTGATTGACAGAGAGAGTTTATCAGTGGTCCTACCCCTTGTTGACTATGGCCAGCAGGAGCACAGCCACCTTCGGACTCACAGTAGTTTTCTAACAGATCTCTCTGCCTACATTGCTCTCTCCTCTGTCCATGTTTCTCACTACTATTAACACAGCACAGACTTCCTCATGTAAAATTCTGACCTCATCGCTCCCCTGCGCAAAGTCTACCATGACTTTTTATTGAATGGAACAAAACGTAAACAATTTGCAGCACATACAAATTTCTTTATTTCTTGGTTCTTACCTTCTCAGTGTCCTCTCAAAAAAATAACTTGCCATGTCTTCTCTGTCCCAATGCTTTTTATGCTTGAGCAATATTAAACTGCTTGAAGCCATCAAAATACTGCAATGTATCTCATACAATATTCAGTGTTCTCTATGTCATTTCTATCTTAATTGCTCTTGTTCTCTCCTTTATTTGGCAAATTCCTCAAATCAAGTGAAATATATGTTAAAAGATGAAATATTTAGATATACACAGTGATAAAAGTTGCCCTGTCACGTATTTCAAATGAACTTTATATAACTTGATTATAAAAATTACCATGTTCTATTGTAAATGCTTGTTTGCATTTCTCTTACCCACTAAACTATGGCTTCCATGATTCCATACTCATCTGATCTTTTCTTTGTATCTATACAATTTTGCAAAGGATTGCCTACTTTTTTACTCAACATTATTTTTGAGTGATCCATACTGACTTGTTTAGCTGCAGTTGGTTATTTTGCATCCTGTGCAGTATTCTAGTATTCCACTTCGTGAATATATTACAATGTTTTATCCATTATTCTATCAATGAACTTTTGGGTTGTTTCTAGTTTTTAAATTATTATTATAGACAATGCTACTTTGAAGTCTTGTTTACATCTCCAGTTGCACATGTATAGGCTTTTTTCTTTTTCTTTTTTTAGAGTATCTGAAGGTAGAATTGCTAGATTGAAATCATGTTCTTCTTCAACTTCTCCAGATAATGCAAATGTTTTCCAAAACTATTGGCTAAAAGATAGTTGGCCTGTCACAACTTGTACTGACCTAGATCAAAAAAGTGTAATGTCCGGGGTTATCTTTTTGATAGTATCACTGCTAGAAAAAGTCCTGCCTTTTCAGAGTTTAAAACTGCATGGTCAATAGAAAGTCAGCCCAAGGTACACAGCCTAGCTGAGGATCTGCAAACTACAGCCAGCTGACCAAATCCAGGAGTGGTCAACAGCCTGTTTCTACAGAGCCCTCAAGCTACAAATTTTTTTTTTTCTTGCATTTTTAAGTGGTTGTGAAAAAAAAAAATCAACAGAAACTTGTGTGGACAAAAACATTAACTATTTGGCCCACTACAGAACAAGTTTTCCGACCTTTGGGCTATAGCAAGTTTTTCACACCTTTTCTACCAATGCCTAAAATTCCATTGAAATGGTAGCCAATAATCTCTTTTGCCCTTTACAAGAGCATTTTTTTCCCCTCCTGGCAGGTGGTATAAATTAAGACTCTTACCAGTGGTGTATAAGAGGTCAGGTGAGTAAAACTTGGTTTTACCTTGGAGTTTTAATTGCATTTTATTAATTAATGAGATTGTATATCTTCTTATATGCCTAGTTATTACTATTTAGTCTGTTTTAATGCCTGTTTATGTCTTTTTCATTTTGGGGGGTTGTTTGGCTCTTATTTGATGTTCTTTATATATTCTAATACTTTTCTATTTTTATGTGTTGGAGATATCTTTCTCTAGTGCATAGCTTGTCTTTTATTTTCTTTTTGAAGTTTTTTGCATACAGAAGTACAATTTAATTTGTAATTAAATTTATCAATCTATGTTTTGAACTGGGACTTTGAAATCACTTCTTACCACAAAATCATAAAGGTATTCTCCTCTATATACTTTTAACACTTTTAGCATTGTAAGGAAGTTTAGCGTATCACATTTAAATTGTTAATTCATATAAAATTAATTTTTTGTATGATGTAGAAATGAAATTTTTTTCATCTGCAATTTGTATCATAATTTTAAAAATCCTTTTCTTATTGATAACATCAACTCTGTATTAAGTTTTCTTTTATGCAAGAATCTACTTTTTGAATCCTTATTATATTTCATTGATCCATTTTCTTTTAATCAACAAAACATTCTTCATTAGTAAATTCCTATTAAAATTACTTCATACCTCTTTTTGTCTGGTAGATTAAATTTCTTCTACTTTGTTTCTTTTCAGAATTGTCCTGGCTATAATTTTTTCTTTGCTCTTTCATAAATATTTTATAATCAGCTTATCATATTTCTAAGAAAAAAAGCCTACTGGACATTTGACTGGCATTTAATTTAATTTATAGATTAAGGAAGACTGCTATTTTTATTATATTGAATATTCAAATCCAGGTACTTAATTTGTCCCTCAATTTACCTGGTCTTCTTTAGTAACTTTCTATAAAGATTTATGACATACATATTTCTTATGGGATTTATCTAGAAAACACTTTTTTATATCTATATTTGTATTTATATCATTATCTATACATATATGTATTCATAACTGTAGGTAGGTCTTTTTAAGACTACATTCTCTAACATTTTCTATTGTATAAAAATGCAATTAACTTTTCAATACTGATTTTATAGTCAACAATCATAGTACTCTTTTATAAATACCAATAATTTTTTATTAGATTGCTTTGGTTTTCCAGTATTGATGATCACACTATTTTCAAACAATGACAGTTTTGCTATTATTTGTTTAATTTTTTCCTTTTTTTTCTCTTTTCTGTTCTCTGCCTCCCTTTCTATCTCTTTTTCCTCTCCCCACTCTCTCTTTCTTTCTTTGTTTCTTTTGTAACCGTATTGTCTAGGCCCTCTAAATATAATACTTGATGTTAAACCAAACTCATATTCCTAGTTTTTTGAACCATTTTTATACATTGCCTGCATTTAGTTTGCTAATATCTTGTTTTAGCTTTTTTGCTTCAAAATTCACCAATGAGTTTGATCTTAATTTTCCCTTTACATACACCTTTTGTTATTAGTGTCAAGATTATATTAACCTCATTAAATGAATTAGAAAATATTCATTTTATTCTTTAGACAAATTTTTGTGATAATGGATTGTCTATTCCTTTGGTTTAAGGTAGAATTTGCCTTAAAAAAAAAATCTAGGCCTGCTTTTTTTCCTTTCCTGATGAAAGGATTCATCATGGTTAGTTAAAATGATTTGCTTATAGGATTATTTGGTTCTCTATTTCTTCTTGAACTAGTTTTTGTTAGTTGTTTTTTCTTTATAATCTGTCCATTTCCTCTCATTTAAAAAAATATATATTAGATCTAGCAATCCATAACATTTTCATTATCTTTTAATATCTGCTTTATCTGTGGTTCCTTTTTTATTCATGTCTCATTGTATTTTATTACAACCTCCCACTCACCCATCTTAATTAGTCTTGTCAATTTTGTCTTTGCAAAGATCCAACTTTGAATTTGTTGATCTTCCCTATTATATATTTTTCACGAAGTTATTATTTTAAGGTAATTATTTCTTTTCTTTTACTTTCTTAGGATTTATTTTGTTGTCCTTTTTTTTAACTTCTTAAACTAAATGTTCCCTCATTAAATTCCAGCTTTTTCTTCTAAAGTAAAAGCATTTAAGGCTATAACTTTCCTTCTAGATACTTCAATTGATATACAATATTTTCATTGTCATTCAGTTATAAGGATTTTTTATTTTCATTACGATTCATCTTTGATTCATATGTTATTTGTTAAAAGACAAAATTCAACTGAGTAAATTTTAAAGATCTTATTATCTGAGGTTTTACTCTGTGATTTCAGTTACCTACTGTCAAATGTGGTCTGAGAATATTAAATGGAAAATTCTAGAAATAGGTAATTCATGTTTTAAATACAAATCATTCTGCTGAACTGATTACTCTCTTTTTTGGTAAAATTTAATTCTGTTTTGTCTGATTACAATATTGCTACACCAGCTCTCCTTCGGTTAATATTTGTTTGATATATATTTTTTCATCATTTTGCTTTTAACCAATTTGTAGTCTTATGTTTTAGGTAAGTTTCTTAAATAGAAGATAGCTGGATTTTGTTTCTTTATTGTATTACAAATTGTATTCTTCACAATTGAAAGTTAGTTCTAATTATATTTATTGTGATTAATATATTTGAATTTATTTCTGCAATCTGTATGTCCTTATCTAATATTTTATTTTTTCTCATTCTTTATTTTCCTTTAGATTGCTTTTTATTTAATTCTAGTTTTTTCTCTACAATTTTGACCTTATGCACTCTATTTTTATTCTTTTAGTAGTTACACTAGTAATATTACATAATTATCCTTTTACAATTACAAAAAATTTATAATTAATAAGATCTAAACTTAATATCATTATCCTCCATCCCAATGTATGGAATAAAGAAATTTTCCCCTATCCCTCTAGGTTCATCCAACTGATCTAATAATCAAATCAACATGAGACAGATTAATGAGAAAATAACCAAATTTAATTACATACCTATGTATGGGAACCCCTATATGTGACAGTGTCAGAAACCTCATATATATGAGAGGATCAGATATAAAGGGGAAATAGGTATTGTTTATAAAATTTCCTGGGGCCAAAAGACCAAAGAAAGAGACTAACAATTCTAGCATTACATCAAGAGTTTATTAAGGGAACATGCATATGAACCACATATCTAAGCCCCAGGCGCTAAGAATGAATAGGGGTACTAGCACATAATCTGTCTCAGATGAGGGAAAATGCCTTACTGCTTGCCTGGGGCAGGGCAACTGCCCATTCCAGGAACCAGGTCACAGTGGGCCAGAGGGGAGAGGTTGGTCAGACGGTCTCCAATGGGATTTATGGGAAGCAGTCTTCGTCTGTCCCTGGTCTAGCTCCAGGGTCTGACAGTGGTCACATCATAGTATAGTCTCTCTTCCATGGAGATATATGATGTTCTGAGCTAAAGATAAAGCAAGGCACCTTGGGGCTTCAGAGGTGAGAAGGTCATTGGAAAGACTATAAGAAAAGCAGATGTTCAATTATTAGATGCTTGCCTTGCCCTATACATAGCTCATAAAAAGTTCTCTCTGGTAACAATTCTTATTATGGGCAAGGCCCCAAATTTAAAGTTTTTAAGGGAGAGGTAAAATCCCATGAGCCTAAACGGTCTCAACTGCCTTCAGCTCAAAATAACACCAAAGTGTCACTTATTGGGGAGGCTTCTTTTGAACAAAGAAGCAAGTACTTTAGGAATGTTTTAAGTCAAACTGATACTATCTCAAGTTACACACCACCATTGTCTGGTATTTTTTAATCCTATACATTTTTTTAGTTAATATTTGCTTAGATTTACCTATATTATTACCATATTCTTTGCTTATCATTTTTTCTTGCATATTAGATCTTCTATCTAGTATCATTTCGCTTTATAAATTAATTCCCAAGACATTCCTTTTGTGAGAGTTAGGTGGTAATAATTCTCTCCATTTTTGTTTGGCATAGTCTAGCTAGGATCACCTTACTATTTTTATCTTGGGAATTTTCAGGATATACAATTAGCATAAATCCTGCATCCTTGAAAAAAAAAACAAAACAAAATATCAGAAGTCTGGCTTGATCATGACTTTTCATCAGAAGCTTTTTGGTATATCTTTAACCTGTCTGAGTCAAGTCGGACAAAAGCAAATATCTTTATGTTGTTGGTAGAGGTATGTGGGGTGGTGGTGGGGTACTGTCCCAAGTTCACAGCACCAGAAAAAACTGTTATTGTTGGAGCGATCAGAGTTTCGGTAACACACCTTTAGGTCCTTTTCACTGCCAACGAAATGAATTTTGACTCAGTGAATATGAGAAATATTTGTTTATTAAAAGCACAGTATGAGGTAGAAGATAGGTCAAGCCTAAATCGACTAGCTACATGGATTTGAGGTTACGTACCCCTAAGCAGGGTATGGGTTACAGCCAAGGAGGGAAGGGAGGGGGCTGTGTTATATTTGGGGTCAGTGATGCAACCATGGGGTAGTTACAAAGGCATTCCTACCTGATTAGCAAGTGAGGTCATTTTGATTGAAACCTGGCTGCTGCGTAACTTTGCCTAGTTCGTATGTGCTTACTTACCACCACCAGAATTTGGTCTATTATAATTAGATTCATGAACTTTAGGCATAAACATAGTATTATAATGATCTTTTGTGTAGGCATCTGTGGCCAGATTAAGCCCACTAGACTGTGACTCACCTTTCCTATGTCTGTAGGGATGCAGGAGGGGTTCTCTAACTGCCAATAGGGTGTTCTAGGCTGGACCCCAATTCCTTTGTTCTCCTGTCACTAATGCGTGACTAGCTACCTAACATTTTGGAGTTCTGGTAACAGTATGGAGGGAGTGAGAATGGGGTTTGAGTTTTTTCTTTCTTTTTTCTAGTTCACCTTTTCACTGCAGATGTTTCTTTTCAGTGGTCTCAACTTTATGTAGGAATCTCTGATTTGACTTTTCACCTTGCTTTGTACTAAGCTTTGTCAAAAGTCCCTGGCATTACAAGTCCCATGAAAATTGAAGTTCTAGGTCACCTAGGTTTGGTGAGGCCTCCTAAGTTGGGTAGATCCCCAAGAGCAGTGCCATCTTCAGCACTCATATATCTTTCTGGATTCCTGGCTTCTCATGTTTAGGGGTTCTAAAGTTTTCCTTCACTTTCTTGCTGGGTCAGTAGTGCATTTAAAGAGCCTTTAAAAAATGCTTTTATCAGGCATTCATACGTGTTGCCTACAAAGACAGATTTTAGCATCTACTCTGCATCTTGCCAGAACCAATGCACTCCACTCTTAATAATTAATGTATGACAGCCAAGACGACTATTTTATTCTCCATCCCTACAACTAAAAAAACCGTATGTGGATAATCTCTGTAAACCTCAGTTTTCTGAGTTTCCTTACCAGGGGCTCTTTATTTAAATCTGTTAAAAAAAAAAAAAAAAGAAAAAAGAAACACAACTTCTCAAACTTGCATAACCTTCTTCTAGAAAGAGATTTAGCATTCTTGATGATACCCTTAAATTTCTGGTCAACTTCAATGAGATTAAGTCTTCAGCTGGAAGTCAGAGTCTAAAATTAACTTTATGCATTTTTTAGTTCTTATGTATACTGTATATCCATTTTTCCCTGTAAAATACCTTCACTAAAAGTTATTATTTGAATTGTCTTCCTCAGAGTTTCTTTTCTCTTGCAACAAGATAAAACTGTAAGCCAAAATTAATTTTAGACTGTAAGAAGGAATAAAAGCATTAATTTGCGTGAAAAGAGTTGCAGCCTAGGAGACACAGATTCAGGTTGCAAACTTAATTGTGCTCCGCTGAGGCAAAGGAGAAGTCACTTTTTATAGAGAATTTTCCTGTCCCCGATTTCCATTTTTGTCTGTTTCATGTAAATGAGGCTTTCAAATTGTATGGTTCTGATAGGTCTAAATTGGGCAGTTCTGATTGGTCGATATTGATGCAAATGAAAATATAATTTGCATAGTTCTGATTGGACAGGGCAGGCCTCAGTCCATTGGTCAAAAGACAAAACAAGGGTTTCCCCGCAGTGGCTGCCTTAGCATATGCAAGTGGGGCACAGTGCTAGAAGCCACGAGTTCAGCCTGAGGTTCTTCCCAGTATACAGAGTAAGCGAGGACCCTGTCAGTAAATGGCCAGTAGGCTCTTATTATCCATAAAATTTTGGCCCTCCATTGACCATGGGGAATCCATCTCATCAGATAAATTGCTTCTCAGGGTTCATGTCAAATGAATTTTTCTTCTCTGGGGTCTACAGAACTCATAACTAATTAACCTAAAAGTTTTCATTAACAAATCTTTAATTTAAAAAAACTTAAATGAAATATCTTTGTTTTCAACTTTCAGCTCTAAGTATAGAGGCACTAGAAATAAATCAAACCATCCTATTTTCTCTTGATAATAAGGTATTCCTGAACTGCAAGAATGTTATTACATTCCAAAGGAACTTTTTCTGGTTAAAATTTTTGTGTAAATTGGAAAACAGAACCTAGCTTGAAAAGTTTAAATTGAAATGTTAACACCAGGCATAGGAGTTTATTGCATTTCCTGTTGATATGCAAATTTAGTAATTATTCTGGCCTAAGCATTCACCCCCACCACTAACGTTCATTATTATGTTAATCAGAAGAAATGTATTAAATTTTTAAGGCACAGGCCTCCTTATGAAAAAACAGGACTGGCTACATGGGGGAAGAAAAAAGAAAGAAAGAAGACTTTTCTAATTTATTATAATTCATTTTGGTAATTTAGTTGAAGAGTAATAAAAATTAAGTACTGGAGTGTTAGAAGTCTAGATTTCTCACAGAATATATTTTAGTAAATCACCTTTCTATGCTTCAATCCTTTCTATAAAATGAGGATAATAGTAACTCAGCATTTGAATCAGAATGAACTGAGGTCAAATTCCAGTTGAGACACTTATCAGTGTTTTTAACTTAGCCAAGCTCCTTATACTCTTTTGTGTGGTAATTACACCCATATTTTAGGATTGCTATGATGATTAAGCAGTGTCTGCAACACGCACCAAGAAAGAGTAAAGCATAGAGATGCAGAGAGAATACTTTTAAAGTCTGTACATTAGACTTCTCTATAATAATCCAATTTAATACTTGCTTTAACTTCTTTTAATGTCTCTCCATTGCATTCCATTTACTATTTCATTAGCAAGTATCACTTTTTTGCTCCTTGCTTTTCAGTTTTCTCTACCACGGAACGAGTGTAAAATTTATCAGTGCAAAGGGTCTGTACTCAGAACCAGTGAGTCAGTTTGTTGTTAAAAATAGATAATTGCAGGTTCAGGAAAACCCACCTGTATTTCAGTATGAATTCCCCAAGGGGTGTGTGTGTGTGTGTTGTGTGTGTGTGTGTGCGCGCGCGCGTGCATGTAGATATATTTGCAATACTTATATACTAGACATTGAATCATTTCACTAAAATTTAGGGAAGCAAAAAAACCAGGGGAGTGTCAGTTCTGAGCTCCTTGATGCATAGCTGTTTAGGGCAGTTTTTATAAAGGAATAGCCCTTGCGCTAAAAGTCCCCCCTCCCCAGAAGGAATCACAAGTAATTCCTTGAGAAGGAATTACTGGAAACGGTGCGCTGCTTGGCTGCCTTACAGTGACAAGGGTCCGGACCCATCGCAGCTAATTTTAGTAGACAGAGCAGACACACTGTAGCGTATTTTCCTCTGACTCTCATTCCCCATCCCCAAAGCCCTCAGGTACGCTCATTACAAGATTCCCTGGAGTCGGAAGGTGGGAGTGGAGTTTCAGTACAGAATGTAGCTCTAGACATCACACTGCACTGACCAGGGAAAGGAAGGAGGAGAAAAGAGACGGGAAAGAAAGAGGGGAGAGGGAAAAGGGGGGGGGGAGAGGCAAAGAAAGGAAAAAGCAAAAACAAAAAACAAACAAACAAACAAGCAAGAGGGGGAAAATTAGAAAGGAAGGAAGCTTGGATAAAGGGAAGCAAAGGAGCAAGAAAGAGAGCGACCAAAGAATGTGAGAAAAAGAAAGTCCGATGTGAAAAAAAAATAATAATAATAAATCAGGACCATCCTCTGCACGCCAGAATCTGCAAGAGGCGACGCATTGTTTTCTGGCGATCCCCGAAGCTAAGCGATTCCAAGAATGCTTGGCGAAGCCCTTTGGGGCAGGGTGAGGTGGGGCACGCGTGTGTGTGTGTGTGTGGGGGGGGATCTCACACGCGCACACACACACACGTCCCCGCGCAGGCGGGGCCGGGTCGGGGAGACCTCGCGGAAGCCTTCGGGGCGCCCACGAGCTGCCCCCGCGGCCGGGCCCGCCGCGGCGAGGCGGGCGGGGTGGGGGACGGGGCGCGCGCGGGGCGCGGAGATGAGCGAGCGGCGGAGCTTGACCGCGACCGGGCGGGCGCAGCCGCCGGGCTCCCGGCGCGGGACCTGCTGAGAGGCCACGGTGAGTCCCTCCGCGTGCGGGTCGGGGGTGCCCGGGGCTCCCGCCGCGCCCCCCATCGCCCCCCCCCACCCCACGGCGCGGGCGCGCGGACCTGAGCGGGGCTCCCGGCCCCGCGCGCTCATTGGTCGGGATGTGCCTGCTCCGCAGCCTCCAACTTCTCCCGGATCCCGCCGGTGCGTCCCGCGGGGACGAGCTGGTACCTGGCAGCAGGCGGGGAAGGGTCCCAGGGGCGCGGGAGCCCAGGGGGCGGGGGGACGCGCCGCGCAAGGTCAGAGGCTGAGGTCCCGCGCGGAGCGGGCGCCCGGCACCCCGGGGCCCCGGGCGGGGAGGCGTGCCCGGGGAAGGCGCCGCCGCTGGGACCCGGCGAGGGGAGCACAGGGGCCGAGAAGGTGACCTGCCGGCGGGCTGGGAAGTCGGTCAGCGCGACTCTTCAGGTTCATTTCCATCGCTCCCTGCAAGCCCCTGCCCGAGGGAGTTCGGTTTTATCACCCACATCAGAGCTACCTAGTTGCGAGCGGGGCTGATTTGGGGGTGGGAGGTTGGCATTCCGCTGTACAGACACAGCTTTTTTATATTTTATTTTATTATATTTTATTTATTTTATTTTATCTTATTTTATTTCATTTCATTTTATTTATTTTATTATTTTATTTTAAGTCATTTTATTATTTTATTTTAAGCTGTGGCTTGTTTTCAGATGGATCTCTGTCAGATTGTCTCATTCGGAACTCTCTTCTATTTTTACTTTTCCTAACCTGAAGATCTTTTCGTTACCTCGAACCTCTTCATCTTGCTTAGAATCTTAGTTTCCTATTATATAATTTATGCAGTTAGCATACTTAAATCACATAAGGGTTGGTTGGTAGGAGTAAGGGTAGGGGGTGTTCTCTTGTAGATGAAAGTTTGCCTACTTAATCCATCCTGACCTATTTGCATTATTTGAAAATAAGGGTAATTGCAGCCTAACATTCCTCTTTAGCCACTTGGTCAAGTCTGTCCACCCCCAACCCCCTCATATGATGCAAATGATAAATTTATTAAACTGAAAAGTAGTACCTGATTTACAGTGTCAGCATTTTGGGACTCCTAATCCGAAAACCAGCTGTGAAGGCTTGTAGCTCCTTCAGGTCTGCCGCATTATTGCTGGGTTGGAGCACTTTAAAACAATTGTCTGATAGTTTCTAGGATTCGATGCTGTGACTTTCTTTGTACGATGCTGTGACTTTTCGTTGTCCGGCTATACTGCATCTGAGAGTAATGTGGTTGGAACACTGTGTCCAGAACTCTATCTTACTGGCCCAGCAAACATTTACAAAGAAAACAAGATGATTTCTCTTGAGTACCTGCCTCCTCAGCTTCTCCAGCTCCAGGCTAAATATAAAACCTGTTTCTCCTGCTTCCTGTGCCTCAGTTTCCATAATACAAACTAATTGCATAGGGTATCCTCAGGCACTTCTCAAAATGTTAATGTAGTAGTAATCTGCCGTGAAGATGAAAACTGCTTAGGTTTATAAACTTCCTTTTAGCAAACCAGTTATGCTGTAGGTTCTTTGACTTGACTGTGCGATAAAGTTATGTGTATACTCAACTGGTATAAGCATTGCTGCTTTATATTGCTTTGAAATTCAGCTTCTGCTTAAGCAAAAATAATCATTTATTCTTTCAGTGATGTTTTCAAGATGAAGTTTGCAAGGTTCTTTTGGTTTAGATCTCCTAATTCTCTATTCTCTTCTTCTGTGGAAGTGTCTATTTTTGGTTTAAGCTTTCTAAGGTATCTCAGTTCAGGTGAAATATGCTAAGGATGAAGGTAGTTTCGCAAATGATGCAAAGATGATACTTGTTTGACATAGGTAAAAGGATTAAACAGCTTCAGTCACTGACTTCATTGCCTTTTAACAATTTCTGCAGCCCTGGGTGCAGAACCATTAAGAGCCCAGAAGTTTTCCTGCAAAAGCCTCCTGGTGCTTAAGAGCACCTTTAATTTAACCCCGTGGCTGCCCTGCTTCCTGGTCCTGAGTTTTACTCTAGAAACTGATGGTCATTTCTAGGAGAGAACTAAAAAGAGAATAGGCTTATATTATCCAAGAGCAATGTTTCTTTAGATTGTCTTCTGAAATATTGTTAAAGCAGGAGAAGAACTACTCTAGAAAAGGAAATATTTGTACAAATGTGATTAATATTCAGATGCTTTTAGGTCAGTCTCTACTTCTGGGGGAACTAGGAAAATTATTCCTTTTATTATTTATCTCTCTGTATGTTATCAAAGTATTAAATTTGTTCTCATCTTTTCTTTTCTCAACCACCACTCCTATTAAAACTACAAGGACTACAATCAATGCAATTCCATATCATAACCCCAGGGGTTGTGAGACTAAGCCAACATGAGTTACGTAACCATTAAGGAAGACATTTTAACATTCAGGTACATTACATTCCACTGTTATTGAGCAGACACAGTTTTCATGGTCTAATAAAATATTTTTATTTGATAGTCTGCCCTTGGTTATAGCCTCATGTAATCAAGGGTTCAGCATACTTAAGACTTTGTATCCAGGACTTTAAAGTCCAGTTGTGGTTCACTTATTAATAACTCATCAGGGATATTAAATTCCTAGTTATCTGCTGGATCTCCTTGGCCCCACTTCAGATATAGACTGTTTGTACTTTATCCCGTGCCTCAGTTTCCACAAAACACACCCGCTGGGAATTTTGTGTATTCAACACAGATCTTTAACTGTTAGAACATTTCTGAGCAGTCGCTTCATCTAGGAACTAAATTATATGTTTAATTTGTATCAAGCTATAAAAAGCCAATCTGTTAGTTTATAATGTGTTTTTCTACAGTCTTGCAGAAAAATTGAAGTTGTCTGTGCTTGGTGGATGGCCCACAGAGAATCAATAGGCCTCTGAAAGAAACAATGAAATTTAATATTTAGGTTTATATCCACTAAATTCTCCTCCTAAATTTATGCAGTAAGATCTGAAGTGGCATTTATTGTATGATCATACAATTTTATTTCAAACAGTGACCAAATGTATTTTTTATAAAGGACATTTACTAGTTGTGTTGCTTTGGGCAAATTACCTGACTTTTCCATACCCCAGTTTCCTAAGATATAGAATTGAAATATTAATATTCACCTTACAAAGATTAAATGAATTATTACTGTGAAGCACAAAGAACTGTGACTGACACATGAGAAGTACTCAAATGTCAGCTATTATTAGCAGTATTAATATTAATGTACATACAAGTTAAACGTCTTAACCATTGTTACCCTGACCTGCTAGAAGTTTTTAAATCGTATATATTTTTTTCTGTAGTTGCAGAAAGAGAACATAATTAATATCTTTCATCCCTGGAGGTAAATCACTGACTTTTGGTCCTATGAGTGACCATTTTCAGAATGTTAACAAGTTACTAGATACCCATATCAGCAGGAGTCATAATTTTGAACTGCAAAATCAAAAGTACTTTTTAAGACTAAAATAAACCATCACAAGTGTTTGTTCATTTTTGTTTTTATTTGTATTTCTATTTCAAATTATTGCTTAGTCAGAACCTCAAAGTGTTAGTCATTGATTTCTAAGCTTATAAAGGAAACCACAGGAACAAGATATAAAATTTACCTTTGACCTTGTCCAAAGTTCAAAAGGGTGAGTTTAAACTTTCCTTAATGATCAGACAGCAATTATTTGCTTATGAACTGCTGGAAGAATCCTACGTGAGTATTTAACTGAGTCTACTTATCTAATTTTGCTTGGATCTTCTCTGGTATATCAAAAAACGAAAACAAAAGCAAAAAGTTGTGACCAGGACCTGTCACATTCATCTGGCTGTGTATTCTTCTCTGTCAGAATCAAAAATTTGACTTTCAACAAAAACTTTTTAAATTTTAATTTAATATAAATTAACCTTTTACCTTTATTCAGCTGCATCTAGCATTTGGAAAATTACATATATATATTTCCTTCTCTCTGTGTTTATTAATTTCTTAAAATTTTTTTAAAATTTGAATTTTTTGCAGATTTTAGGTGATGGGCAGATCAGAAAGTCAAATGGATATAACTGATATCAACACTCCAAAGCCAAAGAAGAAACAGCGATGGACACCGCTAGAGATCAGTCTCTCTGTCCTTGTCCTGCTCCTCACCATCATTGCTCTGACAATGATAGGACTCTATGCAACCTATGACGGTGAGTTCCTCCCACACCTGTGCACACATAAATGAAGAAGAGAGTGATGCTTTTCCCATCTACCAAACCAATGTGTTAAGGAGAAAGACAATTAAAGATAGTGCTATAAAGATTCATTTATAAAGTGTGACATAATATGTCAAAACAGTTAACTTTGACTAAAGTACAATGTCTTTTATGTTTGAGCTAAGTTATTAATTGCCAAGTATACTTAGTGCACTTATGCTTACTTTATGAGGATTCTAGTGTATAATTTTATTTGATTAAAGTATACACAATTTTATAGCCAACTTCCATTAGTCAAATTTTGCTGTGTCATTGAAATTCTAAAGGGCTTCACAGGAATTTAAGAGGTCTAATTTGAGTCAGAAGTTTTTCACAATAAGGATTAGAAAAGATTGGTTCCTTAATGGCAAAAAAAAAGGTAATTAGCAGACTAACACAACTGATAATTTTAATTTAAAAGATCTAGGGCTTAGTGAGTAGAGATGATGTAATAAATACATTTTTCTTCATAATAGAAATTTTAAATTTAGGATTTGCCTATTTTATTTCTCTATATTTTTTCCTAACTATTGGCAATGATATATAATGCTCAGGTTTAGTTATTGGTTTAAGGAATTAATTAATTGGCAGTTTTTAGAAGAACAAAAGACAGAGAAATTAGAAATGTGTATTGAAAATATTTATGCATATACCCTCCTTTTTCTAGATGGTATTTGCAAGTCATCAGGCTGCATAAAATCAGGTAAGAAGATGGTTTTTCAATTCAATAGTTTTATAATTGATGTATAACATTTAAAAATCAAATGCTAATAGATATATGTCTAAATTTGCCCTTTTTATGCTTTTTCATTATGGGTCACTTATTTACAGTCAAGGAAAATACAAATATATTTAAGGAGTATGTTAATTGACTAGTTTATTCTAAAAAAAGATTCCCCCTATTCAGCCCTGGTGTGCATGGTAGAGAACTATATTGCTAGCTTTATGGAGCTTGCCATGTAGTTGGAGAAAAAAAATCAACATGTATGAAATAGTGAGAATCATATCATTCAGTATTAAATTTCTCCATGCAAATCATTAGAGGGATAAAAACTAAGAAGTGAGTGACATGTCATCATTTAGGCTACATAGAGAAGTTGAGATTTGGGAGGGACCTCAAAGCAGAGCTAGGATTTGGAAGTGGTGGAACAGAAGAGGGAATTTCAAACAAAGGTAAAGAACAATAGGAATAAAACATATTGGGAAGCAGTAAAATTGTAAACTTGATAGATAGGGGCACATTATTGAGAGCATTGAAAATCCATGTTAAGCTTTAATGTCGTAATAACAAAGAAATGGATACTGTCCTGAAGAGATCACTCAATAAAACAAAAGTTGAAAGATGATTCTATGAATGGTTTGAGTGGATTGAATGAGTGGTGATAAGTCAGGGAGAGTGGGCAAGTAGGGATGGTGCTATAATTCAGATGTGAGCTGAGGTCAGCCTGTGGTGGGATGAGAGAGCTGTGGGACAATGCGAAGGGAGAATTGAGTGGCTCAAAGAATTGACTTGCTAATTGAAGGATATGAATAATTTGAAAATAATACCAACTTTTAAAACCTATGGGATGCAGGAGAATAGTGGCAGTGCAAAAAAATGGAAAGTTACGAGGTAGATTTATATTAGGGAGAAGTGTGACTAGTATGGATTTGAACATGTTGAGTGTAAGCCAGGGGTAACATCCAAGTGGGGATAGACAATAAGAAGGTAGAGATGGGGTATTTCAGAATCTCTTAAAGGGTAGGTTTAGAATCTGTCAGCCTACGGGTAAAAGCTGAAGCCTTGGGAAAATTCCAGTTCCCAAAAGGAGAAAAGAAAAAGTATGATGGCTGAACTTAAGAGGAAATCAAAAACTAGAGTAGAAGGAAATAAAAAGTCAGAGAAGGTAACAGAGACGTATATAGAGTTACAGAAGTCTCATCTATTTTTTTTAAGGTACAAAACAAACTTCATTTAAATAGGGATAATGAGATATAAATCAAATACTGAATAATTGCTTTGAGTTGACTAGAAGGTGACGAATATAGTGAAAATAAAAGGAGCGTTTAGACAAGGAAAAGAAGGATGTAGCTGGGCACAGCACCTGGATTTGAACGCTATATTAATGCCATTTGACAAGAAATTCTAAACTTTTTTCCAAGAACGAACCTGTCCAAAATGGTTTTTAAACATTTTTTGTTAGATATTTTTAACTGTGTTTTTAGATATGAACTGAACTTTGCAAAATAAGGATGGCAAAATATTCTTGGGATTTTAGGTTATAGTCTAATATTCCAAATATGTGCCCTTTGCTTTTCTGTATTGTTTTTCGATGAGGAGGAGGATGAGGATGAGGATAAGAATGAGGATGCGGAGGAGAAGGATGATTGTCCCCCTGGATCTTAGTGTACTAGCTGTACCTCTGAGCACAACATGTCTTAAAGGAGACCAGATTGGAATATCAGCAATGTAATAGTGGGCACTTTCCCACTGGGGGCTTTCCCAGAAACAAAAGAAGTTTATTCCCCAGGGAAATGGTTGTATAGGGGCCTTGGCTGGAAGATGTTCAGGGTCCCTGTGCCAGAGTTGTTATGTGCCCAAGTTGTCAAAGTTACCATTTGCTCTATCCTCAAGTCCTCCCCCTCTTTTCTCTCTACCAGCTGCCCTAGTCTATGCTCAGACCTGCCCTGTTTTGAGAATCTCCCATTATGTATTGACCTCTTATTATCTCCAAGTTTCAAAGTCCTCAAAAAACACTTGGCATGTCTCTTAAATATCATAATCTATAGGTTCTCTTTCACACAGTCTCTTCTCTCTATTATTCTTTTTCTCTTTCTGTTTTCTCCCTGAACTGTATCTTGGCAGAGAAATGTATATAACAGAAATAGCTTCAGTGGTAAACAAAGTTGTTGAATAGATTTGTGTTTTTCTTCTTCTGCTCTATTGGTTCAGAATCTGTTAGAAGACTTTCATAACTCATAGTTATTATTCTTCCTGGGTGAAGAAAATAAGGTTGACACTCCTTCTTACGGATACTGTCTTGATACCCAAGCACACACATGCAGTCTTTGGCTGGTTAAGAAACCTTTTCTGCCACAGAAAATGCAACTGTTGCTTTTAGAAGTTGCTGCAAATTAAGGAAACTCTGGGGGAAATTTTGGACAGAAAGAAAGTAATAAAGAAGGGGAGAGAATGAGAAGAGTAGAATAGATGGAAAGGAAAAGGAAGATGGGGAAAAAAGATGTTGAAAAACATATAATGTCTCCTACTAGCAATTCTATAAATTAACTTTAAAAGAATGGGAGAAATGAAACCTGAGCACAGAAATTCTTCAGAATTGGAAACTTATACCCAAGGTGTTTACTTTAAGTGAAAGCTGGTTCTAAAGAAATATTTCTCCCTGTGGAAGGGACTATCATGGTAATTGTGCCTCTCACTTTGATCCTGTGAAGCCAAGGGATAGAAATCAGGCCATACCAAGGCAAAAATAAAATATTGCAGAAGCCTATGGGTGCCTTGAATTTGGCACTTAAATCTGGGCATCTATGAATTTAAATATTCATAATATACATAAAATGATGTTTTAATAAACACTTTGAATTAACTTATCTATATATGAGATGCAGCAGTATGAAAGATTATAAGAGACTTAAAACAAACACTACTAAACAAGTAACAAATTAAGGCAGTGTGTAAAACCCTACTATTAAATATGAGCAGTAGTCATCTCTTATTTACCATATAAAATTGTTAAAAACATGGAGTTAAAGAGTTTGTGTGTGATTTCTCAAACTCCTTTATGTGAATGTAAGTCCTGAAACTGGCTCCTATTCCATCGCAACCTTACTAACTCAGAAGATTTCAAGGACTCTCATATGCTTTCCATCATGGGTTCTCAGCCTCATCATTACTGACATTTTGGGCTGGATCATTCTTTCCTGAGGAGAGGTGGCTGTCTGATGCATCATTCGACATGTAGCCCTGTCTCTGGCTTTTACCCACTAGATGCCTTGTAATACGCTCCTTCCAGTTGTAACAACCAAAAATGTCTCCAGATACTGTCAGATGTCCCCTGGTGCAGCATAATCACCTGTTCAGGTACCACTAGCTGAAATGATCTTAAGAGATCATCCAATGCTTTTCCCTAATAATGCCTCCCTAAGGATGTCCACATCCTATCCCTGGATCCTGTGAATATGTCACCTTATAGACAGAAGGGACTTGCAAATGTGATTAAATTAAGGATCTCTAAATGGGGGAATTAGCTTGAATTATCTGGGTGGTCTTGCGTAGTCACATATATATTATAAGGGGAAGGGTGCAGGAGGGTCACAATCAGAGGAAGAGATGTGACAACAGAAGCAAAGGAAGCAGAGGCTGTAGTGATGTGGCCAAAGGCAAGGGATGTATGTAGCCTCTAGAAGCTGGAAAGAGAAAGTAATGGTTCTCCCCAGAGTATCCAGGAGGAACACAGCTTTCTTGGCCCTTTTTAGACTTCTGACCTCCAGAACTATAAGATAGTAGACTTGTGTTGTTTTAAGCCGCTAAGTGTATGGTGATTTGCTATAGTGGCAATAGAGAACTAATAATGCACCTTTTATAGTTCCTTTAAGACTATCTTTGAAGAATTAAAATATACACAGTTTCCTGCCAAATTGCTGTTTTATTACTAAATTAAGGTGTGTAAGATACAGATATAGGGAAGGAATATTAAATAGATTAATAGAGAAATATAATAATAGCATATAAGAGAATATAACATATAATAAAATAAAAACAGAAGATAATGAAATAGAATAATAACAGCTTCCACTCCCTTGAGTGTCTGGCACTGTTGTTAGCAGTTCACATGCCCTAACACATTTGATCCCTCAATGACTTTGTGAGGTAGGTACCATTATACTCTCTTTTCACAGATTAAAAAAACTTGGTTTAGGATTCTAGCCCAGGAGGCATCTTGGCTCTGGAGCTTATATTCATGACTTCTCCATGTTGCCTCAAAGAAGACTGGGAGTCTGTCAAATTTTTAATACCCTATGCCTGTACATACAGTATATGAGAGCAGATTGCCTCCCCTCCTGCTAGAATTTGAAGCTAAAAAACATAATACGACTCACAGAAAGTTGAAATATTTAATCCAGACTGAGAAGGAGGAGAAAAAAATATTGCTTAGACCCAGAAACCAGTTACTTAACTGAAAACAGTGAGCAACTTCATTAGTGATTTTAGTACATCAAATGCAACATGGAATTGAGGGGTCTAAAGGACCAAATATTAGCAGTGTAGTCCCAAACTCTCCAGGGGGTAGAGAAGCCCAGATACATGAGCAATACACTTCACAAGAGAGAACCAGGCCACCTGCAGTGTTGGCTCTACAGAGCATCAAGACCTGGATGAAACCCCTCAGAGGTTTAATTTAATTTAATTTTCTTTAATTTTCTACTAACCAGCTAAACTTTTGACGAGCATTTAATTATTAATACAAGGAAAGAGGTATTCTGCTCACCTGAAAGATATATTCAATGTGACAAATATATTCACATTCTGATTTATTATCAGTTTTGTGTGGCTTGAGCTACTAACCTCGAAATAAATGAAATAAATGAAACTTCCAAATATTTGGTCTTTTCTGCAAGGGCCTGATTCTAATAATGCCCCAAGCAAAGTACCTTGGCATCAACTGGCCTCCTTTCGACAGCAACAGGGAAATCTCTGCCTCTCTGGGCCATGGTCTCTTCTTTCTTGCCTATTAACACCTCAGAAGCCTCTATAAAGAAAAATGGCACTAGAAAAGTACAGGAAGTACTGCAGACTGACTCTTGAGGGCTGCCAGCAAAGTTACAACCTTTCAGAGTAGGAGATGAGGCTATTTTATTACGTAATTAAGTTTGGAAAAAATCCTTCAGGGAATAAGAATGCAGTAGGCATCTGAGTGGAAAAACTGCTGAAGCATACCTTTGTTAATTTAAATGTGGCATGTGGCAATTTGCTTGCAGCAGCTTCCCTGACACCATTCTTCTGACAATTGTATAGCAATATTTGCTTTAAAAATTCTCCAGTCAAAATTAGCATCTGTCAGTCAAATTCTTTCCAAGAAAGGGAGTCAATTATGTGATACATATACACATACATAACATATTTTTCTTACCTCTGGGTAGTTTTTAAACAGTAGTACAGCATCTTTTTTTCAATGTGTGGTCAAGGTATGGAAAACACAGATAAGTTGAATTAAGCGGTTAAAGGAAAAGAAAATTAGTAATGCCTTGTGAGCTTATTTGGAATCTAAAAGTTTGTTTTACAGCTGCAGAAATTACCTGTGTGTAAAGGAAAGTGGATATAAATAGGAATTTAGGCTGG
Source organism: Cynopterus sphinx (assembly GCA_030015415.1). NCBI lineage: Eukaryota > Metazoa > Chordata > Mammalia > Chiroptera > Pteropodidae > Cynopterus > Cynopterus sphinx. Next base: position 20,612,795 of record CM057380.1, read on the forward strand.
GATGAGGATACCAGCTTGGCTTTGAACACTTTAGAGTGAGGGGTATGGGAGATTGGCCCCTCTGCACTTTAAAGGCTTGCTTTGTCCTGCTCATCACCAAATCCAAGGTGCTTTCCAATAAGCCTTTAACATAATATGAAGCTCAAGTTGATAAAAATTTATAGATTATTTAAGGGACATTTTAAAAAATGGAGAATTTAAAAGATCATAAAAGGAAAGTTGTACAGCCTTTGAATCTTGAAAAATTTCATTCCCTGAGCCCATTCAGAAAAGGAGATATGGGGAGCCTGGTGTGGGGCAAGGGTGGGTGGGTCAAAGCTAGTTTTGATTCTATTTTTGGCTGACCAAAATTTGGAATAAATTCTGTCTGTTCAAACTCCCCGAACCCTATACCCACTAGAAGGGCTATCATAAAACAGATAGACAGTACCAGGTATTAGTGAGGAGGATATGAGAAACTGGAACCATCATGCATTTGCTGATGGAATGTAAAATATTTCAGTACATCCCAGCTCAAAATGCAAAAACCATTTTGGAAAACGGTTTGACAATTTGTGTGAAAATTAAACATATGCTTTTCATATAACCCAGCAATTCCACTCCCAGGTACTTACCTAGGAGAAATGAAAACACATGTCCTCACATGTGTTATTCTGTCATTGTTCATTACAGAATTATTCATAGTAGCCAAAACCTGGAAACAACTCTGATGTACATCAACAGGTGAATAAATAAAATGTGGTACGGCTATAAATAAGAATACTACACAACAATAAAAAGGAACAAACTATGATACATGCAACAAGAGGCGAATCGCAAAGCTATTACGCTAATAAGCCACACAAAAGACTGCATATTATATAATTCTGTTTATATGAAATTTCCAGAAAAGGCAAAATTATAGAAGCAGAAAACAGAATAGCTGTTGCTTAGGGCTGGAAGTGGAGAAAGGATTGCTACAAATGAACACAAAGGAACTTTCTGGAACATTCTAAAATTGGATTATGGTGAAGGTTGCACAGCTGTATAAATTTATTACAAATCATTGGGTTATTTATGGTATACAAATTATAACTCAATAAAATGATTAAAAACGATAAAACACTGTCATCCCTCTCTTCCATCTCTAATGTCTATTTATAAGAAATTATATTTAGATCACATGCTGTTAAATGTTGAGTCCATTGATTCTCATTTTCACAATATGTGTAGTTTTCAGTGCCTTCCAAGTCTTTGCGAAATAACTCAAGCTTCTCACTTTGAGCGAGTACCTATTATTTGATTATATTAAGGTTATGCTGATGAAAATCTACAGAGAATAGTAAATCAACTGGGAAGTTAAAGTTATTTCAGAATTAGCTATTGGAAGCATGCCCTAGGGTTTCGCTTTCAGAGGAAGTTGGAGATGGAGGGGGGTTGTAGGGCCAGGTGGACTAGCCATCTCTGAGTCTGAGTCAAAATGCTGGGTCTACCAGAGAACAGTGCCAGGGATAATCCTGCTTCTGGAAAAAATTGTTGGTTGTTCATATGGGTTCTGTGGAATGTTTCCCTTTTCACTTTGAATACTCGTAAATCAAAGCTCAAATTTGTTTTTAACCCGTAATTTCTAGGACCTCTTTGTATTTGACTCACTGGCGTTATTCCTGTCTGTTTTTTTCCTTCTCAAATGTGTGTGTGTGTGTGTGTGTGTGTGTGTGTGTGTGTGTGTGTGTTAATTTATTTTATGTGTTTCTATAAGGCCACTTTGAATTCCTTTATGAGCAATGTAAGTTAATAATTGGATGAGTAGAACATAGATACATTCTAGCAATAGATACGTGCAAGAGAAATACTGTTAAATAGTAAACTTTATTTCAAAGAGATGCGAGTGTGGCCAATAATTAAGGCACTATCTTTTAAAGATTACTGCTTCTTTTTCTAAGCCAACTTAGCAGAGGAGAACTAAGATGTTAGTTTTGGCCACATCCTGTGTTGTTAGTATGTGATCTTAATTAAGTCGGTTTAGCTTTCTGCATTTCATTTTCCTTATCTACAAAATTGAAATTGAAAGTGTCTCATTTTACAGAGAAACAGCAAAGACTAATGACAGCCCATTTCATGTTACTCATCCTTCAGGGAGGTGCACCATAGGTATAATGCAAAACGTATATTCCATTTAACGTCTTCTTTTATGAATGTTACAAATGCACTGTTTGAAGCTATTTATTGAGGCTCAAAAAGCAGTCAGTATGTTTTTAGGGGAAAAGGTATGGACAAAAGAGAGAGAGGGAAAGGAGGAGAAAGAGATTAGTACACTTCAGATAGTCTCAGATAAAAATATGTCATCCCTTATTAACATTTTCCTTGACCCTGTGCTCTATTTTAGCACAGGTGATGATAGTTCAACCTGTGAATCAGTTAAAATGAGCACAACCAGAAATGGGCACTTTGGATCCATATTTCCTGTGAAGCAAACCCTACCAACAGGCACCTCTGGATTTGAGCAGTAGCTACTCTGTGCTTATCCTTGCAAACTCTCGCTATTAGCCCTTCCCTTACCACTGAGTAATCCCGAAAAGTAGTTAAGCCAGAGACCTAGAGCAAGAGAAGAATAACTAGATCCATGCATTTTAAAATGTGGTCCCTGTACCAACAGCATCAGTATCAGCATCAGCTGGGAATTTGCAGAAATGCCCATTCTCAGGCTCCACCTGAGTTGTACTGAATCTGCAGCTGCATTTTTAGTACAGTCCCCCAAAGAGTAGTGTGCACAATGAAGTCTAAGAAGTGCTGAAGAATAGTGATTCTCAGCTATAGCTGCTTATTAGGATACTTTGAGAAGCTTTTAAAATATACCCATGCCAGACCTCTGCTCCCTGACACACCAAGTTCCCATTCCTTGGGTGCAGTGGTCTTTGCTAGATGTTAGGAGGAAATGCAATTTAGGTAAATAAATCGACATTAAGGTATGTAGGAATTACCTAGACATTTGCATTTTTAAAAGCAGGTATTGTCAACCAACTGACTGCTTCAATAGGTGCCGTTTCAGACTGTGCTGCTCATTGAAAACCAAGTCAGAGCTGGCGAGATACGGGGATACGGGGCCTGTTTTTCTGCTAATATCGGAGAAGTTGAACCTGAACGGTCCTCTTGAATTTTTCTAGTATAAGGCAGGCATAAATGTTTTCATAGACTTCAGAACAATGTCTCTCCTCATTCATTCATTCATTTATTCACTTTTCCCCCCAAAGACATTAATTGAGCATCTTCTAAATGTCAAGGACTTTTCGAGTCACTGGGAATGTAAACTGAGATATAAAGTAGCCCCTGCCCTCAGAAAAACGATAGCCTGGTTAGCATGACAGATCAATAAGCAAAATTGCCACATGGTGTTGAGAGCGTTCTGACAGAGGTAAGCAGAGAGTGCACCGGGCACGCTGAGAAAGGAACATCTAAACCAGATCGGTCATGGGAGTGGGCAGCTAGAGTGATCATTATGGGGCCAGGAGAGCATTCTCAAGAGGAAGTGTTGTCCACTAAATTCTGAAGGAGAGCCAGGGATTTCCAGACCAGGGGAACAGAGGACAGACAGCAGGTGCATACGCTGGACGCAAGATGCAAGCGAAGGCTTGGTGAGCTTAGGACGTGTGAGTGCTTCAGGGTGACTGGGATGTAACGGGATGCACCAAACCAGCAGGATATGGGCCTAGGTCATATGCTATGAGGATTGTAGCTCCTCGTAAAGTCCATAGAAAATGAATAAATGTGTTACAGGAGCACCTGAAGAATTTTAAGCAGAGTGTAGTGTTCTTAAGCTCGCCTGCTATCTAGCTCAGACCCTATGGATAGAGGCAAAGATTTACCCCTCTACAAAAGAATAACATTTCTACATCTAGGTGTGAGGAGAGCTTGGCAAGATTGAGGAACTGAAGAGTGGCTATAGGGCTGAGTCATAGAGGGTGTGTCTGAGGATGTGAGGGTGGGGGTGAGAAGGGGAAGTGTTGAGCCATTGACATGACACAAGCAAGAGCTGAATCTTGTAGTTCATGTTAAGGTGTTTGGGACTTCTCCCAATAGCAGTGAGAAGTTGCAGAAGGAGAGCCTTTAAACGAGGCATGACTTGATGGGAATTGTTGAGAAGGGTCACTGACTATAAGGGAAGGCTAGCTGTAGGCAGGAAGTTAGATTACTACACACTATCTGTTCTGGTTTTGAATGGTAACAGGGTGGAGAGAAGGGATGGATTTAGGAAATATTTAGGAGGTAGAATTCATAAGACAGTGTTTTTCTAAATATGTGAGGTAGTAGAACAGAGGTGAGTAAAGTATAACTCAAGTTTCTAGACGGGAAACTGGGTGGTAAAGTGTTGCTATTCACTGAGCCAGGGAACTCAGAGCAAAAGCTGGTTTGGTGATGAGCTGAGGCCGGTGCAGGGAAACATTCCTTTTGAAACAGGGTAGGTCTGAGATACTGCTAACGAAACTGGAGGGCAGCCGAGTCGGAGGCTTATGCTGACTGCACCGCTCAGCCGATAGATGGACACAGTAGTTGGGATATTTAGAATAAGTGTTTATTGTCAGAGCACCAGTGATCTGAGAAGGCAGCAGGTTAACGCCTTCAAAAAAACTGCCTTATTGTCTACGGCACGCCACCCCGAATAAGACCGATCCCATCTGATCTCGGAAGCTAAGCAGAGTCAGGCCTGGTTAGTACTTGGATGGGAAGAGCAGGTGCTACAGGCAAAAAAAAAGTAAAAAAAAAAAAAAATAAGAGGTTGTACCTTGACAAGGTCCTTGCAATCTGTGAGGTCAACCAAGGGTTGCATCACTTAAAAAAAAAAAAAAAAACTTCCTTATTTTCTCAGTCCAGCTTAGGGTACTTAAGGGAAAATCTGGGAACTACTCCAGGTGCTATGGGGTGGTTCCGAGGGTCTGTCATGCTTTATGGAGCTGTTCCTCTGCAGTGTGGTCCTCTGTGGCGTCAGCAACTCAGGAACAAAGATGGGAGTCGTCTGGACAGAATGCTAGGTCAGAAGGATTGTGATCAGTAAGCATAAAGGTATTAATCATTAGTCTCAGGGCAATTTTCTATGGCTGGGGACATTCCAAGCAGATGGGGACAATCTATCGTTAAGCTATAGAGCAAGGAAAATTGAACTGAGGACTCTGTCAGGCCTCTGCTACGGGGGTTTCAACCAGGCCCTTCTTCACTAAGTCTTCCATGTGTCAAAGTTCAGGGAAGCCAAGGTTGGAGATCAGGATTCGGGAGTCATCAGCATATGGACAGTGTGGTTGAGATTTCCCAGGAAGGAAATGAAGATTTCCAAAGGAGACTGGAGAGGAGGAATCAGAGAGGTGAAAGGAAAATCAGCAAAGTCCAGTAAAATGCAGCTGAGAGGCTGACTAGGAAATGAGCGCAGAGAGGAAGAGGTGTGAGATTCGGGTGCAGTGTGGGAAACTGTAGATCTTGTTCCTGGAAGATAGATATAAGAAAGGGTGTACCCAGAGAAAAGGTGGCAGGCTAATCTAAGATGGAGGAGGACATCTTCCTCTGTTACCAGGGAAAAGAGGCAGTGATGGTTTGAATGCAAATGCTAAGTTTAAAGGTTGGGAAGGATAGGAAGCCACATGGCTCATCGTCCAGCTACTTTAATTTTCTCAGTGAAGTCACAGGCAAAATCTGCTCCTGGGAGTAAGCTGGTAGGAAAAGAAAGGAGAGTACTGAATCCTGAAAAGAGGCAGTGTGAGGAGTGGAAGTGAAGGCAAACCAGGGCCACATAAAATTGATGACCCCGTTGAAGTTGAAGGCCATAATTTGAAATGGCATTAAATCAGGCAATTTGGGGATTTTCCCAGCATCATGAGTACTGTCTTCTACAGATATTTATTGAGCACTGTTCTAGTTGCTGTAGATAAAGAGAATATAAGATTGTAGCAACAGATGCTGTAAAACGTCACATGATGTATTTCAACTATGGTAATAAAAATTAAAGAAAAGTGGGAAGATTTGAAAAGTTAAACTGGTTTAGTTCCGTGCAGGGCCCATGTTGCAGGATCAGCCCCATTGTAGGTCCAGACACTCACTAAGGCCAAGGTCCATGGCTCTGGCCCACATCCAGTCAGGTTCACAGCTGGTGACTGCCTCTGACTCCAGCTCTAGTAAGTGGATTCCCACCTTGTCCCCTGAGATCTCATTTTTGGCTCGTTCCTCAGTTCTGGACACTGAGGTTTTCTGCTTTTCTTCCATCTTCTGGCACTGAAATCCAACTTACGCTTGACCTCTCACCATCTTTTGTCAGACCCCGAAGAACTTTCTGGGATCATCACCCTCGGCTGCCTGCTGGTCCTCATTCTATAAAGCTTCTTTCCATTGCTTTTAGCTGGGCGCTTTCTCTGTTTCTGATCCCTTGTAAAATGAGATTCAGTTTCATTGGACTAGCTCAAAAGTACTTCTACCTGAGCCCAGTTTATGTAAATGACAAACATTTTATACAGAAAAATGCTTCTTCATTTACAGAGGAAGGAATGGCTCATTAATTTTGTATGCCAACACAGAAAGCCAAGGATCCTGCTTTTCCCTTAACCACCAGCCACCGCACCTATTAATATTAAAAACGTAGGAGGGAGGAATCAGTCGTCTTGTTTTGTTTAACCCAAGAAAATTTAATTATGTGTGAAAGTTCAAGATTTTTCAGATGTTGCCTCTCTGACTTTAAATGAACAACAAAATCATTTTTAATTTAAATGTAGAAAAAGGAAAAAGAAACGACTATCAAAATATTTTAAGACTCTGATAAAGGACATGTGTGGTTTTTAAAGCATTTAAATAACAGACGGTGATATGTTACTATAAAAAGACTTAAGTAACTGAGATGAAAGATTATTTTGGAATATCCGTTATGGATCTGTTGCTGTGCAAAGTGTTGAAATTAGAATCCTTGCTTTGGGTGGAGGGTTGCAATTATCCTTGCTTTTATACTCTGTGGGTCACCTGGAAATATACTTTGAGTTATTTCTCAGAAATTACACGTCTTGTACTAATAACTCATTGCACTGTTGATGGTCTAAGGCTCCCCTCTCACCTGACCATGCTGTATGAACCTCATAGAAGTCAGGGGCAGCTTAGCATGGACAGTCCACAAGAAGTCTGTCTGGATTCATGGAGAGAACTAGTCCAAGTTAAGGCTCAAGAAAGCCTAAGGTGACTTGACAGGTCATGTGTTATTAGATGATTTTGAACTTTGTGACCAGCCATAAATATAGATCAAGAATAAAGGGAGAGCTGTTCCCAGAAAATGGCCATGACGAGGACTTCTGGGATGAAGTGGGCTGTTTCCTTCACCCTCGGCAAGAGTAAGTCCTCTTTCCTGTGATCAGATCCCTCCATTTCAGTGGACAAAATGTCAAAGGCCAAGGCCCTGCTTATTAGTTCCCACACATCTGCTTCTACCAATCAAAGACAGGCCTGGCTTCACTTGGGGTGCTGAGAACCTGCCTCTTCATCCTTTATTTATCCTGTATCCTTCCTTCAGAGGATGGCCTACCTCTCCACAGTCACAGATAGCCACTCTACACTCCAGTCCTCTTTTGGTTGCCTCTTTTGTCAAGGCCATCACCCCCCTTCTCTGCCTGGAATAGAGCTCAGTACCCGACTCAAATATCTGTTGAGTGGCTGAATGAATAAATGAATGAATGAATTGCTTTCTCTACTTTCCTAGCTAATTCCTTCTTCACTCCCAGCCCGCCTTATCCACTGCACATAGAACTCACATGTCACCTATATCCAATGTCTAGTTTTTCCCACTATAATGTAAGTTTTAACTATTTCTATCTTATTTACCATTTTGTTTAAAGCAACTAGCAAGGTGCATGGCACATAACAAATTGTCAATAAATATTGGAGGATTGAATAAATATTTTATTCATTATTTATATGTATTCTCAGATTCCTTATCTTGAGGTCACATAATGGTTGCCGTCAAAGCAAAGTGATTTGTTAGGGCACCTGGTACAAAATACAGCAGCAAGTGTCATCAATCTGGCTTTGTCCCATTTATGTAAGTCAGATTTCTCAGTTCTGAATTTCTCTGTCAAGGCTCCTAACTTTAGCCCTTTTCTGTCTGATTCATCTCCTTTGCTAGCAGTAAAGTCAATTATTCTCTTCTCGGTTGTTTAATTTATCTTGTGACATCTACCGTCCCAAGCTAGAACTAGGTCAGCAAGGAAACATTTTCTATATGTAGTTCTCTTTCCCACTCTTCCTGTTTCAAAGATTATTTTCAACTAAGGTCCCACTCAGCTAAGCATTTCCAGCTCTCTAGGACTAAAATCTCCATTAGTCTGGCCTTGCTCTTCCATCTCCAGTTCTCTTGGAGCTTCTTTCTCTCTTGTCAGTGACTCATTTCTGGTCTCCCTTAATGAAGCCCTTAAGCTTTCCTTCTCTTGACTCCACTATTTAGCAAGTGTTGCTACTTTTCAACCACCATCCTCTAAGGCTTCTCTCTCCCTGGCGGCTTCATTTGTAGCATGCTCATTCAAATTCCTGGTCAGCTCCCACATACAAGCATAAGCTCGCTGAAAGTGACTCCTTATCTCTAGGTTCCATATAAAATAGGAATTTTACTTGTCAGCTGAATACTGGCTAATTTCGTGAATTGAAAATGAGAATTGTGTATAACAACCCTTCATATCTAGATATAGTTACATGATAAGAGTTTATGTACATGATGAAAAAAATAGCCTTGTTTTGGAAGAAACCCTGCAAGCTCCGTGAGGGCAGGGATTATGTCTGTTTTTCTCACGATGGTATATTTGGTTCTGAATAATGTCACACATAGAGGGACACTCAAAAATATTTGTCAAAATGAAATGAAAAGTTTCAGTCTTTTCATGCTCCACAGGTGAACATCTTTTTAGAGGAGGCCAGTGATTTAGCATAATCCTTTGGACCTCCTATAAGAGAGAAGAGATATTTATTCTTTAAAAAATGGAAACACGTGGAGCCAAACACTGCCTTGTGTCAACTAAACTTATAGTTTATTAATACGTACTAAATTAATAGCGCTCAGTAGAGAAAGCCTTTTTACAATTTTGACTTCATTTTAGGCAGCATTTGAAAAGCACGGTTGACCCAGTTTATCCTCCTGCTGTGATCTTTTAGAACCACCCCATAACCAAAATTAATGCAAAGGCAGAAGGTTGTTGAGTTGCACTTAGTGATTACATATTATTGAAGTCAACCTGATTGTTCTTGTTCAACAACATGATCTAAAAAAACGAAGTGTTTAAATGGAAGAAACATGAATATGTCATCTCATTGTTTCTTCTTCAGAGATACCTGCCAGTGTCTGGGAACCTTGGAATCTACCTGAGAGAGTTACTAAGGGAACAATATAGCCTTTTCGTGACCTTCTATATATTTCCTTAAAAAAAAAAACATTATTATTCATTAACATTATAATCAACACACAGCCCTCATAACTAATTTTAAGTGATATATTATATTTAAGTTGCAGTTTCACCTCTAATAGCTTTTTAGTAGCAAAGAATCTTTTAGGATTTAAAATGCAAATTGGACCTGAAAAAGAAAAATTATTTTTAGACTTATGGCACTTCAATTCAACTGTAACACAGTTTCAGAGCTTCCATTTATTAGCAGAATATGTTTTGGGTTGTGAAAATTAGAGAAATCCCTGCTGGAAAATGATTGTCCATCCACCCTCGGCTGTGAGCCATCTATTTAAAGGGGCTATGAAATAAGGCTGAAGAATCTCACTCATTTGGGGAGAGCCAGCTAAGGATATTATTGTAGATACATTAGACTTCGGGTTTCTGTGATTATCTCAATAAGTTCCAAAATCTAGAGCCAAGTGAGATGAAAAATTCATGTAGCTCTACTCATGTTATAGAGCAATTAAAATTTTAATCAAACATCAAAAAAAGATCCAAAACAACAACAAAAACAGTGCTTTCTGTATAATTTAATTTGGATTTTCTCCCTCTTGTTATTTGGAGTTACAGCAGAATGATATTGTAGAGAAAACAACTTAAAATCAGACCTGGGCACAATCTAAATTCATACTGGTGACCTTGAACCTGTAGTCAGCCTGTACCTAGATTTCCTTAAAATAGTGGTATTATCCCCTACTTTAGAGAGCAATTTTAAGGAATAAAAAGAATTAAAACCAACATCATAGCGAAGAGCTCAGACTCTAGCCACCAGGCTGCTTGAAGTCAGACCTCAACTTTGCAACTTAATAACCACATGACTCTAGGTGCAATTCCTCACCCTCAATTTCTACATGTAAAATGGGTACATAAATATAGTTACATATAGAGTTAAATGTTAAAAAATTTAGAAAAGCACCTACCACAACTGATACATGGCGAATATTAACTTCATTATTCTTATGATTACGTATCTTTGGCTGAACCCAAATAAAAAATCCTCTAGTTCAGGGATCCCCAACCCCTGGGCTGCAGACTGGTACCAGTCTGTGGTCTGCTAGGAACCAGGCCACACAGCAAGAGGTGAGTGGCAGGCGAGGGAGCGAAGCTTCATCTGCATTTGCAGCTGCTCCTTGGCACTAGCATCCCTGCCTCAGCTCTACTTCAGGTCATCAGGCATTAGATTCTCATAGGAGCACTGGTCCCTGGCACCAAAAAGGATGGGGGCCACTGCTATAGCTAACATTCTGTAGGTAAATCTGATAGTGAATAGATTCTAGGTGAACTGTTTATAGGCCTGTGCCTCTGTGTGTGTGTGTGTGTGTGCCTGTGCATTTAAGATGAATTGGTCACGAGTATATAAGAAATAGAGTTAGTTATAAACTAATTATTCCTCCAGCTAGAACACAAAAATTATGTCTTCTTTCTTGAGAGCTGCAACTCTACAGAGTTAATTCATGGTGACTGAAAATTTCCCTCAGATTTACTTTGTAAATCCACTTTTTTCGAACAGTTGTATAGTGATGGCTTTTCTTCATGCTGGCCAATTAGATAGGCCTAACACTTGACCTTGGCTTAGCCGGAACGTAACCGGAGGTTGACAGAGAGTGTTAGAATTAAATGAAAAACTTGCAGTCTGGATTACATTTAGCATCAGGTATTCCCCTGTCTCACTCCCAGGCTTTCTTTAACCTTCACAAAAAGTGATTTGAGGAGAAGGATTTCATTTAAAAGTGAGGATTGGATTGTAGAAGAATCCAGAATGTTTGCAATGAAAACCATTTGGTTCTTATTAACATTAGTCTGTGTGCTTGCTAATTTTCAGTCGTTTTCTCTTTAGTAATGGTCCCCCAGATTCTAGTTTCCACATTACTGCCTCTTGAATGGAGTCCTTTGTGACCCGTTGTGATTACATTGCATTTTCCTTGTGTTCTTTCAAAATGTTCTGACTTTGCCTTAATTTTAGTTGGGGGATGGTGGGAGGAGGGTGACAGCAGGAGAATGAGGTAAGAAATACTTTCAGAAGGTTGTCAAAGGAGATTTTCAAATTTTCAAAAATTGCCTAGTAAGAAATATCAGGCTTAGTGTCTGTTAATAAAGCAAACATTTAGGACAGAGGATTGGGTCAGAAATACGTGCCCTAAGGTCTTCACAAGAGCATTTGCTCCTGGGTTTCCCAACTTTTCTCTGCCTTTCCTACACACTTTCAAAACAGTTATAAGTCAGACTGATTATAGTTATTTTAAGATACTGAAATGAAAATTTTATATGATTGTGGTCAAAAAGCCAAGGGCTTAGGTCAAGTTGGAGAAAAAAGCTGAAGACAGTTTTGCTCAGATACCATTCCCTAAACCAGTGATCCTTAACCTTTTTGGCACCAGGGACTGGTGCTCCTGTGAGATGCTAATGGCTGATGAACTGAGGTAGAGCTGAGGTGGTGATGCTAGCACTGGGGATTGGCTGCAAACACACATGAAGTTTAGCCTACTCACCTGCTGCTTACTCCTGCTGTGTGGCCTGGTTCCTAACTGGCCACCCACTGGTTTGTGGCCCAGGGGTTGGAGGTCTCTGCCCTAGACCTTCCTTCTGAGCAGAGCAAGAATAGTCAGTGAAGAAATTGTGCCATGGAGCCAGATATGTGCTGTATGTGTTGTAAAGAGCTGCCTATCTCATTTGAGATATTTGACATTAAAGAATATTGGTGCCAAGGGTTTTTAAAATAGAGTATTGAGAAAAAAAATTGTTTGGAGCCCATTTCCACTTAATTTTGTTGTCTGTATTATACATTTTTCTGGATATTTCAAAACACCTCAAACTAAAAATGGACAAAACTATAGAATATTATAATTATTTTTGTGAATTCCCTTTTTGCTAATTTGCCTATTGGCTAAAATTTGTTTGTGATCCTAAGTTTAATACTTGCAGTGCAGACACGCTCAGATTGGTACAAGACATGAGTTGCTGTACACATGCATACCCAGCTGAGGTGCAACACAGAGTCTGTAAACGTGATTTCTTCTCTTGTTCTCTTTAGTGCCACATTTTCCACATTTTTTTGTGCTTTTTGTTGATGATTTCTTTGTTTAAAATGGTCACCAAGCATAGTACCAAAGGGCTGTCTGGTGCAGGCAAGCATAAGGAGGCTGTGGTGTGCCTTACAGGGAAAAGACAAGTGTGAGATAAGCTTTGTTCAGGTGTAAGTTATATTGCTATTGGTTGTGAGTTCGATGTTAGTTAATTAATGATATACATTAAATATTTTTAAATAAAACAGAAGCACACATAAAACATGATTATATGTTGATAAGTTGATGAAAATGTTATGTGATCAGATGCTCTTAGGAACCTAACCTTGTGTTTCCCCAAGGGTCAATGATTCAGTTATTTGCTAATTCAGTGTTAGTCGCCACTTTAGAACAAAATTTCACTGAATAATGAAAATCGACTGTATTTGTTTTGTAATTCCCAATAATTACATTACATTCTCATGGGAAGGCATCAGTGACCTTAGTAAGTAGGGACCAACATTGAATAAAATTAAAGCCACAAAAGGGTACTAGAGCACCAAGCTTTATGCTCTCCAGTTTATTCATTTACCGCTGTGTAGATCTTATTTCCAGTTTCCTTTATTTTGCTGACAATTTCCTCAGAAGCTTTTACACATGCAGAAATTTCTTTCAAACACACATACACACATACACAGACACACACATATGCAAGCCAGTATCACTTTTTTTGTGCTTTGAGGCCATTATTCAGTAAAATAAAGGTGACTTGAATACAAGCACTGTGATACTGCAACAGTCAATCTGATAACCGAAATAACTACCAAGTGCCTACCCGGCAAGTAGCAAATACAGCGTGGATACACTGGACAAAGGGAGGATTCACACCTGGGTGAGAAGCAGCAGGACAGTGTGGGATTTCTTCATGCTACTCAAAAGTGTACAATTTAAAACTTGTGAATTATTTATTTCTGAAATTTTCCATTTAATATTTGGACTGCAGTTGACTGCAGGTAACTGAAACCACAGAAAGCAAAACTGCGGGTAAGGCGGGACTACCGTAAACTAAAATGTGGTGATGCTCAGGGATTCAAAACAGGTCTGCCTGATGTAGGCACCCCAAACATTTTCCCAGCGTATATAGCACCTCCTAATCCATATCCAAATGATAGACCCTTGGTAATGAACATACTAATTAATGACTTCCCAGATGGTAGTTGAACTTGTTTTTAATTCCTATAGTCAAATAAGTTGGGAGAATGTTACAAGAAGATTAGTTTGGAAAATAATGGTGTGTCATTTATTATCAGCCTAGAACATTCAGAGTTGTCATTCATAAGAAGTAAGCTCATTATTAATAGATGACTTTTCTTGTCTTTATTTCCTTAAATTAAAAATAAACTTTTTTCTTATTGCAAAAACAATGCATGTTCATCTCATACAAATAAGAAAATAAACATAAGCAAATAATACAAAATGAAACACACTTGTAATCCCTCCACCCAGATATAACTGCTATAAATGCCCCTTAGACTTTCAGTGTTTTTATACAAATTTTTAGAAATCATACTGTATTTTTTTTTTTTTACTTTACAAACATCTGGTCAGCAGTATTCCATGTCAATACCAGGCTTTTACTACATCAATTTTTATATCTACTTATTAAGTTGAATAATTTTGTTTCTAAACCACATTTGTTTACTCAGGAGCCACAGGTCCACAGATGAGGAAATAACTGAAGAGCCCAGGTGTGGCAATGTAGAAAGGTTGAGTAATTCAAAACAAAGTACAAAATATAAAAACAATTATAACCAGTTGTGCGTCTGTTTCCTACGGCCCTTCTACTCACAAGTCTACTGCTGACTTCAAAGAAAAGTCAGCGCAGAGGAGGTCTGGAGGGTAAGGTGCGAAACCAGAATCAAACCCACGATAAGAGATTAAAGGAAGGTCGATCAAAGACCCAGCATAAAAGTGTTAGCCCATGACTTGCTTTGGCCCATGGCCCCAAAATATTCATCAGAACAGAGAGAGCTCTCTTTGAAGTGTCTGCAAGTGCCCATGCCCCGGTGAATTCTCTGGTCAAAGGGAAATTTAAAAAGTGGCACAGGAAAGAGTTTGCAAAGTTGCCTCTTCCTGTCTCTTGTCTGCACATCCTTCACAAGTTGTTTAAATGCTGCATCTTTGATTTGTTGTGCCTTAACTGTGTTGGGTATCAAGTGAAGAATTCAGCCCAAGAGAAGGAGCATCTCTTTGTCCTTGTGGGAGATGTGGGAAGTACAGATGCCATGTGTAGCAGTAGATTTGCACTCATGAGCATAGCTCTGCAACCACCACTCCTCCTTTTGGTTCAGTGTGCATGAAAGGTCACGTGATATTTCCAAATAGGCAATAAGACTTGTTCCTGATTTTTCTTCATTCTACTTGTTCATTACTTGTTCACTGCTCTCCAAGCCAGGAGTTTATTGTTCTGGGGTATTGGGACATGAACTCTCCATTTCTCCAGAGAAAGGAAGAAAATAAAAGTGCTCCCCAAATGGCAGGAGCCTTTATAACATTCAGCTTAAAATTTTTTAAGTATTTTGAAAAGTAAGAGTTATATAAAATGGTTAAAAATGTATGCTAAGAATGTCTTTAGTGAGCTTTTCTTTCAGGCTCTAATTTTCTGTTTTTTCACTTTACATGATCACCTTCTGTGTATTTAGACCTTTATTTTCACTTTCCCTGTCATCATATCTTTATTTCCTTCAAAGTTCAAGGGAATTCCTTTTTCACTCCACCTTTTATAGATCAAGTTCATAATTTTTACCTCAGATAACAAGTTAAAGTTTCTGCTGACAAGTTAGGATTGAGCACAATGTTAGGGCCTGTGAAGGAGCTGGAATATGCATTCCCTTTACAAACCACAGTCCAGTGGAGGAGATAATAGATTTTCCAACAACAAAGTGTATGTGATGCCAGCTGATAGGAGCTTTGTAAGGACAATCCTTCATGAATAAGGAAGATTAGAAGTGAGCCTCAAAAATGCCTGAAGTTTTTAAATGTGGAAAAACGTATTTTAGTAGCAGTTAAGGTAACCTGGTCAAAGTTGTAGAAGCAGAAAATTATAAGGTATTTCAAAGCAGAAACTTAAAACAGTCATTTAGTTGAGGCAGATGGCTCATGTGAGAAAGGAGTGAGAGAGGAGCTTCACCAGATGCATTAGGGTTAGAATATTCTGTGGACCCTGGACTTTAGTATGAATGCAAAAGGTGATATTGAAAACCTTGAGATGGAAAATGGCATGCTGAAATGTTATGACATCGCTAATCTGACTGGCAGACAGGGCGGTTGGGGCGGGGATAGGCCTAGGACAAGAGTAGAGCCTAGGAGAAGGAGGGAGGGCCTGAAAGAGAATGGAAATGATGGGATTTGAAAGGATGAGATGGATTCTGGAAGGGGTGAAATGAGGACCAGTCTGACCTGCAGGAGCAAGGGAGGGGAGCATGTAGGAGGAAAGAGTTAGAGGACTCATGGGTGATTCAGGAACGTTGTCACACATAAACATATTCTCACACCTTTTACTGAGGTGATAGGTGATGAGAATATGAAAAAGTCAAGTTCATCAAAAGAATGGTTAGGAAAACAGAGTAGGTATCCATTATATGAAACCAAAGTAGCCTCAACTAAACATTAAGGACTGAGGGAGCCAATGAGCTTTCAGTTCAGAGAAAGAAATAATCCCTGAAGTTTGGAATAATGGAAGCTTCAGGGAAGAGATGGGACATAAGCTGAACTTTGAAAAGTGGGTAGAATTTGGAAAGAGTGGGAGAAGTTAAAAGGCTGAGGTGGAGGGGGGTGGAGCAGAAGCGAAGGCACAGGGTAAAACACAGGAGCGTGTAGCACAAGCCCATCTAGTTGGGGTGGAGAGTTTGTATAAAAATGTAGAGAGAGAAAAAAGGAAAGGTGGAGACCTCTGAGTGGTCTAGTAACGATTTAGAGACCAAATTAAAGAGTAGTAATTTAACCTTGGCAATGTCAAGCCCCCAACATATTCGAACAACGGAATGACCAGTGTAAAGGAGTGTTTTGGGAAGTTTAATCTGCGGAAGATGTGCAGAGAGATTATGCTAGCGAGACGAGTAGTTGGGTGACTTCTAATCAAAAGACAGTGAAGGCGTAAACTAGGTTGACACTAATGGGGAAAAGAGTACAGAAGAGAGACAAAGGGGTTAATGATAAGCCCAATGGCAAGGGAGAAAAAAAGTTTCAGCTAAAGTTTCAAACCTGGAGGCCATGATAACGATTATACTATATATCAAAGTATATAAAAGTCCAGAGAGAACAAGTTTGGAGGTAACCCAGAGAGTTTAGTATTAAAGAGATGGAGCCTGAGATGGCAGCCAAAAAATGGGTCCAAAGGTGGCTTGAAGTGGAGGCTCGAAGCTCAGCTGGAAAAGAGATTTGCCACTCCGAGTTGAAAAATTCTACATGGCTCAGCAGTTTTCTGAAGTTTTTAATTAAATAATTTATTTATTCAGAAAGTGAGGTATTTTTCAAAAGCTCATTTGAGAACTTACACTCTCTCTCGATACAGATGAATTCTCAATTGCTCTTTTGTTTTCCTTGCAAAGCAGTTCGGGTTGTATGAGAAAGTGGGGAGAGCAGTGGGAGTTTCCTCACTGTTCCAGCTGTAGGAATTGTGGACATTGGCCTCCCATACGAAATATGCTCCTTTTCAGTGGTAATAACTCATATTTGATACATCGTCCTATCAGTCACAGCACCCAGCACAGTCAATGTTTTGTATATTGTAAGTGCTCAATGTTGGTTGATTTGCATTTTCTTCGCAGTCCTTAAAGATAAAAGAGTGGACAGAAGAAAAACTAAAAAAGCTTACAGACAATTTTTTAATGACAGACTCTACATAAACAAATGCAAATTGGATGTCAAATTTGAATTGCAAAAATGTTGGAAACAAGGTCTAAGATGTAATAACTAGCTTCAGATCTTTACTAAAATGGTAAAATCTGTTAACAATCCCTCATTTCTTAGATATTCAGAGATATTCAAAAGTCACAACCCTTTGAAGAGCAGAGTCAGCAGCTAATGTTACCGAAGTGAAGAGTGACCTGTGTTAACCCCAGGCCCAGGATGGCCAAGGCAGATCTACATTCTTTGTTTCATCTGATGTATGAACTAACAAGGACCTCAGTTATTTGAGGGAGGGGGAGAGAGAGAGGAGGGAAGAACTCAGACTTCTCAAGAATAAAACCAACCAACTCTAGTAAAATAGGACTATATATCGATAATATATATCATTCCATCTCAAGTTGACAATAACTTAAATCAGAAAAAGGATCATCAGGCCAGTTGACGTGCTCATAAGGGGAAGAAACAACATGCCTACTTTTTTCCCCTTCCAAATGACTTAAGAAGCACACCCTTTGTTTTATCTCATCCTCTCCCTGGTCTTTCAGCTGCTCGACTCATCCAGAACATGGATACCACTGTTGAGCCTTGTTCAGACTTTTTCAAGTACGCCTGTGGAGGTTGGCTGAAACGCAACGTCATTCCTGAGACCAGCTCCCGTTACAGTAACTTTGACATTTTAAGAGACGAACTAGAAGTCGTTTTGAAAGGTTCGTGGAATTTGTATCAATGATGTCTCTCTTACTATATCCATTTTTTAGGCTACAGCTCTTAGCCATCACAGGAAACAGTGCACAAGCCTGAAGTCAATAATCCTGCTAAGTTTTGTGGACCACCTCCTAGTCACTCGGAGGGTGGTGGAACCTGAGATGGATATGTTGGTATTTTGTAGCATTTCTGCTTTCATTTCTAGTTACACAAACAATTAAGCCCTATCATCCCTAGGGATAGGGTCTTTATGTCATTATACAGAAGAAGAAATTAAGTGATTGCCACTAAACACCGCCTTCGCGGCCTTCCCATCCCGGCCCTGTGTCGAAATCCCTATCAGACATTACTAAGACTTGCCTTCCCAGAATAGTTATATTTTTTTTTCTAGCCCAGCTAGGACACTTTCCCTGGGAAGCTGAGAAAGTCTTGTCTAACCCTCTGCTATCTTCCATCCTCTCTCCTCTTCTAAAAGTTACTTTGTAGAAAAACAAGTTTGGCTATTTTCCAGCATCCAAGCAAGTAGAACAATTCATTCAATTCATTTGGAGCATGAACAGTACAATCACACAAAGATAATTATTTTTCAGCCATCAAGAGGACCATCATATTAAATTCCAAATTCCTGTGTATTATTATTTGTTTTCTTTTTAATCTCGATTTCAAAGAAAAGTAACTTATCTATGGCAGAGCAGTACACATCACCATTCACACGTAAAAAAGATGATCTAGTCAAAAACACTTTCATGTAACTTGGCTAATGAAACTAATCCCCAGTTCTGCACTAGGAATTATGATCAGGTAAGGGATTTGGTTTTTCCTGTGGAGTTTCGGCCTGGGGAGGGAGTGAACATACATACAAAGAAGCAAGTTTCTTACTGAACCTGTGCTGAAAATGTTAATTGCAGCTGCAAATGAGCAATTATATTGATGCATTTTATTAAATGCCCTATTTCAGAGGTCCTTCAGGAACCCAAAACTGAAGACATAGTAGCAGTGCAGAAAGCCAAAACATTGTACAGATCCTGTATAAATGAATGTAAGTGTTCTTAATTTTATTTTATTAAGAGTGTGCCAAAATATGCATAGACTTCTTAATGAATTTATTTTCATTGTTTTCAAAAGCTGTTATTGAGAGCAGAGGTGGAACACCACTACTCAAACTCCTACAAGACATATATGAGTGGCCAGTAGCAACAGAAAACTGGGAGCAAACGTATGGTAAGGCAGTTTCCCTTCTTCATTATAAAAATAATTTTCAATAAAATCTGTTATTATTCCATTATATTATCATATTAATGCACTAAAGCTTCACTTTTCATTGCTTTAGGTGCCTCTTGGACAGCTGAGAAATCTATTGCACAACTGAATTCTAAATATGCAAAAAAAGTCATTATTAATTTTTTTGTTGGCACTGATGATAAGAGCTCTGTGAACCATATAATTCACGTAAGTGCTTGCGGCTGTGAGCCAACGTTATTTTTAAATTGTAATAAAACTTCCACACATGTTGTTATTGATATTTACAAGTAACGTATATTCTCATTTGAAGTCAATGAACAAGGTGGTAATCAATGAATGCTCTGTTCCTGATATCTGGCTTTTCAATTTTGAAAGTATTTTCTTAATGATGTGTTGTAGACGTTCATCTCTCCTTCCTCCTTCATTTTAGATAACTCTCCCTTCATAAAATAGGTGATAAGAAATGAAAGACTTCAGGCCCCTCCTATTTAGAAAAAGCACCAAATTTCTTTGTATGTGCATGAAAGGAGCATAGTCTGGTTTACATAAGTAGAACATGTCTGGAAACCAGAAATTCCTAATCGTGTCCAAAAAAAGAACATAAAAAAGGGATTTCAAACACAATTTGGTTCTCCCTAAAGAATGTCTGTACTTTTTTTCTCAGTTAAGGTAAATAAAATGCCATTCTTTTAAAATGGCTTTGGTAGGTTATTTTCAAAACCGTAAGTGATTCATTTAGGTTTTCCTAAGGTGTCACTTAGAGCAAGATTAATACTTAACGAGTATGTTTGGAATGAACCAAAAAGTTCATTAAAATTTTCCATGGTCTTCTGTAAAAGGAACTAAACCGGAGGTTGCAGGTCATAGAATCATATTTATGTCATTGTTGAATAAATCCTCATGGCCATCTTTATTAAAATCACAAGGCATTGAATTCAGCGCTCTTCTTCAGAGGACCCCTTTCCCTCCCTTCCTAAATCTTCTCCTTGAGCTTCCGAATGCCCGCATCCTGCATGATCATTTGTGGGTTTTTTTTTTTAAGGAGGGTCAGGAGGTTGGAGAAGGAGCAGTGCCCTTCTGGTAGAGATGTCTTCTGGCTCTTTTCATGCCATTCATTCCTCTGGGTAACGTTTCTTTCGTCTCATTTTGGCTCTTTGTGCTGGGATTCTCACTTTAATCCACAAATACTCTGGTTCGCCCCATACCCATCTTCTTGCCGTGCGGTGCACTGGAAGCAATCGGACAGAGCTGCAGGTGTGTCCAGGGGGCTCTCACTAGCTCTGAGGTGGACTAGACACAGGATAGCAGACCTGAGCTTCCTCTTTCGCACACTCAGCTGGCAACTGGGTCTGATGAAGTCCCGAGCAGAGTAGCTTTGGAGAGCAGTGAGGAGACATCTTCTTCATCCCCCGTAGAGGAAAGGTTCTCCAGAAAAAAATTCTCTCGTGAGATTCCACTAGCTACAAAGTTGTAGCGTTACCATAGAGGTTTTCCACCTTTTATTTTTTCACATCCCAGGTAAGAGTAGAGTTAGAAGAGAATGTCCCCCAGGGGAGCATATTAGAATCTCAGAAAGCTGGAATGTCCTATCAATGTGTAATTTAGAAGCTCCCCATTCTTATATGTTTTTGTTCACCTGCACCTTCTGTTCTGCATTAAAAATCCTCCCCAGTACATTTTTCTTTTCAAGTTTTCTTTGGTTTTCCTCAAATATCTACAGCACAGTCTTTTAGATTAACTACCCACCAGTCTGATGCTTAGAAATAGTGTGGAAAGTATTTCCTAACTGTGTTTTCACTCACCATCTGATCACTACTCTTATAAACAGCAAGAACACTAGGATCTTGCTTGTACAGAGGCATGCTTGTGTTTTGCCCACTTGTTCTGTGTCAGCTGAATGGTTTATTTTCTTGTCTATATTTTTTATAGATTGACCAAGCTCGACTTGGCCTCCCTTCCAGAGACTACTATGAATGCACTGGAATATATAAAGAGGTAAAAGTAAAGTAAAATAAAAACTACAGACTTATTTGGTGTAAACTTATAAATAGTGAAAAAGACTAAGAACAAGGGTAAACTTAAACCCTCTGTGTTCTTCACTTAAAATCATAGAGAATGGTGAGCTCCCTTTGATAGAATGAGTATTCTCAGCAGAATGAATGAAGGTGTTTTAAGAAACATGGAAACTTGAAATTCCTTATTTATATCTTAATTTTTAGTACTTGTCATATGACCCATTTTGAAATTTTAAATGCTTTAATTCTGCTATAAATTTGAAAAACGAACAGGTTAATCATGGTTGAGGGCGGTACCAATGAGGACCAAGGAATGGTCCAATATGAGGCACATCATACTCTGTAGCAAGCTTCCAGAGCCTTCTGATTTGACTTTCAGAGGACTCCCTAGGTAGGGACATCCAGTTCAAGGCAAACCTTCTCAGCTGCCTTTTGACCCAAACAGTGATCAGCTAGCCAAGGGTCTCCCAGCCTTACCTCCCTCAAGCTGAAGTTTGTGTGCTCCTGCTTTTATCTGTTGTGAAGGAACAACAGAAGGCAGCTCAGCAATGGGATGTATTATCAGATATTTGGGGAAGATGTTGGTTCTATAAATGTTTTTCTTCATAATTATTTTGTAGCTCAGAAATAAGCTCAGTTTACCTTTGATGAGCTGATGGATCACACTATAGTGGTGTGGCTGAAATTACTCTCCAGTTAAAATTATTAACTAAATATTTTTATGCTAAGCATTTATTTTGCGTAATTAAGTTCAAAAATATGGAATAAATGGACTATAAAGCATCTTTTTGAGTGGCTACATGGTACTGAAATGAAGAAAAAGATGTATTATAAAAGGCCACAATCAAATAAATGTGAGATACTTGAGTTTGTTATATTCTAGTTACTGTGTGGGTTGCAACTATTGGCTTTACAAGCTCTCCAGCTGCTTCCTATTGCAGAGTTGAGGATGATTGAGGAATTTTGGCTCATTCTACTACATTTTCATCATCTTCAACTGGGATGTTTTTCATATTTGAGATTGTGTTTTATAAAGCGTACCACATTTTCCCAATCCTAAAATATACATTTTTTTCCCATATTTTAACGTTTTGACGGGAAAATACCATACATTCGATGTGGTAAAGTTTCTTTTTTGTAGCTGTTTTTCCAAAAAGCTGTTGTTAAGATGATTGCATTGTTGTGCATTTTGTATTCGGTGCTATCTCATAATGCAGAATTTAGTGCTATCTCATAATGCAGAACAGGTCACAGATTGGCAGTCATAGGCTTGAGTCTGAAACAGAGGCCCTACAAGTTTTTGTTTGTGTTTTAATTTGGATTAGTTTCCAATATTTTAAAAAGTTTGAAGATTTCACTTGAGAATCCAGATTTCTTGATAAACTAGTAGAATTGGAAACCCAAGGCCTGCATTGCCATGTGGCGGCAATTGAACAGAGCTTTGTTGTGTTTGCCCCCTTAGGGTAAGGCATTTGTTCTTTAGGTTTTGCATATGATTCACTGATTTGTGTTGACTTCTTGGTCCCCAAGGCATTTAAGTTTGTGAATTAATTGGGTCCTGGCTACACTGCAGTAACATAGAGACCTGAAAATGCTGTCGCTCAAATGAGAGAGAAGTTTACTTCTGATCCCTGTTATAGTCCAAGGGTAGGCAGGCAGTCTGAGTGAGGTAGCAAGCTCTGCTCCGTGGGAATGGCTGGGACCACAGCTTTCCTTGACCTAGTCATTCTAACATCAACCTCCTCTGGTGTTTTATATTAGGTTCACCAGTGCTTTGTTCTTATCTCAGGCCCTGGGTGGGGGTGGGGGAGGGAAAGGGAAATTGGTAGATAAATGATATATTTTTCTTATCTAAGTGATGAAGAAGTTGTATACATTCTATTGGTTAGAACGCTGTTATGTGGCCACAAATAAATACGAAGGAAACTAGGAAATGTAGTCTTAAGCGGGGTGGCTGTATATGTGCCTCATTAAAGTTGGGTCTATAAGGAAGGAGGTTCTATTACTAAAAAGAAGAAAGGGAGTTTGGGTACCAGTGACATTTAGCAATCCCAGCCACAGCACCCCATAGTCAAGTAACAGAATGGTGATCAGATCTAGAGTCAATAATAGGTTATGCTTATAGAGTTTATGGGTGAGAAATCTGAGGTTAAGAGGTTTGCCTTAGAACACTAGCAAAATAGTAGTAGAACCACAGGTAGAACTTTTATTGCCAACCTTCATGTATACACACTCGAGGAAAGTCCATCATAATTTATTTTACTTGTGTACACAACAACAAAATACGTATTTGAACGAAGCATTTCAGGGCTAAAAAAAACACGAGAAAACTGCTGGTTTAGCAGATGAGAGCCTGAGGGGGTCAGGCAGGAGTTGAAAAGTAGAAGCTAGAAAATAACGCTGTGGGGCATGGCAGGGGAGAAGGATGCCACAGTCGTGAAGAAATTTAGAGCTCTTCGAAAAACGGGGTTTCTAAAAAAAATGAAGACATTTTAGGGATAAATGTAGAGGACTTAGGACATTGCCAGGATGGTCAGAAGCTGGAAAGAGATGACCCAGGGGCTATGTGTCTGAGTAAGAGAAAACACAGACCAGGAAACTCCTCTGCACTGTGCCTGCTCAGCTGAGGTCCACAGTCCTGCAGACGAGCAGGTACGAGCTGGAACTGAGCTAACCCTAGAGAGGACTTTGCCCACTTACTCAAAACACAAGCCCAGACACAGATATTCATTGAGTTGCTACTAAGTGACAGATACTTTCCCATGCCTTAGGGTTACCGAGGAAACAAGGCAGAAAGGATCCTTTTTCACATAGAACGCATATTATAATGGGAGGAGATAGGCAATAAAGAAACAAGTAAATTATTTCAGGAAATAATGTAAATGGAGAGAGTAGTGTTACAAGGGAACTAAAACAGGGTGCTATGATATAAAGTGAATGACTGGGGTGGGTGGATAATTTAGATTTAATTATATTTGCTTTTTTAAAAGATCACTCACTGCTGCTTGGTTGATTTGCTAAAACAGATCTTGCAAGGGAAACTGCTGACCTCGTTTTGTCCTGTCTGGGCACCAGGTGACTAATGGTCAGAGGGTTCACAGGGTTTAGGTATCTGTATTTAACAAAACATAAAGGAGCTTTTTAACGTGGGACTTCGTAACTACGATAAGAGAAGTTTTTTGAGATTGACTGAACCAAGTTTGTAAAAGGAACTACATGCAGCTTCCTAAACATGCAACAAACCTTAGAAGTTACGCAATAAATGCTCGTGTGAATCTGCAGGTTCTCCTCCGTATGACCTGGTGAAAGCTCCACACAGTCTCCCTGCTGGTCCACAGTGGAGCCTCTTGTGTCCAGTGTTGCCCCTGCTCAGGTCTCTCTGTGCTGGCAGCTGCCTGCTCCCTGACATGCTGCTTAAAGTGGGAAAAAATTCCAAGCATTTTTGATAGAAAACATATCTTCCTTGCTTAATGTCTTCTGTGTGTTCCTCCAGGAAACTTTCTGTGTAACACTACTGAATTTCCCCCAGCAGCAGTGGCTAGGAAAAGTATAGTTCAGTGACTTCATGCTTCATATTATGTCTGTTTCCTTCCCAAAAAAAGGGAAGGCAGAAAATGGTTAAGAACTGGGTGTCCCGGAATAGAATCTGTGGAAGTGAAACTTCTGATCGACAGGTTGTTGGCACACTAAAGTACACAAATGTTAGCCATTCTGACTGCTGCGCTATCAGTTCTTCCCTAGGTCTTGCTGTCACTCGTTAACAAAGATACTAAAGTTTGAAAGGACGATAGTCAAATGAAATTGCTCTCTTCCTTTTCCTTTTTGGCAACTCCAACAAATACCAGCTTTTGCTCAAGCGGGAGGAGCCCAACTTCTGGACAGAACTAATATATAGATACCATTGCTTGGTCCTACAGAATGAAGATAGTTCTAATGAGATAGTTCATGGTGTTGGGTATTGGTACATATCTTCTCATTGATACTGTGTGCTTTAAAAACTCACAAAATTACTATTATGGCTTTTACCCAACCATTTAAACTCAATGATCATTTTTGAACCTGCTGTTAAGCACTGGGATTGACAATGTTTTATTTTTAAAGGGAGAGCTACATAGATATTTTGGTGGATTGTTTTCTCACATAAGCAATTCACTGTACCAAGGATTCAACTAGTCTGCTTTTGATTCAAAAAAGATACGTAACTCTGGCCCTTGTCCTAATAACTAATGCTCTCTTAGTGACAAAAAAAAAAAAAAGAAAAGAAAAGAAAAATTAAATTTCAATTTTAAAAACATTCTGGCCAAACTATTTAAATGTTAAAAAATGTGTTGATTACCTTTTGCCCCAAATCACGACAGTTACCGTAAGGTAGCAGTTTACATATGCAGAAGTATCTCAAGGAAGAAAATCAAAACCTCAAGGTAGAATCATATCTTGTAGAAAGGATTGAACAGCAGCGGTAAGCCTGGGTTCTGATAGCTACGATATAAATGTGGAAGCTGGAAAAGGTAATCAGGATCCTCAGGCACATGTTTTAAGCTGTCACATTAGCATAGTTGCCAGGTAATAGAGCTCATTAAAGGAAGAACTGTGTTCCATGTGGCTGTATTAAACCTTTAAGCATCCCAGAAGCTAGTGCTTCCAGTTTTCTGGGAAACTTGACCAGCTCAACAAACTAGAGGTGTCATCCATTCTTGTTTCATGCCAAGTTCCATAGGCTTTAGATTTATCTATAAGGATGGAGATACTGGAGTGGAACCAGTTTACTGAATCAACAAAGTGAGAGAGAGCGTTCTTGTTACTGTTTTCTCACCTGACTAACAAAAAAGCATCCCACGGTATAAAAAAAAAATCTTAGTAAGTTAATATTGGAAAATTCAAATTACCACTTCCTTCATAGTCAGTAATAATTCCCTGCTGAATACAGATGAATTTATATAATTTGAAATACAGTTAATTCAAAATATCACATGCTTATATTTTACAACAGTCTCATAAACTATGAACTCAGTCATATTTATTCATTTCAAAGTGAAACGAGATTTCTGATTACCTTTGAAAAGCAAAGAATGGAGTTGACAAG
Source organism: Cynopterus sphinx (assembly GCA_030015415.1). Classification (NCBI taxonomy): domain Eukaryota; kingdom Metazoa; phylum Chordata; class Mammalia; order Chiroptera; family Pteropodidae; genus Cynopterus; species Cynopterus sphinx. Next base: position 20,639,181 of record CM057380.1, read on the forward strand.
GATACATCTAAAAGCATTCCATTATCCTGTTACCTTAGTGATTAGATTTTTAATACAGACTCCCGCTAAAAAGTAGTTTGTTCTGCTGAGTAGCAGATTCATAGATATAGATGCTAGCGAGACAGCCCCAGCATCACTGGGTATCCATGAAAGAGAGAATCCTCTCCCCAGGCAGCTGTTTACTTAGCATTTAGTAAAGGTCATGGAATGCCAATATCTAAACCTTACTTCAAGCTGTCCTCTTGACTTTCAAATTGATAACAACACTGTACATTTTGCTTAGATTCTTGCTAGAGAAAATACTTCCATCTCCTTATTAGCTTTATGTTTGATCCTCTTAATGAGTCACCGTAAATTCAGGTGTGTCTTTGCACTTGCAGTGAATGTAAATGACCCCTATCACTGGTAATTGATTAATAGGAATATCACACTCTTGAAATTGTGAAAGTGTTAAGCACTGTATAGCCTTCCTTTGTATTTATTTTTTCACTATTATTATTTTTATTGCATTGTGTGGTCACTACTTATAGTCAGATTTCTTTCTGTCACCACATATTTGTCCCCTTTCACCCCATCTACCCTCTGGTAACCACTAGTCTATTGTTCATGTCCATGAGTCTTTGTTTGCCTTCCTTTGTATTTACCCCGTGAACAAGTCTTAGAAGCATAGAAGTGCCCATCTATCCCAAACTTGTGTGGCATGACCTTCCTAATTATGATTGTTTATTGTTAAGTTGATGTTGGGAGCTTAAGTTTTGAGTGAGTTTTAGTGAGGTAGGATCATAATTTATTTTAACTGTTAATAGATAATAATGGCTAAATGGCAATGGGTTGAGATTTATGAAATTGGCATTCAATATTCTGAATTTGATGCCGCTCTGAACTTGAATAAGGCATTTGTATATTCTGTAAAAGGTCCATAATGTAACTAGTTTATAGCATACCTTCAGAAAGTTTAAATGTATGTGAAAATAAAATGAAAACAACTTGAATTTGGGTTTTTAGAAAAAGTTGATGTCCAAATATGGTATCTTAGAGAGAAATTTCACATTTAATGGGACCCAGCTATGGAATTAACTGTCACCCACCTGTTGTGTTGGAGGAGCTTATGAGAACACAAACTCATTTAAAAAAAAAAAAAAACTGCATGGCCAAAGGAGACAGATATAAAGATATTCTGATAAATTTCTATGAGTTTGTGGCCATTTTTTTATGAATAGGTGAAAAAAAATATGTATGAGCAGGAAAACCTAAGGAAAAAAATTTGGTAAAGGAATATATTAGTATTTAAGAAAAAATATTAGATTATTGCTGATCATGTGTTTTGCAATTGCGTTCTTATTAAGGCAACTTAAAATAACTCAATTAAATACTGAAAATTACAAAATCTCCATAACCAAACAGTTATGAGTTACTTAGTACTAGAAACTTAAAATTGCAAAATCTCCATAACCACAGTTATAAATTACTCAGTACTTTTAAAGCTGTACTTTATTGTCTTGTTCTTATTCAAAGTCATGTTGACCTTTTAAGAATCTGTGCAGGTCATTTATTTTAGGATTTAGAAAAAGGTTTTTATTTTACTGTTTTATCTGTTACCAAAAATTAATATTGAATTGAAAATAAATTTTTAACTTAAAACACTATGAAGAGTATTTAGAAGGTTCACCAGTAATTTACTGTTATTTATTTCTTACAGGCTTGTACAGCATATGTGGATTTCATGATTTCTGTGGCCAAATTGATTCGTCAGGAAAAAGGACTGTCTGTAGATGAAAACCAGATTTCTTTGGAAATGAATAAAGTTATGGAATTGGAAAAAGAAATTGCCAATGTAAAACACATTACCTATGATACACCGAATAATGTTAACCACTTTTTTTCTTTCTTCTCTCTATCATATTTTTGGGTAAAAGGTACAACTCCTTAACCAAGAGATAAAAATGCATAGCTCAGTAATGGATCATTGACTTTAGGAGGACCTTTGAAACTGTAGAATTTTATAGTAAACTGGGTTTCTGACATCCAGGAGACATACTAAGTTTGACAAATATTAAACTAGATCTATTTAATTACCTATTATAAGTGGGTTACATCAAAATTCCATTTACAGTTCACTGTCATTGAGATGTCTTTGAGACTCAGGGCACATTTGATTGCTAACTGTTTAGCAAAGCTGTTTTAGTCTTGATACTTGCAGTTTTGCTTTTTTAAAGTTTATAGTGATCACTTAGATTGTCTATCCCTTTGCTTAGAAGTATTAGCCCCTGGACATGGCCACATGACTACGCGATGGCCTTGAGCTCAGACTGTCTGGCTGCTCAGCTTAGGAGACATCCTACAGGAAGAGTTTTATCAGCAAAGCCTAAGGAGTGTGTTCATGAATTTCCAATGGTTGCAGATTAGCCCTTGGATTCTGAGTTGGCACTTTCTTGCCTTACTTACCGAGTCTGCAGTCTCAAGCCAGTGACTCTGTTGAAGCAGCATCCAGGTTGTTCATTGAAGCTCTGGTCACTTTCAGTCTAGAAGACACAGAGAGCTCTCTGATATTGCAGACAACAAGCTGCACTCCTAAATCCCCATCTGCTTGCCACTGTTATCAGAATCTTTGAAAAGCTGAATGTCTTAGAGGGCAGTTTTAGCTTTCCCCGGGCTACATGAAACCAAAAATCTCCAGTCACAGCAAGACTTTGCTTGGAGCTGCAGCCGGATGAATGACAGTTTGATGGGTTACATGTGGTTCTGTGTTGAAAAAAGTTATTAGAGGAGAACATTTTATTGCTCAGGTTTTTACCACTAGCACCTTCCCAGACTATATTCTTTGATCAGCTTCAGCTGTGTGGATCTTACCTTGGAATTATTTGTGTCTATATTCTCCCCTTTCTCTAGACTCTGAGACTGCAGTGGTACCTTAGTCATCTGTGAATAACCTATGTATCTCTAACAGTGTCCAGCTTATTATTGCATGCAGGAGATGTTCAATTTTTTAAATAAATGAATAAATAAGTGACCTAACGGGGAAATTGGAGCCATTGTCACTGAGAAATAATTCCCATTTTAAACTTTTACCTTCTGTCTCTTGTCACTTAAAATTGCGTTTGCTCATTTCAACCACTAGTTGGTTTGCTATTGCAGTTGTCTTTTTTGATTCAGTGAAAAAAATAAAACCGGATGCTATTGAGTACAGAGCACTAAACTGGTTAGGCAACCACAAAATTAGAAGGTGCTAACACTCTCCTCAGATAACACACAATTTACCTGTGCTGTGTACTAAACATTTTCTCTGTCTTATTTGCTTTAAATTCTTGCAGAACCCATTATGGTTTATTTTTTCCCTGTCTGGATTTTAACTGAGACACCAAATAGTAATGGTGGGGGTGAGAGACAAAGTATTGGAATGATAAATTGAAAATCACTATATTCAAAAAAGTTATTATGACACAGCTGAGCTGGCCATCAGCCATAGAAAGAAGCAGCCTGCGAATATCACTAATGTGATTTGGCAGTTTGCAAATATAAAAAGATTTTTTTTTTTTAATTTTGTACTCTAAACCACAGCCAAGTCTTGATAATTATTATTGAGCATACTTAAAGTCTCTTCACTATCACTTTTCTTTTTGATATGACACAATAAATTCAAACTAAGCACAGAATAGAACTTAAATAAAATTATATTGTACCTATCTCATATTTTTTCCTCAAATATAGTTATGTTTTTCTAAAGAATTCTTAGTTCTAAAATTATGATCCAAAATTAAATCCACAGGCTACAGATAAACCTGAAGATCGAAATGATCCAATGCTTCTTTATAGGAAAATGACATTAGCTGAGGTCCAAGGAAACTTTTCACTAGAGATCAATGGGAAGGTAAGCAGCAAGTTTTAATTATTCTCTTATTGAGCCATTTCTAAAAATTACAACATTGAAATGCAGTTTGTTAAAATGTAATGATTTATTCATTGAAATAAATTGTAAATCAAATGAACTTAGATGACACCAACCATTTGACTTCATGACAAGACCTGGAAAAAAATATTTGAAATTATTATATTTAGTTGGAAGGAACCTCAAATGTGAAAGTTCTTTCAAGGCACTTATTCAATATTTGTGGGAATCACCATAGAAAAGGATTTTTGGAAAACATTAAAACTGAATAAAAAGCACTAGAGTGCTTTTATTCTTTAAAATTCTTTAAAATTCTAAAGAATAATTTATTCGTAGAACTTGCTGTGTTCTCATCAAGGCTTTCTATGGAGGTGTTCAGAGCAGTGATGGAGAACTAGAAAACAAGAAAAAAGAAAAACCCGTCTCATCAATTTCATTTGTTAACAGCTATTGACATCTTTTTGCTTAGCTGTAATTCATTAGCTAGTATCCTATTATCTCTTTGGGGGGCTGTTCAAGTATACTTGTGTAATAGTTGATGCACACAATTGGGAAATAAAGCAACATGCATGGGAAAAATCTACAAACTGCCACATTCAGCAATGGATTCTCTTTGGCACTAATAAGCAAAAACTTTTAAAAAGCATAACCCATTGAGTTAAGAATTTCTCCCAGGATTTTTAATATAATAAGTGCTTAATAAATATGTTTGCAAGAATGGTCCAGACCACCAAAGAACATGAAGAAACTTACATATCACTTTATACTTAGTAAGTAATTATAGATATATATATATAATCATAGAGCCTAAAATATTGGTAATGTTAAACATTCTCAAACACTGAAGTATGGCATTTCAGCAAGATTTTCACAAATATTCACTGGTGATTGAATGGCCACAATTCCCATTTAAAATATAATAGACAAGATTCCATCTTTTGGCAACTCCAAACCTAGGTCTGACTATAAAAACTTTATGGCTTTAGTTTGAAATGTGTTTTGTTTGGCTTCATTGGACCATCTGTGGTGTATCTAGAGGTACAGTTATGTTTAGTATGTTTAGTATAGTATGTTTTCATTTACAGCAGACTATCTACTGAGATGTATTACTGTATTTGAATTAATTATTCATTAATATTGACTTTTAAAAGATAAACACTTTATACCCACTTAAATTTTTGCATTAACCAAGGAAGTTTTATTTTTAAAGCTAACGTTTCTTTTTTATATATTGGTTAGACCAAGAAAATAACATTGAGCTTAATTTCTAGCTGTATATTCTCTATGCTTATAGGCTTTGCTTTTGTTCTGAAGTGGTTGGTTTAATGCTACTATCAAAATAATCATGCTGCAAAACTAATTTTTATCTAAAACTAGTTGAAACAATTGAGGGAAAATCTCAAACAAGTATCAAACTGATGATTGTAATAATTGTATTGTGATGCAACTGACACCCTAACCATGTCTGACCCCGTGACCATAATTAAGTGTTGGAATCGGGAAGAGAAATGCATAATTACTGAATGTTTTGTGCCTGCTCTTTTCCAGCCATTCAGCTGGTCAAATTTCACAAATGAAATTATGTCAACTGTGAATATTAATATTACAAATGAGGAAGATGTGGTTGTTTATGCTCCAGAATATTTAAACAAAATTAAGCTCATTCTTACAAAATATTCTGCCAGGTAGGTATGTCAGAGTGCCCATGTCCTCAGAGTTTGCATTTAATATCAGTCTTTAGAAGCTTTGCAGCCTCATCTTTTCTGTTGCTGGGTGGTGGGTTTTTTTATACAGAGATCTTCAAAATTTAATGTCCTGGCGGTTCATAATGGATCTTGTAAGCAGCCTCAGCAGAACCTACAAGGAGTCCAGAAATGCTTTTCGCAAGGTGAAGAAACAATCTCTCTTTTCTTAAGACTTAAAACATAAAGAGATACATGGTTATGAAGGTGCCATGTACACTGCTTAAATGTGGTGAACTTTGCCAAAAGACAAAATGCCCAATGTTGGTTATTTTGCCCATGTTATAGGCTATGACGCCTAGAAAAGCCAGTTTTCATGGGCTTTGCCATCCTATAATTGTCTACTGTGGCATCATGATTGAAATATCCTGGAAATAAATATATGCATTTGATTGTGTGAGCAGCTCACAAAAGATACTGGCTTGGTTTTTTGCTGTTAAAAATAATTGAAGGGCTATCTCAATTAACTTGATTTTTCAGGTGCTCATAGCACACTAGACATACACACAGGTGGACTACACTGATGTGGACAGCCACTGAGAACACACCTACCTGGAGACAACCTTAAAGCCTTTTATTAGGCTGTACCTACATTTAAACAATCATCATCTAATTCTGTTGTGAGGGGGGAGAGCAGGAGGGATTGAGAAAGGATAAATTCTGGCAAATATATTTGGTGTCACAGAAAGGAAATAACTCAGATTGATTGACTTTTTTTTTTTTTTACTTTTTAAAAGAAAATGTAGACACATTTTTTAAATTAAAGAATGTAAAGATGGTGTTTTGCTAAATTTCCCTTACCTAAGTTAGTCCCCTTGTTGGTACTTAAATTTATATACATATTGTTCTTCTAGGTACTGGAAGTTCAGCTAAAACATTAAAAAAAAAATCAGGAATATGTTTTCTTGTATGCCAGATTTCTCCCCTGTTATGTTTATTGAACATTTCTTCACATTTATGTTAATGCAGTGGTAACAGTGTTTGTTTGTTTGTTTGTTTGTTTGGGGGGTTTGCTGTTTTCTAAAGCTGTCTAAAAGGATCTAAACTTGTAATAACTAGAAGTTCTACTGGGACAGGTAGTGAAAATATACTTTGTTTTCAGATCATATATAAAGAAACAATTCGATTGGATTACATTTTATCAAGGACAATGTGCCTTGTGAGGAGAAGCAATGATTATGGCAAAAACTTAGGAGATGTAAAGAATAGAGTCCTGTGAAATGTGTGCTCTTACCATGCTGCAGCTCTCTCCTGATCTCACGCCATTTCCGTTTTCTCTCCCGTAGGCCCTTTATGGCACAACATCAGAAACTGCGACTTGGAGACGTTGTGCAAACTATGTCAATGGGAACATGGAAAATGCTGTGGGAAGGCTTTATGTAGAAGCAGCATTTGCTGGAGAGAGTAAACATGTGGTAATGTTTTCAGCACAGTACACTAACAGTTATTTGTATTGATGGACAATTACAATAATCTATAATTTGGCTAAATTATAGATTATAAAATTTTATTAGTTGTCAGAGAATCTTTAAATGACAGTTTGCCATTATTTCCCAGTAAACTTCATCTTCCCTACCCCGAGGGTCTGCTTATGTTTCTGATTCTAATATTGTTTGGTTTAAAACCATCTGTCCATTTTCCAGAAGCAGTAGATTCAGAGTACCTAGTCACATCTTTTATTGACATAGTCATTTATAAATTCTATTCACAAAATTGACCAAGAATTAGTGTTTTCTTAAAAACCTAGAAAGTAAACCGGGTTTATTTCTGTAAGAAATGTATTCCATTTTTCATTGTTATTGAAATGAAAACAATGGAATTTAAAGATATGGTGAAATGATCTATTAAAATGCTACTTAATGTTTAAACAAACTACAAAAGGTAATGAACAGCTAATATTTTATGTTAGTTTTTCTTTTATGATGATGGAAACTATTACAATCTAAGCATGATTTTTAAAAGTATATATTAAGACCTGTTTAACCATTAGTGTTGATAGTAGCAATATTGGTTTAAAAATATAATTACTCACATATATTCATTTGTTAAGGTCACAGTTTGTGTATAAATTTATGTTTATTAACATATTATTGAGTCACATAAAGATAGCTTATAGCTCTATTTTTTAAAATGTGTTTTACAAAAAAAAAAATTAATTAATGGACCAAAATTGTCTTCTCTTGGTTTGAGGTTGAGGATTTGATCGCACAGATCCGGGAAGTCTTTATTCAGACTTTAGATGACCTCACATGGATGGATGCTGAAACAAAAAAGAAAGCTGAAGAAAAGGTAAAAAACAAGACAGGGCTATCTATCAAAGAAAAATTTCATAAGGAAATAGTAACTTTTAAGAAAGTTTGGAAAAAATATAATCAAGAATTACATAAAATAAAAGCAAGCTCTTTCAAGATGTTATGTCTCCAGGAATATTTTTCAATTTTTTCAAATATAATTTTCATCTTCTATTATCTCTTTGCAATCAGCTCCTACTTGCCATGTTCAGTTCAAAACTCTGAAAAAGCTTCAACTTTCCTTTTTTTATGGAAGGTTTCAGAAAACAAGAGGAAAATCTCATGTGAACAGGAAATAATGAAAAGATACTATCAGCAGTTCATATTTTTCTTCTTTTTATGAAAGATACCTGAAAGGGCTCGACCAATGTCTAAAAATTTGCCCTCAATTTTTAATGCAAATTTCTAGTTAAATTTCTTTAAATATGCATTTCCATTCAAGCAAATATTAGAGGATACATTTTTTGAATATTATAAGGTGCTATAGTTAGAGGGATATCAAAGAAGGCTTCTTATAATTATTCCTATCTGCACCCATGGTACACCTTCTATTGAGACTTCTAATATCTCACATAAGAATAAAGGTGAGATTTCTAAGGAAATGTTATGTTTAAGTTTACTATGCTCATTTATCTTGATAACTATATAAAACGAGAAGGAACAATATGTCCAGTGAAAATTGTACGTGCTTTATGAGCAACATTCACATGCAACCTGATTATTCCTTTATAGTTTGGGTTGCAGAAAGAACAGAGTATTCTCTGAACTGATAAAGAAGGAGTTCAAAACCTATTATCGTGAGAGCATCAAGCTGTAGTTTGGATCTGTTTCAGAATTAAACCACATGGAGGAACTATCTTTTTCAGCTCTCACAGAGTCCTGGGTGAGTTAGGTCTAGAATTTAGGCCCCCCAGTATAGCTACCTGTTCATCACTCTGTTTAAGTCCTCAGAAATTCTGGCTGGATTTGCTTCTTTTATGTCTAGCTATCCAAGACGTGGGTCTGTTTGATATAGCCAATTGGAGTATTCTAGATCATCATTTCCCAAAGTGGTGTCACAGAATACTGGACCTGCCAAGTTGTTCCACAAAAGAGAGTCCCATGGCGAAAAGAATTTAGGAAACACTTCCTGTAGGAAGGCTTCCTTGACCTCACACTAATCTAGGTTACATGCTCCCGAGGTGTGATTTTATGGCACTATACATCACACTTGAGAGTTAATTCTCATTTCCTTGCCAATCATTGATCTTTATGGTAAGCTCTCTTTTGGCAGAAACTTGCCTGCCATTGTATCCTCAGCCCCTTACACAGTGCCTGGCTCATCGTAGACCTTTGAGCATATATTGAATGAGTAAATGGATAAGTGAATTCCTCCTCCTGGTTGCTTATAATTTTGACTCTTAGAAATCCTGCAATAAGAAAACCTACTTAATGTTTTGTCACAGTATTTACCTAAAGTATTTGACAATAAATCCTTTCTATGTAATAACTTTTTTCAGTAACTTGTGTCCTTAACCACACTTTGGAGAAATGTTTTTTAGAAAATAAAGTGCCATGGAAGGGTGGGGGTGTGATTTGTAATGAGCCGATGGTGTGGAAACCTACAAGAAAATGAGCTCAAACTAATTGACTTCATGATACATATCCTATTCAATCCACTGGGAAATCCTGGGCTTATGAAACATATTTATAAAAAAATCACATCCATTTGATGACAAACCCAATAACTCAGAGACTCAGGCTTAATTCCCCATGAAAATTTAAATTTAAAGACCAGTGTGATATGGTAGAATCAAAAGTCAGATACCTTCGAGAAAAATGAAAAAACAAAAAAAAAGAAATAGCAAGTAGTAAACAAGTAGTAACCAGGAAATAAAAATAAGTAAACTTAAAAATAGACATAAAAATTAGAAATGGCAGTAAGCAGGTCCTACATAATAGCTGATATAACAAGGAAAACTCTTGTTTTTCACTTTTTTAATAAATGTCATTCATTTAACTTTGAGAAGATAGGTACACAGTTTTGGAAACTGAAGGAGAACATAAAACTTACAAGAACCAATATTCAGTAAACCTGTATTCCCATATCTGTTTTTTCAGCCACATCAGTAAAGTGGAAGATGATTGTACACTGCTAGAATGGAAGTTTTAAATATTAAACCTCCTGTAAATTGAAGAAAAAGTTCATGAAAGTACAATATATGTGAAACAGTGACTTGTCAGCTCTTATTTTGGTTTTCTTGGGAAAGCCGTAGCCTATGAGAATAGGGCATTAGAAGCTGAATTTCAGACCAATTTTTGTTGTTTATTCTGAATATCAAAAAGAAGCCACTGTAAAAATCTCTGTTTCAATGCTGTCAGCTCCTCTTTGTAAATAGTATGGATCAAGTTATTCAGTTGATATTCATAATGTTTGCATTTGAAAGTTACATAACCATTCTCACATTCAATATTATAATTTTCATAGGCCTTAGCCATTAAAGAAAGAATTGGCTATCCTGATGACATTGTTTCAGATGATAAAAAACTGAATGATGAATATGTTGAGGTAAGTCTCGATAAAGACTCTGGGCTAATGACACTTGGGGCTGGTGCACCATCGTTTCTAGCTATGGGATACTAGAAATTATGTGAAGTAAACGAATACCATAGGACTTATTTTATTATATGAAACCTTTGACACTAGAGGCAGATCTATGTTTGTTTTAGTTTTAGCCTTTTGTTTCATTTTCCTGGTTATTATTTTGTTTTCATTATTTTGGTTTCCACATATTCCATTTTAAGAACAGTAAGAAAAACGTTGTGTCCTTTAGGGAGTACCAAGGGTGAACATCAACGTGCTGGACAGCAGGCAGCACTCCATCTCCTTATCTCATCTTCTGCAGGCCTAAAGAGTAAAATCTTCAGGGTTCCATCCACTTTCTAATTATTCCTCCACTAGATAATCCAGGTCGTGTATTCCTTATTGACAAAAACTAACAAAAAATTTGTTGTTTGGGAATCAGAGACTATTTTATTCTCCTCTGGTAATGTAACAATGAAAAGAGAAGAGTCTTGGTTAAAGTCACTGAGGTACTGATTTCAGACTCAGCTGATGGCCCTGTTGGTGACCTTGTGGTCACTACAACTACTTGAGACCCTGGTGACCCTGATGACTTGGTGACCCTTGCATAGAGTGAGGATGACAGTAATTCCCCATCCACAGATTAATAGTCTAATGTGGGGGTTTGCAAGCCACAGTGTCCTCCTTTTCCATTTGTAGAAAAGCTTAACTATTTCTTTAAATGAGTTGGCTGTGTCATGTTATGCTGGGGGCCCTTTTGGCAGAAGCCTAGTCACTAAGACCATAGATTCAAAGCTGAACCTTGTGGGTTCAAATCCCAGCTCCACCACCCAGTAACTTGGGCAAGTGCGCTTATCTGTGCCTCAGTTTCCTCAAATTTTAAATAGTGATAACAGCCTATCCTTATGATTACTAAAAGAGTGTAACCTACATTTCAAGTTTCTAGAACAGTGCCTGGCACAAAGTAGGCACATATGAGAAACATAGTAGGTTCTATTATCATACCTGGTATGCCAGGATTAATATCAAAATAGTAAGGCTTGCCCGACTCTTGGTTTCATTTGATTAATTACAAAAGAATAGACTGAAATAGCGGTCCAGTTAGACCAGAATGACCTGTCATATAGAACTAGGCTGGCTGGGACTAAACCCTTCTTTGATAAATGTTAATGCTCTCTGTTCACTTTATTAATGGATAGAATTTAAGAAAATATTCGCTATGTTTTTTAGCAAAAGTTTTATTGGTTTTAATATTTTTTCCAAAATCTTTTATATCATATAGTTGAACTACAAAGAAGATGAATACTTTGAGAACATACTTCAAAATTTGCAGTTTAGCCAAAATAAACAACTAAAGAAGCTTCGAGAAAAGGTGGACAAGGATGAGTATGTATATTCCCGTTTCTAATATGTTCATTCCGAAGAGGGCCTTTTTCCTTCTTCCTTGTTGGATTAAGAGAAAGAGCCTGACTGAGAACTTCGTTTTAAAAAATATAATTGTCCTCCTTCTATAAAGTACTTTTAAGAACATCTAAGAATATTATTCTAAGGATGGGTCAGGGATTTAACCAAATTTAATATATTTTTTTTAAGATATGTCTTCACACAACCTCATTTCTTTGGTTTCTTTTCATTTTATTGTGTGTCCCCTCTGTTTTCCTCAAGAACACCTTAATCTAAGTAACCCATAACTGCTTCAAGCCTCCTTTGAGGCCTTACTTTCTATACTTAGAATTTTCTTCTGCTCACAACTCCACCTGTTTTCTATCAGTCAGTCATTCTACACCTCCCTGCCCTTTCTAGACTGCTCCATGTAACACTTTTCTCACCCTAGTCGTGGTCAAACATAAGATACTAGGAATTTCTCTCATTCATAGCCTTCAAATGCTTAATCTTTGCATATAGATGGCATTAGTACTTCACATTAACTATTAGTTTAGTGTTTATTTTTCAATTAAATGGAGGTGTCTTACACATTTATTAACACATGTGTTTGTGAATTTAAATCGCTAGAATTGCTTATGTTGACTTCTCACTAGCATTCAGCTCCTAGACAAGAGGGTCTGTTGCTTTTGACTATCCACCACAGTGATGAATACATAGAAAGTTTTCAGTTAAAACTGAATTAATGAGTGAAAAATAAATATGCTAACTTGATTTGTGTGATAACTGACAGAATAACATGCCAATGAGGCACTTGGTTTATTTAAGCATTCATTTATTCTTCCATTTATTTGTTTATTAAACTAAAATTTTTGAACACTAAGTTCAGGCATCCTGGAGTACTGGGAGAATCAAAGATGAACTTTGATTATGTTACATAACATTATCACAGGAGAACATAGTGTGGAGGAGGAGGAGAAGTTTCCCGTTTTACTCTTTTTTGAGTTTTTATGGGTGCACTAATAATAACATTGATATACGACCCGATTAACAGAAGAAAAAGCAGTTTAATAGATGTACACAGGAGATTATAAATGATACCCTGAGAAATGATGAATCATCCAGATTTTTATACTTTTTAGACAAACAATAAATTAGTGAAGAATTGATAGGACAAAAAAAGTTAGATTTGTGTGCTCATTAGGGAAGAATCTAAGCAAAGTTTGGACTTGGGTTGTAAATTAGTAAAGAAATCAGTTTTCTTTATACAAGCTTTTTGGCCCTGAATTTCTTAACTCTAGGGATAATGGTGTGTCTCTCAGCCTCCTAGAGCAAGGAGAGCACCTCTCATGGGAGACTTATTTCCTGCGTTCAGGGAGACAAGGGAGGGTCAGTGTACCCTTCTTGCACCAGCTGCTTGTCAAATAACTTTAATTCAAAGTAATCAATATGCCATTGTGAGATATTTGGGGGTGGCCTGCCCAGGGCCCTGAAAGTAGGAAAGACATAATGTAATAAACTGTACCACCCATGGGGAAATATTGTGCCAGGAAAGGTACAAAGTGCAGTGGGCCTGTTTAATGCTAAGACTGTTCTAAGAACACCAAGTACGGGTTGTACAAAATTCCTAAATGGAAATACCGACACATTCCAGTCCTTATACAGTTACCCTGAAAGAGAGACTGATTTCTTTTGCTGACCTCTGAGTTTATATGGAGCAAATATTATGTCGTCTGGTGCTAAAAATGGGGCTGTTAATGTCAGAGGATGTTTAGTGTCCCAGCTAGGAAAGGAGAAAGGAGAATGGGTGCATATGATTGGCATTATAATCAGTTAGTAAACTCTTCTTCTAGAAACCCACAAAGTATCAAAAAGAATATTCTGAGGGCTAAATTTATAATCTGAGAAGTTTCTTAGAAATCTGAATATTTTCATTTCTTTGAAATACATATAATTTACATTTAATATTTGTTAGCACTATGTAAATTATCTATAATTTGCATTCAAATGACACCAGAATATTTTTAAATAATTTTAAAACTAGTTGTTGAAATATTGCTTGATCTTTTCTTTTGAAGTTGATGTAGTCCCAGTTCCATAATTATTTTGTAATATAGTTTTCACTTTTTATTCCCTTTATCATCTGTATTGATTTTCTCTGAGCCGTTGTCTCTATGGTAGATAATTAAAAGCCAAACTTGTATACAATATTTGAATGAACATTTGGTCATCAGCATGCATAGCTCAGCAGTACTTTTGGGGTCCTTTTCATGAGCTTCTGATAGTCAATCACAAGTTCAATATAACTTCTAGGGTCTCCTCTGCCATACCAGGCTAGTTTGTCTTCCTTCCCCATCTAATGCCTACATACTGAGTACAGGGGTCCAAAGTTCTGACTGTACATTATGGTCATCAGAGGAGCAATAGAAACGGTACGGATTACCCAACTTCAGCACCCTAGATTGTGATGTTCCTGGTTATGGGTGGGGACCCAGGTATGTCAGGTCCCTGAATAATGTTGTTTTGTTCAATGTTGTTTCATTATGATGTTGATGAGTTGCTTATATTAAGTAGGACCTTTTAACTCTTGTTTATATCAGTCACAGTAAAACTGGTTCTGTCATTTCACCACGGTTCCAGGAACCTACTTGTGATGTCAAGTGAGGACTCACTCTATTGATGTTCTTTTTAAGTACTACCCCCAACCCCAAGTAAGAACCCTTGAACTAATGTCAGTTCATTTGGTATCGACTCATACTTGTTCATATTTACTTTTGTGGAATATTTTTTTATAAGATAATGCCTTTCATTTGGCAATTTAGGCTTAAATGTTATTTTTTGTTTTTGAAAGTATTGGAAGCACTTTTGAAAGGGATTGCATCAAATCATTAGGATTTTGCCCTATAGGACACAATGTAATAAAAGTTTCTCATATTTTATTGAGATTCCTTATAGTGAAAGTTCCTGGCTTGATTTGTATCTGCTTAACAGTAATAAAGTCACTACGTTCTTTCCTTTTTTGCATCAAGTTCAAGTCCTCACTGCCGATGTTCAGGCAGATAATATATATTGCTTCTACTTTGTTCACGTAGCTATAATTATCTCTCAGAGAATTGTATTTTCAGATGCTCAAGTCTTCAGTCTGTAGGTTTTTCAGGAGAAATAGGTCTTCACACCCACAATTGATGGGACAGAGATGAGGAAAAACTACTGATTATAGTAGGGTTATATTGTGGGGTATCATAGAGAAATGATGATGCGTTAAAGTTTTAAGGTAGCAATTAATTTAAATAAATTCAGCCAGTTAACCAGATAATAAACTTCTGGACCCTTTCTTTTTTCACCACAAACGCTCTCACTGGGAAAATTTGTACACTTCCTACCTAGCATCTTTCTTCCACTGTCATGACCACTGAATGTTTGTACCTGGCCCAGGTTCATTTGCTGGGCTCCAGACTCAAATGTCTAGCTGACTATGACACACCTTCATGTAGGTC
The DNA here is from genome assembly GCA_030015415.1 of Cynopterus sphinx. Taxonomy (NCBI): domain Eukaryota; kingdom Metazoa; phylum Chordata; class Mammalia; order Chiroptera; family Pteropodidae; genus Cynopterus; species Cynopterus sphinx. The sequence goes on from CM057380.1 coordinate 20,654,543, forward strand.
TTCCAGGGACACTACAAACACAACATTTGCCATTTTGTACAAAAAAAAATTGGTCATTTTGATCCCAATATCTCCATATTTTTTCATATTTTCAATAACTTCTGTCTTACTACTACTGAGATAGAAACCAGGGATTCATCTTATCATTCTAGACTGACCCTTCTCTCATTTCTGACAACTATGTGATATCTACTTTAAATTCTCATTAAAAAAAAAAGTTTGTATTCCCTAGCTGTTAATTAAATATTACATAGGCGTTGAGGGGTGAGGGGGTCTCCTTCTTACCTTCTCCCTTTTCAATGCCTTAATTCAGACATTTCTCATTGTTTTCCAGAGTTCTTGGAATATTTTTCCTAGTTTTATCACTGATCATCTCACATTCTTTCAGTTTATTCTTCCTACTACTGCCTTAGAGAAACTTTAAAGACGCATATTGAACCATGTTATTTTCCAAGGAAAACCTTTCAGTGTATTTCTGTTGCAAGGCTCCCCAGAATTCCTGTAGATTCACCCTGCCCCCCAGCATTGCCTCAAAGCTACAGCCACAGGAAGACTTCCAAGTCATGCTCTGTCTTTTCCCCCTCTCGTCTCTTACCTGGAACCACCTTTTCTGCTCATGTTCATCTAACAGAAACCTACACATGGCTTGACACAACTCAATGTTACCTCCTTCCTCAGAGTACCCCATTCCATTTTTCTCATCACCCTGTGCCTTTGCTATACCTTATACACGTCAGTCACAACGCCAGTACATTATATTATATTTCTCTGGACTTGTTGAAAGCAGAAACCGAGTATTTGTGTCAGCAGAACAGATCATAGACCCTTCCTCAATGTTTATGGAATGAATAAATGACAAAATAGTTTGGAATAATGCTAATAGCATTAACTCAGCCACTAAAGTAAAGATTGTCACATTTAAGCATTTTGCCATCATGGTTAGTGAAGATAGGCAACACAATCTATGCTGCTCTGTGTTTAAAATTAAAAAAAATTGAGGTAGTCAGGCAGTCTGCATGTGATGTATCCGAGTTAATTATTTGGCTAACGAGGTCTCTTTCTGCCCATTGAAGCAACTAGCAACTGCAAAGGACAGGGATTGAAATTTTAAAAGCTCTTGGTTTATGTGGTGTCTGAGTGCCTTACATGTGTTAATGAAATTATCTCAAACATTATGTTCTTTGGGGATTTGCTGCCAGATTGGAAAGAATTTCAAACACATCATATTATCAGATAGAAATAGTGCTAAATTTAGAATTTAATATTTATTGGAAAAATTACTTAGATATATAGTGATGCATCACTTAATGACAGAATATGTGATCAATGTGTTGTGAGGTCAATTCAGTATTGTGTGAACATCAGAGAGTGTACTCACACAAACCAGATGGCATAGCCTACCACACAACTAGGCTATTTGGTATAGTGTATCGCTCTTAGGCTCCAAGCAAACACAGAATGTTACTGTACAAAAAAGCATGAGATTAAATCAAGCACAAGAGGAAATGATGCAATCAAGAGAGGCAGGAAACATGAGATGTTCAAGGCTGTTGCCAGTGTGACATGGCATACTATTACAGCAAACTTTGATTTTCAGGAGAAAGAAGATCCTCGTAAAATAATGATTAAAAGGATAGTATAGAAAATACCATAAACACTAAACCAGTAATAGAGTCATTTATTAGCAAGTGTTATGTACTGCACGTACTTGTATGTGCTGTGCTTTTATATGACTAGCAGAACAGTAGGTTTGCTTACACCAACATTGCCACAAACATGAGTAATGCCTTACACCTTGACAGTACCAGGGCTATGATGTCACTAGGCCATAGGAATTTTTCAGCTCTATGATAATCTTAAGGGACCATCACTGCACATGCAGTGTGTCACTGACCAAAGCATTATGTGGAGCGTGACAGTGTATCTCTAATGATTTACTTCTAGTAACATGATTATTCACTTACAGTCCATAGAGAAAACATAAATCTCTAAAGAGAAAAAATAAATGTACAAAAACAAAACAGAGCAAATTCTTTTTCTTGTTTTTAAACTTGATGTTATTTTGTTAGTTTCTCAGAACAAAACTTTCTGTAATATAATTGGAACAGGTAGTGCCAGTCATTGTTTATAAGTCATGGCCATTGAACCGTGGAGTTCCTTTCTGTAAACTGCAAAGACTTATTTCATTGCTGAATATTTTCTGCTGTTGTCCATCAAAATAAAAACACACTGACATTGATAGTGGCCAGTTCGATCAACATTTTATTGAGCAGCTACAAGGTACGCTAAGTACAATGCTAAACACCGTAGTGGATAAAGAAGTGACTAAGATATGACCCTAGAGGCAGGTGAGTAGCAATTAAGTCTGATGAAGGGCAGAGTTGGTTGATGCTATTACAAGGAAACAAAGTGCTAAGACAGCACTTTTTTAAAACTATAATTAAACTTTTACTTATTAGTAAAACATTCCTTGGAAGCAGCGTGTCAGCATTTAAATTGATATTGAGGTGCACAGAGGATTCACTAAAAACAAAACGAAATGCCTGGTTCATATTTCTTTCCTTTCAGTGCTGTAAGCCTACTGTTTTTTTCTAATTGGATAGTGAGAAACCCCTGAAGTGAGTGGACTGGAGGCTGGCAGCCTAAAAGCTGTGGCTTTATGTGGTTCTCCCCGAAAGGCCAGCACCACCAGAAGTGTCAGGGAGGTTAGTACCCTGTGAAGCAACACTGTACTTCTGCAACTGCAGTGAATCAGTAATATTCTTCCAGTGTCCCAGTTTTGCCAGTTACTACCTGTGGCCTTTTAAAAGCCATTAAATTTTCTTATTTATAAAAAGAGCAGGTTAATTTAGCCTGTATAATGTCTCTAACATTCTTTCCAGTATTAAAATTCCCGGGCCCTTACTGCTAGGTTCTGGTGGGAGCTAGGATGTTTCTTCCTTGGGTTCTCTACATCAAGAGAAAAAGAACATAATCTTGAGAGGTAGGGAAGTACCTCGCCGCTTTCTAAAATATTCCTTCTGATTTTCCCCTTCACTGATATTTCCAGAATAAATCTTTTTTCTGATTTATTCCTGTATCAGTGAACTCAATTATTAAAAGAAAAATACTTATGTAAGACATTAAAGGAGATGGCACAGAGGTAGAGCATTAATAGGGCCTGCCCAGGGTAGATGCTCGGAGTGCTGGAGATGTAGGGCACAAACGAATCTCTATGAGTATAGATTTATGGGGAAGGTTTGTACAAAAGGTTATTTGGCTCACCAAGTACGACTCAGCCAGAAAGACAAAATAACAGACAGTTAGACTAAACTTAGACAAATTACTAACTCCCCATGGCAGTATCTGCCACAGTATGCTCATCTACTGCACATGTTGTAATAGATGAAAATTTTAGATTTTCATGTTTTATACTTCCATTAAACCAACAGATTTTGCAGTTTTCCAGTGTGTTTTGGACGTACAAGCAAAACACATTTTATCAGTAAAAATATTTCTGCTTTTTAATTAGCACCCTAGGAGGGTTTTCTTTTGTTTTATTTTCAGAGGAGAAAGGGAAGTAGGGAGGGAAGATAAATAATTTAAAGGTTGAAGTTTTGTGCTGGGAGAACTTTGCAAAGGAATTCTGAAACTTTTATACAAGTTTACCCTCTTGAGAGGATAATGTCTAGATGGCTCATTGCTTCCAGGTGCCATTGCTCTCTGTAGTCGCATAATAGCAATGCCTCACATTAACCTGTGCCTTCCACCCTGCCACGGTTCCAGGATGAGAAGAGACAGCACTTTTGGGGCCTGAAGGACCCATTGATATGCTCAGACCCAGATACGTATTGAATGCCTATCATGTTCCCAAACACTGTTCTAAGCCCTAGAGATACAATTACAAACAAAACAGTAAATAAACAATGAGGACTACATCAACCTAAAAAGTTTCTGCACAGCAAAGGAAATAATCATCAGAATGAAAAGGCAACTGATGGAAAAGGAGAAAATATTTGTAAATCATATATCTGATAAGCAGCTAATCTCCTAAATATATAAGGAATTCCTACAATTCAATAACAGCAAAGTAACAACCTAATTTAAAAATGGGCTAAGGACTTGAATAGACATTTCTTCAAAGAAGACTTACAAATGGCCACCGGGTGTGTGAAAAGATGCTCAATATCACTAATTGTCAGGGAGATGTAAATCAGAACCACAGTGAGACATCACATCGTTCCTATCAGGATGATTATTGTTAAAAAAAAATGACGACAGTGTTGGTGAGGATGTGGGAAAATTGGAACCCTAGTCCTTTTCATTGGAATGCAAAGAGAGTAGCAGCTATGGAAAGCTGTATGGAAGTTCCTCAAAAATTACCACGTAAGTCAGTAATGTCTCACTTCTGGGTATTTATCCAGAAGAGCTGAAATCAGGGTCTCAGAGAGATGTTAGAACTCCCACTTCCATTGCACCACCATTCATAATAGCTAAGATGTGGAAACAACCGATTTCCACCAACAGATGAATGGATAAAGAAAATGTGATAAAACAGTAGAATCCTATTCAGCTTTTAAAATGAAGGAATTTATGTGATATACAACAACATAGATTCACTTATACTAAAATGAAATAAGCCGAAGACAAATATTTCATGATTCCATACACACACACACACACACACACATCATGCAATATATATATTTAAATACCATATATATGAATATATATATATATATACATATATATATATATATATAATCAATGAATGGAATTATTATCAGGGAATGGGGGTAGAAAGTTATTAATCAACAGCCCTAAAGTTTCAGTAAAGCAAGATGAATAAGTTCTAGAGGTCTGATGTACAGCATTGTGCCTGTAGTTAACAATAATGTATTGTACACTTAAATTGTGTTAAGAGGATAGATCTCTTGGTGGATGTTCTTACCACAGTTTTAAAAGAGAAAACCTGAAATATCTCTACCTTTATGGAGTTCCCATCTAATAAGCTAGACAGATATAGGCTTAAAATGTTGAGTTACATCATTGCTTAGGGGTTATGTGAGAAGGAAGAGGTTTCAGTGCTTTCCTGAAAGACCCTGAGATTCTTCTAAATAGGAGAAAAGGCCACCAAAAGAAAATTCTGACAGAAATGATCCACGCACCCATATGTCTCCCAAACTGGGAATTTCTCTGAATTTGGTATAGCACATACGCGAGGGTGCACACATACATGAAGACTAAAAAGGTTGTACTTGTTGCCAAACTTAGAACCACACACAACCAACTGATGACTTCTAGGAAGAAAATCTGAGCAGTGCTTTCTATTGCCTTTTTTTTTTTTTTTTTGAAGCAGAAGTGGATTCTCCCAATTTAATGTCAGAATAGGAGCTCAGCTCTCACCCCTCAGACAGTAAGATGATTCACTGAGTACGTCTGTTATGTTAACCACTCTTATGCAAAAACAGTGAACTATTTAATGAGGCCCTTTAGTCCATGTTTTTGCCTTTGGGCAAAAAAAAAAAATGCACCTGCAGAACAGTGGAAAGAATTTGTGCTGTGGAGTCAGGGAGCAGTGGTGGGGAAGGTGGGAGATGAGTAGAGGGAACCGGCAGCCTGAGTTAAGATTTCTACTCTGAAATTTATTAGCCATGTGAACTTAGACAACCTAGGTAATACCTCTAGCCTCAATGATTCTTTTATAAACTGAGGATAGTAACGTCTACTTTTGCCTTGTGGGATAGTTGCGTTGTATGTTGTAATATGTTCCTGCCACCTAACGTAGATTAAATAGTAGTTGTTGTTGTTGTTATTGTCTGATTATGATGTTGCTATTGTCAGGGTGATGTAGAGGCCAGCATCCTAAAGCTTCTTAGGGTAAGAGAGAAGCCTAAGTGGGAAGTGAAGGGGTTCAGAACAAGACACCCTAGAATGTGCCACTTTGATACAGATTATTTTGAGTTGAAGACAATCAGGGCCCAAAAGACTCAGAAAAAGCTTTGTTTCCCTCCCCATTAATGACCTAAAGATACTTAAATAGAAAGCCTGGTCAAGGAAGACAGCTACCACTAGAGGTAACCACAAAGAGTAAGGGATAGGTATAGTAAGCTGGGGAAAGTTCTCCACGGACTGTTTGTTTAAATTCCTCTTTGTGTCCCATTGTCTCTCTGTGGCATGGCAATGGCAAACATTTCTTTACCAGACATTTGCTCTTCCCATATTCTTTTGAATTGACCTCCTTCTCTTTGAAGCCCCAGGTTCCTAATTCCTTCTTAGTTTAGGATGGCATATGAGCCTCAACTGCCTATCTCTGAGCCCCTCTCTATGTGAGGCTTCTCTGCATATGTAATTAAACTTGTTTTTTTTTCTGTTAATCTGTTTTATGTTAATTTAATTATTAGACCAACCAGAAAATTCCTATAAAGGATAGAGGAAACTTTTTTTCTTCTCTACAGAAGCAATTTAAAAATGAGCACTTTCATTTTTAAAGAATTTGGCAAGAAAATAGCATTCAGCATTTGTAATGAAATTTTATGTATGATTCAGATCAACAGCTTAGAAGTAAGGGATTTGATAGGAATGAGAGTCCTCCTCCTTAGTTTACCTGCCTTTCCCTGTTGTATCACTTAATTAGTAAGTATAACAGGAAAAAGAATTTGATAACCATACTGTGCCATAATTTCTACTCCTGAAAATTGGAGGTGTCATATCTAATATGTGTGGTTTGAAAGATGATTGAAGGTATGTAAGAAACTGAAATCTTGATGGGAGAATAATAATAAAGGTAAAGGATTATGGCAGTCATTGCAATTACAGTATGAGAAATTCTCCTTTCAAGGAGTACTTGAGGAAGACAGAGAAAACCACTATATTGTATTGATGATTTTGAAAGAGTTGCTTCGAGACTACTAAATGCTGAGAACCTGAGCACTATTAGGAAAAAGGGCATTAACCATTTTGTTGTTTTAAGTTTTTAAAGTTACACATGAGTGAGTGAACCAGAAGTTTGGTTCCAGGTGCTTTTGCAATCCAGTGGATTTATTATATCCAAAAGACTATAGAATCAGGCTGTTGACTTCTACATCTCTTCCCAGCTGTAAAAATTATGTCTGTGTACTTCCATTTTATCGTCACTTAGCTTCTTCAAGGTAATAAGAGATGGAGGAGAAACACCTGGTTCCCCTCTCCAGATATTTCAGTTATATTTCCCATCTAGCTTGTTAGTTCAGCTTTGAGGGCCCCGCTGCATAAAGTGGCCCCTCTTTGTTCCACTGTTGAAAGTCCCAAAGAACAAGTTTACCTGACAAAATTACATCTCTGAAATTAAAAACAAAGTTTTCTCGCTTCTTGCTTTCTCACTCTTGGCTTAATAACACACCATATATATTCTTACTCCTACACATACAGAACCCAGAGGCAGGGAGAGAAATCAGAGAACAGGGTGAGATTTGCTTCATGTCTCAGGTATGATACCTGCTTAAGCAGCTGCTAGGGTCTGGCCTCCACACTTTAAAGGTATCTTCAGGCAGCCCGCACTATCCATTATTTAGGGCAAGAATCACCACCATTTGGTTTTCCCTTCTTCTGCATTTTCTCTTTTCTGTATTGCTATTCAGGGTCAAATTTGTCTGTATTCCATAAATGGAAGTGTCTCCTGAAACTTTGAGGCTGCATCCAAACCAAAAGAACTTACAGTTTTTGTTACATCACCATTTAATTTGAAAAATCTTCTTTGAAATACTAATTTAGCAATTTTACCACAAATATTAGACATTAAGCCGGTAGCTGTTATTTTCACTTTATTTAGGATGTAATGATCGAATCATAGTACAAGTTCTGATCATTCCCAGGGATAATATGTCCTGTGCAGTTGAATCTGGGTAAATTTCCCAGGAGTGATTTGAGGACACAGAAGATCACAATAGTGCTCTGGGATCCTAACCACCATAATTCTAATTTTATTTGAGTGTTCCATGGTCTTAATAGCTACCTATTTTCTTGAAAGTATAATTCACAGTGGACATTTTAATATGTAAAACCCTCCCTGCTGGAAAGTTACAAACATTAATCAAAATGCAATCTTAAACCCTTCAAAGTGATGTAACAGAAAAGCAGAAATACATCAAAACAAAAGATATGACACTTATTTTTACAAAAGCAATAAACATGAGATGGGTAATATAAACTTCATTCATCTATGTTCTAATTTTGAGATCTGTTGCTGTCTGAAACATTCTAGTTCTTTTTCTCTGCAGCATATTTATTTTAAAAATATTTTTGGATTGGCAGCATTTGTATTTTATTATTAGCATTATGCCTGAATCCAGAACCAAATAATTTGCATTTTATATGTGATTACCCATAAAAGCCTATGCAGAGTATACTATCACTCACCAGAAGTTCATAATTGAGAAACTAAAACAAAATAACTGAGACATATAAATATGTTAAATGAACTTTTATAATAAGAATGAGCTTCCAGAATGAGCTTCCTGGGGGCCAGCAAGCAGGTGGGGCCCATGCGTGGTTTCAAGTGAGGTGGAGTTAGCCCAGGACCTCCTTCTTAGCTGTTTATGCATAAAATATACTGCCATATTTGCTATCAAGATGTTGAGGACAAATCAGAAATACCTTTCTAAAGTCGCCACAAGAAACAGTGTTTTTTTCTCAGTAATATAAGTTCATTTTCCATTTTGTCCCTCCTGCTGGACAACTTGGAACCATACTTGAATCTGGGTTATAATAACTGTATGAATATTTATAAACATAGACCCGATACATCATTTTTGCTGATCATGATTTTTATTTATTTATGTAAATATTTTCTTTTATAATGCCTTTGTCACACAGGCAAAATCTACTTGTTTTAAACAGTTTCTGATCTCTCAATTTATATATGTTTTTGTTGTGGGCACCACAAATCATGTAGGAAGCAAGTGACATTTAATTAAAATAAATAAAATTATATGCTTGCAATCATCAGCCTTCAAGAAATTAAAATATTGATCACTTAGATGTGATGAAATTAGGGAGGACTGACAGTCAAACCATCCTGTTTGAACATGTTTTTTTCTCTATTTAAACCAACAGCATTGAACTAAAGAAGAAATACATATCAATTTCCCCCCCACCAACACTCTTTATCTTCAAACCTATTTTCTTCCTAAAGAAAAATTCACAGAAATGTTATCTGGATTTTTTTTTAAAGGCCAAAATTCTTTATATAAATGTCTTAGTCATGTTATTGGAGATAAAACCCATACTTATTAGAATTTACTAGACACTTGTTTTATATGGTCCTCCCTCAGTAATTTTTAGAGCTCAAAGTAGGACTCACATCTGACATCCCACAATAGTTAACTGAAAGAGTAGCTAAAATGCTGATTCAGGCAGCTGACTTTGTTCTGCTTATCTCGCAAAGCAAGGTCTGGAAACAGCACTAATTTAACCTCATTGGACTAATTACTGTAAACTCCTTCCATGAGTAGGATAACAATTGCCACACCTAATCATTGCCTTTAAAGTGGAATAACTACAATGAAGCCATTAGATAATATACGATTGTCTTAAGTGTATGCATGTGTGCTGACTTTGAGGCGGTTATCTGATGTCAGTGTCCATTTTTCAATTAATATATAGGGATATATATATGTGTGTGTATGTATATATATATGTGTGTATATATATATAATCATCTATTAAAATGTGAATATTAATCTTGGTGCACAAAATTGTTTGATTATGATTACTGACATGCAGGCCTAATAACATCTGAGCAAAAAAGACATGGAAACATTGGCACCTATTCTTTAACTTAATGCTACCCTTGAATATTGTCTAGGAAATTTTTTTTTTAATTTTAAAATTCTGTTTTGTATTATAGCTATTTATCCATCTTTCTCCTCTCAACTAAAGTAGTATCTTCTGAAGTCAGAAGTTTTGTTTTATAAGATCTATAGATTCTATACAGAGCCTAAGTCATTGCATACAGACAGACAAATCTATTTAAGAATCACCTGGATTTCATTTTGCAGTTATCATACAAAAATGTACTTTTGTGCAATTAGTTTGAATGTCTCTTATTAAAAAAAATTTAAATGGTAATCATTGGAGGCATGTCACCTGAAGCTAACTACCCCCAAAAGTCTCTTTGTAAACTAGTAGTTTAAAATTTTAAAATATACTCGAATCTGAAATTTTTACTGCTTCTATTTCAATATTCTCCCAACTGCTCCAGAATTGTTGGTCATAGTTACTTAGTATCAGGAACATAAAGCTGAACATATTTCAATATAATCTTAATTCATTGCATTTTCCAAAGAGATACATTTAAATGTGTTTTATACTGTCCAATGTCTTCATAAAAATTCATGCAAATGAAATAACAGATTATAGACCTGTACATATTCTGATATTTCAAGAAGTAGAAATGCCTTCAAAGGAGCTTCCTCACCTACTGAGCTAATTTTAATATGTTGATCATATTTCAAACAGAAAGTTTAAGATCTATCTAGGAATATGAACAATGCTTTTGTTGTGGTGAGCGGATTAAATCCTATAATGCAGTATCATTTGTAACAAGTTTTTGTTTTCTATAGGTGGATAAGTGGAGCAGCTGTAGTCAATGCATTTTATTCTGCAGGCAGAAATCAGATAGGTAAGATCTGTTTCTAAATAATTATTTAATATTCCTTTATTGTTTCTAACCTATAGGGAATTGCATGATGTGTTTATATTTCCCATAAAATCACTGCTGAGGTTGAGTTACTAATTTATTGAATATACTCCAAGTACATAAATAAATGTATGTACCTCTTTTCACTATAATTGCAAATTTTAAATGAGTACAAATCACATAAGTTTTTTTTTTTTTACAATAAATCATTTGTAGCTAATGGTTTATCTTATTTCTAAATGCTTTTACTTCTAAATGCTTTTTAAAAGTCCCTTATATCTATGAAGTTGTATTGACTTTAGGACTTCTAAGCATCAGCACTTTAAAGTGGTTTAAGGTTCCAAGAAGCAACTTTTCAGAGATTTAATTATCTTGGCAGTTCTGTATGCTGACTCTGGTGGAAATGGTCCTGTCTGTATCATAATTTTTTCTAGAAGATTCCAAGGGGCTCAGAAAGTTGAAAAGTCAATAATATTAGGTTGAACCATATAAAATTATATTTACTTAACCACTTTTGACCAATAAAGAAAAATTTTTCATATGTTCACTAATAATATGGTAAAAAATATGTGTAGAAATTAATACATGAGTAAATGATATAATGAATAGCTAAATGGCTTAATATAACTAAGATATATATTTTTTTCTCTTCCTGAGAAGACTTTGACATCTTTCAACTTTCTTTAAACATCTTTAAGTATCGCATAAATGGGCCATTTTTTTCCTATTCCCTTAATATGTAGAAAGGCACCCACTGATTCAATATATTAATAGAAGTATTCTAAACAGTAGAGCCAGCATCTCCAGGCATACTTTATCCAGCCTTTTATTTCTAAATGTAGTCAAGAATCTAGAAAGAAGATTATTTTAGCATTATTATCAACTACTATTTTTGTATCTCCTATTCGTCCTTAAGCATTATTTTTCTTGAATTCTGTGGCTAATTAGATTAGAAATGATTAAAAAATCCTACAAGATTTTTACCGTTGGTTTAAAAATAAACTTAAAATTATAACCTTTATTTTATTTTGAAGTCAGAATATACCTTACCTCACTGTTTTTAAATCTGAGTTAATTTAAAAATTAAGTTAAATTAAGAGTTATCTACAATTTCTTCTAGTATTTTATGGGGTTTTTTTTGTTGTTGTTGTTGTTTTGTGTGTGTGGGTTTTTTTTTTTAGTAAATCTTTAATCCATCTGGAATTTATTTTGGTCTGAGACATGAATATGAATCATATCAGATAAAGGTTGTCTTTATATAACACATAGGTAATAACTAAGGCATGTGCACCCGGTTAAAATCAATTGGCTTAAAGTCTAGGTTGATACTTTTTACAGCCAGTGAAATGATTACTTACAGTCAGGACCAGATCCTGTTTAATGATCAACTCAGAACCATGCTGTCTGTCCTTTGTAATGTAGACCTAGAAACCATTCAGACCTTTTCTTAGAAGTGTCTGTATCACAGGAGAGTCTTTAAAGATCTCCTGTTGATAGTCAGTAGCTCTGTCAGTGTAAGATCTAGTTCATTCTAGATTTGGACTTAAATAGGATAATTAACTTTTAACAAAATTGCAAGGCAGCCTAGATTTTGTGATTCTGCAGTAGAGCAGACTAAGGAATATAGCTTTATTTTAATCCAGCTCAGGAAGGTCCCTGAATCCTATCAGACCTGATGCTGAGTTATCCCAACAAGAAGATCCAGACAGAACCTCTGTTAGACCACTCTGCTATGTTCATTCCTTCATGCCTTCCCTGAGCAGGTACACACATGTGTTCAGGTCAGGGCAGGACCTTGTTTGACTCTGAACTACCCTATAGCCCTGGAGATGGCTCAGAATTGGTCCTCATCAGAAATTTCCTGATCAGAGAAGACCTGGGGATGTTCTCATTTTGTATTTAATACACTCAAACCAAATAAGCACACAGCAAGAAGTAAAAGAAGATAAAAGTGCCCTAAGATTTCACAAAGTAGACAATTATCATCTGAATGATCAAGAATTGGCTGTAATAAGCATTCTTAATAGATAAGAAAGAGCTTTTAAGTATTCTTAAGACAAATTTATCTGATGGAAATTCGAAATTCAATAAATTCTTAGCTTCTTTTCATATGCTTGTCTGCTAATAATAGCAGTTCAGAGAAAGGGAAAGTGTCATGCGAAAGGAGAAATCTTTGACATGTGATGTTTTCTTTTTGACAATTCATTTTGAAATCTTCAAAGTGGGCATTGTCTTAACTAAAAATAATTGAAGATCTGGATCTCTATGTTTCTACTTGATGAAAGTATGTGTATGTGAGTGTGTGTGTGAGTGTGTATGTGTGTGCATACATAGATAACTTATACAACACTGTCTTAATGGATTTGGTATCATATGCATTACAGAATTAGAATTGGTATGGAATAGCACGTGGCTCATAAATGACCCTCCCACCCTCACACAAATACCCTAAATAAGATTGCATAAAATTTCTCATCGAGTTGGTCTTTTTATGTTATTGTAAGAAGAACTCATTTTATTATCATATAGTTATTCATATTAATAATTTCTACTTTTTAATTCAATTCCCAACACTTTTTGTCATAACTCATGCATGTAGGCTACATTCCACATTTTATATACCTCTACCACTTCACATCAATAAAAAAAAATCAACTTCCAGGAGAAGACACATTGGAAAGTGTTTAATTTACTGGTTCCTATTCCTTGTGCATTTACTCCATAAGAGTTCTAGAAACCTTTCACGCAGTTTGGAAAGTTTCACTCGAATATTTTGTAACACGTTTCTCTGTAAGTTCCAGGCACTATCCAATTATCTCATTAAACTTTAAAGCCTTTCCAAGGAATTAAATCATAAGAGAAGTCTTACTACTCAGCATTCTCCTTTTTCATTAACAATCAGGACTTTTTTTCAACTTTAGAAAATCTATGGATTATTTATATTTAGTATATTCAGCCTGGGTTCATCTATGACAACCCTGAGATAACTAAATTTTCTAAAGTTGTCTTATTCATTTATAGGAGTCTTATTTTCAGATTTGAAAATTAAGAGTAAATACTTCCAACATATTGCTATTCCATTTAATATAAAAAGAATGTTTAATTTTTTTCTACCAAAAACTTATTTTACCTAATTTCAATCTTGAGATTTATATCAAAGATTCTATAATTAAATTGCTTTCAGCCTTAAAAAAAATAAACCAAGGAAGTGAGGGTGGGGGCTGGAAGAAACACATCTTTTGTTTGATGGGCCAGTGACTTATTTAAGTAACTAACTTGTTGACATCCTTGAACATAAAAAATGCACAACTAAGCAGTTGGTAATTATCAACAGTTGTAAAGTCTACTAGTAAAAGCCATAAGGCTAATGAAGAAAATGCTCATCCTAGAGATTTAGCTGACAGAGTAAAAGGAGAAATTATAATTTGCAAAACTGAACTTGAAGACTGGTATTTCATATGAGCCATAAAAATCTTATCACTTGCCTGAAGAATGGCATACCGGGTATAATTAAAGCAGCAGGATCTTTACAGTTAATGTTTAGTCTTGCTGGCACGTTTCATAAGAGCATTTAAATAATGGGTGGATTTTAATCAAAGTACATAGTGTGGGAGATAGTGTTCACTTTAAGTTAATAAAGTACTGCATGTAATTTTTATACTTTAAACTAAAAATAATTTCTTGGCACTATTGATAGCTCAGGCAGCTAGCTACATGTGAGGTACAACTTTCATTAAAATTCACCAAAGTATTTTTTTATGATTATTATTTTGTCATTTTGAATGTTATGGCAACTTTACAGATTTTTTAAAGGTCTGGAGAGTGCTTAAATTGTCCAGCATATTTTTTAAGCTTCCTCTTTAAATATCTAATATTTATCTCTGAAACACTTGCAAGGCTATTTGCCCTACCTGAAAGACAAAGAAACAACATTTGCTCCTACTCTGTTAACTAGATCTTAAATTTCTTAAATTAAGGCCCTTATATTCCTGATAGTCCGCATAGCAGTGGTCCAGGGCTTTACATATAAGAGATGTTATGCTAATGATATTTTTTATTACAGAATATAATATTTCAGTTATTCACTGGATGTAAGTTTTAAACATGAAAGGTAAAATTACTAAATTATGAACATTATGAAGGAGGGAGGAGGTCATGAAGGAGGCAGAAAAGTAGAAGACCCTGGAGTCAGGCCAGGAAAAAGATTCTGTGTTTAGTTAGAGAGCAATGATAAGCCGTCCAAGGTTCTATATCAGGGAGTGGTAATGACCTGACTTGCACTTCAGTCTGGCTGCAGGAAAGATCAGATTTAGGTTAGACTATAGCTGGGTGAGACAGGAAGTGGGAAGACCAATTCTAAGTAGTAGACTGTATAAGACATCGTAAAAGAAAGGAAACATCTAAGATAAGTAGACAGTGTTCACTTTGGGTGAATTGAGACCCTTCAGATGTTATTAACAGAAGTAAGAAAGTCAAGAGAGTAATGGCTTAAGGGAGAAAATGAAGAGTTTGATGTTTGACAGATGAAATTTAAAAAGTTAGTAAGACATCTAAGTGTAGAAAGTTAACAAGTTAATGTACATGTCAGAGTAGACATAAAAAATGTTATTTATTTACTAAAGTCTTTAGGACACTATAGTAAGCTCATGTATTTATTCATTTATCATCAGTTATTTGTTTATTTGACACTTTTTCTAAGCACCTGGAATGTTCTAGGCACCATTCTAGTTTTAGGTGCCAGAGATAATGAACTAAAAAAATAAATGAACTCAAAAACAAACATATGTACAGACAAACAAATCTCTGCTCTCAAAGGGCAAATAGTAAAGGTGCAGGGGGGTGATGCAGCCAAGAAAAAGAAGGACAACTACCATAAATGAGGAAATAAACAGTCAGTGCCTCGATGAAAAAAATAGTTATGCAATTGGTGGATACCTTTGATTGAGTGGCCCTTTTTATCTAATAAGCTATGGTAGGCAGATAAAACGTTAGAGATAACATTACAAGTAACACTCATGTTATTAATTAATAATTTCTCCCAAATATTCACAACGGGAGAAAGACCTTCTGAACGAGGATGATAATTTTCCCCTAGCTCTAGACTCCTTATAGCAGAAAGCCATCTTAATAGAGACTGTCAAGTGCATTGTGATTATAAACCATGGACTGTGGTGCCGCTCTGGGACGAACTCTTTGTTGTCATCAATAATTAAAGACCTGCATTTGTTTGCATCACAAAATATTTTTGTATGTAATTAAGTGAAACAGACACACTGGAAAACAGCTTGGCAGGCAAGAAGCCAATTCCAGGCTTGCTGTTACAAAATAATGCCACATGTAATCCTTAACCATCTTCTTTCTTTTTAGTCTTCCCAGCTGGCATTCTGCAGCCCCCTTTTTTCAGTGCCCAGCAGTCTAAGTCATTGAACTATGGGGGCATCGGTATGGTCATCGGACACGAAATCACCCATGGCTTCGACGACAGTGGTAAGGTGTAGTTGACAGTCCTTTGACTGAAATATAGCCTAATAAACCTGATTAAAACTTATAATTTATCAATATAAAAACACATTTATGCATCCACGTATCATTGGCTTAATAATCACGAGACATTTGGTGCTCCTTTTAAAGTTTTGCTGAAGAAGACCATAGATTTCTACTAGTGAGTTAAGCAATGTGTGCTTTACCTCTGATGGAATGAAACGTATATTCACATTGAGAAAACACCAATGATAATATCTGGTCTAATTTCATGGTTGTTTATGTCTTATCTCTCCAGACTTTTAGAGGCCAGAGTCCATGTCTTGAAGTCAGACATAAAATAAACAGAAAGGTGTGCATAAGCCATAAGGCTCTTAAAACTGCTTGTGGTCAGAGACTCATTTCTTTCTTTTTTTTTTTTTTTTTAGTGTCTTATACTTGCAAACAGTAGGCACGTAAATGTTTACGTCCTGCAAAAGAGATTTTTGATTGGTCAAAATAGATTTAGTGTCACTGAAATTTGAGAATATAAGTAAAGACAAGAGATATGTAAAGAGGTGATAGTTGACACTATGACAAAGATTGCCTTGCAAGTGGAAAGAAAATAGGAAGAGAACAATAGGGAGCAACTAATTAAGCCTTAAATAGATCTAACTTTAGAGAAAGAAAAGGAGATGCTAAGAGGACAATTTTGGAAAGAACTTACTATTTAGTAAACTCAGTTAACTATACAGTAATCCTCACAGGTAGTTACTAAAACCATTTTTATTTTTTTTAATGGAAAAAAATAGAGGCACATAAAAGACTTGCTCAGAGTTAGAGCTAGGAATTTGTGGAACCAGGATATGAGTTTGGTTTTCATAGCCCTTTTCTGACATCATAGATAACTATTAAAAAGATAGTTATCAGTGTTAAACACATGACATATGTAAATGTCACCGTAGCTCAAAATAAATAAATAAATAAATAAAAGAATGATCCATGTATTTCAGGTTAGCATGAAACTCCAGGAAGGAAGATGACTTTTTCTTTTTGCTTGAAGTAGAGGTAAACTGGTCCACAATGTGTCATGGGGGAGATATGAAATGAATTCCAGAATAAAAATACTGATTTTTAAAAATCTCAGAACGTCAAATTAAACAGATGTGGTTCAGGTGAAAGCCCTCTCACAGAGAGATGGCATGATTTCAGGAGTGTTTATCTGGTGGTCTCAGCCTAGATATCAAGAGCCCAGTAGGTGAAATATCTGGATTAATAAATACTAAAGCATTTAATCAAAGAAAGCCCTGGCAGTCCAGGTTTCATCTGGACAAGAAAGGATAAGAGTCCCTCTCATTATTTGTCCAATGTGATGTTCTCTCACACAGTGATGTTTCGGTTCTCACACTTAGAATTAAAGGTGTCTTATTGTAATTGTTGATATAATGAGTTTTCGTTTTACTTAAATAAATGTATTATAGGCAGACATTTTAACAAGGATGGAGACCTCGTGGACTGGTGGACTCAACAGTCTGCAAATAATTTTAAAGAGCAATCCCAATGCATGGTGTACCAGTATGGAAACTTCACCTGGGATCTGGCAGGTGGACAGCATGTATGTCATCAGCATTCTCTTGACATGTTTTAGATATGTTCAATCTTAAGTGAATTATTAACGCTTTCTTAACAATCAGAATACAGTTAGGGGTCTTTAAACCTATGTTTTGTTTTTTAACAGCTCAATGGGATTAATACACTGGGAGAAAACATCGCTGATAATGGAGGTATTGGCCAAGCATACAGAGTGAGTAATGATATTCTCTTCCTATTTTAGTGGTTGAACGTGTATTTGGCATATTTAATCATTCGTTTAAAGTCTTTTGCAAAGGGCATATATAATATAAGCAATAAATGATGGAAATGGAAAATATGAGGAGAAAGGGGATTGTAAATGTGCTAACAAGCAGGGCAATGCAGTTGTGATTGAGCTGAGCCCAAGAAGCTGAGCAGGAGATGAAATACAGAATGCTCTATCACCAGAAATGTGGAGATGTGCAAGTTCACAGAGGAGGCAACATTTTTCTAAGAAATAATCTCTGAAATAAATTTATTCCAAAAGATGCCCCCATGAAAAGGATTGTTTCAGAGTCATTGGTCAATGGGTGGAACAGGACCCTCGGTTTTACAATAGGTGAAGCAGTGTTCAGGAGTCATAATCAGCGTAGTGCACAGGCACAGTATTAAAGCTCGGTCCGGTTACGATGGTACAGTGAGGGACTAAGTGATAGGATTTAGACATGTGGCCTTTTAGTCATCCAAACTCTTATAACAGAGGAGTTTATCGTGGAGCATCCCTTAGAATTTCATTTAGCCTTCCATTCATTCTTGCTTTCAACAGATACTTATGTGTTTGGCACTATTCTTAGTGCTGACGATACAGCTGCAAACCCTCCATAAAAGATATAATTATGTGATGATTTAAATGAGGTTTAAAAGATGATCTAGTAGATGCCATACACACAAGAAAAGGAGATTTTCACAGAGTGGAGGAATTCCATTCTCGGAAGCAACAATGAGGAGTGAGGGTCATTTTGCAAGCTGCTTCCAACAGTGAGGTAGTCCAGCAGAATCTACTTGAGAGAATATAGGTGATAAGGTGTCCCCAGGATGGATGGGTTGAGAAGATGGATTGAGTGTTTGTTCGATGGAGTGGATGAGGGTGTGTGTTATTTGTTCACCATAGAACTGTTTGGGTTAGAGGGAAGGAGGAGAGTGTCCGTGGTTGGGTCTGGAAAGAGGAAACATCAGAGCAGTGTGGGAGAGATGACTGGTGGGGTCTGTCACTTGGCAGCGAACATGGATGATCAGAGTGTGAGACTTTGGAGATTAACCTGGCTGCAGAGTTTTCAAAAAAATGAATCCCAGCCAAGTCCTAGGAGATTGTTGCTTCTTTGAATGCTTGGTAATTTTTTTACGGGATGCCTGACAGTGTGCATTTTACCTCTTTGGGGGCTGGATATTTTTGTTTTCCTATAAATATTCTTGAGCTTTATTCTAGGATGCAGTTAAATTCCTGAGACATGGTTTGATCCTTTCGGATCTTATCTTGCTCTTACAGCTTGTTAGGTGAGACTAGCAAAGTGCTCAGTCTAAAGAGCACAGTTATTCTCCACTGTCGGGGCAAGACCCTACTATGTGAATCTTGAGGTCTTTCATTTTTGTCAGGTTTAAGTACCAGGCATTTTTATCTCTAATCCTGTGCGTGCTTCCTTCCCTAGCTTTGGTACTCACATACTCAGCTGAACACTCGATCATCTGATCTTTTGAGATCCTCTATCTGTGTAGCTTTCTCCTCTTCAGTACCCTATTTTTGGTTTCCCTAACCTCAGCTCTTTCTCCTTCACTTAAGTGTCCTTTATCTATGTTGTAGCCTGGAGAAACTCAGGCAATAAACTGGAGCAATCAGGGCTCATCATATTTCTTTACCGTCTCACAGCGGTCACTCTCCTTTTTTCTGATGTCCAGCATCATGCAAGCCATTGTTTCCTATATTTCGTCCATCGTTTGTTTTTTTCAGTGGGAGGGTAAATTCATTCCCTGCCACTCCATCTTTCCTGGAAGCAGAAGGCATTGGAACTCTTAATAATTCCATGGTTATTCTAATAATGTAGCCAGATTGAGAAACACTTCTATAAAAATCTGAGTTCCTGATGCTTCCATGGAGATCCTTACCTAGAGCAAATACAGGATTATTATAACTAAGCAAATGACAATCATCAAGTATTTTATTATACATATAATTGTAACACCTAAGGCCTTGCCCCCTGCTGGATTGTGAGCTCCATAAAGGGAGCAAGTATCCCCCATTTCCCCAGCATCTTTACATAGTAAAGACTCAATAAATCTATGTTAATGACAAGTAGAAAAGAAACATATATTCTGTTCATCTAATTGATCACTTTCCTATATATTAAATTGGAAGTGACATATCTGAAAAAGTTTGTTGTTAACCCTTTTTCTAAGTATATTTAGCAGAGAAATACTACATTTTTCAATTGTATCTATAAATTCTTAAGAATTGAGAGCATTTTCTGACATTCAAGTAGTCTAAATTCCTTCATCCTAATTTAACTAAGGTTCAGTTTGTTTTGCCTTGTCTTCAGGGTGCCAAAATAATCGCTCATCCTTATTTTTAGAATCATAGGATACTAGGCCTTTAAGGGATCTTAAGAGAATCCATGACTCTTGGCAAGAATCATTCAAACAAAATCTGAACTGAGTATATTTTGCTAAGAGTAGTAATTAAGCTAAATATAGTAATGACAGGCTCCCTTAGCAATCCCTTCTTCCAGCAAGCTGGACATATCCATCTATCAATAGAACAACCTTTAGATAAGTTTTTCATTACTTATTTAAGTCATCTATTCACTCAACTGACATTTATTGACCATCTGACCTGTGCTAGGCTCTTGTCATCTGCTAATTAGTATCCTGTTTTAAGAGCATTTATAAATAAATGTGTTTTCTTTCTAATTCATGAAATAGTTGTAGGTTGCCATATGTAAATACATTATTGTGATGATTCTGATACTAAAGGTTAATTACTTGCTTACATGGTCTTTTGCATATATTTATATATACATAATTTGAAAATGGTAAATATCAAATTTCTGTTTCATTAACTGTCTAGGCCTATCAAAATTATGTTAAAAAGAATGGCGAAGAAAAATTACTTCCCGGACTTGACCTAAATCACAAACAACTATTCTTCCTGAACTTTGCCCAGGTATTATATCTTTCTTGATTGACAGATATAAAATCATTTTGAGCTATAATTTTATAGTAAGTTAGATATTATTGCATGGTGAGTTTACTCGTTTAAAGCAGTTGTGGCAAATTGTTTGACTTGACTAAATTTCCCTGTGTATAACAGACTGTCAGATCATATTAATGATAATTATGATCCTGGCTGCCTATCATTGAACAACATTTGAAGAGTAAATACTTGAGGAATGCAGAATCCCAATTTAACTTTTACAACAGAGAGTTTGCTTTTCCCCTTGCCTCCCCAAACAAGTAATCCTTGATTAAACCTAAACACACTGCTTTTTTTTTTTTTTTTTTTTTTTTGTATCCCTGTCCCTAGGTGTGGTGTGGGACCTACAGGCCAGAATATGCAGTCAACTCCATTAAAACAGATGTCCACAGTCCAGGCAACTTCAGGTGCGTGGGTTTGAAGAGCAGTCAAGGTGCTCCAGTATTGGCTCCATTACTTCTACCTTTGGAAATTGGCCTTTTCTAACTCTGATTCTGTAACATTTGGAAATCTAGTATATTTTTTCTTTTGAGGGTTACAGATAGGATCATCAGAACACATCAGGATAAATGTCTTGTTTGCACAGGCATAGCCTTGAGTGCTCTTATTTTCAGAATATATGTGACTTAGGCTCAGTGCTTGATGGATTCTAACAAAGATGTCACTTCAGAACAGTGGCTCTATTTAAAGCTAGGACAAACACATTTCTAACAAGCTGTGAAAAAGGTTTACACCTAGGTCCAGTGAGTAGCTGTTCCAAAGAAAGATTTCCATTCAACATAAAGGGAAACTTTCTAGTAGTAAGAGATTGTCTGACGGGGAATTAAGTTATTCCCAAAGCTCCAGGAAGAGAGTACCTTGAAGCAGAGGTCAGAGCACAACCCCTCAAGGACACTGGAGAAAAATGCTCTGCAGGATGGAAGGTTGAGTTAGAAGATATCTAAAGTCCTTCCCAAATCAGAAAATCTAAGAGAATATTGGATTGAAAGAGAATCACTCTAACCAGTATTTGAATGTTAAATCCTAAATCCTTATTTATCTATTTTAGAACTAAATTCCTAATTCCCCAGGTACTGTAACACTTCATCACTGATTTGCTGATCAACGACAACCTTTTGAGGCAAAAATATCTGAAAAACAGATTTAAAATTGTGTAGGGTAGTTGGAAAACAGAGTTTGAGAACCAAAGAATTTAAGAGCTAAACTTTAAATGGCCTTCCTAAATAAACATGAGCATAATGCCTGTGTCATTCACTCCTAGGGAAAAACCACATTCAGCTGTGAAACAATAAAATAGCACATTTAAAAATTAAGTAATTTACTCATCTTGTTCTAGTGTCATTGTCATCATCATAATTTAGTATTTGCCTAAACAGTTCTTTCAAAATTCATTCACTCAACAACTATTTATTGTATGTCCATTGTGTGTATAATTCAAGCTAAATTTAGTCTTGCTAGGATATTCAAATTAACTACTTTTTAGGTGATGAGCAACAGAAGTCACTGGATCAGTTGACATAATGGTTTATCCAAGTAACTTTTAGTTTCAGTTCTTAAAAGTTGTCTTTCATCTTTGGAAGTTGAGGTGTAAGAATTCACAGGGAGCAATTATAAGCTTACACAAACAATCTCATTTGTCAAAGCCCTGCTCTTCATACCTTGATGAAATAAAGTATATATCCATAAAAACCTAAGTGAATTTAAGTAATATTGTTGTAATATTGGTACATCTGGCATCATCAGAGAATGGGGTTGCAAATTAATTTTTTGATAGCTGTTTTTTTGAATTTTTTGACTACTGTTTATTAGTTTAGTGAAATTCTCAAAACTTAGATTGTAGGGAGCTACTTATTCCTACACTAAAAAGACACCTATGGTGGTGCTTTTTGACTTTTCATTCGGACATTTTATTTTGCCTGTTTGGGTGTTTTGTTTTTGGGTCTATTTCCTGTTACTTGTGGCCATCCCATTCCTCCATTCTAATATGCACAGAAAATAAACATCTCCTTACACTTGTACAGGAAAAAAAATGGATACAGGTTTTGAAATAAGAAACACATGAGTTTCAACCATGATTTTTGCCATTCATAAGCTGGTACTTAACATCTGTGTCTCAAATTCTTGATATGTAAAATGAGGATTAAAATGTTCTGATAGTTGCTAGGAGGATTAATGTTAAAATGCATTCAAAGTGTCCATTACATATGTGTTTGAAAATTAGTGCTAAGATTGGTTTTAGATAAGAAAGGTATGAACAAAATAAGAATTTCTATGAATAAAGTATATGAACTTTGCAACATTTCTTGTTAACTGACGGTTACAGGCTTCTGACTGTTCATTGCTCATCTCTGAATAGTTCAGAATGTCAATAACTGATCAATGGTTAAGTGATATCTGTTTTCTACCACCAATTTTAAACTTAAAACAGATTTTTATAAACACATGGAATTTTATATTTGTAAAAATATTTATTATTTTATTATAAATGTGTAAAATTATTTTTTTGTTGTTGTGGCCCAAAAGATGTCTTTATGATTATTTTTCATTCATAATAATAAGAGTATGTGTTGATGGTTTTTTTTTTTTTAAGGGTAAATTTTGCCAACCTTTTGTCAAGGAAATTATTTTCTCTGGAGGTAAAGGGATTTTCTTGGCAAAAGGTTGAGGTTATGTTTAGTTTTGGAAACAGGCTGCTTCCTGGCTGTACAAAGTAAAACATATTTTTTAAAGAACCTTGAAAACTAAGAGACATTGAGTTGCTATTGAAAAATTGTGTAGAGTGGTTGATGTAGAAATTTCTGAAAAAGAGGGGAGTTTTTGTAATCTTATGCCTAAACAGCCACAGTACAAAAAACAAAAGGAAAATTACTCTTTATATAAAGCTGAGTTTATAAAACCATTTGTTAGGTCTAAGCTATAATTAATTATCCTATTCTTGCTAACTAAAGTCCTAGATACTTTTAAAAAAACTTTTAGAAGTTTAATATTTAAAACAAAAACATTTTCCCTTGATATTCTAGAAATTGAATTCACAATTTAAATGACTTCATTTTAGAAATCCAGCTTTTGTTAGCCATCCACAGTCACTTCAGGGAATGGTTGTTAGGATAATATTTTCTATTATCTGTAAAATTATATTTACTATAATTTGTAAAGTTGCTTAGATGTAATGTTTCTGTGTAATATATTAGGGCCTGGTAATTTGTTAAAGCAGGTTTTAATAGACAAAATGTTACTAGTGTGCATGCTACCTAAATAGTAATAGAGCTAATTTAGATGTTTAGGTTGCTTGATACTATTTTCTAGTCAGAAAAGGGGCACTTTATAAAACTAACACCACCAATAATACAAGAAATATTTTCCATAGCTAGATTGCTAATACTTTTGAAAAAAATTGTAGTGTTTTATGTGGACATTTTCAAGTAATATGGCTATTTTGTTTCTTACAATTCCATGATTTAGTATACTTAAGCTAAACCCTCTTTGAAATACTAATGTTTTCTCTATTTATCTTAAATATTAGCATTAGTTTCTGATACTTTGTAACTATTAGAGTGGATTTTGGTGAGTCTTACAGAATTTCTGTTAGCTCTTATTAATTTTGAGCTCATACCTAGAAATCTTATTCAGGCATTTATTTCTTTATAAATTTTTAGTGAAACCTGCTGATCGGTGTGAACTTTAAAAGAATCATGAACATTAGTTAATGGTAATTATTGGAGAGTTTATTCATGAATGATTCTAGTTAATCTTGTAGCCAAATCATTTATTTAAAAGAAATAACAAAAGGATGCCAGAGGACCCATTAATTTCAAAATATGTTTATTCAGTAATTCCAAAATCTAGTTAATTGCAGACAGGAGTAATCAGGTCAGTTATAGGATACAAAGTCCACTCTTGGTCACATGACGTCCAATTCCATATCTCTTAGGTGTTTTTTGTTTTTATGTTTTCCAGTTTTATTGAGAAATAATTGACATACATCACTATATAAGTGGTGACCACAGTAGGTTCAGCTGACATCCAAATTGGAAGTTTGTACCTTTTTGAGCACTGTCTTCCATTTCCTCCTCCCTCCACCATTCACCTATAGATTTTTTTTTAATATGAGCCATTATTTGCCAAGGGAATAAACAGCAGCAGTACAATAACATAGTCTGTGGGATAAAGTTAAAAGTTCAACTAAATCACTTTAAGAAATAATCAGTAAAAGCCTTTATTACCTTCTGTTATTATAAACATGAATACAAAAACTATACAGTTTTCATATAACATGAATTCATGTAAACTTTCTATGTAATGTTAATGAAGTATGATCCCACTCTTAGAGAATGGATTCATTTTTTATTAATAATGTATACACCTTTTGAAATAGATTATTTATGTCATTTATTAAAAGATTTGATTTTATAAACAACCAAGCAATGACTAGAGTCCTAGGGAAATAAATGAATCCCAGGTATGTTGTTGACCTAATTACTCAGAATTAAATTATCTAAGTGAAGCCTTTGGCTGCAAAGAGAGGAGGTGATATGGAGCTGGAGAGTTAAGTGTGCATTAGGTTGAGTATTTTTGCATTGCTAACTCCTAGTTGTGTTTTGTAAAGACTTCTTTTGAGGCACAGTTTTTTCTTCTTTTTAATTTTCTTAATATGTTTAAGAGAAATGTCGAGTTAAGTCCTGGGTTTAAACATTTTTACTGAAGTTGTCCTCATATGATTATACCTAAGACATAATTCTTTAAAAAATAATAACAATTAAAAAAAAACAAAACAGCAACTCTTCGAGTCAATGCCTCCTTTCTTGGAGGCCTAGTCAGGCCATCCTGACAGCTGTCCCTCAGTCAATGTACAGGGCTTCTTAAAGTGGGAGGAGATTGGAGTAAATGGGTCAGAGCTCTCTCTGACTCAGAATCCATGGGCCTAGAACCTAAAAAACTGAAAACCCATATGAAGCCCTGATGTCTAAATCTTTTTATTCCTACATATACAGTCATGTTTGGCCATGTATCAAGTGAATTTTTCTGAACTTTTAGATGTAGGGAATGACTCACTTATTATTACTTTTACATCAAATTAATTTATGCTCCCACCCAAAGCCAGGATGTGAGAAATTTAATTTCAGCAGTTTTCAGCGCACTCCTTTCTGGGGCTATTGAAGAACCCAGAGGCCTCATAGAAGCCTAGAAACTACCAACAAGCCTCCATCTCCGTCCTGCTGTAGCCACCCTGACCTTCTTACAGTCTAGAAGCTCCATGGGAAGTCAGGTGGCTCTGTTTCTTTCCAGCGGACATGAGCAAGGGCCTCAGTGGCCACCACTCTTGATAATCAGGCTCCCCAACAGCTACGTACACAATGATCAGAGTGGAGGCATGACCTAGTCATTCGCTTGCCATTACTAGGCCCCTTCTCTATCCCAGGCAGATTTCTTTTAACTTTTAAGACTTCTCTAGGAGTCCTAAAAACCAAAAATGTTTATGTCCTTCTCTGAAGGACAGGTGGTGGGGGTATTGAGAGATAGTTGATGTGGGTGACACATTAGGAAGTCAGACTTTGGGAAGTTCAACATGGATCTTTCTTTTCTAGAATGGGGATTGGGAAAGGAAAAGCTTTCTTTCTGTCCTATGGGGTTCATAGTGGCAAATAAACAACAAAAATACTAAGCAGTGTTTCTCTTCATAATGCCTTATTACTCCTGCACATCTAATCAATCACTGTGATCAAGCGACAGATTTATTCCTCCAGGGTGTAATGAGGCCTGCAATATGCAAAGCCCTATACTAGGCTTTGGGGTGCAGTGGGGAGCAAGTACACATCGTATTTTGCCTTTATAGAGATGCTGGTATAGTGGATATGTCAGGAAGTAAAGAAGGAGAACAGGTCATTGTCAACTGTGGTAAGTGCTGTGATGAGGAGTTAATTTAGACCGTATTTGAAGAAAGCCTCGGTAAGTGGTGTAGAGTGGAGACGTGAAGGCTGAGAAGGAGCTAGCCATGCAGTCACTGAGTAGTAACTTAGCAGGATGTGGGCTCAGCAGGAGCAGCAGGCGCTGAAGAGGGAGTGAACTTGGCCAGTTTGAGAAATGGAAAATAGTTAAGTGTGGTTTGAGCCTAATGAGAACCAGGAAAAGAAACGTCTTGTGAGGTGGCCGGAAAGGTAGACTGGAGCCCTCAGGACATTGGAGATCACAGTGGGGTGGGTGGCTTTCCTTCAAGCCCCTGGAAAGTTTTAGGTAAGAGATTTGTGGAATTTGATCTAAATTTTAAAGATCACTGTGACTGCTGTGTGGAGGACAGGTTTGAGGGGAGAGAAGTGGGAAGATGTATATGTTAGCACATCCGCCGAGTATGCAGATCTTCGTAACTTAGAAGATACTCTGTGTCACTGGTTCCTAGTCTCCCCACTACTCCAGTCTGCTTGCCTCCCAGCCACCTCCTCTTAACCCAAGGTGGGTGTGGAGGGTGGTCCCAGGGGGAAGAGAAGGGAAGGAGCTAGTTGGGAGATGATGGGAAAACATCACCTCTTCATCATTGTACTGACCTGTCTCTCCCTTCAAATGCTGCTTGGTGCCGATAGTAGGTTGGACAGTGTTGTTTTTGCCCATTGGGATCAGAGATAAGAAGAAATTGGCCTTTTGCCAGCCCCTTCCAGTTATTCAGGCCAAATCCAGTTTCTGATATTAATGAAGTTCTTTTGTAAAAAAAAAAAAAAAAGAAGAAGAAGAAAAGAATTATCTTTCCTGTTAAATCAAACCAACAGATATTTATTTAAAGTTCATTGTATTTAAATTATTGTGTAAGCTCTTTCAAAATATAGTGAAAAATCATGATTTTATTCTTTGGTCAAACTCTTCTTATATTAACTACATTTCCAAATAAGAATCATGTATTTATTTTACAAACACATATAGGATGCTTATAAATTAATTCCCCAGGACAACCTTAAAATGCAGATACTATTATTATATGCATTTTACAGAAAAGAAAACTGAAGCACAGAGAGGCTAAATGAATGCCACTCACAACCAGGGTTCGAACCATATAGTCTGTTTTCAAAATCTGTTCTCTTAACTCTGCACTTTGTTACCTTTCCATATACAAATTCTGTTAATGAGCAATGGACTCATTCTACCAGTTTCTTTTTTTTTTTTTTTAACTATAAATTCCAAATTTGCTCACTGGGCCTACATAAAGAAATTCTAGAGCGCTCCCACATGGTATGGTATGGACATGCATATCAGATGGTGATGGTGGCTTTTGTTTATTTGTTCCATAGGATTATCGGGACTTTGCAGAACTCCCCTGAGTTTTCTGAAGCCTTTCATTGCCTCAAAAATTCATACATGAATCCAGAAACAAAATGCCGAATTTGGTGATCTTCAGAAGAACTGGTGCAGCCCTTGGCTAGACTTGTCAACACTGCAGAAATGGGGAACTCTGCGAAGAGAATGGGCCAGAGAGGTCACTGTATTACAGGGGGACAATTAACAGAGATGAGAGCATCATAATGAAAATGAAGTTTATTCTGGAAAAGATGTGGAGGGAGGAGGGGCTCTAATGTCTTATCAAACCAATCATTTCTCACTGTGTAAATAATGCTTCATCTGTAAAGAGAGTATTACCATTCATTTCTGTTTCTCACATGATCTGCAGCTTGATGTTGTCTCTTGAAATCAGTGTTCACCACTACATAGGGCAGGATTTCTAATCAAGAGGAAAATGAAGAGGTGAAAGAACGCTGTTGGCACCAGAAGCAGAGCAGTGGCCTGAGAGTTAAAAGCACACTGCTAAAGTACTAGTTTTTACTTTTATTTGCAACATTTATTCTTCAAGTCTCTTCCAAAGAATTCTTATACATACTGGGACCTTCGGTCTTATGTAGTTTTAAACTAACTTTGTCCGTCGTCAGTTATTCATTCTGAGACTATTTTCTTTTAAGCACTTAGGGCTAAAATGTCTACAACTGTTTTTTGTTATACTTGCTTTGACTGATACTTGGATTCTTAAGGCTCCCTGAAATTTTCTAAGCAATTTCTTGTTCTCTCACTCTCAAAACTTGGTCTTTTTAAGAGATTTGTAGTAATGTATAAATAATTTTTATATTTAATTATTAACTACATTTATGACTAAGTAATTGTTATTATAGGTAATCATTGAATATTGATGTTTCAGACCAAGGTAAATAGTTACAAACCAAGATCTGTAAAGTGACATACAGATAAACATTTTGAGACTTTTTAAACTTATAAATCATATTGATGAAAAGTTTTAAGTACAAACCTTGGGTTAAAAATTGCCATTGGACAGTTGTCTAAAGATACATAAGACTTGTAGTTTACAAGCAGGATTTTCAAAATTAAACCTGTCCCTGAGGTGGCTGTAATAAAGGGGCAAGACTGCATCGATGTAGCTCTGCATCTTCTTATCTTTTCAGATTTGTCATCTGATGGAAATATTTTGATAATAAATTGAAATGTGGGGCCATTACTCACTAAGCCTGCTGTGTCAGCCGTCTAGCTTTGGAAAGCGCATTTTTCAAATTCTTATTTTATTACAAGTTTCAAGTGTACAGTACACTGGTTAGACATTTCTATAGTTTATGACGTGATCCCCCCAATTACTCTAGCACCTATCTGACTCTACGCACAGCCATTACAATACTACTGACTACTTTCACTACCCCTATTCCCCATTCATGACCACCTTTTACCTACTAAGTCCTACTTTTTTAACACTTCACCCTGAACGGTGCATTTCTGAATAGAAATGAGAGACTTCCACACCACCACCTCAGACAGACCTGCTTCTCAAATTCCAGCTCTCGGTGTTCTGGGAGGGGACCATTTAGGTCCCTGATAGGAACCCACCTCTTGAGGCTTTTATATTCTTCTCTTTTCCTAGCCTGTTGACTACTTTAGTTCATTACTTGATTCATATTTTACAAAGGAGGTACACTTTCAAAGTCTTTATTTTTTTCAACAAAAAATGAAAGTGAGGATTTTGTATTGTTCCTGTTTGTTGGTTTCTCTGCTTCTTGAAAATGTCCATTTGCCTTTCTTAAAAAATGTTATTGAAATACAACATACGTACAAAAATTTCATGAAGCACAAGTGTACAGCTTAATGAACTTTCTCCATCTGAGTATAACCATATAACCAACACTTACAAGAAACCAAGCATTGCCTCCCAGATCCTGGAAGCCCCTTCTCCCAACCATTATCTCACGCCCCAAGGACATCTGCTGACCTGATTTCTAATATCATACACTAGTTCCACCTGTTTTTGTCTTTTATGTAAATAGAATCAATCAGCATGCATTTTTTTGCAGCTGGCTTCTTTCAGTATTACATTTGTAAGATTCATCTCTATTTTCATATTTGTGGATTGTTCATTCTCATTGCTGAATAATATTCTAATGTGTGACCATACTACAGTTCATCTATTTTACTGTTGACAGGCACCTGAAAAGTTTCCAGTTTGGGGCTATTACAAACAGTGCAATTGTGAACATGCTTGCATATGACCATATTTTTTAAATTGAGATTTTAATAGACTCGTTTTCACAACTCCTTCCTAAAGTTATTATGAATATTGAAAATATGGTTTCAAACTAACTGTGGACATTCTTATCCTTTCCCCCTTTATCATCACTACCACCATTATGGATAATTTAAAACATACTTATGCATATATTTTCTTTAAATAAAGTGAAAACATTCCTAAATAACGTAGTTGGAGCAGTAGGCACATTCAGCTCTGAAGAGAAAAACTGTCTTTGAATTGTTTAATTTATATCCTTCAGAGCAGCTGAAAAGATAAAAAGTGACTAGTATAAATTACCAAAAGGCTCTAGACTCCCTGCTGCTAGCTCTATGAAATGTCAGGTTCCCAACCTTATGGAGGGACTTAGGTGAAATTTTTTAGGAAAGGGAAAAAGAAAAAAAAAACCTTTCCAGCACCTGGGCACCTATCTCTAGAAATAGATATTCTGAGGCTAATGCAAAGACCAAAGTCAGAAGACCAATACCTCCTCACCTCTTACATATGAGAACATCATTACACATGGCACTGGTGTTGAGTCGTATGGTGCCTTATGGTCTCTTTCAATGACTCCCGGTCATTTAGACTTGTTCCATCGAGTAAAGCCTATCAAATCTCACACATAAATCCAGTTTCACCATGGCTGACTCTTGGTCAAGGAAAGAGTTTACAAGCAAAGACGCAAAGGGTTCAGAGCAAATGTAATTCAGAGATGAGGATAGGAAGAAGTTCTTAGCAACACCTTTGGTAAGGTGTCTACCTCCATGCTGTAATGCCCATGTGGCTTGCAGATGCAAGGTAGGAAGAATACTATCCTGGTTCCTTTCTTGTTCTAGTCCTATTGTATCATTAATGACAAAGTGCCCTTGGGCATTTGACCTGTTTTCTTGGGATTTTGCTTTTCCTACCTGAAATAAAAGAGAATTAGGTGCTATCAGTATTTCTCAGCAAGAGAAGGAAAATGTGTTCCAATGCTGCCTCACAATCTGTCCCCCATGTAAGAACTACTGGGTAAGATAATTTCAAAATCCTCTTGTAAATACCTGAGTCTAATTTGACCACATTACAGTCCAAAGAAAAGAACCAAAGTTTATTTAAGTAGGGTCTGTGCTGTTCTCTCAGTTTTCTATAAAGCCTAATCATTCCAGTTGTCACAGAAGTTCTCAGCATAGAAGATAACTTGATAATAAGTCTCTACCCTGTCAAAGATGGAAAATCAGAGTTTTATCGGGGTTCCAGTCTTAAAAATACAAAAGAAACCCAATTTTTTTATACTATTGCTCTTATACCTTGTCAGTCCTGCTCTGACCTTCCCCACTTCCATGTAAACCTCCACACCATTTATCTCTTGAAAAATATTAAAGCCAAATGAAGCTTTTATTCCTGTTTCTTACACTTTCTGCTGGCCAAATTGAATCTTTTAAAAATGAATGATGTAAACTATTTTACCAATATTTTCTTGTTTTCTCCATTTCATTCTTTAAAAGATACCACCCTATTCTTTCAAAGATCTGATCTGGATCCTTTCAAAGTTGAATGAAAAGGCTGCCAAATTCTGTGGTCAGTCACAGGCATAATCATATGACTTAGGCAGAAACCAAAAGTGTCTTTGTGCACCATCCCTGGACTAAGGAACTTTTGGTTGATCAGGTGGAGAGGAGTCACATATGACTGGTGTCCAAGTGGCACAAGTTTATTGCATGCTAATCTGTAATAATGTCTTAATTTTAGCACCTTTGTATTTTGCATTTTCTCTAAAACAGTGAAAAACACTACTGTCATTTTCAACTCAAACTACTGTGCTTCTATTCTGCTGTTTGACAAAGCAGATTTTCCAGGTTGTTCAAGGGAAACCTGACAGAAAAATGAGCACAGGCAATGATGGACTTTCAGCTTGGGCAGTGTAGAAAGACTGAAAGGCTAGCTGTTGTGACTAATTTTTATAGTTCTGGATTTCCTTTTTCCCCAGAAATTAATAATTTTTTTTTTTCAGATGTCAGCCATATTAACATCAGATTCTATTCCCATAAATGCACTTGGTGTCATTTCTGATCTGATCATCATCACTAAGATTTTTATGGCAGTTTTATCTCTAACATCAAAGAAATAGCGAGAAAAAATTAAATACAAAGCATTTAGATTTATTCAAATAAAATATGAGAAAGATGAATGTTGAATATGCATTATGATATCAGTCATGTTAAAATATTGTTGCACAGAAAAAGAGAAGAATATATGCCAAAAATTAATAGGGAAGAGAGGTTTGGAGAAAAATGGTGGTGTAAGAGATGTCCCCAGCTCTCTCCCCATGAAACAATAAGCTGAACATCTAAAACTCCACAAAAATCACCCAAACTGCACACCAGCACATCTGAGCTTGGGATCTGGGCATAAGAGCTACCACGGGTTAGAATCCCAGGAGTTGGCCAGTGGACTGAGAGAAATAAAGAAACTGCTTCTCACAGTCACCAGAGTTCAGGGGCAGGAAGGAGTGGGTAAGGTGGTAAGGTGTAGCAAGTTTCCTGAACAGTCCCACCTGGAAGCACACTGTGAGCTCCACACAGCCGGCAGCAAGGCCCAGTCATCAGGGCAGAAAGCAGAGAAGCAGGATGGCAGAGAAACAACAGTTGATTTTTACCAGCCATGGTTGCAACACTGAGGCTGAGCCACAGCCCCCAACTCCCAACCCAGGGCGCCCCTCCTCCCATACCCTCCGAGAAGAAACACCATGCAGCCCCAGGGAAATCTGAGCAAATGCTACCAAAACAGTCACTAACACTGACAGGGACTGAAACGGAGGGTAGTGAGCGTGATAAATATCTATAAGAAAATTAAAAAGTATATTAAGGCTTTATATAAACCAGGATCCAAGAGGCTTAGACGCCACCTACTGGAAACCAAAAGAAAAGCACCTCCTTTGCAACAGGCTAAAGAGAGACCTTTATATAATAAATCTTTCTAGAAAAAAAGCAGAACACATTTCCATTAATGCCCAGGTGGAGAAATAGTCCATTAAATGCCATGAACAACCAATGTGACAAGGCATCTCAGAAAGAAAGAGAAAATCTCCAGAAAACAAATTTACAGATATAGAAACATGCGACTTAAATGCCAGAGAATTCAGGATGGTACTTCTGAAAAAACTCAATGAGATCCAAAACAATTCAAATCAGCAATTTCAGGAATTGAAAAAAAAAAAAACAAGATGAGCTGAGCAAGGAGATCGAAATCCTCAAAAGTAACCAAATAGAACTTCTGGAGATGAACAACACACTGTAAGAGTTGAAAAATGAAATAGCAAGCTTGGGAAATAATAGAGTTAACCAAATAGAGGAAAGGATCAGTGTTATCAAAGACAGAAATCTAGAAATAAATTAGAAGAAAAACAGAAACCAAAGAATGAAAAATAATGAAAGAGAAATATAAGAACTAGCCGATACCATTAGAAGAGGAAACATAGGAACAATGAGCATTATTGAAGGAGAAGAAAAGGAACAGGGACTAGAAAGCATTTTCAGACAAATAGAGGATGAAAATTTCTCAAATCTAAGGAATGAGCTGGAGCTTAGAATTCAAGAAGTCAACAGGACACCCAATTATCTCCACCCAAATAGGCCTTCACCAAGACATATTGTATTAAAATTATCAAAAATCAACAACAAAGACAGAATTCTCAGGGCAGCCAGGGAGAAGAAAATAGTAACTTATAAAAAAAACTCTTTAGATTACCTTTGGATTTCTCAGTGCAAACCTTAAAAACCAGAAAGGAATAGAGTCAAATATTTAAACTATTAAGCAAAAGGAACTACTACCCTAGAATAAAGTATCCAGCTAAGCTCTCCTTTAGATATGAAAGAGAAATTAAGACCTTTTCAGACATACAAAAATTGAGGGAATTCTCCACTACAAGGCCTGCACTACAGGACATACTGAAAGCAGTCAGTTCACCCAAAACAAAATGCCAAAAAAAATAAAACAAACAAAAAAAAACATAATTAGGGGTAAAGCGACTATCAGGCAAATGGAAGCAGAGGAGCACAACTCTTACTAAGAACAGGGTATTATAAGCTTAAATAAAAAGAACAAAATTGCTATAGCAAGATAGTAATGAACGTTCAGCATACATAGGGTCAAATTGAGATAACAATGACTGAAAAGGGGAGGATTCAAAGATCCAAATTCACAAAGAGGAATGGAGATAAGGTACATGCAGAAGAAAATGGATGATTGTATATATTTAACTATCCTCTATATATTCATAATGGTAATGACACACAGAAGGTTCAGAACTGAAGTATATACCATAAAACAAGAACCAGAGGCAAAACCCACAAAAGCCAACCAAAATAAAGAAAACAGAAACATAAGGACAAAGAAACAATGGAAACACTGAGCTACCAGAAAGCAAAAGATAAAATGACTATAAGAAGTCTTCATATTTCAATAATCATTCTAAATGTAAATGGACAGAACTCACCAACAAAAAGGCACAGAGTTGAAGAATAGATTAAAGAAAAATAAAAAAACTATATGCTGCCTCCAGGATACACATCTCAGCTCCAAAGACAAATATAGATTCAAAGTGAAAGGGTGGAAAATGATATTTCAAGCAAATGTCATTCAGAGAAAAACTGGATAGCAGAACTATTATCTAACGAAATAGACCTCAAAATAAAAAAGGTAAAGAAAGATACTGAGGGGCACTTCATAATGATAAAGGGAATCATGCACCAAGAAGACATGACTTATTAAAATCTATGCTCCAAATCAGGGACCCCCGAAATATATAAAGCAATTACTAACAAAACTAAAGTGAGAAATAGACCAAAATGCTATCGTAGTAGGGGACCTGAATACCCCACTGTCAGATATGGACAGATCATCCAAACAGAAAATCAATAAGGAAATAATATCTTTCTATGACACATTAAACCAACTGGACATAATTGACATTTACAGAGCCTTCCACCCCAAAAGAGCTGCTTTTATAGTCTTCTCTAGTGCACATGGAACATTCTCAAGAATTGACCACATACTGGGACACAGAGATAGCCTCAATTAATATAAGAGTTTGAAATCATACCAACCAAATTCTCTGATAATAATGTTTTGAAACTAGAGATCAACTCCAAAAAGAAAACAGGAAGAACCACAAATAAAGAGAGATTAAACAAC
The DNA here is from genome assembly GCA_030015415.1 of Cynopterus sphinx. Taxonomy (NCBI): domain Eukaryota; kingdom Metazoa; phylum Chordata; class Mammalia; order Chiroptera; family Pteropodidae; genus Cynopterus; species Cynopterus sphinx. Next base: position 20,690,189 of record CM057380.1, read on the forward strand.
ATACTACTGAAGAATAACCAGGTTACAGGAAAAAAAAGAGAGATCAAGAGATACATAGAAGTGAATGATAATAGCACAACATATTAGAACTTTGGGATATGGCAAAAGTAGTCATAAGAGGAAAGCTCATATCATTACAGGCCTATCTACAAAAGCAAAAATGTGTCCAAATAAACAACCTAACTCTTCATCTTAAAAAACTAGAAAAGAAAGAATAAATGAAGCCTAAAGTCAGCAGAAGGAAAGAAATAATCAAAATTAGGGCAGAAATAAATGAAATTGAAAACAACAACAACAACAAAGAAAAAAACAATAGAAAAAACAAATGAAACAAAGAGCTGGTTCTTTGAGAAAGTTAATAAATTTGACAACCCTCTGGCTAGACTCACTAAAGAAAAAGGGAAGGATACAAATAAACAAAGGGGGGAAAGAGGGGAAGTTATGACTGACATCACAGAAATACAAAGGATCATATAAGAATACTATGAAAAAGTATGTAACACCAAATTTAATAACCTAGAAGAAATGGACCAGTACTTAGACAATAACAATCTTCCTAGACTGAATCAAGAAGAACTGGAAAATCCAAAAAGACCAATCAGCAGTATGGAAATTGAAACAATCATCAAAAACCTACCAAAAAGTAAAAGTCCAGGATCAGATGGCTTCACTGTGAATTCTACCAAACATTCAAAGAAGATTTAATTCATATTCTCCTAAAACTCTTCCAAAAATTTGAAGAGGAGGCAATACTTTCCAACTTATTTTATGAGGCCAATATTACTCTGATATCAAAACCTGGTAAACATAACACACAAAAACGAAAACCACAGACCATTATCTCTCATGAACACAGATGCAAAAATCCTAAATAAAATACTAGCAAATCGAATACAGCAACATATTAAAAAGATTATACACATGATCAAGTGGGCTTCATCCCAGGGGCACAAGGATGGTTCAACATATGCAAATCAATTAATGTGATACACCACACAAACAAATAAAAATATAAGAATCATATGATCATATCAATAGATGCAGAAAAAGTCTTCAACAATATATAGCATCCATTTATCATTACAGCACTTAACAAATGGTATAGAAGAAAAGTACCTTAACATAATAAAGGCCATATATGACAAACTCTTAGCCAACATTATACTTAATGATGAAAAATGAAAAACCTTCCCTTGAAGATCAGGAACAAGGTAAGTCTGTCCACTATCACCACTGTTATTCAATATAACATTGGGGGTCCTACTGAGTGCAATCAGGCAAGAGAAAGATAAAAAAGGCATCCAAATAGAAAACAAAGAAGTCAAACTGTCACTATTTGCAGATGACATGATTCTCTATGTATAAAACCCTAAAGACTCCATAAGAACACTACTAGAAACAATAAGCAAAGACAGTAAAGTCTCTGGATACAAAATCAACATCCAAAAATCTGTAGCATTCCTATTGTCTAATAATGAAGTGTCAGAAAAAGAAGTGAAAAAAGTAATTCCTTCTGCAATTGCAAAAAAAAAAAAAAGAATAAAATGCCTAAGAATAAATTTAATGAAATATGTGAAAGACCTATATAATGAAAACTACAAGACTTTTTTAAAAGAAATTGAACAATCAACATAGTTAAAATGACCATATTACCTAAAGCATTATACAGACTTAATGTAATCCCCTTAAAAATTCCATTGTCACTTTTTAAAGAAATAGAACAAAAATTCATCATATTGTATGGAAGCACAAAAGACCCTGAATTGCCAAAGCCATCCTAAGAAAAAAGAGCGAGACTAAAGGCATCACTCTGTCCCACTTTAAATTATACTACAAAGCGACAGTAATCAAAATGGCAAGGTATTGGCAGAAAACAGACATATGGACCAGCTGAACAGAATTGAGAGTCTAGAAGTAAACCCATATTTATATGGGCAAATAATCTTCAACAAAAAAAGCCAAAAACATACAGTGGAGAAAGGAAAGCCTCTTCAATAAATGGTGCTGGGAAAGCTGGAAAGCCACCTGCAAAAGAATGAAACTAGACGGTTGTCCATCACTGCACACCAAAATTAACTCAAAATGGATTAAGGACCTAAGTATAAACCTGAAACAATAAAATTCATAGAAGAAAACATAGGAACTAAGTCAAGGACCTTGGACTTAAAGAGGATTTTATGAATTTGACCTCGAAGGCAAGGGAAGTAAAAGCAAAAATAAATGAATGGGACTACATCAAACTAAAAAGCTTCTGCTCAGCAAAAGAAATCGTCAACAAGGTAAAGAGACAACCATCTGAATGGGGAAATATATCTGCAAGCAATGCCTCTGATAAGGGTTTAATATCCAAAATATACAAAGAACTCATACAACTCAAGAACAACAACAAAAAAATGTCCAATTAAAAAGTGTGCAAAAGACCTGAATAGACACTTCTCCCTAGAAGACATACAAATGGCCAAAAAATATTCAAAAAGATGTTCAACATCGCTAGCTATTAGGAAAATGCAAATCAAAACCACAATGAGATATCATCTCACACCTGTTAGGATAGCTATAATCAACAGGACAAGTAATAACAAGTGTTGGTGAGGATGTGGAGAAAAAGGAACCCTCATACACTGCTGGTGGGACTGCAAATTGGTACAGCCACTATAGAAGACAGTATGGAGGTTCCTCAAAACCTAATAATTGATCTACCATATGGTTCAGCAATCCTTCTACTGGGTATTTACTCCAAAGACTTAAAAACCCATATTCAAAAAGATATTTGCACACCAATGTTCATAGCAGCACTATTCACAGTGGCCAGGACATGGAAGCAACCAAAGTGTCCTATGATGGATGATTGGGTAAAGAAGCTGTCGTACATGTATACAATGGAATATCACTCAGCCATAAGAAGAGATGAAATACTGCCATTTGTGGCAATGTGAATAGACCTTGAAATAATCATGCTAAGCGAAATAAGCCAGACAGAAAAAGCTGAAAATCATATGATATCACTTATATGCAGAATATAAATCTAAAAGCAACAAGTGAACTGGACAAACAAACAGAGACTTGTGGACATGGATGATGGACTAGTGGTTATCAGAGGTAGGGTGTAGAGGAAGAACAGGGAGGTAGACATGGTAAAGGGGATCAAATATAAAAGGGTGGGGTAAGAGTGAAGTGGGTAAAGGGAATAAAATACACACTAGCTGAAGGAAACCGGACTTTGAGAGGTAAGTACACAATAGAATATATGGATGTCAAATTATAATATACACTTGAAAATTATATAATTGTATTAACCGACATTACCCCAATAAAGTCAATTTTAAAAAAGTTAAAAAAATAATAGGGAATGTCTCTGAGTGGTAGTATTATGGGTGATTCTTATTTCCTCCCTCTCCCTTGCATTTTAAATATTTCTATAAGGTGAAAACATTACATTTTAAAAGTCATCCAAAATGTTATTTGGAAAATAAGGGAGAAAAGATGCAAGTGAGAGAAATGATGGGGACATTGACCAAGTAAGAGAAACAACTCCTTTGAATTTAAGATGTGTACATTTATTTAAGAAGCTACTCAGTTGGTACCTCAGGCAACTTAGACCCAAGACTCTGGTACAGGGTCTCCCTCCCCCAACCATAACAGGCCCGATCTCAGTTTTATGAGGTCGTTTTGACACACACACTGCTTAACACATAGCAGGAGAATTTGGTGGACCTTCTCCTGACAGCTTAACCTGGCTCTATGAGAACAAAACATGTACTCTAGAGATATTTTTGGTTTTGATTTTGTTTTTCTAAAGATGTTAAAGGATTAAGTGATATGGCCACACTTTCCCTGTTGGTCTCCTAGCCATACAAAACCCTCGTATTTGCAAACCCTGACCAAGGTTAAGGATACTGCCTATAGTGAGAAACAGAAGCCAGTAAATCATACAGTGATTAGACCTAAGTGTTCCACCTGGTAGGCACCTGGGGCTTAGATACTGAGATTTAGAAGCTAACCAGGGAGGAGGCAGAGAGATCCAGCTAATCCCAGGTGACTCACTGCTTCTATTTTATTTGACTGGTTGCAAATGTGAAAATCAAACTTATGCTGATTTAGCCAGAACTGGAGATTTAGTTGAGCCACACTGTGAAACGTGGGCATGTATGAGTAATCGGGCTTTCTTTCTGTGCATTGACATCATTGTTGCAGGCTGGCTTTGTCCAAAAGAAAGCCATGATGGTGAACGACACCCAGGCTCAAAGATACTCCGCTTTCTTCACAGGAGAAGGACAGGCTCTAACTGCAGTTCACATTTGACAAATCCTGCAGAAAACCTGATTGGCTTACTTTGGTAACATGCCTACTCCTGTGGATAGTGCCTGGGGAAGTGGGGAGGGGGTAGAAATTATGATTATTGATCCTCTACAGAGTTGGAAAAAAGTTCCTCAAAAGAAGAAAGTACCATTTCTGGAAGAGAAGGGGGACATCCAGAGCACTGGTAATGCTAGAGACTTCTTAAATGCTTTACTAAACATCACAGTTGAGATTACATTGTGCATGTTAAATTTTTAATAAGTGTAAACTTTAATTTTGTGTAGTGAAAATAAGGACATTATGCATTTGAGTTAGATTTACTGTTAAAGAAAATTAGAAAATGAAATGAAAGAGGGTGGGAAGGAAGAGAAATAGCGCTTATTTGTTATTGTGAGTGAGGCACAGAATCTAGATTACTTTTATGAAGTTTCCACTTAATACTACTAACTTGTGAGTTAATGTTCATATCCCTGATTTTACGAGTGGTGAATATGAGTTTCACAGAGGCTGACTGATTTGTCCAAATTCATACAGCAAATGACAAGGCCAGGGACCACACCAAAGTATGCTGAAGTCCAAAATCTACATAAATTTACTATCAAAGCTCGCTACATCCCTATAAAGTGTATTTTAAGACTGTCAAGATCAACTCATTTGTAGCTCATAATTCCCAAAACATATGTCTTTTCAGAAAAATGAACTCAAAACAATATATATTACTATTTTTATTCACATCTTTTGTTATTTTTAAAAGAACATTAAGTATTTTAAACAATTATATTAGTAAAACAACACTGAACACCTATGTTCAAGGTACTATATTAGAAGCAAAAATAAAAATTGCTAAAAAATAAAAATAAAAATGAGATAAAACAATATTCCTTGCCTGGCACTACACTTGTTCATTGCATTCATTCACTTATTCATTGACAAAACATCAGGCACCTTTTATGTGCAATGTACTATATCACAAGAAAGGACCTATTAGAAGATTAGCTTCTACTGGACCCACTAGAAGACAAAAATAAATTAAAACAGCTACAGACATTTAAAATATACACAAATAAATACAATGTGTGATGTGCCAAGAGATCTAAGGACAAAAAAAATTATAATTTAGGGGAATTATTTTTACTAACATGCCGAAGACATTCTAGAGAAAGTAGTGCTTAAGTTGCATTCAACTCTATGGTTGGGATTTTAACAATTAGAGAAGGAGGCAAGGACATATTTTGGCTAAGTGTACCTCATATACAAAATTACACAGCAAAAGAGTAAGAAACTCCACAATTACTCTATTGTAGCAATGCTAGCTCTAGCAAGATAGCAAAGGAGGGGTATGTGCTTTGAAACTGCTGACAGTTGGCTCTTTGACATGTCTTGTGCCAAGAAAAATCTTCCTTATTTATTCAAGTATTTATGTGATTCTCAAAGTTTATTCATTATCATTCTACTTTGAAAGAAGTCCTGTGCACTTCTTGAAAGTCGTGTGATCAGGAGAACTTTTGTCTTATTCCTGAAAATTTAGAATTCTACTCTTATGCCACTCCTATGGCTAAATCATTGCATGGAACAAATGACTAATTTTCTGCATTTCTATTCTCTCAGACTTGAAATCAGAGTTAGGATCAAGGCCTCCTCAAACCAGAAGGCAGGCAGATGGAATGTTTTGCAAACCAAACTTCTTGGAAATGGTGAAAGATATCTTCGTGCAGAGAAATGAGGGCACAGTGTCAAGGAAAAATCTGAATCCTGAGAGAGCCAGATAGACCTACAGACAACCGGGATCAAAGCTTGGCTACCAGCTAGCATTTGGCAACTCTAAACCTCAATTTCCTTCTCTTCAACATGGTTTTGATCACGTGCACCTCTCTGGGAAGAATGCTTGCTGTACCAGTGGCAAAAAGCATTGTATTTTCCACTGTGTTGAAATCGAATACCTTGACCGTTACCTCTGACTTTTCCTTGACACTAATTAAGTGTGCAGAGCTTTAAAAACATAAGGGCTTTGGGCTAAGAGACTAGAATTTCATTTGTTTGTTTGTTTGTTTGTTTGTTTACCACGTTGTCTTTCATGTTGTTCTGGGTAAGTCACTTACATGATTCCTTCTGAGTCATTTTTCTCACTAGATACTCTTGCAATGAAAAAGGCACAAGACATACAATTCTTTCAATAGCAGAGGATTTCTTCAAAAGTAAAAAAGTAAAAGCAAGAACACACTGAGAACAAAATTGAAGTTTTGAGAGGGAAGGTAATTTGGAGGAAAACAGTATCTTCACTTTGCTCAGAAAATATCATTGGCCCAGAGACTTTGGGAAAGCTATTTAATGCTTTTGAAACTTAGTTTGCTCAGAAGTGTAAAAATGTAGACAATTTCTGTCATTTAGGTATGTAGTAGGTAGGATGATGCACGCCCCCTCCAAAGATATCCAGATCCTAATTCCCAGACCCTGTGACTATGTTAGGGTGCGTGGCAAAGGGGAATTGAAAGTTGAAAATGAAATTAAGGTTGAAGATCAGCAGATCTTAAGGTGAAATTTTCCTGGGTTATCCAGGTGGGCCCAATGTCATCTTCTGGGGTCCTTAAAAGTGAAGAGGCAGAAGAGGCTAGAGAGATGCCATATAAAAACTCCACCAGCTGCAACTAATTGTGAAGATGCCAAGGAGTGCAGACGGCCTCTACAAGCCAGAGAAGGCAAGGAAATGGATTTTTCCCCAGAACCTCCATAAGGAACGCCACCCCACAGGCACGTTAATTTTGGTCCTAAGAGACCCTTGTCAGATTTCTGATTTCCAGAACTGTCAAAGAATAAATTTGTATAATACTTCAGAATTTAAATTTTTGAAAATTATGCTAAGCTTAGATATTATCTTCTAATGGAAAAATATTTGCTTCTATAAAATTTGGTCCAAAATATTTACTATTCTATGTTATTAAATAGTGAAGTATATGACTACAACATCAATTTGAGGTAATTAGATATGAGTTGTCATTATTCTAAACAAATATGAGTAGTCATAATTGATTCACTCGCACATAGACTAAAACACTGGCCTTTATAAAATAAACATAATCCATCTTCCAGAGGTTAGTTATTTGACACTTAACAAGCCTTCGCTATCACCCACTTTTCATCTCAGCATGCAAACTAATTAACTGAGAAGATCGTCCTTGTATAAGCACTAATACGTCAAGAAAATATTTATGACTTTATCCACTAAAGTAGCTAAAATATAAATTGTTTAGCCAAGGCTTTGAGAAACTAGAAACCCAGGATTATGGAAACACTAATCATAAAGCAGCCTTGAGATTTTAATGCACTTGGCACATTGCATTTTCCTGAAAGTTTATTTATAGGTATTATTTTTGCTTTAGACAAGTTAATGAATTGCTATGCTTCAGGAACTTCTGTATTCAGCCTCGGGAGTCTGTCATAAAAAGACTTACTACCCAGTGCTCAAACATTAAAAATAAAGAGATAGTCACATTGGCAAGTGCGTGTTGTCCTTGGGAGCAACATCAAGAATGTTCCTGATTTTTTTAACGTATAACACCTATAAGTTTTATAGCTGCATTGCTCAGGACTTTGTCAATACTTATTGGGTTCTGCAGAAAACGAAATGAATGAATAGAGCCCAGCCTGTGATGTGCTAGAGCCAACTCTTACCTGCTTATGAGAGCCGATTTTCCAATATTCGAGAATTTTGCAAGCTAGTTTGACGTCATGTCAGAGCCGTGGCTTGAAATCACCCAACATTACAAATCAAGGCTGGCTGGTTGATTGGTTGATGGGTTGGTTGGTTGGCTGGCTGCTTGATTTTTCCAAGAGAGCTAGCTGCTCAGCATCTACAAACACACCACTGGCCTTGAACAAAGGTAACTCGCAATCTAGTAAGCAAAACCAGGGTGGCCATCTAAAGTAATGAGGGGAGTTCTTTTATGTCTCAGATATAGTAGATTTATGTCTTTGTAACTTTTCCCACACATGGCTCTGGGTTGCTTGTTCTAACATGTTATAACTTTCCAAAAGATGAAAGTAAAGCACCTTGAGGAAGGAGCACCTCGTTCCAGTTCACACCATGGCAACGCGTTGTGAGCTTATGCTACTTTGAGGGGGTTCATTTAAGTCAGAGTAACTGTGATATAGAATTTAATCATGATAGAAATGATGAAGAACTTCAAATGCGTAGACTCCATCCATTTGCAAAGATTTGCACATGCTTTAGGAAAATGCATCACTGAGCTAGGTTTCCAAGACAGATTTTTCCAAGGAAAAATAACAGAATGAGAATTCCAAGAGACAAGAGAAAACTGAGTCAATATTGGTTGCTGAGAAAGTCCTTCAAGGAGCCAGTTGAGTTGTCTGAAACTAACCAGAAGGAAATCCACTTCTCAAAGTAGTTTGGGGCCAAACAGTGGAAATCTAGAATTTCAAAGTAAAAAGTGTAAAATTTTCAAGTGCACTGGAAATTTTAAAGCCTGACTGTGTGCCCCACAGGGGGTTGTGCTAACCCGAAACTAGAGACATAGTAAACAGCATGAGAATTCATACCTATTTCCTTTACCATTGTACCTTCAGGGCTTGGGACGCAGCACATTGCAGCACTCAAATTTTATTCTGTGTGGAGACCATGAGCTGAGTTTATGCCATTGTCTGTAATCCTACCACAAAACACGCCTATTAAAATATCTTTGATACATCCCAACTAAGCTAATTGCAAACCATTTCTTGAGTCCTTTTATAAAGTGACTTTCATATCCTTCCTCTAGGAAGATATTTTGCCAAACTAAAATTAACAGGTCGAAGTTCAGAGGCTAATGAAAAACAGACATAATAGAAATTGTGACAAAAGGCTAGAATAGGGGAGACTTGCTTGGTAGTGTGGCTCTTCCTCTGTCATGGTGACTTGAATCAGAAATAGCAAATGGTACTCGAAGTGAAGCCAAGGCAACATAAGAGAAACAGTGGAACTGAAGGAAATGGGCTACCTTAGTGAAGAGGCCCATTTAATCTCGGCCTCAGGACTGCTGTTCTCTAAACAGAAAGCACACTACGCTGGAGCTCTTCCCTCTCCTGAGAATCCCTACAAAAGACAAAGGCCAAGTGTGGTGGGGCAGCAAGGCTTGGAGCTCTATCAGATAAGGCTTCAAGATAAAATGGATCAAGATAAGTAGATAAAACAGATCAAGAACATTGAAGGTGAGGTCTGTACTTATAAATCGGGGAGATCTGGTAGAGAAAGTATCACAGTAAATGTCACCAGAGTCTTGCTCTATCTTACCTCTTGTCATCGTGCAAGAACAAATTCCCAATTCTCTCAACCTTTTCCCAAATATTGCTGAGGGTCCTATGGGGGCCACACATACATTCCATGTAAAACCAAACGCAGTACTTTTGACCACTCCAGATTCCCCTCATCTCTGGCTCCAGTTATCAGAAGACTCCTCCTATTAATGCCAGTTCCTAAGGCGGCAGCTATGCTCCAACGCCTACAAAGGGGGCTCCTGCTACTAGTCTTCATCAAAGGAGCAGCCAGCCACAGCTACCTGTCTGCAGTGACACAACTCAGAGTGCTGACACCAGGCACCGACGGCATTGCCATCCAACCTGAGGGCTCTGTCCTTTGTTACTGCCAAAGATTCCAGCATAGGCTTTTTCCATTGTGTCATTTACCATGTTATTACATAACAACATCTCACAAAAATTTTTATTTTTTTTTCAGGGGGCCAGAACATACATATCTAATATATGCTATATGTAAAGAATACATGATGCTCTATAGTATAGAATATACAAAATATATGTATATATACATATATATGTATATCCCAGCAAATCAATGACTATATATGTATATATAACTTATTTGCCTTGTTATTGCAGACCCCTTGACCTAGGACTCAAATTTGAACTCATAGCAACATTCTGCATGACAGAAAATTCACTGAGCTCAGAATCTCCCTTTCCCCAAACCAGACTTTGAATCACAATTCTCAGTTCCCTTAAGATACATCATTTTCTGTGAGGCTCTGAACAAACTCCTATTGAGCATGCTCCACCCCTAGACAAGGCTGGCACTCAGCAGGTAGGTGCTTATATAGATGTGCTATGTGTTTACAGTTGCCACCCATTCTGATTGGTCAGTAGGAAATATTTTGGTTCGTCGCCTGCCTCCAGGGCTTCCTAAATCCTAGGATAAATACAGTGGAGGCCCACAGAATGGTACTTTAATAACATAACCCAGGAAAGTGCATTATTCATGCCATTAGTTCCTTAACAGTGGGAAAATAGAAGATTTCTATGTGATAATAAGTGTATTGATTATTACTTCAGGGCTGTCAATGCAACTCATTTGCAAGGATATTTACTATAGAATAGTTCAAACTATGACAAACTGATCCCTTCTGATGCTGAAGTATGTTCGAAGGTCCCAATGTGGTTAGTCAAGTAAAACTTTCTGTGTCCCAGTATGCATTCTCCTCTTCCGTTTCATAATAGGGCCCTGAGTTTTGTCTGAGTACATGACAACTGAGTAAGAGACTACACTTTCTAGCCATAGGTAGATACGTGATTATATCTCAACAAATAGAATGTGGCTGGGAGCATTGTGCACAACTTTTGGGTCATATCAGGAAGGAGATTGCTTGCACTTTAGACTGGAACATACGAATGTGGTGCTGACTGAGCTAGTTTCAACTTGAGATGGAAAAGTAACAAGATGGTTAGAACTGCGGTCCCTGGGCAAGCTCACTCTGGGCCTGTTCTGGACTATTAAAATAAAAAAGAAATAAGGTTCTGTGTTGTTTGAGTCTGTGTGTTTTATTGGGAAGAGAGGGGGGTCTCTGTTACAGCAGCTTAGTCTCTGTGCTAACAGATACAAGGAGTCATTAGAAAGTCATCAGCCTCTGGAAGGAAGAAACAAAGGCTTAAGTACTTGTATACGAATGACGAGAGAACCTGTGTGGTACAACCTCAGGGACTGTGTCAGCGACATGAGAATAATACCTATTGAGAAGAAAAACTGAAAAAACCGGGGCCTTAAATTTTAGACATTATACATTACAAATTGTATGACAGTCTGAAAGTCAACCCTCTTCAGGAATTCATATGACAAAAGAGAATTGTACAAAAATAAAAACTTCAATGTCTTTGTAGCCACTTTCTCATTAGTTACCAGGCTATCATAGTAAAATTAAGAGCTAAATAAAATTTAAAAGGCAATTGGAAGTGCCCAGGTAATCAATGCTCGCTACCACAACAAACACTCTCCAAACTGAAGAGTACAATCCAAATTTTGTTCTTCTTCCTTTCACATCCAATGTAGCTGAGAAGTTTTCCCAGGTGGCTCTTCCCTAACTCATTACTGTTACCTGACTCCTTTAAACATTTTTACCCATCACCTTGGAATTTTTAGCTTTCCACCACATGGAGTAGGTGGGGAGAGGTAGATATATAGAGAACACCTGGGGAAGTAATACAGAAAACACTGTCGCCCAGGCCTAGAAGCAAGAACCAAAAATTTTATTCACATTTCATTGACTAGAATTAGTCATATGCAAGATTAGGAATTGTAGGGATCTCATGAATATTCATAAGTATTTAAAGTCTCTTCCGCAGCAGCCATTTTGACTGTTCTGAAAAGCAATATCCCAAAACAGATTGGTTATAATCTGTTGTTCCTTAAATTCCTGATTCCCTCCGGTTCAGTGAAATATGCTCTGAAGTGCAGTCTGTAACATGCCAGATAGAAAGAATTCAGAATAGTCCCTATTCTACAACATGAGCCCAATTTTATAAAAGTTGAGAGATTAAAATTCATTTGAAATTCTTGGTAAAATGCTGAAATTATCTCCTTAGTTCCAAACCAGAATTTAGTTGGGTTTTTCAAGATATATCCATACACTGTGGGGTGTCATGATGAACCACCTTAAGAATCATCTGGACCAAGAGGTAGAAGACTTATGTTCTCAGTCAAGCTGTGCCCCTAACTGGCTGTGTGGATTTGAGAGAATTACCCAATCTGGGCCCTGTTAACTCATCTGTGAGAAAATAAGCAGGCAAAACACTAAAAGCTGGAGAGGAGGGAGTTGAACTAAAAGATTTCTGAGCATCTAGTGTTACATGGATCTCTAATTTTAAATTTTATGTCTTTGATGATGTTGGCACTCTTAAAACCAAGAAATTTTAAGAGCTTTCTAGACTGAATATTCTGATTTGAGAACCTCTACTCTACTTCCTATCAAATATGTTAAAATGTACTCAGATTCTAGTGAGATATAATTTATGTGTATTTCTACAACTTTTTAAAATCTAAGATATTTTATAAACCTTAACACTATACCTCTAGAGCCCATTGAAACATCAATCCTCCAAAGAACCAATCTCCACATTCTTCCAGAATGGATTTCAGTACAGCTCAGTGGTTTCCACCATGCAGAGCTCCTACAATGTGGAATACATGTCTAAACACTCTATTGAAACAAAGTGACCATGCAAGTCCCAGAACTCACTTGGGAAGTCAGAGTCCCTGGGATAAGAAGTGGCAGAAAGGGTACCCTAACCTGATGAAGAGAACCAGAGCTACTTAAGCAGTGTAAGTAAGCCAGCCTTAATAGCTCCATGTGCTCTCAGAACATGATTGGGGGAGTAAATGTGAGGTATTTAAAAGGGTCCAGAGATTTTAAAGGGAATTTAATTTTATGCAGAAACATTTATAATAGTTGAGGTATGAGAAAATGGAAAGTAGACACCTGAAAAATTACATGAGTTACTACATTAATTGGTCTCTGATCCAAAGAAATTCAGTGGGTCGAACCCTTCCTACAAAAGTTTGGGCAGCTTGCTCAATCAATATTTCACACTGACTTCCATGAACTCCCCAGAGAGAACTATTGCTAAAGTATATATCTTTCCTATTACTCAGAAGGATCAATTCAGCTAGAGATACTACTGAGAGGTTCGTTAAAAAAACAATAATAATACTTCTTCAAAAGGCATGACCTGTACACCAGACTCAGGCCAGCCAGGCACACAGTTTTACTGATCACACCACTCACTTCTCAGGATTTCAGCTCTTCCTACATAAGTCATCTAGGGTTCAGTGCATATAATCTGAGCTGATGAAGCCTTTGTCAACCCACAACATTTTGAAAAGGCTTACCAACATGCTATGCAACAATCTAAATAAAACATCTGTGGCAACACAGACTTTCAAAATGTCTATCACCTCAGGTTGACCTGGTGACTAATAAGCTTCTTTACCACTTGGATTTTCAGAAGAAAGATAGAGACAGCTACTTTATTGACACTAAGAAAAACTGAATATTTATGCAATTGATGCCTGCAAAACACCAGGTTTAATAAGAAATGTAAAACTAACATACTAATCCCTTTGCCTGAATGATTGTGGCTTATGTAGCATGAAGAGCAAATTTCGAATTACTTGGCCTTTCCAGCCTTGATCATTATGAGATAACTTTTTTAAAAATCCAAGATTACAAATTAAGTTGTCACATAAGACCAGTAGTAAAAATTAGGAAAAATTTTTTATTTTATTTTATATTTAATTTAATTTCATTTTTTGTTAACAAATACTACTTTTTTATTTAAAAATTTAAAAGTTAGACATTTATACAATCCATGAAGCAATCTTCCTGATTATTTTAAAACCATGGTTCATACTGAAATCAATTGGCTTTGGCAAACATTTAACTAATTACAAAGCTATTTCGTAATTTGGAATTAGGCCAAGTCATTAAGATAGCCTGTGCAAAACAGCCCAAACTGATAAAGGGAGAACTCAAAATCTAGGATGAACCAAAAATGAGCAGAGCAGCTGCCCAACACCTGCTAGTTAATGAAAATTGAAGTCAAATGGTAAGAATATCTAGAGGAAAGTTTGAAATTAGTAAAAATCATGTCACAATGACAAGGAATATTGCAAGGAAAAGGAAAGAATTTAAGTTTTCCTAGCTAATAAATTCTATTTTAAATAATCCAAGCTTAAATCATAGAATATTCGGCAGAAACCAATAACTTGATTTTGATAGAAGTGGAGAAAAGAAAGCATAAAATTCATGTTCTGTTTATAAGCACCTGTAGAGAAATGGACAATTAGAAAATTAAAATGGTCTTATTGCTGTTTCTTATGAACAACTTCAAAAGGAAAGTGAATAGGTCTGGAAGTAAAAAAACTGGTCATGAAGGAGGCTGTGACCTGGGCAATTTACTTAACCTCTATGTGCTTCAATTTCTCTTCTAAATCGAGGACTCGGACTAGATGCTGTCTCAAGTCTGTTCTGGCTCCAACACAGTATTTCACCAAAACACTTGTAAGGTCTTAACATGGCTAAATAAGGGGACTAGTACGTTACTGTGAACAATAGGAACAAGAGCCTAAGGTGAGCCTGTGCTTTTTTATTTATCACTGAATTAAGCTCATAGTGCCTAGATTCAAAATTCTCTTCTAATTTCCTGAATAGGACTTCTTTTCTTGTGTCCGATAGACAGTAGGGCTGCCTTCATGATCCTGTTCGAAGCTGCCTGGAAATTTTCAGCATGCTTTGTTTTGACGTAGATTCTTGACAATACAACCAGAACAAAAGCTATTTACCCTTACCTTATCACAACAATTACTATTTAAGGCGGAGAGTTTACCTTTTATTTCTTGCATTAGGACCACTTCTAAGGCATGTGCGAAGAGAGTTCTTGGAGCTTTACCCTTTTCACTCATAGCTTTAACAGTATCCTTTTCTTAATGCCCTCCTCCTGGCCTTATCTCGCCCTCATGTATAAGACTATGCCTATGCAGACACCTCCTGTGCACAGAAGCAGAAGCACAGTCTTCCTATGGGAAGAAAAGGCAAGCTTGTTAAAGTCAGATACCCAGCATCAATCACGATGCTTGATACAGAGTAGGAACTTAATAAACACCAGGTGAATGGCTCACAAGCATTTTAAGAGTAACAAACTTGATCTTACACATTCCCTCAAGAACCTCCTGCTTTATCCAATACGCAGCCCCTCCTGCCAAGAGTCATTGGATGCTAATGTGTTACATGACAATCATCGGGTCAGACAAAAGCATTCTAAAAGAGACTAAATGCCTTAACTCAAATGCCTAACCCAAGAGTCAGAATGGGAGACAGAAGAACCATTCGAAATCCTTCAGTTTTTACAATACACATGCAGCTCATCTTTCAATCAGTTATCTAAAAATTTATAATATGATGTTTTAAAATCTTCACTTACTTAAAGTCGTCATTATGGGCAATTTTAAGACTTAAAGGATAAATGGAAAGAGAATGAAAAAGGGAGTGGGAGAGAAAGGAAATTCTGTTTTTGAGCTCTGCTGAATTACAGGCACAGTTCTGGGTACTTTACATACAATGTCTTATTTAAGCCTCAAGTTGTTAGATCTTCCATTTAAAGAAAAGGAAAAAAAGCTTACCAGAGGCTGATTTGCTTATACAGGTGCACTTAGCTGAAAAAAAAAAGGCAGAGCTGCTACTGAAGTCCAGATTTTTTCCCCTTAATTTTACCTCTTTCAGAAAAACCCTTTCATTTGTGTTTGGCTCACATGTTACATACAGCCCAAGGAATCACAATAAATCTCTTTCCTTGGCCTGTGGAGTGTTTGTTTCTCCCTGGCAGGGCTTGAGCTTTGTTCCTTCAGGGCCCACCTCAGCACTTCAGAGAAATTTCTTCTTCACCTTGCCTTATACCAACCCCTGACAATGATTTGTCATTGTTATGGGTTAAATTGTGTCCTCCCCAAAGATCTTGAAGCCCTAATCCACAGTACCTCTTCGGAAATAAGGTCTTTGCAGGTGATCAAGTTAAGATGAGTTCATTAGGGTGGGCCCAAATCCAGTATGACTGGTGTTCGTAAAATAGGGGAAATGTGGACCCAAACAGACACACCACACAGGGAGAATGCCATGCAAAGATGAAGGCAGAGATAAGGGTGAAGAACAAGCCGAAGAACACCAATATTTGCCAGTAAACCACCAGGCATGGAACAAATTCTCCTGCAGAGCCCTCAGAAGGAACTGACTTGCCAACATCCTGATTTTAAACTTCTATCCCCCAGAACTATAGACAATAAATTTCTGTTGTTTAAGCCCTTCTGCTTGTGGTACTTTGCTATAGCAGCCCTGGGAAACTAAGACAGCCATCATGCAGTAAATACTAATAATACACAGGGCAACAAGAGAACAGCTGCAAATTATATAACACACAATTATTCAGAAAGAGCAAATAAGAATTCAGAAGGCAAAAGTAATCCAATATTTGTTCAATATTCTACTCTGATCACTGCAGAATTGAGAAAATGAGGCCATCAGATGTAACCAAGTATTTTAATTACATTAATTGCTCATAAAAATAAAAGCATTTAGTCTTGTAAGTAATTTTAATGCCTCCTTGAACTGTATTTTCCAAGATTCATGCATGTGAAATTGACAAACATGTTTTTAATTCACAGAGGAAATTGATATTGCCCAGAAACAGGAAGATATTTAACTATTGAAACTCAGCCATAAATTTCAGCTCAGTGCCAGGCAGATTATGATTTTGAAGACCCAGGGAATGCGCAGTGACAGGCAAGAACACGCTTCATAGATGCTTTTTTTCCAGGTCCCTTAGAAGTAGCCTCTAACAGCCCAACTCAGGCCATGCTTTCATGTGCGTTTCTAGTTTGCTTAAAGCACAAAGGGAATAGAATTCCCATAATGTGGAAAATAAGATAGTGGACCCAGTTCAATTTGTTAGCAAATATTGAAATTCATTTGTGACTTAGTTGGAGAATCGACCAAATAGAGTTAAGATAACTTGTGTATCAAGTGAAGTTAGTTGGCACCCAGAAAAGAGACTGTGATAATCGGTTACATACATCAGCACATTCTGTATTTTCCCGTCTTATTTTTCATCAACCTCCAACCACCACATTTCTTCTAGCTCCAATTCATCAATATGCATTACTCAAGAAAATATTTTAAAATTTACTGAGCACCTTAATTTTTTTCATTCATTAAATGAATATGTGTTTTGCTTATCTAGTGCGCCGGGCACGGACCCAAGACGCAGTAAAAAACTGAACAGGTACAATTTCTGCCCTCATAAAAGCCATCTTGAGCTCACTTGTAAACTTGTGTTGGATGCAAAGGGAGTGCTTAGAAATATAATATGACCACAGAAAGTTTACGGTGTATTGAGATGGCCAGACCTATATGAGATCTTTCAGATAACAAACAATACAATAGACAACACAGGAGTAAGAGTCCAAGAAGTAATATTAACAATTACTGCTGAGTTATGTGAGGGGAAAAAAAGCATTGTTTGTCATAGACATCTACTTTTCTTTTTTTTTTTTTTCTTTTTGCCTAAAATCCATCTTCTTCTATGCATTGTCCAAGTCCTCATTCCATATCCATGATTGCAGCAGAGACAGCGTGTTTTGATTTAATCCTGCCTGCGGGGACTATCCCCATCACTTAGATTATTTATAATACAAAGAGGTTTATGACAACTGCTCTAACAGAGGTTAAACTCAGAGAGCAGCTAAGGTTTGGCCATTCCCTGAGGTTGAGAGAAATTTGACTTAAATCCCTGTTTTTGTCCTATAACTCATAAATACCTTCTGCCTCCACATTCTGCTCTACCAACTTATTTTTTTATTCTGCCTTGTGTGTGCCTTCACTTCCACCATTTCCAAACGAGATGTGCCTCCCAAATATAAATAATAAAAGCCTCACTGTCATGAGGCTTTTAGGTACGTAGCATATTTCACTGGAAGCTTTAGAAATACAGACACGGATGTATATCGTAATGACACAAACACTCTAAATGGAATTCTGATGTCCCTATCCTAACTTGTTAGGTTACTCTGCCACTTTACTGAGCTATTTCTCCTTGTGTTCCCTTGTCTCATGGTACTCACGAACTCCTATTCATTGCTTACACACAGCGATTGGGCCACTTCTTTAATTGCCAGATCTTTTGGTTCCCTATTACTCTTTTGGGGGATTATCTAGTCTTATCCTGAACAGAGGCAATTTCTTAAGAATTATTACTTGTTAATTAAAATTTTTTTTTAAATCTCCACTACAAACTATTAGCTGAGAACTCGGGAAAAACATAAAGACAGGCGCCAGAGAAGACTTAAGTGAGAAAGTGACAGTTAGTTGGGTTGCAAAAAATTAGCAAATTTCCTCAGGCCAAAAATGAGATGAAGTGCATTCTGAGGGGAGGAGATCATGTAAGAAAGTAAAGAGAAATGTAAAAACACAATAGATTTCAGGAGCCTTAAGTGGCATGCCAGGAAACTCACAAACAGAATGCCAGGTCAGACTGAAAAGATGCCTTCTGGTGAGGGAGGGAGAGGATCTTGAAAGCCCGACTATGGAAGTAAGTAAGGCCTTATTATTGGTCCCCTCAAATTTTTGCTTTTCACGTAACTAATCCGTGTTTGGGGTTATCAGCTCTAGAAATTGGTTTGTATCAATTCAACAGCACATACTAGGTACTTAGTATATGATGGGCACAGTGCTAAGAATTGGTGATGTAAGATGAAGAAATGCTCACAATATTAATACACTGGGAAGAATCCAGTGCAGAGCTTCCTATGCAGCGTGCCAAGACAGACACACCATCTGTACCTGCAGATGCATTAAGAGATTGATCTCTTCAGTCTTGGGGGCAGCTAGGAAGAAACTGAGGTGGCGAGAATTTCCATCCATTTGTCTCTTAGCCATAGTAAACTTCTTTGATACCAAAATACATACAAATATTTTGTAATGGGTACCATCCCATGGAAATGGTTAGGATGCACTAGCAGAGGATTAGGACACTGTTGCAGAAGTCCAGGTGAGCTGAATGAGAGCGTGGCTGTGGTGATGATATAAAGAAAACGTGAACATTAATGAGTAAGAATGAACATATGTTGGTCTTATATCTCATCAGCCTCCAACCACCACATTTCTTCCAACTTCAGTTCATCAGAAAGCATTACTTAAGGAGCTATTTTAAAAGGTATTGAGCAACTATTAATTTTTCCATGAATGCAACAAATATTTATTATTTTGCTTCTAGAGTGAGCCAGGCACTGTCCTAAGGCAGAGTGGTAAACAGAACTGGTACAATTTCTGCCTTCATAAAACCTACCCTTGAAATCAGTTATAACTTGTGTTTGGTGCAAAGGAAGTTTTTATCGTGTTTTGTGGGAAGTGATGATTGAGGAGAGGACAATAGATTCAGCACAAGGAGAGGAACTTCTGCAAGCCATGCATCCGAGGAGAATAGGTACAGGTTTAGAGAATTGAAAATAGTCGAACCTTGTCCTTGGACGAGAGATTTTATAGCTAAAACTACTGAGAAGTTCTGACTTTCAGTGATTTGTTTTCTGCTGTCTCTAAACTTTTCCTTTATTGAACACCCCAAAATATGAGACTTGACAGAGTATCAGCAGTGAGAAAATCAGAAGTGGGATATTTATAAGTGCTTAACTGAAGCTTTTCTTAGCTTTACAGAATTAATCTTATTTTCTTATATCTGTGCAATATTTTTTATTTGTAAGAGTTTTTTGTTTTGTTTTGTTTTAGTGTTCTGTTTGTAACAATATGTTTCTCATGCTTCAAGGATGCAAAATCTTTTATCTGTCTAAGGAAATCAAAGGTAGTTTTCTCTTTGATGTTTTTGTGTTTCTTCAAACTTTGGTTTTTTCAAGTTGTCTATTTTTTGTGTGTTTGTTCGTCTTTGTCTTTTACATTAAGGTTCCTTGGGTATCTGATTATCCGCTCATCTTTTAAGAAAAAGGCAATAAGAAAGCATATTTGAAGCTCTGAGTGGCAGATGGGTTTTGTTGACTTCTAACCCAGGGATTGAAAACTAGCAATCCATAGGCTGAGTCTGAAACAAATATGTCTGTATTTTGTTGTGTTTTTTTTCTAATAGATTTTTGTGCCTTTGACCATGGCTGTAACCTTTAACTACCCGCAAATCCCATAACTCCTTTTTAATTAAACCATATTTAAGCTTGAAATTTCTACCTAATACTTTTCTACTAGTCAAAACCTTGCCTATCCTTTAACACAAACCCAGATGCCTCTTGTTCTGTAATATCTTCTCTAATACCCTCAGGGTAACTCAAACTTTACCTGCTTCACGTTCCACCAAGTTTCATCTCTTCATCAGAGTCCCTGCCGCAGTCTTCCTTCATGTGACAAGTATAAGAGATACTGCATGCGACTGTATGGCCTGTGGAGGCAGGGACTTTGTTTCAGGCATGTTAGTCCCCCATATAGTAGCTTTGGTAAAAACTCAAGGAAAGGTTTTTAAAAACCTTTGTGCTCAGTGTGGCAGGGGTTGAAGGAAGGAAAGGAGAAAAGGGGAGCATAAAGCAAATTTGATATTTATCCCTGAGTATTTGATTGTTAAAATCATGACCTATATAATCCTTCCCAGCCCCCAAAGTAAACAACACACCATGCCAAGTTGCAATGTGGCTTCAATATACTTTCAAATGATTTCACGGGATATGATCTGTTTCACATGATAGAACATTTCTCAAGCTGTAACAACAAAAAGAAGGAAAAACAAAAACCCCAACATATCCAAATGAAAGAAGGAATAGTTCTGCATTTGAAAAGGTAATTCATCCTCAGTTGAGATCATGTGCCCTTTGAGCATTCAAATCAGATAAAGCGTAAATCTTGGCACATCGGAGAAAGTGCCCAGGCACAATAAATCATGCTTCATGGCAAATATTTTGAAAGGAGTTTTCAGATATCTGAGGTCTTAGCATTTCTGCTGCTTTCATTTCACCATGGACTCAGTTGTACAGTATTCATGATGTTCCTGAGTGGCATAGATTTCTTTTCTACGATTTTTATTGAAATATATTTGACATACTACATTGAGTAAGTTTAAGGTGTACACATATTGATTTGTGTACATTTACGTTTCAGTATGATTGCTATTTTGGCGTTAGCTAATGTCAGCTAATTATTATTTCCTCTAGTGTTGGGAACAATTAAGATCTAGTCTCTTGGCAAGTTTGACGCTTATGATACATTTTTGTTGTCTATAATTACTGTACTGTGTATTAGATCTCCAGGACTTACTTGTCTCCTAGTTGCAAGTACATACTCTTAGACAACATCTCTTCCACTCCCCCAGCCCACCCTCACCCCCAGTAACCACCATTTTACTCTCTGCTTTTACAAGTTTATTTTCTTAGATTCCACATATCAACAATATCACACAGTATTTGTCTTTATCTGTCTGATTTATCTCGCTTAACATCATGCCCTCCAGGCCCATTCATGTTGTTGCAAATGGCAGAATTTCTAAGCAATATGGATTTTTGCCATGCATCATATCCATTTCCACTTAGAGCTCCCAGAACACAATCTGCATTCTCATCCGTGTAGCATCCCATCCATAGCTGAACTAGGCTTTTCCTTTTTGATTCAGCCACTCATGCTGGCCCAGTTAAAAAGCATTAGCTAATTCCTTTTTTCTATTAATCTTTCTCTCCCAGAACAGTTGAATATTGCAGTTTTTAAAATTTTGAGAGAGCCCTGAGAGTAACAAGTATAGACTCATACATGTGAACAATAAAGTATGTTTGGATTCACACAAATTTATGACTCTACAAAGACCCTGAAGAACCAGATGTGTTTTCAGATCTCTATCTCCAAGTACTCTTAAATTGGACATGGTTGTTAACTGACAGACTGTGGTGTGGGCAGCCTCAGTTACCATCAAGCTAATGCTTCATACAAACAGTGGCATCAGAAACTATCTAGGCCATCTATAAGTGCCAGTCCCCACCTGTGTAATGAGCAAAATAATTGCATGTATTTCAGAAGACATTTGTGAAAGTCAAATGAAAAACAATGTGGTTAGCACACATCTCACAAATATTAGCTGCTGTATTCTTTATTAACAAGACCACCAAGGCTGCAACACAATGTCATACAAATATACCACAAGAACAGTTGTCCGTGGTTTTAGAAACCACGTCCAAAGCCAGAATAAACTGGTTGAATAAAACCAGAAATAGAATTTAATTTTTAAACAAATGAATCAATACAACACTTGGAAACAAGGATTATAAAGGAATTAGAAGCATATGGTTCTCAGTTTTTTTATATTCATAAAGAAAACTTTAGAAAGAACATAGTAAACTGCTAAGTCAAAACCAGTTTTTAAGAATATTTTGCCTTTATTAGAAACCTAAATGTGGTGGGCCCTAAAATTTAACTCTTTCCTTCTTCCAAAAGGCATATCATGGACCAAATGCAGACAGTGTGCTCCTCACACTACAGAGGGCCTGGATGGTGATGCTGAAGGCCACTGGGAACCTAAACTAAACAAAAGAATAAAATGTCGTCACAGAAAGTATTAGCTTAACTTTTATTTGCCTTTCTGGGTCAAAAAAAAGTAATATTTTTAAGAAGAGAACACTTTATAAAATGTACTTTGGTTTTTTTCATGTGTTTATTTTGTTAGATTTAAGTGGGTAGTAAGTCGATGTGTACAAAGTAGTTAATATTGTTTTTCCAAAGTATTTGGATAAACTAGTTAACTTAAAATTAATCTAAATTAGCTTTTCTCTAACCATCATCCACAGAACATTGTTCATGGAATGCTAATAAATGTTAGGAGAAAAGTATACTAGCGCAAATAAGTTTACATTACGTATACATTTATCTGCATGCCAAATGCATTTTAGCACATCGAAAACTGTAAAATGTCCTGTGCTGAAGAAATCTACTTTTTTCTTTAATCCATATTTTTCCAAAATTATTTGAGCCTGGAGTCCATTTTGCCCAGCTCCTCTTTTAGCATCCTAAAGAACACAGTCTGCAGAATTCCAATTTGAGGATATATCGATTATAATTGTGCGGGGCTTATCTTGCAATTCGTCAAAAGGCTGTCAAGCTGAAGATTGTCAGGGTTCTGCCTGTTCATAATAAAAATAATAACAACAATAATGTGTACCACTTATAGAACACTTACTAAATTTTAGTGAAAGTGCTTCTTCCCCATTCCTTACTTTTCTTTACTTGGGTAGTGTTCTCCTCAGTACTCCTGGCCTCCTTTCCACCCTTTACTGTTCTCCCTGGAGGCGGTGTGCTATCATTGGCCAACAGCCATCGATCAACGTTTCTCGGTGAAGTGGAGTTAGTTAGATCAAAAGTGGAAGTGAACAAAGACACTAGGCCTCTTCTCTCTTTCTTCTTCATCTGGACCAAGGTCAGTTGGAATCTTGAGTTAAGTATCTGTTCCTCCAAAGGAAGTCCTTTCGGGTAGATTGTTTCAAGGCCAAGGAAAAAAGGTAGAGAGTTAGAAAGTCCATTTCATTAGTCAAATTAAGTTGTGTCTTGAAACCCAGTCCTTATTATTGATAATGGTAATATTTTTGTTCTCCATGGAACAACTTAGTTGTGTTTCAACTGGTTCAAATCTAGGGCAGTGAAGAGGGGTGTTATTCGGGGCCCTCCTCGAAACCTCAACAAATATCATTAATTCTGCATAATATTTTACATGCATTATCTCATTTAGTTCTCTCAACAACTTTTTAATGTAGATATTAATAAATCCCCTTTTTACAGATGAGGAAATCGAAACTGGGTAAGTAACTTACCAGAGGTGATGCACTAAGTGACTAACCCCATCATTAATGAATGTAACATCGTGCACAGTATTTACTTGCACTGTTACTCTAATCGGTGCATTGTACGGTGCTTATTTTTGGATTTCTCTATTATTTCTCTCTTGATTTCTCCTCTATTGTTTATATTGATCAATAAGGCCTACCTCAGTTATATGGAATGAATGTAAAAAGCAACAACATGACCTCGGTAAATGAGTGAGATACTCAGGGAAGGTCTCAAATCAGAATGGTCTAAATCAGAAATTTCAAACTGACAGCCAGCTCATTGACATGTCTTTTTTGTCTCTCAAAGTGTTTAAGATTTGTATGTTATTATCATAAATATATAGATTTCTGGCAGCTCTTGGGAAATATGAATGTCTGAGCAGCGGTGAGCCAGAGATGAAGAGTTGCTGTCTCATTTGGATGGAGCACAGTTCACCTTGGTCTTTACCATGTCACTTCATTTAAGTACTCTGCCTACATGTGCTCCTGTAAACTTTTCAATTTGCAGCCCTGATGCCAGATATAATGCCTCCCACCTCCATTCCATTTCTTCTATGCACCATCACAGCCTCTGCAAGAATCCTCCAGCTGGATGTCAATGACTTTGATCAGGCCACTAAATAAGCATTAGGTAGCAAAGTGAAACAGCCGAGCTCTAAATGCCAGCTCTACAACAGAGATGCTATTCAGTGTGGGCACTCATTTCAATCTCTCAAGCAAAAATGTTCAAGTTACACCCTGTTGAGACTTCAGGGAGTGAGGAGAACAATAGGATTGTGAGGGTCTGAGTCCAACACATACACTCAGCAAAGTCTACATCTGCTTTAGGGATGAGACATCTGTGTAAATGTTATTAAATTATGTCTCCTGTGGCTCTAAAACTGTTGTAAAACCATTAACCCCTAGACTGCCCTAGTCTCATCTCCAACACTGACATTTTTTTTATATTAGTGTCTTTCATGTAGCATTGCTCAATGCTACAATAAAAGTTTATTCAATGAGTAAATGAATAAACTACGTGGGTTCTAGAATGGTGATTGTTCTTCCCTTAAGAAATGCATATTTGAATGAATGAAGACTACTGCACCAACGTTTCTTTCCATCTTTTTTTTCCTCCATTTCTAAGCCTCATCCCTTCTCCATCACCAGAATGAGCAGTGCTATTCCCCATTAAGGTCAGGTATCACCTCTCCAGGGGAATCTACAGTCAAAGGATTCTCTAATTATAGTAGAATTTGTTCCCTCTTGTAGGTAATATCAAGGCTCAGAAGGCAAGGAGTGAATATTTGGGGGAAGGCACTTTCTCATCTGAAATGAGGGCTTCAAGATTTTTTAAAAATGGCAGATTGAACACTTCAATAAACCATAGCTTGTATTTAAACATGAACAACTATATAATCACATAACATGAGATTGAGCTGGAAGGCATTTTAGCAAGAAACCATCAGAGAGTCTGCCATGACAATTATGACATTGGAATGCCATCTGCACCAGGTTATTAGAAATATCAATTTGCTGAATGGCTGTGCAATGTTAAGTATAGCGTGTTCTTTAAAACAGCTGGTCACTGAAAAATTATCAACATTGGATTTTAAAGCATTCTTCAGCGTAATATAAACCTGTTGGAGAGAAGATATGCTTTAGGGTAATGGCAGATAAATATCATATTAAAATAGTTTTTCCTGATTAAGAGTATTTGCTTCCATTTTACAAGGCTTGGCGTACACTAATTATTTGACTGAGCTGAAAGGTCATATGCAAATCTTTAATAGTTAGATGATCAGAAAGGCCTTCTAATCTGTGTTAAGGTACTGAAATAATTTAAGTAACCCAAGCTAGACAGACTTATCTATCGTCAGGAGATTTCTTAAGAAATGTGCCACTATGATCATTAGAATATTCAGTGCACAGACTTTCTCAAAAGGTTATGAAAACAATCACTGACAGCCATTTTTTAAATTAAAAATATCACATAAATAAGAGCAGGGGGTTTAAACAGTGTTATTTTAAAGGGCACTATATTAACAACTGCAATAAACAGTTGGGTAGCTCCTAAAGGGTAGATTCCCAGAAAATTCAAAGAAATCTCTTATTCCATTCTCCTTTAGTACAGGGGGATCAGTCTCAAGTAAGCCTCCGGCTTGCGATTTATTAACCTACACTGGGATCAAGTGAGCAGTGGCACCGTAAGCGGCTGTGTATAGAGTATGCTCATCACCAGGTGGCCTACCATGCACAGCTGGCCAGACACTACAGTAGTCCCCCTTGTGCTTGGGGTATGTGCCAAGACCCCCAGTGGATGCCTGAAACTGCAGCTAGTACTGACCCCCACAGATACTATGTTTTTTTTAATGCATACGTAATGATGATAGTTTAATTTATAAATCAGGCGCAGTAAGGGATTAACAACAATAACTAATGATAAAATAGAACAGTCATCATAACATACTGTAATAGAAGTTATGTGAATGTGGTCTTTTTTTCTCAAAATATCTCGTTGTACTGTACTCTCCTTTTCTTGTCCAGGAAGCACTTTAAGACTTCTCTTTGGCATATCTGAATTGCCATCGCACTTTGGGGCCATCGTTAAGTAAAATAAAGTTTGCTGAACACAAGTAGTGTGATTTCTCACAAGTCAACCTGAAAACCAAGATGGTTACTGACGAAAGGTGGGGAGAGTATACAGTGTGAAAACGCTGGGCAAAGAACGGTTCACCGCCTGGGTGAGATTTTGTCATGTTACTCCAGCAGCATGCAATTTAAAACTTTTCAATTGTTTATTTCCAGAATTTTCCATTTAACATCTTTGGACTGCAGTTAACTGAAACCGTGGGAAAACAAAACCGCAAATAAGGGGGGACTGCTGAAGGCTAGCTAACCCAGCTTGCCTTTCCAGTGTTCTTGTCCTTTCCTGCTCCTGCCACAGAAGCTGGCAAAGCTTAATACTCATCATCCAGCCCATACCCCTTGAATTTAGGAATGGCCATGTGACACCGTTAGGCCAATGAGCATGTGACACAGGCCAATGAGGCAAAAGAAAAGGGTGCTTGGGGATTTGGGCAAAGTTACTGGTTTATCTATCTATCTATCTATCTATCTATCTATCTATCTATCTATCATCTTATAAAAGCGATGTCTGGCACCCATATGCTTCTCTCTGTTATTTTTGAACAGGCATGTTCGTATCTGGGGCTTTCGAAGCATTTTTGTGACATCATTGAGTCTCTGAACCAATGTCAGAGACCCACTTCCTGGTTATAGCACTATAAAAAGAGTTTTTTGTTATTGTTGTTCTTACCTGCAGCCAAAATACACAATTGAGGATGAGTAACACCTTTTTTTGAGTGGTTTTAGTCTCTTTTTAATAACATTTCACTGGACAGATTTCTCTTCCTCAGGGGGAAAAAAAGGAAAAAAAATTTTAAACATATCGTACATGGCTGGTATACTCTCACTCTGGAAAATTACATCTGAAAGTTTATGTTTATTACACAATTTTCTTGGAGAGTTCCCCCCTTGTGTTTGGTGTGGGACAGTCTATAGTTTCCTTTACTTCAGTCTAAACAATATGTTTTTTCTTTTTAATTTAAAACACTGATTGTCCACATGAGATCTGCTCATTTTTGCTTCTTCAAAGAGGCTTTTAAATTTTATTTTAAGTCTTAGATAGAGAATATAGTTATCTGGCTCATAAAGAAAAACATTATAAAAAGGAATATAGTAAAATATAGTCACCTGCCCCATTGTTAGAACGAGTGTTAAAAACTACTGTCAGATATTTTTCTTTCAAATAAAATTATTAGACACACGACTGCAAAACAAACAAAAATACAAACAAACAAACAAAAATTTCATGCTCAGTCATCCCTGAATCAAACTCTCTCTCTCTCATCCTCAACCATTTTACATTTCATATTTATTTGGACGATTTCTAATTCAAATACAAGGTAATACAAATGTGCACTCCTGCATTTCCTACTTAAAAGTTAGCTTAACACTGCTCTGAGTCTTGCTTTTTTGTGTGTGTGGAACCACATACCTTGGAGGATTTTCTTATCTGTGAATGGCATATACATGTTTACAATAGCAAATTATACCATCCTTTAAATAAACATAAGATATTTCACTAATCCACTGTTGATAGACACTTGGACTCTTTTAACAAACAGTGCTCCAACAAAAAGCCTCATACACACCTCATCTTGCATTAGGAAAGGAATGTCTGTAGGATAAATACACAGAAATGGGTTTGGCCGGTCAAGGGTAGAGTGAAATTGTTCTCCACAGGAGGTATACTAACTTACCTTCCCACTAGCAATAGACGAATTAAGTCTGAAAGTAAACTTAGGTTTTACCAACCCATTAGGTGAAAAATAGTATCTCAATGTACTTTTATTTAACTTGCATTAATTTTATTATGAGAAATTTTAAATATCTTTTCGTGTTTCCTATTTCTTTTTCTTGTATCTGTTCCTATACCTTGCTTATTAATGTGTGTGTGTGTGTGTGTGTGTGTGTGTGTGTGTGTCCACATTCCATTTAAAGGAGCTCTCTGTATATCGAGGATATTCTCATTTGTAACATTATTGAAGATATTTTTCTCAATTCATTGTTTTTTTAACGTAGTACTAGTGGGTTTTATTTTTTAGATTTTGGCCATGCAGAATTTTTGTTTTTTAGTTATTCTTTTATGTTATCTGAAATTTGAATGAAAGACCTTCTTATTTAAATATTATATCCATGTATTCTTTTAGTAATTGTATGATTTTATTTTTTTTTTACATTTAAATATTTGATCCATTTAGAATGTATACCAGTGTACAGTATGAGGCAAAAATCCAACTTTATTTTTTTCAATTTATTTAAAAAATTGTACCAATGGCAATTACTGCTGAAAGTTTGTGTTTTTAAGGTCTTTAAACATAAATTTTAAATATCTGGCTAAAAGTAGTGGTTTCATTATTTTCTAAGTTAAAATTCATGAAAGAAAAATGTTTAGAAAAGTACCTACTGGCTTGTACACAATCCACTTGAAGATGAAAATGAAAATTTAAATTTGTTCTTAGGATTTATTCTGTCTTTGAATGAATAGTAAATATATTGAAATGGATGTAGAAAGTTATATAAGAAAAATGTTAGGGAAATATTGGTGTCACATTTTATTATTTCCCCCTTACAGATATAAGGTAAATGACTAGCAAAGATTACACATGGGACTCAAAGGAAAATAGCCATTTTCATTATAAGTAAATGAATAACCTAAAATGGAATTTGATACAGTTTTGGTTCTGTGATATTTCCAGGCCCCACCCCCAATCTACTAAATCAAAATATCTAGAGCTGAGACTAGAAGATCTATTTTTATAATGAGTTCTCAGATGACTGTAATACAGACAGACCTGCAAAATCAGTGAACTCACATCTAGGAACCTCTCTCTGACTTCTAGCCTGAAAAAGAAAGGGCAGAAGCCAAATTCAGAACCACAGATCTAGAAAGAATGAGAAAGAATGACTAGACCCAACCCATTGTCTTCATTCTGATTAAAGGGTACACATGTGCCTTGTCTCTCCAAATGTCTCAGGAATCCACAAATGCCAGCAGGAGCTCAATTTCAAAGTCATCATCCCAACAGCCAAGAATTCTTGTCTTTCCACAAATGATCTGTCTGGCTTTCATTTGAATCATTTTCTTTTGGTTAAATTTGACCCCAAGAAAAGAGAAAGAAATGAATATTTCTTGAGCATTAAAACTGTGCTAGGCACTTCACATACCTTAATCTTTTAATTTGGCTTTCCCACAAACGTTGTAAAGTGAACATTATGGTCTCACATTTACAGTTAAGAAGAAAGGAGGCTGGGAGAGACTATACAACCAAGCCAAGGGCACTCAGTAGGTGCTAGAACAAGTAAATATTCAGGAACTATTTTGTCAGTTCTTTCACAGGGAAGAAAATAATTGCTCAGCATCTCTCCATGACATTTTGGACAAAACCTATGATCATTTGAAGACAGAGAAATCAAGCAAATTTTAGTTTACACTTACAAATAGTTCATTTCAATTCTCTTAGATGCTATTTTGGACCTAAGAAGGGTATTTTTAAAAACATCCCTCCAAACTCATCCCTCTCTGTCTTTTCACCTGGTTGGTGTTTTCTTTACATCTGATAGTATACTCCCTAATCTACATGCATACCTTGTGCCTCTGCCAGTAGAATGAAAGCTTCCCCAGGGCAGAGTCTGGATCTGTCTTGCTCTCCACTGTGTTCCCAGCACCTGGAATACTGGAAGTGCTCAGTCAACACTTGCTAACGGACTAACTGAAAGTGAATTCTTTATTCATACTAGCTTGTTTTGTTTTTTTTTAACCACTGCTCAGATCTGTTTGGTTTTGTTTTCAGATCCTAAGGATATAACTGGGTGTTTGGTTTGATAACTAGTTTAATCATCTATTAACTGTGGTATCTCCTTGCTATACATAGTAGCTCCTTGCTAAATATACTATCTCTGCTCCTTGGGAAGATGATCTGTACAGCTCTGAAAATTATTTTCATAACATTATCTGAGCGTTCCCTTCTCTGTTCTGACTGGCATCTTTTTGCTTTTACTTTTTTATTTTTCTGTATAATTTCCCCTTCTCTCCATTACAAATAATCTAGAACACTGTCATTTACTGAGGACTCCCTATGCCAGGGAGCACACTCCATGTTTTCTGAGATACCTCATTAAATCATCCCCAAAACTCAGTGATGTGTCTTACCTTGTTTTTTTTTTTTTTTTTTTTTTTTTACAGAGGAATATGAAGTTTGGAGAGATAATATCTCCTGTTCAAGGAAAGGAGCTAGGATTCAAACCCAGATTTACATCCATTTGAATCTCAGGCTTTCCTTACAATGTCTTCTTCAGTGTATAAGAGAAACCCAATTAGTTATAGTGTCTCTATGGGCTCTTAGGCTATTATTTTTCAAAAACTTATTAATGATCTGCTTCAAAGGTAGGGAAAACATCATATTTCTTTACTTTTCTTAAATGTGTTAAATACGGTTCATTTCTGAACCCACTAATGTCTATGAGAAATGTAACATCAGTCATTTTATAAAATGTATCAGTTAGAAAATTTCTTCCACAGTATGTAATTGATACTTATATTGTCTTAACTAAAAATGGTATTCTATCAAGTGAAGGAAATCTGAATGTAAGAAGTCCAGATCTGTCAGCTCCTCCAAGTCATTGAATTCTAAGGATCCTTCCAATTTTCTGCTCTGTCATTTTTAGTTTTCATCCACAGAATTGTCTCATGGTCCTAGATGACTGCTTAAGCTATACTCATGACCTCTGAATTCCAGACAGACAGGAGAGAAGAAAGATGAAGAGACATGTCTTATTAAAGAACTTTCCCAAAGGTCCAATCTATCCAATTTCTCCACCCTCTGTGACAAATGTGACCATAGAGACCTTCTCCACGCCTCCTGCTGACTGGCACCTTGTGTTCAGTTTCCTAACAACCATGCCACACTCTCCAATATGAAGTTCTGTCACTTACAGGATGCATTGAAGAAAAGTGCATCATGGAGTTAGAACAAGATGCAAGCCACCATGTTACTCAATACCAATCTTTAGCCATAGACTAGTTAACTTTTGCAGATAACAAATAACCCCGAAGCTTAATAGCTTAAAATACAACCAGATACTTGCTCATGACTGGGACATTCATGAAATTGCTTTCAGGTAGGAGAACTACTAGAGCTAGAAAATCCGAGATAGGCTTTCCTTTTCTTCTGGGGCCTCTCTATGTGGCCTCTTACCAGTTAGTAGTCTAATTCATGTTTTTTCTATGGTGTTTGGGTCCTATAAGGAAGTATTCCAAGAAAGAGTAAAGAAAAGCCACGAGTCCTCTAAGGAGCTGGGCCTGAAACTGGCAAGACATCACTTCTTCCATATTCTATTGGTTGAAACAAACCCAGATTCAAGAGGAGGGGAAAGAACTTCTCTCTGTTTCTTGAAAGAAGGTGATCAGTGTCATGCACCATTCTATGCCTTCTCTTTGAGAGTGAACTCCCTCTTTAAACATCAGCCTCCATAAGCTGCTTCCTCTCAGGGCAAGCCCATGATAATTTCTTGATTAGCCTAACCTTTCAAAACAAAAATTTCCAGGCCCGAAGGACAAAAGTTGCTAACACAATCCACATGCCTCCCACTAGGCAAGAGAGCCTGTAAGAATAAACTTCTTATGAAAGAGAAATATCCTTTTCTTTGCTTTTGGAACTAAGAAAACAATGGCAAAATTTTTTTTTAATTCATTATTTTAATAACTTACCCCTGAGGGTCACATTTGTGTTTTTTAATATAGTTAACTTCTAATTTTCTGTTGTACTTTGGTAGAATAGCGATAAGAAACCAAAACTTAATGATATTATAAAGACTTATTTTGACAGTTTCAACCTCATTTGCATTCAAGCATAGTTATCATACTCCTTAGAAGGAGCAGAAAAATAATTGAGTTGGCGCTCACCTCATTCCCCTCCTCACTGTTTAAAACAATATATATGGAGATTCATTATTGCAGAAATTCAGTTCAAAGTAGCTCAGGCAAAAAGAGAACTTATTGGTTCCTAAACCTGGGAAATCAGAGTTAAGTCTGATTTCAAGTGTAGCTGGATGCAGGTGCTTCAATATTATTATCACTGCCCTTTGTTTCCACATTCTTGGCTATCACTCCCAATCACTTGGCTTCATTCCCTCCGGCTGCAGATGACCTTTCTCCATGTCACCAGCAAGACAGTTGCCAGCAGCCTCAACATAATTTTCTTCATGATCAGCCACTCCCAGGAAAAGTAACTTCTCCTCCCAGCCTAATCATAATCCAAGGGAAGGCTTTAATTTTCCTCTTTAAATCACATGTTCCCTTTTGGATGGATTGCTTTTCCCAGAAGTGTGGTATAATATACAGAAAAATGACTGCCCTCCGCCCAAGATATTCACATTCTAATCTCTGCCGTCTGTGAATGTTACTTTATATGGTCAAAGGGACTTTGCAAACATAATTAAGTTAAGGAGCTTGAGATAGGAAGATTATCCCAGATTATCCAGGTGGACCCAGTGACTTGCAAGGGTCCTCATAAGAGGGATGCGGGAAGAGCCAGCATCCAGGAGAAGGCCATGTGATGATAGAAGCAGAAATTGGATTGATGTGCTTTGAGGATGGAAGGAGCCATGAGCCAGGAAACGCAGGTGGTCCTTAGAAGCTGGGAAAGCCAAGGAAACAGATTGTCCCCTAGAGCCTCAGGATGGAACCAGCCCTGCCAACACCGATTTTAGACTCTGGCTTCTAGAACTGTAAAAGAATACATTTTTGTTCATGTAAGTCACTAAGTTTGTGGTCATGTGTAACAGCAGCATAGAAAACTGACACAAGTTGGGTTTCTTAATTTGACTCAATTTCATGGACATGTTTTGAACTGTGCTCAAGGAGAGAACAGAGTTTCCAGAGAGTGGCAGGAGTGAGTGTGCATGACTGATGGTGTGGCCAGGACTGCACCAAGTCAGGTCGATTTTTCCCAAAAGGAAAATTCCTTTGTTTTAAGAAGAAATGGATGGAAAAGAAGGCTTAATAAATAAAACAAATAAGCAAATAACAACAGTCCATAAACTCTAGGTACCACAATCTAGTACTATCCAAAAACAAAAGTGCTAAGAGTTAGGCAGAAGTAAAGGAGAAAGAAAGGCAAGGGCATGTAGGACTCACAGCTGGGCCTGGATGATCAGGACTCCACAGCAGAAACAGCCTGCTCTGAGGTCCTGAAAGTCAGAATTATGAAGAATAAAGCACACGTCTTAGGATCGTAATGCCTAAGCACAAATGCTCTACTAAGCTGACATTCTAATCTTGGCTTTCAACCATAAAATGTGAGTGTTGGTGCTTCATCAACTCTTCCAAAAGAACACCTAACATCTTAGACAAGGAAACTGAAAGCACACGCTGAGAACCTGGAAGCCTCGTGAGGGACCTCATGCAAGTGAAAATTTCCTCGAGTATTATTTTTTTTAATTCAGGTTACAGTTTGCTTAAATATAAAATTAATATTTCAAAAGTCCTGTGAGTTAAATCATTTTCTCTTCTCAAATATTTGTGTTAATAGATGCTCAAGGAAGCTTCATCATTTTTACCGTAGCTTCAAACACTCTATGATTTCAATGATTTACGTGTGTAGTCGTTATGGAACTAGGATCAAGTCCCTTCCACACTTTCATTTCTAAGACAATCACCATAGCTCTGCTGAGCCCATGGTCTGCCACCTGAGACCCAACCTAGGAAGAAGGGATTGTCAGCAAGAGAATTCAATGGTGGTGACGAAGAAGCTGCTGCCACATTTCTTTCAGAAGACACCTCAGAGCATCACAACAAAAGGGCTGAAGTTTTAGTGGTTTTAAAACACATCTGTAAATTCTCTGATAGTCTTCCCATTGAGAGGTGGTTCTATGTCCTGTTCTCTTGAAACAAGGAGGCCTTTGTGACTGCCTTGACTAAGAATGCAGTAGAAGCAAAATTATGGGATTTCTGAAGCTAAGTTGGAAATGGCAATATAGCCTCCACCTGCTCTCTTATTCTCTTGAGATGTTTGACCTTACTACCAAGCAGCCATAGTTTAAGGAAGCCCAAGCCAAGTAGACAGGTAACACATAGGTCCCCACCAAGGTTCCCGCCCCAGCCACCATCAATTGTCAGACACATGTGTGAGAAAGACTTTGAGATGACTTTAGTCACAGTCGTTGTTGAGGGGGCTTTTGAGATGACTCCAGACTTAGTCACCAAGTGATTGCAACAGCACAGGCCTTGAGCAAAAACAACCTAACTTAGTCTGATCAGCTCACAGAACTAGAAGTAATAATATTTATTTTCAAGAGAAGATAACCAAATTTAGTACATACATATGTATGGGAACCACATACATGAGAGAGTCAGAGGCCTCACATGCATGAGAGATTCAGAGATAGAAAGGGAGAGTGAGGTATATAAGACATTCTGAGCTGGGGAATAATAACATTATGTTGTTGTTTTATACCACTAAGTTCATGCAGCAATAGATAATCTAAACAAGGGTAATGTTGGTAAGACTGAATCCCCACAAAGAGAAAAGAAAGGAATATGTAGGTCAGAAAGCATAACCTTGACATATCCAAGGCCCCAGATTCCACCACGGCACCTCTGATTTTCACTTTCCATGTTGAATGATAATGTGTCCATTTATTTCTTCACCTTCCTGTCTGGAAGATAGTGGGCACTTCATAAATGTATGGGGAGAAAGGTCGGAGACAAGGGAGGCTGGGAACTGAACTCAAACGATGAGAGTAACAATTCCAGGACCCCACTGAAATCTTTCATGGTTTCAATTTAGTAAGTAGCTCTAGGTAGTGTAATGCTGCCTGAAGATGCAATGTCACCAACTCCCTAGCCTACTAACTAAGTGACCGTGTTACTCTACAGCCGAGAACTCATTCCTCACACTGGAGTACAGGAAGCAACAAAACTAACAGAACCAACAGGGTGTGTCCTCCAGAAGTACCAACTGTACTCTAATCATTTACTTTATACAAATATTTGTTGAAGGTCTGTTACATACTAGGCACAAAAGTAAGCAATCCAGAACAAAATTTTATATTAAAGCAAACACAAATGTATTATAGACAAAAATGCGAAGTTAGCATGGATTTTTAAGAGGAAAAAACAAAGAACCCTCAAAGGATATTTTCTCTTTCAGTGGCAACATGCTGTATCCTCTGAACCTCAAAGGCGGGTGTAAGTAGGTGCTCACTCTTCTCAGCTGGTAGGAGTGCAGAGTTTTAGAAACTCCCATTTTAAAGCATTAATGAAAATGCTTATGCTGTAATGTCTTCCTGTCCCATAGGTCAAAAAATTGGTAGCTCATGGCGTCATCTGTAGATATATTTTATTGAAACGATAGAGTGATTTGGTTATGTTTATTGTTTGTTTGGATGGTTTTTTGTTTTTCTTTACAACTTGATTGAGTGGCTGCTACTTAAAACTCAGAAATGTCATTTACTAAGTTGGATTTCTGGCTTCACCTGAAATAAAGCGGAATTTCTAGCTAGCAAACTCGGCCACCTCCTCACATGGCAACGATCAGCTGCTGCTGAGCTGCAGCTTCCTCCTTCCGTTCACACAAGACCTGGTCCCAGTAGCTCACGGCTTCCTGTCCATGCTCCAGTCACACTCACAGGCTGCTTCTCTTGTCCATGGAACCTGCCTGGCCATGGAAAGTATTGGAACCTACATCCATCCCAAGTTCCAGGTTGAATAGTTTGAATCATTTTCTAATATTTAACACTTACTATTCCAAGTTTCTAAAATCATCTACAATTTTCAGGACCCTAATTTTAACAGTCAGGTCCAGAAATTGGGCCTTATCCACCCAAGTCCCAAAGCAGAGAATCAGAGAGCTGCAAGAAACCCACTTTCCTGATCATGGTCATAGGATTCTGAAGGCTGCCACACAACCATGGGATCAGAAAGAGATTCAGAAAGATTTCCAATTTCCTCTCATGGAACAAAGCACACTCAAAATGTGCATCTTCCCTACATCGGGCAAAGAAGGAATAAAAGGAGGTTAAATCAGGTTATTTTAGAGCACGCTCTCTTCTTATGGAACCCAGATTTATTCCTCGGTGTTGAGAAAGGAGAGGGTTCCCAAACATCCTTGGATTCTGTTAAGAACAGGTGGGATAGCCTCCTCACCAGGGCATGGACAGCAGGTAACTGAGTCCAAGGAGCCACAGTACCGTGTGTGTACGTGCGCGCGTGTGAGTGCACGCGTGCATGTGCATGAGTCACAGTTTCCACCTCAGGGACAGTGAATGTTGACCATGAGTCATGATTTTGTTTTCTGGGCTCAGTAGCCTGTGGTCTGGCAGGAATCGAGGTCTGGGATTTTGCAACAGCTGTTCCCGTCACCTGGGGAGACAACTGAGCCTGCACTGGGATCGTTTTTATCAGCTCATGAGCACAGCTTTACCTGCCAAAAGGCCATGTTTCTCTATCTGGAAACAGTGTGAAGTCTTATGCCAGGGTCTAAATTATCTTGTGCCATATAGTCTTACATCGCTTGCATGGTCTCTAATTCCAATCTGAGATGACTAACTTCTATAGGGAACAGCGACATCTTCTCAGATGCCACCATAACTCTGCAGAGGCTCATCAGCATATAGGGTGGAGATGGAGACTCAATCTATTTCTTTAACTTATCTTAAAATGACCTCCTTAAGGTTTTGGGAAACAGTCGATCTGTTCTCCATTCAGGAATTTAATACACAAACTTCTCTTTACCTGGCAACCATATAGGCTCCGTCACATCCCCTTGTAGCCCTGGTTTTTTCAGACCTCATTTTTACCCCATCTTCTCTGGAAGTCTCCCTAACCTCTTGACCTTGCATTTGCCTCTCTCTGGACCCTTTCCAGACTCTCCGTGGAGAGAGGCACAGTGTCCTTTGGACTGTGGCCATGGGAGAAACGCTGATTATGTGATGACTCCAGGCACGGCCTGTTCCCTGCAAACAGCACACTGCAATGACAGAGGGATGCCACAGAGGACTGCCGGCTCCTCTCTTGCAGTGGTAACCTGTTTTAACATGTTTGGGACCATGAAACCAGTTACTTTGGTTAGCAGATATAACATAGAATCTTAATAAACATACTTAGCTAACAAGCCAAAGATCTGAGCCAGAACTTAGTCTTGGAAGAGAGTGAAGGGTCTGAAAATTGAGAACAGGTCTAACGCTGATTGGTAATTCTTCAAAGCTCTCCCATCTAAATGCTCTCTAAATAAGATGCTTGTTTTGAAGGCAGTCTTATAGTAACAAGAGGAGATTTGAAGACAGAAAGTATTTGTATATATTGTAGGAAAGAAGAGTGGGATTTTTTAAGATCGTTATCTACATCTACCTGATGTTTCCAGACCCAAAAGTAGTATTGACAAAATTCTAAGTAAAATTTATTGCAGCAAATTTGTGTGACTGTCACTTTGATATGCAATGATTTACTATTAATGATGATTCTTTGTTTTACCAAATCTAGGCCTCTTATCACAAAGTACAAAGTCTTATACTAATAGTTCTTCTGCTATTATTTTCTTTCTCTGCTTTGGTAGAATTCGTTAGGCTGTTGGTTTGGAGTCCTGTATAAGATGCAAATAACACTGATGGGGGCATACTTTTTATAATTATCAGTGGTTATCAGGGAGGAAAAATAAAACCTTAGGAAGGACTGACTATCAGTAGATGACAAAAATGGGATTCAAAAGAGGCCATAAAGAGGCAAAGATAGAGTGAGAAATAAAGTGAGTGTGTGTGTGTGTGTGTGTGTGTGTGTGTGTGAGAGAGAGAGAGAGAGAGAGAGAGAGAGATTTGGAGAAAGCAGCAGGAGACAATTCTAAAAGGAACTGAAAATAAATCCTGTTCCTCCTACTCTTCTCCCATTCAACAACTTCATAGTTTTACCACAAGTTAGTCCTACCTCTAAGGTCTCTTGGAACTTGCCCACCTATCCACCTTACTCCAGCCTATTCAACTTGTTAACCAAAAAGAAGGCCCAAGATAGCTGTTCTGTGCACAAATCAAGGAAGAGATGTTGAGAAGAGTATATAAGGAAACTACACGTGGCTGAATATTACACAGAGACAAAGAATAATGGATTGGTTCCCAGAAATGCCACATCACTTAGATCTGGCCACAAGTTACCTGTTTCCAGAACACACTTGAGGGTCAGTATTTCCAGGAGGGGACTCATTATTTCACTCCTATGGGAAGCCAAGCATGCTTCCCTAATGAAACAGCATGCCGACATGTGAGGACATTAGGACATTGTTCTAGGACAAAGGAGAACATACTTAAGCTTTTCTGAGAAGGCTTGAAAGTCATGATTACCCCACATGATGACCCAGACAATTTAGCCAGTATGTGGGAAATGCAGAAGAAAAGTATTTTATTAATATAATTTTCCCTTTTATTTAATTACAACTCACAATTCTTTTCTAATTATTATGAACTGACCCAGAGAACAGCAGCAGAAGAAATATTTGCTTTTGATTATATGCATTGTTGTTTTCCTTAGGATAGGGGATGGGTGGGGTGCGTATAGGAAAGAAGGAACCAGAAGCCATAAACGAGACCATATTCTTGGCTCTCACTTAGAAGGAAGCAGGATGTTTGCAGCTATATCACAGTCATCTGCTAAACATCCATGTTCCTTGGTCTACCACAAACTGGTACTCTCAAAACCATAAATATATACATGTTTTTTTCCAAAGGAAGAAAATCAATACCTTTGTTTTTTTCATTCCATTTTTCTTAAAAACATTAAGTTTTACCAAACATATAACATTACGGGGAATCTTTTTCAACTATTTCTCTATTTTGTTTTTTTTAGAAAGTTGAGGATTTTTTGTTTGTTTATTTGTTTGTTTTTTGGTGTGACATTTTTCTGAATTTTACTTTTGAGGTAATTCTTGTAAATAACCTAAAACATTGTTTTATAAGTTAATTTTTTTCTCAACTACAACGGGTCACCATTTTAGTTGATATTTGCAAGGAAATATCAACCTATTTCATCTTTAGTAATTCCCATAAACTATAAAGAATGAAGAGTTCCTCAAAGATACTTATGTCCTAGGATATGGTTAAGCAACAGAGAAAAATGCACAAAAAGAATGTTATCTTGTGGCTTCACCATTAGAATGACAACAAAACAAACATTTATCACCCTGGAAAATAATACTATTATGTCCTAACTGGGAACTCGTATTGTAGTACAAGCAACTGAGCTCCTGGTCTACACTGAGGAGACCACGGCGATGTCTGTTTGAGGCCATATGCTATTTCAGCCTTGGACCTCAAAGAAAATGACATTGTTCAGTCTGATCCCCAGAACTGGGAAGGCAAATTATTTGGAAAGATCTAACTAAGGTAAGACTGGTCTAGGGAACCAAAGAGAACTGTTTTCAAGGTGACTGAGGGAAGGCCCAAGGATCCTCAGATATTTGAATTCAGATGAGAGATGCTCTAAGACAACTTGGCACAGACTTAACCCAATCCTAGAAATAAGAACTAGAAAACACCAGTTAAAGTACATGAATTGTTTTGTGCCAAGCAGTGGAAAAAGTAAGCTAAGTAAGCATTTGTTATTTTAAAATAATGATTTATAGCTGAAAGAAGGATTTAGATAAATTCATGGTTTGAAGGTCCATAATGTATCATTAAGAAAAGCCGATGATATTTAGTATACATTTTGTGGTTGATGTCTACAAGGTTAATGATATCCTTCCACAGAACAAAGACTTAGGTCTTGGAGCTGCGAAAACCCTGAAAGGTCATTCTAGTTCAGTCTCTTAATGTAACAGAGGAAGAAATTAAGGTTCAGAAAGGTTAAATAACAAGAATAAAATCACACAGCCAGCTAATGATTCAACTAGGTGCCAGACCTGAGGTATTCATCTTTCTCCAAGTGATATATATACGTAGGTATACATGTATATCCCTTTCTTAGAAATTCAAAATGTGTATTATCATAAAAAGTTCTGAATAAACTTACAGTGAAGAAATCTTTTCAACTTTACTAAACTCAGCTTTTTCCAACTTATTTGACCATAAAGCCCTTCATGCCATGCAACAATTACTAACATTTCATAAAACTAAATCATTAAATTTCTACAACAAAACTTCATTTGGATTCATAGTTATTCTATTTGGTCTACTGGTTTATTCTATCAACCTAGTTAATGCAAGCTGGAAATATGGGCCACAAATAAAAACAGATTCTTAAATAAAACCCCATGCAATTTTACCCAGTCAACCAGCTCATTAAAGTAACAGTGAAATCCCAAGGTTACATTTACACAAATCTTTAGCATAGCACAGAATTGATGGTTGCCTCTTTATTTTTATACATTTGCAAACTCACACAGCATTGGCCCACGTTTTTGAAAGGCAGCTAGCCATAGCATTACACATATATTGACTTATTTGAAGAGAATTGTCTTCATCATTTTCTTACAGACATTGTTTGATATAAAGCAGAAAGTGAGTGTTTCATCTATCAAAGCAACGTCTGTAGGCCTTTAATGTATCATTAACAATATCTTTCGTTGGAACCATGAATTGTAATCTCTAAATTAAACAAAAAGAGATGCAGCTCAATGCCTTACTGAGATTTATTAAAGCTTCATTCTATTTTAAAACCTACTCATCAGTTCCCATGGCACTGTCTTTTCACCTTTCTGCAATGGGAGTATGGGGCTTTCAGATTGTATAGAAATTCTTATGTTCTTAAGCGTCTGTATAATCTGGCTCAATAAAAGCAAACCTGGAGAGGCAGTA
Organism: Cynopterus sphinx; assembly: GCA_030015415.1. Taxonomy (NCBI): domain Eukaryota; kingdom Metazoa; phylum Chordata; class Mammalia; order Chiroptera; family Pteropodidae; genus Cynopterus; species Cynopterus sphinx. The sequence goes on from CM057380.1 coordinate 20,731,539, forward strand.
TTCACTTTTGCCCAATGTGGCAGAGCTTCCTGTTAGATGCACTGACATGACTCATTTTACACACACACACACACACACACACACACACACACACACACACACACACACACCCCTGTAGAAGGTATTTCACATCCCCTTGGGTTTATTAGAAACCCATCAACCACTGTCTGACTTAGTAATTTTAGGAGCCTTAAATGCCAGTCGAGTAAAATTCTACCTAAGCTGCTTCTGTTAACAGTCTGTATTCACGCTGATTCCCCATAGTCCAATGATAGCTGCTACATTAGAAAAGTACCTAAACTCATTTAATTATCAGAGTCACATACTGCTAAATTGAACCCATGAGACAATTTAAAAGAAAATTACATTTACATCTCTAATCAATGGACTGATGTTATGGCTCATTTTGTAATCAGCAACTCTTTTGACTTTGTTGATCTAGACTCCTGAATGGATATTTTCTGACAGAGATGGAAAGGATTATTAGTTGTAATCTGGCCCTTAATATGGCTTTGTGTATGTTTCCATACCAATAATTGGCACTGTGAGAACGGAAGGATAATAAGATTGTTATAGGACTAATATCCTTATAGTTTCGTAGGAAGTGTTCTGAGTTCCAAAGAATTTATAGAACTTGAACCAATTGTCTTTGAAGAGTAATTTCTCTTTACCTGCCTCATAGAAGAGCTTAAATCAACCATGATTGCTTTGTAGGTCTGATGAATTTGAGAACTGGCTGCCCTGTACTTTAGTTCTTGTAGACTGCTTTCAATCCAAAAAGTCTGAATAGAACAGCAAGACAAGGTGTGATACTGTGACAAGATGAAAGACAAATTCGTCTACAATAACACATGCTTTTTAGTACTGATGGATTAGAATAAATCTCAGGAGAACCACTGAGTTGAACTATTGGGATATATAATGAAAAAATGTTTGGTGATATTTTCACTCAGTTTTCTTTTAAAGAAGGAACTATAGAAGTACTAATATCTATTGAGACCGCAGAAGATATTTTATTTGATGTAATAATATTAAGATGGCATCCATATGTTTTTAAATACACAGGGTTTTTCCTGCTAGTATTCAGTAACCATTTCAAAATTGCATTTCCATTATAAAACAGTCTTTCCAAGTCAGAGATCTTTTTTTAAGCCAATTACCAAGGCAGCTAAAATCCTCCTCTTAAAACTTCTCCTTCATTCTCCTCTTCTTTATAATCTCCCTTCATTGGAAAGTGCAGAGCTCAGCTGTTTGGCCTCTATCTATAATAACTTCTTTAGTGATATCATAGTATTAAGTGCTATCTATACACCGATGACTTCAAAATTTATATCTCCAGCTAAGACTCCCTTCAAATTTCTAAGCTCTTACATCTAAATTTCTAGTAAACAGCTCCACTTGTATTTCTAATAAAACCTAGAACTCACCATTCCCAAAACTCAACTCGTGATCTTTCTTGCAAGAGCTACTCTGCCCATAGCCTTCTTCTCAGGTGATAGCTGTTTTGTTCTTCTGATTGTTCAGATCAAAACCTTTAGTCATCCTGGCCAGCTCTCTTTCTTGCACACCTCACATCCAATATAACTGGAAATCAAGTTGGTTCTACCATCAAAATAGATCTAGATATCAGTATGAACTCATGTTTATTTTACTATATAAATGCAGACAGTTAGATACATAAATAAATGTAGTATCTCTGTATATGTACAGTGGTATGTGGCTGAATGGTACCTTTGCAATTATATCCATATCCTAACTTAATCCTTGGAACCTGTAAATATGTTACCTTACATGGGAAAAGGCATTAAGTTTAGAACCTTGAAATGTGTTTGTTTGTGCACGGGGGTGGATTAACTTGAATTAATTGGGTAGATCCAATGTAATCACAACAGTGCTTAAAAGAGTCAGAGAAGGAGATGTGAAGACTAAAGCAGAGTGTCACAGTGATGGGATGTGGATGTGAAGATGTCATCATGCTGATTTTGAAGATGAAAGAAAGGGTCGTGAACCAAGGAATGCAGGAAGCCTCCAGAAGATGAATAAGTCAAGGAAAGAAATTCTCTCCTAGAGCCTCCAGAAGTAATGCAACCCTGCCAAATCTTGATTTTAACTCACTGAAATCCATTTCAGACCTTTGACCTCCAGGACTATAAAACGATGAATTATTGTTTTTTAAATCATTAAGTTTGTGGTAATTTGTTATAGCAGCATAGGGAACTAATATACTTGGGTTAGTAATATACATTTATTCCCTAGCTCTGTCCACAGAGAGGGTCCAGACGGTCCAGTGACATCCCAGGAGTCATCAGTCCATCTAGCACCCACATCCTGGTTTCCTAAATATCATTCTCCAACACAGTATCAGGGCTCCTTGGGAAAACAGATAATTCTAGAGCTGAAGCAGAGTAAATGCAAGATGAGACTCAAGCATTTTATAGCACCAGAAAGTAAAGTAGTGCTTAAAAAAAAATGGAGACACTCCAGAAGGGCACAGGAGCAAGGCTGAAAGACTTTTCAGTGGCCAAAGCTGAAACCATTTGAGCAACAAAATAATAATAGCATTAGATTATAATTAGCATTGGGAGAAAAAAAATTCCATGAATCCATACTAATATAAATAATAAAATACATGATTACATTGGTGAGGAAAGACAAATCCTCTTACACACAAACAAAAACATCCAATTAATAAATGTGGAAAAATGAGGGAGGTACAAATTCAGCATTAAAATGCCACAGCAATAACTTCTATAGGCAAGATCCACAAAGATTAATGCTGAACTTGAAGGAGAAACAGGATATTTGTGTAGCTTCAAAGTATCTCCCCAAACTGTTTATTAATCACTATAGTGATCTTACCATATTTTTATCCACAATTTTTTTATATTAATCCCTCTAAGAGGTGAAGCTTGATTTTTCACCCCTTAAGTGCAGGCCAGACTTAGTGACTTGCTCCTAAGGAATAGTATATGTAAAGAGGGAAATAATAACTTTACATTGGAGAAATCCAGAAGACATCACCTTGATTAAGTGATCACAGTTGAATCACTGCTAACAAGGCATGTTGCTATAAGGTACCCACTGGTAGGATGTGATGAGAAAGGTCCATCATTTCTGTGGTGTTGTTCACCCCACGAATCTATAATTTTAGTGCAATTAGGAGAAAACATCAGAGAGACTCAAGTTGTTAGTCTACAAAATGCCTGACTAATATTCCTCAAACATAGCAAAATCATGAAACACAAGACAAAACTGAGAAACTTTCACATATTAGAGAAGATTCAGGAGTTGTGTCAGCTGGGGTTGGTGGGGCACACTGGATTGGATCCTGGAGCAGAAAATGGACACTAGCAGAAAACTGATGAAACCCAAATAGTCTGTTTCTCCCCCTTACAATATGAACTGCCTTCCATAAGAGCAGGAATTTTTAATAAAAAAGACATTTATCCACTGATATATTTCAAGTTCCTAGAATAGCGGCACATGGAAGATGCACAATAAATCTCTGCTAAATTGACTTTAACCTGACAACTTCGATCCCTAGAATAAGAAACAATCCTTAGATGGATTTAGAATCCCTAGAAGCTTTCATATATATTCTTTCGGTTCAAGTCAATATATATATATATTTTCTTTAAATAAAACTCCATTATTTAGGTTTAATAATTATTTTCAAAATTTATAATATGTTACCACATTATATTGCCATTTTTCTAAATCAAAATAGGTGAACACTGCAGTCTCAAGTAATTCAAGCTAATAATTATATAATTTCAATCCATTGTTTACTACTACTAATTATAATAATAACTTGATTCAGATGATTTTTAAACCACTTTATAGAGGTATGATTGACTTACAAAAAGTTATATATATTAATAAATACAACTTGATGAGTTTGGTGATAAGTATACATCTGTACAACCTTAAGCAAAATCTATGCCATAAACATATCCATCACCTCCTCTGACTTTATTATTATTTTCTAATATGTGGTGAGAGCACTCAATATAAGATCTACCCTGACAGAAATTTTTTAAGCACAATACAATATTGTAAACTATAGGAACCGCGTTGTAAAACAAATCTTTAGGACTTATTGAACTTATATAACTAAAACTTTGTACCCTCTGACTAATTAATACCTTCTGACTATTTAATTCTTCCCTGATTTCCCTTTCCGCAGCCACTGGCAACTATCTTTCTACTCTCTTCTTCTATGGGTTACCTATTTTAGATTCCTCGTATGTGTTATCATGCAGTATTTGTCCCTCTGTGTCTGACTTATTTTTCTTAGCATAATGTCTCCCAGTTTATCCATGTTGTCACAGGAGGCAGGATTTCCTTCTTTTTTAAGACTGAATAATATTCTGTTGTATATGTATACCACATCTTTATCCATTTAGGTTGCTTCTATGTCTTGACTATTGTGAAAACACTGCAAAAACATGGGAATACAGATATTTCCTAGAGATAGTGATTTTATTTCCTTTGAATATATACCCAGAAATGAGATTGCTGGATCATATGGTAGTTCTATTTCTAATTTTTTTGAGGCAGTTCCATACTGTTTTCCATATTCACTGTACCACTTTATATTTCTCATCAATAGAGGACAAACGTTACATTTTCCCCACATTCTTGTCAACATTTACCTTTTAAAAAGACATAATAACTATGCCAACAGATGTGAGGCGATATTTCATTGTGGTTTTGATTGCATTTCCCTAATGATTAGTGCTGTTGAGCACCTTTTCATATTTCTGTGGGTCATTTGTATATCTTCTTTGGAGAAATGTCTATTTAGTTTCTTTGCCCATTTTTTAATTGGGTTATTTGGAGGTTTTATGCTAGTTATAGGAGTTCCCTATATATTTTGGATATTAACCCTATATGAAATATATGGTTTGCAACTATTTTCCCTATATATATCTTGTTTTAAGAAAAACAATAAAAGACACCCTTTATCTAAATTTTATTTAATTTTATGGTATAGTTTTCAGAAGCCCAACAAAACAAACATATTCAAAAGCTAAAAAGAAATAAATGTCTATTTTTTAAATTTTTGAGGTGAAGGAAAGGGGGAAATATATGCTAACCAGAAAGCCAACATCTTCTCTTGGAATGATAAAAATAAAACAGAAATGTCTTTTTATTTTCTAAACCTTCATTAGATGAAAGAAAATCAGTAACACTTGCTTTACTTATAACTTTTTATCCAAAAGCCCAAGAGTCCTGTATAGTGGTGATCTTAGATCAAAAAAGTATATCTCATGCTAGTTCCTCTGCCTCTCCATGCTTTGATTTCTTTTCAAGTGGCAGCTGTCTTGGATTTGCTCTTGCATATATTTCTTAACTTACTACTAAATGAAATCAGATGAGGAAATAAAGTTAAGTCATTGTAGAAAGATCTCAAAGCCTATGCAAGTTTTTCAACCTACTTGGAGTTCCTAAAGTCTAACTCAAAGAATTTTACTAATATATATTTTTATTTTCTTTTATTCACTAAAGTTCATATATATATATACACACACACACACATATATATATATACATACATAGATATGTATGTATATGTATGTATATATGTGCAATTTCAATAGCAGTTAGAATCAGAGTGACTATTTACAAATCCCTTTTCTAAAAATAGACTTTAAATAGATTTTTAAAAGTCTTATTGACTACAGTGTGTAAGACAGATGTAGACAGACATGTTCTGTTTTACCAGATAATATTATTTTAATACAAATTTTAATGGATTTGAGCAGGAAGGAGTGAACTCTTCATTTGTTCACACAACTGACACTATTCTCTATTTTCTTACATGGGTTTTGCATCTCTCACCTGTGCTACCTTGATGTCCACAAAAGTATGTGAGTTTGTGACTCATGAACTATCAATAAATGTACTAACACAGTGTTCACCACAAGTAAATTAGAGCCAGACTCAGAAAGTGAGCAAAAACAGTTCTGTAGTCTTTACTTTAAAAAGAAAGTCAATGATTTCAAGAAACAAACCATGACAGATTTTTTATTGACACATGCCCAAGCTGAGATGATATTTTAGAAAAAAAAAGTAATAGAGATGGAGATAGTAATTCTCAGACATGAGCACAGGAGCATCACAATCACCTAGAGGACTTGTTAAAACACCAATTGCTGCCCTCCCCCAAAGTTTCTGATTCCACAGAGCTGAAATTCAAGTTCAAGTATTTGCATTCCTAACAGGTTTCCAGGTGAAGCTGATGCAACTTGTCTAGGGACCAAATTTTGAGAACTAGTGGAGTAAGAAATACCCAGAGACTTGACATAGTTTTAAAAGGAAGAGAAATTCTTTGTCCAATTTATTTTTCAGGTTACACACACAGAACCCTACACCCACACAAACTTTTTTATCTTTGCTAAATTATTAAAATCCTTTAGATAGAACTTAGTGAGAGCAACAATGAAATAAGATTTGGAGGTCTGAAAAGAGATGGGTTAGAAAGGCGCTTTACACGTAAGCTTTGTAAATACAAAGTACACTGACTTGAGATAAACCAGTCTGTAACTAGATAACACCAACCGCCACTGTGGTTTTGGACACTTATTTGCAAAAAACAATTTATACTGCATAGGTCTTTGGTCTGGTTGTAAAAAAACAAAAACAAAACAAACAAACAAAAAACATTTTTCATTGCAAACCAATTTGCTAGAAAAAAAACCCCAAACTTTTGTTACGACCTTTTATCAAACAATGGAGGGGCCAGGCATTAAAAATGAAAAGAAAAGAAAAGAAAAGAAAAGAAAAGAAAAGAGAAGAGAAGAGAAGAGAAGAGAAGAGAAGAGAAGAAAAGAAAAGAAAAGAAAAGAAAAGAAAAGAAAAGAAAGAAAGAAACAGCACAATGAACTGAGTAGTGTTGTCAGAAATTATGCAACGTGATTGCAACATGATCGATGATTACTGAGCCTTGATAGTCTCTCATCATTCTGCAAGTCCCTCTCCTATAGGCAGTCATGCACCATCTATCCTAGGAGCAGAGGAATCACAACAGTTTTTTAGAGCCAAGCACTGAGTCAGACTTTGCCTCTACTCTTTTCTTAGGCTAAGATGATCAGAAGGGCACGAATGCTTTCACTACTTGGGATCTGGCCTTCTCTTTAAAACAGAAATTCCACTTGACAGCTGTTAAGCAAGCTTATTCCAGGCGATAATTATCGAGTGCTTCTCAGTAGCTAAATTTCTTACAGCGACATCAAAGAAAACTCAGATACAGTTTAAAAGTGTTAACACCAAGCTCTGCCCACACTTGACCTTGGCTCTGCTCTCCTCAGAGATAATGTTCCACAAAGCCACGCTTTCTGCTTTGACTCCCCTTCATTCTCACACCGGGTGTGTTTACATAACATATGGCTTTTTTTTCCCTCAGAAGTTTTTCCTGTCTCTATCCGTGGCCATAAATTTACAAAGGTTAATGAGTCGTCACTGCTGCTGCTATTTTCTAAACCTCTTTGGATTTCTGGATGAGAGTCACCACTGAAATGCCCACTAGTTTATTTATATTTTTTCTCTAAAGTGAATTTATGTAGATAGAGATTTTTTTTTTAAAGTTTATTTACCAGACCAAAGTCCTGTGCAGTATAAATCATTTGTGGATAAAGGAAAAAAAAAAGGATTCACTTTTGTGAGGCTTTTTGCATTATATCTAAATCCCAGGACTGTGAAACCAAAGTCTCTAAACTTGAAACATTTTTAAATCCTCATTTTCTAGAGACATATACCACCCAAACTCCTAGCCAGACTTTCCAAGCCCCTACATCATTTTAACTGTATTGCACCTTCAGTGGACACGCGATCAAAACTGGTAGGACAACGAATACATCAGCCTCAGGCTTATTTAGAAGATGAAGAAGTATAAGGAAAGGAGAAGGAGGAGAAGGAAGAGGACTATCGATCATCTCACACCAAGCACAGCTGTTCAGAGTGTTTTAACCACATGAAGATATAGTATGATGGGATGTAAAAATGTAAGCAACGTAGATATGGGCAACAGCATAATAAGATCTAAATTAGTTGCTGTAGGACTATAGTGTTCTCTCCCTTACCATCAGGCTTAAACACACACCCTGCACGACGGTATTTGTTATAGCTGAATACTGTATAGCTTGATACTAAGTGGCTAATGGTGGGTACCACTAAGGAAGGGAGGAGAATTGAAAACAGGTGCAGGGAATCTAAGCTTTCCACTTTCCTCTACATTGTTTGAATTTTTCAGGGAAAAGAGGGCATTTATACATACACATCATTTAATGAGAGAGTCTTCTTCACGTTATTATTAGTGAGAACTATGCAAGCACCTAAAAACACTTGACATCTGGAGATTATCCTTTTATGTGTGAATCATGCGAATATCTTTGTACAGTACTTACAGCATGGAAACCCTAAATCACACTCCATGTCTGCAGATATAAAGAAAGGCTTAAAGTTTCATATCACTTTGCTCTTTAAGTAGGCTCACAGTGAGCCAAAATTGAAAAGCTGGAAGGAGATAGTTGTCTCAATTTATGTTTTGGGAAAGTGGGTAGAGTGTGTTAGGGCCAAGAGTAGTTCTTTTCTGAAACAGAATGTGCAAAACCGGCTAAGAGCTAGAAATGAAAGGTGGCCCCAATATATCTGGTTAAGAACCTTAAGTTCTAAGGTATAAAGACCCCTTTATGTCAGGGACTATTAGAAATCTAAGAACTTGACAACAATGCATAGAATGGGACTGAAATAAGGAAAAACTAAAAGGTTAGAGAAAGGTGATAATGAAGGTCTTTCTGCAGGATCAGGAAGCATGAAAATAAAGTATTGCCAAAAAGAAACAAATGTAGATGCCAATCCTTTATAGATAGGTTAAAGATTTCCTTCCTCTGAAATGTGGTACATCTTACGGCATAGTTGAAAAGAAATCCTGTAATTTGGAATCAGAAGACACGGTTCAAGTCCTGGTCAAATCAATCATTAACTCTATATTCATGAACAAGTCTTAGCATCTCTGTACTTCAGTTTCCATATCTTCAGCATGGAGCCGATGATAATATCTACTCCACAGAGTTGCTGGATAAATAAATAAGGAAGTATGTAAAAAATAATGAGGAAAGTTGAGATATTAATAATGACTAAAATAATCTCATGTTAGTTGAGCATTTACTACGTGCTCCACACTGCACTAAGCGCTTCACACACTTGATATATCTCACGAGGCTGTTTGCTTAAAGATCATGTTCAGGCATTCATTCATTCATTCATCATCATATATCTACGGGACATTTTCCTGTCATGTCTAGTGAATTGTTACCCATCCTACACTGAAAAGACTTACCATCTAAAAAAGAGTGCAAAGAGGAAAAGCTCTCACTTGGGAAAAACAAAAAACTGTGTGTGTGTGTGTGTGTGTGTGTGTGTGTGTGTGTGTGTGTGTGTGTGTGTGTTTGGAGGTATGGAGTGGGAGGAAGGGCGTCAAAGAAGCTCTTAACAAGATTGTCTAAAAACACTTAATTCTAAAACAGTGATCTGCAAACTCCTGACCAACCCACAGACTTTGAAATCATTCTGCTGGGTTGAGACTAGCATTTTGTTTTGAACTATTTCTGATGCCACTTACTTGTATCAAAGGACTCTGAGAATTCAGATATGTTACTTCGGTAGCAGTGAGACCCAAATAGTCCCAGCATGTTTGGTGTCCCGATGGGGCAAATAAATAAAAACCTGCTGCATAAACCTGAGTAGCTTCCCGGGAGAGCCCATCTTTGTCAAAGAAGGTGCCAGACTTGTGGAGCTTGACACAGTGATAGTGAATTCAGTGAGGCGTGTGCCACTTAGTCTACGTGGCCCTGCCCTAGATGGATGTCTGGGTTCTAGGGAGATAGAGGGTAGACTGAGAACAAAAATGGAAAGAATATTTAATTAAGCTCTGAGGCACATTCCAGCACAGACAGCAGCTGCTTAGAACTGCACAAACAGCAACTTGAGCGCAGACCCTTACACAGGTCCGACGAGGGCTGTGATGGGAGACGTGGGGAGAAATGGGGATCCTTCCACAGTGCCTGGGAGAAACTGCTGGGTCCTGCAGAGGAGAAGTGGCATCTATTAAGAAGGAGCAGACATATGTTTACGCCTGTGTGAGACCCTCCTGTCCTCATCAGGAGGGAGACAGAAGCCAGGAAACTGAATTCCTGATATTAAAGTGATTCCATTACTCCACACAGGCTGCTGAGACCAGAAAAGACATGTTGGTGACATATGCCATGACAGAGAGTATTAATAAAAAGAGAAGAACAAAAAAACAAAGGGAAAAACAAAATTGGATGAATCTGTCCACACGCTCAAGCAGCCATCTAGCCGTCCACTGTCAGGTGCAAAGGTGAGTCTCTACCTTTAACAAGAAATGTGAGGAATATGCCAATGTCCACAACATCCTGATGAAATTGCCATGTTTGTTATAGTTAGGGATTACATTTTATAATTTAAAATGCGTTCTATCCTGAGTATACCCTCAGATGACAGGAATGAAGGAAAATGTACGTAAGGGGCCGGTTCAGCGGCTGTGAGCACATCAGTATGCAAACCACTAAAAAAACTATTTCTATTTTCTCTTCGTTTCTGGACCAATTTTACAGAGCAGGTACCCTATATAACTCAAAATGCTTTCTTCGTGACCCTGTTTCATTCAGCATCAAGACTCCAATCAATATCCTATTTCCTTTAATATGCACAAGCATAAGTTCCAAAAAAGAACTTTGGCAGAATATATATTTGTGTCATTTTAACTTTTGAATTTATAAGTGTACCCGGCCCAAGAAAATGGCTGAAAATGAACTTAAATCTAGGGTAATGACCAAAATCTTAAACCATGGAATATTCCTAAACTTTCCCCCCAAAAAACCTCAGCTCTGTCCCCACTCGTGATTTGTTCAGATAATTTATTAAAAATTGCAAATCTATCTTACTTTTGAAACCAAGAAATCACTTTAGAAAGACAGTTGAATAAGTAAAACTTTCAACCATCTCATTCTCTTGGAAATTACCAACTCAAAATATTCTTCCTTTGCTTATAGGGTTCTTTATTTTCCTCTAAACAAATCTTAGGCTAATATATATTTATTTTTTACGAGAAACTCTTCTGCTTGTCTAAAAAAGAAGGAAAGGGATGTTAAAGAAACAGCAAGAAAAATAAGGGTTTCGAGCACATACAAATAGGAAATAATTTCCACACAAAAGAGAAATTCTTTTATTACAAGATCTATGGATGGATCTTACTTGGAAACATTACTTCTGTTTGTGCACACAGATGTCTTTGCTAGGACTCTATCCGCTAGGGAATTTTAACTCTAGCGGGGTGGGTACCTCATGAGGATTTTCCGTAGACATTTCAAATCTCATTGGAATATATCACTTTTCCCAGGCTCAAAGAGCAATAAAAAGCTTCTTCAAAAGCTTTTAATATTTTATGTCCTAGTCCAAAGTTCAGTGAAAGTCATATTCCTCAGCTCTGACACAGTATACCTCTCAGGATGGCGACGAGGCATAAAATGGGGCTGTTGTGTTGTGATGATGGAAAGCTGGGCATTAGACAATAAAAAAATTTTAAGAACGTTAACTTATTAGAATCTCAAATAATTATATCTGTACTTTGATAGAATGTCAGCGGAACATTTTGGAAATTGAAAAACAAATAAGCTTCTGTGTCTTGTGAAATCTATACGCAATCACCTCCTAAACCAATTGTTCACAGGTTACTAATAGCTTCTTCAAGAATTCCAGTCCAGCTAAAATTGTTCCAGTGACATCTTTAAAGTTCAAAGTTAGAACATCAGCATTGTGTATCCAAGAATATGGTAAGGGGAAACAATCACCCATTTGATATATATTTCTTAGTTGTCTATTCTGGACTATATTCTACGAGGCAGAAAGATGAGAAATTGGATTCACCCATAAAGAACGTAAAATTTAATGGGGAAAGTAAAATTCATATATATGAAAATATTAGTGGCCAAATAATATTATGTATCATTACACTTGTATAATTAAAAATATACTATAATATCATATAACAAATACAATAAAGTGCTAATTTTTTGTGCAGCAATAAACTGGAAAGTAGTTGGGACTAACCCATAAAAGTTGCCATGGGTCAGTGTCTATATGTATCACGATGTGTATGTCATGCCTACACACGCACGTGCATTGTAAGTGTGTTTTCCAAACTTCTGCGATAATAAAAATCACCTGGAGAATTGATTTCTAATAGGCCTTCTCCAGACCTACTGCCATGCCTCTCCAGAGAAAGAGCTTGAGAATCTGCATTTAAAATGAATGACTCAGGCGATTCAGATCAGGTAGGTTTAGGAAACACTGCCGTCCTCACACAACAGTCTCATGGAAATATTATTATTTGTCTTTGATAATTGAGATAACTATGGTTAGAGAGATTAACTGACTACTCAAAGGACTCCCAAGTTAGGATTAAACAATGTGACTTTCCCAACTTTTGTTCTTTCACTGCACTGAGCTTTCTTTGTTCCCTGAGAAAATGATCAGGCTGTATGTAGAAACATGGAATTAAAATACTCATTATAGAAAAGTTCATTTCTGCCGCTGCTTAAAAACAACATTCCAGTCTGTTTTAAAGTGCTGCAGAAAAGAATACTGAGTCCTTAAAACAAGGAGGTCTTTGTCAGAGGTAGAATGTAAAGATTTACGGGAAACTGAAGCCTTTTGTGCTCCAAGAAGCCTCTGAGGAAGGACACATTGGAACAAGAAATGAGGTGTCCCGTAGCTTCGAGGAGCTCAAGAAAAGGATCAGCGCACGTGGAGAAAAATGCTCCAGACTAAAGGAGGTTGTTCTGATAAACTTAAGACATAGGTGGCCACAATCTTCTTTTCTAACTCTTCCTAATGGCCAGGGCCCGAAGTATACAAAAGCAAGGAGCTGACAGGTGTTGCCACAATGGTGACAGCAGAAAGAAGCGAGAGAAAAACTCAGTCGCTAGCTGGGAAGAAAGCACAGCTATGAAGTGATCATTTTAACTCCAAGTGAAACCAAAGCCACGCTGTGAAGCCTAAAGTTTTCAGAAAGTGAGAGCTACCTAACCTGGGGTGTCTTTCCAACAGATTTCAGGAAATAGCATCTGATTTCTGTGAGAATGTGTGTTTCAGGGAAAGTCTGTAGCTTTCACAGGTTTCTCCTTAAAGTCAAAATAAAGGTCAAATGAAAGGACCTTTTTAAAGAATTCAAACAGATTAGAAGGGAAAAAGTAAAAAAAGGGAGGTGGTCTTGAAGCCCTAAAAAGCCTATGGTCAGGCCAGTCAAGAGGGTTTAGGTGAGGAGTGCGCTGGTAAATGAAGAACGGGCTTCCAGGGGGAAGATGCTCTGCTTCATGAGACTTGTTGATTTCTGTGCTATAGACCCCACCCTATGGCCAGTTTCAAGCTACCAGTGAGGCATAACGAACACAAAATTTCTGAAAAATTGACAATCAGCTTTCTCAGGCCTGCAGGCGCTGCGCTGACTCCAGCAGGCCTCTGATTCAAGGTGAGTTCTTCTCAAGTCGTGAGACAGCTGAAATTAAGTGAAGTCAGTGATGAGAATAATTGAGACTGATTTTGTGGACATTTTCTGTTAAAATTGTGTAAAAATTGCTTTACATAGAACTTTTCAAAAAGGCTTTTTGAAATGTTTAACCAAGTTTATACGATTTAAAAAAAGAAATCGAATAAAGCCAAGGCTTTCTCTAATTTTTTTAATAAGAAAATTAGTTTCTATAAAAAAAAAATAATTGAACAGAAAAGAATGCTGTAGTTACGAAGAAGAAATCGGGTCCCTTCTTATCTTAGTTCATTCAGGCTGCTCTAATAAAATACCCGACTGGGTGGCTGATAAACAATAACTATTCGTTGCTCACGGTTCTGGAAGCTGTAAGTCCACGATCAGGGTGCCTGTGGTAGGGATCCAGTGGGGGCTGGACTTCTTCCAGGCTGCAGACTTCTCGTAGCCTCATCAGGTGAGGTCTTTTTACAAGCGTACCTGCGAGCCCATTGATGAATCCACAATCGTGACCTCATCACCTCCCAATGTCCCTCTTCCTCCTAATACCATCCTCTTTGGGAATATCAGCATATGAATTGTGCGTGTGTGGGCAGCGGGGACAAGAATGTTCAGACAATAGCACTTCTAGAGCAGTGGTTCTTGAAATATGGATCTGGATCTGGGGCCAGCAGTATCAGCACTACCTGAAAACGTGTTAGAAATGAAGTTCTCAGGTTATCTGGAAGTGGTTTATTCAAGAAAAACAAAACTCTCTCTCTCTCTCTCTTTTTTTTTTTTTTTTTTACAAATTGGCAATAGTAAATTGCTTCCTTAGCAACTTCCAAATGTAACAATTAGAATTTTATTTGCTCATTTTTATTTTTTACTATTATTATGGATTCATGAGTATTTATATATTTGGTGTATTTATTCTTTTGTAGTCCTTATTGTTTTTGATGTTCAGATGATCACACCTTTGTCCAAAGTAGCCTTTCTCAGCTTCCTTACTTTCTGGAACAAGAAAATGTCACAAAGTCATGAGTTCATACTGCTATTTGTAATTCAAATTTAAGATTACCAGGTATTTACTTGACTTCTTTTTGCTGATGATATGAATTTTAAACTACCAATACCGATATTGCTACTAACAAAAAGACTACTGAATATGGTTAAAATTTCCACCCCTTGAGAGATGTAGAGTCAAAAATATTGTGTTTTATAGTCACTTGAAATAATTTTTTCTCTGTGGGTTACGCCACCAGTTTGATATACTGTTAGGTTTATTTGTTTCAGTTTGTTTTAAATTGGGGGACTGTGGCTTGTTCTTTTTCTTTCATTGTCTTTTTTATTTATAAGGTACTTAAGTTATTCCAAAAATGAAAACTATAAAACAAGGTACATTCAGAGGTATCTAGCCTCTATTTTTGGCTCCTGCTTCAATAGATTAACATAAACAAGTATGTGTAGGCAATGGGATAGCCTCTCTGTTCTTATGCAAAAGGTGGCACACATTCCTGCCTTTTCTTACTCAACACTTTGACCTGGAGATGACTTCACAGCAGTTTACAGAGACCCCCTTCATTCTGTTTACAGCCACATAAAACCGCACTGTGTAGACAGAACACAGCGGATTCAGTCTGTACCCTATTACTGGAAATTTAACTTGTTTTTGCTCTGACAAATTATGCCATAATGAATAGAACTGTACATATGCCGTTTTGTATTTTTACCAGAGTATCTGTAGAAATTGCAATATTCTTAGAAGAGGGATAGCTGGGTCAGAAGTTAAAAACAGATGTAATTTTGGTAGATACAGACTGCCAACCACCCCTAAAACATGATGTATCATTTTGACTTCCTAAGAAGAGTGAGAGTGTTTATTTCCCCACACCCTTACCAACACAAATATTGTCAAATGTCTTCATTTTCTCCCATCTCAGAGGTGAGAAATTGTTTTTCAGTGCAGTTTGGATTACAGTTCTTTTGTTATGAGCAAGAGGTTAAAGGTCAAGTTTACATTTATACTTTGTTTTCTGTAAACTCTCTTTTCTTATCTCTAGCTCTTGTATTTCTATGGCGGGGGTAAAAAAATTTTAATGTAATTTAATTTATCAACTTGTTCCTTATTGTTTATGCATTTTTAGCCATAATTAAAAAAATTTTTTCTATTTCCAGGTTATAGAGAAATTCATCTATAATGTCTTACAGCATTGTACCCTGAATTTTAACCAAGTTCCCGAGAGAGTCTTATACACACCAAAGTACTGATTTACAAATTCAAGTTTATAAAGCGATGTTGAACGTTAATTTACATGAGAAATATTTAATAATCTGTCCTGTTCATGTATTTCTTAATTCTTCTAAATGATGTCAGTCTGAAGTCTTCTTGCCTGCATGGTGAAATGTTTCATTAGTAAAACATAAAAGATTATTTCTGGACTAATGTATGTATTTTATGAATAAACATATTCAATTACTGAAAACTTCACCTTTCTAAGAGAAGACAACATAAACCATTATGATGCAGCCCACAATCCAGCCGATCAAGAGAAGAACAGGGACAAGAAGGTGTGATGATGTAGACTCTGTTTAAAAATAAACAACAAAAAAAAACAGATTTGATAAGCCATTTTGGCATTAAATCTTCTGAATCCAGAAAATAAGAAGAGACTGGTAATATCAAGGGGAAAAATACACTCTCAAGTAATACTCATGCATAATTATTATTTTCTTTTTTTACAAATTGTACATATGACTCAGCTGGGTATTGGGAAGAGTGACCTGTGTTCAAACCATAGGTCTTCCTTTTACAGTTACGTGACATTGGGCAATTCTGAGCTTGAACTTCCCTGTTTGTAAAATGGGAATAAAAACACCTGTGACATCTTCTCCTGGAGCAGTTAGGAGGATCAAATGATCTTGCTTATGTGCCAAGGCTTTGTAAACTCTAACAGCGTGTGTGTGTGTGTGTGTGTGTGTGTGTGTGTGTGTGTGTGTGTGTTTAGTGTAGACAGAACCCATTCACGAATGTTCAATAACACAGAGAGCAGCTGTTTATATAGAAACAATTACAAATGACTCTGACGTAATTCTACTAAACTTAATAATTATCACAGCATAAGGAAAGGTGTTGGGAATTGTTCTTGGCATTGGTAACTAACTTTAATCATAGCTAACTTTAATTTTAAATATCACAGGAAAAAAGAAGTCATATTTTATATAATCATTCTTGACTAGAGAAAAGAGGTTCTCTTTTTTTTAACTGTTCAATAGAGCAGCCAACACTGTTCCAACACATACACATATTGGCACACTGATTCCTCCTGTGTCTCCCATTTGTGTCCTTACCTGTAAAAAGCACTTTAAAATATTCACAGCATCTCAATCTCATTCTTTCAAACACACACACACATCACACAAATGGATTCGAAAACAGCACAGAAAGACATTGTATAGAATTCATGTTCCCGTGTTAAGGTCTCAGATATATTCTTAATTGAAAAGCACAAATAGATCCTTATGCTATTAACTAACAGAGAGAATGCATAGTCCTCGTAATTGCATTTTATCACAATTTTCATCACTTTAAAATGTGGAAGTTTCTTTAATACTACTACAATAAAATCATCTGAAAACAATAAATTTCTAAAATTAGAAGACACTGTCATAAAAGCAAAATTTCTGAAGTTAAAGTAAATTTTAATAGTTTAAATCTATTTTCTAAAACTGTTGGAGTCTTTTCTTAATTCTCACAAATTTATCCAGCTTTTCTTGCTTCTCAGTCTCACTATGACATTGAACAAAGCGTTAACCACCAAATGAAAAAACTTCCCTTTACCTGCCACATAGTATTGCTTTAAGGATAAAGCAAACATTACAATATTCCCTTTACTCTCATTTGGATGAAAGCCTTTTTTATGAATTAAGGTGCCAGTATGGTGGAAGTACATGACAGCAATTTTTTTAACTGTTCATATATGTGTTTAGTATTTTTCCCAATTTCAAAGAACTTAAAAATTATGATTGACATTTTGATTGAACACATATTTTATACAAGCATATTTTAATACAATTCTAAATTTTACATATAAAGCCTTAAAATTCATATAGATCTCATTATTATTTCTTGTAAAACAATACAATTATACATTTTAACACTCAAAGTACAGCTGTATTTGTGTTCTTTTAACACTAATATTTTGTTTTATCGTAATCTGTAGCATTGATTTGAAACATGAATGTATAGGAACACAATTTACTTTGCACATGTCTCTTACATTAATAGCATAAAAAAGCACAAAACCTCTTTTTAAATACTAAGAGTCATTTCAAAATGCTTCTTCCTCTGTTAGTCCTGAGCATACCCAAGTAGTGACACCTGGAAGTATTCTTAAGGGTACTGTGCTCTGGAACAAGATTGTCCAAGTTCAAAACCTTTTGCTACCTCTTTCTAGTGTGTGATTGCAGACAAGTTACAAAATTTTACTCTGCCTCAGTTTTCTTGTCTGTAAAACGAGAATGAAGACAATTCTGTGTATCTCATGAGGTTGTTGTCAGGATTAAAAGTAATTCCTGTAAGCATTTAAAAACTGTTTCTTGGACACAGTATATATTCAAGCCCATTTTGTCACATGAGAGTAAATTATTTTTCTTAAATATAAAAATCATTCTAAAACTAGGGGAAAAAATTCAGATGTAAAGCACATTAGAGATGACTAAGCTCATTTTATTCTTTTTCATTTTAGAGTCAGGAAACAGTCTCAGAGGAGTTGAGGGACTTTCCAAAACTCACATGGGCCATTAGCAGATCTGACACAGAATTCAAGTGTCCTTATTTCTGGTCTCACATGCCACAATACCTCAAATCTAATACCTCAAATCTAGTACAACACTCGAGAATAACTGACTTCTAACTCATCTTTAAAAACAAGCATGAATAAATCGAGCTCTTTTGTGTGATCCTTTAAAAACTATTCAAAATGTGTAGACATGGTTCATAAATTGCACATCTAATGCCACCTTTTTGGTCACAATAATATATATGGTTAATGCATCTTTAGCAGAAATACCACATTCTTCAGAATTATTGAGAAACACCAAATACTGGGAAACATAAAATAAACCAGGGAGCCTGGGTCTTTTTTTCCAATAAAGTTTGGTGCCATAAATCTTACCTTTTTCAGCCATTCTTCCTGTTGTTGGGTGGGTTGGTCAAGGACAGGTTTACCTCTTAGTTATTGTTATCCAGTGTCTCTTTGAACTTTATAAATAGAGAAATATCTGAAGAGCATGGCAGCTGCCCCTCTCCTGACTGCCAATTGTCTCCAGGCTAATATAAGGTATTGGAAAGCAGAGCTCCTCTGGCTCTTCTTATCTTGCTACGATGGAGGAAACGATGCACTACGTGACCTAAACAATTGCATAGGCCGAGTTATCCTAACCCAGGGATATGCAGATTTTTAGTTCACCCAATGTTGTCAGACACATAAAGAAAATGTTTAGTGAAGAGGTGTACAGAGGGAAAAAGGCATTGCAATTAGCCAAGTTCTATCAGAGGAGGAGGGTGATATATTGGAAAGAAAGGACTTTAGCGTTGGAGAGACCAGGCTTCAAATTCCAACTCTGCTCTTTCTGTAATGAAAGCCAAGTTGTTGAACATGGGCATCAGTTTCTTTAATTTTAAAATAAGGAGAACAATACCTGCCCACAGGGGAACTGTCACGAAAATAAAATGAAAAAGCTATGTGGAATATAGACAGTTCTTTACTACATTACAAAAGGTAAAATAAATTAAATGGTGGCCCTTCCTCTGAAGCATTTCAAAAGAAAATTTTAACATAAAAGTACTAGAAACTAAATAACAAAAGGCTGTGATAGCACCTAGAATTTTCAGAGAGTAGTCATAAGCTTGTTGTTTATATTAGCAATGTATAAAAATAGGGCATTTCATTTTTCACATCCAACCTGGTTTATATAACACGGCCTAGACTATATTCTAGATTCTCATTGAGATAATTTTAATTTTTAGTTGTGGTTAGAAAAGTTTTACAAAATGACCCTGTGACCAATATCCCCAAAAATCCAACACAAGATTAATGGAGTCCTCCTTTATAAGACAAAACTTACCTGATAAAACCCATCTCCACAGAGCTCCAAGAGTGATGTTTCCCTGCAAATGACCATGTCTCACCACTGAGCAAAATTCACCCATGGCTCTCCATCTCTGAGGAGACAAAAACTTAAATTCCTTGTTGAGACACCTAGAAAGCCTCTTTACTTTCTCATTTGTAATGAGGCTTCAGCCCCACTAACTTTGCTATTGTATGAATTCAGGATGCTCCCACCTACATAGGCAAGGAGAACATTTGATTTTCTACCTCAAGTCATATACCTATAGCTTCGAGTGTGCAGCCAACCATCTGGTAAGTTTATTGCATATTTATGTCATTTAAGCCAAGTTCTCTCTCCTTTCTCTCTCTCTCTCTCTCTCTCTCTCTCTCTCTCTCTCTCTCTCTCCCTCTCTCCCTCTCTCCCTCTCCCCCCCCTTCCCTTCAATTTAATATTGGAAAAAAATCCTCACTATACCAGGTAAGAAGAGAGATTATGTAGTATCTATGTAACAAAATCCCTGGTAAAGTTGGGTGTTGTTTTTCAATATTAACCAAGGTCAAGATAGGGATAGAGACAAAGAGAAGAAAAAAAATGGTGATTGATTGCACTTAAATACTAACATTTTTCCCTAAATGAGTTCAAATTAACACTATTTTAAGTCAGAGAGACAGAGAGAAAGAGAAAGAGAAAGAGAGATTTTAAAGAAACAGTAATGTACCCTCCAAAGAACCAACACACATATATATGAGGGTAAAATAATTTACCTAAATGGATGGAGGAAACGTATGAAAAGTTATCTTCATTTTAAATATTTATTTTCATTTCAATTATTTTAAACTTTCTTTTGTATATAAAATGAACTATTATTAACATTATTGCTACCAATTTGGATTTTGATGAGGGATTACTTTATAACTTGTCATTTTTTTTTTTTTTTTTAGTTTTCTATAGCAAAAGAGAGAGGGAAAAAAAATAATTCAATGAACATGAATTGCCCAGATCTCAGAAGAAGATTCAATCTAGAATCTCATTTCTTTGGGATCCCATCAGTAAATATTTTTTAAAGGTTTTATATTTATTCAAAAAAATATTTTATTCATTTACAGACTGGTTTCACTTTGAACTCATAAACCCATGGCCTATCTTTGATCATTTGATAATCTTCCTCTTATGACATACCATGTAGGTACATTTTCTGTTTTTACTTTGTGTACTTTCTTGAAGATTTAGCCCTCAAATCCCTTATTATCAAAGTGTCATTAGATTCTTCTAGAGTATTTAATTTTAAAAAAGCAAATATTCAGAATTCTTTAGTTTTCAAATACATGTAACCATCAGTGTCTAGAATTATAATAGATCTGAAAATGGTAGATTAAATGGACAAATTTCTATAAAGACATAAACTATCAAAACTGACTCAAAAAGAAATAGAAAATTTAAATAGACTTATAACAAGTAAGGAGATTAAAGTCATAATCAAAAAATGTCCCACAAAGAAAAACCCTAGAATAGATGGCTTCACAGGAAATCTATGGAATGGGAAAAAATATTTGCAAATAATTTGTCTGATAATGGTTTAGTATTCAAAATATATGTGTGTATATGTGTGTGTGTGTGTGTGTGTGTACACTATTAAAACTTTAAAAGACAAATAACCCAATTAAAAATGGATTAAAGAAGATATACAAGTGGTCAATAGGTACATTAAAACATACTCGAATCATTAGGCACTAGGGAAATGTCAATTAAAATTACAATGAGATACTACTTCACCCCCACTATGATAGCTATAATAAAGACAGACAATAATAAAATAGTTTTGCAGTTTCTCAAAATATTAAATCTAGAATTACCTTATGACTCAGCAATTTTATTCTTAGGTATATATCCAAGAGAATTAAAAGCAGTTGTTCAAACAAAAACTGTACACAAATGTCCAGAGCAGTATTATTCATAAAAGTCAAAATGTGGAAACAACCCAAATGTCCATAAACTGATCAATGGGTAAACTAAATGTGGTATATACATACAACGTGATATTATTCAGTCATGAAAAAGAATGAAGTTCCGGCACATGATACAACATGGCCAAACCTTGAAAATATTGTGCTAAGCAAAAGAAGCCATAATGTATTGTGTCATTCCATTTATATGAAATATCCTGCACAGGCAAATCTATAGAGACAGAATATAGATTAGTGGTTCCTTATGGGTGGGGGAAGATGGCAATGGGGAGTGACTGCTAAGGGGTATGGAGTGTCTTTGGAGAGTGATGAAAATGTTCTGGAATTAGTGGTAATGATTGCACAACTTTGTGAATATACTAAAATCACTGAATCATACACTTTAAAGCAGTGAATGATGTGGTATATGAATTATGTCTCAATTTTTTTAAAGTTCAAATTCATTTCTAAAACAAGAAAGTTCTAGAGAATAACCCCCAGATCCCCAAGGCAAAAAAAAAAAAAGAAAAAAAAAAAGAGAGGCAGAACAGAATTGGAAGAAAGTCCAGGCAAAAGAGTAACAAAAATAAAATGTTTTGTTTTTGAAAAAAGTGTTTACTAAGCCCTTACTACATGCTTGACATCGTTCCAGGCACTTGGAATACAACACTGGGCAAAGATCTCTGCCCTCCCATACTTACATTTGGAAAGATGACAGGTGCTACAAGAAAAGAAAAAGTAGGGCCAATTAACATTAATATTAGGTTGATCCTAAGGCTGGGTTTTCTTGACAGGATTAAAGAAGAGTGAGGTGTTAGTACAGACCCAGCAGGGTGAGCAAGGGAAGAGCAGTAAGAGTAACGAGGGCTTTTTCAGCTATTGTTATATTGTTGTTTTTTTTTCTCTTAATGAAATAGGAAGCCAATGGAAGATTTTAAAGAGAGAATTAACATGACTCACATTTTAAAAGTATCATTCTGGCTGTTGTGATGAGGAGCAAAGATTGAAGCAGAAAGACCTGTGAGGAGGCTACTGTACTAATCTAGACAAGAGATTATGGGGATTCAGGCCAGGGTGGTGCTTGAATTTTTATCAAGAAGGGAGACTATCAATGAGGCCAGAGAGTAGAGTGATGATGCATTTATGATGGGTGTGACTAACATGTTTTTGATGGGTCCAATGGGACTTTCTTGAATCATCAACTTTTGTTGACCGAGTTGCTGTGTGGAGAAATTTATGTGTTCAAACTTCAATCAAAAGGTTCAGCAACTGCAGTAAAAAATATTGAACAAGGTCTTTCCAATCTAAGATGTACAAAGTGTGGAATGTATTGAGACAGATGAATAAGAGGCAACAAGAATTACAGACTGACTACCTGATCCTCTCCCCTGGGACTCTTCCTTGCATGTCACAGAGAGGAAAGCATGGCTCAAAGCAGAAAGCAGCACCGTATAGTGAAGAATCAGGGCGTTGGGATCAAGTTTAAATGCCAGCTTTGGTAATAGCTGTGTGAACCTAAATAAGTCACGTCTATTTCTTTGTTTGGAAAATGGGAGAAATAGGATGCAGGGTTGTAGAATTAGAGATAAATGGATATAGAGTGTTCAGCACCAGCCAACACGTAGTAGGCTCCCACTATGTGGTAGTTATTGTCATTAAATGATAAGCAGGGATACAGAGGAATGAGAAGCAACATCTACAAAGAACAAGATGTCCCCGGTACATGCACCCACATGTCCCTACAGTCACTCTCGAGGGTTGTCTTAGAGGGACCATATTTACTGATCCTCAGGCCACAGCGTAAGTAAAAGGAGGTTGCAGGAGGTCATTTTTCTACTCCCATTCATTCCTCAATGTGCTTCTGATTTGGCTTCAGCCTGCATTTCCCCACTGAAACAACTTATTTCTAATGTTGCCAGGATCTAAGATCATGTGACTTTTCCATGTTGCTAAAGTCCATGGAAAATTTTCAGTCCTGATCTTATTGATGGCTTCTTAGTGTTACTTGATTTTATTGATTATTTCCTCTTCTTGAAATTCTCTCCTCTCTGGGTTTCCGTACTCTGACTTTACCCATTTTTGACGGTTTGTTCACAGTCTTGTGGGTTTATCTTCATGTATTCAAACGTTAAATATTAGTACCATGATAAATATATCACAACACAAATGTCATGATACGGGAAGAGGAATTAGAGGGAGCTAGTACATGAAATCACTAAGCTATGTGCATTTTAGAGAGTCCTAAGAGTTCCTTCCAGGGCCAGCTTCTTGGGTGTGAGTCTGCAGTCATTTAGGACCCAATGCCAAGAAGGACCCCATGCTTGTTTTAACATTCTGCTATCAAGGTCTTCAAATTTTTAATAATTTAATCTTTGAACTTTAAATTAATTTATTAATTCTTTCCTTCAGCTTTCTTAGGTTCATCTTTTTGTTCTTTATCTAATTTTTCCTCGATTTTTGTATGTCTGGAAAAGCTTTTATTTCTCCTTCATATCTAAAGGAGAACTTAGCTGTATATATTATTCTTGGCTGGTAGTTCCTTTCATTTAATAGTCTGAATATTTGATTTTCCTCTTTTATGGCTTGTCAAGTTTGTGCTGAGAAGTCCAACAACAATCTAATGGTTTTTTCTTTACAGGTTATAGTCTTCTTTTCCCTGGCGGCCCTGAGAATTCTGTCTTTGTTGTTGATTTTTGATAATTTTAATACAATGTGTCTTGGTGAAGGCCTTTTTAGGTTGAGATAATTGGGTGTTCTGTTGACTTCTTGAATCGCAAGCTCCAGCTCATTCATGTAGTAGCTCTTATGTGCAGACCTCATGCTCAGATGTGCTGGTGTGCCATTTGGGTATTTTCTACTGAGATTTAGAAGTTCAGCTTGTTGTTTCAAGGGGAGAGATCTGGGGATTTCACTCCCCTCTCTGTCTAACTTTTAAAATGTGATGCTTAATTCATTTATTCTTGGTTGTTTATAAAAAACACGTAAGGTGATGTATTGTTCCTCTGAGCACGGTGTTAGCTGAATCTCATGGATTCTGACATGTAATGTTTTAATTAATGAGGCTTTCTACATAGTCTGACATTTTACTTTCAATTTTCTCTTTGACCAAGAAATTATTTGAGAAAATTTTTAAATTTCCAAGTAGTATTTTGCTTTTAAAATGAATTATGCAGTGACACTTTTTGTAGGGCAAAAATTTTAATGTTAAGGTACTATGTACTTAAGTATCTTTACAGGAAGTTTTGTTTCCTATGTGTTGGATTTTCTTCTACAAAATACTCCTATTTATCATATTTATATGTATATAAAAATATATATTCTTAAATACATTTTTAACTAATATGTATTAACTGCTATGTGCTAGCATTGTATTTATGACCCAGATACACTGACTGGTTTATTCCTTAATTATCCTCCTTTATATAGAAGACCTAGTCTTAGAGAAATTAAACAATTTGTCAAACATCACACAGTAGATCTTGGAATCAAAACAACTGAGCCAGGTATCCCTGCCCAGGTATGGCTGATCCCAAAGCCAACAAAATTCTGCCTCCGTAGATGGCATAACTAGAACCATGTGAAAAAAACAAACTACAAATTATATGCCATCTATAGAAAATACATACAAAACATACCACCATAAACACGCAATCATTGAGGATGCAAGTGACACCTAATGAGGATTGTAGATATATAACTTAATATTTCATAAAAGCACACAGCTTTTATAGATTTCCAATGTAGAGAATATTCTAGGACACTCTTCTTTCGAAGTTCTTTTAGATTTTAAGATATTCCTCTAAGAGATTCTTTTCAATGTTTTACTTCTACCATCAGGAATTCCTTTTCACACCCAACCCAATTACATCATGCTGAAGGTTAGCCCTCTCTTAGGGATTCTTTTGAGATGGAGAACAGCTGGCCCTATTCTCTGTATAATAACTCTTCATAAACTTAAAGCCCTCCATAGTAATGGTCTCTGGGATAAATAATTCTAATGTCTAAATTTTATCTTTTTTTTCAAAATTATTTCCTAAAGAGGTGGTTATTTTTATGTCATACAGATTTGTTAAATTGTGTTGACCATTAAGGGCTACTACATGGTGAGTGAGGTGGTGAAGCTCATTGCAATCTGATTGTTTAATGGTATCTACAAATCTGTTCATGTCTCCTGAGAGCTTTTAGCCTAAGTTATAAGATTCCAGGCATTTGCCATCTATCTCTCATAGCCAAGTTGCTGAGAAAATCAAAACTGCACATGACCAAAAAAATATGAAAAAAACTTGTAAACAGCAGAGGAATTTGAGAAGTTTACAGTGTTTTGTGGGAACTGTATATTTTGTTATTTTTAAAAATCAGAATAGCTTATTTGCTAGTATAGAAAGAGAATAAAATGAACAGCCAGAACCTGTAATAACAGAGTTAAAAAAAATTAAGTAAAGAAAGATAGTCCATCAAAGGCTCTTCCTCTTTAGAACTCTAGAACAATTCTGAGGAATTGCAGCTCTAAAATCACATGAAAATGATGGAAATCTAGTCATATGTTAATGATGGAGCAACAAGATGAACAGATTTATTGGGACTGAGTACCGTACTAAAGAAAGTATTATAATTACAAAAGTGATTTTTATAAAGATAAAATTATCACTACCTATAGTATAGTGCTTGAGAGAATAAATTAATTCTATAAGATATCACAACTAAATATTAATAAATGATAACAATTATCAAGAGCTTCACTAAGGAGCCAGGCATTGTTTTAGATGCATAAAATGCATTAACTCATTTAATTCTCAAAACATCCTATCAAATACAGTTACTTTTCCCAGTATTACAGATTTAAAAAACTGAAACAAAAGAGGTAAATTACATGGTAAAAGTCATACTGGTGGTACATGGCAGATTTGCAATCCTAATACAAGTGGTCTGACTCCAGGATCTTTGGTTTTTAATCACTCTGCTCTACAAATATGAGATGATTAAATCAAGGTCTGAGTTATTGAATCCATCAATTCAGTGAAACTAACCATTCCCAAGAGTTCAGATAAATTAATTTAATTGCAACATTATTTTGTGCCCCAATCACAGGCATAATTACTTAAGACCATGTCTGTGGTTGGATTTTAAAAGAGGACCTCCATCAGATACATGCTGCTGGCTCCAATCAAGGTACTCTTTTAACCATCTACATTGAAATGCCCCTGGATTTAATACACTCCAATCCCAGTGTTTCTACTTGGAACTTATAGTCACTTCAATGTATCCGTCTTTCATGAAATTCTTCTAAGTATTATCTATGTCTACAACCGCTTCCAACACAGAACTACAAGCTTCTAAAAGATCAAAAAGTCTACTTTCTTTATTCTTGGACTATCAGCATCTAACTCTCTGTAATGTTCCTCCCTAACAAGCAGGGACCAAAGGAAGAGTAATTCAGGAAGTGTTAACCTGGGACACAGAGGGAGAACAAAGTGCCTTAAACATGTGAAAGATTAGATGCTAGGGGCAGAAACCTGAGGCTGAAACCAGATAAATAGCCCAAACACCATACTGCCTACTCAAGAGATTGAGATGAAAAACTGAGAATGATTAGAGCAGGAGAGAAACTAAGCGTAGAGGAAGGGATTAAGAAACTAGGCATAAGGGAAAAGAGTATCAAAGTAAAATCTGACTTCGTACATCAGCAGACAAGTATCTATCTCATTCAATACCAATAATGAAGCCTTTTAAATGTCACCAGTTCCATTTTGGCTATGTCACCATCTTTGGCTGAACAGAGACATTTATTCAATTATTGTAGTGTTTTTTCCTATCATTAAAAGTGAACAGGAAATGGAAAACTACCATATACTTTATTATAGAAACAAAAAGTATGAGTCTTATACAATGGTTACACAGATGTAAGTCATTTTTCGTGCCTTAAGTGATAACATTTTAGTTTCAGTCTACACTTCGCTGGACTTGAGTTGGTCGAATGTAAGTTAAATTGCGAAGGAAAAATACGGAAGATGTAAAAATTGCTGCAAAAACATCTTCATAACGTGCTACTAAATGCAATGTAATTGAAGAATTTAATCTTCTGTTTAGTTTCCTTATATAACAAAGCTCTTTAAAATATGTAAATGTGTCTTTTGCCTTTCAGACATTTGACTTTAAAAAGTTTTTTTCAGAAACTCAGTATATAAAACCATTACTATATTAGACCATTGGCATTGTGTGTGTGTGTGTGTGTGTGTGTGTGTGTGTGTGATAGTCTAGTCTTTATTTTATGTTATAGCGGGTACACTTGAATTTCAAATTTTTAAAACATATAAAAAGTGGTTAGGGGACTAACATTTGTATCAACAGTTGATAAATGGCTAAGATTGTTTCTTATACAGCAGGGTACAATGATAGGTGCTAATGCCAATAGGGCACCATGGAAGTTGGTCTAAGAATTATCACTAGGCTTTATACAAGCAACAGCATTTGCTGCATATGCTGCTGTTTTATAATTATGGGACATAGTCTGCTTCTAATACCAAGCGGTCCTTTAATTTTTTTAATGTTATACAGTGTTACAGTATTTAGTTTGGCAAATGTTTCAAAATCAAGTAGAAATGTATTCATAACATCACAGAAATGCACACCCAGTTTTGTTTTCAATAAGAACCATAGGTACAGATCAGAACTCTCCCCAATATGAAACAATTTACACATAAATGAATGCTATATCACTATCTAAAATAATCACCAAATACAATTCTTTTTCGAAAATAATCAAGCAAAAGTTTTTTTTTATTATCAAATATCAAAAACATAGAGATAATATATGTTTTCCAAACAAATGATACTCTAAAATTATTGGCATAATTTCTGTGAATTCAGTGAACATGCAACCTAAATCAACCAAGTACACTGTAGCACAACCATATTAAGAAACCAATGATCAGGAAATACAATCATATCAAAAAAAATTTATAATCCACAAAACTGTTTTTCAGGCTTTAAGGTAAAATAGCTCCACAGTTTACAGGTAAAACTGAGGCAACAAAAATGAGTGTTTGTCTGCAATAGTAGATATTTTATGCAGAAGATGGAACACTTTGCTTGTAGACAGCATGATATGCATTTCTCAGCAAAACATAAGGAAAACAAGATTCCCAAAGATACATTGTCAGGAATCAGGATTCCAGCACAATCATATCTAGCAGTAAATAAACAGATTTTTTTATTTCTTGTTGTTTTATCTGTCTCCTGGCCAATTTTCAGTAAACTGGAGGATGCAAGCCCTCAATGGGACATTTAGAATGTCTGGAGACATTTTTGATTGTCATTACTGGAGGAAGGGGTACTATTGACATCCAGCGAGCAGAGGGTAAGGATACAGCTAAACATTCCACAGTGAGCGACACCCCACAACAAAGATTTATCTAGTCTAATAAGTTAATATGGCAAGGTTGAAAAATCGTGTCTTAAGGTCAGAAAAGAGCTGTAAAAGACAAATACTCTTATTGTCTCTGCAACTTAACACACCAAAGGTTGATTGTTCCTGTCATAATACAATATGGGTTGGAAGTGGAATCTTCTCAGGCATTCAGGGAACTAGTTTCATCCATCCAGTAGCCACACTAACCTCTAGGGCTTCAAAACCTTCCACTAGATCTTTCTGTGAGACAAAGAAAGAAAAGGAGCCTTTAGAGAAATGCATGGGTGACCCTTTGGACTCTCTCTGAAGGTGGTGCGTGGCACTCTGCTCACATTCCATTGCTCTGAACTCAGTCACATGTCTGTATCTGATGCCAAGGGAGGAAACGGAGTCTCGCTGTGTTTCCAAGAATTGAAAATAAGTTTGAGTAGCTAGCCAATCTCTGCC
The DNA here is from genome assembly GCA_030015415.1 of Cynopterus sphinx. Taxonomy (NCBI): domain Eukaryota; kingdom Metazoa; phylum Chordata; class Mammalia; order Chiroptera; family Pteropodidae; genus Cynopterus; species Cynopterus sphinx. The sequence continues at coordinate 20,760,997 of CM057380.1, forward strand.
ACCATTTCCTAGTTACTTTTCTCATAGGTGCTTATTAATAACTAATTGATAATATTAATTAATACATAAGAATTTGTATTAATATAAAACAATATTTCCTTCAAAAAATAGGAAATAGAAGAATCTGAAAATAACCTTTACTATGAGATCATTTTCAAATTTTATTTGAAACGACATATGTCTTACTACAATGGAATTTGATGGCTCACTAACTAGATTTTTAAGCACTATTTCTAAAATAAAAGCTTATGTGTTATTTAATGCTTATTTCATATCTTATACTTTCAAACTCTTCTCACCTGTGTGAGCTAACATAACTTATGTTTCTTTTCTAATTATTTTTTTGGTGGTGGGGGAATCAAACCACTTTACTGAGGACCTTCAGGGAAGGAGTGAAGGGCTGGGAGGACAATGAGATCCCACATTTTCCACCCGACCAGGATCTCTGGAACTTCACAGCCACCAAAATCCTCTTTAATAATTTATTTTTAAGGTTTCTTCTTTGTGAAATTTTGAATTGCTTGAATTTTAAAATAAAAATCTTGCAACTTTACACAAATAACAAAATTATTATTCTTATAAAGTTAATGTCAAATCACATCTTGGCTTTCTCTATATACCATTCTAACAGGGAAGAGAGATAAAACAGCAACCATGATCAAAAGCATAATATTTTGATTTGACCTTTTGACATTTCCAAGGGATATTTTTAAAGCAGTTACTTCCATATTCTTTCCTCTTAAAAAAAAAAAAGGAAAAAAGGAAAAAAGGAAAAAAGAAAAAAAAGACTGACTTAAAAATGTTGAGTCTTGTTCCATATCCAAAATGTCAGAAATCTGAAATTTTCCAGGCCCAACTGAATGTTTACTTCTATAAGGGACAAAAAATAAAATTTTAATACCATCAGTGGATAACCTAAATTACTAGGCAACCATCTCCCCAACTGCCCATATTGACATTGGTCTGAAATTAACTATTGGATTTAGTTTATCAATGGATATCGTATTACTCAAAAATAACCAGTTTCGACAACTCCTATACAATATTATTCCCTTCATTTTCTTTCTGAATGCTGAAGTTCTCCTCACTAATGGGTTGCTTGCAATCTGCTAAGGAGTCCATCACCAGTACAAAGTAAGGGTAGATAAAGAACGAAGTCATGATGAAATGCTATGTTCAATTGCAGAGGTGACAAAAATGCAGGGTGCTTCATACATATTTCTGACCCATCTGCTTACAGAAATGAAAATATTTATGGTTTGGAAATCTCTAGCTATAAAAAAACATTCTGGTTTCTCCTATGCTATCAAGTAGCCTTTTGTTAAAGTAGAGTTTTATGGGTAAGTATTACTGGGAAATCTGCCTTTAGAGCATTAGTAATGTAATAAATTCCATCCAGCTCATCTAGGTTATTTTGGGCAGAACTATGTCTAAATGAGCCAACTGCATTTCACCAAAGAAATTATATTCTATTCAGGAGCCCATGTGTGATCTTCTCGGTCCTTTTATTTTTGACATTATTAATGACAGAAATAGTCAAAATGGAAGTTTCTTTTATTTAGAGAATTTCAACCAAAAGATGACATAAAAATTCTTAACAAAAAATGGTAGTTAAACCAAGTAACTGGACTGATATTTATTAGTTACTGAATCAATTTTTAGCTCATGAAAATAGTATGTAAGATCCAGGAAGATATTTTTCTATTTTGAATCCTTTGCATATGAAGTTTACAATTTTTTTTTCAAACTTTATATGGGCAGTATGACATCATTATTCTGTAGCTCTATCATGTATGTCTGTTTTGTTTCCAAATTAGATTGAAAACACATTGATATAAGGACTTACATATTTAAAAGAGGCAGTTAAGCTTTGAAGTCAGATGTACTGTGTTTCAATAAAGGCTCTGCTACTTATTAGCTATGTAGCCTTGGGCAAGTTACATAGCAATCCTGTGCCTCACTCTCCTCCTCTGTAAAAGGAAGACACTAAAAATATCGTTAAGATTGTAAAAATATTGTTTCTAGTATTATTGTTCTCCTTTTGTATATTCTCACACATAGCATCTTGTAGAATAATGGCACCACAAGAGGCACTCAGTATATTCTTATTGAACAAATTGCTCATAGTAGATTTTATATGGTGATAGAGGCATGTAGTAGCAACCAGTATGGATGGGGGAATGTAGGAAGGCAGGGATCGGGAGTCAGAGAGAACTGAAAATCCAGTTTTTTAGGAGTATGACCTCTGCTGAGTAAGTCTTTTTTTTCTCACCTGTAAAATGGTGCCAAGAACAATATCGTGAAGACAATTGGAATTAGAAACAATATATGGTGAGCACTGGTAAAATAGCTGGTGCTCAATAAACAGTAGCAATTACTAACTAATAGTGTATATTTCTACTCACAGAACAACTCTGATACCAAATGTGTGGGGTTTTTTCCTCACATCAACTAATTTTCTAACTCTCCTCTTCTATAACTGAATGCTGGCACTGACTACCGGGCCTTCTGCAGACCCCAGAGGTTGAGAGTTCAGTCCCACAGGACTACGCTCACTTCAGACACCAATCACAAGTCCAGGCTTCCTGTAATTCTGACCAACTGGCTGTTAATTGAGGGTTCCCACAACCCACTTCTCTAGTTTTCTAGAACAGCTAACAGAACTCAGGAAAACAGTTTACTTACTATTACTGGATTATTATAAAGCATACAATCAAGGAAAAACCAAATAGAAGAGATGCATAGGGGGTTGGAGGACAATGTGGAGTATCCGTGTCTCACCAGGTGCACCATCCTCATGAAGTCAGAAGCTCTCCAAACTCCTTGTTTAGGATTTTTCTGGAGGTCATTTCTTTGTCACATAGGCATGATTGAATAAAACATTGGCTATTGATGATCAATTCAATCTTCAGTGCCTCTCTTCAACCCAGAAATTAGGGGGTGGGGCTGAAAGTCCCAACCCACCAATCACATGATTGGCTTCTCTGGCAACCAGTTTCATCCTCCAACAGTTACCTTATTTGTGTAAACTCAGATATGAGTGAGACTTGTTATGAATAACTAAAGATGCTCTCCTCACTACTATTACCCAAGAAACTCTAAGAGTTTTAGGAGCTCTGCTCCCTGAACCAGAGAAGAAAACCAAATATATATTTCTTATTATATCACAATATCACACTAACACGTGCAGGATGATACTAAAAAAATGACAGCACGACATACAGACACCATCCCACCACATTCCATAAATGTCTACCTTGTGCAAGGTGCTATGCTGGTAACGTGGGATTGAGAAATGGAAAAAGCATAACTTATGTTGCTCATATCGTTGAGAAGTAGGATTTTTAAAAGACAATGAAATGGATAATTTCATGCAAAAGCATGGTCAAATGACAAAACTAAAATAATTTAGTAACGAGTTTCATGTCCTTTATTCAAGGGAAAACAATCCATGGCTGGGGGACTTCAGTGTCTTACAAGCTGTGGAACTCTTCCTGAGAAATTTTGGGAAAGAGCAAATTTTATAGAGTGTTTATTAGAAGTGGCAAAACAGAAACAGAGCACAATTGGCTGGAGTTGCATATCTGACCTTATTTATAAAGATCAAGGAACAAGGAAATGAGTATTGTTAAAGGGATAACTAGAGGCCCAACATGGCATCATTTATACCGAAGCCCATGATACCAAACCTAGACTTAGTACCTGGTCGTTCTGATATATACTCCACTTTGTTTGCTAATTTCTAAGTCTAGCAAGAGATCATAGTACTAAAAACCCAATATTCCCTTAAGATTATAATATTAAAAACCCAATCTCAGTTGAATGTCTCTTTTGGCTTGGTTAAAAAGAAGAAAAAGGTTACTAAGTTGAATTATGACCCAAAAAGAAACCCTAAATATTTAGAAAAATAAACTTTTCATACAAAGTATAGGGTTTGGACATAGGGACTTGTATGAATTAGCACCAGTTTAAGGTATCTCTTTGAAATTTTCATTGTTTTTTTATGGTTGTGATTTGAGTCACAACAATAAAGAAATAAATGATTATAAGATAAATAATTTTATTATATATGCGTTCAGCTGTATTATCTCTTATGAAACTAATATTGAGTATTTTAATTTTTCATTCTAATAAGATGAAAGAGGCTAGTGGATAAATCATAAAAATAAATACTATTCAAAGAGGCCATGGTTATTATACTTAGCAGTATCTTGTAATTTTAAAGACTGCTCCAAAATATTAAAAGAGAAATGAGGCTTTAAGGATACTCACAATAAGTAAAAGGAATCCTTTTTACTCCAGAATCATAAAATCACATCCATTTATTGTTTGGGGAGAAAAAGGCTAGTAGGCACTAGAGGGAAAAGTATGAACCCTAAATTTAATGCAATGGTTCCAGACATTCAATATTAACTTTTCCAAAAGAGTTTATCTTACTAAGATTCAGTGAGGACACTAGCGACATTCTTACCATTAAATAGTCCTGTCTTTGGTCAGTTCCCTGGAAACAGACTCTGAGACTAGCATGCAGCAGGCTTCCTGGAGATTGGGGGCTGGGAGTAAGGGGGAACGGAAGAGCAATCAATGCCTGTGAGGTAAAAAGGGATGTGAGACTGGGCGGAGGAAAAGACTTAACTGTGATTCAGCTGTGACTGAGGTCTCAGTAAGCCTGAGAGCTTCCTGTAAGAAGCCACGCAGAGCCATGCAGAACCAGGCAGACCCAAGGCCAGGGCCAGCCCTTGGTACCTCTACACTGACTTTAAATTGGACTACCATAGGGAGAAGATGAAACCTGTGGCAAGAGCATCCTCTTTGGCCAAGAGCAAAGCCTGAGGAAGGGCTCAGCTGTGAACTGGCAGCATGCAACCTTCAGGCCAGCTGGTGGGATGAAGGGGTCCTGGGAGGTCTACGAAGCAGCCACTACCAGTCCCTAGAGTGGGGACTGTTACTAATCAGTGATATTGAGCTGCAAAGATTTCTGACATTAATAAAATGCAAAGAGAAATTCATTTCATGCTTGTCTACTCAGGTAAAATCCAAAGAAGGAAAATCACCAGGACAAAAAAAAAAAAAAAAAAAAAAAGCTGGAGTACAAGTTTGATAAGAACAAAAACAGATGTAGTGCAATTCTGAGATAATTGACATCTGCTGAAGTCTGATATTAAATATTTATTTAGCTTCTCTCCTCCATACACATGCACCTACCATACACACCATGATTCTTAAGTTGAAAAAATTTAGTCCATGATGCTTCTGGTAAGGGAAACGTGACATCCCTCTGACGAACAGACATCAAATGAAGAATTCTGCTTGCTATTACTCATTTAGGCCAAAACTAAAAACATGCACTTGTGGATAAGTCATGTGAATGCATCAGGATGTTGGCTTAGTGAGAGTTTTTTATTTCCCCCATTACTGTGTGCTGGTTGCTGAGAAAGTCCTATGTCCAAACACGTAATCCAAATAACAGGTAAGAAAAATGTCAACTCCCTATTTTCTATTTTTCAGTTTTCATTGCATCTCAAACGTAAAATAGTTCACACCAGCATTCCCACCAAGTTTACTCAGAGATTTTTTTCTAAATTAGCATAATATGTTACAGACAAGACAGGTACGTAACACTCTCAGTTGCATTCGCTAAAACCAACCTGAAAAGCAGAATATCATTAACTACTTTTAAGTCAAAGTCCTAAAACATTAAAAATTTGATACATTTTTAGTGGCATAATTTCTGGGTGAAAAGTATAGATGAAATACATGATAATCTACCCTTTTTTAAAAAAAGCCAATATAGTTTCAGAATAACTTTTATGCCTAAAATATATTGAACAAGCTATTACACGTGAAGCATACAGTTTCAGAGCAAGAAAAGATCCTCGATCCGCTCATTCAACCAACCCATTTTACGAATAAGGAAAGTGAGGCCAGAAATGGGAAGTCACCCACAAAACACAGAGTGCTAATTCGTAATCACTGTCACTCAAGAACCCAACTCTCAACGTAGTGTTCTTCCTTCAACAATAGCTCCATCAGCATTTCAGGAAGTTTGGTGTACTCTTGTTTCCTACCATCACTGTAATTAATTAATTACCAATTAATTTAACCTAGTAGGAGATCATGGTTCCTAGTATCGTGGTTAACACTAATGTTTAAATGTCTAAGCTACTTTAGTGTTTTGTGTACAACACAGGAAACCGTAGCCAGACTTCGTATCTTGTATAAAGCTGGTTGCATATTTTGTATGGCCCTTAAAGCTGGGAAATGTGACTTCCAAGTCACAAAGTTTAAATCCATCTAATACCAGTGCTTTATCTCGGCCCCAGGCCCATGCAAAAGACCTAAATCCTTGAGACAGACCTATGTGGTGGTGGAACTGGAGGGTCTAACAACCTCTAACAACGTTCTGCCTGGCCTGAGGTATCCAGCCTGACAGGATGCATGGCCTAAAGCCAACTCCAATCACATGGCACTTACAAATTAAAACCAGAATATAGGTTCAAAATCTGTAAGGCATGTTGGATGTCTGGTTAACTTTGCATTGCATTGTAATTTTCATTCTGCTTTTCTATGTCATTCAGAACAGGATTTTCTGTTAGAATTTTTAAGGAAAATATAGAGGGAGAAAAAGAATCCATCACAATACATCTTCCCAACCCCTAAAAGTTCTCTACTGCTTTTTGCTTTTATTCTGAATTTTACAAGGAAAGAAAGAGGAAATTATATAAATATTCTCAGATTTCACATAATTTCATCTTCATGTCTAGGCAAGATACACTTTTGCTCAGCACATTTTATATGTAATCTATGGGAGAGTAGTTCATTCCATGCTTATGATGCCAAAGTTAAAAGTTCAATTGCAACAAAAGTTAATGACCTTTACTCTGACCTATGGCCCTAGGCAGTGTTCCAGAACCCAACTATGCCTCTAATGAAAGATAGTAGGAACACCCATACACGGGTGAATGGCCTCCTTAAATTCCTGGAAAATATCTTTAATGACACATCCTTTGTCCAAAAGCCAGTATCACCATGTTTACATACAAAAAACAGAGGTTCTGACATTTTTTAAAAAAATAGCTATAGTTCAGGACTTACCCTGGACCCTCGGACACAGTACTGAGGTAAGGTGCATTCTAAATTCTGCTTCTTCCAGGAAGCCTGTTGGAAAATTTCAACTAATCCCAATTTCTTTTTTTCTCTGAGCTTCTACAACATAGAATCTATAACTGAATAGTAGGCCACCTTGCACTGAAATCTTGCTTATTTCCTCTGTATTTACTTCCATAACTCTATTAATCTTATTTCCCCAACTAGATTACAACCTCCTTGAAAGCAAGAACCATTGTTTTTATTCTCTGTCGCACACAAATGCTTAACACTAGTGGTCCTCCACTGATACCCGCTGAAGGTTGCTATTTTTATTGCCCTTAAGCCACTTTAAAAAATTAGAGTTAAGGAAGACAGTGATTTCGGGTAAAATTTTAGCTAAGAATTTATTTCCTTGAAAATAATCTTTCAAAGCTTTGACCATAACCTTAGTCCACACAATACACAGAGTCTACACATAAACTAATAAGTAATATATTCATACACAGCTGTTAATACAGTCTCTATGTAAAATCAAGTAAAAAAGCAAATCATTATCACTATATATGCATAGGAAAGAAAATAAAGATACCAAAATGCTAACTTAAACCATATGAAATTGTGTGTTTTGTTGCTCAAGAATGTTCAGTTCGCAGCAGGTCCATATGGTTAAACCTGTTATTAATCACATTTGGTTTTGGATGTAGACATTATAGGTTAATTAAATGTTCCTCATATTTTAGGGTATTTTTATTACTTTTCTGTTTTCCTGTAGTGAACATTAATGTTTAAATTAGAATATCAATTGAAAGATTATTCTGATTTATTGACTACACTAGTAAAGAATTTTTTTTTTTTTATCTATAAAAAGATAGCTTTGCCACAGGAAGTCTGGCATCCAGCTTCACTAAGTCTTGCTTAGATCGTGCCTCACAGTCAGCTCAATGCTCCTCGAGAAGTCGGCTCTTTAGTATCTAACCCCCTCTAGTGAGTAAATCTCAAACTTTTGGTTTATTCTTGTAATTACACTTGAAAAACCAAAAGACAGAAACCCCACAGCTGATGCCAGCATTGTTACTAATATTTTTAAATTGCGGAAAATTGTAAGCATGACCTCCTAAAGGAGCTTTGTTTTTATTTTTCCTTGGCCAAATGCATTTTTGTAATTAATGGGTCCGGTTCGTACTTTCCATTCAATTTCAATTGCAAAGATTCCATAAAGATTGCTATCACAACATTAAGGATGCCAGGGTTTGCTGGATCATCCACCACTTTTCTAACTTCAATGCAGCCCGCCTCTACTACCTAGTGCACATCCGTAGGCCTAATGCCCACGGGACTGGCAGGAAGAAACAAATATGTGTCTGGTACAGGAAGGCTGGGGGTGATTATTAAATGCTACAGAGTGAAAGCTGGGGGCCAGAGCCAAACACAGATTTAAGTGTTAGTATGCAATTAGAAACTGGATAAATGTCAGTCATTTATAGAATTTCAATTCAGCCTTCTGTTGGATTTATATTGCAGGTTTAGATTTATTGTGAAAATTTGAAATTGATGCATCAAATATATAAACATCTAAATGTACACATTCATTTATAATTATGTCTCACTCTAAGTTGCTTACTGGCTGCTTTCTCAGGTTGGATTAGCTCTGAAGGAGACTTTGTTGGCACATCTACAAAAGAACTCCCTTTTTCCCTAGGAAGGTTCCAGCCACAGCTCCACTCGCTGCTCTTTCTCTGGCTGCTCTTTCCATGGGGAAGGCTCTGTGAGAGACACAAGCCAGGGGCTGAAAACCAACTCACATTTCCTGTGTGTGTTGTTTCAACGAGCATTTACTGTTAGAAGTGCTGTGTGTGCTATGTGAGATACATACGAAGATGAATTTATATAATTATATATTTTGGAAATGGGATGTTTTCCAGGACAGCTGACAATCCGGAAAAGAAATTTTTATCTGTATGTAAGCAATCATAAAATAAGGCAGAATGTGATAAGTGTTCCCTGCAAAAGGTGCAAGTGAACGTGTATAAAGTTATGAGGAGGGGTGTCATCATCACAGATGACTCCAGAGAGAAGGTGACACTTAAGCTGGGTCTTAAAAACAGTGACCCAGCTGGAAATCTTTCCTCTGCCCCTTCTCACCTCACTCTCCTCTGCACCAACCTCTCCTCTTCCAATTGTTTTCATTTTCTCTTACCCATCAGGGTTCGGAGCTAAGTCGTAGCTAGAGACTGGTCACATGCCAAAGAAGAGACAGACCTGCAAAATGAAACTAGGACAAAAAAAAAAAAAAAAAAAAAAGGTCAGGAGCCAGGAGATGAAGGGAAAGGCACAACGTGCCCCTCAGAGAGAGAGAAGGGCTCACACTTCAGGTCTCAGACAGTGGCAATAAAAACTTGCTGCAGGTCCTTTCAGAGTGTAGCTTGGTGCAGGCCCAGGCATTTTAAAACACATACACCAAGAAATGTTAGTGTGCAGGGCTCCTGGTAGCATGGCCCTTCCTTCTGCCAAGTCACAGCTATGGTACAGGAAAGATGAGTTTCTTCCATAATAGTGAAGGGGCATCTCGGCCAGGGAGGAGGCCACACTCCTTGCATGGTCCCAGCAAACTCTAAGCTTCGAGGTTCACTTGGTTTGGATTATCATGGTTTATATGCATTGAGAAAACAGGAAAAGACTCATCCTCCTTACAGTAGGTAATAGCATGGACTTTTTCTTCAAGGTCCCTAATACTCTCCTACTGAAAGTCAAAGATAGATTAGAGGAAACAGCCCTCGAAGGACCCAGCCCCACCTCACATCCTTACACATCATTACACAAATGACAGAAACCCCAAAGAACCAAAACATGCAGGCAACAAGCCAGAGGCCCATTCTGTCCTCTTACTGACATTTCCTCTTCCTCCCTGGTCCCCCGCCTCTGTAAGACAGCCTGCACCTGTGTCCTCCCTTCCCTGCTTCAAGCTGTCAAACCCCACCCTCCAGAAATGCTTGGCCATTTGTCCTCCGACAACTATTCAAGAACCACTTAACTTCAGCTCCTCAGTTTCTTATCTGCAGAATGGAAATAATAATTACAGAATTGTCTAAAGGATCACACAAAATTGTCTGTAAATTGAATAATTTTACGGGTGTGAATTTTATGTACGGAACTTTTTATGGATGTAAATTATTTCAAGTGAAGTGATTTGCATACATTTAGAAAGCTGTCAAGCATACAACAGGTCTTTAGCCCCACTGCTGTTATCAACCTGGAGTTGCTGTCATTGATGCTATTATGTAAGTTAAGCATTGTATGTGTGAAAGTGATTTATAAAGTGTAAAGATCTATGCAAATGTGATATTGCTAATGATTTACTCATTTCAAGGTGTTACCTTTCCCAAGAGAGATTTACATTTTATTTGGAGATAAAATCTGAAGCCAAAGTTGATGCTATAATGGCGGGAATTCAGATATCAGTCAATGGTGTGGGGGGAAGAGAATGTAGGAAAACTGGGCAACCTTCTCAGGGTCCCCCAAAATTATATTCAGCAGGAAGAGTAAACCAGCTTTATGCTTTCTCTACACATAAAGGCAACTCTGAGTAAAGATAGTGATTGTACACAATGTTAAGGATAAACAAAGGTAAATGGTTCAATTTTGTAATAGGAATAAGATATATTAGTCCTTGAGTATCTCAGGTCTCCTCGGACATCCACCACCACACAAGGACACCACCAGGCACCTGCGATAAAGATACACACACAACTGCAGTGTGGAATGCTGAGCCTGGTCCTTTTCCAGCTTCGTTTCCCTACCAGACACTTGGGAAAGGATCATTCTCTGAGTTTCAGGATCAGAATCATTCACCACAGAGGTTTCCATTTGACACGCAGAAGCAAAGGCCAGAGAAGTGATATAGCTGAGCATGAAGCACATGCCTAGAAAGGGCAGACCAGCTGGAATCCACGCCTCTTCATTCCCGCCACCCTATGCCCACACTGTCTGAGGGTGGCATCCAGCTTTTAATTTAGGGTCTAGGGTCAATACAAGATCTGGCATTATTAACCATACAAGCTGTTTGAAAGGGAAAGCTTTGGTAATTAGTCCTGTTGAGATTTAGTGCAGCATCTGATTCCAGCAATGGCAATGAAGACCTTCATAATTCCTACACATGAATGAGAAACCCAATTTATGCTCTTAAATAATGACAACAACAGGTTGTGTGTGTGTGTGTGTGTGTGTGTGTGTGTGTGTGTGTGATTTGTTTTGTTTACCATGGGATAGTGGTGTCCAATTTCTTTAGACTTTTTCATTGGGGGTTTTGATTGATATTTCCATCTTTTCACACATTTATTAGCCATTTGTATTTTCAAATTATTTTGGTTTGTTTCATTTAAAAAATGCTGCTCAGGACTCTGGGTTACAGGGTCTGAGTTGACTTTAATGCCTTGGTATGTGAAGCTTCATCCTGGCCCTCTTTTGGGGAGGGGGTTATGGTGTGACAGTTAGAGCCCACTGACTGTCTACCTAGTTTCTGAGTTTATAATCGGCATTGGCATTGACATTCTTAGTTAGTCCCTTAGTCAGTATTTATAATTCCTGCCTGGGTCTTCAGCCTGTGAAATAAGGGATATCATAATGGGAGAGGTCCAATCAAAACCTCTGAAACTGCCCACCCCAAATTAAAAGAATATATCACATCCAGGTGACTGGAGGGTGGCAAGAATCAATGTCATCCTTAAGGATCTAAAGGATACAGGGGTGGTGATCCCCATCGTATTTTCATTTCATTCTCCAATCTGGCCCTTTAAAATTTCAACCAGATAGTAGCCCCAAATGTGGCCACTGTGCCAGGTGTGGTGTTTTTCTGGAGCAGATCAACACAGCCTCAAGTATGTGTTATGTGACCATTGATTTGACATATATATTCTTTTCTATTCTAATCAGAAAAGAGGATCCGAAACATTTTGCACTCACATGGGACAGGCAGCACAATACAGTCACAATGAACCACATTGATTCATTACATATACAACATTATGCTAATGGGCTGCATAGTGAGAAGTCTACCATGCTGGAGGTTTGGTAAGACTCATTCACTCCAGGAGGTCAAAGACAAGCCTTACAGAGAGTCCAGTGGCAAGAGGCATGCCAGCAAATCCTCTCCAAAGTAGAAGACCAAGTGGGAAGCCCAATGCTTTTCAGTTCTGAAGGCAGCATACTGCACACTTGGGAGTGCTGCTCCAGCCCCTATACCAGATGACACAAAAGACGGCCGGCCTTGAGCGACACCAAGGCGAGAAAAGAGGTTCGCTGCAGGTCCAGTTCATGGTGGTACCTGCCACCTAGGCCACTGAGCCAGCAGACCCAGTGGTGTTAGAGGTATCAGTGGTAGGAAAAGATGATGTGTGGAGTGTATGCTAAGACTTAGTAGAGGATGACAACACAGGCCTTTGTGGGCTGGAAGAAGGCCATGCCATACGCAGAGAAGAATCCCTGCCCACCCCTGAGCTCAGGGAGAGATACAGTGTTTGGCCTTGGGCACCAAGCAAACACACACCCAGAACTGTTCAGCATGAGCTTGGTCCTATCAGATCCAATGCATAACATTGAGAGGGCCCAGCAGAAATTCCTCACAAGATGGAAATGGTCTACCTGAGACCAAAGACGAGCAAGATCAGAGGGAACAAGCTAGCTGCATAAACAGGTACCTCAGACCCCCTTGTCAACTACTTTGCCATTCCCTCTGCTCAAATCTACAGCCATGTGGGGAATCACTTAGAAGCAGCCATTGACCATGTATGGTCCAGTTGGTGGTACAAGCTGAAAATGGACGGCAGTTGTTTTAGCCCCACTCAAGGTGGCCTTGAAAGAACACTTCCAAGTCCTCTAAATGTTTACATGAGGACCAGAAAAAAATTTGGCCCACAGATGTTAGACACCTGCAACAACTGACCCACACGGAAATGATTCACTTTACAATTAAACGATAGGCAGAATAGGATCACTGTCACAGGCATTCATTATCCAGCAAATGCTAACTGTTTCATATTAACTGACAACCTGAAAGCCAGGCACCTGAGCTACTCTCAGGCTAATTGCAAAGGATGCTGTTCAGAGTCCCAGACCTCCTCATTTTCCACTAGCATCATCTTTACCTGCTGAGGGTATAAGGCTTTGAGATTAGGTCACCTCACATCACAACATAAAGCAGATTTTGTCAGAAGCCCACAGCAATCTATAGTGCTCACACTTCCCAGCAACTTAGAAGAACAAATGCAGAGATTTTCTCCCATGTTAACTACATTAAGATGAAGAAGACCTAGCTGCCTCTTAAAACAACAGACTCAAAATAAAAAGAAGGCTGGTTCTTTGAAAAGTGGCAAATAAACAATTTGATTTTATTCCTCCTTGTAGACTTATTCAGAAAAGGCAATACGTTTTACATATGGGAAGACAAACGCATAGCCGTTTTGATTACAGCACATTCAGTAACCCAGTTCAGCTCCTACTTTTATACCATCGCATCAACTAAACCATTTTCTGGTTAGAATTTCATCTGTGGCCACACTTTTAGAATGACCACCTTTCAAACACAATCACACTGGCACGAAATTTGCTGTCCTGCAGCATGGAGGTTCGCTGTGTAGCAGCATTTTTTTGCTGAGTCTGACATGTGCTGCTTCCTCTGGCTAATTTGTCTTATCTGAACCTAGCAGAGACAGTACAAAACCTTTCTGTCACCTGTCCGGGAGAGAGTGCCTGCCATGAAGCCGAATCATTCTGTTTTCTTAATCCTGTCTTCACTTAGACCATGGAAAGAAGCATGATGGCTTCTCTGAACTGGCCCTGGACAAATGGGTCAACTAGTTCAAGAGAAACTTACAGCTAAAAGGAAGCATAGAAGTCATCTAGAGACTAATCCTTACATTTTGCAAATTGAAAATCCATGTCCTAAATAGTGGATGAGACTTCTGCAGAGCCACTCAGCCAGAGAGCAGGAAATGCTCGTAGGAGAGCTATTATGAAAATGCACCCTGTCAAAGCTAAAGGCATCAGCTGAATTACTTGAATTGCTCTCTAGAAATCCACTCCCAATTGCTTCCTCCCACACAGCCCCAGCCCTTTCTTCTAGTTACTGACCCTCTGCTCTACTTTTGATATCTCTCTGGTTAGTTTCAGCTGTTTCTCCTGGTATATGGCATTAGCTGGGGTGTAGTCAAGAAAATTGTTATACTAGGTATTTAAAACAAAAGGGATAATCATCAGCTTTTTAAAAAGAAGTAGAACAAAAAAAAATCATCAGATTTGTATAGAAGCACAAAATAGTCCAAATTGCCAAAGCCATCCTGAGAAAAAAAGAGCAAGGCTAAAGGCATCACTCTGCCCAACTTTAAATTATACTACAAAGCAACAGTAATCAAAATGGCATGATATTGGCAGAAAAACAGACACAGAGACCAGTGTAACAGAACTGAGAGTCCAGAAGTAAACTCATATTTATATGGGCAAACAATTTTTAACAAAAAAGCCAAAAACATACAGTGGAGAAAGGAAAGCCTCTTCAATAAATGGTGCTGGGAAAGCTGGAAAGCCACCTGCAAAAGAATGGAACTAGACTGTCCATCACTGCACACCAAAATTAACTCAAAATGGATTAAGGACATAAATATAAACCTTAAACAATAAAATGCATAGAAGAAAACATAGGAACTAAATCAAGGACCTAGGATTTAAAGAGGATTTTATGAATTTGACCTCGAAGGCAAGAGAAGTAAAAGCAAAAATAAATGAATGGGACTATATCAAACTAAAAAACTTCTCATCAAAAGAAATCATCCAAATGAGAAAATATATTGGCAAGCAATGCCTCTGATAAGGGCCTAATATCAAAAATATATAAGAACTCATACAACTCAAATGACCCATCAAAACATGGGCAGAAGACCAGAACAAGCACTTCTCCCTAGAGGACATACAAATGGCCACAAATATTTGAAAAGATGCTCAACATGGCTAGCTATTAGGGAAATGCAAACCCAAACCACAATGAGATACCATCTTATACCTGTTAGAATAACTATAATCAACAGGACAAGTAATAACAAATACTGGAGAGGATGTGGAGAAAAAGGAACCCACATACACTGCTGGTGGGACTGCAAATTGGTACAGCCACTATGGAAAACAGTATGGAGTTTCCTCAAAACCTAAGAATTGATCTACCATATGGTTCAGCAATCCCTCTACTGGGTAGGTATTTACCCCAAAGACTTGAAAACCCATACCCCAAAAGATATCTGCACACCAATGTTCATAGCAGCACTATTCACAGTGGCCAGGACATGGAAGCAACTGAAGTGTCCTACAATAGATGATTGGCTAAAGCTGTGGGACATATATACAATGGAATATCACTCAGCCATAAGAAGAGATGAAATACTGCCATTAGCAACAAATGAATGGACCTCGAGATAATCATGCTAAGCAAAATAAGCCAGAAAGAAAAAGTTGAAAATCACATGATATCATTTGTATGTGGGATATAAACCTAAAAGCAACAAGTGAACAGGACAAACAAACAGAGACTCATGGACATACAGATTAGTGGTTACCAGAGGGTAGGAGGTAGAAGAGGATGGGAGAGTTAGACAGGGTAAAGGGGATCAAATATATAGTAGCTGAAGGAAACTGGACTTTGGGTGTTAAACACACAATAGAATATACGGATGTTAAATTATAAAAGTGAAAATTACATAATTGTATTAAACAATGTCACCCCAATAAACTTAATTTAAAAAAAATGAATAAAATAAATAAAACAGAAGGGATTTAACTCAGGGACTTGGTTATATGTTGGAACACTGAAATAGCAAAAACTAGCATGCCTAGATAACCCAGACGTTAGTAACTGCAGGAAGCAGCTACTACGACAGGTGGGAGAACAACAGGAAAAAGTGGTGTCACCAGAGGCTAGACACTCACAGGGGGCTCCCCACGTGCTCCTACAGCCAAGGTGAAAGCCTCAGCTGGTATCTCGGGGATGGGCCTGGATCTAGAAGGAATTGCCTCATGGTTAGTTAAATTATTCCAACAGAAATTATATTACTGCTAAAGAAAAACTGCTTATGAAAAGGAACTATTTTATAGCAACTGAAAGCCTGGCTATGCTAACAGAAGATCATTTTATGTAATCGTTAAAGCCAGTCCCTTAAGGATATGTAAGAGGCAATACTTTGTAGTCTGGTTCTAATTACCACATGTAGTTAAAAGTAAATCGAAAATCATTTCTTCAGAAATACCCTATAATTAAGACTGCTCACTCAGCTTTGACTGCTTTCCTATCTCGACTCGTCTGAATTAGTAAAGTTCTTACCAAAATCAATAAATTACATCATTATAATTACACTGTGTTCAGTGTCATTCATCATAGGTCTGTAAAAACTTGACCTGTGATTGCTTTTGTCATTGCTTCCAGTTTTATTAACAATAGTAATTGCTACTATTTATTAAGAGTCGATTATATACCAAGCAATTTATAAAAATGTCATTTAATCATCACAACTTATTTATTAGTGTGGTTATTCTCATTTTAGGGATGAGGAAGAAGTTCTGAAAATTTTTGTGACTCGCGTTCACAAAGATTTGTTAGAAAGTGCTTTATGATTTATATATTTATCTCTGTCCTTTATGCTGTTGCAGAGATTAAATGGAATTATACATTAAAAATTAATCCAAAGAAACACATTTTAGTAACAACTATGCAAAATGGAGCATATAGAGTATTTTTATTATAGTTATTGCATCTGTGTCTGCGAATTTCATCATCTCGGCAGTTTATACTGATAGATTTTTCTCCTGTTTACAGGTTTATTTTCCTTTTATTTTCCATGCCTCGCTATGGTTTGAACTTTGTCCCCCAAAAAGATATGTTGAAGTCCTAACCTCTGGTACCTCAGGATGTGACCTTGTTTAAAACTAGGGTGGTTGCAGATGTCATTAGTTAAGGTCACAATGCAGGAGGGTCGACCCTTAATCCAATATGATTTACAAGAGGAGGGGAGGACAGGGACACAAAGAGAACACCATGCAATGACAGAGGCAGAGACTAGAGTAACACGGCTACAAGCCAAGGAACACCAAAGATTGTCAGCCACCACCAGAAGCTAGAAGGAGGCAAGGAAAGATGCTACGCATAGTCTCAGAGGGAGGACAGCCTTGACCACACCTTGATTTCCTACCTGAGGCTCCTGAGCTTTGAGTGATTCCATTTGTTGTTTTAAGCCACCTCATTTGTGTTCCTTTGCTTTTGCCACCCTGGGACTTTAGCATGCCTGGTAACGTGGATTGAATGCTAAATACTGCAAATATTACATTTTGGGGTACTGGATTTTGTTAGATCACTTAAAAGAGAGTTGGGCTTTTTTTCTAGCATGCAGTTATGTTATTCAGGAGCAGTTTTATCCTTTTGAAACTTGTTTTCGGAGTTCATCAGGATTGGTCAGGAGAAATAATCAGTCCAGTGCTAACTTTCTTCTTCAAACTCTACTCAACGCCCAGGTCTTACAAGGCCTCCCCAGTCCGCTAATAGGAACATGAACTGTTTCCAGCCTAGTGTGAATTCTGGAACATGTTTGGCCTATTGCTGCCGGAGGGTCTCTCCCTGACCACAGGAAGTTTCTTGTCATGCATATGCAGATCAAGACTGAGCCCCAAACTAGAAAGGACCGGTTTGCCCGTTTCAAGCACCTTCCATGGAGCTCTCTCTTCTCTGGTATTCTGCCCCCCAAATCCTAGGCACCTGTTCTTCCAGAATTCTAATTTCTATCTCTTCATCTCAGCCAGACTCCTGGGCTCTGGAAACTGCCTTTGGGCAGTAAATTGGGTCAATTGTAGAGCTCGCCTTTTTATTGGATTGTCCTTTTCTCAAGGATGACAGTCCTGTGCTGTGTCTTAGCCAAATGCAAAGAAACCTTTGTTTCATATATTTTTGTCTGACTTTCGTTTTTTTAATTGAGTTTTTTACTGCATATTTTTGGAGATTGAATCTAGTCCCTATTACCTCACATGGCTGGAAGGAAAGTGTGTTATTTGTTTTGTGAGTAAACAAGAATATGGTATTTTGAGGAGTTTTACTTGTTTCCCTTTCTTAGTAGCTGGAGGGCACATGCCACCTCATTACACTAATGCGTAACATATCATGTATCCTTTTGGCACCAAAAGGTTTTGCTATAAAGTCTCCAGGAAAGAGAAATCTAAAATGGAAGTGGAGCCTGGCAGATCAGACCCGAGGCACCTCAATCTCAATAAACATCTTGTGTTACTGATGACTATTAGAGGCAAACTGGTGACAGAAACCACATTTTGTTTTTCAAGTGATTTCATAAACCAAGCAGATGGCAAGCTTCCTCACTAGTCAACAAAGGCAAACTTTGTGATTCCAGCACCATGGCAGGGAAGGAAGTTGGGGAGAGACAAGGAGCATTCAGATGACAAATGAAAGCAGATTTCTTGTGCGGTGCGTGGTGTGATCATTAAAAACCATGAAATGCACATAAGAGTAAGTTGGACAGAAAGCAGCACTCTCTATTAAACACATGCTGAATTACATAGACTTTACAAACATGCCAAACTCTATAGGCTGACATTTCCATAGCAATTTATAAATTTTAAGGCATTCCCATATTTATTTCCTTTCAACCTACTTTATCCACAGTCTTCTATTTCTCAGCTAATGGCAATCGCATTTTCCAGATGCTCAGGCCAAAAGCCTAGGGTCATTGTTGGCTCATCCTCTCTCACATACCAATCCATCAGTAAATCTTGTAAACTCTAACTTTAAAATAGATCTAGATACAACCACTGCCTGAGTGACTGGCATTTCTCTCCTGGATTCCTGCAAGAGCTAACTAGTAAACCTGCCTCCGATCCAGCTCCCCAGGACTATTTTCAATACAACAATCAGAAAAATTCTTATGTAAATTAGAGTCTCACTCCCCTGCTCAAAACGCTGCTTTGGCTCTCTACTTCTCTCATAGAAAAAATATAAAATTCTTACAATAACCTACGAGACCCCAGAACCCATCTATCCTGCCTCACACCTGGTTCTCCTTACTCAGCTTTACCTTTTCATTTTTTTTCCATACGACTTTCACCATCTAGCATGCTATGTAATTCAGTTATGCAGAATGCAATCCAGCCTAGCAAACAAGTGACATGGACTGACAAGATCTTGATACATATTCTCTCAACAGATGCATTTGGCAAGGACCAGTTTACATACCATTACTGACTAACCTTAGCTGACGTAGTCATGTACAACTCTTCTTTTGGGGAGACAGCGATAACCCATAGGGCAGTTTGAGGTAGATGAGGGCGAGCGTCTGCCCCATACTCTTGCTATTCAGGTTATAACAAAAGCAAAGCTGGTCGGCATGCAGGTATGCATTGACCAAACATTCATTAGCAAGGAGCACAAAACAGCTCTTATAAACTGTACACAAGTTCAGAGCAGTTTTAGGCCCTGGATCCCTTTAGGTTTCTGCCAAGGTCACTTCAGGCAGACGACAACAATTCAGAGGCAAGATTCTGTTGGCCAATTAGGCATCACCAAGCAAACAGCATCCTCTTAAACCAATAGCACATAGGACAGTTTAGGGACTGGGCCTGGGGTGCCTTCTCTAAGGACAGATTATAAGCCTCCCCAGGTTTTTATACTACGTTCCTTTGTGTAAGAGGCATAACCAGGCCTCATATGCTGACAACGAATGTCACAAAGGAGAGTTCATTTCTTGCATGCATATTATATAGTCAACAGGTCCTGTTTTTATCAATAACACAGTTCTGACATCCAATTCTAATTGACTGTCTAATCACCATAGCCTTGATATGATCAAGATACAAATACGGCTTATGGTAGCCACCTCTGGTTCGAGACTACTATATTCTTCTAGCGGATTTGCCCCTGCAGCGTGGATTCTCCAGTGGAACAAAGCTCCGCTCCTAGATTAAAAACTTGAATTAACTAGTACATACTAATTTCACATGGGAATTAGCATGTGTTGGTTAAGAATATATTAAAATAGATTAGAGATCTTGTAGCACAGAGCCATGAGTTAACTGGCACCTCCAACTGAAAAACAGTTTGGTGTCTACTATTTTTATTATAACAAGCATCGATCAAGACAGTGAGTTTTTTTTTTCTTTCTTTTCTTTTCTTTTCTTTTTTTTCTTTTCTTTTCTCTTCTTTTCTTTTCTCTTCTTTTCTTTTCTCTTCTTTTCTTTTCTCTTCTCTTCTTTTCTCTTCTTTTCTTTTCTCTTCTTTTCTTTTCTTTTCTTTTCTTTTCTTTTCTTTTCTTTTCTTTTCTTTTCTTTTCTTTTCTTTTCTTTTCTTTTCTTTTCTTCATCAGAAACTGTTGATCAATTCCTGGCATCATGTAACATGCCCATGGCCAAAATGGGGTTTAAAAAAACTGAAAGTCCAATCACAAAGAAAGAATTGGAAGGGCAGGAATGTCATATAAAAATTTCTTAAGTATGAGTAACTTCTCTCCTTCCCACCAAGAACTTCTTGTGTCTGTGAAAAGAAATGAAGAAAAAAATAAAAATAAAAAAGGCACTTCTCTAAAATCATAAAATTCCTAAGCTGGAACATATAGTGTAAGAGCAATCAGAGTCTCATTTGTCAATCATTTTTATTCTTTTAAAATAATTTTGATGCTGTATGATCTAAAGGTCTGTCGTGAATGTAAAAGAACTGGCTTTTCTGTTTAATAGAGCAGTAATGTGTTTCTGGTAAAAATGCCAGATTAAAAATATTTTTTTGTTGTTGTATGCCAGTGTGTTTCATTGATGTATGCTAAAGCGTCTGAGCAAATAGAGATATCAGATCAGTTAGACATGAATTTCAATGTAAAAATTATTCATTGTACATAAGTCAACAATATTTCCTCCAGAAAGCTCTGCCAAGTTCTATCAATCTAAAAAAGTATTGCTCTATCAAGGCATGCATCACCAGGGAGAGTTGTAGAAGAAAATCTTTTGATTTTAGCGGGGGTTCTGCCAAGCAATATTTCCAATGTTTATGTCCTTCACATCATAAATTCTCTAAAATGAACTATTTTTAAAAAGATCTTGAGTTGTATTACAGAAAGCCACCTGGTTTCTCCAAATTTTGTGTTATTGGTGAACAAAACAAACATCTATCGATCTGGCATGGTCAAAGTGGAGTTTAAAAAAAAAAATGTTTCTGTCCTTAGAGAAGGCATGATTTGGTTCGAACTGTAGAGGATTGAGGGTATTTGGCTCATGGGAGAGAGGCAGTGGTCATTCCAGGTGAGAGCCAAACACAAATTTGTCATGGAGACAGAGAAACATTAGTAAGAGTGAGAGTGAAGCTGAGGGAGGAGAAGCAAAGTGGGAAGGGAGAAGGGTTATGAGTGAGGCCACGGGAGAAAATCGGTGTGGTAAATCAAGGTGCATGAACAAAGCAGCAAATTAAGCACTATTTAGGGCATGAACAAAGCATAGGCCCCAGAAAAGGAATAACATTACAATTTGCCAAGTTTATTTGGGATTTTGGACACCAAAATTCTAAAAAGGGGCTATTTTCATTTCAACAGAGATGTAACTTGTGTCATTTATGGATGAGTGACGCTTTATTTTGAATTAGGTAAAATGAGTGATGAGGGATGTGCAGCACCATTATCTCCTTAGTCCCGGGGCCTCTAAAGGTCTCATCTGGATTCCAGGTATGGCTCTAGAGAAGAAGGCTTGGAAAGCTTGTAGGGAAAAAAAATACACTGGCATGGCAAGAGAAAGAAAGCAGAGTGTTGCAAAGATTAATTGAGTGGTGATGTTTGAGGCGAGGAGAGCACAGTGAGAACTGTCACATTCCAGGTGTAAGGTGATGGGGGAACTGCCAGGAGGACTAGCCCAGGAAGATTTTGAGGAATCTTTCATTTATCATTGCAAAAAGGCAGTGTGGAAAGTAGTATAACCCACTTTCAGTCTATGTGAAACTTTCCTATTTATATAGGTTAAATGTTACAGAATCTGTTCATATTGTCTGTCAATTATTTTCCCTATAACAATATCAAATTCTTTAAGACATTATAGACAGATCGATGATAGATTAGATAGATAGATAGATAGCTAAATAGATAGATAGATGGAAAGATAGATGACAGATATATTGATAAAATTATAGATGACAGAGAAAATATAGATATGATTAAATTACTGAAATCACTAATATCAATGTACATTTTCAAAAGCTTTGACATAATAGTTTAGATATCATACAATTCATATCTTTAGAGCGTAGACTTGAATGGCTTTCACAGTATTTACAGATATGCGCAATCAGCACCATGGTCAATTTTAGAACATTTTTCTCAGCTCTAAAATAAAACTCATTCCCTTTAGCAATCAGCCTTTACCTCCCAGTCCACTCCCCGCCCCAGGCACCCACATATCTACTTTCTGACTCTATAGATGTCCTGTTCTGAACATTTTATATTAATAGAGTTATATAATATGTGGTCTCCTGGACTGGCTTCATCCACTTATAAAGTTATCAACATTCATACATGTCATAGCACATAGGAGTGCTTCCTTTTTTATGGCTAAATAATATTTCGTTGTGTGCATATATCATTTTTTGTTTATCCATTCAGCAGTTGGTGGACATTTGGGTTGTTTCCACCTCTGGGCTATTAAGAATATGCTGCAGTAAACATTCATGCACAAGTTTTTCGGTAGACTTATGTTTTCATTTCTTTGGGGTATATACCTGTAAGTGTAATTTCTGTGTCACATGGTAACTCTACGTGAAATCATGTGAGAAACTGTTAAACTGTTTTTCAAAGTGGTTTCACCATTTCACATTCCCACCAGCCATGTATGAGGGTTTTGATTTCTCTACTTCCTCAGCAACACTTGTTCTAATCTGTCTTTTGATTCTAGGCATTCTAGTGGGTGGGAAGTGGTATCTCATTGTGCTTTTAATATGTATTTCCCTAATGGCTAATGGTGTTGAGTACCTTTTCATGTGCTTTTTGGCCACTTATAGGCCACTTATATATTTTCCTTAAAAAAATCCCTGTTCGTATTCTTTGACCATTTTTAACTCAAGTTATTTGGTTTTTCATTGAATTTTAAGAGTTTTTTAATATATTCCAGATACTGGATCATTATCAGAGGTATAATTTTCAAGTATGTTCTCCCATCATGGGGACTGTCTTTTCACCTTATTGATGGTGTCCTTTACAGCTCAAAAGTTTTTAATTTTGATGAAGTCATATCTACTTCTTCTTTGGTTGCTTGTGTTTTTGGTGTCATATCTAAGAATTGTCAAATCCAAGGCCATGAATTTTACTCCTCTGCTTCTTCTAAAAATTTTGTAGTTTAAGCTCTTCTATGTAGGTCTTTGGTCTATTTTGAGTTAATTTTTTATATGGTATGAGGTAATAGTTTATCACCATTATTTTTCATTTGGCTCTCCAGTTCTTTCAGCACCAAAGACTTTTCTCTCCACATTGGCATCTTTCTTAAAACTCAGTGGGTCATAGATTCACGGGTTTATTTCTGGATTCTTGATTCTATTCCAGTGATCTATTTCTCTCTCCTTGTGTCAGTATTGCTCTGTCTTGACAACCAATGTTTTATAGTAAGTTTGAAGCCAGGAAGCATAAATCCTCCAACTTTGTTCTTTTTTATTGAGATTATTTTGGCTAATCTGGGTCCCTTACAATTGCATATGATTTTTAGAACCATCTTAAAATTTCTACAAAGAACTCAACTTCTTGCTTGGAAAATAAAGTAAAATAACAAATACATTTCATCTTAACACCTGAAAGATATTTTAAAGTCAGGCATACCAATTGTGAAGAATTGATACCTCATATTTTTGGTAAGATAAGAAAATGAAAAATTTTTAATTTTTTTCAGCCAGCCAAGTTCAGTTCTATCAGTATTAAATTATGGCTTCCTGGATAGTGAATTAACTGTAAAATAATCTAAGAAACATGTTCAGATTGTGGGGTTAAAGGTCAACAACAACCATTTCTTGAATGAGTAGATGCCCATTACCTCCTCTCATGTCCTTACTCCAGTATTGCCCCATAAATCTAATACACATAGAACAGATGTGTCATTTAAAAAATCCTTGTTCCCCTTGCTGGTGTGCAGAGAATGGTCTCAGATAACCTCTGAAGTTAATTTTTTTGAAATTAGACAAAATTTGCGTTCCAAGGAAAGAACTCCAAATTTCAAAGAGACTGATAGTGTTAGAAAATTACTATTCTCTTAGCTTCTGACTGGGCTAATTCATGTCAATTTTGTATGAATATGTATCATAGCTGGGTGAAATGTTAATTTGTCCTAAAAGGAAGTACTTGAAATACTAAAAGAAATTTTCCATGACTCATTTTACTCAGAAATTTCTGTAAATATTAAATTCTAAAATATCTTCATGATACACCTTGGAATTTTTTAATTAAGGAAAACATTCAAATATAGTCTCCCCCACCCCTTCTCACAAAATATAGCTAAACAATCAATCCCTGAAAGATGTAAGTAATCAATGCACTCACAAATCAGTAAGAACAGTTTATCACCCATTCAATCAAAACTATAAATATAAATGGTTCTCTTAATTATTTCTATTTTTTTCCTCTAAGTTCTTTTTTTGAGAATTTATTTAGGCATTTATTATTGGAGGCTTAGAATTCACTTTTTACTTTTTTTCAAGAAAATAAAATTGCATGATCTTTGCTTTTCATGACTATTTTTCTGCCAAAAAAAAAAGTGTTAGACATTTTTTTTTCTCATATGGACATGTTTTGGTGGAGATAAATGCTCCTTACCAAGAATTGGGCATTTGGAACTGAACAGTGTCACAGTGAGTCACTCAGGAGTCATTTAAATTACAGCATTATGTGACAAAGACAAGTGGCTAGAAAAGACTTCGGTAGTCTGGGACTGAGTTTTGGTGATGCAATTCTTTATGTGGTTTGGGACAAGTTAATGAGGCTCAATTTCTTCATCTCTATAAATAGGATAAAAATATCCATCCTACAGAATTGTGCTGATTCTTTGTGAAAGAAAGAAAGAAAGAAAGAAAGAAAGAGAGAGAGAGAGAGAGAGAGAGAGAGAGAGAGAGAGAGAGAGAGAGAAAAGAAAAGAAAAGAAAAGAAAAGAAAAGAAAAGAAAAGAAAAGAAAAGAAAGAAAAAAAACTGGTTAGCCTTTAAACCACAATAAAACTATGAAACATTCACATAAGATTCATGTGTTTTGATGCAACCTGGTCCATATACTCTGAATTGTACAGAAAGCACAACCAAAAAACTACATTCTGCCTTGAATTTGACTTAAAACTAATGTTTTACTTTTGCTCATCCTTTAATACCTGGATATAATTTTCAGAAAAAATCTGAGTGATTTCATGTCACTAAAATAGATCTTTATGGAAGGTTCTACCGCAAGATTTTCTGTCATCCTTCAGAGAGCAGATAGAGACTGCTCAAATCCCACTTTTGGCCGTTTCTAAAAATGACACACATGTCCCCTTTGAGGCCACTAGATGGCACACCCACACATAAATAAACCAGGGAACTCGTAAAGGGCGGAAAGGAAGTCTAGGTCACAGCCAGCCTGGCCAAATCAGCACGTCCCCGACATTTGAAATGAAGGGAAAACAAGAGTCCCTGGAAAACCAATATCTTTTTAACTATTAGGATAAGACGTGGGGAATTAACCATTTCACCACAGTATAGTGTTAGTTTCCTAAGACAACTGTACCACAGTATCACAGATGGGTGGCTTAAAACACCAAAAATTTATTGTCTCATTGCAGAAACTAGATGCCTGAAACCAAGGTATCAGCAAAGTTGGTTCCTTCTTGAGACTCTGAGAAAGAAATCTGTTTCTAAACCTTCTAACTTCAGGCGGTCACCGGCAATCCTTGGTATTCCTTGACTTGAAGACATACTGATCCCATCTCTGCCTCAGTCTCCACACGGCCTTCTCTGCGTGTCTCTGCGTCTTCACATGGCTTTGTCATAAGGACACCAGTCCCTGGATTTAGGGCCCACCCTCACCTAGATTGACCTCATCTTAACTAATGACTTCTACAAAGACCCTATTTCCAAAAAGACCACGTTTTGCGGTTCTAGATGGACATGAATTTTGAGGAGACACGATTCAGCTTAGCACACACAGCAGCCCCCATGCCAGGTCTGGAGCCCACGTCCACCACTGCCAAGTTGGGAAACACCTGGACGGGTCATGTGAGCTGCCTAGGTTCATGGCTTCATCATGTTAAAAAGAATAACAGTGTGTGCCGTACAGCACTGCTGAGAGGAATAGATAAAGTAACACACAGTGTGCACTTAGATCCCGGCACACAGTAAGTTCTCAGTCAACATCAGCTCTTACTATTGCTATTATTATTCTTGTAATTTAATTACCGCCTACCTTACCAGAAATAAGGGGTTCTCTGGTCCAAGTCTGACAAAATGATGAAGGGGGCAAGATGCATCTCCTGAAACACTTGGCCTTGTCTCTGTACTGTTTCCCCTCTGGGAAAGGGCCCCTGAGTCCCATGTCTTGATTTCTTATCACGTGTTTATTACTTTTACTGAGTCTACTTTCCAAAATGGCTTTGTCAAGGCGATGCCCTGATGTTCTCTCCCTGCTTCCTCAGATTCTAAACATGCCCAGGAGGGGTCTGTACCTAGAAGAGATAAAGACTCACAGCATTTCAGTACAGGAGTAGTGAGGGGGCAACAAGGGACAGCTGGCTGTCCAACCGGAAGCAGAACCAGCTTGGGACAACCAAGCCAAGCCCTGCCTGAACATACAGAAGAGGAAGACTAGGCTGGGTGAGGACAGGACAGCAGAGGTTGTGACAAAATAATCATGTTTGAGAGCCAAAACCAGAATGGATGTGGTGGGTAAGAGTGATGTTTTGGGGAGGAGCCCTCCAAGGCACTCAGGGGGGATGGATTTGGGGATGACCCAAGAACCAGCCAGTCAGGAGAAAAGCTTTCAGATAAGAGTTGGTACCAAAGAAGCAGAAGTTGAGAAGAAGACATCTCTTTCCAGAGCACCAGGCTCAGCGAAGCCACAGATTCTGAGAACCCCTACCTATGAGACCCCTGGGTACTTCAAATCTATACTCACAAACAAAATCATTGCCCCTACTGGAGGCCTGCACCAGTTTCTAAGAGCAGAGATTGCTTCTTTCTCCATCCTAGCACAGTATCTCACATAATAATATTTGCTGAATGCGAGATCTAAATTCCGAGGCCCTGGAGACTTCAAATTTTCTTCCAAGATTGGGTCGTTGACATAGATCCTGACAGTCTGTCTTATATAAAGTAAAAGCAGAAATGGCTGATACGGATTAATGCTTCTATAGCATGATGTCCAGGGCAGGCAAGTCTGACACCAGGGACAGGAACTAGGAGACGGAACTGAGGCCACAAATGAAGCAATGTGTGCAGGAAGGAGGAACTAAAGCTTATCTGTGGATGGAGCCTGTTGTGGAAGTCCAGGAAGTGAGTCCCAGAATGGATTCAGTCACGTGAGCTGAGAAGACATCAGGGCTGGCGCCCACAAGGCAGAGGTAGACATGGATTCATACAGATGCTCCACATGGGTGCTCTTATGGACTGAACTATGCACCTCAAAAATTCATACGCTGAAGTTCTGCCCTCATTCTGATGGTACATATAGATAAGACCTTTAGGGATATAATTAAGGGAAAATGAGGTCACAAGTATAGACTGCTTATGAGAAGAGGAGATACCAGAGTGTGCCCTCTCTCTTTCCTCCTGTGTCTGCATGTGTGTGTCTTTCCTTGTGCACACAGGAGAGAGGTCATGTGAAAGCACAGCAAGAGGACATCTGTCTGAAAGTCCGGAAAAGAGCTCTTACCAGGATTTAAATTTGCTGGCATCTTGACCTTGGCCTTTATCTTAATCACTTTGGGCTGTTATAACAAAGTAATGAACGTCTTACAAACAAGAGACATTTATCTCTAGAAGCTAGGGGGTTGAGATCAGGGTGCCAGCAAGGCTGGGTGAGGGCTGTTCTCTAGTCCGGATGCAGACTGCCTTATTGAATCCTCGCATGGTGGGAAGAGAGCCAGCTAGCTCTGTGACCTCTTCTTCTAAGGGTGCTAATTCCACACCTGAGGGCTCCACCCTCATGACCTAATTACCTCCAGAAGGCCCCACCTCTAAATACCAGCACATGGGATTGGGATTTCAACATGTGACTCTGGGAGTGTCACAAACATTCAATCCACTACAGACTTGAACTGTGAAAAAATAGATTTCGATTGTGAGCCACCCGGTCTGTGGTGTTTGTACGGCAGCCCGAGCAGACTAAGACGGGCCTCTTCTGAAAGGCTAGGCCTTGCCTCTGACCAAGTGGGACTGTGTCTCTCCATAGAAAAAGCACAGTGTAGGGGTTGCAGCCGGCAGCCCCTGGCCAACACACCAACACTCGGTCAGACAACACACCTACAACCTTGGAGTCGAACATCAACCCAGCAAAGCAGAGGAAGGTGTCCCAGAAGGAAGCCTACGCAAGCTACTCACAAGGCTGGATCTCTCTCCACGGAAGACTTATTTGGGGACTGCACAAAGCAGGGCATTCAAGCAGTCACTCATGTAGTTTTAGAACTTAAAAACGCCAAGACAGCCTTTCACAAAATTATTACTTATATTCCATGAAGATGCAGTTAGGAAAATTATTTCCTCCAACGGACACAAGTCGGTGTCCGCCCCAACACCACACACACGGAAAGCGGTCCTGCAGTCACACCCCATGGGTGTAGAAGTCAGAAACGATCTCCTCTCCGTCAGTGAGTATTGAAAGGGCTTCATTTCTTAATTTTCATTTTCCTGAAAGCAAGAATATTTTCTGTTGCTATCCACTGGATCCAACACCTCTGTACTTCTGCAGCATTTCAGGAGTTTTGCACCATCACAAAGGAGTATTTTAACAACCATCTTAAGTGTTCCAGGCAGATATTTGCACCAAATAATTGCCCTACCATTACGTGAACTTTAAAGAACGCCACTTGGTGCCTTGTGCTTACCATGGAGATCTGTTAGGCTCAAGCACAGTTTGGGGTACACCCACCAGGCAGTTAAGCCACCAAATGGGGGGCTAAAGGTCAGGATGGTTTGCACAGGCTTTAGGATGTACAACGGGGAGTCTGTGAGCCCCAGGGTGGTGGGGAGCCCTCTGGGTGAGAAGCCTTAGAATCTGGCCCGTCCTGGCCACTGACTAATTCAACTGGATGACCCTGGGCAAGTCTCAGTTTCCCTAGATACAGACTTTTTGAATAATTGATTTAAATAATCAAACAAATGTTGAGTTACCGTTTTACTCGTTAAACTTACGCTGAAAATTTCTCTTTAGAATTAAAAACACAAAGAAACCTCTTAAGGAGAACATTTAGCTCTTTATGGAGTCATAGAAAGTTGAGAGAAAATTAGACATGTTTGCTCATTAAAACTAAAATCTATACCTCTGAACTATGCCCCAGCAAGTTCAGTGAGATTCTGGACTGCGCTTCTGTTTTTGAACCACCGGGGGTCATGATTCGAGCTCGTTGGCAGAGAGCAGAGCTGGCTGGCTGGATTGCAGAACCTCAAGCGGACTTTTTCCCTGGTGTTCCAGAGTTGTGGCAAAGGCCCAAAGCCAAGAACAACGCTATTAAAGACCCTTTCTTTGCTCAGATAGCTGACAACAACTGCCTGTAGCCAGAGCTTTGAGTGGGGCCTGCAGTCTCACAGAGAGTCCCCAAAGCCAACCTGACCTCCTGGAACATCCTGCCCTCCACTCAGGTTATTCAAGGCGAGGGAGGGAGTCTGGCATCTGGGGAAGCGTCCATGGACAGAGGGTAGGCTTTACTCTCCCCAAAGTCAAGTGATTCTCCCCTTAAGCCGGGGTGACAGCAAGAGGAGCACAGTTGGTTCCCTGGCCCAAGCCTGCTTAGTCCCTGACTTTCTGATCTGCCCCCAGCAGAGAACTAAAGATGTGAGGTCCAGGCTGAGGAGGGGGCAGCAGTGGAGCGGCCCACGCTCCTCCAGCATCTGTGGCCAGGGTGCCCGGTCTCCCCACAGATGAGGTGGTCATCGTAGATGGTATAACCGAGCTCAGACTGTCTGGCCATTTTTGCACCTGAAGCCCACCAGCCAGGCAGGGAGCCCAGCACAGGACGCAGTGGGCTGCTGGTCTTTGGAGGGGTGGGAGGGTATAGCAGGGGGGAGCCCAGCAGGAGCACCACGTGGGAGACATGAAGCAGCAGTGCCAGCAAGAGAGGAGCACTGAACCCCCACCAGCCACACAGAGGGTGGCTGGGCAGCCTCTATGGGCCAGAGAAGCAACAACAAGGAGGAAACTACAAACCCTGGGGAGGAAGTGACACTTTCGTCCTTTGCTGCTCCCTCCCTCTGTTCCAAAGCACCAAAAGCACTGGGCCCAGAAGAGAAGCTGGGGGGGGGGGGGGTCTTAGAAAGGACAGACCACACCCCACCCACCACGCACACGCACCCACACGCGCGCGCACACACACACTTTCAGCATTTTCATGGGCTAGGAAAACCATAGATCGGTGTGACCTCCAGGGGGAGTTTGAGATTGAAATTTAAAAATGAATGAAACTAAATCAAATATTAAAATGAGACTGTGATTAAACCAAAGAGATTTAAGTTACCTAGCGGTGGAGTCACTTTCTAGGGTTTTACTGCCCCTTTAGGAGGATGTCTGCTCTGTCCCTAACCTGGAATCACAGAGGACCGGATTACCTAGTGAAGCTGAATAAACAAGACTCACACACACGCGCGCGTGCACGCACCCAGCCTGTACACACACACACGCATGCACATACAGATGCACGCGCACACACACATCAACAGTTCGTGGAACCAGCACTGCAAACCTTCCACATCATGATTAAATTCACGGTCCTTCTGAGAAACAGCCTTAGATACAACTTTGACTTTATGCGTAAAAGACACGCACTAATCACAGACTGCACGGGCGGCCGCAGTGGGCGCAGAGCCAGCCCTTAAGGGGGCCTGCTCCCTTACCTACAAGATGTGGAACTGGGACTAGGGGGTCCCTAGGGCCCTTGTCACTGTCTAATTTTATAATCTGATATATATAACTTCAGAAAAGCACATTCTTTATTTTTCATGTCCTTTTTAAAACATATAAAACTGGGCTCCACGAAAACTTTCAACTCCCCCCAAAAAGGCCAAGTGGACTCCTGTAAGGGGCTGTTTCCAGGGTCCCGAGAGGAAGCGGCTCCCCTCTCTAGATGGGTGGGTGCCGACTTACTGTCTACCTCTGACTCGCCAGTAGCCCAAGGTCCTGAGGCTGTTTTCCTGCGAAATGCTTTGAATTTGGAGCCTCAGAGTAGTGCAGTGACTTCCCAGGGTTGCATGGCTAGTTCATGAGCTTAGACAACAGAGAGGGTCTCCTAAAGGCCTGTCCAGGAGCCACAGCTTCATCATGTTGCACAGAGTAGGAGGACGTTGCCTCCCCAGAGAGGCACCCTCGGCTGTACTCCCATCCAGGCACTAAGAGGTCAAGTGCTGCCATCTCCATGGCCCTTCCCGGGGTCATCTCATTTGTCCTGAGTCTCCACGTTGGTCCTGGACCCCCCACACCTCCGCTCCTTCCCCAACTCTACCTAACTCCTCTCACACTTAAAAATGAATTCTCTAGAGCACTTTACAGTGAACACAGTGTTTTCACCTGTAAAAAGTGGCCCTCCCAAGGT
The DNA here is from genome assembly GCA_030015415.1 of Cynopterus sphinx. Taxonomy (NCBI): domain Eukaryota; kingdom Metazoa; phylum Chordata; class Mammalia; order Chiroptera; family Pteropodidae; genus Cynopterus; species Cynopterus sphinx. The sequence continues at coordinate 20,792,877 of CM057380.1, forward strand.
GGCAAGGCTAGGGTTAACCAGACAACAGGCCCCAAACGGAGTCACTTAAGCAAAATGAGACTTAATTACAGTGGCTTGGCTAGCTCCAACATGGAAGCTTAAAACAATCGGGATTGCTTGATCCTCCGACAGGCCTCTGCCATTCCCTGAAGAAAAGCAACCTTGCGATAACCAGTCTGCGTTTTTGCTCAGTACAACTTCCTTGCTCCTGCTCCCTTCTGCCTGCAAAAGTCTCTTCTTTTGTCGTCTTTTCTTAAGATCTGCGAGATTGGATGTTGCCTGATTCTAATCGATTTCTGCTCAGACAGATAAACTCTTACCATTTTTAATATGCCTCAGTTTATCTTTTAACACTGAGGATGCATTCTCAGTCTCTGCTCACTCATCTTTGTCCTTCCTCATTCTTAAAGGTTGTGATTCCTTAAAATAAGGAACTATGCTTTGTTAAAAAGGAAATCGTGTCTGTGCACTTAAAATGCAAATCACATTAGTCTCTGATCTTCCCCGCACTAAGGATAATTTGCCCCCTGAGGACAACCTCACTGCTCTTATTCTAATTTACTTACAACCATCGGAAAGGTGGGCGTTTCTGTCTGTTTTTGTTGTTTTCTCTGCTTGGAATAGTGCCTGACACTTAGAAGAGGTTTAAGAAATATCAACTGAATAAGTGAACAAACCAACAAGCATAAAACGCCAATATAGACTCTTTTATTGTTAGAAACATAGCCAAAGGCATTTTTCCTTGTGAAAAAGCTATTTTTAAGTAAAATAGAATGATTCTAAAAAGATTAACTTTAAACCTGATGAGAATTGTGATTTTTGTTGATCAAGTTTTCATTTTTTCTTTTCCCCCCTCCTCCAGGCCTTTGCTAGCATTGCCCAAGAGACCCCCTCCCCAGAACCAAGTAAAGGTGAAATGAGAATCTAGGAATTTGTGAATGCTTGAGTGTGTGAGAGTGTGTGAGTGTGTGTGTGTGTGTGTGTGTGTGTGTGTGTGTGTGTGTGTACTCATGTGCGCGTGTTGTAAAGGCGGGAAAAGGAGCAGGTGATAGATAAACAAGAATGGGCAAGGAAAACTCCAGGAAGCAGCCTGCCACCTCTTTGCCACTTTAAAGAAGTTCATATAAAAGCAAATACCTTCAGGAAAACTTTGCTTCCACCATCAGTGAGACAGAGCCCAAGAAGGCCAGGAAGGGGCTCAGAAAGTAGCTGTTTGCCTGGCAGTCTGAATGCTCCCAATTTACCAAAAAAAAGCTCTCATCTGGAACCACTGCCTCAAGTGCCTTTCGCTGCATAAGAAATTATCACATTAAGAAATTATGCTAACGTTGTCACATAAATTGATTCCGAGGGCAAAACTTCTTACAGCATTGCCCTGCTGATTCTCCACGTCGTCTAAACAAAAGCCTCTTGGCCTGAGAGATGTTTACAAATATCCTTTCTATAGCGTGGGTCTAGCTGAACTGAAAGCAAATGAATCGACTGAATTTTAAAATAATTTGATAAAAATAAATAATTTCTATATAACTAATTTTCTACCTAAAGAACGCTAAGAATAGGCATGTATCATAACGAGCGCTATAGACGATTGACTTGCTTTCAAAAGAAATAAATATCTCAGCCCCTATTCGTGCCCCAATGCATGCACGTTCACACATACTCTCACACACATACCCACGTACTAACATGGACTTAAATATGCTCAGACACTCCGACACACATTCCCACACACTCACGTACTCACATATCCTTATACACGCCATCACACAGTCACACTCTAACGCACACACATATGCAGATAGATGCTCACACACTCTCTCTCTCATATGCACACTCTAACATGTGAGAGCCAGTGCAAAGGGCACCACGTATGTCTCTGTAGGACCCAGAATGGAAGCAGGAAAATGATGAATATTTATTTCGATTTTTTCAAATCTTGCTAGTTGACTTCCAGATTTCAAGGACAGAGAGGAGATCAGCCTGAGTCTGGGAGTCTAGGCCTTGGAAATCTCCACCTTCGTTATGCATTCTGTCCGGGGAAATGCACTTTTCACATTTCAGCTGTAGCCTGCCCAGTGCGTTGGCAACAGCTACAGTCTCAAAGAGAAAGGCCATCGCCAGCTTTCTTGGAATCCAAACTCGATAAAAAAAAATAATAATAATAACCTAAATTTACGCCACTGTCTTAAAAGTGTAAAAGTGGAGGATAATATCACGTTGCTAATGGAAACAATGGAACCGCGAAGTTAGAGATAGCGGCATCTCAAGTACAGTCCAGGGTGACTTGGGAAACAGCTTTAGCTCCGGTGCTGCCACTAAGAGGCTTTGGTTAAGTCCCTTGAACTTTTTGAGTTCAGTTTTTTCATTCACTGATAACAGAAGTCCTTTTCAGATTCAAACTCTGGCCCATTTCATTGGGTAGTAGTAGGTGGGTCATTTTCCTTGCAGAATCTGACCTTAACCAGGTGCTGGCAGGGGCGTGCTTGGTGTAACTACACGCTAACCCCAGGGAAGCTCATCGCTGGGGCATCTGAAGCCTGTCCTGCCCCTTAAACCATCAGCACGTTTCAGATCTCTCCCTCTCTCTGCGTTGACTTTTCTCTCAGGGTAGCTTGTGCCCACACACTGCGGACAGAGGGTGGAAGTGAGAAAGAGCTATAGCAGCATCGTCCTCCGGGACTAGCTGTATCCTGCTGGCCTCAGGTAATGATAAAAGGCTTTGTGAAAACAAAGAATACACACTCTTTTCTATGCCAAAATTTATTGTCTTTGATTCCCACCCACCCTTTAACTCCCTCCATTTCCCATCCCCTAACCCCCTCCCCCGCCTCCACACTGGCTTGCACAAAATCTAGCAGGTTAGACTTGCTGGTGTCAGATAGCAATAGGGCTCTGTTACAGCTTTCATTTGAACCCCAGAAAAACCTCAGAAGTAGGTAACGTATGTGAACTGAGGGTTGCTCCACTTTTATTCCTAGGACTTTCAACCCCGACACTGAATGTCTCCCCACTGGCCCCCAGATCTCCAGGATGTTCCTCAATCGCACTCCGTAATGCCAAAAATCGTCTTAAGGCTTTGCCCTTTTGTCCCTTTTGAAACTGAGAAGTCCTATGTCCCTGTCCATTAGTACTCAGCTCTTTGCAAGAAAAACCATCACTGCATGGATAGATGCATATTTAACGTGGGCAAACTGAATCATACACAGGTGAAAAACGAAAGAGGAAATATGCAGTCATATAAACGCAAGCCGGTACCTCTCCTGTGCTCAGTAGAAGTAGCAGTAACTTTTTTCCAGCTCCGGAGGGAAGAGCTGCTGTGTGCGGCTCATCGAAAGGCAACAGCATCCACAGAAAACCAAGTCCATGGTGTCCATGGACCCCGCACCAGGCAACTCCACTGTAACCCAAGGCAAAGAACTGACATATGGCTAATGTTTTACCCCTTGTGTCATTTTTCTATTTTAATAGGGTTTGTCAATATTCAGCATGAAGCTGGAGTTATTGTAATTCCTGATCACCTACAGGATAAATGACCACAGCACGAACGACCCACCTGCCTCTTCTCCCTCCCCTAGGCCTCACCTCTGGCCACACTAGGCTTCATTCTGGAAACTGCCATACACCTTCTTAATTTTCTGACTTTATATTATTCTATCAAAACAATGTAAACTCATAAAAAGTTGAGTTCAAAAAATATAAGGTAGCAAAAGCAAGTATGTGTACATTTTTCTTCTAGCCCTTTTTGCCCGTAAAAGATGAATTCATTCCATATAGACAACATATTCCCTTATTTTTCTCTTAACACTATATAGCATAAGCACTTCCCCCGTGACATGAAAATCTCTTTGTAAACATCATGTAAAAAGGTTACAGAATAGTCTCTTATATAAATACTTAGTAATGCACTTATGTGTTCCTTAGAGCATTTACGTTGTTTCCGTTTTTCGCTGTGACACCAGGTCCTGATCGCACATTCTTTATGCTTCTCTGTGGTCACTATGTTGTTACCTGCCTGTCACATCTTTCCCTCTGTTCTCTGCCTGGTCAACTCCTACTTACCCTTCAAGTCCCAGCTCTGGCCTCATCTGCTCTATGCACTAATTGGCCTATAATTAACTCCGAGGAGTTAGTCACTTTCTATTCTGGGTTTCTACATCACCGTGTGTGTGTGTGTGTGTGTGTGTGTGTGTGTGTGTGTGTGACAATTTCATTGACCTTGTATGATATTAAGATATTTTAGCAGCTCTTCCACCAAAATGCAAGCTTTCTGAGTATACAGTAGTGTATTTTTCATCTTTTTAACCATATCACCTGGCACAATGCCTAGCACTTAGTAAGCACTCAACAAATATTTGCCAAATACAGAATTTGAGGCATTTCGCAGGAAGGAAACGTGGGGGGAAGGGGTAGAAGGTGACTCTTCTGTGTGTAGAGCGCCTTCAAAATGAGGCTGCCTTTGGCTCGGGGCATTCTGACGACCAGTCTCCCTCCAGGTGGAACAAAAGAGAGTGCCTGAATTCCCAAGCATTCTGTCCCCAGGCTTAGATGTGGCTCCACTGCAGAGGTGTCTAGCTTCCCAAGGACTTCTCGGCTTTGCCAACACCTCTCCTCCCCCAGGTTTTCCCAGAATCTCTGTCTGCACTGTTGTTCTCAGCTCCAGCACCTGCTGCTACCCTGACCTCCCAAGGCCCCACACGCCCGTCTTGCCACCACCTGAACTGAGCTTGCTCTGTGTCCACCCAGGGAACTGAGATTTCTTTGCCTAGGTGTTGCTCAGTGAATTTAACATGCTATTCAAGCAAATGACATCATTTTGTACTATCTCTGGAGGGAAAGTAGAAATTTTCCCCCCCAAATTTCTTTAAAACAAAAGCACAGGCAGGAAGATAGCCTAGCCAGTTCACAGAGACTATGGTAAATGTCACACATAAAGGCTCAAATGTGCTAACCTAAGTCATCGGGCGCCTTATTTTTCAGTCACACGATATTCTCCATGCGCTCACCTGTTTTCACTGAACCGCCACAAAATGTCCCAAAAGAGGATCCAGGTCAGGGACAGTCACCTCTCTGCCCTGACACACTTGCCCTTAAACCTGGGGAAAAGCACCCCTTATCTCACAGAATGAAAAGAAGAGATCCATGATAAGGGTCTGTCCCAGTCCAGTAAGCTATAGATATGTCTGAGCTACCGTCCCATCTTGGTAAAGGTCCAAAGAAACTTGAATTCCTTGATTCATAATCCAGTTTCAGGATTTAACCTTAAGAAGTCAGGTTAATTAATTAAGAAACATAATCCAAAGAAAGGATAGCAAACTATAAATGTCTATTTCAACATTATTTAGGATGGTGATAAAACTATTTAAAAATAGGAAAATGATTAAACAAAGCAAAATGTTTGCACTTTGGATGTTTTAGACTGATTTCTGCAGCCACGTAGGTCAAACAGAATGGATACGGACATAGAATAAATCAAAGTATAAGAAAATTGGATAGAATTTCCTGTGTATGTACTAGGAACAAGGACCTTCCACACCCAGCACCACATTTACCCAGGGAAAAAAAACAAAGTTTTATATGTTAATGAACAGCCTCATCAGATAAAAAAAGCAGGGCCTAGACAGGCTGGAGATGGTAGGTTGCCAGGATCTTACAAAATAAAAAAAGTGGGAACCATATGGCAGGCACAAACATGTTGGCCTCTGGGAAGAACACCAGGAACGTGAGGCATCCTTACCAACAGTGAAGGGAGGCATATGGGGACGGTGCAGAGCCAGCTGTGTCACTTATGATCCAAATGACCCGTCAGACCAATCAGGAGCTGTCCCTGGACACACATATATGGGAAAGAGCTGGAAAGGAACATGGTAAATAAAAACAATTGATTTGTTAGTGTAATAAGATGATAGATTAGTTTTTCCCCTGAGAATTTTTTTATTGATATTACTGTACAATAAATACTTCAAACGTGTTTCAATAGGCTTTTAGAGAGCGGCACGCGTTGGTTGGTGGGACATGCCATGCTTCATATTTACCATGCGGCTCGGAAAGGGGCCCCGAACAGCAGGCCCATTCCAGATGTCCCATGGCCACAAAAGAATGCTGTTTCCATTTTTCAACAGTTTTAACATCTCCTACCTTTTTTCTTTTCTGAGGCACCGTGTCAAGGAAAATGACCCCCCCACAGACATCTCATCCTCTTGTATTGCTACCTAGTGTCCCCTTTGCCCTTTACCCCACCATGCCACATCTCAAATTTTAATAACGTCCTTTGTCATTTCCAAATAGCTGCCTCCGCCCCAGTGTGTAGGCTAAACTGGGAGGTAACAAGTCCCCCCAACACCCTTCTTTTAGTGAAGTTCCTTTGCCAAGTCCGAGGCACACCTAATGGTGATGAGAATCAAGGGTTGGTACTCACTAACTGAAACAGGCCCCTCTCCTTGGAAAACAACTTGACACGGAAATGAGGGAAAATAATTCATTTAAGTTGCTCCTGGGTTCTATGCTTATAATAGCCTCAACGCTGGGACAATAATCAGAACGGCCAGGACCATCATTGCCACAGAACATTTGCTCCTGTTCCCATTAATAAAATGCATGCAAACTATTCATTAGTACACATTCATGGAGACCCGTTTTGGGTACTGAATAGGGGCAGCTAAGGCGAGGATCTAGGTCCCATTGCTAACAGACCCCACCCTGAGGCCAAGGCACCCAGCGGGAAGGCTGACTGGGCAACGCACCCCTCTAGAAAAGGAGAGCAACGCTGGTTTGCACTCCGCAATCCTAAAATTAATTGGATGCCTAACGTTCCCTGTGCTCTTCAAACAGCAGCCTCACAACCCTCCCTGGGAGCTGTACTTTGCACAGCCATCACCTGGCAACCTCCCCCTCCCTCACCCCCATATATGCACCTACACCCCTATTGTTTGTTTGTTTTTTTTATTTCCGTATGTTTAGCTACCACTAAAAAGCTGTCCTTTTGAGGGAACGCTTTTAGCAACTGTGCTACCTGCTTTGAATGTGTTTCTCTTAAGCCATTGGTCTTTCTCTCTTCCCCACTGTGAAATCGACTAAAAACAGCATGAAGCTGACAGGATTTTGCAGAGACTGGACATGGCATTAAAAAAGGCTGGGATTTTTTTTTGCAGATTTTAACACAGGGCATCTTCTAGAGCGTATTATTATTATTATTATCATTATTCACTGAAAGCTTTTAATATTTAAAAAGGTAATTCAGAACTGGGGACTTGATTCAACCAATTGTTCTCAAGCAAAGCTCTCCTGGGGAATAACTTATACCCCAAATACGACATTAAAACTTTCTGTTGAAGACTAGAGTAAGTAAAAACGGGTTCTTCTGATGTCCTTTGCTCATTTTTTAATTTTTTTTTTTTTTAGTAAGAAGTGGCCAGATATGTCCTCTTTTTTGCTCAGAGAGGAAATAAAAATAAAGGAGAGGACACAGAGCTTTAAAAATATCATCGATGGCAGAAGTAGACACACACCCAGGAATCTGTGTCTTATTCAGCCCCATTTGCACCAACCCAAGCACAATGCCTGGCATACAGCTCACTAGTGTTTGCCAAATAAATAAATGAGCGACACTGTGCTCTGGCACTAGGCCTTTCCTAGGAGAATGGCTGTCAATAGCCTCACCATATCCATGGCCCCAGGCAGCTGGGGATACCAGAGGGTGTCATTTAAAAGGTATCTCACCCTGTAACTTGAAACTGCTGCAGAGTCATGCTCAAGAGGACTCTGTCTGGACGTGAGGGTCTTCTAAACGCTGTAGAAAGAAGATTCCCGGGTTCTATCTAGAGTGTTAGAGGCCTGGGGTGCCAAGGGCTACCTCTGGGGTTCCGGCCAGAGCCTGAGCCTACCCTACGGCTCTCACAGCTGCTCCCGCAGGCTGCTAAACAGATGTCCAGTAGCTTCCTCTCCAGGCACATGCTTTCGTTCCCAAAATTATATCTCCAGTCAGACAGCTTTCCTTGATTTCAAACACATTTCACATTTTCTCTTGAATATCCTTCTGGGGCATCTTATAGAAGCCCTAAACTCCATTCTAAGTCGACTTTCCCCTAAAACACTCATCACTTCTTGTATGCCCCAGGTGCTTGTGCATCCCAGGGCTACCTCCATTCTCCCTCAACACTGAACCACCCACCTTTCCCTCCAAGCTTTTGGGAGTGCTGTTTGTGGGGACTAGAATCTCGTTGCATCAACATCTTGCTTGGAAAACCTCTCGTCCCTCAAGAATCTACTCCATGCCGCCTCCTCTGGATACCTTTCCCCACCCCTCCAGAATGAACTGAGCTTCTAGAGAACTTTGTTCGGGGCGTCAAATAGCACTTGCAATTTATCTACTAGCTTATCTGTCACCTCCTGACTGTGAAGGCCTCCCACCTCAAACCCAAGCATGTCAAAAATCACCCAGGGAGCTTTTATAGCCGAGATTTTAAAAATCTGCCTCGTACCTGGAGATTCAGGCTCAAGAGATTTGGGATGGAACTGGGAATGCTGATTTACTAACTGCCTCTGAATGGGTTTTGGAGATCATTCATGTGTGAGAGCTTCATCCTAGATAATAGCTCCCATGTCTTGTTTAGCTTCTCATCCAGCCTGTGGCACAGCATCAGCATGGAGTAGAAGATCCACATTTACTTGTTAAGTAGGAGTGCGGGTAAGTAGACAGATATCCAGTGGATGCTGAGGGTAAGCGAGACATTCTGAACGACTACTGCAAGACTGAAAGGAGCTCGAAAGAGAGTCTCACTTTAGTTTAGATCTTCTGGAAATGGGCAGCAGAGCGAGAGCCCTCCCCAGCTCCAAACAGCCTCACACACTCTGAGGAGCAAACTGTCTGCCCTTAATTTCCGGCAGGTTCTGTTTTCTCCCTCTGTACTTCTCTCCCCCATCCTCCCCATCTCCTCAAAGGCTTTTCTAGACCAGTAGCTTCTCCAGTCTTCCCTAAGCCCTGGATCAGGTGTCTCCAAGGCCCAAGATGTCTCAGGTTACAAGCCCGTAGGCTTGAATAACCTGGCTGAACACCAGAGACCTGGTATGTGACCCAAAAATGGGACCCAGCTGTCCAGAGAGCTTAATGAGATAGTTGAGTCAACTCTGAGCAGGGAATCCAACTAAATACAAAACCAATTTTAAGAAGGTGAGGAAAACCTTGAGTTGGAGATGTGTGTGGCTGGTTTCCCACTGTATAACAAAGAGAAAGGAGCCTCTCGAGGTGTTTGTTCTCTCTCAGACCAGCCTCTGCTTCCCCGGTTCCCCTGCATCTGGCAGCACCGCGAGCCCCTCGGGCATTCTCTTTAAGAGCCATTTGAATCTATAATTCAAACTCAAAAGCATTTTCAATGTAAAAATAATGCTTGACTTAATTTTATTGCCTTGGGGTTCACCAGGAAAATGGAGGTGGGGAGGGTAGGAGAGACTGCACTTCTCCACCAGCAGAGACATCTGCTGATCATGGGGGAAATGCCCAGGGCATCACCTTTCCATGCAACTACTTCTGCATGTGAAAATAAAAACAACCCACTTTTTCTCCCCAATCTTCCAGCCTCTTTGCATCATCGGGAACAAGCTCTCTGCCACTGGGCAACTTGACAGGCTGCCCTGCGACAAATATCAGCTGTCACAGGCAGAGAGCAAGGAGAAGGGAAGGCTCCAGGGCCAAGCAGGAGAGTTCAGGACAGCTCCAATGTGGCCACCAAAGGCATCCTCAGATCAGCATGAGAGAGCACCTGAGTAGGTTAGGATCTGGCAGGTGGCTCTCCGGGCTCTGCCTGTGTTTCCATGTCTGTTTTCACATGGAGAATTCATGAGCTATTTTGACACACATTCTTACCTCCTTGGAAAAACAAGGACAAGATTAGAGCAATAGATGCAATTCTTATCAACATAAAATTGTAGAAATCCCAGGACACCCCCAAAGGTTCCCCACATGCAAGTTGAGCCATGAAGGGAAGGCAGGTCTTCTGTAAGTGACTGGCTTCTTCCCCTCTCTTGCCACCTGCAAACCCCAGAACGACCTGGCCAGGGCCACATGGCTCACTGGAGCCCTGGTCTGTGGTGACTGGTGTCCCCAGGAAAGGTTGGCAACATGAGCTCATTTGAACTTTGCTGAGGGCATCACATTTCAAAGTGAAGGAATGAGTCGTGGTGCAGCATGTGGCAGTGAGGAAGTCCTCCAGGGATTCATATAGACAGATGTATGAAGAGCCATGCAGTCCGTCTGCCAGCCCATTGCCCCTCTAAGATGCCAGCCACACCCGCCCAGTTAGCTGCTCAGTACCACGGAACCGTGCAGTCCTGCTTACAGACGGCTGGACCAAGGAGGCATGACTGACTGACGAGCGCCTGGCTCAGGGGCCCTGCCGAACAGGCGCATTCACGACCTAATGGAGCTGATCAGATCTCATTGCTCAGAGAGCCCAGCATTAAAAACTAAATAAATAAATAGCAGTTGATAGAAGGAATAAAAATATTCTACTTCCCGAACAGGCAAAGTTCATGTTTAGTCACCAGAGTGCCCCAAAAAGTTATTTTGGAAAGAACTGACCCTTTGTGTGTGAAGCATTAAAGTAATTATCACGGGCAGAGATGGGGATGGAGGGCAGAATCAGAACTTCTTCTAGACTTATTCATTTATATTTACCTGAAAACTTTGTATGGCACTTACTTTGAAATCCAGGGTAGAGGGCGGAGAGAGGAGCCTACACATTTTCTAGTCTAAATGTCTTTAAAGTGAACCTGAAAAAATACAGGGAGGAGTAGAAAGAAAAATCCTGAAGCAATAAAAGCCTGGAGTAGGAGGGAGAACGCAGGCACCTGCTTCTGAGAAGACACCTACGGAAATCCCTGGGGCGCCCCAGAGCTGCTGCCATGGCCTCCCTTACTTCCCCATGTGGCCTTGCTACAAATTCTTGTGTCCTGAGCCCGTTTATCTTTGCTTCCTGGAGCCAAAGAGAGCATAACTAAGGCATCATATTAGCAAATAGAAGAAATACACTCCAGTATTATTACCAAAGCCAAAGGCAAGAAACTTTGAAGGGAGTGGACAGGGTATCATGATCTGTGTGGTTCAGAGAAGAGGTTTAAATCGAGAGCTTCGGGATGAAAGACAAATCGCAGAACATGGCATTCATTCTGAAGAGGAAGGCCAGCGTGAATACACGTGAAACCATGTCTTAAAAGGTCAATAATCGGGATGCTAGGGATGTGCAGTCTGGAAAATAAGAAACTTGGGCCTCACAGTAGATGGTGTCCTGTGTCAGGACTGTCAGGTGAGGGAAGGATTTGAACTGTTTCGTGAGCCAAGGGGAAGAAATAGGAACATAGAGAGAAAAGGTTTGAATTCAATACTAGGAAGAGCTTTTCAAAAATCCAGACTTTATTAGAAGATGAGGTGGTCTATCATACAAAGGAGTGAGTTGTTTGTCTCCGAAAGTGTTCAAGGGGAAACATGACAGTGCTTTGGCAGCGACGTTTCAAAAGAATACTTAAGAACTACCTCACTTCCAAGAATGTCTGAGACAGACACTTTCCATCCATGACCTTGCCTACGTAGGAGCACTGATTCTGGAGCCTAACCACCCAGGCTTGTATCCTGGGTGACCACAAGCAAATGACATAGCCTCTCTGTGCAGATTTCCCAGTCTGAAAATTGAAAAAAACAGCAGTACCTATATTCCAGAGACATAGCGAAGATTAAATGGGATCATTCTAATAAGTTTAGAACAATGTCTGGCACTTAAGAAGTAGATATGTAGACTGGTCGTTGTTAAGAATTTGTTCTCTAGGACTCCCTTCAAAGTGCTCATGGTCAAACTAATTCTGTGGATGGAAAAATCTGCTCATCTTCGAAGAAAACAAATATTGGAACTGTTTTTGTTTGTATGCCATTAAATTAGTAAATGGTGAAAAATGTCTCTAGGTTTCGGCATAGCTCTCTCCTTTAGAAAGCCATGTATGATTTTAAAAAGAACAAAGAAAGGCTGGCCCAAAGGCTGTAATTAGATGCCACCATTGGTTCAGTAAACATTATGGGGGTGCCTACCATGTGCCTGGCACCGTACTACATGTAACAAACACGACAGCTTTAAATCCAACTGCTACATGCCTCAGCTTTTAGGCTTCAATTCAGATTAGACTCAATTAGAAGAATCTTATTAGTTGTAATAAGAAAAGATAATAAAAGATAAACAATCCTAATATTGAAAATTGAGTGACAGCAACAATAAGCCAGATATATTGAACAAACTTGTGACCAATTTGAAATCTGTAAGTAGTAATCCCCCGACTGTTGGGATGAAAGTATTTTTGCATAGAAATTCTGCATATATTGGACTTGGGAATATTGTCTTATTATTCATACATTGTTAGCAAGGCGAAAAATCATTAACTATCCACCCTATACCTTAACACATCAAATATATATTATATGCATCAAACAATGTCTCAGACATGGGGTACCAAATGATAAAATCAAGAAGTAGAATGATAGTAGAGACCCTCAGAAGTCCTAGGACAATCTGAGGTGACTACATAATTTTTTTTCTCTTCCTTGGGGAACGAAAGGAAGTGACACGAATATAACCATTGTTTATAAGCAAGTTACAAGAAAATCTACGTGCCTCTTTTCCAGAAGATAAATACATTGAGGAAGGAGAAAATGTGATATCTGCCAAATATCTCGTTCAAAGTTCTGTTAAATTGTGTTAACGTGCTCTCTACAGTTCTTCTAGAGGAGAAAAAGAATCTCATCTCTCATTCTGACTGCATTAAAAAACTTATTATTGACAGACACATGGATCCAAAATATCTGCTCTGAAGAAAGTCTAAAAAGGAATCAGACGACCTCCTCTTTACTGCTGTTCTCTAGTAGAACAGCCACTGCATTTCTACCAAAAGACCTGAGAACTAAGAGCAAAACCTTTCTACTATATCTATCACCAAGTGAACTCTGCCATCATGAGCTCCAGGACCGTTCAGATCTTTAAATTTCATGTTTGGCAGAAAGCTGGAAGCAAGGTAGACAATACAAGAATATCTCTTGGCATTGTATCTGAGAGTGAAAAAATGGACAACAAAACCCTTTCTCTTAGAGTCCTAAAATAGCCATCTCATTGCAAGGAAAACAATAGCAATAACTTCTAAACCTGGACTTAGAGACATTCTCCAATTTTGGAAAAGTTCTATAACATTTTATTTAGTGATCAACTGGACTAATAATAACTGCTAAGTTTCCTTGCGACTCCAGAGCATTACATGTGTGCTTACATGGCTAGCTTTAGATAATAGCCACTGAAGTACTATCTCATGGAAATGTTCAAAGAATAGAAAAATAAATGCAATGAGAACAGCTTCTGTATTTCCACAAAGGGAAAGTTGATCTTTATCAATCAAACGCTGAACTGATTGATTCTATTTACTCTGTTTTAACTTTTCAGTAAGAATCCTAACTTGATCTTTAGGGTCGAGCCACTGTGGTGGTTGTTGGTTTGAATCCCCCTTTTAAAACACATATAGAACTTTGTAAGGTAATTCAAACCTGAGAACAATTTGGAAAATACTTCAGCTGCTTGTATGCTATAGGGTAAAGCTGTTCAAGTAAATAGGGGAAAATGTATCTAGTTCATTAGCTTCCTTCAGCCATTTCCATTATGACCCAAAATTCTTCAGGTAAATAATAAAAGACGAAAAGCAAGCTTGAAATTAATGTTGCAGGGAAAAAATGGTTCTAAATCCTAAATAAAATGAGTTTAAAAAAATAATAATGAAATCACTAATTTAAAAGCAAAACAAATTTTAAAAGACAGAAATTCAGTGGGGACTACTCTGCATTTAAAATGACTGAGCTATTTCATTTAATGCAAGCCAGGTATGATGCTTATGCAAACCATTAGAAGCTGCTGAGATATATGAAATGCCAAGGATTCCCATAACACATGCTGTGTGATGAATCACACGATATTTCCAAATATAACAGAGCAGAGACAATGCAAATTTGAGGTTCGAAATTAAAAAAAAAAAAATGAGATCTGATATATTTATAGAAGTGCTTATATTAATAATGGTAGTTTGAAGCCTATATGAAAAAGAAAAATAAACAAACCTATGTTCTTTTGGGATGCATATACCCATCTAAGAGAATCTAATGAGTTGACTGCATCAAATGGTACATAAACAGTGTCTGTCCCAAAGCCTGTCGGGGAGGAATCCTGCGTTTATGACTTCCTGTCCCTTTGCCACATAGAGTTGCCTTGGTGACTTTTTCTCTCATACTGGTTTGCTCTCCAAAAATACAACAAGCCAGATGCCTGTGGGATCGGGTGTGTCTAATTGAGCCAAATGGAGCACCAAATGACCTGGAAATGTTTAATCCAGCTTTTGTCAGAACAAATTACTGGAATGTTCTCATGCCCCCTCAGGGACTAATTTATGATTGGATACCAAGACTGGCACAAAGCTATGGGCCAACGCTGATGTCCACTTCATCCCTGCGTGCGGCGTCTCTGGATGTGCTGCTCTGATATGAAGCGGAACCACTCTAAAGTGGTGGGACCAATGAAAGGACGGCCAAATAAAATCCTGCAAAGGTCCTGGAGAGAGGCACACATGTGAGCCGTTTGCTCTTCAGGGGGCTCTTATTTGGGGAAGAGAGGCTTGGTATGTTCTCTGTAACTTGCCATGTTATATACTGTCACTGAGTCTATGCACCATGTGTTATGGACAGAAATGCTTGTGTCTCCCCAAAATTCATCTGTTGAAACCCTCCCCAACAACGTGATAGTATTAGGAGACAGGGCCTTTGGGGTGTGATAATTAGATGAAGTCGTGAAGGTGGAGCGCTCGTGAATAGGACTAGTTCCCTTATAAGAATCATGAGAGACTTGCTCGCTCTCTGCTCTTTGGCCAGTGAGAATATAAGAAGTCAGTAATCTGTAACCCCGAAGAGGTCTCTGACCATGCTGGCACACTGACCTTGAGCTCTCAGCCTCCAGAACTGTGAGAAATAAATGTCTGTTGTTGATAAGCTATCCACTCTGTGGTACTTCGTTATCGCAGCCTAAACTAAGACACCATGCCATGCCAAAGAGTACTAACCTAGCAACTTCAATTTTTTTTAAATTTTATTTTCTTATTAGTTTCAAGTATACAGTACATCAATTAGACATTTACAGTTTATAAAACGATTGCCCTAATTGCTCTTTCTCTCCTCTGGCTCCCCAGGGGGCCATTATATTAATGCTGACTGCATTCGCATTCCCTATGCTGTGCTCCCCATCCCTGTGACCGTGTATCAACTACTAATTTGTACTCCAATATTTTGAATATCAAATTATCCCCATTTCATATACATTTCACTAGGTACAGGGCTCACAGGAAGGAACTTGAAAATGAGGTTTGAACTTGGTATACAGTGATGTCCTGCAGAACTGGCTCAGTCCCTCTGTGCCCCCTGTCAATTCACCACCCTGATGGGGTCGCAAAAGGGCACAGGATTCTGGCCCTCCGTGCTTCAGGGACTCTCTCTAGATGGCGCCCTCTATGCACTCAAAGTCCCTAATCAGCCTCATAAACTAGTGTTGCACACGCCGTACTTTGTGACGTTGCTGTTCTTTTCGTAGACGTTGAATAGAGAGTGATAGTCCACTAGAAAGTACTAAATGGCTTCAATTATAGAAAGAAAGAAATCTGTCTTACCATTTTGGTAGGGCCAAAGGCAAATTTTTCTTATTTTTGTTCAACCTGTATCAATCTCTGAAGTCACTCACTAGTGAATATTTTCAATTTTTTTTTGTTCTGGAGGCTATGTATAAGCATAATTATTTTCAGTATTGAATCTTTTCACTTACTAAATTCACTTAAATCACAGCCTTCTTGTTCAGGGTTGGGATATGTGTGTGTGCGCATGCTGTGGGGTTTTTTTTTTGCACTTAATACATGATTCGTCAGGGTCATTATTATTGTTGCCTCTAATTTTAATTTTTAAGTCTTTTTTAGAGATAAAAATATATAACTTTCACTAATGCAGAACTGAGACCAGGTTAAAACAACGGCATTATTATGGTCTTGTCCTCCATATTCTCAAATATAAAGATGTATAAAAATAAATTAATTAATTTTAAAGTATATATAAATATTTACACCTTTAGAGTGTGAGTTTTGCATGTATAGCAGTATTTTTGCCATCTGTTTCTTCTGGATTTTTACTGAAATAAAAATTCAATAAAAATTTCACAATGGGAAATTATTCTATCAATGCATTTTCAACCAGAAACTAACATGCGTACTGGAAGAACATCGTTGGACCACTGCCTTGGAAATCACTCTCTTTCACTTAACTGAGCTTTTGGAAGAGCTTCTTAAGCATAAGTTTTGAAGAGGATCTTCAAAGTGATGGAGTACTTAATGACTGCTGTATTCCTTCAATTTTTGAATTATTTTTTTGCTCTGAAAATTTGGGGTGAATTAAAAGATTTTTAAAAATTCAAATCAAAGTATAACACCTGTTTCTAAAATATGCCATCTTAGGCAAGTTTAGATTTGTCATAAATGCAGTCAGAAGAGATCCTTAGATACAGTGACTATAAGTCAAGCAGCCATCTCATTATCCAACTTGCTGGAATTGGTATTTTTTCTGAAGTAAGTCTTTGGCACTGAAAATACTGAAAACAATTGTAAGGGTTGTTTTTGTTTGTTTGTTTTTTGTCTGTTTTATTTTGCTTTTAGGAAATATTTAGAAGCCTTTTTTCCTAACGGTCTGATAATGTGTCCTAAAATATAATTCCTCTAGCAGGGCCCCAAATCCATTTAACAACAGCCCTCTGTTCAACCACCACAAAGAGTAAGGGAGTAAGGGAAGTTCACTCCATTCTGTGGCATGAATCCAGTCAGACCCTCAGGTGCCAGCAAAGTTATGGAGGCAGGAAATGGAGAAGAACAGAGGGGCCCAGACCTCTCACTTTGATCCTGTTTAGCCCTAGTAGGGCTTGTTGCTTTATCCAGATACTTTGGTTCTGGAGCCCAATTCCACTCTTAGCTCCCTGCTTGCCACCCTCTTGGCCTCAGCCAAGACCACCCCCTTCCCGTATTTCATCCTAGTGCCTTGAAAACCAGCTCTGTTCCACATCCTAGTTCTGTGCCTGCCCAGAAGGGAAGTGAGACACTTAAAGTATACAATGGACTGATGTGAAGTGTAGCCATCATACTCTCATGAACTGTTCTTGGTAGCTGAGTATCAAAATGCTTACACCTGGGGTAAGATTAGAGCGAGGCAAGTTGATTCTAGCAAAGAACAGAGCATGGCTAAGGTCTACGATGGTATAATCATTCAGTTAAATGAGAGGTGAGGAGGGCCATCTGTTTGCTGAGCAAAGTAAGCAAAAGCAGACATCTGGGGAGAAAGGTGATGGAGTGGAAATACAGTTAAATTGAAATTTAGGAAGCTTTGCCTGTCATAGCAGCAGTGTGACCTTGGGGGAGGTCAGTTAACCTCTGAGGACCTCAGCTTCCTCAGCCGTATATCAAGAGTAGGGGACTAGATGACACCAATGTATTTATAAACCCTAAAGATTTTTTCTTGACCCCAATCGACCTCTCCTGCTAACACAGATACACATCAAACATACCCTTTTGCTCATAATAGAGATTCAATATGCTAAACTGAATGTCCATGGGCAACCTAATTAGGCAGGCAGTGGGGCTGTGGCTGTTTTTAACATGCATCCAATGACCTTGAAAAATGTCCTTTGATCTGACCAGCCCTAACTCCTGCTGTCAGAG
Source organism: Cynopterus sphinx (assembly GCA_030015415.1). Taxonomy (NCBI): domain Eukaryota; kingdom Metazoa; phylum Chordata; class Mammalia; order Chiroptera; family Pteropodidae; genus Cynopterus; species Cynopterus sphinx. The sequence continues at coordinate 20,810,679 of CM057380.1, forward strand.
TGTGAGGATTCTTTGCTGACTTACAGAGAACAGTATCCATGTTAAAAAATCTTCAAAAAAAAAATTTCTTTGTCACACCACAGAATATATTCTTACTCAGTAGTTAATACACTTTATTCCATGTACAGAAAATTTTAGGTTTCAGTTGGTTTGTTTGTAAGCTAAAATGAAGTCATTTTCCACAAAATTATTTCCTATCAATTTTGGTAATGAAGCAAGACAGTGGCCCAGGGGCAAAGAGGAAAGGTCATATCTTAAAACTAAATGGCAACGAGCATCTTAATTCTCACCTCAGATGGCAAGATCAAGAGGTTACTATTAACATTTCCTCTGGTCCTTTAATTAGCTTGCTCATTTACATAAATAAGAATAATTTTCTCCCATATAGGAAGGCATTTAAGTACCATAAACTCATGTATCTTTTTCAGAAGTTATTCACTAAGGTTTAAATCACCATATAAAAAAAATGCTGCTAATTTCTAGAGCAAAGAACGTAACTATGACCCAAGTCATGATTTAGAAATTTTATATACATTGTAAAGAAATAAAATATTAAATTACAATAACAGGCTCATCTCATTTTTCAGTGAACCAAATGACTGGGGCCTCAGAAACAGAGTAATTTCTATACTATATCAATAATTTATTTTACTGCAAAAAACACCAAACAAAATCAGAGTAGAAGGAAAACATTCTAAAGGATTAGTTTGCTGGACTGAAACTATTGTTTATTAATATAAATAATTCATTAAAATAAATCTCTTTTCAAAACAGTAACATGCCTCTCTTCCTCTCTTCTCATTCTCTCTACATTTGACTCTCAGACTGATATTAAAGGTTAACTTAGTTTTATTTTACAATGATCTAAGGATTCATAATATTTTTGGATATACTATAAAACATTTCTTCTAGTTAATAATGGTTATTCTTAATTCAAGTAAGATTTTTCTATCAAATATATTTTTTAACTCTTTTGTGTCTATACTTAAGTGTCTGGGTTTTTTTTCTAAAACTCTTATTATTAGAACTCCCAATCAATTGGTGCTTATTGAAACCACTATATGCTAGAATGATTTATTTTATTCATTCTGATGATATTAATTAACATGTAATTTGATAAAATGAAATAATTGTTCAAAAAATATTAGCAATATAAGCATAGTATTCTAGCTTTTGGTCTAAAATAATGGTAAAAATACCAAAAGCTAAGTTATTTTTCTGTTTTTTGTCCCTATTTAAAATAGTTTCTTCATGGACATGTCAGAATAACAGAAAGTGTGTTATATTGATTGTGTAGTTTTGATCCTACTGAAATCCTTTATGTGCCTGTGACTTCAAAAGAATTTTCTAGTTTGTCTATTCAGTTACCTGGTGTTAATAGCTTGGCCTTCATTTAATGGTGCTTGGGTTCTGCCCCTGATTCTGCCACTGACAAAATATTCAGCTTTAGGCAAGTCAGCTGGGCTTTTTTGAGCCTTGATTTCTTCATCTCTAAAAGCAGGGATAACACCATGCCTACTTCACAGGGCTGTTGTAAGTCTGAAAAGTTGCTGTATGTGAGAAAACAGTAAAACACCCACTACAGAACATGCCTCAATGTTATTTTCCTTCTTTATTTCTAAATTTCTTCACTTCTAGTGGTTTTTTTCTTTCAGATATTTCTCACATGACTCCCCAAATTCCTCTGAAGCTGTCAGAGCTGATTAACTCTTATTTAGCCACATTTTGTGTGCCGACAATAGTGAAAGCAGCATAACATTTCTCTCTTCTGGTCTATTTAAAATAGCTCATAAACTGACACTAATTCATTAGTACAGGAATATCTTAATCACATGAACAATCAAATATCATTGAGAAGGCAATGACAAACCTTAGGAAGAAGCACCGTTACTAATAGAGAACCCATGATTATATGATATTTGGGCTATATACTCTAGTTCGGGGATCCCCAACCCCCAGGCTGCAGACTTGTAGTGGTCTGTGGCCTGTTAGGATCTGGGCCACACAGCAGGTGAGTGGCAGGCAAAGTGCAAAGTTTCATCTGTATTTGTAGTCACTCCCCAGTACTAGCATCACTGCCTCAGCTCCATTTTTGATCATTGGGCATTAGATTCTCATAACAGCACCAGTTCCTGGTGCCAAAAAGTTTGGGGACCACTACTTTAGTTGAAGCCAAAGGATAGTGCATTTTTCTTTAAAGAATCCCCAAGCATTTAAAGTGGACATGATGGGGTGACTGGTTTTTATCTGGAGCCCTGCAGAAACCCTATGCCATCGGTGTTCATCAGGAAAAGGTAGTGACATTGAAGTGACCAATAGCCTCACAGTGCTGAGGAATAATGCCACAAACATCTATTTCTTGCTCATGTTACATGAGAAAGGCAGATCAGTGAAGGGCTTTATATCACACCATATGCGGGGACTCGGGCTGAGAGAGGCCCAACTATTTCTATTGCTTTTCTGCTGGAAACACATGGCCTTCTCAGCCATTGCAACAGGAAAAAGAGTACTAGAGTGTCTTGCACTCAGCAATTAAATGCTTTGGGCCAGAAGTAACATGCCACTTTCATTCACAGCCCATAGCTAGAATTAACCTCACAACCCTGCCTAACTGTAATCCTCCCGCGTACCTGGAAAGATTTATGGGTAAGCATTCAGGGTCTCCACAATACAATTTACAGTAAGGGGAAGCAAGATGCATCAATGAATGGGCCAGGTCAGTCAAATGGACACTTCCTACATCCCCTCACCTGGTGCCCAGCTTTTTTCCTATGTGATACATGATGCAGAAGAGGCAGGCCCACAAGAGTCTCATAGTCACATGAATGAGTACAGCTACTGGTATTGACTAGAAACATTTGAGATGTTTGACCCCCTTAGTAGATGCCCAAAGATAAAAGCTGATTAGAAAAAAAGATGGTTTACATCAACAGCAGATGTAATATAATTTAATATGACAGCCAAGAATATAATGCCTCATATCCACCCATAGAATGGCCCAGATAAGCCACACCCACAGAATTTAAATCCTATCCTAGGGAGAAAAAGGGAGATCTTGAATTTATCATAGAAAATTCCATAAATGACTAGTTCTGAATTATCTAAAACTAAGTTTCAGCCATAGGTAGAATGATAGTTCAAAACAGATGTTATGTCATTTGGGGCAAAATTATAACCATGGCTTTTAAGTATCATGACTGGTAGACAATAATAAGTTAGGAAAATAACTAAGGAGTTATAAAAAAACATATATGTTAGGTCCGGAATAATCTGGACAGGAAAAGAGAAAAAAAATAAGGGTGTGCCCAGCCTGGACACATAGGCAGAAAACAGGTATTCCTGGACTAAGTAAGTAAAAAGTAGGTAAGAAAGATTTGAAAAAGCTGTGAATTTTATTTATTTTTCTCCAATTTTAAATTAACTTTTTTTTTTTGCCTGTTCTTTCTTAGGATAAGAATCAGTACTTGATGGAAATTATCTCTGTTTGCAGATAAGATCACACACACACACACACACACACACACACACACACACACACACATTCCTAAAGACTAACAAAAAAACTGTTAGAACTAATCAACAAATTTAGTAAAGTTTCAGGATACAAAATCAATGTACAAAAATGAGTTGCATTTTTATATACTAATGACAAACTCTCTGAAAAAAAGAAATTAAGAAAACAATCCCATTTATAATAGCATCAAAAAATAAAATAAAATACTTGAAAGAAATTTAAGCAAGGAGGTAGAAGGTCTATACACTGAAAACCATAAAACACTAATAAAAGAAAATGAAGACAACATAAATAAGTAGAAAGATATCCTGTGTTCATAAATTAGAAGAAATAATATTATTAAAATGTCCATACTACCCAAAGTGATCTACAGATTCTATGAAATCCCTATCAAATTTCCAATATCATTTTTTATAAAAAGAGAAAAACAGTTCTAAAATTTATATGGAACCACAGAAGACCCAGATAATTAAAGCAATCTTGGGAATGAAGAACAAAGCTGGAGTCACTACATTCCTGATTTCAAATTATATCACAAAGCTACAGTAATCAAAAGAGTATAGTACTGACATAAAACAGACATATAGACCATTGGAACACAGTAGCAAACCCAGAAATAAACTCACACATACATGATCAATTAATCTTCAACAGAGTACCAAGAACACAAAACAGGGAAAGAATATTGTTCAATAAATGGTATTGAGAAAACTGGATATCCACATCCTAAAGATTGAAATTGGACCCATATCTTACACTACACACAAAAATTGACTCAAAATAAATTAGAAACTTAAACTTAAGCTCCGAAACTAGTAAATTCCTAGAAGAAACCATAGAGGATAAGTTCCTTAAGATCAGCCTTGACAATGCTTTTTTTGGATTGGACACCAAAACCAAAAATAAACAAGTAGGACTATAGCAGACCACAAAGCTTCTGCACAGAAAGGGAGACCATCAACAGAATGAAAAGGCAACTTATAAAATGGGAGAAAATATTTGCAAACTATATTTCTAATAAGAGTTAATGTCTAAAATATAGAAGAACTCCTAGAACTCAATAGCAAAGACGAAACAGAACAACAACAACAAAAAACTGATTAAAATATTGGAAAAGGACTTGAACAGACATTTCACCAAAAAAGACACACAAATGGCCAATAGCTATATTAAAAATGTTCAACATCACTGATCATCAGGGAAACAAAAATCAAAACCACAACGAGTTATCACCTTACATATGTTAGAATAGTTATTATTATCAGAAATAAAAAATAACTGAAAGAAAACAGAACAAAAATGATTACAAGTATTGACAAGAATGAGGAGAAAAGGGTACTGTGATACGCTGTTGGTGGGAATGTAAATTGGTACAGCTACTATGGAAAACAATACGGAGGTTTCTCAAATAATTAAAAATAGAACTATCTTATGATCCAGCAATTCCAGTTCTGGGTAGTTAGTCAAAGGAATTGAAATCAGTATCTGGAAGAAATACCTGCATTTTCATATTCATCACAGCATTATTCGCAATAGCCAAGAGTTGGAAACAACATAAATATCCATGGACAGATGAAAGCATAGAGAAGGTGTGGTATCTACATACAATGGAATGTTACTGAGCCTTAAACAGAAGGAAATCCTACCATGAATGAATGACAACATGGACCTAGAGGGCCTTATGCTGAGTGAAATAAGCCAAAGATAGAGATAAATACTATATGATTAGAATGGTGATTGCAGGGACTGTGTGGGGGAGGAGAATTAGGGAGGTGATGGTAATAGGGTAGAAAATTTCCATGACACAAGGTAAGTAAGTCGTGGAGATCTGCTCTACAGCATAGTGTCTATAGCTGACGATGCTGTATTGGATACTTAAGAGTTTTTAAGATGGTAGACCTTATGTTAGGTTTTCATACCACAAAATTAATAATAATAATAATAATAATAATAATAATAAACAACCACTATAATCTATGCCACCACCTTTAAATCCATCAGCACTACAGCTGCCATCAACATCTCCATTAGTGTCATCTCCACTATCGCCACCACCAGCACAATCACCACCAAGATCATTTCCACTGCCAACACCCACACCCATCTGGCAAAGTCATCTTTTAAAACTTGGTTCGAAATGTTAGCTCCTCTATGAAGCTGCAACTTTATCGTCTGTGTCATCAATGAACCCTATTCAACAGCCTTTTTGAAAATGTATTCCCAAAGGCATTTTCTTCCAGATACTAATATATATGTCACACAATTACCTTCATTAATACCTGCTTCCATGTGGTTTGAACTAAGCCTTAACCACTTCTGAAAAGCTGTTTTTAGACAGTATAAGTAACAGAGAAAATACAATGTTTACACCTTAGCTATAACCATTCTGATTATAATAAATTTACTTCTTTTAAGTATTTTGAACTACATTGTTTTGAAAATCTCTTTTTGTGTTAAAATCATTTATTTATATTTAAAATGGGCTCATTCTCTGTTTTATGTACTACTTTTTATACTATGTCCTTGTTTAAAGAGATTATACACACACAAGTGTATGTGCATATACCACCTCTTTAAACAATGATGTGAAGTTATATGTATTATATACACTTGTGTACGTGTGTGTAGTTTTTAGCATTTAACTCTGTATAAAGATGTTTTTTCTAGCCTTCATGGCTCTAAACAAAAAACGAAAAGCAATCTATAGTATATGCTCATGTAACTACATCAGTCTCAACTCAATACCAAGGGAAAAAAATGTTGCAAAACCAATGGATAAATTTCCTATTTTTTAGAATTAAATCTTCAACTTAAGTGTTGGAAAATCCATTTTTTTTATGTATTCATTTATTCAAGTAGTATTTAGTATTTATACAGTGCCTATTATGTCAGACACTGTGCTAGACACTGAGAATAAATGGTAACCAAGACATGGTCCTCATCCTAAATATAGATTCCATTTTATTTGGGAAAATGAATTTTTTAAAAACAAGGAAAACAAAATAATTATAATTTATACTGAATGCTGTGAGGAAAAAAGGCAGAAAGGTAATCCAGAAAGGCCTGTCTGTAAATTGAAAGATGAGAAGGAAATAAGCTAAGCAGAGAGAAGAGGTAAGAACATTTATGCTACGGCCCTGAGCCAGAAAAGGTTTCTCACATTTGAGGAAATGAGAAGAAAGCAGAGCCGAACACAAGAAGATGATAAGGCTCAAAAGTCGAGGCTTACCCAGATTTGGCAGAACCTTATAAACCATGGTTATAAGTTTGGATTCAATTATATGACCATGGAATTAAGAAGTTTTAAGCAGAGGAAATTGACCTGACTTCTGTTTTAAGATACTCTGGCTTCTGAGAGGATGATGGGCTGAAGAGAGAAAAGAGTAAAGCAGGTATGGCAGTTAGTTAGGTGGCAGCTATAGGCCAGACAAGAGGTGATGATGGCCAGGCACACACAACGCCTGTGGAGACAGAAAGGCCGATTAGGAACTCTCTGACATATCACCACCCCTCAAAACCATCCTGCAAGAGAAGTGCTCTTACCAGCACAGAAAAGTGGCTTCTTCTAACTCAACTGGTGGCCGAGGCCAGACTCAGTCCCGCAGCCATCAGATTCCCCTGCCCCTCTCTCTCCACTGCACCGCCTGCCCCTTACTGCTTCAGAGGGCTCCAAGCAGCACATGAACTTCCTGCTGCTCCTGATGAGAGGCTGACACCACCATTACACCGACCTCGGAACATAGGTACCCATTTTAGGGTACCTGTGACCACTCAGCTGACAGATAATGATTACGAGAACATGCCCCAGATTTACTCCAGGCCCACTTGTGACTCTGTCCCCTCTGCGCCCTCACTTCTATGAGTCTAATAATGGCTACTGAGGTCCATGGGTTACAAAAGCACACAGCCAGTGCTTTGGGCCTAAAACAATCCCAAAAGATTCTTTTTCCCAATCACCAGTTTATAAAAATAAATGTTTCATGCTCAGCCTATGACTGGGAATAAAGATCAACACAATAAAAGTCTTACTTTATGGCTGGGAGAAATATATTAACATTTCGGTTCTTACTCTAATTACTTCCCAAAGGCCCCATCTCCAAATACCATCACACTGAGGGTTTGGACTTCAACTCAAAAAAGTTTTTTGAGGGAGTACACAGTTCAGCCCACAAGTACCGGGTGATACTACAGACTTAAAGGGCTTCAAATATCCCCTTCGTCAATTTATCCTAGTCCGTGACTCTTGTTTATTTCAACATTTCTGATACCCAGGATGACTAGCAATGTAAGTGAGGCGCTGCTAGGTACATGTAGTTACATGTCAGTAAGAGGTGGGGTTCCATAACTTCTTAAATCAGATGCCACAATCAGTTCAGAGGCAAGGGAGGTATCAGAGGCCCAGAACAGGTTAATTTACCATATTTCATATGGCTGACATTGAAGTTGTCTGTCAGCCTAGAGGTGCATGTAATCTCTGAGAATTTGGGATTCTCATAAATAGTGTGGGTTCTCACTTCTCAGTCAATGAAGTGGACTGGAGAACCACGTCTTTAGATCTCATTGTAGCAGCTGCTGATGCTTGCAGTGGGCGCTCTGGAGCTCCCACCTGTCAACAGTGCGGTGCAGTGGGCAGCGCCTGAGTTCTAGCCCTGCTTCTGCAACACGTTAGCTGTGAGACTTTGCAAATCCAGACCCAAATTCAGGGGAGTGACAAGACTGGCCAAACAGAAATGATAAAACATCCCCTGAGTATCTGACCAGAACACAAAAGGGGCCAGTACCCATGCTGCAATTTAAGATGGTGACATCCCGACAATCACAGCTGAAACTCACCCTCTAGAAATGGTTGAAGGCCTTGGTTTCCCAGAGGTATTATAAGGTCATAATTCTGGAACTATTCAGCAGAAACATCAGCCTTTTCCGCTTGCCTTGTACATGCGGTTGCTCCCCGCATTTCCTTAACATCCTAAATAGAATGACCAGGGGTAAAGTATGTCCCTGAAAAAAAAAGCGTTCCTCCAAACTCCGTCACTCATCTCAAATGTCACTTAAAAAGACTCTTCTTATCGGGGAACTTCCTTAAGCTTTTTTCTCTTCAAAGCAAAAGGTTTTTAAGGGGTTCACTCTTTAATAGCTTCTTCTAAAATGTGAGGGTGCTTAAACAGGTATGCGGAGAGGAAAAGATGCTGACTTAAAGAAACCTTTTCCCTTCTTCTGACTCTAGCTGCCTTGTCTCATAACCAGGGAGGGACTGCAGGGGCTGGGGGTGAGGACCTCAGGATATGGGAAGGGGGAGAGTGGCCATGGTCCCAGTCTGGGCAGACAGAGCATCTTGTTCAAAAACAAAGCAAATAACAAATCTTTAGGTCTAAGATAATTATCAAGCCACTTAAGACTCCAGAAAGAGGTAGCACTAACAGCTCAGCCATTCCACCAACAGACTCGGCCTCCAGAGGAGCTCAGGGGATCCTGCACACCAGATGGTAGCATATTGAACTGGGCTGGATTGGTCCCCCAGCATTCATGCTGAAGTCCTAACTCACAGTGCCTCAGAATGTTGATTACATTTGGAGATAGGGCCTTTAAAGAGTTCACTAAGGTTAGATGAAGTCATGAGGATGAGGTTCTTATCTGATAGGACTGGTGTCCATGTAAGAAAAGGGAGAGATGGCAGAGATGAATGCACACAGAGGTGAAACGGTGTGAAGACCCACTGAGGAGGTAGCCACCTGCAAGCCAAGGAGCGGGGCCTCAGGTAAAACCAAACCAGCAACACCTTAATCTTGGACTCCCAGCCTCTGGCACTGTGAGAAGTACATTTCTACTGTTTAATCCAGCCAGTCCACAGTATTTTGTGACGGCAGTCCAGCAGACAAATACATAGATATAATGGGAACAAATCTCAATCCCCCCCAAATTAGCTATTTAGGAAATATTAACGCTTGATTTCTCTATAGCTCAATTTACAAGTAACGTCAGACTCTGACCTCCCACCTCAGAATTGGCATAGAGCATATAAAGACACATTAGTGTTCCAGAAGTTATAAGACCTCGAGTAACCTTTTCTGACTATTTTATTAGTAGCTAAGACAGTCCTGTCATAACATTTGTGGAGCCCAGGGCAAGAGCACAAAAGGATTTCCCCGTGCCATCTGTATAAATACTTAAAGTTATAAATCAGACTGAAAGAAAAGAGGTTTTGAAATGTCCTGCTCTCTATCTTCCCAAATATACTTTCATGATAACATGGAAATCATGTTCAAAGGTAGAACCTGCAGGAATTCTCAGGAGCCTCAGAATCCCATCCCTGTCCTTGTGCAGACCTGCTCCTTTCTCTCCCTATCACCCCGATCCTGGGAAAAAACTCAAAAATTAGACTCAGGGCCTTTTGGACAGGGAATTCCAGCATTCCGGGGAACCCAAAGGAATGGGGCTAGAAGAGAGACTCAGACTCTATGGTGGCATATCCCATGGCTTCATGGACTCCTTGCCTGTGGGGTTGGTAAGGCCAGAGAAGGGCCAGAAAAGGGTTCTTTTACCTAAAGGACTCAGAGCACGACTCGGCATGGTCAAGTTGAAGAATAGTACAGATCAGAAGGCTTGGAGCGTATACATGTATACATACACACATATATATATAATATTCTTAGTCATAGGACTATTTACCTACAGATTAAGAATTCTGTAACACAACATGCAACAGTTAACCCACTAAGTTCTGTGACTCTCAGTGTGGTCTCCAGACCAGCAGTCATTGTCACAGACTGAAGGTTTGTGTCCTTCCAAAATTCCTATGTTGCATTTCTGAGAATAGAACTGTGGATGAAAAGGGGTCTCTGCAATAAATGTGACCGAAAGCAACCTCAGGGCGATATGACCACAAACTAGTAAATGAAGGTCATGGTGGGCAATTATGACCCAGGCCTATAAAAAGGTTTCTTTGCTTTTAGAAAGCTCTGGCTATTATTCTTGTGCATCTCTAACACACATCTAAAATGCCAGAGGAACCCTCCTTTTCAGACCCCTCAAGACGTAACCACATTCAGTGGAGCACATCATCTCGTTAACGATCTGGTAATCCAACCATAGAGATTCCTCCGCCTTGCTTTCTCCTGCCTTCCTGTAATCTTCCTAATGCTCCTTTTTTATTCCAAATGTATAAAAAGAACTGCAAAACTGTCATTTCCCGGTGCATTTGAGATGTTTCCTGGCATATCATCAATTTGGCTGAAACTCACATAAACACATAAGATTTTCTGCAGGTTTGGACATTTTTACATCAACAGCATGTTGGTAGAAACATGGACAATAAAGACCATTCTGGGGAGATCTAGACAGAAATGAGGAACAGGTGATTGGAAAATAGAGAAAAGGCCATAGGTAATTCTTGTTATAAAGTGAGAAAGAAGTTGGCTTGGCCAATCTGTGTTCTAGTTTTTTCGTTTTGTTTTTGTTTTTGTTTTTTGTGAAACATAGAACTTATAAACAGTGAAGTTGGATCTAGAGCTGAGGAGATATCTAAGCTAAGTGTTGAGTGGTGGCTTGGCTTCCCCTGACTGCTTACAGTAAAATGTAAGGGAGAGGTGAGTGAAGGAAGGAATTGTTAAGCAAAAAGGAACCAGAACTTGGAAATTTTGAACATTCTCAGCCTATTCATATTGCAAAAATGAGAAATCTTGTTCTGAAAAGAGCACGACAGGTGTGGTTCTTTATCTTTCAATAAAGAGATCATGGACTTAATCAGTCACAGAAGTCAGGAACGAAAATGAGATTATACCAACAGAAATACTACCAGCTTGGACTAAAGAGGACAAATAAAAAAGAGGTGGGGGAGGACAGCATGAAAGACTGTCAGACTTGAAGGATTCAATGAGACTAAACAGTAGGAATAGAGCTATTCAGCTGCAAAGACACTTTATTCTTCAAGAAAAGGAAAGTGTGACCCTAAAGGAGATTCAGAGATTATCCAGGCTACCACTCTCACCAAGGCTGCTTCCTCCTTAGCTTCAGAGGAGTAGTGACCTGTGGAGCCAAAGGGGTGGCTGGACTCTGCGGGTGGCACTGCCACCACAGTGGGCCTAGAGGGCAGAACATCAGACCAAAGAGGATTATTCTCAAGCCTTAAGGTCTCATGGAATTGTCTTGCCAAGTTTTCATCTTGCTTGGGACCCATCATCCCCTTTTACCTTCTAATTTCTCCCTTTTGAAATGACAATGACCGTCTGATGCCTGTCCCTCTGTTAGACTTGGGAAGTATATAACTTTGGTGTCACAGTTTCGCAGTTGCAGAGGAATTTTGCTTTGGATTAAATTGTACCCTGAGTCTCACCTGATTTAGATGATGTCTAAACAATTTAGAATTGATTCTGGAATGAGTTAGAACTTTTGCGGTTTTGGGGAGGGACTGAATGTATGTTGCATGCGAGAAGGGCACAAATTTGGGGGGAATCCTGGGTCAGAATATTACGAACTAAATGTGTGTCCTTCCAAAATTCATATGTGGGAGCCTTGTTCCTCAGTGTGATGATATTTGAAGAGAGGGCCTCTCAGAGGTAATGGAGGATAGATAAGATCATAAGGCTGGGCCCTCATGGTGGGATTGGGGCCCTTATAAAAAGATACAGCAGAGAGCTTGCTCATGCATTCTCTCTTCCCCACGTGAAGGTACAAAAAGAATGGAGCTGCCTGCAAGCCAGAAATGGAGTCCTCACCAGCAACGAAATCAGCACCTTGACCTTGGATGTCTCAGCCTCAAGAAGTGTAAGAAAATAAACTCTGGTTTAAGCCACTCAGTATTTGGTATTTTGTTAGTGGCCGTCTGAGCTGCTAACACAGGTACCACTTGGGCACTTGTTAGAAATGCAAATCCCTGGGCCCCACCCAGACCTACTGAATCCAAACTAGGTCTGGACCCCAGCATTCTGTGTTTTAACAAGCCCTCCAGGGCTGATGCTTCCACGGCTAAAAGTACAGTTTTTATTCTTTTATGTTCCTCCATCAGGAACAACTTGGATAATAGTTTTTTTATGAGAATTCAGTTTTGAACTTGTTAGAACTGAAAGTATTTCTTATTCCATTATCAGCAGGATCTCAATTCTCCATCGTGTTTATGAATACGAAATGAGACTGCTGATAGAATGTGTGTTCAATTGATGTGCCCAGTTAAAAATATCCAAAAAGTCCATCGGTGTACTCTATCTCCAAGAATTTTCAGATGCATCCCTTTGTTTCAAAGATTTTTCATATTTTCACCTTCTTTAAAATCATGGTGCTAAGGCCTTACAAAAGGGTTACTAAAAAGCACATTTTCAAAAGACATATCTTTTGACTTATCAAATTTATATTCACATAGGCATAAAAATCGCATGGAGAATGCCAACTGCATATGGCTTCTACTTCTTTCCTGAGCTTCTTGGGACAATCATGTCTCCATAGTAATATTTAAATGGGGAGGAAATTGGTATAAAAATAATGATTAGTATTTGAATTTAGGTAGCCAAAGCATGGCAAGTTTTTGTATGTTCCCTGTGAGAAGAACAGGAAAAGGAGTTATGTGTCTTAATCTACATGTGAGGGAGAATATACATACCTCATGTTTTATTCAATCATCACAGCATTTTGAGGCTGGTAGCATTATCACTATTTTATAAAGGAATAAACTGTAGACTCAGACAGCCGGCATGCGGGTTTTACTGAAGAAAGTTGGTCAGTCAATAAAGGTCTTGGGATTTGGACCCAAGGTTGTCTGCCTCCAAGGAGGCCTCTATATTCAGAGAACATCGCAGTACCCCTCACATGCGTGGAAAGTGCAAAACATCCTTACAGTTGGACCTTCTCTGAAGACACACCTGCAATATTGCAACCACTTAGTTCAGGTTCTCACAAGTTTTGCTACACTTGCTACAAGACCCTCATAATGAGTCTTTGCGTCTCTAGATGCTTTGCCCACATACGATAGCTAGAAGTAGTTCTCTGAAAAATAAATTGTGGCACTCCGCTCACTAAAACTTCTCACCTCATCTGTCAAGATTAAACCCAAACTCCTTGACATGCCACCCAAGGCCGTTCCCAATTTGTCATCCGCCTACATGGTCAACATCCTCTTACATCACCTCCAACCACTGGACTCTCCTACAGAAAGTCTATTCTCTGCCGTTATGGAGCTACTTAGTATCCTTGCTCACAGCATGTTCTTCCTTCTGCCCAGATGCCCTTTCTGACCCTTTTTACTTAATCAATTCCTACTTGTATTTCCAGGCCAACTTGCAGATTCATTCACCTGTTCTCAGAGGCTTCCCTTTATTTTCACAGTCTAAGCAGAGTCTCTCTGCTGTCCTGATATCCCTCTATCACATACTAGAATTGGATACCTGCACAGTGCTTGGTCTCAAGGCTTCCCAGCCTACGGTTACTAACTAAAGGAGCTGTGGTTTTTCAGTGCTGGCCCATTGTGACTGGACCTCCTGCACCCTCGAAATTGCCCTCCCATATTTGTGGGAGTCCTCATGGGAAGGCTCAGATTTCCTCGTGATTAACTCCCTGTGCCTGCATAGTTACCCAGGCCCTGCCTGGAGACTGCTGAAGGCTCCGTCACCAGACAGTGGCCTTTCCTGGGCTACTTCTACTACTGCTGCTGCTGAGCCTGCTGGTGCCATTTAACTCTATGTCCTCCCTCTAGTGTGACAAAATCCACTCAGTACCAAAGTAGGCCGAACGTATTGCTCCTATCAGACAATTTTGTGTGAAAACAGTTGTTCTATTTTATTTTCTTTTTCACTTATAGCTCTCACTATGTGCCAAAGCTTTGGACGTCTGGAAGATAAATGAGGTATGAACACCGTTCCACTCTCAAAGCTACCCTTCTACTTTGTTGACTGATCCCATAAATTTAGGCATAGCTTGTCTTGACTCTTCATCCTTCAGGAGAAGTTCTCCATTAGATTTCTTATTGCAACATGCAAATAGATTCCTGGTAATCCTGTCCCCTCAGTAATCTAGATTTCCTCAGAAAGCTTCAAATGTCCAAAATAAATTTGATTTAGGCTCAAACTGATTATCCCCACTACTTTCCCACCCATAACGTTAGATACTGGGTATAAAAAAAAATCAAATAGAACATGCCCATTATTTCCCTAAATCAAAGATACTATTTTAATCAAATTCTTCACAGAAAAAAAAAAAAACATGCACACCTTCCAGAGCCCACTTTTTAGTGAGAGAAAACTTGAAGAACGTTGGTTGTTCTACACAGGTGTAGGCCCTGACCTTGGCTTTTATCCATTTTCTTGATTCTTCAAGCACTGGTAGCCCAGCCTGCTAGAGAAGGGATAATAGATGAGGCTGATGAAAGTCAGAGCTGAACACAATGAGCCACCATGGTGGTCAGACAGTGGTCAAACCCCTCTGGGAAAAAAGGAGCACACGTACATTATAGTTTCCAAGCACCCTCAAACAGCTGAAAATCTCCCTGAATCCAGCATTTCACTTAAAGTGCTCATTTCTTGGCAGAACTCATTTTGTTTAGAAAAGGCAGATGAGAATTTGGCCAATGACCTCCAAAGAAACCGACATTTTAAAGAAGGGGATGCATACCACTCAGTTTCTTTCTTTCCCTTCAGAAGTGGCACTTGGCTAGATTCGGGGCATTCTACACTTATGCCTACTTAGATAAGTCTCAATGAGGAAAGTTCTAGCTTAAAATCACAGAGTTTGTGTGGCTGTCCAATTTGAGGAATCTCGTTTTTGGAAAACCACCGGCTAAAAGTGAGGCTAGAGAGCTGTGTGGTGGGATTCAGCGAAGAGAAAGCTTATTTTCCCCTCCATTGGAAGGCCAATGCCCGGCTCTTAGAAAATCAAGCACATCCTTGGTGCTAGGAGGGTAGCTGTTGCCATGGCATCCATCCAGCCGAAGCTTCAGATGCTGCAGAGGCTCCACAGAGACCAGGTCCTCAGAGCTGACAATGACAGTAAGATGCAGCTGCTAATTACATTTGAAAGCAACAAGAAAACCCCTCTGACATGCTACAGAGGGTGTCAAGTTCTGAGGTAAGCACTTGGGAAGAACAGAGCTGCCACAGATAAATTCCAGGTTTGCTCTTTAAAAATACCCAATGCTGGGTTATTTCTGAGGCAACTCAACCCAATCTATGGAACACTGAGAGTATATTACAGTATACACAGACTTCTGACCAACTCCCTTTTAGTATATTAGGAAACTTTTTAAAAATTATTTTCATGATATGATCTTAGCATTCATTTGTCCAATTTCTTCACTTAACACATGAGCAAATCCATGTTCCAAGATGTTTTTTACCTTCATCAAGTTTACATCCCCAATAAATTGTGGTGCCAAGTCTGTCTAATTTCAAACAAAAAGTATGTTTTTCTCATCAGTCCACATTGCTTCCCTAGACTAGTGACAACTATATTATGTCCTGTATCAGTTAAGGATGATTTTACGTAATAACAACAACCATCAGAAAAAAACTGAGTATCTGAAACTATAAAGAAATTAAATCTAGATATGGGTAGTTTCAAAACTGTCTCAAAAGCAGCATAAGAAAGGACCTTGCATCAGGATCTCCTTTTTTTTCAAATAGTAAAATACTTCCTAGATGACTTTTTCTTACCTCACTGGACAGAACCAGGTTACATGGATAACTGTAGCTGCAAAGAAGGCTGGAAAAGTGAACATTTGGCTTTTCTCAGCTGCTGCTGCAGGAGGTAGTTAACAGAAGTGCATTGGGATGGCCATTAAGTAGCCAACCAAGTGTCCATCATGTATCCTCACAGGCACCCGGGAACCTTTGCACTTCCTTGGGCTAGTGCTTATAATCTTTTCCTAAAATTATTCTAAGAGCCTCCTAACTGATAATCTCTGTCCATGATCTATTCCTGAAAGGATATGGCTGAATCTCAAGTTATCTTATTCATATCGTTGAGCCCTTTACATCTCAGGACATAACTAATCATCCACGCGTTTGATACATAGCATTTTGAGAACAGTGGTTTAGAGTCTTCCATTTTGTGTGCCTGTGGAAAATACTCCCAACAAAAATATCGCAGAAGAACCCACCACCTTTCTCCCTCTCGCCCCCAGCCCCCGCCACCCCGCCACCATTCCCATCCTGCTTAGTCCCAAGGTCACTCATACATGATCTGGATCTCAGATAAACTTGAAATGTTATACCTTGTCTGGAGAAAAAAGAAACACACACGCTCAGATGCTAAAATCAAAAGTGAATCTTAAAATTCTTACAGACTTACAAATCGAATACCTGAAAATTTAGAGGGTTCTTTTTTTCTTCTTCTTAATATAGCCATTTCAGTTTGGTTGCTGGCTTTTGGATTTATTGACTTGAAAAATTAAGACTTTCTCATGGGATATTTTGTGCTTGCCATGCGATAAAGTCACTGCTTATTTCACTTCAAGGCCCAGATTCAGACAACTTCATTCTAAGAGCTACAGAGTAATATTTTGAATTTATTTTTTTTTATCCATAAAAACGAGTTGGAATGATGCATCAATAAGACACAACAGCACCCCGTAAGCATTGCAAACTCCAGGAGGAATCATTAACATCATATCCTGTGTAAATGGGCCCATCTTGGAGCTTCGCAGCAGCAATCTAACAGTAGCTGCTACAAAAAAAAAAAAAAAAAAAACCTGGAAATATCACACCTATCTGCCTGAGGATCAGTGCTCTTGCAAGACCTGTGCTCAAAACAATGAGACAGTTTTGTTTTGTTTTGTTTTTCTGCTGTTGACAGAGCACATAAATGAAGGTTGTACATAGAAACAATTGTCTTGCTCAGAACCCAGGCTAATTGCACCCTGAGCTGAGCAGTCGTCCCTCAGTGTTTGCAATATGATGCATTGCTCTCCTTTTTGAATGACAAAAGAGAGGGGACCTTCATGTTCCAAATCCTCCTCCTCTCTAGAGAATGAAGACAAAGAATGGGATAGGGAATGAAGGTTTGGTGAGGGTCAGAGGCAAGTGCCAGGAAGAGACTGAGCAGAACTGAGGACACACACTTTATTAGGTGTCTGAAAGATGCAGGTTACTATTTTTCAGGCAGAAAGCATACCAATTTGGGGGAGCAGTTGCGTGTTGGAATAGAGAAGAGAAACCCCAGCAATTAGAATAGCCCATGGGAACCAGATTTAGCAGAAGAGAGCAGTCGCAGAATTTTCATTGTGCTTTTATTCATTCAACAAAAATGTGTTGTGTGTCTACTGTGTCAGGCACAATACCATGCCAGGCACTGGGGTAGGATTCAGCAGTGGAGGCAGAGATGGTCCTTGCCCCCAGGAAGCTTGCAGTCTAGTGGGCATGGCAGACATTAAACAAACAAACAAACAAATCATGTAAAAGTGTGCAATTTGAATTGTAATAAAGTGATGGGTTCAGGACAGGACCCCAAAATATAACATTTTGGCATAATGACTATTTTAAGCTGAAGGAATTTTAAAAGTGGCATGTGTAGCAAGAACTTTTTGGCTTTCCCCTGAAGCAGGCCATAAAACCCTCACGTGAGGGGGCCCACTCTACGCTTGAGGAAGAAAGTGTTCTATCTCATTCTATCTCTATCTCATTCTATCTTTGGGGACAGAGAAAAATCTAAACTGAGGAAGTTGGCTGACTACACTTAGCTGACTTTGTCCTAGCTCATCTTCCCACGGCTTTCCACTCTGCATCACACCTAGCATAAAAACAGTAAGCTTTAACCATTTCTTTGGGTCTTCGTTGTGTGTGTGTGTGTGTGTGTGAGAGAGAGAGAGAGAGAGAGAGAGAGAGAGAGAGAGAGAGAGAGAGAGAGAGCTCCTCTGTCACCAAAAAACAAACAAACAAACAAACATAAATAATAAAATTGTATTTTTTCTCTTGTCAATCTGCCTCTGTTAGTTTAATCTTCAGACCCAGCCAGAGATCCTAAGAGGATGGAGTAAAACTTTTTTCTAACCTACACAAGTATTTCAAAAGAAAAACACAGCAGTGCCAGAATACTGTAGGGAGGAGGCAAGAGAAGTAAGTGTTACATGAAGCTGTATAGCCCAAGTCTGCAGTGGCGTTGCTGCCAGGCTGAGGGGAAACCTACAGAAAAGAAGATTGCTGCTGGAATTACTAACAAACCATTTATCCACAGAGTAAAGAGAAAACAGAGTCTTTAAGTCACGCCTTATACAAAATAAGCACAATCATTCATTCCCTATGGCTAAAACCATGGGGAACATATGGATCAAGGCTGGGAATTGACAGCAGGCTTTCTCACTACATACCCATTTCTTTCCCGCCACATACTCTTTATTTTGCACACTGTATACCCATACCTTCAAAGGAAAATGGGTAAACAAAGTCTAAATAATAATAAATAAACAATTTCCTGAGCACTCAAGGCTTTTTTGTCTTTGCTTTTTCTTGTCTTGGTCTTTTTCTCTGTCCTGTCATTGTCCTTTCTCTCTGTCTCTGTCCCTCCTGGCCCTCTCACTCTCGGTCTCTAGGAGGAGGCCATGCTCTGTATACGGAGCTTTAGCCCTTCTTTAATAAACTTTCTTTCTGACTCCAGCTCTGGCATGAACTTGGATTCCTTCGTGTGCTCAGTCAAGAACTCTCTCTTGGTGCAAGGCCTGAGGCACCCTAACCTAAACTAGGGAAACTTTGCTCTGTTATGCATCAAGAAGGTTTTTAAAAAACATAGGAACATACCCAGAGAGAGGCAGGGCACATTCAGGAAAGTGATGTTTTAGCCCAGGAAGGATGAATAGGGTCCAGCCAAATGAAAAAGCCGAGAAGCGTCCAAGGCAGAGAGAACAGCACACTGGGAGGCCCTGTGTGTGGAAGAAGCTGGCATATTCGAGAAAGGAGGCTACTGTGAGCAAGGAGAAAGGCACTGGAAAGCTGAGAGCTTGAAATGCCTATACAGTATGCAGAGGGCCTTTTAGAAAAATCCCCCTTTCAGATCCTAAACTTCATTTCTGGATCACATTGACTGCAAGAGACCCACAAGGCAGCTTATCAATGGCTGTGCAGCAAGCCACCCTGTTCTGAGGACACTATTCTCTGCTCTGAACCTTCAAAAGAGCATAACTTTGTGTCTTAAAGCAATTCGGAGGTATTATTAGCTAAAGGAGCACTAAGTCAGAGGATACCAACAGCTTTTCAAATTGTAGACATTTGGGGCACTGGGCCAGGTTAGTGGGGCCTCCCCCAAATCATGCACTGTCAACTGCCGTACCAGTAGGTAAGGGAGCTGGCTTCAGACCAAAGCACCAGCTCCTCTGTAAAGATCTCCCTCTCCTTCCTCTCACCTTCCCTACAAACTAGTATCAGCCCAAGACAGCCTGGCCTGTGGCTTCAAGATCTCTTTGGCTTTATTTCCTAGCATTTGGAAGGGGAAGAATTTCCATAATATGAGATTTTGGGATTCTGATAGCTCCAGTTACCTGTTACCTGTTGCACCAGCAATCCCTCCTGGTTGACCAGAGGGGAGATAAGAACTGGGTAAGTATAAGAAACCTGCCATCCAGGATACTTTGAGGGGCAGCTTGTCACCCACTGACACCAGCAGTCCTTCATTTGCATAGCAACCTCAGACCTGGGGCTCAAGCAGCTCATTAGAAGACAAGTTGAGCTGAATTTGTCAGCCTCCATCATACAAACAGGAACAAAATTTGTGCATTCCTTGCATGCCAACGTAGGCACAGGCTCAGCATTCAAGGGGCAAAAAGAATTTTCCCACACTAACTTGCACTAAAATGCTAATGTGGCGCTAGCTCTTAGATCTGTATACCCCAGAGAGAAGCTGCTCTGAAGTTCTCCAGAGCAGCACCGGGCAAAATAGCTAAGTGGAGGGTATAGGTCAAAACTCTGGTCTTTTTCAACCAAAATCAAAAAGGACTCAGTAATGGGAGGCCAAATATACAAACAGGCAATGGCTTGACAATATATAAAATAGAGCTCTGACCGACAACCCACAGCAACCAGCCAGGAAAACAATTAGTTATCCAGCTCTCTAAGTCAGATTTGTAGGAAGTCAGACATGATACCTCGCAAAATCCAGGGAGCCAAACAATAACCCCAATAACAATCAGCCCCCAAAGGCCAGGACTTGATTCATAACTGACAGCTTCCCTACTTTTTGTCCCCACTTCTAACTCAGGACCAGTTAGAAGAGGCCAGATACACACCCCGTCCAGTCACATCAGATTCCTGCCTAGAGTTTCCTCGTACAAACAGCCTCCATTCAGGCATACTTGAGGCCTTCCCTTTTCCCCATCTTAACGCTTTTTCATTCTTCTGCCAGCCTTCTAGTCTATACCAAAACGCAAGTGTCCGTGGCTGACTTCCTTGTTACACCAAGGAATAAATACCCTTTGCTTGTTTTCATTCGGTCGGTCTCCATTTACCTCCACGGTAAGTTTCCATCTCTTGCTGGGTGTTGGGACATAATGACCCTTAACTTTTCACCCCCTCAAACCCTGTAACTTTCCATTTACCTGAAGTGAAGCTGACGAAATCCCCTATCCCAGGATGCTTAGCAACCCCACCGGCGCCAAAAGCCCCCTCCAGCTTAGTGAAAAGCCCACCGGCGCCAAAGGCCCCTCCATCTTAGTGAAGGCCCAAGAGACCTATCAACACTAGCCCCCTACCACAATCCAATCAATACCCTACACACACTAGCCGTCCCCCACCGGATCCTCCCCCTATATAAGCTCGCTCCTCCATTTAATAAATTGGAATTCCTCTCGGACTCCTGTGCGTCCTGGTGATTTCTTTCGTCTTGGATTCCTGCGCTTCCTGGTGGTTCCCTTCCTTGTGGATTACTGCGCGTCTTGGTGTTTTCTCTCATTTCGGATTCCCGCGTGTTCTGGTGGTTTTCTTTCACTGGGTACCTGATACATTGCGGACCTCAGTTTCCTTCTTTACACAGTGCGAGAAAGAAGTGCTTTGTACACGAAGGCACTGAAGCAACAAAGTTCTTCTTACTTTGGGTGTCAACACTGTCCTTCCAGCACTTTCCTCCATTCTTCGCCTTCCTCCTCTCATTTCACATCTGTTGGATGTAATTCAGTATTTCAATTTTAAAATGTAAAACAAGTAAAAAATTACATAAATGTCTATCAATTAAAAATTTTAGAAAAAGAGACATGTAGTATTTTTTTTCCACTGTAATTTAGCATCTCCTTTATCCTTTCTCATCTCTCTCCTACCCTCCATTCCCTCCACTTGGATTTTTCTTCCTAAATTATGCCTTTTGTCCTGTGAGCTTCTCTCTTCCTTCCTTTAGCCTTCCTACTGCCTTATTATTGGTGGTTTCTGTTCTCTGATGCTAGGTTCAAGGATTCTCAAAATTATAAAATCCTACAAGTTTTCCCTGTTTGAAGACAAATGTTGGTCTGATAGGTCTGAAAGCATTTTAGAATAAAGTTTCATTACTTCCAAGGACAAAAGGATAACACTGGTTGAAAAAGAAATAAAAAAGCCTTGAAGGGATCAGAGTTGTAATTAGCCTATTCATTGTTTCAATGCAAATTCAGGTTCACAGACAGATGAGCTTTTTCCTTGTTTGTGTCCTTAATTCCCTGAGTAAATCTTACTCTCTTAAATGCACAAAATCCCATTACAGAGTAATATTCATCATAGAAATTAATCCCAGTGTCTATCATAATCACAAATAAGAATCCCTGGGACTGGCCCAGGGTTTTATTCACATGATTACAGCAAAATTTCCACACATCATACCTTCATGCAATAGACTCTGTTGCAGCCACTGATCCTGCCTTGCTTTTATGGCAAGAGGGGTGCTTTCTGTGACAGTGGTTCTCAAACCAGAGGGTGATTCTAGACTGCTGCTTCTCCTCCTCACCTTTCTGAATTTCTAGATGTGAGCAAGATGTGAGCATTTCTAAGAAGTTCTCAGATTATGCATCTACTGCTAGTTCAGGGACCACACAATAAGAATTGCTGCTTAAGGTGTTTTAGTGGTTAGGACAAATTTGAGCCCAGCTGAACCAACTGTCCTCCACTTTCACACACTACCAAGTTGTAGGATTCCCAACTGACACCAAGAAAACAAGATAACCAAGGACTTCAGTTCATGCTAAGGTACATGTGACTGACGTCAACTCTTACCAGCTTCTTCCTTGAGAGGAGGTTGGAAGGAGGAAGATGATAGTCAACTGAAAGGACAGGGCCAAAAGGGCAGAGGGGAGGGGCTGAGAGCACTAAGCAAACAGCACCATCTTAGGTAGTCCAAACTGGCTTTGCAAATCAGAGCCTCTCCCTCTAAGCAAACATCTGCTTCTATGTCTTTTGGTTTTAAATGAAACAAGAAAAGGAGAGCTAAGAGAGTCAGGGAGGGTTGAATAATTTAGGGTTCTTGGTGCCCTGAACTGGTAGTCACCTTCAGTCACCTCCTGTATTGGAACATTCTTACATTTCTGCCTGTAGTTATCTCACTATGAGATATTAGACTCCAAAAGGATGAAAGTCGTATTTGATAATCGGTATGTTTGGTTAAGATGTAAAATGAACTGGTTAGATTTGTATTGGTCTTCTTGACCTGGAGCTCCCGAAGGCTTTGATTTCTGGGTATCACTAAACTGTGAGAACTGAGCAAAATAAAGCAGTAGAGCCAATAATAATTAGGTTCCCCCTTCCCTGAGCAGGGCTCGGGAATAAGTAAGATAAGGGAATAAGCTCTTGCTGCCAATGGAATAACTTGGGGTAGAAGAACCTGTGAAGAGGATGATTCAACAAGCTTGGAGAAAAATGAGGCGTTCAAGAAGAGGGCTAATGCAGGCTAATTAATACCCGTCTGCTGCCAGAGTGTTTCTTGCCCATTCAGGTAGTGGGTTGAGGCCCCTCCTTTTATTTCGCTGACTTCTTCAGCAATGAACCAGTCAAAACTTGTGTAGTCAGAGACAAGTCTAGCCCAGAGCAGAACTGTAGGGAAATTGGGCTAACTAGAACAATGACTATGGCAGGGTACTTTCTTCATGTCGGGGACAGTCTTTAAGATGGTGTACTGGCATGGTAGATTTTAAGACACTGATGAAAGAATTTAAAAAGGAAAGCAAGACTTCCTACACAGGCTCATTCTGTTCCTTCAAGTACCTTTTTTGAATCATAGTGGAATAAGAATACGCACTATAATAAGCATAGTCCACAGGTCAATTATGTAGAGAGCCCAAGGGCATGGTCAAAACAGCATAATTGCCAGGTCAAATAATAAGAATGTAATATTCTCTGTGAAGAATTTTACTGAAAATGGTAGGCAAGCAGATCCTACGGTCAAGTCCAGACTGTAGACTTGATTTTCTGTGAATATGTTTAATTGTGGTCATGACATTGTGATCATTACTAATACAGAAGTCAAGAGTGTATTAACTACTAATGATCATATTAAACTCTTCTAGGATTTATGTAAAAAGCAGCTAATTTGAAGTCAGTTCTACCATTCATACTTGAAAAAATAAGATCCTCATCAATAAATTAACATGTAAAACAAGTCACATGGCATCTACAAAAGGTCAGTATCAGGTGGCGGCTTCAAACCCAAAGCACGATTATTTCATGTAATCCATGACATCCTCTTTCTTTAAAAAATCTTGATCCCTAGGTGCTGAAAGAAATAGTGACTCTTTTTCATAATATTCTGAAACTTAAAGTAATGTAACCTCCTAGAGCCATGGTGACAAACACCAGCTGTAATAGTTGTTTATGACTTCCTTCTGTTAGACAGTGGTGCACTCAAATAATAAGAATGCCAGAAGCTGGAAGAATTCTTGTTAAATAAGGGATGTGGAAGGCAAACGCCTGTTTTTAGTCAGCATCTGCCAAGGTTTGGCATAAGCGTTAAGTTTTAGAAAACTCAAAAAAAATCCTGCAAAGAAAAATGCTTCTGACAAAAGAAAGAGGATTTTTTCATATCAAAGTCACTTTATAAAACTGATGTGCAACGACTTAGGAAAATACACTCCTGTGCCATATCTTATCATCATCAGTATATTCTTAATGTGTTGGTTAATAATCCTCATTTTCATAGGATTGATCAGTTGAAATGGAACCATATAATCAATCCTGAGGTAACTAACAGTTAATAGGATCAATACGGCTTCTGCTAATGGCCAAGGGCTTGGTTTTCCTACATGGTAGGTATATGTTTGATGGGTCTTAATATGCTCCCTAGGAGAATCTAAACATATGGGCAACTACTAACTCTAAAACTGTTAATTAAATTGAGAGTATCAATGTGATAATTGACAATAGAGCTAATATTCCTTCTCTATAGGTGAATTAACAGATGGCCAGCTATCACATTTGCTGTAAGCTGCATGGCAAAGGCTGTGGTTGACTACTAACACAGTACAGGGATTAAGTGAAATAGATATTCCCTGGGGTAGAAAATGTACAAGTGAGGTTGTTTCATAATGGAAACCAGCAATAACTCTTCCTTCTCATAGTAGGACTATTTGTAGGATTACTGAGATTTGAATAATTGGGGCAAATGTCTGGTATAGGGTCCCTAACTAGTTCATAGTCCCAATAAAGAAGAGACACAAATATTAGAGATCAAGTTTGTCCTCAGTGGCTGTGAATTAACTTTAGATGTTTTTAAGTAATTAGACTAATCATTGCTAGAATATAATGAATTATGTAGTTTTTATTGTTATGCTTTTTGCATATGTGGTGATTTTAGGTTTTTTGTTTTTCTTTTTCTCTCTTGTTTTTTTCATTATCGTTTCTTATATGCAGTTCTTAATAAAATGGCTTGGCGAGAACAGAATTGCTGGAAATAAAATCAAGATTACAAGATGTAAGCCTAATATTTTAGGGTAATGAAAAAGGCAAATACATTTTGTTTCATTTTATTTCTCAAGGAATTAGATGTTTTGGTATTTCAAGTTTTTTGAGCACAAGTGATAGTATAAAATAGAACCAAAAAACTTAAATTAAAAATTGCTAAGCAATGTTAGAAGTACTGATAAGACAGTAATGATTCCTGGTGTTGAACTTAATTGGGGAATGTCATTGAGGAGCCATTTAAACTCCTAATTTAAACTTTAAAGCTTTTACTTGAAAAGGCTGTTATATGAGTTCCTTGATTAATTTATAGTATGTATGCAGAGCAGCTTCTAAAATATTCTATAGGTGTCATTTCAAAGCACTATGGTTTAATCAGTATTTCAAAGCACTGCCCTTAACAAATACTAGGTTTTGTGACTGTTATCATGTCTTTATTTAAAATTCTTAGAATAGCATCTGGTTTTTTTTTAAATCTATAGGTGGCATAGCTCATGAATAGAGAATATCTTTTAATGAGGTTAACATATTGATCAGAATTTCTATGGCGAGTAAATACTATTTATCAAGTTCCAGTAGATGAAATTTTCCAGGTTTTGAGTCTGCTGAAATTATGTATAAACCAAAGTTAAGATTTCAGTCTGTATAACTTCCTATTGTTTTTGTGGTGAAGAATAGATGATTAATTTTACCCATTAAGTATAGAATTCAGCAAAGAATTTATGAAGATGAAAAAATAGAATTAAAATAATTACAGGTAACATAGTTCATACTGTTTCTACTTCATGAGTGTCTATTGTGCTTATGTAAGATAATTTTGCACATAATGAAATGCAACTATAAAGATATGGTCATACAAATGTAGCTATTTTTCAATCATAAAAGTTATATTTGCAACTATAGTTGGAATAGGGTACACCATTATGATATAAGGAATTTTAACTAACAAATCACTTTGACAAATTTATATAACAATTTTTAGTAATAATTTATCTGTTAGAAAAGTCTTAGTCATAATGAGATTGAAACCAATTTTGAGGAATTTCATTTTCCAGAGGCTCAGTGTTTTAGAAATTCAAATGTTTTGAGTACCTAAGCTTTCATATAAGTTGATTTCTCAAATGTTTGAAAATTTTTCAAAAAGTCTGATAGAGAGCATACCTTCTGTTTTCAGGCAAATGCTTCTCTAACTACAAATGTTGTTAGCATTGTTGTTTTTAGTGAAACAGTAACCCTATACATAAGATAATGTTTCATGCTATATAATCGTATAAAACTACATAATCTGAGTATTATTATACAGCACACCAGAAGACTAAAAATATGTTGGGGGTGGTAAAATTAACACCTAAGAATACCACTGTAAGGTGGGCTTTTGTTTCATGTAACATATGGTGTATATCCTGAAAACAATAAGAATCAGTCTACAAAGCCACCCACTGTTACCGACAGGATATGGTGGAAATGGGCAAAAACAATATATATTGTTGTGATGGTTGATTTTATGTGTAAACTTGCCTCAATAATGGTATTTATTATTTGATCAAGTACTACTGGATGTTACTGTGAAGACATATTTCAGATGCTATTAACACTTAAATTAGAGTGTGAATAAAGTGGGTGGGCCTCCTCCAAACAGTTGAAGCAAAATGTATTTGCCTCTTTCATTACCCCTATTTGTTTATTCATTAACATTTTCTCTCCTATATTATTTTGGTTTTAATGTTCTCTATGTTATTTAATCCCTTTGTGGGCCTGCTTTTAAAACCAAGGCTAGATTCTCACCACCAGCATTAGGGTTTCTGCTATCACCCATAGAGAACTAGGATGAGGTGGTCAGGGGGCTAAAAATTTTCTAGTATGCTCTAGAGCTATAGTAGAGACACTTAGACAGAAACAAAACAAAACAACAACAACAACAACAACAAAAAACTATGTCTTTTTTTACAATGGTGAGAAAGAGCTAATATAACCTAAGAGAAGAAAGACTAAACCATTTCATGAGGATTAACAGCCATCTTCAGCTTGGAACACTCCTAAGTGTTTATTAGAAGAAACTGAAAACCAAGAATCTTCTATGCCTTTAAAAATGTAACATTGGGACATCCATGTATCATTTCAACTCTTCTGGAAGATGAGCCATTACAACGTATGGATATTTATAAACCTGAGACATGAGAGCATGTAAACCCTTCATTTTGGGGTTATGCATATTCTGAATAGAAATAGGTTCATTCCAGGTGAATAAACATGAAGAGGCAGCTACAGAGTGTTCCATATTTATTTAAATAATTATTCCCCATTCAGGAAAATATTCCACAACCATAATGGGGCAGTGAGGAGAAATCAAGCAAGGTAAAATGCCTTCAAGTATAACCAATGGCCTGGGGATCTCAGAGAAGGAAGCCATATGTAAAGACACTATCCAGCCTGGCAAGCCTTAGAAAACAATTCTAGGAACAGAAAGTTTCTAGCCCCTTTAACTTCTCTAACAAGGCTTTCTGCATGTCATCTGCCATTCTCAACCCAACACCCAACCCATACAGCAGATTCCGAGGAGAAACTAGATTTTATCCTCAAAAATAGAGGTAAAGTAGGCAGAGAGGTTAAGAAATGATCAGAAATGGACAAAAATATCAGTAAATATAGTACAATCCTCCTGTCATTGGCTCATTAAGAACCAAAAATAATTTTTCTTCTTTTAGTTTCTTGTTTCTTTAGTTTCTGGGCTGCATAGCCCCTTAAATATTAATATTAATTATCTCTTCAGATTACATAATAAAAGGAAATAACAAATTTGTTTTAGAATTCCTAGGAAAATTTCCTGGGTTTCATAGCTCTCAGGTATCATCTACTGCATGTTTTGTTTTCTGTCATTAAGTAAAGCATACAAAGCATTAACTGAGGAATAAGAAGAGCTCCCTCATGCATCCTCAACAGTGTTAGGACCTAGCCCAACTTTGCAAAATCAGTAGATTCAGAGACCTCTACTAATCCAAAAAAAAAATGTTAATATTTTCACTTATATAAGTGGTCAGTTTCTACAGTAAGAAACAATAAAAATTACTGAGAACCAACTTGATAAATATATTCGTGAGCACGACACAACACGATCAAGCAAATGAAATTCTTATCTTCTTAACCAACAGAGGCAAGAATGGCTAGAATCCAATTTTTTCCTATGATGGTAAGACCTCTGAGAACTAACATTTTCAAAAGCCCCTTCCCCCGCCCCACTGTTGACTATGGGAGGTTCTGAAAAGTGCAATTATCAAAAAAAGCTAAATGGCACAATATCAACTTCATCATCTGTAGCCATTTGGATTTTAATTTTTCCTAAAGGTTATTTCATTCTCCCATACCCCAACCTCAACACAACAGACCTGGGACTATCACCTCCAGCTTCTTCTTTGCTCTTTGATGCGATGAAATGAGTTGTTTACAGAATATTTTGCATGACTAAGAAGAAAGAGATTGGATAAAATATTATAATTTACAAATCTCACTTGGAAAAATATGTGCATATAAATCAACATTTCTGGTGAAGGTCCGCAAATCCTTTTAGTCTCCCACTGAATTCACTCAGTGTTTCACGTATGAATACATTCAGAGGAATAACGCATTGTGAAAGTGCTTCATTGGATGAAAATGGCTACAAAAAAAATTTAACGAGACAATCCCAGCTTTAAGCCTTATTCAAGCCTTTAAAAGAGAGGTGGGAATCAGCCATGCCATTTTGTCCTAAAGTTGCCAAGGTGAAGGCCTCAGGGAGAAAAATGTCTAGCCTCTAGCCATATAAGTAGTATTATTCTACTCAGAAAAGAAAAATTCTTTTTACATGCTCACACAACACACATATCCTAGGAGGTATTCTGGTAAAATGAACAGAACCTGACAGGGCTTTGGAGTAGGGCTGAATTCAAGCTCTTTGCCCTAGTCAAACCACTCGACCTTGGCATACCATTTCACCTTTTCAAGCTTCAAGTCCTCCATTTGAGAAATGGAGGTAATCATACATATCTCCTGAATTTTGTGAGAATTAATATGACACTTTGTGTACATTAACCTTTTACATAGCAGGTTCATGTCCAATGGTGACATCACACCTTTCATAATCCCCATTCCCTAGCTTAACAGGCTGGCAAGAAAAAATAAAAGAACCATAATTTAAGTAACAGTTCTTAAATTATATATCTGGTCTTTCCAGCTATATGATCTTTGCCTAGGTAAGAAACACATATGTTTCTGAAAGCCTAGTGTTATCAGCTTCTCATGGAAAAGATAAGGCAGTAAAGTCTAGACATCAGACAAAAGAGGCCAAAAGAATATATAAAACAGTGCATTTCCCTAGAGTTGACTTCTTACTGAGGCAAGTCCTTAATTCTTAACTCCTAACACACCCACATAGCCACCGCCTTAGACACAGCAGAGAAACCTCCTCTCTGATTCCCGCTGTCTTCCATAAGATTCTTTGGAAAACGAAAGATGTTTCTCTTTTATTTTGGGGAGTGAACCATCCATTCACTCCACCAAATGCCATCTACATGGCTTTGAGCAGAACATTCTGGGAGGTACAGGAGCAGAGGAACAGAAGGAAAGAGTCGCTCATAGATGTCCTTGGTTAGGATGTGACAGCCTCCCAGTGATGAGCACTCCCACACCACCCAGAAATCCGGTAGGCATCTCCAGTGTGTTCTTATGTGTTTCTCCACCAATGAGAAACGGAGAAGAAAACAAACCCATCCTGCTATGCCCCCTTCCATGGAAACTTCTCAGGCCTCACGAAGGCCAATATCCTTCCTCCACCACCTGTGTGGGTGAAAAGGTACTAAGGTTCCTCCATTCAAACTGCCTACACTTCCCAGTCTCTAGACTGTCTCCCAGGACCAACAGCTTCCACATGGCTGTTGATTGCCCTCCACCACCAGCTCTTCCTCTGTCATAACTACACACACTGTAGGTCACTCTGCTGCCAGTATACCCTTTGCAGTCCCCATATGAACACTGATGGCTCCAGATTCTTTATGGGAGTTGGGGGTTGCACTTCCTTTGTGTTTAGTAGTAGTAGAAATCTCCCCACACACTTGATTGAAGAATTGCTGAGCTCCTAAGCCCTCACTTAAAGTGTCACTGTCCCAAAGTACATCTCTCCTTTCCCCTAGAAAGAGTAGATGGGTCTCCTGACTTTGCAGTTGGGCCTATAAACCTCATCAGAGATAAGTCAGCCTCCTGAGAAACAGCAGATCTCCTCCCCACCAGCTCCCACATGAAGGGGAGCCCTGGTTTGGTCCAACCTTCAGACTTTATGAACTTGATGGCATCCTAGCTGGCCTTTTACTAGACTGAATGTTGGGTTCAAGTACTATTTACTATCCATCTATTAAGTATCCTGGATTGTTGGTGCCTCTGCAGGTGACAATGGACTAATCCTAGACTTTTTAATTCCAAACAATCGCAACACTTTTGGTGGTAAACAACTCTCAAAACGTCTTCCTTGATCAGAATGGACTGAAGAGAGAACTCTTTAAATTGTTAAGATTGTGTTTTGTTTTGTTTTGTTTTGTTTCTTGTTTTTTGTTTCTGAACCTGCTTAGTCTGTGCCTGTGGGAAAAGGTGTGTGAACAGTTCGTGGCCACCAATATACCACCAAGAATTCAGATATCTTGTCCTCAAACAAAAAGAAGTTAGCATGAATTATAATTCTAGGGTTTTGCTGATTGATTTCTAGACAGGCTGCCTTTGGGGCAAACACTTTCCCTGAATACAGCAGACCCAGAGTTACCAAACAAGGATCTGCTGCTAGATAATTGTCGAAGCCAATGCCGTGGCCTTGGTTTTTGAGAAAAGAAAGGATCTTTATTTGTCCGTTGAGACCTCTGAAATAGCCTAGAAGTAGAGTTTGAAAAAGAATTATTTTAGCTTAGAGAAGCAGGTGTTTCTTTCTTGACTGTTGTAGACTCTGGCTTCCTAAGGCTGAGAGGGGCATTTTAAAGTATATTGCTACTGTTTTATGCTGTTTCTGTTTCCAGAGCAAAAAACTAAATGGAATTTTTCCCCTCAATCCAGTTCTATTTTCTCTAGACTAAGTGAATTTCTTTTTGGCTTATTATAATTGTTTTTTAAGTTTTAGCTTTTTAATGGCATTACTAACATTTTTCTTTTGCTGTTATAAGCAATTTAATTGGAAGCTGTTAGACAATTGTCATTTGAAACAGGAGTCTCTGCTGTCTTTTCTACTATTATTTAACGGTTATGTAAGTCCAGTATAATATGCATGATTCTAAAATACATAGCAACGGGCTTTTTGTTGTTGTTTTTTTTTCATTTATCTGCCTAGAGTAAGAGAAATTGATTCTTTGAAAAATAAGTCAAATTTAATTTGTTTCTCAGGAGAGAGAATTTTTACAATCAAGCCTTATTTTCCTACTCATGTGTAGTCTACTATTTTGATTATGAGTTCTGAAAAACTCCATATAATGGAATCCTCTTTTAAATTGCTCTGAACTATCACACAAGAGCTATCATTTCTCATCCGATTAGCCAAGCAGACTAGTTTTCAGGAGGTTGCTTGATACTGGATCTCAGGAAGCACTCAATTTTCTAAGGAATAGGAGGTTGTGATTAAGTACAACTCTACCATCAGCAATTATGATTCAGAATCCCACACAGTGCGAGTTGTGAGAGTTGTGTTTCAACAATACTATGATCTGGGGCAAATATTGATATTTCTGTACTTTGATATTGAGAATGTTGTTGCCATCTGTGGCAGACATATGGTATCTGTTGACTTCAAACTTCAGTGGGCATTTCTCTACCCCTTTTTCTAAGTTGGCAGAGCCTGCATCTCATGAGAGAGGCTGAAAGTGTCAGATCTTTACTTCATCATTCTCCCTTGTAGTTAGGGGTAGTCATATGACCCAGTTCTGACTAGGAAGGTATAATGGGAAATCTAAAGGAAAGATTTTCTTTTTCTAATTAAGAAAGGGTGGGGGATTGAGAGAGCAAGGTCCTATTCTACCCGATAAAAGAGGCAAAAAGACCCCACCTCACTCTTCCTGCTTTTAAATGTTGACATGAGAAGATGTGATGTTTGGAGATGCTATAGGTATCTTGTGACAAAGGTATCCCTGACATATTAGAAAAGCCAGACTGAAAGACAGGAAGCATTTGAGTCTTTAATAATTATTAAGCCACTTAAATGACCCTGGAATTACCTACCTCCAGATTTTCTCTTGGGGAAAAATGAACTCATAAGAGTACTTAGTACTTTTAGCTGCAAAGTCCTGTTCTCTACTTCTGGACACATAGGAGCACAGAACTCCACCACCAAAGCAAGCATGGCCCTATGACTTGAAATGAAATGAGACCAGAAGTGTTGTGTGCCATGTCCAGTGACTCCCTGCCACCCTTACCTTCAGTGATAATCATGGGAGTGTGGACTACCTCTCTTCCCCACTCTCAAATAAACCTCCCTGGGATCAACTCCCAAATGAACCACTTGCTCTTAAACGCTTGTCTCAGAGTCAGATTCTGGAGGAATCCAAACCAAGACACCATCCCTGCGCAATCTTTGTGGATTGTCAATCAAGGTGTGATACATGGTCTTTGATAGTTAGACTTCAAAAGGGATCACACAAAGGCAGAGGCTCTTCAAAGGGTCTGTTCAGTCCTTCTTTATGGATTCCTGCAGCCCCTCTGACACATCTTTTTCTGAGCTGGATTTCTCAGTTGTTCCCTCAATCCTATGAGTTACCCTATATATTTTCAATAAATTCATTTTGGGAGAAGATAGCTAAAATTTCTGTTAATTGAAGAAAAAAAATAGTGAGTATAAATAATATGTTAAGATTCTTTTAGTTAAAAGATTTTGTGATAAAAATGAGTTATAAAAAGAATAACAGCACTAAGTGCTATATATTTATTATTTATAACATCAAATCAATAGAAATTACTTGAAAATGTCAATATTTCATGTTTCTTCACATTTTACTTGAAATAGCATCTCTAGCTGGTGAGACTGTCTTTCTAACATTTCAACACAATACCCATGAACAGTTATTGCTCTGGAAGAGTACAATAACTTGGAAGAGGTCATCATGGTTGCTATTGTTTTGTTTTTATCTGTGGTGGCTATTAAGTTTCTATTATCTAATGTAGAATCTTAAATGGTTTTAAGAGTTAAATGTTCTTAAGAGATTTCTACGCAAAGAAATACATAATGCTATAATCATAGAAAAACTTTATTTATGCTACTCTTACTTAACAGAACATGAGAATTCATAGATCAAAGCTATTTAAATATGATTTTTAAAAAGGCTCCTAATACCCAAATCTAGGACAAGTTGAGAAACAAAATAGGGCAATGAATTAAAACCCAGAATTTTATGTATATATTTATATTTATGAGTCCATGTTTAAATAAAAATTAAATAAATGGGAGAGTGGAATTCCAATTCATAAATGTAGAAAGAATAAAGGCAATATAAAATCATCATCTGGTAACATTGCAATAATAGCTATTCTACTCAAGAATCATTAATAGATGCTAAAGTTAGGTGAAAGTGTGCTGAGAAACAATATTTACAGTCTTGAATATCTCCGAGATACTTGCCAAATACAAAGAGGAAAATAGTAATGTTACAGCGGAAAAACTTGGAAGACTCTGCTTTATCCAAGTGATCCAAGTTAACGTCACCAGTAATGAGACAAATGGCATCAGGTGCCTCCTGATTTGATGTGCTGAAAAGGTGTGAAGATTAATTATATGCCTCAAGTTGGCTGGGGCAAGGGGTGCCCAGATATTTGGTTAAGTATGATTTATGGGTCTATTTGTGAGGGCGTTTCTAGATGAGATTAACATCTGAACTGGTGTCCTGGATAAAGCAGATTGCCTTTCCCAACATGGGTGGGCATCATTCAATCTGTCAAAGGCCTGAGTAGAATAGACTGAATAAAAGAAATTTTTTCTCTCTGCCTTGCTGTCTTTGAGCTGGAACATGAATTTTTTCCTGCCTTTGGGCTTAAACTTTGACCGAAGCTACACCATTGGCTCACCTAGGTCTGAACTCCTCAGCCTTCTTAATCACATGAGTCAGTTTGCACACGCACACACACACACACACACACACACAAACCACACACACATTATTGGGTTCATTCCTCTGGAGAACCCTGACTAATACAGATATTTCGGTAATGAGAGTGGTTGTAGAGAAACAAATTTTTAAGGATGATTTTTTTAAATTGATTCTGGGTTTTCTGGAAGTGCCTCTCTAATCAGATTAGATTTAAAGATGCAACTAACTCTCTATCCGGTAATAAAGAGAGCACTGAAAATTCATGGCATGATTTGTCAACAGATGTGCACAAAATGTCTGCATTGGATACTCAATCAACCACTTAGAAGAAGGAAGGAACTGACCAACTGTATTTATAATACTTTCAAACACATTTAGAAATCTAACAAATGTGATGAAATTGGCTGATTGCTCAAAGTGGTGGGAAAAAAGGATAAGCTCATGGATTCAACTTCCTAGCTCAGGCACCACAGAAATTACCTGAAAACATCTATATGTGCCCCTAATGACCTCTAATCACCTGTAGCTGCAAGGCTGCAATTGCTGAAAATCAAAAGCAGAATCTCATCTTTCGATTAACCAAATTATAATGCAAGCTGAGCTCCAAACCTCACAGAGTGTGTATTGCTAAAGCTAGGGCATTGATTGGGAAAGAATGAGATCACGTATGCTTACATGGAGGTATGTGGGGAGACCCTGATGAAGCTGGGGGCATTGAGCTTCTAAATTTTGATGAATCTTCTTTTCCAGTGGAAGAGGCCTCCCCACACCCAGTGGAAGCAGCCTTCTCTCTCTCTCTCTCTCTCTCTCTCTCTCTCTCTCTCTCTCTCTCTCTCTCTCTCTCTCACACACACACACACACACACACACACACACACACACAATCAGACCGACCAAAACAAAACAGGGACATTTTATGAAATAACTGGTAAGTGCTGTTCAAAAGTCAAGGCCATGAAAGACAAACAAAGGCTTGGCAACTTTCATAGATTGGTGGAGACCAAGAAGACATGTCATCCAAATACAGTGTGAGATCCTAGATTGAAATGTCGTCCAGAAAAAGGTCGTTAGTGGGATAACTAATAACATTTGACTATAGATTGGTTAACAATGCTGCAGCAATACCAACTTTCTGTTTCTGGCAATCGTACTGTGGTTATGTGAGATGTTAACTTTTGGAGAAGCTGGGTAAAGGGTATGCAGAAATTTTTTGTGCTATTTTTACAACTGTTTTATAAGTCTTAAATTATTTCAAAATGAAAAGTTCAGAAATGAAAAAAAGTTCAAAACTTTATTTAAAGTAAATTACACAAATATGCACCAGAATAGCAACTGGAGGTAGAGGCTACACTGAGGAAATAAATGTGAAAAGTATTCAGAATTTTGATTATGCCCTCTGAAATCATACTGTATTCAGAGCAAGCTGTGGTCTCACTGTGAAAAGCAAAATAGAAATAAGAAACTACATGTAAAAAAAAAATTACAAAACAGCCTGAAAAACAATGCAAAAATGATGACTTATCCAATGCATAAATGTCAAAGGAATTCAGAGTAAAGAAAAGATTGAAGAAGAGGTAGGATTATTAGAAAAAACATGACTGGAAACAAGTGAAGAATTTTGACATATGTGAGTAATTTCCTTTCTCTATTAATTTATTATATAATTTTATCATATAATAAAATATAAATATGTATTTTTATAGAGAAACATAGATATTCTATTTTCTTTAAGAAGTATATGTGCATCTATAAATTACAAATATAAATTTATCTCTATATATAGACAAGGGTAGATACAGAGAATTGTACATAAGTCTGAAAATTCTGAGAAAAAATTGGAATTGCATTCCAGAGAAAAAAAGAAACTGATAAACTCCGTGGTTACATAACAAATAATGGAAAGAAGATGCAATAGTATTGCATATAATAATAATAATAGTTCTATAATATAACAGCAAAAATTTGAGTATTTACTATATGACAACCAATTAAAGACTCTACATGTTAATTCATGTAATCCTCACAATATATGAGGTGCATCTACAATTATTCCCATTTTATAGAAAATAGTAAAATGTAAATGGCAAAAATGGGGTTTGATTACATGCAGTTTAGCCCAGAGGTGAGGCCTTTAACCACAAGGCCGCACTGCTTTACATTTACAAAAAAGAAAAAAAAAAAAGACTTGACTAAACAGCCTAGTTTTCCCTTCTTCTGGGAGATGAAAGTTCTAATTTACATACTTTTATACCTTCGTATAATCAGTCCCCAGAGAAAGAATCTTTCTGTCGCCAGGAGGTGCTGGACTAGAGCATGAGTGACAAGTAAGGAGCTGAAAGAAGAGCTGAGGGTATGGGAGAGGTGATGAGAAGCATCAGACTTCAGGATGTAGAACCCTCTCTCATCATCCTGTCGCTGAGGCTGACGGGGGCTCCCCAAGAGTCAAGGGCTCTCAAGGGGATTAGAGTGATCCATTACTGCCACACAGTCCTGCCTTGTTCCCAAGAGGATTTCCTACACGTGGAATGATTAGAAAATGGTCTTTCAGGTACAATTTGATTCGAACTGGCAACGTCAAGCTTTATCACAGGAATCATTTGGCTCCAAATTGATGACTGGGAGGAGAATCAACAGAGGACAAATGCTAAATGTAAATTTAAATTTGAAAAACATCCTCAGTTCATAAATTCTGTGTTTAGAAAATATGGTCACCAACAGTCAGGACTCATTGAGGTTAATTGAGTCAGAAAAATAACATGATGAAACCATTTGTGAAATATTTGTTCTGGGAACTGAATCTGCAAATGAATTTAGGGTAGGATCAATTCAAAAGCCCACAGAAGCCAACTAGGTAATGAAT
Source organism: Cynopterus sphinx (assembly GCA_030015415.1). Classification (NCBI taxonomy): domain Eukaryota; kingdom Metazoa; phylum Chordata; class Mammalia; order Chiroptera; family Pteropodidae; genus Cynopterus; species Cynopterus sphinx. The sequence continues at coordinate 20,847,936 of CM057380.1, forward strand.
TATAATTGAGTAAAATAGGCATAGCTGTTTGTTGTTGGTTTGTTTTCTGTTTTTTGTTTTTGTTTTTGTTTTTTGAAGAGGCTTTGTTTCCTTATTAAAACACCCACACTATACTTCATATAAAGAAATACTCTTATCTCCAACTTTGCTTTTCAACACATGGCTCTTTCAGGCCATCTTTTGTTTTCCTAGCTTTGATGGAGAGACACAGAGACACAGAGAAATAGTTCTCTCCTGCAGACATTCAATGATGTAAACATCATGATAAATGAGGACTGATGAGTCTTAGTATTCAGGGAGATAAGAGTGAGTGGATGGGAGAATAGGAAGCTGGAGAGCACATTTTTATGTGAAATATCTCTACCTTCCAACATTTATTAAAATGTTTTAAACTCTGTACAGACCTCCTTCTTAAAATGCTTTCATCTTTTTTATTCATGTCACACTCCCAAGTTTCTTTTTTCTGGATTGCATGCTCACCTCCTTTTCTGGATCTTGCTTTTCTGCTCATTATCTAAAATGAAGGTGTCCAGGATCCCCTTCTCTACACTTGCTATATCCTCCACCTGGACAACCTCATCTGATCCCCAAACCTTAAGCCACTTGTGCCAGAGATTTCCACACTTATATCTAGCCCTGACCTCTGCCTGACACTCCAGACTCTGTCAACTTGACTTCTCCAAATGGCTGTCTAAGAGGAATCTCAAATTATCATGACCAGGAAGAAACTCTCCCCTGACCCACCCATACCTTCTCCCCATCTCAGTAAATGAAACCACCATCCACCAAGATGTGCATGACAGGGGCAGGGGGGAAAACCATCTTCTGCATGTCTGGTGAAACTGTGCTTTATACATTTGTGCATGTTATTCTCATTTCTTAAGAAACCATTTCAGCTCACTCTCTACCCTCTTCACTGGAAAATTTCTATATATCCTTCAAGAATCAGTTCTAGCATCATCACTTCCAGGCAAGGATGGTCACATAATTTTATGGACCCAGGGCAAAATGCAAAGGGAGGTGGGAAATTCAAGATTTACTGCCACCCCAACCCAAAGGATCATAGCCTCTACACAGGGACACACCTGGTACCTGAATTGAGGGTAAGGGGCCACCACCCAGTTGCCTGCCAAATATGCCTGTAGTGCTGCCAGGCCAGGTGGGGATGATTGCCACCTTGCCCTACCCCAATTTGCTGCAGGGCACAAGTACCTTAACATTCCTCGCTCCTGCTCCTTGTTCTCTGCTTGGGATGGAGGGTAATGACAGTATGTGGGCCTTCCCCCCTGCCTACTTCTCTGCCCCATGGCTCCAGTGCATTGAGAATGGGCTGCTGAGAACCTCTCTTGGGGAGACAGGGAAGTAACATAAGGTGAAACTACACTGAGCTGAGGCCCTAAGGCCTGGCATATGCTCTATGTGCTCAATTGTCCCATTGGACTTAACTTACAGAACACACATTCAAAGATAAAACTATTAAGAATTTCAAAAAAGCCCACAAAACATTAAACTCCAAGCACAGGCACTTCTGAGCATGGGGCCCTACACTACTGGCTGCTCCTGCCTCCAAGAAATTGTCCCTGACTAGTCCCCCACCCACCAGCGCCACCTTCAACTGAGCTGGCTGTCCCTTTCTGTGCTCCCTGATTGCTCCATGTTTGCATTTATCTCATTGTGTTACTATTAGCGATTTGTGTTTCACAAAATATTTCGTAAGCTTCCTAATGTCAAGGAATTTCGCTAAATCTTTTTTTTCTTATAAATTTCTAGTATTAAAACTGCTTCTCAGTAGGTCCTTGAGGTGTTAACACGACCTGACAATATGCTAACTGGCTAAGCTGGACCTAATTTATGCACTATCACTGCTTAGCCCTGCCACCACCACCACCGTGATGAGGACAGCTATCTCCCTCACTTCCCAGACAGAGCAGCAATAGGTCAGACCTGAACCACAATATTACATCTCAACTCCTATGGCCACGGCCACCACCAATGACCAGGGAGTTCGTTTCCACAGTTCCGACTGACAAGAAGAGATCACCATGTCTGAACACTTGCCAAACGGGACCCACGGAGGGGAGCTGAAAAAGGCTGAGTAATACAACCAGAAAGATAGGGAAGTTAACACCCTAAGGAAGCAGATTTCAATAATGAAATGCAGATGACACAGGAGACGGCAGATATTTTGTCTGTCATTCTTTCCCCTAAGGGACTGTTCTGAAATACAGTCATTTGGCCTCTTTGGAAATGTCTCAGAAGACGGGAACCAGCTACGTTAGTTCTGAAGCCGTGTTTGGCTTGGTAGTTCTCCTTGCCATTTCCCTTCTTATTTCCTTGCCTTTCTTTTACGCTTTATTCTCACTTACCTGGGACTGTATCTCAATAAAACATTAGCATGAAAGCTATCCCCTTAGACTGTCGTCTCTAAGAAAGCCGGTCTTAAGGAATTTGTAGCAGAAGAGGGGTAGTGCTAGTGGCTGGCAAGCTGTGGCACCAAAATTACTAATGCTCTTCCCTATGGTTGACTAAGGTGGAGGTTTAGGATAAGCCTTGGGATAGCAATTAATCAATATGGGGTAATGGTAATTACAGCATGATTGTTGTGGTTGGCTACTTATGATGGTACTGAAATCCTTGATAGGTTCTGGGAAGCTGATTGTCATTTTTAGGCGTCCTGTGAAAGCCATAGATAGATGGCTTTAAGGCATATGGTAAGACCAGAGAATAGATACATCAAGCAAGAGTCAGAGAAACAGCAGTGGCGGCATGTCTTGAGGGTGTTAGATCAGACAACTGGAACGTAAGACTGACCAACAAAGAATTCATTAAAACGGACAACTTATCTATAACTTGGAATTTAATGTCTAGCAAGTTTCAATAACTTCCCAATAAAATGTAATGTCTACCAGTCCCAATAGTTAGCTGGAATGCCTCTCAGCCCGAATTTACAATGGCTCAGTCAGTTGAGGTGGATTTGCTGGAACTCACTTGGCAGAGTAATAAGGACGGGGTCAAAAGGACTAAGAAAAAGAAAAATTAGAAAGAAGACAGGCAAAGCCACCGCCTGATTATATCCCCCAGGAGGGACCAGGTAAGAATTTCTTCACTAAGAAATACACCGATGATACATTGTTGAGAGACTCACTGTTGGCTGTCCTCTTCGGACAAGGGTTGACAGTGGAAGACCCTGGCATAGCACTGGGCTTCTTAATGCCAGCAGGGATATTGGGCTTAAAAAGGAGAGGCCAGGTGTATGTAATTACTATGTTGAGCAGTGTGGCCAGAACAGCAATCAAAGCACCTTGGTCCAAAACATAAAGCGACCTGTTATTAGAGCTAATTGATGGTAGTTTTCCCAAAAGTAACATAGATAACCTTTTAGAGCAGTGCTGTTGAAGTGTGGTCCTAAGATCAGCAGCTTTAGTATCACCTAGGAACTTGTTTGAAATGAAAATTCTCAACCCCCTCTCCAGACCTACCGATGTGGAAATTCTGGTGATGTAGCCCATCAGTTGTTTTAACCAGCCCTCTAAGTGACTGGATGCATGCTAAAGTTTGAGAACCATTGAACTGAGGTTTTGCTTGATTTGTACAACTGAAAAGTATTGAAAATTGATGAGTGTGAGGCTGATGTCAAAATGATACGCTAAAATTGCCATTTTTAGTTGCTAGATCTAAGTCACTTCATAGATCCAGAGCCCATTGATTGAAGGGAAATCTGTGTCCCCACATGACACTGAATGCATGGCAAATATTTCTCTAACCTTCCTCGTAACTGCCAGAGTAATTGTTCGTCAAAGAAAAGAGAATGCCCAGACAACTTGAGGATGATTAGAATGAGGTCACAGCTGATACTGATATCAAGGAACTCAAAACACCACCCTCGTCCTCTAGTTAAAATGGAGGCTTGTAGATCCAGAATGTAAATGAGGTTTGAGATCAAATCTATCTCACAATTGATCCAATAGATCTAAAGACTCATTCTGTGGCTATTTCTCTAGTCTCTGGCATACTTAGAAGTTGGCCTTTGGTGTCCTGACCTATGAGTTAAAGAACGTTATGATAGAAACGTGCAACGCATCTTCCCCTCAGGCCAAAACAGTGAAACAGAAGCAATATCACCTTCCAGCAGTAATTACAGAAATTTGCACTAACAGTGACTTAAAAGATTCAGAGGTGATAATTCTCATAATATCCCTAGTCATTCCACTTATCCGGCCTCTGCAAAAAAATTACATAAATCATGGTGGGTTCTAGTGGACTATCATAAACTTAAGTAGTATCTGCAATTACAGTATCTGTGCTTAGATATGAATTTTATGGAAGCAAATCAACTCAACCTCTGGCACATTATTTGAGGCTATCATTTTGCTAAATGCTTTATTTTGATTCTCATCAATAGAGAGGATCAAAAGCAGCTCCCCTTTATATTGCAGTAAATCTTCACTCTCTTGTGCAAGGCCTGTGTTAATTTTCCTACTGTCTGTCATAGTCTATTCTATAGTGATCTCAATCATCTTGATATCTCACAGTGCGTCATGCTAGCCTTGTATACTGATTGACATTTTACTAATTGAACCTAATAAGGAGAATGGGTCAAGTAATTTGAATGCCCTAATAAAACGTATGTGTCAGAGGGCAGGCAGTAAGTCCTTGATGATTAAGGGGCCTGCAACATCAGTGAAATGTTTAGGGGTCCAGTGATCTGGAACAGGACAGGACACATCCTCTGAAGTAAAGCCTGAGAGCCTGACTATGGTACACTAAGCAATTGCAATTGGCCTCATGGGAAATTCACTACAACCAATTGGTGAAGAAGAAAAAACTGGCACCAATTCAAAGACAGTTTGGTAAGCTATATTGGGGTCCTATAGAAATGAATCACTGTCATAATACAGTCTCTCTCAGAATGACCTAAAAATATAGACATAGCCACAGGAGATTCTCAACAGTCAGGTAAATTAAGATGATCTATTTTCTGGGCATCAGCCAGCTTCTCTCTTTGGTCCAACCACTGCTTGCATAATGGGCTAATGAACAAAGTGTCCATGGTAGCAGGTTCAGATCCTATACATGGATCCAAAGGCAAAGGACTCCAGAATCCAAGGGGTGGAATTAGGATCAGTCTCTCTCACCATCACTCTCAATGATCCACTTGGAGGATTCATACTTTATGTCCCTACAAATTTGTGTCTGCTGGTTAGAGCTCTTTATTCCCAAGGGAGCTTTGCTTCCTAGGAAACACATTAAATATTTCGCTGAACTGGAAGTTGAACTGCTTTAGACTCCTTATGTCAATGGATAATCCACAAAAAAATTTACTGTACTGACTGGTTTAATTGACCCTGATTTTCAGGAGAAGATAGGGTTATTGCTGCATAATGAAGGAAATATGAGTATATCTGGAGTTCAGGACTCACTGAGGGAACTCTTGGTGATTCTGTGCCCAATGAGAGTTCTAAATGGACACTCACAGCAACTGTTGCCTGAGAAAGGAAAACAACTGAAAGTTCAGTATATTGGGGATGAGGAACTGTGCAAAGATACTAGGCATGCAACCTAGAACAGCTAAAGTGCTAACTGAAGGTGAGAGAAACTAAAATGGGTGGCAGACAAGGGGGTTGATTCATATCAGCTGTGACCCCAGGACGAGCTGCAGCAGTGAGGGCTGTGGCTTAGTTTGCTAATCCTCTTTAAATCCAGTTTAAGGGATTGAAACTGACTACTTGGAAGGATTGGCCTTGCACCTCCTTTCTTAAGGAAGGAGAGAAAGCATTTTGTTCTCATATAAGATGTAGGAGATTATAACAGGATGCAAATAAATCTGATTGGTGCAGGAATGTAGTATGGAAACCCAGTTTATGTATCACCCCAGATCCATCATTCTCTGTCCCTTCTTTGTTTCACCTACACAGCAGCCATTGGCAGTGCTCCTAGCTATCTGAAATATCTCACAGTGGTTAAGTCCCAGCCACTGCCATTGTACACAGAAGGTCCCCACATATAGTCCCAACTGCTATGGACAGGCTTTTGCACTGCAGAACATAGGCTCTGGCTGCCCCAGGAGCTGCCCTGATAGGCTGCATAATACAACTTGGACACACAAGAAGTTAATGCCTTATAGGGTAAACTCCACCACTAAAGTAAGAAGAGGGAAGAATACCAGGAAATGGATCTCTCACTCTTCCTTCTCTACAATGTGCTGCTCTCAGATGCAGAGCTTCCATGTGGCTTCTCTGGAGACACGCTGCAAATCTAAGCATCTGACTGGTTGTATTGTGAAGGTGTGGCCATCTCAGTAGCTCATCCCTTTGAATTTTCTCTCCAAGGTAACTAGTACCAGAGTAAAAAAGCTAAACTGTAATTGATGAATTACAGAAAGCACAGTATGAACAAGTCTAAGAGTTAAAAACTACAGGGGGACCCAGTCATAGGGGGTACTCCTACACTTCTGTGAATTTTACCTCCACGAGCTCTACTAGGTCCTTGCAGTGAATAATGGAGAAAAATCTCCCCAAGTATCCAGCAGGGAGTGGAGAAAATGAACCATAGTGAAATATGCCAGAGGATTCTGTTCTTAACAAGCCCTACTCCAGGAGAAACTAATTTACCTGAACATCACCTGCTGGAGTTTTAAAAGAGCCTAACCAACCTGGGGAAAAAAATTCCCAACTCCATCCCTATCTAATCATCCTGTCCCACTAAAGTGGGGGGAAATACTGAAAAGGACCGGTGAAGCTCACAGTCCAGGGGCATGCACACACACACACATACACACATAGACCTAATCATAGGACTATAAACTGCTTCCTCCACAACACACACACACACACACACACACACACACAATTATAATACTAAAGGCCTATATACCGCAGTTCCTTTTACCCAATACATCATGTTCATTTTTTAAACCAAAATTAAAAGCCATACTAAAAGCCAAAAAATATTGTTTGAAAAGACATAAACAAGCAACAGAACCAGAGTCAGACAGATATGGCAGGAATGTTGGAACTATCAGAATTTGAAAAAAATATGATTAACATGCTAAGAGCTTTAATAGAAAAAGTAGACAGCATGCAAAAAAAACAGAACAGGTAAGCAAGGAGATGGAAATTCTAAGAACCAAAAAGAAATACTAAAAATCAAAAAATGCCTTTAATGAGTTCATTAGAAGACTGGATACAACTGAGGAAACAAACTCTGAACTTAAAGATTTTAAAATTTTTTAAAAATAAAGAAGAGAAAGTGGAATCATATAAAATGCCCAAATATGGTAGATATCAATTCAACTATATCAATAATCACTTTAAATGTCAATTATCTAAATAACTCAATTAAAAGGAATTGTCAGAATAGATCAAAAAAGTAGACCCAACTCTCTGCTGTCTATAAGGATCCCTCTTTAAATTTAAAAACACATATAGACATAAGTAAATAGATAAAGGTATATATCATGCTAACACTAATCAAAAAAAGCAAGAGTAACTAAATTACTTTCAAACAGAGCAGACTCAAAGCAAGAAGAGTTATCAGGGATGCATAATGATAAAGGAGTCGATACCCCAAGACATACAGCCCTTAATGTCTATGCACCTAACAGTGTCAAAATACATGAGGCAAAAAACTGAAATTGATGAATACACTATTATAGCTGGAGATATTAATTAACTTGCCTCTATCAGTAATGGATAGATCCAGTGGGCATAAAATCAGTAAGGACATAATTGAACTCAACAACACCATGAACCAACTGGATATAACTGATATTTATTGATTACCTTATCTAACATGAGATTACACATTCTACTCAAGCTCACATGGTCACTCACCAAAATAGGCCACATTCTGAGCCACAGAACACATCTGAAAAAGCTTAAAAGAAAATCTATCTGCAATGTTTGCTCTCAAATCACAGTGCAATTAAACGAGAAATCGATAACAGAAAGAAAGCTAGAGAATCTCAAAATACTGGGAGATTAAACACCACACTTCTAAATAACCTACAGATCAAAGAAAAAGACTATACACACTTTAAAAATTGAATAATTAATAATCTTCCAAAGAAAGCACCAGAACCAGATCAGTTCGCTGGTAATACCAAATATTTAAGAAAGAAATTATACTAATTCTCTACAATCTCTTCCAGAAGACAGAAGCAGAGGGAATACTTTCTAATTCATTCTACAAGGCCAGTATCACCCTAATACCAAAATCAGACACAGACTTTATTACAAAACTACAGACTAACTAGTCACTCTCTCATGAACATTGGTATAAAAATACTTAAAATATTAGCAAATCAAACCCAACAGTGTACAATAAAAATTGTACCTTATGACCAAGTAGGAATTATCTCAGGTCTGCAAGGCTGGTTCAACATTCAAAAGCCAACTACTGTAATCCATCACATCAACAGTTGAAAGAAGAAAAATCACAGTCATATTAACAGATGCAGAAAGAGTATCCAGCACACATTCATGGTAAAAACTCTTCAGAAAACTAGAAATATAGGGACACATGTTCAACTTGATGAAGAACATGTACAAAAAACTAACAAATAATATGCTCAATAGTGAGAAACTCAAAGCTTTACTGCTAAAATCAAGAATTAGGCAAGGATGTTCACTCTCACCAATGCTTTTCAATATTATACTGGAAGTCCTCGCTAATATAAAAAGACAAGGAAAGGAATAAAAGGAATAAAAGAAAAGGTATTCAGAGTAAAAAGGCAAAAAATAAAACTAGCTTTATTTGTAGATGACATGATTATCTATGTAGAAAACCTAAATGATTTGACCCCCCGAAAAAAAAAAAAAAAACCTCCTTTAGCTAAAAAGCGATTATAGCAAGGTTGCAGGATACAAAGTTAATATACAGAAGTCAATTTCTTTCCTTATACCAGGAATAAGCTAGTGGAATTTGAAATTAAAAACACGTTGCCATTTATATTAGCACTCCCAAAATAAAATACTCAGGCATAAAGCTAACAAAATATGTACAAATCTATGAGGAAAACTATAAAATTTTGATGAGAAAGATCTAAGAAGAATAAAATAAATGAAGAGATATTACAAGTTCATGGATAGACTGACTCAATACTGTCAAGATGTCAGTTCTTCCTGCCTTTATCTATAGATTCCACACAATCTCAATCAAAATCCCAGCAAGTTATTTTATAAACGTCAAGTCAGGATCTTTTGATTGAGAAAAGAACAATGTTGGTGAGGACATGGAGCAACAAGAACTCTCATTCATTGCTGGTCTGAATGCAAAATGGTACAGCCACTTTACAAGACAGCTTGGCAGATTCGTATAAAACTAAGCATACGCTTCCCATAAAATCCAGTAATTGTGCTCTTTGGTATTTACCCAAATGAACTGAAAATTATGTCTATACAAAAACCTGCACATAGGTATTTATAGCAGCTTTATTCATAATTACCAGAACTTGGAAGCAACTAAAATGTTCTGCAGGAGGTGAATGAATACACTGGTACATGAGACAACAGATTATTTAGCACTAAAAAGAAATGAGCTATCATGCCATGAAAAGACATGAAGGAAATTTAAATGCACATTACTAAGTGAAAGAAGCCAACATGAAAGGCTATATAATTCAAGAATAAGACATTCTGGAAAAAGGCAACCTACAGAGACAATAAAAATATAAGTGGTTTCCAGGGCTTGGAGAGGAGGGAATGAGGATGAATAGGCAGGCATCAGAAAGGAGCTGGGAGCAGTAACTATTCTGTATGACACTATAACGGTTGATACATCTTACACATTTGTTAAAACAAAGAGTGAACCCTAATGTAAACTATGGCCTCTGGGTGATAATGATATGTCATAAATTGTAATAAAAACATCCACTGTAGTGGGTGATGTAAATAGCAGAGAGCTTTGTGTTTGTGTCGGGGGAGAGACTAGGTGACAGTGGTATATGGGATATCTTTGTATCTCCTGCTCAATTTTGCTGTGAACCTAAAACTGCTCTAAAAAATAAAGTTTATAAATTTTTTAAAAGTGGGACATTAATGGATGTCATATGTACAGCAATAGTTAATTCTCTTTTCTTATATTTTCAACTACCATATGTAGTATGTTCCGATTATTTAGACATTTGGAACAAAACCAACATATTAAATCTCAGCATTTCTACCAGCTGGTGGCTGCCTAAAGACAAGTTCCTGTTGTCATAATCCTAACACCCAGTTGAGTGGCTAGCCCAGAATAGATGCTAACTAAATATTTATTAAAGTCTTCAGGGAAGGCAATGGGATATAAGGGAAAGAAGTCCAAGGAGATAGATTAACCTTGCTTGCCTATTTCCCAGCCCCTATGACCTTGGGCAAATTGTAGGTTCACTGGAGTTCATTTTAAGAATTAGGAAATGTAGATAATCATAATCTCATCTTTTCACAAAAGTTTTGCAAGGACAAAATGTGATGCACTATATATAAAAGTCTTTTTAAATCTCAGAATGCTTTATGAAAATCAGCTACTCTTACTCATAGTAAATGACTAAATAGATACTAAATTAAATGGGGAGTAAAAAGGATGGGCTTGATAGAAACAGGGAAATAAGAGAATTAAAGGAAACAGACAAACTCAGCCATCACCAAACTGCTTGAAACAAGATTCTGTGCCTCCTCCTCCTTCCATGCACGCAACAGCATTAGACAAATGTTTTCTCTCATAGTTTGCCTAAGTTCTCTTTTTCATCAATTATCAACTGTTACTCAGTGCAAACTGGTACCAGGCCTTGAACTAGAAAAAAGGCACAAGGCATAATTACTGCCCTCAGAGAGGTGGAAGTCTAGTGGATGTGGCAGCCATAAGAGCAGATTGAAACAATTAAGTGGAATTAGAGACCTCCGAATGGAATTGTGTAATTCTTGATGAGTTCAATGCAACCAGGGAAAAGGAGATGACAATCAGAGAAGGGTCTCTAGAGGAAAGAATCTTCCAGGATACATCCTGGAAAATGTAGTGGGCAAAGAAGGAAAGAACATTCTAAGACAGAGGAAAACCAGGCTATAGAAACAGACAAGGGCACCAAATCAAAGATCTGGTATGCAAGGCTATGAAAACTCATTCCAAAAGTGATAAGGATCCATTAAAGCCTTGTAAGTGGGAAAGATGGCTTGATCAGATTTATACTAAGAAACTTTACTCTGTCCTCTGTGGTCACTGCCACTGCAGCAGGCAACTCTCAGCCACCTGTAACTGCTCAGTCCTGGTATAATCTACCTATTCTCTAAGAAAGGAGTCAGATGAGAAAACTTCAAAACTCCACACGGCTTGCTCTAGTCAGACTTTGCAGATATTATGGGCTTCCTGGACTCATTAGCTCTCAAACGTGGAAAAAAAAAAAAAATAGCCCTGTTAACACCTTGCTAGAGATCTCACTTACTATGTGATTTCCTTGTGACTAAATTCCTGAGCCATTCTTCCAACAAGTGAAAGAAACCCTAATTGGGAGTTTAACCTGAACACTGAATGTTCTAGTAGAATTTAAGATCTATTGTCTCCTCTTTCTTATTAGGCAATCCCCAAATTGTAGCTCTGAAGTCATTTTCTCTTCTCTTCCTAAGTCCTACCAGTGGAAGAATACTATAGTATGGGCAACAGACACACCTGGGCACCTGGGGTTAATCTGATAATCCATCACTTGGCATCACATGTTTAAGTTACTACTAAATCACTTAGAGACAGGATTGACATCCAAATGTAAACTCATGGATTCTTTAAGGATACAGATTTTGTCAAACTACATAAGGCAGCTAAACTCTCTCTTTGAAGTGAATTTCAATAACTGTATATTGTGTCGATTTTTTTTCTTTTCTTAAAAATTTTTGTAAGAGTTTATTTGAGCCAAACTGATGGAATATGCCATAGAGCAAGATCTCAAATGCTCCCTCTAGAAAAGATCTTTCCATGTCAATCTCTTTTAAGATAAGTATATTTTAAAAACAAGTCAAGGTCTCAGAATAATACTTTGATTCGGAACTCCCAAGAAGACAAAAATGTCTCAGGTTCATTAAGGGGATGAAAATTGATAATTATCCCTTTCACCATTGCTTTCTTACACCAAGCAGCACCCCAAGGCTTGCTCAAAGAAAGGAAGATCCTCAGCATTGCAGGAGCTCGGAGCTGGGGACTGAGGGTAACCAGGGTCTGACCGCTTTTCCCCCCACTCTTCCCCCGCAAAACAAAGCTTCAGGTAGTTTGATGTACCAAACATAGCATCTTGCCTCCCTTTTCCTGTCTCCCCTCCCTCCAAGGCAGGATTTGGGAACGAATATTTTTAAACTAGCAATATCAACCCCAAATACAAAGAAACTCATTATATTTGATTTCTTTTCAACTCACCTTACCAATGTAGCCTTTAAAGCATAATGAAAACACTGAGAGGCATAAATTGCTGCTTAAAATTGTCCCCTGTAAAACTTATCATTTCTGCTGTGAAGGGAAGAAACAAAAACTACTTCCAAGGGCTCTTGATTACTTACTCAACAGTCATCATATGAACTTTGATTGAAAGAACGTCACCAAGTAGTTAAAAATCTGCTTTAATTATATTTTTTTGAATTTCAAGAACATCATCATTGCAGTTAATGTTACAAAAAAGCAAATAGGGTCATCTGAACATGCAATAAAAAATGGATTCACAGTGAAAATAATGTATGTTGGTACTAAAATATAGTTACTTGGCTCCCTGAAGGAAAAAAAAATGGTTTTTTCTAATTATTCATTTGATGATGAGAAAGTTTTTTTTTCTTGAAAGCTTTAGGGGAAGTTTTCAATTTCTGCTACTATGATTGTTAGCATCTGATGGAAGTCCCTCATTCTGAAAGCCATTATTTGTAGCCTATGATTTAATCAGAAAATTCAAAAGTACAACAAATAGCTTGGCAACTGTGTTCTTGTTACATACAAAGCCTTTAGCAAAAATATGTAACAAAATTTATGTAAAACAATCTGGTCCTTATATACAGAAATCTGCTTTATTCCTCGTGTTCTCACAACCTACTACAAAATGAGAGGGTCCAGGGGAAGCAGCTACCAATCTCCTTTGAACTCTCATTCTGGGTGGGGCAGAGATCCTAAAAGATAAGGTAACTATCTTCATCTTCTTTTAACTGAGGTATATAAAAATGCATCTGGTTTCTCAACAAAGAAGGAAACATAGAAAAGATGATAATGGCTTTAAAATAAAGAATTCATCCCTTTGTCCTTTGAAAAGCCTCAACTCAAGAGTTAGAGAGTAAAAGTGACATTATTTGTGACTGTGATCTGAGGACACAGAGAAAAGGGGATCTGAGTGAACCGAGTTTACGATGTGACCCAAGCTGCTGAGGAGTTTCACATCTAGGTGGGGCATGCACGCATTTCAGACCGGTAGAGTTTACACCTCGGGGAAGAAAGAGCATAGGCACGTGGGAAATATCACCCCAATCGGTATACAAACGCATAAACAGGACAAACACATGGAGTCAGAGGGAGACCCAAACACACGTTTAGAAATACAAGTTACAATCATCGCCAAGCCAAGGAGCCTATTTCCTAAAAACTGGCAGCTCTGACAATCCTACGGAAGACCTTGTAAACATGGAAAATGCAGCTTTATGTCCTTCACAGTCTCAGGAGAAAATAAATTTCTGGTTTGTCATCACTGCTGGGCTCTGTCTGCAAAACGGAGTCGTCCGGGCGGCCCGGGTCGGCCGGGCGGGCGCGCAGGGCTGCGCACGAGCCCTCGGGGATGCCGCGGCCCTCCCGGCCGCCCAGGTAGCCCGCGATGTAGGAGCCGGTGGAGTGCCGGGTGGCCGCGGCCGCGGGCGCTGGTGGCTTGTTTCGGAGGGTCACCCCTCCCCCGCTGCTGGGGTTCCCCGCTTTGTGCCTGTTGGCTTCTTGCTTTTCCTTGGCCCGGCTGGCGATATTGCGCACTCTGCTCTGACTCCGGGAGGACAGCTTTCGGACCAGGGCCCTGGGGAGCGGCCCCGCATCCTGCTTTGAATGCGGCGTTTGGCCGCCGTCCTCCTGGTCGAAGGACACGAGCTTCCGCAGCTGCTGGGTCAGGGCATCCATGGGCTCTAAGGACTTGGTCTTCATAGTCACAGCTTTCCTGTCTCTGACGCCGGCTGTAACAAAACTCTTGCTGATGCACTGGTACTTGCTTTCAAAATTGCAGGCGATGTCCTCTGAGGTTAAGTCTCCGAGGCTTTTGGATTTGCAAGGACTTTTGGGCAGCTTCAGAAGAGGCAGAGGAGGATGGGGGGGCTGCCTAGGTGCAGTGGCATGCAAGTCTTGAGCACAAGACCAGGGCACGCAGGTTTGGTTCATTTTTGCATCTGAATTTGAGAAATGCTTATGCATAAAACCAGCACCCTGATAAGCTAGACAAGAAATACTCTGGTTGTTGACATCTTGAGCATTGTTGAATAATTCAGAGACAGAAGGGTAGAGAGTCTCTTTATAGTAGCCATTTCTCAAGCCTCTTTGAATACGTTCCACCACATCCTGACTGTACTTCAGTTTTGAAGGAGGTGCAAGGTGACTTGTGCCTTCTCTCATATATTCATAGGTTGTCACAGATGGATTTTCTGAGTCTTCATCCATTTCCACGAGACTGCTCTCCCCAGAATTTAAACAGAGAGTGGGGTCAGCTATTACATTTCCCAGTGTCAAGTCAGTGGAAGAGTCAGGGGTGTGGTTCTTCAGCATTTCCCAATCTTTTCCAGTGGGACTTTTGGGTACCCAGCAGTGAGACGTATTAGAGAAATGAGGCAGATTACTTTCCATGGCCGCCGTCTTGGCCTTATCAGAAAGGTCATCATCTGGTTTGGTTTCAAAGACAGTGGGAGTGCAGGTAGTTTCACAAACAACTTTGCCTGTTGAGGGTTCCGAGGTCTCAGGACTTGAGAATGCAATTGGCTCAGGAGGTGAACACAGTGAGAATGACTTGGGTTCTCCTTTGGAGAAGCTATGCTTGAAGGGCATTTTTATGTCCATAGTGGGTAAGGGAGGATGGCCTGACATTACACTGGTGCTATGGAGATGAGAAACAACTGTGAGGTTACCCTGGTCACTGGTCTCACCAAACTGGCCAATCAGTGCTGAGATAGAGCTGCCCGGATCATCTTCATTGGTTAAAGTGACATTGTCGATAAGATGGGAAATTTCACTATCCTGAAGAATCTCCGTAGAATGTAAATCAGGTATGTCAGAACAGAGCACAGAGACATCTGACAAAGAAAAGGATGTTGCCGCCCTGCTCTGACCACAATTACCTTCCAGGTTCTTAATCTCCAGACTGCTTTGAGAAAAGATGCCTCCTGACAATGTGGTTTTCCCTTCCACAAAGCCACCAGCATTCCTGTTTTCCTTGGTTTTCATACCATACAGATCATATGCTAGGTTAACTGCAGGATTAAGAGTCAAATGCTGCCTTGGCGAGAGGGATTTATTGGGGAAGTGGTGTTCCTGGCAATCACCTGACATGTCTGATTTGGTTCTCCCACCCTTAGGACCTGGCACTCCCAACTCTTCAATGATTGACATGTTGGCTGTAGAAACAGCAAAGTCCTTTTGGCTGAAGTCTTCGTGGAGAAGAGCACTGAAGGAAGAGGGTATCTTTTCACTGAAATTTGGAAAATGTTCGTCTTTTATGTTTGCCTCCCCATTTCTGCTGCCGTCTTTAGCTTCTGCTGAATGAAACAAACAACATTTTAGGTGACATTTAGGTTTATGTAGGAGCTGCAAACACTTATGTTTGTCTTCAGACAGACAAATGGAGAATGTAAATCAGTTATATTGTGACAGAGTATAATTATGGATTATATAGATTTGCAACAAAGTATCTGTGTGATGAATGGTGAAATATACTTATAAAGATTCCACACTGAAGCTTCCCTTTGAAAATCTATTACATCAGTTAAGGATGTAATATTCATTATCAAAAAATGTCAATGAGTTACCATACTTTTACAGTGAAGATTACCTTAAGTTGTTTCCTATTCAGATTTGTACTACACAGAAGCATGGCAATAAAAACAGAACAAGACAGCTCTGTTAAACAAAGCATTGTGGCACCTGTAAGCAAGACACTTAAGCTTTCAAAGTTAGGCACATATTAGTAAAAGCACAAATCATACAAAAAAAAACAGTTTGGCAAAAGACCTAATTTAATTAACTTCTAAAACAAATTGGAAGGTGCAATATGTGTACTAAAATATCAATATCTTTGACTAAAATATAAGAATCAAGAATTGGTCACCAATTCTATGCCATTGCTAATATATAATTTTCTGTTAATCATATTTTTGCTTTTAATATGCATTTCATATCTTTCTCCCCTAAAAGAGGCAGTAAAATATCAAACACTGTAAGGAAAATTATAAAAACACAATTCACAGTAATTTGGGGTACCCCTACCATGCTTAGAATAGTGCTCAGCCAGTCCTAAGTGTTCAAGTATTCTTAATCAGATTATTTTCATATTGTTTAAATATTTTCATTTATTATATACAAGAAAAAAATTTGCTTAACTAAAAAATTTATCACAAAGTTTTGATGAACTCAAAAATTATAAAGAAAAAACTTAACTATCCTATGACATTACAACTCAGAGACAGCCACTGTGTTTCTGTAGAGGAACAAAACTATGTATAGAATTTTGTATTCTGCATTTTCTCCACTTAACATTTTTTTCTACATTATAATTTGAATCATTCCAGTTATATATTGCTCCATATTTACCTCAAGTTTTAGTCTGTCTATCAACGACTAACTTATATAATTGTTTTTTAAAGGAAGGAAAGAAAAATCACCTCAATATTACTTCCTAACTCACCTTAAAGTATTAACATCTTCATTTTGGCAATAATAAAATAATTACCAATTTCTATTGAATACAGCTTTATTTTCTCTCGAAATGGAGTTTTGGAAAGATTTTTAAACCACATATTTTATCTCTTTGATATTGCTCTTAGCAAAATTTCAAACTCTTAAACTCCCTTTTTCTCTTAAATCATTCAAAAATTGATTTGTCTCCCTAGAATGTCTTACAATGAAAATCAATATAAACAAAATGGTGTTTTATTTATAAATCATTGAAATTAGATTGTATGTTAAAAGGAGAATTTTGCTAAAGTAAGCAGGCATTGCAGTCTACTTGTCTGAGATGATTCTGATTTAATTAAAACATATTTGTTGCAGAGACATCAAATGGACACTGTTTTGGTGCTTAAATTACCTAGAATGAGGCAGAGAAGGAGTCACTGACACAGTCAAGAGTTCTTTGGCACACTGCAGAGCATGCATCACTCTTGATCAAGATCTTGATATGAGTGAGGCATTACATTCAAATTAGGGAAAACGATGTATAATGACTGGTCCCTGTGATTGAGGAACCTGTAACTGGAAAGGAGCCACAGACATGCTTCCTTCCCCGCCGACATCCAGTGATCAGGAAAATGTGACCACAGGAAAACACTGCCTAAGCTACCTCTTGAGGAAGCAAAAATTTCTCAAGTGAAGTCGGTGGCTTGCTTTTAACATCTGGCTTTTCCTCTTACTCCATCAACATTTCCAATCGCAGAAATGTATTATACGGCAGGGAGAGAAAAACGACTATATTCAATGTCAGAAAAATCAATATAATTCTGCTCAACCTCAGAACAGTCAGTAAATGTGGTACCCACTTAGAAAACCAAGGTATCTGCTCACATTTTGCAGGTTTCACCTCCCCCTTCCTCTGTCATACCTCAGACACCCCTATGCTCCGTGCCATCTCCCCTGATGGTTCCTCCTACCCCTCCCTGTCCATTTCAGATGTCAGTGTGATTTTAAGCCTTTAGGTGACTAGGAAACAGCCCTTCACCACCCTCTCCTCCAAGTTTAAAATCTGGTCTAAAAGATAACACTAATAATTATTTTTCAATATGTTTTACTTTGACTACAAAATGTCAACCATGTCATAATGATAATCAGAGACCAAACTGCAGCTTATAGGGGTTTATTTTTAGAGAAACTGAAAGCATCTTACCCAGAGAGTTTTCTTTTCCTTCAGTGACTTTTGCAGTTTCAGAGATAGGCAGTGACAAAGCCCCCAGAAAACTTTTGTCAACAGGCATAGAGACAGGGCGCACTTGCAAACTCCGTGTGGTTCTCCTCAGGACACCATCTTGATCTCTTGCAGCCTCAGACACAGAATCCTTTATCTCTATCATTTCTTGGGAGCCCATTTTGCTCTTTTTCCTGCCTTTGGCTGGAGCGCTGACTGTGCGCCGCAGAATCTTATCTCCAAGTGACCTTTTCCGAACATAATGGGGATTGTTTTCTGAAGAACCATGCCTGGGATTCTTATTGAACAGTCCCTTCAGGCCTTGGAGCTGTCTGTTCTAAAGATACAAAAGGATCAACCACAAGTTAAACAAATGCCACTGTGTCCAGGACTTGCCTTTTAAATGAGAGCTCCATGAACAATGGGTACAAAATGAAATTTTACAGCCATTGGATTATATTCAGACCAAGAAAGCAGCAGCTCACAACATGTTAGCACAACGTCATGCATGTCTTCTCGACCTTGCTTTGTGAGGAAGGCAGCCTTCCAGTTTTCACAACCAAGTTGTCCCAGAAGTTCCTACCCAGAGATGACAAGTTGGTAGGAAAACGTTCTGCAGTTAATAGACTGTTAAGAACTTCAGCTGCCTTAAAGCAACAGATGCATGTTTCAAGGTGATAAGCAGAAAAATGGAATGATATGAGACAGCATGCTGCCGTAACCATTTAAAACAAAATCTGCCAGCAAGGACAAAGCACCACACTGAGAAACTACCTTTGTAGCTCCTAGAAAGTGCAATATAGTATAACTGGGGTTGAGTATTAAAGGGCTCCACTGCAAGTGAAAAAACAAACAAAACACAATTTGGGCTCATTTAAGAAGGTGGCACAGCAAAAGCAAGAAAAGAAAAACACTTATGTTCTAAAAACCATTTCTTCTAGTTTTGGTGATTTTTAGCCACAGATCAATTCATTGCTCAAACTCCCCCACCACTACTTTGTGGCTTATGCATCCCAACCTACAGAGACCTTGAAAGTAATAAATAACATCACTTATAAGAGGACATTTGAAAGAGAAGTCCTGTGGAACACTTTCTTTTTCATATTTTAAATTTATTTCTGGATCTAGTTTTAAATAACTTCTGAATTTTATTGTTTCCCTCAAGCATTACAAATGCTAGAGAAATGACTTAGTTAACCTGGCTTCCTTGATTTCAAGAATTGCTTTTCAATTGTTTATATTTATGAGCATTTAGGGCAAAAGAAAGATCTCAACAGGCAGTATGAGCAGAAACCCAGGACTGGACATAACAAGTTGTGAAATAAAGCTTCATCACTCTTAGAAATCAGGATCCTTGGCGCCCCACCCCACCCTCAGCAACTGTGAGAAATGTTTACCCCTAATTTAGGCTGAATTAGTCCATTCCCTAGCAATTGGCTTCTAGTCACAATAATATAATTAGCCAACATTTCTGAGCATTTACTATGGGCCAGAAAGATTTCCAAAGATAACATTTACTTATGTATTTATGAGGCAGGTATTTATGCATTTGCAGAGGTGGAAGCTGAGGCACAGAGAACATATATGCCTCTGCAGAAGTTCTAGGCTATACAGACTTTCTGGAGAAGACCATGAATCATTCCTGGGCCTTATTCAATGTTTTCACAGTCCCTGCAACACACATTCGGTCCTGAAAATTCATTCCAATAGCCAATCCCTAATTACTTGGCATGACCAGAAGACAGTCTGCTGATTTATAAACCACAAGTGGGTTCTACAGTGCAGAGGGCAGCATCAGGAGAGATCTAGAATAACATTTTTGTGATCTCTTTCTTTTAAGTTCTGGGTTAGCTTTAAATTCATTCATAAGTTTTAGGTTTTTGGTTAAATACAATGGCATCAAATGAAAACACCCTGCCTAGAACTGGGTAGGATTACAGCTTCATTAGTACAAATAATTAATTCATCGAATATCTGAGATTCTATATTTCCCACTGCAGCCAGCTGAGGCTTTTTAAGAATTAAAATAAAATTCAATGTTTAACTATATCTTTAATGTTTAGCCAAACAAAATAATCATCTTAGAGAATAGTTTTTTTATAACCCCAAAGCCTGGGTGGAAGGAATAAGGACACATCCTTGAAGAGTAGAAGAAGCACATGTGGATTGGGACCTGTGGACAGGATAGCACACTAGTCTCACTTCACCGGGCTCCCCAAAGTTTATTTCCTGCTAAAGAACAGCTTGTCAAGATGTACAGTCCTTTGAAGTAATTAGTCAATAAATAACTTTTGTAAGAACCATATTATTGTTGCACATTGCTTTAAACCCTGTAATCTTTCTTACCTTCCCATAGATTTCATTGATTGTTACGTGGACAAAAATGGATGCTTCTGTCAGTCCTTCCAGATAGACATGACGGTAGCCTGATAAAAGTAGAGAAAGTAGTTTCCTTTCAGTTGAACTTGCATTTGACTTTCCCACAGGTGCAAGCGAATTAAGTATCTGACTTTACTCTAGTTCTCCACATTTTGCAATGTGTGTTAACACATTATCATATAGCACATTTTATATATTGTAATTGTTATATATTGCGTAAATCGCATAGTATATATTAAATCTTCCAAAGAAAACAAAATGGTCAGTCTAGAGAAAAAAAGCCAACCTATACCTACCAGGCAGTAAGCTGCTGAACGTCACAGTTCTTTGCCCAACGAAGTCTCGCCCAATAGGATCATGATCCCACACAAGGAACCGAACCAACGCTATTTCTGGCATGTGTACTGTAAATGTCAGAGTTTCTTCCCACATAGGGTTAAATCCTCCAAGAAACAAAAAAAGAAAGATCAGAAAAGCAAGGGGCTTGGCTAAAAATGAATTGGATGCAACATCTGCAAAGCAGATAGTGAAGATTGCTCACAATTGTTATTAAACTTGTGCATATAACCAAACCACTCCAAGATGATTTAGAAAAAATAAATAAATAAATAAAAAAACCTTGGAATTTACCACATTGCTGGAAAATAATTGCTAAGAAAATTGCCTGTAAATGATTACATCAATAATAATAGTCTTTGATGCCAAATTGCATTGTAGAGAAAGCTCTTTTACATAATAAAACAGTAATGATCTAAGAATGTTTTAGCAAACACATCTGATAAAGAATGATTCCTACCACATCCCCTACCAATAAAATTATACTTCTTTCCCACTAGACTGTGCTGCTGTAATAATCACCAGCAAACATTTTATAAGGTGCTGTGTATATTTCGATGCTTATTCTTATAGCAATCCTCTAAAGGTGACAGAGCCAGTTTTGTTTTCACTTTTTTCTAATTAAAAAAATTTGTATATTACTGACTTTTAAAACTATATAAGCTTTTAAAAGTTACACAAGCAACACATACTCATTTTTTAAAGTAGGAACTATAAGTATTATCTAACTCATTTTATAGTTGAGAAAATTTATGTTTAAAGAAAATAATGTGCCTAAGGTCACATAATTAGTGACAATGCCTAATTAGACTATGCACTATTAATTTCCAGTGACTTCTCATGAAGCAAGACCTTAATACATGAACGATGATATATTTTCATAACTACTAAAAACAAACAGAAAGGTATTAATTAGGTTCAAATTCTAAAAGCCAAAACACATTTTTTTCTTGGTAAAATTCTTCAGATAAAACAATTATTTAAATTGATAAAAATTTAAGTATTCTATAAGATTTTTCTTTCTAAAAATGAAAATAAGTTTTATCAAATATATGCATTCATGGGGCATCAGCATTTAACCCTGTTATATGAGATGACTGCTGAATGAAAATGATCAAAATGCCCCTTCCGAACAAAAGAAATTATCTTTTTGTTGACTTAGTGCTGAACTCTCCATTACTTTTAAGGAAAAAAAAAAATCTATTTGAACATTGGTAGGAAAATATAATATAAGAAGTTTGCTTTTTTTAAGCATGTTATTTTCTCAGTAACAGGACTGCACTACTCTTGGACCCCCAAATTCCTTTCCTTAAAATAGCACTTAGAATAACTCCTCTTAGGGTCAGTGAATCTCTAATTTCTCAAACATTTTGAGAACTGTGGTTTAGATTTACTTTAGAGTATTAATGACTAGGTATTGAGAAAAACAAGTATACAATAATGCTTGTTCAATGCATGAACAAACACATTTTAGAAGATTACTAAGAAAAAGACATGAAGGTTGATAAAGAAAGCCTTCTTTACATACAGCCAAAATATAAGAATGCTCTAGGCAGAGATTGCTGCACTTGCCTTTAGAGTTTTACATGCTCAAGAAAAAATGAGAAATCATCCAAATGTAGGCTTCCCAAATAAGAGTTTTGAGGCAACTCACATAATGAAAACATAATATAAAAATATAATGAAGGTATTTTCTTAAGGAGAGTTGTAACACATCCACATAAAAAAGTATTCGTTCTTTTCACTAGGAAAAAAAATTGCTTTAAAAGCAAGTCTTGAGAGCCATTGGCCATCAAAACATATCATGTATCAATCCCACTTAGTTTTTACATGTTGAATAGATCTTAAACTCAGATGGTAGATACGGACTTTAGGAATTTCTCTTCCATGTAGACATATTTTTCTTTTTCAGTGTAAATTACATTTCTAAAGCATACTGATTTGAAGTGAACACAAAGCATCATCTTACCATTGTCATCCACCACATGGGTTTGATCTTTACAGCAATCTACTGGCAATCCAATAATTTCAACTTCAACAAAAGGATCGATGATCTATATAAACAAAGTGTATTATTACAACTAAGACATTTCTACACATGTGTTAATTAATGAGAATATTGCCCTAAATGTCCACATTCAACAGCAACTCATTTTCTTAGGTGCTTACCAAGAAAGAGAGTCTGTACCAGGTGCAACAGATTCAGATGAGACAGGAATAAAATTTTTGTTCGCCAACATCTATTAATGTTACACAAACTTTACCCAATGATCTACGACTTCATTTTAGTGTATATTCAACAGAAATGAGAGCTTTTGTCCATGTGAAAATACTCAAAGCAGCTGTATCCATAATAGTCACGCACTAGAAACAACTTAAATGTCTGTCATGAGTAGAATGGATAAACTGTAGAACATTCATTAATGAATACTATACAATAATGAAAAAGAACAAAGTTCTGCTACATAGACATAATATTGAGCAAGCCAGACACAAAAGAGCACATAAAGTTTGAGCACAAATTAATCTATCATGATAGGGGTTGGTGTTTGATGCGGTTGTAGTTAGCATTGACAGAAGGGTGGGCAAAAGCTTTCTGGGAGTTCTGTCTTTGAACTGGGTTACATAGTAATTAATCAAGCTATCCACATTTAATATGTAAATTTTAATTTAGTTAAATCAATTGTATACTATAGTAAATTTTAAAATATTAAAAAATTAAAAATATTAAAAAGTAATCAAAAGAAAAACTATGAGTGTTTAGTCTTCCTCCCACCTCCCCCATATTACCGGGGGAAGGAATACTGATTTGTTGGCCTTCTGTAATCTCTCTTTTGTGGTTTAAGTTCTAGATAATGAGCAACGAAGGACTAAAACCCTAAAAAAAAAACAGAGTTATGAAATCTTTGAAAACATATTTTCAGAAGCTTAAAAAGTAAAGAGAATTTTGTGGAGTTTTGTGGGGAACTTCAGGGAATAAGAGCTAGAGGTACAAAGGAATAACATGGTAAGACAATAGGTGGATACGCATATTTTTTGTTTACTAAATGAACCATAGTTAAATAGGACTCATTTAAATTATTTATTTTATGCTAAAAGTTTTCCCTTTGATTAGAACCCTTTGCTAAAACTGTACCAGTGGTGGGAAGGGGGGAATCTTGGATTTTTTGATGGCTAATGAATGTGATTTCTGGATTTAAGGGATTCAAGACCACAAGCTTGAAGAATAACTCTCCATTTCAAAGGTTGGCTCCTGTGTTGGCTTTTAACAAGTTGTGTGTCTGTGCTTCAGACTTTTTATTTTTGAACTCAAGATGACAGTGTCTGCTTCATCCTCGCAAAATGCACATGAGATGCTAAGAGTGAAATTCAATAGTGGTAGCAAGACTGGGGAGAGATCTGGGAGGCAGAAGACCTAAGAGATGGTAATTGATCAGATGTGAAGAGCAAAAAAAAATTAATTAAAGATGACAATTTTCTTACTGGAGCAAGAAAAATTATAATTTCATTCTCAGAAATATGAATATGAGAGATCATGGGCTAAGATTTCAAAGAGCCTGGATGGAGGAAAAAATTTTATCCTTATTTTCATTAGCCTTGACTAAAGCACAGTATAGGAGTATTAGTACTATAATTTTGTGCCTGATAGAAATTATAGATGTTTTCGTGTCATATTATTATTGTTACAGAGATCTCCATTTACACTCATCACGACTTAAAATTCTACGTTATTAGACCTACTTATAGATCTTGTATTTATTACATTCATAGATATACATATTTTCCTGTTTAATATTTTGATAAGTAAATTTTAATATAATTGGTTTCCTGTGTAACCCTGTCTATTGTATTTTATGTATTTAAAAACATTATTTTCAAAAGGGGTCCATGAGCCTCAATGGATTCCAAAGGGTTCCATAGCTCAAAGAAAGTTACAATTTCCTGATAAAGAACTTTATAAGCCAGGATAAGGAGGTTGGATGTTATTTTAATTACAAAAGAAAAACAGTCCCTATCAGACTATGAATTACTTAAAAAGGTAAAGAGATACCCATTTAATGAAAAACATCTAAAAGAAACCCTCTTATCCACATAGCACTATTTATCCCAGGGTAAATGACACTGTATGGCTCCTGATGTGTGGCACTGAGAAGAGCACAACATGGAACAGTCCTGCCACATATATTTATTCTGATTCTAGTCATGAAGAAACAATTAGGTAAATCCAAATTGGAGGATATGCTAATAATAACTGTTTTGGGCCTTTTTTTTTTTTAATGTCAGTATCATGACAACAAAACAAAAAAGCTGGAGAACTGTTCTAGATTTTTAAAGACCAAAAAAAAATGACAACTAAAAGCGATGTGTGATCCTTGATTGGGTCCTGAATACAAAAAGAAAAAAGAAAGCTATCAGGACAATTTTGAAACAATTGGGGAAAATCTCATATAGATTTCATATTAGATAATATTACTGTGCCAATATTAAATGTCATGAATGTCATTATTATATTTGGTTACACAAGAGAATGTTTTTGTTCTTAAGAGATAAATGCTGAATAGTTAGGGTCAAGGGTCATCATGTCAACAACTTACCATCAAATGACTACAAAAAAATGCATAAATACATATATGTATGTATATATAATTATTAAATTTTAACATTTGCTTTATCTCTTTCATACAGTGTATACACATATATACACTCAAATATATACATATACACATAAAGAAAAAGAAAGCAAATGTCACACAATTTAATAACTGGTGAATGTAGGTGCTGGAAATAGGATGTTCATTTTACTATTTTTGAGATTTTTCTGTGGTTTAAAATGTTTCAAAATAAAAAGTTTGGGAGACAGTATAGGAACTGAGTCTTCCTTTGTAGATAATAAAGGAAGAGAAAAGAAAAGAGAAAGAGGTGAAGATAAACTTTTTGATACTGCCAAAATGAATTACTCTTGCTGTTAACAGGAGAACAGAATGGAAGCAGGGTGACCAGTCAGCTGGGAGGGTACGGCAGACGGATATGAGATGATGGTGGCTTGGATTAGGCTGGAGGCAATAGAGATGGAAGAAATGGTCCCATCTGAAGCTCCTACATTCTGAGGAGTAGGCTATGGTGCCATCTGTTGAAGATGAGAAAGAAAGTGATGAGAATAAATGTCTGAGGAGAGAGACAGCTGGAAATATACAGTAGGCTGATAAAATGAGGCTGTGATGGCAACACAACACTGCAGGTCAGTTGAAAGTTGAGACAAAGAGTTTATGGTGTGCCAAACTGCAGAGTGGAAGACCTGGAAATGATGGTTTAAGAGGTGGGCGTGAGTGGCAAAGAGTCTGAAGCGATGTGCCATTCCTGAGAGGAAGGACATGAACATAGGAGGGGCTGAGAGGCAGGAAAAAACCTGAGGCCAAGATCAGGTGTAATGGGAAAAATGAAAGAAAAGCTCTGGAAAGAGAGGAAGCTATGGTTACAGAGGGAGACATTTTAAAATCATGCTACAGAGGTGCTGCAAGTGATGATGAGAGTCAGCATGTGGCCAGGAGCAGGTGGCTGGCATGCAGGAGAGACGAGGGTGAGAAAGGATGAGGAATACGGATAGAAAGTTAAGACATACCCCTATGCAATGTTTGTATGAACGAAATTGTTATTTGCATCCCTATGTCAGCATTGCCAATGCCAAAATGAATTAAATTACATGCATTCATGTCTCCAAAACAGATGATACACTGCAATCCAGAAGGACGTGTGTGTGCTTTGCCAATAAGCTGGTTAATATCTGGTGAGCTGAGGTCAGTGCTCACTTATGCGTGCATGTGCACATGTACACACACACACACACACACACACACACACACACACAGAGATAATTGTCATTTTGGATGAAATGTAAACACACAAAAAAATAATCACATAATTACCCACTTGGTCATACATGGCTTACCTCTCCTCGGTCTCCAAACATGGAGTCTGGAGGTTTGGGGAGTTGTTGTCCACTGATCACTTTTAGGATGAGCTGCTTTTTGGGGTTGGCAGGAAGTGGATCACCAGTGAAAGGGTTGAAAGTACCTAAGCCAAGTAAAGCAGACATTAAAATCTAAGGCTGGTGGCATGGAAAAACGCATGTGTGCATGTACCCACAGATATACAGCTTAAGCTTGTAGAGCAAATAAACAACAAATTCTGAGTTACTACAGTGTTTCTTAGAGCAAAAATATTACCGCACAACTATCAGTGTGACTTCTGCCTGAAGCCATTGCCAGCTGGCATTTCTATAGCTGAGGCTTTTGTTAGAATTTATTTTCCCAAAGGCAGAGGAATGGGCCAATTTAAAGCAAGTGTCTGCAATGCAAGTATCAACTGTAGCATGGAAGAAGAGGAATAGTTTTTGAATGTCAATAGTATAGAAAAGGTAAGCAGTTATGTCAGATCCGAATAATTTTAACCTAATCTATCTCAGGCATACAGTGAATATAGCAAACAGAAAGAAGGTCTGAAATTAAGTAAATAGCAGAGCAAGAAAACATGCAAAGCATAAAATCCTGAAGACGCATCTGTCAACACATTTTTGCCTCAATTGTTAAAAATCCAATTTGGAAAATTTCAAAAGAATTTTAATGAGCAGAACCAAAAGAAAGTGTTTTTTGATCTAACACTACATTAGCTTTTCTTTTTTGTTAGCACTGTTTTGTAATTGGACCGCACTGACTTGATAAAATTGTTTCAGGCGGTATTTTAATTTTGTCAGATTTCTGACTCACGCTTCTTAAAGGTTTCTGAAAGGTAGGGTTCAGAACCTTAGAACACAGTCTAATTGATAAATAATGCCCAGTGACTACCATGCTGAGGCACCGGATTTCAGATGACAAGCCATTGCTACCTCTGTCCCTCCTCACATGCAAAACCTCAGGAGAGAACATTCTAAATATTATAGTATAACAAGAGTTTTAATCTACATTCCAAACCTTAGACTATCCCTTTTTTAAAAAATCATGTTGCAAAATACTGGGGTATCACACTTTCCAGAGAGCTCCTTCAAAAGAGGTCTCCTGCATTCGGTATATGACTATGATATTAACACACACCTTTGCACATTTGCTGGGGTTTGAGGACGTAGCCACAGTTGCCATTTGTCTTGAATTTGGCTCGATTTAGCTGCATCATTCGCCCTTCAGACTGGTAGTTCAGTGCCACTGTGCAAATTCAGAGTTTGAAAGAAGTAGGCAAAACATCAGCATAGACTCAAGACTATAGAGAACCAACCACTCCTTCCCAAGGCAGACATACACACCTAACTGGCAACCTGCATTCCAGTAGGGCAGAGGGTTGAAGTTACTGGAATCAATGCGATACGCGGAGGGGTAAATCCTCGTGAGCTGCTTTTGGTTATAAATCATGAACTGCTCTGATTTCTGCTGAACCACCTGATGTGCTCTTGTTTCACTGAATGATAACACATTTCCTGTAGTTCCTGGCAGTTTTCAATAAAAAAAAAAGACAAGTGAGAACTACAGTAAACACCTCTCACAGAATGTATAACACAAGTATACCCATAGTAAAAGGCAGAGCAAAAGAGTGAAGCCAACCCATGTAGAGGCAGCTCCTGAGCAAAAAAGACCCATAATTCCATTCTTGAGACTCTTTTGCCATTTTGAGGCCAAATCAGAGCTGTGCTAGGATAATTGCCTATTTAGAGGTCCCATGTTTCCCAAGAGTTCAACCGTCTCACTAATTCATGTCTATCTGGCTAGTAGAAACAGAGTGGGCAAGAAAATTATTTTTAGGTGTATAATTCATACAGAATGTCTTTGCCAAAGATATAGACAGTCATGGATAAATAAAAGTATCTAGGTAACGTAGTTCTGATAACAGAGAGACATTCATTGAAGGCATTCACCGAAAAAGCAAACATGTGAAACACATATTAACTAATAGTTTTGGGGGTCCACGAAAATAAAGAAAACCAATTTGAAATAAGAAAAATTGAGATTTAAAGTTAGTTTTCATAGAACTATGGAATCAGTCAAAACCTGTTTAGGAGAAAGGAATAATAATAAAGAGTTCAAAAGAATATTATAAAGAATAAAGCTTCAGAAACAAGAACAATCATCTACCTAACCTAGGTTTGTAAATGGAAAAAAATAAAGGGATGTAAAAGGACAAGAAGCTTATATTAAAATTCTGCTTGGACCATCATCAGAGGAGGTCAATCCAGGCCAAAGAGAGTACAAGATTGGGGTCATGATAGAGTCAACTTCCAGGTATTTAACATCCTACCATTTTCTCCCAATCTCACTTTTTTCATTGTGTGCATAATAACTTCATCAATCCCATGTCCTCAGCAAAAATCCACAGCCCATTCCCAAAACAACCACCCATATGTCTTCCAGACCTGCTGGAAGAGGTCAGGCTAGAGGTCAGGCTAAACTTGCCCAGAGCCTCACTTTCACTCCAATGTGTACTGGTGTGCTCTGACAAGCTGAGTGAGTCTGAACCCAGACTGTGGGATATGGCCTGTGAAACCAAGGAGTAGAACTAGACTAGCCGGGCCAAATGACCTGAATTATATCAAGACTGTGCATGTTTATTAGAGCACACAGTCTCCCAGGGCCCCTGTTGTCTTCAGAATTGAACAGCCTTCGATATTAAACGCTGGCCAAATGCCTACAGTTACACTGTAGAGCTGGAACTTGGAATAGTCCTAAATATGAGAGTCAAGAAATTAGAAATTTTATTTTTAGTCTGATGATTCGCTTCATATAAATTCTTTCCGTATATATTTTATTGATATAACTTATTAGCATATTTTGCATATCTCAAGTATACTAAAAATGATCTTATTTGAGGATTTTGATAAGGAATAGTTTGAATATTATAGAAGAAAATACAGTTTTTTTGAAAAGCCACATTCAGATATAGCAGCACTGTAATCAGTAGCTTTGTTTGCTCTGTCTCTCCATATAAATATGCATATCACTGTCATTAAGATAACCTTGTTAATTAGGCACACATCAATTAATATATTAATGAAGTTGAGTTGCTTTGCATTTATTTTCTATTGTTCATTTAAGGCTAAAAAAAAACCTACAAAAGACAAAAACAGCTGAAGTTCAAGAGCTAAATAATACTCAATATCATTTTCCATTAAGCTAAAAGAATTATGATTTCCTAATACATTTATTAGAAATTATGCTTCTCTAAAATATACCAAATCACTCCCTGGGTTTATTTTCTAGCTGTGGGCAGTTATTCTAAGAATGTGTTGTTTACTTGCTAAGACTTCTACAGTTTATCATGTTCTCACATGTGAAATTAATTAAAAATTTTTATACTTGTCACCAGTTGAAGAAGAAACCAACATCAAAGGGAAGAAAATCTGCAGATAGAAAAACACATACTCATGGAGTGGGGGGAAAAAGGAGATCTGAGGGAAAATTTTGGAGGTTTGTGAGGACATAAGGCTCACCACTATGTGTTCTTCCTTCATTAAGAGTTATTGGGAAAATGGGAGATTCTGATATGCATATAACTTCTACTAAAATTCAAAGTAGCTAGAAAAGCCACATGACTACAGTGTATTTCTATAAACATTAATTAACTGAACAGAATAGAAATGAGAAGGGACGAGGACAAAGGTAAAAAAGAGCAACTAGCAGGAAAGCCCAGAGTAATAACAATTGTGATTAGAGTTTTCAACTCGATATATGGGAACTGATAGGTGACAATCACTGAAAAAGTCAATGCTTCTGAAATTTCTGCTCTTTTTGTTAAAAAGCTCTTTCTGTTAATTATTTTCATTAAAGTAAAAATTTCCAATAAGTAATTATGGGGCATTCCAAGATGATATTTAAGCCAGTTCATTTCCTCTTCTGGTCATTCCCACCGGGAATGGCAACCTATTTACCTGGCCATCAAACCAGGTCTGGTCTCCACAGTTCAAGCACTAAGGAAGACCTCTGTCTGATTAATTTGTCTTTTATATAATAATAAAGTTCTCCTCTGCCCTGCAGGAAATTTATTTCTCTGACCTCCAGACAATCAGGCATCCACAGTCATCAATAGAGCCCTCTCTGTGAGCTAGAAGCATTGTACTGGCAATCAGTTTCCTGGCACCTCAAGTTGGATTATAACTAGTTCCAGATATGTATGCTGATGATATGATTAGCAAAAGGTTGTTATCAATCAACAAAGAAGTTCGAGAATGTTTATCCAGAAGAAAAAACACTCGGTCCTTACCATCATCCACAATGTCCTGTGCTGCCACGGAGTTTGTATACACCACCAAGTCGGAGAGCTCTCGGCAGAGCTTCATGGTTTTCCTTCGGCGACCCAACCTGTGGAATACACACCCGGAACTCATGACATTGGAGAGCTGGAAGAAGTCTGGGCTTTTGGGTACTCCACCTTCCCTCCCTGCTCCTTAGGGAGCCAAGGGTAGAACCCACGTGTGATTCCTAGGTCAGCATTCTTTTCACCACAATATCCTACTCATAGTTTCCTTCACCACTTAGCAAGAATCACAGTCTCTTGTCATGTATTTAGAAGATACAAATATTGTGTAATTTCATTTACATGCAATGTCTGGAAAAGGCAAATCTATGGAGACAGAAAGTAGATTAGCTGGTGCTATAGACTGGAGAGAAAATGGAGAGTGGCTGCTAACGGTGGTTTCTTTTTAATGTGATAAAAATGTTCTGAAATTAGATAGGGATGATATAGATTTATTGACTCAATGAATATTTATTGAGCACCTATTGGAGATAAAACAGTGAACTTAGACAAAGTACCATTGTGATACATACATATGTGTGTGTATATATGTAGATTTATATATGTACACACATGCACACACACACATGCATATATATAATCAATAAATGAATTAAAGCTAAAATGCACCAATAATTTGTTTTTCCAAGAAATAAGACAAGAACATAGACAGGCATAAAATAAATGGGAAGAAAGAGTTCATGTTCTTTCTTCATCATATAATTAAAAAGTTCTGTAGTCACTGGCAAAAATCTGGTGTTGTGAGGGCTAATGATTATAAATCAACGCAAGGTCATCCCTATAAGTTATAAGCAAAACTCCAAGACAGCCTGTAATATAGAGAAATTTTGCATAAAGTTAGCTCTTTGTAATTCTTACCCTGGGAGAGGATTAGTTTACTGAAGACCCAAAAGGGCACCATCATAGATGCTTAGGCCTTGATATCTATTCTGGGCAAATCTCTAATTCAAGAGCAGTATAGCAACATGATTTCATGTAATACCTGCAGTGATGTTTTACTTGCACACATTAAGATTATCATGGCTTGCTTAAAATTCTGGCCCTTACCTAGCTGTATAATTCAGAGTTGAGGTTCTCTCAAACTTAACATTTGAGAACATTCACATCAGAGATCTCCTAGAAGGTAATCCTGTTCTTTTTATATTTTTTACTGTAACTACAAATTAAATTTCTATATCCTAAGGTAGGGTACCACACACATCCCTTTACCCTTAATAATTAGTTAGTATTTTATGTATGGACATTCTAATATAAAATTTAATTGAACAGTACATGCCACCATTCCTGTAGAACCTCTATGCTTCTAATTCCATTTAATTGTAGTCTCTCAATAAAAACACAGGGTAGGGGGAGTGTGTGTGTGTGCATATATGCACACACAGGCACACATGTGTGCAGGTACATGTGTTTGTCTATGATACAATTTATATTCATTTGCGAGATTTACTATATAAAGACATAAACTGCCAAAACATCCTACATCAGATCATGTGTCACAATTCGAGTTCTAAAGATATGATTATTTCACTCACCCCAAATTCTACTGGCAATAACAAAGAAAACAGCAATTCATGTTTTTGAGCACTTAGTTAATTAGAAGAGGGCTAATCAGGCTAAGTAGTTTAATTCCTTTAACCTTACATGACCCTAAGAAACAGATACAAATGAGGAGCCTACATTGCCCCAAGCAAAGTTGGAGGGATAAGATTTTGAAGCCTGGCTAATTTCAGATCCCTGGCTCATAACATGTGCTTATCATCTGTCTTCTCCTTTAGTCTCCTACAAGAGCCCTCCGTACGAGTTCATGTGTCCCTCTCTCATCTCTGAAGATACTTTTAATCTGATAACTGCTACAGCCAGCACTTAAGAGTTCACTAAGCACCAGGCACAGTCTAAGTCACTTACATGTACAATCATCTCATTCCTGGCTGATCTTTATGGGTCCCACTGCAATGAGCACTTTACCTTGTCTTCCAATTGTCTAGACACATACAACTAAAACAGCCAGGCTAATGGAGATGGAGAAGATCAAGAAGTCTGAGCAAGAATCATGGAGATGCTTTCTTACCTATACAGCTGGCCAGTCTCCTTGCCAGGATTCTGCTGTGTGTCCTCCTCGTCATCAATACTATAAAATTTAGGCCGTGACTTTGGGGTTTTCTGTCAGAAAAATCACATTAATTTAACAACTCACTACACCAGGTACATCTACAACATACAGAGAATGGACTGGGCTTTAAAATTCACACACACACACACACACACACACACACACACACACACACACGAAAAAGTTGAAGGGGAATATGATAAATACTGCAGCTTGTCTCACCATTAATAACAAGCATATCTACGCCCCAATTGTAATATTGAGGCAAGACTGAGGGTTTCATGATCTAAAACTGACTTCTAAGCCACACAAAATATAGGTCTTAAAAAGATCTTATTAGGTTATATATCAAAGATCTCTGTGAGGGGTAGAGTCAAAGTTGTAACGTCTATTTAAATAATTCTAAGAATTAAAATGTCTTCGTTATCGGAAGCTCACTATTCCTATTGACTTATAAAAGGCAGATTTGATTCAAACAATCAAGTCATAATTTCTTGAATGAAGAACTACCTTTCCTGCTTTTTATTAGTATGCACTGAAATATCCATCTACATCAAACTGCTCTTTTGAGGTCTGATCCATTTTAATTTCTAGCAGCCAGATGAAAACTGTTACCCACAGGATTCAGGCTGCAAGGCTGCAGGCCTAATCTAGGGGCCTTCTGGACTGATTAGCTTTTAGACATAAAAACATTTTCATCCCCACCGCCTGGGAGAAAACCCCAGTATTTGGCAACACATACTTCAACACATACTTCAAATGTTGGGGAAGGACCCTAGTCATTGCAGAAAATTGCCACCAAAAATATAGCTTCCACAAAGGTGGGAACTTTGGATGGAGAACCCTGTACATCTGAGGAATGTGGCTTCAAAAAAGGAAAGGAGCTCCATGCCCACATCACCACAAGGCCATGTCACCTTCTCATTCTCAACAAGTAAAAAACAAGCTACACCCGTGGCACATATACACTTAACTCTGTTGCACTCACGGCGAGGTGCCAAATTACTCTAAACGTTCTCGTGTTATTTATGCCTCACAAACCTCAGTGTGTATGATGTGGGAACCTTAGCATCTGATGACCTCATGTTCCAGCTTGGCTTCTCACCACACGGGTACTACCTAACCTCTTTAGCTTCCTATTGTGCTTTTTAAAGGGTAGGACAATAACATCTATTTTAAAAGATTATTATTGTTGTGATGATTAAATGAGATAACATAAAATGTCATTCTGAAAGCTACATAATATTAACTTTCAATTTAAAATACTATTAATATTTATTAAAATAATCTATAAATAGTCTTGTGGATATTTATCCTTTTGACATGAGGCATAATAAATTCTAATTCTAGAGTAGCTAAAGTACTGCCTAAAAGGTTTATTTTGGAAAATAATTTTAATTTAAATCAGTAGGTGTAACCAAGAAATGAAATATTCTTTAATTCTACATATAATTAGTAATTTGAGGTGTTACAATAATAAATCTGTCTTTTTAAAGTTTTATTTATTAACATAAAATGCAAAAAGAAAGAAAAAATGAATCACCAGTGTCAGATAATACTTGGAGAAATGATGACATATTTTCTTCACATACAATTTTGACACATCGTATCATGGTTAACTTACCATATAATCAAGTTTTCATCTCACTCTTTTACTTAATGTTTTGCATGTTGAGCTCTTTAGAGTGATCATTTTTTAGTGGCTGCACAATTGTCTATTATGTGAATGAATCATGATTCACTTAACCAGTCTTTATTGGAAAACATTTTGGTTGTTCAGTTTTTTACTATAACCACTATTATAAATTATCCTACTGATGAGGCAGGAAATACCATATACAACATTCCTTAAAGTACAAAAAAAGGCCTTACAGAAACCTTAAGCATAAATTTCACCATCCAAAAACAGATTGCTTATAAAACATATTTTACCTTCTTATTTAAGAGTAACATACAATTAGGAAAGTATGACAATCACACGTGCATAGCATGATGACTTTCCACAAATAAAACCACCCAAATGAGAAAATGGAATATTATTGCCCCCAAAGCTTTCTAATTCCCCCATTCAGTCATTACTTTCTCCACAAAGGTAACGAACTACTAGCCTGACTTTACCCTATAGATTTTTTGGCCTGTGTTTGAACTTCATGTAAATGGAATCAAACTATATGTATTCTCTTAGGTCTGGCTTCTTTTGCTCAATGTCATAATTATAAAGATCATATTATTATAGATAGTTGTAATTTTGTCAATTCCATTGCTGATAAATATTCCCTCATTTAAATATACCACAATTTTTAATATTAATTCTATTGTTAATAGACATTTGAACTATTTCCTATTTGTACTATTGCAAATGCACAATCCCATTAGCATTGTATGAGTTCAAGTTGCTCAACATCCTCACTCACACTTGCTATCGTCAGTCTTTTTATGTTTGATATTGTGGCAGATATGTACGGAATCTCATTATCATTTTAATTTGCATTTTCCAAATGATTGATAAGGGTGAGTATTTTTTCCATATTAGCCACTTCGTTATCTTCTTTTGTGAAGTGCAACTGAAGTCTATTTCTCCCCCACTTTTTTCTTTAAATTTAAAATACCTGTCTTTTTTATTGATTTGTAGAAATTCTTTATATATTCAGGATACAAGACTTTTGTTGGATATATGTATTGAAAATATTCTTTCCCAGTATGCTACTTACTTTTTGATAATTTTGATGAACAGGACTTCCTAAATATCAAAGTAGTTTAATTGACAACCTTTTCCTTTTCTGGGGTCTTATTTAAGAAATTTTCACGGTCATGATGATATTCTCCTGTTACCTTCGAGACTTAATTTAAATTAATTGAATTATGCACATTTATTACTTGCAATTCATACCTTATGTTTTCCAAAATTGGTCATGAGGGATCGTCCATGTGATTTCTTTCCACTGTCCTTCACCTCTGGATTCTGAGTAAACAAAGCATAATATAACTATTTTGCTTCTCTGCTTTTGATTTTCCCTTAGTTCTGGTGGAGTAGCAGGGGGACCTTCTCTCCTTCTGCCTCTAGGTAGGAAGCAAAAGGTCCTGCTCACTTCCTCCTGGTCCACCCCTCCACTACCCCAAAAATGGGAGTACGACTTGAGAGAGGGGGACACTGGCATAGCAAGGCCAGGGCACCAGCCAGGAGACAATAATTTCTAGCAGCTTCTCAAAGCTGGGGTCAAGGCCTCTCAACAATGCCCAGCTCTGCAGGCCCATCCAGTGCCTACTACAGAGTGCAGAATGTATTTCTTTTGAATCTGTGAGTGTAGATAAAATTATCTGCAATTAAAAATAGATTTAATTTTTTAAAATGACCGAGTCACTAAGTGCCAATTCTGAAGCATAAAACAAACAAACAAACAAAAAAATCACATTGATTGAATACTGCTATATGGGAATGTAAAACTTTAAAATTAAATAAAATCCAAATATATCTATGTGGAAGGTAATTAACATTGTTTTAGTTTAAGTAAACCACAGCAAAGCTTACCTGTTCATTGAAATAATTCCTTCTGTGGTTTGGTAAGCCTCTGAATTTTTTCTCACATTGGTTCATTTTCTTGCCTAGAGATCTCCTTGTTCAAGCCTCTCTCTCATTAGGTGACAGAAAGACCATCCTACTAAAGGGTTTAGATTCTTATTCATCCCTACGAGTATGTACTAGGTGGTTCTCTACTAATGTCATGGTTTAAGGAAAGACCAGTAGGCCACCCTCTCCCAAGACTTCCAGCTAAACAAAGAAGAAACAGCGATAACCACATAAATGGAATAAATATGAGTTAGCAAAACCACTTAAAGTCAAAAGGCCAGGGAGGGCATCTACATATATCCATAGAGACTAATCAAAGATGCAATTTGGGGTGGAGAGTGAGAAAACTTGAGAATTGGTTGGGTAAAGAGGCAGTTCAGAAATTGCTGAAGGGGTAGTGGGGGAGGGAACAGGGTAATTTTAGTTGAATGTTTATATATATTGACTGCCTTTGCAGATCTATTAAAGCTGATTATTAACTGTTCAAAAACCCTGGAATGAAGAAGGTAGCCAGATGTTGTCACAGAAGACTATTCTCCAATTTAAGAGACCCAGTTTTGTCATCAACAAGATACATGTTCTTTAGCAAGTCCCTTATCTTAAACCTCAGTTTTCTTGTCTGTGAAATGGGAGAAGAGTAGACCAATTAACTCTGAGTTCCTTTCTACTTCTAACAGCCCAACTATTGGTAAGGGGATCATGTCATTTACTGTCCCAAACAGAACCTTTAAAGAGTGAAATGGGGCACTTTTAATAATTACACTGGGATAATAGGTATAAAATAGGGCTGTCCCACACAAGTTGATAGATATGGTCATCCTGTTTAGTAGGCACCTCCCTGTGCCCCAAGGATTGTTAAGTGCATGATATATATTCTTATTTAATATACATAACCATCCTTGGCAATAAGTATGATTAAAATTCCAATTTTACAAACAAAACCCTGAAATATAATGATGCTAAATAATATGTCCAAAGTTACAAAGCTAATTGGTGATCAAACAGGGATTCTGTGTAGCTCTATCTCCTTGGGGGCTCACCCCCTTCCCCTACCCACCTGCTGTTTATATAGAAGGGTAATATAAAATCTCCCTCTCCATCTTGAGCTCTCCTTGAGTCTTTGGTTGAATTCATGAATCAAGACTGTGCTAAGAACTTGGCATATGCACAAAGGTGACAGTAAACAAGAGACGCAGATTCTGTACCCACTGGGCTTGTAGCCTGATGGTAGACGCAAATGATTACAACACACTGTAATGGAACTCTGATGGGGAAAGGTCAGAGCACTGTGGGATAGCACAGGAAGGCCACCTACCCAGACTCAAAAATCAAGAAAGACTTTCAAGGAACATGAAGCATAAGCTGAAGCTGGAAGATGAGTAAGACATTATCTACGTGAGATGATGAAGGGGAAGTGTGCTGTGGCCAAGGAAACAGCAAACACAAAGGCCAAGTGCTAAAAACAAGGAAACAAAAAAAGTTGGGTGTGTATGCGCATTGGTAAATGAGTCAGAGCTAGGGCCAGAACATGGAGGAATGATCTTTTTGGCTTTATCTTAAATTTTGAACTTCACCCTCCAAACTATTAAAGTCCTTCAAATGGTTTAAAACAAGAGAATGACATTGTCAGATGCACATTTTTGAAATATCACTGTAGTACAGTAGGATAGCTGGAAAACTCCAGTGTGGGAATAATTACAGCTATCCAGAAAGCCCCCACTGGTATATGTACAGAAAAGACTGGATTCAAAAACTCTGAAGCAGGCAGGCCTCTTTCTTGTGTCTACTAAGTTCTTCTAGCTTGAAGGATGAGAACTTGATCTTTATTTTTCTTCAGGGCTCTCCAAGGAAAAGACAGCAGAAATAGAACACAGTACTTCATTGTTAAATAAGGATCCAGGAAGAAGGCCAGGTGATATGCTGCCCTGAACCACACAGCAAATGCTCATCCTTGGATTTCAATATGCATTTGCATCTGACATAGATGTACTTGTCTCAACAGTAACTTGTCTTTGCTTTCCCATTGAAAGCAAACCATATTTTAAAAATGGCTACAACAGCAGTATTAAAAACCTCAACACTTTCCAGCCCAGTTTAGTAGAGTCGCAGGCTTCCCTTACTTTACGCAAGTCTAATATATTCTTGCAATCACCCAGATTTAAGAGAAAGTAAAAAATAAAGAGGAGGATGAGCTTTGTTCCACTGCACCTCTAAAATATGAGGTCCCTTACCATTTTTACCTGATGGAGACATTATTAGGATCTTTCCATAAATAGCAAAAGAAAAATGGGTTTGTTTCTTCCAAAATCTCCAAAACCTGCTGTTGCCTTCCCAACTGGAATGATTAGGATGGAAGAAAGACTTCTTCAAAAGCATAAAGGGAAATGATTGGCCCAAATTATCTAATGAGAGTTCATTGAGGACAAGCAGCAGAAATCAGAAATCAAGCTGAATTAACTGTGATGTTACAGACCTGAAAATAAGTGGCTGGAGGAGAAGGGAAGAGAAGAAGAAACCATTTATAGAAAGTTTTAAGAAAATTCAAAATTGTATGATAAACTAAGGGCAGTGATGCTGTAATTGACATTTTGGTTGCCTCCCCAATATTTCATTCTATCCCTTATAACATGCACTTTCAGAGTAGCTGACCTTGGCGTCAGTTCCAGGGGTAAGTTCTCATTGACATTAACAAGCCAATATTATCCTATACCCTTGCCAAATTATTGTTCCAGGAAGGACATGCACCCAAGGCTATGGCTGTCCAACCAGACAGAGCTCAGCACAAACTCTGATTTGTTGGATGGGACAAACACACACCATCTCACTCTCTCTGGACATGGACTTAGAAACTAAGAAACAGGTAGTCACCCTGCAACCACCAAGGGAAAGGGAACCAAACTAATGGTGCGGTAGTTAGAGCAGAAAGATAGGCCTCTGATGACCCTCTGGATTAAGCCTACCCTGAGAACCACTCTACAGATAAACTTGCCACTTAACCCAACACCTTTCTTCATTGTTTAAACGATTTTGAATTAGATATCTTATGTTTGGAAAGTAAATAGACCTGAGAAAACCTCATGGTTGAATGGCTGAACCCCTATAGGGTCTAGAGAGAAATCACTAATGCTAAGTAGTCACTTAGACCAAAGCGTAGTCACCCCATATGATCTTCCCCCTGCCTGGGAAGACCTGAGCCACAGAGGACAGGCAGTAATAGCAGAGAAGGTTGCTATTAGCTGAGCTAGTAACCACATGGATCTCCCCTGGTCCAGAATAAATGCCCTCAGTGTCCTGCAATGATAACACCGATAAACCACTATCCCTTCTCCTTGCCTATTTATGGGATTTTTATTGGAAAGCAGAGAAAAAGAGTCAGGCAGAGCCCAAACCACTCATTTGTTCAACAACTATTTATGAAGGTCTCATTACATCCCAAGCACTAACAAGTCAGAATATGACAATGGTTATCAAGAATGACATGCCTCCTGTCTTCCCAGAATCTATATAGTCTAGTCTACTGACAGACATAGCAAAAGTAATTGCAATTGTGTTTTAAAAACCTCAGAAAAGATATAATGTAAAGGGAATAGCTAACACAACCCAGGGGTCAAGGCAGGACTCATTTAGAACATCATTTAGAGCTGGAATTTAAAAGACGTCATAGGACCTAGCTAGAACAGATGTAGAAATGGAATGTTTCAGGCAGAGGAAACATGACGTGAGGAAGACCATGGCATATAGACTGTATGGCTGGTATGCCAATAGTGGAAGGTGGTGCAACAGGGAAACTGAAGAGATCTGAGACTGGAGAGGTCTGCAAGGATGCAATGATATAGGTCCTTAAAAGGCTGATTAAAGAGTGTAATTTATCTCGAAATAAAAGAATTGTGAATGGTAGAGTGACATGATCAGATTCACGTTTTAAAAGAATCATACTGATTTCAGAGTGAAGATTAGATTGAAGAGGGTAAGAGAAGTCTAGGTGAGAGTTGACACTGGCCTAGACTGGGACAGTCATGGAGAGAGAAGCAGACAGAGGGGAGACACATTGGGAAGTGATATCGATGAACATGGAGGCTGACCGAACATGGAGAGGTGGGAGGATGTCATACTCAGTGGCCTAGAGCCTCTTTGATCACCTGAGCAGGCATGGGGAAGATCAGTCCAGGGTCAGTAGGCTTTCTCCTGTCATTCTCACCCACCCATCTAACTTTAACTATTTCTCATATTATTTCGCAATAGATTTTCATAGATATGGAAGAAACTGGAGAAGCATTTTACAAATGACAAATGATCAGAAATGAGGTATGTTATGCTTTCTTTTTTCTGTCAAAGGACAAGTACAAAGAGGAATCATATACCTGCTTCAGGTGTGCATTTAAGCCTTCATGCGTGGCCTTCAGTAGTGCCCTCACTGTGAAACTATCAGGATCTTCTTTGTCTCGAATTTGAGATTCTTTTAACAATGACTCCAGTTTCTTCCTTATGAAAGATTCCACCTGATGCTCAGTGGTTCCGTTATTCTGCAAAGAATTAAGCAGTGGAAATGATTTCTCCTGAGAAACACAGAATCAATTAGAACACACCCCTCATTCAAGCCAACACTGCTTTTATAATACGATTCTTTCTCAATTCATAAGTCAATAAGTCAAGCTCATTGTGCCATTTTGGTACTTCCCACCCACACACACCAATCCCATTAACTAATGATTACTATGACTGCATTCAATCCTCAAGAGCCTTATCAAGTCTTACTGTCATTTCCACTTCAGAGATGCAGAATCTGATGCTTAGAGAAATTAAACAAGTTGTTCAAAGTTACAAAGCTAGCAAGTAATTGATGCAGAATTCACACTCAGGGCTCTCAAGCCCTTCTCACTTTGCTACTTTTAATAGAGAGAAGGCCAGAAAAAGTTTTTGGAGACAAAATTTCCTATACCCATAAAGGAAAATTTGAGCAAAACTCTATTTAAAGCACATCACTTTCTTCACCGAGTAAAACATTACATTATGGAAATTAAGACTTCAACAATGGTGGAAAGAGGGCTCTCCTGTTATCCATAATTCTAGCAAAGGTTTTACTTTCGTAAAGCATGTTCTATAAACACAGGAATAGATTAGTTTTCCTGATGCAGAAGTTCACAGAGGAGGGAGGTGGCAGACAAAGCTGGAAACATACTTTGGGACCAGGTGGCAGAAGCATTTGAAAGCAAGAGGTGTGGAACCACTGAGAATCACTGGGTAAACAAGTGCTTGAATACTATTTTAGAAATATTAACAGGGCAGCACGTGCAGAAAGAGGAAAGGTGCTCATAGATGAAAAGCCAGACATGACGATTCCCCCTACAAGCACTAAGAGCCTAAGTCAATGTGCTGGTGAAGGAATTAATAAAGATGAGACAGAGTTTGAGAGCAAAATTCATTTTGCACAAAAGAAACATATATCGAGCTGCTATTACACCAGGTGAGAAACATTAATAAGGCACAACTCCACTGTCACAGAATCCCCACTGTCACGGCAACAGCCACATCAAAGGATAATTACAAGCAAGGGCAAGTAGAGTGACATAGCATGGGCACATGGAAGGGGGCAGCCTGCCCAGACCTGGGCATGGAGGAGAGACTTCCAGGAACAAAAGACACCTGAGCCAAGCCATGGAAGATGTGTGTATTAGTTCCCTGTGGCTGCTATAACAAACTACTACAAACCTGGTCTCTTAAAACAACAGAAATTTATTCTAAAGGCCAGGATATGAAATCAAGGTGTCGGCAGGGCTACACTCCCTCTCAAAGGACCTAGGAAAAGATCCTTCCTTGCTTCCTTCAGTTTATGGTGGCTCCAAGCATTTCTTGGTTTGTGGCAGAATAACTCCAGTCTCTGCCTCTGTCTTCACACAGTCTTCTCCTGTGTGTCCCACCCTTCTGTCTGTATCTTTTCCTCTTCTTATGAGAACACTTGTCACCGGATTTTTAAGGCCCGCCCAGTCAATCCAGGGTGATCTAATCTCAAGATACTTGGTAACATCTGCAAAGACCCTCTTCCAAATAAAGTCACATTGATAGGTATCAGAGGGTAGAACTGGGACAAATCTTTTTTTTTTTTTTTTGGACAA
Organism: Cynopterus sphinx; assembly: GCA_030015415.1. Lineage (NCBI taxonomy): Eukaryota > Metazoa > Chordata > Mammalia > Chiroptera > Pteropodidae > Cynopterus > Cynopterus sphinx. The sequence goes on from CM057380.1 coordinate 20,890,802, forward strand.
ATCTTTTGGTGGCAATAAATCAACCTACTACAATGAATAAGAATTGATAATCTGGCAAAGAGTAGGGTTATAGCATTCTAACTTGAGTAAAGTATCAAGGAGAACTAGTACCCATATGGACAAGGAGAAAAGAGCACAGAGAAATATAGAAAAGGCAACTAAGACTACATGGGGCTAAGGCTCACAAAGCATTAGCATGTAATGATGCTTCCTTTGAGCTGCCCAAATCCTTTAAGGTAGCACTAGGATTAGAGACTCATAACGTACTCAAAATGGTACAGAGGCAGAAAGATTCAACAATTCATCTAAACACATATGACTATGAAGTGGCTGAATTGGGACTGGAATTGAAGACTTTCAATACAAAATTCTACATCTATTTCACTATGCAATGCTGCAGCCATCTCTTTTATACTGTTATAGAAAAAAGGTTAATTCTTAGGTCAGGTTAATCATATTTTAAACAATCGTTATTCCTATATGACACCTGGGAACTACGTGCCCACGATCCTTCTGGGGAAAATAACAAATTTCACTTAAGGTCAGACGGAAATCCAAGAAAAGAATTCCAGTTCTCGAACTCCCAATGCACTTGATCAAATGACCCAGAGAATGGCAGGGAGCATATTTGTTGGGAGGACAAAAAGAAAAAAAAAAAACATGTAGGAGCTCCTGGTGTGCCCAGGTCACACATTATGCCCCAAATACACATCAGTTTCTGTCCCTGGCTCAGGGCGCATTGAGCGAGAGACAGTGCAGAGACGAACTGTGGCCATTATGCCCAAACACTTTCAATGAGGGCACAGCAAGACAAAAATACAAAGTCAAGCTGACTGGTGCTGGTGAAATAATGAATGCTTAATACAAAGGCTGTAATTATTCACTTCACAGCCTCTAAACACTAGGAATTGTTGCTGGAGGAATGATATTTCTGCCTGTTGATCTTTTTCTTCTTTGTGATTTTACAGCACAAGAAAATTAGCACCCATGGAGAAACAAATAAATGAATGGCTAAAGTTCCATTAATATATTATCATTCGGTCCCGGAACCCAATAGCACTACAGAAAGAAAGCTGAAACAGTTGACCTCACAACCTGTCAGCCACCATGCAGCTGAGTCAGGGACCACAGCTGAAAGCCTTATGCACCTTGCTCTTTTGTTCCCTGAGACAGTAGGAGAGGATGCAGAGGCTGCAGCAGAGGCTGGGGGTAGGAGGGGGGCACCTCTTCAATACGGTCGGGAGTGGTTTCCAACCAGAGAAGTAAGCACCGTTTCTAATTCTCTTTTCTGAGAGGTACATAAGATCTAGGAATATCTACTACAAATGAATAAGTCCAACACACAAATACATTCTTGTTTAGTCTCCAGTGTAAAAGGAAAGGATCTTTGGAAAAGAGAAGGGCTGCCCTGAATCATGGCCACCACTCCAGGCTGGGAAGCAGCAGGAAAAAAGAGGTATTGGGGTGGAGGGGTAGACCCGTAAATGGGGACCCTCTCAGTCAGTGGAATCACTGTGCTGCACACTGGAATCATTAGAGGAGTGTTCCAAAACTCCCAGGCCACACCCAGGCCATTTATGTGTAAATGTCTGGGCTGGGATTGGGCACTGGGATTTCTGAAAGCTTCTCTGTCATTCCAATGTGCTGCCAAAGTTGAGGATCTTTGCTTTAAACAAACAAATAATAAACAAACACTAAATATCTCAACATCCCCAAATGTCTTTTTTCTCTCCAGGCTAGAGGCAGGGAGGATAATATATTAGCTCTACTTTGTGAGTGCATTAGTGCTTTCCAACCCATAACCTGAAGGTCTTAGGCTGAAGATCAGCTGCTGCTCAGCCATTTGCTTCCGTCATCTCCTGTCTCCTGCCTGATCCTTTAGCTCCCTTAAAACACCTTTCTCTGTTCAAAGCCCAGCTCAGGAGTTATAGTAGTGATAATCATGCTGCCACCACTATGCTCATTACTAATGATATCTAACATTTACTGAGTGTAAATCAAATACCAGGCATTGTTCTGAGTTCTTTACAGGGTATGATAACCCTTTTTTTAAAAGTGTAATAATAATTATTTTTAAGTTAAATAATTATTTCATTCCCTTAGTACATAAAGAGTCAAATTTATGTAACCAACCAGAGGATAAGAGTGATTTGTGTTTCCAACTGGGAGAAATCATTTATTCTTATAGTAATGGAGTTTATTGATTTGCTTGGTTCTCAGTAAGAATCAGACAAAATTTAAAATCCTTATTTTTTCTGTTGGTCTCAAGATGCTTTCAAAAAGCAACAGCTCTTCTAATTAAATAGTAGTGATCCTCAGGACGCTTAGGAGAGAATTGTGGACTAAAGGATCCTCAAGATTTTATTGCTTGTCACACGATGTACTTGTGCAATGTCATGGGAGAGCCCTCGGACTGAAGATTTGTTCCTTCTCTAGGTCAGAGGTCAACTTCAGCCAGGAGAAAAAACAATTCTGCCACAGTTCACAACCAACTGGGGATGGCCCCTTCCCAGAGTGCGAATGCAACTTATGAAGGTGGCAGGCAGAAGGAACATTTTGAAGTGTTATTATAATGTCCATTTGGAAAAAGAGAGTAAAAAGACTCAGGTTGAGGTCATCAACATCACACAGTCAGGAAGTGGCAAAGCCAGCTACGAACCCAGGCAGACCGGCTCCAGAGAGCCTGTGTGTTGACAACTGCTACACCTATCTCCTACCTGTTCTCCGTATTCCAGTCTACCTTGAGCTCTCTTTCCTCTGAACTCACATTCCACCTACTCAATTCCATATCATATAACGGTTTAAGTTTGTAACTCATTATTTGCTTCCAGTGTAATTGTGTCCCGATAGCTAGATGATCTCCCCAAAAGACAAATCTGAGGGGTCATACAAAATTAATTACCTCTGCAATTAAAGGTGGCCCATATATTTTTTCCTAATCTGAATTAGTCACATTGACTGGAAAGGCTATGGTAGTTCTAGGGATCTTCTAAAAAGCTTCATGTGATCCTACTTGTGTAACAAGAAATGAGGTTTTTTAACAACAACAACAACAAAAAATCAAGATTTATTTAATTAAATCAAACTCTAATAGAGTATAGCAATTAACTCTAGAAAGTTCATGTAGCCATGATCTTGAACAAGTCATTTCATTCCTCAAACCCCATTTTCCTAATCTGTAAAATATTGGAACTGATGATTTCTACCCCATCCCCATGGTTATGGGAATAAAAGGAAATATTGTAAGTCAAGTCCTTAGCACACTGCTAGTGCTTAGTAAGAGTTCAATAAATGTGAGGTATTTTAAAACTGGTTTTAGCCAAGGTACAAAAATGACAATGAAATGTCAGAAAAGTAGCAAAAGGTAATGTAAATGTGTTTTTAGGTGATTTCATCATTGTATGGACATCAGAGAGCGTACTCACACAAGCCTAGGTGGCATAGCCTACACACGCCTAGGCTACATGGTATACACCTATTGCTCCTAGGCTACCAGTCTGTACAGCATGTTATTGTGCCAAACAACATAAGATTAAATCAAGCTCGAGAGAAAACAAGGTAATCAAGAGATGTGGTAAACAGGAGATGTATGAGGCTGCTGCCAGCAAAACGGCATACTGTTTCACGGCAAATTTCTTTTCACAAGTGTAAAGAGTACACTCTAAAATAACAATAAAAAGTATAGTGCATCCATAAACCAGTAAATAGTCGTTTATTACCATCAGTGTGTGCTGTAGGTGATGGTATGTAAGACTGTCAGTAAAGTAGGTTTGTTTACACCATCATCACCACGAACACGTAAGTAATGCTTTTTGCTGTGACCTTACTACGGCTACAACATCACTAGGTGACAGGGATTTTTCAGCTCCATTATAATCTTATGGAACCACCTTTGTATAGGTGGACCATGGTTGACAGAAACGTTGCTCTGCAGTGTGTGACTATAATACATACACCATGTTAGATCTTAAATTAACTCTTTCGCAGAATGGCAGAAGTGTATCAGGTACTAGAAACTACTGGAATCTTCCAGGGATCACACAGGTCACCTTGTCCATTCTGCATCCCTTGTTGCCAGGATGCAAGAGAACATCTTGCATGTGGACATTCACTCTCCGAGCGAGCACTTTCAATAGCAAGGCCTCACAACCTCATGAAGTAACTCATCCCTTCTATGAGTGCTGACAACTCATAAACCAACAAGATTCATAATCCTTCTCAAAATAGTTCAAATCATAAAACAAATCACAGGAGAAAAGATGAATTTATAGCTAAAGGAGTGGGAAGAGAGGAAAACAGTGAATGTTTAGTGTGAGATATACAAAGAGATTAAATAATGGTTTTTGGGTGTTAGTATAATAGAAAAAGTTGTTACATTTCCTATTTTAGGGCTCATTTAAGACTTGTTGGAAAGCTTGGTGTTTATGTGATGGGCTTCACGTAGGAGAGAGTGAGCTCATATTTTACCTAAGAGGCTGGGTAAACAGATTGAGAGAGCTCAAGAAAAAAGATACTAAATTATTCAGGAGAAGAAAAAAGTCAGTGAAGTTGAAATATGGGGGTCGAAATTCTGGAAGATACATTGACATTAGAAGACTCCATAAACATAAATGATTTTAAGTTGGCCTCGTGGAATCAAATCTGTTAGATAACTGTACTGTGGTTGAAAGGAAACTGGCCCCTGTGTCTTTGAGCTGGATGATTCCTGGGTCACTGAATACACCAGCTTTAAACCCTGTGGTTTATTATACATCATGAGCCAGATTTTCTCTGTGGCTGAAGCCACAAAATGGCATGAAGCAGAGCTTAAAAGATTTAATTAACTCAACAGAAAGCATTTATTACATGAGCAAAAAAATTTTCAGTGTGGTTTGGATCCCTTAGTTAGAAGTAGCAGCAGACCAGGAAGAGTAGAAGACCTGTGTGAAGCTCTTGCCTCCTACTCCGCTTCCAACACCAGGGTGGTGCTGCACCACGGGCCACAAATCCTGCTTCTGACCTTTGCTTTTGCTGTCCCCTGCATCTGCAGCATTCTTCCCCAGATATCAGCATGGCTCATTCTTCACTTCTCTCAGGTGTTTGCTCACATGTTACCTTCTCTGTGAGACATTTCCTGGTCAACCCACCTAAAACTTTTGGTTTATAAAAATCTGGTTTATAAAATAAACAGACCCTTCACATACACACACTTTCTATACTTCTTCCCTCCCCTCTTTTCCTTTAGCACTTACCACTGCCTAGGACACTATAGATGTTACTTATTTGTTTCATTTCTTATCTATCCTCCCCTTCTCGCATTAATGTGTAAACTCTATGAAGGTGAAGATTTTTGTCTGTTTTATATCCCCCAACACCTACAAAATGATGGCCACATCTACAATGGGAGACTCTGAATAAAAATTGGTTGAATGTGCAATGAATCATAAGCCCCTTGCAAGTTAGTATTCCAGTGTTCATGAATGCTAAGCTAAAATCTTTATTTATTACAATAATTCATACATAAATCTCACCACATTCTGTGGAGTTAAAACTGAGGTTAATAACTTTCTCTAAGGTAATTACTGGTTTCTCATAAGCTATTCACAGTACATGCTCTTTTGCAGAAATATGATCAAGCATTTGGTTTAATTTACATTTGCCACTCAGATAATGCAGTTGAGCCTGCTGCTGATAATAGGACTATATATTGATTGATTACAGGATAACATTTTGGCTTCCTAAATACAGCATTCCCTTTTCTTAGAAGAATTCAAAATTAGGAAAAAAAGATTTGAAAAGGTGGAGTGAAAACTTTATAGAATTCCACTAGAATGTTGGTTTCTTTATGTATTTTTTTCTCTTAAAGTCTAACAAAGAGACACCTGTAAAATTTCACAAATTAAGGAGCTCCCCACTTCCACGTAGGCCCAAATCAAAGAATCCAAATAAAAGATTATGACTATCTTTATGTAACCATGTTAAAACACCTGTAAGGGTTCCTAGAAACCAGCTAAGAGAGAGGGGAGAAGAACTCGGTTATTTTCACAGGTGAAGTTACTGATTTGTTTCTATAAAACTATAGCTAATTCTCTTTTATAATTATAAATATTTACCTTAGAAGTCAAAAGGCTCACTGTCATTAGAGGAAAAACATATAAATGGGTGGATTTAGAAATCAGACAACTTGGGTTCTACTCAGAACAATAAATGATTACACTGTGACAATAGTTAAATTTCTACCATCTATTTTCACTAAAAACAGCATTTTCTAACCATGTAACTTAATTGAACTTGTCTGTTCCTTGTTTTCAAATGATAGACTACTCTGAGGCTAGCAAACAAGAGATCTGGGAAACAAGATGAAAATGTAATAAAAATGAGAGACAAAAATCTGGTTTATAAAATAAATCTAAAAAAATTTTGAGCTAAATTACCCATAATCATAAGTCATTAAATCCAAAAATAAAAAATACCTGGAAGAACACAAAAGAAACTATTTAAAATACCAACTATATTTTCACTTCTATAAATCTATTTAGATTAATTTTCTATAACCATAACCCTATTAGTGGCAGTTAATTGAGCTAAAATAAACTGTGAAAAGATCAAAGATTAATACAGGTGGCAATTTTTCCTTTTCACTCCAGGCTGAATTTTCTCTACTTCATCCCTTTTAAAGTGCATTCAAGCCAAGAAAGAAGTGTCTACTGAGACTTCAGCTGTCATTGAGTTCTTGCTCCCTTTGAAAATGATGCTGTTCCCTTTGGTACCTATAGGAAGGCAGTGGACTTACTATTATGTAGAAGAGAACAGACTATTTTTAACAATGTATTAATTGAATTAGGGCAATGATGAAAATTAAAGAAAATGATACTAAATTTCTTTGTTTTTTAGAGGGCAGAATAATAGTCCAGATAGCTAAGGAATACCACCTTTTTGAAAAAAATGAAATTGTAAACCCTATAACAAACTAACATGAGCGAATGCTATTCTCAGATTGTCATGTGATCCTGGCAATCACATGAGTTGTAGAAAGTGGTGGTGGGGAGTGTCTCCTTAAGCCTTACATTCCCCTCAGTTTGCATTTCCCTTGGATTACCTGTCTACATGGTGCTTTTCTAGAAAGGCTATGACAGGGTTCTGATGTAGGACAGGGGTCTGACACATCATGCAGGTAACAAACTATTCTAAAGCCATTTTATTTAAGATGTGGTTAATTAAAGAGTAAGCTGAAAGCCCCATGTCTGAAAGAGCTTGGAAATCCTCTTATCCAAAATACATTTTTGTAAAGCAGAGATGGGCATCCTAGTGAAGCAGACACATGTGGATTCTATAAGTCAGGCTTAACAGGCAGCATAGTGTAGCTGCTTGCAGGAGGGAGAGAGAAAATATTGAAGTCACTCTATTTCATCAAAGACAGTGAAATTTCCAATTGAAATTTGAGTTTTGCCCAACTTGTATTAGGATGGAGATTTGTCCCTGGAGATAGCGTCAAACAGGTTCATTACTAACATTCCTTTCAACTCAGACACGAGAATCCTTGACTTATTCACTCAATAAATATTTGGGTATCTGTGGAACCGCACACTAAGTAATTTTCAACAAATGTCTTTTTTAAATTGAGGACTCTAGCAACAGCAATTTTTGCTGGAGCACACAGGGTAAAAATTATGGCCAAGCCTATAACTTACATAATGGAGCTTGAATTTGCACTCGTCTTCAATTTCATCAGCACTGTCTTCATCAGAAACTTCCCCTTCCTCTGCATCATCTCCAAGGTGATAAGGCAGCTTCTTACCCTGAAATGGAAGAAAACACTCAATTTAAAAAAGAAAATAAATTCACTATAGCCAAAAGGTGGAAGCAACCCAAGTGTCCACCAGGAGATGAATAAATAAAATGTAGTACATGTATACGATGGCATATTGTTCAGCCATAAAAAGGAAATTATGGCACATGCTACAGTATGCATGGACCTTGAGGACATTATGCTAAGTGAAATAACCTAGCCAAAAAATGACAAGTACTGTATGACTCTACTTATATGAGGTACCAGAGAAGTCAAATTCATAAAGACGGAAAGTAGAATAGTGATTACCAGGGCTGTCAGGGAGGGAGAATGGAGAGTTGATTAATGGGTATGGACTTTGTTTTGGCAAGATGAAAGAGTTCTGGGGACTGGTTACATGGCAATGTGAACGTAGTTAACACTGATGAAATGAACACTTAAAATAGTTAAATGGTAGGGAAATTTGTTATTCGTATCTTACCACAACTAAAAATAATTTTTCAAAATGTGAAAAATAAAAATGTCTTATCTCTTAGCCAATCATTACTTCAGATGGACTAGGAAGCAGATAGTTCGAATTACAGGCAAAACTAGGAAGAGACTTTCAAGAAAAAGCTGTTTCACTACCTTCAATTAAATATAATAAATTAGGGATGCAATATTTGTGAACAAAAACCAGGCTTCTTTTCGAGACTCTATGACTCATCTTAACAAGCGTCACCCAACACCATGCCCTTAAGAGCAGCGCATTGTCCTGAGCAGGTTACAGGTGCCCTTACCACGCACTTGCAGTGTCCATCTGCATGTACTAGCCTCTCTTTCACAGACAGTGCAATGACTCCTGCCCAGCTAGAGCATGCCCCTCACGACCTCTCACCAACACACTTTAGGAGTCAGGCTTTTCAACAAGAGAAACCTCTTATAATAAAAAGGTAAGAAGCTCAAGTTATAGAATTATACACATGCTATAACCTCTAGGATGTATAAAAACTCAGGAAAAACTATTAAGAGTAAGTATCGCTAGGTGACAGTATTTTGATAGTTATTTTCTCCTTTCCTACATTTCTCAATTTATATTCAGGAAAAGTAAAAGTAAATAAAAAGCAGCAGCAGAAGGCAAAGCCCAGGGGCCTAAGAGGGGCTTCTAGGGTAGCTAACCACCTGTATCAGTAGGGCATCTTATTTGCTAGCAGAAAGGAACAATAGGAAATTTAATGGCTCCCAGAATCTCCTAGGGAAGGTTGGGGGTGAAGTGAGAACCAGGTTCTGAAGCTAAGCGGCCAAGGACACTGTGGTAGGCAGCCTCCTTGGTATTTATGCCCTTCTCTAATTTCTTCCCTTTGAGTGTTGCCTGGACCTAGGAGACCCACTTCTAACAAATGAAATACAGTACAAGTGATAGGGTACCACTTCTGAGATTTGATTACAGAAAGACTGTGGCCTCCTTCTTGCTTGCCACTCACCCATAACCCCTTCCCCTCTTAGAGAACTCTCTCTTTTTTTCTCACTCTCTCACTCTGATGTTGTGAGCTGTACTATGGAGAAACCCACATTGCAATAACTGAGTGAGGGTTCTAACCAACAGACTGTAAGGAATGGAAACCAGCCAACAACCACTAAAGGGGAAGTGGATCCTCCCCAGGCCAGCCTTCAGATGATGGCAGCCCTGCCTGACACCTCGACTGCAACCTTGTAAGAGACCTAGAATGGGGGACCCAGCTAAGCCACACCCAGATTCCTGACCTACAGAAACCATGGGACAATAAACGTTGTTTGAAGATGCTAAATTTAGGGGTCATTTGTTACACAGCTACAGATAACTAGTAAGATCACCAAACAAAATCACAGGGCAGAAGTAAAACACTAAAGACACCGTTTCCAACACAGCTAAGCACAGACCTCATGGCTTTCGAGTTCATCATCCACACAACAGACACCAGGAACAGCACCAGATATGCTGCCCTTGGGCCCTTAACATAGCTGCCACCACTCCCACCACCCTTCACTAGGATGGATTCTGCTTGGTCCCACCACTATCCCCTGCGCCCACACCCTAGCTCTAAGAGAGGCTGCAAAAGCAATGTCTATCTAGCATTTTTGGCATCTCTACGGGGATATCTCAAAACACAGGGATAGGAGAATTCCTTAAACATGGAACGATGTTCATATGTGTGAGCAGACAAAAATAATGATAAAGTTATGATCTGGACTGATCTTCTCCTAACTCAAACTCTAGTGACTCCTAGTACTCCTGCTCTCCACACCATGATTGGCCCCTCTTCAGCACTGTGGAGCTTCCTCCCTCCCACTTCCTCCCTCTGCAGGCCCACCAGTTCAGCCAGGTTTGCAGAGAAGTCTCCCGCCCAGTCTTCCAGTACCTCAGGTCCTCAGCACAGAGATAGTTGCAAGCTGTTTAAATCATTTATATAATGAAAATAAAACCTACACTAAGAATCCAAACTCTCGGGGTTTGGACATAAACATTCTCTTCCAAGAGACATTTGCATGATTAAAAAAGTGAAATTTAATTTGCCTTCGTACTAGTATATTGCTTATTCGTATGAGTTATCAGCAAAGTGGAAACTCCACTGTCCAAAATGGAAGAATTTCAATCCGATGGACTTATTCTGCATTTAACCTTCTGACTGCTGGCTAAAGATGACTCGGGAAACATGGAAACATTTACAAGGTGAAAAACATAACAGCTTTCCAACCCAGCAATCAGTATTCACGAGAGTTTATTTTAGCAAGACTTCGAGAAAATTGTTATCTCTTACATTGTTTGGAGCTTTTATTCAAAATGCTTTCATACATATAAATGCCCACCAACGTCTCTCTGATGGATTGCCTATAATTCTCATTTAACTGATAGAAAAATTCCAAAAATGAATACATCTTTCCTATTTACTGCCCCCCCACACACACACACTTAATGTCTCGCTATGATAAACTGCTTCTTTGCCTTTTTTGTGCTTCCTATGTTGGTTTGTTTTTTGTACACACCTCTTTTCGGTAAAATATAACGCAGTTTGAATATTACTATGCTACTTCCTTAGGTTTTTAGTTTCAAAACAATCCAACTATCCAAGATGCTTTTTGTCCAAACACACAAACACCTTGGAATTAAGTAAAATCACAAAGTCAGTGATCTGACATCTCAAGAAACTCTTTCTCTGACTCTGTCTTGTATTGATAATATTCATTGCGGGTATTGAGTTTCCCCCCTCAAAAAACTCTGTTTATGAAATGTCATTCTAGTCACTGCCTGCTCCTTTGCACAGACGCAAGTCCAGGGCGGGGGTGGGGGACACTCCATCTGTGCCTGTGCTCCTCCTTGAAGGGAACTGTTCTCACTTATATAACCAAGGCTGACCAACCGTGAAGACTTTTTTTTTTTGTTTTTTTGTTTTTTTGTTTTTTGACAGACAGTTACTGGAGCTCAAAATGGGAGAGAAGAATCTGAAAGAAATGCCTTCAGATATGGACACAGGAGCCTTCTCCTCCCCTCTAATCCCATCTCCTATACATATATTTCTCTTGTATAAACTATGACAGACTGAAACTGTAAACATTTGGCTTACAGTACTGACATTCTCACTACATAAAAACAAACCCCAGAATATGTGGTTAGTTAATAACACGATTTTTTGAAGTTATGACAATAAATAAATTGTAGCAAGGTACATAACGCAAATCTAGACAACCCTTCATGTAGAAACTCTAATAATTAATCTCTTGATAAACCAGTGTTTAGTCCTTACGGGAGGGAAGGCTTAGTTGGTCATTAATGCCGATCACTGTGTTCCTTCAGGTAATTACCTTCACTAGGATTTTTCCTTTCAGACTTTGAGGGCTTGGAAGCTGCTTGGTCTCTCCCGTGTCTACAGATGACAGGTCCAGTTTGTCCCCGAGTATTCCTTTCAGATACTGAGCAATCTTCCTTTGCTGCTGGACACTGCAGTGATTCTCAATAGACAGGATGACTGGGAACCTGTGAGCACAGAAACACATTGTAAAGGCATCGAGTAGAGGCAGCTCACAGGGAGTTTTAAAAATCAGTCTCTAGTCATTATGTTCTTGCAATCCTAGTAACAGCCCTGGTGAGAGTGGTGATGATTAACGTGCTTTGAAGTGAAAAAAAAAAATGAGCTATGAATTTAAAAAACAAACAAAAGCAAATAAACAAAAAACCCTCCTTTGAGCAAATATATTTTGCCAGGCATAATGGCTGAACAATATACTAATTCATGTGGGATGACTTAGTTTGCCATTTTGTATCACAGAAAGAAAAATGGTACACACAATGTCTCCTTTGGAGAAAAAAAAATAAAATTTTACAAGATAAAAGGCCTAAAGAAATAAAACATAATGTAATTTTGTCTCGTTTTTATTCAAAAGTCTAGAAACATCTAAGAGACCATTGAATATTATTAAATGCAGATATTTACTCAAAAATATATAATCAGTCCCAGCTTGAAAATTACTATTAAGGATAAAATAACATAACGGAATTTTGTGTTTTGTAGCATCCGATGTCAGGCATTTCAAAATCATTTGTATAGAATTATATACTAGTCTTTAGTGACGTGCAGGGGGTAAGGGGTCAAATGTTCACTCTCCACCTGCACTCAGATTTCTGAGTAGAGAATGTGAGACCTGCGTAAAGTGCTTCCCAAAGATAGTGCAAAGAGTTGGTGGCCAAGGCAGGAAGGGAACCAGGGCTAATAACATGACATTATTCCTCTTCTAACTTTGTGTTTTCCTCAGGATGAGAAATGACTTTAAATTCAGGTTTTCTTTTTCTAGTTTTCCATCAATCTTCTGAAGTAATAGGCAATATATATTTTCCAGAGTTACAAGCCAATATTCAAATTGCCTCATATACCCAAATAGAGAAAAAAAATTATTTCTGGGCTTGTGTAACAAACATAAACTCTACACTACAGGCTATGACCTCCTGAACTTACATTCTATCCTCATTACATAAACTTGATGCCAGAGGTAATACAAGAAGAGATGAACCTTTGTGACTGAAGTTGGTTTGGTTATCTGACCATAATCTGTTTGCTCTTGTGTCCTCACATGGGTTTTATCCATAGTGTCAGAAAAAAAGAAAAACAACATACTAGCAATACTTAGTTGTCTATACAATCATATCAGGGAGTTCTAAGAATGGATTTTTAAATTATTGATCTTTTTACAAAAACTCTATTAATATCAAATGTGCCTGATGTAGAGCAGTATTTTACTATAGGGGATGGGGGCAATTGTACTGCACACACACAAAGGGACATTTGTCAATGTCTTAAGACATTTTTGGTGGTTACAACATAGGATGCTCCTAAACATCCTACATGCACAAGACAGTCCTCTACAACAAAGAGTTATCTGGCCCCAAATGTCAACAGTGCCAAGGCTGAAAATTCCTGCTATAGAGATCCAACCAAAGTTTAAGAAAGAAAAGAAAAAGGTTTAACTTCTAAACAGAAATTCCCCAACCCCGCCCCCCAAGGGCCACACAGCAGGAGGTGAGCAGCAGGCAAGTGAGCAAAGCTTCATCTGTATTTGCAGCCCCTCCCCAGCACTAGCATCACCGCGTCAGCTTCACCCCAGATCATGGGGCATTAGGTTCTCATAGGAGCACCGGTCCCTGTGCCAAAAAGGTTAGGGACCACTGTTCTAACAACTTTATTAACTTTTAATTTAAAATGCTTTTTCTTCTAAGGATTACCAAATTGGAAGTAAAGACTATTGAGTCACCAGAGTCTCCTCAGAGGTACATAGGTAGCAGATCTTCTCAACTCTACTTCACATATTGGGAAAGAAGGGGGAAAATCACTTCTTCAAATTGGCTAAGACTACTAGCAATCAAGGTAGTAAAGATACATCAGGAATCAGTACTCAAGATTCTTCCACGTAGAAGACACCTTAAACTAAACCTGTCTTTCATTAGAAGCATTTTAACCTTCTGATTAATTAAAGAAACGATAAAATATTAAAATTTTTAAAGGCTACAAGCTTCTATCAAATCAATTTTATGCAGTTGTCATTTTAATTTGCTTCGTTTATTTCAAAAATCATTCTTGAATGTCTGGTATGTTGCAGGAATGTGCTAGGCAATAAAAAATAAATAAGACACAACCCTATATTTTCAATGAGTTCTTAGTCTTAAAGACTTACAAGAAGACAAGCAACCAACAACTGTAAGGGAGTGCTGTATGATATGATAAAAATATGCTCAGAGTGCTAAGAACAGAAAAATAAAAACATTTAAATCAACTGGTGGTATCAGTTAAGTTTCCTAGAGGGATAATGCTTAAGTTGTCTTGTAGGATGAGCAAAATTAGGCTAGTAGAATTATAGAGAAGGGTGTTCCAGGCAGAGAAAATATCATATACAAGGGTAGGGAGTTGTGAAAAAACCTGAGATCACTGGGAAATCCAAAAGACAGTTAGGAAGACAGAAGCCTAAGTTTCTGTGGAGCAATGTTGGGAAAGGATCCTGGAAGAGAAGGAGCCAGGCCTTGAAGGGCATGAAAGACATGAAGGATTTTATGACGAGACTTACAATATCATGCTTATATTTTCACAAAGAGAAATACTGCACTGATGTGGAGGATGAAACAAAGGGAAGGTGGAAATGAAGAGAAGGCAATGAGTTCAAAGATAATTTAGGAAGCAGAGTTGACGAGAATTGGCTAAATCTAGAATGACTCCTAGTTTCTGGCTGAAGCTACTGGTAGACAGTGCTACCTCTAACAACAACAACAAAAAGTAGAGCAAGAGGAGAGTTGCCAGAATGAGATGGTGAGTTCTGTTTGGGGTATAAACATCATGATGTTAGGAATCTTATCTTTTGTTCAGTGTTAGTTTTCTGCACCTATTACAATATGCTTGGCTTAGAGTAGGCACCATTAAATACCTACATAAATAACTGAATGAATAATGGCATTTATTGATTTTGAGGTACCTATGGGATTCCCAGATAAATTTTTACTAAGATTTTTTTCTATATACCCACTGTAACTTAGGGGGAAAGATCTGGACATGTAATTAATTAGTCAACCACAATTGTAGACCAAAGGCAACAACTTAGGAAATAGTGGCTATTAAAGGAGTGATGTAATGGGCTAGAAGACCATAAGCCAAAAAGGAGAGTGAGAAGCAAGGACAGCAGTGGAGGACAGAGTGTTCTAATGGAAACCAAAAAATAAAAAATAAAAATAAAAAACACAAGTATGGGGGAGAAAATAATCAATGTTATCGAATACCAAGGAAAGGCCAAGAAACAGAAGAATACTAGACACTAGTATTTATAGGACATCCAGCAAGTCCGGAAAACTGGATATTATTATTTTACTGTATTATAATACAATACCAATAAGGTACTATGTATAATAACCTACATTTCTAGACTTGACTGATAACACATACACTTGGGGCTTAGAAATTTTGAGGTCAGTCTTTGTAAGGCCAGACTTTGAGACAACGACAGGAGACAGAATGGGGTAAGGAATAAGTGGAGCATCAGAAAGTATGTACATGGAGCCCATATTACTTGTTCACAAGGTTTTGCTGGGAAGGGTGGTAGAAAGGACACAGATTTCCGAGGAAGAACATGTGCCTCTACAGCCACATTACGACGTGTAGGCCACGCTGTGCGTGCTGGCCCCGTTTGGCTCCCAGGAGCTGCTACACTTACTCATTCTTCACAAAGGCATGCTTGTTGATGGTCTCCACAACGTCTCTGAAGAGAATTTTTGAAGTGAGAGTGTAACCGTGGTGTACGACTGGCTCTCCATCTGGACCATCCCAACAGTCAACTGCCAAAAAGAGAACTTCACATCAACAACCCCAAAGTTTCTGGTGTTTACTAACGTTTCTGCAAACATCAGACAAATATTATTTTATTATTTGAGATTATACATATTGTAATCATGACAAAGGTATCAAACTGAAATGGGTGTTCTGACATATTCATCAGAATAAAAAATTAAGAATAATAAATACTTTGATTTTGAGAGTGCATAGTCAACAAAGATGTCATATTTACAAGCAGCGTAGCATTTACCAAGAACTCTCATTAGAATTTGATCTCAATCCAATCAAGTGTGCCAAGGACAGTGGTATTTCTTAACAGGTTGTTTTTTTTAATTTCACTTCTTTGGCTTTTTAATACATCACAGTGACCCTCTCAATTCAATAACAGGATTTTTCATTACTATTCACTTAATCCCATTATGTTTCCATTAGATTTATTAATTCTACAGTAGTTATAAAATAACACTGACTTCCTAAGTTCAAATTCTCAGGCCCTGCCAAGATTTATATAAATAAGAACAAATGATTGAATCATTTAAAGTGGTGTTTTACTTATCAATAAGAAGAAAATAATAACACTTGCATCATAAATTTGAGTGATAATTAAGTACATGTAAAATTTATCATAATACTGTACAGCCCATAGTAACATATTGTTATTGATAAAATTGATATTTTTATGTACGTAGACAACCTCATTGGCTCTCAGCTAGACTTTCACTTCCTCATCATCCTCCCTGACTTAATTTGCCTTCTTTTGTTTTGCACCCTGCCATCAGACTAATTCCTCAAAACACTGCTTTCAACACACTGCTCCTTTGCTCAAAAGCCTAACCAGTGCTTAACACAGCATCCAACACATAGTATATACTTAGTAGATGTTTATTAATAAATATCCTACTGTAGCTCCTGCTTTTTTATCCCCAAGGTCTCTATCTCTGGTGCTAGAGACTGGCTAGCCATTCACTCAGCCCATTTTCTCTTTCACCTTGGCACATAGCTGGACTCCACTGGCCAGGCTTCTCCTGCAGTAGGACATGGCCATGGAAATGTGGGTGGAAATAATGCATCACTCCAGGTCTGCCTATAAGCACTTGCTCTACACAGTCATCCATGTTCTCTCTTCTGTGGTGACTTGAGAAGTCATGTGTTGAAGATTGCTCTGCCACAAGATGGAAATAAGCCTAGACCCCTAAGTCACTGCTTGAAAGAGTCACCCAATAAGAATGACTATTTTGAATTTCACAGGAGCAATAAACTTTAGTTGTTTTAAGGTAAGAGATTTCACGTTTGACTCTTAAAACAAAACAAAACAAAAAAACTAGTATTGTTTTAATTACTACCCTAGCTCCTGCCTGACAAGTCAACCTTATTTTCTTCTATACCTAAACTCACAGACTTGTTCGGTTGGGCAAATTTCCTCAAGTACAATCCTCCCTTATGCTTCTTTCATTTAAGGTCAGTTAAAATGTCCACTTTCACTCTGTTATCTAAATCCCAATCCAGACTTAGGTAGGATCCCCCACAGAAACTTGCCAGCACTCATGACACTGTCCTTCCTATGGGAGGGGGTCACAACTCAAAAATAAGAGCCTAGCAGGTAACATAAATGAGAGCAGCAGGACAACAGCAAAGGTGTCCTAATGTCTAAATGAAATAACTGTCATTCAATCATTGTCAATCAATCATTGTCACTGTCAAACAATCTTTGCTGAGTTAGAATAAGGACTCTGGTTGCCAGATCTGAGGAAAATAAAACATCTATATCTTATCGTAGTGAATTTCCCCAATTTTTAATTATTGCTAATTAATTTATTTTTTAAATTGCTATATGGGCCAAACAAATAATTCCGCAGGCTGGATTTATCTAATGGAATACCAATCAAAACTCTGCCTTTTAATTAGAGCTATGCAGTTCAGGACCACACCTATTCTCTAATTTAATAGCATCTTCTCTATATATGTGTTATATGTATTACCCCAGGCGACAGTATCCCCACTTCCTTCTAAAACTCTCAAACTGTTCCCCACAACCATAATATCATTATGTGTCAACTTGGCTGGGGTAGGGTGCCCGGTTTTTTTGGTCAAACACCCGTCTAGATGTTGCTATAAAGACATTTTAAATGTAACTAACATTTAAATCAGTAAGTTTTGGGTAATTCTCTGAATTATGAGCAGATTATTCTCCATAATAGGAGTGGTGGCCCTCACCCAATTAGTCGATGGGCTTAACAGCAAAGACATATCTCCTGGAGAAACATTACACATATAAAATGTTATTATATATAATCTTATATTAATATTGATAGATAGATGATAGTCAGATATATCTCCTATCTGTTCTCTAATACAGTTACCTATATTAATTAAGCATTAGATATTAAAATATCCTTAGGGAACAAAATTAGACAAGACAAAAGGAAAAGGAACTTTCAAAGATTCCAATATTCCATAGCAATATTGAAAACAAAGTTTAAAAACAAAGATGCTGCTGGTATGACCAAAGGTTCTAGGATACTATTATGCAGTGTTGCACTGTCCCTTTGGGCCTACAAATGAAGTCAAATGTATCAAAGACATCTCAGAAATGAAGCCCTACCCATCATTTGACATATACTTGTTGTTCTTTAATTTGTCTTTGGATATAGGTATTGAAAGAGTAAACAGATGTTTTAAAATATATAATTTTAACAATTTATCCTCTGGCTTACAGTCCCATCTTGGAGGAGAAAGGACAAAATGGGGTTCCTCGTAAATAAACTAATGTTTTCAAAAATAAAATGTGAAGTAGACAAGGCAATGCCACACCTGACCCGATTATCATGAACACATAAAAATAGAGCTTAAAACTACATTGGCGATAAAAGAAGGTACCCTTTTGCTAAAATTTATAATACAGACAGAATATCCATCAAGGATCGTTTTTCTAATGTTTACTCTGTTAAACGAGGATAACAACTCCCAAGTGGTGCTGACATCCTAACATGTGGCATTCATAGCCATGTTCAAATGTCGTGGCAGTTCCTTTAAGACCTCATGCTGTCATGGGAATGTTGGCAAAACTGACATCCTCTAATTCATTCTCATAAACACAAAACAGCCCATTTTTCAGTTAGGTCACATAGCAGAGGCCCCCAAAAGCACTGTAAAGGAGTTGGTCAGTTCGAAGGCCAGCCTTCATGAGCAGCTAACCTGACAGCTTTTCATAATGCAACTTAAAAACATTCCATCCTGATAGCACTTCCAGTGATAACGGAAAAGGTTGTAAACCGATTATAACAGCAATGCAACATCACTTCCGTAATGAGAGTGAAAATCCCCCGGACAGAACATCCATATTTATTAAGCAACTCGAGCTGAAAATAAAGGGAATAAAAGGCCATGTAAAAAATGTTATCAATTTGATTTTCTGACAAGCCCACTTCACCAAAAAAAGACTTATTAGTCTTCCTAAAGACATCATATATATCCTGACCTCGGACATTCCTGAAGCTGAACCAATAAAGATGAAAAACACAGCATTATCAAAATAGCAGCTTGAAAGTGGAGAGATTCTTCAAGTCACAATACCGTGAAGAAACTGTCTAGAATCATTACTCTCCATCTCAAAGAGGTATATTTGGCAAAAACTGCTTCAGAAAAATATCTAGGGGACCTGAAATTTTCAATTCATAACCTGCCACATTCTATAAATCAGGTTCTTGAAATCCTAGTGCAGGTGTCTAAGAATTAAAACAACTTCATCTGGACCCGAGGGAGATAAAGTACAATTGACTATAGCTTCAAATATGAACTAAGGTCTTCAAATCACAGGGCTGACCAAAACTGTCACAGGAACACAAAAGATCATGCCAGCAAATTCTAAGTCTTCAGGAATACCTAAATATCTGGATGCCAGATCTAATCATGAGACAAGCAAATTCTTCCTTTTAGAGCCTATCTCCCCACTGTGCTATACACTATTCTTGCTCTAGTTTTCCCTTATGTGATCTGATGTCCGTCATTTGATCCCCCTGAGGGCCAGTCAGGTCTTTCAATGCTTGCTCCTTTAAAAAGCACACAGACTTTCTGGAAAACAGTAAAGTAGGGAAGTCAGACAACTTGGGTTCAAATCCCAGTTTCCAAATGTCCTAGTTATGAGGCCTTGAGCCACTTACTCCACTCCAAGTTGGGGTGTTTTCATAAGGAGATTATTCCATCTCCCTTAGTGTTATAAGAATTAAGTGAGAATGTATGGAAAGTACTTAGTCAGAATCCAGCCCACAAAAGAGGCTGATCCTGCGTACAGTACATTCAAAGCCAAAGTGACAACAGTTTCAAACAGGAAATAGATCAAGTATAAAGCTGGCCAAGTCTACCAGATAAATGTAAGTCTCTGCTCAACTTTTCTGAGACAGCAACTTGACTTTCACTGTCCACAGATTATTCCAATAGTTACCATTTCAAGCCAAATAACAGAGGAGGAATCTGTTGATGCAAGCTAGTAAGGGAGATATTTAAGAGATTGAATGCCCTTTAAAATTATACCATAGCTGTGCATATTCTCAGTTTGTGTAAATATCTGAAGCGAGTAACCTTTTAGACGAGGGCAAAGTGGCTTCTTTCTATCACAGTACTTTGATGACTGGCATACAGGAAGAAAAAAAATGTTTAAGAGAAGGCTCATGTTCAATATCATTTCTGTGCACAATTTCTAAAAGCTCTCATTTTAAAATTAAAAGACCCCTGAAAAAGCTAAGACTCGAAGTCGTTTGCACCTTTCTGTAAATGATCTTAATCAGATAACTTTCCTTCTTAATATC
Organism: Cynopterus sphinx; assembly: GCA_030015415.1. Lineage (NCBI taxonomy): Eukaryota > Metazoa > Chordata > Mammalia > Chiroptera > Pteropodidae > Cynopterus > Cynopterus sphinx. The sequence goes on from CM057380.1 coordinate 20,911,195, forward strand.
CTAAATAGAGTTGGAAGATTAGAAATTTTGATTCAGTATAAGGAATTGATCATGGGAACATGATTAAGCTTAGGGAAGACCCTGATTTTGGACAGAGATAAAAAAAGAGGAAACTCGGTAACCAAAGGACCTAAAAAGCAACAAAAATGGAGTACAGGACACAGAAGTAACAAAATAGCCAGACTGTCTAGAGTTGACTTCACTTCATGAACTCACTAACAGTCATTTTCCACACTTGGCTTCCAGGAAAATGTCACCATCTAAAATGAGAGACAACTATCGCTATGACTCCGACGACAGTGTGCGCCCCAGGTACCTCTATGAATGTCAGACACGTAAAACTGGTTGAGTGCTGAGTGAACGAAGGGTTTGATAACGGCTGAGAACAGAATGCCACCTTAAGACTTTCTGTTGCTCGAAAACTTTTTCTTTATGTTAATATTTTATAAGCATCTTCATTATTTAGGTGCTTAAGTACTCAATTGTCAATCACTATTATCAGTGGGTGTTCTCTGAGTCCATGGCAAAATGTCATGTCTCAAAGCATTAATTACCAGAACGCTAAATGTGTAGTGATCCTAATGGTTCTGTATGCAGATAGTTATAATGACTGTCCACTTTTAAAATGTTGATTTATTTTTATAACATTACTACTCCTTTTGTTACTACTATTGCTATAACATTATATCTTAAACTTTTATAACAGAAAAATCTTCCAGAGAGAAACCATGTGACAAAGAAAAGTTCATCCAGTTATGAGGCTTACCTCACCCTCCTACTGCTCTATTCATTTTCCTTTATTTTTCTACCATCCCAAGAACAACCTGTCATCCACTGCCGACTCCCAGTTTACCCCCATCAGAAAGCAATTCCCCTTTGCTGCGTGGGCTCCATTCCATTATAAACAAATTCCCTTTGATCATCAGACTCTTTTTGGAATTCTTTCTCGATCCCCTTATCTTGGTTAACAACCAGCTTACCTTGATGGAGGACCCTACTTCCTTTATCCACAGATGCTTTATTTTATATAAATCATAGAACCAGAAGGCATTCTCTAGACTTTTATTGCTACTTTTAAATAATTATTCTATACTTCTAAAAAAAGAAATCCCCCTCACTTTAATCCAGCAGTACCTTTCTGGCATATCACAAATGACTTTTCTATAGCATTCTTTTCATACTTAAATGTCTACTTTATGGTTTTCAATCCCCAGCTTTTCATCTTTTAATTTATTCACTTTTAATCTCCCTGTCAGCATCCTTTGTGAGTTAAAAGTCCACATGGGTAATCTACTCAACCTCCTGGTCTTGACCTCCTCAAGACCAACAATCCCTTGCTTCATTCCACGTCAATCATGCTCACCCGTGACAGGCCCCAGATATAGTCATCACCTACAGTAAGCACGTCCCAAATCCCACCTCGTGATAACAGCTCTGTTCTTGCTTTTAGTCCTTCTGATGACAACTTTCTCCACGTTTCTATTTCTTTGAATCTTCCAGTCTCTTAACCTCGTCTTGTGGCCCTTTATTCACTTCACTTCCTTTCCTAGACCCATGGACCTACTGTCAATTATTAAAAGAGCTTTCACCAACACCTTGAGACATTTTATATGACCTAGAAATCCAGACGCTAAAATCAACTCTACAATCTGTCTTCACTGCTTCTCTAACTAATCTGTTAGAGACGAAATGAGAGGAGTCTAAACATACAGATTTTTGTATCACAAAATAAACTTTTTAAAAACTATTTATTTATTTATTTATTTATTTATTTACTTACTTACTTACTTACTTACTTACTTACTTACTTACTTACTTATTTATGTTATTGGGGATGATACTGATCAACAAAATCCGGTAAATCTCAAGTTTAAAATGCCATACACACATTGCATCGTGTGTTCACTACCCACAGATTTCCTTCCATCACCAAATATTTGACCCCTTTTATCCTTATCTACCTCCCCCCTCCCATTTCCTCTGGTTAAAGACTATTTTTGAAATTAACTGAACCTTCCTCAACTTACCTTGTCAACTCCTTTCCCATTACCTGATGACTTTTCTAAAAGTTGCTGATCTTCTTAAGCTTCCAAGCTGACCTACACCCCCTTTGCACTTAGTGGATGGATGGTGCTTTCTCCTACCTCTCTGAGAAAAGAGAGGCTATCATTCATGAACTCATTCAAAATCTTTCTCCTTATCCTGTCTAAAAACAAACCTGTGTCCCCCATATCCCCCTCTTCCAAGTCTCAAAACCTTCTCAACCCTGTATCATCAAATCTTCTAATGTGTGAAAATGCTGAGACGCTAACCCACAGCAGATCACCAACCTCCACCTTCCTGGGCCTAACATGCCACCGAATCTATACAGCAAAGGACGTCACTAACTTCCACTGTCAAAAACCAGATTGGATACTTAGTCTTTACCTTACTTTACTCCTGTTGCATGGGACACTTTTGACCATTCCTTTCTGAAACTTTCAACCCTTAGTCCCAGTGACCACTTGCTCTAGTTGGCCCTATTCGTTCCCCTTGCTGTTCCTACCTTCTAAATGTTGGATTGCTTACATCCTCAGGCCTCATTCACTTTTCCACTCCTCTCTCTAGGTAATCTCATATACTTTGGTGATTTTAACTACCACATACAAAGCTCAGAATTATGAAATCTATCTTGCTCAGATCCTTCCATTAAATTCCAATATCGCTATCAATTAATAAAGAAAAATGTCCACAAATATGTTGCAAAGTCATTATAAAGTCAACAGATGGAAAATTGAACTAATTAATGTTCTTCTTCTCAGATTCCTAATAGTATGTGGTGATGCCATTGATTCATTCCAGCTCTACTTCATTCTCTACATCCTACTTTTCTTACCAGTCCTATTAAATTTATGTCTTTAATATCTGTTTAACTGTCTTTCTCGTTTAGCCCAAGCTTTTAAAAATCCTCCTTTGGAATCAGTGCAGTAGCCTCTCCATCATTCTCTTTGCTTTAACATCTCCTCCCCTCCCGTGTCAAACACAGATAAAAAAATATATATTTTTTTCCTACTGCTGCCCAAGCAATGTTTCTAAACTACAAGTATGATCATCCCACTATAGGTATTCTGTAGCTATAAAAACCCTTGTTACCCAAAGCTAACATTGGAATTCCTCACTACAGCACTCAGAACCTTTATGACTGATCTGAGTCTATCTTCCCAGCCCACCTGATTTGTCATCACATTTTACCCCACAGCTTACCCTTCACGTCACTTCTCTACCACATCTATGATTCAACGGTTGTAATTATCATCTGGTGCTAATGATTCTAATTTCCACCCTTCAACTAGACCATGAGCTCCTTGAAGACAGATGCCATGTATTATTACATCCGTGTCCTCACCCCCAGGAACCCAAGGAAAATTTAATAAATATTGGCTGATTGATAGGCCATGAAGTATCATGAAAACAAATAGTTGTCCTGAACTATTTTTGCTACTATTAAGTCAAAAATTTCTTCCTAGGAAAACTGCCATTTTCATCACAATTTGGTAGCAACCAAAGGTATGTTTCCCAACTGCAAGGTCATGGATATCTCCCTCCTGATTCAACAAAAAGGAGGAACCAGAGAGGATTATGAGTTAAGAATGAATTTACAATGAACAGGAAAATGGTTCTGATTAACAAGAGTGCATTTTTTTCAGGTCTCCACTATTTATATCAGACTCGAGTGACCATCTGAAGGACACATTCACCAGCACAAACCGGAGCTCAGACAGGGCACGTACCTTCCACGCAGCGACAGCCCTCTTGTAGCACCCGAGCGTACATGTCTACTTTGGACTGAGAGAGGAGCTGGTCCCCAGTCAGGTATGTGTTGTGAGAAGAAGCAATGTAGTAGTTGCACAGGGGCTGATCCATGTCCTGGTACACTTCATGATGCAGTGGGTTAAATATGTCACAAGCAGGACTACGCATGAAGTTCGTGAAGCCTTTGAAAGAAAGAGAGAAGGAAGTGCTATAGCTCTAAAGCATATGTAACAGGGACTAAAGAGCTCCAAGTGTGTTCGAAGGGATTATCTGAGTTACCCTCAGGACTGCCTTGGAAGGGAGCACTGGGGCAATGGGAGACTTGCTCCAGGTCAATCAAATAGCTTCATATGACTTTGGAGAGTGGCAGTTTAAATGTAACCTACAGAAAAAGACTTTTTAAGAATTTGACTGAGTGAGGAAAAGGACTTTCTGCAAAGCCATTCGGTAATTACTGAGTCTGACCTACAATTATGCAGTGTGACCTAATCAGTGATGATGCAAAGTTAAAGCATTATTTATACTAAGTGGTATAATGATCAACCAATAATTTGATAGGCTGTTAAGTTGATTTGAAAAATCATGTTGCCAGTGCCATAGCTGAGGAAGCAAGTCAACGTTAGCCACAGCCAGAATTCAGACTATGAAACTGGCTTAGGAAGAAGCTGCTAATGGCCAGCACACTTAAGAACTGAAACAGTGCATAAAGGTTATGTAGAAAACACTGTCATTTTTTTCAAAGGCCAGGGTAGAAGAGGCATTCACTAATATCTGAATAAATATATAGATGACCCACAAATACCTAAATGGGATGGTTATTAGGGTAAATTGTTTCAAGTCATCAAGAATCATGTGGTAAAACTGTATCTGAAATTATCCTCTGAGACTGGAGAATTTCCTCACGCCCTTCTTGATGTCCATAACTTAGAAATCATATTTAATTCCATCTTTTAGGGGCACACCAAGGAAAAGATCTGTTTCTTAGTAATTAGTCCAGATTAGTTTATTTTCTCTGGTTTTTAAAATGGTTTTTAATAATATAAATTTTAAATTATTCCTCTTTGTTTTAATTATCCTCTATCTCAGGAAGTAAACACAAACTCCCCTTGCCCACACTGAGCCTGAAAGTGGGGGAAATAAAAAGCCAACAATCAAAAATGGTGGGATACACAATGGCTTTGGATGGTCTTGAGGGCAACAGGGCACCCCAGGGGTCTTTCATTAAGAATATCTATATGTTCTGCTTCCAAGATTCTCCTTTTAAGTAGAAGCCCCATTTTTTTCCCCTACATATTTTAAATGCATATGATTTAGTCATTCATTCAGTTATATTCATATATTATTTCTAGTTAAGATCCTAAGACCTAGATTTTGAATATAGAACTGTGGGTAAATAATTTAATTTCTTTGAGCCTTGTTTCCTCAACTGTAAAATGAGATAGTTGTATTAAAGAAATCTGTGGTTCCAACAAACCTCTCCATGGCTACGAACTAAGCAAAACTAGTTAGTCGCCGATATTTTTTAAGAAGCATATTTATTTTCAAGTCACTAGTTTCATAAATTATTTATTTTAGAACTGAATTTCCCTTTATAAAATGATCAGGTTAGGACTATTTTCAAAAATTAGCCATTTGAGAAAAGTCCAAATATCTCTTTGTATCTTTCATACATAGTGGCATCAATTATATCGTCATTACAAAAGTAAGAGAAGTAGCAATATCATGGCATCTGCTATGCAGGAAAAAATATGTGTATGTGTGTAGAGGGTGACAAGGGAGAGGAGGCATCTGAATCATCAGTTATTTGGTAGATAGCGCTGATTTTTTCTCCTAAAAATTTTGCTATATTTAACTTACTGAACTGAATTGAAAAATGAGAAATTAAGAATATTGTTTTTTTACCTTCTATGCCAAGAACATGTTTTGCCTTATTTTCTTCTGAAACTTCAAATTTATGTATGATGTCAAGACAATAGTCTGTTGTCACATTATTCATCTAAAAAAACAAAAAACAAATGAACAAACAAAACAGAGCATTAGTAGAGTACCTGAAATTTCATGATGTTTCTCAACACTTAAAAACAGCATACTGATTTTTCAAGCATTCTTGACACAACACAAAATGGTTAACTGAACAGTGTTTGAGCGTAATAGTGTCACAACCACTTTATCTTTGGAAAAGGAACATAATCAATCTTCCTTGCACTTTTCAGATTTAATCAGCGAAAACAGATTAGATTTCAGAAAACAGCACTTGAACTACTAAATATGCTCTATGAAGCAATAAAAAATAAAATCAATAATCAGTGCAACTGCATTGCCAAAAATCCACTCACTACAAGCTAGTAGGTATCTGCAAAACTAGTGTTTTCTACACAAACACTGACGGTTGCTAATCACAAATATATGTTAAAAGAAAATGATTCCCTACCAAAACAGGTGTTCTAGGTAACCCCACCTGTGTGTGTGTGTAACCATACATCCTTCCACTGAAGCATGAGAGCAGTCTGCCATGCTGATTCAAGAACACATAGGTTAGGAAGAAAAAATAAAAACCAAAAGCGATATGAAACAACTGGCATAGCAAGAGAACTCTGGAGATGGCCTGCTTGTGTTCAACGCGATCAGCTGACATTACTGACAGTGTGACTTTAAATGAGTCATTCACCTTCTCTGTGGCTACCTTATAAGGCAGTTATGAGGATTAAACAAACTGATATTTGTAAGAATGACATGTGGCTTCTCAAAGCTGGACATGCTAGTGTTACCAAGCCAGCCTCAAGTTTGCTATGTGAACATCACGTACTTAGTGTCTCTGGGAAAAGTAAACTCTTCAGGAATCATTTCTTTAATTAAACAGCAGCATAAAGGATGTGATATTTTGATCAAAAATCAATTGATCCCCACAATTTAATGGTGACATTTAAAAGTACTGATGAATTGTGATAGAGGAAGCCAATCATGTGAGCCAGTATTTCATATTCCAATACTTCTGAAAGATTCTATTATCTCTTAGGTTGCAGACTTGTTTTAATAAAATCTAATTTTTCTAAAGGGTCTATTTAATAACAATTAAGCTTTTAGCAGGAAGAAAAAAAGCTCTGTTATGCAGCTATTTTTTCTATCTAAAAAAGCACAGAATGCTTTATTCCTCCAAAAAACTAGCTGCAGAATGGCTAATCCATCCTTTGAGTGAAATTTATAATTCTTACTTTATTCAGAGGCCCATACTACCAGATACCACCTGAAAATATCATAAATTAAACAATGCTAACAACGAGCACTTCTACTGATCCAGTCAGCCTTTGAGCAGATCCGTAATTTTTCTGCTATAAACTACAGAGGTTTATCGCATGCAATCCAAAAGATAAATTCTCACAAAATAAAAAACCAAACTGATAAAAAATTATATGTGCTATGGGAAGACTGAGTTTACATCGCAATTATTTGGTTTATGAGGCCATTTGTTCAGAGATGTAGGGGCCTTGAACTAGACCCAGGAAGTCTACCAGAAGCCCATGAGATCTAAACAAACAACAAGAAACTTATCCTGGGATGGAGCTAATTGCAGATGAGTAAGAACACGATACTAGTTCAAAATACAAAGCAGGATGTGCTAAATGCATCGTATTTGAAGTGTTCATTAAATTGGTAAAAATATTAGTAGGCATTCTGGGAAGTCACAGTTTTCTAGGTACCATAAAAGAATTAATGGGAAATAATCCACTTTCTACCCAAAATTCAAGTATTTAGAATTAACTCAGTAAAATACAGTAAAACCTCATAATGACAATTGAAATATGAGTCAAACAGCTCCTACCCTTCTCCCATCCCTGTTCTTATTTAATTAACCTCTCCACAGTAAAATCCTACATTTTACACAATTAAATATTTTAGACTTTACTTAAAAAGTTATATTGGGGTTTCACTGAATGAACAAAGGTTCAATATCAGTTAATGCTCTTTATTGTCCTTTTTCCCCATGCTTTGCTTCCAATTTGATATAGCTGGTAAGGTAAAACAGAAATACTCCCTATTTCCCATGGAGTTCACTTGGAAGTTTTATTTGTTACCTATCTCTGAGTCACTTGCCCTCTCTAATGATCTCACTGTTCAAGGTTATTGGCTCTATAGTAAGAACTTAAGGAAAACTTGATTTATTTTAATAATGGTTCTTTACAATGAATAATGTGGTCAGTGTTGTGCAGTTTATAAATACATCTAAAATAGTTCTTATATCAGTCTTGTAAAGGTAGTATTTTTATCCCCATTATGTAGAAAGGAAAACTGATACTAAGGTTATTCTAATCCAAGTCACAAAACCAGTAAGAGGCAGAATCTGGGTTCAAATTTCAACCTTCTGACTTCAAGTCCAAGCTTTTCTTTTCTATCGTATCTATTCTCTGGGTGTTTTTCTTTATTTATACTGAAAAATTGAAATGCTTGCTTTGAAACTGGTTTTTCAATTTCGCTGGAACTCCTGAATTTTGACTTTTAAAAATTTTGCAACTTGCAAATCAGTTACTGTAATTTAATTTTGATGATTCCAGGTTGAATTCCATTCTTTTTTCTTTGTTTATTATAGTTCTTTAATCTCATCCCAAAGAGAAAAGACTAAATAGTCCTCATATTAAAAGTCAGCCTCCTTCAGATAGACTAGTTGTAGAAACCAAGGTCATGGATCTATAAAATACTTGTGTTCTGACACCAAAGTTTTATTTCCACACTTCTTTGCAAGTCTTCTAGCAAAGCTTTTCAAGTGAGTACAAACTTCAAAATAGTTGGAGGGAGTAAATTATTATAACTGTTATAGTCATGATTTCAAAACACACTAAACACAAAATCTTAATAGAATTTTCAGAGAATTTTAATATTGCTAAGGTTTTTAGTTTGCTTTTGTCAAAGTAACATATTCATAATTAAATAAGTCAAAACTAAGATACTTAAGACTAAAAGCAGAATGTTTATGCCTAATACCCAGAATCACAATGCATAGGCAAAAATGCCAACATTTCCAGATATGTCTTGTGGAAGGAGCCTTTATATTTCTAATAATTATGCAAATGATGCTATTTTCTATTTTATATGCCTTCAATATTATCTATTAATTTTTTATGTGTTAGATAAAGACTTAGCTTTGGGGCCAGCAAAATTAACTTTCTCTCTCTACACATCTTCCCAATATGGTTATAACTTAATTTTTATTAAATTATTCTCCAGTGTGTAAATTGTTTTTATCTATGCAAAGGTTGAACATTGAATCTGTTGTATAGTATGATTTTCTTTTTTTACATATTTTTCCTATTTAATTGCTGCGGTTCTTATCTATTTGGTTAATTTTAAATGACCTTATCTCAGCTTCTTCCCTATAACTCTAATGGTCTCTCAGTATTATTTTTCACATCCAAAGGCAACAGATAATCCATAAATAGCATTTTCCCCCTCGAAAAGTCCTCCTTCTTCAGGTTGGATGAGTTCTAGATCTTTTTTCAGCTTTTGCCCTGACTTCCATCTGTCACTCTCAAAGAGCATTCAAGAAGTAAATTATGTATTTCTTGTATGTGTTTGTGTGTGTTGTGTGTTTTTATTCTACATATACATCTGGTTAATGGTTTAGCCAGGTAGAAAAATTCTAGGCCAGAAATCATTGCTTCTGTGTTGTTCATCGTCCACATGTGCTGTTGTGAAGTCTGATGCCATTCTGATTCCAATCCTTTTCATGGGACCTATTTTTGTTCATTAATTTGGTTAGTTCTTCTCTTTATGCAAGCTTTAAGGAGTTCACTTTATCCTTGGCATTGCAAATTTTACTATTACTTGCCTCTGCGATCTTTTTACATTCACTGTGCTTGGCACTCAGTGAGGCCTACCTATCCTTTGGTGCTAATCATTTCTTGTATTTCTTTTGTGATAATTTCCTCTGTTTTATTTCTTATCTTTTTCTGTAACTCCTGTTATTCAGATAGTGTACCATCTGGATCAATCTACTAATTTCCTTATCTTTTCTTTCCATTTTCCATTTCTTTCTTGTTTGATCTACCTTCTCGGTAATTTTCTCAACTTTTGCATTCTATATCATTTATAAAGTTTAGTTCTCTGCTCTTTTCTTCCTCTGAATCCTTTCTCTTAGCACCTTCTCCTGCTTCATGGCCACAATTTTATCTATTGCTCTGATGTATTAATGTCACTTTTAATTTTTTCTTTCTCCCTGCATTGCCTCTAATTCCTTTAGTTTTCTTGATTCTATTTGTCTTGGTTTCTATTTCTCATAGTAAAATATTTCCTCAAACACATAGACTCCTTGGCTATTCAAAACCTATTTTTTAAAACTGGATATTTAAAAACTAGGCAATAAAAAAAATTGTTTGGAAGTTTTGTATTCTTGAACAAGGTTTAATGACCTGTGGGCTTCTCTGTGGAATTCTCTGGCTGAACTATTTTATTTGGAGACTTCTGATGTAAGTATTTTTAGGGTATATTTTCTTGAGATGGTGTGTTAATTTCCTAGGGCTTCTGTAACAAATTTTCACAAACTTGGTGACTTAAAACAACAAAAACTTATTCTCTTCAGAATAAAGAAGAAAAGGGGACAACTGATAGACCACCATAAAGAGATAATGTATAGATTAGAAAAACAAAGTTACATTAAGAAGCACCTCTAGCATAGGATCAGAAAAGCTTCAAAAAATCTCCTAGAATTAACCATCTCCAAGCATATGATAGCTGAAAACACTTCATAAATAGAAATATGATTTAGACTTATCTATGGAGGTAGCATTTGCTCTTAATAAACTATAAGGGTGCTTCAATATTTTTGTCTCCTCTTCCTCTCTTCTCAATCCATAAGAAACAAAAAGATAACAAGAGGGTAGAGGCTTGCTAAGAAAGGTTGTCAAGGGAGTTAGGGGAATTCAATCAAATGATCACTTCTGAACCAAAAGTCTGAAAAGGATTAAACCCAAAACACATTCAGCCCCAGTGCCAAGAAATGGATAGGAACTCTGGAGGGGATATAAGTTGTTTTTGGCAAACAAGAGAGAGGGGAGAAGAAACAAAAAGCCTCAAACAGCCCTAGTAGTTTGGAACCACAGACTGATGGATTTCTGTGATCGTTATCTGCGAATACAAGAGAAACCTCAGCCAGCTGGCTTCTTGCTGGCTTATTGCTTAACTGGCATTTCTTTGCAGACATAAAAGAATGAGAGTTTCATAAAAGAGTGAGAGTTTCCCTTAACACATCCACATTTTAAGGATGAAAGTCCTAATCAAACAGCACTTGGACCTGTCAAAGACATAAAATCAATTTTCAGAGAGCTTCAGTGAAATAAAAATCTGACCTGTGGGCCAATGTTTGATTTCACATAATCTTTGACAGCATATGTGACCAGCAGAGATATTTCACTTCACAACTAAGTAAATCTATAAAAGCTGAATACCCTGGTGTCTATACCAACCTTATGCCATCAGAAACGAATGAATTACATACTGCCATGTAGACTGTCAAATTGACTCAGATTTGTTCCTTTGTGAACATCCCATTTAAAAAGTCTAAACCCCAAAAAATTCTTGACTAATAAATAACTCTCTTGCTATACATTTAGATCACATTGAATTTTCTGTATTTGAAAGAATGCTGAAATGAATGACCTTATAACTTTCTATACACAATTATTTTTTAGGATAAATTACTAGAAATAAAATGGATTGGCAAAGTATAATAAATTATATAACAAGTGATAAATAAAACTGTCCTTTAGAAAGATTGTACCATTCCACAACTTTAACAGAAATATAAGAAATGAACATCATGTTTAGTAATAATTTTTTTAACCTTTGCTAATTTGATAGGTAAGTCTCTTGGTTTTCATATTTTTAAATTACTAATGGACCATGAACATTTTTCATAGATTTATTAACTTTTTAAAAACTCTTTTATGCTTCAAATATTTTGCCCATTTTTCTGTTGAGTATTCATTTTTTTTCCTCAATAGCCCACAAGAACAATATTAAGGAAATCAATGATTTCTCTCTTTTAACTGTTACAAATATTTTCCTAGTTTGTACTTAACATCAATTTTTATGGTGTTGGCTAGATTGGACCACATATAAACTTAAAGTTTTAGGACATTAATATTTTTCTTTATGGTTTATGCCTCTTAATGTATCATAATTTTTAAAATTTCTTTCAGGTTATGCTCATATGTAGTTTCAAGCTAATTTAGAATAGTAAACTGGATACAGGTAATCATCTGCCAGGGGCAGATGTCACGAAATGCTGCTGTCAAGAAATGTTGCCTTGTTTTTCTCAACTAAAATTTACTGGTTGAGTGTCAATATAACCAAAAAGAGGGAAGATGCATATGCCTATTAGCAAATGACATCCACTATAGCTATTCAAATCGATTGGGTTAATTCCGCTAGTCCAAAGAATTTGAAATCATTAGCTTTAAACATTTAAAATTTTTCACACTGCTGTGCTTCTGACCATCTCTGTCAAAGGGCTTTCCCGTTCATCATTACAATCCAACTTCAATTTGACAATGTGAGATAGGAAAGATAGACATCAGCTCTTCTTTGCGCAGATTAGAAAGCCAAGGCTCAGAGACAATGCTGATTGGCTTGCCCATGATTCTCCAACCAATAAAGGTTATAGGGTGTGGAATGCAGGTCTTCAATGCTCCTGGTCTAATGTTCTTTCCACTGTACTAGGAAGGGGTCTTCCCATGAAAATGGGGAAGTAGTGATAACGGCAGGAAACAGAAGAGTAGAAATGTAGAATGAGCACATTCTTTAGGCAAAAAAAAATCTTCTCATACATCTTTCCTATTTTCTACCTGTCTTATAGCTAACTTTGGTCATGGAGAATCTCTGCCTTTGCCAAATTATCAAGCTAATTAAAATGACAGAGTTAGATAAAATGTTTTGCTAACACTATCCAGCTTAATCCTTTAAAAAGCAAAAACAAAATTTGTAAAATCTGACTCTGTTATTCCCAAAATGTATGTGACTGTGATAATGAAATAATGTAAAATATTGCCAAGTCTAGTGTCTTTTTTTGCTGACACCAACCAAATCGCTGATTCTCCTACACTAACTGGGTGCATGAACTACCCAGGGTTGGCATTAGACCCCCAAGGTTAAGGGCTCAGGCCTCCAGACTGCCCCCAAGTCAGATGCCACAAAATAGGGCTTTGGGCTATCCCCATTTCTGCTTGGCCTACCAAAAATTTGGGGGTTCTGTCAAAAAAAAAAAATACTGGACAGTAGTTAAAGTAGTAAAAACAGATTTTAATCACTAACTACATATTGCAATAGGGAAAAAGAGAATTCAGTATATGACTAGTTCAATTCCAAATACAGGATGGACCAGTGGGGATTTATAGACAAGGAGTAAGGTAGGGATCAATGGAAGAAACATCGTGGAGAAGACAAATTCCAGATAAACTGATTTAACAGAATTCTTGCTGAAGGCAGGCCAGGGCAATCAAACATCACCTGGGAATAGGGGAGAATGAGGAATCTTTATCAGATACCAAAGGTGATCAGATGAGGATTCTGGTTAAATTGATTTAGCAGCACTTTTGCTACAACCAGACGCTTGAGGACAAGGCCCAAGGCCAGGGTCTGGTTGAAAAAGGGCTCAGAAGAGCCTATCTAGAGTTTAGTCAAAGAGAAAGTCTTTATCAGTTCCCATGACTCAATTTCTATAATTCACTAGAATGACTCAGAATTCGGAAAGGTGACTTACTTATTATTTATTAGTGGTTTATCATAAAGTGGAAGAGATACACAGGGCAAGGTAGGGGGAGTTGTTTGGAGTTCCCTTGTCCTCTCACAGCTCCCCCTACCCAGCACTTCTATGTGCTCGCCAACCAGGAAGCTCTCCGAACCCCACAGTTTTGAGGATTTTATAGAGGTTCCATTATGTAGGCATGCTTGATTAAATTATTCCTGCCATTTGCCACAACATGTTTAAAACCAAGAGGAATTGCGCTAAGTGAAATGTCAGACACGGAAAGATAAACACTGCATGGTCTCACTATACGTGGAATGCAAAAATGTCAAAATCACAAGAGCAGAGAATAGAATGTTGGTTTCCAGGTTCGGAAGGTGGGGGTAGCGGGAAGGGGGAAGAGTGGGAAGGATGTTGGTCATAGAATACAAAGGTTCAATTATAGGGAATGAATCTGAAGATCTAATGTACAGCATAGTGACTATGGTTAATGTTACTGTATTATATACTTGAAATTTGCTAAGAGTTGATCTTCAGTGTTCTTGCCACACAAAGATAAATTGTAGCCACATGAGTTGACAGATATGTTAATTTGCTTCACTGTGGTAATCATTTCATTGTACATACGTATATCAAAACCTCATGTTGTATACCTTATATATATACAGTTTTTACTCATCGAGTATATCTCAATGAAGCTGGGGGAATAAATCTACTTTAGTGAGAAACAGAGTCTACGGCAATATTTAAAAAGTAGTAGGACAAAACTTACCTTATTATCACAATTCATCCTACATAGTATTAAAATTAAAGGTCTTATTTTAAATACATTTTGAGATTCCCTTTGCCAATCAGGACTTAATTTACTTAGCCTTTTCATATGACCAAATGGCAATTTGCCATCAGAATTATCAATGAATAACTATTTTGCTAGTTAAGAATTACATCATAGTTAATAAATACCTAGCAATATAATTAATATAAAGAAAATATTACCATTGTATCTAAAGTAAAACCCCTGAGTTACCATTCAGCTTTGTGAAAAAATACACATAGCCATATTCAATATATTTAAGGTGAAAAATGTATGTTTTCAATTTATCACTTCCTCTTTAAAAGCTGCAGGAAACATTTTAAATAACTTAAAGAAAAGACTTCCGAAAAACTTTTTTAAAGATTTCGGTGGAATTGTGATATTTACACCTCTATCCTAAATTTAAAGTACATCTACATCCAACCCCAAGAGAAACCCATTGTATCTTTCACAATTTTTTCAAAATAAACATCCAACAACCTAATACTACCTTTTGCTCCACCTTCAAAAACTGGGCCAGTTCTTCCAAAGCTAGGTGATCTTTCTTGTCACTGTAGCTCAAGAGCAACAAATAAAGGTCTCGTCTCAATGACATCATTTTGTAAAAAACACAGAATTCTTCAAATGTCAAAGTTCCCTGATTCTCATCTGTATCAGCTTCCTGAAAGTGGCATAGAAAAAACAAGGCAGTTTGAAAGTCTGAAATAGGAAATTCAGTACCAGGAAATAATATTTAGTATAAAAAGGCTAGTATACATTTCACAAATGGTAAACACACATTCTTTTCAAGCACACATGGATCAATTTTAAAATGAACTATATGTTAGGCTGCAAGCAAAGTTGTAAATTATAAAGAATCGACCTTATAACTGATTTTACTGATCATTGTAAATTCATAAAACAAAAAAAAAAAGCTTTTCTAAAAAAAAACTATGCCTAAAAACAACATAATATCACATAATGCATAATAACACATGTATTACATATTTAAACTTGTGTGATGAAGTTAAAGCAGTAGAGGAAACTGGAAGTTTTCAGTTGATTAGAAAATAGGGTTGATTAAAAACAAGCAAGCTAATAATTCAACTAAAAAATCAAGGGAATAATTTAAGCTAACAAAAATAGAAGTAAATAAATTATAAACTAGAGCAAAAAGCAAGAAATAGAAAACAAATGGATATAAATCAAATGCAAGTGATTCAAACAAAAGCTGCTGTTTTGAAGAAACTAATGAAAAAGAAATCTTGAATAAGACTAATCATGAACAAAAGAGAGAAGATATATTTAACACATGGTGAAAATACCAGTCTCTCTCATCATCTTCTGAACTGCTTTTCAATCAAATGTAACTTTTAACTATAGCAGAATCTCTCTTAATTTTGCATAGGTAGTTCAGTGTTCTTACAGCCATCAGTCTCACTGTTCCCTCCCTGCTTTTCTTCCATTTAAGTCTGAAAAATCCATCTGAACTGACTTGTAGTTGAAATTATTTATTTCTAGCCACTCTTGAGCAAGAATCTTTCACCATGCATCTTCCTTCTAATTGGCTAAAATTTTTAAAGCCACAAAACTGTTATTTTCAAAGATATAATGAGCAGCAACCCCATTTACATAATCTTCATTCTAAGTGTACACAGTTGTAACTGAACAAAAACTGACAGGGAAACAATGGCATTTTGAACTTCGTGAGATTTGTGAAGTAGTCATAGCTGTTATGTGGTTTTAAACACAGGTTTGAGAATCAAAGTGTGCATAAAAATCTTTTTTTTAACTTTGCTAATTTGGATCAATTATTAACAAACATTTTGATCAATATTGAAATCATACGTAGTTTCTTCGTGAGGCTGATTGCTGCTGCCTTCTGTTGTTTCAAAAATAGAGACAGATGGGTCTGTACAATATCAGCAGTTTTGGTGTTTGAGGCTCTCAGTTGTAGTAGAATCTCTGCATCCTAATGAACATTGGAGCTAGATCTAATGTTCACATTTCTGCCATAACTTTGTTTCAAAATATCTAACCCTGACACAGAGATGAAACATTTTTCAAGATTTCCTTGTAACTGCCTAAACAATTAAGAGTGGTAAAACTCTGAGGTTTAAACCATAGCATCAAAGACTTCAAAAGAAGCTATCCCTATCTACCTTAAGATTATTTTTTAAAAAATCAATTGAATCTTGCACTGCAACAAAAAGGCAAAAAGGCAGGGGTGTAGCTTTCCAGGAATGTGGCAAGCCTTTTCATATAGTTTAAAGGACAATTCACTCCATTTGTGACAACTCATTTCCCATCCAAAGCCCATCACTCCATCTCTGGGGTTCCTTCTATAGCATCTCATTCCCTCCTCTTCTTTCCTTTCTCTCATTTATTCCCCAGTACACTGGGACCAAGTTCCCCACAGTGCAAATCATCTCCAACCAAGAGCTTCCAAGGACAGGACCGTTGTAAGAGGTCACACATGGAAGCCAGCCTCTATCTTCCATTCATCGTCACCACTCATCCTTCATGCTGTTTCTGCCCTTACCCCCTTCGAAGGCAAGTGCTTAGAAAACAAAAGAAGTACAAAACATTAAAAATCATGAACTATCACCCTACATACTTATTTTACATGTACAAAATGTCACCTACCCAGCCACTTAGAAAATCGTTGTAGGACATGGATTGTGCATATCTCTTACCTCCAAATTGGAGCCTTTTCTAAATTAATATACTAGTAATTACTAATAATCTAACATTGTCTTTGCCCCAACTTAAATGTAACAGAGCTGACTTCTGCACCTTAGACAGAGGACTAAGTCCCAGGTAGGAGTAAATTTAGGCCTAAGGACTACTTGTCAACAGGGAAAGAGCATCTCACCTAACACCAACAAGTAGCTGAATGAACTTCTGGAGAGCTCCCTAAAAGGTAAGACTTGTGTATTCTAAATCTTAAACTCCTCTGAAACAAAAGAGGGCTCTTGAGGATTTCGACAAGTACTATTTTTTCCATGTTAGTCTTTATTCTGATCCTCACGACAGCCTATGAGGCAGGCAAACGAGATGTCATCATCCTAAGAAACTTGATCATATTTACTCCATTATTTGTCGGTAAAGTGCTTGGAATTACTCTCTAAAAACAGCTACGACAACAAAAAGGCATTTTAGGAAGTGAAACTGTGGACTCATGGTAAGTTTAGAATGTTTCTTTTCCCTCGAACAAAATGCTTTTCTTCAGCAAAGAAAAATAAAGTAATACAAAGGAAAGATTAGTTTATAACAAAAAGAAAATAGCCTTTTGAAATATTTAAGTACACTAATAATCTCTAATGTGTACTTCACATAAGGCCAACTATATTGTGAAAACCTACCTGAAACATTTGTCTGACTTTTCTTCGGGGTAGATTGACATTTAGTTTATGCGTCAATTGGTATATCTCTTCAATATTCAATAAGCCGTCGCCATTCTTATCAGCTTCCTCAAAGGTCTGCTTCACCCACATGCAGAAATGTCAAGAAAAGCACTTATATTTTCACAAAATAAAAACTTCTCTTTCACAGAATCCTCACAAGAGTGTTTATCATCAACACCGAACTTGAGAAGAAATGTTTGAGGAGGCCCTGCAATCCACAGGCCCTTAGTGAGCTACTAAGAATAACAATGACAAAAGAAATGGAAGGAGCAGCACATAGAGGTGATTCTCTCCACTGTGAAATGAGTTAAACCACATTATTTTGAGAAGTTCTTCAACTCAAACATTGTTATCCAATCTGTTAAAGTATCTCTACGATGTGGCGAAACCCCAAATATACCAAAACTAGGCCTTAACTTCCCCTTCTATGGCCTTTCACGAGGATTTTGTTATCTCCACAATGCCCTACCACACTACATAATCTTTCCAGTTCCCTTTTTTCAGTCCTACTCTTACATTGAGGTTAGACTACCTAGTTTAATCTTATTGTTCACATGAGAATAGAAACTAGAGGAGAGGGAGAAATTTGGTAAGGCTTAATAAGGAACCCAGGTGTCAAACCCAGATCTCATGCAACCTAGTCTAGCACTCTCTCCTCCTTCACAGGACCGTCTGTCTCTAGACTAGCTTTAATGGTTCTTATCTAATAGCTCTAAAATTATAAATCAAGGGCAGTGATATGGACTATAAGCCTGACATGCTACAGATTGCCCTCAAAGCTCAGGTATAACACTGGGTGACGGAGGCTGTGAAACTGAGTTTATATACAAAGGATTTGCAACAGGTGAATTGAGATTTTAAAAGACCCTCAGGAGAAAGAGTATTGTACTGTTTTACATAGTAGAGAATAAATGGTAATAAATGGGTGAGTTGAAAAATTCCAAGTTTTAGCAGGGCATGTTTTTAAAATGGATGATTCACAATTATCAAGAGTTAAATCACAAAAGGCAGAAATTGTGTGTATACACAATTAGAAAAGCAAATTGAGTTTCAAAATGTGAAAGATAATGAAGAAAGAAATGAAGGTGATGAAATCAGACTCAAAGTACACAACAGGCATAGGTTTAAAATTGAGAAATGAGAAAATGGGAGTAGGTCAGAAGAAAGGGTCAATGGAGAATATCTGCTTATCAAGCAGGTGACATCAAACTGAGATTTTCATTTTAAGTGGAAATGTTAACTAACCTCTCAGTGATAACAGCACATTTACATTTCTTAGGTGATTTAAATTAATGATTGTAGGAGATTGGACCTTAGAAAGTAAAAGTAACCAGAAAGTTAAAGTCTTATTTCTTCCAAAGTTAAATAGAGGTGAATTTCTGATTGTAAACATCTTGTTTCACATTTTGTTCCCTTTATAACATTTGAAATTACCAACTCAGTTCTTCGATTTTTCCTCATAGAGTTCAGGCAGGACCTCATTACATACGACACCAGGAAGGTAAAGGGTGACCCAGGACTTGAAGAAAAATAACTGAAGAAGCAAGAGTGGAATATTTGGGCCTATTACTAATAAGTAACAGAATCTCATTTTTGTTTGTTTGTTTGTTTTCTGGGCCCACAGTGCCCATCCCATGAACTCTATTTCTTTAGACTATCGACACTGCTCTATGCCCCACAAATATTTAGCCAGTGTTCAAAGACATGATGAAATTAGTCCAATGACAGCAACATTTTCATCTTTTTGTTCTATACTTTTTTACCAAAGTCTCTCAAAGACTTCTCCAGAGAAAAGGCAGGGACAAGCACACCCTAAGTAAGAATATTCTGCAGATACAGACCCTTTAGGAAGGGCCCATGTCTGTACCACCTTCAGTGTCAACACACAAGTTGGCCTTGACAGTTGGTTTAGGGGATATAGGGTTGGTAAGACAGAAAGAGAGGTAGAATCAGACCAAGAAATACCCACTAGTTCTTATTCTTTTGACCTAACCCTGTGACAGTAGGTTATTTATGTCATTCCTTTGGGCTTCTATTTCTTTGTCTATAATGTCACTGAGTACACTGAGAAGGCCTTGAAGTCCCCTTCAACTCTAAGACTCTGTGAAAGGAAAACCATTCTCTCCTAGTAACAGTACACATGGTATAAGATACAATTGCAGGTTAAAGTATTCAGATATTTTAAAGTTGTTCTTCCTACTTACAACAGGAGTGCTAAGGAAGCCCTGGATTAGTGATTCATTGCCATACACAGGATAAATTTAAAAATAAAACAGTCATTCTACAAAGAAAAACTGCGAGAGTAAAAACTGAATGAAAAGTTATGACCTGTATTTCTATCAAGAAATTATAGGAAAATGTAAAGCAATGAATGGTATTTAATGTAGAGGTAGACAAACTTTTAGCATCAAGAAACTAGTAGTAAAGATTTTAGGCTTTGCAGGCCATTTGGTCCCATTTGCAACTATGCAACTCTCCCATTCTTAAATAGAAAATATATAAATGAAGTGGCATGCTTACGTTCTGATAACACTTTATTTATAGACACTGACATTTGAATTTCATATAATTTGCAACCATTGAAAACCCATTCTTAGCTCAGCAGCCCATATAAAAATAAATGGTGGACTGAATTTTCCCCCACAGGCTTCAGTTTGCAGGATCCCTCATTTGTAGAGAAGGCACAAGGCTTCAGTTTACAGCATCCATAAGGGACTCCCTACAGCCTTCTAGAGGTAATAATTTCCTTTGTGGGGTGAAGAGGTAAGGTGGGGAATAAAGTAGGAGAAGCATCTGATGGAGAAAAATGCTGATACTAGGTGCCAATACTATCATCTTTGCATGCTGGGGCAGCTGAGATTTCAGACCTTAGTCTACCTGAATAAGAAATCAAAAGATTTTCTAATCCTTACCTCTCTTAAGCACATCAACTCCTAATCCTCACACACCTGCATAGGGTAGGCACTATCACTAATATCATTACCATGTTACAGACAAAACTCTGAGGCAAAGAAGTTTAACTGACCCAAAGTTGCACAGTACATGGCAGATTTGGGGCTCAAACTCAGCACCAGTCTGAGTCTTTAACCACAACAGTATATTGTTTCTAATAGATATGAGTACTGTATCTGCCTCCAATGCAACATGTTCATGCTGCAGAAATAACTTAAATTATACTTTACAGCAAATGGATTTTTTTATACAGCCATTTAAGATTCATTATTCTCATCATTTGTTCACAGTTGAAATTTTCAGGCCTAATTGAAATCGAATAATAATGAACATTCCAAATTTGTTCTCCCGATTAATGTAACTAAATGTATGTCCAATTAAGAATGTCATTCTAGCATTAGGATATTATCTAAAACCCTATCAAGTTACAACAAATCTATATGTGAATGGCTCCCTGACTCATATAACATTCCCTATTTTTGACATCAGCTTTCTCTTTATTGTTCATTAATTTCCTCTTTCCTTTTCTTTCCTGACACAAATATCAACTGCTTTTGCATTTTTTTGAACTGTTCCTCTGTGCAGTTCTGGAGTGCACTTGCTTTCCAAATGGCATATTTTCAGAATATGAAATCACTCAGTTTTCAACCTAAAATGGATCAAGGACCTAAATGTAAGATCTAAAAGAATAAAACTTTTGGAAGAAAATACAAGACAAAAGCTTTATGACATTGGATTTGGCAATAATTTCTCGAATATAATACCAAAGGCACAGGTAATGAGAAAAAATAGAAAAACTGAACTTAATGAAAATTAAATTTTATCACCATAGGACAATATCAACAGAGTAAAAAGCCCACAGAATGGAAGAAAATGTTTGCAAATTATATATCTGAAAAGGGATTCAAATCTGTCATAGATGAATCTATAGAGAACGCCTAAAACTTAATGACAAAAAAAAAAACCTGATTCACAAATGGGCATAGGACTTGAATAAACATTTCTCCAAAGAAGTTATATAAATGGCCATTAAGCACATGAAAAGATGCTCAATACCATTAATATTAGGGAAATGCAGTCAAAACCATAATGACGTACTCCCTCACACCCATTAAGATGGCTACCACCAAAAGAACAGAAAACAAGTGGTGGCAAGAACGTGGAAAAAATGGGCCCCTTGTGTACTGTTGGTGGGAATGTAAAATGGTACAGCACTGCAGAAAACAAGATGGCAGTTCCTTGAAAAAATTTGAATAGAATTGACAGATGATCTAGCAGTTCTCCTTCTGGGTATATACCCAAAAGTAGGGTCTCACAGAGATATTTGTACAGCCATGTTTACAGCAGCAATATTCATAATAGCTAAAACGTTGAGGCAACCTACAGATGAATGAATAAGTAAAAGACTTTTTAAGAATTCTGACTGAGTGGAGAAGAGGACTTACCCTAAAGATGTGTTCAGAAGAAAAAAAAACCAGAATAAAGCACAAAAAGTTAGTTCCTATGTTTGTGTTTTGATCACTTATGAATCCCCATTGCATTTATCTGCATGCTGAGAATATTGATGAAAACGCCATGGCTAATCAACTCAGACGCTCACACTGTCAAAATCCTTTCATGGGCTAAATATTTCCATTCTGCTCCAACAATACCCTAGGTGAGGGATTATAGCCAGAGCAGCACAAATTTGTCACCACTCTGGGAAAGAACTTAGGGTACACATTCCAATGACAGCAAGGCGGCAGTGCTATTTCCTAAATGAATGGAGGCGTGTGTATTTTAAGGCCATACCAAAGGTGCAGAAGGAAACCAAAGCAGCTGAATACCCTCACTTTACAAGTCAGGGAAATGAGGCCAGAAACACCATGTCACAAGCCCAGCTCCATCCCAGCAGGAGAGGTGCCTTTCCGACCAAGAGCATTAATCATTTATCTTGTCAACACTGCAGGACCACGAGAATGGGCTTAATCAAGACTGAGACTCAGCCGCCAGTGTTTCGAGCAATTAGAGAGGATAAATGTTATTAAGTAAAAAGTAACTTCCCCTTGAGTATCAATCAGTTCAGTTTCCAAACAGTAAGCAGTAAGGAGCTTAGTACCTGATGCATCATTAAAATTTTAACAGTATTTGTTAAACTAAGCTGACTATAACTAAGCAGGATTTTCTCTAATGTGAGTAAATGTTTTCCTGGTTACCATCTCTCTCTTAGGAAGTTGCATTTGGAGATCTCTCAGCTTGTGAAGCGAAATTCATTCTCTCCAGAAGACTGCTCCTGAGTTCAGACAAGCTTGTTTCTATGTGTTTCACGCATTCATTTACTTAGGGTGAGAGTGAGGAGGGAATAGAGGAGGCTAGGGATAGAGAAAAAAATTATGGGGAAAAATAATTTATAGTCTGATCCTCTCACACACACAGAGCTTAAAAAAAAAAGTTTTAGGAAGGATATTGGTCGTGGGTCCTCTGCCTTTTGGCAAGGGAGTCTTCATCACTGATGCCGGCCATCAGGTACTTGAGGCCTGTGATCCAGGTGCGGGCCTCCTCAGGGTTGGAGGTGATGAGGTCCAGGGACTCCATGTGGTTCCCATGGTAGATGGTAAAGCAGCAACTGGGGTCAAAGCTCCCCTCCGCCTGTCTGTGGAACATTTCAGACTGCCCACCTTCAGTGACTTTGTAAATGGAGTCAATAAGTACTGTGAGGAAAGTAGAATACATGGCAGATGAAGATACAGCTTAAGAAAAAAGGAAAGCAAAATCGTTTTAAACTTTTTTTAAATGAGCATGAACAAATTCATTGTCTACTAGTTATGGTTTTAAGTCCGAAAGTGAACTACAAGCCCTATCACTTCCTGCTAGAGACCTTCTCTGTATAAGATTTTACCTCCCTGGGCAGTCTGGACAATGCCTTCCCAGACATTGAGTGAGGATGGGCTGAAATTGATGATAAAATGATAGATATGCCACCAGGACAAGAAGACCGGTAGAAAGAGAGCTAATGAATGTGTCAAATTTATAGTTTACATATTTACGTGAAGAGAACATACTAAGACCTAGAGCCAACTGTGGTGTTTCGTAATATGCATGAGAAGTTAGAAATTGAAAGGAAAAAAAATGTAGTGGTAACCGAATAGCACAGTTAAAAGTGATCGGTATTAATAGGAAAATGTTTTGTATGGTGAAGGTAGAGCAAGGCTTAGAGAGGTGAAGAGGAACAAGATAGCATCCCAGGGGAAGAGGCATAAGGACACAGAAACATAACGCCCATTCCAGGGATGCTGGATGGGCCATTTATGCTGGAAACCTCAAGAAGGAGGATAACAGGAGAAAAAACTGGAAGGGTAGGGAGAAGCTAGATTATGGAAAGCCTAGAAAAACAGACCAGAGATTAGCATTATTTAGGTAGGAGTGCAGCACTAAAGGTTTGCATCAGAAAAGCACTGGCAGGGATGATTATTTTAGATTAAAACAGTATTTTCATTACCTGCTTGTTTTTAAGCATGAATCAGAAGTACGGCATATCCTATTAATTACCAGCATACACCATCCACTTCTGCCATCTGCCTAAATGGCACAGTCTGGTATCAATTAACTCCCCACACAACATGCAGGTAAATGAGCACACACCCAGCCCCAGGGCAAATTTTGGTGGCTCTCAGCCACTAGGGTGGCCCCACTCCCATTTGTTATGACCGACTTAGGTGTGTAAATGCAACCCAGTTCTAAGCAAGGAATCCTGGGGTGATCTGCTTTGAGGGAAGGGTCTGAAAAGGGGTTCTTCCCTCCTAAAAAGGAAGTACCAGAAAAGAAGGTCCCTTTTTGCCTCATCACTGTCATCAAGTTGTGAGGCCCAGAACAGCTGAAGCCGTGCTGCTGCTATCTTGATTATGATGCCAATGCACAAGGGACAGAGCACAAGGGACAGAGCCAAGAGCACTTGGGGAAAAAATGACCAGAGACTCAATGTCCCATGCCTTGAACCTGCCAATCTCTGAGTTTCTGTTATGTGAGATAATAAATTTATTTATTTGATCAAGATTTCCTGTTACTTCAACAGGAAAGCATCTTTACTGATAAAGCAGAAGAAATTAGCAAAATGGAGACTGGTTAAGAGACTTCACCACCAGACAGGTGAAGAAACCCTGGACAAAGAGGTTCCTGTGAAAAGTGGGATGATTAGAAGAGATGAGGGAGGCATTACGGGGGCTCCACGCAGGCTTGGTGCTGAGTATAGAAGGTGTAGAACACAGGCTTTGATGAGGGGTCAAATCACAGCTATTTTACTCGATATCATTCATACAATTTTGTTAGCTCATTAATCAGTTAACTGTACTCAAAATGTGGCAATACACTTTAAAGTCCATTGGATTTGTAATATCCCTAATAAGTCTCAGGCTATTAACCTCATATTCCAACTGAAAAAGAAAAATATCATGTTTCTAACACAGGGGAATTACTAACATCTACAACATTCATGGACATGAAAGCTTTTATCAATTTAAATTCCCCAAAGAATTAAAATAGCAAAATTGGTCGTTACTATTTCTGTCTTTCCACATCCTTTAACAACTAAACCCAAAACTGGCAAAAAAACATGAAAGTTCTACAGATCCAAAGCTTCCAAAGAACCCACCCAATATAACCCATGTGTTACTGTGTCAGACCAAGCAAAGAATTCAAAGGTTGATCTCACTTTTTGCCTTCTCGTTCTTCCTAGAGGGTTTCCATCGGATGCAGGTCCGGTGCTCATCCAGGTAAAAGAGCCGGACGAGCCCTTTGGTCCCGCGCTTCAGCTTGATCATCTGCGTCCCGGACTGCATTATACCCATGCATCTTTCAACTGCAAAAGAGATTGGAGTACATTCAGCTGTCACACATGCACATGCAAAACACATGCAAATTGGTGTTCTGAAGCCTTACTGACAAATAAATTGACCCCAGAAGATTCCTAAGAGTAGAACACAAATTTGCCACAGGTACTCAGGAAAGAGTTGTTAAGGAATCGATTCATCAGGCTTAAGGCAGGAACAAGAGCTTACTTACTGAAATACAATTCCACTGCCAGGCAAACGATGCACCATTGCCCAGAGCCTTCTTTTGTTCTAACTAGCACCACGATGTTTTTTGGTATGAGACTAATGATCATTTCATATGCAAATTTATGTTCATAAAGCAAGGTCTCAGACTTCCTGTTGGATGTTGTGAGTGTTTACAGAGCTACCTATAAAAATATCTTTTGACAATGCTTTAAAATTCAATTGATAGACACATAATTGGCAAAATGTTTCAACAATTGTTGATGTTGGATGATGGCTAAATATGAGTTCATATTATTATATTTTTGTGTATTTTGTGTACATTTGAAAATAGCTAAATATCATCATTTTTAATGAAATCCAAAAAAAAAGTTTCACAACTGAACATAAGACCTTTTTTGTTTGTTTGTTTGTTTGTTTTTATTTTCTTACTTCCCAGCATCAATTCCCTCCTCCTTTTCCTGCCAAAAGCATTCTGGTTATTCTTTGGGTAATTCACCTTTCCCTCCATTTTCGGCCACATGAAATTGTCTAAAATTGATCTACCCTTCAGCTTGAGGGTATCCTATCTCTGTGATTACAGTAATTGGTTTAGAAATGGGCATGTGACTGAATCCAAGCCAATGAGATAAAATGAGATATTCACTGGGACTCCTGGAAAAATAGATTTCCTTAAGCCCCTCTGTATCTAAACTCTGCAACTCAGAGCTTCCAGCTACCATTTTGGGTCCATGAAGAGTGAGTCTGCTTCAAATGGAATCAAACCCAGAGCTGACCAACAGGAAGGGGGGAAAGAGGCCTGGTCATGGTATTTGCACCCTACATCAAGC
Organism: Cynopterus sphinx; assembly: GCA_030015415.1. NCBI lineage: Eukaryota > Metazoa > Chordata > Mammalia > Chiroptera > Pteropodidae > Cynopterus > Cynopterus sphinx. The sequence goes on from CM057380.1 coordinate 20,937,732, forward strand.
TCCTCATGAAACTAGAGATACGTCCCTGAACTATTTAGTTTCTGCTCAAATGACTTCAATATGAGTTTTCTGCTACTTGCTGTATCTAGTTTTAACCAATATATTCAATAATATCTATATCTGTGCTTGAGTGGACTACTTAACCTGTCAATCTCCCATTCTACATTTAGGATATGCTAACTTCCAGAGACAGGATCTAGTGATAGCTCCTTTGAGAAAAATGCCAAACAAAACCTTGGTTGAACTAAAAGGAAGGTTTATTCTAAAAGAAGGGGACTAATATAGTGATAAAGATCTAGACATAAAACGTGCGCTAATGAATCAAACTTCTAGAATTGTTCATCTAGAGGAATAACTTGGTGATAAAATTCAGATACTATCCAACTCACTTGTTGTCCAAGTCATAGTTATTTAAATTTTCTCTGCTTTGAGATGAACCTTATTGGAAGAGGCCATCTATTGGTGTTGCCTGTATCCCCATCTCTGGTAACTGGAAAAGAATTTCATTTCATGTGCCTTTGGTAGACTATCAATCACCCCAGCTAAGAAATGGACACCTTACTTAAACTTAGAGCAAATCTGCCTCCCGTCCAAAGAATACCAGTGCTGAGCAGAACACTGAATGCAAACAGACCTGAGCCATTTCAATGGCCAAGACTCAAGGGATGCTCTTTATTGCTCACCCCAAAATGCCATAGCTATCACAGCTATTCTTTCTGAAGCTGACAAGTTATTCCATTTTCCTCTTGATTCTGTGACTTATGCAATATTTTACAAATCCTTTTTATTATAACAGCCAGAAACAGCCTATTTAATCAACAAATACAGAGGCACATATATAACTATTAGAACACTGTAAACATCTGGCTCTGAATATCTACCTTATCAAGCAGTATGCTGTTAGAAACAGATCAAAGACATAGTAAAGACTACAACAACATTAGAGTTGAGGTTTTTTGGCTAAGTATCTTGCCTTTACTAGGAAAGATAATTTGACCCCAAGGTTTAACATTGTATGTACAGGATACTCATTAGAGGTAACTTCAACATAACCAACTTTCACTATTTCCTCCATGAAAAGCCTTTTCTCCCAATAACCCCCCCCCCAAAGTAAGGTAGAAATGCATAAAATTAAGTATGGCTTGAGGTTTTTATATTGCAAGGAAGGTGAACTATAACTTGCTCTTACTCATCTTATTTGACATATCAAATACCCAAGTAATAAAAATAGTGCTGAGAAAAACAAACACACAAACTTAAAATGTTTACTTTGAAGCATAGAACACATTTTGACATTTGGTTTCACACATGTTAGTAAACCTGTCCACCACTGAGCACCCATTCATTTAGAAAACGAAAGCCCCTGATTTGAATTTTTGAAAGCCATATTTATCATCTCACACCAGTAATTGGAGGGAGAACAGAAGAGAGTGTCTGGGTGTCAAGATAAAATCGTCAGGTCAAACTAACCAAGCTAAAAATACCTATTAGAACTTCAATAAGCACATGTTCACAGAGCAGCTCCTTACTACAGGCACAGGACTGTGTAATGAGGTAAAGCATAGAACAAGGAGACTTTGTCTTTACCTCGAAGAGGATAAATTTTAAGAGAATGAAACACTTAAAAAGATATTTTATTAATGGTAGTTTAGAGCTGGGGTTAAGAACTCTGGATCCTGAAAGCCTGGAGTAGAACTCCAGATTTGCCACTTACTCATTGTACGGCTTTGGGCAAGTTATTTAATCCCTCTGTGCCTCCATTTGCTTATCTATAAAGTGGGGATATTATTATTTACCTCTTGACTTATTGTTAGTTGAATAAGTTATTCAAGTAGAGTACTAAAAACAGTGCCTAGCATATTAAACATTACAAATGGTAGTTTTATTATTGAAGTATTTAAAAATAAATGCCAAGTCAGAAGTAAAGAGAGATGCTATGGGAGGCCACAGGAAAAGGAGAATACAGTGGGCTGGAATGGGGAGAAGTGTGCTAATAAATCAGCATCAGTGAAGGCTTGGGGAGGGAAAGATGGGCCTCCATCTCTACAAGAGGGACTCAAAGTGAATTGATTAAATATATGATTCCATGGGCCAGATAAGACTAGGCCGTAGAAGATTAAGAATGCTGGTATAAGATTTTAATCCATTGGCAATAAGAGATTCACTAGATATTTCTGAGCAAAAGCATGGCATGATCAAAGCTGAATTAACTGTACTGTCATAGATCTAAAGCAAGGACTATATATTTGTAGATTGTCCACACATCTGATAGTGTCCTTTGCTTTCCTCTTTCTTTATTCACTTTCCTTTTCACAGTCCTATTTTTTTTCTCTGAAATGAAACATTATGGCTATAATATCTCAACAATTTAAGAGGAAAAGCACAGTGATATAAAAAGTGTAATCATTACTTGAGCTAATAAATATCACCTACCACCTAGTAACCATCACCCAGAGAAACCCAAACATTTTAAAAAGTGAGATCCAGTCCCTCAGAGGGAGACTACGCTTACACGATATACTAAATATTCACTAGCTTCAAATTTATCCCACCAACTTAGCCATGGGCTAAGACTCTAGCATCATCCATTGCAGTGCACAAGCACATATGATTAACGTGTACCTGGCAGAGCTATGCTCTGAAACAAAATGCTGCTTAAATTGTTTATGTAGCTGCTTTATGCTTTCTCCATGATGCTCCCCAATCATATAGAAAAGCCATTTGGTTAGAGTAAAATTGAAAAATCAAGTCCAACAGAGTCCTCAGAGTCATCTATCCCACTTCTTCCTTCCTCAAACCTGACAGTTGAGAGCTCATTGAATTGTAAAGCTAACTAGAGAAGGAGCACCCTCAATCATCCTTTGTAACGCATCCCCGTAGGTAATGATCACCAACATTGGAGACGAAATATTCTTCCAGGGTCATCTAAATCACAAGTGTCAGCATAAGCCAATTTCTTCATGTTCTGCCTTCAGTGGAGATAGATAGCAGGATTTACTGCACCCATAAAAGTCATTCTCCAGCCATGCAAGATTGGTAGATTCCATAAAACAGGACAATAAACAAGAGAACAACAACAAAAAAAAATTCCAGAGGCAGATAAACAAGAAGAATTCCAGTGGTTTAGAATGATGTAAGCTCATCAATCTCATTTCCAGTGCCAGTAGGTGTCTGAGTAAAGTCTGCAGATGCAGGTTACAAATTCAGGCAGCTACCAACGTGAGCACATTCCCTTTGATCTTACATCATTCTATGGTAGCCTTAATGTTTTTAGAAAATAAGATTATTCAGATACAATAGAGCAATGTTCAAACACATTAAGGGAGAAATGCCCATCAACTCATTACATAAGACACATACTATTTTTGTATATTATGCTCCAGATCTCAATATGTACACAAATTTCATATACTGGTTGCAATCCTGCTCTTTACGCCATTTGGCCCTCTGCTTTATTTCATTTGTATCATAAACAGCTTTCCACGTTTCTATAGTCTTAATAGACTGCCTAACAGCACTTTAATGCCTGCCTAACAGCATAGCATAAATATTTAAAGAGCAGAACAGATGAGTAGCGGACTATATTCTAACTTTATTACATAATTAGAGTTTTAAAACTCTTAACAGAGTCTCATCTGGAAAATGAAAGGCATAACAAAATGATCTGTAAAGTCACTTAGAATTCAACTCTTTAAAAGGATTAAATCAATTGTTTCAGCCACAATCAGTTTAAAATAAATAAATTTCCATAAGGGTGATCAGTTTAGTAAATATCTCAAGTAGATATGCTATAAAAATGTATTTCTGACACAAAGTATCTTAATACTGAGTATGTATGCATTATGGCTGGGGGGATTGCCAACACTTTTACAATGTATATGTAACATCTAAGAGAGTTTAATTTTTTTCAGCCTTGTTGAATCAGAGATAATCCCATTCTGTTAGGAATTTCACACGTGCCACATGATGCTGCCTTTTATTACATACAGCTTTATTGAGGTATAATTTACATACATTAAAACTCACCTGTTTTAAATGTATAGCTCTACTTTAATATATTTGGAGTGTGCGATCTAATTTTAAAACACTTCCGTCATTCCAGGAAGAAACCTCACGTCCATTTGCAGTTATTCCTCATTTCACCCACAGCCCTGGACAGCCAATATCCTACCTTCTGTCTCTACAGACGAGCTTTGTCTAGGCATCTCACAGAAATGAAAATCATACATTATGCAGTCTTCTTCGTCTGGTTTCTTTCACTATGCACGTTTTTGAGGTTCCTATAATGTTTGTGTTCACTGTTTTTTGTCTCCTCCCCCATCCCACTTCCCATTAAATTCTTCCACTGCCACTTAGGGTAAAAATTATCTCAAATAGGATACCAGTTGAATAAAATAAAATATACGTACACACTACTATATGACTGTAAAAGATAATAAAAAAGATCTCTATGAGCTGATATGGAGTAACTTTAAGGAGATATTAGTAAGTGAAAAAGCTAAGGTGTAAATAGCATATATATAGTAAGCTACATTTGTGTAAGAAGTGATGAGAAATTTGTTAAATATACAAATATCTGTTTATGATTACAAAAAGAAACACAAGAAGGATAACCCAGAAAACAATAAAACTGGCTACCTGTACAGGTGAGAGAGAATCTAGTACAAATTATAAAAAAGGGAGTGACCTCTTTTAGTAGCCTACATGTGCAAAATTAAATCAATAAAAATGAGAAGGGGAAACAAACACAGACAGCAAACAGAAATATATACACATGCACATATACATGTGTGCATATTTGTGAATGTGTATTTACACGTTTGTGTGTGTGTACATATACCTGCATGTTACTTAGCTTTATTCTTCAACAGGCCAAGAAGCAAAATCACCTCCTGGTGCCCTGTTCATTCTCTGCTCTAAAGGTCACCTTAGGACAGTTTCTCACATATAGGGTGGTCATGGCCATGCCTGTGTTAGGGCCAGACAAGAATATCACTTGCACTCTTTTGTGAACACATCTATTCTGAGACATTGATCACCAAACTATGTATTAACAGGCAAAAAAAAAAAAAAAAAAGTCCACATCCTCTGCAAGGGAATCTTTTCAGCAGAAAGATACTAAAAAAATGTGAATTGATTTCTTGCCAGCTTCCACAGATTAAGGCAAATCTGAGTGACTGAAAGGGATTAGCCTCTGAAAACAATTTCATTTCTCTGTGGAAAAGGGCCAAATAATGCAGGTAATGTTTCTCTCAAAGGATAAAAAGGGGAGATTTCCTGAAATCACCAAGAAGAAGTAAAGGGTTTATTTAATTCTCAGTGCAAACCAAAACAAGATTTGGGACACAGTGAAGGCTGAAACACTTTGTTGACAGGTGATGCAGCTGGATGAGTTAGTCCACAGGTTTGGGGGCAGAAAAGGGTGCAAAGAGTTCTGATTTGGGCTCTGTCATCAACTGGCTGTATGAACTTCAAAAGGTCATTGAGATTCGCTGAATATCTCACTTCCCTCAACCTAAACACGTGTTTTCCTCTAAGTCTATAAAATAGCTGACCTAATGTTCATAAATATTATCTTTCAAGAAGACAAAATTCCAGTTCATGCAAAAGCCTTTTAAAATAACGTTAAAGAAAAAAAAAGTAATTAGCATCTAGATCACTTACTACAGACACAAATTTTTTTTAATGATCTTTCTATAAAATAAAATTGCTCTTTACAGCGCATGGCTTCGCTTGAAAAGCTCTTCCTTACCTGTAGTCAGGCTTTAAAGTCAAATAATAGCAGCTTATGAATAAATGTGCTTTAACAAACAACCAGGGAAAGCTCCATTCTTATTAAGTCATGACTCTTCCTAGTGAAGAGCAAACAATGTGAAGTTCATTGATTTTTTTTAATTCCATTTCTTAAATCACGCCCATGGAGAAGCTGAAATTATTTGAAAGGCTTTAGAAACTTATTGGTTAGAGGCAACATTTTGGAACTTGCTTGCAAACCTACAGGTACATAGTCAATATGTTTGCAAAGTTGATAAATACGTATGGAAGATTTATGTCAAGGAAATATGAAAGGAATTAATCCATAATTTTTAAAAATGTAAAACTATTATTTTTTATTTTACTAAAGCCTTCCACATAACACTTTCTTTTTTAATGGGACCTATTATATTCAACAGTTGTTTCTGTTCCACGATTCTTAGCCCTAGGAAATAAATACAAATAAGAATTCATAACAATATAGTTTTGTCGGTTTTATTTAATGTTATCTTATTGAGGATATGAATTAATTTTAAATTAATTTTAAATTTAGTTTCATCTAATAAGTAAAGAATCTTCTACTTCAACATAAAACCAGAAATGACCGTGTCATCACCATTCCACAATATGGTTTGTTACCAAAAAATATATATGTATATATTTAAAACAAAAACAAAACAAATCACAAACAAATTCACAGAAACAGAACAAATTGATGGTTGTCAGAAACAAATTCACAGAAACAGAACAAATTGATGGTTGTCAGAGGGGAAGGAGTATAGGATGGGTAAAAACGGTAAAGGGGAATAAGAGGTTCAAAGTTACAATTATAAAACAAACAAGCCACGGAGATGAAGTATATGGCACAGGAGTGTTATCAATAACATTGTAATAATTTTTCATAGTGACAGATGGTTACCAGAGAGTGGTGATTACATCATAAGGTTTGTACATGTCAAATCACTGTTATACACACCTGAAATTAATATAATATTGTATGTCAACTCTAATAAAATGAAACGTATTTTACAAAAAATTTGTGTGTGTGTGTGTGTGTGTGTGTGTGTGTGTGTGTGTGTGTGTGTGTAAAGACTTTGTGCCATCATGTATTCAGTGATATGACATTGGACTGAATATTTGGGCAAAATTCCCAAGCCATAATAAATAGCGGCCTTAATTTACAGAAAACATTGTCATCTAACTAGGTTCTTCATGGTTCTTAATCCTAGATGTATGTTAAAATCACTTAGGGACATTCTTTAAAGTATTGATCACAAAGCCCCATCAGAGCACAATTAACCAACATCTCTCAGGGGGTGCTGGGCGGGGCATCTGTTTTATTTGTTGGTTTGTTGTTACTCCTCCCAGGAATTCCACTGTGTACCTAGACTTAAGACTATTGACATATACTATGTGAATCATTCGTAAGATCTCTGTGAAGTTAGTGGAATAATTAATCGCCTCTCATTGTAGAGCAGATAAAACAGACTCCTCGGGGAAGTGAAGAACTTGGCTGAGGCCATAAAACCAGTAAATGGCAGAGCCAGCTTGGAAACTAGGTGACCTGAATCCCATGGCAATTTTCTTCATTTCACCACTTGGAATGTCTGCCGTCAGGTCTTATCTAGGCCAGTAACTGACTGATGACTAGCTAAATCTTTTAAACAGCCTTGACTCCAATTTTCTAATCTATAAAATAAGGAAACAGATTTGCTGGTTCCTAAGACCCTTTTTAGAAAATACTAGGAGTCTGTAATATACCAGGTTTGGCTTTCTGGAAATTTTGTGTATGATAGTGATGGTAGGGGGTGGAATGCAAAAAACAAGGACACTGGGGGGTGGGGGGGTGATGTAGTTGCAGATCAGGTGAACTCCAGAGGAGACAGAATTGGAGGCTGACCCTTGTAGACCACAATTACGAGCACTTAGTGCACTTTTTAAGTTGTTCTAATTCTAGGTCTGTATACATTTTTCTCCTCACTTAAAGTACATAAATGGTAGCTATGATTATTTTAAATGAATTATAAATATTCTGTTCAGCACATTAAAAATTATTCCTTTATTCCCTAACATTTATTCTTAACTAGAAAGCCAGTTTCACTAATTGCTCACTCCTAATCTTGGTTGTTTCTTGGGTGACACTGAGCAAGGGCAATTTATTTGGCTATGTGAGTAAGGCTTAAACTTCCCTGAAGCCAGTAAAATCTTTTCTTAGTTGTATAAGAACTGTCATATCAGAGCACAAAGTGTCTCTACTGGGCACATTTAAAAAAATAAAAAGTTTACCATACCACACACTAATTTCAAAGTTCTAGCTTATTGTTTGATTGATGGTCAGATCAAATAGAAGTGTCTATGGCTGTCAAGAAGCAGACATTGAGTGCCATCCTTAGACAAATCTAACTTCTCCTAAGGCAGCAATTGGTCCCCAATCTTGGCTTTCTTTAAATACAGACCCTAGACCACAACTCCAGACATCCTTGTTGCTTAAGAATCTGCATTTTAAAACTCTCCCAGGTAATTCGGAGGCACATTTAAGTTTGAAGACCACAGCTCCAGGTACAGTTTCCCAGACACAGCACTGGACCTTACTTAACTCAGAGTCACTTAAATCAAAGAAGTAAAGGCTTACTACTCAGTTACATATTAGGACATTAGTACAAAGTTATCACTCCCTACTTATAAAATATGAAATATTTCAGTGAAAGTAAGGGTTAAAAGATATGAAGTTCCAATGTTTAAGTAATCATTACCAATCGTTTCTCTATAACCTCTTGTCCCCTTTCAGGCTGCTCAATACTTCGCAATTTCAGATCTGTCCTAACCGGTACAGAGCAACTAAATAGGACAAAGATGTTTTCTTATATTTCGAGCCCTGATGATCAATTGGCATTCTATCTGACCTCACCCACATCCCATTCCAGAGTCAGCTCTTTGAAAAGCAAGATAACTCTACAGGATGCTTACAGTGTGCTATACACACTACAATAGGAAAAGTATTTGCTGAGATTTCTATTGTCTTACTCATTTCTTAAAGTCACTATGCACACCATCCATACTTAATTTAATTGCATTTTAATTGTATTTAATTGAATTTTAAAAGACAACATCTGTTCTATACTCCAACAAACCCATGTGTCTTCAGCAGTTCCCAGTTCTTACATTCAAACCCTTGTTTTCTTGGTCAACTATTAGTTTATGAAGTTGATCCTTTTTTGTCAAAAGAAAAAAAAGAGAGAAAGAAAAGTCAAAAAAGCTTAACTGATTTCATGCAAACTGTCCTAATTTTATCTACACAGGTTCTACTTCTGTGTGCTTTAAAGGCTCTCCATCTAGGAGTCAAATAACAGCAAATGAAGGAAGAGATCACATTTTCCCTAGGAAAAAAGTGCCCCTCACCCAGCAAGGCTTTAGACCCTCAGGCCAATGGTCTCCCAGGGGCTGACTGTGTCAGGGAGACCACCAGCTGAGGTGACGCCAACCTGGCACCTTTCAGCCACAGCCCATTGGAAATCTAAGTGTATGGCATTTAACAAGCAGGCTCCTTATTCTGGTAGCAGGTGTTTTTGTGGAAAAAAAGAATCCATGCTATAAAAGAAAAATAGACCTCCATGTAGTAAAGAAAATGCCTGGGGAAATCCCCTCAGGTTTGTTTTTCAAAAATCATTTGTCCTCATCCAAACTCTAGTCTTAATTTCATAAGCTTCCCTTTAAAAAAATTAATATCATATAAACATTACAAAATAACTGGGTATTCATCACAGCTTATTTGTGGCATTTTGATTAGAGTTGCTATCCCAAATCACTGCACTATAGATCTTAAAATCATTTTTTTAAATAGAAAAATCTAAAAATGGGAGAAAATTTTAAAAACTGAAAATTTTCTTTAAGCAAAGTTTGTATGTATAATCAGAACAGATATGCTATAAAGTCTTTTAAATTGTCAATCCCAGGGAAAAAAAAAAAAGGCCAGCATTAAACCATAACTAACTGGATTCAAGGTTTCTTGAGCCTCTCTGTATTCAGAAATAATTACACTAACACACACACATGCACAAGAACACAAACATTCACACACTTCTTCAGCAGTACCAGGCTAACCACTAAACAAAAATAAATAGGGCTGAGACGCACATATGACTATCCTATGATTGGTAGGGTATTTCAAGTAAATTATGAGAAACATAGAAGAATTAACAAGGGACAGAAAGATGTCATGGAGGGCAGGGGAAATGTTAGAGAAAGTAGAAAATATTAAACATGACAGTGGCATGGACAAGAAAGAGCAACTGGAAGTAAAACTTTTGATGATGAAGAGAACCAGTTTTATCCCATACAGATACTGGCATAATGAAAAAAAAAGAGGGAAAGACAGAAATATATGGCCAATTACCTGAAACCTTGTTTGTAACTGTTTAAAAACAAAGTAGAAATAATGTAAATGTCCATGAGGCCTGGTAAAATAAATTCTGGCTAAACCATAAAATGAATTTTTATGGTGTCATTAGAAAGAATATCATAAATCTAAATTTGCCAAATGGAAAGCTGTCCAAGATATATTATTAAGTGAACAATAGATACAAAACAACATTTATAGCATGATGGTTCTATTTGAGTATTTAATATATACATAAATATATCCTATACAGTCTTGGAAAAGTTTTGGAATTTGTGGAAAAGGGAATGATACTTAGAGAGAAAGAGACAAGGGTGCTAAATTCCCACATTAAAGCCTTCTATATTGCTAAGAAAATGTCTTTGCCATGAACAAGTACTGCTTTGAAAAATCCTTTTGAAAATATATGGGAGATGTTATGTTTACTTTAAAACTGCACATAATTTGCCAGAGTAAGCAAAGAAAACACTTCCACTCCTTTGCAACACTACCAACTGCAAACGTGATGAAGCAAAAGGGAAGCTGAAAGGCCTGCATTCGAATTTCGGGTTCACTGCTCACGCCGTCACCTACTACGTTGCCTCTGAGCCAGTCTCCTCACGTGTTAAACTCAAGAATCATGGTGAAGATTCAGCGAGATAAAGTATAACCAGTAAAGTCTCTTGCTTAATTCTCAACACATATTAGATCTTCAACAAATACCAGTTTTTTTCCTTCTTCCTGAATATCAGAGCTGAGAAAAAAAGCAGCTGCTCAAGGTGTCGCCACCAGATTCTGAATCACCAAAAATTCTCTGGCAGGACAGCAAAACCACTTTCAAATGTTGAAGGAACTCGCGTTTCTATGCCACCCTACGAAACGTGGCCTCATCCTGAGATATTAATACCAGTCCACACACAGATGACGTCAAATGTAAATCACCAGCACCAACCTCTACCTTCGGTTTCAGGCTTTAAGTACAACTGCAGATTACAGAACTATTTAATAAGATCTTAAATGTCACATAAATCCTAAATTTGCTCCTCCCCCAATTTCTCCATCTCAGTATATGGCTTCACCAGGCCCTAATTGTTTAAATCCAAAGCAAGAAGTCATCATCATTTCCTTTCTTCACCTTTCATAAAGCGTTGGCTCTCCCTCTAAAGCACAACTCAAATCTACCACTTCTCTCCATCAGTAAGGTGACTCCACGATTCGAACTCCACCGTCATCTCTCTCCTGGATGTCTGAGCCTTCCAGCCGGCCTCCCTGATTCATGTTATAGCTAATGTAGTATTTTTTAAAGGTCAATTAGACTTTTCAAAATAATCCGAAGGCCTCCCACAGGAAGTATCCCAAACTCCTTGCTACAGGACTAGCCTGTCTCTCCTGCTTCTCTTCTTATTGACCTCTGGGCTCCATTCAATTCCCTAGTAGCCTTAAAAATGGCTGCATTAGTCCCCTATAATGCTAGGATTGTTGCCAAATTCAAGATATGCTGTGTTTAAACATACTGCATGCCCTTGAAGCAATAGGACTTCAGTTCAAAAGGAAGCACCGCAGCAGCATTACAAGTCAACACTCAGGAGATACACACTCTTCCCAGGATGCCTGTTCTCCCTGCCCTGAACCACAACGTATAGAGTCTCTGTCTCTATAAAGCTATGCTCATGCAGGCACTTTAAAATGCTTCACTACAAAAGAGTTTTAGTGGTGTTGCTTAAAGATCTTACAAAAAAAGAAAATTCTTGGTGCAGGTTATTGAGGGAGAGAGGGAAGGAAGTGGTGAGGGGGGAGGGAGGGAGGGAGGGAGTGAGAAAGGGAGAAAGGAAGGAAGATTTTCTTAAAATTTTATCTGATTTCTGGGAGACTTTTATTAGTGAACTAAAGAGGACAGTCTTCATATGATCTCTAATATTAATATCATGAATGCTCATCACAGTCATATTAGGGAAGCAATTCCCATTTGGATTTTTTGATATTAATAAAAGGCCCATTTTATACTTGCCAGATCCCAAGGCTGACCACCTTGTCCAATCCCACTTAGACACACATACATCAAAATTCTTTCCCAGAACAGAAAATCGCTTTCACTCCTGCTAACTTTATCAATGATGGCAACAGGCAACCATAAAATATTTAAAGACTCAGCATTTACCTCATCTTGAGTGTAAAGAACTCATGAGTACTTCCCTTTGTACAACAGTCAGTTCTGTTTACGGGGCTGATGGGGAGAAAGGACAGGAAATAGGGAAGAAGGTCTCCCTTGAAGGTGAAGAGTGGTCTATAGCTCCCACCGATAAAGGTACCAAGAGTTGTCTGCTTGCTGTTCGGATACTCACCTTTTCAAGTAGAGTCAAAAAGTGTAAATGCCCTAAGAGACCACATACTTTAAATTTCATAATCTTAGTTGCTTTATTTATTGACTGTCTCTCCTACTAGAATGTAAATTCCACGAAGTTAAGAATTTTTATCTGTTTTCATTACTGCTATATCCACCCATACCTGCCACTAAACCCTCAATAAATAAAGCATTGATGAATAAACAAAGGATAAATTATAACAGAAGACTCTATACCGATGCATTCCTGACTGCACCTTTTTTTTTTTAACTTAAGGTAAATATATACATTTAGGAGGTTATGGACTAGAATCCATGTCTTCTCTAAATTCCTTTGAGTTATTCTGACAGAATAAATAACTAAACCTACTATCACCCTAAGGTGGCAAGAAAACTTACATTTCAATATCAAATTAACTTAAATGTTAAAAATTTTTCTCACATCTTTCTGAAATGATCAACTTAATTTCTTAGAATCAAAACAGGTCAGAGTAAATTGGTTGTTCACGACCAAATGAGAGATGTATGATAAATCAAAGAGACAGACAATAAAATAGGACGAAGAAATGCAGCGTCCCGCGGTAGTGTGGTGCCCCTGCCCTGTAAGCCTAATTAAACCACAGTGCTCAACTGCATCACCTATTGATGACCAGCAATAAGCACTGTTCAGGGAAGCACTGAAGACAAGCTTCCTTTTCCCAAAATCACAAAGTCAGTAGTGGTATCAACCTCCTCACTTTCCCAAAAGGCTCATTGTGATGAGAGGAGCTGAAGCTGTGGGGAAGGAGGTCACTGGTACCAACAGTGGGCGGTGGGGCATTGCTGAGCACTTGCAGGACGAAATGAAGAACTGAAAGGATCCACCCTGGAGTGCAGGCCAGAGGAGGTTCACTGTCCAAGATGCAGAGCTGACATGTAGCTCCCGGCTTCGAAAAGGAGGCTGAAGAAAGCTATTTCTAATGTCTTTCAGAACTGCTGCTTAAGAAAGCAGGCCCAGGAGGTATGCGAAAACCGAACCAACCCTCATGCCAGAGAAAGAAAGATCAGAGAATGAAAAGGGGGTGGGAGCAGAGAGAGATGCTCAGGGACCAACAATATCTGCAATGTAACCCTTCAAGCAATAGAGTGGAGTGTTAGATATCTGCCTGAATCTTATACTAGTCTCTGTACTTGTCTGTAAAGTTGGAATATTCCAGAGAGAGTACAGTTCAATGGTAAGAACATGAACGACGGTAGCTGTAGACCTCAGGAAAGTTAACTTATCTGGATTCACCTCCTTCATATACAGCAGGGCGTAATAATAACATCTGCTTCATTCAGGAAAAAAAAATGAATTAATATAAGTGCTTATGACAATATCTGACACACAATAATGTCAGGGTCTTAAAGTGCCATTTATTTAATATATAAAATCAAGATTTTCCAGCTCTTTTGCCAGCTACACTTGCATGACCCCACTTTGCCTCCATCTCCTGTTTCTTTGCCACCCAATTCTCACACACTCTAACTCCCAAAACACTTTGTAATAGTTCTTTTTACAGTGCGAGGTATTTCTCAAACCTTTCAGCTTATATCTTCCTCCAACTGGGCATTTCAGTAAACTTTAAAGGCTAGAAACAAAATGTTCAACAATTTAGTGGTGTTGCTCAAAGATCTTACAAAAAAAGAAAATTCTTGGTGCAGATTATTTTCTTAAAATAATTCAGTCGGAGCTTCCAGCAGTCACTGATAACATAAATCTTACAGCATGCTCTGAGAGTATTATGTACATCATGCACTTTCCTCCAATACTCAAAACAAAAGATTCAGATTTGATTTTAACCTATCCCACACCAAAGGTCAGACATTCCCTATATCTCAAAGCAAAAATAGTGTACAGCTGCAGTACACTTAGTTTTTTTGACATGCGGTGCTACTCAAATATTTGATTTGCAAAGCAAATCCTACAATGATCCATTTATTCCTTGAAAGATTTTTGCCTGCAAATCTGGGAGCTAACACCTTATTAAAAGCCATTCCATGGGCAGAACACTGCATGAAAAAGTTGATTTTTCTGAATCTAATCAATTATTGCTTTTCATTAAAAATTAAACCCATTAAAATATACGTATTGAAATGATCCTAAATTACTGTTTAGGTGCATTGGCTACAAGAGAAAGACCAACTACAAAATGCTTAAATAATTAGATTTTTTTTTATTCTTCATATAAAGTTTGAAAGGTAGTAACATGGTTAGTTTACTTAGCAATTCAAGCATTCATTAGGCTTCTAGTCAAGATGGCAGAGTAAGTAAATGCTGTGCTAACCTCCTCCTACAACCACAGCAATATTACAACTAAACTATAGAACAACTATCATTGTACACCTGAAACTGATACAATATTGTATGTCAACTGTAATTTAAAAATAAAAAATTTATTTTAATAAAAAGAATTCATTAAAGTCCAAGTTTATTCCTAAACTAATACATTGCCAGATAGCTGTAGCAGCTCCAGGCATCACATTCTAGTGTCATTTCATTATCTTTTTTTAAAAGAAAACTTTATCAGAAGTGCTCTGGTTTCAGTCATACCTCATTAGCCAGAATTGGGTCATGTGTCCCTACCTACACGAACCCTCAGAGCAAACTGGAATACCCAATCTGATTTAGACCTCCCCAGACTTCACCAAGATAAGATTAAGCTGACTGAGGCTTGGTTCAAAAACAGGAAGTTATTGTTGTTAGGCAACAGTATTAATATAGAATAAACAGACAAATAAATAAATGAAATTAATATAACAAGCCTAAATCAAGATATAATTCTGAGAAAGTTTATAAATGGGAGCATCTAGGTATGATTGAACTTTTTCAGCCTCAACTAAATAATTACATTTAGTGTCTCAAAGTATAATCCGAGGACCCATCCCAGTCTGCAGACTGGTTGTGGGGATCCAAAGTGAGATAAGTAAAAAAAAAAAATCTGGAAAGAGAAACTTTTATAATATTTGACAGATAAATTTTATAGTTAAATCTAAACAGAATTCAAACTTATTTTTTTTTTCATCTTGGTTTTTATTATTAGTAATTGATTTGGATTGCATTCTACAAAATTATCAGCCCATGATGGCCTAAAAACTAAAAGGGGAATCATTCACCAGCAATAGATTGCCCTATGCAATTTGTCTAAGTTTAGTTTATACATTATACACAGAACAACTTAAATTTTACCTTTTACTGTCAACAAATCCAAGTAACTTTTTCTTTCCAACTTTATAAAAGTCTAGGACTTTTAGAGCTAAATGTGTAGTCTAAACATTGTAAAATATACTTGAATGTCAAAATTGTATTAAAAAATAAAACTGTTTAGGACTAATGAGCCCTAGGTCTGAGGTTCATCAACTGGTGGGCTAGTTGATTCCAGAAGAGATTATATCTTTAACTTCGACCAGCCAGCCCCTCCCTGGACACAACATCACATAAAAAGGGAGTAGGAGAAAGTTGTGAACTTGACCAGGCCAGCATTACTGGAAAAATATATTAGGAACTGCCCTAACCAGATGAGAAAAGTCCTTAGAATGAGAAAATGTCACTGGCATTAAGTACTGGATTCAAAGTTAATACTTTTTTCCTTCAAACGGGAATATCACCTACATTCAGTCAGCACTTTAGGACTTCTGCTATGGAAAATGTGTCTTGTAAACAGTCCCACGTCTTATCACATGTATTTTATCAGACAGAAATCATATTTATCAATTCTTGCACCTTTCCATAAAAAAAGGACAAAACAGACCTGTAGTTAATACTGAAGATTAGGAGAGTACCTTTGCCACAATTAGCATATATCATTGGCACATTTCCATAACCACACAAAGAATCTCTCACCTACTTGGGTATGTTTATTCAGTGGATTTAAAGTAATCTTTCAAATTACCAACTGCAGAGATAATATTCTATCTCAAAATGTACTGAAATTGAGCTCTTAATAGGGCTTTTATGAAATTATTAACATAACACTTTCTTATGAAAAGCCCTCCTGACACCCCTGAGAGCAATAACCAGGGTACAAAGGACGTAAGGGGCTCAACAGTTAAGAATTCTAAACTGATTCTCGAATTAAAGCTTCACAATAAAGATCATTCTGAGCTTTAGTATACCTCTGATGGCATTTGTTAGTGGGTTCCATTTTCATCTCCTTATTTATTTCCCATTGGTTACCATGGTACAGCGCTCTCGCACTCGCTCTCTCCCTCTCTCTCTCTCCCTCTCTCCCTCCCTCCCTCTCTTCTTCTCTCCCTCTCTCCTTCTCTTTCTCTCTATCTCTCTCTTTTTAGGTATTCAATTTTAAGAATGCAAATTTCAATTAAGCTCCCTCTCTCACTATAGAATATTTAACAAACAGGTTCATATACAGGTCTCTCTGTAGGGGTCTCCTGCTTTTCATCTACTAGCTCCCTAATAAATACTCTGGTGATAGAACCCCTTCAATAATTCCCATTACTGAACTTTAAAAATACAGTGCTATCTCTCCAACCATGCACAAGTCTTCCACCAGTACCAGTTCCCACAATGAGCTAAATTTGAGCCTGACAGAAGAGGGAAAACTCTATTTGTAGTGGACTCTGCTACCTATACTTCAGACATGCAGAATAGCTGACTTCACCATCAAAACTCATCTTTCTTTTCCTGAAGCAGCCCGCTATGACTTCATTTTGGTCTTAGGATATGATTTTTCTGATTTTTCTCTATGTATATAAATGTTTACTTGTGAAGTCTTGAACTTTGAGCTACCTCCAACTCTAGAAATGATGTGGGCAAGCTGCAGTTGCCATGTTTATAATCTTAAAACCTTCAGCTTCCTAGATTATATGAAGTCTATCTCTTGTTATTTAATAAATGTCAAATTCATAATGTCATACAACACTGCTGTTGGAAAATTCCTATTTTTCCAACACATCTATTCTCCTGCACATAGCTAGAATGAGTAAAACATCTGACTAAATCAGAGGCATCTGTCAGGCAAATGATTAAAGGGTTTGACTGCCTACATAATTTTGGAACAAGATCTGGGGGGATATAGTAATAAATAAAAGGATTATAACCTTGGACAAACTAGTAAATGCAGCTTAAATATATAACATTATTGTTCCTCAAAAAAATAGAGTTTAAACTACATATGATTACATTCCACACATCTCTCTATTATAACACCTTAAACAATCTAGATAATTAATAAATATTTGTTAAACAAATGAATGAATGAAAAAATCCACCAGATATATACCTGGTTGGAAAGGTAAATAGTTGGTTGCATTAAGTTTTTCATAAATAAATCACGTAGATGACAATCAGCCCTTAGTTACAAAGACAAAAACCCAAGTCTATTTGAAGACATCTCAGAGTAATAAGAAGGGGTGCACAGAGATCAAAGATTGAAAAATCTAAAAGAGTTCCCTGTGATTTTATCTGGGACTATTTTAGACATTCTTACGTGTAAAAAACGGCAGCTTGCTTTCATAGTCAGTACTACCTATGTGACCACAAGGCTCAAAGGACCTCCGGGGAGTCTGTCAGATTCGCGTCCCCAGAAACTTGTAATAGGGCCTGAGAAACTACATCTCTGCTGATCACTTGCAGAAGAGTGATCTAAACCAGGAACCTGTTGAGTGGTCATTTCCCATCACTCCAAAGGAGAGAAAGGAAGTGTGCAGGGAAAGAAAATGAGGCAGGCGGAAGGAAAAGCTACGGAGATCAGAGGTGAGCACTGAGGACTGCCTGTGCTCCTAGCTCCAGTCTAGTGAAGCTTGGCCAGCTTGGGTTCCTTGAGATGAAAATTTCCAAGGTATCTGAATAATAAAATGCTGGGGTGAAATAAAAGTAAGAACTGGAGAGAAAAGATGCAATAACAGTGTGGACTTCCTTTAAGGACACTGGGAGTCACTGAAGGTTATAAAACCAAGAATGACCCATGACCAGGAATCATCTTTACAAACACCACACTGGCTAAGGGTTGGAATAGGACAAGGTTGCAGTGAGGAGGTGTTTGTGGTCATTTAACAATCCATGGTCCCAGAGAAGTATCTGTTGCTAAGGTGCAATGCTGCCTGCTGGCATAACTTAAACAGATGGACTATTTCCCTTCAAAGAGACATATTTTGTGTAAGATCTCTAAACATTACATGAAAACTCATTCTATGTCACACTAGCACAATAAATGATTAGACTATTAACCCAAAATCTCCATGACCATGTAATTAAATCATTAGGACGAGAGATTAATTCACCAGGGAGTTCCCATTATTTAACAATGCTACATTTCAGAACTGCCTGAACAGAATATCACCCTGCTCTTTTAGCATGGTCTCTAATATTTCTTCCTGAATGCTGTAGATCCTTTCCTGAAACTCTCAAAGAAAATTTCAACAAATGAATATATAAAGTAGCACCGGGTAGGAGATACTTTGCTAATTTCATAAAATCTTTCTAAATCTCCTAAGATTGGGGGCTCTCTATGCTTCTTCTAAATATAACTGAATAGTAAGCTGGCTCAGGAGAGGCAGAGTGCAAGTTAGGCATTGAAATGTGGACCTTCCAGGCTCTGCATTTAGAATGAACTTAGCTTTCTGCAACTATTCTGGCTCTAAAGCAGGTGCAGCTCCTGGAATACATTTTTAAAACTGATTTTCCATCTAAAAATAAACTGCAAAAACAAATGTCTTTTGGATTCTTTCACTGACTCTGACATTTATCATTTTTAACCTAAAAATCTTGAGAATCAATTCAGTGTTTCTTATAGCCTGTCTTATAGATCTTTTTAGACTTAAATGGTCATAAATGTCATGCTGCCTTGTATTTCTATCTGTATAATAAACCCCAAAATTCCCTACCTATGCTTGATCTGTTTACTGATCAAAACTGGGGGAGGAGACCCTCATCGAAACAAGTTTAGAACACCTGAATACTGTCAATTGAAAATTCATACCAAACCCTCAAAAAAACCTAACTGCTATTCTGGCAAAGAAGTTATTAAACACTAGGTCAGAAGTTAATCCCATTTAGATGAGCCAAAAATCTTAATAAAAGCACTAATTCAAAGACTCACCAGCTGCTGAAGAGTAGCATACTAAAAAATATATCAAATGTAATTTTTCCAGTTACAAGAAGAGCAAAAGTAGCAATACAATAATAAAATAGAACAGCTAAAGTTTATCGAGCCTTAAAATATCCTCCCAGTGCACTATTCACAGTGCTTGGCATGCTTAAAGCCATTTTATGACGTTGTGAGGAGGACTATCATTATCCCTATATACAGCAGAGGCATAAATAAGCTAAGTAACTTCCCCAAGGTCACAGATGTAAGAAGTGGTAAAATAGGATTCCAGCATCCATACTGAACTACTTCTCAAGGCCCAGATGTTACCTTGGATTTAAATATATATATATATATTTAATATATATATATATTAAATATATAAATATAAATATATATATATATATATATATATATATATCATTGCCTTCTTTGGCACTGTGAAAGCAGAAAGCAAAAAATAAACAGAACTTTTACTCAGGGTAAAGCAGGCTCTTTCACACTGGCTCTCCATCACTTTTATTGAAAGAAGCCTGAGACTCCACTCTGCAGAAATTTTGTAGCTCTCGACACTGATAGCCAATTTAAAAAAAGACAAACGTATAAATAAATGGCACCTCAAGACTTCTATATTAAAGGACATACTGTCGAACAGTCCCGTGGCACAGAGGTGAAGCGCATTTCTCAGTTGAGGATCACAGAATCCCCCCTGAAGCCAGGAGAGACTATCAGTGCATTAGTGGGCACAGCAGCAGCAGCAGGTCACAGAGTTCTGTGTGGGACTCAGCCCAGGTTCTTCAAGGCGTATGCACACACTTAGCTCCATTAAACACACCA
This sequence comes from Cynopterus sphinx, assembly GCA_030015415.1. Lineage (NCBI taxonomy): Eukaryota > Metazoa > Chordata > Mammalia > Chiroptera > Pteropodidae > Cynopterus > Cynopterus sphinx. The sequence goes on from CM057380.1 coordinate 20,958,106, forward strand.
GTGACAATTACACAGTGGACAACCGGACAGACGTCAACAATCATCCAAGTATGTTCAGCCATTTAGAGGTTCCCCATTAATATTGCTCCTCCTTTTAGAATAAGTGTTCCTTTGTCTGTGATCTACATTCAAGTGGAAACAGATACAAAATTATTTCATGGAATGTCCTTCCACTGACCTGGATTTGTCTAGAGCTTGTAAAGCAGGGATTGGGAGAACCTCCATGAACCAATTGTTAACTAATTTAGTTTTGCTCACCAAATTTTGTTTTCTGAGAAAATAGTTTTAAAATCACTGATCTAAAAGCCCCTGTGATTAATCAAACAACTTATTCTAATTAACTGTCTGTCTTCCATGCTAATTAGTAGAGAATTTTGCCTTTTTCTCCTCTCTTCGAAACATTAATTTTGTGTGGGCTTTTTAAATAAGCAGGAATTAGAAGTAAATGTAGAACTAAGACCAAACATTCCTATTTTCTGGTTCAAGGAGATAAGGCTGTGGGCAAACAAGCAAAGAAAGCTATGATAATTAGCTAATCCAATCACAAAATACAAAACAGAATGCACTCATGTTCTCTGTTTTGGATGATGTCAGGCACTTAACTAGGCAACCTAGAAAATTCACATGGAGAGGGGCTCATTTACGGAAACTTTATCTATAGTATTTGAATTTCTATGCACATATAAGGAAACAACTTCTCCTGGTAAAATGGTTCTCAAACATTAGGACCCTAGAAATAATCTCATCCAGGGAAATATGTATTTTGGCTTAATTCTGTTATGTGTTTGCTTAAAAATAATGGCTGGTGATCAAAAACACACATTTGCAGATTCTGTTTGGAACTGCAAACAAGGTGGTAGTAGCCCACAATCAGTCTACAACAAGAAGAAAAGAGCATGAGGGTTTTTTTACGCCTGTAGCAGATACTGCTCATTACTTACACAAACACACTATGGCCAGGTGCCTAGCTTAAAAACATTTCCCAGCCTCCTTCACACACGTGGGTGGTCATGCGACTAAATTACGGCCAATGCGATATAAGTTATGACTTAATTTCTATGAAAGGTATTTTTAAAGGGGACTGATTCAGTTCACAGGTGTCCTTTTATTCTTGATCCTTCTGCTATCTGAATGTGAATTTGATGGCTAGAACTGCCACAGCCATCTTATAATCACAAGGGTGACTTGAACAAGGAACCTAGCTTTTCCCCCATTCTTCTCCCTCATATCATACAGCTCAACAACTAAAAAAGTCCTAACAATGGTAGAACAGAAAGATAGAAGAAACCTTAAAACTAGAAGGGCAGAGTTGCCACCCCAGTCCCGGAATGCCTATCCTAGGATTTTCACATGTAGGAAAATAGATTCTTATCTTGTTTCAGGCACTGTTATTTAGATTGCATGTTATATATACCTGAACTTAACACTGAAACCAGCCTCCAAGACAGCCCACCCTACCAAGGAGTCAGGCAACCTTGACTCCTGATATTTATGTATTTGTTTAGTTTCTTCCCACACTGGATCAGGCAGTCTATAGAGTGTGGCATAAGTGACATGCAATTTCCAAGGGCCCTGGGGCTCCCAACTTGGGTTCTGGGATCATTCCACTCTAGGGTTAGTCAGTCACAATGTCATAAGGAGATGCAAGCAACACTGTAGAGATGAGATAGCCACATCAAGAGGAATGGAAGTCTCCCCCCCAGTTAAAACCTAAGAACCACATGAGTGATCCTCCAATCTCAATCAAACCTTCAGATGACTGCAGTGTCAGCTACTATCTGAATGCATTCTCATGAGACACCCCAAGCCAGAGCCACTCAGCCAAGAAATTCCTGAATTCCTGACTCAGAGAAACTGAGAAAGGCAATAAATGGTTATTTATTTAGGAGTAATTTGCTATCAACAATTGATGATAAAATGTCCAAGTGTCAGTTAGCATCAATCTCCAGAATGCCCTGGCATTGTAATATATCTTCCATGAAATTAATCTTGAAATGCTCAAGAGTATTCCATTACTTATATTCTGCATTGCCATTTCATTGGGCCTACCGACATGATTGATGCTGGTTGCACGGAAGCTCCATGAGGGCAGGGATCATGTCTAGTTTTGCTCACCATTGCATTTCCCCAATATATATAATAGAACTGAAATGGAGGACATTCTCAGATAGTATTTGTTGAATACATGAACAAATAAACATATGACTGAAGAATCAAGGAATAAGTGGCAGTCAGGTACTAAGTTCTATTTAGGTGAGAGATTTTTCTTTTCTCCTTGTTGGCCAGTCCCACCTGACCAGTGGTATGCTGCACATCAAAGAGCCTGCCTAGTGTCTGATTGTTATCAGTCCCAGAAAAGAAAATCAAATTGAGGTCACATCCTGAATTGGTTTCCATGGATGGGTTATAAGCTTTTTGTTTTGAATCCCAAAGAAAAACCAGAGTCACTGGAATAAAGAGTCAATGATGTCAACAGACAGGCATAATCACAGAGCCAGCACCTTATAACACCAAAGGGGACAAACACAAAGCTATAGAAAGAGAAAGGGATGTGAGTGGTGCAGTTACACAGTTCCCTTCCTCAGAGTCACTGTGCTAATCACTATATGTGCTCTCTGGGGCCCAGGGCTATTTAATTCCCAATCTCAGAAACACTTGAGGTGAGTATAACAAGTCTAAAAGTACCAAAGGAGGAAAAGAATTTCCAAGAAAGGAAATTCAAATTTTGATTTTAGGCTAAGTCTTGTTTGATTTATTCATATTATATTATACCTCCAATTACTATCTCTAGATCAAATGAAAAAAAAAATATTGAGACCTCTCGTTTAAAGCCCCAAGTCCTTATATCTGATTGCTCCTAGACATCTCCATCCAGTTTTCCAACACCCCAGGCACTTCAAACACAGCAAATATAAAACCAAATTCTCTTTTGGCTCCACTGTTTTAATATGTCTGGGATTTGTTTTAGAATCCCAGTATGGTAAGACATACAGACACAGGAAAGACTGTCACGAAAGAATAAGTCTTGTATATTCTCAGTTCTCTAGAAACAAGAAGTTGAAACATAGGGGGTGGGCCACACAAGGGAGCACCAGGGGAGCGCTAGGGTTGGTCAGGAAGCAGAGAGATTAGGTGTAGGTGGGTGTGACATGCAGGCAAGAATCTTTAATATGGAAGGATTACATGAGGCAGGGTAAGAGGGCTTAAGACTGGCCAGTTCAAATAATTTTAGCAGGCTCATGGTCTTAGGGGCCCTCCCTAGTTGTCTAGCACCTGGCTGCCAGGTGATTAGGGCAGGTGAACAGTGAGACTGATTTTAAAAAGGCAGCTGGAAATGAAAAATCTGAATTGATTGGTTTTTATACATGAAAAGTGCTCTTACAGTGAGTTGTTTATCTCTAGGAATTAGCTAACCCTGGAAGGGGCAGTCCCCCAGGGTAAAGCCCCACATGTGAAAGCATCAGAATACAGAAAATAAACAGAAACAGAAAATAAACAGAAACAGAAAATAAACAGAAACGGTTAATATACCTGCCTACACATTGTCCCCACTCCTGGTTTCAGTCTCATAAATGGGTAGCGTCATCAGCCACCCACTGGCCCAAGCCAGATACTTTGTCACCACTGACTCCACTATTCTCCCTCCTGGATCCCTCCCTGTTCCCTCACTGCTCAGGCCTCATGCCATACCTTTTAAACGACATCCTGGAGACTATCTGCTGTCACCATCCTACCTCACTCTCTCCCCCTTTCAGTACTGACAACAATAGCGACCTTCTCAACGTGCATCTCTAACCTCCTAACACTCATGCTCAAATCCTCGAAGACTTTTTTTATCTTTAAAAAGTGAAATGGTATCTCTAACTTCATAATAAGTCTTCCAAAATTCCTTGAGTAAAACTGGCCTTCTAAGAATAGCTCCTTTTCATCCTGACACTACTTGAAATGATCTAGAGGGTAAAGGTACCACAATTTGGAAAACACAGGTAGGAAGCCTAAACTTAGTCCTTCCTGGTGCAGCCTGTCCTCCCAACCAGCCAGCCTCATCTCCCACACGGCCTGCCTCCTGCCCCAAAGTCGTGCACGTGACACTCCACTAACACAATATAAACCTGTGAATACACTGTGCCTCTGACAGCCTTTGACACGGGTTTTGCTGGGTTGGCTTTTGATAAACAGCTCAATGAAGCAATGGAGTACAGGGGATATTACAATATATACCCGTAGAGGTTTAAAATATATTCACAAATTCTTTGATACTCCTGTCATTGAGGGATCAAGTCCAATCTTGGAGATGGGCTGGCCTGAGTGACTCAGAATTCATCACTAGAACAAATACTGATAATATGAAGCCAAGACTGGTTGCAGCTGTGCAAAGTTAACCAGCACCTTCATTCTTGATTTCCAACTTTCTTCCCAGAGAGTGAAACAATTTCATATAAATGCAGTTCCATGCAGGGCCAACGCCAATTGTTTTTCCTATTCAGCAGGCTGAGGATGTAAAAGCTTAGCTAATAAAAAATGCATGGATTCTTCACCTCAGAGTCAATAAGGGAAATGAATGTGCTCTCCCATCTAGCATAACAACAAGCATTTGTGCTCTGAACAATTTAAATAACTCCCTACATACACTTTAACAGTCCCAGGATGAAAGATGCTTGACTGCTTCATTCAAAAGTACTTTAATAAGAATGTTCCTGGGGACAGCACCATCAAGCCAAAGCACATATCCTAAGCTTCCTTCTCCTAAATTTGCAGAATCTTTTAGATAGATCAAAGGATACAATAAACAGAAAATTACACTTTCTCGGTAGATCTACAAAGCAGACAATTTGGGAGATCAGAGAGAAAGAAAAGACGTATATAGAACTTGAGGGAAAAATGCATCCCGAAGGCTCCTGGTAAACTGATGTCCAAATGGTCTTTGATAGGGAAAGTGATAACTAAATGATAACTGGCGAACACTTAAATCTATCTTGCACCCTCACTCTAAAACTTACTGAGAACTTCAAAAGTCTTTTTAGAAAAGAAATAAATTTTAAAATATTAAAATTCCTGAGGTAAGAGAAAAGGAAAACCATCTGTCTGAAGATAAGACAAAGTAAACGTTAGTTCTTTTACTCAACAAGCAGCGTTAAGCGTCTATGGAATATCTAACCCAATACTAAGAATTTCCGAGCCTGTGGCAAAGCTAGATTTTCAAATCCTGGGCACTTAACCTGTTTTTCTTTCTTTCCTTGGTATTGACTGTCCCCACTACACATACTAGAGGGATTTGGGCAGTAAAAGAAGAATTGATACATTTTCAAATGGAATGCTCTGAAGAGTCGAAAATTTGACTCTTGGATCAAATGACAGAAAAATCATAATTTAATCAGCAATATTGTCATCTTACAACACCCCAGCCCAAGGAGTACTAAGGCTGTGTCAATAGGGTCATACCTTGGGAATTTAAATTCTTCCCCAATCCGAGGGAGCAAAGGGGGTGGTACCAAAAATTTCCTGATGCCCAGCTTCAAACCTCTTACATTCACCAAATCAGATTCAAAACAAAGAAACAAACAAGACAGGCAGAAGAAGCAGCAATGTAAGATGTTGGTGGCCTGGAAAGGGAAACAAAGTCATAAAAAGGCAGCTTTAGGCTGGGTGGGACCGTTTATAGCCCAGGTGTGTCCACAGGCCTCTGGTCTAAGTGTTCTCCCTGCAAAGGAGGTACAAAGGCACCACATCCCTGGAGAATGTCCAGCCTGCAGCAGGGAGAAAGGCTGCTCACATTTAAGTTTCCAGAAGTGCCACAATTAGTTATATTGTCATCTATTCCATCTTTTAGCAAATAGTGTCTGCTGTGTACAAAGTGTATTTCTAGGTGCTAAGGATACAATAACAAATGTGACAAATGGATGCCTGTCCTCAGTAAGCAGGAGTGATCAACAATAAACCACAAATTAGATAACAACACATTTCATATGTGTCCTAGGTGCTGCAAAAAAAGAAGTGGAGAGAGAGAAAGCAAATGACCGAGAACCTGAAGCAGCCTGGGCTGACAGGGAAGGCTTCCCTGTGAAGACGGCTTTTAAGGCCGAACAGTAGTTTGCCAGGGAAAAGGCCAGGGGATCGGTCCATTACAAAGAATGGACACATGTAGGAACTCTGGGACAGTGCGGTAGGAGAGGAAGTGTGGCCAACATCATAAGATCTCCCAGGCCACACTAAGGATCTTGGTTTCCATCCTAAGAGCAACAGGAATCCACTGAGGATTTTTAAGCAGGAAGGTGACTTGACAAGTTTGGCCTTTTGTAAAGATCGGCCTGGCTGAGGCTTGGAGGATGGTTTAGAGGACAGGAGTGGGGTCTCCCAAGTACATAAGGAATGACTTAGACAAGGGCAGAACTGAGATGTGTTGGCACATAACTTTGGGTCCTCTTCAAATAAAGATATTTGTTCAATACTGATTTTGAGACATGTCTGAAACTGAGGAAGGTGAGATGAAGAAGCCTCTTCTCTGTTGCCCTAGGTACTCCTCTTTGGGCCCCCAAATAATACCCTGATCAACAGGAAAACCATGTCACTCAGAAGACCTTGTCCTCCTTACAAGGAGCCCTGAGGACCATCTGTCAAGCACAGATCCCCCAGGCAGAGCTACTGCATATGGTGTGCTGGCTGTGCAGACCATAAGTGGCACAGTGCATACCCCGTGCTACGGTTCAGAGCGGCTCTGCTGTAGGGGACAGGGAGACCGAGTCTCACTTCTCTACACGAAAATGACTTCCAACCTGTTTTCTCCATTTCATTTTTCTAGTCATTTGAGCACTCCCATATCACATACCGTCCTGGTTAGCTACCCAACTGACCCACTTTTCATCCAGTTCTAATTTTGGCTAGGATGGTTATAGTGGCAAAGAGAATAATTCCAAAGCCTATTAAAAAGTAGAATTAATAAGATTCAGACTGTGTGACATAGGGAGGCATGGGAGAGGAGAATATCATACTTTTACATCTTTTCTTACTAGTCTGAAAACAAACAAAACAAAACAAAACAAAACAAAAACATGTAAATGATAAAGATATATACAGAGCCTTTTGTAGCTTGTAACATTTTACTTTCATTATATTATATGATGATCACAACAGTCCCATGAGACATGACATATATAATTATTGTTTCAAAAGTAGAATTCAGCAAACATTACACAATTAGTATACAGCAGGGGGGAAATCAAGAACTTTGAAATGCATGCTACTAAATGCATGCTCCTGCTACTAAAACACATCGCCATAAGTAATCGAATAACCTAAAATAGTGCCACAAACAAGCACCCAAAGGGCTCCTATCATCTTGGAGAGCCTGCCAGAGGCATTAACCATTGGCAGACCTGACAGCGGGTACTATGGACAGGGGACTGGAGGCATCTCAAATCAGATATTATTTGAGAACCTGGAATGAGCCCTAAGTCACCAAACTGGGATATTTTTTCTAAACTACGGAATAAATGTCAAAAGAAAAAGATAAACCAATGTAGATATGGTTACAGGACACAGACAATATTATAGAAGAGAAAATTACCAGTAAGTAAACATGAAAAGGTGTTCAATAACATTAATGATTCGAGAAATGCAGATTAAAACAATAATAATTCATTGCTGGCTGGATTTAAACGGCTGACATCATCCAGTGTTGACTAGAATGTTAGTCTGATATTGTGATTTATATTAAGAAATGTGTATTTGGCCTTCCTCCCTGTTCCTGGCACATAGCTCCTGAAATCTTTGCAATTTCCTAAGTGTTGAAAGTGATCAAGTTGTATTCTGTGATATTAATGAGGTAACTTGTGGACAGCCCCTTGATAAACTAAGCATGGGAGCTGGCTGCCAGTGGAGTACCCTCACCTCCAGGGAAGGGAGAAGGGCTAGCAGTTGAGTTGAATCACCAATAGGCATGATTTAATCAACCATGGTTAAGTAAAGGAGCCTCCATAAATATCCAAGACGACAGGGCTCAGAGAGCTTCTGGGTTGGGCAACACTTGGAGATTTGGGGAGAGTGGTACAAACAGGGAGAGCATGGAAACCCTTCACTCTTTTCCTCATACCTTGCCCTATGCATCTCTTCCATCTGGCTGTTCCTGAGATGCAATCTTTTACAATAAATAGGTAATCTAGTAAGTAAATGTTTTATTCAGTTCTGTGAGCCACTCTAGCAAATTAATTGAATCCAAGAGAGGGATTATGGGACCCTCTGACTTACAGTCAGTTGGGGCTTGTGATTGGCATCTTAACCTGCAGACGGTCTTGGGGGACAGAGCCCTTAACCTGTGATACCTGATGCTCGTAGATAGTGTCTGGATAGAGCTGCAATGTAGGACACCCAGCTGATAACAGTGAATTGCTTGGCAATGTGGAGAAAAAACGCACATGTCAGAAATGGGAGAATGATAGTGGGTAAACAGGCTTTCTTATAGACCAGGCAAATTTAGCAAGAGCTATCAAAATTTTCTTATTCTCTAAGCCTGCAACTTCAACTCCTAGAGTTCAGACTACACAAGGATATAAAGACATGTATGTGTAAATGAATGCCTGTTACAACATCATTGTGAAAGCAAAAAACTTAAACAGTCTTCAGTAGAGAACTAGTCTAAAAATATGGTAAGTCCATGATATTGAAAACAATATAATCACTTAAAAAAATGAGGCAGATATGGATATAACAATGAATATGTATGTATATAAATGGAGCGTGAGAAAAGAAAATTGAAACTTATAATCAAACAGAATATATAATAAAATGCATTGTCAAGATAAAGTATGTTCGCATGTTCATGGGGCAAAGTTAGGAAATGCATGCACCAAGCTATCAATTGTGACTACCTACAATGGATGGGACAAATGGCAAGCAGAGAGTGGAGGAGTACAGCTCAAAGGAGGGTTTTTACATTCATTTCACATACTTCTGCATTATTAAATTTCCAATGAAAAGCATATCATAATTTTTTAAATTAGTAAGAATATTTTAATATGAAAAATCCTCTGAAGCATAAAGTCCTTCAGCAAGTAAGTAAAATGTTGAGTAAGCATACTCCATTCTTATTCACTTCTGAATTACTTTGTTTCAATATGAAATTACTTTCTCACACAAAACATAAGAAATCCCTGCTTTCTTCCACTTTTAGTGAAAGGCAGATTAGATATTCCAATTACCTTCACTGAAGTGCTAATTCTAAGTCGATTCTCAGATGTGATCAATTCTTACCTAAGATAAACTAAAAGAAAACATATGTCTTCTTTGGATTCCATTTTTTAAGTCCTAACTTCCTAAGCTTTTTTCCCTCCAGGAATTTCTAAAAATATCTGAGTTATGCCTCATAGCCTTTGGACCCATGCAGGTAACCATGCAGAAGAAGCTTATTAATTTGACTTCTTCAGGGAACATACTGATCAAATTATCCTAAATGATCAGGGGGACAGAGCAAAGTCCAAGCTGGATGTTAGCATTTGTTTGACTTTATGGCTAACCTTTCTCTCATTTTTTGAACCATTCCAGGAGAGTTTTGACAATGGGGAGCCAGTTAATTTCAGTCATTCATGTTCCTAGATCCCTTTAACTTAATATATATTTAAACTAAAAATCTAAATAAAAATCACCACATTAAACTTTTTAGATCTCATCAATTTATAGCTTGCTAATAATCTACATTTGCACTCATCACTTATCTAATGCATATGAAGAAGCCAGCATGGCACAGGTGGCTAGACTAAAATTATTATCCACCAGAGTTCCATGGAATCAGTAGAACAAATCCATATTCTGTTATAGGAAACCAGAATTCCCCTTCAGGTTAGTGAAGGGAGAGAATTTTGATTTGTTTTCAGTTTGGGACCCTGCTGAACAAATTTACATTTTTTGAGCCCACTTTGAACATAGCATTACATTTTCAAGATCATTTATTCACCAAACATTTAGTACTAGATATCATCTACCATTTATAGTTGCTTATCATGTGCAGGAAGCTCTTTAAGTGCTTTATCTCACTTACTCATGTCCTCCTCACCTTTTCTTTCAAACCCCTGCTCCCCGCTCACGCCTAAAAACAAAGTGTGTACCTCCACTTTTAACACCTGCTCCCTCACCTCGCTACAGTTGTAAACCACCCTCTCAGGCAAGCTCTCTCTCATTCATTAATGATGTCTGTGCTAAGCTCCTCTTCTACTCTTATCATGATTCCTGGTGACTTTGACTTAATATTGGTTTTTCACCCAGCACTTTTCAGCATTGTTGTTCCTGGACCTCCTCACTTCCCAATAATCTGGTCCCCCACTACCTCACCCTTCCATTTCAATAGTCCCATCCTAGACCTCAGATTATACAATTACCACTAATTGTGTAACCCCTAAAAGCTACACCCTAAGCTCTCCACTAGACTACCGCCCTAGGTTTGGTTTGGGTTTTTGTTTTTCACTGTGCATATGCCTTCCTCATGGCCCTCTTCACCCAGCATTGGCTCTGTAGCCTTGTTTACACATGCAATTCCTTTGCCCTTCTCTCCCACACCTAGGATAGCTCCTAGACTCCAAATCCTGTGCCTACACTCCGTTGGCTAGAATAAAACACAGGAACAAGACTGATTTCTAAATGTATGTCCTCAGGTTTCAGATAGGCCCTCATTTCCCTTGTTGGTTCATTCCAACACACTCCAAAACCACTTTTACAAAACTTTTCCCTTAAAATCTCTAATACTCTTGTCACTCTCAGATAATGACTTTGCTTCTAACTTTACCAATAGGAAAAATAGGTAGAGAAGTTCCTCATTCCACCTACCATCTCTATCTTTATCTATGTCCACATCTCTCCTTCCAATCTCCTGCATTATCAATTTGTTTTCTATTAGATCATTCATAACATTCTTCAAATATGCTATAAAAAGTCCCTTATAAAAGTCTATCCTTTAACCAATCTGTCCAGTGACCACCCTATGTCTCTACATATACTTAGGGAAAAACTCCTCAGAAACACTTGTCTCCTGCCAATTCTTTCCCTCCTGCTTTCTCAGTAATGCATTCAAACCAGGCTTTTTTTTCACCTCTCCACTGAAATCATACTGATCTAGCATGCCCATGACCTTCATGTGCCAAATCCAATGGCCATTACTCAATATTTATTGTATTGGACCCCTCAATGGCATTTGACACAGCTGATCACACCCTTCTCCTTGAAAAGTTTCCCTACCATGGCTCCTGGGAGACCATAGTCCCCTAAGCTCTAAATGGGAGAAATCCAGGACTCAATTTGTGACCTTCTTCTTTCACTCACTCCTTAGTAATCATAGCAAGAACCATGATTTTAAATATGCTGGTCATTCCAAAATGTACATCTGTAAAGCTACAACTTCTCCCTTAGTTCCAAAATTGAGCACTTGAACTTACTATCAACATCTCCACCTAACACATCTAACAGATATCTCAATCTGAACCAAAAAGAATTCCTCATACACACAAACAACCACTACCACTGCCACCACCACCTCAAAAACCTGCTCTTCAATAATCAAGTCTCTCTACCTCAGAAAATAGCATCACCACCCCGTTTTATCCTGTATAGTTCTCTTGTACACCCCACATCCAACCAACCAGGAAGTCCCATCAAGTCAACTCTTAAAACATTCTAAAAACCTCCCCAGTTATCACCCCAGTCCAGGCTACCATCATCTCATGCAGTATCATCATAACTAGCATCCCTCTTTCTCTCAATGTAATAAGTCCATTTTCTGTGCTGTAGCCAAAGAAGTCTCTCTAAAGAGGATTCTATTGCTTCCCTTCTTAATATCCTCCAGTGGTTTCCAATTACCCTAAGAAAAGAATCTAGATCCCATGATCTGACCCTTAGCATATCCTATTATCCTTCCTACATTCACTTTGCTTCCATTGCCCTGGCATTCTTGCTATTCTCTGAATGCACCATTCTTGACCCTGTAACAAGGCCTCTGCACTTGTTTCCTGTCTCTGGAACACTCTTCATTTAGTTGTTTTATGGGAACAACTTATGTTTTCCAGGCTTCTATTAGAAAGGTCTTCTTAGATCTTTCCATTTAAAATATTCCTCTTTAGTCACTATTTCTCTGTTGTACCTCTTTACTTTATTGGATCTATATTGAACTTTCAGAATTTTGCAGATAATTCTGTCTAAATGCCCACCAATGGAGACTAAATAAAACCATCCAAAACCCACACCCAGATCATAGCTAGAAGTCAGAAAATACTACAAATTTCAATTGCCATATAAGCAATAAAGTAAATAGCATAACCCAATATAACCCAGAATCAATCATTAACTGCATGGAAAAGAGAAGGAGGTAGCAGGAGCCTAGAGGTGGTAGAAAGGAAATAAAAATCTCTCCTCACAAAAAAAGATGCCTCCTAAAAGGCTAGTAAACCGAAGAAAGCAGAAATGAAACAAATTTTTTTAAACAGTATGATTACTAAATAAAATTTTAAATGCAAATTATTTGAGGGAGAAAAAGTCAACAGAACAGACCAAAAGAAAAAAAATAAAAACAAACAGAATACCAGCAAACTTACACAAGGTAAAAAACTAAAAAGCACAAATAAGCAAAATAAGAAACTACAATGGAAAAATAATATTTAAACAGAGACTATGTTTAAAATACCAAAGACAATATTTCACCAACTCAAAGCAAAAAAAAATTTTGAAAATCTAAGTAAAAGGGATAATTTTCTAAAAAATACATTTCTCCAATTTGACCCCAAAATATAGAGGGTAAACTAAAACAGCAATTTTCATAGAAGAAATAGAAACCATTATTCCTCCAAATAAAAACTGTCTCATAAGAAAGCACCAAACCCATGTGGTTTTATGGGGGAAATTCTACCAAACCTTCAAAGAATTGATAATCCCTATGCTACTTAAACTGCTTCAAAGTACAGAAAAGCATAAACTACCAAATTTATTTTATCAAGCAGATATATCATTAATATTTAAACTCAACTTTGTAAAGGTTGCACAAAAATAGTTACAAACCTCTTTAATGAATACTTGTGAAAACCATGTAAAAATGAATAACTTATAAAAATATAACAATGCATTAATAAATGGAATTTTTACAAGAATACAAGAAAAATATCATTTTTAGGCAATCCATTAATGTAATTTACTATTTTAACAAATGTAAGGAGAGAAAGCATAGGATTATTTTTAAAAATACTAAAAGGGCTATTAGAGCCCTCAACAGAATTCATTGCCATTCTTGATTAAAAAAAAAAAAAAAGACACTCAATAAAATGTAAATTAATGGATATTTCCATGTGTGTGCTGGGGTTGGGAGATCCCTCAGTCATAAAGCCAGGATCTTATTTGATGAAAAAAAAAACAGAATAGATCGTCCTGGAATCAGGCAAGGATGCCACTATCTCTATACAACATTGTATTAAAGGAAGCCTTAGCAATGCATTCAGACAAAAAGACAACCAAAGATATAAAATTGGAAAGGAAATAAAATTTATTTGCAGATTATGCAACAGTATACACCTATAAAACCTAAGATAAAGATAAAAATTAAAGGAATTTAGTAAGTCAAAGAGTTATAAAATTAACATATGAAATAAAATGGTCTTCCGAAAATCATATAGCAACCAGTTAGAAGATACAATGAGAAAGGAAATTACATAAACAAAAATAAAATAAGTTTGTAATATCTATGCAGCTAGGCAAGTTGATCCTTACGTATAAAAAATAATCAATATGCAAAAATAACTTAGAAAAGAAACTTTCTGTTTCTAAGATGGAGTAAACTGCCCTAAAAAAAAAGTAAACTAAATATATTAAACAATAATTTTCAAGACTTTGAATATCAGGTATAGGTGAGAAAAAAATATTTTTTCCCCTTACACTTATAAGTTCTCAACTGGGACTCCAATAACAAAAGGCAGATTAACAAGAGAAAAAATATAAGAAATGTAATTAATGTAAGTGTTAAGTAGTACAGGAGTCTTCATAAAAAGCCAAAGAAACAATCAAACATGAGTTTTCTTATGTTCCATTTGATGAATAGTGGGAAATCACGGAAAGTTATGATAGGATAAAGATTACAGGGTAAGTATAAACTGGGGGAAACAGCAAAGTCTGTTTGTTCAGACTCTTCTTTGCATCCTGCACTTTCATAGATAAAAATGCTCCTTTTCTACAATGATATGAGCACCTGTTGTTTCAGGGTAAAGTCAGAAAATCCTTCTTAGGGAACACTCCCAAAGTCATTTCACAAGGCCAGCATTGCCCTGATACCAAAGCTAGATAAGAACATTATAAGAAAAATATCCCTGATAAATATAGGTGCAAAAATTCTCAATAAAACAGCATCAAACCTCATTCAATAGCCTGTTAAAAGTATCATATACTATATAATAAAGTGAAATTTACCCCTGGGATACAAGAATGGTTCAACATATATAAATCAATAAATATAATACACTACATTAATAAACTGAAAGATAAAAATCATATGATCATCTCAATAGATGCAGAAAAAGCATCCTTTCATGATAAAAATCCTCAACAAATTGGGTATACAAGGAACATACCTCAACAAAATAAAGGCTATATATGACAAACCACAGCAACATTATACTCAATGGTAAAAGATTAAAATCTTTTCCTCTAAATTCAGGAATAAGACAAGGCATCCACTCTCACCACTTCTTTTCAACATATTATTAGAAGCCCTAGCCAGAGCAATTAGGCTTTAAAAAGAAATAAAAGCATTTGTATCAGAAAGGAATTTGCAGATATAATCTTTATATTTAAAATATTTAAGACTCCACCAAAAAAAAACTATTAGAAATAAAAATCAGTTAATTTATTAAAGCTGCAAGATACAAAATCAACATACCAAAATCAGTTGTGATTCTACACACTAACAACATCTAAAAAGGAAAATTTTTAAAAATCTCATTCACAATAGAATCAAAAACAAAATATTTAAGAATAAATTTAACCAAAGATATGAAAGACCTGTACCCTGGAAAATATAAGACACTGATGAAAGAAACTGAAGACACAAACAAATGGGAAAATATCCCAATTTCATGAATCAGAATTAATACTGTCAAAATGACCATACTACCTAAAGCCATTCACAGATTCAGTGCAATCCCTATCAAAATTTCAATGGCAATTTTGCAGAAGTAGAAAAACATACCTAAAATTTATATGAAACCAAAAAAGATCACAATTAGCCACAGCAATCCTGAGAAAGAAGAATAAAGCTGGAGGCATCATACTTCCTTATTTCAAATTATATTACAAAGCAGTAGTAATCAAAACATAATGTCCTGGCATAAACATAGACACGTAGACCAATGGGACAGAATCAAGAGCCCAGACATAAACCCTCACCTATATGATTAGCTAAGATTTAACAAAGGAGGTAAAAATAATGAATGGGTGAAGGATAGCCTCTTCAGTTAATGGTGCTGAGAAAAACTGGGTAATCATACCTGTTGAAATGGCTACCATCAAAAATCAAGAGATAAGTGTTGGCGAGGATGTGGAAAAAGGGTGTACACTGTTGGCGGGAATGTAAATTGGTACAACTGATATGGAAAACAGTCTGGAGGTTCCTCTAAAAATAAAACTACCATATGATTCAGCAATTCTACATCTGGGAATATATCCAAAAGAAATGAAAACAGAATCTCCAAGAGACACCTGCACTCCCATGTTTATTGCAGTATTATTCACAGTAGCGAGGACATGGCAACAACCTATGTGATGTGAAACACACACACAAACACAGAGGATATTATTTAGCCATGAGAAAAAAAATAGCATTTGTGACAATATGGAAGAAATCTAGCATTATGCTAAGCAAAACAAGTCAGACAAAGACAAATACTGTATGGCACCACTTATACGTGGAATCTAAAAAAATCGAAGTCATAGAAACAGAGTGAAATGGTGGGTATGAGGAGCTAGGGGATGTGGAAATGGGGAGATATTGGTCAAAGGATACAAACTGCCATTTATAAGATGAAAAGTTCTAAGGATCTAATGTCCATCATGGTGATTATAGTTAATAACATTGTACTACATACTTGAAAGTTAAGATAGTAAATCTTAAATGTTCTCAACACACACCAAAAAAAAAATGGTAATTATGAGACATAATGGAGGTGTTACCCACTGCCATGGTGGTAATCATTCTGCAATATTTAAATGTATCAAATCAACATATTATGCACCTTAAACTTACACAACACATCCATCACATCTCAATAAAGCCGGGGCAGTGGCAGAGGTGGGGATGGAGAAAGTCCTTCTTAGGTCTCTATGACCTGCTTCAGGGAAAGGTCAGAAATTCCATCCTACACATGTCATTTCTCAAATTCCTTCAGCTTAACATATTGAGTATGCCAAGATGCCACCTTTTAGGATAGCCTATCTTGAACCTCATCCCAGGCAATGAACAACTGTAATCCATGAGGGATGGGGATCGAAGGAAGTGAGCTTTATGGTTACCCCAGCCTCCTGCCTGGAGAGATATTCCTGCCTTTAGTGCAGATGGTCTCTCTGAGTTGAAAAGATGAAGCTGGGAGTCCAGGGGAACCAGGACAACTACAGTTCACAGGAAAGTGTACTGGAGAGAAGAGAACTGCATAAGGAGAGAGCTGCAGAGGTTTACAGAGGGTCTCCCTCCAGTGCTGCTTAGCACATGTATATGAGAAATCTACCCAAGGTCAGAAAGGAACCATCCTAAAGGATTAGCGGAAATAATTGGAGCTCACAGTTTAACTTTATAACAATAATATTGACATGCTTTAGAATACTCCAAAATATGGTGCCTTAGCATATTGAATATTTTAAACTGAAGGAATTTGAGAAACAGTAGTAGGTGCAGAAAGAACTCTCTGATTCTCCCCTGAGGCAGGTCATAAACATTCTTGTGAGAGGAAAACTCCCTATAAGGAACATGCTTTTCTCTTGAGACGGGGGATACCAAGAGGAAGCCAAGCCAAAGGGCCTTGCTCAGTGTCCCCAGTTACTACTCTTAGCTCATACCATTTGGTCATAACATATTTTTCTACCCTTCACCAAACCTACTCTAAAAACACCAAGGCTTAATTGTTTTTTTACAGTCTTCACTTCCTTATGCAGGCTCCTGTCTGCATTAAATTAGGGGCCAGGATGGGTAGTTACAAATGTATTCCTAGGTGATTAGCAGGTGAGGTCATTTTGATTGACACTTGGCTGCTATATAACTTTGCCTAGTGCACATGTGCTGACCCAGAATTCAGTTTGTTATAATTAGATTCATAAAATTCTGGGCATAAACATGGTATTATAATGATGGTATAATGAGGCTGAGGTTGTGGGCAGGTTAGTTAGGGTAGTACCTTCCTTCTGCATACCCATCTGAGGCTGGATTAAACCAGCTATCAATTATAGCTGTCCTGTCCTTTGTCTCTGGGATACAGGAGGAATTCTCCAACTGCCAATAGGATGTTCTTTGGGTGGTCTCTGGGCTGGGCCCCTATTTCTTTGTTCCCTTGTCGATACTTAACAATGTCTCATTTATTTATTCCTTAAATTTTATCAGTAAAGCACAAAATAATTCATTTAGTAAGATATATTCCTTAAAAAAATAAAATCTGCTTTCAAAGATGTTTGTTTCTATAGTTAATCTCTATTCACCTTTGGTGCAACTACTTCAGCCGGTCTTGATCCAATTGTTAAATAACCCTACCTAGAACTATGCCTTTCATATTTGGAAAGAAGTAGTCACACATTTAATTGTGCTTTCTCCCTGGCTGCCTGCCAAAAACAATCATAGTTTGATATTACAGTTTCTCTTTCAGAAGTAATTTAGAAGTTAATCTTACTTAGAAACCTAATTACCCAGCAGACCACAGAACCAATTTATCCACTTGTCATGAGTTAAAGCTCAGACAGAAAAGTAGTACCACATTCCCAAAGACAAAACCAAAGCTATCTCCCCAGCTATCCCATCAACACCATTTGAAGATGGGTGGAGCCCATCAGAACCCATCAAGCACTGGGAACCAAGCCTTGCCAGCTTTGTTGAAGCATCAAGAAGCAATGCAGCTGAAGACCATGAAGGATGCTGAGCACAAGTCAGCCGAGTTCCTAGTCCGTCCTAATCTTATTCCTAGGATAAGGGATGATGTCTCAACAAGAAGCCTTCTTGAGCTCAAAACTGAAGAATATTCCTTTACTGCTCCAAATCACCAGCTAGCGGTGAGATGTTCATTCATTCCTAATCTTCTTCAATCATCAATCATTACAGAAAAGGACTTTCTGCTTCATTTGACATTTGAATATCAAGAGCCTACTATATAATTCCTCTTACTTAAAAATTGGAATTCCTTTCTATCCTCAAACTCATTGTCTGTATCTATGAATGGGGGAGGCAGATGTCTTCTAGAATGAATGGATCTTTTCAAAAGGCATCCATATCTGGATTATAAAGGTGGTACCCACTCTGTATAGGGATCCTCAGTTTCTTACAAGGCTGAACACAATTGAAAGCCATACTTCTCCTAGAAACGCAGGCCTGTGGCCATCTGAACTTACCATCTTTGGGGAAACTATATCTTTTTCAGGAGTTAACAGCCTCGCTTACCAACCTATTCTCTCACCAAGCCGCCTATCAGAGCAAATTCTGAAATTCGTAAGAAGGCTGCAGAAACCGAAGGCATTTGAAATCGAGATTGCAACAGACCAACTCTGAGGCTATTTCCAGCCAGCTACAGCAAGTGATACACAATAAGGAGTGTTCAATAGTTAATGGCCCTTGGAGTCCAACTGTGTGGTCAGCACTATACTAAAGAGTTCAGGGCTTTACAAAGGAAAACAGCACTGAGAAACATACCCTAATACCCTAATATTAGAAGTGATTTAACTACAGCTGCATTTGAACCTTAGCTAAATTATTTCAACTACTGCAAGAGAGGGGGAAGAAAGAGAGAGCCCTAAAATAATTTTTCTACCCATTTCTCCATATCACTCTCTTGAGTTTTACCTCATCTTTTGTGCATTTGAATTTTACATTATTGAAAGAAAATCAACATGCTCCTTAAAAAAAATCCCTTGCTGGAAAATATAAATTGATAATTTTCCTTTTCCTATGTACCTTAGGATGAGTGGCATCCCTAGAGTGATTTCAGAGGTAATTGAATTTCATATGAAATTTACCAAATAACAAAGGTCTGATGTGCTTTGCAGAACATTCCATACAACCCCAATCCCCACCTGCCTGCAGCTTTCAAACATAATGCTAATGGAGGACTGGTACACTGGAGAACAGGGGAGTATTGTCCCCTTAGTGAAATAGAAATCTATAGGGAAATCTCAACAACTAACCTAAGTTAGAGATATCCAGATCCTGGCTGGGGCCTGTATAGTTCAGTAAAAGACCTTGAAGATACTGCTTGGGCAAGCTTATGATGGAGACAGTTGCTAGAATTAGAGGAGCTACTGCTATGATCTAAAATCAATATTTTTTTTCTGTCATAAGCCTGAGACTAGCAAAATAAGGAGCGAGAACAGAGAATGAATCATAATCAGATACACCTCCAGTTCCAATGAAAACTCTGAAACATTCATTGATCTTTGCCTTCTTTATTTCTGTTTCTCTTCTTTCTTTTCTTTTCTTTCTTTTTTTTTTTTTTTTTTGAAATAATTAAAAGGGGTACTAAATATTTGGTTCCAATTGCAAAACTCCCGATAATGTATCAATAAACAATAATTAAGTACTGACACCATGTAAGACATTGTGGATTCTAGGGATGCCAAGTGTACTCAGCCTCTGTCCCTGTTTCTGAAAGTTTCTTACAGTAACATACTCTGGGATTTTCAATGGCTAAATTCTACAAAGGTTTTCTATGGACAAACCCTGTGGTTTTGCAGCCTTTTAAAATCCAACTGCTTGAAACAAAAAAGAAAGGTACAAAAGTGTATTGCTAAACATAGCTGTAAAAACACCTCTTTTATAACATGATTTAATCGAGTTAGACAACCGCCTTTGGTAAGATTTGGGTAACTAAGAATATGCATAGAGAAGTAAATCTTGACCCAGTTCTGTCATTAACTAATTGCTGAAACCCTTTGCTCTCTTTTTTTCTCTCTTTCATCTTCTGTCCCTCTCTTTTACTTTCCATAAGCCAAGTAGCCAACCTTCTGATTATCCCAGTTGAAGAAACTCTTGCTCCAGATATTAATTTTTATAAAAATATTATCTGTCAGCCAAATTCTCCCTATCTTTCAAAGATAAGGAGGGATCTGACTCTTCCTTCCGTATCTTCTCCCACTAAGCTGCAGGTGCCTCAAGCAAGAACTATGGCTTATTTATCCTACTATCCTCAACAGCTAGCACAATGCATGATGCAAAACAGCTACTAGGCAGTCAGTAAATGTTATCTCCCCAAATTTCTCCTTCATCATCTCTCTTAATGTCTCCACATGTTAAATACTGAATTTGTACTGATTGGCTTATGTAAACTTTTTACCTGCCCATCACTAGAGGAAAAGAGTTACTATCAAGTTTGCACCACCATTGGTCAGGCTGTTTGTTGTATCTTCAAACTAGCAAAAATCAGGCTACACAACAATAAGCTGACACTAATGAGACAGCGCACATGTAATATCAAAGCATGCCATAGTCAACTGTCCTTTACTCTGCCTTTTACTCCCTGAAGTAATCATTCACTTCTTATTGCCAACTGTAATGAACTGAATATGATATATCATAAACAGTGTGATGACTGTACCAACTGTAAGGATGAGAGGGGCATTTGCTTATGTTCAGAACAAAATCTGGCAAAGGTAGCACAGTAGAGGGATTCAGCTGGGACTGAACTCAGGGAGCCTGATTATCCTGGTTATTTGGTTATTCAAAAAGTATAAAGAAACCTATGTTGCTCACCCACTATAATGAAAAGGCATCTTTCCTACTGGAATTCCTTCCTACGCCCATGATTTCTGAATTATAGTAAAGATTTGCCAAGCATCTGCTATATCTCAGACGCTGTCCTAAATATCGAATGAATAAGACCTCAGACATTCACAATTTAGTCCAAAGGTTGGCAAACTTCTATAAAGAGTCAGAGAGTAAATGGTTTAGGCTTTGTGGGCCTATAGTCTCCATGACAATCACTCAACTTTAAGTGTAGTGCATAAACAGCCTTAGAAAATATATAAAATATTGAACATGAGTGTTCTAATAAAGCTTTATTTACAAAAACAGGTGGTTGGCTAGGTTTAACCTGCAGGATGTAAGTTTGCCAATTCATGGTCTAATCCATGAGCCAGGTACATATTTTTAAAAAGGCAAAACAGTAAGATTTACATCAATGAATTTTAACATTGTATTTGTGTAACAGTTTAGAAATGATAAAGCTATGAAGCCATTTCATGTATGATGACTCAAAATTTAAGCCTCATACCAATCCTTTGTAGTGGTAGGTCTTATTTCCTTCATTTTATAAATGAGAAAACGGAGGCTCAGATAAATTAAAGAACTTTCTTTAAATCATCCCACAGCTCGAGGTGGAGATAGGATTTGAGTTTCTACTTAATAGGCAGCGATTATTATGTGTTTATCAAAAGTTACTTTTCTTCCTCCAGGGCACACACCAGACTACACTTCCTAAATTCCTTTGCACTTAAGCATGACCACAGTTCCTGGGTTCTGGACAGAATAAGTCAAACCTTGTCCCTTAAAACTTTCTCATAAAAATTTCCTACACGTGATTCTCTTCAGTTGGCTAGAAAGGAGACACCCCTGGGTAAGTAACCTTGTGAGTCACATGTTGACAACAGCAGAACTGCAAGAAAAAAGGAGCCCTGAGCCCCTAAATCAGCTCCTGAAAGAAAGCCACCCAACCAAGAACACCTGCATTTGACTGTGAAAGCAGCGAGAAACTTGTACTAATCCACTAAGCTATAGAGCTTTATCTGTTACAGCAGCTAGCATTACCTTAACTAATACAGTTCACATCCAGGTCCAGTTTTGTTTGCATCCAACTATAGCAAAGATGGAAAGAATGAATTTACCAGGCTGATGAGGCAAAAGAGATCATATTTCAGACAGAGGATATAACAAGATAAGCAAAGGCTACCTTCAAGAAAGAATAAATTGTTCTGAATGGTTAGATAGTAAGCTAGCAAATCCATGGAAGAGGCAGCAAAGATGAGGATCAGGAAAGAAACTGTATACAACACTGAATATAAAGGACTTGGAGAGAACAAGAGA
This sequence comes from Cynopterus sphinx, assembly GCA_030015415.1. NCBI lineage: Eukaryota > Metazoa > Chordata > Mammalia > Chiroptera > Pteropodidae > Cynopterus > Cynopterus sphinx. Next base: position 20,980,379 of record CM057380.1, read on the forward strand.
CAGCAATTAGACCTGTCATTAACACACCCAACCATAGAAAACAGAGGCTGGAGGCAGTGAGAACATCTCAAGGGTCTTCAGAATAGTACTAACATAATCAGAGCAAAGCTGTGAGCAAGTAAATAACAGTTCTTTATATAACCTGATTTTTAAACAAATGTGTTTTTTTTCAGATTATAAATGTAGTATATGCTAATTATAAATGTTTGAAGAAATATAAAAATAAATTATACATAATCCCATAGCCAAAGATAACCAGTATTACTATTTTTGAGGCATAAACTTCTGAGCTTATTTTACCTATTATGCACATATATTGATGCATTAAGAAAAATGGGGCTATATTAAAAAGGGGGAAAATGGGAATATGATATTTTCCACTGAATTTAACCATGGGCATTTTTCATGTCGATCAACATAGATCTTCACACAACTGTGAATAGCTGCATTGTCACCATGATATGTGCTATTGTTTTTTAAAAAATCAATTATCTACTAGTGTACATTTAGGTTTTCCCCCTTTTCTTGCTATTACAAAAAGAAAATACTGCAATAAACATTCCTATTACTATATCTTTGTGAAATGTGCAAGTACTTTGATAGGACTAGTTTCTGGAAGTAAAACTACTGAGCCAAAGGGCTTGACTACTGTCAAACTGCCCTCCAGAAATATTAATTCAGACTCCCACTAGCCAGGCATAAAATTGCCCATTTTCCCACACCTCTGCTGATACTGAATATCACTTGCCAATCAGGTAAGGGAAAAAAATCTATCTTTTTTTTTAATTTTTGAAAACATGGTTAAACAAATTTTTAGTCCTCTTCTTTGTATTTAAAACATCCTCTCCATTTGGTCTGTGGAGGATCCTAAACATTTAAAAGTTATCTTTAGTAAGGTGGCAGTGTGCTTAATTTATTCAATTAGTCTCAATGACTAAAAGCAGAGTAAGATGTATTTGAAAGGCTTTGCATGGAAGAAGTCAGCACAAATAATCAAATATTAATTCTTCTCAGGGGATACTGAGTAATGTGGAAGAGCTGTGAATATCAGAATTGAGTGGCTAATCTGTTTCTGCACTTGTGTAGTCTAAGTTATAAGTGGTTTTGCTAATTAAAATCAGCTAAGGATTTAACATACTGCTTTCCTAGGTTTTTCTTTTCACGCTTTATCATGAAAAGCATCTTAGAAAAATCCCCGGCCCAACACAAAGGGTAGGTAACTGCTCCAAGGTCTTACGGCTAATTCATGTCAGAGCCAGAGTAATGCCCACCGCTGATTCTTATCTTCACGGACTCATGTGTGGCTTTATAAATCAAATACATTCTAATCTTATTTCTATTTTTGAAAAGGAAAGGAGAAAACTAGGCAAGAAAGTGGAAAAATAAAAAGGAAGACTTTGTGGAAGAGAAATCACAACCAACAGAAGAGTAAGTACCTAAGTATGAAAAGAAACACAGCTTAAGAATGGAATGGCCTCATTCCTCACTCATTTTGTTCTTCCTTTGACCTTTGTGTATATCTTGCTGCCAGTCACCACTTCTTCAAGACAAAAGGGTATAAATGTGAGACAGAAAGAGTAAGTAAATATTGAGAGAATATGAAATAAATATACACCATGTTCAATAAGAAATGGACTGGCCGGCCAAATTCTTTAAATAAGAAACTTGAGACATGATCTCTCTCTTCCCCACTCCCATTATCAAAATTTGTATATTCATATTTATTACACTCCCATGCCTGCCTTCTCTCATTTTTCTAGTTGATTTTCTGGCCTTTCCATTTTTCAAAACATCAATGAGAACCTGAGGGGAAAAAATGAGTAAATAAAAAATAGATACTAAAATGAAAGAATAAGTATAAAATAACCTTTAAACCTCAATATCAGGAGAATGCTCACTGTATTTAGTTACTAAGGTGGACTTAGTAACTAAATAATAACAGCTAAATAAATAATAACTGAGGTCCTATCTCATTCTCATACTGGAGCTCAACAAGTAGAAATAGGAAGGTGAGGTTATGAAATGATTCACACAATTTATATTTTTCATTCTCCTGTTGATCACATAAAAATTTAAGATCCCATGAAACCTTCACTACTGATATGATTCCTTTCTCTATATGTGTGCATGCATACGTACACACACATACATACAACTCCTGGAAGGATATAAACAAACATGCCAAAACATCAACTATGGCTATATCTGAGGAGTGAGAAAGGCAAGAAGAAATTTCATTTAGTATTTAATATAAATCAATAGTGCTTATTTATTTAAAGAAAAAATCATCAGGTATAACTTTGAACATCCAAAATGAAACAAAGAAAAACCAAAAGGGTAAATGATGATGGACAAATTTAGACATGAGGGGAAAATGTGCAAAGAGAAACTATAAAAGAAAGGGAGGGTAACAAAATAATCCTTTTAGAGCTTTTATTTCATCTTCTTTTCTGTCCTCCTAATTTTGTACCTACATTTGGTTGGAGATACCTCATACCTCAGCTTGTATAGTCTCTCAAGTTTTATCTTTTCAAACTCTCCCTGGTAAAACAGACAATACTGATATCGATTTTTTTTTAAAAAAGCAAGAACAACAGGTCACCAGATAAGACGTAAATGTTATGTTATACAAGTCTACAGCCATGACTTACTTATTCTTGAAACAGATCAATAGAAACAATCATTCACCTTTCTTCAAAGAGACAGCGGAAGTAACTCTAGCTCACTCATGGCAGCTTGTTTTGTTGACAAGTAATTAGAGAGAGTAACGGATCATTTGTCAAAAACTCAACGATGAGGGTTCATGGCCTTGATATGCCTGAACCAATTTCTCAAGTAGATTGCAGGACACTTTATCTTTTCCCGTTGAATCAATTCTTCACAGCACTTTTTCTCTAAAATACCACTCTCTTTCTAAAACACCACGATTTTTTCCTAAAATGCCAATGTAATATCGTCTTCCACTGCAAAGTTTACTATCGTCTTCCCTCCTTGACTGGACCCAGCCCCAATTCTTCGGGGAGATATCAGAACTTATGTGATCTGGTCCCATCATATCCCTTCTTTCTCCACTGTTTCCCTATGCCAAACCCTATCTGCTCCACCACACCACTCTTCTTTCTTCCTCTTACTCAGAAAGCTCTCATTTGCAGATCTATTTACTCAAGGGAACACCAGGCCAACCTGTGGGCTGGGGAAAGGCATATGCAAAAAGCAGAAGTTAAACTGAGACATCCTTATAGGGATGGTAAAGAATTTTTTACAGAGAAGGCAATCAATTGTTTCCTGCCTATGTCCCTTACTTACCGCCCCCCAGAAAGTAACAAAATCATGAAGGGAGGGAACACGACTGTGAATTCAGGCTCCAAGCTGGCTGACCAATTCCAGTGTTAGCTCTACCAATTACAGTATTACCCAGAGCACGTTATTTTCTCTTCCTGTGCCTCAAATTCCTCATTCTAAAAATGGAGGTAACAACTATATGTATCTTGTTGAGTTGTGATGAAGATTGCCAGTTGTCAAAATTATTATCAGGCACTCAATTTTTTTCTAACAAATTTGATGCTATCACCTGGTATAGAAATCTTCAAAATCTATCCTTTTCCTGACACCATTTCTGAAGCAGTATCCTTAATTAACTTAGGTGATTATTTTGTTCTGGTGAGCATTTATATAGTCACAATAACAATTTTATGCAGTCAGAGTATGTAAACTTTGCTTATTGATATTAATCTTTTTAAATCAATCTTCCATGATCAAAATATGGAAGGAATAATTATGAATACAGAAGAAGAATAAAAAAATTATTATGATAGAAATTAGAAAGAATGATGAATGATGAGACAAAGCATTGGTAAAGGGAGTGCCATGGTCACTAGATAGAGTATTTCTATTTGCAGAGCAGGAAACAAAAGTGTAAACCAATCAAAGTTACAAAGGTATCCAATAGAGTAAAAGAAAGAGACATGGGGTGGTGGTATAAGTGAGCTAATTCCTCATCTACCATAGAAGGAAATCAACAGATAATATCAAAAATTTTAAAAATCAATAGGTAGGAGCATAAGTACATTATTTAGAGATATGAAAGTAATACTAAAACTCAACAAAAAGTATTTACTTAAGAAAGAAGTGAAGAGAGCTAAGAGAGGAAACCATTTTTTCTGTACTAGTTCTTGTACTGTGTTTAAGTTTTCAACTGTTTTTAAAAATAAGAAACTGTAACTGAAAGAAATCTATTCACAATAACAACTAAAATTTTGAGAATAAAACATACATGAAGAAAACTCTAAGTCTTTACCGACACAAAAGACTAATTTTTCCTTTTTTTAAATTTATTTATTTGACTAATATGTGTGCTTTTTCCATGCCATTGTCTTATTGAGCTATTTCTTTATCTTATATTCATTTATTCTTGTCTTCTGGGCACAATTGCAAGTTTACCCTCCTTTCTTCAATTTCCTTAATTTTTTATTTACTCAATGGTGAATCCTACTATGTTGCTGACACAGAAGATTCAGTGTCTTCAAGTTGGTGGTTGTGCTCAATTATTCTATAAATGCAATGCAATCCCAGTCAGAAATCCCAAAAAGGATTACTTTTTAGACCAGGCAAGCTATTTCAAAAATTCATCTGGTAAAGTCAAAAAGTTTTTAATAAGAACAGTGAATGGAGAACTTGCCCTATTAAGTAGGTCAGACCTAGACTAATCAATTGGTGGAACAGAATAAAGTACACAGTATTATGAGCATCATAAGTAGAGAAATAGCCATTTTTAACAAAGTTAAATACCAAGAAATGGCCACTGACCTCCCTACTCTAATGTCATATTTGGACTGACCATGAAAGCAACATGACAACATTCAAATCAATGTCCTCTAACCTAAATAAGGTTGAGTTGGGGTTCTCTGAGATTCTTAGGGAAATAGTTTTTTGTTCTCTGTAAAAGAGGAACAGAGATACTCATAATTAGGCACAATCCTCTTTAATTGACAAGAGCTCGCAAACTTAGTAAGAGCAGAAGTGTTAAATTTCATTTATCAGGCAATTACCAACTTGTAGCTGATTTATCCTTACTACAAGTCAGTGACAGATAAAAAGTATGTGCAGAGGAAGAAGCAGTGTGAATTCTAGAGCAGCTATGATCAGGGGCAAAGGACATCAATGTGAGTTTGAGAGTGCACTGTTTTCTCATGAAAGATCTATCTAAACTAAGAAACTTGAGTTAAGACCATTGCATTTTCACCTATTGCAACGGGCTTCTGGTCTCCCTCGTTCCAGCCTCATCACTCCCCTCAGTCTCTAAACCATTGTCAGAGAGATCTTTCTGAAATTCAAATGAGATTAATCTCTCCCCAGGTTAAACCGTTCTACTACTTTTTTAAAATAATGTCCAAATTTCTTAACCTGGATTACAAGGTCTTTATTATAACACATGGCCCTTGCCTACTTCTTCGTCTTCAATCTTTGCCTATCTACCTGATATAATCCCTCTTTTACATCAAGTCTCAGTTCAAATGTCACCTCCAGAAATCCTTTGCTGACTTCTTCACCCTCAAAATACCACTAGAATGCTCCTTTATTACATGCCACCATAATTACAATGATATATAAGCATTTCTTTGCACTATGCCATGAGTTACTGAAAAAGAGGTTAATACTTTTATTCATCTTTATATCCTCAATCAGCACCTTGTATGTATATAAAGCATTCAATATATCCTTGATTGTGCCAGTTATTGGCAATTACTGATTCCACAAGAAATTCTCAATTTTCCCCTCTCTAAAAATGACCTTGTACAAAGAATTCAAATGATATAACAAGAGAAATCACAAGTATCTAAATGTTTAGCATCTCCTGAGAACAAAAAGACTTGATCCCAGCCATGGATCTACTCCATGCCTTGCAGAAAATTGTGCAGTCTATGTTTTTTCTCCTTAAAAAAAGAGTAAAATTGCTGTGATTTCTCCCTGCTCTAGAAATCTCGGACTCAGTCCTACATTGACAACAGCCCTTCCATAAGGCATTCATACACAGTATGCACATTGCTGGCATGTAGGCTACACTCAGCCAAGGGGAGAATTAATAGCAGATGCTACCAAGGTTCTAGACTAAACTGCTTTTAATTTGCACTCCAAAACTAATATAATTTATTTTCAATGAAAGTAGATGAAATACGCATTTTCCTTATTTCTATGACTATATTATTTTACATTTCTGTAGTCTTTTTTCCATCTTACAAATGCTTTCTAAGACTTGTACCAGTAATTCTCACAACAACCTTGTGAAGTAAGCAAAAAAGTAGTACTATCTATCATTACTAGAAAAGGAAGTTGGGGTTCATGGGCATAACAAGATCATAAAAAAATACTTGCCTTAGATGCATACAGCTTGCTCTGATCTCTGATTTTATGCTGCAGTTCAAGTCCCTTACATATTTAGTATTGTTTTGAGGGTCACTAAGATGACTTCTAACTGGAAAGTTTAATACATACTAAATTTTGAGGCTAATAACAACAATAATTACCTAAGTATATTTATAAGTACAAAATGTAGGAGAAGACATGAGTTTTCTACTTAATACACAGTTTTAAGACTAAATATATACCATCAAAACTCAGGTTTCTTCTCTTTGGTCTTCCTGGTTATGAATGAACATTTTTCAACTTTGTAGCCCCATCATTTGAAACCACTTTCACTAACATTACTGTTTAATAATACCACTCAGATTTCATAAGATTTCAAAATCTGTTCAACTTACACACTCTGAAATGGAGTTATTTGTATAATTTAAGATGTTTCATTTAAAACTGATCTTGAATTCAGAATTTTTAAAAAATAGTCTAGCTATCCACTAAGATTATTTTAATACCAAGATGGACAGTCAGTAAAGGAGATTTTTTCACTCAGCAAAATAAACCATTAAAATAAATAATTGAAAATCTATTAAGTAAAATGTGAAATCTATACTCATTTTTAAAATATATCTAGTAAGAACATCTGCATGTGAAGACATTTACCTTGAAACAAGACACCTTACATCTGTCAACTTTAAAAAAGCTTATATGACTAGAAAAATTCATTCATTCATGTTTAATAATTAAAGCTTAATTTTAACTTTAATATAATCTTAAAGATTACATGGTGAACGTAATAGAAGTCATTTCCATTTTACTTCCATGATGTGCAAAGCAAGACTATCCTAATAGTATGCTATGCAAGTCAATTTCCTCCAACATTCAGCATACAAAAGAGTTTCTAAACACATTAAAAGACAAAACTCTGAATGAAAAATCCTTCTGACAAACTGCATTTCAAGTAAACCAAATTCTGCCCTATTTCTGTAATAAAGGTCCTTCCAAGGCTTAGAAAACTCAGTGGTACTCCAGAAATCTTAACCATGGTTGAATTCATATTTTGAATAAAAAGCAAGCATCTCAATGCTGCTATTGTGAACATGACACATTGAAGTTGATACCATAAACTAGCAACAATCTCAAGGCAGGCTCTCAGATCCAACACTGACATGACAAAGTTACATCTTAGTAGATACGCATGAATAATCCTAAACGACAGACCAATTTCAGTTTGAAGATAAGTTTAGCAGACATTTCTTGACATGTCATTTATTCCATCTAACCAGGCAGGAACATTTCTTATAATTCAAGAACAATCTCCATATAGTTTAAATTCTGACCTCTCAACTCATACTTTAAATTATTTCTCTCATGCTACTGTAGCTAACAGACAGGCTCTAAGAACATGATACATGGATTCTGCCTCCATTTTATCAATGCTGAATACCATGCCATTTCATTTTAGAAAGCTAATTATAAACATATAATTATAAAAATAATTAGAATTATTAAACATGACTACTTTTGATACAAATTGGGAATTGTTCTGTCCAGATTGTTGTAAAAAGTTAAAATATAGCTACATTCATCATTATTCAAACTGAATAAGACTTGACAATGTTGAAATTAAATCCCACTGTTTATAACTGTCAGACATGAAATTTTTAAGCATGTCAATATTCTTGACTTGAATCTAAGAATACAGTGGTTTTGTCATTGACCACTTTATTACAATAATGCACTTCTAATTGATCAGCATGCAAATTATACCATTATAAAAGTACATATTGGCAAGATAAAACATTCTTTTGCCTAGTCAAAAATACTGTTACCTTTTCATCTCTTACTGAAATGTAATACTCTCAAATATGTTGTCAAGAATCAGATAAATCTTTAACTGAACATGAAACAAAATAAGAAATGCTTACCATCTTTTACTAGGACTATTACACTTACCTTAAAATTAGTAGTATGATTCTTACCTTTTTCTGGACTTAAGTTTTTATACACTTCAAGGTCTGCCATGAAATTTAATATTGTTACACATTATTGGCAAGAGCAGTAAAATTTCTCTCCTAAAGGCAAAGCCTTTTTCCTGATACACATCTCCAAAAAGGAAAAGAAAAAAAAAAAGGCAAAGAAATCTTTAGCAGCCTCAAGCACTTGGCTCACGCTGCCTGTATAGCATGATGAGATCTTCGCAATTCAGGCTTTACAGTGTGGAGAAAATAAATCCATGAGATATGATTATAGAACTTTGTCCCAAAGTGAAAAGCACAGCCAGATAAGAACACTGGAAGCATCTGCTCAGGGCTGCCGCTATTGTGGGAATGCAGGCACGGTGGCTACTCTGGGTATGAGACATGCATGCTTAGTTCAGCGCTTAAAGCCCTCAAGGCATTATGCACATTTAATGTCTGGGAAGTGTAGGACTTTAGCCATCAAAGAAACCCTCCTCACCTACAGAGGCCATTGAGAAAACACTGATTGCCATGGTAGTGACGCAGGCTGAATGCAGATAATGAACACACACACACACACACACACACACACACACAGAGAAGCACACACATGCACGCACACAGACACACACACTCTCAGAAGCAAACATCACTCCATTTGAGGCAAAAGCAATCCATTAAAAAATTAGGCTCGATTGGTTCTCTATGCTGTCACTACTTTTGTGCCAGTCACGTTAACCACATATTTATTGACAGTGTTGAAGCTTTTCCTTGATTTTTGTCCTTATTCCACACACAAACATAGCAATGATCACAGAAAAAGACTGGACTATTTCCAACTTTTGAATGAATGAGGTTACAGTTTCAAAGCACTCGGGTGGTGAGAGCTCCTCTCAGGTAAAAATCACTTCCCTGTGAGCAAGGTTAAGTAGCATAAGTGGGTCTGAAGAAGTCAGGTTTTTCAGTGAATGAAAAAGTATATTAGTAGAGTACAATTTTCTCTAAAATATATATATATAAGCATTACTCGCATGCTTTAATCAGCTTCCTTGTAGAGTAAGTAGATAGTCAGACATTTCACAAGCAATTTACTATTGTCTTACACTGAGTTATAGCTAGGTCTCTCTGCATCCTGAGCTAAACTAAGCCCTTTATTCCCAGAATTCTCTCTCTAGTATCAACACTTCTTGCCATTTCCTTCTCCTCAGCTTCAGCTGTCGCCCCTGAGACACTCGGCACCTCCCACTCTGTACACCCCAGTGTCGACCACTTTTCCTCATTCCCATCAGGACCACCGGCCCTGATTGCCAACCCACCCCACTCCTGTAAGGTGCCAAGCTCTACCAAATTTCCAGTCGCTTCTTTCCCAACTGACAAACTCCACTATTAACTCTTAAATACTCTTGAGAAATTTGAATTTCAATGTCATGTGTGTGGGGTACACATAATTAAAATAGCCTTCTTGCATGATTTTATCTGAAATACATATACACACAACTACACAAAATAACAGTTAAGAGGTCTGCTGGAGCCCATCTGCCTGTGTTCAAATCCTGACTCTGCCACAGACCAGCTGTGTGGCCCTGGGCAAGTTACTTAAACTCTCTGCTCCTTTGGTTTCCTTATTTGTACAATAGACATAATAGTTCTCACTTCAAAGTGGCATTGAATGCATTCATTTAATACACAAAATGCTTAGAAGCACAATTATTTTATATTATTATTATACAATTGTTATTAGTCTTGAAATTCTTTAGCCCAACTCAGAAAAGCAGTAGACTTCATTGTTTAATCTGAACTAACTAGTACTTGGAACATAGCGTGGCACTCCAAAATTTAAGGTCTCAGAAATACCCACTACTACTAAATTAATTAATACTCTCAGATAATCTTATACAAAAAGACAGTGGTGTTCCCATCGCACAAAATTGTGCCAAATAATGGATTTCTACTTCCTTTGGCTTCCCAGAACCAAAGTCACCTGATAGCAAAACATATCTTTGAATCAATTGCTCACTCAATCTAGAAAAGAGATGGAGGTCAAAGTGCTCCTGTGAAAGGCTTAGAAAACCTCTCTTCCTTTTTCCTTCCAGAGATCCCCTGCCAAAGTCTTGTGATGACAACACAAGAAGAGAACAGAGAGGAGAAGGTAGCAAACTGCCTCTCACCCTCCTCATGCACAGAGTCCTCTCCTTCCCATAAGTTCTTTATCCCTCTCACCTTCTCACCCTCAGATTTCCCCTGACTCCTCCCTGAAAAGACTAGTGTATAGGTCAGATATGGAGCCCAACACCACAGGGAGGAGCAGTGTCTCAGGTTTATCCAGAATGGCTCTGGGAACCTTTGGGGGCCAAGCCATAGCCCCAAGGTGAGCACTCAGCAGCTCTGCAGGGCAGGTGGGCAAAGCTTTTAAAGAGCCAGCATGGCCTGTGCATATGCATTCAACCATCAAAGAACACTCGTGGATTTTTTAAGAGCCTAGAAATATCGAACCCTTACTAAATATCGAATTATTCAGTAGCAGCAAATAACCTTCTATGCAGCCAATGGAAATGATTCATAAAACTTAAATACCTATTCTAAGGTCAGCAGGGATCCTGGATAAATAACACATCACCGTTGATTACTCCCTAGTACTCTCCCAGAGAAAGTCATATACAATGTCAAATGAGCTTTTGGGGGCAGTGGTACATTCCCTGACACTTTACCTTAACTGTACAGCTTTAAAATCTTTTAACTTCTTACCTGAAACCCTCATTTGAAAAGGTTGAGCTTTTTCCAAAATTGTTCTAGCCTAGTACTTGGCATACAGTGGCTATCGTATAAAGCTTCATTAGCTGTTTCCATCTTTAATCATTAGACCTAATATGGAAATAAATTTAATGAATCAAGTGAAAGAGAAAAATGTCTCTGAGTTGAGCCTGTAAATTTACAGTGAATGAAGGACTTTAAAACCCTGACATAGTTTTCCTCATCTTTCACACTGTGTTCTACTTCTGATTTCTTAAAGAAGCATCTCAGAGTAACAAGTCAAAGTATGGGCTTCAAAGTCAGATGGAGCAAAGTTCTAAGAAGTCCCCGTTTTCTCCTTTACTTACTTTGTGGTCCTGGGCAAGTTACAAGTAAAGTGGCCAGGACACCTAGTTAAATTTGAATTTCAGATAAACAACAAATAATTTGTTGTTTAAAAATGTCCCATGCAATATTTCCTGTATTTTTATTTGTTAAATCTGACAACCCAACTGAGGGGGCCTCTCTAAGCCTAAATATTCTCATCTGGGGAATACTAAAGGAGCTCATCTAGGCCAACCCTAGTACTAGGACAAATAAGTATTCAATAGCTGAAAGTTAAGTGAATATCCACTCCAATCACTGGTTTGATATAATCCCATTTAATCAAGTCTCATGCTGAAGAGTTTCTACATTACACTCTCCCCATACCTCAACCTAACAGCTGCATAACTCTGAATTGAGATCAACTAAGGGCAAAAGCATGGCACTTACCTGCCCTGAGATTCCCAAATCCAATGAGAAAACCTACTGACACAAACACAGGAGCCCCGTCATTTCATGAGATGATCATTATAAAAGCTACCATTTACCAAACACCACTACACAAACATTATCTTCTCTAATCTCCACGTAAATTCTGCAAGGAAATGTATTAAAACCCTATTATAAAGGGAAGAAAACAATCAACCTGGACAAGATGACCAAGACCACACAGTTCTGCTAGAACCAGGAACAAACCCAAGCCAACTCCACGTCCGGGCCCTCCCTCCAGCTCCATGCTTCAGGTCATGGGAACCATATGCAAGAGTTCAGCTCTAACTTCAGAATTCCTCGTTTTTCCAAGTGAGAAACTATTCTCACAGAATGCTAGAAGATGTGTATGTCTCTGGCATAGAAACACAGAAATGCTTAGTAAGAAAAACAGTCTGTAAAGCCATAATCCCAAATTACCCATACAGATTTTAAAGCATATTCAGCTTTCTTCACAAGATGCACAGCAGCACAAAAGCAAGTGGGAGCAGCAAAACCTTCACAGTGACAGCTGTGGGTGGCACCCAGCCATACCCTTCCAGACCCTGTCTGTCCTCCGGCCCTCGGCTCCAAGCACCTAGGTAACTTGGTGAGGGATAGATTTCACAGGGACTTTCAAGACTGATGGTAAATGACAACAGTTTTTGAGCATAAAGGATAACAAACTTAGTGAAAAGTCATCAGGCAAGACGCAGCAAGATTCGTAAAGATGTTTACACTTATTTTAGTCAATAATCACTACTTTAGACAGCTATCATAATGCAATCAGCATAAATATAAAAATCTATGTACAAGAATGTTTCCTTAGTGTTGGTTACCTGACAGCAATCTAAATGCCTGTCAACCAGGGAATGATTAAATAAAACATATATCCATAGTTTGGAATACGATCTAGCCACTAACAATGTTTTCAAGAAAGATATCACAATTACCTAGAGGTTGTTTGACATACCATGTGAAAAAAAATACAAATGAAATATACAGTATGATTTTAATTATGCAAAATATATGTACATAGAAACAGAATAAGGCATAGAAAAATATGTGAAAAAGATTAACAATGGGCATCTCTACGTGCTTTAGTTTTCTTCTTAAATTTAACTACATTTTATTTTTTTAACCAGCATTTCTTTTACTTGAAAAGAAAATAACATTATTTTTTAAAGTATACCCAGTTTAATAACACTCAACAAGGGAAAAGATAATCCCTTCTCACTGATGTACTGTAACAATGGGAAACTGCAGATTACTAACATTTTATGATGCACTCCCTATGTTCCAGATACTGCTCCCACCGTTGTACCTGACTTACTTAATCCTTACAATGCCCCCAGGAGTGAATTAGGTATAATTCTTTCTCTAGATTCATATGTGGAAACTGAAGCAGAGAAAGTTAAATAACTTCCCTGAGCTGGCACAGCCAATGAATAATAGACCTGGGCATTGAATCCCCATGGTCTAGCTCTAGGGACCCTGCTCTTCACTAGATAAGGCAGCAGAGAGATTGTCAATATGCTACCTACACCCTGCAATATGCTTTTTCACCTGAAAGGCTCATAGAACAATAATTAATGCTGCTATTAGAGCTGCTAGAGCTCAATTTCTTTTAAGAAATTTCACTGGACACTCCAATTACACAGAAAACTCCAAATCCTCAATATGTCATATAGCAAAATCACTAATATAACTACACAAATACATGAAAGCCCAACAAGAATCCTATATGTACAAACAAACCCCAAAGAGCAGGCCAACTCCCAAGTGGATGCTCCAGGGAGATGTTCTCAGGATGAACAAGCACATTTGCTTCCATAAAATAAAGGGTACCTATCACTGAGGCATCATCCTGTCTGAGCCCTCCTGCTGAGCCCCAAGCTGTTCTAGTTCATTCTTCGGACACTGGGCACCAGTCCTTCATCAAAATCTTCTGACCACTCAGAGCCATCTGTACTCAGTTATGAATCCTGAGCAATATCTGACTCAGAGGTAGAGGCAGCACCATCCTGTTACTTGGCCTGTGCCAATCACAAAGATAGATAACTGAAAGGTTAGAGACATGAGCCTCTGAGTGTCTATTAATAATCTCTGAGATAGCACCAGAAATCTGCTCTCAGCTTTTATTTACAATGGACTCAACTCACTAGACTAAAGCTGCTGCAGTGATTGCAAATTTGGAGTTAAATGGATTAAAAAGAGCAGGGATCATATATCAATTTAAAACAAGACCAGCACAGTATGGATTGTTTATCATCAATGCATTTAAGGAAATTGCTATTATACGAAGTCCAGAAATCCCTGTTGAGACTAAGAAAATTGATGGAACTTTTGGATTAACCCCTGAGGAACAAAATGGAACACAACCACGAGTTCATTTTCACAGGAAACATTACGGGGTAACTCAATCATAAGAAAAGATGAAATACAACCATTTGTGATGACATGGATGGATCATGAGAATATCATGCTAAGAGAAATAAATCAGGTGGAAAAAGTCATGAACCATATGATTTCATTCATATTTGGGATATAAAACCAAAAGCAACAAATGAACAAGACAAACAAACAAAACTCACAGACACAGACAACAGTATAGTGGTTACCAGAGGGAAAGAGGGGAGGGAGGGATAGAAAAGGATAAAGTGGGTCAAGTATATGATGATGGAAGGAGATTTGACTTTGGGTGGTAAACACAAAATGCAATAAACAGATGATGTATTATAGAACTGTGCACTTGAAACTTACATAATTTTGTTTACCAATATCACCCCAATAAGTGTCAAGGGAAGTAAGCTGAGCCTCAGCAACTCATTATGACTTGCCCAAGATCTCAAAACTAACACATGGAGAAAAATCCAAACAAAGTGCTCTTTCCCCACACCATAGAAACATGCTTAACCTATTTTTGTCAGCAGAAATTTATTGCTAAACAACCAAGTATAACCAAAAACTTAAATTACAATTCCAGCATACTACAAAAATTTCAGCTGAACACAGAGGAGGACATGAAGGGTTGCAGGTTTCCACCCAATGCCTACTAACTTAATGCTGAGAATGGCAGAAATGGTTTTATTTAGACAGCAAGCTTACTGTGGCTGCTTTTTCCTTATTGGAGAGAGATAACTATCATAATGATATAGAACAAGTCCTATAGATCACACACTTGTCAAATAAATCAGTTTGAACATCCCTTATGTTAAACGCATCAGTGGATAGTAATCACTACACATTTTTAAGCATATGAATTCCAAAACAAACGGAATATTACCCATCTTTAATTTTGCTATGTTCCACAGGACAGAGATGAGCCACCCTTTAGCCCAAACGCCTCTTTGAAATGATGAATCCTTGATGATTTATTCATCCCCCTGTCAAGACCTTGGCTTTAAAATAAAAATTTCTCATTATTTTTTGGAAATACTTGACTATTTATTAGTCATGTCACTTGAAATTTTATAGGTTAGCATGAAAATTTATAGGCCCATCACTGTCATTTTGATGAAGCTGTCAATATAATTTAAAGTAAAATCCTTGTTACCAAGGATTTCAAGCTCAGAGCTTGAAACCTTAGCTTGAGCTATCCATGAAAGCCACTGAGACCTCATGGACAAGATTTTATTCACAGGTCCTGTGAGAAACCCAGGAGCTCACAGCCAGCAGCCTCCTACTGTTTTTGGTAGAGACTTGGGACATGTGAAATTCAATTGACATTCAGGTTTCATTAATTCATATCCAGATATAAATAAAGGTCCCCAGACTTTGTAAGTCATCCTCCGCTGTTTGGTTACCTACCACCAGATCTGATCAGTGTTAATTATAACATTAACAGAGAATTAACCAGAGATAGATAGGCATATTGGAATTTCTAATGGTTGTTGACAGTGACATATTTGAAAACAAATATCTACTCTGTGGGCTGAAACTTTAATTAAATTCTCAAAACTCCAGTAGTGACATGGTCAAATCCCACTCCCCCATAGCAATCAGAAGGATCTTGAACCCTAGAACAGAGAAGCCCCCCTTACCTCCTCCTTTGGGAGGAGAAATTGGACAGCTGAAATGGAAAAGTCCAGAACCTCTAAGAGCTTGTTCTCTCCAGCACTCCAGCTAAAGGAGGACTGGCGGCTTACATACGAACCATGCTTGCATATATCTGATATTGTAATAAAGAACACTTTTCCATGCTTAAATCTGCCATGTCTGGGTTTAATTAAAGGTAAACAATATCTACCCGGGCATGGCTTAGCTTAAGTCAGTCGAATAAGGATTACAATATGTGCATTCGCATGGGAGGCACACGTGGTCATCATAACGCAAACTGCTCATCTGGTTAGCACTGAACCCCAAAACACAACTCATACAGACTAGTCCCACGAGAAATGCAAACAGAAAGTTAACCATAAGGAGAGGAGTGAGGGACACAGGAGATGACTTCTAGATTGCCAAACCACCTCTCCCCTAAACAAAACTCTTCTGAGTATGCAGAGAGTCGAAAGCAACTCTGATCCCTTTAATCCAAAGTCAGCAGCCACGAAAGCTTAGATCAAAGGGACAGACATCAGGGCCTGGTTGAGGAGGGGCCAAACCCCAGAGCTCCTTCAGCTGAAAGAGGTGACCCAAGCCCTGTTGCCATGGTATGGCTGACCAGGAACTCTCCTGAGAACAGAAGGTAGGTCTCCAGGAGAGCTGGGTGGTCATAATGTGCCTGAGGACGGGAAAGGAGATGTATTCCTCTGAAGAAAATCTAATCCCGTAATGTCTGGGCAGAACATTTTAGTAACCAAATATGACCTTTAGGGAAATGGCTACCTTAAATGACCTACGCAGAGACACACCACCCCTCTTTTCCAGAAGAAAACCAAGAAAAAAGATTGTACTGACTCCTCAGGTAACAATTTTCGGTGTGTCACAGTGCACAGCACTATCACAACAGTCCAAAGTCCTAACCTAAATCGCTCAACAGAGATGAAAAATCAACTCCCTTGTCTCCCTCTTGATGAAATAGAAAGTGGCTGTTCAAAACTTCTACAGTGCATTTTTTAACATAGGTAAATACTTCTGCTGTGTTGCTTCTCCAAGTCAAATAACTTCATTCCTTTAATCCATTTGCCCCAAGAATACTTACTGGCAACGCTTGCGGCTGCAGCCTTTACCCCAAAATAACTCACGGATGACAGTCCTAACCGTACCCCCAGAGTTTGCCACAAAATATCTCACTTATATTATTATTTTCACATCGCTCTAGCATATCGATCATCTTTGGAAACAAATGACATCATTCTAGTTGTAGCATTCTGTTTTAGTAGTGGTATATCTATTTACAAAATATAGTAATTCTTGATCGCTAAAAATGTCAAATCCTAGAACACATAGCATGCCTGTGCATGATGTTAAATTAACGCAGGGAGGGAGCTGCACTTTTTCCTTCTAAATGGGAAAACGGTTAACCTTTGTCCTTATATGGTTTTCCTCAACACAATCCTGATGTGCTAATTCTGCCTATGAGACATCTAAACAAGTAGATGAAACATAGCGTCAGGGAGGATCACAGTGTAAACTCCTTAAGAGCAGGAACGGTGAATGTCTTGTTCATGAATAAGTCCCCAGGAATACGTCAGGACAGCAGTGAGTGCCAGGAAAGTTTGAGAGCAAGAAGACCCACCAGAAAACAGAAACTCAGATTCTAGATCGTCCTCCAGTTTCCAAGAAGACACTGGGAGGACCCAAGCAGGACCAAGACCACAAAGAATGACACAGCATAAAGAAAACCAGTTGCTGGTACTGTGATATATAGTACAGGTGAATGAGAGAATGACCATAGGCAGCCTTTTCTCTATAATTAGGGAGATAATTAATATTAAAACTACTCATGGGACGTGCCCTTGAGACGAAAATTATCAAGTTATTAATGTTTTTGAAATAGCCTTCTAGTTAACACTTTACCCTGGGAATTTAAGATGAGAGAGTCAGTCTCTGGTACCAAGAAGGTAGAGTTCCTTAGGAAAAAAAGAGAAAGAACAGATCAATTTCAAATCTAGGGAAAAAATTAAACACAGTGGCAAAGAGCTAGGATTATGGATGGAGTAGTTAAAAGCAACATGACAGACATCAGATGTGAAATCAAAATTAAAATCTCGGTTCTACCAGGTTGCTCAGCAAACCAAGCCAGGTTATTTAAACCCCTCTAAGCCTCAATTTCACCACTTACAATAGTGCCTACAATGACAGACTGGAAATTTCCCAGCCCAGTACCTCAGTACTGTAAGCACAACCAGTAACATAATCTCTGAGTCCAGAACAAAATGAAAATATGGGGCTTTTTCCCAAAAAAATAAATTCAAGATACTATCAGCAAATCATTAAACCAAGCACAAGACTCTTCTAAACCCTGCACAGGGCATACCCATGAAGCCAGCCCTAACCCTAAGAACTTGATAGGTCTTATGAAGCCCTAGAATTTTCTCCATCTTGGTTACTTTCTTTTTCCCAGGTCTGTCTCCTTATAGATACCAGTTGAAAAAAAAAAGTCTTTCAAAAATAAAGGACCTTAAAAAAAATTAAAGGACCCATCAATGTCAAATTTACTTAAGCTGATAACTGTGCAGTGGTTATATAAGAAAATATCCTTACTCAGGAAATGCACGTTGAGGTATTTAAGGGCAAAGGACCATGAGGTATGCAACTTATTCTCAAATCATTCAGGAAAAAAATCTCTGTGTGTGTGTGTGTGTGTGTGTGTGTGTGTAGACAGCATGTGTGCAAGTACATGATAACCAAATGGGAAAAAGGCTAACAGTAAATAAATTTGGGTAAATGATATATGAGGTTCTTGGTGGTATTCTTATTCTTTCAGCTTTTCTGTGAGGATAAAATTATTTCCAAAGAAAAAGCTAATAGAACTTAGAGTTCCCGTGTGAGCTCAGGGGGAGTAGAAAGGGAAGGAGAGTTAATGGCAAAGAAAAACAAGGTTATAAGCTCTATACAGAGAGGGGCCACTTCTACTTTGTTAATTGCTGAACCCCCAGCACCGAACCTAGGTCAACAAATATTTAAGGCAAGAACAAGAAAAGGGAGCAACATCGCATGTTCAAAACTCACCTGGGAAATAAGGGTCTGAGGCAGGGACAAAATAATTGGTAGTTAAGCCAGTGCGTGGGAATCAGTGAGCTGTCTCTGTTTAGTAAGAAAGCAAGGAATCTTGTGAAGATGGGCCCACGGCATGGCATGGTATGCACCGCACACTACCCAGGGCCTTGGTTCTCATCATTTACCAGGGGGGTTCAGTCAGGCCCACCATTTAACTTTCCAAGGACTCGGGGTCCTCAGTGATAGAATGTGGAATGTTACTAATTCATTCAGCCAATACTCACTGGGCAGCTCCCAGGCCCTAAAGTCATGTCCCCTTTCCGAGCTTTTATTCTAGAAGGGATCTCACAAACTGCATTAAATAATGTCTTGAGGTTGGGGAGGTCTTTTCCAGGCCTGAAAATTCTACACAAAAACTCTGGAGCTTTTTACTTCAAAAACAAGCATGAATGTTATAGAATAACCACTCTCTAAAAAACTATTTTAAAGGTGAAATCTATTTGAGATGCCCTGTTTCTTAAATTAAAAAAAGAATCTGTCCACATAGGCAGTGAGATGCTCGAGAGCCTATATAACTTGAGCTGTATACCAATAACCAAGTTTATTTTAGCTGCCAAAATTCTTGTGCCTTGACGAGTTATACAAACAGCAAATTCTTTTTTTAATCTGACAAAGCTCTAAATTTAGAAAAAAAAACTATGGAAGACAGAAATGCTTTTTAAAGCAATAAATTTATCATTGAGAAATAACTTTGAAGTGTAGATTAATGATTAGTATTAAAATGAAAACATCAAAAGTATTTTAATTTTCTGCTTCATTAGTCCTCCTCATTCACAGTCAACTAGCACGAAAATGGTTACAAAGGCTAATTTTGTTAAAGACCTTGGAGAAAAGAAGAAAGAATTGTTCTTTCATGAATACTAAAGATGATAAAATGAGAAACCAATAACATTTTATCGCTTTATATAAATTAATCCAATTTAGAAATAATTTAGTACTATGATTTATGCAGAACTTATTATCTAGCCAAGAAAAAATTTTATATTACTAGTATCAGAAACATGGTACCTACAGTTACCAGATATTAAACATCTATGCCGATTTATATAATATAGGAGGAATGGCAAGGGATAGGGGATCAAAAAATATAATTAAAGATGAAAATAAGAGGCATATAAAAATATTAGTTCTCAGATGGGTTCTGGGAGCTAAAATAGGCATATAAAAGACGGTATCAAACACAGGCTGCAAGTTGAGATATTGAGACTAAATGTTTGTCCTTGAAAAAAGACCATCCTGCTAACAGTGACTGACATAATTCACAAGAATCTGGACATTCTGTTATTTTCTGATAGGGATGCAAAGAGGTGCCACTTTAAAGAGTTAACAGCTATAACTGAAGGCCATTCATCTCTGGTTTTACAGAGCAGCAGCTTTAAAAGCTTTATCCCTAGAAATGAAAAAAATGTTCTAAATGTCCTTTGAATTCTTGAAGTCTACGCTTTACCGGATAGTAAAATCAGTACTTGATCTAAATGCTACATGGATTATATCATTTTATTTGTAAAGTTCAGCACCTGGCTCCCCAGAGAGTTAGTAGTCATTTATAGCTATGAAGACACCAGAAAAGTCCAGTGGATGCCACCAGGGAGGTGAGCACTCCTGTCTCACAAAGCCCTGTTGACCTCAATGATGGGGAACTCGAGCTGATGCTGGAGGCTCTCAGCCCCCTAGCAGCTCTGCATGAATACTTTCAACTCCCCTGCCCAATGCAGGAAGACCTGAAAACACTTTTGTGTAAAATTCCTTTTACGTCACAATATTCCAAAGCTATAAAGATCTAACCATTTCCAATAATCAGAAAATGCAGAGATTTGCAAGATTAATTCCACAGAAAATCCACTTAGCATTTCATAATACTTAGCTTAGATCATAAAGGCCAGTAGAGTTGGAATGGCAGAATGTTGGCTTTTAGAATTAACCCGGCCACTAGCTGGATGATATGAATACGCTCTACTTACCTTCTCATCTACAAAAAAAGAGTGGTTTTAGTCAAGGTTTAGAAGGGGCAAAGAGTCAAAACAGATTATTTTGAAAATGAGGAAAGCTAAGGACTTTGTCCATAGGAGAAAGAGACACAAATGTATACGCATATATACATAGTGTTTAACGCAATGTTTTCAGAGATTTTACAAATGTCCTGAAGCTCAGCTATGCATTCTTTTCAAATTCCTCAGTCAGGTGGTTTCTTAAGTCCTTTCTAGCTCTGATCTGCATGCTTCATTGCAGACCAGGGTACTGCTTATATCCTTAACTATATGCTGTGTTTTAGACATCGGAGGGTCAAACTTTTAAGACTACTATACAAAGAAAATTAACTGGCATTTGTAGCCCTCATGTCTCCTACTGGGAATCTTAGCACACCATTTGGGGTCTTTGTCATTAGTTGGATCCCTCACACACAAGTTTCTGCCCTCTAAATACATTGGTTGGTGGGAAACAATTCTCATCTCTATCACCCCATTCCTCTTCCACCTGGTCCTTGGAGAACGGAGACTAATCCCTCACTCAAAGGACTCACACCCAAGCCCAGTAGGTCTCTTAGACTAGTGCTCCTCACACTTTAGTATATATAAATCACTTGGGAATTCTGTTAAAATGAAGATTCCAATTCTGTTGGGCTGTGAGTCCAAATTTCTAATAAGTTCTAAGGGATCACTTCAGAATATACCAGCTCTCAACCCCCTAACCCAGTTCCCTAAGCCCCT
The DNA here is from genome assembly GCA_030015415.1 of Cynopterus sphinx. Lineage (NCBI taxonomy): Eukaryota > Metazoa > Chordata > Mammalia > Chiroptera > Pteropodidae > Cynopterus > Cynopterus sphinx. Next base: position 21,002,088 of record CM057380.1, read on the forward strand.
TCTCAGTTTGAGGGCAACTCATCATGGTACCTCTGTGGCATCTTCTAATGGCCTCTAAAGGGTCTTAAATCTCTTTTAACACCTTCAAACCCACTCCCTCAGTTGCTCTAAAACTTCAAATAACACACCATTGTGTCACAATAGTGGGAAGACTCTGGATTTTAAAGTCTGACAAACCTGGGTTTGACCACCATAATCTAACAATGTGTTTTGTAGCCAATTGTTGACCCAAGTCTAATCTGTAAAATGGTCTTGTCGAAAGGCTTAAAAGGAATAATTCTGGTAAAGCAACCAGGATTGCCAGTTCTAATAACAACTCTAACATTTCCTGATGGCGCCTCAAGAATATTTGAATACAGAATCCACCAAGTCCTCCTGAGAAAGTCTAAATTCAGTTATCTTAACATCAAACCTCAAATTCTTTTGTGTCCCCCATGTGGCCCTATGTGCATGCAAACAGAGTGATCTGAGAAGACAAGATTTCTCCTTCACAACTCTGAAACTTCTAAGGAATAACACAGGGATCCTGAGCATCAGTTTTCTCCCTGTAGAGTGGTGGAGGTAGCACAGAGGTCCACAGGGGCTGACAAGGCTTGCCCTCCAAAATGTGTGTCCTTCTCTAAGTCTCTAGATACCCCTTAATTTTCCAAGGTGGATAGGCAAACAATTCTAAAAATACTCAAGGTTACATCTGATATACTTCAAGTACTGTTCTCCCAATTCCTGTGTTTCATATTGCGGCTGAAAAAAAAAAAAAGGAATTCTATGAAGACCTCACAGGGTAGTCTGATCATGAATTCCTAGCTGGGCAGGTCATGGTGGGAAGTCACACCCCACGCCTATAACTTCCTGAGGAAAAGGTTTATCATACCTGTAAGTAAGCCCTGTCCATTTTTTCGATGCATCTAGGTTGATGCACGTTTGAAATAAGCTGTAAACATCCTCAAGGGAGCACATCATCTTGTGAACTATCCTGTAATCCAATTCCCACCTTGCTTTCTCCCACTTCCATGTAATCTTCCTTGAGCCCCTCCTTAATTTCAGATGCATAAAAAATAGCTGCAAAAATGTTATTCTCCAGAGAATCTGAAATCTTCTTCCCCAATGTATGTTATCAGTTTGACCCAAATCAACTCATAAAAATTCTCTACAGGTGTAGATGTTTCTTACATCAACAGTATTTATTTCTGTATCAATTCTGTAAATTATCCTGCTGTGAACTGTGTTGCCCTCATTATGGATTAATCAAAACAAAACATTATTAATACATTCTTTGTTGCCTGTTGTTAAGGACCTTCCCAAAGTATTTCTGTTTACCAGTAGGAGGCCATAGATAACATTGTGAAGTCAGTTAATACTCAGAGATACACTATCTTTATATCATGTAATATATATTGGCTGTAAAGTTAGTTAAGACAAATCCCATTAAGGGCACTAAGAAAGAATGATATTAAAGGAACATGAAATAAAGTGGACAGGAGAGAAAAAATAACTACATGAAGGTAAACATATCACTTGCTTTAACACTCCTCTGCATAAAATCATGATTTTCACATACGACTTTTGCCCAAACTAGTGAATAATTACATACTGTATTAAATCAGTAAACTAATAACTTAATTTAGTTTACTGACCAGATCGATATTTTAGTCAATCAACAACTTTAGTCCAGTGAGTCTCATGCCATCCACTGCATCAAAATCGCCTGAAGATAAGTATATAGAGATATATAAAGTTAGAGATAAGGAAGGAGTGAATAAATAAATTAGTGAAGACAGCTGAGTCCCGCCCCACAGAGGTGATTTAACTGGGCTTGAGGAGAGCCCAACCATCGGTATTTTTAAGCACCCCAGCAGATTCTAATGTATAACCAGAGGAGAATCACTAGTCTTTAATTTTTAAATCATTTTAAGAAGTACAGACTTAAAACAAATACTGAGATTATAGATGATTTTCCTGCTTGTTTAGTCTTTTCTGGACTCTCCGACTTTTCTAAAGTGGGTCTATATATGGTAACCATCAGAAAAACTAAAATGAAAATAAATTTCAAAGAAAATCAGCATCTACAAAATCCCAAGCATGTGTGACTCTTCTACATTTCCTGTTTTTTCTAGATTCAAACACGTCATTTGTTTCCATATCCTTCTTATTAGATGCCCCCTCTTCCCATACCTTTAAGAGTCAGTATAAAATGAACAATCATCCCAGAATATAACCATAATCAACTTCATGAATTATAAATTCATGAATTTAAATTCACTATAAATTATAAATTCACTATACATTTGTCACCTTAAGTCTGGGGTTTTCAACCCACTGGAATCACCAGGGGAGTTCTAAAAATTTCCCCCAGACCCTGGCTACACCCCAGACTGATTACATCAGAACATCTGGGCTGGGACCCACACAACAGCTATATTTATCCCCAGTGATTCCAATATGCACCCAAGTCTGGGAACCACTGGCTTAAAGAGTTAATTAATTACAAATCTCCACATCTGGATGAAAGCTTCTGCTAGCTTAAAAGCACAGGACCTTGAAATTTTAACATTAGTATAATTTCAAGGAATGGTTATTTGTAGATATGCATTGATGTTCAACTTCAAGTTGGCTCGGAGTAAAAATAAGATACTAAATAATAAATGTGTTCACAGTCCTTCCTTTTAATTGGACATAGTCCCCATCTTCTACATTCAAATATGAGAAATTTTGAGAACACTTGTATTTCGGTAACATCTTTTGACCAAAAGATGAATACAGGCAAAATAAAATTGAACAAAAAATGTCTTCACAGATTCTACATTTATCCTATCCAGGTAGGTGTCATTTCTCAGAGTGACTCTGCTACCTAGACGTCAGGACTGTACTTTCACATTGCTTGAGATTCTTAGATGAAAGGTCTAGATGCTGACCATTTTCCTTGTTTGTACATCTGAAATAAAAGTTCATCTCTTTAACTTTTAAAGAAGCCTTATGCTGTTTGATTATTCTCCTCATGTACCTCCAGGCCTCCTTTCCTCCTCTCTTACTGAGAAAATGGGTCCTTTTGTTTTTGCAGACCTATTTAATGCTCTCTGGGGTAAAAATTAACCAATAGACAATGCCTCTGTGACTGGAGATTTTCAGATATAAGCAGCAAAGAACTTGAATAGTATGCAAAATACTTCAATTAAACAGCTTTTACTATTAGTATTATTTTTTCTTAGTATTATCTTAATGAGTAGAACCTCCATTTTCAGAGTAAAATAAACACATATATAAACAACATGAAAATTCCAGAAAGTATTATTAAATGAATTCAAAACATCTAAAAAATTCTTTTAAAGAAATGAGTTTGTCCTTTTCACTTGAGGCATTATACATTTGTTACAATCTTTTCTAAAGCACACTAAGATTCTCAGAAGTGGCCTTTTCCTTCTCAATCTCGGGAAGGAACAGTTTATGGGCATTCTTTTGTTCAAGGCAAAAGCATGAGTGAAAGAAAGAAGATGGTTTGAAGCCAGAGAAATGATGCATTCCACAGCACAAACTTAACAGTGAAAAAATGATAAAATGGTAAGTGGTTCTTATTTTCCCTATTAAATGAGTAAATTCATTTGGCAATATTTTATTGAGCACCTATTGTATGCAGTGCACTCTACTATGATAGAAGTCAGAACAGACTCTAACTCATGGAACTTAAAAGGGGGTAGGAAACAGAAATTAAATTGGTTATCATAGAATTAAGTACAGTAACGCAATGAGGCCTGACCTAGTCTGGGAAGTCAGAAAAGGTTTCTCTGCAGAAGGTACCTTTACTCAGATCCAAAGGATGAGTTTAAAGCTGGCTAAGTGAAGAAGGGGTAAGTTTTGTGGGCAAAAAACACAAAAGTCAGAGTAATTGAGGTGCAAAGAGGGAAAGAAAGGATAAGATTGGGCCGGTGAGGCAGCTAGGTACAAGGGGTAAGTGGGAGTCCTGCCTGCTCCATCTGACATATTGAGTCTGAAGATCTGGAAGGCATCAGTGGAGCTGTCACTAGGAGAATGGACATCAGGGCATGAAGCGCAGAGGGCTGGTCCAAGCCAGGGACAACCCTTTGAGAATTATCAGCACACTGATGAGAGTTAAAGTTGTGGGGTGGGCAAAACACACACTAGAGTATGAGCTTTAAATTAAAAATCTAAATATCCCTTTTAAACCAACAGTTTGCACTTCTAATAACCCCAAACATACTTGCTTAAAGTAATGAGCCCTGAGGAAATATAAACTATCATAGGTCTATTGGGATGAATTTTCACTTACACAGTATAAAGAGATAAACCGGAATTTTTCATCTTTGTTTTGATAGATGGGAGACAGGAGGGTTTTTCTGATAATAAATGCAATCATTAGTAATTATTACTGTGGTCCAAGAAAGAAATCTGAATCTTTTGTACAACTAATTAAATAATTATGTTGCCCTGGAAGAAGCCTAAATTTCGTGGAAAGACATTTTATCCTGCAATCAATCCCTCTGCATACATTAGGCACAGAGTAGGAAAAGACAATTGGGAAAATGAGAGAGCAGAGAAAAATTAATTATAATTATGGAAATGCAGCTTAAAGAACAATGGCTTAAATTTGTAACATGGGCCTAATGGGAAATAATTCTCATAAGCAACCACTTAAAACCTGAGAAGTCTGAAAGTCTGAAGGAAAACTTGAGTGTTATTAGATGTGTTTCTTCTTTCTAATTTAGTAATTAGAAAATTGGTATTCCCAGGCATAAAGGAATAAAACCATCAAGGCTTTTCTGCTTCTCTGGACAGGTTTAAGACAAAGAATTTGAGGGTCTAAGGCAAAGGCCAGCAAAGAATCTCCCTTATCATGATAGATTTGATTCAGACAACTAAAGCTAAAGCTTCAAAGACTAAACATTGTTATTTCTCACCTACCTGGGCTTCCCAGGTATCTAGATCTTCAATTTGCCATTTTGCTATGCATCATTACAGGATGAATGACCTTGACATAGAAAGCATGACATACTCAGCAAAATTTCCCCATAAAATAAGATTCTTGATGGGAAAAAGAGGCAGAAACATCTCGATATAAATTTTTATGAATCTGGATCATTACGTGGTTCTGACCAATTCAGTTATACAACCTTGTAAGAAGCGAGCACAACAAACAAAACCAACATCAGTACCTTTGGGGAAATGAAGCCCCCCTAAGCCAAAATGCTAATGAATAAGGACATCAGGTCAGGCCTTGCTAAGCCTTCACTGCCTCTGGCATGTTTGTAGGATGTACCTGAACATTACAGGCCTGAAAGGACACCTACCCTCAAAGCTTTCTGCCTGGTAGCCATCACTGGCAGGGTGGGCAGACTTGAGGGTGGCACTAAAGAGAAATCTGCTGGGCAAAGCTGCTTCCAGAAATAGTTCTATTATAATTTATCAAATTTAAATGACTCTAGTACATTTTCTCCCTTAAAGCCTATCTTCTTCCTTTTAATCCTTTCTCTCAACTTCCTTTGAAATTTTTTCCATGCAATATTCCTCTCTGAGAGATAATACTTTTTATCTTTATATGCTCACAAAAATCTCAAGTATCTTTGCATTAATAGGATTCTATGTGCCCTGCTATTTTCTGGACCTAGAAGAGGATATTTATATAGTTATTGGCTGAAAAATCGGGGCTTTGCTCGGTGAAGAAGTGACATTCTAATATAAAGTATAGTAATGCCCCCAAACCTGCAAAGCAGGAAGGCTGCCGAAGTCATAACTTCCTAATAAAGTGGCTTAAATTAATGAGAATCATAATTCACTTCTGTATAATTTCACTCTCATTTCATATTTACCAGTCAGGATCTGGCATTCTTCTGTCTTTTTCTAGTGAGGGTGGAAGGGGAACTTCTCTACTTTTTGTTTTTTGAATACAAAGACACTTGTCCTAAAGCTTGCTTGTCAGTCCTAGCTATTGGGATCTCCATGGTCAGAAGGAACTCGTGAGCATCCCTGTGTGTGCACACACACACATACAGAATGTAATACTACCCAGCCAGTCTGGAATTTCCTGGTAGGCACCAATGAAGTAATCCTCCTAATAAACCCACTTGTCCAAAGGTAGGTGGCCTTGTCTGAAAAAAAATCCATTTTTTTCATTTATGAGTTCCTTGTCCCATCCCCTCTCCGCCTTTAAAAACCTTTCCCTTTTTATATCCCTCTGGAGCTCTTTTCTGCTTGCTAGAAGGGATGCTGCCCAATTCATGAACTATTCATTAAAGCCAATTAGATGTTTGAAATTTACTTGGTTGAATTTTTATTTAACACCTCTAACAATATGATAGCAACAGAAATAAATTTCAAAATAATAAGTTATGATACCAAAATGGCTTATAGAAAAGCAATTAATAAATTTTTTCCAGCATCAAAGTTATAACTTGCAGTGCATGAAAGCAAAAATTAAGTCACCTGCAAGGATGTTCTATTAAAAAAGTCAAATGTTTGGAAGACCTATATGCATAAGAAACTGTACATATTAATTGAAAATACACTGATTCTCAGTTGAAGAATCTGTGTCCCAGGTCAAAAAAAAAAAATGCTTCACTTCATTGCAACCAAGAGAAACAGCTGAAGGGATAGATAATTTCAAATAAGAATACTTTCATGAATTTCATGAAAGTATAAGCCATTAAAGAAACATTCATACTACACAAATCATTCTTTGCCCAAGTTTTTTCTTTATTTCAAACACATCAGGAGACTAAATAAAAGCCAAGGAGAAGAAAAACTCCAGCAATTGGCTTCTTTGATACATATATAAACCTTTAAGATTCAATAGATCTCCTAAAAATCTGGGGAAAGGACAGGCAAGTGGAAAATAAAAAAACAACTTTTTAAAATTCCTAATGGGTTCCCTTTCAGCACTGAACATAGAATTAAGTCAACTCAACCACCTTCTTTCTGTTGACCAGTATCTACCACTTCCTAGCTTTTTCAAATATTCCATTCCTACATTAGGATTAAGAAGATGAAATAGATAAAAGACTGGACAGAGACAATTAGCAATGTTTCTTTTGGGGTTGTGGGATTGTGAGTAATTTCCTAAATGGTTTCCAATGAGAATCATACTACCCCTACACTGAGGTTATGAATATGTTTGATGAACTGTAAAACAGTATACATATGTCACATTTTTATTGTTCATTTCATAGACCATTTTAGCCTACATAGCCCTAATTTTAATGTGGTCCTTTTCTCATGGGAATTCTGCTTAAATCTGTATGTAAAGAGTCTGCCTAGCACAATTTGCACATCTAAGTAGGTATATTCTACAAGCCAATTAATTGTCTTACCCAGAAAATGGTTGTTTTCTGCTTATAATGGAAGAGGTTTTTTTCCATTTTGTTTTAACTGATTTGGTAATGTAAGGAGAGTTAGACAGACAGGAGAAGCAAAGCCAGTATGCAAAAATCACCCTTTGTTCCAGAAGCTCCTCCAAAAATATCTGACATTTCCAACTCAACATCTCTCAGAAATGTTCTGAAATCTTCTAAAAAGATATTTTCTCTAGAGCTCCCTTGGTTTGACATATATAAAGAATCCTCACAATTCTCCATTAAGTTAAATAATAAGTTCCTATCTTAACGACATTAATTTTCTGCAGAGGCAAAGAGGAAGCACAGAGGCATCATTCTTTCCTGAAATACATATCTTTAGGTATAAATATCCAAAATTACATTTTCTGCTATCAGAAATACTTAAAGCTACTGCTTTGTTATAAATGAATAGAATCAGAATTCTAATTGACTTTAATCATTTTAGTCTTAGGCAGATGTGATATCTCTACCTCCTTTCAAAAAGTAATTCTTGAATGGAAGTAACCAGTTCATATTTTAAGTGTTCTACTGCCCTCTTGTGTATCTCATGTTTAGTGAAGAGGTAGCTCACAAAATACAGTAGTTCTAATCCTCTGAATCACTTTGATGGAATCTCAGATTATGACTAGAGAGAATTTCAAAAATCATCAAGACCAGCACACTCATTACACAGAGGAGAGAACTGAGATCCTGCTCAAGATTACACACTGCTAGCTAATAACAGAATAAATACTGTTGAACAGAACTTAAACCTCTCAGAGTGTCAATTTCTCTACTGAAATGGAGATGACAGCCTAGAAGATAATAGCAGGGTTTTGGAGTTCTGCCTAACACCACCCTAAAACCTCCTGCAAACCTGTTTCCCCATCCACAAAATGGGATGAATAATAATGATGGCAAAAGTAGTGAAAGGATTCAATAGGGCAATGATCATCAAGCCCTCAGGAGAAGTATCTACAATATAGTAATAAGTTAAGTGATAATACAACCATAAAAATACATAAGAATGGTTTTTAAATTGCTATAGCCTTTGAGATCTCTGGAGGAAGGCGTTCTAAAATAATCTATGATGGCATTTAAATTTAAACTTAAAAACTGGCACAAAATGAAGCCTGAAAATAGAAAGCTAGTTTTTCTAATGCCTGTTTCTTCAATTACTGTATTTATCATCTTTAATATAAATAAAATTCTGACAGAAAATAAATACCACTCAGTAAACACTATATGTGAGAGATGAAGCAATGAACAAGACCCTTAGATAAGATGAGGTTCAGAGAAGAGCAAAGTAGAGCTCAGTGCCTTAGTGTTGTCATAATTCCCATGTATCCTTTGCTAAGGGCACTTCACCCCTACAATGCCATGAGAGCCAACCCAGAAAGGTAGAGGCAAGAATTTCAGTTCTGACCTTGCTAACAATTAGCTATGTCAACTCGGGCTGGTAATTTCATCTCTGCTTCCCTTTCTTGACCTATAAAATAAATTCATTCTCTACCTAGGAAAGTTCTAGAGTGAGGAGAAATAATAAATGAGAAAGAACATTGTAAACTCTAAAATGCTTTAATAAAGTAAGGTTAAGCTTGTTATCTTAAACTTAAAGGAATAAAAACATCGGCCCATCACCAAACTGGGGAAGAAACACCAAATTTAGAAAGTCGAAAGCAGCTTAGATTGTAGGATTCAGTCAAATAGCATTCCACTCTCTGTGAAATCTCTCTCTTCCTGCTATAATTCCAGCAGCTTTTGATGGCTATTACTCCACAAATCTTGGCAACACATATCTTTGACTCTTAAATTTCACTCAAGGGTACCCTGATAGCAGGATTGACAGAGCTTATCCCTGATTGCATAACACAAAATAAACACACCAGCAGGGTAAAGGCAATTAGTCTTGGTGTGCCATGAAAATGACTAATACTAATTACCCTCTGACTTATGGCTGTAGTAATCCACTCTGATAGTGATGAAGTGCTGCGAACTGCTCTGTTCTGTTCTTATATGTGTCCTCATAGGAGGTACACACCATGCCAGTAATAAGCACTCACTGATGGTCCACAAATACTAACTGAACACTTGCTATGGGTCTAGCTCCCCCTAATTCCAAACATGAGAAAGTGGTATTACTGGAGTTGACAATCTAGAAGAAAAAAGACACTGACATAAACTAACCTGTAAGGTGGAGAGTGAGAATTTCATTACGGTTGTTGAGGCGAGGCACTCGGCGCATGAGCCCGATGGGGCTTCTAGGTAATAATCCGTAAACGAGTTAATTCAAACTTTTGGTTGAACTCAGCAATTATACTATATTTGCACCCAGAATACTAGAATAAAAGTGCTGTCAGAAACAAATAAAAGACTCAAGTACATAAACACAGAAGGCAGCTTACCGTGAAATGCACTGTTGTCCACCAGAAAATGCCTGCGGTACCGCACACCGTTTCCTTTCCCCGAGTTCCAGTAACTCATGGTCAGAAAATTTCTGTCACAGCATCAAAACCAGATTGCCTTGTCAAGGGAAACAGAAGACAAAAATAAAGACAATGGCAGCCACACACACACACACACACACACACACACACACACACACACACACATTGGTAGCATGATAACATTAAGTTAACCTGGCATTACGGGGCAACACATGGAGCCTACTACTGCTCTGGGCTGGAATCCCCCTAAGAAATGTCCCACAAGTCCTCCCAGGGGTAGAATGTCACTTAACATACTGAAGTAGTATCTTTTTCAAATACCACCTACTATTTCTAACAAATAGTTACTGTTGTCGGCAGGGAAAATAAATCGAATAGGCAGCAAGTTTCAAGAGTGGGTTAAGTGCTCCAGGCCTCAGCCATGGTCAGTCAGCCAGGACCCAAACCAGTAAATAATGGTCACTCTTCAGGACATTTCAGTAACAGCAGGGAAGGTGACTAAAACAGAATGGTGACTATCACTCCCAGCTCCCGACTTCTGTGTCTGTACCCCTGTGATTGACTACGTGATTCATGGAAATCTTAGAAATTATAACAGCCTCCAGGTAAAACCTGGAGAAACCAAACACAGTAACAAAGCTTGCCTCTCTTGTGGAGTCTTCACAGTGTCCATTTAGGACCACTAGGGCCTGGATTTGCCCAGGTGGAACTTGGTGTGGCTAGAGTCAGGCCCGGGCCTCAAGCGGGGTGAATAAGAAGCACGGCCTGCTTTTCTACATGGCTTGTGCCGCCACAAAAAAACGTAATGCTAACTGGAGCAAGGACTTGAAAAGCAGAGATTCAAGCTGATGACTTCTACTCCTTCAAAAGCTGATGCGCATCACCCTGAACAAGGCCTCCTTTGTTCACAGGATTTGGCTAAAGCAACTTTTCAGAATTCCAACCTATTTCCTGGTCAAAGAATAAAGCCAGGAAAAATCAAGCAAGGCTGGCATGACAGAAAACCCACAGGTGGGAAACAGTTTGTCATCTGTCCTATTAAAGCAACCTAGAGTTTTATAAAGGTACTCCAGGATGAAGTCAGCCACTTTGTAAAAATTGTGGGAGCTTTGTCTGCTGGATCACAGAACAATTGGTGAAGGCTCCAGGATCTGAAAGCTTTTGCCAAAGCTTCTCCCTGGCTCCCTAAGGCTCATTCTTAACCCTCCCAACAGTGATCTAATCTAACTAATTCCAACCTAATCTTACCCTTCCTCTGGCTCCAGGCCTGAGTCCCAGTTCTTCCAGCCTCATCCCCTCCTGGCTAAGTCTGGCTACTTCTCCTACACCCTCAGGCTGAAGATGAATCCCACCACTTAAGATAAAGTCACCTATAGACTCAGTTGTAAAATATAGCAGAAACGGCTTATTACGAGACAACCTCCCCCATCTGCCCTCTCTCCACCCAAGACTGCATATGACAAAGGTCTCTTCTTTGAAAAAGCATTTTCAGTTATATAAATAATGCATGCTCATTAATATAAAAAAAAGCTCAAACTACTAAAATTCAACTTTTTTCTAAATTGGAAGTCCCCTCTTCTCTCATTTCATGCCCCTCTCCTAGAATGACCGCTTTTGTTTGGTGTGTATCATTCCAGTTATTTTCTATGCATTTACATATATAAATGTAATATATATGTATACATACACATACATGTATGCAATTGTTAAAACATCTATATTTTAATAACTTTTTTCCAAGAATTGGAAATACATGTTTTCTATACAATGTGTAGTTCTGATTTATATTAGAAGTATTTTAAGTTACATGGAATTAAAAAAATAAAAGCCCTGTCTGTATTCATGATCACTTTTTCTTACTACCTTGATCTAATGGTCTCATGTGTCATTCTTTATTTTGCACTCAGTTCATTCTCAGTCCAAGGAAGAAGAAGATGAAAGAATAATGTGCGTTTGTACGTAGTAAAACACATACACCTACCTGACTCTCTTTTGGTTTCCTTTTAACTGGATGAAAACAAAGAGGGCATCTTAGAGTCAGTGAGTCACCCATGATACTAGGAAAAAGTAGCAATGGAACTTGAAATCTTATCTTTGGATTCCAAACCCAAGGTTCTAGCCACAACAAGCTGCAAGGAATTAAAGTGTTACACAATGTGGTGGTTTCTAGATATGCCACACACATTCTCAGACATTTCTCCCCTTCAAACAGTGGAAGGATCTAATTTGCTTTCCTTTGAATATAGGCGGGATTCAGTGACTCGTTTCTAACAGAATCAGGGGGAATTGATGCTATGAGCCTTCTTAAGACTAGGTCATAAAAAGGATATGGCTTCTGCCTGGCTCCCAGTCTCTCTTGGGATGCTTGCCCTGGGAACTCAGCCACCATGCTGTAAGAAAGCCCAGGTGCGGGTGTTCCAGCTGATAGCCCCAGCTAAGTCCTCAACCAACAACCAACATCAACCATAGATGTGTGAGTGAGTGACCCTGCAGATGATTCTAGCCTCCAGCTTCCAGATGAGGCCCCAGACATAGTGGAGGAGAGACAAGATATGCCCTTCGTATCACCATCTGTACTTCGTAAGCCCCCAAAGCAGTAAAAGATAGTAAATAATTATTGTTGTTTTAAGACAGTAATATTTGGGATAACTTGTCATATAGCAAATAGAGAACATAGGTAACACCCTCAAATATATCAAACAAGGGTGGGAACTACAACTCTTTGAGGACAAAGACACAAATCTACAGAGAAGTATATAATGTTAACATACTTGAGCACTGGTTCACATCAAGAGACCAGGCTTTCCAATTTCCAGTTCTTTTTACCCACACAGTGATCACTGCCCTTTTCTTGAAGGGCTGGGTAAAGTGCCCCTGCCTTTCTGAAATGCCCCCAGGAGTCACTCTCTCCAATTAACCTAGAACTCTCTCATTCACTGAGTTATGGTAATCCTATCTAGTAATTATTGAGTACCTACTCTTGACTACCTACTATGTGTCAGAAACTGTGAAAAGGCTTTACTCAGTAGGTCTCAACCTTGACTACACATTAGAAGCAATCACTTGGGAAGCCTTAGAATCCCTGCTCCCAGGCCACACCCTTGGCCAATTACATCAGAATCTCTGGGCGTGGAACTTGGGCATCAGTGGGTTTTAAAGCTCCACAGGTGATTCCAAAATGCAGCCAAAGGTGAGATCCACTCTTTATGTACATTATCTCCATTCCTTGAAGAAATCTATAAGGAAGATTTTTGTAGGAAGAGGAAGCTCAGAGAAAGTAAATAGTTGAGCTAAAACACAAGATATATAAATAATTGAACCCTATGGCCTCCAGGCTGTGTGCCTCCTTATTTTCATTAATTGTTTGTTTTTCTCACCTCCCCTGGCATCTGGTAGGAGCAGACTATCAGCTGTCTCTGACAGACCAGAGACATGCACACACTACAGGCCCACAATAAACATCAGTGATGCCATCACCATGTGCCCGGATTGAAGGAAGGAAGCGCTCACTCTGGCTCCAGAATCAGAGCTAATGGTTTCAGAATTTTAGAGGTGATGGAGGTGGAGATGATGGAGTTAGTGGGACTGGGGTAGGGAAAGAAAGATCTGTGTAAAAACCCAATTTTGCATTCAACCAGATTTAGATGAGCCAGGGATCGAGTGCACACGAAAGGCAGGCAACTGAAAGCGACCTTACAAATCAGCTAAGCCAAACCTCTCATGGTGTAGCCAGAAGAAAACTGAGGCCCAGAAGGCTGTGTCACCTGCAGATACCACCAGCTAGCTACCAGATAGAGCTGGCAGGAAACCCACTTCCGCAGTCCAAAGTAGGGACCTCTTGAGTATTTCATAGTCACAAGCGGTGAAAATATCTACCGAAAATCTTTTTTCATTGATTTTTCAAAAACTGACAATTTAAATTCCATTAGAGACATACTTCCATTGTACTCAGTTTTAAGCTATTTGGTCAATATTCAGGCAAAAGCAAAGATGTTTAAAAACTGATTTTTTTAACTTTCTTTTGAGGCTTATAAAATGCTTACTCCACCTCCTAAGATGTCTATGTAATATCAGATTCTACTAGTTTGTAGTCTATTTATTTCACTTAATAACTTAGTAATATGTTAACAGTCTAGTCAATAAATGTATTTAAATAAATGTATATCAATAAATATACTGTTACAGAATACATGTAATTGTAAAAAGAAATTGTACAACTCTACTCAAAGTCTGCACACTCCAAGAAACAAAAGCAGCGATGTAGACATTTGGAGGTGATTCAAGCATCAGGTGGACTAAAAAAGTATTTTAAAAGTTTAAATGTTTCCAAGCTCACTTTAGAAATGATTAGTAACTTCTATAATCATTCTACATGTCTAATTTTTGCCATTTTTATCTATAGGTACAAGATTAAAATTGCCAACGTCAAACTATACAACAGTCAGAAAACAGTAGCAGTAGGACAGCACGGAAATTCCAGGTTGACACCATTAACGAAGAAAAGCAAGAACTATTTTGAGTAATAAACGTTTGTCAATGCTTTTAACACTCTACAAAGGAAAAAGAAATCCTCACACCTGTTGCAGAAATGTTGCAAAAATCAGACCGGCAAGAAACCAAGCACCACTAAGGGAGTTGGAGAACTCAGGTTTATTATGCCAGTGGTCCCAGAAGAGCTAGCGCTCTGAAGACCTAAACCCAGAGCTCAGGGGCAATCTTGCTTCTCATAGGGCTTATCCATGCTGTTGGCATGGGCGGATTGGTTGATTTGTCCTCAGGCGGTTATAGACCCCGGGAGTTGCTATGGGTTTCAGGCAGTTACAGAGCCTGAGATTTTCAGACAGGAATTTAGGCAATACATCTGTTATCTAGACAGAACAATCAAAGGGGAGGGACGGTCTTCAGTTGATCTCTAGATCATTCTGCCCTTCGGCCTATGAGGCAAGAATGTCTACAGAAGCAGAACACAGCACTGATTACAAGGTTAGCCATTTGAGTGGAAAATTCCTCTTCATACCAACACCCATGTAATTTGGCCAAAGGCCCCTAAAACAGTGGACATTGGTGGGTTGCTTTCTCCCATTTTCTGCCCATGAGATGTAGGTGGTGTGAGCTCCATCTCCTGATCCAGGTGGGCACATGGATGGGGCTTGCACAGGAGGTGCACATGGCCCTTTTCAGACCACTGAGAGTCAGGCATGAATTTCTCTTTGAACTGTAAGAAAAGAAACTTCCTTTTCTATTTGACTTGAGTTGTGAGGCTGTATAGTTGTGAAGCTTCAAAACCTAGAGTTCCTGGCAGCCAGCTTGTCACTACAGGGAAAATCTGTGTGAAATGGATGCAACCCAGAGGAATATAGAGACTAAGTCTTGTTGATACCATTTAAGTCGCACCTAAAGCTAAAGCTCTTGCTGCCCTTTTTAGTTAGATGAGCCAATGCATTTCCTTTTGTTTCAGCCACATTGAGTTAGGTTTTTGTCACTTGCAACCAGTGATGAAACGTGTCAGCAGAGCCAGTTAAGAGAGCCCACTGAGTAGCTATGAGCTCTCCATTCAGGTTTCAGCTCTAACAACTGATTTGCTGGGGGACCGTGGGCAAGACTTTTTAGCTGGTCCTGAGTTTCAAAATATGACTCTATAATTACTCTTGTCAGAATGGCTATTGTCATTTTTAAAAAAAAGTGTTGGAGAGGATGTGGAGAAAAAGAAGACTCATACACTGTTAGTGAGATTGCAAATTGGTATAGCCACTATGAAAAGTAGTCTGAAGGACTTCTCACAAAGTTAAAAATGAATGTACCTTTTGACCCAGCAATTGCGCTTCTGGGTATTTATCCAAAGAAAACCAAAGCAATAATTCATAAATTCATATGCATCCCAATAGCCAAGATATAGAAGCAACCTAAATGGTCATTAACAGATGACTAGATAGAGAAGTTATAGTTCATATATACAATGAAATATTACTCAGTCATAAAAAAAAAAAAAAATCTGGTGATGACCAGAGGGGCAGACGGACTGAGAGAAAGGGCTGAGGGGTTAAAAAAGTACAAATTAGTAGTTCATAGATGATCATGGGGACAGGAACCACGTCATAGGGAATGCAGTCAGCAGAAATGTAATGGCTATGTGTAGGGCCAGAGGGAAGAGTAATCAGGCGGATCATTTCATAAACTATAGAAATGTCTAACCAATGCACTATACACTTGAAACTAATAATAAAATAAAATGCTAAAATATATATGTGTGTGTGTGTCGTGTGTGTCGTGTGTGTGTGTGTGTGTGTGTGTGTGTGTGTGTGTGTGTGTCTATATTTACTGGGGCCTTCTCAACCCCTTGAAGGTATTTAAGCAGAATAAAACCTGAAATCTTATCTTCATACATAGAATTCCTTTAACTGTTTTTTTTACAAGAGACAAATCTATATTACTGCTTCAACATGAGTTTTATGTAAAATTACAAATCTGTTCAAGTTACTTAAATGGCTTAATAGAAGATAAACTAATCAGGTCCATATATGGAAATCGGAATTTTAACACTAAAGAAAATGCAGAAAAATCTTTAAAAGAGAACTTTGTGGGAGGGGAGGGAAAAAATTATATATATATATATATTTAAGCAGAGGGATTTATCCATTACGTGCTGACTACTATCTCCACCTCTTTATCTGCTATAAGTACCATCACCACAGCCCACCCTCCTCTGGCACCCCTCTTCCATAAAAACCAGGACACCCACCCCTTTACATTCTTTTTTAATAACGTATTGCTTGTAATCCATTTTATGGTTTGTACAATATTTCCCTTTATATCTTTCTTTTTAATGACCATTACAATAGCCATATGAGTAATGCATTATTAAGCATGAGTTCAAAAGAGGCTCTCTCAGAACTTCCAACTTGAATATTGCAGATTGTATTAATGAGTTCTATGAGCAACCCTTGCCCAGTATTCCAGTCCATTCATCTTTAATTATAAAATAGTCCCAAGAAACTAGAATTAATTCCCATTAGTACTACAGCATTTAACCTTTGCTGAGAAACAAAAGACATAATAGGCTCTGATAGTAATATATGTAAAACATTAAATGCTTAAAAACAGGAAGACCTAAGAAAAAGGTCCCCAAACTGTCCTGCACCTCACAGCCTCTAACACAACACATTTGGGAATTTCTGTATTCAGTTATCCCTAAAGGTAGAGAATTCAAACTACAGACAGTCCCTGACTTATGATGGTTTGACTTACGATTTTCTGATTTCACAGTGGTGTGAAAGGGATACCCACACAACCATTCTGTTTTTTCACTTTCAATAAATTACTCTCTTCAACATTTTGTACAAAATAGGCTTTGCGTTAGATGATTTTGCCCAACCATAGGTTCTTAGCATGTTTAAAGTAGGCTCGCTAAGCTATGATGCATGATAGGTTAGGTGTATTAAATGCATTTTCTACTTAAAATATTTCCAACTTACGATGGTTATATCTGGACGCAACACCATCGTAAATCAAGGAGCATCTGTAAATCCAGTTAAAAGCTAAGATTTCAAAGAAAGCTGCTCCTCACATTTCTCCACTAATTTTAAGACAAATTATGAAAATTACACAGTGAAGAAATGAGATGGGAGGGGCCACAGAGCCTCTTCCTCTGGCCGAGGCCAAGGCTGACAATTTCTAAGGTAGTTTAGAAGCCTGGGTCTGTGGGGCCCCAGTCTGCTCCCCAGCTGTTAGCTCACTGTCCTCCCCTTCCCAAGTTCCCTCCCCCACTTCCCACAGGTTTCCAGGCATTGCCAAACTGGTTGTTAAAGGGCTCTGCAAACAGCCTAATTCCATAGCTAGCCCCCTCCCAGCTACGTACACAAAGGGAAAGAAATAAGAAGGAACTTTGTTCATTTCTTAAAGGTCGCAAGATACACCACTAAACCCCAAGTCCCTAGTTTGTTTGTTTGTTTGTTTGTTTGTTTGTTTTCGTTATCTAGCTTAATGCATTGTGTTTACAGATCTAGTTTATATGACACCAATCATTTGATAATTGTTAAGACTTGTTTGATGACTTAGTTTGAGGTCATGTTTTATAAATGTTCTGTCTGAAAATAATATGTATTCTGCAGTTCTGAGATATAGTGATCTTCACATGTCTATCAGCTCAAACTTATTAATTGAATGGTTGGAATCTTGTATGTGATAATTGATCTTTTTCCCACTTTATCAAGAACTAAGGAGGAATATTAAAATCTCACTAGGAATATGTTTCTCATAGTTCTCAGTTTTTGCTGACTATATACATTGAAGCCATGCTATTACATGCATACAAGTTTCATATATTTCAGTTGCAACTTTTTAACCAGTATGACCCTCTTCATCTCTAAAAACTTTTTTTAGCATTTAAAGTTTATTTTATCTAATGTCAATATTGTCAGCTTTCTTTCAGTTTTTAATCACTCACTTATTATTTTACTTTTAACCTTTCTGTACCCTTATATGTTAGACATCTCTCATAAACAGCATATAGCTGAATATTCATTTTTCACCCACTCTAATAATCTTGCATATGTTTAGATTTATTATAATCATTGATACATGTGGATTTCTTTCTGCATCTTATTTTGCACTTACTATTTGTCTTGCTTATTTTATACTCTTCTCAGTTTCCTCAACTTCAAGATTATTTTTCTCATTTCAATTTTCTCCATTGTCTAGAAAATTATTCACTCTTTTACTAATCTTAGTGGTTGCCTTAGAAATTTTAATATGCACTTATAAAAATCTAAATTTAATCAATATCTTTTAACATCCTCCTAAACTATGCAAGAACTTTAGAAGATACTGCTTTTGCTTATACAACTTATGTCACTTATTTTATCTGGTTCTCACTGTGAAGACCTCATCATTATTATTTTATACAGTCATTACATGCTTTAACTTAAATTTTTTCCTTTTCTTTGCTCTTCATTACTCCTGTGTCTGACACCTTCTAGGAATAGTTTTCCTCGGCCTGAAGTACAGTTGAGCCTTGAATAGCGCAGGAATTAGACCTCCACATATTTGAAAATCCACTTATAACTTTTGACTCTACAATTGGCCCTTTCACATTTGCAGATTCCACAAACTGCAGATAGAAACCATGTTGGGAATGCAAAAATACTGTTTGCCATCTAGGGTTGGTTGAATCCTAGATTCCAAACCTGCGGTTACCACATTTACTGAAAAGATCCATGTGCCAAGTGAACTCATTTTAGTCAAGGGTTAACTGTATATTCTTTTAGTGAGAACCTACTAGAACAAACTCTCTAGGTTTTTTTAAGTCTGAAAAATCTTTATTTTGTCCTTGTTTTTTGAAGATTTTTTTAAATGGAAATAAGAATACTAAGGTGACAGTTAATTTCTGTCAGTATACAAAAGATAATATTCTACTGCCTTCCAGCTTCTATTATCGTAATGTTAGGAATATTTGTCATGTTTTTTAAAGTTAAGCTGCCTCTTCTCTCTGACCTTGCTAAAGCTCTTCTCTTTAACTTTTGTGTTTTTCAATTTCATTATACTTTGTCTATGTCTGAATTTCTCTTTACTTATCCTAATGGAGATTCATGACTTCATGAATATGTGATGTTTTTTATTGGTCCTTGAAAATTCTTTGATATTATCTCTCTCTCTCTCTCTCTCTCTATATATATATATATATAGATAGATAGACAGATAGATATAGATATACATATACATATACATATACATATATACATATATACATATATATTATATATATATATAACCTCTTTCCATTGTCTCTCTTCTCATTCTAAAACTATAATTAAACTTATGCTGCCTATGAATACTCTGTCTTCCACATTGATTAACCTTTAGAGTTTTTCACTGTTCTGCCACTCAGTGTTGCCTTCTAAAAATTTTCTTCAGATCTATTGTTCAGTTGACTACTTCCCTGTTTCACTTGGATTAATATGCTGTTAAATTTATACATTGAGTTGTGAATTATTATATTTTTATTTGGTTATTTTTCAAATTGGCTTAGTCAATCTTTATATAGTTTCTTATTCTCAGCTAATATTTAGTGTTTACAGACTTTTTTACTATGAGATGCTCATTTTCCTTCTAATCTCATTGGTGTTAGATAAAAGAGTCCTCCAACAGAAGGGGAAATTTTGCTTTCTGTTTGGTACCAGGAACACTTTGAGTTTAGGAACTCTTTAAATCAAATTTTCATCTTGAGGTTTTTATGTCCACCTAATTATTCTGATTCAAGATCCACACTTGTATTAGAGTTCGTGTAGGATTAAATTCGCAGGACCAAATAGTTAGGCATCTGCCCAGCAGTAACGTTCTGTCTGATAGGTGATTTTCCTTATAGTCCTCTAGGGTTGGAAAGAATAAATGATTTTTTTTGTTGTTTTTATTCTAATTCATCCTTACATTGAGGGAAAGTTTTCTGAACTCCCACCTTTATTACTGAAGGATAAATACCCTCTCAGATGTCTTACCTTGTTTCTCTAATGCCTCAGGTCATAAAAACAGAAGTTCAAGCTTAGCTGGTTTGGCACATGTCCTCAAGGCAAAAGCCAGCTTCATTGCTCAATAGATCCCTTTTCACTCAGCTTTTGGCTTAAATATTTATTACGTTCTTACTGGTTCATTGCATTTAAGAAAATGATCTTTCTATTGTATCTAACATTTTTAAATTACTTTAGCAAGAATGTTAGTAAGTTGTATTGCTACAAACAGAATTCAACCCTGGGAATTCACATTCAAAGCCATGGACCCTTGCATTTTGATAGCCACATCAGGACCTGTTTGTTAATCCTTACAATGGTCCTTACTATACCACTGTACAAATAGAGAAACTGAAGCACAAATAGGTTAATTACCTAAGGTCCACAGCTATCAAGTGACATCACTGGGATTTGAACTCAAAAAATCTAACTCCAAAGACTGCACTATTAAGATCTATGTCATTTTGCTTCTTAGTAAGTCATGTACATAAGAGAAAGACTGTAAAAGAGAGAGAGAGAGAGAACACGAAAGAGCAAGCACTGCTAAGTCAGGAATGAAATGCGGACTTTCCAATTTACAATCCATTCCAATAGTCATGTCAGGATTGGCATACTCTTAACATTATTTTCTATATTCCTTCTTTGTAAAAGTGAGCACACAATGCAGACTGGGTTGAAAAAAATAACACCCAAAGGAATGACTGCTTGGTAATTAGATTTCAACTCTCAGCAGATACCAATCTTGAAATCTAGTCTTTGATCACATTTGAAGACTTCTGGATGACACACTAACAGGAAACTTTTTTTTTTTACACTTCTAATTTCATCTACTTATGTGTAGGCCTAACATTCAAAAAAATCCTTGATTCATACTAATAGTCTCTAGTGATTTCCAAACTTTTTAATTAGAAATGGACCTCAAAATTGCTCTTTGCCAAATTCCTTCAAATATAAGTAAGAATGCCAAAAATTTAGTCTCAGTAAGAGCACACTCTGAGAGAAGGGCAGATCTCCCGAGTTCATCTCACTTTCTCTTGTGTCCACTTTCCCACCCACCAGTGAGAGAAGCGAGTTTTAACACAGTGAATGTGTTGGATTCTGGTCTTTACCTGCTTTCTCTCCCCCTTCCTCCCAACATTGAGGAATGCAGCTCCAACAAGAGATCTGTCTTGGATGTGAGAGTGATCTGGCTGTGACATCTGTCACCCCACTGATCATCAGGGTTGATTCGGCTGATCTGGCTGGCTAGGCAGATGTCCCCTTCCTTCCTCACCATTCCATGTGTGACCCTCCCAAAGCTGCATGCTCAGTGGAAGAGGACGACCTTCCCCGATAGAGGAGAAGACTGTTCTTCAGTCAAGGATATACAAGTAGCTGCGCTCCCCTGCTAGAACCTCCAAACAAGCTCTCAAGAGATCTGTCTTGAACTGGGTAATTAAATCTCCAGTCAATACCTTCTTTCCTTTCCAACTACAAAACAAAGTTAAATAGGGAAAGTGAAATGTTGAGATTCAGAAGGAAGTATGAAAGGCAACTAAATGTATATTATTTTTAAAATGTAAGTGTGCTGACTCTGTTCCTCACCAGGCAGTGGTCAAAAACCTATTCATTTGCTGCTTCTTCAAAGTTGATCTCTTAATTTATATCGGAAAGAATCAAATGACACCTTCTCCTCTGAGGCTCTGCTCAAAATGGAAATTTGTAAAGTCACTGGTAAGTGAATAAAACAAAAGCAGATGTCATCTATACAAAGATACTAATTTTTTACCTATCAGATTAGCAAAAATCAAAAAGCTTGATGACAAACTTGCTGAGAGTGTGGAAAAATCATCAGTTTAATACATTTCTGACAGAAATAAAGATTTTTACTAATTCTATGAAGGCCAATTTGTCAATATTTATCAAAATTGCAAGTGTACCTACCTTTGACCTAGCATTCTCACTTCTGAAAGTACACACTATAGCTGTACTTGAACATGTGCAAAATGGTGAATATATAAAGTTATTCATTGTACCATTGTTTTGAAAAGAAGCACCTGAATTGTCCACTAATCTGATTAAATTTTAGTATATCCATACAATGAAAAATACATAGCCATTTAAAAAATTAAAAGAACCCCAAGTAACCAACACGATATTGAAGGAAAAGAACAAAGTTGGAAGACTGACACTAGCCAACTTCAAGACTTATTCTAAAGCTACAGCAATCAAGAGAGTGTGATATTGGAGAAAGAATAAATAAATCAATAGAACAGAATACAGAGCCCAAAAATATACCCACCTAAATGCAATCAATTGATCTCTGACAAAGGAGCAAAGGCAATAACATGGAGCAAAGACATCCTTTTCAACAAGTAGTGCTGGGACAACTGGACATCCATATGCAAAAAAAAATGAATTTAGATACAAATCTTACATCCTTCACAAAATTTAACTCAAAATGAATCATAGATTCTAATGTAAAATGCAAACCTATAAAATTCCTAGAAGATAAGATAGGAGAGAACCTAGATGACCTTGAGAATGGCGATGACTTTTTAGATAGGCACTAACCATGAAAGAGAGAATTGATAAACTGGACTTTATTAAAATTTAATGCTTCTTGTGGCCTGCATCACAAAGCAGGTCTTGACCCTAGCCAACAAAAGAATAATAGGTCTGTACCATCACTTTGATGAGACCATCAGTAGGTACAAGCAGTCTTGGAATGTGTCTACCCTCAACAGTGGCAAGAAGAGCCTGGAGATGGAGCACAAGGCCTTGATCAGTGAGACTGCACTGCTACAGTCCAGGCTGACCTGTGAGACGAAGTGAGAGAAACAGAGAAGCTAGATGCACAAGTCAAGGAGCTGGTGTTAAAGTTGGTGGTGGAAGCTGAGCAGGTTGGCGGCTAGCACGCTCAAGAAAGACACCTACAAAAGATCACCTCAGAAAAGCGACAAAAGCTAGTCACCAAGTTTGACCACATTCTATAGCTCCTCAGGGTGGGCCCAGGGTGCTGTACTTTCGGATGGCAGGAGTGAGGAAGGAGGAAGTAAAAATCAGGGCCAGTGAATGCTGGCATCTGTATTTTGTAAAAGGCCTTCGAAAGGAAGAGAAGTTAGCCTGGCCTTGCCTCAGGCAACACAAGCAGGTTAGTTCTTGTCCCTGAAGTATTCTTTTAAAGAGAAACAAAATATCTTTGTGTTTTGAACAAAGATATTTTCAAAATTTGATTGGTTTTGTTTTTCTCTGAAGTCTAAAATAGTCTTTCAATCCTGTAAGCCCTTGTTTTACACCCTTTTAATTCCTGATATTTGAGTATTTTGCATGTGTATGTTATATGTTTTTGAAATTGTGCATGACTAAATGAAAATACAGCAGAGACTGCAAACATTTATTTCGTTCTGTAAAAAAAAAAATTTAACTTCTGTTCTGTGAGAGACAATGTCAAGAGAATGAGAGCCACAGAGTAGGAGAAAACATTTACATAATATACAAAGAACTCTTAAAACTCAACAATATGAAAACAAACAATCCGATAAAAAATTAGGTTAAAGACCTTAAGGTGTCTACCTTATCCAAAAAGATACACAGATGGCAAATAAGCATATGAAAAGATGCTCCACATCTTATGTCATACAAATTAAAACAAGATACCACTACACACCTATTGGAATGACCAAAATCCAGAACACTGGCAACACCAAATGTGGAGCAGCAATAACTCTCATTGCTGGTAGGAATGTAAAATGGCAGACACTTTGGGAGACAGTTTGACCGTTTCTTACAAAATTAAACATACTCTTAACTATACAATCCAACAGTCGTGCTCCTTGATATTTACCAAAGGAGTTAAAAACTTTTGTTCATACAAAAACCTGCACATGGATGTTTATTCCAGCAGCCTTATTCATAACTGCCAAAACCTGGAAGCCATCAAGATGCCCTTCAGTAGGTGAAGGGATAAACAAACTGTGGTACAACCTAACAATGGAATCTTATTCAGAGCTAAAAAGGAATGATCTATCAGGCCATAAAAAGACATTGAGGAACCTTAAATGCATATTACGAAGTGAAAGAAGTCGATCTGAAAAAGCTACATACTGTGTGATTCCAACAACATGACATTCTGAAAAAGGCAAAACTACGGAGACCATGAAAGGTCAGTGGTTGCCAGGGGCTGAAGAGTACGGGAGCAATAAATAGGCAGAACACAGGATTTTTAGGGCAGGAAAAATACTCTGTATGATATTGTAATGATAGGTTTCATTACACATTTGTCCAAACCTATAGAATGTACAACATCAAGAGTGAACTGCAATGTAAACCACGGAGTTTGTGTGATTATGATGTGTCAAAGTAGGTTCATCAATTATAACAAATGGTAACTCTGGTAGGAGATATTGATAATGGGAGGCTATTTATGTGTGGGGGCAAGGAATACATGGGAAATCTCTGTACCTTCCCCCTCAGTTTTGCTGTGAACCTAAAACTGCTTTCAAAAAATAAAGTAAAAAAAAAAAAAAACAATTAAGAAGCTCTATATGCTTGCTAATATGGAATCATATATGAGATATATTGTTACAAGAAAAAATACAGAATCATGTGAATGGTACACTACAGTTTGATTTTTAAAGGAAGAAAAAGGTATGTAGATGTATTTGTTTTGATATATCTATATACATATACATATATATACACACACACATAAACACATATATATATGTATATCTTTGAAAAAATATATGAGACTAATAAGAACACTGTTGGTCTGTTGGAGAAAGAACTGAGGTTCTGGGACAGAGGTGTACGAGAGAGTACTCACTAAATGACCTTTTGAGCTTTAAAAAAATTTAGCATGAGAATATATGATCTATTCAGTTATTTTCTTCCAGCAAATAAAAAGCAACATAGCAATAAGAAGAATTCTGGAAGGAAAATATATGCTTTTTCATATTTTCTTTACCAAATTTGAGGTGAGAAATTTTCAAGAATGTGCTGAGACCTGGTCCCAACTTGAGTTTTTGCTTTTGACTAAACTTTGGCTGCTAAATAATAGATTTCCCATTTCTCTCTTTTGATGAGTGAAAAAGAAGTTGGGACACAGTTTGTGTTTACTCTCTCCTAAGACTATATTTTAATGATTTACCCAGTAAACAGAAAAATACTTCCAATTCACAACCTACTGAAAACAAGAAAAGCTGTGGTTCAGAATAAAACATTTGTATACAAGCTTTGTATTTCTTTTTTCAATTTAAGAAGAAAGGATTCTTCTGGCACTCACATTTAGGCACTGCTCAGGAAAATAAAAGGATAATCACCTTACAGGGATTTCTCTATAGGGGGAAAAACACTGTGGAAGAAAAAATATTTCTAGCCTTCGCTCTATTATAAACACACTGCCAGCATAAGGTGGGGTTAGTTGTTCAGAAGTTGAACGAATCTGATTCCCATTGGTTCACTGAGTCTAGGCTGCAGCCAATACCTGATGCTTTACAAGAGGGAAGAAAACTATGAAAAATCAAAAAAACCTCCACAGCCCTGTTATCAAAATCCAGAAAAGCTTAAAGAACACTGCTTTTAAAAATTGCTGAAAGTGAAAAGAAAATTACTAAATGTGAACTTTGGTGAGACTTAAAAAGATAATAAGAAAGAAAATTGCTTTTCCTTTTTTATAATTGCTTCCTGGTCTCCTCCTTCAACTACTTAGGAACCAGGAGCAGGTTACTTACTTATTTCTTCATTATTGAAACCCACATATTCTTTGTTTTTCTTTAATTTTATTTATTAAGTTGAAGTTCCAAAGTTCAAAAGGCACAAAAGGATATACAATGAATAGTTTATCTCTGGTCTCTGTCTCCCAGAAACCAACATTACTAGTTTTTTGCACATCATTCCAGAGACATTCTCTATGCTTACAAGAAACCCTCCTTTTCTTTTTTCTTTTACACAAATGGTTGTATGGAATCAATAGTCTAAATTGAAATAAAAATCGAAGGGTCTTTATATAATCCTAACTTCTTATTCAAACACCTTACTCTTTTCCATAAACAAATCTTTAAAAAAAATAAATATATTTTCAATATCTCCCATATCAAAGTTAAAAAAGAGTTGTTTGGGTCTACAGCCAAGCCACCCTAAACAAGCCTGATCCCATCTGATCTCAGAAGCTAAGCAGAGTTGGGCCTGGTTGGTACTTGGATGGGAGACCACCTAGGAAGACCAGGTGCTGTAGGTGTAAAAGATAAAAAATAAGAGATTGTCAGCTGACAAGTTCCTTGTGATCTGTGAGGTCAACCAAGGGTTGCCTCGCCTAAAATAAATAAATAAATATTAAAAATAGAAAACAAAAAAGAGTTGTTTGGCAAAAAATAAAAAGAAATAGGAGGTCTAAAGAATTAAATTTCATATGAGCACACAGTAAGTCAACTCACTTAACTTCTGGTCCTGGATTCTGACCCCTGAAAAAACCACACAGATCTTCAAAGTTCCCGCCAAGGATAGTTTTGCAGAGGTTCCACTAGCACTCCATGGAAACCTATTCTGAGGTCCAGCGGCCCCTTCAGTTAAACTGAAAAGGGAGAGAAGAAGGAGGTGGGAAACTGAATTCAAATGTTTGGTTCTTATAAACTAGAAACAAGGAAGTGAAGGCAGACGAAAGAGAAACCATGATTGCCTTAGATCAGTTAATCAGTAACTCACATATGCTGGCATCAAACTATATCCTTCTGCTTTCCAGTAGCAGTTTACTAGGTAATGCGTGGACTCCTGAATGACTGGACAGGCTCCTAACTCCTTTGCTATATTCAGAAGAACCAGCCATTGAGAAAAGAGGCTGCTAGTAGGATAAGCCACAGAAAACAAACTCGCGAAGAGGAAAACCCAGAGAGGCTTCTGGAGTCCTGTGCAGTGACTGAAGTTGAGGCTGAATTCCAAAGTGGAGTCCAGCATGCTTTCAAATTGTGATGTGGCTACTAAGAACACCAGGCCAGGCGTTTGCAGGCAATGTCAAGGTTCAAGTCTCGACTTGGCTGTGTGAGTGTGGACATTCCTGAGCCTTAGTTTCTTCCTACAGCAACCAGTTCAAAAATACTGCAAATATGAAACTAGCTCAATACAGTCCAACCTCAATTTCTCAACACCCCAGCAGAGCAGTTTTAGGAGCAGCAAAACTCCAGCTTCTGGCATAAGCTTAGACATTTCAGCAACTGTCCAAGGTGATTCTGGTCTCCAATTAGAAAAAATTATAGGAAGGCACAATCTGGTTCGACCCAGCAGTAAGTCTCTCAGTACTTTTTCAAGAAAAATAAGTGAGCAAAGTTTATATAAGATAATACCAATATCTAAGTCTTAGAATGCCAGAAAACACATAATCATCATGAGGGGTTCTCTTTGACCACTGCAATTTGACAGCAATTTGACAATTCTGAAGTGATACGTGGCCCACTTTGATGTGGATAAGTATCTGCAGATGAGATCCTAAACACCACTCACTTCTAAACAAATAGCCAACACAGTTTATAAACAAAGTCTTGAATGCTTTCCTGGAACCAGGCCTGAATTTATAACCTCCTAACCTCCAAATAAGAAATGCAGCTTCTCCACTCACCAAAAAGCTGATCAGAGACACTTCTTACCTGTCTGTACTTTGGATGCAATGGTAAATTTAAAAAGAAACTAACCTCTCTGAGTCTCATCAGTAACATGGGATAATAATTCCTGCATCTCTTGATTATTATGAATTTTAAGTGACATAAAGTAAATGCCTAAGAACATGGTAAAATGAATTAACATTCACTTCCTCCTTTTCTTCCAGAACTCCTTGTATAACAGTTACTGGGCAGTAACCAGAAAAAAACTGTTAGCCTTTACTAAATCATAATCATGCCAAATTGATACTGAGAAAGACGCTTTGCATTTATGCATGTGCACCATATACGTTCTCATGACACGCACAGGCTTATAATCAGTTATATAACCAGAAGGTACCCACTGCCGATTCCACTCAGTGAAGTTAGATTCAATCATATAACATTGCAAATGTTTGATTATTTTATATCTACAGCTATAGCAATTTCATATGGCTATAAATACCAAGCCTAGAGCAAGAATTTCCTATCTGCCTGCCCTAGACTTCCTGGAAACAACAAGATCATTACAAATCAGAATTTTGGCATTTTCATCTTCGTTCCGCCATTTATCAGCTGTGTGACTTTAAAAAAGTCATTTAGCAACCCTGGAACCTGGTTTCCTGATTTATATAACACAGTAGAGGTCTTTTTCTGCGCTGTAATTTTATGACAGTTTTAAACAGGCATGTAGTTTAGTGCGTCCAAAATGCAGAGTTGGTGAGAACGTTTTTTAACTTTGCTATAAAAGTTTTCTTAGTTGTCCCTTCTGCATCCATCCTGCCCTCTTGTCTTTTGAAGCACAGCAGACAGACCTTGATGATAATAACATAAAGCTGTGTAAACTTCTTCACGGGGTTCTTAAAACGCACTTTCAAATTCCGCACACCCTACCACAGCAGTACTGGATTTCTCCTTAAACAAAAATGGTCACGGGTGTCAAAGAGATGTGAGTGAGTGTCCACTGAACTGTGTCTAAATGATTTTCCTTGTGAGCAAAGCCAGCCTGGAATAAGCCCCCATGAGTGAGAAGAGAGAACACGCTTCCCAGGCTGGGGAGGCATTGTTCTGCACCACTTGGTCTACGATTCACAGCTGAGTCTGATTTCCCTAGACAAAGAGCAATAACCAAATGGGGATGCTCTTCAGCAAGCTTCCCTGAGCTGATAATCGCGAGATGGTAAAGGAGACTAGTCTCCCTAACTTGACAAGAGGAAAGGTTTGTCAACCTTGGTCAGTATTAGGCCAGGTTTGTCATGGTTGTAATGGATTTCAGTAGAGTCCAAACTCACTAAAAATGCCTGAAATTATTCCAGTTCAAATGTTAAAATGTTTAAATGCTCTATTAAATTCTTTTTATCCATTATAACTGTATATGCCCCCCCCTTTTTTTTTTGCTTAGAGAAGTAGTCCTGATCCTTTAAGCATACAGACTAGACCAACACTATTCTTAGAAGGGAGCTGCAGGAGGTTTATTATGTCTTGAAACACAGAGCCAGAACAAAGGACTACTGAATCACTCACCTTATCTCCACCTAAGAAACCTGAGAATTTCGGGGTTTCTCTGTTCCTCCCAAACTCAAGAGCAGCACTTGCCAAGACTGTAGGTTTTAGGGCTGAGTCTGCACTAAAAATGTAAGAAGATAGGTGCACATATTGCTCTCTACCATACATAGAGAGATTCTTAACTAAACTACTTAAAAATAAGGTTCAGAAATTTTTTCAATCAAAATTTCAGCATTTGTTTCTGAATCTAGAAGTCTGATTGCTTGGCACTAAATCAACTGTTCTCCTTAAGAGAACCATAGATAATATCTTCACCCTTAAAACCTGAAAAGCATTAGAATTATTTCAGAACTCACAACTCTTAGTTCACTGAGGGCAGGAATCTAGATTTCTTTATCTTGCCTTATACATAATTAGTTTTCAATAAATATCTGCTAACTAAATGAATAAATTAAGTAGAAAACACTTAAGTTTTCCTAGTACATTATGGAACCCTAAGATAAAGCACCTTCATCATATTATAAGTCTATAATTATTTAGAAGACTGATTCTAAAAATAAATTTAATGGATGTTGATGATGTGGGAAAAGGTATCAAACAGAAGCAATGACTTTAACAGCTTTTGTGGAGACTCTGGTACAACTATAAATCCTGGTTCTGCCCATCAACCTTCACTCCCTTTGTCTCATTCCCACTGCCTGTCCCCAGCCTCCCCCTAAGCACTCCCAATCTCATTATTCCATGATTTGCTAAACAGTATTTTACTTCCTAGAACCAGCAGAAATACATGTCACTGAGAATTAGGGAATTGGAGCTAGTTACAAACCACCAAATAGGGTCACAAAGTATCTGAACCTGAAAATTAGAAGAGGTTTTCTATTTTTTAATTATGAGAAAAGGGAAAAAAAATTTAGCAGAACATCTTTTTAACATTTGATCTAGATAGATTGCATAATGTCTAGGCATTTATAATGAATGGGGTGGGAGAGAGAACTTTAACAGCATGTTATTTGCTAATCATCTGAAAAGTGATATTATGTTGACTTCATTTGCTGATGGTAGAAGGATATTGTCTGAAAACTTCTACCACTAATACACATTTGCTATTCTTGAAGGCAAATTATTTAAAAATAGGTTACAGCAAGACAGTGCTCATATATTACTTCATCGGTGTTTTCCTGCCACACTTTATCCCAGGAAGAGTAACTCCATTTTAAACTTTTACTAGCAGTTACGTTAATTCTAACCAATGTTTATTTAATAGTAACTAGGTATATCAATCATGCTGCCAAACATTGATGCAACCTAAGAAAAATGAGCAATGAGAAAAGCTCTTTCTACATACCCCTTAAGATGTGTACCCTTGCCAAATGCTAACCTGTGTGTAAACAAATGGGATTTTTAAAGGGGGGGTGGAGCTGTCAAGACTCAATTTGAAGGAAAAGAAAATGACTCTCTTAACAGAAGTCTTGAGAAATCACGGCTTCTTTAAACATTCCCTGAAGATTTAGAAGATTAACCCCCACGATGAAAAAATCACCTCTTTGGGGATAGCCTTTGTTTCTTTGCACTGGCATTTTACTTTGGTCCACTTTGGAGCGCATCTCGTTCTAACAAGCATGCCATGAGGAAATCTGGGTGCTGTCCGTTGCCATAAACCCCCGCTCTCCACCTGCAGAGAGGAGGTACGTCTCCCCCTTAATGCTCAAGAGCAAGTACCTGACTGAATTTTGTGAAATCTTCACCAGGAAGTAAATATATTTTGTCTCCACTTCCAAGGCCTGGGGGGGACGGGGGGGGGAGGACCTCGATTACTGTCCCAATAAGCAATTTCTCATCACTTTCTTCCATCTATCATCAAAATGGCTATGTGGGCGCGCGGGGTGGTGGGGGGAAGGGGAGACGAAGGGGGATCTTTTTCGGGGGAGTTGGTTATTGTTTTAGGGCTGAAACTCCTACAGGGGAAAGCAAACGAGATTACAAACGGATCCCCAGGTACGAACAATGCAGGAAAGGTCCCGGGGAGGAGCAGCGAGGGCGGCGCAGATGCTCGGCGGGGCGCTGCGCTCCGGGGCGCGCGGCCCCGTCGCCATGGGAACCCCGCGCAGCCTCCCAGCCGGACCCGCCGCGGCCGCGCGCGCCGCTCGGGCGCCCTCGGGTTTGAGTCCAGGAAAAGGCAGCGGAGTAAATCCTCCTCGCCCCGGGAGCACCCGGTCCCACGGGGTCCTGAGCGGGGTCCCCGAGCGCAGGAAGAGCCGCGAGGCGCCCCCAGGGTGACGGATGCCGCACGCGCCTGGCTGGGAAGGGCGGCCCTGCTCCCTGCGCGGCGTCCGGGGACCCGCGTGGGGCCCCCGGATTCCACCCCAGCCACCCAGCCGCGGGACCCGAGAATCAAGTTGGGGCGCAGGCTCACACGTCCACAGCCTCCCGAAGGATAGGACCCTCCCGCCCCCCAGACCAGCCTCCGTGCAGCACTCTGCACCGGGGCGCGCGGGATCCCCACGCGCGACACAGTCCTAGAGAGACACAGTCCTAGAGAGCGTGTCCCGGCCGCGACTGCGGGGAGAGGAGCTCGGGCCACCTGCCCCCTCGCACACCTGGACGAGCGGGGCCGGGCCAGCAGTCCTCGTTCTCCGTCTTGTCCCTCCTCGTTCCCCCCACCCCCCACGAGGAGCACTGACCTGCTCAACTTCGAGTGTTCGGCAGATGAAGGCTTCTCCCGAGGCTTCGGCAGAGAGAGGGGGGCGATCTCCAAAGGGCTGGGGCGATGGGCTATGGGCTCCTGTGACTCCAACTCCAAGAACCTGGAGAGGGACAGAAAAGTTCCCCCCAGAGAAGCAAGTGTCCCCACCAACCAGCCACGGAAACCCCCCCAAGACAAGCTGGGAAGAGCGGGGCGCAATCGCCACAACCTGCTTTCTCATTCAAATCCTCACGCTCACTCTACGGCCCCCTCCCTCCTCCCCCCGAAGCTCCCGCAGAAATCAGGAACTGGAGCTTGGGAGAGTGGACTGGAGCTCCCGCCACCTCCACGGGCCCCAGCCGGCGCAGGGTCAGGGGCCGAGGGCTGGACCTGGATCCCCTAGGCCTGCACCCCCTGACGAGGCTCTCCGGCAGGCCAAAGCGGGAATCACTGGGAATCAAGTCTCTTTTTTCCCCCCACAAATTTCAAAGGTTCCCAGACCCAGGGATCCCCCCTCGATACTCAGTTTGGAGCTGTGTCCCAGAGAGCCTTGGTGGTGGGAGGGCAAGGGAGTTGGGCGAACGAAGTTGGATGGAGGTGCGGTCAGGGCGAATGGGACCTGTGCGCAGCTAGCAGCGGAGTGAAAAGTGTCAGCACCACATCTTAAAATTCTGAACCGCCCATCGCATCGCCCCTCCCATTTTTTTTTACCGACCCAACATAGGCGACCCAAGAACATAGGCGATGTTTTGCTGAGATGACCAAAGACAGTTGCCTTGAATAAAGGGCAGCTAAGACTGAGGAAGGGGGGATGTAGGAAACACTCTACTTTTATTCCCCACCCCACGTCTAGTCTCTTCTTCCAGATTCTTCTAAACGCGAAGCCGCCAGCTATTCAATCAGATTGATTTAGGGGCTGGCGGACTTGAGAGGCCAATCGGCGATGCGTTAGAGCACAGTCATGGCAGGGGAAATTTTGCGCACTGTAGGCACTCAGATGGTCATGAAACGATGAACTCTATCGAGCGAACCGACGTGGTAAGCAAGCGGGTTGGTGCAGGTGCAGGAACGCCGACCACCACCGGCCCGGGCAGCCGCGTGTGATCCGGCGTCGGGATTCCAGGATTTGCATGTATCAGCCTTCATTCAACCTGCCCTATTGTTAGTTCAAAGCCTGCCTGGGAGGGACTGCGTGTGGGACATTGCTCCTCACTCACCTTCAGTTTAAAATTCTCCACCAATAAGGAGATACTAGAAAAGCTGGCGGCATGGGGTTGGCAGGGATTTTCTGGACTTAGTGACAACATAAACTAAAGTCATTTTGTTTTGCACGCGTGAATTTGTGCAGGAAGTTACAAATGAGTGCCGGAGCTTGAAGAGGGGGGCCTGGCTGCCGGTACACTTTGATGGACAGTTAGTGTGTGCCTGCGTGTGTGCGAGTGCATGCGTGTGTGTGTGTGTGTGTGTGTGTGTGTGTGTGTGTGTTGGGGGGTAAACACCGTGACCTCTTCAGCATAAGATCTAGGGTTTCACCTTTTCATCCCACTTAGCTGATACCATAGAAACAACCCATTTGTATTATTCGATTCAACAGAGGCAATTACAATGTCACAGCAAAGCACCATGGGCAAGAAGAAACTTTATCCTGAAAGTAATCCTGGACTCTCAGAGAAAAAGGAAAAGCCACCAGATAGTCATTTGAATTTCTTCCTGTCAGGATACCAGGAAGAAATCAGTTTGGCAAAAGACATGTAAGGTATTTTGATTCCCTAGAAAGACACCTCCCTCAATTTTTTTTTTTTACATGCTCACACAAATTTATCAGAAATTAAACAGATAACCCTTCTACCCCCAAATTGCTTTAGTTTTGTAGACATGAGCTTTTTGGAGATTTGTTTTGCTGGAAATCTCCATGGTGAATAGGAGGGCCAAAAGAGGGGGACAAAGACAACCCCTCACACAACTTCAGAATTTATCCCCCACAACCTTCTGTGTTTGTCTTTCTCATAACTGAAAAAAACAACCACAGAGGCACATGTTGAAATAAACTCAAACACAGAATTCATAACAAGAATTCCTGTTTGGTATGTATTCTTTATCTTGATAGTTTTAATGTCCATAATTTTGTGGACTTGAAAACTTTTTGGTTATGCAATATTTCAGACTTATGAATATCAAACACCCATATAATACTCTTGTTTCCCCCACCCTTCTTTTTTAACTAAAATATCCCAGATACAGCTAAAATCCCTTCTCTGTCTCTTTTCCTCAGTACAGATAACCAATCTGAAGCCAGTGTCAATCATACTTAAGCATGGTTTTAAAGTGTTTAGGACATATGTATATATATAATAAAATTTTTAACGTAGCTTTTCCCTCTGAGTCCTTTTTATACCATTAATCACAGAAAAATTAACTAACACCAAGAAAATACTGTTACATTGCTGCTTTTAGAAGTAGGACAGAATTATTTTTCCTGCTTGTGACAATCAGCGGGAATAATAACAAAGTGATTAGACAGTGGGTAGTAAACAGCCTCTCTAGGTTACACAAGCCCTTCCATGGTTACCAAAAAGTCAATAGGAAAACAAAACAAATAATGCCCCTTTACTTCACTGGTTACAGGGGAACTGGAGAAAATGGGATCTAGGTTAACACTTATTTGAGCTATATGTCCTATAAAGTAATAAAGTATCTTTTTTAAATGGTCTCTTGGTCATGTAAACTATAACATTTCAGGAACAATTTACCACTTTTCCAACGTAAGGGACTCCTTTCTACTGGTAGCTCAATTCAAGGTTGAAATCAGCCCAGCTGAAAAGTCAAGGGTTGAATCTTCCGTTTCCCCATACTGGAGACCTCCATCCACACAGTGAGTTAAAGAAAGCCCTTTACGGTGGTCCTTTGACTTAACCTCCTCGCATCAGTCAAAGGGCTATGAAAGCACTGGTTTTTCTTAAATGCCATTTGCTGGTGAAAGACATCCTTCCCAACCCCCACTCTCCTCTCACTTCCAGAGCAATGACTCTCATTAATTATACCAGCACAGCACAGCACCGCCTGGCCTCCCTTCTAAATAGCTGCCAGATTTCTACATATCACCTCTGCCTTGATACAAAATGTGCACTGACACCAGGATCACAGAAAATCCTGTAAAAGCTGCCTGATACACAGTCAGATGATTGATGCACCTTGTGGTGGGCCTGCTGTGCTACACATTGGAAGGAGTTTCTTAGGAAATTGCACTAGAAATCTGTGTTGGAAACAGATTTTTATAGCGATACAAAAATAGTGCTTTCAATTGCAAAAATAGCCATATTTAAGATACTCAGATTTAACCAACAATCTTTAAGTTATATCCATGAAGCAAGAACGTGAAGATGAATATTATCCCTGTTTCAATGCACCAAGAAGTCAAGAGAATGATCAAAGAGCTTAATGATTATCAGGGAGGAGTTATCCCTCTTTCAACACATATTTCTTAGTACTTGCCAAGTACCAGACACTGATCTAGATTCTGTCTTCGTATAGATAGTGCTGAAGTGCAGAGCAGAAGCTGTCCTTATAGTCCTATGCACTGTATTGGTTAAGATTTTTAGATATAAATAACAAAATACCAAATCAAACTAGCTTGAGGGGAAAAAATTAAAAAATAAAAAATAAAAAGTAAAAAGTAAAAAACAATGACTAACTCCCACCTTAAGATAGCGGAAAGGATAAGGGCTTCAGAAATGACTAGATCCAGGAATTCAGAATCATCATTTCTCCCTTGCACTGATTCAAACTTGTTCTTTCTCTGCTTTTCCCAAAGTTTTGATCTTATTCTCTCCTGTTACATGTGAGCTTCCTTTATAGCCTGGTGGGAGTGGGGAAAGCATTACCAGGGACAGCTCCAGGCTTCCATCATCTCAGCTCCTGATCGCAGAGAGAAGAGAGGCCTTCTTGCTTTTATCATCTGCAAATAACTGTAGAAAGTATTTTAATTGAGCTGGTTCAGGTCATGTATACATCCACAGATCAATTTATCTGGTCAGCAACAAGTAGAGTATATGTGTAGTCAGTCCCCAATTACATACCTACCCCTATGGACAGGGAGATGGGGTAGTATGAATAGCCGTCCTAGAAGATAACATGGGGAGAATTTGTTCTCCATAGGACAGTAGAAAGGGATTCTGGCAGATAAGAAGAGCAGGTATTTTCTTCAGGGCCCGCTCCTGAACTAGCCACCAAAGAAAGACATAAACACCTTTGTACAAATTCATACGTATATGACAGAGTTTTGTTTTTTTGTTTTGTTTTGTTTTGTTTTTAATGAGAAACTTCCTGAGTCCATTAAGAAGGTTTGGGGTGGGGGAAACAAATTTAAGAGTCAACAATCTTTCCCTCCCCAGTTGGAGAGTTTTGTTTTGTTTTATGTTTTCACTTTTTATTGCAGAAATTTCCATTGGTCCACAAAAGTAGAATTGTATAATGAAGTCCTATGTATTCATCACAGTTTCAACAATTATTAATATTTTGGCAGTCTTGTATCTATTCCAGAATGTGGAAATTCACTAAAAACTTGGCCCATAAATTAAAACATAATTGCTATGCTATAATTTTGATGAGCAGAAGAAATGCATGTCTCCAAAAAAATGAAATTAAATATGACCAATACGTATGAAGCTCTTAGCAAAATTCCTAATACAAACTGAGCTCTCAAAAGTCACAATTATTTTTACTATTATTGGCAACCTATTTAAAGCTTTTAAATGCTAATAAGGTCTACTCATTGAAATGTATTTGGCCAATTGAGGGGAAAAAATTTAAACCTAATCTTCTTACCGATAACAACATTTTTATGTGATCAATTTTTAAATGTGCTGTTTATGTTTTCCTATAACAAGCCTATATAATTGTCAATGTACAAAATATCCAAACCTGTAGAGAACTGTTATAAGTTTATTTAGCCAAATTGACAATTGCCAGAAAGCAAAATCTCAATACATTGAGAAAATGCTCCAGAGAACAATAGCTTTGCAGCTTATTTTACACATTAGAATAAAAAGAAGAGAAGTAAGGAGCATTACATAAAATCCATTGGTGGTAGATTAAGGGGGCAGGAGAAAGCAAAACAGTGGGTCGGGGAATTGGATAAAAAGTAAAATGGAAAAACACATATTTCTTTTACATCAGTGGGTACAGGATACTTAATCACCATTTTACAGCACATAGATATGGTATGCAGGGAGCAAGATAACTATGAGACATTCTGTCTTATGTTCTGGTGCCCTGAGGAGTCTAGCAAGAAGATTACTTTGACATTTCAAAGGTATGTTATCTTAGATGCAAAAAGACAATTGGCCCACATAAAGTTAAGACTGACCTTTGTCAAGGAAGCTAAAGGCCTAGGATGAAACTACCTGCCATCACCCACTTTTAGGTAGGAATTTTTGTTTAGATCGTCCTCTGTGGTTACTTTTGGTCTCAGAGTTTGCAGGGCCCACCATGCTGGCCTCCCCTGAGTTTGTCAGGCTTAGTATGTGGTCCCTTTTCACCTACAGTTCCCCGTTTTGATTATAAATCAATCTCAAGAATACATTCATGACCAACCTCTTGGATGGATACTGTGGAGACTTATTGGTGCTCTGGAGACATATTCCTAGGAAATCACGGTGTCATCATTTGTCTTACTGTAACGGTGTACCATTGAGGGTGGTTTCTCAAAAGGGAAAGGCAAAGGCAGGTAATAGGAGGCAGTCAGGTCTTATGAGCCTTAATTAAAGAAAAAAAAATCTGGATCAATTCTAACCTACAAGATATCATGATCCAAGTTTTGCTGTCTCACTTTCTACATTTTTCATCTAGTATAACATTTACTATAGTCTGAAGGCACAACATATACCTCTCCAGTTTTCACAATCTGACCATGCAATGGGTTCCTACTTACTGATGTTGTTGTTGTTGTTGTTGCTGTTGTTGTTGTTGTTGTTTTAATGTGACCCATCTATTTTTCTTTGGAAGCACTCGAGTATCATTCATCATTAATCTGATTCCTGCTAGTTGTGCAATTGGGAACTGTAACTTTAAGGTTTAATCAGGGCCAAGACTGTAAGAACACAATGGTGTGAATTATAATTAGCATCTAAAAATTTCCAGAGGCTAGGAGGACAGTAAACGTTTCATAAGTAAATGTTCTATGCCTCAGCAGCTGTTACAGAGGGCCATTTTTTTTTAATATAGCCATTTCAGCTTGCATCTGAATTAACATAGTTATTAGTCTTGGTTGGGTTAGGAATAAGCATGTTCCTATAACTGGGTTCTAGCATTTATACATAAAATTCCTTTTCCACTTTCTACAACTCCCCAGTCCTTGTCACGTTGTCCCTTTTTACTCATTCAGAAATAACCAACATATCAGGACAAACTTTTCATATCTCTCAAACACACACACACATCCCTTTTCTTCCTTGCAGTAACATTCCTTCTAAATTCCAAAAGAGAAACCATAAAAAGAGTATTATTGATAATATAAAAGTTATCTTATACACTTTTGGCAATTATTAACAGTGGGTTACACAAGAATAAAGTTTGAGAAAAGCCCAAAGAACAAGTATAACTATTATCATGACTAATATTATTAGCAGACAGGTAAAGACAATCAAACAAATGGGATTTTTTAAGATCAAGATCAATTATGTGGGGATACAGGCCTTCCGATTTCTTGGAAGAACTGTCTACCACTGGTGTCAGCGACTTCTCATTCTTGAGGCGTCTTTGATGTCTGCTGTAGACAAAGGCAAGTGTCAGACAGGGGCAGATGTCCATTTGCTGTTGGGTGCCCTTTTTAAATGAGGAATGTGAATCCACGAGTTAGCTCCTTTAAGTTTGGCTGCCCGTGGATTAGCTGGTAATACCTGATAAGGTCTTTTCCAATGAGAGTCTTTAATTGCTATCATTTCCAATGGACAAAATCTCTTGCTGTAAGTCATGGTCCTTGAAGTCTCTATCTGCTGGGAGCACACTGTGAATGAATCATTTACTCATTTTAAGCTTGCTAATAAGTCTTTGTTGGTCATGCCGAAGATCTCCTTTTAGTAAGATTGCTTCATAGGTGCTTTCACCCAGATGCATTGGGTGACCAGTGACTATGAGGGAAAAGGCTGTTTACCAAAAGAAGTAGATCTCAGGTAGAGAAGAACTATAGGAAGAGCTTTTGGCCAAGGGAAATTAAAAGCTTCTGAAATTTTACCTACTTGAGTTTTAATTGTACCATTTGTACATCCTACTAATCCAAAGGACTGGGGTGATAAGCGCAATGAAAATACTGTAGAAGAGGCCAAATATTACAAATGGATTCCATGATGTGTCCAGTGAAATGAGTCTGTCAGTCACAATGTAACTCAGAGGAAATATCCCAATTGGGGATTATTTTTTCCAATAATAATAACTTGCCTACCATTCAGGCTATTGCTCTCCTTCAAGGGAATGCCTCAACCCAGTGAGACATCATACAAATCATAACTAACACATATTTGTATCTTTGAGGTGGCATCAAATGGACCTAAAGGAAATGGGAAATGTCCTTGGAACCCATAGAGTGATTTTCCAGGGTGATACTTTGGACAGATGGAACGTCTGCTGCATACTTCATGAGCCATAGTAAGAGAAAGTTCCCAGTAATATTGTTTACTCCATGAAATCATCTTTTCAGGACCCCAGTGTTAGGTCATGCACATGTTGACATACAGGCAATTGAGCCCCTATAGGGAAGGTTGGTTTCTGATTGGGTTCAAGCTATATCTGTTTGTCTGGGTCAAAGGTTTCTCCTTTGTGTTGCCATATCCTCCATTTCTTCTTCTGCAGCTGTCGGTTGCAACTGTAAAAGAGGTGTTTTTAAATTGATTTTTAATAAGAAGAAATGCTGTCAGGCCTGGATAATTTGGCTGCTTATTGCTGTTTGTCTAGCTGCAGATGTCAGCTAAATTTTTTCCTTTCATTCCCATGGTGGCAGCTTTAGAGTATCCTGAAATTTTGATAATTGTCCATTGTTTCGGTTATTGTATGACATGGAATGGAATAACTCTGCAAGCTGTCTTCCATCCTTTATGAGCCACCCTGAGAAAGTTAAGAAGCCTCGTTGTTTCCACAGCATTCCAAAGTCGTGAGCTATACCAAAGATATAACGACTATCAGTGTAAATATTGGTTATTTGATCCTTGGCTGATTGACAAGCTCAAATTAGCATAATTAACTCACCTTGCTGGACATATATTATTTCAGTCAGGTAAATTGGAAATTCAATTGGATATGCAATAACCATGGAAGTTATTGCATATCCAGGTCAGTAATACCTCTGCTCACCTTTCACATAAGTTCCATCTGTAAACAGCATTATCGACAGGAGGTTCCTATAAATCATTCCTAGGAACAAGAAGGTGGTCAGTAAGCAAAACACAGTCGTGGATGTCTTCATCCTGCAAAGAAGGTAGCAAAGTTGCTGGGTTAAAACTGGTACATCAAGTTAAGGTAATATTAGGCACAGAATGCAAGAGTACTTCATATGAAGGTAGTTGACTAAGAGAAGTGTTGTGTATGATGAGAGTTCATTGGAGATTCAACAGAATGAGGAACATATAGGAGAGCCCGTAACTATTTCTTCTGCTTGTTTGCACAATATAGCTGTGGCCGAGATGACCATCATACAGGGAGGGAGCCCTTTGGCTACTGGATCTCATTACTGACTGTAATATCACTTAGGCGATAGGTCTATGATGATCTCTGTCTTTGAGTTAAAACTCATAAAGAATTTCCTCTATTTTAGTGCATAAGAAGGAAGAAAGTTTATAATTAAGGTGTCCCAGACCTGGAGCTTCAGATAATACTTCCTCTAGAACTTCTTCAGCTTGTTTCCCTTCAGGGTCCATTGATTTGGGTCAGGTCAATCTGATTTTATATGACATATAGAGGCTGGGCCATTAATGAAAAATTTGGAACCCAGTTGTGACAGTATCCAGTCAGATTCAGGAACCCTCTAAGCTGTTTATTTATTTGTTTTTAGAAAAGGAAAGAATAGGATTCCTCTGAGTCTTTCCAGGTTACTTAGTAGCCCATCGTTAGGTATTAGATAGCCAAGGTAGTTTACTTTGGGTGAACAGATTCAAAGCTTGTCCTTGGAGGCCCTATATCCATTTATGGCTGTGTCAGTAGGTAAATAGTGACATCTTGGGAGCCTAACATGTCCTAGAGCATAAAAGCAAATCATCTACATACCGGATTAGAGTGGAATTTCTGGGAAATTCAACATCAGTCAAATCAACCTTTAATAGCTGAGAGAAATAGATGTGATTCTTTGTATGTCCCTGGGACATTACTGTCTAAGTAAACTCCCAATCTTCCCAGGGGA
The DNA here is from genome assembly GCA_030015415.1 of Cynopterus sphinx. Taxonomy (NCBI): domain Eukaryota; kingdom Metazoa; phylum Chordata; class Mammalia; order Chiroptera; family Pteropodidae; genus Cynopterus; species Cynopterus sphinx. The sequence continues at coordinate 21,043,537 of CM057380.1, forward strand.
AAGCGAAGAGGTATTTACTGTCTTTATTTAAAAGAATGCTGAAAAAAGGCACTACGTAAATCTATCACTGAAAAATATTGGCAGTCCACATGAGTAGCTGATAATAGAGTATGTGGATTTGGAACCACGGGATGTCTGGGAAGAACTTTTATTTATAGCTGTGAGATCCTGTACAAATCACCATCCTTTCTCATTGAGTTTCTTTACTGGAAGGATAGGAGAATTACAGGGGCTCGTACATGGAATTATAAACCCCCTTTTTTAAGTAATCTTGTATAAAGGGCTTAATTCCAGCTAATGTATCAGACCTTAAAGAATATTGGTGAATATTAGGTATAGGCAAAGTATTATCAATAATTCTTTTAATAGCTGACTTAATCTTGCCAGGAGGAGGAGGAGGAAAGGGCCCAAAGTTACATCAGAATATCCTGTTACAAAAGTTCAGTCTCAAGACTAGTTTCTTCTTGTGGAGGTTCCTTTAAAATCATTATTTTCTCAATTGGTTCAGTATCTGATTCATTTACCTCTAAGTGTTATTTCACCCTCCTGGGAAAAGGATATGTGGGTGTCATTGGTTTCAAGAAAATCTTGCCCTCTCAGGTGAATTGGGGCAGATTTGACTAGTAAAAATACATGTTGCCCCATAACTGGAAGGGAATAGGTTCTGATTTAAAACACACATTGGTGGATAAGATGTCCCTATCATTTGTACAGAAGCTTAGTCCAAAGGAGAGGGCAACTTGGAAAAGGTTAAAAAGAGATAAAACAACCCCAGTGTCTATAAGAAAGTAGTTTCCCCTTTTATGGATTTCAATTTCTCCTAAAGTTTTAGTAAGAAGAGGAAATGGCCTCTCATAGTTCTTGAAGTAGCTAGCCCTAAGCTGGTTTCTCTTCCTTATCTTTTTCTAAATCCCATTTCACTTTTCTACAGTCTTTTTTATGGTGACCTGACTTTTTACAGTAAAAACAGTTTCCCTTGTCTAAAAAACCCTTGAGGAGGTCTGACCTGATTGCTTAATTGCTGGAGCTATAAGTTCATAATTTTGGCAGCTTTGGCTTTTTCTCTCTCTTAAATAGTTTTAGATAGTTGATCAGCCAGAATTGCCAGTTCATCAGTATGTGTGGTTGACCAGTTTAATTTTGTTGTTTAATCAGAGTTATAAACTCTTCATCTAGTCCTTCTCAAAATGCCAAATTTCGTAAGGGATCATTTTGACAGTCCTTACATCTGTGTGAGACAGACCTGAGTATTGCTTAAAGTTTTTTTTGAAAAGTTCAAAGAAGTCAAGCACTGATTCATCAGTCTCTCTTTTCCATTGCTGAATCCTGATCCAGTCTATTTTCCAGGGAAAAAATCTCATGTATGGCTTGGTAAAGCCAGTGGGCTGATACCTCGCATTTTTCCCAATTCGTCTCTGTTTTAAAATTCATAGATAGGAGTTTCCCAGGGAACTTTATTTAGCCATTCTGTTGCATTGTTCTCAGAAATCAATAGGAGTATTAATTGGAATAAGTCAAAATAGCCAAGATCATATGTTCTAACAGTTAAATCCAATTCCTTTGTGAAAGCTTCAGGGTCCTAGAGGTAAATTCCTTAATTCTGTTAGTCCAAGAAATGTATACAGTTGCTGGTCCCCTTCTGCATGAGCTCAGCTTTTCTCCAAAGGGAACTGCCAGAATTCGTTTTGTTTTGTTTTGTTTTTTCCCTAGTCTATCCTGGTCTGGCTTTCTACTCTGGGTATCCCCTAGGTCAGTAGGGAGCTGCAGTGGAAGGGGCATAGGAGAGGGAGGGAGGGAGGGAGGATGGGAGGAGGGAGAGAGGAAGAGAGAGGAGGAGGAGAAGGAGGAGGAGGGAGGAGAGGAGGAGGAGGTGGTGGTGGAGGAAAGGAGTGTAAGACTGGACAACAACAAAGTAAAGGTTACAGTGGGGCATTTGGAGAAGAGGGAAAAGTGGGGTATTGGCACTGAGCAGCTCTGGAAGCCTTCGTTAGTTCGGAGACAGTCTCTAAGACTTTCTTATTAATTTCCTGGAGAGAAGAAAGTCTCCATGCTCCATTTCAGAGTCTTCTATCTGCCAATTGACATAAGGCTCCCATTCATTCAGCTCTAGAGCAGGCTTTCGTTTTCCTATTGAGCTAGCAAAAATATTTTAGGTGTCAAAAGAATTCTATCTCGAGCATCTCAAGTTGATAGCATTTCTAGTTAATTGTCCCACATTGTAAGTACTTACAAGTAAAGACTTCCCCTACAAATTGTACATCTGCAGGAGTATTATGAAATGAGGTTGAGGGTCTGGAGCTTGTTGGCCTTGGAGACATTTCTCATGTTAATTTTAGTTCTCTTTTGAGATCCACAGAGACTGGAAAATCTCAAGGGATATTGTGCATTAGGCTAAAGTGTGCTGCCTATGGGTTGAGCTCCAAGGGGCTGTCATCTCGTGAGTCCCTCCAACCCTCTATATGTCTCAGTTTCTCTCTCCAGCTGTTACTGCAAATGTGAGGACTCAGAGCACTAGGTTTCCAGCCTTTCTATGCATGTCCCTGGATGAGTCAATTATTTAATAATTACAGTTGTGTTGGAATTTTTTATGGGGCACTGCTTATTTTGAGGGGTACCTTTAGACACCTCCCCATGGATTCTTAGTGACCTAAGCACTCCCAAATTTGAGCTGGAAGGAGTAAATGCCTCTTAACTTCAGAGCTGAAAGAGTTCAGACTCTCATTTATCTAGCAAGAGGTATTCTTCAGACTCCACGTAAGCAATTCTAATTGAAAAGCCAAAATTAAAAACCAGCCACCCATTTTTTTTCTCCTGTTCCTGAGTTATCTCAGCCCTTACATTTTAGTGCCACTTGAGAATTTTTTTTCCTAAGAACAGCTGAAATAAAGTCAGGGCCTTCTACCTTAAAACAGTGAAGTCTAGAATTCCAAGAAAAACTCACCAAAGTTCACTTGATGCAAAGCAGGAACTAGTGTGGCACAATAGGCCCCTGCTGGTACCTGGCCATGGGTCCAGGTCTGCAAGGTGGTCATGGGCAGGCTTCTTTGAAATCCTGCCAACTACGTCAAGTAAATGTTGATGTAAGAAACACGCGCACCTCTAGCAAATTTTCATGAGCTTATTTGAGCCAGACTGACCATTGCCAGAAAGCAAAATCACAGTGGATTGAGAAAGTGCTCCAGAGAACTGTTTTGCAGCTTATTTTTACATTAGAATAAAAGGAGGAGAAGTAAGGAACATACATGAAATCCATTGGTAGTACATTAAGGGGGCAGGAGAAAGCAAAGTGGGGGGAATCTCTGGGATTGGATAAAATATAGAAGGGAGAGATACATACTTCTTTTACATTGGTGGGTACGTGATAGTTAATAGTTAACATCTACAGCACATAGAGATGGTATGCAGGGAATAAGATAACAATGAGGGGTTCTTGTGGTCTTGTGTTCTGGTACAGAGGTCGTGCCCTGAGGAGTCTAGAAAAGATGACTCTAGCATTTCAAAGGTATGTTATCTTAGATGCAGCAGGACAATAGACTGGCTTGCTTAAGGTTAAGATTGACCTTTGTCAAGGAAGCTACAGGCCCAGGATGTGACTACAGGCCATGAGCCACTTTAGGAATTTTTATGTTCAGATCATCCTCTGTGGTTACTTTCGGTCTGTAAGTTTGCAGAGCCCACCATGCTGGCCTCCCCTGAGTTTGTCAGATTTAGTATGTGGCTCCTTTTTTGTCCACATAATTGTTTCCTCTTTTACATGAAAATGTAAAACATGTTACAAGCAACTACACCTTTCAAATAAGGAGAAAGTGCAGGCTAAATTGTCTAGCTCAGGAATGAGTTGGGACTAGGTATCAGAATTCTAAATTCTAGGTTACTTTAATACCTTGGCAAAACAATTCATCCCATGAATGCTAGACAAAGATGAAATAGCAGAGCTGTGCCTGCCTAGGTTAAGTTCTTCAATTTAACTAAGATTTTCTTATATGCCAATTATGCTTCTCAAGAGATTGAAAACTATTTAAAAGGCAGAAATAAAATGTTAAATAAATAAACAAACAAACTGGGGGGAAAATAAATAATAAATAAAAGGCAGAAAATATGCTAATTAAAGTGAACTTTTTTCATTTTCTATTTTTCTCTAATGTGTTTCATTATTTTCTTTCCTGGTTAATTAGGAGGTGGGGAATGAAGAATTTTAGAGAAAACAATAGTGTCAGATAAGGACAGAGTCCTTTTTCCTTCTTCCTAAGAGCTTCACAACTCTGCTATGTGCTTTGTTTCCAGAAAGACAACCTGCCCCCCAGCCCACCTGCCCAGAGCTAAAATCTACAGCTTTCAAGATGGTCTGAGACTGCTAGGTGGGACAGACATGTAATTGATTTATTTTCTTCAGCCTACAAAATAATTTTGAAACTCTGAAATTACATATGTCTAAAATGGATTAAACTGGGTTCCCCACCCATACTACCATTAAAAATCCCTTCAGAATCCCATAATGTAATTAAAAGAACAGCATCTCTTTATAACCTATCTAACTGCAGACCAGTCATTCAGTACAGGAATCGTTTTTATAGACACTGAACAAAAGTTTTAGGCAAATGAGCAAATCATATTGTTGAAAGAAAATGAAGAAAGAAACTAATTAAGACAGAATGTAAATTCTACAGCTTTGAAAGCTGGAGGGTGGGGAGTGGCAGAGGGAAAGGCGATCTATACCACAATGAAATTCTATGTCCATACTATTTGGAATCCTAATGGAATATGCACTCCTCATTCCTAATACCTATTATTTTTTTTAACCTGAAAAATCATTAGGTTTTCCCACACAAATATATAGTAAAAGGGAAAACTGCATTTGAAAAGCCATGTTAGTTTTTGTTTCACTTACTTGCATGCTTAAACTAAATATGTATTTAGGGCGCTTAATTTGCCCAATGTAAATATCATTTTCAAATTTGACAATTTCAAAAAAAAATGTTCTTTCAGACAATTTAAGGTAAATTAATCTTCGTAGTGTAGGATCCTAAGATGTACAGGCAAATAGTTTCCAGTGAGCAAGAAACTGGGCTACATGCTGTGAAGGGATTAGAATGATTGAAAATTTATTAAGTAATAGTTTAAGTTACAGGACCCACTATACCTTGGACGTAGGGAACACATGTAAGTACATCAATATAATGTGACAAGTACTAAGATAGGTATGTGTAGAGTCTTGTGGAAGAACAGAAGAGGGCACTATTACTCAATTTTATTGCTAAATTACCGACAAGCTGTATTTTGATAACCAAACAGAAAATAGAATGATTCCAATACCTAAACTAAAAAAAAAAAATTACTGTCTGAATTACTTGTTCTCTTCACTTTAGGTATAGAAATCTATTCATCAGATTTCTTCAAAAGAGTGTGCTAAAAATGGGATGGTCTATAGTGACTTTCAGTAACCCATATACTTCTGCATTGCAAGCCAGTACACACATTCGAATATATTTATTTTTAAAAAATCAACAACACAACACTTACCTTTGCTATGTGCAATACATTCCAGTATATTTTATACTCTTCTGTTCCTTTCCCTTCTTCTTTATCTCTGGTGGCAGGCAACCCATTAAATTGATTTCACGTCTCCCTAATAGTTGATGCCTATAGTTTAAAAACACACCTTTGATTTGTCCTTTTTAAAATGCAAAAGCAGCAAAGCATTCTGAGTATAATGTTTAGAATAGAAACAAGTGTGGTCAGCAGGACCCCAACTGCACCCCTTCTGCCCAGTAAAGTAGTATATCTCAAAACCAAACAGGATTAGATCTCTGGAAGAAAAAATAAGGCCTGTGATTGCTCACCCCTTTGGCCATGAAGCCACATCAACGGAAAGGAGCTTCTAAAATTGTCCAGCCCTCAAAGGTGGATCCTCCCCAGTGCCTACTTTTAAAGAGACTGTGGAGGATATGGGCAATCTCCCAGGGAGCAGAACAGGGGGCACCCATATTGACTGACCAGGAAATTCATACACTGCCAGGGCTGGGAGTCACCATTTTCCCCATCCAGCAGCATAAGACATATGCTTTTTCCCTCCACATTTTATACTGGGCACGTTGACATTTGGCCTTAGGCTTCTAGATCATGAGAATTACCACTGGACTGGACCGAAAGGAATTCTTATCACTCAGAGGTCCCAAACAAGAGCACGAACTTACTTCCTATATGAACCCCATTTTCTTTCTAAAGAATATTGAACCCCAGAATCATCAGTATCTCAATCAAATTCCACTCCATCATAGGTTGCAAAACTTCCAAATATCTGGCCAAGTAAGGCACTGTCCCATTTTCCATCACTGACACCATTTTTTTTCTGTTTCAATATTTTGATAGTTTGATGTAATTTGAAGGTTAAATGAATGAGTTCAATGGCCATCTCAAAAAGAAGTATAGCTGATTCATTTTTAAGCTTTTTCACTATTTTATTTTTAAATTTCTGTTAACGTTTTAATTTTTAATCTTGGGATTTTTTTATTTTCTTCAGTATTTTCATAAATGTGCATTACTTTCTTCCTGTGATTTGCTTTCATTAAAACAGCCGTCTCAGTAATGGTATTAGAGAAGCTCAAATCACTGATTGGGTTCAGGACACACTATCTCCAAAATACGGTATCTTGGCATAGTGAATATTTTATTTAAGCTGAAGGAGTTTGAGAAAATGGCTGAAGCAGGAAGGGTCACGCTGATCTCTTCCTCCCCTGGTCTTTCTTCCCTGAAACAAGTCAGAACACCCTCCCTATAGCTGGAGGAAAGAAGCATCCTTATCTCCAATGTCAGAGGGACGCCAAGAAGAATCCTAACAAACAGGCCTTGCCAGTTTCCCCCCAGGTCACTACAATTACTTCACCCCTTAAGCTACCCCGTGTACTCTTCATCAAACCTAGCACAAAATGCTCAGGTCTGTTTCTTTGGGTCTTTATTTCCTTAAGAAGGCTTTTATGTCACATAAAACTTATATTAAATAAATTTGTTTGCTTTTCTCCCGTTAATCAGTCTTTGTCTGTTTAATTTCAGACCCAGCCAGACATCCTAAGACGGTCGAAGAAAACTCTTTCCTCCCCACACCAAAAAGAAAGACTGGGAAACCATCTCCAGCCCAACTACCCCAGTAGCTGCTGCTTCTCAGCATACCGGCTATCCCTTTGATTGGTGGCTTCAGCAAAAATTATTCCCCTAGTGCCTGAAACTTTGGAAATGCAGCTGTTTCTTGGCTTCTAGAACCTCATTGTCTCTTTACAAGAAGCCACTGTCTTCAAATCAATGCCATATACAACCACTGATTTGGTGACAGACCGTATCAACAATAAGGCCTTGACAGCATATGGCGTTAGGTTACCCCCAAGGAGAAACTCTTATCTTGAAGACACAAACTTCACCAGGTGAGGAAACAAATGATGCTTGAGAAATTCAGAAGAGGATGAAACTCTGGGCCCAACACCATCTGTCTGCCTCAGATGCCACAAAGTCCTGTTTTCACTAAGTGGGGAAATAGTGATTATCTCTTTTCTGACATTTGCTAAGCTACTGGACCTGCCAGCACCTCATTTTCCTGAGACAAGAAATAAGCCTGACAAAAAGAGGGAAGAAAGAAGTGCCTTGTGGAGAACCTATATTCCCATTACTTAGTTTAAAAATACATAAGGAAAAAAATGGCATAGATGATAGAGGTTCTGTTCATCCCTCTGGCGACCAAATCAACGTTATGAAGGAAACAGGAGCAGCAGCAAGGAAAAGTCACCTAGAATGAACAAGCCATACAACTAGGGAGAAATCCAAGAAATCACCCTGCAACGGCAGAAGGTAGGACTAGATGAGGATGCGGGGCTGCCAGGTCTCCAGTGGCTGAGTGGGATGGAGGCTGCGCTGGGGGCAGACGCCTCTTAAAGGGGCTGTGTCTGTGAGTGGGTTTTCGCGGTGATGGACCTGCTCACCCTGAGCACCAGTGCCGATTCAGCTGCATGCAGAGGACACTAGGGACTTACAGAGAGACTGTCGGAATGAGGACCGAGGAGAGACAAGCTCTGTACAGAAGCGCCCGAGGTCTCCATTGTTCCCTGTTGAGCCCTCCCCACTCCAAGTGCGTGACCACAGTGCCACCATTGCTGTGAGGTCATCAGACTGGATAACAGAGGTCGCTCTTCCCAGAAGATTCCCTGAAATCCCGCCTTCCCCAACTCTCAGCCCCATCCAATCCACATCCAGGTATATCCTCAGTGAATCAGGTGCTCCTTGCTGAGCGGCACCTAGACTCACACTGGAGGCAGCTGCCCTCAGTTTCTGGTGTGGCCTTTTGAGGCAACTATAAGCACAGCGTCTGTGGATTGCTTGCTGAATCTTAACAAGAGGCCCCAAAGGGGTAGAGGCTTGGGCTAAATTTGGCCTGTAACAAACAGAGACTTAGGGACATGGACAATGGACTAGTGATTACCAGAGGGTAGGAAGTGGGGGAGAAGAGGGGAGGTAGATGGGGTAAAGTGGGTAAAATATAGGAGGGTAGGGGGAGGGTGAAGTGGGTAAAGGGGATCAAATATATGGTAGCTGAAGAAAACTGGATTTGCAGTGTTAATCACACAATAGAATACATAAATGTCAAACTATAATGCACGCCTGAAAATTATATAATTGTATTAACCAATGTTACCTCAATAAATTTAATTTAAAAAAATTTCAACACTCAAAAAAAAAAATTTGGCCTGTAGCTGAACCCCTCTCAGGTCTGTACCACTGGACACTTACTTTACAAATCCACAATAATAAGACCGGGACATGTAGGAGCTTTACTTAGTACATAGAAACAGACACAAAAAGGCAGCCAAAATGGGAAGACAAAGAAGCAGAAGCCATATGACAGAACAGAACAGAGATCCAAATAAAATAGAGTCGAGCAATCTAATAGATGCAGATTTCTAAACACTGGTTATAAAGATGCTCAACAAACTTTTGGGAAGTGTAGATAAATTCAATGAGAACTTCAACAAAGAGATAAAAAACACAAAAATGGAAATGGAAATTATAAAAGGGAACCAGTCTGAAATGAAAAACACATTATCAGAGATGAGAAATATATTAAAGGAATACATGAGGTGAATAAAAAGGATCAAATGCCTTATCTAGAGGACGGGAAAGCAAAAAACATGCAATCAGAATGGCAAGAAATAAGATGACAAGACTATAAAAATAATTTAAGGAACATATGGGACACTATTAAGAGTCTAAATATCCATCTCATCAGCATACCTGAAGAAAATCAAGGTGTTGAAGAGCTGTTTGAAGGAATAATGATGGAAAACTTCCTAACCTGGTGAAGGAAATGGACATAAAACCCCAGGAAGCTCAGGGAATTCCAAAAGTCATGGATCCAAAGAGGCCCACACCAAGACACATCATAATTGAAATGCCAAAGGTTAAATACAAAGAAAGAATATTAAAAGCAGCAAGAGAAATGCAGTTGACATTAATACATGAGCTAGGTAGAGGGGCAGGGGAGGGAAGGTGCAATTGGGGGGATCATTTTATGAACTATATAGATGTCTAACCAATGTATTGTATACTTAAAATGAATTAAAATAAATTGTTTAAAAAATACACGAATTTCCTGTAAGTTGAACTAACACCATGAAAAGTAGCAGGATAGAAGCAGAGTTACTAATATAGTCACCTGCCCCCCAAAGCACACGCACACACCTAGGAGTAGCACGATTAAGTCCAGTCACCTTCCACAAAAACTCATGTGTCCTTGCCACCCCAGATGGTCCTTATAAACATCATCTCCAACTACAAGGATCTAGCCTCTGTAATCATCTAGTTCACATTGCCCTTGAGCAATCAAGCAAACTGTTCTACAATAGAGACCAGAGGCAGAAGCCAGAAAAGCAGAGGTGGTTGGCCCAGAAGGAAGCTGCTGGTAAATAGGATTCTTCCTCACCTTCAAGTAGGTGTTAATCCTGTCACTACCTAAGTGGAGAATGAGAATATTCATTCAGCAAGTGATGACTGCAGATGACAGGTGTCCCATTTATCTATTTTCCTTGTGCCCACTTTGTCCATAATCAGAGTTCCCCACTACATAATCAAGGAAAAGGTTAGACCAGGTAATCTAGTCCACAGAAAGACCTGTAACAGCCTCACCTTCATACAGGTTAATAGGAAAGGCAAAGGTGCACTGACTGAGCTGGCTGAGGCCATCAAAAGTATAATGAGATATTACTGGGAGGCAACCTGGTAAAGAAAATGGCTCAAGGGTTTATCACAAAACTAATTTAAATGTACTGTTAACTACTCTGTAAATAAAAATAAAACAAAAAACTATTAAGGCATTTGTCCCAGGGAATAAAAACTAGGCTGTAACATTCTATCCTACACCAAAGATGAGAAAATAAAATCACACACAAAAAAGAATTTTTGGAAAATTTGAGACCTCATTAAAAATGACTGTTGGGAAATCCACTTTGTTATGTTTTAACCAGGAGTCAGGCAGCAGCAGTAAACTTCTTAGTCTATACTATTGATTATAACAGTGGTCAACTATCTGTACCAGGTGATACCTCTGACTTTTATCAGTATCAAAAGTCATTAAGAACTGTAGATATTATGATGGTTAACAAATTATTGCCAGTGTTGCTTTGTACTGTCAGGATGATTTTAGCAGCAAGTATGTGTTTACATCCAATCTTCAAACCAACTCAAAATGGCTTTAAAAACAACAACAACAAATTTACTATGTCACATGAAAAACTGAGAGGCAAGATCTTTTGAGGATTGGCCACTTTAGGGGCTCAACAATGTCATAAGGCATACCTATTCTTTCTATTCCCTGAGTTGCCATCCTCAGCAAGCAGTCTTTTGTCTTGAGGATTATCTCCCTCTTGTGACAACAGGTAGAAATTGGCCATTCTTCACTACTAGGAATGGTCTGAGTGAACTTCTCTTGTAGCACTGCCCCAAATAGACAAGCAGTTAGTAAGTATCAGGTTAAAAGAATAGCTTCACACATGAAGTATAAACAGTCTTTTTATTATAATCAAAGTTGATAAAACTGAAAAAATTTAATTTTCTCTTTAAACAAAAAAATATGCATACCCAAATAAGTAAAATAACACAATGGCCAATAGTTAATCTTCCTCTTCAAAAACAGCACTACATGTATATATCCTTCAATCTGGTAACTTTTTATAGTGTTTTACTTTTCCTAAAAATATATTACATTAATCACAATTCGTGAAATTATTCTGTTATTACATTTGTAACAATCATCTTTTAAATATTTAAATACCATTAGAATACAATTTTGATCATTTTAGGAAATTTCCATTTCGACTCAATGAAAAATATCTATATATTTACATATTTTACTCTTTTCAGAGTAGGTCATCTCCAGACCTCTAAGAATATTTTACCCTTTTCTACAAAGTGCATGCAACTCGTAAGTTCTCTGAAATTCAGTGTTAAGTAGTTGTCTTTCCATGCTTCACAAATACTTCTAAATTTGTCATAACTTTCTTTTTTCAGGTTGAAATCTGATCCAATTTTTTTTTTAATAACTGACTTTTTTCCATATTTCTCTCCAGGAGTCTTTCAGTTTTTCAAAATAATTTTCTTTTTTAGATTCTTCCTTCCATATTCCTTCTTTTTTTTTAAAGGCTGTTAGTTCAGCTTTAAGTAAGTTTCTGTGAATTTTCCAATATAGTTTAGAATCGTAATTTAACCCTCGAACATGAACAGTTCTGCCAAGGCCTCTTCTCAAAATTTCTTCATTCAGATTCACACTAAAATACCTACCCTTGAATAAAAAAATAACACAAACCAATTATTTAAGAATATCGCTAGTATAACCAATAACATCTATTTTCTTTAAAATCAGTCATTCAGCAACTTTAGTCTTCCAGGGAAAAGCCAAAAGTGTAAAGGAAAAGGGTCCTCAAGAACTTAAAACAGCTAATGGTAAATCCAAGAATTTCATTACCAGAAGAGATCCTTGGCTCAAAGTCAACTGTCACATCCATGACATACAAGTCTCCTAACCCAAAAAAGCAAACAAGCAGCAGAGTACACATAAAGCGTTTTCTGGTTTCTTTGCTGTTGTTTGGAAGGGGAATGGAGCATAGGAGATAGGCACAATGACATAGCAAAAGAAACTAAAAAGTACCCAAATGCAAACAACTGAATCATCACTGAACCATTAAATTAGGTTCAGAATTCCAGTGTTTGGGAAGGCACTGGCATGTAAATGAATTTTTAAAAGGCGGTCCACAAAATAATTAGCATAAAAATGGGCCTGGCCTTGAAGCTCCATCCTTTGGGAAATTTCATCTGTGGAACGCCTCACTTCCTAAGGACACCGGGTAACTGGGGATTTTCCCCCACTAATTAACAGTAAAAAGGAGATCCTGTGTAGCTATATCTATAGTTCTCATGGGATTTTAACCTAAAAAGATTAATTTAACAAAGTATTAATAACTTCATAGCTTCATTAGGCAAGTAAGTTATAGTTAAATTCTAAAAATGTGAAAACTCCAGTTTTAAAATAGGAGGTATTTTCTAGGACTATCTAAAGAAACAGTAACATTTTACTCCTATAAATGCAATAACTTTGGTATATGATACTAAGGAGTTAATATAGTTTTAAAGGTTTACCATATTTTTCTCAGTCTTTCACATTTTAAGAGCTCATTCCCTTAAACTAAAATCAGAAAAATTAAAATCCAACCTCACACAAGTAAAACTCAACAGATTTAAGTTACCACAATATAGATAGAACAGTTTGGTCACCCTCTAGGAAGCAATGTAAGGTAAAACACATAGGTGAACTATGGGCTCAGGAGCCCAAGAAGAGCTAGGCTTGAATACAGGCTCTTCTGTTTGGTCACCCTGAATCTCACCTATAAATGGGAATAAACACAGTCACTTGAGTAATAAGGTGGTTTTGAGGACAGAGAAAATATACTCCTCAACTTAAAAGAAAATATTTTGTAAGGCCTTTGGCATCTTTTATATAATTTTGTATTATCAACTTACTTTTAAATGTTAGATGCTTCAACAAATTGGTGTTGGATAATTCTTATTTTGAAAGAACTGAATATGATTTGGACACACAAAAATTTATGGATTTCATCAGACTATTAATAATTAAAAAAAATTAAGAATTAAAATGATTATAATTCTAATTGCGTCAATGTGAGGTTTTTTCCTTCAGATTATTCTTGTTTGTTATATAATTAGGGACTTTAAAAATAAGAAAAACTGCTCTTAATCCTGTCATAACATTTCAACTACCTAATTTTTCTATGTTCTTTTTTCAGTAATCACCCAACCAAAAATCTAGAGGAAGGCAGACACACTGAAGGACTCAGGACAGTGACACAGCAACACCAGGGCCACGGACTGAGCTCTGGGAATTCTGTTACACAACAGCCACAGCCAATCATAAAGGTAAGAAAACTCAGATGACTGACTGTTGATCACAAACAGTATTTAAATATGTTCAACTTTAGAGGTCAAAGATTGAGCAATATTCACCTGCAGAAAATACCCTTGCTCTTTCTAGTTTCCAGTTGACAAGTGTCACTCAACAAGAGGTTTGATATCATATACTCACACATAAATAAAAGTATAAAGATTCTCCTTAAATCAGCAATGTTGGCAATGTCCAGACTCATCAATAATTCTAAGTTTGTTTCCTTTTTCTTAATTTTCTATTTATTCAATAATAAACATATATCACTTAAATTTTAAAATGAAATTTATATATGAAACATGGTTCTCTATAATCCTTGAGTAGCATTTTAAAGACAAAAAATATTCAACCTCACTATGTATTCAAGGTTCTAATGAATGACACGTTTATATATATGTAAAAAGAAGACATTGCTCATTATTTCTTCATGCTACTCACCTTATTCACCAAAAGATAGCAAAAGAGTACTGAATTCTCCTTTCCAAGGAGCTGGAACCATAGCATTTCGGAATGTTTTAGCTCTTTCTGTAACCACACCTTCCCAGTCTCAGTGAGTTCTACTCCAGCCAGCTTAACCAGCAAAAAACCATATGGCTCCTCTACAAAAGGTCAGATAGAAAAGAGTTCACCTTTAATACTACTTTGCAAAAGTAGATCCCAAAATCACTTGGCCCTCAAAAAAACAAATATATTTATTTATAAATACCCAGGATTCTCTAGATATAGGTCCACCTATTTCTTTTAAAACAACGAAGTATTTAAGAGATGGAATAATTTCAAAAACCCATTTCAGTAAACTGCAGAACAGAATGTGGTGTTTAACCAATTTTTAAAATTTCCAGATTTATTTCCACATATTTATCATATGTATATACATAAAGCTATAGATATGCAGTTTAATAGGGCTCTTACAACCAATAAAACTGTATAAACTGCTTTTCCACCTAACTTACTGAGGATATCTTCCCATCTCAATAAATATTGGTTTATTACTTTTTTTTACATTTTGTAAAACTGACTTCTAGACAGAATTTTATCAATTTATATTCAAAGTAACTTAGTATTAAAGTTGTTTACCCAAACCCTTGATAAAATTTTAACCAATTTAATTTGAAAAACAGGATTTTATCTTGGAAAAAGTCTATAACTTTCCAAAAAGGGATATGGCTGATGAAAATTTTTTTAAAGTTTTTTTTTTTAAAGAAAGTATATATTTAACATTTGTTGGGTTCTTATATAAGTAGTTGAAGATATAAAGTTAAATTCATCTAATTTCTAGGAAAAAAATACTTGAGTTCAAGAAGATATCCAAGAACACTGCTACAATATTATTTGATAATAAAAAATGTTTTCTTTAGGACACTGGCTTCAATTTAAAAAGTATCAAAAGGTATAAGTAGGAAGATTATGCCTTAGCAAAAATCTGGGATATAGTAAATATACATATTAAAGTTATGCAGAACATACAATAAAGATTAAACTCTCATCATTGGTATATAATGAGTTAAAGGACACCTGAGGACTCTGAGTTCTCCAGTCCTTTTATGTCATCAGCACCAACTGCCTTCCAGTAAAACATCCTCTGGTCTTTGAGACCAAAGCTTTTGGAACCAAAAACAAATCTAATTTAATACTATCTATCATACGTAATAATTTCTTAAGTCTTCATTTGACAAAAGGCCATTAGATTTCTTTAAAATTTGCAAATTCCCCATTGAGCATTTAAAATATGATGTGGTCAACAAGATTTTTAAAATATGCCTTTCAGGAACAAATCTGCTGAAAAAGGTAAATAATACCCTTGATATATTTTCACCAAAACACTTGAGCTTTTTTGAAAAAGCAGATGTTACATTTAAAGTTTACAGTTTCTAATTTCAGCTTTGTTTCTGTGACTGAATCCTTCCATCTTCCCAGGCCTTCAACAAATCTTCTACGCACATATTTAAAAAAAAAAAAAAAAAAAAAAGCCCAATTCATACTGGACAGGATACCACAGGCAATGCTAAAAGGTTATGAGGGAACAGCAGCATGGGCTCAGGTGCAGTGGAGCGCTCGAAGGAAAGTAAGGCTTGGGTTCTGCAGAATGAACAAAGCAGCATCAGGAGAAGGGACAGAGCATGCTCAGGTAAGGGACAGACCACTGGCACTTGGAAAAACTACAGACGTGGGACGAATATTGAAGTCAACCAGCACGAAGAAATTTGTTATATTTCTGCTCCATGAGGTGGGTAGGAAATGTTATCAGGTGGTGACTAAATGTTATCAGGGTTTTTAGAAAAATAGTGCATGATACAAAACTGATTTGTATCCTAATCATATCTCATTGAAGAGAGCAATATTCACTCGATGGTAAAAAAAAAAAAAAAAAAAAAAGAATTCCTTCCTTCATTAAATTAACAAATATTAAGATCTTAAAATATAACTAAATTAATTCATTTGACAAATTTTACTAAATCTCCATAGTCTAAAAATCATTTTTCTAGAGATTGTAAATACCAAGGTAACCACAAGAGGGCTCACCAAAATACATGATTATAGGAAAAAGTGGTTAAGTACTGTAATTGCAGTGTGTAGAATTGCTGTGGGGTATAGTATAGGCTCATTCTGCTTGGGAGTTAAGGAAAGTCACTGAAGAGCTGACATTTGAATCCGATACTAAAGAATCAGCTGGAGTTTAACAGGAGCAAAGAAGTGTGCCCAGAATCATGAGAACACAGGTAGGCTGGAAGGTCTGTGTGGCTGGGGTCTTTAACATGAAAACAGGGAGAAATGGGAACTGCAGCAGGACAGACCCAGTCCCCACTCAGCTCTCCAATTTCCTTTGGTGACTCTTGTACCCTTCTTTCCTATGCCCCCACCACAGGAGCTGTCTGTCATATGGCTTATCAAGAGCCAAACTCATTCCTGCCCATGTCCTCTCATTCTTCCGGTTAGCTGATGAAATACCAACTCCTCAAGGAGGCTGTCTCTGACCACTTTATAGATAGATATAGGTTCCCCCTTCACAGGACCTCCAATAATTCTGATCCTCGTACCTTGCTCCTTTTCTTTATAGCCCTTATGACAATTATCATTTGTTGTCTATCTTCCACCTAAACTGTAAGCTCCAAGGGATAGAGCGGTCTTGTTTGTTTCACTCAGCACTCACTATACAGCTAGTATAGGGCCTAGAACATAAAAGATGCTCAATGTTTGTAGAATGAATGCTTGAATGTCTGAAAGAGATACTGAGTGGTTGGGGAAAAAAAGGAGATAGGAAGAAAGGAAATCAAAAATGAATTACATAGTTTCTTGTATGTGAGGCCAAGAGTTTGGAGTTATTAAAAATTAAAATATTTTTTGCTTTTTTAAAAATAATATCTAAAAAAAGGAGCACTAAAATAGTTATTTAACCTTATTCTTGCACCTTACTTACTTCTCCATGAAGATATAATAGGTAAAGTAATGGGAATATGTTCGATTTCTAAACCATCCTCGGTTATTCGGCGTAATCGTCCACGTAATTTAACATTCTTCCTTATAAATTCTACTGGAATATCTGAAGAGCTTACAAATTTTGACGTCTGCTGATTTACAAAAAGAAAAATACATTTTATTGTTATTTTCAATTTAAAAGTATGTCGAATTATCTAAACATTTAACAGGACATAACCATTGAAAATTTTTATTTGGTTCACAATTTCATATTAATATTTTAACATAATTTAATCAAAAGTGTTTATAGAAACATCATTTAGAGATTTTTGTCACTATTTTACTACCTCAGGCTACAATATAGAGAACATTAAACAGATCCCTAACTTCTAAAAGCTTACATCCTCCAAATATGACGCAATTCATCAAAAAGCAGTGAGTACAGTAAATATAGATCTGTACCTGGCACCACACAAGTCTAGTTAAATAGTCACTATCCTATTCTACAGATGTACAATCTAGTCATCTAGGTACTGTTTGGAGAAAGTAAATAAAGCTGAGTCAAATTAAATTAAAACTCTTATTCGACAAGATTTTTTTTCTTATTTTTTACCTTATAGTAGAAAAAGGCCCCCCCAAAAGGCCCACATTAGAAATTTAATTAAATATCGAATACCTACTGCCCTGGAGTTAGTCAATATTTTACACCCATGTCTTCACATTAATGTACTAGAGGAACAAACTTCATTCACAATCACGGCTAAAAATAAATGGTTTACAAAACCATGAAGGTGTTATAAGAAAGAACCTATTATATACATGAGGTTAAAAATGAGTTCAAGGCACCAAAATAAAAAAATTAAAAAATAATAAAGAAGATAAAAGTGCTAACATGGAGTCAGGGGGAAAAGGCAATAGTTCAATATAAAATAATAAAGGTAGAAAATAAATATACACAGAAGCAATAAATCCATGCCAGATTGCAACATGACACTAAAATTACATCCTATGGCAAATATCAGTTATATTACAAAAATACTTGTAAATCTTGAAATATCAAATGAATTTCCACATGTCTATTATTAAAACATTATTGACAGGGCAAAAACCATGCTAACTGAAAGCATATTTTTATTTTTACTCTGTACATCTTGCTTTATTCATTGAACCATAGATCTTAAATACTCCTGCAAATCTGAAAAAGCATAAATCACTCAGTGTAAAGGGAAATAATTCACCTGTGATCTGAATCTATCTAAAACCACTATGAAAAACAGTTTTGAAATATTTTTCAACATCTGAAATGCAAAATTTAGTGATTACACCATTCTAGTGAACTAAATCCTTTTAAGATTCCTTTTGAAGCATAAAGAAAATAATTATGGAAATAGAGGCTGTGCAATTTACTTTCCATAAAATCCTGTGGATATGTTACTTTTAAACCAAGATCTTAAAATATGTTCATTTGTTTTATAATACTTCTAATATATGTTCATTGTTCTAAAATGCTTCTAATATGAATAACAAAATGATACACTGCTTGAGATAAAAAATGAAGTGAGAAAAAAATTAACTGTCTATTGCTTATCATAACGCCTTATTTTTTAACTTACCAATCGAACACTTTTTAGAAGTAACATTACTCCAGCTATGGCCATAACGGTGCTGACGCTCTTCAGAAAGAGATTTAATGATTAATTCTCACTATTTATTATTCACAATAATAAAAGGACTAATAAGGGGGGGGAGACCACCCTCCCTATATCCAACTATCCAAATATGGCATATTCTTTAATTAAAGGCCCACTTCTTCCAAAAGCTTTCTTAACGGCCTGCCTACCCATTAATCTTCCCCTTTTTTATCTCAAACAATCCGGCATGGATGGTAATTATTCACAGAATATTGTATTGTCTTCTGTTGATTGTATCACTTGAACCATGAGTTCCTTGAAAGCATGAATTGGTCTTATACTTCTTGTGCAAAGTCCACAGTAACTCACGGAACTCTTAAGTCTACAGTGGGAATTTAAGTATTTGGTAGAAGACTTTATCGCCAAAACTTTAAAATTTAGTATCTTGGGAAATATATGTGGGTAAACAGTTGGAAAAACTTGGCCCAGTGTTATATAACCGGACATGCTTTCCTTCAATAAATACAACTAAGTATGTAAGAAATGAAGTTGAAAACATACACGAAGGTGCATTCTCTGATGGGTTATTTGGCATAATACGACCACGTGCTAACTTAAACACTGTTGTTCCCTTGCCCAATTCTGCTAAAGTCGTTATTCAATTCGAAATAAACCATGCATCTCTTCCTGCTCACCTGGAAGAACTACAGGCCTTGCCAATTACCATGATAGATAGATAGATAGATAGATAGATAGATAGATAGATAGATAGATAGATGATAGATAGATAGATAGATGATGGATGGATAGATGGATGGATGGATGGATGGATGATAGATAGGTAAGTAGGTAGGTAGGTAGGCAGGTAGGTAGGTAGATACACTATTCGTAAATGCTGCAAACATTTATCTGGCACTAAGCGGTGGGCACTGCTTTGTGGACCAGAGCTGCACTAGGGAGTGCAGACAGACGTGGTCCTGCCTCGCGCTGCTGGTGCAGAGTGTTTGCGAAGCTAATGGTCCTACTCGCTTTCTCCGCAGAATTCAACAAAGTTAATCACTCCTTCCGAGGATACCCTCTTTGCTTGGCTTCTGGGACACTTGGTTTTCCTCCTCCTCCTGCCCCACTCCTGTCCCTTCCCGGTCTCTGCTGACATCCTCCTTTCCCCCTCACTCCCCCAAATTCTCAAAGTGAAAGGGTGCCCCGGGTTTCAGCGCAAAACCAGGGACTCCTGGCGCTTTTCTGGCGCGCTCCGGGCTGTCAGGCAAGCTTTACAAACCGCTTCAGGTTCCTCCCCGGAGATATATACACGTCCAGGGCTCCCGCCCCTTCGACGCGAGGCTCCTATCACCAGGAACCCCGAACAGCTCCTGCCACCAGGGGTCTAACGAGACCATCTCCAAGTTCACGCCTCTTTCGGAAGTCGGCTACGCATCTCCAAGTTCACACGCCCCCGAAGTTCTCTGGATTCCCTCCAGCACACCATTCACGACAGACACCCCCCCGGACCAGCAGCCTCCGCCGCCGCCCCGCGGCCGGCGGCCCCTGGACCGCTCCCTTCTCCACACCCCGCTCCCCGACCCTCCATAGCGCGCGGGGGTCGTGGCCACGCGCCCCTCGCGCCGGCCCATCTCAGGGGTCCCCCCCCCCGGCTCCAACTCCAGTGACCTCTCGACTCGCTTAAAATGAACAAAAAAAAAAAAAAAAAAGCCAGCGAACAAACAGGAACGCAGAACCCCTTCCTCCCCAGGACCTAGGTGCCGCCCCCGCCCCCCACTCCTCTGAGGCGCCCACGGCCGGGCTGCGTCCCGCTCGCTGGGGAGCCCCGGGCGGCCTGGGGCGCTGCCGGTCCCCCCGCTGGCAGCGCCCGCCGCTCGCCGTCCCGCTCCGGACCCTCCCGGCGCCGACAGCCGCCCCCGCCCCCCCCAGCCCCGGGGCGGGTCGCCTTCAGGCCCGCCCTGCACCCTCTCCGCCCGGCCGCTACTCGGGCTGCGGTACCCGGACGAGGCGCAGGTGGTCGTCCGCCCACTGCGAGATCCGCGCCACCATGTTGGGCGCCGCTCCGTCCCGGTCGGCGGACGGCGAGGCCGGGGCCGCCGGCCGCGCCGCCATGTTGCCGGCCTCGCGCGAGTCCGCGCCGCGCGGCTCCGGCGGCCGGCAGGGGGCGCTGCGCCGCGCGGCTCGCGGGGCCGGCGGGACGAGTCGCCGGCGGTCCTCCGGCCGCAGGGGGCGCTGCGCTCCTCCCGGAGCCAGCGGGAATCGATGGCGGTCCCCCGGCCGGCAGGGGGCGCTGCGGGGCCGGCGGGAGTCGCCGGCGGTCGTCGCCGGCGGTCCTCCGGCCGCAGGGGGCGCTGCGCCAGCTGGTAAGGGTCCCCTTCTCCCTCGCCTGGAGGGAGCCCAGACTGCCATTCGCCCCTTGGGTCGCCCGTTGGCGGACCTCCCAGCCCGGCGTGAGATGCGTTAATGACGACCCTTCATCGTTTGGTAGGGTGTCCCCACAGCGCGGGAGATCCCGGGGATGGGGGCAGGAATGGGGACTGCAGGGGTTCTCAGCCGTGCGGGGGGCGGAGGGGGAAGACGGTCAGCCTGTGACCTCCGTGAACCCGGCCGCGGTGCGCGTGCCCCTTGGGCCATGCAGGAAGGGACATCGGAGTGGTCCCTCCTCCCACCTCCTCCCGAGCACAACGAGGCGCGTGTTTACTGCTGAGCTGCGCTTGTTGTAAGCCTGTATCAGGGGCTCGAAAGCTTTTCGTTGGTTGACACGGAGCGAGCTCATCCTCGGAGTCCACACGCGCGGTAGTCACTTCGCGGTCTACACGTACATCATCACATCGAACCCTTGTGTACCTCAGACTAGCACGGGGTTATACGCCGATTGCATCTCAATGAGAAAAAGAACTCGGCACAGCTCGCATGTTTTAAAACCAACAAAAGTGAGGCACAGGACATCGCAAATGATACGGTGACGTGTGTGTGAAAACGTGCATGTGTGTGTCCGTGTGTGTCGGAACCATGGAAAGGTCTGCGGGGACCTGTAACCGTGATAGTCCCTAGGAAGAGGGATGGCGGGTGGGAGGCTGCACTGCCAGCTCTAACAGAACGTCTTTAAAATTTTGCAATGATGGGAATGTTCTATATACCCGCACCGTCCACCTTCATAGTTAATAGCTACATGTGGCTTCTGCATGCCTGAAATGTAGCGAGTGCAACTGAGGAACTAAATTGTTTAATTTTATTAATTTTAGTTAATTGACATAGTCGCTTATGGCTCGTGGCTGCCATAATGGGCAATGCAGGTATACTGTGGGATTCTCTTTTTTTACCTTATGCATATATTATCTTTAGAAATCAACATAGAGTATATTGTTTTCCTAACATATATATGAGTAGTCCCTTCATGGAATGTTTTGCCTCAGTATTGTTGCTAATAGAAAGTAAACAACAATAGCTAACATTTAGATCTTGCTTACTTCAAAGCGACTTTATGAGGTAAATAACATTATTAATCTCGAATTTAAAGAGGAGGTGTGCCAGTAGCTAATGTCACCCGGCCAAGAAGTGGTGAGTTGGGATGTTGTGCTGAGATACAACTGAGCCAGCTGGCTCAGTATGTGCTCTTAATCACAACAGTGCCTCCCGTAAAGGCAATTGGCTAAATCACATAAAGCCCTATAAGTTTCTAGTGAAGATGCAACCAAAATGATGAGAAAAATCCAGTTAAAAAGACATGCTACAACCAAAATCTTTAATCACTATTTTAAATAAACCATAAGTTCTGTATATTGATAAATTGTGAATATCTTCAGTTAACAAATGGAAAAACAATTTCTTCATGGGCAATTAACTCCACCAAAGGACCCTGACCTTTGAGGACTCACTGGATATGCTGTTTATGTAAGTAGAGGGGTTATACACAGAAAGCCACAGTTCAATTCACTGCTCTTCCTTTGAGTATTTAATGGGGACCGCTCATGAAACACCCATTTCTAGCCTTGATTTCCATTTTCAAAGTCAACCATTCCCTTTTTCTAGCATACCCATTGTTATGGACTAAATGTTTGTGTTCCCCCCAAAATTAACTCAGTGTGATGGCATTTAGGAGATGAGTTCTTTGGAGGGTGATTAGGTGAGTAGAGCTCCTATGATGGGATTAGTGTCTGTATAAGAAGAAGAAAGATCAGAGCTGCTTCTCCTTCTACCATGTGAGCACACGGAAAAGGTAGCAGTCTGCAAAACAGGAAGGAGCTCCCAGTAGAAACCAAATATGCTGGCATCTTGATGTTGGACTTCCCAGCCTCCAAAATTGTGACATATAAACATTTGTTTAAACTACTCAGTCTATGGTAATTTGCTGTAGCAGCATGAGATGTCTACAACACCTAAGTACTTCAGGATCAGGAGGAGAGGTCATAACCTCCTTGCTCCCCAAATTATTACCCTCCTCCTCTCTGTCTTCAGGGCTGTCAGGAGTGATCAAAAAGGCTGTCTCAAGATTGATCTCCTGGTCACTTTCTCCTATTCACTGAAGACTTTAGAATCTGACTTAAAATCTTTTCCTTCATCTCACTTCCTGTCACTATTCTGATCTCTCTGTGGGTTGACTGTCTCATGTCCAATGGCTTTCCTCTGCCCCCTTAGTCATCCAGTCCCATGGTCATACTCTGGAACTTGTCTTCACCATGAATTAGTACATCCATAATCATAGCCCTAACACCCTACTCTCACACCACAATCTCCCGTTCTTCTGGTTCACTTGTGAAAATGCCCCTCATAGCAATAATTCTTTGAACTCATTAAAATGACTAATCCACTGAACCATGTCCTGTTCATCAGCCCCCTCTCGTCTTCAGTTCCCATCCATAATACAGAGGCTCCAGGCCCAGAACTTGCACCCAGGCTTTGGATATTCTGAAAAAACCATCAATCAGGAGGACCAGAAGGGTGAGCCATGCTGTTTATTACTTACGAAGCAGGGGAACTCAGATGGCAGCTAGTAGGAGCTGCAAAAGCTGCTTCTGGCCATGAGCAAGCAATGTTTTTACATGCACAGGCAGAGGGAGGGGTTTTCTCATTGGGGAAGCAGCCACCTTCTCAGGCTGATGGGAGCAAGATGTGCTGCTTGGTTACAGGAGCAGGTAACATCCTTGGGAGCCAGCACTGCCGAGAGCCCTTTGTTTATTGCCTTCCTTATGGCTGCTGACCATAAGGAAGTGGAAGAGGCTATGTTCTGAAGTAACTCTACACCATCTTATCCAACGAAGACTCCACGGTTTAGCATTACAATCGCTCCCTTGAAAATAGCCTCAATTGCAGTCCACTCTACCTCCTTTGCACTTGCAAAACCCCAACAATGAATTGCATCCAAACTGCACCAAGCAGTTGGAGTCCACTATGGAGAGATCTTCAGCTTTTTTTCATGAGAAGCTGAAATCTAGACTTTTTATATGAAATCACTGTTTTGAAATTAAAATGAAGTTGGCAAAACACTGTGCTGAGCATAGAATACGTCTCAAGGCAGAGACTAGAGGCTTTCTTTTTATTACCTCTGCTTTAATGGCTTTCCATTATGCTTCAAGTAACGTCAACTCAGGCTCATGTAACAGGTGCTGCATAATTGAGGCCCTAGCTCTCTCTCCAAGCTTTTCTTTCCTACTCCCTTCTTCATTCATTCTCCAGCATACTGAGCACAGTGACCTCTCTGCTTTTCACACATGTCAAGTGCATCCCTGCCTTAGAAGCTTTGCACTTACTATTTCCTCTGCCTAGAATGCCCTGATCCCTCTTCCCTTTTACTCTCCCTGCCAGTCCACCACTATCAAGCTGAAAGATCTGTTTAAGTATCATATCCACAGAGGTCTTTTCTAAACACTGTATCTCAAGTAGGTCTTCACCATACATAACATAAAATTTAACTTGTAATTTTATGGATTGACAGAGAGGCTTTCTTTTTATTCCCTTCCTTCTCCACTAGCCTGTAGGTCAGGGACTGTGTCCCTTACTATGTATGTGTCTAAGACTGAACAGCCAGTCCATGCCAGGTATAGTTCAGTTCCTGATAAATAGGAGAATCTTGTTAAATACTAACTGAAAGATACACTTTTTGATTCTCTATATAGCAAAATCTCCACCTATCCTCCCTCTTCCTCTGTTATGTCTTCATCTTCTTCCCTTCCATTTCCTTCCAGACCAATTCAGTCCCATAGCTTTTATGTGAACATGAATTCACATAAAGAAAGAGTACCACTAAAGCTAACTACATAGGAAAATATAAAATACTGTATAATTATATTTTTGTTTATAAATCTTTTCTTCTATATGATTTAAAATACAACTTTATAAAGCAAAAATCATAAAATTCTGGCTAGGCTTATATAAAGATAAAACTTGTATGGCAATAATAGCACAGGAGGGAAGAGCGAACAGAACAATATTGGAGCTAAGTTTTTGTATACTGTTCCAATTGATTTTTGCACTTTACTATATGTAAATTATATCTTGATTTTTTTTTTAATGGGTGAAGGGAAGAAGTTGGATAGTGTAACGACACTTGTAGAAATTAGGATCCCTGGAACCTCAAGCAAATTATCAGTCAATGATCAGAAATTTCAGTATAGCTATGTCTTAGATCTAGAACATAATTTGGGCTACATTCAGGATCTACTATAGCTCTACTGAATTTAGCCACCAACACTGCCCCTGTAGGAGCAGAAATTCATTGATCCCTATGAATATTATTATTAACCTATCTCTAGCAACTCAATCTGTACTTTGCTGTATAGTTCTTTTTCTCCTTTCACTACCAACACACACTTTGTATCGCTCCCACATGACTCTAAAAAAAAAAATAACTGATTTATCATCCTTATCAAGCAAAGTTTTCATGCCAAGCCACCTACTGGACTGACAGCTATTCTCTAAATTGGTATCTTTCAGTCAAGGACTAACCCACCAGCACATTCAGCTAGAGTTGGATGACAAGGTTAAGTGGTCAAAAAATGGCCACTTAAGCTTAAAAAACAAACAAACAAACAAACAAAAACTAGGGTTGATTTGCTAAGCCACATCCCTCAGAAGGGATGTGGGAAGCATGTAAAAGATAAAACCTCCTTTCCAGAGCATTCTCCTAAACAAAGTTACTCTTTTCCTCCTCTTACTTTCATGGCCCTTTTTTGCTGAGTAAATTATGAGCCTCTAAAATAGACAGACATGTCAAGGAATTTTGAATCTTTCCAGTTACATTTTGCAGAAAAAATAATAAATTTGTTGAGTCAAAGAATTAAAGACTATAAGAGAATAACCAACATAATAATGATAATGTATAAATATATTCCAGTAATGTAGCTTGTAGTCTTTATATCACTAAGTTTGTAACTAAATATTCTTACAGTATTGTCCTGTTTGTAGTCCATGGCTCTTCCATTTCACTCCATCATGTAATAAGACTAATTTAGAAAGGTGGGTAGTAAAACTGAAATGCTTGCCTCCTGGAAGTATCACTACAGTCTTAGCATTATTAAACTTACGTGCAGTTTACTTTCACTTCAGGGCATTAATCTGGCAATTAAATCTATGTAAGGAATTTCTGACAGGTCATTAAAGTGATATACACACAAAATCTGAAATATATTAATATATATCCCTTGTTTTAGCCTTTGTGGCAGGATAATACTTTTTTTAGTTGAGCTCTTTTGTTGCCAAAAAACAAAAACAAAAACAGAGATTTGCTTTGTCTATAACACTACAGCATTTGTGTATGGAGTAGAAGAGAGAAAGGAATCTCACAAAATTATCATACTAGGAATCTTAGCACCACTGAGACTCAGACACTGGAAAATGGCCCCGGTGAAGCTTTAGGAATCACATCATCAGGGATTTATGACTCCTGTCCTAACGCTCTACTCTCCACATGACCTTGCCCTTTCCTCTTCTTCCTTTTATACTTTCTTTCCTTAACCCTGTGAAATTGGCTTTCCTTGCCCTCTTCTCTATCACTAGGGTGACCAGACAACTTAAGAACAAAACCAGCACATTTTTCGGTGTACAGAAGTGCTAGTAATAATTTTGCTGGGACTACAAACATAACTATGTATTGTAGAAACACAGGAAATTCAGTGGCTCTGTTATCCGCCTTATAGTTTTTGCCTATCACAGTTTGTTTCCTTGTAACTTCAGCTTATTTAGTGTAGCAAAAGCCTCAACCTCTACTCACTGCTTCCCAACCAGTAACAAAGTCAGTCTCAGCATAATTGAGTGGAGCTATAACAGGCTGGTGAACTACCTTATTCATGGAGAAAATTAGGGAGCAAGGGATTAATGTACCAGCAGGGACTAGGAACACACTTGTGGGGGTGAATCTTATAGGTGTCAGACCAGGGAAGCAGAATATATGGTTAATGGGCACTCTGTGAAGGACACGGAGGGCCAATCTTACTACACAAGTGGGATGGTTCCTTAAAGTAGTGACACAATGGCAGCCCAGTAAGTGAGGGGGAGGCGTTAGAACTGCTTTGGCAAAATACTGACAAATGGACCGAAAGAAAGATTGGAATTTTAGAAAGGGGTTACTACATAAAACTGGAGAAACCACTCTATGAATTACGTTTTCTGGAAGAGCCCACAGGATACTACCTTCACTAAAGTGATAAGAATTCTGGTATTGGAGGAAGGATAGATGTTCAAAATCACTAGCCACTAGGGAAATGCAAATTAAAACCACAAGAAAGATTCTAGTTCAAGATGGCAACAGAGGAAGACCCTGAATCACCTCCTCCTGCAGACACACTGAATCTACAGCTGCATATGGAACATTTTTTTCTGGGAAAAAAAAAAATTAGCTGAGTAATTCTTACTCATCAGGCAAAGAAGAAAAAAACCCACATCGAAGCTGATAGAAAAGACTGAGACACACCTTGCCATAAACCCCACCCCTGGTGCAGTGATCCAGGGAACTCAAAGCCTAGAGCTTCTCCATGAGGAATAAAGGATTGAAACCCACAGTGGGCATCTCAACATTTAAGACTTGCACCTGAGAAATGGGCTCTTAAACTATTTAGCTTCAAAAGCCAAGGGGACTCACATCCACGAGTCTCACAAGGCAATAGTTAACTAGGACAGAAAATTAACTGACCCCATCTCAGAATTTTGTTATCTAAACTCTAAACTTAGCTTTGATTCATTTCCAATGGATTCATTACATTTATCCTTATACCCAATATTTTCTGACTTTTCATTTGAATTTCCTCATCCTTCAGTTTGTTTTTGACCTTTTATTTACTCTTAAAGGGACCTTGAATCTCATAGTATCAGATTGACTTCCACAGAGGCTGGAGACTGAGTTCAGTTATGTGGACAGTCAACCATAAATTCCCAAGAAAAACTCTGGACATCAAGGCTGTAATTAGCTTTTGTGATTGGCAATACTCCATGCATATTAACACATCATCATTGCTGGGAGGAATTAATGCTATCCGTGATTCCACACAGATAGGACAACTGGAATCTTGTTTTAGAACCCCCCTGGAATCTGCCTATTACATGTCTTCCCTTGGCAGATTTTAATCTGTATCCTTTCCTTGTAATAACCCTAACCATGAATATAATAGCTTTCACTACATTCTGTTTCAAGCCCGTCTAGTGAATTGTTGCATCTGAGAATGGACTTAAAAATCCTCAAACTCTGCAACTGATGTCAAAAGTAAGGGCATGTATGGGTGTATATTACCTGTGTGCTTATATATGTGTTAAAATTTTTCCATAATAAAATGTTAAAAAATAATTTTTAAAGATCTCTTATTTAACACAGGTCAATGCAAATATACAATATTGCAGATTACTGTTTTTCTTCCTGGTAATGAGATGGATATAACAGACTCATTTAGGGAGTTTTTGTTCTTTAAAATTACACATGTCCAAACAATGTGTGTGTGTGCATGTGTGTACATGCACATACATGTGTGATAGGCTTCTAATACAAAGTACAACCAGGAAACTTCCAGATAGAAGTAAGTTATTACTTCTTGGTATGTTTTGAGTGGAAAATAGAAAGTAAAACAGCTAATTCCTCAGGAATTGGAAATAACACTGGGTATGTTCTTGTCTCATCACTGTAGAAACTCCTTGGAGATCTAAAGTCCTAGAATCTCTTGATCCCATACCCTGTCTTTTCATTTGAATTTTCTAACCCTTCAGTTTCTTTTTGACCTTTTATTTACTTATAGCAAAATACCTGGAAAACCTAACTTCAGCTTCTCTCCCTTCTCCATCAACAGATGATAAATGTACTCTCATATTCTTTTCTCTGTTTTCAAAGGATGATATGCCTCTTCTGGCTAAAACTCTTATCCCTTGCAAATAATTATCTTCAATAAAAGCTCACCTTTAGAACAAAAAGTATTTGAAGTATAGGAGATGACATGATCCAAGGGACATGAATAGGACAGGAATATTGGGTTAAGGATGAGGAGCTCCAATTATTCTATAAGGAATTTTTTCACTCTTTGAGAGTTAATAGAAATGTGCAAGAGGTTTGACATAGAATGATGTTGAGCTGTGAAGTGGAGTGGGTAAGTTGGTACTGCGAGCACAGCTTTGGCATCTGATTTAATTAAGAGTGTGGATGCTAGGGCTAGGTGACCTTAGTTGGAATCTAAAGCTATTACTTCCTAGCAGTCTTAACTTGAATAAATTATTTACCTTCTTCATGTCTCTATTTGTCTTGTTAAATGGGAATTACAATGATAATGACCTTTTAAGATTATGAATTCTCATGATTAAATGAGCTAATTTATGCAAAGGGTTTAGAACAGCACATAGAATAAAGTACTAAATAAACATTGGTTGTTATTTTATGACCCTGAAATGATCTCACTACTGCACTGTCATGGTCTTGGTTAACCTTCCAGGACAGAGCCTTTGTTTTCTTCTATTGAAACTGACTGTGGTTCTGTGGACAAGGGAGAGAATGAAAGCCCACTGCTAATTTTAAGAGATGCTCATAGGGCATCATCTTGAATTTGGAGGGTGTGTAGATACAGTGTTCCTGAAATCTGGAATCTCTTAACTGTGACTGGTATGGAACTATGTAATGGACAGCGTGATGGAATATGTGACATGAACATGAAGATTATTGTTTTTATCACTTAGGGGAAGTAATTTGTTCTATAGAGAGTTCATAATTTCTGATTGTACTTTGGAAGAAGTATAATATTTGTAGTAAGGAGTGTAGCCCTAATTTGAAAGAACTGAGAGTAAGAAAGAACCATCAGAAGGCTGTAGCACAATTCTAGATTGAGAGGCTATTAGCACCTCAAAAAAAATACTCTGATATTCACCAGGAGAAATAAAAGTTTATATAACAAAATTCCAACTCTTAAATTTTGTTCTTATTTTTATCATGACTGGAATAATGAAGAGTGTACCATTAAATTTTTTACATAATAAATGCTAATTTTATTTAAAGGTCACCTTTATCTTCATCCTACCTTCTCCAGAACTTTATCCTACAGATTGCTCCTTTTCCTTTGCACCTTTATTGGCTTCATTACTGTTTATTCACTGAACTCAAGAGAATGCTCAAGACTCAAATCCTTAATATAATTTTTTTTGAACTGTCCCTATTTCCTATTCACAATACCACCTTGTCATTAAAATTTTCTTCTCTTTCAAAGCTACTCCTCCACACACATTTCCTACAACCATCTACACTTAAAAGACCACATCCTTGCTTCCTATAACAACTGGTTGTCCTTGTAATTCACTTTCCCAGTCTGGAATCCATTTCCTCTTTTTCTTTTACAATGCTACCATTCTAGTTTAGACCCCATTTACTCTGAAAGCCTTACTGATCTCTCCTTCAATTTCATTTGACTAAATGAAAACTGGTAATCACCAATAAATTACTTCTTATGATCAGCAAAAACTTAGCTATTACATACTCTGACTATATACACATACAGTATCTGATCAACAATTTTTAAATTCTGAGGACTGGAAAGAAATAAGCTTAAAAAAAACTTTCTACTTTTTCTAATAAACAAAAATGTTCAAAAAACTGTAAAAGTGTTATTCTGAAATGTTTTCACCATTTTTTTTGAAAACACAGAGTTGATTTTATTTTTGCAATAATTTTCATTTCCTGACTTTCAAGGTCTGATTTCTTCACATAAACCTTCCAGTTTTTACATCAATTCACACCTCACTACTGAAATGCTAGATTTCAATTTCCTCTACCCACAGTAGTGGACTTTTTTTTTTTTATCACCTTAAACTACTTGGATAATGTGTCCCATTTAAGCCAGGAAAAAATATAAAAAAGAGACATTTAATCACTTGACACTAAACTCTTGGCTGAAAGACCCTAGTTTTCATTATTATAAGCCTCTAATCAGAATATAATTAAAAATATGAATTAAACATAATATGATTTCAAGAAACACTGGATAAAATATGTCCATCAAGATATAGTTATTCACATTGTACTGAAAGTTTACACAAAGTTTCTGGAGCAGGGATAGATTTAATTATTAATTACTTATAATAAACACACTGGTTTCCCAGTTCTCACTTGTATGGTGACTGATGCGAACCAGACCTATAACAGCTAATCAGACTGATAAGAGCCTATATATACTGGGGTTTGTACTGTAGATGAGGAACCCCAAAACAGGAATTAGTGTCTACATGGCACAGCTGTACACAAGCCCTCCTCTCTTCCACAGAAAGAGGAATCTTATCTCCTTAAGGTAAACAAATTTTGGGGGAAGGATCCTGGGTTCTTACCCTTTCATATGTAAATGTTTTAGGAGGGAAGACAAGATTTATGTCTCCAGATTTACAACCCAGAGGTATCTCCATGGTTCCAGGTCTCATTCCTCCTTGAAATGCACATATTGGGGAAGCAAGTATCTGTGATGGAAGGAATTGTGCCCCACCTCTGAAATTCATATGTTGAAGCCTTACACCCCAATGTGACCAGATTTGGAGATAGGGCTTTTAAAGCGGTAATTATGGTTAAGTGAAGTCACAGGGTAGGGCCTTAATTCAATAGAACTGGTGTCCTTTTAAGAGGAAGACACACTGGGAATGTGTGTGCAGAGAAAGGGTCATATGAAGACAGAGCAAAAATGTGGGAGTCTCCAAACCAAGGAGAAACCTCAGGGGATCCTAAACCTGCTGCCATCTTGATCTTGGACTTCTAGAACTGTAAGAAAATAAATATCCATTATTTAAGTCACCTAATCTCTATTATTTTGTTATGACAACCCTAGCAAATTAAAACACTCTGAATGGTTTCTCGCTATTGATTCAGTTACAAATTAACTTTGAACCTTCTCTTTCAGCACAGGTCCCAAGCTTCAGAAAAATTGGCTCACAAAGCTCTAACTGTGAAGAAACAAAATATTTCCTCTATAGTCCCAAACTGTCCTTTAAAGAAATTCTTCAAAATTGTAACACCTGCAGCCAATATACAAATGTTTTTAAAATAAGAAATGTTGAGGGGGTGGGGGAGGTAGACAAGGAGAAAAATTAAATAATTTCTGCAATAAATAAATTTTAAAAAATAAGAAATTGTGTAATAGTTTCTCAGTGAAATTCTTTATAATCTCAAGCTATCATCTCTTCTTGTAGGATAAGTGTTGTGCCTCCTCTTATTCTCCCTTTTGCCCAGGTTACTAGTAGAAGATAAATCAAGTCAGCCTGGCTTCATAAGAAAAGAAAAAAAAAAAAGGGTTTGGTGGTAAGTATATATGATTTTAAATTACTGTATTTGCTTTTAATTATATAATGCCAATCTAGTATAATTTTAACATGAATGATTTGAAGGCAAATTTGTCTATTACTTAAAAACAAGAATATTTCATTAATGTTTTATTTTTTTAAAGCTCAATTGTGAAACACTTGTTTTGAGCATTTAAATAATTCCTTATGTAAAACTCTGGAGAATTTATTTGAAATATCTCCAAATATTTAAACAGTGCATAAATGAAGCTTTAATGTATATCTTTTAATAAATTAACCAAATGTACATTTCACATATACCAAAACACTACATAATACTTAAGCTTATCAAAGCTAATGCTAGATTTTTCAAAAATGATACCAACAGAAATGATTTTGCACTGTGCATTTTTAATTAAAAACTGTACATGAGTGCAATGATTTTATAAAGACCTCAATAATGAGACACTTTTTAAAAATTTTACATTATCTCTTGCAAAGACAATATTTGAGGCCAATAGTGTAGATACACAGATATAACATAACAGTGGTAATCTATCAATTTATTAAATATGCTAAAATAACTTTTTAAAATATTAAATTTTGTCTCTCATTTTAATTTTCCTAATTTTACAGATGCACGCAATAAAAATTTTCCATTTCATTCACTCTAAGTCTATAAAAAGTAAACTTTCCCCCACATTTAAGGCCATTCTGATGACAATAAGAATAGGCCCTAGTATTTATATTTTACAATAGCAATCAATTAATTATAACCAACTAGGGTACTAAATTTTAAAGACTTATGATTATATAGTGCTATTAAATCATAAGTCTTCATACAAAATTGTTAGAAAAACATCTGTTGATAATAAAAAATTATTAAAATGGATCAACCTTTTTCTCAGTGCTGTGACTTTATATAAACTATACAAATTAATATTGCTGATATTTTAATATAATCTTTTAAATTGGACACTTGGCAAAATGGTTTTAAAAGATGAATTATGGTTAATCATAAAATTTTCATTCTGCTACATATAACTATTTTCTCCTACAAAATGTCCACTGCTCCCCCAATCTAAAAAAAAAAAAAAAAACTTCTTTAAAGCAATCTTTATAAGCCAACAATCAAATAAAAGTTTCTGTTTACTTAAAGGAGAGGGCATAAGTCCTGTACATTAACATTCTGCCCTCATACAGGACTGTGTCTACCAAAACAGAATTCTAGTAAGGAATATTAGCTCTCCATGCCCATTCCACCTTACTAACAACTTAGAGAAGTAAAATGGAAAACTCTAATAGCGATTTTGACAGGTAGAAAATGGAAAGACTCTCAATCCCAAACAACAGTGATTATTCAAAAAATCTGGCACTCTCAAATCAGGCAGAAATTAAGCTGAAGTGGACAATATCATGGTCTGTAATAGATAATTGAAGTTTTCTAATAGAAAATCAAATTATGCCTTACCACATACCAAAGACATTGGTTTAAAAATGTCTCAGTAGTTACAACGCATTATTATATCACCCTCACCTCTATAACTAAAATGGATATTAAATATGTCAATTTAGTTCCAAGGGAATTATTTTTTAAAGTTTACTTTCTTTCTCTAATACCAAGGTAAAACACATTTTGGAAATCTGCATGGAATGTTGCCAAAAAGTTGGTTCTTTACTTTTAGCAGGGTCTGTGTTAAATAGTTTTACTCATTCTTTCAACTATAGGAAAAGATATGCTCTCCAAAAATGCAAAAACAAATGAGGTCTTATGTTATATTAAATAATGATCTCCACCATTTAATATAAAACAACATACATTTTTGGGTTTCTGTTAAGGCAAAATAGAAGTTATTCATAAGAAAAAAGGATTAAATGACTAAGATACCTTTTGTGGGATAAAATTCACCTTTATGTCCCTCTTCTACCAGTAATATCTTAACCTGCTCTAATCTCTTTAAGGTTCAAGTTCAGTGCTACAAATGAAATATTTTCCAGTTTTCATCATAGATTTTTCTCTTAACATTATTTTCAGGATACTTTAAACAATTAGCTTTACAACTATTACTTCAAATTTGTTTATAATTTTCAGCCCATCTCAGTATGGTCATGGCTTTTACACTTTTTTGGGTCATAACTCACTTAAGATTTTAAGAGCTCCTTCCAGAAAAACAAAAATTTACATATCCAGAGTGTGCAAGCAATTCAGAGCTTTCAAGTCCCCACCGACATCTGTTTAGGATAAAATCCCTTGTAATAAAGGGATGAAATCAACAATAAGTTTAGATTGCAGGTTTACATTACAATAGTTCGATATAAAAAAAAATTAGGGAAATCATTTTTAGGTGTTGAATAACTTTTTATGATTGATCAGACAAAATTAAAATATTTGCAAAGGAGGAACCTTTAGTCTTAAACTTATAAGAATTTTTTCAAACTCATATTAGATGTATACAAGTTACAACCAATGTGCAAATGGAAATATTGCTATAAAGAGATATGTTCATACTTGATATTAGCCAGTAAATACATACATTAACCAGAGGAGTTAATTGTTATACTTGAGGGTAGAGTTTATCAAGATCAATCAGTAAAGAAAAATAATCACACAAAAATAAGTAGTTTTTAGTACTATTGATTTACAACATAGATCCTTAGATTCAAGTAGATCATCTGTTAAGATGCCATCAGTAATCAGTGTATGTAATATAGTTGCACGTAGCTATTAAATCATTTGGGGCACACATTATAAGTATGTATCCAAATAACCAAATGACTACAATTAAAAATAATCATTCATTTATAGAGCAAATGCAATTCGTGGCTTTCACCTTATAGTTAAAGGCTTAAAATATATTTTAAAACTTCAGTCCTTAAAGATTTGTAGGCTTAAAAAAAAACTAGAGAAAAGAAAGACTACTAAGATTTTTAAAAATTTGTAGACTTAAAAGTATTTTTGAAAGTATGTATAATTTGGAATAATGTGAATGGAGAAGAAATAAAACTATGGCAATGTGTACTACCTAATCCAAAAACTAAAAATTGAAATACATTTCACATATGAGAATTAAGTGGGTTTTTTCTTTATTCAAGTAAACATGTTGACAATAATACATGATACTGGACAACCCACGTGACAAAGTGCTGTAGTCTATTGTTTGGTGAAGCCTCTTTGCCTCTAGGATGATTTTCCAGGTGATTCTTCAGGATCTGACATCAATGCCCAACGCAGGCTTTCCAATGGCAATGCATGAGTTCTAGAGGCCATTGTCTCTATCTTTCTTCAAATGCTGAGTGCCATTTTCTCCCACCCATTTTATCCTCCATTATTTATTTTAAAAACCCACTCTAAAATTCAACCTATGTTATAAAATTAACAAAATCTGGAGTTAGTATATATTTTCCCACAAAGATAAAACTATCAAGACTCTACTTAATCTTTTTCTTAAAATGGAGTAATATACAACACAAAATATGCAGAGAACTTTATTACCAGGTATATGTAATATGTTGGAAATAGCTAACATACTGAAATTTGGCTTAATTCTTCTGGGATAGCAATTCTCTACTGGAAACTATAGTTTACAAACAGAAGATTGTGTTCTAGTAAGTGGAAATACAGTACCTGATTTGGTATAAAAAAATTGTGAGATCTTTTCTCACTAATAAAGTGCTTAATGAAGAAACATTCTTCCACCACATGATTTAATTTGTCAAAGGCACAAAATGTTTTTGTCTCCTTAAAGCATTATTTTTTTAAATTATGGCATTATTCACTTAAATTTTACTTAATCTGAAAGCTTTACTGTTTTTTTCCCTCCTCTTGATAATAAAAAATAACTACTTAAAGAAAAACTTTTAATTTTTATTTTCAAAACTTTGCCACGAACATACATACAACAGTAAATTTGATCACCTCATGAGATGTCTGTGTGCCATGAAGCACTTATGACAAAAAACATACTTAAGCTTTAGAGTCAACATTAACAAGAAATCAAAATGTCTTCCAAAAAAGGATGGAGAGGGGAATCAATAAATTAAAAATTATAGCTTTCATTTTATAAAAAATAGTTTGAATAATCTTCTTATAAATCTTTAATGCTTACAAAAGCAGGAAATACATTTAAAATAGTCTTTTAAACACAGATTCATTAGTACAATGTGGTTGTGGTCAGAAAAATAACAACTAAAATGGCATTTCAGTCAGTAGCCTAAATTCTCTTCTCAGTAAATTCTACATAGAATTTAACCAATTTGCAACTCAAAGTAAGATTTAAATTTCAACAGGTCAGACTAGCTGTAATTAGTACCCAAATATCAACAAGCTCTGTTACATTTGATATATTTTATCAAATTTTAAATACAGCTCAACGTTAGGAACTGATAACAATACTTGACTGCAATGGTTACCACCCATGACCACTGCGTTGCAGTTTAAAACATATTTTTGTTAGCAAATGAAAAAGATATGAATCAAATAAGAAGGCAAGAAATGTTTCAGAATCCATTCCCTGACCTTAAGTAAACTTTAAATACATCAACAAGGCAAGGAAAAATCAAATATATGGAGAGGTCTCTATTTTTTAACCATTTGGCATTTTATATTAATAATTTTCCTGTTTAAAACAATATTTTATACCCCTATGCACTGATTATCATAGTCTCTGAATTAAAACTAAACTATAGTTACCTTTCTTAGAATATCCAGTAGTGAATGCATTAATTGCTTCTTTTGCACTTCCATGAAGATGGTCCTTCATCCTGTAACTTTTTAAATTTTGGACCAAGAAATAACCACCAAACAAATCCAATAAACACACAAATAATGGACTCCACATAATAACCATCCAGTGCTATAATACACGAGCCACCGAGTTTTTTGCAAAGCTGTAAAAATAAAATTATAATAAATATTCCACAATTTCAAAATGGAAGTATTCAGTAATTTAAATGTTTCTATTTTGTAATTTAAAAATTAATCAAAACATATTTTTGTTAAAACATTTCATTTACTTCAAATTGTAAAACATGTTAATGTATCTTAATACTAACATGATTAAAAGCAATTTCAGCTTGTGCTGTAAATAATACTCATTTTCAAGATACAGATCTTTATATTTGGAGATGTGAAATAATCAATGCATCTACTCCAGAAGTAGGCTAATGTTACTTTAAAATAATTTATCAACAAATTACTAACTATCTGGTTTTACCTACAATTATTATATGAATAGTCAATGAAATTTCTCTTTTGCTATCATTATAAAACTTAACTATTAATAATGCATTTTTAAGTGGATCACTAATCTTTGCATCGAAAGCCATTACAGAAACATACTTGCTGTACAATGTAACCTACAAGAAAAATGTAAAACATCTGTAGTATGATTTTTAAGAACCAATGTGTAAGACAGTTGAAAAAAGATTACTCCTCCCTTGCTGAGAAGCACTTTCAGTGAGCTACTCTTGATTTTAGTGCATTACAACCCTCAGTTACGATAGAAAGGAAAAAAAATATGTAGATTTCTATATGAGAAACTATGGGCAGATATGATTTTTAAAAAAAGATATAGTACTTCTGGAGGCAAAACAAGGAAATTAATATTTTAACATTAGCTTAATGTTATCTAGAATGACAAAATACTTACCTTAACAGCATCAGGTGTTCGACAATTCTGGTCTGATGCTCCTACACATTCTTTCACTGTGAGGGGGTCTACTAGCCAAAGAGCTACTGTTGAAGGCCAGTTTCCTCCCAGGTTGGACACCGTGTTTAAAAGGGTCATATATGTTCCTCCAATAAGTGGATCACTAATCTTTGCATTGAAAGCCATTACAGAAACATACATGCTGTACAATGTAACCTACAAGGAAAATGTAAAACATCTGTAGTATGATTAGACTATAAAAAGCTATGGTCTGAATTAAGAAAATTGAAATACTACATCTGAAAATTAATTTTCATGACCTTTATTAAACTCAAGTCAACAAACATTTATCGAATATTTCTTACTGGCCAGGCTTTAAGCCAAATAATGGCAATATAAAGAACACTAAGAAGAATCTCTCTGCCTTTTAAGATTTATTCTAGGCTGATAAAATAGGGAATAAATTATTATGATGAAACACAGTTAAGTATTCTAAATAGAAGTACACTCATTGTGCTATGGGGGCCTAAATAAATGAGAGATTAATTCTACCATAAGTAGTCAAGGAAGGCTCAAATGAGAAAATGACAGATGAGGTGGTTTCAAATGATGCATAAAGCGATAAAGCAAAACCCCATATTTATACTGTACCTAAATATACCATATATGTTTGTATACCTATTTATATATACATGTATATGTATATGTATATATAATACATGTAAGCACTAAAATATATTCAAGGGGATATGACTTTAC
Organism: Cynopterus sphinx; assembly: GCA_030015415.1. Classification (NCBI taxonomy): domain Eukaryota; kingdom Metazoa; phylum Chordata; class Mammalia; order Chiroptera; family Pteropodidae; genus Cynopterus; species Cynopterus sphinx. The sequence continues at coordinate 21,082,197 of CM057380.1, forward strand.
AACATAGAGAGAAGAAAAATATTTCAAAATTTATGTGACAAACTGAAGAGAAAAATCTCCTTTAAGGTAAAAGTGCTTAGATACAAGAATTAACCCTCCATTTAGGGACATGGACACAAACCATGTTTCCAAAACAGCATTCCTTCAAATACTGTTCCATGGGATGTTCCAATATTTAAAAAGACTAAGAAACACTAAGTGACACAAAATTAGACAGGTCGCTTTCACTGTATGTCTTCTGAAAGCCTTTAGGAAACATACTCATTAAGGGCAGGGATTTGGGCATGATTTATTCACTGTTATATTTTAGTACTTAGAATGGTTTCTGGCATGGAATAGGTATCTACTGAAAATTCATTGGAAGAATGATTAAGATGCTACATGTACTTGGCCTTGTATATTTTTTCTCACAAAGCATCTGGTTGTCTGAGATTCAATGACTACACTTTGGGAAATTCTCTAGTGAAATCCAAAATCAAACAAAAGATTTTTGGACTACTACATCATAGTTTTCTTTTACTTACATAAATAGTGAAGCATTTACTAAGCTAAATCACTTCTTTTAACTTTTATTTTGTGCCTAGCATTCACTAAGTATGTTCAAAACAGGAGAAAAATGTATTTGACACCCTTGCCTCAATGATTTACAAGCACTTAGTCTGACCTATGGAATTCTTCTAAATGATATAATTGTATGCAAAAAATTATTGAGACTACTTGGTGGGCACATTTTTGAGTTTCAGTTAAAAACAAAGTGAGCAGATGGTGAATATAACTTTCAAAATTTTTGAAATTTAAGATAGGTTCCGTAAAAAAATCCAAAGTGATTCTGAAATATACATTAGCAATAACTGCAGTTGCATCCCAAAGGTTACTGCTGGGTATCTGCCATTTACTTGAATCACTTGCCCCCAGAACAAATCCCCATTCTACAACTTAGGTGAGGCTAGGGCAAAGTGGGGATCACTTCTTTTATGGTTTATAACATATTTAATAAATAAATTTTTTAAAAAGCAGATTAATACACAGCTTTCAAAATCAAAAATGTCATAACTTTCAATACAAGATCTAAACCAAACACCTGGGACCTCTAACCCAGTAGCCCACGTTATTCCTCAATACTTTCAGAGAGAAACAGTATCAGGAATAGAAGAAAGAACCCACCCAAGTTTAGGGATGAACTGAGGGATACTGAGCAAAGGTAGAATTACTAGTTTTGGAATAAATTCTGAAATGCGAAAAATACTTGTTGAATGAATAAACAAACAAAAAGTGAAATGAATAAACTCTCCACAAATAGAACTCATTAAATAAAAAGTTACAAGATTTAAAGTTCATTATCAATAATTTCTTCATTGTCAGTCATGTTTAAATCTTATTATCATTATTTTAAGGCAACAACAAAAAAATGTCTTATTTTACAAAGAATAGTTTACTTCCTGAGAAAACCACCACAAGCTTACCTGGTGTAACGCGTAACTCAGTAGCACTATGATATAGTAATATATAGGGAATCCCCCTTGATATTCTACTTTAGGAGTCCACCAAACCAGTAGAGCATACTCTAATCCAAGCAATAATCTATGGAAAAAGAAAGAAACATGAAGTTGACTTCTATTTTAGGTTAAAAAAACAACAGAAACAAAAATCTGTGTCTACCATATAAAAGAAGCCTTTATCTAACACGTGTTAGGAGGTTAAAAAGAGCTAAAAGTGCATATGAATGATATTGAAGTTAAAGATGCTTTTCAAGCCTTTTTCCATATATACTCTACATACAAATATTTATGAATGTTCCTCATTTAACCTTTCTTATTTAGTAAGGTTTTATTTTGTTTTTACCTGTAAGGCATGGCTTTGTAAAATATGTTTAGTGGTTGGGGACCTGCAGTGTATTTGCTGATAATCAGAGGCAATATTATCTGCAGGGGAACCATTGGAACTGCCAATAAGGCTAAATGTTCTTTGGGCACTCCTTCTTCTACCAATTTCAGTCCTGTTACTGCATCTGCTGCTGAAAACCCAATCTGCAATATAAAAACAAAAAAATATTTTAATTTGTGATTTGTGAAATATTTTCCTCCAAGCATATGTCCGTTCTTCAAGAACCTCAATCTCTTTATTGATCTATGCCAATTATAAGTAAATATCATATTATTATATCTGGCACGATGTTCAAGTTATGAAAGTACATTTTACCCTATGGGTTACTAACAGTCAGTGAAAACAATTGAAAATTCAGCACTCTTAGGAACTATAGATAGCTCTAATTACAACTAAATTTCCATTTCAAAATGTTCAATCTCTTATAATAAATGGGGTCCATATCCAAACTTATTGATTTTTATGGTTAAAGTCTAAAAGAAAAGACTTTAAATGACTCCAAATCTGGTTAAAATGAAGCATCACTGCCACATATATACACATTTTTGATGATTTCTGACCAACTATATCTATATTAAAATTTCCAAAAGTCATCTAACATTTCAAAGTAATTCTGAGAAAATATATCTGAGAGGTTGAATAAAATGAGGAGGAAGAAAAAGTACAGCTACATTAATTCTTAAAAACCAGTAAAAGTAAGGATGCTAAAAGTAGTGAATAAAAGTTTGAGATAGGATATTAATGGTATCAAAGTATCTCCCCATAAATTAGTTTTTAATTACAAAAGAAAAATAACTTTAAAATGGGTTAACAGAGCAATCAAAGTTAACAACAGTTAATTGAATAAAAGGACATGATATGGCTCCTGATAATTCCCTTAAAGATGTAATATTTCAATAAAATAGAAAGACAACCTACTGAATGAGAGAAGATATTTGCCAATGATACACCCAAAAAGGGTTAATATCCATAATTCATACAGAACTAATGCAACTTAACACCAAAAAAACTAACCACCTAATTAAAAAATGGACAGAGGACCTGAATAGACATTTCTCCAAAGAGGACATACAGATGACCAATAGATATATAAAAAGATGCTCAGCATCACTAATCATCAGAGAAATGAAAATTAAAACCACAATGAGGTACCATCTTACACCTACCAGAATGGCTATCATCAATAAATCAACAACAAGTATTGGCAAAGATGTGGAGAAATGGGAACCTTCGTGCACTGTTGGTAGGATTGCAAATTGGTGTAGCCGATACAGAAAATATTTAAAATTAAAAATAGAAGTACCATATGACCCAGCAATTCCACTTCTGGGTATTTATCTGAAAAAAAATCCAAAACACTAATTCAAAAAGATATATGCACCCTATGTTCATTTCAGCATTATTCACAATAGCCAAGCTATGGAAGCATCCTAACTACCCATCAATAAATGACTGAATAAAGAAGAGGAGGTACATATATACAATGGAATACTACTCAGCCATAAAAAGAACGGAATCTTACCATTTGTGACAACATGGATAGGCCTGGAAGGTATTATGCTAAGTAAAATAAGTCAGACAGAAAAGGACGAACACCATCTAATCTCACTTACATGTGGAATCTAAAGAACAAAAACACACTCATAGATGCAGAGAACAAGCTGATGGTTGGGATTAGAAGGACAAACTGGTAATTATGAAATAGTTACGGGGATGTAAAGTAAAGCTTAGGTAATAGCTACATACAGTGCCAGGTGGATACTAAACTAGCCACTTTGTAAATTATATAAATGTCTGACCACTAAGCTGTACACTTTGTAAATTATATAAATGTCTGATCACTTTGTAAATTATATAAATGTCTGATCACTAATCTGTACACTTGAAACTAATATAAAATAATAAGGACTATCAACTGTATTTGAAAAATCAAAAAAGGGGTAGAAAGAGAAGGGAAATAAGAGGTTCAAACTTCCAGTATAAAACAAATGAGTAATGGGGGAATATAAGCAATAATATTGTGATAGTGTTATATGGTCTCAGATGGTTGCACTTATCATGATGATCACTTCTTTAGGTATATAAATACTGAATAACTATGTCACACACTTGAAACTAATACAATATTGTATGTTAGCTATATTATAATAAAAATCTTTTTAAAAAGAATCTATTAGAAGGAAATATTCAGAACATCAAATAAAGACTTATGCACAAAAATATTCATTAGTGTATTTTTATAATCAAAAAAAGTAAGCAACAGAGAAATGATTGAGCAAATTGTGAAAATTTATACTGTGACAATTATATAGCTATTAAAAAGTATTTTCAAATATCATTTAATGATATAGGAATATAGAATAAGACAAAAAATAAGATAAAAATTATATACAGTATGATCTAATTACATTTTAAAGTATTTGTGTGCATATAAATATATATTATTAATAATAATTTGTTGAGTATAACTAACTTTTTAGTTATATTTATATATTTAAAGTATATGTATACCCACATGCACATACACATGCACATATAGAGGGGAATGGGGACTGGGGAAATACACTAAAAATGTTACCAAAGGTTATCTCTAAATTATATAATTAGATAATATTATGTTCCTTGAACCTTTCAGCATTTCCTAAAGTTGAACTTGAAGTTCCTTAAATTTAAACCTTCCTAATGTTTCCTTAAAATTTAACCCACTCTATCATCAGAGGAAGAAAAACTCATTATTTCAGAACATTGAGGCTACAATTTTTACTTCAGGCTTATCAAAAGATAGCTGTAAAGTGTTTATATAGACATGTTTAAATATAAAATATGAAACCCCAATAACTGATTTTAGATTTTAGGAATATTAATTCCAACGCTAGCAATAGTTTACTATAAAGTATACCTACCTTTCTTTTAACATGTCTTAAAATGTTTTATAACTATAAAATTAGGACATCTTAATACAGAACACATACAAAATAAAACAAAAATCACCAAAATTCCTATTTATTCGATGGTATATTTAATTCTAAAACTTAAAAAATTCAATTGATTTTTAAATTGACTCCTAATACTCACACATTTCTATATCTTGGAAATCACATCCTAAGTAAGTAATTTTACTACCTCTGAGGTTAAATGTATACTCATTATAACAGTAGAGAGCTATTTATTTTTCAAGGCATTCACTTCCATATCACGCATTAATACCATTCATTAAATTTTACATTAGAATTACTTCAAATTGGCAAAATTCTTTTTAAGATCTCAAGACATGTAGCTTATTTTGAAATTATATTTGTATCATCATCCTTTTTAAAACACCTTTCACAAACCAAAACCACTGTTTTTTATTGTTAAATCCTAATAGTAATGAAAAGGCAATAGAAGTATTCCATGATATTGATAATTATAATGGAATGGTGAATTTACTTTATAAATCTCTTACCTTTGCAGTCAGAATCAGAAGGCAAAATGTCAGAACTGCTGGCATTTTAATAATTGCAAAAAGCAGTTTGTAAGTATCTGTGATCCCTTGGGTTTCTTCTTTTTCTACTGATACTTCTTTGTTTTCTTTTTTCAGAAGGGCAACTAAAGTTGTTGTTATCAAAAATACAGTTCCCCAGAAAAAGAGGAAATCTGAAATTAAAAATGTTAAAATCTATAATTAACTTTTAAAATGATATAATTTAATTGATTCTATATAAATCTCTCTATAACTTTTCCTCAACTAAAACCTGTTGAAAAAAAAAAAGTAACACTTAACATGCCTATCATGTTCAAGGCACTGTGCATACCAAGCATATAAGATGAACAAGAGAGTTCTGGCTCTGTTAAACGTACATTACATAGACCCAAAATAGACAGTGATACTTAACAAGGAAAAAGAAAAGGGTCACAGATGTTTAGTGGGTTCAATGAAACAAAAGTCTATCCAGTCATTTTATTCAAGAAAAGTGCTGGGGGTTGGGGGAAGATGATATTCATATCCCATAAAATCTATCAGTCATACTACTTAAGCACCTAAGCCACTTTAGTTCTTTGTTAAATTATGACAACTTAGACAACAAATAAGATCATTTACATTAGATTTTCCAACTTCTATTCTGCAACTTCCTAATGTTTAAAACTTTAAGAATAACCTTTTCAAAACTGAGATACAGAAGCAATTTCCTCATATTTGTAGGTACACAGGGAGACACATAATGATTACTGTTTGGGTTGTTTCAGTGAAAGATAGCTCGGTTATTAGCCATTATTTTGAACAAATTAAGCAAAGGGAGTGAACAATGTTCTGGAAGATTCTGTGTAACAGTTAAAAAAATAATAAAGGGACCATTTATTGAGTGTATATCACATGCAGTAAGTGTGCTAAGCATTTTACATATATCATCTCCTTTACTAAAACCCAATAGATTAGGTTATTACTAGCTCCAATTTAGAAAGAAAAAGGCTTAGAGATGTTATGCTTCAAGTTATATCAGTGATAAAATTGTGATTTTTATGCCTTATACGCTTACAACCTGTATCTCCTTAACCACCCTGAGAAATGCATCTTAGGTTACTAATACAAAATTTATTGGATACCTCATCTATAAAATAAGAGGACTTGGCTAGAAAATCCCAGATGCTTTCTAGCTCTAACGTTCTAGAATTGTGCTCATTTTTTCTATGTGTTTACTTTTCATTTTGTTATTCATGTAGCACTGTCTATAAAGCCTCATCACCTTTTTTCAAAAACAAGTAGAACATTCTCTGTCAGAACTTTTTCTTGGTATTCATCTTGTTCTGCCACTGTGCTAGCGGAAGGTGATCAGTACAGCTTGAACCTCACTGACGATGGAAGAATTAATGTTATTTGTTTAGACCAATTTTCACCTTGGTATTTAAATGCCCCTTTTTTTAATATGTTGTCTCATTTGATTTTCATAGCCAACATGTGAGACAGGCAAAGCAGGCATTACAATGTAGGCATTAGGAAAAGAAGCCCAGCATATTTAAATCTTTGCCAAAGGTCAAATTATCAAGAGGCAGAATTTTAACCTATATCTGAATTTGGGTTTCATATTCTCTCTACTATTTCACATTGCTTGCATAAATATTTTTTCAAAAAGTATGCTGAAATAAGGATTTATTAAACTTGGCTAATTATTTAATCTTCACAAGCTTAACCCAAAACAGTGCTATTCATATTACACAAATTAAAGAAGCTAAAACATTTGAAGCATATGAGAAAATTTGTATTCTGGGGTGAATTCTTTTCTCCAAAATGGGAAATTTATACTTAATTTTAGATATCAGAAGAAAAACACAAAACATTCTTAAACACAAAGCTAACCATTTTAAAATGCAGTAATATATTCAAGTTATGCTTAAAAGTTTATCAAAATAACATTACAACATAATTTCTAGTTTATGTTAATATGGTCTTTTAAAGTCTCTGTTTAAAAAGAATGAACAACTTATGACTATTCTTTCAAGTGAGGCTAAAGTTCTTCATTTTTGCATTCTTAATTTCATCTGTGAAATGTGATAATGACTTGTTTACAGAATTTCATCTACAGTATTATTCTTATTCAGAAAGTTTTTGTTCGTCATTTGGTTTAAATCAACTGTTTAAGAAATCCTGAAAAAAAAAAAAAACTGTATTATTATCACTGTCAACAGAAATTAATAGTCTTTATATAAATGTTAAGTGAAAATTAAACGTTTTTCAGAGTTCCAGTTCTCTAAGCAAAGTTTTTAAAAATTTGCGTAGTATATTTTCAATTTTAATGAACAAAATCTTCATCTAGAATTTAAACACCTTGATATTAATACCAGAAGGGAAAAAAAAATAAGAATAAGTTCAACAGGTTTCAGTGCTGTTTGCAGGTAGGATTATTTGTAATTTCTTTGTGCTTTGAGGATAAAACAGTACACATAAAGAAGAAAATAGTAACAATGGATCATTCAAAGCCTTAAGTCAGTCTTTCTGTAGCTCACCAGAACAAAAGAATGAAGCTAATACCACAGAAAGAGATGCTTAGCAACTGCCAGAAAATACTTTATGTTTAATGAACATGATTACAGTAAATACTAACCATTTAGATGATTTGCTATTGTTTATTAACAAATTGCTTTGATGCTAGAACATACACAACCTGATATACTAACTGTAAAGATACTACCAAAAGTAATCTAAATATTTCTTTATTAATATTTTTGTTAATTTTGATTTATGTATTTTACCTACAAAAACATTATGATATATACAATCAAGATGTCAAAGCTGATGTCCAAGTTTCATACACATTATTTTTGAGCAAGGCCTATAATACAAACTAAGTCTTTAGAAGTGGCTACTAGATCTTACCTAGTGCTCCCATGAATACAAAAATTAAGAGCACGTAATAATTCACTAGCAACCAAGGATATAATAGTTAGCTCCTAGGTGCCTATTATGCAAGGCAGTGCAATAAATCTCAAAGTCACTCTCCAACACAAACACTGTTATTCCTACTTTATATAACATGAAACAGGATCATAGGCCAGAAAGTGCCAGAAACTCAGATCTGATTTTAAAGCAAGAATGTTTTCTGCTATACTACCAAGATGTTCAAACACTTAAAGCAAATAGGCTCTTTCATTAACCATATACACCAAAGAAGAAAGGTACATAGTTTAGCTCTGACTGTCAAGTCAGGAACACAGATACTTGAACATACTTCTTTAAACTGGCTACTTATATTCCCCTTCCCCACCTCCTTCTCCCCATAAGGTAGTATGTCAAAGGGTATGCAAACTCACAAGAAAAATAAACATGGTGCATCTTTTCTAAAGAGTTCACTGTACTCAACTTATAGGGAAACATTCTAATTTAAAAAATATTATAGGGAAAGCAAAATTTCCAAGAATTTTTAAGATAAAACATTAGGCAAAAAAAAAAAGTCAAGCTTTCAAGGTTTGGACTAGGTCCCTAGTCCCTTTGTGGTTTAGATTCACTCTCTTCTACTATCAGAAGAGAGAGAAAAATTAAGAAGCGTTGTTTGATAAAACCATTCTTGGCTCAGACCAGATTCTCTCTCCCCCTATGGAAATTAACTTTAGTCCTTCAGAAGTCTATGGCAGAAAAATGAACTTTAGTTTCTGTTTAAATAACTGTCAGGCCTTCTGTTCACCTTCTTGCTCTTGGCACAGCTAATTCACAAGTTAGGATCACGAAGGGACTTTAGACATCCATCATCCAGTCCAATGCTCCCACTTTCACAATGGAAGAAACTAAAATAGAAATGTTATGTGTCTGGCCCAGGGTAACTGATTAAGTCTTAGCAGAAAGGGACCTTTCTTTTATTCCACAAATCTCTCTCTTAAAGATTTGTTCAAAATACCCATGCTATTGTCAAGTGCTCTAGGAAAATGGTGTTCTGATAATATAATACCATCATATCTCATTAGGGGATTAGGTTCTTTAAAAGATAGCATGTAATGTAGAAATCAAGTAAATACGAAGCTAGTTTGAAATCTTCCTAATGCTTTAGTTTTCTTAACATCTTAGAAAGATGCATGTTTGAGATTACATATCTTTTCATTAACTTCAACAATGTCAGGTTTTCCTCCAAGCTAGAAGAGATTGTTTCTTCAATCAATCACCACATTTAAGCAGCTATCTTACTTAATGGCCATGTTGTCCCCAAACACTAAGCTTAAATTCAGCTCACGATGCACAACTGAGGCAGAGAGGCCAATAGATTCAGTGCTCCCATCTCATGCTAACTCTGGGCCTATAACACTTTTTAATTAAACACAAACACACACACACACACACACACACACACACACACACACACACTCCTACTCTAATGCTACAATGATGGTCTTACATTTAGCTTTTGTAAACCCTGTATCCTGACACCCCTAAATTACTTTTTCTGAGCTGAATTCAGACTTTTATAAAAACGGTTGCAAATGAACATTCCAAATTATCTCATGAAGATGCAGGGTACATCAGAATAGCTAAAATGAAAAACAATGATAACACGGAATGCTGGCAACGATACAGAGAAAATGGATTACTCATACATATATTGCTGGTAGAGAGATAAAAAGGTATACCCCTCAGAAAAAAAGTTTGGCAGTTCCTTTCAATACTAAAAATGGACTTACCATAACAAGTATTTGCATTCTTGTGCATTTATCTCTGAGAAATGAAGGCTTATTTTTCACATAGCAATTGCCCAAAACTGGAAACTACCAAAATCTTCCTTCAATAAACGATGAAATAAACTGTGATGTGTCTAACAAATGGAATATTTCTCAGCAATAAAAAACAAATCATTGCTACATGCAACAACTTCAATGAACCTCAAAGAAGTTATGCTGAATGAAGAGAGCCAATCTCCAAAGAATGCATACTGCATGATTTCATTTAGGTAACATTTCTGAAATAACAATTATAAAGATGGAAAACAGATTAGTGGGTTAAGGACAGAGAGGAAGAAATGGGTATAGCTAGAAAAAAGGCAAAACAAAGGAGTCTTGTGTTGATGTTACAGATGAGTATTTTGATAACCACAGGTGAGAGTAGTTATCCAAGACTTCATGTGATGAAATTGTACAAAACTATCTACAAATACATGCACACAAACAAATGAGTGCATGTATTAACTGGTGACCTCTGAATAAACTCTATGGATTATATCAATGTGAAGTTTTTGGTTATGATATTGTACTATATTTATCTAATGTTAAGAGAGGAGGCTGGGGGGAGGGTGCATAGAACTTCACTAAATATTTCTTTGCAATGTCTTATAAGTCTATAATTATTTTTAAATAATTTTTTTTAAAAAAATGAATAGGAAATTTAAGAACGTAAATGTTCTAAGACTGCTAGGAATGAGCTATGTAGATCTGAAATACAAAATGTAAAATATAAAAAAATGGACATCTTTTATGTATGTTGCAATTAACCATTCTGTAGCTTTAATTGATAACCACTGTACTTCAGCAAGCAAGGAATATGTTCAAAAGTGACAGAAAAGAATGAAAATAAAAAATCTTAGGTGATACCAGACCAAGAAATAGAGATAGCAGAAGGTTACCAACATCTTGCTTTTTGAATATGCATCCCATCCTTAAAATTGTTTCAGCATGCACATTCACATGTAAATTATGTATTTGTGATCTCCTATACTAATATATTGTGTACAATGTAAAACATACAAATTTTAAATTTTAAAATATAAAATAATAAAAAGAATGAAATTAAAGAATATGTACAAAATGCCAGAATTATCTAAAATTATGTCTAAATGGACAGGTGAATCTCAGAAGCTAAGCAGGGCCGGGCCTGGTTAATATTTGGATGGAAGACCACCTAGGAAGACCAAGTGCTGTAGGTGTAAAAAACAAAAAATAAGGGATTATAAACTGATGAGGTCTTTGCAATCTGTGAATACAGATTTTAGACAAGGGTTGCCTCATCTAAAAAATAAATTAATTAAATAAGTAAATAAATAACTTAATAGGTAAAATCAGGGTTTTTTTTATTTTAATTTTTAATTTTCTAGGAACAATATCTCCTTTGCTAAGCACATTTTGCTTTCTCAAATTCATAGTGTTTTTTGAAACACTATAAATGAAAATGGGAGATATAGATGCTTATAATTACTGAGGCTCTATGATTCTTTCATTGATAAATTTACATAGTAAAGGCTAATTCAATTGCCCTCAATATATTTCAATAAAATTAGAAGTGAAAATCAGAGTAAGATATATGCCAAATAAAATTAAATAATTTTCAGTTTATTTTGTAAATTGACTTTTCCACACAAAAGCAATTCCACAATTCTTTACCGGACAAAGAAAGCACATAGCACCATTTCTCCTTTACTTTGTTTCAAAAAAGAAAAATGACTTTAAGACCTTCCTTCTGGGGTGCAGGCTCCAGTTTTTAATAGCCAAATACTAATCCCTCTTCATTCTATTAGCCCCAGTTTTCCTCCACCTATCCCACTTTACTACATTTGAGAATAAGTTCAAATTTGCTCTATTTGTCTATAATGAGATGTAAGAGCCACCAGATTTAAAAACTTGTTCCATTCAAGGCAAAAAGAAAACTAAACTCAAGGATTTCATATCATATTTACCCAGAGATTAGCTTTGAAGGTAATAGATTAGTTTTTTTTAACTTTTAGAAATCTTTTAAAATTATTACACAGTAAAGCTAAATATTTTTTTAGTGTACACTTATATGAATTTTAACACATGTATAAATTTTGAATTAACACAACCATGATCAAGATTCAGAAAAGTTCCATCACTCCCCAACCTCCCTCAGGCTATCCATTCATAGTACTTTTTCCCTCACTCACAACCCCTGGCAACTACGATCTGTTTTCCATCTCTACGGTTTTCTTTTGAGAATAGGAGAATGTTTTTAGCCTAGAGATATAGATGCTAAAGAATATATTATAGCCTATATAAGAATAATTGATTGATCTAGAAATGGGTCAGTTCTACCCTAATTCTAAATAGCATTTCTAGTCACATTAAGTATATTAATGAATACTGCTTTAGACAACAAGAGAAAGAAATTTATCACTAAGAATTAATTGGTCCTGCTCTCTTCGTAGTTCAAAGCATAAACGATTTACAAATACGTAGTTTTTACTAGTAACATCACCAATTTGATTAGCTTCACGTTTACAGCACCAGTTTTTTCAAAGCAACATTTTTTTTTCTCTGATTGACTCCTATATTTTTGCTTATCTATAAACAAATGGATTCATAAATTCTAATATGTTTATCTCTCTCCTCTGGTATCAGACTATCCTGCTTCCTGCCCCCAAACCCAAATTTCCCACTCCCTATCCCAATTACTTCTTCTATTCATTATTATTACCAGTGCTTCTAAAAAAGTGGGCCTCAACTACCAGTTCAAAGGCTGGACTTGGCCAAAAGACATATTTTATGAGTCTAATTAATGTTTATAATATTAGGGGAAAAAAAAGAAATTTCCAGCTTCTCTTGAATACTCATCCAATCTAATAATTCTGGGAGACTATAGTCATAAAACAATTTATTGGAGTTACAGATCCTTGCCTTTCAATGAGCATGGGATTTCAGGTCATCACTGTCTCCTCCAATCCCTACAGTCTTGCACCAACTCACTTGACTCATCACATTATCATGTTACCTTCTCCATCATTTTGGTTTACAAACCTCCATTTTAGACTATAAATTCCTTGGGAGCAGAGAGGTCACAGTCTCATTCATCAAATTATAACACTATCACATGGCTAGCACCAAATAGGCACTCAATGCTGAGTAAGTGAATAACAAAAAAGAAAAATTTTAATCTGTCACTTCTGGGCATTAGACATTCCAGGAGGGGGTTAAGGATTTTAGACATCAGCAGTCAGACTGCTACTTCTTTCCGGTAGGAAAGCCCAATCAGCACATGTTATATTTTATTTTTATATTATACAGTTATTATATTTAAGGAATCAGGAAACCTAAGCTGTAGGTATAGCTCTACCTCTAACTAGCTACTTGGCTGCAGTTTCTTTATCTATAACAATGAAGGAATTGAAATATATGATTCTTCCAAATCATAAAACTTTAGGTTTTCATCTCTTTTCTTCTGGGCTACTGTAATCAGTTCTTGCAGCTTAAAAAGTCATCTCTTTTTGTTACTGAAAGTATTTGAAAACTAAATATTGCAAGGGTAAGAAAAGCCTACTTCTGAGTTCAGAACTGTCCTGGATCTTTGAAGGTCCCAAAAAGCCAATCAATCTCAGCATAATCAAAGTTTTGTTTCTAAGAGATTCTATTCTCATCCTATCTTTACTGTTCTATGTATACTATTTAGATTACTGATTTCTAGATAACAAAAACTATTCTCATTATATTCTATCACCACGTTGTTAAACACTGAACATATTTTAGAATTTTACAAAATAATTATGCCCACTTTTAATTTTCTGATTTTCTAAGCATCTTCCTTAATAATTGGCTCTACTTTTTTACCTAAGCAATTTTAGTTCATGATTATTTGTGCTCTTTAAATTCCTCTGCTTTTTCTGTTACACTAAGTTCCAAAGGTACAAGGCTATAAAAGTGATATGCACAGTCATAAAGAGATAAATGAAAATGCAGAACTCTTCAACCTTTAACTAAAATGTCTGAACCAAAAACAGCAGTCCTGCACAAATATAAAAAGCTGAATTAAAAAGTAATTTTTACAATTTCCTGGAGAATAAAGTTCAAATTCCACAGTTTTGAATTCCACAGCTATTCAAAACAACAAATCAATGTAAATAAAACTTCCATGGCACAATTTTGATCTTCTATTGGGGAACAGTTGTGGCTTAAGGGAGGACTGCATCCTCTGGAACAATGTCTTGTCAGTCACTCTTATACCATACTTAAGAGAAAGTTCTAACTTACCTTGTTGGTAATTTAGTTTCCATAGCTTCTTAAATTTTGATATCTCTCTGAGACTTTTCTACGTTAAGTAACAGATCATCTCATTAGTCCTTCTTGGTGATATGAACAGTCCAGTACACAATCAAAATCAAGACACAAAAAGCAACAAGGTGCTAATTTGATGCATTCACAAATTATTTCTAGGCATACATTTATCCAAAAAGCAGGAGTGGAACCCCAGAAGATTCAGAGACAAATCTATCTAGTGCAAAGCAAAGATCTCTCAATCATATTTGGCCTCAGACCAACTGATGAAAAGTATACTTATCATTACATCAGTAGTAATGGCTCATTAGCAGTTTGAGAAGGTAAAAAGGGGGTCCCTTACAGGAGGTAAGAGTATACTGGGGTTGTCTACGATTTCAGAAGATGAGTAATTCAGTCATGAATCCCTCCTTTCTCCCCAAATGTTATGATATAATTCCTACACTTCCCTCACCACACACCTACCCCTGACATTCACCCTGCTGGGAATCCCCACTCTAGTATTGGAAAGATGAGAGAGTTTAGTTCTGTAAATTCTTCATCACTACCAGAAAGAAAAATTCTACAATATTCCTGATGCTAACCAGCATTCCTGATATTGGTAATTTCACTTCTGTTTCCTAGTTTTTAGGAAAGTTAAAAAATCTCAAAAAAAACTTACAGAGGCATGTATTTACTAATACAGTAAAAGGGGAGAGTTTGTACAACTTACATCCAATTTCTTACTGGATAAACTTCAAACTCTTTCTCACAGCAGTTAAAGGAAATCTTACTAATTTGATCACATTTCCCAAACCAAGTCCCCAGATTTTACTGGTGCAGACGCTTTGAACATCATAGGCTCTGTCCTATACATTTTTGTATTTTGTTTTACTGTATTTTCGTGCATTCTAGAATTCCACTTATCCACTTCATGTAATCTTATAACTCAAAAGAGTAAAATATTTGTATTGTGAAGCCTTACTCCCATAAGCAGTTAACTGGCAACTCTGAGCTCCCCCCTAAAATGTTCATCTCTCTCATTCTCTGTGGGTTGGACTCTGCTTTATAGCAGGCCTTTAGAACTGTCACTTAGCCAATTAGTTAATGTTTGAATGAATTAACCCCTTTCGCAAAAGGCCTTTAGAACTGTCACTTAGCCAATCAGTTAATGTTTGAATGAATTAACCCCATTCTGGTATAGAATGGACCAGAAAGCATGGAGCTGGAAATCTCGATCCAAGGAAAGAAAAAAGGAAAATGTGAACAAGTGTCAGGCTGGATTCCTGTCTTCACACTAGCCAGACTTTTAAAAAATATGCATCTCTGTACTAGGTGAGAACCAACAGATCCCTAGCCTGAGTTTTGCCTGTCATTCCACATGTTATTGTCACTGCAATTATGATTACTACAATGCAGTCATTCTGACTGAATGAAGCTCGTTTTAGTGGAAAACTTAACTCGAGTCATCACCCAATAAAAAGATCACCAGTAAATTAAATAATGAGCTTTTCTTCAAAGTCAAACACTCTGTCAAAAGGATTCATAAACGTAAAATAAACCCAACTGTACAATAGTTTAAATACACTACCTGAAAGAGTAACGATTCCCCTGGGTTGAGGCTGAAACCGCAAATATTTGTTACAAAAGTCGGCAGATTCAAGGGCCAAAAACAAAACATTGCCCAAAAAATAGCCCGCTGTTTGGCCCACTGAATTGCAAGTAGAAGCATAACCCACGTTTTCTCGGGATAACATTGTTAACGCCCAACCATCCACAGCGATGTCCTGAGTGGCAGCCAGGAATTCAAACAAAAAGAATGTCACAGTGAGAGCAACCACATCGGGGGTTCTGCCATCGGTATTCCCGAGCAAATTGTCCACCTGAGTGGATAAATATATCATGAAAAATCCCAGTATATACTGTGTTGGGACAAGCCAGGATTTGCGACGGCCGAAGTTCCTAAAGTAAACCGCATCAACCAATGGGGCCCAGAGCAATTTGAGACTGAAGGGCCAAAAGACAAAACTGAAGAAAGCCTGATCTGTGTAGCTAACATTTTTGCTCTGTAAAATGAGTGGGATGCTTCCTGCCAGGCCCAGTGGAATGCCTTGAAGCACGTAAAGAAAAAGCAACAGCAAAATGCTGCTTAATTCGGCCCGGTAGCTCCGTGGGGGTTTTGCGAAATCACCAGGATCCCGCAGAAGAGCTTCTCTGTCCCCTTCTCCGCCTACCAAGTCCAGATGACTCTCATCCCAGGCACCCGGCGGCAGAGGGCCACTCTTCATATCCAGAGAATGGTTGAAAGTCCCTGGCCGTCGCTGCCGACTGTTGTCTTTGTGGGAGATGGTGGGTGACATATCAGAGGTGATGCAGACCCCCGTCTGAGAGGGGCCAGGGCGGAGAGTCTCTGATCGGTCTAGTTCCAGGTCCAAGGCTGTTGATCTGGACCAGGGTCTCGATGGTATAGGCAGGGAGGCAGGGCGCGGGGTGACAAGGGGACTTCTTCCCGTGGCCAGGAGTGCTAAGCCCGGGTGCCAGTCCCTTGACTGGAGGCCCAGGCGATGCCCAGGTAGGTGTCCCTGGGAGCGGCGTCAAGGAGCTTGAAGGAGCCCCCCGGGCGACCGCGCCGGGCTCGGGGCTGGAGGAGGGAGCCGTGGTGCTGCGATGGACACCGGCGCCTGACTGCGGCGAGACCGAACGGTCAGTCTCCCGACCAACCTTCAGCTCTCGCCGCCACTGGAGAGGCAGGTGGCACTTTCTCCGCGGGGCTCCAGAGATCCGAGATAACTTCCTGCCTCGCGCTTCCGGAAGTGGTCCTGGCCTCAAAAGAGTCCTGTCCCCGCCTCCAGAGCCAGCCAATCAGGACACGGCCCTGTGGCCGACTTGGAAAACTCCTCTTGACAGGAACCCACAACTCCCGCGGCCGGGACCTCGGGGGAGGATTAACGCATGCGCACAGCGCGGCCGGGGCGGGGCGCCGGGAGCGCTCGGGCTCTGTGAGCGCATGCGCCAGTCTGGAAAGCGTGGGGCTAGGTCATTGGGCCGGAGCGGCCACGTGAGCGCTCGCTGGGCCAATCCCGCGTCGGCGTCCTGGGTTGCTACCTGAGCTGCCTCCGAAGCTGCAGTGACCCAGCGCGGGCTGGCCACTTGGTTGGGGAGGTGCGGTCCTGGAACTCCAGGCTGGTTGCCCACGATGCCGCCGCCTTCCTGGGCCCGGCGGAAACTGGGAAGAGAGGCGCTGAAATATACAGAACTTCTTCTCCGCGGGCTAGGGTGCTGTGTGTCCCAGCAAGGGTGGGAAAAGGAAGGCGGGACCAAAATGGTGAAGAGGGTGCCGTTCCCTGCAGCGCTGGGAGGTGCTGGGTTTCTCCGTAGTCCCTGTTTCCAGTGTGGTGGGAAGCAGTGTCGTGTAACTGCTGACCCTATCCGCTTTGTTGAGTGGAGCCGCTTAAGTGTCTTTCTGACATGGCAGCCGGCTTCCCCAGAGTAACTGATCTAAGAAAAAAAAGCAAGGAAAAAGTTACAGTGCTTTCATGACACAGTCTCAAAAGTCACCTGTCACTTCCATCATATTCTGTTCATCAGAAGCAAGTTACTAAGTCCAACCTACACTCAAAGGAAAGAGGATACACTAACTTTTTAAGGGAGGAGTATCCCATCACATTGGGGATCCGGGACTTATTCCAATCTCCAATTTAGGGGGATTTTCTTCTATTATTTAACAAATTACATATAATAATTTATCTGCAAATTTTTAGTTGTTTTTTTTTTTTAATTGAGAAGCTGCATAAAGGAAATAGTGCAATTTGGGGGTGCCAATGGAAGAATATTAGTACACTACAAAACTTTCAAATTACCAAATCTGTCATATTTGTCATCTAGCCCCTAAATCCTATATTATAGTTAATATTAACTATAATATAATTAGTAATATAGTTAATATTAGTTAATAATATAGTTAATATTACCACAGCATATCAACTTTACATCTCTGGACTCCGATAATGATATAGTTCTTGATGCTAGAGCCTCAAAGAAACATCATGGATAAAAGGGAACATAGACTAATAAAATAAGCTGCAGTCCAATTATTGTCTCAGATATTTGGAAAATATGACAAAATTTAAGTTCATCCAGACCAACTAAATTCATATAGTAATTTCCTCTCTTTAGTGTAAACCCTCAGAGCTATTCTTGTACAGTCAGATGGTCCTTATGCACTTATCACACCAACCATGACCTATAGTTTGGACAGATCACCCTGCTTTTCCTAGTATGCAAAACAAATCTTTCAGCAACTCATCATTTTTAGAAGCCCAGTTAATTTACCAGGAGTCATTCAGGACACAGGAGTCTACACTGGCTAGAAGTTTCAAAACTAAAACATGTGATCATATTGACCATGAGGCAAATAACACAGGTTAGGAAATTCCACAGACTAATATAAACTTGCTGTCTAAAATCATCCAGAATAATACAATTGCCCTCAACTACTTACAGGTCATACAATAGCCAATATATCTTGTACCCATCAAGAAAAATAAAACAATTAGTCAATTTTTGTATAGACCCTGTACTAACCCTTATGGTTTTCCAGCTAAGGTTGACCAAACTGATTCTTGATATATGTTCTCCTGGTTAGGTGTAAGTTAATTTAAAAAAAAAAAATAAATAATTGTTTTCAAATGTCTCTTGTGATGTTTATGGTTGTCCTCATTCTTTATGCATTTCTCCACCATCTGCCAGAGCTTAAATGTCACTGCATGGCTATCCAGAAATGACGTTCAAGTGATAAAACAGCAAATCCCTCTTGATTAAGTTCTCTCTTAGAGGAGCTGAATTTTGACCAAAAGCAGATTGTGGGATGGCACAGGAAATTCTAGCATAGAATATGGTGCAATCTGGATTTAACTATGATGTAGGTGGCAATATAATGTGATGCCGGATATTACACATAGTAAGCCAGCTGGTCATACATAATGTATAGTTCACACCTAAACTCTCAAGGCTTTTTAGAGGATCCATGAAAACCTAAAATTGTTTTCCCTGAACCTGATATGGCAGTTTTGCAACATACCTTCCAAATGTTTTATCATTCCTTGCTTTGAGAGGTGTGGTCAGTGTCCCCTTGAATCTATGTTCTGCGACTGACCAATCGAATGTAACTTAGGTGATGATGGATTCATTTCCAGGCACAGGTCTTAAGAAAATGGTAGTTTCCACTTTTTGTTTCTTGAGACAGCCATTCCTGGAAATGAGTCCTATGTGCTGAAGGAAAGATTGTCAGGAAAGGAACAAAGGCCTGTAACTCAATGCTGAGTTCCCAGTCAACAGCAATAGCCATGTGTGCACTATCTTGTAAGTGATTCTTCTAGCTGCATGTTGCACTGGCCTTGTTGACACCACATGGAGCAGAGACAAATCTTCAATGTTAAGCCATGCCTAAATTGCTCTTTCCTCAGAAGAGCTCAGAGTAGTTTTCTTATGGGACAGACTAAGACACTCCTCTACAAATTTGGGAGTGCTCCCCCACCAGGCCCTCAGTGTAAGTCAGCAAATATTGAACTGTCACTACCACTATGAAAATAAGATTGATACTGCAGGAACTTTAGCCAGCACTGTCAATGAACAGCTGTTCTTTTTGCATACTCAGTGTCTCTTACTAACGTCTGTTAATATCATTCTCCCTTTCCTTTGGGAAACTGGTCTTCCCTAATTGATGTGTTCTGGTGAAGCTGGTGAAACGGCCATACACAAAACATGATCCCTTCTTGCCTTCTATTGTCCCACCCCCTACATTTCCATCTGCCATTGCCCACACCTGAATAACCATAAGGGTGTACATAGGGTCCATACCTGGCCTATCAGAGTAAATTGTATACAATTTGCTAAAATTTACCAACTAGTCTCATACTGATGATATTGATGAACATTTAGGTTCTTTCTAATTCAATAGTTTTCCCAATATTTCCCACTGCCAATACATTCACACACACACACACACACACACACACACACGTGTGTGTGTGTGTGTGTGTGTGTGTGTGTGTGTGTGTGTGTGTATTTCAGAAGTGAATTTACTGGGTGAAAATGTATATTTAAAATATGATAATATTGTCAAGCAGTCCTTTAAAAAGTTTTATAGCAATCTATTATCTGTTTAAGTGATTATTTGCATTTGCTTGCCCCATCAATGCTTTGTATTTTAAAATTTTCAGTTTACACTAATATGACAAGTAGAAAAATGTGATATTATTTTAATTTGTATTCTTTTAATGATAAAAGCATATGTTCATATTTACGATATAGATTTTTTAAATTTTATTCCTTTTTCCTGTGACTTGAGGCTGAGGATCTCAAAATAAGGTACCAATTAAATCAAAGAAACTTACTCATAACATATTATTGTATTATTGTTATTAATATCAATCCATTTGGAAGTTTGAGAAATTTTCCTTTATTCTTGGAGTTCAGTATTTTCCCCAGAATGTACAGAAGGTATGTGCATGTATGTTTTTCTTTTAATCTTATTCAACATTTATTAGGCCCTTTTGAACAAAGTTCCAAATTTTTCTTGAATTGAGGAAAATTTTCTTCTACAATATATTTGATTTTTCTTTTCTCTCCTCTTCATTAGCTTCTCCTGAAAATCTTAGTAAACTTTTAGTTTGTTTCCTGGATTTATCTCTTTTAATTTTCTCTCATAACTTTCCTTTTTCTTTTTGCTCTACATTATTGAAACCTTCCAAACCAGGTCCTTCAAAAAAAAAACCTTGGAACTGTACAGTTAAAATTTGTGCATTTCTCCAGGGGTTAGGAGACAGGAGGGGTAAATAAGTAGCACACAGGGGCTGTTTACGGAGTGAAACTATTCTGTATGATACTTTAATGACTACAATGGCAGTTACACATCATTACATATTTATCCAAACCAACAACATGTATGACAAGAGTTTATTGTAAACTATGAACTATGAGTGATAATGATGCATCAGTGTAAGTTCATCAGTTGTCACAAATGTATCACTCTGTGGGGGCACAGAATTGATAATGGAAGAGGCTGTGCATGATTGAAGATTGGGGGGCAGGGATTACAGAAAATCTCTGTGCTTTCTGCTCAATTGTGCTGTGATTCTAAACTGCTTTTTTAAAAAGTGCTTTCAAAATACGTAAATTTTATCTAATTAAAAAGGGAACTGTAAAAAAGTATCCGCATAGGTGTTGGAGCGGTGAAGTTTTAATAAATTAAGAATGGCAGATTGTCAGTGATTGTTGATGCTTGGTGATTGGTATTAGGAGTTGATTATACCATTCTGTTTCTTTTGTACATGTTTAAAATTCTCTGTAATGAAAAGTAAGAAGAAAAACAAAACAATAAAAAAAATTGGTTAACAGCAATTTTTAGTCCTGCTATCCAGTCTGTTTCAGAAAACAAAAACAAAAACAGAAGCATAAAGAGAGAGAATTTTACTGGAAGGTTCTTGATGGCCTCCCAGAATCAGTGGAAAGCTGGGAGAGCTGCCTTAGCAAAAACTTAGAAACCAATACAGCTCAAGGCTTGACAGCCAAAGTTACAACTATGAATTTACAAGAAATTTTCCAAAACACTGCTCCACTGTCTGTCCTATGATCTTTGAACTTCAAGACTGCCTGGGCTCTATTACAAAAATGAATACCACCATCTAGTGGCCCCTTCCTAAACCTATGTGTGGTTAGAGGTTTCCGGATTGATTATCTAGTTCACTATCATCTGAATTATGTCTTCTATACATTCCTCATAATTTTTAATTGCTTTTTTAGGAGGTAGGAGAGTCAGGTTTATTGAGGTATCACTTACATAGAGTAAAATTTAATGTATGTTTTTATGAGGTTTTTTTTTTTAACCTAGAAAATGTTTTTATTTCAGTTACATGATAACACATCTGCCTCAAATTTTATTTTGTTCTTTTCTACACTCAGTTGTATCTTGTAACAGTACTATGAATTCCTATAATCTCAATTTTTATGAGTTTTGA
Organism: Cynopterus sphinx; assembly: GCA_030015415.1. NCBI lineage: Eukaryota > Metazoa > Chordata > Mammalia > Chiroptera > Pteropodidae > Cynopterus > Cynopterus sphinx. Next base: position 21,104,528 of record CM057380.1, read on the forward strand.
AAAATACAAACCATTTTGACAAGTAGTTGTATAACCACCACCATCACCACAATCAAGATATAACAGTTTTGTCATTCAAAAATATTCCCTTATGTTCATTTAAAGTCAACCTCTCCACCCATCCTCCCTTTGCCCCTGGCAACCTCTGACCTGTTTTTTTCCTCCCTATAGTCTCGCCTCTTCTAATATGTCATATAAATGAAATCATACACTCATACACTATGTAGCCTTTTAAGTCTCGCTTTTTTCATTGAGCATAGTATGTTGAGATTTATCCATGTTGTCAACTGTATTGATAATTCTCCCCCTCTGTACCATCCCTCACTCCTTTTTTTTGTTTGCTTTTTGGCTGAGTAGTATTCATTGTATGGATGTACCAACATTTGTTTATCCATTCAACAGTTCAAGGTGATCTGGATTATTCCCAACTTTTGGCAATTATGAATAAAATCATCATAAACACCTGTGTATGGGTTATTGTATAAACACAAGTTTTCATTAATTTTGGGCAATGACCTGAGATAGAATTGCTAAGCCTGAGTGTGTATATTTAACTTTATAAGAAATTGCCAAAACACTTTCTAAATTGGTTGTGCCAATTTGCACTCCTACCAGCAATATTTTTCTCTGCTTATGACATCTTACCTGGTTTTCCAATTAAATTTTTTTTCTTTTGTCATTATATCAGATTTCAGAAGATTGGGAAAATAACATTAAAATATTTCAAGTAGTATATTATGTTTATTAACTATTTGTACTGCTTAATTTGTCAATTTTATCTTCCCCTGTCTTAAATTGTTTTTCAATTTGTTATAATGTGTTCCATGTGTTTTAGAGACTAACATACTTATTCTTTGCTGTAAAATGGTTCTCATCTCATCATGTTCCAATGTATGTGGTTTTAAAAATAAGGACAGAATACATAATGTTTTACTAAATCTTTTGACAACTATATATTAGGTACCCACAAAATGCTGGGCATTGGAATATAGTCTTTAAAAAAACCCTAATATTTTGTATAGTGCTTTATCATTTACAAAGTGCTTATATATTATTTTATTCTATATAAGCAAGTTAAAAGAAAAGAAACACTACCACCCACAGCCACTCTTTTCACGTATATATTATAGCCAATTAAAAGAAGAGAAATATGAGAATGACCAATAGAAGGACAAAAGGTGATGTGCTTAATTGACTAAGGGATGGAGAAAGTTGAAGAAAGAGGTAACAAATATGTCAATGGGGGACCAGAAAGTAGAGAAAGGAAGGACACTCAATGACTACAGTCACGTACCACATAATGACATTTGTCAACCACGGACTGCATATATGATGGCATACTGCATTTCAAAACCCAGAAAGCTTCATTTTCTTCACTTTCATTATAAGCTAGTTTATAACTTAACATGTTTCATTCTTATCTATTTTCTGTTTTTAATACATAAACACTCCAATAGCAGCATTACTTACAATAGCCAAGAGGTGGAAACAACCCAAATGTCCACTGATAGATGAATGAACAAAATGTGATCTATATATAATAAAATTTACATATATCATATATTGTTATAATATTCTTGTCTTTTGAAATAATATTCTATTTTATATATAATTATTATATTAAATATATACATAATAATATTTCAGCCTTAAACATATATAATTCAGCCTTAGAAAGGAAGGAAATCCTGTCACATACTATAACATGAATGAACTTTGAGTACATTATGCTAAGTGAAATAAGCTAGTCTCATGAAAAGACAAATATCATATGAATTTACTTACATGAGGTGTTTAAATTAGTCACATTCATAGAAACAGAAAATGAAATGCTGGTTACCAGAGCCTGAGAATAGGGGGAAATGGAGAGTCATTATTCAATGGGCATAGTTTCAACACTACAAAAGGAAAAAGTTATGAAGATCTGTTGTACAACAATGTGAATATACTTAGCACTATTGAATTGTACACTTCGTTAAGATTGTAAATTTATGTTATGTGTTTTTTTAACACAACTTATAATTTTATATATATGTGAATTTATGCCATAAATTTTATCGAGTTTTAAAACAATTCAAAAATCCATCAAAATCATAGTACTGCAAACAGATGGAAGAAACAGTGGCAACAGGGCCATTGCTCTACTTTAAATCGTTCCCAGTAACACTAGTGGCTTTAAAGATTGTTTGGCAAAGTATATTTTAAATATCTAATAAATAATAAAAAGGCCAGAACCAGTTGGCATGTTTTAAATCTCAGCTCTGTAGTTTACTGGTTGTATAACCTTATGCTAGTTAATTTCTCTTCCAGTTTTCTCAATCATAAAAGAGTGAGAAGGGGATAATAATAGTATAACTCATAGGACTGTTGTGAGGATTAAGCAAGTTAATATAAATAAAGAATTTAAAATCATACTTGGCACATAAAATGCTATACAAGGTTTACTATTACTACCACCACCACTACTATTATTATTAGGGTTTTTTATTCACCAGTTTTAGAAATTTTTTGAAGGCAAGATACCAAAAGTTGTATCCTCAGTGTGCCTTTAAGAAAAGTTGACCAAAATTTGAGAGCATAGTTGAGACACAGGGCATAGAAGGATGTTCAATAAAAATATAATAATAATAATAACATTTAGTGGTCTTCTGCTTTAATATGTTAAAAAATATGAACATATCAGATATGGAAATTGGGTGATTATTTTTATTATATCAACATCTATTGCTTTATGAAAGTATGCACTGTAAGATTTTGTGAGCTTTTGTGGTACACTGTATTTTTTTTAAATTTTGAAACAATTTCAAACTTAGAGCAAAGTCGCAATAACAATACAAAGATCCCATATACACATCACTTAGAGATGGCATTCAAGTTTTGCCAACTGTCCCAAATATATCCTTTATAGCAGAAGTTTCAATTCAGGAGCATGTATTTCACTCAATCGTCATGTCTATTCTCCTTCAACCTGAAAGAGTTCTCAGTCTCCTGTTGATGCTCATTTTTTAAGATCACAGTGGCTAATTGTATTTTCCAACAATTGCAATGCATTTTCAGTTCCACGTGTTCTTCCAGAACCCTATCCTTGAATCTGGACAGGCCTGTGATTCATTCCATGAGTAGGATGCAAAGAAGTAAACTTGTGTGACTTCCAAAGCTAGGTTAGAAAAGGACATAGTTTCTACCTGGCATGTTCACTCTCGTTCTCACTCTCTGCTCTCTACTTTGTCTCCTTTAGAGTCCTGAGCTGACATATAGGAAATCCTGTTACCCTGAAGTTGTGGTGATGAAGAGACCACATAGAGGTAGAGATGCTAGATGGGCTGCAGCTATTCCAGCCCTCAACTGTGTGAGTCTCCTAGCTCAGATATGAAGAGATGTAAGTAAAAAAGCCTTCAGATGATTCTATCTGCCAGCCTCTGAGCCACTCTAGCTGAGGCCTAGTGGAGCCACACTCTGGGCTGGCACATTAGATGACACATTAGGGCAGAGAAGAGCTGCACCTGCTGAATCTTGTCTAAATTGTAGTAAAAAAAAAAAAAAAAAAGAAAAGAAAAGAAAAGAAAGTTGTTTTAAGCCACTAGGTATTAGGGTGCTTGTTACAAAGCAATAGAAAACTGAAATAATTACAAACCCATTATATTGTAGAATGTGCCTCTGTTTAGGTTTGCCTGATATTTACTCATGATTAGATTACACACTTTTGGCAAGACATCACTGAGTAATACTGTGCTCAGCTCACTGTATCCATCACATGACACATGATGCTGATTTGTTCCATTACTGTTTATGTTACTTTGATCACTTGAGTAAGGAGGTGTCTTTAGGTTTCTCCAGTGTAAAGTTACTCTTTTGCCTTGAATAATTAATAATTCTTTTGTAGGAAGAGGCTTTGAGACAATGTAAATAAAAGCTGATCTAGATTTCACTCATGTCTTTTAACACACATTGATGTTTTTTGTCTGAATTTTTTATTTCTGTGATGGTTGCAAAGTGATTATTTTCTAATTTAATTATCCCTTTGACCTTTATTAGTTGACATTTTATTATAAGGAAGGGGTTTCTGTCCATTTAATCATTCATTTACTTATGTAGTTATAAACATAATTTAATCAGTTGATATACTCTGTTTACTATCTATTTATTTTGATATACTGTCCAAGATTTGGCCAGTAAAAGTCCTCTCCAACTGAATCCTGTGTCCCTCTGACATGTCCCTATTATTTTTTGAGCACTTCCTTATTTATTGGCATGAAAAGACGTTCGTGGTCACCTTGTTCTTGCTTCGGTCTTGAAATCAGCTATTTTTTTAAGAAGCCCTGGTTCCTCTTGTTGGAGGTAGGTATTTAGAAACCCGTATCTGGGTGCTATGTTTGCTCATTGTTACTGGGATGATATTGATTCCAGGGCTTTCCATGAACAGAGACAGTGAACAGGTAAATACAGTAGAGGGTGGTGAGCACTAATGAAGACAAAGAGTTATGGGAACACAAAAGAGCAAGAGACATCATCCAAGGACTTCAGAGTTGTAGGGAGGGGAACAGAACTAATCTAGACAGAAGATATTTAGGTGCAAAAGGCCCAAGGCAAGAGAGAAAATATGTTTAAGGAACTAAAGCAGTTCAATATGGTTAGGGAGTAGAGTGAATGGGCAGTGGTAAGAGAACAGGCTACAGGTCAACAGGGGCTGGCCAAATCTGCATGTGGAGTTTATCCTGAGAATGGGAAGCCATTAAAAAAGGAATATGTGATTACATATTTTTTTAGAGTAGTTGTTTTCAAAATTTTAAAAAACACATACTATCCCAAAAGGATTTTGAAAAACTATGTACTTGTTTCCACATTTTAAGTTGATGTCTAATATTTTTAATAAGTTTAAGAGTTATTTGATTACTGGGAAATTTAAAATAGTAAACATTTTGAAGGCTGAAGCTGACCATGGATTATATCTGAAGTAAATATTTTATGATATGATACACAGCAAATCTGGAAATTTCTGTGGATTTTATCAAATGTTTCATGAAAAATGTGTTGGTCCCAGAAACCACACAATTACATCTATAAGAATCAACATCCTATGTTGCCTAAGTTGTTCTGAATTCACAGCAATCTTCACTCTTAACAAAAATATGTATGCATAAGGCAGGTAAGGGAAGACTTTATAGCTTTTAGATGCTTCAATTAATCATTAAAATAGATTTCCAGACTTTCACTTCTGCCAAAGATGGAGTAACAGGTACTGAATTTACCCTCCTGCCTGAAACAACAACAAAAAACTCATACAAAATATATAAAAGAATGGTTTCAAAATACTAGCTATCACGCATCAAAGGACAGTGACCTGAGAAACAGGCAACAAAAGAGATGAACCCTTCAATTGCCCCAACCTACTGCCTTGAGAATCTCCAGGCTATACACGTAAACCTAACCGTATCAATAATCATATGGGAAGTAAATGGTCTAAACACTCCAATTAAAAGACAGAAGCTGACAGATAAGAAAAAAAGCAAGCAATTTTAAACATTTATGACCCTATTAACAGAACTTCAAAATACATGAAGCAAAAACTGATAGAACTATAAGAAGAAATTGGTAAAACTACAATTAAGTTGTAAATTTTAGTACCCCTCTCTCAATACCTGATAGAACAAAAGAAAACTAGCAAGAATATAATAGTCTTGAACAATACTATCAACCAATTTAACCTACTTGCATTATAAAACACTACACATAACAGCAGAACGTTCATTCACCAAGATAAACTATATTCTAAGCCATAAAACAAATCTCAAGATAGTTAAAGGATTCAAGTCATACAAAATATATTCTCTGACCACAATGGAATTAAATAGTAACCAATGACATAAAGATCTCTGGAAAATCTTCAAATATAAGCAGGACTCTGGGGGAAATTTATAGATGTAAATTCATATATTACAAAAGAAGAAAGGTCTCAAATCAATGATCTCAGATTCCAACTTAAGAAACTAGAAAAAGAGAAAATTAAAGACAAAGCAAAAAGAAGAAAGGATATAATAAAGATCAAAGTGGAAATCAATGTAATAGAAAGAAAAACAACAGAGAAAATAATAATAAGAGCTGTTTATTAAAATTGGTAAACCTCTAGCCAGGTTGATGAGAAAAAATAGAGACAGAACAAATTACCAAGATCAGGAATGAGAAAGTTGATATCCCTATAGATTCTAGATATTAAAAGGACAACAAGAGAATATTATGAATAACATTATGCCTATGAATTTCATAACTTAAATGAAACTGACAAATTCCTTGAAAGACACAAATTGCCAAAGCTCACTCAAGAAAAGACAGATAATGTGAAGAACCATATATCTATTTTTAAAAATGAATTTTATAGTTAAAAATCTTATTACCATGAAAACTTCTGGTTCAGAGGGCCTCATTGGTGAATTCTACCAAATATTTAAGGAAGAAATAAAACCAATTCTATACCAACTCTTCTAGATATAATACACAAACTTATAACTTTATTCTTTGAGGCCAGCATTACCCTGATACCAAAACCAGTCAAAAACATTACAATAAAACTACAAACTGGTATTCCTCATGTACATAAATACAAAAATTTGAGATAAAAATTTTAGCAAATCCAATCCAATACATAAAAAGGAAAAATACATTATGGTTACTTTTAGTTTATTCTGAAATAGAGGACTGGTTTAACATTAGAAAAATTGATCAGTCTAACTTACCATATTAGCAAACTGAAAAAAGAAATACATAATTTCAATAGAGAAAAAGTATTCGACAGTATGTATTCTTGATAAAAATTCTCAGCAAAATTGGAATATAAGGAAACTTTCTCAAGTTGATAAAGGGCATCTATGAAAAAGCTACAGCTTTATGTGTGAAACTGAATGTTTTCTTTCTAGTATCACAGTGCCAGTGAGATTGGCCACAAAAATTGGGGACTTTTGTTTTGCACTCGTTAGAGTTTGGGGCCCAATATGTCATTGAACATCTAATTGGGGATGTGTAAAGCGATATATGGATTTGGAGCTCTCTTCTGAGCTCCAGACATAATCTGCACAGGACATAGAGCCGATTAGGGGTATTTTTGAACAAGTCTATATTTTTAAAGAAGTGCCCCCAAGGAAACACAGGTGAAAAGATGAGAAGAGGGTTAGGAATGGAAATACTGAAGAAAACCAACACTTATGTCTCTTCCTGTAGGATAAATACAGGAAGCAGGGCAAGAAAAGGTGACCAACAACAATCCTTGAGGCCTACAGATGCTTCTATGATGTAAGGGAAGTCCGGTTTCAATAAAAAAGAAGGCGTCAATACAGTCAAAAGTTGCAGAAGAACATAAGATGCAAGGATTCTGGTACATGCTGATATTCTTAGCCATAAACATACATTTAAACTAGACATTATCTAATATAGGTGGAATTTAGCCAATCGTTAGTGCCAGCCGGTACATCACATTCCATTACATTCTGGGCGGATGGTGATGCAAGGTGAAGCTCTCCTATTGGTCACTACTGTTCTCTGGATTGTTCGTACAGACCTTGTTCGTACAGACCTGCCAAGAGAACCCAGTATCCATGGCTGTACAAAGTTCAAGTATCTATTTTTCAGCTCAAAATAGGGTAAGTAAAATGCTTTCTTTGAGTCAAGAAGCCCACTAGAGCCTTGGGCCTTTTGTTTCTGTAAATATTTTACTGTCATTTCACAGAACAGCTGCCCCTTATCTATACGGAGGGCAGAGACACCTTAGGTCACTGAGCCTCAATCCCCTCATTAGTAAAACGTGGGCAAGAGTATCAACCCTACCTCACTACTTGCATGAAATTGGTTAGAACAACAAAAGGAGTTTTGGGAAGGCAAAGTTTCTCACTTTGGCTCCTTAACACCTGGACTAGGGCCTGACACAGCACAAGCTAAGCAAATTTGGCTGTTGTAACTACTGAGTATTTGTGAAAGCCCTTGTGAAAGTGCTTCCAAGTGTTTTTTATTTAGTCCCCAACGCCATGGAGGCCCTCACGTGACCAAATCAAAGTAACCTCTCCCTTGTCGGGTGCCGAGGGGCAGCTGAAAGGACTGCAGTCCCAAAGAAATCACGGTTCGCTGTGCAAACTGCGCTTCACGACCAGGCCTTTGGCCCGGTTTCCCACCAGACTGTCGCCCCCCACCCCCGCCTCAATCATTTTCTTTTGGAAATTCTGCCTCCGCTGTAGAACTTTTGCGGGACCAGTGATCAGCTCTCATGTTGGCGTCCCTGGACACCACGAAACGCTTCCACGCAGCCTTGGCCTCCCCCGCACGGCCCCGACACCTGCGGCTGCGACACGCGCTGCGTCCCCCGGGAGAGGCCCAAGCTCTAAGGTCCCCCACTCCGCGCCGCCAGCCTCCCGAGGGTCGGGAGCTGCGGGCGAGCGGGCCCACTGCATGGGCGGCTGCAGCTCGCGCCTTCCTCCCGGGCCGGCCTCGGCGGCGCGAATGAGCCGCGCCGCACGGATCGCTCCTCCCGGGGCCGGGAGTGTGGGCGGGACGCGCGGCGCCGGGGGCGGGCTTGGGGGCGTGGCCCGGGGCTTGGAGGCGTGGCCGGGACGTCTCGGGGGCGTGGCCGGGAGCCGCAGGCCCCTCCCCGTGGGCGGGGCAGGCCGGGCCCCCGGGCGGCGGGGTGGACCCGGAGGAGGGGACGGTCGCGGAAGGCCCCGCCCCCTGTGTGTGTCTGTGTCCGTGTGTGTCGGGGGGCGGGGGTGCCCCGCTGTCTTGCCGAACGGGCTTTGGCTCCTCCCAGCGGCCGGCCGGGGCGGAAGCGGGAGGCGGCGGCAGCGTGTGCGCCGCTGGTCTCTCCCGCGGCGCTGGGGCCCGCGCTTCGCCGCCGCCGCTGCCGCCGCTGCTCCTGGATCGGGTGCTCCGCGGGCGGCCGCTGCCCCCCGCGCCCCCCCGCGCCTCGGCCAGGCCTCCCCCGCGGTCGGCCGCGGCCCGTGGCGTCGGCCCCGCCGCCCTTTCCCGCCCCGTCGCACGCACGCTCTGGCCACCGCAGCCGCGACCCCGATGGCTCTGTGCAACGGAGACTCCAAGGTCAGTGTCTGGCGCTGGGGGTCCCTGCGTCCCCGCCCCGGGGAGGCCCCGGGCCCAGCGGGGCCACCGCGCGGCGCCCCCCCGCTCCTCGCCCCCCAGCCGAACCCCGCGGCCCCGGCCGCGGCGGGGCGGAGGGCACGGGCCGGGCCTGTGGCGTGTTCGCTCCGCGCGCGCGGCAGGTGCTTTGTTGGTTTCGGCTGCGTGTCGGGGTCCCCGAGCCCGCCGAGCTCGGGGCGTCGGGGGAGGCGGCGTCAGCCCCGCGCGGCCGCGCCGCCGCTGCTGGCCTCCCCCGCGCCGCCGTGGGGCGCACGGCCCCCCTGCGCGGCTCGCGGGTGGGGGCGGGGGGGGCGGGCGTCCCCGGGCCCATCCCTTAGCCCCGTCCCTTCGGGAGGCCGGGGGGCCTTTTTGCGGGGCTTCCGGGGACCCGCCGAAGGCAAGGCAGGGTCGAGGCCTCGCGTGCGCGCGGCAAGCTGGGCCATCGTGTCGTCTTCCCGCCACCCCGTCTCTGGCCCTCGGGGAGGCCCGCGGGGTTCCTCCCCCCGCGACCCCACGCTGGCCTGGGGGTCCGCGGCGGCGGGGCTGGCCCAGGGCGAGGCCGCGTGGCTGCGGCCCGCCCCCGCCCGGGGTCACGGCCGGTGGCCCGGGGTCACTCGCTCCGTTCCCCTCCCCCACCCCGCGCCCGTCCAGGTCGCTCCTTCTGTTATCGGTCGTCGGCGGCGGCACCGGCTCCCGCCGCGGGAGCCCGGTCCCCGACGCTGGCCGCCGCCCCCCACGCAGCAGGGCTGGGGCTCGGGGTCCCAGGTGCCGGGAAAGTTGCGAAGTTGACGTGCGGAGTGGGGGGGGGAGGGCACGTTTGGGCCGCTGCGGCGGTCCCCGTCACCTCCCGCGCACTTTTTTCTGGAGACCGCCTTCCGTCTCGCTTCTGGATTTGTGAGCATCTTCGCTTTCATCTCTCTGTTCCGATTTTCCGTGGGGCCTGGCGTTCTCAGAGACCCTCCCCACGTCGGTGTGGCCGCGGGAAACGGCGCGGTTCTGCATGGCGATTCGCGTGAGCAAGGGGTATACCTCCTGTCCGCTGCCGAGGGCTTGGCTTTAGGAAATTCCTTAAATTTCACTCAGGTGAGTGGATCTCACACGTCCGATGGGAAGGGGTGGTATTCCCTTAACAGAGGTGGTGCCTCCGCGTCACGTCTTGGTGGGTGCCCTTCGGAAGCGCTTGCCTTGTATCTAGTAAACATTCAAGAAGTGTGTGTGGAACAGGCGAGTGAGGACTGTGAGGTAGCTGAGGGACTCTCAAACGGAGGCAGCTGATGCTGAGACTACTTGGAGCTCTGTCTCAGGATGACATAGGTGAATGGAGACACTCAAACCCGAGAATGCAAACCTCGGTGTACGGCTCTTTCCTGCTGACTTGCAGAACGTTTTTCTTTTTAGTTTTGAGTTAGCTCATTGGAAAGATTCAGCTTTGTCTTGATAGAGGAAATGAGTTATTTCCTAGCTGGTCATTTTTTTTTTTCCACTTGAATTTTAGAGGATCTCAATCAGTTTGATATACTCAAGACTCAAGTGAATTGTTGATTATTTTTATTTCAGGGTCATTTATATTTTATAGCATAATCAAGAGTTGTTCTTTTTTTTTTTTCTTTTTAGTTTTTGACTGTACTGACAATTAGATGTGGACCGAACTGGAAGTATTTTCAAGAGAAGTACAGAGAAATAATGTATTTCATCAAATCTATTATTATTTTACGTACTCCCAAGGGGGGGAAAGAAACATGCCTGCAATTAAACCATATGTCATTGATCATAGGAAACATTTCATGTGAAGAGATGTTGAAGTGTAAATAGGTGAAATAAGATATTCATAAGACATTCACCTGGAAATCTGAGTAGGCATCTATTTTTCGTAGCTTACCACTGAACCCACCTTTCCCTCTGGAGTGAAATACAAGCTTACTTGGTATATCTTTTGTGCCTCTGACAGTTGTGTGTAAATCTTAGTTTATAAATTAAAGTGAAGAAAGCTGATTTTGATTCCTGTTCTGGTACATTTCAATTTTTAAGAGGATTTTCTAAATTTTTTTTTTTCTTCTGCGTGATAGAAATTCAGGAGAGACCTAAAATCTGTAAAAGTTTTTGGACTGTTTTCATTAGTTTTATCTACAGAGTATCATTTTAGAACTGGAAAGGATCTTTACGTATTCTAGCTTCTTATACTGAAAAAGACATAGCTGGGATTAGAACCTAGTTTTTCTTTTTCTTCAGGCCTATTTCGGGTAACTATCCAAGGCAGAGATTTTTGTTTCCTTAGTTGAGGAGCAGATATGATGTTATTTGGTTAAGATCTTATTTAATATAAACAAGAGCATAGGCAGTCAGCTATCCTTAAAAAATTTTTCCAGCTATTCAATGTCGTAGATGAATATTACATGAATATCAAATATTAGACATAACTTCTTTACAGTTTTATTAAGACAGGATTATCAGAGTAATGTTCTTCGGGCTTCTTGTCAAGTTTCCCACTTTTTGGCCTTCTTTAAGCCTCAGACTCTTGGTTGTAGTAAAGGTGAGACTTGCCCCACCACTTTCTCTTAAGACATTGACTAGGGTATTTCATATTTGGATTAAGATTATTTTATAAATACTTATTGTTTTGTTTGAGATTTAAATTTGGTGTTTTGAATTTACGTTTTTGAATCGAATGGAAAGATGGGATGCATTGAGAGTTAAACTACCCTTTTATGATCACCCTGTAACATTTTTTTTAAAGGTCAAAGATAGGTGTTTTTTATTTTCTGCTTCCGATTTTGTTCTGTTAAGATATTCATTTAGAATGGAAGAGCTATTATAGACAAAAGGAATGGTTTTTATTGTTTTCTGTTCTTAGACTTGGAAGGTTTTGAAATTCTTCCAGGAACCTCAGATGACCTTGCCTTCAGCGTGGGCCAATTTATCGCTTAAGGAAAATAATTGCCTATTAAGAATTAAAAAAATATATAGAGACTTTTTTTGTACTTGTTCAAATATGTTTGATATTTTATTAAGGCTATTTAATGAATTATATTTCAGAAGATGCTGTTTGAAGTAGTGAATGATTATTTGCTATCCCTAATGATAAAAGTTTCCTGTTATGCCGCTTACACTGTTTTCATGACTGAACCTAACCTAACGTAAACTCTTAAGATGTTTAGAATGAATGAAATCCTCAGGGCTAATTCATACTTCTGAAACATGAAACATTTTGTGAATCAAAAAAAGTAATTGTTTCATGGAATTTTAAATCTGTGTAGCGTATATAATTTTGGGTTGTATAGAATATTCCTTTTTTCATGTTTTCATGCTTATTGTGAAATAGAGATGTTTCTCTATTTGCTCAGGGATCACAGTGGTTCAAAAAATAGCTTTACTCTAATAATAGTTTGATATTAATTGGTTTGCTTGTTGATGGACTCTTACCATGGCTTTGGGTTCATGGTTTTGAGGACCCAGGAAATGTTTTATGTAGTTATCCCAATTATAGTCTGTTATAACGTGTGTTAAGGAATAAGGTGTTTCGTTATAGTAGTATGACTGTACAGTCTCTTTCGTCTAAACTGGGGCACTTGATCATAAAAAGAAGTGCTAAAAATAGTATAAATTTCTCATTGCTATAAAATAAAATGTTACCAGATATTATAAAGAATTGTGGATTTACTCAATATGGTAATTAAATGGCGAAACTCCTGTAGCATGAGTGTGTAGATTAGTCTGTTTGTGTAGTATGCCCAGAAACACACAGTGTCTCTTTCCTGCATGTATTTCACAAACACCTTCCATTTCCCACTGCCCCAGCCGATGGTGGCCTGGAGGTTTTGAGCATCATGCATGCTGAGGAATGACTGTGGCACAATTGGGAGGTGCACCAAGTGGCTGGCAGGGGCTGCAGCTTCAAAATTCCTCCCATCAGCATCCACGACTGGATAGAGGTAGCTGCTTCTAGTTGTTTGGATGTGGTTATCGTTCATTTTTTCAGGAAAAGGAGATGGTCTATTAGTGATTGGCTTTCAGATTGAACCAGAAGTTAAAGTGAGAAATCTGTTCTCTGCTCCTGCACTCCACACAATGCTAGACAAAGTCATGGCAGAAAGTGTAAGTATAAAGTGAGATATAACAAACCCATCCTGTCTTAGTTTATTGCAGTTATTCATAATAATATGTTTAAAAATGAAAAATATCAGACATTTTAAGATGGATGGGTTGGGAATAACAGATATAAATTAGGATAGACCTCAGAAAACAGGGCTGTATGGTCACTCCAACCAAAGAGTGAATAGTATCCTGATTTTGGATCTTGATTTCTCTAGTGACATGTAGTTAAAATTTGGCTAAAATTTAAGCTTAATATGTATACATTAGAATAATTTTTTCTAAGTTAACTATGGTAAGAGAATTATTCTAAAATTCTTAAAATTGTCAGATTACTTATTTTCTAAAAGTTGAGAACCAGCAATGTTGAAACTAACCAAAAGGAAAAATAATCTGCTATAATCTGCCATAAAATTTGCAGAGGATATTTCCCAAACCTTTAAAGCTTTCAGAATGTGTAAAATTCTGGTAGACCTCCTTTTTGTCACCTGGAGAACGGAATCCTTTTTATCTCTCAAACTCATGGAGAGCTGTGTAAATTTAAACCACCCTCACTTTGTCTTTAATTTGGAGAACTAGTTTTAGTAATGTTTATCCTCTTAAGTTGCATTATGAATGTAAATCTAGGACTCCAGAATTCTGAAATTCTGCTTTGCACACCTTTTGGATGAACAATCTCTAATATGGGAGGGTTAGATGAATAAAAATACTTGTAGATATAACATTGTTTTAATATATTACTCGTAATATTGAAACTTTTTTATTCTGTGATTCCCCCATCCCACATTTTATGAACATTTCAAACAAATTAAATTTGTATACATTTGTGCGTACCACCTGGATTCTACTATTCACTTTTCTGAACTACTTATTTTTATAATAGCTTTATTGAAGTACATAAAATTTGCTCATTTAAAGGGCACAATTCAGCGGTTCTTAGTATATTCACAAATTTGTACAACCACCCCCACAGTCATTTTAGAACATCCTTATCACCTTTAGAACATCCTTATCACCTCCAAAAGAAATCCTGTACATTTAGCAGTCAGTCCTCATTTCTCTCCAGCTGTCTTTCCCAACCCATGGCAACTTCTTATCTGTCTATTATCTCTGTTGATTTGCTTAGTTTGGACATTTTATATGATAAAATCTTACAACATGTAGTCTTTTGTAGGCTTCTTTTACTTAGCATACTTTCAAAGTTCATCCATCTTATAGCATGTGTAAGTACCTTATTTTTATTGCCAAATAATATTTCATTGTATGGATAATACCATCTTTTATCCATTCATCAGTTAAGGCACATTGGGTTGTTTATACTCTTTGGATATTATAGATAATGTTGCTGTGAATATTCCTGCATAAGTTTTTGGGCAAACATAAGTTTTCACTTCCCTTGGGTATATGCTTAGGACGAGAGTTGCTGGGTCATGTAGTGATTCTGTGTTTAACCTCTTGATGAACTGGAAAACAGACTTGTTTTCCAAAGTGACTGCAGTATTTTACATTTCTGTCAGCACAGTGTATGAGATTCCAGTTTCTTCACATTCGTGCCAACACTTGTTTTGATTATTATAAGCCATCATAGGGTATGAAATGGTATCTCATTGTGGTTTTGATTTGAATTTATTTAATTACAGATGTTGAGTATCTTTTCATGTGCTTATTGGCCATTCATATATTTTATTTGAATAAGTATATTCATATCTTTTGCCCATTTTGAAAATGAGTTATTTGTCTTTTTATTGAGTTATAAAGTTCTTCATTCTAGTGACAAACTTCTTATAAGATAGGATTTGGAGATATCTTCTGCCATTCTTTGGGTTTTTTCACTTTCTTAATGATATCCGCTGATACATGAAAGCTTTTAATTTTGATGCAGTTCAGATATTTTTTTTGTCACCTATGTTTTTGACATCATCTAAGAAATGCTTCCTAATTCAAGGTCATGAAGACTTGTATAATTGCCTGTTTTCTTCTAAAAGTTTTATAGTTTTAGCTTTTATATTTAAGCCTTTGATCCATTTGGAGCTAATTTTTGTATACGCTATAGGTAAAATACCAGCATTATTCTTTTGTTTGTGAGTATCCAGGTGTCCTCGTACCATTTTTTTGGAAAGAGACTATTCTTTCCCTCTTGAATGACCTTGGCACCGTTGTAGGAAATCAATTGACTATATTTAGACTCTTCAATTCTGTTCTATTTATCTATATATCTTTATGCTATTATTACATTGTCCTGATTTTGTAGCTTTGGGTAGTAAGTTTTGAAATTGGGAGTGGGAATCCTCTTTTTTTTTTTTTTTTCCTCCCAAGTTTGTTTTGGCTATTCTGGGCCCTGTGAATTTTTGTGTGAATTTTAGGGTTAATGTTAGGGTTATCAATTTCTGCCAAGAATCAGCTAGGATTTTGATAGAGATTGTGTTGAATCTGTGGATCAATGTAGGGAGTTATTGCTATCTTAATATCGTTTTCTGCCCTATTTAGGATGTTTTCCTATTTAAGTCTTTAATCTTTTAACAGTGTTACATAGCTTTTCGAGTATAAGTTTTGTACTTCCTTTGTTTAAACTGTTTTATTCTTTTTGATGCTATTGTAGATGGAACTATCTTAATTACATATTAGGATAGTTTATTGCAATTGTATAGAGATACAATTGAGTTTTGTATATTTATCTTGTATCTTGCAACCTTACCTAACTTGTCTGCTTACTAATATTTTAGTGGAAGCCTTAGCATTTTCTCTATATAAGATCAAGTCATTTGCAAATAGAGATATTTTTTTCTTTTTCATTCTAATGCTTTTTATTTCATTTCTTGCTTAATTGCCCTAGCTAATAGCTCTAGTACAATTTTGAATAGAAGTGGCAAGGGCAGAAACCCTTGTTCCTGGATCTTAGGAGGAAAGCATTTAGTCTTTTGCCATTAATGATGAAAGCTGTGGGGTGGTTTTTTTTCTTTTCCTTTTTTTTTTTCTTTCTACAGATACTAGGTTGAGGAGTTCCCTCCTGTTCCAAGTTTATTGAGTGTTTTTATTATGAAAAGATGTTGGATTTTGACAAGTGCTTTTTCTTCATATATTCAGGTGGTCATATGGTCTTTGTCCTTTAATGATATAGTATATTATTAGATTAATTGGTTTTTGGATGTTGAATCAAACTTACATTCCTGGAATAAATCTCAGTTGGTCATGGATGAGAGTTATATTTTGCTGGATTTGGTTTCTTAACAGTTCTGTGGAGTTTTGTATTTATAGTCATAAGTGATAGTTGCTTGTTTTCTTGTGACTTTTTGGTTTCGGTATCAGGACAGTACTGGCTTCATAGAATGAGATACCTTTCACTTTTTACTATACTTGCTTTAGTGACCAGTATTTTGTGTGATACCTTAAGTTACATTTTGGTGAACTATTTTCATATTATTGTAGTGAATTGTGAGATGTTGCTTTCAAATTCAACATCTGATTAGGTGAAATAAGGCATAATATAGTGTTAGACTGATAAGATAACTCTTTTGAGGGTAATTGGTATACTTTGAGTGGATATAGCTTGAGTTCGTCTGAAAATTTTTAGGGATAAAAGTATAAACTTTTAATAGATGATTAATTCTTCCACTGAAGCAGATAGATTAAATCTATCAAAAAAAACCTGATAGATTTTTGATTTTGTAACAGAGTGGCTTTTAGGTTTTTATGAGTATTGGCTTTATTATTGACAACATGGAAGAGCTTGACCACCCAGTGTCGCTGAAGATGTAGGGCAACAAGTGCTTATTGTAGCTTTGTCTTTTAGTTTTGAGAAATGGTAGCTTGAAAAAGGTCTAATAGGTGTTTTGTTTTGCTTGTTTTTACTAAGGTGAAATGTTCATGTAGTGAAGTGCACAGATAAACTTTAAGTGTACAATTTAAGTTTTGATAAATGTATATACCCATGTAACCACTGCCCTAATCAAGATATAGAACATTGCTATCACTCTCAAAGTTCCTTCATGCTCCTTGGCAGTTAATTTCTCTATTTCTCCAATAACAACCACTGTTTTGCTTTCTATAACCGTACATTAGTTTTGTATGTTTTTGAACTTTATATAAATGGATTTGTACAATGATTCTGTCTTCTTTCAGCATAATGTTTTTGAGATTTATCTATGTTTTTGTGTGTATCAGTAGTTTGTTCTTTTTTGTTTTTGCACAGTATTTCACTATATTGATATAGTGGAACTTATCCATTCATACATTGATGGCCATTTGGATTGTTTCTAGTTTTTGTGGGTTGAAGTTTTCACTTCTCTTAGATAAATACCTAGGAGTGGAATTGCTTGATCAGAAGAAAGCCCCTAATACATTTTGGTATTGTTCCATTTCTTACAGTTTGGAATGTTAAGGCTGTAATAATAGGCTACTCAGTGTCTGCAAGAAATAAATCTTGTTATAGTACAACAAACTTAAAAAAATTGTATTATAATATCTTATAATTTTATAATAACCCTTATGGATATTTTAAAAAGTACTTTGTTCAGCTGTATTTTAAGGGCAATACTATGTGCTTTGTGGGCAAACAGACTACTTTTAGATTGGCTTTATAAACATAACATTTACCATAGAAATGAAACTGTTTGATAGTAGCAATCTGAATTTTTTATATAAAAATAATTTGACAATAAAGCTGAAAAATAAAGAGAATTGGAAGTGCTGCGGATCTACCAAGTTGAGTTTTTTAAAAACTGCAACCTTGGTATTCATGCAGTATTTCATATAAGGCTATTTTAGGTATTTTATAAGGAAACTTCTGTTTGTGAGGTGCATTAACCTGTCTAGTGTAGCACATCGTGGGTTCACCTGGCCTAGCTCTCTGGAGTTAATTAATAGTGCCTCTAGTTTCTTTTTCCTTCATTAGTTACCCCTTAAAAAAAAAGGAGTAAGTATGCATTTATATTTGAATCTCTAAAGCCAAAGAATCATTGTAATGTGTCTTAAAAATAAGATCATAGAGCTAAGTATGATCATAGCCAGTTTGTATAATTTTGCCTTACATTCTTCTATATTTCTGTTATCTGTGGCCAGGGAAAGCGGAATCATAACATGCTATTAATTCAGAACCTGCACATGGATGTTTTGGTATCAGACCACTTTAAAAAAACTTCCCTTAGGTGGTATTAGAAACACTTTCATAAAGACATGTGATCATAATTTCTTGCTTATGAATTTGTGGGTCAGTTCAGTATTGCTGAGCTCCATGGCTCTCATCCTTCTCCTGGAACTAGTAGGCTCATGGTACTTGCAGGATGATGGCAGAAGCACAGGACGTGAGTGGAATCGCTGAGATGGCTTAAGCCTTGGCGTACTATCACTTCTGCCCTCATCGTATTGGCCAAAGCAAGTCTCATGGTTGAGCCAAGTAGTAGGAGTGAAGAAATATATTTTGCCTATACCAGGGCAAACTGCAAAGTCACATGACAGAAGGCATGTATATAGGGAATAGTGAAGAATTAGGGCCGATAACATAGTCTGTTACATATGGACAATTAAAAACATATGAGCAAGTAGAGCAAATAGAATAATGTCCCTATCATGTGGCTCAACAGTTACAAACACATGGTCTAGTCTTCTTCATATGTTTACTTAGTGTCTCAGAGTAAGTTATGTACTCCTAGTCTCTATTTTTGAATGTTCACATTGGTCACTAGATTTTGGTGTTGCCAGCTTACCCATCCATTATCAAGTTTCTCATCGGTGTGTCATGCGACAGTTTTAATAGCCAGTGCCCTAGTTCAGGGCTTCTCACAGATAGATCTGCAGTAAAAATCCAGTTAAAATTTTTTTTTACAGATTTTATTCTACTAATGACTGCTATTTTGTAAACTACAATAATTTTTTGGATCAGTTACATTGAAAAAAATCTAAAACAAAAAAAATTAAAGCTCTCAAATTTTATTGTAGAGTCAACAGAAATAAAATTACTCTATCAACTTATTATACACATTTATGAATGCTTGTGTAAAATTTATGTACCTTTGTATTTTAGATTATGAACTGTTATTAAACAGTTCACAGACTAGCACTGGTCTTTTTGTGGACCACAGGCACTTAAATTCATTATTTTATTAGGGATTGCCAAATGGTGATATTCTAATTCTATTATTTCTGGAATTCTTTTATAACGAAGAATTTTCTCTCATTAACTGATGGTTACTTGTGGTAGAGTTCCTTCTGGAAAGGCAAAATGTATACCTTCCCATTAGTTTCACTAATTTTTTTAATAGTCTTTTCAAGTTTTATTTCATTATTATTTGCAACAACTTGTAGTTGCTATAATAGAAAGGGCCACATGTAGAAAGGCGACTGGATTTATTAAGTATAATAGTAGCATTTTGAAAAATAGACTATGTACTAATACCTGTGAAATAGTTATGTTCTGCTTAAACTACAATTTTTTCCTTAAGAAAAAAAATGTATAATGCTTGCCTTCGGCAGCACATATACTAGAATTGAAATGATACAGGAAAGATTAGCATGGCCCCTATGTAAGGATGACACACAAATTCATGAAGTGTTCTCTATTTAAAAAATAAAGAAAAGGAAAAGAATATGGGTTTTTTCTAAGCTAAAATTACTTAAATGTATTTTAGGAGTAGTGATTATATGAGGCAAAATTGAGTGTTCACAAACGCAGTATATTTAGGAAGAGATAGCTCTTTGATTATCTTTCATCTCTGCATGAAGAATATCTTGAAGTCATCTTTAGTGTACTGAGATAGTGTGGCGAGATGAAGTGAGGCCTTGAAGTGCGGGGATAAATCTGTATTATTTGTTTCTTTGTTTGCTTCTTTGCAAAGAATCTTTGGTTCTTTTTCATGTTAACAAGCTACACACATGCACAATTGATGTCACTTTCAAAGGAAATATTTTCTGTTAAAAAATGATAGATCTCAGTCACAATAAGAATGCAAAGTTCAGTTGGGAAACTAAAAGTCAACATAAAGAAAAAAAACCTGTGAGGTGACTGAAGACATATGAGGTGACTGAAGACATAATCAGACTGAACATAGTTCAGAACTTTTCCCTCCAATGTTTTAATAGTATGGCAACAGTCATTACTGCATGTTGTCTTTAGATGTGTACACTGACAACTTTTAGAAATAAGCAGGTTGATTTGGGCAGATCAATAGCGGTTTAGATTTACCTATAGATAACCTTGTTCCCCAGTTGGTTAATGCTAAGCATTGAATGGAAAAACTACTATAATAAAACTTTTAAAGATTTAAAAATCATGATGTAGAGTAATATACTTTAATTTAGCCAACAGGGCCAAATTTTCTTATTTATTTAATTTAGAACTGGCTGCATAAGTGTGGTTTGTCAAACAGATAACATAGTCATAACTTTCTCGTAAGACCTCTTTTAATAGAAATGAAATCCAAGGGGAAAATAATTATTTACTTCAAAAGGTTTAAATATTGGGATTAGAAATTGATACACTGGATTAAATTTTTATTTTCC
The DNA here is from genome assembly GCA_030015415.1 of Cynopterus sphinx. Taxonomy (NCBI): domain Eukaryota; kingdom Metazoa; phylum Chordata; class Mammalia; order Chiroptera; family Pteropodidae; genus Cynopterus; species Cynopterus sphinx. The sequence goes on from CM057380.1 coordinate 21,125,219, forward strand.
CTCAAGTTAGAAGAGAAAGATAATACAGGGTTGTGGTTTTATCTTTTTACCTGGTGTTTGCATAACTGTATTTACTTTACCTGAGAAGATGGAATTCTTCAGCCCCTTCCACGATTAGGACTTCTGTTTGGGGCGCTCTGGCTGTCTTTAAGTGGGAGCTAAAAGGAATGAGTCCAAGCTAAACTACTTTTTTAATTCATTGATTTAGATAGTACATTCAAGCTGTTCATTATGCTCAGGGAGTGGTGCCCACTTGAACTTGAAAGGAGCTTTTGGCACCTTATTTATAGATAAAGGTAGAAGAGAATTTAGAATGACTTTGAAGACTTAAGAGACACAGTTATTCAAAACAATATGAAATTCTAATTAGAAGTACATATTGATTTAGTAGAGGAGAAAAATAATTAAGTTAGAATTGATATAGAGATTGTGGTGGTTTGATCCCATTTATTGTGTAGAAATAAAGTAAGAGAAATGAATACATCCTAGCTTAGCATTTCTATAGGGAAAGAGTTTTCTCCATGTATGAAGTCATTAACAAACTAAAATAAGAGGCTAAGACAACACTGTATGTCACTAGGGGCTTGTATTTCCCAAACTTATTGAACACTGAAAACAACAGTAATTTAAATGGAAGGAATTCCAATAGAACCCTATAGGTTGCATGTTCAGATTGAAGGAAATAGAGAAGAATGAACTCAGGTAAATTAAATGCTCAAAATTTTTTACAGTGTCTAATATCTACAAATGTATTGAAATTGTAAGACAAAGGGAGCAAAAGTTAGTGATTATAATTTAGGCAACATGAAACAATTGCTGTTTGGTAAGCATTGCTTATTCAACTCAGTGTATATCTAGTGTTGTATATTAAAGCATCAAGGGTTATATCATGACTTCTAGATTTGTCTCAGGTATAACACCATTTCCTAAAAGCATTTTATACATTTGTTACATAAAATGAACAATTGTATAACTATAACCTATATTCAATAATTACACCTAGAATTTTCATATATGACTTAGACTTTTTTTTAGAATCATTTACCACTTATTTGCAGATAAAGGCTATCTGTATATATGTATGAAATAATTTAGTTTTGATATTTCTAAATCATCTCCATGTTCAGTTGGACTCTTCTGATTACCTTTTGATTTGAGTTAGTTGTCCAGGTCTTTTTTCCCCCATATATCTTCTAGACCATCAAGAATTTTGGTGGTTCAGCATTTCTCAAGAGTGCTCAGTTACTTTTGGGATTTTTTTCCAGGCCATTGACAATTCATTCTGCAAGTTTTGATGCTAGCACTTCCTTGATCTTACCAGAAGATGTCAATGGAAATTTTTCAGGTAATAATCAGAACTCAGTCTGTCAAATGGTTTTTCAGTGTTTTGGCAACTGAATGTTAAGGGGTTGCCCTTATCCAATCACATACCACTAGGAAAAATGATCCACTACATTTTTCGGGGATCATACTCAACTGTTTATGAAATACTTAGAGGAATGACATAGATGTTGCATTTACATAAAACTCTAATGTATCTATTCTAGATGGCTTTTAACCAAGCTCATCTATATTTCTTTGCCTGAACCCTTGGGTCATTTTTCTGCTCTAAGAGAAATTTCCTGAAGTGCTCTGGGAATCGCTTTCTCTTAAGGGCTTTTACGGCAAATTGTACATATCTGTGACCATGGCAATGACAATGGTATCATTGAGCTAATGGAAATTTTAAAATACAGTGTGATTTCAGAGATGTCTGACTTTTTTTGGTTGGCATGTTTAAGACTGATTAATCCTTGCTGGGATTTTTCTGCAGGAGGACAGCATACCACTCCTGGGACCATGGAGAGTTTAAAGAGCAGTTTAGGCTAAAAAGTAGGCCAAGGCCTCATAGGGTTTGAAAATTATTTTGGACTGTATTGAACTTTATTGTAAGGGGAAGTCACTGGAGGGTTTTAAGCAGGGAAAAGACTTGAAACAGATTTTTTTCCTTTTAAGCACACAGGCATGTTAATCAAGTAATTAAAGTCAGTGTTACTAGTAGTAGAACAGATTAACATTTTGTCCTTGTTGTTATCACGTCAGGAGGAAGCATGATAACATCACCAGTGTAAAATTGTTGCCGAAAAATATTTCTAGAATCTAATCATAAGGCAACAAACAAATCCTGGTTGTAGGACATTCAACAAAAAGGTGGTTTGAACTTTTAATAAATGTCAACATCATAAAAGACCATAAAAAGGTAAAATAAAAAGTTTGAGATTAAAAGAGACAATGACACAAACACAGCGTTGTGTATGGTTCTTGATTGGATTCTGGAATTTTTTTAAAAAAGCCATAAGGGGCATTAAATGTAATATTTTGAGAAATTTGTTTAAGGATAATATCAGTGTTAAATTTCTTGAGCGTAATAATGGTATTGTAGTTATGTAGGAGAATATTCCTGTTTGTAAGAGGTGCATGCTGAGATTTTTGAATGAAGTACCTACAATTTGCTTTCTTGTAGTTTGAAGAGTGAGGGAGTATGTGGAGAGAGAAAGAAGCAAATGTGGCAAAATGTTACTTACTAATGTTGAATATAGGTGGAGGGTGGTATTGTTTATTTTACTATATTTTCAATTTTTTCAGTAGGTTTAAAATTTTTCAAAATAAAAGAGGAGGGTAGACCAAGCATATAAAGACAAGAGCTAGAGTCTTAACTCTTGGATTTACCTATGTAGTGGTAGGTTCAAACTTTATTTAACACTGGGTATGAGATGTTCTCTTATGAAAAACCCTCTGTGAAGTTGACATTTCTAAAGTACCTGAGGTGGTGGATAATTTTGTGAAGAAAATGTACTGTTTTTCCAGAGTTTATTTAGGTTGTGGTAAGTTTAGTTAGGTAAATATAGTCAAAATTTCAGTAGCCTTTTGGTAATGAAAGGATTATTCTGGATAATTGAGTACCTCAGATCACTAAAATGTGTGTGCAGAAGGTATTTCTAAAATCTCTTTTAATATTGAAACTTTTTATTTCGTTTTGACAATTAAAGGCTTCTAAAATGAAAGACCTTTTTGAAGGGTAACTACCTGAGTAAGTTTTATATTGATGAAATTCAATTTCTAAAATAATTTATATAGTGCAGTATCACATTCTCAGACATTAGAACATTATTTCGCTCACATAAGCAAACTTTCTAAAGTAATAAAGCTTCTTTTTAGTTCCAAAATATTAAAAAATAACTTTGAAGGTAGCCTTCTAAAAATATGTTTGTTTACGCACTTTAAAATTGCTAAGAAAACAGTATTTTCTTTTAAAATAGATTTGTTTAAGTAAAAATTAGTTGATTTAAAGAAGTAACCATTTCTCACTGCACAGCAGCAAAACAACTGTAAAAATGATCATGTAAGCTGAAACAAATAATTTTAATAATTAGTGGAAAATTATGGTTTTGTGACCTTTAAAAATTTTATTAAAACAATAACTTACAGTTCATTATAAAAGTATAGAGAAATAAAATAGTAAAACTACTACTTAGTATAGGATAACTTAAAACATTAGAAACATTGCAACTTGTTTTATTTCTTTGTAAAAATGTATCACAAGTAGTTTAAACAGTGTTTCCCTTCACATTTTTTCTATGACTTGATGGCTTTCATTATTTTATTCTTTGCACTTTGAATGTCATGAAATGTCTCCACTAATTTCTCTAATTTGAAGTATTTTTCTGGATTCTCTTCCTCTGGGACAGCCTTTTTATTCTTTTCGTCACAGTGACTTTCTTCATTGATGTTGATAAGTTCCCATTTGCTAAGTTCCTCTGCCTGCACATCTGAAGGCACTCAAACCACAGCAGTGTCAACATTGCTAGGGCCAACTATTTCTTCTGTAACTTCATTTACGTTGGATTTGACTTTCACTTCCAGTGCATGACTTTTCATTTCTTTGCTGCACTTTCATCTTCGTTGGTAAGTTCCCTTTTTGGATTATCTATATGTGTAAAATACTATGTGGCTTTATCACTGGGTGTCAAGGAGGCAACAGCTATACTCTTGTCTGTTGATTGTGCAGTGACCAAACACCAACAGACTTTGAAAGAAGGGACATGATTGGTCACTGATCGTGATGCTCATCTGTCTTTTATGTGATGATTTGTGGATTGAAGAACTGGCATTGAAGTTTGTATTTTATGTACTCACAGTTAATATATGGTAACATAAATTTGAGCCATGTTTTTGGGGACTGGTCTTTTTAACTAAACTTTGGTATAAACCATGGTAACTGAAATTCATGCATACCAGAATCATGCAAAGTGAGAACTATGCCTGTAATTAAAAAAAAGGAAGGCAGGCAGGCAGGCTGGCTGGCTGGTTGGTTGGTTGGCTGTATTTGGATTTGGAAAATATGTGAAGGTGATCATAGGACTGAATCTGATAAATTTACATAATAATGTAGTCTTTCAAAAACACTTTATTCTTTATAAGGAAATAGTTAAAGATTAAGGGATTTTAGGTATATTCCTTAAAGGTGGGGGTGGGGGAGAGAGAGAGAGAGAGAGAGAGAGAGAGAGAGAGAGAGTGTGTGTGTGTGTGTGTGTGTGTGTGTGTGTGTGTGTCTGTCTGTTCATTAAGACTAAGGGCAAAGGTCTGAAAGGAAAAAGTTTTAGGATTTCTTGCCCTAATATATTCTGTAAAGTTCTACTTCTTTCCATGATTTGATTCTTCTACATTATTCAATACTTATATGATTAAAACCTTCATATTTGTAATCTGAGTAATTTTGGCCTGTGGTTGGTCCCTTTTGTTAAATTCTCTGTTGTGGTTGTGATTGTTGCTATTTCATTACTGCATCAGAAGTGTTGTGAAGTCTGCATTTATTTTTTCACATAAATGGAAAGGGAAGAGGGCTATAAAGGGTTACACAGTGCCTAAGGGACTGAATTAAGCTCCTTTTTATGTGCAAACTTTATAACTTGGAAGGGGAAAAAACTCCAAAAATGTTTGTTGAAACATTTACAATATATTGAAGAGTATAAAGAAACAAACTTAAGATCACCTGTAGTTCTATCACTCAGATAAAACCTCTGTTAATATTTTGGTGTTTATCAGTCCATACTTTTGTTTTCATACATGTACACAAACATTCTTTCATTTTTACTCAAAATATTTAAAAATGGGACCACATTGTATATGCTTCGTCCAAGTGGATTTCTAGGGTACAGACACATTTTTAAAACTTTTTTTTAGTAGAATATCCAAAACATCATAGAGACTAGACTAAAATTGACACAGTGTACCTCTCACCCAGGTCTAATGATTTTAGTAAACAGGCACTCTTGTTTCATCCATACACCTGCATTTTTATGAAGCCAGTTCCAGGTGAATATTTCAGCATACATAGTTAAAAATTTTATTTTTTTCCAAATTGCTTTTCAGAAAACTGTCATCAGTGTACACTTGACAGAGATAAGATTTAAAAAGCATTAAAAAGTTTTAATGTTGTTATTTAACATAGTATTGGAAGTTCTGTTCAGAGTAATCAGATGAGAGAAAGAAATAAAAGACGTCCAAATAAGAAATCAAGAAGTCAGATTGTCACTTTTTTGCAGACATGATTCTTTATATAGAAAACCCTAAAGACTCTGCCAAAAAACTATGAGAAACAATGAACAAATACAGTAAATTTGCAGGATGCAATATCACTGTACAAAAATCCATTGCATTCCTATATACCAACAATGAAAAACCAAAAAAAAAATGAAAAAAAAAATTCCTTCACATCTGCAACAGAAAAGAATAAAATGCTAGGAATAAACTTAACAAAGGATGTGAAAGACCTATACCCTGAAACCTATAAAACCTTATTAAAATAAGTTGAAGAAGACACAAAGAAATGGAAAGATAGTCTATGTTCATGGATTGCAAGAATCAACATAGTTAAAATGGCCATATTACCCAAAGCAATATACAGATTTAATGCAATTCCTGTCAAAATCCCAACAACACTTTTTAAAGAAATAGAACAAAAATTTAGATTTGTATGGAACCACAAAAGACCCCAAATAGCCAAAGCAATACTGAGAAAAAAGAACAAGGCCAGAGGTATCAGACTCCCTGACTTCAAATTATACTACAAAGCAACAGTAATCAAAACAGCATGGTATTGGCAGAAAAACAGATGCACAGACCAATGGAACAGAATCAAGAACCCAGAAACCCACTTATGTATGGACAAATAATTTTTGACAGTGGAGCCAAAAGCATACAATAGAGAGAAGAAGAACCTCTCCAATAAATGGTGCTGGGAAAATTGGAAAGCCACATGCAAAAGAATGAAACTAGACTGTCACCATACACAAAAATTAACTCAAAATTGATCAAAGTCTTAAATATAAGACCTAAAACAATAAAATGCATAGACAAAAACATGGGTAATAAACTCATGGACTGTGATCTTAGGATTTTATGAATTTGATTTCAAAAGCAAGGGAAGTAAAGACAAAAAAGTAAAAGCAAACTAAAAAGCTTTGCACAGCAGAAGAAACCATTAACAAAGCAAAGAGGCAATCAACTGAATGAGAGAAGATTGTTTTTTGCAAAGGATATCTCCAATTACAGGCTAATATTCAAAATATATAAAGAATTCATACAACTCAACAACAAAAAAACAATCCATTTAAAAAATGAGTAGAGGACCTGAACACTTTTTCCCAAGAAGGCATACAAATAGCTAACAGACATATAGAAAGATGTTCAACTTCACTAGCTGTTAGCGAAATGCAAATCAGAACCACAATGAGAGACCACCTCACATCTGTTAGAATAGTTGTCATCAACTAGACAATAACAAGTGTCAGAAAGGTCGTGAGGAAAAGGGAAATTTTTCATACATTGCTGGTGGGAATGTAAATTGGTACAGTGACTATGGAAAACAGTATGGAAGTTCCTCAAAAAAATTAAGAATAGAATTACCATGTAATCCAGCAATCACTCTCTGGGTATCTAAACCCAAAAAAAACATTTATTTTTAAAAACATATACCTGTATGTTAATTACAGCATTATTCACAGTGGTCAAGACACGGAAACAACCGAAATGTCATTTGATAGATGATTGGATAGAGATAATGTGGTACATGTATACAATGGAATATTATTTAGCCATGAGAAAGGATGAAATACTGCCGTTTGTGACAACATGGATGGATCTTAAGATTATGCTAAGTGAAATCAGTTGGATGGAAAAAGTTAAGAACCATGTGATTTCACTCATGTGGCATACTAAACTGAAAGCAACAAACAAAAACTCATAGACACAGACAGCAGTTTAGTGGTTACTTGAGGGAAAGGAGGTGGGAGGTGGAAAAGAGTGAAGGGGGTCAAACATGTGACAGAAGGAGATTTGACTTTGGGTAGTGAACACTCAATGCAATATACAGATGATGTATTATAGAATTGTACACTTGAAACCTATATGATTTTATTAACTAATGTCACCCCAATAAATTTAATAAAAATAAAATTTTAGTGTTATGAGTTAGAGTCTATGTATATCATTTTACTTAGTTAATACAAAAAAATTCTAATAAAGTAAATTTGGAAATGTTTATACTCTGGTAGCAAACTTTACAGTTTCTCATCAGTATATACCTCATAGGAATGCCATGAATGTTAGATAAGATGACTATATAATTTATGATCCACATTGGATGCTTTTGAGATTTGAAGGAAGCACTATTAGTAATAATGCCAGTATAACAGGCATAAACCAGGACTATTTTGGTGCATCTGGGTTGGTGCTTACCATATTATTAATGCACATAAGATGCATTATAGATAAAGTGACTTTATCATGTAGTCAGATAGTAGCTTTTATTAAAGTTTATGTATCCCAGTATGTGGATACGTATAAAATCTTCACCTTAAAAGAAGCATTTTTAATTGGCAACTAAGAAAGTCCTAACAGTTTTGTTTCTGTGTGTTTTGGCTGACAGTGACTATTGCTTTTTAAAGTAGCTTGAATTTTCATAATTAGGATATTTGTGTTAATATTCGCAGGCGGAGAATGCTGGAGGAGACCTGAAAGATGGCTGTCACCGCTCTGAAGGAGCCGTTGTCATTCTGGATGCTGGTGCGCAGTACGGGAAAGTCATAGACCGGAGAGTGCGGGAGCTGTTCGTGCAGTCTGAAATCTTCCCCTTGGAAACACCAGCGTTTGCTATAAAAGAGCAAGGATTCCGGTAGACTTTTCACTTATGTTTTTTCTGAGGATATTGAACTTAGATTGTGGGATATTTTATTATTATTTTGCTTGGGCACTGCATTTTTTATGAATATAAGACATGGAATGGTTTTACAAGAAATTTCCCATAGTTTTCATTTTTAAAAATTTAAAGAATTTGTTTTTCCATTAAAAAAATTACCTTAATTTTAATTGCACAGTTATAAAAACTTATAATTTCAATATGTTATGTTGTATAGGATTTCTGGGTCAGATTAAGATATGGCTGTTATGGTCATTCATTCATTCACTGATCCCAGAACATTTGATCAAAGGACTATGTAGTGATTAGAATTTCTAAATGAGAATTGTGTGTGCAGCGAGTCTCTTTTGCTTCCTATCCCAAGAAACTAATTCTAAAATGAGATTTTGTAAGCCTAATATAAGGGCTAATTCAACAGCTTGTAATAGAATAGTCAAAACAATAACCAACTTGTATATAGTTTCTTCCTTTAACAACTACTTCAAGTTAGTGCTACACCTTTTCTCATGAATTAATGTTCTTTGTTATTCAGAAGTAAGCAACTGCAGTTTATATCCTTAATTGGCTCTTAAATGTTAATGCTATGTTTCTTCCAAAGTATCATGTTCTTTTAAACATTGGTCTAATGGAAAAAAAAATAACTTTTAAAGACTGTAACATGTGTATATTATCCTGTGATTGTGAAATAGAGTGAATGGGAAGTCAGATAAGGCAAATTTAACTCTGTTCTAGTCCTGGAGTACAAATTAAAACAGCTATCCTTTTTAAACTGGAATTTTTGAGAAAGATGGGAGTCTTGAGTTCATCAGGTCACCTGCTTCCACGTGCCAGTGAGAACCAATTTTAGGGGAATCAAAAAAACTTTGTGAGAAATCTGAATGGCACTCTGTCAAATCCAAGCTTCTTCATTCCCCCCACCCAAAATAAACCAACAAAAATCCCCAGCAAACAAATCCAGATAATTATTTTAAAATAGGATGGACAAATACTTGGCAATCGAGGTCTAATTTTTTTGTTTTGTTTTTTTAATCACCTGATCATAAACAGATCCTGGGCCCTACTTGTGCCTAGAGCTTTTCTGTGGAGAATAGGAACTATAGCATTGTGGCTTTTATTACTATAGTCCTCTCTGTTAAGATGTCTATTTGAACACCCTTTTTCTAGAATAAATGTTAGTTTTATGACATAAGAGACATCTTAACCTACCTGTTTTTAGAACTTTGATCTTCCCAATAACAAAAAAATTGTATCTAGAATGGCTTATGGCTTATTGACCTTGAACTGCAAGTTAGTTTCAGAATAATAGCAGGGTAAAAATAGGAGACTCAGAATGAGTGATTAGCTCTTCTCAAGACTTACTGAGATAAGAATTTTCATAATTGGTTTAAGTACTGCTTGAGTTTTATCCTTGACTAAGACTTGCCTTTTCCGGTATTAAGAATCTTAGGGCCTTGAGTTGCTCATCAGGTTAACGAGGGATGCTAGGCATTCCCATGGTGGTTATTAGCCTTTATAAAACTATATACAGCATACTGAAATTCTAGAGGTCATGATTATTAAGTATGTTTTATAGAATTTTAGTTTCTGCATTGTTAGGGAGCTAGGTTACATAGCTACCCTTAGGGATAACCCCATAGCCCTTTAAAATTGTTATCATAAAAGATGTTAACATTTGTCATATGAACATGCCTTTGCTCACTGAGTAATTGTTATGAATTTGATCTTTGTTATATTATTGTTCTGGATGTATTATAACTTTAGCATTTTAGTTCGTATGTTTTTACGTGTCAGGCAGCCACTAATTATAAAGTGAGTTGTAATCAATTTTTATAAGTAGATTTTGGTTGGATCTTGGGATGCATTTTCCTTTAGAAATATAGATAAATCAGGATTCCTACAAACTCATACTTAAAATGAGCCTAAGGGTACCTTAAATTGAGTAAAGGGCATAAGCATGCCTGTATTATATAAGTGGAACGTAAGTCTTATAATGGTGCATGTCTCTGTGATTCCAGTTATTTGTAGCTATGCTCTGAGAGTGATGGCTCAGTGTTGCCAGATTTTTTCCCCCTTCTTTTCCTAAAGAAAATCCAGAAATTTGAATTTTTATGTAAAATTTATAATAGTATTAAGATGTTCTAAGTTTTTTTGAGTGAATGCAGAGGGTAAAATTAGATACATCAGTGGCCAGGTGAGGAACATAGGCCTTAGTTTGCAGCTTTTTTTATACTAATAGTTTGACTTCCAAGTTAAGCCATAGAATGCTCTGTAAATTGTAACATAGCTAAGTTACAATATTGACGTGGGTTCTGGGAGCTGGCATTCAGGGCACAATTGATGTTAGCTCTCTTTCTTGATTCTCAGGTAAAACTGTAGGGGGTGTTGGTCAGGTTTTAAACAGGAAAAGTTAGGTAATTTTCACATTCCACTCTTCTTTGTTGTAGAATATTTTACTCTGAGCCATCCACGGCCCTTAATAATACCTTCAGTTGTCCTTTTATGACCTGCTTTTACTCCTTTACTCCCTAAAGGACCTATATTTTTTCCATCTCCCTTTTACTTTCTCGATGAGGAAAAGAAAACAAATTTATTGCTAATCTTCATAGATAAAATCATTGGTATTTATATATTTGGAAGTTTGTGCTTATTAACAAGTGAACGTTGAATTGATAGACTTCCACACATTGTAATAAAGTAGAATAATTAAGCTGTTTGGGAGGATATTAATTAGCTATAATAGAATCTGGATATTCTGTAATATACCGAAAACATAAAATCTTAGAATATGTAGACTTTGTATAAAAATTAGAAATTAGAAGTTCTTCAGTGATTCTTCTTCCTTAAATCCACAGTGCTATTATTATCTCTGGAGGACCTAATTCTGTGTATGCAGAAGATGCTCCCTGGTTTGATCCAGCAATATTCACTATTGGCAAGCCTGTTCTTGGAATTTGCTATGGCATGCAGGTAGGTACATCAGTGAATTTGACTTAAGAATTGATTTAAATTTATTCTGTTTGGGACTCCTATCTTACTGGTATTTAGAGTATTTAAGATATTTAGTTGTTTGAGATAATTTGTACACGTTATGAGTTGATACACTAAGTATAGCAAAACTAATATAAGTGCAAATCTATTTCCAGAAAAGTAATATATTACTGCATACAACAAAACACTGTCCATTAAAAAAACAAACAACTCAAACATTCAAATATACATAAAAGCAGAAATAGTACACAGAGTTTCTGTATACTTTTGCTTAATTTCCCAATTGTCGACATTTTTAAGCATTTGAAAGTAAGACATGTCCTTTTACTTTTCGTATTTCCTAAATACTAGGACCCTTTCCTACATAACCACAGTACAGCTATTAAAATCACAAAGTTAACGTTGATTCAGTGTTAGTATCCAATCCATAGGTTCTATTCACAATTCACTGTCTCATTAACATCCTTTGCAGGTCCCGGATCCAGTCCAGGACTATGTGTTATAGTTGTCTTGATGTTTTAGGCTCCTTTAGTTTGGACCCATTCCTCAGTCTTTCCTTCTCTTTCATGACCTAGACAGCTTTTCTTTCTTTTTTAAGTACATTTCAGTTACTTTCTTAGAATATCCCTCAATTTTGGTTTGTTTTATGTTTCCCCATTACTACATCCAGGTCATATATTTTTGGCAGGAGTACCACAAAAGTGATGCTGTGGTCTTCTCAGCTTCTCATTAGCAGACACATGATGTTGATTTGTGCCATGACAGATGATGTTAATTTTGATCATGTGGTTATGATGGTGTCTGCAGGTGTCTCCACTGTAATTCTAATTAATAAATATTTGTACTTTGGAGTTGTATCAAAAGCAAGAATAAATAGGTACTATTTATGGTCTTGAGATAAGCTATTCTTCTGTGAGATAAATGTCTAGAAACCCATTTTGGCTGTTTGAATACCTTTTTTGGTTACTTTATTTTTAAGTAGCATAGGCTTACCAGACAAGTAGAATGTGATTATTAAATAAGATGATAAAAAGAAAACACTGAGCTAGTTACATGCTGAATTCTCACTTATCAATTAATGATTTATTTAGTAAGATCTGTTTACTAAGAAGGTGGGAATTCAAATAAATACATCTAAGAAACATTGTCCTTGGTGGTTATAAGCAAAATGACTTTCTAGTTGAGATAATTTTTGACAGTGTATCTTATTTAACCAGATCATCTGAAAATTGAGTTAGCTGAGAAAGTATTCCTTGAGTAATATAGTATTATTAATTGACATTTTATAGTACTTTGCCTTTTGTAGTGTCAGAAGCAATGTAATTCTTTTTTTAACTCAGAATTTTCTGCTGTGTTAAGAATAACCAAATAAATATAGTGACTGTGGATTTACTCATTTGTGAATTGTCTTGATCTCTTTTCCCTGTGCCTCCTGTTTGTCTTAGCACATACGAAAGTGAAAGAGATTACACAGTCACAATAAAAGTGGAATTCATATAATTGTGAGATCTTAATTGGCCAAAATGGAATTGGTGTTAATTAAAATATCAGCTTATTAATTTCCTTGTTATGTTCTGGTCCTCTCTATTTGATTATTATAAATCAGCTGTTAATTTTTAATTTGTTACATTAAATTACATTACAGGCTTAATAATAAGGATTTTGTATTTTTTCTCCCAATGATTGAGTAGTTTTAAGTCTTTGGATTGAGAATAATTTAAATTTTTGTAAGTGGGCAAAACAGGGTCATTTAAAAATAATAATCTGGTTGCAACTGCTGTTCTTTAATGTGAATATTGCACAGGGGAAGCTGAAAAAGGTAGAAAGTGAACAGAGCAGTGTATTTTCTTCTAGCTGACTCTGGAGTTCTCAGTGAAGGGAAGAAATATAAATCAATGTTCACATAAGAATGTAAATATTTTTATTTTTATTTTTGATGTAAAAGCAGGATGTTAAAAATCACTGGTCTATAAAACACCTTTAGCAAGATTTGATTTTTTGCAAATTGTTATGATTACCAGTTTGGTTTAGAGGAAATATGGATCACTAAAAATTATGTGAAGTACAAAGTACAGAATTTACAACAATGAATATTTTCTTTAGACAGACAAGGACTTTTACAGTAAAAGGCTCTTTTTCTCCTGTTAATGTTCTCTGAAAAGCCAAATGGTAATTATGAATTTGACTTGGGTAATAACTTATTTTTAGATTTTCTCATTTAGTAGTCTAATGAATATATTTTCTTAGAGCCCACATCTTGATTGAGTTAAATGTTGGAAATTGGTTGACTTTTTAAATGTACCTTTGCCTCAGAATATAATATATTTACATAATTTATTGATCTCTCGCCACAGTAATCATTATTAATTATATAGTGCAACTTATAATTAAGCTAAATGGTTTTTAGTTTATTGAAAGGCATTGTAGCATTCTGTAAGGAAGAGTCTCACAGGATTTGTTTTTTAAGCACCCACTTATAGTTAAATAGGTCTAGAAAATGCTTCCTTATTTTAAATGATCTTGGCGACTGTTTCTCCATTATGTTGTCTATGTAATTGTAAGGCCAAATTTTTCTGTCATTCAGTAGGGATCTTATGGTAGCCAGAGCAGGCCTGCTTATGTTAAATGTGCAAAAAATTTGCCTTTATGCCATCCTAGCAGGATAATGGAATAGGCTAATGATGGTCTTTTGGGCAGAAATTGTCTTTTTCCATAAAATAATGATCTGCATAATACCATCTAGCTAATATGCTGTTTGTAAAGGGCTACTACTTCTTAGTGACTATTATTTAGGTAGTTTTAGCACCTAAGGTCTCTAGTGTGTAGCTTTGCCCTCCATGGCATCCTGGAATTTTAGTCATTTCAACATCTTATGTACTGGATTTTCCCATTAACTAGACAGTCTTGTCTGAGCCTTCCTAATTATTTTCTTTTAATTCTTCCTATTAATTCCTGTTAATTAGGAAGAAGGAAAATAATTCTTTAGAAGGAAAAATTATTTGCTTCCTTCTCTTTCTGTCTCTATTATCGATTTAACTCCCACTTCCTTTATATTTTCTCCAAATTCTTCTTTCTTCCCACCAGAGATAACACTTTTCTTGAATTTTGTTATTCCTCTCTTTAAGCCAAAATAGAATATTAAAACAAAAATTTAGTAAGACAGCAAATTGTTTTATTATCAGAAAGTTATTCCCTCTTCCCACAAACACACACTTAGCTGATTGTTCAATTTTTTGCACTTTCAACCTTAAGTAACGTAGTCTGGAACCAAAAATAAGTATTAAATCTGCCTCAACAGGTGAGATAGCTTTAAACTTTATTGCAAGCCATTGGCTTTAAAAAAGCCTTTAATTAAGACTTTATGGACTTTTAAATTGTGTAGAGTTGCAACAGCATTGGTTATCTTGATTATTCAGCTGTTGTCTAAATAAGAACTGCAAATTAGAGGAGGCAGAGGTACACAAGGTTTATTGAGTATATAGAAGCAAATTTTATTCATCCTGAAAACAAGAAATATACATTATTAAATTAGCATAAGAGAATGGATAATTTTCTTTCATGTTTACATCAACTTATTTTCTCTTTGAACAGATGATGAATAAAGTATTTGGAGGTACTGTGCACAAAAAAAGTGTTAGAGAAGATGGAGTCTTCAGTATTAGTGTGGATAACACATGCTCGTTATTCAGGTATTACAGATATTTTTAGATGAATAAGAATGGCATAGAGTAACTAGTTTAAAGTTGGGATTATATGCTTCAAAATTGGAGATTCCAAACTCCTTAAGACAAAGTTAAGGTCACTGGCCAAAGATGTAATTGTCATAGAATTTTATTTGTCTTCCAATTGAGTGTCAAGACTGCAGAGTTTGGTGGTGATGCTAACTGAGCATAAAGAAAGCACTTGTAACATAATTTAAAAGCACCTCTGCAGTCTTGGACTCCTACTTGGGACTGCATATTATAATGCCAACATTTGCAGTTTTCGCTTTTCACTTGTTGGTGGAATGTGGTTCGAAACATGAGTGTGCCAGATACAGCAAATGGATACTGTTTTAAACTGCTGTGCATCTGCCAAATGCATATGTATACGTTTCCCTTACCACATTCTTGCTAGGTATTTAGCAAGGAACCGTTTATTGGATTCATTACTTAATATGTGTTGTGTTTCCTTTCTTCTCACTTTTCTACATTGAGAATACCTGGAATTACTATCTTTTTTTATTATGGTGAATGTATTAATTGATTTTATTGCTGCATGTTAGTAGATTAGGTGCTATAGCGTTAATCTATGTAAAAGTTGGTAAATGAGCTGTTTGCTGACTTCCTAGAATTATTTATCTTCTGTGTTACTAAAAAAAAAATCACTGAGTTTTCATTCAATTTTCTGAAAGATCAGAAAACTTACATTTTAGTCACTTGCTTCCTTTTAGTTTTTTTTCCTGTGTTTTTGCTAAAGCCCATTTTGATAGACTATTGATTACTTACTTCTTTATGACCTAAATTTTTATTTTAAAACCACATTTCCCTCTACTTGAATTACATCTGTAAAATGTAGGCTGATGGCAGTTAACGAGCACATGTAGTTTTCATTATCATTTTTTAATTGTGCTAATTATTTTTAATTATAGGTTTATTAGTATAAATCCTTAAAGATTCCATTGATTTACACCTAAATGAATTCTTAATGAATAGTTTTCTCCAAATTGGACAGATGAGAATTTTTTTTAATTGAGTAAATTTGATGTGTAATATTTCATAAGTTTGTGATATACAACATGTTACTTTGAAACATTTATATACTGTAATATGAATACTGATATAATGATATTTATCACATTACATAGAGTATAATATTATTGTCTACATTCACTCTACTGTACATTAGATCCTATGGCTTATTTAGTACTCCTTATAAGTTTATACCTTTCAGCACCATTACTCTTACCCACCCTGCCTTCCATGCCCCAGTCCCTTGGAACCACTATTTTACTCTGCTTTATAGGTTTAACTGTTTTAGATTCTGCATATAAGTGATATCATATAGTACTTGTCTTTCTCTGACTTATCTTACTTAGCATAATGTGCTCAAAGTTCATTCATGTTGTTGAAAATGGGAGGATATCTTTCTTTCTCATGGCCAAATAATATTCCGTATTGTATATATACCACATCTTTTTTTATCCATTCATTTGTTGGTGGTTATTTGGGTTGTTTTCTTATCTTGGCTATTTTGAATAATAAACACGGGAGTGTATATATCGATCTTAAATGTTCTCACCACACGCAAAATGGTTAACTATGTGAAATGATGTAATTAACCTTATTGTGATATGTATGTATACATACACACACATATATGTAAAATCACAGCATCATGTTGTATAGCTTAAACTTACACAATGTTATATGTCATTTATATCTCAAAGCTGAATAAAGTAAAGCAAAAGAACCTTTTAATTATGTCTGTAATTAAGGTATTTGTGTGTTGTGTTTTAATTTTAATTTAGGAACCTTCAGAAAGAAGAAATTGTTTTGCTTACCCATGGAGATAGTGTAGACAAAGTAGCTGATGGATTCAAGGTTGTGGCGCGTTCTGGGAACATTGTGGCAGGTGAAATTCAGATTTCATTTTTAAAAGTTTATCTAAAGAGTCTAAGAATATGTTTCTGTATGAGGTACTGTTTTTGATTTTTCTTATTTTTTTTAAAGATATAAATGTCATAGGATTAATCATTAATTTGTGATGGGAATTTAACATTAGAAGGATTATCGAGAAGTCATGTACTAGTTTGCTCTGAAGTATTTTAAAATATATTTATTTTAACATTTGAGTTTTTCAGACATAAAGCATAGCAGCTATACTTTTACAGCTCAGGAAAAATTTGAGAATTGTCCATCTTTTTAACACGCTATATTCATAATTGCCTCTTTAAGTGCCTTTCTTTGGTATATGTAGTCATGTATCTTGGGTGTCTGTAAAATACTAGAATAAGCACTCAGGACATTTCTTTGAACCAAGTTAAGCAAATTATGACCAGTGGATCAAATCTAGCCAGTAGCCTGTTTTTGTATGTCCAGGAACTAAGAACGATTTTTACATTAAAGAATTATAGTAAAAGAGGGAGACTGTTTCACAGAGCCTAAAATTTTTCCTGTCTAGCTCTCTGTAGAGAGTTTGCCATCTTGTGCTCTAAAATCATTTTTGTTCTCTCCTTTTTGGAGGAAGAGGAATCGATTTTCTGACAGTTTGTAAACATTTACTTATGTGAATAACTGTAACATAAATAATCACCAGCGGTCCTAGAAATCAGTAGAAGAAAAAAGTCGGTTTATCAATAAAGTTCTTTTTGTTTGAAATGCCATATTTAAATAACAAGTTAAGAAAAGATTTGTCATGAGTAACCTGAATTGCGTAATATGTCAGTTACTTCACAGACATATATTAGCATGAGAATGATCAAAAGTGGTTTTCATATTGAAATATTCTGACTTCTTATAGAAGATTAACAGTGGTGGGTGGCTTATGTATTTTTATTCATTCAACAAATATTTGAGTACCTGCTATGTGTCGGGGACAGTTTTAGGTGCCAAGGATACAGTAATGAACAAGATGGACACAATCTTTGTATGACATTTTGATTGGAGGAAGGGATGGGACAGACAGACAGTATACAAACAAATACAGAATATATCAGGTGTCAGTATTAAGTGCATTGAAGAAATAGGGGAAGAGAGGAGTGTTGTAGAATATGTGTAATTAGGGTTGTTAATGTTTTATATCAGATATTCAGGGAGAGTATTTTCTTAAGATGACATTAGCCATTAAGGAAGTAAGTACTGACTCTTCTGGATATTTGGAGGAGAAGGAAAGAGCAGTACAAAGTTTCTGAGATGCGACCATGGTTGAACAGCAAGGAGACTACGTGGTTGGAGTGGAGTAAACGGGAGAGTGGTAGAAGTTGAGGCCAGAGATATTGTTCGGTACCACCACACAGTATCTTTGAGCCCATTATGAAAATGTCTTTACTCATAGGTGGGATTTTGAATAAAAGGAGAGATGTGATCTAATTTGAGGATTAATCTGGCTGCAGTAAGGAGAAAAGAGACAAAGTCAAATGTAGAAGTAGCGAGGAACCTGTGGTGATAAGAAAGAGTGGTGTAAGGAACAGTGTGACAGAGACGGAAGGGGTCAGGAGTGATTGGATTCTCATGGAGATCTTGTACAGATTTTGTTAGATTTATACCTAAGTATTCATTTTTTTTTTCGGGATGCTAATATTAACTGTGTTTTAAATATCAATTTCCACTTGTTCATTGATGGTATATAGGAATGCAGTGAACTTTTGGTGTTAACATGTATCCCATTACCCTGCCTAATCACTTATTCTAGGAGTTCTTTTGTTGATTTCTTTCAGATTTTTTTGTATAATTATGTCACTGGTGGACATATACAGTTTTATTTGTCTTTCCAAATGTGTACGCTATTTATTTCCTTGTCTTTTTGCATTAGCTAGGACTTTTAGTATGATGTTGAAAAGCAGTGGTGAGAGGGAACCATCCTTGCCTTGTTCCTGACCTTAGTAGGGACGTTTTAAGTTTCTCATCATAAGTATGATGTTAGCTGAAGGTTTTTAGAAGATAGTTTTTAAACAAGTTGAAGAAGTTCCCCTCTGGTCTTAGTTGAGTGACCTTTTATCATGAATGGGTGTTGGATTTTTTCAGATACTTTTTCTGCATTTATTGATAAGATTGTGTAATTTCTTTTATAAATCTAGGCCTATTCAGAGTATCTATTTCTTGTCAGAGTTTTGGTGAATTGTCTCTTTCAAAGAGTTGGTCCGTATTATCTAGGTTATAAAATTTGTGGACAGAGCTGTTCACAGCATTCCTTTATTATGACTTTAATGTCCATGGAATCTGTAATGATGTTCCCTCTTTCAGTTCTGAAATTAGTAATTTGTGTCTTTTTTTTTCTATTTAGCTTGACTAGAGGCTTATTAATTTAATTGATCTTTCCAAAGAAACAGGGTTTTTGTTTTGTTGATTTTCTTTCCTCCACTGATTGCCTGTTTTTGACTTCATTGATTTCTGCTTTAATTTTTATTATTTCTTTTGCTTACTTTGGATTTAATTTGCCCCACTTTTTCTCATTTCCCGAAGCAGAAGCCTAGATGATTGATTTTAAATCTTCTGTTCTAACATATGCATTAAGCTGTAAGTTTCCCTCCAAGCACTGTTTTGCTGTTTTTTGGTGTTCTCAGAACAATTTCCAATATATGTGGGAATATATGTGTGGGGGGAGGGGACGTGATTCCTACACCAGCAAGCAGTTCTTGTACACTAGCGAGGTGTCTGAGAATTCAACTGAATTATAACACTATTTATCTAAACATAGCATAGATTCTATGGATTGAGGGCTTAGTCCCACAAGATTGTTACCATTTACAAGCCTAGGTTGATGGATTGGCTGAGGATTGGAGGTTCCAATGATCCTCCTCTTTGAACTTCAGATGCCATTTGTAATTCCAGGTTGTTACCTGTTCTTCTGACCAACGGGCTATAAATTAGAGGTTCCCACAACTCCCAGTTTTGGTTCGATTAATTTTCTAGAGCAACTCGGAACTCAAAAGAAACATTTTACTTACTAGATCAGCAATTTATTATAAAAGATTATAACCTAGGAAGAGCCAGATGGAAGAGATGCATAAGGCAAGGTGTGGGGAAAGTACGCAGAGCTTTTAATGCCCTCTCCAGGTACTGTCCCCTAGATCTCCACATGTTCACCAACTTGGAAGCTTTCTGAACCCCATGCTTTTCGTTTTTATGGAGGCTTTAATGAACTTCCATGATTGGTTAACCAAGCCTATGGGGATTGATTCAACCTCCATCCTCCTCACCCCTCCCTAGAGGTCAAGAGGCTGGGACTGAAAGTTTCAAGTTTCAACTCAATCATATGGTTGGCTTACATCCTTAGGTGCATTTCAGAAGTCACTTTAACGTAAGAGACACCTTTAAGCTCTCATCACTTAGGAAGTTCCAAGGGTGTTGGGAGCTGTGAGCCAGGTACTATGGACAAAAAACAAATTATTTCCTATAAATCACAATACTGCACATTTAAGTTCTACTCTCTTATCAAATTTCAGTTAGCCAGTACAGTGTTGTTAACTCTAGTTACCCTGTTATACATTAGCTCCTTAGACTTTATTTGTCTTAGCACTGAAAGTTTGTACTCTTTACCAACCTGCTTTTAGCCCTCAGACTCCAACCCCTGTCAGTTACTTTCTGCTTTCTGTTTCTGAGTTTGGCTTTTTATTTTTTATCTTTTTAAGGTTCCATATAGAAGCAATACTATGCAGTATTTATTTGTCTTTGGTTTATTTCACTTAGCATAATGTCCTCCAAGTTCATCCATATTGCTGCAAATGACAGGACTTTCTTTTATTGAGGGCTCAATAATCCATTGTGTGTGTCACATTTTCTTTATCCATTCATCCACCAGTGGACACTTAAGTTTGTTTCCACATCTTTGCTATTGTGATTAATGCTGCAGTGAACATATAGATCTCTTTGAGATGATGATTTCATTTCTTTTGGATATATACCCAGAGGTGGAATGGCTAGATTATAGAGTAGTTCTATTTTTAATTTTCTTGTGGAACTTCCATACTATTTCCATAGTGGCTATAAGAGTTTACATTCCCCTGGACAGTGTGCAAGGATTACCTTTTCTCTGCATCTTTTCCAGTATTTGTTATCTTGTCTTTTTGAGAATAAATGTTCTAACAGGTGTGGTGTGATATGTCACTGTGAGTTTGATTTGCATTTCCCTGAAGATTAGTGATATTGAGCACCTTTTTATCTATCTGTTGGCCACTTGTAGCTCTTTGGAAAAATGTATATTCAGGTTCTTTGCCCAGTTTTGAATGTTTGTTTGTTTGTTTTGTTTTGTTTTTGCCTTTGAGTTTTATGAGTTCTTTGTATATTTTGGGTGTTAACCTCTCATTGGGTATATTGTTTGCAACCATTATATCCCATTCCATAGGTTGTCTTTTCATTTTGTTGGTTTTCATTGCTCTGAAGAACCTTGGAGTTAGATGTAGTTAGTCTCTCTTTTTTATTTTTGTTTTTGTTGTCTTTGATGTCTTCGCTTTTGGTGTCAAATCCCCCAAAAATATTGTCAAGACGAAATGAAAATTTTTTTCTATGTTTTCTTCTAGCTATTTATGATTTCAAGTTTTACGTTCAAGTCTTTAATCTATTGTGAGTTGAATTTTGTGTATGATCTAAGATAGGGATCCAGTTTTATTTTTTTTGCATGTTGTCTCCATTTTCCCAATATCAGTTATTGAAAAGACTATCCTTTCCCCATTATATATTCTTGTCTTTGTTGTATATAATATGCCATTTGCAAATAGAAACAGTTTCCCTTTTCAGTTTTGGAAGACTTTTCTTTTCCTTACCTGATTGCTGTGACTAGGACTTCCAATACTGTTGAATAAAAGTGGCCAGAGCAGGCATCCTTGTCTTCATGATCTTAGAAAAGCTTTGAGCTTTTCACCATTAAGTTTTTAACTATGATTTCGAGTGATGGATTTTGTCTGATGCTTTTTCTGCAATTATTGAGATGATCATATGATTTTTATCCTTTATTTTATTAATATGGTGTATCCCATTGATTGATTTGCATATATTGACCCATCCTTGCATTCCTGAAATAAATCACACTTGATCATGGTGTATGATCCTTTTAATGTATTGTTGAATTCAGTTTATTAATATTTTGTTGAGTATTTTTGTATCTGTGTTTATCAGGGATATTGGCCTATAATTTCCTTTTCTTACAGTATCCTTGTCTGGCTTTAGTATCAGGGTAGTGACCTTATGGAATGAGTTTGTAAGTGTTCCCTTCTGTTTTTTTGGAAGAGTTGGATAAGGATTGATAGTCTTCTTTAAATGTTTGGTAGAATTCACCAATGAAGCCATATGGTTTTGTTGCGGGGGATGGGGAGAAGGTTTGATGGGAGGTTTTGATTACCAGTTCAATCTCCTTACTAATAATTGGTCTTTTAAAAATTTCTATTCTTGATTCATTCAGTACTAGTAAGTGCTGATAGGTTATATGTTTCTAGAAATTTATCTATTCTAGGTTATCTAGTGTGTTGGTATATAATTGTTTATAGTAGTCTCTTAGGATCCTTTGTATTTCTTTGGTATCAGTTGTTATATCTTCTTTTTCATTTTAAATTTTACTTGAGTACTCTTTTTTCTTGGTCTTTTCAAAAGACTAGCTCTTAGTTTAATTGACCTTTTCTACTATATTTTTAGGCTCTCTTCTATTTGTTTTTCTTCTGATCTTTGTAATTTCCATTCTCCTGGTAACTTAGGCTTTGTTTGTTCTTTTTCTAGTTCCTTGAGGTATACAGTTAGGTTATTTATTTGAGAGATTTAATTTTTCTCAATGTGGGTGTTAATTGCTAAAAACTTCCCTCTTAGTGTTGCTTTTGCTGTATCTCATAGTTTTGGTTGTTGTTTTTCATTTTTATTTTTCTCAAGATTTAAAAAATTTCTCTTTTGATTTCTTTGACTCATTGTTTTTTTAGGAGCATGTTGTTTAACCTACATGTATCTGTGAATTTTCTAGTTTTCTTCTTGTAATTGATTTCTAGTTTATCATTGTGGTTGGGAAAGATGCTTAATATATTAGTCTTCTTAAAATGAATATGACTTGTTTTGTGTCTTACATATGGTTATCCTGGAGAAAGTTTCATGTGCACTTGAGGAGAATGTATTTCTGTCAACATTTCACTCCGCTCTCTTCTGCTTCCATGGTTTGCAAGAAGTTGGATATAATTCTTATCTTTGCTTTATATTAAAGTATTATTTTCCTCTGGCTTCTTTCAAGATTTTTCCTTTGTCTTTGCTTTTCTGTAGTTTGAAAATGATAAAGCTAGCTGTGGGATGGTTTTTGTTTGTTTGTTTGTTGGTTGGTTTGGTATTTGTCCCACTCAGTATTTTCTGAGTTTTCTGGGGCTGTGGCATGGTGTCTGACATTAATTTGGAGAAGTTGTTGTTTGTTGTTGTTTTAAATATTATTTCTGTTCTTTCATTTCTTCTGGAATTCTCATTATATGTATCTTACATCATTTTTTTACTTGTCCCACAGTTCTTGGCTATTCTGTTCTGGTTTTTTTTTTTTTCTCCTTTTGGCCGTTTTTTGGCCATTTCTATTGAGATATTCTGTAGCTCACAGATTATTTTTTTATTCATGTCCATTCTACTAATAAGCCCATCAAAAGTATTCTTCATTCTATTACAGTGTTTTTGATCTTAGCATTTCTTTTTGGTTCCTTGTTAGAATTTCTGTAGCTGTTTACATTTCCCATTTGTTCTTGCATTCTGTACTTTATCCATTAGAGTTGTTAGCTTCTTAATCGTAGCTTTTTAAAATTCGAAATCTGAGAATTGCAACATCTCTGTGATATCTGAGTCTAGTTCTGTTGCTTGCTCTATCTCTTCAAATTCTGTTTTGCCTTTTAGTATGTCTTGTAATTTTTTTCTTAGTAGCCAGACATGATATGCTAGGTAAAAGGAATTGCTGAAAATAGACCTTAATGTGTGATGGTAACATGCTGGGGGTAGGGGCCAATATTCTATAATCTTCTGAGTAGGTCCCAGTCTCTTACGGAGCCTATTTACCTGGGCTGAGGACTTTAGAAGTCCTCATTTTTTTCCCCCTTGTTAGATTAGACAGATGACTAGATCGGGCTAGAGTTGGATATATCCCTTCTCCCCGGTCAATTAGGCTCTTTTAAAACCCTAGCAGATTAGGCTGATTATATAGTTTCTCCTATGAGTAGACCTTAGAAGAAGGTCTGTTTAAGAAGAACACAATGATCTGTGTATTTCAGATTGGTTCCTTTTCTCCTCTCCCTGCTGGAAACATGAAGGGATTTTTCTCTGATATTCACTGTGAGAACTTGATCCATCTCCTGGACATAAAATTCACAGAACGTGGGGGTCCCCCATTGACTTGGTCCTTCTGGAGTTTTTATCTCTCAAATTTGCCCATATTGAGACTTCAGTAATTCGTCGTTTACAGTTCAGGTTTCTGCACTTTGGCAGTGATTCCTGTGGAGGTTTGCATTCATGGCTTTCTGCTCTGGTAAGTTGTGATTCTCTGTATTCACCTGTCAGTCTCTCTAAGGGAAGTAGTCAGCTTTTTACTTCTTGTTAGGACAGAGAGGCGTCTTCTAGCTTTTTATATGCCAGATTGGAAACTGGAAGTTAAACTGGATTCTGATGTATTTTGAAGAGAGAGATAAAGGATTTGCTGTTGTATTGCATGTAGAGTGGGGAAGAGAGAGTAGAATAGTGTCTTAATTCCCAAGTTTTTCAGCCTGAGCAACCAGAAACATGAAGTTTCTGTTTACTTGATGAGAAAGAATGCAGAAGTTTGGGTTTGCATACGAAATTCAAAATTCCTTATTAAACATTGAAATAAAGATATGAATAGACATTTGTATATATGAGTCTGGTCTGAAGAGGAGAAAACTTGGCTGAAGGTACAGATTTGGGGACATACCAACAAGGGTAGAATTTAAGGTTATGAGAGTTTGAGATCTCTCAACGTGTAGAGAAGATATTTAAGGGCTAAGTACTGGACAGCTTTCATTTTCTTTGTGTAGAGATGGATAAGATGAGAAGGAACCAATGAAGAGTCAGAAGTAGCAGACAGTGAAATAAGTGAACCCAGAGAGAGTATGTCCTAGAAGCCAAGTAAAGTAAATGTGAGGTTCCCTGGTATAATAGAATGAGTTTGAGTTTGGGAGCCTTACAGGCCTGTTTAAACTACTTAACTGTGAGTCCAGGCAAGTTTCTTGATATCTCAGAACCATAAAGAAGGGTAATACATGCAACGTATAAAACATCTAGCTAAACATCTGCTGCTTAATAGATTATCAGTAATTGTCAGAAACACATTTAGTCAAGACAGTGAAGTCATATTTGTGGTTAATAGTATTCAAGAAAGAAACACTTAGAATTTTTTGATTGGTCTAATATACGAGGTTGTTATGTAGAAAATTGGTAGCTGCATATTGCATGTGAAAGCTATGTCTATCCAAGAACCCAAATTGAATTATCATTTTATTAAACGGGCAAGACATATGAAGTAATCTGGATGGAGAAGTGAAGGTACTGTGAAATAATCTCTGTAGAATTTATTTCACTGTGCTATAGTTCATTAATTGCTGCATAAGGGAAGACCTTCATAAAGAAAGATCATGGCAGTAATTTTTATTTTATTTTTGCTGTTGCTAAAAATCCAACTAATTTATATCAGTGTTCACGTTTATAGAGGAAAAAAGTATGAGGAATTCTTGTAGGTAGCAATTGAGTCTTCTCAACATGAAAATTTAATTTGTGATTATTTTCTTTATAAAGGTATAGCAAATGAATCTAAAAAATTATATGGAGCACAGTTCCACCCTGAAGTTGGCCTTACAGAAAATGGAAAAATAATACTGAAGAACTTTCTCTATGATATAGCTGGGTGCAGTGGAACCTATACAGTGCAGAACAGAGAACTTGAGTGCATTCGAGAGATCAAAGAGAGAGTAGGCACATCAAAAGTTTTGGTAAGCAATTTATATCTGAAAGTCTATAAATTTATATCAATAATATTAGAAGTCAGAACTGGCTGCTTTATCATAGCCCTTCAATGTTGAATGGGTGATCGTATGCTTTGTGAGTTGTACTGTTGTAGAGTGCTTTATAGTTACCATACATTTCTTTGATACAGTGTTTTTAGGTTAACAATTTAAGCTGAAAGTTTTCATTTCATTTTTGCTTATTGTACTCAGTTTGATTTTTCTTTTCATTTCACCCTGTAGGTTTTACTCAGTGGTGGGGTGGACTCAACAGTTTGCACAGCTTTACTGAATCGTGCTTTGAACCAAGATCAAGTCATTGCTGTGCACATTGATAATGGCTTTATGAGAAAACGAGAAAGCCACTCTGTAGAAGAGGCTCTCAAAAAGCTTGGAATTCAGGTCAAAGGTATTGATGTATCCCAGAAAAGTGAATTTGCATGTCAGGACTTATTTAATCAAATCTAGCCTTATGGTTTAAGTGAGCACATTTTCTTAACCAAGTACAGTTTTCCCAATAAGCTCATGGTTGAAAATATTTTTTATTTTCATTTTATAATTACTTCTAGTCTAGTATAAATTTTAAAACTATTGATTACTTTTAATATTATATGTAGATCAATAACATTATTTTCAGCTACCATTCTGTTGTCTTCTACTCATTCTCTCTTTTTAAGTTACCTTTACCTACCTGAAATATTATTACTTATGCACGAGAATATCAATGCCTTTCTGTAACAGGTACGGTTATAGAGATTATTTTACAGACAGGTCTGTAGAGAGAAGAGGAAAGAGTCTGTAGTCCCTTTTTATTTAAGGGCCACTAGCGCTTAGCTACATTTACATTTGTGGAACTCTTACACTTTTTAATAACTAGGTGTAATCAGTAGTTATAGTAAAATCAAGTCAGTTTAATGATGCAAACCATATATATTATTGAATTAATTGAAATTGATGCCAAAAGGTTGAATGTAAAATGAAGACTTGTAGTTAAACATGAAGTGCAGATGAGTTTATTTCTTTTTCCTTTTGAAACGTCACTAAAGTAATAGTACAGGCATAAAACAAGTATAATGTCACAAGGACAAAGAATAAAGGAGGTGATAGCAGACTAATAGTTTCAGCAAAATGTTGGAAGGTGAAAAGCATATGTATAATGTGAATTATCTCTGATAAACTAATGGAGTTTACGTTTTCACAACCCCTTACTAGCCACACCTTTTCTAAAACCCTGAGAGGGATTCTAGTAGTGTCTTCACATGGTCATATGTTTTTATGAAATTTGCAAGTAAGATATTTTGATAATTTATAGTTAATTAAGTTCACTTGTTTTTTCCTCTCTAACTGGCTCTCTGTTGGGTGGTGTTTGGCTGTGGGCATTTTGGGATTAGGCTAAGAAAAAAAAGTTGAGGTAGGTATACATTTAGGTTAGGTTTTAGTGGTATAGGCATACATCAAAGAGATTGTGGGTTCTGTTTCAGACCACTGCAATAAAGCAAGTCATAATCTCTGCTGGTGTAGGGTCTTGCCTTCAAATTGGCAAAAAATGCAACACCTGTGAAGTACAATATAATGAGGTACACCAGTGTGTATGTGATTTGTAATCGTTTCTTTGTATAGTTAAGTTTGTGTTAGCCATTCTATTTTTAACTGGAGATTTTTTACATACCTAATTTGTTGCTATTTTTCTACAAAGGGGCCTTTAAATTGTAAAAGTTTCAGCCCCACGAAAATCTGCATCTGTCCCTGGTAACTGAGAGTAAAATGGAGGACTCTAAAATCTTGGGGTGAGAGTGAGGGGAGAAAGCCAACAAAAGCAAGACTTTTGAGGGGCTCAGGAGTTGGAAGCATTGGCTTCCTTGTGGGGTATGGTTCTCTGAATGACCCTAAAATGTTTAACGTGGCTTGGTTGAAAATCTGGGAAGCAGATCCTTTTCCTCAGCACAGGAACTGATTGCTGTTTTCCTTGCCCATCAGAAAACTGAATTTATCCTCTAGAGAGGCTAAACAAGAAAAAGGTTAGGCTTGGATATATCAATACCAGGTACAGTTGAGGATGGAAGTAAGATTTTACTTTTAAAACAGTAGTATTAAGTAAAAATCTGAATGGTGGCTTCCTTCCCCCAGACACTTCCTTTGTTCAACTTACCAGCATGCTGATAGGTGGGAGACTGGAGGCATTGTCTCTGGAGTAACTGAACTGCTTAAGAGACAGACCTGTTAGATTCATTGGTGGTCCCCCAGTGAAATAGGCAGCTGCTGTGGCATCTTAAAGTGAAGCCCACCAGTTGTTCAGCCTGTTACCAAATAGAGATGTTAGTCAGTTTTTGAGTACCTTGTTCTTAAATGTGGACAGTCAAGGACCACTAAATATATGTTCATATAGGTTTGTTTTTAAAGAGACTGCAATGTGCAGTTCTAAGAGCTTTGGTCCCTGTATAAGAACCACTTCAACTTTGGATTCCCTTGGGGCCATGCTTGTTGTGGCTTTTGTTTATTGCTTTGTTGGAACACTGATTAGAGGGAATGCAGCCAGCATAACTTATGATATCCTGAGCCTGGATCATTAAATGTCACAGAATTCATGAAGGAACACTTAAATGAGTGTCTGTGTGTGGACTCTTAACCTAAGTTTGTTTATTGGTAGTTCTGAGATATTTAGATAAATTAATGGGAGATCAACGGATCCATCTCGGTTTTCTTTCTGTATTTGTTATTATGAGTTTTAAAAAATCTTTTATTAGTTTAAAACATATGTCTCCTCTCTTCCCCAGTGATAAATGCTGCCCATTCTTTCTATAATGGAACAACAACTCTGCCAATATCAGATGAAGACAGAACCCCACGAAAAAGAATTAGCAAAACATTAAATATGACTACAAGTCCTGAGGAGAAAAGAAAAATTATTGGGGATACTTTTGTTAAGGTACCTTTTTAATATCCTCAATGTGTAGTATTTCCAGTGTTAATTTTCTTTTTTATTTTTCCTTATTATGTAAAATAACTCAAATTTTCTAATTTTGATCTTTTTTTTTTTAGGTTAATAGTTTTACTCTATGTCATTATGCTCACCAGTAGGAATTATTTTATATTTTTAAATAATGTGTACTTTTGTCAGGCTATTTATTATTTTAACTAAGAATAGTTATTTTCAGTTTATATTTGACTTTTTTGGGTATTTCAATGACTAGTTTTTAGGCTCGAAGGGAATGTATGCATATTTTTGTTGAATGATGTTAAAGCATGATCTTTCAAGAACATATGTTCTTAAAGGAATTTATTTTAGGAGTTGGTAGATTTCATATTGTCAGTATCACATAAGGATTTTGAGGAATTTAGCTGAAAGTTGATATAAAATTTTGCTGTCTTTTTTAACGATTTGTCTTTTAAAAGGCTGTTTTACTCCTCTTGGTTATAGATTGCCAATGAAGTAATTGGAGAAATGAACCTGAAACCTGAGGAGGTTTTCCTTGCCCAAGGTACTTTACGCCCTGATCTAATTGAAAGTGCATCCCTTATAGCAAGTGGCAAAGCTGAACTCATCAAAACGCATCACAACGATACAGAGCTTATCAGAAAGTTAAGAGAAGAGGTAAAAAGTTTGTGAACTTTCCCGTAAAGCTCTTTCCTTTCCTTCTTTAACTGTTTTTTTTTAAGTGTGTACAGCTCAATAGTGTTAACTGTATTTGCATCGTTGTAAAACAGATTTCTATAATTTTACATCTTGCAAAACTGAAACTCTCTATACCCACTGAACAGCAGCTACCCTTTTTACCCTCTCCCCATCTCCTGGTAGCCACCATTCTGCTTTCTGTTTCTATGAATTTGACTATTCCAGATACCTCATATTAAGTGAAATCATACAATATTTGTCTTTTTGTGACTATCTTTTATCGCTCAGCATAGGTCCTCAAGGTTCATCCATGTTGTAGCATGTGACAAGATTTCTTTCCTGTTTAAAGCTGTATGATATTCTTTTGTATGTATGTACACATTTTGTTTACCCATTTATCTGTCATGGACCTGGCCCTTTTGGCTTCCCCTTTTGCCTATTGTGAACTGTGTTGCTGTGAACATGGGTTTCCAAATATCTCGTGGAGACCCTGCTTTCATTTCTTTTGGATATGTACCAAGAAGTAGGATTGCTGGGTCTTATGATAGTTCTATTTTTAATTTTTCAAGGGACTTCCTTAATGTTTCCATGATGGCTATACCATAGTACTTCTCACCAACAATGCATAAGGGGTCCACTTTCTCCACACCTTGCCAATACTTGTTATTTTCTGTTGTTTTGACAGTAGCTATCATAATGGGTGTGAATTATGTCTCTTTATTTGGGGCATCTTAATGGGTATGTAGTGGTATCTTTTTGTGGTTTTGATTTGCATTTCCCTGATAGCTAATGACGTTGAACATCTTTTCATGTGCTTATTGGCCATTTGTACATCATCTTTGGAGAAATATCAGTTCAGATCTTTTGCTTGTTTTTCTCTTGGTTTATTTATCTTTTATTGAATTGTAAGTGTTTTTTATATATTCTGATTATAAGTCCGTTATAAGATACATGATTTGCCTTCTGTGGGTTGTCTTTTCACATTCTTGATGGTATCATATGGAGAGTTATAATTTTGAAACACTAGAATATTTTAAAATTGCCTTGTATTCTAATGAGAACTGTATCAGAGATGGTGGGTAGGTTTAATCAAATTTTTTTTTTCAAATTAAATAATGTGTTTATATTTCATAATTTTAAAAATGTGAACATTCTATAATTCAACCACAGCTTTTACTTTCAGGTGACTTCTTCATAGGGTCTCAGTTTCCTTTTAAATAACAAACTCTTGTTTTGGAAGGCAGTTAGCTTTTCATCATTCTTTCCGTCTAGGTAACATCCAAGGACAAATTCCATAGGGACAAGTACATGCACCCAGTGGTCATGTACAATATGAATTAAGTTCATCATGAATGTTGCGGTCTTGGTACCAACAATGACCCCATGACAAAGGGCAACCACAAGCCCAGCCTCTAGCTTTGATCAGATTTATTTACACTTAAAAGATATATATTTAAAATATGCTTCAAAGAGAAATAAGATCATTAAAATAGTCATCTAATTCTTTAAAAGGACCTGAGAGGAAATATTTTAGAAGCTGAAGTTTTGAAAAATGATTTTTAAATCTAGAGAAAAAGTCAACATGAAAAGCCAATAATTGATTGCTTTGTTTTCATGTCATTTGGTTGATTGTTTGTATTAACTGGCTTTTTCCCCCTGTAGGGAAAAGTGATAGAACCTCTGAAAGATTTTCATAAAGATGAAGTAAGAATTTTAGGCAGAGAACTTGGACTTCCAGAAGAGTTAGTTTCCAGACATCCATTTCCAGGTAAAATTAGAATTATAATCTGTTTGATTTGTCATTAGACCTTCATGTTGAAGAAAAGTCAGTTTGGATAATTTTGAAATAATTTATTTCAGAGAATATGTAACGAGAGAAAAGAAAGGATGAGGAGGGAATGAGCAAATTTTTTTTAGTACCTACTGTGTATACTTAATTTTATTACTCATTTTCTGTTGTATCTGTATTTATATATGACACCATTCCTCTGAGTCTGGCACATAATATTGCCATCAGATAAGAAAACTAACACATAGAGATATTTTAATAACATTGCCACACAATTTTTAATGTCAAGTTGGGATTTGTATGGTTTTCTATGATAATCATGATGTATTCCACGGAAGACAGAGTTAAAACTTGATTCTCTGAAATCCTTTCTCATGGCTGACTTGTCTGAATGGATGAACCACATCTTTGCACAAAGGTGTATGTAATTAATTCATGAACAAATGAAAAATAGTTTAAGTAGTCATTTGCTGTCAAGTAGAAAAATAATTAGAGGTGATACTTGTTTAAGGTTAGGACTGAGAATTTTAACCTGTTTTTATTATGAGTTCTTGAGTTTGGGCAAGTCTTGCGCCTGTTTCTAGCTCTCATCATTAGTTGATAAATTGAGAGATGGTCTAATTAAATTAAAAATGGTAGTAGTTCACATTTCTTGAGTGATTTGTATATGCTAAGCATTCTGCTAAATATTTTATATATATTGTCTTATTTGATCTTCACAATAGAAACTACCTTTATTCAGCTTTACAGATGAAGAAATTCTGGGGCAGAAGCTACATTGCCAAAAGTTATGCAGATTAAGTTTGGAGCCCGGACTCAAGCCCCAAAAATCTCACTTCAGAGCTTGTACTCTTAACTACCATATTACCACCAAAAACAGTGTTATAGGGTATCACCATGTGGTGATTATCACTATTTGTGTCAATAAACTTCACATCTAATAATTTAAGATGCTCAGTTCTTAATCTATGTGTTGGCAAAGGATTGTGTATGAATGTAATGGAAGGAGGCCAAGTGGTCCTGTGTTCTTGGTTCACATTTCAGCTGGATTCACTTGACTGCTTTAGAGTCTATTTGATGTTGATTTTCTGTTATGTAGATTTCATTGGAAAAGGTATTTTGTTGCTTAAAAAATAAAACTAGGTATACTACTTATCTTAAATAAGCTATTCTAAAGATAAGAAACGAAATTGAGGAATTGATCGACATGACTAATTTTTATCTTTAAGCAGGCATCTCAAGGGATACTTTTTCTGTTTTTATAGTAAAGCAACAGAATTCAGTTTTTTAGATTCATGCACATCTTGTGTGTTTATTTTTTTCAAGTATATGGTGAAATAGAAATACCAGTTCACATCTTTTGGAATTAAACACTCTTGCATCATATGTTTGATATATTTTTTTAAACAGTATACTCTTCTTAAAATTAAATTGGTAGTTGAATCTGGGCTATCAATGATAAGATGGTTTATTATACTATCTTTTTTACTTTTGAATATGTTTGAAAATTCCCTTATTGAAGATTTTAAATATATTGGCACATATATTGTGAATTAAAAATATTTACTGAAAAATTTTGTGATGCTTAATACATGGACTATCAAAAACAAGATAGAAATCATTGATAAAATGAATTGAAACACCGTAAAAATGAGATGGATAAAACTAATAGCTACATTTTAAATTAAACAGTTTACAAAACTTGCTATGGTGATGTGTCAATTATCTCAATAAAACTGGCAAAAAAAAAAACTTAAAATTGCACATGGATTTTAATTTTTAGAAGAAGTTTATATTTGAGAAGAGCAACATTTTTATATTAAATATAAAATTTATACTAAATACTATTATTACTCTTCTCCTTAGGTCCTGGCTTGGCAATCAGAGTAATATGTGCTGAAGAACCTTATATTTGCAAGGACTTTCCTGAAACCAACAATATTTTGAAAATAGTAGCTGATTTTTCTGCAAGTGTTAAAAAGGTAATAATTTACATTGAACTTGTATATTATAGGCACTTTCAACAGATACAGCTAATCAGGATAAGGAATTAAATGGATTTCTATTGTACTTCAGTATCTACAATGAATTTATTACGGTTTCATTATTTGAAAATTCAGAGTAATTTAGACTTTGCAATGACTATGAAGAAAATAGACTACAGGGACACTTAAATGCAGGCTTCTCTTTCCAGCCATGCAGCAGTTTGGATACCCTGAATCCTTAAAAATCTTAGATTTGAAAGGGTGTTTTAAAATATTTTATATGTGTTGCAAGAAAGTAAGGAAAATTAATTTAGTTCCAGTTTGAAAATGAATGGAAAAGTGTTTCAGTCCTTTTGTAGATTTGGGGCCTAAATAATCTGTGTGGCCTGAAAAATCTCAAGCTGAGAAATCTGAGATTTAAAGTGGACCTCGATAGTGCTTCTAGAGGTCAGGCAAGAAGCAATGTTAATTCTCTTTGGAGTATCTTTTGCCAGGCCTCAGAGAATTCCCATAGATACAGTTCCAACAAATATGAGCTTATAGTAAAAATTTCAAAATACATAAGTAAGACACCATGAATGAGAGCTAGTGGAAACTAGTGGAACAAACTCTCCAACACTTCAGATACTGGATTAGCAGATAGACAATATAAAGTTCATAATATTAATAGAAGCAACTGATAATAAGAGTAAGGTATATGATAAGAGACCATCAAAATGATTGGGCAGCTTTGAAAAAAAATTTGAGTTTTGGAAATGAAAATTAAAAACAGCTAAAGAAAGAATTAGTGAACTTTAAGACAGTTGTTAAATTATCCAGAAAACTGATCAAAGCAGCAAAGAGAAAATAGGAATAGAATGAAAAAGTCAACTTGTTAACATGTGTCCAGAAGGAGATAATAGACAAAAGTATTTGAATTCTTCCACATTGGTTAGAGATACCATGCTCAGATTCAGGAAACATAACACATTCTCCATATAAGGATAAAGGATAAGAATTTGACACCTAGCAAAATTGCAGATTGCCAAAGATAAAGCAGTTGTATAGAAAAGATTGATTATGCTACAAAGGAAAGACTTCAAAGTGCCAAGATAAAATAATTGTGAACAAGTGTGAACAGATAACTATCTTCTAAGAACCAGGGCAAAATAAAGGCATTTTTAGATAAACAAAATTTACTGTCATTGATTTATTATTTAAGGAACTAATGCAGTGGTTCTCAATCCTTGTTGTGTATTAGAATCATCTAGGCTTGAGAACTACTGTGTAAAAGAACTGATTTTAGGAGAAGCAAAAGGATTCCTAGAGAAAGATCTGAGACAGGAGGAAGGATGGTAAATGGGTAAAATTGAAGCAAATGTGGACTACATAAAATAGTGATCTATAAGTTCTGGTGTTTATTTCAAATAAAGCACAAGGATACTGATTAGAGTTAGGCATTTAAAGATGCTCGTATTGTTTGCCAGGGCTCAGAGAGATTGAGTCTCTTGTTAAATATCCATGTTAACATAGGGGGACTGCTAAAAGAAGAGAAATGGAAGGTTTAACCTCAAAACCAGTAAAGGGGAAATAAATGAGTTGGGAGGAATCATTATTTCAGAAGAAGCTAAGAAAGGTGAAAGAAACATAAGAATAGAAATTACTGAAATAGAAATTACTGAATAAAGTGGTAGTCATGTCATTAACTGACAGTTAATTAAGAAGGCTATCATCTCTATTTAAGACATAAATTGTTAACTAGATTTCAAAGTAAAACTAACTATAGTTTCTTTACCGAGGTATAGAAGGATTGAAAGTAAAAGAATGGAAAAACATATACCAGACAAACTAAGAAAGGAAGTAGGTGGATTAATTTCAGACAAAATTGACTTTATGACAGCAGGTTTTATTAGCGATAAGGAGACATGTGAGATATGTCCCTTGCTGGTGACAGAGGAATAAAAGCCTAGATGTATGAACATATAATCTGTATTTCTTATCCTGATATTTAACATCTCATAGCCCTACCTCTCAGGAGTGAAATTCTAGTATGCTGTGTAGCACACTCAAGTCAAAGAGAAATACCAGATGGGATTTATTGCTATAAACCAGTAAGTGTGGATACATACCAAAAGAATGAGTATCTTATTTCTTGTAATGGTAAGGAGTCTCTCTTTGGTGTTCTCAGCCACATACGCTGTTACAAAGAGTCAAAGCCTGCACAACAGAAGAGGATCAGGAGAAGCTGATGCAAATTACAAGTCTGCATTCACTGAATGCCTTCCTGCTGCCAATTAAAACTGTAGGTGTGCAGGTGAGTTGTGTGAAATCATTGCCCTGTAACATAACTTAATGTAGTTCTTTCTGCTAAAATTGAAATAGAAATGACTTGGGAAAATGAAATATGAAAGTACATATATCGAGTTTAGAAAAGTGAAAAGCAGTGTTTAATGGAATGTTTATGGAGTGAATAATATTATGTAGGAACTGTATATTCAGTCAGAGATTTTGTAATTTTGGAACATCTGTCATCTCTAAAAAGTAAAACTTCAAAGAATAGTTTGCTATAGGGTTAGCTTACCTGCTTCTGCCTTGAAGAATAGGTTGGTACCATTGTCATACCCACATTTATACTTTTTGGTATGAAATATACTGTGGCTTTACAAGTCTCTAACTGCAGAGGCCCCCAGATGATAATGTTACACCGCTTAGGTCTTTTTCTCAGCTTATGTATTCCTTAAACCAGTGCTGTTTCTTCAACATGTCCTCTCTGTTTTAGCTACAGCTAGTTGTTATTGTTAGTGTACAGCTAACACTTTTTGTATTTATTGTTGCATCTTTCCGATTGTAAAAGCATGTGAGGATAATATAGTTTTCACTTTTAAAATGCTGTTCATAATTAGATTTTATTAATTTCTCTTTTATATGATTCTCACATGTGTTTCTGGGTGGGGGGAGCTTGGGAGGGTAGGGAAGAGGAAGGTTTCTTATTATTTAGTTTGTAGTTAAATAAAAATTAGAAAAGGTGTTAAAATTTAACTCAAACTGGTATTAGTGCCAGTTATTGGATTAATGTGTTTATAATGGCCTCTTAGAGTAGAA
This sequence comes from Cynopterus sphinx, assembly GCA_030015415.1. Lineage (NCBI taxonomy): Eukaryota > Metazoa > Chordata > Mammalia > Chiroptera > Pteropodidae > Cynopterus > Cynopterus sphinx. The sequence continues at coordinate 21,161,564 of CM057380.1, forward strand.
TTATATATGGAAAAAAATGAACTGTTTTATTTAGAGATTATTCATCTAAAACTTTGTGAGTATATTTTTTTCTTAAATTTATTGAATAAATGACTTCTTTTTCAAAAGTGAATCTTACTTGGTTTCCACTACTCTTGCCATCAAAATGAAAGTATTTTTAGTTACAGATATTTAACTTTAGTCTCTGAGGCCTTTGGAGGGCGTGGAAGCCCAGGTAGAGATTGCAGTTCATGGTTATGAAAGCAATAAAGTTTATTTTCTAAATACCAAAGCAAATCATACTTGTGAGAAAAAAATGCAGTACCTTTAAAAATAATTTTTCTATTCTTGCTCACCAATTGTGTTATTTGTGTTCTTCCAGATACATGTGTTTTAAAAGGAAAATAAAAGGGAATTAGATGTATATTTTCACCTTTCTTTTTAACTGAACATTATGAACTTAGTATCTTTTCACACCAATAGATTATTAACTGCTGCCTTATTTTTCACATATAATTATATCATACTTTAATTATTCCCCTACCTGTAGATATTTAAACCATTTTTAGTATTTCACTATTACAGGCATTCATGTGCTTATTATCAAATGAGCATTCATAGAGTCTGAATTCTTGTTTTTTCAGTATACCAGGTATTGGATAGTTACCTAATGAATCTCTTTACATAGCTTTTTAGTTTAATTTGATTTTTTTTTTAAAGCAAATTATCTGGATTAAATGGGACAAAGGAAAAGGGAAACAATAATATTGCTAGTTTTATTTACTTGTTTTTAAATTAAAATTTTAAGCTTATTTTGAAAAAATAAGTGAATGTCTTTGAAATTATCTCCAACTTAAGAATTCTTTATTCACCTAATCATGTGTAGATCTTGTCTGCCAAATTAAGTATTCTAGGTGTCCTCAAATGGGCAGGTATTTGGAATGAAATTCCAATGGACCTCTGGCATGTGTTGAATAAATTCTTAAAATTACCATGACACTTTCTTTCTTTTTTAAAAAATAAATTTATTTATTTAAATTAGTTTCAAGTATATAGTACATTGGTTAGACATCTATAATGTTCATAAAACCATCCCCCCAGTTGCTCCCTCCCTCCATGACACTTTCTTTATGTCTGAACTGATTTAGGTGGAATTTATATAGATTTAAATAGGATTTATGTATATAATTAGAGAAGTACCAATATATACTTTTATTTAAACAAATTTTTCTTCAAAAAACAAAAAAATACTATTAATGATATCACCATGCATGAAATGTTTTCCAGTCCATCTTTGACTTCTATAAAAACATTAACAATTATTGGTTATATTTTTATTTTCAGGGGGACTGTCGTTCCTATAGTTACGTCTGTGGAATCTCCAGTAAAGATGAGCCTGACTGGGAATCTCTTATTTTCCTGGCTAGGCTTATACCTCGCATGTGTCACAATATTAACAGGTACGTTGTGTAGTGGGCGCGGGGGAAGCGGGGAATGAGGTGTAGTGGAAGGATGTGTTTTTTTAAGGTCTTTCCACTATTGAAAGACCAAAAGGCTCAAGTGTAGATATAGGTGTGCACTTGGGTCATAGTTTTGAGCAGACATTGAATAATATTTTGTGTTTTATTCCTTTGCACAATGCAGTCAGTTGCATATTAAATTTCGTTTGTTTAAAGGAAAAATAGGAAGGGTTTTTATTTTAGTATAAAATACTAAATGCAGTTTTAAAATATGTCTTCCAAATTAGCAGCTTATACTAGCTATTGGTTTGATTGTAACATGTTTTATTCCAAAAGAATTGAAAAAATATCTAAATATTATGGAATTACCAATAGGGACTTGGTTAATTTGATAATACTTCCAGGGGAAATCAAAGAATAGAAGTAGGTATGCCAGATATCATTAAAATAATTATATGTATAATTTAATTTGAATTTAGTTTTTCAGATTCACTTTTTCTTTAATTTGCATATTAATTTCTCAGGTTAGATATATCAACACCTGATTTATAATCTGTGTGTAATACCCATTTGCATTATCCCATATATAGTTCAAAAATCTCAACTTGTTTAATACCATATTGCTTATTAATATTTTTATTTCACAGTCACGCTTTTCTAGTTTTTCGTTTTTTGTGTGTGTGGACGTTAAGTAGTTAACAAAAAAGAATTACTTGATGTTTCAGTTTATTCAAGTTTGCCACAGATATTAGAAACCTACCAGTTGGTATTCACCAGCAGGGTGGGTATAGTTTTCTAACTACCATCTGATGTGGCTATTAGGACAGGGAGTCACAGGGCAGCCAAGTTTTTACTGATGGGAATGTGCCCGTTTAAAGGCTTATTCGAACCTGAGGCCCCCAGATACAGAAGCACTGTTTAATACACTGAAAAAAAAAAAAGAATTATTATTAAATAATGGTAACCTTGTAATTAAGGTAATTGTTTTGGTTAAAATAGTGGTAATTCATCTTCTGAATGATGTTAATACTTAAATAAGATATTATTGATCATACAGAATATTCACTTTAAGTTTTACTCCACTGTTTTCACTACATAAGTAGTATATTTTTCATTTTACAACATCCTTACAATTTTATCTGTTTTTCTTTTGCCAAAGGCACTCATCTTTGCTGAAATTTTATCTCTGTTTCTTGTTATGCTGGTTTCCCTGCCCATCTTTTCTTTTTTCTTTGTTTCTCTCTCCTTTACCAGACCTTCCTCCCTCTAACAAACTACAACAAAAGAGAAAAATAAAGTCTAACAAACTATAACAAAAAACTACATTTAAAAATGTAACCTAGCAAGCCCTTCCAAGTGTCTTGGTGAATTTTAGATTTCTTTGCCAGATTCTTTTTTAGGAATTGGAATATATGTTAGCATTGTTTTCCATTTTTACCATTTTTTTTTACATAATTTACATGATGGGATCTTTGTACAGAGAAGGACTACTCCAAGTTTTCCTGTTCTGTACAATGTGGGAGACTACCTACTGTAAATTTAATGTCCACTCTTGTTTGTAAGAGATGAGACAAAAATAAGTACATGGCATTCTCTTGCCTAGCTGCTTTTTCCTCTAAGGATCATTTGAGCTCTAGGAACTATATTGTTTAGTGCTTTACTTTCTGTGGGACAAAAACTTTTCTCCAGTATGTTTGGAAAGAGGCAATGAAGTAGTTGGTGATGGTATTGGTTTTGACCTGATGCTGTTATATTCCAAGCACATATTAAGAAAAAAAGGGAAAGCGTTACTAAACTTCACCATGGTAATTATCAAGGGAGATTTATTTTTTTTTTGCTAAAGACATAGAGAGCTAAAGAAGAGGGACAGTTGCTTGCTGGCTGGAGTTGGAGTGGGGTGAGCTAGAAGGCACTCATAACTCCACCCCGATGGCCTTTCGTTTTCTGGATGAAGGTTGTGAAACAGAGCCTCCAAACCAGTGATAAGATCCCCCTTGAATTGTTTGATTCTAATTTCCTCAAGCTGTGTTCCAGTCCCAACTTAATAATTAACAGTGAGGTATCTTCATATCTTTCAAACAAATATTTACTTAAAGTAGTTGACGGTTTTTATTTCTGGAAAGAAATAAATAGTAGGATACCAAGTCTTGGTGTCCATTTTGGTGACATTTTTAATAAAGTGGAAATGAGAAACTGGGATCAGTGTTTCCCAAAGTGAAAAAAAAGATCGAGTGATCAAATAAGTTTGGGAATTTCACTGTGGTCTCTTCTTGGAGTTTACCTGTGCATTTAGCATATTACAATATCTGAAATTTTGTCACAAAACAACTTATTTGTTCAACTCAGTGTATCCCTGGGATTAGGTGTATTAATTTGCTAGGGCTACCATAACAAATTACCACAAACTGGGAGGCTTCATACAACAGAAATTACAGTTCTGGAGGCTAGATGTCTGAAATCAAGGTGTCAGCAGGTATCACCGTGTTCTCTTTGAAGTCTCTAGGGGGAGGGTCCTTTCTTGCCTCCTCCTAGTTTCTGGTGTTTGCTACAGTCCTTGGCTTATGGCAGTATAACTCCAGTCTCTGTCTCTATCTTCACATGCCCTTTTCCCTCTGTGTTTGTTTGTGTTTCCAAATTTCTTTTCTTAGAAGGACACCCAGTCATTGGTTTAACTCTGACCCTGATCAGTTATGACTTTATCTTATCTTGATTAAATAGAGTTTGTGAAGACCCTGTTTTCATCCAGAGATTCCACATGGGTTCGAAGTTTTGGAGACACTCTTCAGCCCAATATATTATATGAAAAGAGGATTGTGGTGATCACACACATCTTTGCACATTCTGAGATGCTAGTATTCCAGAGAATACACTTTGAGGAAGATACATAGAACGTAGACCCATCTATAATTTTATATCCTAACCTACCTATTTGAGGATTTGAAGTGAGTGGGAGGGAGGCCTAAGTAAATGGAAAGAATGTGTGCCTTGCTTTTCAAACTAAATTGTAATTTCTCTATAATTTTCACCTTCCCTCTTCTAGAGTTGTTTATATATTTGGCCCACCGGTTAAAGAGCCTCCTACAGATGTTACTCCCACTTTCTTGACAACAGGGGTGCTCAGTACTTTACGTCAGGCTGACTATGAGGCCCAGAACATTCTCAGGGAGTCTGGTAAGTTGCTTATTCTGTTTATCACTGCATACTCTAACTAGAATTAGGAAGCTTGGCGTTATGATTTCCAGTAGGATGCAACTTTTATTTTCCATGGTTAGTTCTATGTATTGCCTTTCATGTGAAATGGAATTCACCCTTTGGTCATTTGCGGACATGTGCAGAGTGGCAGGAAATTTGAGTTGCCCAACTTGCATGCCCCCAGCTAAGGTTGGACAGGACTGTACTCTGTTTGTTGTTTCAGCTCTCTTACTGTAAATAAGCATCCTTTCTGTAGTGTGTTTAGTGCCATCTTTTTTGTATTTTTGTGCCTTTGTTGTGTGTATGTTTATGATTTCACTGTTTAAAATGCCCCCCACCCCAGCATAGTGCTGTCCACAGTATTAAGCACTGAAGGCTGTGATGTGCCTTATAGAGAAAATATGATGAGCTTTGGTCATACATGAATTATAGTGCTGTTGTCCATGAGTTCAGTGTTAATGAATCTACAATAAATATTAATAAATATTGCAAGAACCTAACTATTTCTTCTAGGGGCAGTCGTTCAGTATTTGCTAACTCAGTGTTTGCAGTATAGAATATAATTACCATGAATAACCGGGATTTTAGTGAACTGAGAGTGCTTTTTCATGGGTGGTGATTGGTTCTATATGTTAACTTCTTTTCTCTAGGATATTCTGGGAAGATCAGCCAGATGCCAGTGATTTTGACACCATTACATTTTGATCGGGACCCACTTCAGAAGCAGCCTTCGTGCCAGAGATCTGTGGTTATTCGAACCTTTATTACTAGTGATTTCATGACTGGTATACCTGCAACACCTGGCAATGAAATCCCAGTAGAGGTAACTTTTACATATTTTTTTCTAATTTATATTTTCAGTACCTCATACATTTTATAATATGGTGATTGGAATAGACTGTGGCAATTTGATATTCCTGGGGTTGGTTTTCTTTTCATGAGACAGGCTCTTTTTTTTAACTCTCCACATAATTGATTATTTAGTATACAGTAGTAGAAAAACGCCTTAAATTTATTTTATCCCTCTAGATGACTGATTACTATATGGAGAGTAAATAGCTCTAATCTATAATTTTATCTGATTTTGCCAACCAACCTCTATTTTATAAATAATGTTCTCCAAGTAAAGAAGGAAACCCTAAGAATGAAGGAGTTTATTAGAAATAAGGATGAGAATTGATGGCATTATAGCTAGAATTCCATGAATTGCTTAATGCTCTGACACTAGCAATTTCATTTTTGATTACCATCTTCTTCTGTTGTTATCTCTCTACCAACATGTTCTAAAGGAGCTATTTGCTTAATAGCAAATGAAAATCACAGTGAATCTTTATATGTTGGACCAGTGCTCTAACACAAGGTTCTGGTTATAGTGCATAGCTGGGCTGGGAAATGTGGCTTAGCGTCTGTTTTCTTTTTGGCTCATACTTGCCAAATCTCTGTGCAGTCAGGTAACCAAGCCTCCTTCTCCTGTACACTTGTCAATGATTGCTTATTGTAGTGCATTATGTGCCACCTTGGTAGACTCAGAATTATGTTTTAGCCATGGACAGTTTGTGAAGCATTGGCTTAAACACGTGAAATCAAGTGTTCGGATGCCATAGCAGTGCCAAATTGCTGTAAATGTTTCTAAACACTTCCAATGGATCAGTAACAAACATAACTTGTAGGCTGGCACCTGTTCGTGGACTGCACTTTGAGTATGACCGAATTTGTCATTTAAATCTATAGAGAGAAATAGGTTCACTACATATAATTAATTAGAGACCATCCCATTCACATGGAGGACAGTAGATCACATTTAAATTTAGATGGCAAATATAAGCCCTCTTGGTCTGTTTGATATGCAGTGGATCCAGGCTCTTTTATTTATAATTTTTGTTTTGTCACAGGTGGTGTTAAAGATGGTTACTGAGATTAAGAAGATTCCGGGTATTTCTCGAATTATGTATGACTTAACATCAAAGCCCCCAGGAACCACTGAGTGGGAATAATAAACTTCTTGTTCTCTTAAGTACTGTGTGCAGTTTAAATTGATTAGAAACCATTCCCAGTATTGACGTGCAGTGCTGTGAAGAGTCCTGGAGCAGCTACATCACATCTGCGTTCTCTACAGCAAAGCTCTGTGGCCTGAGGGCTAAGCTGGGGATAACTAAAAGGGACTGAAGAGTTTGTACGGGTATAATCAAAGCATCATTGCCTACACTCAGACAGCTTGACACTGCTTTGCCTTTGCCTCACTTGTTCTTTATGTATATAATCACTGTTGCTCTTGATGTCTCTGTCAATGATGATGTGTGAAGGTGGGTGAGTTTGGGGATAGTCATGGGCTTCTGTTCACTTGCCAGTTTGTAAGAGCTGTTAGAACCCCACCCCCACCCCTCACCCCCCCTTTTTTTTTAACCGCTGTGACTTAGTATGTATACATTTTGGAGAAACTGAGTTTCCCTGTAAGTAACCTTATTTCTCCAGAGGTTGGGGAATGGATGAACATATCAGGTAAGGGTACTGGTGGGCCGTTCCAGCCACTTTTCTCAGTGCACTGGAGCTATGAAATGTAAGCTACCTTAAGATGGCAAGCACCAGGAATTTCTTGAAATACTTTGGAATTTTATGATAATCACAGCCATGGGAAAAACTACGAGTGGTTTCAGTTTAAAATGTTTTCAACTCGCATTGCACGTAGATGTCATATTGCCGATTGTCACCCTTCTAAGTAAGGAGCTTTATCCTTCTCGCCTTATGTTGACAGCTCCCACAGCCTTGTATAAGACTTTTCTGCTCTCTCCCTAGAAGAGACAAAGTTTGAGCATTTTAATATCATTTGGTCAGAGGGGAAGCTCTAAGACCACAAAAACCATTGTTAATAACCACAGCTTACAAATGCATGCCCACAATTTATGTCATCTAGTAAAGAGTTATAAAATGAACTCTTAGATGTAATCTGTAGACAGGTTTATTACCCACTGTTTGAGCAGAAGACTGTGACCAATCCTGTGCCATGCAAGCTATTGCCAAACCTTATAATCCTTCTACCAGCTGTAAGACAAGAACTGCTGTAAGACTTGTTGCCATTGCCCCAGTTTCTACCAGATCCTTTAAAACATTCGTATAAGCACTATAAAAATAGTGTTAGACTTAAATTCTGTAACCACTTCCCACTCAATATTTTAGCTGCTGTTACTATTTAAGAACATTACCATTTTTTCTTTTTTTTTTATTGAGGTGTAATTGACATAAAACATTAGTTTCAGGTGTTCGTGTTTTTCTTATACCATTTCTATTTCAGGTTGTTGCCTCTTATTTTCAAAATCTTGTGTTAAGTACAAAATTTTGTTTAGGATTCAGTGTTAGATGAACAATAAAATTATGCATGGCAGATGTCTTCCTTTCATTCTGGCTGGCCCAGAGGACAAGAAAACTGTGTTGCTGGACCATCAAGGGAAGAGCTTCTGTCTGTTGTAACAGATGTTCTTACTTGAGACAAAGGAGTCAAATGACTTTTATAAAACTTGAAGGGTTTTTTTCTCTGTCCTGATGATGAGGTAGTGGCCTTTTGGAAAGAGGATATGTTAGTGATCTGGCCTTAACAGATTTGGAATCATGTTATTTAAAACTGGAATAGACAACCTATAAAAGGTTTACAAACATTTCTTTATGTGTGGAAAATTCCTTTTCTAGCAAGTGTCTCATGGTTTTGTATTCAAGTACATTATAGGAATCTAGAAAGAATAGGTATTAATAGTGTTTTTTTCCTCTGCAGAACATTGCTCACTAAGATGATCCATGTAAAAAGGGTTAGGTCATATAAGCTTGGAAAATACTGCTCACTTGTCCATGAATCTTGGAGATTCATGGTATTCTTTATAGTCAAAACTTAGAAATTTTGAAGTTAAAAATGATTGTTACATCTTTTTAGCCTCACATTTTCCTGATATTTGTTCACTAAACCCTTTTTTATATGGTCCTACTTAATACTGGAAAAATGTTTTCTCTAAAACACACCTTGACATGATATAGTAAAAAATAAAATAAAATTTCTGGAATTCAGAAATTCCTTAGTCCTTAGTACCCTCTCTTCCTTTGCAAAGCACTTTCTGCTTTGTGCCATACAGTATTACTCTATACTATACCTTCATAGTACTTCATTTCAGCAGTTCATTTCAGAGAAATGATAAGATTGCAATTCATTTTACACTTAAGGAAGAAGCTTATTTTTAGTAATGCTTACCTAATGAGTTTCAGAATTAAATATCCTTGGTAGACCATAATTATAGCCCCATCGTTCACTACCTGAGATACCTCTCTATAAATATATTTTGTTTCTTTGTACCTTTAGAAGGACAGCAGAGCAGGGAAAGCATCTTTTATTCCTAAGATTGGCAAGCTCAAAATTATTTTTAAGAACCAAATACCAATTTCCACCTTAATGGTTTCATCTCTCATTGTCAGCCATGTTAGAAGTAATAGCCTGGCATAATTTCTGAGAGGAGGTCTTTAGATATATCTGGGAAATTGTTTTATATTGTTTTCCCATCTTCCAGTTACCCCTTCATCCTGAGATAGGGGCATGCACGTAGCCAAACAAGAATCGGAAGTTTATTCCTTGTTGTGTTTGGGCTTATCCCAATTGCCTATTTTAGCAGATAATTTGCATCAAACCTCTAGAGAATGAAGGCATTCAGATTAGATAGTACTTTGTCCTGTCATTAAAAAGCTATGTGAATTTGGTCAAGTCGTTTCTGTTTCTTTAGCTATAAGATGAGGCAGGTTAAATTTACAACATCAAATCCAACCCTAAATTCTGATTTCATAAATAACAAAAATGATAGCAGGAAACAGACTGAAGAAATGGAATAGTTTTTTTTAGAAAATTCTTTTAAGTTCCAAATATAAACATCAAAATACTTTGTAAAATTAAATATTACCCTTCTTCTGAAGCTGTGGTTCAGATCAGCAAAGTCACTTGGAAAACATCTATCTACATGTACCCAGTGACAATCTCTTTACTGTGTGTTTTTGGAAAAGTTGGCAGAATATGCTTTGGCTTTGAAACTAATGAAAAATCGCCCATAATCATTTATATACAACTAATTATTGGCAGAGCGGGAGCTAGAATCTAGGCTTTTAATTCTCTACATTGAAGAAGTAATTCTCTGAGGCCTTTCAAGGCAAGGCTTAACAGGAAGTTATCAGTGCGTAATTGACCATCAGGGATAAATGTACTCCCAAAGTGTTGATCCTCTCTTTACTGACAATAACTTAGTGATTAGTTTCTGAACTGTAAGAAATTCTGAGACATGGTCCCTGTGCTGAAGCCTTCTTTCTTCCTTCCACACTGCTCCCCTCCACTCGTCCCTTCCCCCTCTCTCCTGAATTCTCACTGGAACGTAGTGAGGACACACCTTCGCTGTTACCTCAATGGATCCTTCTTTCATTGGCCCAAATTAAGACTGTAGTAGGGAACTGAATGCAAGTTGGGTGTCTCCACCCTTGGAAAGTATTCTTTTTGTGTTCCTACTGATGTGGTTTAGGGAACCCACGATCTTTTTCAACACTGGCAGGCTTTGACAATAGTAATGATGGCATCCTTGGATCTTATATTCTTGAACATTTCATTTAATGACAAGTGAAGAGGTTTGGAATCCCTCAGAGTGCCCAAATGCCAGCTTCCATCCCTAGTCATATATTGAAGAGGCCTGGGTGTTCTACCCAACTCTAACCTTTTCGTCAGTGGTTCCCAACCCTGGATGCCTGTTACTACTGCCTGAGGAGTCAAGTCAGTATAGTGGCTGGATCTCACAGATCTATTCAGTTTGAGTCTTGACAGCTTTAAATCTCAGCTGAAATAAATTGTTAGATACATACCTGGCCTGTCTGGTTATGGTTTAAAATCTTGGTCAAATCTATCGATGAGAAGAGAAGGCCATAGATACTGTCTTGCCATAGATGTCATAGCTAAATTAGTTCAGAGCTAGGGACCAGTCTCAGGAATCGTTTGTACACATACTATGTTGTAGCTCAGACACTCCAAAGGCCTGTTTGGGGTAATTAGAGCAGCTGACATAAATGTTGACCCTGCTGAAGTCTTTGCAACAATTTATGGGCATCTCCTTCAACTTCTTTCTACTCCTTTTGCTTTTTGTCCAAGAGGAAAAATCCACCCCTATGCTGCAGCCACCTTTTTAAATCTGAGTGGAACCAGATTATGAAACAGAGCTGTTATGTACCCACTCAGAAATTTTTCTGTAGCTGCATCATTTGAATAGTTCTCTAGAGAGCGAGAGATTACCTATCTGTAACCTAAATTCCCTGAATGAGAATCTTTTGAGCAACTTCATCTTAATTTACCTCACCATTAGAGTCTTTGTTCACTGGTAAATCCTCTGGCATCTTTTGACCTTGTTAAGGTCTTAATTTAGCAAGACCTTAACTTTGGGGGGAGTTTGGCTATTTCTTGGGTGTACGAAGTTCAGTAGCTCCAAAATTCTTGAGTTCCAGGAAGCCTGGACCTGGAGTAATTGGAGTGGAGTATATACTTTTGGAGAATATACATGTTTAAGGTAAGTAATTTTCTGTCTTTGAATCTGCTATCACTGTTGTTACAACCTTAAGATATTAAATGAAGATGTGAATGTAACCTTTTGGACAGAATTATTTTGAAGAAATATTTTATTAATTGGAGTAGTATAGTTGTGAAATCTAATTGTTCATGTTGCATTGTATGTTGTAATGTTGGCATAAAATAGCTTTGCTAAATTAATGTGAAATGAGTTTAATGCCTTTTGCCTTCCATATACTTCATAAAGGAGGAAACGATAATTTTCATAATGTGTCATTAAGCCTTCAGTGTTCATGAGAAAGAGAAGCAGTTGCGAAGAGGACAGACACTATCAAGATGTGGAAAATAAGAAATTGCATGTACTGTCAGGCTTCTGGATAATAAACAAATCTTTTTCTCTTACATATAGAAGAGGGTGACAGCATTTTACTCAGAGTATCAACAGTGTACATAATCGACCTCAAATATTGGGTAGCTTTTTATTTAAATGATTTGCTTAAAAGGATAGGTATTTGTTTTTCCAAAATTTAATTCCTATGTATATAGATACACACACACTTGCATATTCATTTATATTTGATCAGACCTCAATTCTTAAATTACCTTTATTAATTGATACAAAAGTTGGATCCTTTTCATTGTTTTGGGACTGTGTTATCAGAGTTGATCAGAACCCATCAAATGAAATGTTTTTATTAGGAGTTAATCAGTGTGAAGATGAGAGAAGATAACCATGTTCTGAAAATGAATTCAGGAATTACTTTTGGAAAGCTACATTGCTCTGGTGCGTTTCCTTCCAGATCGATGATCTGTCTGGTCTGGGTGGCTATCTAAAAAGACTATTCAGTTCAATTGAAAGTTTTAATTGTTTTAACATGGCTCAAAACTATTTATCTTGAACTCTCAAAAATCTATTATCCTTTTTAAAAAAATACTGTTATCAAAAGCTATATACCATAGCAAAGTAGTATTTTTTAATTGTTAGTTATTCTAATAAGTTGTTATATACATTAGATACTAGAAAATTCTAGGAATCCCACTTTAAACTCACTGTTAGCCAAGTACTGTGTCAAAGTCTAAATGTTTTTTTCATTTTTAGAATGCTATTCCATATGCAGTTTCTATGTTACTGTTCTTTTAGGCAATCTGTAAACTGCCAACACATTCTTTTCTAAAAAATATAAAGAAAACTTTAAAATATTTTTGCTTAATGTGGCTACATTAAAGAGTGAAGAACATGAGAGCCTTTTGTCACAACACCTTTACCTAATTGCATCAGGATGATTGATATTTGCTCTAAATAAAGTTTCAGTGGACTAAAAATAGCAAGGTAAGCAAAGTTTGATGCTTTTGGAAAGCAACTTTTTTTTTTACTATGTGGAGAGTGAGGATGTAATGTAATGAATGGAAGTACTCTATAGAGTTGTGTTGTTTTTTTAAGGAAAAGTGCTAAGGATTATACTGTGAATTTGTGTGTTCAACACTCCTTAAATATTTTCAGGCATATACAGCTAATGCCCCCTCCATATTCCTACAACTTAGATTCAAGAATTAGAATAGTATTTTTTCTTAATGATTGAATAAATGATGTAGCATGTAGGGAGATTTTTCAAAAGTTAAGTACCAGAGATTTTAAAGTGAGATATCTTGGAATTTTTTTACTTACATGAGTGTTTTTCTGCTGTCCTAGTCTGTGTTCTGTTGGATTTTTGCTTAAAGAAAAACAATTTATCATTGAACAAGAAACATTTTGAGAAAAAAAATTTTTTCTGGTCAGGCTCTTAAAGTATCTGATGTGAATTATTACAGAGGTTCCCAAACTTTCCCAGTTCCCAAATTTTCAGTTTCTTTAGTAATTTTTTTATGTTGACTCTAGGCCAAAATAAGTATCTTGAATAGCAGTTTCATTTATTAAATGATAGTAATGTTCAAATAACTTAAAAAAATATTTATGTAGCTTTTTGAAAAACATAAAAAAGCTCTTTGAACATATATAGAAAAAAATGTATATTCTTAAATAACAAGTTAATTACTGATGGGATGTATGCATCTGTTGGGCACCATACAACTTAATTAAACTTTGGGATAGCTTGAGCACTACCACCCTCATTTTCTGTTTCATGCTGGTTTTTGCACAGTTCTTCTTATCACAGCAGCCACTGAAAATGCAGCTTTGCAAAGATATGACATCACTGAAAGGAACATAGCATGATCATATGTTGAAACTGACCTACCTACAAGCTAGTACACTTTTGTGTCTATGTCAGTTTGCTGTAGTGGCTTGGAGTACCTTAGGGGACAGTTTGAGAACCATGATGTCTGAGGGTTTTTTTTTCCCCCTTGTTAATTTAGTTGGCTTAACTTTGAATGATAAGTGTAAGATACTCTTGTCCTTAATAATGTAAGAGTTGTCTTTCTTGGTTTTGACATTTAAGAGTTGGGAATATTTTGCAAAAGTATAGATATTTAAAAATCTCAGTGCATCTTCCTAAGAGTGGAGAAACAATTATCCTATAAATTACGTAAAGTATACACATACAGAATGTGCCTAGATTCAAGTTTGATGTATGCTTTCATTCACTTTGGGGCTCGCTTTGTCAGGTAACTAACCGAGGCTTAAAACTATCATATTTTTTAGGCCTATACTATAGAAGTGACTATTTAAATTTACTCAATTTACCCTGTGCCAAATGTGCTATCTTACATTTGTTAGTATATTGATTTCTTTTTGTAAAACAGTTGCACACCACACACATATATAAATCGTTCTGTTAAGTCGACAGTGATGCCCATTTCTTGAATGTGTTTTTAGAATTCATTAAGGCAGAGAGAGGGAGTCGGCACCGCTCACATTAGTTTGGGAATAAATTGAACTTCAAGCTTACAGAACGTAGCTATCTTGAATATAGTTTCCCCTTTGTGTGACTTCTTTGTCCTGAATCTCAAGAGAGAACCATTGTAAAAAATAATTTTCTCTAAGAAATGAGAATAAGAATCCTGAAATTGACATATTAATGACATAGAGTAAGATTACTAGTTTAGTTGCTAGGTGTCATTTTGGGAATGAATATTAGAAATAATGTTTGTTCTTAATTCTGGTATGCTATCAGTCTGAAATCCAATGAACTTGATTTATTTCTGACACCACATGGCTGTGTTACCTTGGGCAATCTCCTGGGCAACAGTTAACTCATGTAATGTAGGAATAATATTGCCTCTGTGGTCATTGAAAGATGTATGAAAAATACATTATGTATGAGACTATGTATGAGACTATCTGTAAAATGCTAGTGTAAGCATGGTCTTATTTAAAACAGATGGCAGTGCAGATGAAACAAATTATGTGGATTAATAATCCCATTGTGCTCAATTAGCTGGGGCAATTCAGTTAAATTTTATGCCAGATCTCCAGATTTTGCAGGTGGGACGGACAACTTGCTTTAAACTACAATGGCTATGAATGCATCTTTATGAAATCTGTACCTCATGATATTAAGACTAACAGAGAACAGAACTGCCTCCTGTCTCCTAATTTCTAAACTTGTACTTGAAAAGTACAAAAATTCAGTAACCCGTATCTTTATTCTTATTCTGGCTGCGTACACTTGTAGTTGGGGAAAGAGGGCCTGTTAGGAACTGGACTGTATGGCAGGAGGTGAGTGGCAGGCAAGCTGGCATAGTTTCATCTGTATTTGCAGCCGCTCCCCAGTATCACCGCCTCAGCTCCACCTCAGATCGTCAGGCATTAGATTCTCATAGCACCAGTCCCTGGTGCCAGTAAGGTTGGGGACCACTGCATTAATAGATGTGATAAGTCAGCTCGTGCGTAATTGCAGAATAAAGTATTCAGGCAGTACTTTCCATAACATGTTGAGAGGTGAGGGAGGACACAAGCTCACATGATGTTCAGGTGCTTTTTGTCACTCCCCGATTGGAGCTGATCTTGGCAGGCAGCAGGTTATGGAGAGGTAGAAAATGTAGAATAATCCAGGTGGGTGGAGGCTAGCAGCCAGAAGTGAAAAGGCTTTGATGAGCTTGGCTTGTGTGGTAGGGTAGAACTGGAGTGCAAAACTGGGAGGCTGTCTTTCAGCCACGGGGTTGAATTGAGTCCAGTTGGGAGTATGTACTGCTTAAGGCAAAAACTGCAGAAACTTTGCTCTGTGATATTCCAGCTATAAGCAAGTGGCACCAGCCCTTGCCCTCATAAACAAGGTCTCTGTGATAAGCTAGAGTCTGTCTAGTCAGTCACATAAACTTCCTTGCCTTTTTATGGTTCAAGTGACATGCTCTATGTTTGAGAAAAGCCTTTAGCATAGCTTTTAAGACCCTCCATAGCCTCATGCCAGTGTGGCTTGCCTTCTGCAGCCAGGTGGATCCTGATGTGGGTCCCTCTTGTCCCTGACTCTTTCACTTCTCTCCTTTGCCCCTATGCCTACCCCCTGCCTGCAGTGCCAGGCCCCACTCTGCAAACATTATTAAGTCAGCTTTCAGTACTGGGGAGGGTCTCTTATGAAAACTTCGCAGTCCATGCTCGTGTCTGTCGGACGGAGGATTCATTCATTTCTGAGCCCCACCACCTGTTCAGGAATGCCATGACTTTTTCTGTTTTACTTGTTTATCTTCAACCAAACTAAACTTTTCAAAGGCAGGGTCAACGTTTTGTTTTGTTTTGTCTTTAAACTTTTGGAGCCTGGTTCATAACATGTGAAAGTGGAATGCCTTTTAAAAACACCTTCAAGGGGACAAGACTTACTTCAAAGGAAAAACGTCCCATAGTAGAATTCCAAGTATCAGAGTCATAAGTGAAGAAGCTAAGCTCAGACAGGTAACCTGGCCTGCCCCCTTGCTTCCACACTTTAAATCACCCAATGGGAAACCATTTATATTTTTCTCTATTTATAACTTTCAGTCTTTTGTGTTACAGGCCTAAGCGCAGCGCTGTTTATAAAAATTATTTATTTTTAACTCTGGTTAGACAATCTGGTTCTTTGGCAAATTTTGTTTGAATTGTAAATTGAAATTTGAATGCTTGGAGAATAGCATGCCATTTTGGAGAATTTCCTCGATCTTTTCATGAAGTTGGGTGGTCAAGGTTCCCTATCCTGGAGGCAGAAAGTCCCCAAATTCAAAGTAATGAGGTGATAGTCCCGGTTTGAGGCGGTCTGAGCAATTTTCTAGGTTCTCTTATGGTTAGACTGGCCAGTTGGCCCTTCAGATTTTCTTTAAAAACTGTTCTTTTTAGTTTTTCTCTGGGCATTTTGTCTACTCTTTCACAAAGATAAAAGTTTTAGAAAAGAAGGTTAGGCAATTAAATCTCAATGGGAATTTAGAGGTTTCCAGCTTTGTTGTAGCACAGAAACACTATTTAGTTCATTACTTAGAAAAGTGAAGAATAATGGTGTTTATCATGCAAGGTGTATTTCTGAGTACTAATATGCTGCTGAGTGGCCTGGCGAATGTGAGTCAGCCATAGGTTGCATTTATTTTGTGGTTTAATGTTAGAAGAACAAGAGGCTTATTATTCATCATCATTTACTTTAAACATTTTGCATTTATTCAGTAATGGGAAGATATAGGTAACTTGACATTTATTATCCTGCAAGTAAATGTGAGTTTATTTATGGCAGCATATATTGCTCGAGCACCTGTTCTGTGCCTGGCACTGTGCTAGGCTCCAGAGAGCAAGGCTCAAAGACTGCAGACCATGTCATGTCAGACTCCTCTGGCTCCCTCACTATACCCAACCCTCTACACGATTATCTGATTTCTTTTTAAGTGACTGCTCCTTCTTCCAAGATATTTCTTCAGTCCACTTCTTTCCCTTCCCAGCTTCCACAACAGTCCAGGCCCTCCATTGTCACTGTTCTGTCTCACTGCAGTGGCAGCCAAGGGATTTTCTCTGCCCCTGGTTTCTTCTCCAAGCGAGAAGAAAAAACATTTCAAAAAACCAAACGTGGACTCACGCAAAGTTTTGGTCACCTTATTCGTCTGCTTAAAACACATTCCTTATCTTCTATGTCCATGGAATGTTGCCCCGACTGTTTTACCTGGCACCTAATGAATTTTCCAGCTTCATCTTCTAAGACTATCTTCCAGCCAGTCCTCAAACTTTAGGCATCTTTATACCTGTGTGTGATGCTATATGAAGCCAGCTCGTGCTTTCAGGCCCAGTTCAAGTGACCTCTCCTAGAAGCCTTCCTCTCAGTTCCATTAAGTCAGCATTTGCTTTCTCTGCATTCCCGTGGCACGTATGTGCATTTGTCTTATAGCATTTATTCCATTCTGCCTTGCTTTGCAGTTGTTTGCTTGCTTATTTCCAATACTCAGTTATAAACTTTTGTGAGGGAGGAGAGAATTGGTCTTGATTTTGTGCACCATCAATACCCATAATAGTGCTTGACCTATAACAGGTGCTTTCAAATGCTTGATCAATGTTATGTCCTGTGCTTTATGGGTTTTTAATTGCCTGCCTTTTGCTCAGCAAATTCTTCATTTTCATAAATTATCAGTATCATTGCTTAAATGGAGAGCTGGACTCACATTCATACTTACAGGTGTTAGGTAAGGAAAGTCCAAGGGAGTCTGTACATAACAAGCAGGTCAGCAGCAGAGTAGAAGCAACATGGGACAGAGGGTCAGATTCCTTGAGGCTGTTTCTTCAGCTTCATGCGCCACCAATTACTTTGTAAGTGTAATCTTGAACAAGTTAATCTTTCTGAACCTTTCCTCTCACTTAAAATGATATGAAAATAGTACCTATCTACAACAATCCTACCTAGGATTGTTGTAAGGACTAAAGATATTTTATTTTAGGCATAACACCTAGTGCAATGCATATGGTAGTCATGTCGACACATTGCTTGCTCTGCCTGCTGGTGCTGCTGCTTCAGTAGAATGTATTTGTTTTGTATGGCCCTATACACTTCCAGCGACAACTGACAGGAACAGACAAGGGCAGCCTGTTCATAGACTGGCCAGTGACCTGAGATAGGATGGCCTGGCATTAAGGGCTCCTCTTAGATGGAGTTGATGATTATATCCTGCCTTGGGAATTTAAACGGGGAGATTCTGAAAGACTGAGTTATGTAGGGGTGTGGGAATTTAAGGTTAATTAGAGTCGGATCCTAAGAGGCTGTGTTGGCTCTGTGCAAGATGAGGTTATGAACAAGCAGGAGAAGGTGGTCAAGTGGTAACAGAAAAGATGCAGAGAAAGGAGCATGAATACTGGGGATGGGCGATAAGAAGGGTGGGGGAGGGAGGAGAGAGAAGGAGAAGGGGAAGGGAGATAGCTAGGTGGTGGACTCAGTTCTTAGTATCTTTTGGTAGTTTTTATCCAGAAGGTTTGAGTGTCACTTTGCATCATTCTGCGGAAGACAGAAGAGATGGCAGCATGTGGAAAGTGGCCTTGGCTGCTTTTACTTCTCCTAGGGCTGTGACAGTCCAGCTAGTCAGGCTGGCTCACAGAGAGTGTCTGCAGAACTGATGCCTGGTGTGCCTCTCCAGACAGGCAGTTACTAAAGGAATTG
Organism: Cynopterus sphinx; assembly: GCA_030015415.1. Classification (NCBI taxonomy): domain Eukaryota; kingdom Metazoa; phylum Chordata; class Mammalia; order Chiroptera; family Pteropodidae; genus Cynopterus; species Cynopterus sphinx. The sequence continues at coordinate 21,180,283 of CM057380.1, forward strand.
TCTGCAATGTGATCTCTAGGTCCACTTGACCCCAGGACTCTGGGTCCTTTCAGCACTGGAGAGTCATGACAGAAGAAGTCTTCATTTTACCTGGGAAGTTTGAATGCAGTCACCTAGGGCACCAGGGTACAGGGCTGGTAGATCCCAATCATGACTCCTGTGATGGGTAGGAATTTGGCACTAGGACCCCAAAAAACCAAACCTGAAAGTAGGAGCCCACAAATTATGCAATTTACAATTGAAGTTAAATGATCAAAGTAATGCTGCAAGTGTTGAGAATTTGAGCAATAAAGTGGGAAAAATCTTAGTTCAGTTTTTTAGTTTAGGGGATGAAACTGGCCTAATCAGACCCATCCATCCTGGTCTAATAGTTCAGACATAATGTTAAGAGTTACCTAAGAGTCCTCTTTGCACAAGAGTTAAGCATTTCCCAAATCTCCAACTCCCCCTCCTCTTCTCCACCTCTAGATTAAGGCACAAAACTCTTTACCAGCTTAGTTTCTGACTCATTCTGGAAAAGAGTTCCTATTTTAATTGGTTCCTTTTTCTTTTTATTTAGCACTAGAAGTCAGCCTGTCTCAATTTGAAGCACACTTGCAAACATCTAAAAAAAATCGTGAAGTCAGTTTTTTTTCTTTTCTTTTTTTTTTTTTAAAGCAGTTATCACTTATCACTCTTCTGGAGCCTGTGGTTTCTAGGAAAAAATTAGTGTGTATAAATTGGTGGATACAGGCTGTTGGAGCTCATACAGTATGACTTAGTCCAATTATAATTTTTAAGTTTCAAATGCTTTTTTGATACATATCCATTCCTAACACATGCAAGCCTAATTATTTATGCCCTGTGTTCTGTCTCTTCTTACTGCCTGACTTTAGCTGTTGAAGTGCTCATTATGTTGGCCATTGAGTAGGAAGGAGGAGGGAAAGACATAGAAACAAACTAGTTAAGTTTATTTTTTAATAATTTCTGCCTACAAAGAAGTTTCGTAGGGGAAGAAATACTATTAGCCTCAAGGCTGTCTGAGACTTATCTCTAGTTCCTTTAGACTTCTAGAAGCTGAGAAATGGTAAGGACCTTGGAAAACAGTTGTATTTTATCCCAAAGGACAACTAAATTTAGCTCCAGAGGTGGAAAGATTGCACAGTGGTTTAAAAGGGGAGCTACACAGAGAACTCTGAACCTGGGAATACTTCTCTCTCCCCCAGACTGTTTTTCAGCCCTGTAGATCCCAATGGTCAGGGATAGACCCTCACCTCCCATCCCCTCACCCCCCACCTACTACCATACTTGAAAGCAAGCACCTCTTCCCATTAGACATGTCTATGTCTTGGGTCACTGAAGTCTCATTTGGGGCCTCCTCAAGTTTAGTTTAAGAAACCCACCCTGCTTCCTTCTTGGAAGCAGCAAGGCCAAAGTCCTTTCAGCATAGTGAGAACCACCACTTGTAAGACCTTTTCCTCTTTTAAGTTAATTTGTGTCAGATTGTGCAGACTGATTATTTAATCTTTGGAGGTCTTTTTAGAAAACAATTTAACTTTTTAAACATTCGATGGAAAGATGTTTAATGCCTTCAAAAGTTGGTTCAGTTAACAGTTTATTCAAACAACATTCGAATGCCCACTCCATTCTCGAATCATATGACACTTGAACAGAATCATAACATGGTTCTCAGATGTTCTGCTTTATATTTTAATCTATTTTTAGATATGCGTATGGAAAAATTGTAAGGATATTCGCTAAAATGTTATTGGAGTATTAACTCAGGATAATGAGATGGGAGGGGATTCTAAATGTTCCTCCCTTTTTGTTTGAATTTCCTAAACTCCCCACAATTAACACATGCTACTTTCACAGTAAGAAAGAGAATTTTCCCCCAAAGTAGATACTTCTCTCAGTAGAAAGCCCAAGAATACTTTAATTAGACCATAATTTTGTTTAAACCGTTAGCTGAAAACACAAGGAATAAGGCCATTAAGTGAAATTAATGGATTAAAAGTGGTTTTCAGAGCCTGGGGGATATGGGAAAGGACAAATCTTGATAAAAGCAGAACTTTCTGAAACTTGGCAAGGGAGCATGAGTTCCCTGAAAGCCCAAGAAAAGTGAAAAAAACTGCAGAAAAGCGGTTGCCTATCAGGAAGCCTTGTTGTTTGGCGTGATGCCCTTGTTGGACCAGGTCTTTGAAACTGAGCATGTCTGCAGAACCTGGGCGCCTCGCCTTGTAAGGTGGCATGCACTCCTAACTTGTTTAAATGTAAATCCGTAGCTGTAAGTTGCACCACTAGGGGCCTGGGTTAGAGGGGGGAACCACGCACCATCTGCCTGTGAGAGACACATCTCAGGTCCTTCCATGGAAGGCAAACCGTGGCTATTGATAGGTGCACACAGAGGAGTGATTGTGGGGGCTTATGTGTAATGACATATTTTGACATCCATTCTTTTATCTTTGGTTAGTTTGCTTCTTGAATTTTTAATACTGGATTTTTATCACTGATTTAACATGTAGTTAATAGTTGTCATAACCAGGGAAGTTTCTTTAGAAAAACACAAAAATAGTTTACAATTGATCTAAATCACCTCTAGTCTGAGCAAATTCCTTTTCTATTCCAAATATCAAATTTTGTTGTCAGATAAGAGTTAAAGGGAGGAAGCTTTCATAATTTTTCAAAAGTATTTAAATATTTTCTAGTTTTTTCTTCATTTAGGCTTTGGATTCATGATGAGATTTTATACCAAGATTTAAAGATTTAAAAATATTTTTCTATATCATACATTTCAACAGTGCTTGCTAAGAACAAGGGCTAAAAAACTTGCAGTTGAGTCAAAGGGTATTAGACAGAACTTTTAAGACCCATCTCCATCATTCTTTACAATAAATTGTTGATGTGAATAAACCAGTAGTGAAGGGAAGCAGAAGTGGAACCAGTGGTAAGGGAGAAGAATGAAGCATGGCATAAGATACTTGGCCTTGAACCAGTTAGATAACCTCATGACAGCTCTATGAAGTAGGTATTATTATCTCTGGTTTACAGATGAGGAGCACGTAGAACACAAAGCCCTTAAAACAGAGCCTGGGCTATGGAAAGTTCTATATAAGAGCTGTTTAAATAAATAATACTTTAAAAAGAGGACTGAAAAATCACACTATCTATGACTTTGTCTTGTTTTTGAATTTTCCAGCCTCTGAGAAATCAAAGATAATTAATGTCAAGTTATTTTCCAGACTAACAGTTAAATTCAGATCTTCAGTTGCTTCTTGATCACTTGATACTATACATTCTTGATAACTACAACTTTAAAAGGATCCCAGGTGTGGTGACTAGGACTGCAGGAGAGGAGAGAATAAACTATTCCCCATCTGATTGCCTTGGCTTAATTTGAACTGGACCCTGAATGTAGACAAATTTGTTCATTGCAAAGTATTTTGTAACAGTATTCTAGAATTTAGGGAATTGCAGAACAAATGGTATTATTCTATGAAATTCAACTTTTGGTTTCTAAAATCTGTAACGCCAGTTTTTTCAGTCCACAGAGCTATTTTTTTTTTTCATTGAAAATTAGGTAAATAGGGGATCTAAGGGAAGTTTCTGCTTTCATATGATAAAGAATTGTTAAACTTGATCAATTTATTCATGTGTTTGAACTTTTAAAACCTGAGCTTTATTTTAGAAAATAGGTTGACAGGTGTATTAATTATACTTGCCCCATTGAGCTTCAGAAAGAAGATTTTATCTGTCTCTTCTTTTTTTCCTCACTGCTCTTCCCTATTTCCTTTCTTCCTGGACTGTCTTCCCTATGGATGCTGGAGAAATTATGTCTTTTAAAAATTAGTTACACGTATTTAATGAAAAATGTGTTTTTTGGATTTTATTGGAACATTCCACATTTCTCTTTATAAAGGAAAATGATGTACTAAGCTGACTTTAAGTATGTATCCACCTTAAGTTTCTATAATGATTTATGACCCACAGATCTTTGATTAATGTGAGGATTATCGTAGTAGAAATGTATTTAATAATACAAGATAGAAAAAAAACTCACCCATCTTGAGAATGATCAAACAAAATAGGGTTGATACATAATCTATTATTCATGTAGCTGTTAAAGAGACTAAAAAGCTGTATATGCTGACATGAAAAAAACTCATATAACTTAAGATACTTTCATTTGAAAAAATATAATTATGTGTATATATATATAAACTATATAAAGTAGTTGCTTTTGGGCTAGGTCAGTGGAGGTGGAAAATTGGGGTTTCAACATTTTATTCTGGATGCTGGAAACTTGCAAGAAAAGTCAGAAATATGGACTGTTAAGTAATTAATAGAAAAAAATTGTATAATTATTAAATATCTTAATATACAATTTAACCAATTTCTTATTTAAATAAAACAGAAATTGCCAGTGTTAATTTAATTTTACGTAAACATGGTCTTTGAGGCTGAAGCAAATCTGAACTAAAGTATAAAATATAAAAACTGTTCTTGGAGTTACTTCTAAACAGAACTTGTCTCTAACCCTAATGTAACAGAAACGTATGCATAAACCGGATTCATCAAATGCATCTTTGGCTAACAGCTGTTGGAGAACTGTGTTAACATCCTGCATAGGAATGCTACATGTTCTAGGATTTGACATTTTCAGTGATTGAGAATGCCTATATTTTGTAAATGAAAATACTATTACTAAAAACAGAATACTGTAAACAGAACGATGTCATTCGTTTCCAAAGGCTATCAACATACCAGAGCGATACAAAAATAATAATACAAACGAGATATTTTGTGGCAAACTTTAGGAATAAGGTTACGACTGCAAGCCACGAATTATCTTGGGGTAAACACTGCAGATGCAAGCGCCGCTGGCAAATATTCTCGGGGCAAATAGGAAATGGGTTAAAATAAAATGACTCCATTTTATAACAATCCAGTTGGCAAAAATTGTGAACTCAGATAGCATCAAATATTTACCAAAGATGTGGGGACATGAGAATCCTCATCAGTAAAAGCTATTTCAGTGAGCTCTCCTGGCAGTGCAGAGTGAAAAGAAGAATACACACGCATGGGCACACACACGTACACACACACTAGAAATTCAGAGCCTTGAGAAATGTCAATATCCAGAGAATCACTTGCATAGTTTTGCAAAAAGATGTCCTCAGAAAGACAGAATGCTCATGGCAGTATTATGTTCTAACAAAGGTCACAAATAACTAGGTGTCCATCTCTAGGCTGGGCATATGAATAAACATTTAATGGGATGTTCTGCAGCAGGCAAAAGCTTGATTTAAGTAAGATGCACACATCATAGATACCTATATATCTAAATATGTGTGAGAGGTTGAAAGATCAAACTTTAAATATGTTGCAACAACATGGAGGGACCTAGAGTCTTATATTAAGTGAAATAAGTCAGAGAAAGTCAAACACCATGTGATTTCACTTATATGTGGAATCTAAAGAGCAAAGTAAATGAACAAACAAGACAGACATGGATACAGGGAACAGTCTAATTAATGCTTGCTACATGGGAGGGAGGTTGAGTGGATGGGTGAAAAAGGTGAAGAGATTAAGTATAAATTGGTAGTTACGGATTAGTCGTGGGGATGTCAAGTATAGCACAGGGAATATAGTCAGTAATATAATAACTATAGTGCTAGATGGGTCCCAGACTTATCGGGGGATCACTTTGTAAGTTACACAAATGTCCAACCTCTATGCTGTATACTTGAAGCTAATGTAAAATAATGTCAGCTGTACTTGAGCTATACATACATACATACATACATGCAAACATTAGAGTGGGTGTTTATACCTAGGAAGAGATGAGATTGAGGATGGGGAATAAAGAGAATTGAAATAAAACAAATTGCCACCAATGATAGCATACTATGAATTGAGGAAAAGCGATCAATTCTGTAAACCTAAAGTTACAAAAGACATCAACAAGGAAGAGTTACTCCTCCTTCACATTTTGAGCAAAGATAACTTTTAATTTTTTTTTTTTTTTAACTCGTGCAGATGGAATAAATCCCGTGGCGACTTGAGCAGCTCCATTGCTAAACACTAATCTAGTTGTCCCCGTTTACTGTTATCTGGGCACACATTGTGGTCCTCCCGTTTTTTTTTTTTTTTTTTTATCTCCACTCAATATTAAGTCCTCTTTGTGCATAAAACTGCCAGATGCCCCACTCCACCTTTCCCTAAGCAGTTGTTTTGTAGAAACCAGAGGCAACACCCCTGCAAATTAAACTACTTGAGTGCTGCTAGATTTTAAGCGGCAGATGGTTGGATTTTACAAGCCCCCTGTGCCTTCTTCCTTCATTTTTGGCCTGTTATGTTAATTTTTATGTTAATCCTCTCTGTGCAGACCTGGCTAAGTATGTTTAGTGCCCTTCAAGGATAATAACCCCAAATCTGGGTCTCTGAAGAGTCGAACTGCCATTCATTTGCAGAGTCAGGGAAGTGACTTCTGACCTTTATCATATTAAAGTTTTGCAGCAACTGCGATATTTAAAAAATGAACGCAGGGTGGGGATGAAGAGTTTGCCAGTCTTCTCAGCACAGGACCTCCTGGCAGGCTGGATTTATTGGATTTTTCACTTTCCTTCATTATTTGAATTTCCAAATACTTTTTACTAGTTCAGTCTTTAAACGGGAGAAAATGAGCCAAATTGTACCAGAACACCACAGCCTTAGTCCCCGCGGGCCAAGAACAGCTGTCGAGCTCTTCCAACTTGGCCAACAGCAGCATCTACTTAAGTCTCCTGTACTCAGGTCCCCAGACTGAGGGGCACCACATAGTGCTGAGATTTTTGTGGGGGAAAAAAAAAGGATCACTGTATCATATGCCTCAGTTTTTTCAATAATTTCTTCTTCATGTTAATAATGTTTCTAGTTTAGGAGTAACTGAAGTGATTTCACAGTGCCAAGTAAAGCAACATTTGTTCCTTAGTTTTGATCACTCATTTATTCAACAAGTATTTATTTTCCCAGCACGTGTGTCAGGTGTGTGGTCCTAACTCTCATCACATAATTGTTAGGCTGTCCTCGTCCTTTGGTGATGAGATCTCGTGTTGCGTTTTCTGGAATGTTCTACATTGCTCTGTGGCTTTTTGAATTGTTAAATAGGGATGTTCTGCGAAAATGGAAGGAATATTGGTGCCTTGTAACTGACTTGACTTCTCACTCAGCAGTAATCCATACTATTAGGCTTTAGTAAACATCGCCTGTTTTTCGTGCTGTGCTGGAGTGAGGCATAGTGTGGTGAGGTGTGGTGTGGTGTAGTGTATTACTCTGTAGGATAGTATATGGGTGTACCACAGATTCACATAATAGCTCAAGCATCAACTTTGCTATTATCTCTCTTTTTAATTTTGGGTAAAGTGTCTTTATGTAAATTTCTGTGCCTCCGTTTACTTAAAATTATAGCAATGTTTGTGCTTGGAGTTACTGGAAAAAATCAGGTACTCAGCACGTAGTAGATGCTCATTAAATGTCAGCCTCTCCTATGGCTGCCTAAGAGGAAGAAAAGGGAGTAAAAGTCTGGGCCTCGTCCTCAGAAACTGAGCCTAGTAGCTCATTAGGAAGATGAGACATAGACTCCATGTGAAATCAACAGAATATATCTCTGAGAAGATAGCGAAATAGCATGGATTGACTTACTCTGTTCTCTCATTACACCAATTCTGGAAATGAAAGATGGACTTTTTTCAAAAAAAGGTGTTTATACTTGATGTCCAGAAGGCTTTTTATAAACCAACAACCCTTCTTGAGGAAGTGAAACACATTTGAAATTAGGTTCACACGCACATGCACACACACACACAAATAGTGTAGTGATTTAGGGTTCCATTCAGCTGAAAGTTGTACAAATGTTCGATCCATCTGGTGACAACTCATAAAACATGTTATTTCTCATGTTTGCAAATAACTACCTAAATAGAAATCTGCTTGATGAGAGTCTATTTAATGTATACGCACTGAAAAGCAATTTATTTTCCTATATTTTATATTAAGAGAACTGAAAATTTACTTTACATTTACATGTCTCATGCTATTTGAGGTACAGATTAGGGCAATAGAAATTGAATACATCTTGCTAGTGCCAGGTCAGTGTGGGTCAATGCCAGGTCAGTGTGGGTCAATGCCAGGTCAGTCTGGGCATGATCTCTAGCAGGAGACTCTATTGAAGTAGTTATTTAAAATCCTTGTTGCTCTTCTGCTGGCAGGTTCACTGGAAAAGGGAAGAGCTTTGCAGCTAAATGAGACTCAGGTTCTAATCCATATCCCTTGGGATGAGGTGCTGGAAATTTGCTGGGATAGCAGTAGTCACATTTGCATAGGGGACATGAAAACTTCTGGGATCAAGGATGGGTACTTTTCTCACATGTTAACTGCTGTTAAATTTCTCTGGTGGTTGAAATAGTCCCATATGGTGAGCAGTGTAAGGCCACTGGTACCTCCCCAAAGGGCACTTACTAGGAATGCAAACCCCAGCCAGCACCTTAGTTATCTTGGGGAAGGAGATGGTTCCGGATAGGGCTTGCGTCTGAAGTTAGAACCTGAAGACATTCTTCAGTGGTGAGCTTAAGAGCGCTTTGAGGAAGAAATGACCAGCTGGGGTGTCTGGTGACTTCACATCTCACAAAGTTGCTGGTGACACACATAGGGGCAGTGTAGCTGCAGGTTCTTAGATCACCTTCTGGTGAGGTTGTGCTTTTTTGAAGCCTGGAGGTGGCACTTGTGGCTTCAACTCCATTAGCGAAGTTGGGGGTGGGGGGGTTATGGAGATGGCAGAGTGAAAGGTTGCGAATAAGGTGACTCTGGGGGCAGTGACAGGCAGAGAAGGGGACTGGTGGAGCGTTTAAAGGAGTCAGGGATCGGGAACTCGTAATCACTCCTCTCCTATCCTGAAGCAGCAATTAACAACTCAGTCCTTAGCAGAGTTGGGACTTGAATACAGGTCTGGTGCTACCTCCAGTTCTGATTGTCTCGTCAGTCTGTCCCTGATGAGGTGATGTCTATGCAGACCTAGGGCATGTAGGAGTTGCTCACTTGGTTGCAGCTTAATTCAGAATTGCCCGTACTCAGGTGTCTGGGCTGCTATTCCTGAACCCAAGCAGCTCAACTGGAATGTCCCTCTAGGCGTGTCTGTGCCCCTGGTGTATTTTTTGAGGCTATAAATGTAAACTTTTGGCCCTTTTCTCTCCCTGTGTTGGAGGATTCTCAGGGCTGGAGAACTCACAGCCCTACATGGCATTAGTCACGACTCCCTGAATGAACTTGCACAAGTCTCAACCTCCGTGAGTGCTGGGACAAAAATACTTATTTTGCTTGCTTTACATGTTTGATGCTAAATTAAAGTAGCAAATACATTGGAAGCACATTGCAATAAGACTATTAGAAGTGGCAGAGAACAAAGCATGCAGAGGTGTTTTTAAAAGGTTCCTAGATCAGAATGAAATTGAATATTCAGACGTTCCCTGTTAAAGCCCACCAGCAAAAGACCATCAGGAACACACCTATAGTTGTGAGAAGAAATTAGGTTTATTTTTCTTGCTGCAGTGAGACTGCAGGCACTCCAAAGGAACCATGAGGAGTTGGGAGAGGCTCGTAGGATGTGAGTGCATGCTGGATGATTCGAGATGGGTTTAAGTTGTGGAGGCCAACTGGGGTTCCGGTGCTTCAGGAAACAGCAGCAGTTCTGTGACTGTGCAACTAGACAGTGTTTATCCATCAGGTAGGAGGCTGGCTGTGGGATGGGCATGTTCCTTGGTAAGGGACAGGAGCAGCAGTCTCTCCTGTTAGACAGAAGAGGGGGGTGTTTCATCATTTTTGTGGTGGCACAGTGGCCTTATCGCTGTCTCATCCCAAATATGGTCACGGCGTGGCTCTGTTTAGACATTGTATCTGTTCTGTGAGTGTGGTTTATATTCACTTGGGAACATAATGGCCTAACTGCCAACAGGCCTTCTTTCTCAGGGTATTTACTTACTCCTTTCCAGAAGGCAAAGCAGCAGGTCATGTTCTCAAAGCGTGCCCGGGCTGGCCCCTAGGGCAGATCAGCTCTGAGTTTTGGAGGTTGTATGAAAAACAAGAATTAAGTTCCAGAACCCATTCAGGAGACAACTACCACCACCAATACCCCAGGAGTGGAGCATCAGGGAGGGCGAGTGAGGGGGAGATGGGCCTGCAGCCGTTCCGGAGGCAGAGAGCAGCTTAGGCCCGCATTGGCACACAGGCACCTGCGAGGAACCCACGAGAGGCCTGCAGGAGTCCTGGTTCCTGATTTTAAATCCAGTGACCAGACACCCTCCCAACACCAAAGCGAAGTTACCCTTTCCCCTCCCTATTACCTTCCTGTGATTCCTTTTCCAAATAGTCTCTCTCTATGCACATGATCTTTGGTCTGATGTTTATTTTATCCAGATAAAAATGGGAATGGTAAACTATTAACACTGGTTGCTACTGGGAAGTGGTACCTAAGGGTTTATGGAGAAGTCATCACCCTTTGCTTTTTACACATATTCTTTCCATTTTGTGATTTAATTATTTTTAATTAAATTATTAAAAGCAAAAATGAAACAATGTGAGAAATGGCAGGGTGGTGGAATGTGTGATTTGGCACTGGAGATTCTCTCTGAGGGGTGATTTTAGATTTAGGACTTCCTAGTTTTTCTTAAGAGAAGTTCAACATTCTCTTTTTGTAAACAGGTATAGTTAGGTGTTTGGGATCTATTTATTTTTTATTATTTTTTAAGTTTAGTCTTTAAAAATTGTTTTATTTTTCAATTGGAGTTGACATTTAATATTATATTTCTGTCAGGTGTACAGCACAGCAGTTTATATCATTTACAAAGTGATCTCCTTGATTAGTCTAGTACCCACTTGGCACTATACATAGTTATTATATTATTGACCATATTCCCTATGTTGTCCTCTTCGATCTGTTTAGAAGGTAATTTTGATAAAAAGCTAAAATCTGTGATTCTCATACAAATATAAAATTTTAAATTTCAGTGATTTTATTTGATTCATTAATTAATGGGGAACCAATATGATGTATAACCAGTGTGAGAGAAGTCAAAGAGCAGACACGCATGAAGACAACCAAGAATACTGAAACGAATTTGCTCAATAAATGTAAAACTGACTTGGAGGGAGAAGAATATCGATTTCACCTCCACCTGACAAAACTCGTTGCCGTCACGGATGACAATCATTTACAATGCTGTCAGTTTCCTGCATTTACGAAGCTGTAAAATAGTTCAAAGACAATGAAAGGCAGACATAACCCAGAAAGATGCCTCAGACAGGATGCCCAGAAATCTTACTGGACCTTTTTGAAGTTTTTCACATTTTCCTCCTGCCAGCTCAAAATAACATTTGTTAAAATTCAGGTGTTTCTACCCAAGACCTGTACTTATGATTATATGTCTTAAAAGGGAGAAAATTTGTCATAATTTTATTCTGATGTTTATATTCTGGGTGATAAATGACCAACCCAAAATGACTGTTTGTAAAAAACAAAAAAATTCAATGACCTCAAGAACAACATGCTAATGACATAATTACCAGTGAATTGTTTTAAATTAACTTTTGTTTTCTATTTTATCTTTTGAAATGGGGCAGGGAGCAAAGTATCTATTATGATAAACAACAGTATAATGCATTTTTAAACACTCAACTCTTTTTAATGATGGTTTCTTTATTGCATTGAGTTTGTTTTTCAGGAAAAGTCGACATACCACTCACTAAAATAAATTAATACTCCTATTTTACCTTATCCATTTAACTTGAAAAAGAATTTCTGAAAGGATTATCGATATCTATTTGAACTGTGGGGTAGGGAGTAAGACTGTTGACAAGAAGTGAATTGAAACAAGTCATAAAACACTGCTTATGTCCAAAAATGATCACTGTGAAAAAAAATTAAGGGATTTTATGTCTTCACTGGCTTTTCTCAGTCCTTCCTTGTCATTCCTTTGCTACTTTTCATGTCATTTCAAGGTATACATATTGAATGCTCTAATATTTCATCTCTGATGAAAATTAATGAAGTTTTATTTGGAAAAGAAAAATTGAAAATTTGGAAAAGCGATGAGGGAGACGAGAAAGGTAGAAGAGAGATTTCACACCAAATCAAACCAAAGCTGGGAAAAGGAGCCTCAGAATTCCTCCTGATTATGGAAATAAAATGGAAATTTAATATGAAGTAAGAGCAACATAGCGGAAGTCGTATCAGAGTCTTCCCTGTATTTATTTGCTGCACTGGGACAGTATCCACATGTTCTAGTGGTAGGGAGAGGTGCTATGACTTGAGGGGCAGTAAAGTTTTTATTAAGTCCTCTCCTTTGCTTTGAAAGAATTTTCCCCAAAATTTCAGAAAATATTTGTTTATGAGGCAGAATATTAATTACAGTTCCACAGAGTACCCGAAAAGTAGACAGTGTGAATTCTGAAGACGGATACCCTCTGGGGGAATAGCTCTGCTAACTTAGTTCAGGCTCCACACCTTTTTAACTCCGTAGGCACTAGTCTGAGGTTCACTCTGCAAATCCATCTGTGGAGAAAGTTAACACTATTAATAAGACTGATACTGGGGTGGTAGGAGTGACTTATAAGAGCAACTATACTTCAGGCATCTTAGAGATAGTATTTAGATATTTAGTTAAATTAAACACATATTATTTAGATTGCCAAGTTCTGGGAAGAAAATAGAGAAATGGTGCATTCTAGTGGGAGTTATTGAAATTGCAAATTTGGCTTGTTTTAAGGATCTTGCAACCATAGTTTGAGTGAATAAAACAAGGAACAAAGCCATATTGTAGCCCGATTTGAGGTTTTATATGTATCTCACTAAATTAAATAAGAAAATTTTTATACCAGATCTCTTTCTAATGGTGGTTTCTAAGGAATTACAATTGGTTCGAGCCAATTGTGGAATAGCATTTTGTTATTCAACAGACTTTGTGGAAGCATGACTATGAGCCAAGCGAATTTATTAGCTACATTTGAAGTACCAGATAAGTTATTTTAGCCGGGTTTGAAAGTGCTTCTGATCCATTCAGAAGTGACTGACAATTAAGCCACAATAATCAAAGATTGCTGAACACTCTGAGTTCTAGCTTCTTTATGTAGAAAGTGGAAATAAACATTAAATAGTATTTACTGCATTTGTAAGTGTTGGTAAGTGATGGGACAAATATACGATGGAATGTAACACCATTATTGTTGTTGTTAATACTATTATCATTGTTATTACCATTGTTCTTAATTGGTATATTTTGAACTAACAGTTGGGGTACCCTGGTGCGGATACATAGATTTGTGAAACACCGCGTTGTCATTCTCTTAAAATCCAAGTTCTATAATTCAACATTTTGTTGCATGTCACCTCATTTTCTAATTATTTTACTTTGTTTTGGTGATTCTCACCATCTAAATGATAGTTTCTAGGGAGACATTGTATTTTGTGGCACATAAATACCCTTTCCTGTGGTAGAAGTAAAAAAATATGAACTGGAGATTAAAAGTACTCATTTTTGACCAATTAAGAAGATGGAAAAGTTATTAAAAACAACATTGAACAAATACTACAGGAAAAGCTGCATGCATACAAATTAGTAATTAAGAAACCAAATTCAATCAAGCTCTTAAAAACTTGAAATTTTTCCCTTTATTTTCTTATTTCTTCCATTACTTAAGTTTTTATTTTATTGCCTTTTCTCCCTTATTATTGCAAAAGCAATTCAGCCTTAGGCTCACTGCAGGTTAAAAAAAAAAAAAATTGCGTAAAGAATACCCATAGCCTATGCCTTTTAATAATTTGACACATATCCTTCCAGATCATTTTTAATATAGTAAAGAAATGTTCAGACCACACTTATTCTTTTGAAAGTTATCAGAAATTATATAACCAATTCCATCATGGGGCATTTAGGTTGTTTCCAACTAAGCCCGTTTATTGGATATCCAGGTTGTTTCCAAGTCGTCTTTTTTGTTGGATATTAGGTTATTTCCAACCCACTACTATTGTCTTACTTATTGCTGTTGTAACAGATTCCCACACATTTAGTGGCTTAAAACAGCACAAATGTGGAGGTCAGAATCTAAAACCAGTTTCAGTGGGCTAAAGTCAAGATGTCAGCAGGGCCAGTTCCTTCTGGAGGCTCTGAGTAGAGAATCTATATCCTTGCCTTTTCTAGCTTCTAGAAAGAATTCCAATCTCTGCTTTTATCACATTACTTTCACTTCAGGATACTATTTCTCCCTCTTTTCCTCTTATGAGGACATTCGTGATTATCTCACGGGGCCTCCTTGGATAATCTCTACCTCTCCAGATCCTTAATCACACCTTCAAAGTCTCTTTTGCCATATAATGTATTTCTGGGTTCTGAGGATTAAGACATGCACATCTTGAGGGGTCATTATTCAGCCAACAACGACCAGTATAAAGAGTATGAGCAGGGAGAATATTCTGGGAAAAACACTAAGGAAAAAAATCCTAAAACTTTTATGAAAAGTGATAAAAATGTTTAAAGACACATGAACAGTTGTAAAACTGCCAAAATTTCTCATGCTGCCTGAAATAGGAACCAGTGGCATCCATTTCAATCAAGGCATTTCAACCAGTTTGAAGTCTTGACCAATCTGTTCTTTATCAAGTAACCTGAAGTCTACCACATAAGCACAAAGAAAGGGAAGTAAAGTAAACTGTGAGGGGTTGTGTATCTCAGGGTATACGTCTCAGAGAAATAAGCTGAGCTATGAAAGAAAAGAAGTGAATCAGGGGATGGGCACAAGGGAGGAAGCTGCTGACACAGGGAATGTGGTAGATATGTGAGTGGGGAGAAACCTGGAGATAAAAGAGAGCATCCTGTGTTTAGGGAACTGAAGGCAGGTTTGTGTGACTGGTAGGGTATTTTGGGTTTGCAGTGGAAGGGGAGTGCTGCAGAAAGAGGAAGCTAATTAGTTGGCCAGAGGCCAGACGGAACAAGACAGATCTTGTAAGGCCTATTGTGTGTGGGTTTAATCTTAAGGCAGATGCAGAGGACCTGAGTCCTCTGATGCATGAACTTAATGTTGTTAATATGGCAGCTTTCCCCAGACTGATCTGCAGATTTAATACAACCCCTATCACAGTTCCAACTGATTTCACCTCCCTGTCTCAGAAATTAATGAGCTGATCCTAAAATTCATACAGAAATAGAGAGGTCCCAGAATTGTTAAAACAATCTTGAAAAAGGAAAAGTTGGAGGACTTACATTTTTTAATTCAAAAATTACTACAAAATTATAGTATTGAAAATAGAACATTACTGGCATAAGGACAGACCTAGAGATGAATGAAATAAAAACCCTTCCATTCACAGTCAACTGATTTTCGACAAGGGTGCTGTGATGATTCAATGGGGAAATGATAGTCTTTCCAATAAATGGTGCAGGAATTGTTGGTTATTTATATTAAAAAGTAACAACATGAACTTAGACCTTACCTTATATCATACAGAAAAAGGCAACTCCAAATGGATCATAAATCTATAGGTAAGAGTTAAAATTTGAAGATATCTAGAAGGAAACATAGAGGTTAGCCATTAGAGACATACAAGTCAAGACCACAGTGAGATACCACTTTACACCCACCGAATGGCTGTAATGAAAAGGAGACTGATAATAACAAGTGGTGGCAAGAACGTGGAGCTATTAGAGCTGTCACACATTGGTAGTGGGAATGCAAAATGGCACATCCACCTTAGAGCTTGGCACTTTCTCAGAGTTAAGCACACAGTTACTGCACGATTCAGCAAGTCCTCTTCGAGGTATCTACGCAGAGAATTAAAAACGTGAGTCCACACGAAGGCTTGTACAAGAATGTTAGCAACAGCACCGCTCACAACAGCCAAGTGTTCATCAGCTGATGAGTGACAAAGTGTTGTGTATCCACACAATGAAATTATTTGCCAATAAAAAAGAATAAAGTCCTGACACATACTAAAACTTGGATGAACCTTGCAACATTATGCTAACTGAAGGTAATAAAAATGATCACATTTATAAATGTCCAGAACAGGAAAATCTTTAGCAGCAGAAAAGTAGATTAGTGGTTGTCTAGGGCTAGGTGTGGTGGGACAGAGGATAATGGGAGCGCTGCTAATAGGTATGCATTTCTTTTGGGGGTGATGAAATATTCAACAATTAGATTGTGGTGATGGTTGCACAACTCTGTAAGGATACTAAAACTCATTGAAATGTACATTTTAAATGAATTTTTAAGTATATAAATAATATCTTAATGATATTTTAACAATGAAATCTGATACGTCCTACAACATAGAGATACCTCAAAACATTATGCTACGTGAAAGAAGCCAGACACAAAAGACTCCAGATTGTATGAGTCCATGTTGTATAAAATGTCTGGGATAGGCAAATCTACAGAGACGGAAAGGAGATGACTGATTGCTTAGGGCTTGTGGTGAATGAGGAATGGAAAATGAAGTTTCCTTTTGGGATGATGGAAGTGTTTTAAAATTAGACTGTGATGAGGGCTGCACAAGTCTGTGAATATGCTAAAACCTATTGAATCATCCACTCTCCATAGGTGAATTTCGTGGCATGTAAATTATATCTCAGCAGAGCTGTGAACATATTTTTAAGTGGCCTGGGGGTTGGCATAGTCAATTCCCTTCAGTGCAGAAATGGAAAGAGGGCAAGACTGGAGCAGAGGGCACGTTGAATGTGTCACGTGAGAGTTAAAGCTGGCCAGCTGGTCTTAAATTTTGTTAAAAAATAAGTGGTCTCTAGCAGACTGTGCTGGTAACAGTTCCTGGCTCTAGTCGATTGCTTACCATCTTCACAATTTTTGGTACAGCCACAGCACACTACAGCTGTGTGACATGTGGTGCATCCGTGGAGGAGGATGTTTCGGGATGTGTATGGTAAGAGTTTGCTGCTTAGCAAGTCTGCTGATTTAGAGGCAGGGGATTAATCAGGCTGTCAACTTGTTTTCCTGGAAATAGATGCAGCAAAAGAGATAGTAGCTGTGGCTTTCTCAGTCCAGCTGTTTAAAATGTTTATGCCTACAGTGTCTGAGAGTCTGTTTCCTGGGCTATAATTGAGGGCTTTCTCTAGACACCCAGGAGGCTGATCTGTAACAAGTGGTTAGTATCCATGTGTTAGGAAAAATAAATAAATAAATAAATAAACAAATAAATAAATAAATAAATAAATAAATAGATAGATAGATAGATAGATAGATAGATAAACAAACAAACAAACAAATAAATAGAAACCCTGCTTCTTACACACCCCGAGGCCTCTCATCAATAACTTGGACCTCACATAACAATACATTTATGAAAACTGACTTATTTTTAGACTTCCTTCTCATGATAAAGATACAGGCAAGCCCTAATTTCATGATGTCCCAAAATTCAATACAGGTAGTATATTTTTAACTATTGGAGACATACATATAAAAAGCTGGTATACATGTGTGTCTATGTGTGTGTCTATACATACCGTAGAGTAAAAACAGCAATTTCAACACACATAACTAGGTGTGGTGTTCCTTTCTCAACGGTTTAGGAGAGCTCTGCATGGGAAATAAAAGGAAGTAGATTAGTGAACCCATTCATCTGATGTACGGCGGGAGTAGTACCTAGGATTCAACATTATTATAAAGCTAAGGGAATGAAGTGGAGGGCTGTAAAAGCCAAGTCATATTGGACAAGTTTGCCTGACCAAGAGACTGCAACCGAGCGCGAGTTCACTTTAGTTGCCACGATGCTCATGCTGCTCAGGGGCACGCAGAAGCATTCATCGGCAGTTGATATGAGTTTGAGCTTTTCCTGGAAACCAGATAACAGCATTTAAAAAGGCCTTTGTCCTTTGTTAATAAGATGGTTATCATAACCTTTAGGAGCTGAGGTGTTTTCCTTTGCTTGAAGGCATGAACCTGTCTAGACAGAATGTGCTGTTGTTCCTGGAAGGGATCCTGACCTTGGAGAACAGGAGTGTGGGGGATGACGCTGTAAACCTACAGCTCCCAGATGCAGATCTGGGAGGCTGGGTGTGGACGCACCAGGTACCCATGGCCATTTGTAGCAACATTCATCTGGTATACTTTGTTTTGATCAGGGGTTCTTGAAACCAGAGTCCTGTGGAAATGGTAATTAGGTTTAAAGTATTATCGAAGAACCAATCCTGCCTGGATAGTTAACAAAACTCCTGCTTCCTTCCTCTGACAGTGTATGATTAAGTTATCATGAATTTGAGCCTTGGAAGGGCTCACTCACCCAGAACATGACGTTACTGACTTCTTTGGACCCATTTAGTCCATTTAGTCCGAAGTTCCCTGTTTGGAGATGAGGGGGTGGCAGTCCAAAGAGATGAAGAGGGGGCTAGACAGCAAAGAGGCTGGATTTAGGACCCACCTTCCTGGACGTGGTCTACGTCCTTTCTACCACAAGGCCTCAGAAAGGACGCGGGCTCTGGTTTCTGCACATTAGCACATGCTAGCTGTGTGAACTTAGGTTTCTTCATTTGTTAAGAGAACAAAAGAAAACCAGTCCTGTATGGTGTTAATGAGGGCAAGATGAGTTGTTGAGCATCCGTCACTGTGTGCTTAATAAGAACTCTCTGCATAAGAGCACCTTTGTTGTTTTTCCTATGCCCTGCCTCATCTTTGATGAATAAATTTGGAGAACATAATCACTGTGGCCCTGGCAAAGTATATTGTCATCCTTGGAATTACAAAAACACCGCACACCAGATGCCGCTGCACAAAACAGAAACCTCTTTGACACTGAATCTAGTTCCTAACCTAGAGGAAGACTAATGTATGTGAAAACAATTTGTAAAATGGAAAATGCTATAAAACTGCTAGTTTTTGTCATTATCGATGTAACTTAATCTAGTTTGATTATTTCTTTTTTATGGTCCCTAGCACACCTTTTGCCTGGAGGGTTAAGACAAATCAGCTTTGGTGATAAACATATCTTTGAGCAAGTGTCGCCCTTGGAAACAGGGGGCTAATTGCTTAGAAACAATTGCCTTCTGGTGAGGAAGGGAGAGCAAAAAACGAGTGAAGAATAGTTCCAAATAGTTCCAAGGAGGTCATGACCAAATCTTTGCAGCTCAAGAGATGGGTTCTCAGACTGTGGGTGGTCTGTCACCCAGAGTGCCATTTCGTATGGGGGAAGCCAGACTCTGAAGCATATCTGGGAAGGAATTCTCCTGGGAACCTGTGGACTATCCACATTTTAGAAGACTGAAGCCAGTCAGACATTCTACAGACTGAGACGTCACTGACTCAGAGGTCAAGGGTGTTTGTCATCCACTAGCTCACTTGTGAAGGCCTCTTCGACCTGGGGAGACTGAGGCGCGGGCCTGCAATTTCACCTGGGAAGCAGTTATGGGAATCTCTCTTGGGGGATTCCCTAGGGTCAGGTAGAGATTATACTTTACCAACAAATGTGTGCTGGAGGTCCTTCAGTGGGGATGAGCTGAAGGAAATGGCTTACGTGGAGGGTTGGTGGTACTCAGGGAACAGGTAGTACTAATGATCCTGGGGTGGTAAATATGTGTGTGCGTCGGGGGGACTGTTGGAGTTGAACGTGGCTATCGGAGTTGAATGTGCATGTGTGGAGGAGTTGTGAAAAACAAGGGGACCATTTTTTCTGCTTATAAAAGAAATACAAGAAAATTGTCAGTTTCTAAGCAAGTTTGATTTGAATGGGTATGTAAACACCAAAAAACATGGGAAAATATAAAAAAGCATAAAAAAGAAGATTAAATCACTCACAATCTACCACCAACAAGTAATTAAAAGCACTGTTTGGGTGTCAGTCTGGACTGGAAATGACCATAAAAACATGACAACAATTAGTTTGTTAAAATAGCGGGAAAAGGGACTCTGTCTTCCTTTCTTCTTTTGATTTCATTTTGTAGAAGTTTCTTCTAGTGCTTTTAATGGACATATATGGATGAAAGAGCCGTAATGGTAAATTTTATAAATTTAGAGCGCAATCGTATGTGTTGCTTTGTTATCTGTTACCTTCACTTTAAGCATATTGTGAGCTTTTCTTTTGTGAGTAAATATTTTCTAATATATTATTTAAATGGCTTCTTTGTAGTTCATCATTTGAATAGATAATAATTGATTTTAGAAATTTTCTATAGTGTACATTTAGTTCTACTTTTTACTGTTATAAATAAAACTACTCAATATCTGCATGCATCATGTTTGTGTGGATCTCTATTGTGTCCCTGAGATAAATAATACAAAATAAAATCATGTGGTCAAAAGGTATACACATTTTTCATGCTTCTGATGCATATTATGGGAGGTGTTTGAAAAGGTGCGAAGAGGGAGACTGGGAAACTGGGAAGTCTTAGAGAGGAGAATTCTCAGGGGTTTGTGTTTGAGCCAGTGACAAGGTCAGCAAAGTGAGCCGAGGGCAACACTTCACCTCGAAGAGGAAGTTAAAGAACAAAGTGTCTATGAGAAAAGTTCCTTGAACTCTTAATGAGCCTTACAAAATCTTTTCCGCTCTAAATGGTAGAACACAGATTCAAAATAGTGTCTTCTAGTCAAAATCCCTCATAGATTTCTACTTGACATTTTCTATACTCCTAATGAAAGAGTGTGGCTTGATGTCACTTTTTAAATACTTTGTGATGAAGCAGAATGCCCTTCCTCACCTTTGAGGCAAGAGCGGCTCCCACAAGGGTGGCTGAAGTGACAATGAACGAAGCTAATGTATGATACACAAGAAAGGGACAATTTCTACAAGATGAAATGGCTATTTTAAACTCAACACCCACGTTTATGTCATTATATATTATTGCTAAGCACAAAAGAAATTGTTACAAGGCTCTTTTCAAAAGGACTGCTCAGCTCCTAATCTAGATCTGTAAATTGCAAGTAAGTGTGGAGCTCTGTAATTGACTTAAGCGTGACAATTATGTGGCAAGTGGTGACAAGCAGAGTCTACTGAGATGTAACCCTCTATCAAGGGGCTTTGTTAAAAGTTTTAATATTGGTCATTTCTTCCAAATTCATCTTAATGAAATGGGCAGCAGAGAGAAATGCTTGATTCTAGAATTTTCTACATTTTTTTTATGAGCTGAATTGGACATTGAAGGCAAAGAAGGGAAAGAAGAACAGACCTGTCGATTGCTGGGCAAGTCTGATGATGCCAAAAACTGTTTACTTGTTATTAGAAAGCTGTTTTCTATTCATTCCAGAACAATTCCAGCAAATGAGTTTATTTTGGAGCCCGTATCAGCAAAATGTGAAGGGTAAGCCATTATTTTTGTTATCTTTTTACATCATTCGCGGGTGGTGGGAGTGAAGGAGTTTTGGGTGTGGGAGTCAGAGTCTGGAACTGTGGTCATGATGCCAGCCCTGACTCTGACACCATTTATTTGACTTCCTGTTCCTGGGCCTCAGTTTCTCCAAGGTAGACATTCTAGGATTGCTTAGAAACAAAAAAATTCTGGTCCCTAGCGGGCCCTTTCTCACTTTTGTAGCTCAGAAAAGAAAAAGACAAAACATTGCTCATCCAAGCGTAGTGGTCTGCGGACCAGCAGCATCAGCAGGACCTAAAGGCCTGTTAGAAATGTGGACTCTCAGGCTGCATCCCAGGTCTGCTGTTCTCAGAATCTACATTTCACAAGAGCTGGTGATTCATGTGTGCATTAAGGTTTAAGAAGCAAGCACGGATGCAGAAGTATGTAGTGTTGTAGCTTTATCGTGAATTATTACACTAAACTCTCCTCCATTGAAAATACAGTGTGGGAACACTAATTTGTTTCTAAGCTAATGTTCATAGCAAGACTCCTTCATCTGGAAGGCTTCTGCCCTACTCCCCTTGGCCTCCAATTGTCATGTCATGAAATGGGATCCATGACTGATAGTCTGAATTTGCTAACAATTTATTGTGAGAAAGGCACACATGGGTTTGATTTCTGGGTGTGAAGTGTGTGTGGCACGCATGTACACACACGCACATACTCTTGAGACATGAAAAGATTGCCAGAAATTAAAAGGAAAAATAGCTATCCACTATTTTATTACCATAACAAAGTAGCTTTTATTTTTCATTTTTCTATATTCTTTCTCAGTCCTTTATATATAAATGCAACCACAATTTTGGCATAGATGTGACCATAGATAGCATAGACACAGACTTATATTGGGCGTTTAACATTATCTAGTAAGCATTTCCATGATGCTGCATGGTAATCATAAATGCATACTATCAAATTTTTAGCAACGACTTACACAATTAAATCTTTACCAATACAACTGTTTTCCTTTGATCATATTTCATGCTTTATATTTGAAATATCTTTAGAGCGTTGGATAAACGGTGATGTTGTTTGCAACAGGAAAGGATTGCAGTTAGTCCCTACTTACCTCTTTCCTGGACCTTGTAATTCCTTTCCATTCTTACAGTGAAGCAAAGGAAAGAGGGATGAGAAAAGGTTTTGCTCATAGCTTCATTATTGTGGAGTATGTTTGTTATTTATCACAGAAGTTTTCACTATTCAATCCCTTGTCATATTATATATTTTGTAAATGGAATCACTTACTTTGTTCTTCACCTGTCATCAGAACGTCTGAAGGTTATCTTCCTAGCGAGGTTAAATAAAAAAGTCAATATATATATTTTAATAAAAACCTGTCCCTTTCATTAATACAGTAATTTGGCATAGCTACTGTGATTTAAATAGCAGTGAGAAGTAAGTCTGTTCTATTTTTAAAATAATTCACACTATCAGGGGTATTTTGATTTCCCTATCTAGTATGTCTGTTCTTATTTAATTTTCAGAGTAGTCTGGTGGTTGCTTTATGTTCTCTGTTCAGGGAATTTAATTGTAATCAGTGGGAGAGAGAGAGAGTAGTGTGTTCTTATTCCACTTCAACTTTAACTTGAAGCCTGAGGAGTCTTTGAAAAGATTTCTTCAGCACTTTCTGATTTTCAGTGTGGCTGCTGAGACATTCTGATGACATTCTGATTTTTTATAATTTGTATGAGACTTATTTTATGTGATCCAGGGAATCTGAAAAGCCAGCTTCTTGTCTTGAATGTAGATCAGTAATGCAAGGCATCATTGTGGCATTGCATGTCTCGCAGCCTATTTGACTGAAACCCAAATTGCTCATCTTTATGCTATCCGAGGCTAAAGCTTTTTTCAGCATTTTGCTCCATCCTAAACATACCTATATATTTTGGATATTAATAACATTCAATATTTTAACATTTTTTTATATTTTCCCCCCAAATTAGAACTATATAATTCCTTTCCACCCATAACTGTCAACAGTCTCAATGGTCTACCTGTACCCAACCCAAGCCTCTTAATGTTCCTTGACATGATGCAACTTTCTCTCCCTAGGGAGAGCCCTCATGGGAGGCCTGGCCTAGGGGGTATTCAGGAGACAAGCTGGGCCTAATCTGACAATAATTTCATTTTGGCATCATCAACCTCTACTTATGACTGATCTAGAAATTCAAGTTGGGTTTGGAGAAGTCTCATTTGGTACCCACCTTTTAAGAAGATACTAGGTTTGGTTGGCTAGCAGCTCGAGTATACAGAAGAGGACGACTTTTCTACTATTTTGAAAATGTTGTTCAGAGCAGAGAAAAAAAATGAAGTGAAAGGAGAAAAAGTATTTTAATTCTTGTTTTGGTTGATCCAAAGAAAGTTGGGATTTAGAGAAATTTGGGGGGGAAGGAAAGGTATACATTGTTCAACACTGTCAATTTCATAATGGAAATCAACGAATGAAAGAAAATCACCACAGATCCCATCCTTCCCATTATTATCCTGTGCTCATTTAAAAATTTCCCCTGTTGATACTTATCCAAATGTTCATGTAATTTATAGGTAGTTTTAATTATACTATGGAAATAACTTTGAATGTGGCTTGTTTCACTTAGTATCATGCGTGCTGCTGTGTAATTTCTGTAATCATAATTTTTTAATGAGGGAAAATGTTCCATTCAAGTCTGTATACCATAATTTATTATCACTGAGCATGTAAGT
Source organism: Cynopterus sphinx (assembly GCA_030015415.1). Taxonomy (NCBI): domain Eukaryota; kingdom Metazoa; phylum Chordata; class Mammalia; order Chiroptera; family Pteropodidae; genus Cynopterus; species Cynopterus sphinx. The sequence continues at coordinate 21,204,342 of CM057380.1, forward strand.
TCTTTAATATCACAAATAATTTGGTGATTACTGTGTAAATTTGGAAACCAACTATCTTAGGACAATGAAGCCCTTCATGTTCTGGTACCTTCTGGCTTTCCAGTCAACCTCTTCCCTGTGCCACACACACTCTTACTCTATCTTCCACATGTACTGACCTTTTCATTCCTATAATATTTCATGATCTCCTTTTTATCATGTCTTTACACATACCATTCTCTCTGCCTGCAACATTCATCCCCTGGTTTTATGTCATCCTCCAAGCCTCAGTTTGCCTGTTAAATCCTCCAGGGTGAGGTGCCTCTCTTTTGTACCTCATGGCCCCTTTGCCTACCCATCACTGTATGTATCATTTTGTTCATCCCTTGGCTGTTTTTCTATTTCTTCACCTTGATATTGCAGTGCCTAGCTGGTTCACTGTTGTATTTATAGTGTCTAGTGCTAGTGGAACAAAATAAAAACATAATAAATAAAAAACCAAGCTAAACTAAACTAATTCAATAAAGAGACACAGAAGAGAACTCTATTCTAGTATAATCTGATCTGCCAAGACATTTAATTAAAAATGTTATTGGGGAAAAAAAGGAAGAAAAACTCTAATTCTATGTTCCCAAGAATGAAAAAATAAATTGCTTATAAATTTGGGGATGCCATGAACCTCAGGCAAAAGCCAGACCAGCTTCCAAGAAGTTAGCATGCAGCCTTTATGGTCACATCTCAGAAAAATCAGAATGGAAAAGATTAAAATTAATCCAAGTGGCAATGTCTGGAGTAGGCACTGCACAATTTAAACTTTATCACCAAAGGAAGGCCATTTGGGAAAGGAAGTGCAAAAGAAAAAAAGCAAGATGAAGATAATTTGATGACTAGGCAAAGGTAGAAGGGGCATATTCACAGAAGGTCTCTCTGGATTGGTAATAAAAGAGGGAATAAAATTAAAAAAGAATTTATTGAGCAGAAGATATGGAATTAGATACTGTAGCTACAGAAGACATTCAGAGGAAAAAATATTGAGGTGCTTTTAAATAGGTCAAAGTTTGGATAAAACTGGGAAGAAAGAGATTAAGAGTAGTTATTTTTTTATGGAGAAGAAACTGAAAAATATATGGCGAGGGACTGCAAGGGAAGTATTTTTCTCTTTAATGGATAGAGAATGGGAAGGATGAGGCATCTTCTTCATGTTTATATGTGAGAATGGGAACATAGAATTAGTTAAAAATCTCTCAACATTAACATTTTCATGGCAGAAAAATTATTAATTTGGAGTCATATATAGTCTACACAAATTTTATGTACTGATTTGATATAGTCTTATAACTATTTTCATGTATTTACATAATTTTTATTATTATAGTTAACATCCAGAAGAAAACATAGAAAGGTAAACCAGAGGGAAAGGAGAGTCATGTGGCACCAGGAAATTCAGTGAATGAGGAAGATATCTTGAGGGGTTAATAAGTACCCTGTGTGGTGGAGAGAATTGAGAATATAGGAATATTTTTGTGAAAAGAAATAATTGGCAGTTTAAGGAGATTACATTATATGAAAGATTATATATATGAAGAAAATGTGCTAAAAGGTACTTCCCAACCCAACCCAATCAATAATGAATATGAGATGTATGTGAAGCCTTGAAGTTTGCAGTATCGCTTATGAAATAGTAACATGCTCAGGCAAGTGAGGTGCCTCCTGATATTTTGACAAAATGCTCTTAGCACCAACCCCAGCTAAAACCTGCTTTACTGCTCTCCCCACCTCACCCCCCAAAAAGATCTGTCCACTGACAAAAGCTTTACAAAAATATTTCCTTTTCAGGTTTAACTTTCTGGGATTCCACTGGATGAAAAAATACGATGATTCACAGGATCAAGGAGATAGATCAACAAAGGAAGGCTATTTTGCCCAGCATCACTCTGGGTTCTCATACCTGTTCCACCATCTCCAAGTCCTTGGAAGCAGCTCTGCTAATCCTCACAGGGCAGGAAGAAAACAAGCCCAATGTTAGAAGCTACTGGAGCATTTCTGACAACAGGAATTGTTGGAGCAGGTGGGTCCTCTTTATCAGTCACTGCTTCAAGAGTTCTAGGGTTATATTATTTACCTCCGGTATCTCTAATTACTGTGCTGGGTACTAGTTTATAAAAAAAAGGCAAGTTATGTTTGTGGGAATTGCAGCAAATAGTAAGGTGCTCACGTGAGGCTGGGGTAAGTTGCGGAGCCAGAGAGGGATGGTGATATGGCTGCTGTTGCTAATTCCTCTGTTCAGTCCTGCCTCCGCAGGTGTGACTTCAAGCCAGTATAGAGGTGATTTCAGATGCTTCTACGTCCCTTAAGTTGCTGCTGTAATTTTTGGCTTGAGGTTTTGCTCCAGGGGTTCACATGTTAACATTGCACTAGGTGCTACACACTGGAGCAGCAGGTGAAGCACAGAGTAGGTGATCGGGAAATACTGGTTGTTCGATGGATAAATGGTATAAAAAACTCGTTTGGTTTCTTGCCTACACTGCTCTATAAACTAACATACTGAAATGAGCCGGAGAATTCCACAAGATAGCTAGTATACTGGGATGCTAACTTTATGGATTATTTTAAATTCAGACAGTGACATATTTCAACTTCAGCATAGATGATATGGGAAGCATAGATTATTAAGAAAATATAAACCTCTATAATTATTTCTAAGGATGGACTATTAAATTATCAATAGGCAAGATTTATTAATGTGAATGATAATTAAGCTTATTTGAGTTACTGAGTGATGGGGGATCTTGAAATAATTATATAAAGTAGCATTTACATAGTATTTCTCATCAAGTATACATAATATTTCAAAGCTGCAAATACAAATGTGGAAGGAACAAGAAATTACTGAGAAAAAGAACCAAGAGGAGGGGTCAGGTGACATAGCTGACACCCTAGGTGTGGGTTTCATGCAGCTGAGACAGACTGCTGCTGCTTTGAGTCCTGTCTTCCACCGAGTGACAGCTGTTGCCCAGACACCAGCTAGAAACCCATAAATAGATTTTCTAATTTAAATCCTCATAGTAAATCTGCAAAATGGTAAAAATTCTTTTATGCAACACTTTCCCATTTGCTGTTTCACTTAATATTCTGAGTATATTAATTGTTGTAATGTACAGCATATATTTTATGTTATGTTTATTATTCTTTATGCTATGCTGAGTATATGTTAAATATACTTAATATACTTAATTTGTAGATAACATTACCCTGATTTTATTGGTAGGGAAACTGAGGTTCAGAAGGTTTAAGTGGCTTGGACACAATCTTATACTAATGAATTATGTAGCCAGAATTTAAAATCAGGTGTCTCGACTTCTTAAATGAAGTCTTTCCTACATATGGTTTTCTTGATGTTACTAATTATGAGTTTCTAAAGAAGAAAGAAAACTTTAGCCAATGGAATAATAATAGGACAAATGGTAGAGAAAAAAGAAAATAGGAATATGTTGTATCACTGATGAAAAAACTGACAGTCATGGAGCTATGGAATTATAGTGTAGGAGGTTCTATTTGAGGTGGTAGATCGATAACATGTGATGGGAATGGGAAAGGTTGGGGAGGAAGTAACAAATGCTGTTTATTGTAGAGTCAGTGAGGGCGACAGTAAGGTTTAGTAGAAATGCATGTAAGACTGTCAGGAATTCAGGGTACTGAATTCTTGAATTCTCACTGATAGAAAATACATACAGGGAGCACTGGCAAAATGAGAAAAAATACTTCTTCATTTATCTAGACCAGTGCCTATAAAATGAGGGACTTCTAGTAACTTTGTCGGAGAACATGTCTTAGACCTGAGGTTGAAGTGGAGCTTCCTACCACCTTTCTCAATCTGCATCTCAAGGCCTAAATACTCAGAAGTCCTGGCAGAGAGAAACAAAAGAGAAGAGCAAAGAAAGAGGGGAAAGTTACTTGAATATATCAATACTGTGATTTAAATTTATTCACAGAGAAACAAAGACATGTTAGGATTGCAGAAGAGGATCATTACGTAGGGTCAAGGGACCACATGGTGTCTGGGTGAATGTTGCTGGGTTAGTCTGGACAGGATTCACGCCCCTTCACACTTTTCTCATATGATGTCAATAAGTTTAAACTATAAAAAGCAAGATCTCACAGTAAAGAGGGTTGATAGGCACATTTAAGAATGCTTCATAACTATCAAAGTAAAAAATTTTGATTTAAAATTAAAATGATAATCATACCACACTCAGTCTTCTTATCTTATCCCATTAGCAGATTTGATTAGAATATGTATATTTGTAAAATCCTTGTACTCTTCTGGTTTCTTTGGACATTTCTAAATTCATTTCCATACCTGGTTGGTAGGGAGCTGTGTCTTACCATCCAAAGATGATGAAATTATGGAAAGGTTGTTCTCAAGAATGCTTAGAGACTGGTAGCCTTTGAAAATTTTCTTGCTTGACTTTTCTGAAGATTGGAAAGAAAAAAGATGCCTCTCCCCAGTGGACTTGGCAATAAAAGTCACCGTGTTACGAACTCTGATGTAGATTTCATGTTGTTTGAGAACAGCATATAGTAAAAGAGAGAGAGGGAGAGAGAAAAGGGCAAGTGACCTGGGGTGGCTCTAGTGGTGGATGGTGACTGTTGTAATATTTTCCTTGGTATATTGATTTACTAAAGGCTTTAGGTTATTTCAGCTTAATCCCTGTGAAAGAGATAGGGCAGGAATAATTTCTTTCCTTTTACCGACCAGGAAACTAATATGTAGTTAGGATATACAACTTGTCCAAAGTTTGACATTTGACAGAGCTAAAATACAACTCCAGATTTCACACACCATAATTCGGGCTTTTTCTACGATGCTGTGTGGCCTCTCTGGTTTCTGCATGGTTAGGGACGGGACTTGGCTCTGCAGCTGGGAAGCATAAGTCCAGCATGTGGTGCTGACAAAGACCAAGGACCCAGGATATATTCCAGTGCAGACTGGTTACCTTCATACTAAAGAAAGCATGCTTTTCCCTGGGGAAGTGTGAAAGAATGAAGCAAGAGTAAGAGAAGTATTATTTCGTCAGGGGATACTGTCGATGTCTATAAAATCATTTTGTAGTTGTAGAACCGGCCCCATCCACTGCTGTATTTTGGTCGTGGCCTCTTCTGTACTCCCTTGTCTCACTTATTATTCCCTTGGCTTAGAATCTCCTTGTCCCCTATATTTGCCAGGGAGACTCCTGTTAATTTTTAAAAGCCCAGCTCAGATGGTCACTTCCTGGGGAAACTTCCTCCAATTTTCCCAAGGCCATTAGTTAGCCATTCCCTCACCTATGACTCCTCAATATTCTTTCCACAACAGCCTCTCCACTGGACAGAGCTGTGCAAGGGTAGGGAATGAATCTTGCTGGTCTTCCTATCTCTAGAACCTGATACATAGGAAGTGGTGGTAGTAGGGAAGATTGGCACCTACATATAAGTGGAAGAAATCTAGGAGGGAAATCAAAATATCCATCTTCCCTAGATATGGAAGTATTAGGAAGTATTAGACACTGTTTTGCCTTAGTATAGAACAGTGCTGTCCAATCGAAATATGTGAGTCACACAGGTAATTTAAAAATTTCTAGTAACCAAATTAAAAAATAAAAAGACAAAATTAAAGTTAACGTATTTTATTAAACTCCAAATAATATTTTAACATGTGGCCATAATCATAATATAAAATTATTAGTGAAATAGTTTAATTCGTTTTAATTAAGTCTTTGTAATCTGGAGTGTATTTTATACTTACAGGCCATCTCAATTTGGCCAGCTACTTTTCGAGTTTCACTTGTCATATGTGGCTAGAAGTTGCTGTATTAGACAGCTAAGACATAGGGGAAAAGAAAAAAATGTAATCCCATGAATTAGATGTGAGTTTTGAGATTATTTTCTTGATGGACCCTGTTTTTGTGGCAAGTGATTTTACAAGTTTTTTCTTTGTTGTTTTTTCCCCTTGTTTTCTAGTTAATGTCCTGTTTGAAGACTCTTAACTTTGCTACCCATAATGGAATGAAAATAGAAATTGATGAAAAATGTTTATGGCCATGCCATCCTTAACACGCCCAGGCCCATCTGATCTCAGAAGCTAAGCAGGGTTGAGTCTGGTTAGTACTTGGATGGGAGACCACTTAGGAAGACCAGGTGCTGTAAGCATAAAAAAAATAAAATAAAATTTAAAATACACTTTTTAAAAAGAAAGAAATTTACAAAAATGGTGATGTGACCAGATATTATGATATTCTAAATTGGATGACAATGGAGAGATTGCCTTTGTGAAGATTGGAGAATATATATTCACAAACTCTAAGTCTGAACTTGTGATGAAAAAGAATGCGACAATATTTTGGAAAACTGAATCAGCAGAGGTTACTCTGACATCTTCTTTTAATATGTACAGAGAATTGCATTTCTATATTGTTTCAGGTATATGGAATATCAATATACCTGGAGTTGGTTATTCCAAGTTAATTTTCCAAAGTACAGTACATATCTTTTCTCTATATAGATTCAGATCTTTGATTTTGAAACATTTTCTGGTTTACAGTTTTGATGTTAATTCTATTTTACTTTTCTTCTTCAAGTACCTCAAAGTGTTTGACTTCTTCTGTCTGACTGCCATTTTATTCACTTTTTCTCTGATCATTTTTGCTTTTTTTAAAATCATATCTTTATTCTTGGTTGTTTTCCTTCCTTTCATCAATGCCCCTTATTAAATTTTTATTATAATATATTCATTTCTGTATGTCTTGTAACTTTTAACTTAATATCTGAAATGGTTTTGTTTTTTTCTTTAGCTTCTTTCCTGAGTAAAATAAACTTTTAAAATTTCTTTTAGTTTTATATCTATTTATTATTTTAGAGCAGTGTTTTATCCTTGGCTTTATTGAAATATAATAGACAATTAGTTGCTCATATTTATACTGTACAACACAATGAGTTTTTTTTTCAATTATAGTTGACATCCAATAATATCCTCGTTTCAGTTGTACAGCATAGTGATTAAAGATCTGTATAACTCACAAAGTGATCACACCACTAAATCTAGTACCCTTCTTCCTCCTTACATGTTTTTTACAATGTTATTAACTATTTTCCTTATGGTACATTTTATATCTCCCTATTTTGTAACTATACCTTTGCACTCCTTAATTCCTTTGCACTTTTTAGCCATCCCCCCCCAAACCCACTCCCATCTAGTAGACCTAAAAATATTCTCTGGATCTATGAGTTCATTTCTGTTGTTATTGTTGTTTATTTTGTTCTTTAGATTCCACATGTATGTGAAATCATGTGATATTTGTATTTCTCTATCTAACTTATTTCCTTGAGCACAATACCCTCTAGGTCCATCAAGGCAATATCTTTTTCCATCCCCTTCCTTTTAGTCTGTGTGTGTCTTTTAATCTGAAATAAGCCTCTTGTAGGCAGTATATGTAGGGGTCTTGTTTTCTTATCCATTCAGCCACTCTATCTGTTGGTTGGAGCACTTAACTCTTTTCCATTTGAGGTAGTTGTTGATAGGAAAGTAGTTATTACTGTTCTTTATTCATGTTTTTGATACATGATTTTTTTTTTTCTTAAAGCCCTCCAACATTTCCTGTAATACTAGCTTGGTGATGATAAATTTCTTTAGTTTATTTTTGTCTGGGAAGCTCTTATTTGTCTTAGACGCTAAATGATAGCTTTGCTGGATAAAGTATTCTTGGTTGTAGATCCCGGGTTTTCATTGAATATTTTGTGCCAAGCCCTTCTGTCCTGCACAGTTTCTTTTGAGAAATCAGTTGCCAGTCTTATGGCTGCTTCCTTATAGGTAACTGCTTTTCTCTCGTTGCTTTTAAGATTCTCTCTTTGTATTTTACCTTTAGCATTTAAATTGTGATGGTGATGTGTCGTGGTGTGGGCCTCTTTGGGTTCCTCTTTCTTGGGACTCTCTGAGCTTCCTGGGGTTGTATGTCTATTTCCTCCATCAGGTTAGGGAAATTTTGCATCATTTCTTCAAATAGCTCTTCAATGTCTTGTTTTCCTTCAGGTACCCCATGACATGGATATTTTTTACATTTAATTGTGTCCATTAGGCTCCTTAAATTGTTGTAGGCTTGACATCTTTTTTCTTGCTGTTCTGATTGAGTGTCGTTGGCGTCCCCATCCTGTATATAGGACATTTGAGCCACTTTATCCACTCTGTTAATTCCACTTAATATAATTTTTATATCAGATAATGTGTTCTTCACTTCTGACTGGTTCCCTTTTATAATTTCCTTTTCATTTTTAAGTTTTTTTTATCTCTTTGTTCAAGTTCTCACTGAATTCATCTACATTTTCTCTAAGTTCATTGAGCATCTTTTAGTGTTTAACCTATTAGATTGCTTGACTCCATTATTTCTGGATCTCTGTTCTGTTCGCTCACATGGTTTCTGCCTCTTTGTCTTTCCATTTGGGCTGCCTTTCTGTGTCTTTCTATGTACTAAGCAAAGTTCCTAAGTCTCCTGGTCTTATTAGCATGGCTTTGTGTAGTAGGTGTCCAATGGCCTAGTCCTGAGAGGGTTCAGCAGCAGGCCAAGTTCAGCCCTAGCCTATGACCCTCCAGGGCCACCTGTTAAGATTCAGCAAGCAATCCACAGATGCTGTGCTATAGTTGCCTCAAGAGGTCACGCCAGAAATTGTAGTCAGCTGCCACTAAGGTCAGTCTCCGTGCTGCTCAGCCAGGAGCACCTGACTCACCTGGATGTGGTTTGTGTGGGGCCGTGAGTTGGGGGAGGAGGAGTTTCAGGGAATCCTCTGCATGGAGCATCCTCTGTTATCCAGATTGATGACATCTCGGCTATAGCGGTGCTGCATCCACACATTGGGAGGGCTTAACAGAGGAACATTGGATACCACCAGCACTTCTGTCCTGAGAGAGCCTCACTTCTGGCCTTCACTTCGACAACTCAGTGTCTCCCCGTAAGTCCCTGGTGGCCTGCCATCCTCCCCACCCTACGCAGCCAACCCAGCACTGGTGCTCAGTCAAGCAGGTCCGTAACCGTGCAAGTCCACTTGAGGACACGGCCCCTTTGAGAGGCGTCTGCAGCTGCCACTGTTGCAGCCTCTGTTTCACTCAGCCACTTGGGACCAGGCAGCCTCGCATCTTGCCCCCTCCAATCTTCTACCATTTCAGGTTGATTAATTATTTCTCTCCCTAGTTGTAATACTTCTGTTCAGCTAGATCCCAGGTGGCTTTGCTTGCTGTTTGCTCCTTGTTTCTGTCACAACTTTGATTTGGTTGCCAGAGGATGAACAAAGCCTCACTCATCTATGCTATTTTTTCTCCTCTATTTATGTTTTTAATTTTTAAATATCTAATTTAAGAGATTTTTGCATACCTCCAAGTGCTTTACTGAGAGTTTTTAATTCTAGTGCTAGAATATTTAAAATTTGAAGTGCTGTGTTCCAGTATTCTTCTGCTTAGTTGTTGTTGTTGTTGTTGTTGTTGTTGTTGTTGTTGTTTGGTGTGTGTGTGTGTGTGTGTGTGTTGGAGGGGAATTTTAATCTGGTGGAATGTTTCGATTTCATTTTCTGTCTTATTCCTATAGTAAACTTATATCAAGGCACAATTCTATTTTTGGTTATTATTACGGAAAAGGATGAGGGTTTAGGGTGTCTTACAAGCTTCTACATGAAGATGCCCACCTCTGTTAGTGCAGTGAAGAGCACTTTATTTATGACATGATTATTGTGGTAAGGGAGGATTTAATATGCCTTTTGATTGTATGATTCACTCTTATTTCCAGAGCATCTTTAATTTTCCCTTTCTTTACCTGTCTACCATATCTCAAAAAGGCACTCCACCCTCTCTGTATCCCTTCAGTCCCACTGAAGTGGTGCCTTCCTGAAACTATCACCTTTGGTCCACTTTTCCTGAGACCTTTTCCTATAGCCAGTGCTGTCTCCACCAGGGTTTGGACCTGTTTTAATGAAGGACAGATGTTTTCTTTCTAAGAATGGTTTTGTCTGCTCTTCATCAACCTTAGGTTCTCTGCTCCCCCTTACTGTTTTTCCAGGTTTCCCTCTTTTTCCACACACCCTGGGATGAAGAGGGAAGTCCAGAGCTGTCTTGCTGGGATTTAATGGCTAGCTTTTTCAAAGGACTTGCAAGTCTTTGAAGTCAATATTTTCAGACTCTTTATGATGCTGAAGTCATGGGTCATGCGTGGTTTTATGTATTTAAAAAATATATGTGGCTTATTTTAGAGGATGTGTGAAAAGATTCACAGGTTAGCATCTATCATCACCCTGGGGCAACCTGGTTTTTTCTTCTCTATCTGACTTCATTTCTTCCTCCCTTTATTCTTTTTTCTACATAGACTCAGGGTAAAAGAATGGGAGAGAGGATTTACAAATTTATAATACAACTTGAGGCAGGAAATGCTAGCTACCAGTAGGGTATATGTATGTGAGCACATACATGTCAACAAGCTTTAATATTCATTCAAAAATCTTATCCTAGCTTCCTTCTTACCAATCTCATGAGTTTCTTTCCTCCAGGTGGATATCTTTTCTCTCTCTTGGCACAGAAAACCTCATGATCTGGCCCTAATTACCAAAAGGAAAGTACATTTGAAATTCTTTCTGGAATACTGTTTTCAAAATTTTTCTGAGAGGTAGTAGAAGTAAGATTTGAGGATTAAATGTTTTGGTTTTGTATGTAAAGACCTTACCCTAGATAAAAAGCTGTTATTTCATTATGATTCATTATTTATTAATAACAAATTATACTTATTTTGTTATTACTAATTATTAGATATTTTCTTAAGAATATTTTTCTTATCTTTAAAAATTATTTTATTATCTTTAAATTCACTTTTTAATTAGTTTTTAAATTTTTCAATTGCAGTTTACATACAATATTATATCAGTTTCAGGTGTACGACATAGGGATTAGACGTTAGTAAGGTAGTATTACAGTTTCTATTCCTCCTCTGTCTGCAGTCACAGCAGGGCTTTGATATACAGGACTGAAAAGTGGTTGGTGAGCTAGAGGTGGGGGGCCCCTGGGTACACAATATAAAGATGGCACCCAGAGAAGTATTGGGGAAAGTTAAGAGGGAAACTCATCACTTATTAGAAGTTAAGAAGAAACCAGACAGCTGAACATTTACCCTTAATGAAATGCTATTTGTAAGAGAGCAGGGCTATAATTCGATATTCTAGTTTAGTGTTCACCACAGGGTGACCTTCAGGGTTACAGTAAAATGCTGGGGTGGTGGAAAACACTGGCAATTTAATTTTCCACATGAATCTCAGAATGAAGAAACCAGCCAGAGTGAGAGAGATGAAAGTGGGTGTCAGTACAACCAGAGTTTTTCTTTGCTGCATTAAGACTTTTTTTCAGGGACTAAGGAGTGATGGTGGTATGTTTTTTCATCTTGTTTCTTATCTATCTTTCTTCTCCTAGTGTGGCCCTTTTGACCCGAGAGTTGAGATCTCTAAACAGTCTTCCAATTCATGCTGGGAAAGGATCTATGAGTAAATGACAAGAAAATTAAGATTTCTGAGCTCTTACGTGTGTCAGACACCTAAGAAATTTTTTTTTCCCCCCTCTCTGCTAAACATAGGTAAACTCATACATACAAAAGCATACACAGACATACATATATACACAGTGGTCCCCCCTTTCTTGACCCACCCTTAAGCAGTCCTTGAATACATTATGATGGGACATAAATATAAAACCTTATCAGTGTTTACCACTCTAGGGGCACTTTATTTCTTTGAACTAGAGCTTCTCTGTCCAGTACAATAGCTTATACTTACATGTAGCTTTTAAAATTTAATTTGATTAAAATTAAATAAAATTAAAAATTCAGTTTTTTAGTCACATTAGTCATATTTCAAGTGCCCAACAGCCATATACAGCTGGGACTGCCATACTGGATAACAGAGATATATAAAACTTCTATTATTGTAGAAAGAGCTACCCTAGGCCTAGACTATAAGCCATCTTCTGTGGCCCAAAGCTCTCTTCTTCTTTGGTGGGGCTTGAGAATTTTCACTTTTGTATTTCTAATGCTGGGCATATAGTAGATGCTCAAAAAAAAAAAAAGAAGTTACCACTCGCATATATACAAAATGTATAGAATGTTCCTTCTTCTAAGAGTGAAGGAAAACAGTACAAATTTTAAAAGTAAAATCTATTTTAATGTTTCTTTAGAGCATAGTAATTTTATTTTCTCATTTAAAAAAATAGAATCAGAGTTATATTTGTTTTAATAAAATTGGTTCAAATGTAGTTCAATAAAAATTTACTAAGTATCTACTATGAATCCACCTCTGTGTTAAACACCGCAAAAAGACCACTGCCCTCAGAGTACTTACAATCAAATTAATTAGTTAAATAATCAAATATTTATTGAGCACAATTATATGTGCTAGACACTGTTCTAGGAACTGGGAATATGTCAATGTACAAAACAGAACAAATCCATGCCTGAGGGAGCTAACATTTCAGCAAGAGGAAATGGGGCAATAAATAAGATAAATAGATAAATAATGTTACTTTAAAGGGTGATAATGTTACAGAGAAAAAATAACAGCGGGGACTGAAATAGGGAGTGAAGTGCTGTGGGGGACTATTTTACTGTAATTTCATACTGTGGTCAGGGAGGGCCACACTGGGGTGACATTTGAACAAATACTTAAAAGGGAGTAAATCCATGCATTATCTAGGGGAAGAGCATTTCAAAAAGCGGAAACATCAACTTCTAAGCCCTGAGGCGGGGATGTGCTTGGCGTTTTGGAAGAACAGCAAAGGTCAGTGTGGCTGGAAAGAGAGAAAGGAAGAGTACTGGGAGAGGGAATAAGAGGCAGGAGAGGGTCTGATCACGGATGGCCTTATTGGCTATTGAAGGACGATGGCTTTACACTGAGTGAAAAGGGGAGCCGTGGGAAACCTGACAGAAGAGAGTCATGGTCTGACTTATGGCTTAAAGGACTATTCTATCTGCCATGTTGCAAATAGACTATAGGAGTGGGGTTAGGTGGGGGACAAGAGTAGAACCAGGGAAACGAGTTAGAAGACCAATAAAATAATCTAAATAATGAAAGAAGCTTGGATCAGGATAGATGTGATGGAGGTGATACAAAAAAGTTCCATTCTGGATATTATCTTTACAGGTAGAAGCCACATAATTTGCTGACAGATTGGATTTTGAAGTGTCCTGCATCAAACAATTAGTGAACAATATGAGGTAAATTTAACTTACGATGGTAAACTGAGACTGGAAGTTGGTGAGCAGATGGGCCTGTGTGAAGGAGAGGATACATAGGTTGCAATAGAAGATAAGGTTGGGGATGATGGATGAGAATGGTGGTGTCAGTGACAGAAGTGAGGGATTTTAGAGTAGGAGTAGGGTTAATGAGGATCATTTTGGATATGTTGAAGATGAGGTGATGGTGGAAGTTTAGATATGGAATTAGAGGTAAAGTGGGAAAGACTGGCATTAGAGATCAAGATTTGAAAGTTCTTCCATGGAGCTGCTGGTTGAAGAAAAGAGAATGAATGAGCTGCTTTATTATCATAGGATAAAAGCAGAAGATTGAGGACCAAACACGAGAAAATGGCCATTGTGATGAGGAAAGTGGAGGAAGTAGAACCAACTAACTAAATAAAAGGACCTGATCTAAGCCAAGGGAGCCAGCATTTCAAGCAGGGTTTATCAAGTGTGCCCAATATTGAAAGATGAAGGAGAACATGGTTAGAGGAAAAGATATCAGACACGGTAAGGAAAGTTCTAGTGGGGTGAGTAACTTGGAAGCTAGATCATGAGGGTGAGAAGGGAAGGGCTACTAAGAAATGGAACAAAGCGGCCTCTGCTCATTGTTATTGATGATTTTCAGAGAAAGGCATATGGACAGATTTGTCAAATTGTCCCCTCCCCAGAGTGTTGTGGGCATGGAGTCTGGCTTGAGTCTCCAAAGTTGGAAAGAGCTAACTTTAGGATTAACTTAGCAGATCTAGAGTCAACCACAAGGCTGACTTTTAGCAAAATTCCTCCTTAGGCTCTCCATGTTTTCTTCTCTTTGTCTATCACCCTTGTCCAGCTATCCTGGGTTTCCTAATAAATCACAAAATGTCCACAGAAATCCAGATGTGAATGAACTCTCTCAGCTTCACAAGTGGTGATGACAAAGGGCTCTGTTACATGTGCTGTGTTTGTCTTTGCCAGCGTCCCCATTCAGTGTGTACCGATCTGTGTCATCCTGACACCTGGAAAGGGGTTTGCTGAAGGGAGCCAATATGTCCTTTACTGAATCCCACGTGTCATGGGACCCAGGTAGAGATGGTCATTTTTTCATTGATATCAAAACGTGATTAGATTAAACATGTTCTGGCAAAGAAATTCTTGAGAACCTTCTTTATAAATAGGTGTGAATGACAACAAAAACGTTATAATCCATCAGACTATTGGATGTTCTGTGCAATGTGAAAAAAACACAATATTGGGTTTCAATTCTAAAGATGTCACTGTTGGGAAAAAGACCTGCATCTGTGAATTTAAGAAAGAAAACTTTTTAAAAATGTAAACTATGAATAAATTGATTCATAAAAAATATTTAAAATTCTTTTGATTTCTGAAATAGGTGAACATTAGTTATAGAAAAAATAGTAAATAATTGATAAAAATAAGTGAATTATAGTTCTGAGTTTTAACAAATTATTTCTAATTTGGAACTATATGATCAAGAATTCCATCTTTAAAGACTATTGTCTTAAATCCGTAATTACTCAAGGTTTGTAGGACAGATGAATTCTGTAACTACTGCCCCGTGAATTCATCTCTACAACCTGCTGAACGGCTGCTCTTCGTGACCAGAATTTTAGCTGGGTTTGTTGTGTTTAGCCTTATGAAGCATGTTGGAGCAGGTTTATTTCTATAACTACCTTCTATTAAAGATAACACAGATTGTACTTTTCGTTTGTCAAAAGGCCCTCAATAAGAATTTATTTACGAGAGCATTTAAAAAATGTAAAAATGTCCTCTAATGGGAAACAAGTACAATGTAACTTGAGCAATGCCCAGGACCCCACACACATGACCCTGTCTTCACAGAGCAACATCAAGAGAAGTCAGCTCAAGCAGTCACAGTGATTGAAAAGCACTTCCAATTCGTACCTGTATCTTTCAAAGAATATGAAAGAGATCTATTTCATAATCTACCACAAATTCATCTCAAATTAGTTTTCATATTGCAATATTGTTCCTTAGTGTCTCTGCCCAGCTAAATGTGCCAAATGTTTTCTCAACCTTAGTCTCATGGCTGTTATTTTTGCTTCCCGTTTTATTCCCAGTACTTTTCTTACTGAGCAAAACCCATGCAGGAAAGGTTGAAACCAAGAAGCGAGACTGAATTTCCAAAATTGAAAATAATTCTCAATCTGTGATATTAGCTGCACACTCTAAGGCCATCTATCACTGCTTTTTTGATAGATGTTATATATTCTATATAAAGGGATCTCAGTGAGTCCTGCACTAGGCCTTTGGTTGCTCTGGGGTATTTCAGCTGAAGGGCTCAGTTGGATTTCCTTGCAGCCAATCATCTGTCTTTGTCCATTAGTTCAAAGGGAGTGTGAACAGTGTGGTAAAGATTATTGGTCAGATGCACAAAAGAGCAAGTGCTAAAAGAGGTGAAATTCCTTGTTTGTGACAAGGAGCTGGGATTCATGCTTGTTATTCTCTCCATCTCGGGAGCGCTGGTGGTCTTGGCAGTCCAATTGTGTACGTGATATACAGAGATACCCTGCTTATGAATGCCAATGACCAGGAGCTAGCTGAGCTTTCTCATTCAGGTTTCTCTTGTCATCACACTGCTGTCTTCTGTGCTTTTCGTTGGCAAGTTGCACGTATAACTAACTAATCCTGCAGGGTCTGTCAGGCCACTCTGGCCCTGGGCTTTTCTCTTTGCCTGTCTTGCATTCTTGGAAAGACTATTTCACTGTTTTTAGCCTAAAGAATTTGTAAATCTAAAATGCAACTTATATCCATCCTCTCCCTTTATCGGAAAATCATCATGTTAATCTCTGTTCTAGTTGAGATTGGCATATGCACAGCCTACTTAGTATTGAAATCCCCAAGGGTGTACAAGAACATGGAATCTCGACATGTAAAGATCATTCTGGAATGTGTTGAAGGTTCTATAGATTTTTATGCCCCATGTCTGGAATTGATATCTTCCTGGCCTTGCTATGCTTTCCTATGATCTTTATGGCTTGCCAGTTACCTGATAATTACTATGAAAATGTATTATCTTCGAGAAGCTGGTCTTTTTCATTGTCTGGATTTCTTTTGTCCCTGCTTTCTTGAGCACCAAAGGCAAGTTTAAAGTGGCTGTGGAAATATTTGCAATCTTGGCATCCAGTTATGGTTTGCTGGGTTGTATATTTGCTCCCAAGGGCTTCATTATTTTGCTGAGGCCAAAAAGGAGCACCGATGTAATTGTTGGTGGAAGAGTCACCACTATAGATAAAGTCATCCAACTGAATTCAGCCTCTGAGCAGTGAGTTTAACAATACCACAGTGTCAGCTGTTCTGAAGGTCTAAAGTTGTGAATTCAAAGCTATGATGATGACAAGGTTCAACACCTCTTCCAGGTTGTCTCTGCAGCAGCTGCCTGATGCTCTGGGGTAATACTGAAGATTTGGGATCTGGTAGTGTAGTCATAGCATGGCATATGAGCTCTCGTACTGTTGAGATACCATTCTTGATGAATTAGAATACCTGCTACTACTGAAATTGTAAAACACTTCATTCAAACATTTCATAATGATTTGGTATGAGGAGTGTATAATAGAGGATATGGTAGGCACAAATAATCTAAGGTGATGTGTAGAAAAAATAGACTCTTTTTAAAAAATAAGGTATATATTTTATTTTATTTTATTATTTTATTATTTTAAACACGAACAAATTGACTCGAGTACTTTTTTAATGTCATGGGCATCTGATCTAGAAATTTACATTAAACAAGTTACTTTGTGGGAACCAAAAGAGATATCTTTTTCTATATTGTTTTAATGCCTCTATGGAATAGACAGCTTTTCTCTGAGGTAAGAATTGCAGCTCATAAAATTTCTTGAAACATGGCATTTAGTAAAAGGAATTTATGTTTCAAAGGACCCTGAAGCACACAGAAAATATTGAAGGAATTGAGATATGAGAAATGAACAAAACTGTTTCTTCTTGAATTTATAATGGGAATAGACAAGTTTCTTCCAGAGAGAAGGCAAGGCCTACCTGTTTCAGAGTTTCCTGGAGAACAAATAGTAAAATATTTGAGCTTCAAAACATTCTCCTGCTTGAAAAATAAAAATGAAGGAAATTAAGACGTCAGCAAAGCAGTTAGTTATTAGGTTCATTAGATAGTGACGACCTGGATGACAAAAAAAAAATGTTCACCTAGAGCAGGTATTGTGAGGTAATGAGGCATGAGAGAGGCAGTGAAGGCCCAGCTCTGTAACCATAGAAACCTCTCCTGAAGACCTTCCTTCAGCACCTCCCAGAAACACCTCACTTTTAGGGTTATAAATTATCCCAAATCTTAGAGCACTAAAGCCATAAAAGCTGCTGGCTAAACCAGCTACAAATGCAGAAAGGACAACCCTAACCTGCCAACAACCTCAGCTTCATTATAACGTCATTATAATATCATGACTATGCCTGGAAGTTCTTGACTCTAATTATAACAGATTGAATTCTGGGTAAGCACATACACAGTAGGCAAAGTATTCTATAGCAGCCAACTGTCAGTCGCAGTGACCTCCCAGACCTATCACCTAGGACCTCCCATCATGGCCCGGATATAAACAGACCTTCCTACTTTTGTGTTGTTACAGCTGTCATTGCTGAGAACCTGCTCCTCCCTTGGAATGCGTTGTCTTATCTCTTCACTTCTCAAATTCAACAGGGCTGCAGCCTTCCTTAGCACAGCCTGTTTCTTTCTAAAAGGTACTTTCAATAAATCTTGGCAACCTGTAAGTCTTTGCTGTATCAGCAGGGAAGAATTGAGGGACAACACACCACGCAACACTATACGACTACTGACCACCCCCATGTTGCTGGATTTCACATCACCCCAGGGGTAGCGGTATCAGAATCCAATATTTTTTAGGATAAATTAAATGATAGATATATACCCTTGAGTTTTTCAGAGTTAGCAGGACTGCTATAAAAATATTTTCATTCAGATCGGAATCTTTTAAAATGACCTATCTGCATTTATGTGCATATGAAATAAATGTGTGGAAAAAAAGAATTTGTGGAGATGCTGAGAAAACAAATACCCATGTGGATACTTGATTCTAGGAAACCAACAAGATCATAAAGCTCTTTTTATTTTTTTTGAGAGAGAATTTAAGCGTGTTTGTACATATCAATTAACCAAATTGGGTAGAGATTCATGCAGGCATGTGGAAGCAGAAATCATGATGACTAGTTTAGCAGAATAGGTCTGTTGGGAATTTATTGATTGAGTTTTAAAAAATGATCATTCCAGAACAGACAATGGTGATGAGCTTTCTGTAATTTAAATAAGAAGTTTACACCAAGATCCTGCAAAGCTCCAAGTAAGCTCCTATGTTGTAGGACTAATGGTATCCTGATCCTTTCTGAGAAAGCATCTATTCATCCACTATCTCCCAAAACAACAGTAGTACTTTCACCACAGCCCTAGGACTCTTAGAGAAGAGCCTACATTATAGCATAAAGAGAGGGGAAATTGTTTTCTTTGTCTCTTCACTCACCCAGGGGTGGACTTTAACAAAGAGATGATGGTTTGTCAAAGTATCAAACAATAGAAAAATGAGCTTCTGAGTCAACTTCCTGCTGAGTCATTTTCTTTTTCATTTATACACATTGTTTGCGCTCAATGATCCATTTTGGGAATAAAAAAACAGGTGGAAAATTGGCTCAAGTCTAATGACTTGCTTTGTATTCAAACTAGTTTAATATCAGAGTAATCCATTTCTTTGCTGAAAGTTTAATATGGAAGGTACAGTAGCTGAAAAGATAATTCCAGAAGGCTATCTGGGCAATATCCAAGTCTCTGTTATCTTCTTTTATACCACATGGCTCAATAACACTGTCTTAATAGACTTTTGTTGTAATTATTTTTTTGATCAGCAATAGGTTTGGGAAACTAGAGATAATAAATGTTATTAAAATCAAAATATCAATTGAACTTGCAGGTTTAACTTTAATGTTTACCTGTACAACTTTACAATTTTAAGATGCAACTTTCATCTGAAATGATCTGAAGTTATCACTTGTAGATTTGGTACACATGCATTGTCATAGCAACTGGCTTATGGCAGATAAATCAAATAATATGTGATTGTCAAAGGATGATGATCTAATTTTTAGTATTGATTTATTCTTTGTAATTAGTTACTTATTAAGTATTAAAACATTTCTCAGAACACTAAGATAATTTCTCTTTGGATAAATGTGTCATTTAAAATTATTTCTATTGAAAAAATTACTGGAATCTCTATCAGCACATTATGCCTTATAAGAGAATCTCATATTGAAGTGAAAGTCCCTGCTGTGGGTAAACATTTGCTGGTAACTATGTGCTAGGCCTTGGGAAACAGCTCAGATTAATTTCAGGATGCTGCCTCATTATTTTCAGGGAGTAGCATAAAGACTAATTGCTTGAAAGAAAAAAATTGCAAAACAGCCCTTTATTCAAGGCTGACCTAGACACTTGCAGGTTGGAGCTACTTTAGAAAAAAGAATGTTTATCAGGGCCATTCAAATCTACACTATGCGATTAATTCCTTTGTGTTAAGACAAAGAAACTTCTTAATAGAAACTGAATATATTATCAAAAAGGGAAAGATATTCTAAGTGTCAGATTAGTCTCCTTAAACAACAGCTCTGACCTCATCTCTTCCCTGTTCATCAACGCCCTGTGGCTCTCCACTATCGACAGCACAACTTCAGCTATCTTAGCCTAACATTCAAAACCCTGCTGTTTTCCATCTTCTATTTTCAACATTTGTCACCTGCCACATTCCTGCCCACATCATTTTAACACAATCCCACTGGACTTCTGCAATTCCTGGAACCTACCTTCTATTTTCCTGATTTCATGTGGCTCACATGATTTTTTTTTTTCCTAATAATGCTCTAATAGTACCTTCCTTCCTTCTTTCCTTCTACCCATCCGTTACTGAAGGCTTGGTGTGCAGCAGATTAGAGTTAGGCATAGAAGATGTACAAAGACAAAGTTTGGTCCCCCACTTCCGGGTACTTCTGTAATTTGGGATGTAGGTAATAAACTCGCAATTATCTTAGGATGTGATAAAGCTGTAATTGTGGGAGCATAGAGGACTGGCAGGGTAAGTATCAGAGAAGGATTCTTGAGTGAGGTGACACTTGAATGGATTCCTGAAAGACAAGAAAAAATTAGCCATGCAAGACAGGTAAGCTAAGGTATGCACTCTACCTAGTCTAGTGTTTAGAGCATAGTATGCATCAGCTTCCCTTCCTTTTTTTCTAAAGTCCTATAGGATTTAATCTATGTCTCTTTTATGTCACTGGCCATCTTATGCCTTATATCTGTTTCCATGTCTTGTCTCTATTGCCACATCATAATTTATTTTGTGAAGGGACCTTGACAAAATCTATATTTTTTAGTCTTAACATCTAGAATATACCTTGCATTTAGTTGGTACGCTGTGATTTTATTTCTGTAAGTGAATGGATGAATAAATGCAGTTATCAAGGTAGCTAATCACTCACCTAGCAAGGCCCAAGGGTGATGTTTCAATAAACTGAGGAGGCCTGGAGCATGGCAGGCGTGGAGGAGATGGACAGTGAAAAGAGACTGCTGGAGAAATAGTGGGTTTCAAGATAGCAAGGGCTGGTTTGGGAGCAATGGGCACCTTAAGTAAGGAACGGGAGGGAGAGCAGGACTGAAAGGAAGGTGGGTTGAAATGGGAATGTGCAACCTTTAATGGTATTCATTTGACTTTTTTCCCCATGGTATTTTCTGCGTATGTTCTAAGTTTGAAGAATAAATGCAAAATTTAACCCTCCCCCTCCCACCAGTCTCCTCCATTTTGAGCTGTCATTATAAAAAACAGCTCTTTGGAACATCTAAAGGCAGAGTAATTATTCGTAATCTCATGATAGAATTATTAACAATTTATGTAAAATATCTTTGTGAAAATGGAATCATTTATGTTTGTAGTGGATCGTCATATATTTTCCCTGATAGTTTTAGAAAAACAATTAGGATTTAAAAGGCATAACGTGAAAATTTAAATAGACTGGCTATGTTAGTTAGGATAGGTTAACTGCTGGATCAAACAACCCATAAATCTTAGAGATTTAACAGATTAACACTTACCATACACTGAGACTAAGGTACGTATTGGTCAGGCTGCTCTCTGCTCACCTGGGTGGCCCCCTTCCAGGCAGCGACTCAGGGATGCTGCTGGATAATCCATACTTGCCCCACCCCACCCATTCTCTTCCTTCCCCACTCTGCTCTGCACCCTTATAGACTGCATCACATAAACTCCCTTATCCTGTGGCTTCCAGTGGGTTTTGCCAATGAGAGGCACCACTAGGAGGGAGAGGCGAGGTCAAGGTGTTTGCTGTTTTAGCCTTTACCTGTGGCCCCTCTCTCATGACTGTAGCTCCCACCAAGTGCCACATTTGCTGATCAATCCTCTTTTCCTTTCAGACCTGAGTATGAGGACAATTTCTCAGTGTTTTTAGTCCCAGCTGCTTCACTAGCCTTTGTTAGACCCTTTCACTTTGTCCACTCATGTCAATTGCCTTTCTTTAACTCTCTTCTGAGTTGTTTCCTGTGGGGACCCTGATTCATAAAATGTCCCAAATTCCTTTCATTTTATGTTGCTGCCGTCTTCAGTGCAAGTTTAGAGAGTCCTTTGCTTCTTCGGTTCATGGATGAGAATATAAATAGACTGTGGAAAGGTCTGATAATGGCTGTGTAGGTACTAGGCCTTAGGAACTCTTACAACGATTAAACAAGTGTACCTCTCCAGGAAGAAGCCTCCACGAAAGGGGAAATACTGAGAGTCGAATCCAAAATGGTCATGACAAGGACAACAGGGGCAAAGAAACAAAGTTTTCAAATCCGTACGATCAAAGAAAACCTTACTGCTTTAAACCTGTGTCATCTTGAAATGTAGAGCAGAGCTGGAAATGAATGAGAACAGACTTTAGGATGATGATCAAAAGTCAGTTATTTTGGGTCATGGGGTGAAGTGATCAATGACAAAGACAATCACAAGTTACTCATAAGATATTACTGTCATATGACTTATTTTATAAACAAACTTTCCAGGACTAGTTAGTGTGTTTACTGCAAAACGTTGTGGTATGTGGCTGCTCATTTTCCCATCAATGCACCATCCCTCAGCACACTTTGGAGTGGAAACGCCTGTGAAGTTTGGAACACGTTCTTCTTTATCCTTGTGATAAAGAATCTTTCCTTTTTTCAGAACTATGATATATTTTTTACATTTTAATTTATTGTTAAACGTAGAAAAATGTAAGAGAAAAACAATGTTTGTAAAAGGCTTTATTGGAATATAAAATGGGGTAAAAAAATAAAAATGACACGTTAATTACCACTCTGGCAAACTATTTGCAGTATCTACTGAAGCTGAACCCTGTGACCCAGCAAATTCACACCCAAGATATGCTAACTGAACTATGTCTGTAAGCTTATCAAAACCATGAGTTGTGGGATTACCCTAGCAAGAAATCACCCAAATGCCCATCAAGTAGGATGGATAAATAAATTAAGGTATCCTCAGCAATGTAACACTGTACAGCAAGGAGAAGACTATAGGGAGGTAATTTTCAGAGCTGAGACATCCATTTAGGAGTGATTACTCCGATCTAGGCAAGAGGTCTTAATGGCTGGGACCAAGAGCGGAATTCTCGACAATCTGTGGCTAATCGGACACTGTCACATCAGGTTTCCTGACATAATTTAGACATTTCACAGGTGCATATTTGAAGTGCGTGTTCAAAGAAAAGGGAACACAGAAAGCTACAATCTGGGTAATGAACATCATTTCCATTATTTTGTTCTGGCTTTTGTTGCCTTTTGAATGTCTGATAAGTAAAGAATCGTTTAAACCGATAAAGCCGCCTGAGTAAAAAATGACTGTCTCAGAGTGGTTGCTAGAACTCACTAGTCATTGATAAACATGAATGAAAAATTTCCTGCTGCGGCTTTTCCATTTTAAAGTTGAAATATCTGCAAATAAACACGACCTTTTCTCCTTTCTGTCTTTATTTCGTTTAGTGATTCTTTTGCAAGTGCCGCTAGAAAAGAGAGCTGTGTTCTAGGAGGTGTTAAGAGAATGAAAACGGATGTGGGATGCAGATGCTATTCCTATTCTCTAAAAAATGATGGGATAACGCAGAAACCATTGCTTGGTACAAATAATATGTAAAACAGAAAGACACAAATCTTCTTGGTTCACTTTATAGACCTGATGATATGTAAAGATTTGGAGTTACAGCCAAATCAGCAAATGCTTTTTTTTTTTTTTTTTCGCTCTCGGAGACACCAAAGTTGATTTCTACCTTTTTCTTTGAAGCTTCTCTCCATGGTGCCCCACTTTTTTGGGGGGCTGGAGTGTATTAATTTATAGGTCAAACATAAGGGTTTCTGAGACAATGCACAAATGCACCTACTACTTCCTTATTAGGTTATCATTATTTGCTTTTGCTTTATTAACTTCTGTTGAAAGGTAAATCTCCTTACAATATGAAGCAGACTGACAGGGTAGCAAACATCCTCAGCAAGGTCCTTAATTGGGAAGACAAAAGGCACAATGATTTACTTTGGTGTCCTAGTCTCAGAAGTAGTTGGAAACAATAGAGCAAAATTTTTAAAGCAAAGAGTTTAAAATACCATGGTTTGGGATCAGTAGTACATGTCTTGCTATTTAATCCTAGTTAAGTTACTTCTCTAAGCACAAAGCCTGGCTTATAGTAAACATTCAATAACTTAGCTAGTGTAGGACTCTGTTCAGGCTGCTGTGACAAAATACCACATACTGGGTGGCTTATAAGCAAAAACCATTTATTTTTTACAATTCTGGAGTCCATAGCATGGCACAGGCAGATTCGGTGTCTAGGGAGGGCCTGCTTCCACCTGGTAAAGAGTATCTCTCTGGGGTTTCTTTTATAAGGGCACTAATCCCATTCCCAAGGGCTCTGCTTTTATATCACGTCCCAAAGGCCCCACGCCCTAAAAACATCTTGAGGTGAGGATTTCAACACATGAATTTCTTGAGGACACGAACATTCATACCATGGCAGCTAGTTACCCTAGTTATTTGAACAGAAAGAATTGAACTGTTAGCTATTCTGTTGTTATTTATTGTTGTTATTATTATTATTATTATTATTATTATTATTATTATCATTATTATTTTTAGCCAGTTGTTTCTATGTCTATTTAGTCCCAACCCCAAGGACTGACCATTTAAAACTGCAGCGGGGGCAATGAGCCCTCCTCTAGTTCCTGTGACAGTGAGTGGCATTTCTCTGCCTCACAGTTTGTGAAATCAGAAACCTAGAAATTATCATCGACATATCTATTTTGTTCAGCTGTCACCTCCGTCCTCCTTGCAAGCCCCATGTACAGCACAATCACCCACTAATTCTTGTCAGTCGCGACAGCAGTGTGGCTCTCAGATCAGTTCTTTCCTGTCAGGCACTCGTGTCGCCCTCACCCTGTGTCTCTGTGGTCAGGGTCCTCTTTCTAAGATGTGCAAATAATTTTGTCACTTCCTGGCTAAAATCCTGCCAGTTCTTTTCTTGTTTTCTGTTTATCTTTGTCTCCTGACAGCCCTCTGTCACCTCCCTTCCCTCTATCTAGATTATTTACAATTCCCTGAATTCAGCTCCTCAGAGAAAAAGGTGGCTCCTTCTTGCTGAGTAATCTTTCTATCTCTGCCCCTCTCTTACTAGCTATCTCCTTCCAGTCCTTGAGGACTCGGGTAAGATATCACTTCCCCACTAAGTCTGCGTTAGGTACCTTTGCAGTTCGGAGCATTGCGCACTGCCTTTGACTGTAGTAGGGCTTAGCATCTTGTGTTATGATGGCCCTTGGGAGGGGGCACCATAAGCTCAGGGAGCTCTATCTTGTTCATCTCCATATTTTGTATTCCTGGTGGGGGGCCTGACACATGATAAGTGCTTGATAAATGCACCCTGAATATCACTATATGGCATCAGGTGGCCGTGGTACTAGCATTTGGGTTTGTGGAATCAAGAAACAGAGAGAACCACACGTGACAAATTTTTGTTCATTTTCAAGTTCCTAAGCAGCACTGGCCTCAGATTGTATTTTAGTCCATGTTTGCGACTATAATGAAACTTCCTCAAACATGGCCCCCCTCCATAATAAATGCCATATTAACAGGTACTTAAGCACCATTGTAGAATCCGAGATGACTCGCAACCGGACAGCCTTTAGACAAAGCCATAATAAGCTGTGGTAACCCATCAGGGTCAACAAAGCATGTTGCTAGCGTAGAGTCTCCCATCCATTGGCCAGGCCACAGCAGCTAAAGTTGGTTTAATATAGACCTTTACGAAGCACTAGGATCAAAATGCCTTGCTTTCCTATTAAAACTCAAGGCTCATGACCACATTTCCTGGCTCCGCCAAAAGCCTCTCCGTGTGAATATTTTGCCCTCTCCAATTCCATCTATACCTTTGCTTGATTTTTAGCATGGGAATTTTCGATTCCCAGCCCATGAAATGTTGCAGCTCTTAAGAATGCATCAAACAAATTATATCCTCCTCTTCTTTCTGGGTTTATGACAAATTAGGATATAAGTTGAACAGCAGCAAAAGGAAGGCCAAAAGGCTGTTTATATGAGGATAAACACTGTGTTGGGAATATAACTTATTGTGAGAGTCAAGTGGGTTTCTGAAATCCGATCCCCCAAATGATGTCAACTTAATCGTCTAGACACAGGCTGTGTGGGACTGGGATAGGTCTCCCCACACCATGAGAAACTTTCTAGGTAAAACTTGCATCATGGGAAAGCAAGAGGAAACTCCCACAGCTATGGGTAGTTCACTGCCAAAGAAAATGGCAGATACGGTGTCTGAGCGCAGCTGTCACTCCACTTCCCCTCAGGGGTAAGTAAGCAGGGGAGAGAGGCCAAGGGTGTTATACTAGCTGAGTGTTCTCAACATGGAAAGGTCAGGAGCAGGCGAGGAGCGTTCCCTCCCAGCACCAGCTTATGAGAGGGGCTCAAATGACTTTTGTGATTTAATTAATAAAATGGATCGTATTAGGAGGTGCTATTGTCCCACGTCAGTGCTTTGCTCCTTTTGAGTTCCTGCAATTGCCTGCTGTACTGACTGCGTATGGATAAACATCTGGCGATTTTGCAGTACCCAAGAGAAGGCAGGACGAATGATTTACGAATGGCTTACCATGAACTCTGATGGCCACGTAAAATCTGACGTATTTCTTGCCTGTATTTTAATGTGACTCATCACAATGCAAACTGGAAAACTTTCTAAGCCTTGAAGCATAGGACAAAAATGGTGACATTTTTCCATGATTTTTTTTTTTTTGCATTCTTCACTTTCTACTTCAAAAAAGTGAAACATCCATAAGAATAAGTTACTCTATTTTAAACTCATAACCTCCTTTCAGACTTCTCATTTAAAGGCCTGTAATAGATACATAACTTTGACCTTAATGCATTAATCTTGCATTTTAAAAGCCAGGTAATATGGGACCATGTGATGTTTCTCAGATTTAGAAGCCTGATCACTTAATAATGTCACTGTCCCTATCACTATACAGTATCAGGTACCTGCTGAACTGGAGGCTGATGTTTTAGGTCAGTGTAACCAAGATACGGAGGGACTCTTTATCTTTAGCTGACTCTTTGGAAAGCCTTAGGAACTATGAGGTCAAAATTTGCCAACTGGCAAGTTGATCTAACTAGCGCTCCCAAAGAAATACAGAAGTCGTAAGAAAGAGAGAAGTATTGTGCCTCTGTTTGCCCATTCATGACACATGCCATTTCCCTGGCAGAGTGGGGGATAAAATACGGGCTCAGACTAGGTGCTTTGTAAGATCCTTTTGGCCAGTTAATGGCAAAAATTGGAATTCCATTGATCAAGTAGTTGCCCATTACTTGCTGTGGCCCCAGCAGTGAAGTATATTTGCCAGTGAGGGGAGAGGACAATGGAGGGATGAGGAGAAGCAGGGGAAGAATGAAGACATGGGCCTCACTGGGGGCGTTTATGTTCTAGCCAGGGAAACAAGCAGCTGCATGCAGTAGTTTGAAGAATGCTAAAAGTTTGGTCAGTAAAAGAGACAGTTCGAATGATTTCAGGACATAGAAAATACCCTGGTCACATCACCTACTATCCTGGAGAGTTTTATCCTTTCTTTGTCTAAGTTTCCTCATCTGCTACAAGGGTGTCCTAACGATACCTAATTGTAGTGTTAGGAGAAGATTACATGAGATCATTCTTATGGCATTGACTTTAAAAAGCACTGAAAGCTAGACTTGTGCTATTAAATCGCAGTAAAGCAGTGTGCCTGGATCATGTTTTCTCTGGTTCCTGAAGAAAGTTTTACTGAGTTCGCATTTAACGTTACAGTGTTCTTTACAGGATCCATGTGAGAAACATGTACTCCCCTTGAAACCAGAGCTTTAGCTTATCCATGATATGAGTCTTTTGTAAGTACCTGAACGATAAATCCTTCCGACTCCAAAAGTGAAATGAAGACAAGGATATGAAAAGGAAATTCACAAAAGAAGAAATACCAGCTGCTAGTGAAATTGGAAAAAATAAAGATACTTATCGTTAATACATGAAAACTGAAGCATCAATGAGGCATTGTTTTCATGGGTCGCATTGTAGGATTAAAATGTTAATTCTCAGTATAAAATGCAGAAAGAAGCTTTCTCATACTGGTGTAGGTAAGAATTGGTTCAAACTTTTCTGTAAAGAAACTTGACAATCTGTATTAAATAGTCTAAGATTTTACCTGGTTCTAACCTAATAATTCCACTTACAGAAATTTATTTGTAGAAAATAGTTATAGATGTATGAAAGGACTGACCTTCAGCATTGCTTTTATTTGCTCACCGTCACCACCAAATCCTTTAACTACAAGAATAGGAAGTGAATAGGAGTGAAATAAACTGTGATTTGAAATATAGTGATATGCTACCCATACAGCTATTTTAAGGGTTATTTAATGGAAAAATGCTTTCTTCATGGAGTGCTCTACGAGAAAAAGTGTAGATATTCAAGACTTTATTTAAAAAAGTTTGAATCCAAAGGTGACAGTATAATTATCAGGATTCCAATTACGTGAGAAAATGTTCAAGATATGTCATGTTGTTAAGAAAAAACAGATTATAAAACAATATGACAGTATGACTGTAATTTTATATAAAAGTATATTTCTAGATGATACTGGAATCCTTTACATTGTTTACATCAGATGTAAACAATGGTTATTTCTGGAAACTGGGATTATGTATAATTTTAAATTCACCATTTATGTTTTCCGGTATTTACTGATTTTTCTCTTAAAATCAAAAATTTACCTCTAATTGTATAACGAATAATATATTCACTGTATTAAAATATTCAAACACTACAGAAGTACAGAGTAAAAAGTGAAAGTCCCTCTTTGCATTTCCATCAGGCTCCCTAATGCTGATTCTCACTAGCTATAGTTTTGAGGTATCTTTCTACAATCTCTTCTGGGGGTTCAGGAACCCCACATTGCATTCTCTGCAATATTCTACAGTTTGCATGCCACAAAGAGGCTGCTTTCAGTCATTTTTCTTGGACTCTTCCAGATGCAGTGCTCTGCTGAATGTGGGGATGCTTCGAGAGGCTTTTTCAGTGTCCCCTGGCTATGCCAAGGAAACAGCCCCCCTTGGGAATTCCTTCTGATTCTATCCTCCACTTTACTGACCCTGAGAACATCTAATACTGTTCCTTGGCTTCTTTCCTCCTCCCCTCTTAGTCAGAAACGTTTTCACCTCCTCCTTAGGTGAGTACTAAACCCTGAATTTTCCTTACCTTTGGATTTTGAAAATTATAAACAGTCAGTCAAGCAAGCCTTGGTATATAAGGCAATCTTTAAAATAATGGAAATAATTCTCAATAAATCTTGGCTTTCACGACTTTTTCTCTTCTCCAGGATCCTTCCTGTTCTCATGTCCCCTCCTTTTTCTCCCTCCTCCTTTTTTCTTTTCCCTCCCCCACCTCATGTCTTTCTCCTTTCCTTCCTCTCTTTCTGAAGTGGGCTAAAACTTTCTCATTTATAAGTCCTCTGCTTAACACTGAATCCTTCTTTCACTTTGCATTTTTGCTCAAGCAATTCTCAGTCTCTAGTTGAATCGGGAGGAGTTCAAATATAAGGAAGAGAAAAAAAAAACACAGTGACATATTAAAAAAAAAATTCTTATCAGAATACAGAGTTATACTTTCTCCACTGCTTCGAAATGCCATGTTTATCTTTTACTAAATGTTCATATATTAAGGAGTGTCTTTCTAGATTCTGACTTTGTCTCTTTGTCCTATATTTTGAAATTTCTGCTTGTAGCATACAATTTTGATTTCTAGAGACTTGCATATGTTTTGCTATCATGTAGAGGATTTCTACCTTGGTGGGTCCTGTGGAGAGCTCACTCAGCACCCATTCCACTCCTTTCAAAAGCAGGAAGGCTAAAGTCTACGTTGCATGGATTCTCTTGCCCTTGAGGTTCTGCTTGAAATTTAATATTTAGAAGGCAAAAGCAGAATACAATGTTTTGGAAGCCACTCTTGCCTTTTGTGCTGGTGAGCACAGAGGAGGGCAATTGGGTCTCCCTACAGCTATTGTAGCAGAAGTGCCATTGTCTAGTCCCCCTTGGTGAAGATTGTGACGAATGTGGGGCATTGAGCAGTCAGTAATTTCCTGACTGTGAGCAGCAGATGCTTTGTTAGTGGCATAATTCTGTACTGAGGCTTTTGGAGGTGTTCCTGGAAATTCAGCCCAGGTTCTGTTTTGTGCGCCTTCCCAGTGGATCTGGTACAGCACTGAATATCTGGATTGGTGCTCCTTGTTCAATTCACGTGAGTTGTGTTTTCTTAGAATGAGCCCTGACCCAGCACATCTGCCATTATATTTATTCTTTACCTTGGGAGGCAGGAGTGGAAATGAGACTTAATTATTATAATATGCCTTTTTGTCCTTTTGTCTTCTATACCAGTGTATAAGTTACCTATTCTAATAATGATGAGGACAACGATGATGACGATAATAATAATAAAACCCAGGCCCACAAAACATTTGTGAGTGATGCAAATTTTATTGAAGATTTTGTAGAGAGATGGATTAGACTAGTGTTTGCACTAGTTCCTTAAGTTTTGGTAAAACGTAAGAAAAATCGTCCATAGAGACTTTGCTTCTCTCCCTAGAGTTCTTCTTAGCTGTTATTTTCCAAATTTCATCTCCAATTCTTTCCCTATGTTTTTCTTACCTTCTGAATCCCTCACTCTTTTTTTCTCTTCCTGCATGTTATTCGATTACATTTATTTCAATATTAAAATACTTCAGAATAAGCAGACTCATAGACAGATGTCCCCTTGGAAAAACAAAATAACCATTCAGATGTGCATTGTTTTGAGTAGTTGGTGTTTTACAATAACGGGTTTTGATTTCTAAGTAGTAGTTGGAAAGTGTTCTTCCCAAATTTGCATAGAAAGACTGAAGCCCATTCGCCTTGCCTTGAAATTAAAGGAAACCAAGTGATTAGCTTCTTCAGGATGTATCTGTGTCAGTTGTTCAAATATTGTCTTTAAGATCCGAATCCACCCTTGACTCTCTGCTTTGTAATGTTGGGTCTGGGACTACAAATCGCATTTCTGCTTTGTGAGCAGGCTCTCTGTTAGACTCACTCCAAGAGGGAGCTCTAGAGGGAGCCTAGTGTTGGGAGGAGGGAGGACTTGCTTCCTGCTTGACTTCTGATCCCCAGAGTGTCATCCCAACAATGCTTCTTTACCCTGGCAGCAGCAGTT
The DNA here is from genome assembly GCA_030015415.1 of Cynopterus sphinx. Lineage (NCBI taxonomy): Eukaryota > Metazoa > Chordata > Mammalia > Chiroptera > Pteropodidae > Cynopterus > Cynopterus sphinx. The sequence continues at coordinate 21,235,457 of CM057380.1, forward strand.
TGTACCCTTAGTAGCCGCTGAGTCCAGTTTAGTTTTTCTAACACATGGAAAATCATCTTCACTGAGTGTAACCTCAGGGACAGTAGCACCTGCTGGCTGATACCCCCAGGTATTGCCTATCTGGTTCACAGTTGTATCTCCAGAATCTAGAACAATATTTGGCTATAGAAGGTACATAATTAATATGTTATAAATGAATAAATTAGTCAATTTAGACAGACCTGAAATATGGTAGATTTGAAATGTCAAAAGAAATTCTCTCCTAAGCACCCCCCACCCCCTAAATCCAAACACTGTCTCAGGGGCTTTGCATTAATCCTACCAAAGTAGGCATTAATTGTTCCATTTTTAGATGAGGAAATTGAGGCTCACAGGCTCAAGCAGATCAAATAAGGTAACCAACTTTACTATTCTTTACATAACAAATTGGGGTTCAAACTCTGCATTCCTTCTGAGTCCTAAACCTAAGCTCTTCTCCCTCTGCCCTACGACAATTGTGATATTTCAAGAACCGATGGGGAGAATCATTGCCAAAGTATAAAAATACTGATGTGACACAAGTGTACATTAAGATTACATAAGTATGAAGAGCAAACATTTATTAGAAATAGTACTATTATAATTTTCATATATCTAACGAAAACCCATGAAATTAGCAATAAAAGACGCTCTGTGAGTATAATCAGCAGCATATATTCTGGGGAGTCAGGGGATGCATATTCTGTCTGTGGTTCGATGACCTCGCTATGCCCCAGGACCTCCCTGTATTTCACTTCTCTCATCTGCAAGCTAGGGGGGCCAGCCTCGGGGACTTTTGATGCACATAGCATTTGGCCTTGTAATTTAGCAATTCTGTATTTGATATAAAAATGAACCAGCTTATTCCATGCAGACAGTGGGAACCACCTAAGTATAAGTCAGGTAATAAATACATGAAAGCATAGGCCTTCTATTTTTTTTATTATAATGTTTGCATTGCCACAAATTAAAAACTATTCTTATAATCCATGATTTGTGCTCTAAAAGGAGTACAAAAAAAGTACATTAAGTCATGTAACATTTTTTTTCTTTTTAAAGTTAGCTTGAGGCTAAAATAATTTCTTAAGGTCTGTTTTATTTAGAAACTACTCTTCACTTTGAAAATTAAATAGAGGATTCTGTGGTCTGTTACTGGTATAATGGAAGAATTTATTGAGAGGTTTGTCCAATTAGGTGAATGAAGTAAGTCTTCTTATTTATTTGTCTTTGTATTATTTCTGAAAGGAGGCTCTAGAATATTTTGATTAACTTCCCTCCTTGGGGCTTTGTAATATTATATTGGGGATGCATCAGAAAAATTAAAAAATTATGACTGAACTAATTAAATAGGATAGTTGTATCACAAATAAATTCAATGAAGTCTGTCCATTAGTTGAGCATCTGGGGAGCTTTGACATTCTCAAGCATTTAGGGATCCTTGAAACCAGTGATCGCGGTGGTGTACATGCAATGAGGATTCTGCCTCCTTTCCTCCAAGGGTGGCATTTCTCTCTCCCACCTCCAAGGAGACAGTGAAAGAGAGAAGGGCAGAATGTCAATAGGAAGAGCCCTAGACTAGGAACTTGGCAGTCCTGAGTTCCAGTTCTACCTCAGCCAGGGCTCTGTTGTCATTTGTCACTTCGGGCAAGCATCCCTCTTTCTCTGGTACTCATCTGTAAAAGGAATATTGAATTCTTTTTGAAATATCCCTGAGACTCTTTCTGGATTTACTGGTCTATGATGTTAGGGCTGAATCTAGGGAGCATTCATGGTCCAGAAGAGACTGGATGAAGGGGGGCTGGTCGAAGCAATTGCCTGAGGAGAGGGCTGTTCTGAGCAAGGAATGCTTGAAACTGAAAGACCAACATCTGCCCACGGTGGACCCAGCGGCAGTGTCCACAGCACAGAGCTGCCTTTAGTTGGTGTCAATTTCCAGATAGACAAGGCTGACTGGGGTGATTCTAATGGAGGGCTAATTATGCTTTTCCAGAGGAATCAGGAGAGGGTTTTAATCTAGTGCAGGCTATTTGACTGATGGGCTTTATGCAGCTTGTCTCAGGGGTAGCAGAATAAGAACCAGTTCTCCCAGGGGAAGTATTATTTGTTCGAGCAGTTATATTTAATAATCCAAGACCCCCTGGGGCACAGACTCATACAAGAAAACGTTATTTATTCTTCCTTTACCCTCCAAAGTATCACATCCTTCAAGGTCAAAGCTGTATCTTTCTTTCAATGTAGATAATTTCCATTTTAGTAACCTTTAAGAATCATATCTATCAAAGAGAGAAAGAGAAAAAAAGACTATAGAAAAGATTCCTTAGGTTTCATGTTTTCAATTTACATTTTTTTATTTAGGCGTTGATGCAGTACAACTAAGTCACTGGATAATGGTTCCATTCATTCTGGACTTTTAGTTTATTTGTTGTATGATATAGTCAGTCATGTTGAAGAGTCCCGGCCCTGGAGGGACTTTCAGAGACAATCTAGCCTGTGGTATGCTGATAAACGGATTCTCTGAAAAAGAGGTCTGGATTTGTAGCATTTGCTGATTTCTGTGGTGTAAATACTCTCACTGTGGTCTATTTCAAAATATCAAAGTGAAGTCACTGAACGCAGAGTTGGGAAGAGATGCACACCATTGGTCCTCATGATCTGGTGAGAGCTGGTTTCAGCACATCCCTGAATGTTCTCAGTGGATAGACATGCTGAGGAATGCAGAGATAGATGGTGTGATGCATTATTGGAGGGTACCTTAAAACAGTGGTCCCCAACCTTTTTGGCACCAGGAACCGGTCGGTGCTCCTATGAGAATTTATATTCTCTATATTTATATCTAATGCCTGATGATCTGAGGTGGAGCTGAGGCGGTGATGCTGGCCCTGGGGAGCGGCTGCAAATACAGATGAGGCTTGGCCAACTACTTCCTGCTGTCCGGCCTGGTTCCTAACAGGTCACAGATCTGTACCAGTCTGCGGCCCTGGGGTTGGGGACTCCTTCCTTAAAGAGATGATATGATTTAAAGAGTTGGCGGCTTCTAGGGAGAGGACTGCAGGAAAATATATTATCTGAGTATGATTAAAATGAAAGCTGCAAGACTAAGCAAGCATGAGTTTCTGGACCTAATTCTATTAGGTGTCATCTCAAGCTAATAGGCAGGTGAATGGAACCAAAATGTCCAGAAATAGACATCACTATATACAATACGTATATGTGTATTTACTGTATAATGAAGGTGATGTCCCAATGAGTTGGAAAAGAGGTATGAGTATTAATTATATATTACATTTATTTATGATACATATTATATTTATTTAATATATTTATCTATGTATATTTATATTTATATTTATTTATATTTATATTTATAATTATGCAATATTAATTCTAATAATATGGTCCACGAGCCCCTGTTTTCTTTGGGAATAGAAAATAATAATGTGGCTAATTCCAGGTAATCCAATCACTTCTCATATAACCTCAGTCTCTTAGGGCTTTTCTTTTCGTTTCTTCCACACTGGGCTAATCCAACTCCTCCAGGGGGTCAGGTGTGGCCTTAGCGTGGGTGCGGGTCTCAGATGTGAATTCCTCCTGTCTGCCCCACCAAAATATAGCTTGCCCTGTGGTTGCAGGTGTTGCAGGTGGCTGGCGTCTATGTCCACAGCATCCACTCCAGACATTTTGGCTGAGAAAGCTGTGTCCTGTCCTCTTGGACACAGTGGCTCATCCATGAGCAGAGTTCTCTCCCTGCCGACTTGGATGGGCCTCACTGCAGATGGCCTCAGCTTGGGCTGCCCAGGCCATCACCCTCGTCCCCGCAGCGCTGGCCCTTGCTTCCCTATTGCTTTTGGCACGTCTCTCAAGGGCAAACAGCACCCGAATCTCTCACTCACTCACTCCATCAGGTGCCGAGGCAGGGTGCTATTCTTAAAGCCCCTGATGCTGCCATTTCCCCTACTGTGACTGTCCCCAGAGGTTCTGCACGAGTGGCTGAAGCCTTGGAAAGTTCACTCCTCACAAACTTACCTAGTCTTCCATCCTGATGCACTTGTGTTTGGCTCCAAACTCCTCCCAGTCTTGTTTCCACTCTTGCTCATATGAAATCTTGCTCTGGTTCAGAGTGTGAAATCTGTGTTCCAAGTCTAACAGGCTCTTACCTCTTGAAGTGTCCAGGCTCTTGAAAAATTAAAAAGACACTGTCTTCAAGACTGCTGTTTCTGCTTTGGGTTGGAAAAGCCTATTTTTGTACTCCATGTCAAAAATTTTGCTTGATTGTTTTGGGACCCTCCCTTTCTTGGTGCAATAAGCAAATGTGAACTTTAGGTGAGTAAAAAGAATAGAACTAAAGATCATGTAAGTGCATATAAATGTCTGGCCTTGCCATGAAAAAAATAGTTTTATCCTAAATTCAAAAATAGTAGAAGAAATCACAAGAAAAATGCCAGTAGTTTTGATTACATAGAAATTAAAAACTACTTAATGTTAAAAAAAAAAACCACACAATACTAAAAAAAATAATAGGGAATCTCTTTACCCAAATATGAGAGACAAATGATTAATAACCTTTACATGTAAAAAAATTTTATATGAATCAATTAAAAACACTGAGGCACCATAAAAAAAATGGGCAGAGTAAAATATATAAAGAATAAAGGAGATACTAATAACTAATAAAATCAGATATCAGACATGCTAATTAAGAGAGTAAACATGTTAAAATGAGCACACTTAATTCTGGTTAGGGAATTCTGAGAAGTGCATGTCATTAAAAGGTGTGAACATTGATATAATTATTTTTATGGTAGCAAATTAAAATCGGGACCTTTTAGGCCCTTCCATTCAGACAGTTCGATTTCATAATTCCACTTCTAGAAATTTTGAAGTTAAAAGAAATGGATAGAAAGGAAAAATCAAAATGGTTGTCATTGTCTTTTTTTATTTTCTTTAATCTTTCAAAATGATCACATATTGCTTTTTATAATTAGAAAGAAAAGTAAGAGCAGGCAATTAATTGCATTTTCCTTGGGGTGAATTTTGAAAAGGCTTCTATAAAGTGTCATTTTCTTTCAACATCCCAGCTGTCAGACTGTTTATTCAGTCCCCTAACACTAAGAGAAGCTTTATGACTTATAAACATAAAATAATATAAAATGTAAACAGCAGTACTTAAAATTACATGAGTGAAAGGATTTCAACAAACATTAAAATTGGATTCCCTGTAGAAAAAGTTGTCCTTGACATTTTGAAAAAAGTCTAAAATTTTTAATAGCTATCAAGCGACATCAGCTATTTGTCAAATTGAGCAGTATTTTTATTGTGCTTACTTTTTACAATATGCATGCACAGTTGTCTCACTTCTTTGTTAATCCTCACACTCTCTAGGGCAGGAATAATTACTACCATTTCCAATTTACCACTAGAAAGTCAACTCAGGGCCCTTAGATGGTGTAAACATGATACAAATCTAGATCTTCTCATGAGAAATCCCAAACCACGCCACTGGGCTTCAGTTTCTCCGCAATTTTAAAATAATCCAATAGAATCCTGACAGCAAAACAGAAATGCAAAGTAGATTTTTGTTGCAGACTTTTCAGATTTGAAGCTCTGTTTTAATTTTTGCGAACGTGATGCCATCTGGAAGTGGTATCCCATTTTAAAGCTAAGACAGTGATTCATGATTTCCTGACCCATATATCTTGTTTACTAGTTTTATTCATCCTCCTTCCGAAGATTCTGTCTCCTAGACAGGAGACAGATGGCTGGAACATTGTGAACATCCAAGGCTGCTGCTTTGCACAACTCCAGGGAGCACCATTCACATCATAGTCTATGTGAATGGCACCTCCTGGAATTGTGCTGTGCCCAGCCTGTGCAGCTGTACAAGCCCCTGGTGACACCGGGATGCATCCTGCCTTTCACCGTGGTCCTCAATGATAGGTAGTGTTGGTCTTGAGGCTGGTGGCCAGCATAGGGGTCTAAATCCTTAACCCCTGAATTTTGCCCCACCTACTATGGCCATAGCATCCTCTGTGAGTCCGGGTGATATATCTAACACAGAGGATAGTACAAGGAAATAAATGTTTTGTCATTAGCTAAGCTACAATTGCCTTATCCTAACTCAGGGGTTCTCAACCCTGGGCACACTGACAATGCTTAAAGACATTTTTGATAGTGACAGTTGGGTATTGAGTGCTCTTTGTATCTAGCAGGTGGAGTCTGGGGATAGGCATTCCAAAGAGCACAGGACAGGCTTCTTACAACAAAGAGTTGACTGAAAATGTCAACAGTGCAGACCTTTAAATGTACCCTCAACTTGATGAGTTGGAGTGGTCCATTTGTAAACTTTGAGCATTTTCTTGGCTCTTCCTTGGCTTTTTTTTAGGCCCCTAATAGAAGAAGGCTAGGATATTCCTTTCTCCTAATTCCACACGCTGTGCCTTCCTCTTGGGAATTTTCTATTTTTTTCTGTGAGAGAGAGAAACAAGGCCTTCCTGTGGAGAGTTTTCCTGAGTTATTTATTTACCCAAGGCCCTTCTTTTTCCCCCCTATAAGTTTTGGTGTAGCAAGTGGTGTGAAATATGTCTTAGGAAGGAGGAAAATGCATAGTTGAAATCCCCCAGAGAGGAAGAGGGTGGGGGCCTGGAGTGCCCCCCTGAGAGTTCTCACTGCCTGCATCCGGGACCCCTGCAAGCAGAGAGGAAATAATTCATTCCTCTGAGGGAATGAAGGACCTAGCTGAAAGCAGGTCATTGCCATATCTTTGAATTCTCTCATTTTGTCTTAAAAACACATGCTAATTTGTATTCTGCTTTGAAATAGCCATGTTCATTTTTATGAAATTATTACTCATCTCATTGTTTCTCTGAGTTTTTGGATAAAATTGAAACTCCATGAACAGTTGCTTTGCTTATATGACCAGATGGTCTTTCTCTATTGCCCTTCTTCAGGTGGCTTGGCAGACACCCACCCTCTTTCTGTATTCAGGAGAGAATACCTGATTACTCTTGGTTGGACAGTGTTAGAAATATTGAACTGTGCGGTGGTGTCCAGCTGCACCTGAATCAAAAAGAGTGGTCTGTCATGATACCCAGACTCTTAGGAGTGGGGTGGTGAACACACTAGAGGATGCATCATGCCTGACAAAGGGTTTCTGCATACCCTTCAAAAGGAAAGGGATGAGGGGAAACAACGGTAGTCTTGGGACTCAAGCTGCAGCGAGAGTATCAGTGTTTCAGCCAGAAGAACAGAACTATGTCTTGCTGAGTAAGGTACTAGGCTGAATCCAGGCATGTAGAGAGAAAAAGATTTTTCTCCCCTAAAGAGGAAACCACGGGATGAATATAGAGCTGAGCCCAGACTTGGAGACTGAGCCCTAAAGAGGCAGGCAGGCCAAATGTTGACTGTTGCCTTGGGACAGTGGAGAATCTAGAGTCTCTAAGTCTCTAAACTGAGATCCCCAATGTGGAAAAGATGTACAAGTGCCAGAAGGGGTCCCAGGCTGGAACTAACTGGGCTCCCCATGGCACGAGGCTCTTCTCCTGGGGCCACTCCAAACCTCTCCCCATACAAGGGCCTTTCAGCATTTCTGCCCTTCCTTCCTGTCTCCAGATAAGTGGACAGTAGGTTGTATTAGTCTCTAACCAGGAAAGTAGCGCCCTCACCAGGTAGTTCAATAGAAGGAGTTTGATATGTGGAAGTGGTTACAAAGTTTTTAGAAGAGCTGTATGGCCGAACAGGAGACAGGAGGCAGCTCAGAGATTAACAATGACAGGAAGCTTCCACCTTTAGGCTCAAGTGACAAATAGTAACAATGGCAGGAAGCTGCTACCTTTAGGCACTAGTGACAAATGGAGAAAGTCCAAGAGGCAAGGCTACCTGATGGGAGCTGGAACAAAGGGGTGGGGTTGCTCAGTGAGACATGGGAATACAGAGGGAGGGGCTCCCTGATGGGAGCTGAAATCCTGGAGATGAGACAAGGCTGCTGGGAACATTGCCCAAAACAGAAAGAGGGGAAGAAATATCCTGGCCTCTTCTTTTCTTCCATCCCCATATCTTTCCCCACTCCGGCTACAATGCCAGGTTTTCTTTGGCTGAACTCAGATGGAATTCAGTAGGAAGGGAGCCTGAGAATTGTAATTTGCAGACGTTAGCCTCCATCAACATAGAGCAGAAAGGGGAATAGGTAGGGGATGAACATGAAAGCAGGTGGAGAATTGGGCAGTCAGTACACAAGTGTAGATGTCGATATGAAGGAAAGGTGCGGGGTCTGAGTCCTCAAACCCTATGTTTTTTTTTTTTTTTTTTGTTTTTTTTTTTTTTAGTCTGTGCATAGATTCTTACAAGACCTTATGGGGTTAGCCTCTGCACTCTTGAGTGGCCCTAGCCCTTGAATGCCTAAAGGAAGTTGCGAGAATCTGCGGAATCTTACACCCGCTGAGGTGATGAGCACAGACGTGGTCCGGTCTGAGTATGTCTTAAGGAGGACTGATTTCAGCATCTGTGCTCTACGCAGAGGACCCATGTGTCACAAGGGAGGCGGGAGTCTCAGAGAGGCACTTCTGGTAAGTGCTAGCCAATAGGCACTCAGTAGATAAGCCTGGGAAATGTATTGACTTAAGTGACTTCCATGGGCCTGAGGAATAAACGGCAAATTAAAATTGGAAGCTTCTTGGCAGGAGTCGAGGATGCAGCTTGTGGGGGAAAAAAAAAAGGTGTAGTTTGTGGAAAGTAGAATTAGCACTGGGGTGAGTTACAGCACTCTGTGCCTCTTGAGTATTATGAAGAGGGACTGCTCCATGAGAACTCAGTGACTTACAGAGTCTATTTTGAACCTCATAATGGCATTTCAGGGTCTGGAGTGAGGCAGACATGGTTTTGAATTTTGATAGTTGTTTGCTGCCTCCGTGACTTCAATAAAGTTATCTAGTCTCCCACAGACTCAATTTCTCACCTATAAAATGGGCATAATGTTCATATCGTGTAAGGTTGTCGAGGTGATGTATGTTGAGCTGCACCATGTAGCATTGTTCAATGTTACTGAGTGTTTACCCTTTGCCAGACAATAGTGGTGTTATTAATAGCAAGATTTTGAACATTCATTGTTATTGTGGAGATGTTGTATCTGTTAGCCCATGGCTAGAGTGGGACTTCTAGAACAACACTCTAATATATCTTAAGGAGGATGCTGGATCCCCTTAGGAGGTAAAAAATAAGGGTCAATTCCTCTCCAATGTGCAAGCATAGCAAACGAGGACACAAGTCTTTGAGTGTCCGTCTGTAGGTGAGCTACAAAGATGTAAATTGTGAATCCTCACACTGCCGCAGATGTGTGTAGGGAGAGATGTTTCGTACCTGGGATGTTTCAGCTGCCTCAAAAGTATTCTAAGTTGTCAAATAGTAGTAATATCATCTGTACTCTACTTGACCACAGTGTTTTGTAAATAGGAAGAGTTTACATGTGTTAGTATTATCATTTAATGACATTGCCGCCCATATAAGCATAATAGAAAGGCTTCTTAATCTATAAAAATATAGACAAAGAAAGAATGTATGATAGAGATGGGAGGAGGTATTTTGTTCAGAAATGATTCAGCTATAAAGCTTTTGCCCACAGAAAGACAAATACTTCATGATATCGCTTATCTGTGGGATCTGAAAAAGTCAAACTCAGAAGCAGAGATTAGAGTTGTGGTTGCCAGGGGCAGGGGGGTGTGGGCAATGAGGAGATATTGGTCAAAGGGTACAAAGTTTTAATTATGCAAGCTGAATAAATTCTGAGGATCTAACATGCAGCATGGTGTCTATAGTTAACAAAACTGTATTGTTTACTTGAAATATGCTATGAGAGCACATCTTAAGTGTTCCCAACACACACAGACCCACACAGACCCACACACACACAGTAACTATGTGAGGTGATAGATCTATTAATTGGCTTGATTATGGTATTCATTTCACAATGTATATACATGTCAAAACATCACCTTAAATATATGCAATTTTATTTGTAAATTATTCATCAACAAAGCTGGAAATAAAATTAAAAGAGCTTGGCATAGAGAACTGTGCCTTCCCACTACATTGGAGTATAAGGGTGCCCCTCACTCCACAGAGCTATGCCATCCCTCTGTCCTCACTGTGGTTATGTCAGTTAAGACGTAGCTTCAAAAAAACAAGTAGCTTTTGAATCAAATGGACCACAAAGTCTGCTATCTGCCCAGACTCTCTAGGATGTAAAATGACTTAAAACATTTCTCTCCATCATTTGGGAGTAATGCTTTTCCGATCTTCTCTTGGACGTCTCAGCTGGGGACCAACATTTTGATGACATATGTGGGTTGGGCCCATGGCTGTCATTTAAGAAAATGCCTCTATTTGAACCCAGATGACTAGATCTGTTTTCCCAGAACATCTGCTTGGCTTGTGTAAAGAAGTTTGAGTGGTATTCACAATCAAAGCTTAAAAATCTGTGTGGATCTTTAGGCTTCTTTCTCTCGTTAAAAGTTAAAAAGGAAATGAATTCAGACTCATGTTAAACTTTAAATCAGTCTGTCCCCATAACATCAGGTGGTAGGTGAGTCATTTGCTCACATGATATCATATAGAATGTCTTTCCAACAGAACACCAAGCAATTACTTCTCTGCAGAGTAAACTTTCTCATTGTTCTTACACATAAAAAGACTCTTGTGTCAGAACACTTAACTCTTTTCTAAATACTCAGGATACGGGCTAGTCTTACATCCTTTAATCAATAACATACATGCCTTTTGAGGTTAGTGTTTATACAGAAAGATGTTTCCTGGTACCAAGGATCTAGCCTGGAATACAGATCATGAAGTCAACGAATTGTCACATCAACACTCAATTCAGTTCTTTTTAAAAACACAAAAAAATTCAGTTTGGAATGAAAAACAGGGCTCATCTGAAATTATCAATGATTATGAATACATTAAAAGAATAAAACAAGCCAGCTCTTTGAAAAGGGCAAGAGATAATTTAGTCAAGAATTGTATTAAAGTATCAATGAAGAGATTAAAAACTTATTATGCTTCTCATTTCCTTTGCGCGTTCGTCCTTTAATGTCTTTAGCTTTAGATGCACAGGTTTTAAAAAATTACTTTCTAGATAGTTTCTTCTGATTTCTTGGTAGGTCTTTTTTTATAGGCCCAGATTAGTCTTTCTCTAAACTTATCTTCTGTTCTATATGGCCTCTGAAATCTAATCCTGGTGTAGGAAATATGAACCTTATAAGAATTATTTAAACTTCAGATATGTGAACACTTTTTTTTTAAAGCCTTTCCTCAGAAAAATTTGCTAGTTTCTAAGGGTAAATAGTGAAAGTTGCCCAGTTGCTAGAGTACAGTTGAATCCAGCTTGTTTTCACCCTCCTTGCCTTTTCTCTAGACCTGTCCGAGCCATCACTGTCTGCCCTGTGTCTTAGGCTTCAAACCTAACAGCGTCTCTTTCTCCTCTTTCCTTTAAGCAGAATTAGCTACCAAGCCCAATTCCACTCATGCATTATTTTTCTAAATAACAATTGTGTTCGAGTCATTCTTCTGAATAAAAAAGAGTTGATGTTCCATACTGCTTATAAAGATTAAACTCCTCAACCTGGCATTGCAGAATCTCCATGTCTTCATTCTAGCCCACCTTGGCCTTTGTCTGATTCACCTGTTTACTTATTTCATGCTCCTGGGAAGCCAAGTTTGTAGAGGTTTCCTGATCACATCTGATGCTAAATTGTGCCAATTCGTACCATTATTTTTTTAATTACATTTTTTAAGGTGACATTGGTTAATAAAATTATATAGATTTCCAGTATACAATTCAAGAATATGTCATGTGTATATTGCATTGCGTGTTTACCACTCAAAGTCAAATTTTCTTTTGTCCTGTGCATTTGACTCTCTTTACCCTTATCTGTCCTCCCCAACTTCCCCTTCCCTCTGGCAATCATTAAACTGTCTGTGTCCATGAGTCTCTGTTTATCATGTTTGTACCATTATTTTACTTTAATTTTAAAAAATTGCATAGTAACACATGGTGATTTTAGAAAACAGCGAAAATACAGAGAAATAAAATAAAAAATATAAATATCTGTAACTCAAACTCTCAGAGATAATTACCGCCAACATTTGGCTATATTTTCTTTCAGACTTTTTCCCATGCATATTTATACATACATAAATTTATAAAATTAAATGGTACTATATATACTATAATTGTTTCAATAAACATAATTTTATATTTATATTTCTGTATCTTGGCTATCAAATGTATGGATGTTTATCTCTTCTGTTAAGATTGCTTGTGTTAATTTCAGCTCTTTCCCAACAATTTAAAACAACTTGCCTATGAACTTTCTTGTAGAAAAATAATTGTAAAAATTCTTAGTTAATTTCTTAAGGTTAATTTCTAAAATTGAAATTATTTCTTAAACATCTATAATGTTTTCTTATTACTCCTATTTTCTCAACCTTAATAATATTTATTTTTCTTCTTTGGGTCCAATTCAACGTTCTTATTCCATTCTTGTTAAAGTTTAAAGATTAAACTCAGAACTGCTTATCTAAGAAAATTTCTGATGAGATCTAAGGACAGGATAGAGATGACTTTCTGGCTCTTACTGTTCATAACATTTGTTAACTACAACCCGAATTATGTGAGCTGTTTGCATGACAAAAGTTGCTCTCAAAATGGCTCATGTTCAGTTGGCACCCCGTCCTGTCATCTCTGACCAAATCAGCTCAGTCACCTCCTGCCATGCTGTTGATCCACTTTGTATTGTTACTGTGATAGAAACCGTAGGTTTAGTTTGCCAGGCTGACTGCCAGAGGCTGTTTCTTCAAGGGCACTTTGTCTCTTATTTAGGTAATCCACCACTGAACGGTTGTTCGTTTTATTCTGTCCTACTTAATTGAAACAAACATTTATTAAGCTCCTTTGGAGCAGATGGCTCTGTGCTAGGCTCTGGGGCAGTGATGAATTGGACCGTTTCTCCAGGAGCTCAAGGTTTAGTAGGGCAGGCCAGCATGCACATACCTAGATTCTTTTACTGTGACATGTGTAGCAATAGGAGCACGTGCAATTAGATGAGCTAGTAATTCTTTATGGTGGGATCAGGGAAGGCTTCCTAGAAGAGGTGACAGCTGAGATGCATTTTGGAGGATAAATAGGACTTCCACAGGTGACTGTGTAGTGGGAAGGATAGAGAAGAGAAAGAGAGAGCAGCATTTTTAAACAACATACTGTATTGTTTCCTAAAACAACATGGTATACTTAGGAAACCACACACAGGACAGTATTATTGGAAAATTTGCTATTGTGAGAGGAAAGTGTGTGTGAGGAGGTTTAAAATGAGAACAGTGGCATTATCCACAGATACCAGGGAGGAAAGTGTGTGTGTGGAAAAGCGGAATGTGGTAAGGATTCCCATGCATTCTCTTAGTTGACCTTCAATTTACTTTTAGGGAGGGATAATTATTCCTCTTTCAAAGTGGGGAAACTAGGCTTCAGGTTGTTGCCCAAGGTCCTAGTATCACAGAGCCAGGGTTTAAATCATCCACATATGGACTGAGCATGTAGAAAGGGATGTTTAGAACAAGTCATCTGTATCAAATCTTCCCTCAATCACCTACTAGCTGTGGTCTCTCTCTTACTTAACTCTTATAGAAAATAGGATTGTTTATATAAACTAAGCTTCTTGGGTACAATGTTGGCTTCTTTCCTTCCTTTCTCTTCTCTCCCAAGGGTCCTAAGGAGATGGCTTCACTCTGATTCACCACAAGGCACAAAACAGAGATTTTCTCTCAAACAAGTTACTTACCCTTTTCAAGCCTCAATTTCCTTATTTATAAAATGGAGATAACAGTGCTACCTACTTTAAAGAGTTGACATGGCTTTTAAAAAAGAAAATACATGTCAAGCACTTATAACACATAACACGTGGTTAGTGCTCAGTAAATGTTAACTATAAATAATAATAGAAATGGGAACATTCAAGTGCCCAGGGTTGTTGGAGTCAGAGAAACAGAGAGCCCTGTATCACTCTGATATGTTTTCTCCCTGGCATATGCTTTGAAACTAAGCTGGGGAAGGCCCACGCCCAAGAGAAAGCCCGGAGGCCCCAGGAGAAAATTGGGGCTGTTTGAGTCATCCTATTTTATTTACTATGCATGCTATACAGCTCTTGCCAAGGAGATGGCAGGATTTTCTTTCAAATAAAACTGAATTTTGCACAATCCTCAGAAGAAGGATTCTTTTCCCCCTGTTGCTGAATTGAGCTTCCAAAGGATTTCTTGCCAGAATGAAGAGCATGAAATGCTTGACTTTTTGATAACAGCCTCCAATTTAATAATTAGACATTCCAGGAATAACTGCTTCGGCAGAAGTTAGCTACATTTTATTTTGACAGGGAAGGAGACTTCTATTTTCTTTTTCCTTTCTATTCCATTGTAACAACGGAAGAACTATTGAAAGCACGGAGTTCTTGTAACATATTCTACTGTTTAAGGCCAGGATGTGTGCTAAGATTTTCCTCAAAGGCCACAACTAGAATTATTTTATGGTTGAGAGATTATGGGAAAGGCCAATTTTCCCATATATCCCGGCCAGTATCTACTTAAGAAGTTTTCAAGTTAAAGCTGTAGTATAACTCCTTTCAGATTTGTGTTCAATCTTTGGAACAGGGAGTGGGCATCGTGGAGTTTAAAGAAGACAGGGAGGTTGCGGGACAGAGAGACCAAGGTATGGACTTTAGTCCAGGCATTAAATTGTCCCTGGCAAGTTACTGAAAACCTGTCACCCTCAATGTCCTTATCTGGAAAATGGTGGTGATAAACCCACATGCTGGGATGGTTTGGAGGAGGAGGGAATGTACGTAAGGCCCAGAGGGTATTGCACAAGGTAAGAACTAAACATTGTTCAATAACTATTAGGTTCTTTCCCTCACTTCCTCCACTGCTTTATAATTAGGCAATCGTGGATAAGTCTCTTAAGCCTTCTTGGTGTCACCTTACCCATCAGTAAAGCTAAGGGGCCTGGCTAGCTCATTACACACTAATGTTGCTATGATTCTGTGATTCTCTCTGTTGTTATTCCTCACTCACAAGTTGCTCTGACACTGGACTAAATCAGCTCCAAGGGAAAAGGTGGAATGACCATAAGTGGCTGGGTGGCCTGTGTGGCCTCCAGGGCAAAATGACTCAGGATCCTGACCAAAGTCATCACCGCAGCAACATTCTAACAAGAGAGGAGTGGCTTAGAGACGGGACCCCCAAAATAGTTATTTTAGACTGGAACTGCCCTCCGAGTTTATTAATGAGTGGTCTTTCAAGTTTTAAAGAAGTTTGAGCAAATGACAGTAATAAAGGGTAATGGTTGAGAGAGACTTATCGTTGGTCTGATACCTCAAATGTTTCCAGTAAGGTCACAACATGTCATTGATCCTGGTTGCCTGACCATCTTCAAGAACTTGCCTTCCTTCAAAAACAAAAATATAGTTACTCGCCATGCTGCACCCTCTACTTTTCCGTTTTGGGACCATGTTCAGTTCTTCTCCTTCCAAGGAGAGGAGGTGAAGAAAATGTAGATGGTTTCTAAGTCTCTAGATTAGGTAAGAGGCTGCTAAAGGCTCATATAAGATGCCATTTTTTCCTGATGTTTTCTTAGAGCAGCGATTGCAGGGATGGCATAGCCTTCAGCATACATTTCATTGATGGCTCCAGTGTGTATTCTTTGTTTGCCAAGGACTTAAATATTTTCAGAGAGGGTTGCTCCATGCTTTATAAATAGCAATGTTCTAAAATCGATCAAGAGGAACTGCTTTAACTCTCAGTGGCGATGTTCTAAAAGAAGTGTGTAGCATATTAAAGCAGCAGAAATGCTGTGGGAACACAAAGTGACTCGCTACACAATGCTAAGTACTTAAATGAAGACGATGACCAATAGTAATTCGTGATTAGCTACTTAACAGGAAAATAGAAACCAATCTTGCACAGGCAGTTAAGAAAAAAAAATCCAGTGCTTTAGTAAAGCAAATAGTAAATAGGTAGTGAGATGTTTATTACTGTCATAAAGTGAGAGTGACTTCTGAAGAAATATGCACGGAGAGTTTGCTCCTGCATAGAACAGAGATTATTGGTGCTGGAAAGCACTCTCCTCCAAGTCTCTGGGTGGTGGTCCTTGAACTGGAAATTGGTGAAAGACTGTGAAACAGGTTATGGAGCCCTGCAAAGCTGGGAAACGTGGAGCAAGTTACACAGCCACTTGAGCCTATATTTCCTCATAGAAAAATGGAGAGTGAAATGAGAATACAGGAGAAAATGATTAAAATTTCCAGCTATAAGAGTATCAGCTTTTATGATAAATAGTGTTGTTATTCTGATCAGTAGTGGCCCTCATTTGGGAAACACTCTGCTTCAAAGTTCTCTCTGCTGAGACTTGGAGGTTAATATAGTCACACTTTAACCTCTAAGCTCTGCCCATCACAGCCTGTAATTGCAGCCCTGCCTGTCTGCTGATGTCTTACACTTACCTGGGACTGGCCTGATAGGGTCTCCCCAGTTCAGAGGATGCAGCGGACATTGGAACTAATAAAAGTATCAATAGTCTTATGATAAAGATCGAAACAATGTTAGTTTTACATAGTCACGGCCATCAAGAATACAAAAACATCTCATACACCTCGGACTCACATGACCAAATGCCTCCCTTAGCCATTGCTTTTCTCCCACTCATGACTTCCTGGATGCAGTGTAGATAGCATCCAGTGGCATCTCAACCCTAATCAAGTCTACTCCAATCCTCTCATCTTGCCTCAAATTTCTTTTTGGCCTGAAGGAAGGAAGGGGAGGAAAATAATACTTAGGTAATTAAATATCCTTCTCCACTTCATGATTTTATGCTCTAAGCTTTCTCTCTTATTATTTAAATAGAAGTTTCTAAAAATAAAGTAAAATAAAACCTTTCTTTTTGGGGGGTTCATGGCCCTGTCATTGGCCTTCAAAACCTGCGTTGGTGATGAGAGACAGAAACCCACTGGAAAGAATGTTGAAAGTATATGTGAAAGGTGCTACTTTCAAAGGGGTTGCTAAGGGGAGGAACTGAGGGCATGTGAAAGGGACAGGACATACATTAAAGGGAACAAAATCGTCTAAGACAGCAGCAAAGAAGTTGTCTCAAAGCCAGATGTAAACAATGTACCCTAATTAGTTCAGACAATAGGTATGAGAAGACCATGTATGAATAAATCTCTTCAGCCTGTAAGGAATTGGGGCAGGGGGTGTGGGGTGGACCTTATGACGGCCTAGAATTTCAACGAGGCAATTGGGAAATGGGTAGGTAGAAAGCATTACCATGGGGAGAAAGGGAAAGAAGTGATAAAATATGGTGGTATGATATAGCAAGCACTTTAGGGGAACAGTGATCAAACCAGAAGTAAAACAGTTTAGTTGGAACACATACATTGTGCGGAGAAGCAGCTTGATAGAAATTTTAAAAATCGACTGGAGACAGATAGTGATTGATCTTTAAAATCATTTTGATGAGTTTCAACATTACCCTATGATGTAAGGGAAAGAAGAGATATAATTAGAGCACATGTCTCTCCCTTCTCCTTTCATTTTGTTTGTTTGTTTGTTTGTTTGTTTGTTTGTTTGTTCAAGAGAAATTTAACTGTCAAGCATGTAGACTGGACAAAACTTTGGAATGATTAGAGAGAAAAAGACCAGATAAGGATTAAAATCCTTAAAATCAGCTATTATAACTATACTTATTGAGTTAAAGGAAAATATCCTTGCAATGAATGAAACAATTAAGAAATCTCATTAGGTAGTTTTAAAGTTAATAAAAATGCCAAACAAAAGTTAACATATATCAAATATTTAGAAATATTTTACCATAAATGACTGGATGTACTGTCCTTTGTATACCTGATGCTGGACAATGCATCTTTTTTCCATTCAAATACACATTTAATTCTACATGGTTATATGTAATACGTTAGGAATAAGAAAAATATTAAAAAGTGTAAAAATATAAGTGTTTTATAAAAACCTTAACTGTAAGAAAGCACTGACTGTGGAGCATGGAAAGACAAAAGAATTAAACAAAAGGTCACAATAGCTTTCACCGAAGGTTTCCAATATGGTAGAATTCTATTTGAACTAAGCTAAAAACAGTTGGTGGTGATTATGTGGGGGGAAGGAGAGGTAAAATCCTGAGTACACATTAGAGGTAAAACAAATGATATCAGTTTAAATTCTAGTGTTATATTCAGAGAATCTAGAGTTTATATTTTGAATATTTGAGATGATATAACTACTGCATACTCTGAATAGATACACTTATACAGAGACACTACTTCTATATGTAGAATTTGATCTGAAGAGGGAGAAACAACGAAGTTTTCACCATTAGGGCATAGTATCTGTCACTGTTTTCAAGTTATAAGGAAGTATCATACAACTTATCTCCAAAAAGAAAGCATACATTACTATATTTCTTGACCTTGCCTTCAGATATGTCAAGTGTATTACCAAGGTAAATCTTGGCAATACACTTACAACTAAATATACAATTGACCCTAGAACAACACAGTTTGAACTGTGCAGTTCACTTATACGCAAATTTTTCTCAATAAATACCCATACTGAATAAAAATTCCAGAACTTAATAGTATATTATGTGTCATTAAAATGTTACTGAATGCACTTAGCAGAATAGAGATGACAAAGTGAGCTTCATGAGAGTTTAATAAAATTATTCAATCTGAACAAAGAGAGAAATAAGAATGGGGAAAAAAATGAACAAAGCCTCAGGACATAAAGAACAATATGAAAAATCTAATATATATGTTATTGGAGTCCCAGAGGACAGGAGAGAGTCTAAAAGTAGTGACCAAACCTTTCCCAAATCTGATGAAAGATAGTAATTTACGGATTCAAGTAGCTTAGCTAAACTTGAGTAGTATGAATGCAAAGAAAACCTGGGCACACATAGTCAAAGTAATCAGAGCCAAAAATAAAGAGAAAATATTGAAAACATCCAGTGAAACCCAACACATTGAATATAAGAGAAGATGACTTGACTGGTCACTGACTTCTCATCAGAAAACACGGAGGCCAGATGACAATGAAAAAATACCTGGGAAGTGATGGAAGAAAAAGAACCTAGAGAATATGTCCTTTTAGAATGAAGGTGTAATAAAGGTATTTTGAGGTAAAAGAATTTGTTGCTAGTATACCTTTAAGAATATTCAGAGGCGTTCTTCAGGCTGTAGCAGATGATAATAGATGGAAGCATAAAATCTCAGGAAGAAATCAAGAGCATCAACAATGGTGAATATGTGAGTAAATACAAAAGCAACCCTCTGGTTATTTACACCTATCACACCCAGCAAACTTGATACTTCTTCATCTTCCTAGTTTTAGCAAGTGGCTCAGACCAAATTCCTGTGTCATTCTTATTACTTCTTATTCTTTTATTCCTGGTATTAATCTACCAGGAAATTCTGTCCTTTCCACCTTCAAAATATGTACATAGGGTTTGACCACTTTTTTCTTTTTTACCTCCACTGTTCACCTCTCATGGTCTAAGCCACAATCACCTCACCTAGATTATTGTAGCAGCCTCCAGACCACTCTCCTTTCTGCTACCCTTGACCTCTACACATTGTTCTAGAACAGTAGCAGGAGTGATATTTAAAAAGTATATAAACCAGATCATATAACTCCTTTGTTACTGCCTTCTAAAACTCCCTATCTCAGAATTACCGGTGGATAAATCATTAATATGTAATTTTTAAATGATGCATCATTGTGATTTTTATATATATCTGAGTAGACACTTAAAGAACTGAATAATTTTACTATAATAAAAAGTCTTCCTTGTCCGTTAGCTCATCTATATGAACAAGGTTTCTCAGAGAACATATCTTTAAAAATGAAAATACAAAAGGGAATAGAATTGATGCTGACTCTCATCTCTGTCTACCAATAAATAATATTAGTCTGGGTATATGACCTAATTCAGGGGGAAAAAAATCTCAGTTCCATCCATGTCATTCAGAGATACATTTTCAATAAAATTTTACTTTTTATGGTAAACAATAATTTTTCAAAATTTAGAAAATCTAATTTTAATCAGTTATGTGCAATAATAATTGTCATGGTAACACCTGAGACATTTCATAACAGCATCTATTTAAAAATGTTAAATTTTTATTTTATATTCATATTTTTGTTGCAAAGAATTATTTCATATGGACATCTGTAAAATATTTTCAAAAATACAAATATTTTAAGTCAGAATAAATTCTGGATGTAAGATGGACTGAAAAAACAAGTTCAGGGAGAAAAAGGAAGAATGTAAAATTTTCAACTGCTAAAGAGGAGTGTGTTCATGAATTTTTTAAGTGGATGATGATAGATATCAAATAGCTATGGGATTTAAATTCCATTGGATATATTTAAGACAGTGTTGTAACAACTTTATTTTTAAAGCAACAATACCATATACTGGAGTATCATCCTTTGCAATTTAAATTTAGGATGAAAAATGTATATTTTTAAATGTTTAAGTTGATACTTAGTTTTTCAAAAATTTCAAAAGAAACTGTAAGCAGAATGTCTGAATTCTAGTTCTGCAATAGTATGTAACCTGGAGAATAAGTATTAATACTAATTACATGTTGAGATACACTTGACACTGTTCTAAGTATTTCCTACATCTTTTGTTAAATGTTTATAATAAGGCTACGAGTCATGTTCTGGTTACTACTGCTGCAAAATAAATAACCTCAAACCTTAATAGTGGTAATAAATCAATTGTTTTATTTAGGTCAGAATTTTGTAGGTTAGGAAAATGGGAAGGGTGTGGGGAGCTGTTCTCACTTGGAATGCCTCATGCAGTTACAGTCAGATGTTGGCTGGGACTGTAGTCATCTGAAGGAAGGACAGTGCCCAGGTGCCCATGCTGGCTTGCTCACAGAGTTGGCTCTCTTGGGAACTCATCTGGGGCCACTGCTCAGAGCACCAAATGTGACTCTCCAAGGTGGTCAGATTTCTGCTATGGCAGCTGTCTTACCCCAGAATGAAGGTGTCCCAAGAGTGGCAGGTGAAAGCCGCATGGTCCTTCTGACATAGCTTCACTTCTACCGTCTTTTACTGACCAAAGCAGTCAGAAGCCCACCCAGGGGAAGAGAAATAGACTTCACTTGTCAATGAAAGGAATGTCAAAATATTTGAGGGCCACGTTTTAAAACTGCCACAATTTGTTAATTACCCCTATTTTTATAGACAGGAAACTAAAGCGTAGCAGGCTTAAGTAATTTGCCTAAAAATCACAGAGCAATATGAAGTTAGAATTCAAACTTAACAGTCTGATTCTAGAGCAAAGCTCTCAAACACAACAAAGTTGCCTCTTTCAAAAGGCACGCAGAGGTCAGTCTGAAGCCCCTTGGCTAAAAAAGCTCCCTTCCCAGTTCCACTGCAGTGCCCTCTGTTTACATAGCCCCTCCAACATCAAAGGGGCAGACTGTTTTCCCTAGTCTATACTTTGGGAAGCCTGTTGCTATGGATACTGTGTTGCCTGGCCTCTTCAATGACTCAAGGGAGGGAGTGCAGAGAGATAAGAGTTGGAAAAGCTGCAGCCACTAGTGCGGAAAGTTCCCAAGTCCCCACACCTTAAGTAGGACAGACCTGGTGCTTTGTCCTTTGATAAATGTTTCAAGTTGCACATTGCTTGGTGGTCATGATTCTAATCCCAGACCACCCTGGATACTAGTATTGAACAGCTTCTACCAGAACATCGAAGAGTCCACGTGGTATGAATTGCTGTCCTCTCCTTCTTTGCTCTGATTAATTAGCAGCCATAGGGATCCTCAAAGATATGTATATGCTTTCCAGCAAAGTTAGCTGGCTCTTTAGGAAAAGTCTCTTCTTTCCTCCTTTCTCTCTTCCAGTCTCAGAGTGAACAACACCTCACTCACTACACCTCTATGATTTTTAATTTATGGTCTTAGATGCACAGAAAAATTCACAAACCCTCCTGAGTTCTTTACAGTTGATACAGGAGGGACTGAGGTTGATTAAGGGGATGCCTGGGACTTAGGATGGGGTTTCCAAATAACTTTGTGGTTGATGCTCAAGTGGGCACTGACATCATTGTCCCCTGAGCTGGGACAGAGGTGAGCTTGGTGGACGTGCATGGGTCAGTTCCGTGCATCTTACCCATAAAGGCCTCTTGTTGAAACTTTGCATTTCCAGAGCTAGTTTTGATGTGCAGTGGGCATAGCTGCCTCATCCAAGCCCAGGTACACCGAGGCTCCTACCACTTCCTCATTCTATCTTTTTTTCACCCCAACTTCAGCCTCAATCTCCTCAATTACAAGATGATTCTCACGCTTCCATCCATCAGAAGTATCAAGGGGATCAATTACTGAATTCGTTATGGAGGGCTTACCATTCTCTCATTCGGAATGAAAAAACATTTGCCATGTGGTTCACTGACATTCAAAAAACCTCCCTCTCCCCAAAATTAAAAAAAAAATTATTTTAAGGTGTACACGAAAAGGAATAATCCTCTCCTTGCATTCACTGGCATTATTGAACTTATTTGAAGAAATTCACTTGAAAACTTTAAAATCTAAGGGACTATAATTGAGAATGAGAAATGAGATTCTAGATGCCTTTTTTCTTTCTTTAAAATAACTTTAACATGGTGATCAAATATCATTTACCAAACCCTGACGATCCAAGGTCCAGAGGCACCACTGGGAAGCGAAGCGGAGGCCCATGCTGTGCAGAAGTTGTTGGGGGCTGTTCCGAAAATGTCCCTGTTCCGTGATATCACGGTGATGGCTCTACCTCAGGAAAGTTAGAGATTCCCTTACATCCCCGGCTCGATTACAGCTTTGTGGCCGGATAAAGTGAAGGGGAGAGGGGAAGACAGGGAAGACGAGGCAGGCAAAAGCGGGAAACCTCAGCCCAGATTGCGTGCGTCCCAGGGACTCGGAGCCCCCTCGGAAGTACCGGCGGCGGGAGCCTGAGGATGCTGTCGGCCCGGACCGGGGCGGCGGGGGGTCAGATCGACGAGGCCACCGCCAAGCTGCGGAAACAAGCCGGGCTCTCCGCCGCCGGCAAAGACAGACCTCCCAAGAGGGCCGCGGGAAATGCGAAAGACGGCGGCGGCCCCGGCCCCTCGGGCCACGACCCGCCCGGGGCGCGGCAGCTGGCGCTGGCGCGGGAGGCGGAGATGCGCTGGTACCTGGGGCTCTGCGGCCTGGCGGGCGAGCTCACCGGCCCCCGCGTGCCTCACAGGTAAGCCGCGGCCAGGCGCACCTGCCGGCGGGCGCGGGCTCTGACCGTCTTTCCCCAGCCTGCGGCCGGAGTCGCAAGGGCCCTCGCTGCCTTGCACATAGATGACTGACCCTTCAGAGAGTGGGGGGGATGGCAAATAAGGCTCTCCGCGCCGTTATTCAGGAGAACATCCTTGTGAAGAGGCGGGAGGACACTCAGGAGCTAACAAACAGGAAGGAACATGGAACTCAGGTGGGTGTTAAAGTCGCAAATCAGAGTTCAGAGATGGCAGGGAAATGCCCCCTCCCCAAATGACAGCAAAAAAGCCCGCACCCTTTCTGCGCTTCCTTTACTCTGAGAACTTGGGAGTGCGAGAAGGAGATGGGTTTTGTCTCTTTGAAAAGTGTGCAGCTGGGCAGTGTGCACTTGCTGAATAGCTTAGGCAATGGGGTGCAGAGTGGAGCACATTGGCCACCTATAACGGGGTCTGAGCTCCCTGCCTAAGACAGAAATATCAAGAGAAAAAAAGGCAATATGAGACCAATCTCTATAGATTGTCTCTGTTTCCCACCCCCTACCTCAACTTTAAATAATGCAGAGGAGGAATAATTTTACACATCTCAATGATATAGGGTAAAATTAACTGAGTAAAAGTCTCTGGAGTCTTGAAATTTAAGCATGCTTATTCCCTGTAATTGCTATAAAAATATCTTAGGGATTAAAGATAATTTTGCAAGGAAAATTATTATGAAAACAAAGCTTAAATAGTAATAAAAATCCATGAGAAATGAAGGATGGTTCCAATGAAATAGTTAAAGTATGGAAAACTTCTGAAGAGATGGTGTAGTAGCATAGAAATCCTGGAATGTATTCTATTTATCAAAGTGAGCCAGTGTTTTCAGAGCTGCCCTCATTTTTGTATTTCAAATCCCAAAGGGACACTATAGGAACACTTACTTAGCAATTGAATTCGCTGATGCCTATGGACTAAAATTTGCTGGACTACAAATTTCAAAAAGCCCAAACTTCTATTTTTCTTTTCTAAGGCAGGAATAAAATAGGTAGTTCCAAATCTAAGCCACTGTTTGAAAAAATCAACATTTAAAAGGTGGAACGAGGTGAAGTTTCTATGAAATGTTCTGTGAAATGCATTTACTCTTTATGGCCAGAGTGATTTGTCTGAAGCTCTTGTAAGCTATTATTTAGTGTACATGGAGGAAGCACCAAAAAGAATGATCTCAAAGAAAACTCAGATGAGCTGTCAGTGTTGGGAATGTAGCTCATATCCATAAATCTTTAAGCTGTCATTGTAGAGCTTCTGAAAAAAGAGTTAAGAGGCAAAGAAAAGCCTTGATGATGACTTTCTTCTGTAACACATTCTTTTACTTAGCCTAGGCCAGAAACTTTCCTTAAGGGAGTCTAACACAGGGCCATAAAATTCCTGCTCTATCATCTGACATTAAAATAACACTTATCAAGGCAGAGGGGAATATTAATTAAGATAACAAGGTATAGCCAGCAACTTTTGTGAAAAAGCAAATTGCTACTTTTTTCTGCTTTACTCAAGCAATAACAACTTGTCCTGTAGTCACAATTAACAGTTTCCATGGTAATATGTGTAGTAGTGTTATTAGTCATTGCTTCGCAAATCTTTGTATATCCCTTGTTTAATGAGTGAGAGTCATGTCTGTCTTACGTTATTAAAAATTTAAAATGTCTCCTCCCCCTTTATATTTACAACATGATTGTTTCCAACAGGACACTAGTGTGTGTGATTGGAACAAAGTCAATTTATAAATTAGACTTACTGCAGAACTCTATGTGTGTATATCTCAGAAAAAGGTAATTTTTCTCATCCCTAGCTCCTTTCCTTTTACACTCCAGTGTTGGAACTGCCTACATCAGTTGAATCCTTGAGGTGCTTAGAACAATGACAATGACTGATGGTGCAGTACCTACAAATTATAATATAAGCAAAAGCATATGCATTTCCCCAAGTCACCTGCTTTCCTTTCATTTATAGATGTTGCCTATGAAAAAGTTACAGAAAGTTTTTCTGGACTTCCAGTTGTCCTTTCTTCCAATAGCATGTGCCAAGAATGATACCTCCATTAGAAACACGTATGAGGAAGATAAATATGATTAATATAAAATAGGAAAAAATGTACCTATCTGTAAAAACTTACAGAACAGAATACAAAACAGATTGAAGTGTCCTTGAAGACGTTGTATGTTTGCTATCTGCTAGAATTCTATGGGTCACTGGCTAATGGCTATCAATAGGGAATTGCTAGAAAGCTGTAGCTTCAATTTTATTTCTGAGAAGATGGAATGAAAATGTTTTATGTCAGGTTACTTCTAATTCATAAGGGATTGGAGCATTGCCTTCTGCCCAGATTCAATGATAACCTACATTTGAAACAAAGGGTATTATTAACTGATTGGAAGAAAGCATTTGAGATAGAGAAAGGTCCAATCATCCTAGGATGTTTCAGAAATAAAATTACAGGAAACAGGGCTTAGAATGCACATCGATCTTGTGGTAAGTGGTTCTGATCCCCTTTCTGGGGTTGTGTCTACATCAGACTACATATGACACAATCTAATATAATTAGCTTCATAGTGATTGATTGGCCATTTCAAAGAGTTTTCTGATGACCCTATGAGGCTAATGTATTTTAGACGATGGCTCATTCCTCTGCATAGTGAGAGAGGGTGGTGTAGGGGCCTGCGTCCTGGAGTTGGAGGCAAAGGGCTGGCTTTGAGTTCCTATCACTGTGCATATGACTTTTAAAATATTCTTTGTTGTTATTACAAAACTTTTTTTAAAGATTACAAAGGTAACATCTGAACTTGGTAGAAAAATTTAAAAACAAACACAAAGAAGAAAAGGCAACAGCGCTAATATTTTGGTATGCTTCTCCCTAGGCTTTTGAATTAGAATCACACTATATATTTTGCTTTTTACCTTTTTCCACTAAATATTATGTCAGTCTATTTTATTATTTTAAAAATCACTTAAAAATCTGTTTCTTATGACTATATTATTGCCTAGCCATTCTTATTTTGTTTGTTATTTATCATCATTATAAATGATATTATAATAAATATCTTTATATCAAATTTTTAAAAATTGTATCTCTGGTTATATTTTTAGTCTCTATTTATAGAAGTGGAATTAAAGGGTAAATATTATATGTATAATATTACATATACATATATACACACATATATATATGTGTGTGTAACTTCCCACTGTCAATATTTGAGAGTTCCCATCTCATTGATTTCTCTAGACTACACAGTATTTATATGGAATCTATAGTATTGTGTTTTATGGTTAAACAAATTATTGGGAAACTTAATTAACCTTTCTGAGTCTCAATTTCTTTAACTGCAAAAGAGGACTAATAGCATTATAAAGGACTTGTAAAAATCAAATGAGATAATGTACAAGTGGTTTGAAAAGGGTAATATACTTTGTTTTCAAACTCTCTGAAATACATACAGGTCGAGAAGTGACTCCATATTGTGCATAGTGTATTTAAGGCTTTTTGAAGATAATTAAAGATAGGGTGACTCTTAAAATATCTGGCAAAAATGTGCACTTCACCTGGCACCAGACAACTGAGGATCCTGCTGTGTTCAATTAATATTTATGAGAGGACATAATGTATTCTTATGAAGGGTATTTAGGGATTTGGATCATCACCATCCTCCTGGGGAAAAGTGACTTGGGGATAGAATACAAAGAGCTTTTAAATGCTATCGGTAAGAACGTTCCAAACCACAGCTGACTGAACCTATTAAATTAAAATGGCTGGGGACGTTTAGTAGGACAGATCAAGGCACGAATGAATATTTAGCTGTAGCATTTCAGTAACGATTTCTACCATCTTAAAAAATGTTTCTTCTTAACCAGACAGTTACACTGAGCTTCATTGCTGCTATTTCTTCTCTGCTACAAAAACTCGCTGACTTCCTAGAAGTCATTTATTTCTGCTTGCTTCCAGAGGGTCAGATGTGATTCTGTGTGTGGACACGCAGTTCTCCAATGTGAGTTTTGGTGCATTCGATTCCTGCTGGAAGGGTAGTGGGTGATCCACAAGCTTAGCAACCTAATCATGCAGTAAGATCTGGTGTTGAGAATCAAGCCTGAGGTCAGGGCATGAACATTCAACTACTGCTAAGTGAGCACTCTCTCTGTACAGGCCCTGTAGCTGACGCGAAGATGAATTAGATGAGAATCCTGCCCTCAAGTTAGGTACAGCCTGGGGGAGATAAGACATGCACTTAAATAAGAAATGCTATAACAAAATTTATAACAAAGCTGGAGGGAAGGAGTGAGTGCTCCCAGCTGGAATGACTGGAGTTGAAACACGTTTAGGACTTGAGCAAGAGACGGGGTTTGGGGAAGGCAATCCATGTTGAGGGATGAGTGTGAGCACAGGCAGGAGGTGTGAAATGGAAAAGGAGAGCTGCTGCTGCTGTTCACAAGGCGTCTGCAAGCATCCTGGGGAGGTTCTTGCTGGGGGGAGCTGGGAGTGTGGCCGGGAGAATGGGAGGAGAGATCATTTCAAAGACTTGGGAGACAGGCAGAGTCCAGGCGTGGAGGCGCTAGTGTGCAGGCTGCCTTCAAGAAAAGGCAATGGAGGGGAGCAGAGAGGGTGATAGTTGATGTCTGAAGCAGGAGCACAGGGAAATTTCGTAGGAGAAAGCCGATCTGTAGACGTTTGTGGGCAGAGAGGTGGAGTCTAGAGGAGAGAGAGAGTGTGTAACAAATATTGAAACCAAGTTCTCAAAAAGGACGAAGATGGAGTTCAGGGCACCAACTGCAGGTGTTGGCTTTGGCAAAGGGAAGCGTTGGTGGAGCCTGGTGATGAAAACCATGCCTCTGCAGTCGCAAGGTCTGCAGGCTGCGCACCAGCAGCATCACTTACCTGCCGGAGGCTCTGGGCAGGCCCTTACCTAACGCAGGCAGTTGGCTCAGGGCTTAGGGCCGGGCTGCTGGATTCAAGCCCTGGCTCTGCCACTAAGCAGTATGTGACTTAGTTTCTCTTGTTATTAAAGGGAGGTAATAAGAGTGCCAGTGCTATAGAGTCTTTATGGTATCAAATGACTTAAATAAGTAAAGCACCTGGAAAAGGACCTGACATATACTGTGTTATCATATAAAGGCCCTAAGCATAGTTCTGAGATGCAATTTATGCCTTTGTTATCATCATGAGACTATTCTTGGATCTACCAAATTTAAGGATGGCTCCCCTTTCAGGAGTCTACTGACTCTAGTCTGATTCTGCAAGTGAGTGTAAGAATGCCTCGCTCAGAAGACTGCTGTGGGGATTCCATGAAGCGACACAAAACGTCTGGCGTACATTGAACACTGGATCAGTTTCGGCCCTCATCCCCTTCCCTCTCCTCTGCTGACCTAGAACACAGTGGGCAGCATCAGTAAAATGGTATCAGAAACAGTAGAGAGGGATGCGAATGAGCTACCATGGTATAACTGTAAATTTGCAAGCCAATTTTTTTCTTAGAAATTACTGTTGATTAGATTATTTTCTTATTAAAGAGAAAACACTTCCTTTTCTAAAAGACGATGCACGTTTCTTATAGCAGGCATGCTAGAAGACATGTAGAAGTATCTTTCCAGAGACGTTAGAGTACAAGGACGTTTTTGTGTAGTCTACTTTGACTTTAGACATAAACTAGAAAGATTGCTTTCTAGCTTATTGTCCTGTTGTTTTGAAAGTTAGTGAAAATCTTAGATTATCGAAGGACCGGGTGAAGGGCGAGAGGGTGACCATCAGTCTGACAGGAGTTAGGTAGCCAGAGAAGGTTCTCAGCATGCTAGCAGCAGCCTCTGGGGAGAGGTGAGTTGATCTGGTTCCTAAAGGAGATGATAGTGTCCTCTGAGTTAAAGACCATGAGGCTGTCGTAGCCCTGTGCAGCTGTACCCTACAGGGTAATGAGCTGAAAGCAGACATCCCTGGGCAGGCATCTGCACCCCCACAGTGGTAGCCAAATACACAGGGGCTTGCTTCAGTCTCCATGCCCGTAAGTACTTTAGGGGATATTTTGGAAAAATAAAAGCAGTTTCGGAGTTTTGTATTTCTGTTAGTTGGGCCGTGTTTGTGTGTGTCTAGTTCCTTCGGAAGGCAGTGTTTATGTTTTGGTCCTCGGACTTGCCCACAAGGTTCTTTCTTAACTGAATGTTGGTGGAGTATAGACAGCACAGAAGCTTCGGTTCGTCTTCTTCTGAAGTCCCCTCCCTTCCAAGGGCCAGGCTTGTGTAATGCCAGGAGCATCAGTTAAGGGGTTTGGAGCCATGATTTGAAGCTCATTTTGCTCTGTGACCACAGTAAGGTTTTAAAGTTCTCCAGGACTCAGAGTTTGCCTGTAACATGAGAAGACTAGTCAGATGATCTCTTGGGCTCTTTCCAGCTCTGAGCCTACCTGGTATAAAAATATCACAATCTAGAGCAAAGGGGTAGAGTTTGATTTCCTGCTCACTGCCCTTTACAGAGATTGTAAAGTTGCATGAGATGATATTGGAGAGGGCATGTGAACATTAAATCTCTCAATAATTTTATATTTATTTTTATGAGTATTAGGAAGAAATGTATAACTTATACCTCAGACCTATGAATTCACGGTTGTTATGGCACAGGACAAGGCTACGTTTTAAAATAAGTGAGTCAACTTAAAGGAAAATATTCATTAAATATGAGTAGAGGTGGAACTCAAATCTGAAAAACTCTTACAGGAGGTACACAAAGCACTATTTATTTCATCTCCTCACATTTATCAACCACCTATAAAGCCTCATGCCATGTGCCCATGGCTTTTAATGTCCATTCCATTCAATCCATATAACAGCCTCATGACCTTGTTACATCCTACATCCTTTGGTGATCAAGAGTATGGCTCTGCTTGTTCACTTCATGTCTAAACTGCAATCGCCTCAAATGGAGAAAGAAAGCTGTGACTCCCATAGCCCACATTAAGGGACCTTAAATTGTGATGAAAAGTGAGAGGTGAAGTTACTAAAGTGACATCTCAGTAGCAATCTATAATCAACCCAAACTAAGGGAGAAAATATTCTGTGGGAGCAACAGGTGACATCTGCAGCCCAACTATCCAGGTTCAAGTACTGTTTTTATCACTTTCTGGAGTCTGACCTTGGGAGGATTTTTCCTAAGCTTCAGTTTCCTCCCATGAAGTGGAAATAATAATAATAATAAGTAACTCAGAACCCCATTGATTATGAGAAAGGAATAAATTGAAAAATTTAAAGATAGTGCCAGATACATATAATAAGTGTTCAATAAAGAGTTATTAATATTAAGAAAAGAAGGCAGATTGACATCACAGGCTTTCTAACGCACCCAAAAAACCCTGTCCAGAGTCTGGGGAAAAAGTAGGGCTATACCTACCCCCATATTTACTAGAAAATCAGATTAGGGTAACCATGTCCTAGACTGAACTTGAGACAATATCTCAAAATAGATGATAATAAAAATAATATAATAGTAAACATATAGATTGTGACTTATAGCATACCAAGTATTTTCGCATATACTATTGGATCTAATTTTTAAAATTCTAGAAGATAGATAATGCAGATGTTTTCATTTTCACCATATGGATGTCGGGGAGCAGCTCTGATGGGGAGGAAGTCACTCAGATGGAGAAAAAGGGCTGTGTGACACAGTGGACTGTGAATTTCAATGTTTCCTCAGGCTTCTCTCCCATGGAAACCATTTCCATTAAAAGAGCTATGTAAGAACAAAGGCCCTGGAGAATGCGCCCCCGCCCCCACCAGAGTCATCCTCTAGTAGATGAATTTAACTCAATTTCAGATTTTAGGTGTAAGTCAGAGTCTTTTGCCCCCTCCCTCTCACGTGAGCTCTGAGGGGACACAAGATTTCACAGCAGCAGCTGCCCTGGACTTTCTGATTCTAGCTTGTGGTTGTCACTAAACAGCATGTGCTAATGTCCTGTCAGAGGTTCTCACGGTTGCATTATGGGCTTTTGCTCTGTGAGAAGAGGAAATAGCAGTTCTGAGGAGCACTTGCTCACATTTCTCTGGAGATGACAGTTGAGACAATGCTTCCTTTCCCCAACATCCTCCCTTGCTATGGAAGCTGTCACCAGGTGCCAGGCTTCTCGTTTTGGAGGAAAATCTTCTTTCCAAGGCAAGAGCACTTAGGGGTTTTGTGTGCTTTGGTACACACATTGCAACCTAATTGCAAAGAGAAACTTGCCAGATATTTCTTCAGTTACCAGGAAATGAAACTGGGCTCCAGACCGGATATCTGGTTCTGATTCCAAGTCCAGGGAGGGTGCATAAATGAGTGTTGTGATTAGGTTGTAGGCAAATGCCCTCTACAATGTAAGTGTCATTGATTTTATTAAAGGCAACTGTAGATGCTAAATTCTGAAACCTCAGTGATTTGACATTAGAGTGTTTACACTCTACTCATGTAAGTCCAACCAAGGGTGGCAAGTTCCAGGTAGATGAAAGTTCTGTCACCTTCAACTTTTGTTTTCCAAGGTGGGAGATGGCTGAGTGTTGACATGGATCCATGAGACAGGAGAAGAGACTGTGGGGGATCATGTGGAGGGTACTTTATGGGCCAGGCCTGTAAGTGGCACCTGGGCCAGAAGTGACATTGGCTGAACTGCAAGGGAGACTGGGAATTGTAGTCCACATGCAGGCCTAGGAAGAGAGAGAAACAGGCATGTGAACAGGTAGCTGACCAGTTTCTGCCTCAGAGCAGTGGTCAGAGCAGAGAAAGGGGGTGCTGAGGCAGAGTCTGGCTGTTTCCTGTAACAGGGAAGAAGCCAGTGTTGTTCTCCTACTTCAAAGCCTAACCTGCCCACCTGGGCTTAGCCACATAGTGGGTCAACTTCTGTTGGCTTCTCTACTTGACACCCACTTTTTTGTTCCACTGAGAAGGTCAACAACGACTCATTGGGAATCTGTAGATGGTGATCCGATATTAACCTGGCAGGGACTTGGAACACAGCCTTGCTTACGTAGATCCCTGAATGCTCAGCTCTTGTTTTGAACCTCTCAGAGTTTTGCTTTGTTTTTCAATTGTCCAAAGAATCACTTATGGATAGATGTTCCGGGCGCTTCCCTGCAGCGCAGGCTTCATTCTGCCTCCACTTGGTCCTGAGACGGAGTCGCTGCGGTGCCCCAGTCATCCCTCACCATGGCAACAGCCACAGGCTCTGGCGCCACAGGCACAGGCTGGTAGTGCCCGAGGCAGGATCAGGCACATGGACTTGGTCTCACTGACAGCCAAGAGCGCTCACTAATTCGGTCTGTTAAATGAGAACTGGCCAGGCGTGTGTCTTTAAGAGGAGTTGCTATGACAGCATGTTCATTCAAACGATGCAACCATCACCCAGGTTTCTCTGTAATACACCCACGGGACTCTTGAAGACAGACAGACCAGTCACTGTTCCCAGCAGCAGGGGACAGCATGAGTCTGGATGCAACCATTTACGATGTTCTGGCATTCCTTCTCTGGCTCACTATCCTCCAACCAGACACATGTACATTTTTATGTGAAATGGTGAGGAATTTGAGGAAAAACTGCTTAAGAAAATATGAATTTGCATTCGAGAGACTTTTTGTTACAAACTCTCCCATTTAAAAAACTTCACTTAAAAAATTAAAGCCCAAAGTGCATTTTATAACTTAATCTTCATATTTAATTTGATTACAGCGATGAACATTAAGAAACAAGCTGTCCCAAAGGACTGTTGAATTATTTAATTACCTCTGAGACTAAGGAGGTGACAGGCAGCATAAACAATTCCACAAGTAGGACGCATGAGGAGGATGCTCTTTCTGTCCAAGCTTAGCAAGTTGAATGATGTG
Source organism: Cynopterus sphinx (assembly GCA_030015415.1). NCBI lineage: Eukaryota > Metazoa > Chordata > Mammalia > Chiroptera > Pteropodidae > Cynopterus > Cynopterus sphinx. Next base: position 21,268,665 of record CM057380.1, read on the forward strand.
ACTATCCAAACACCAGTTGCTTGTTGGACAAAATCTTAAATGCTTAAATCTGTTTACACTGTTTTAGGTTCCAGATGGCTATTTATCCAAAATAAGTGGCAAAGGAGTATTAAGTTTAAATGTGTTTTTAAAGTATTTTCAGTTAATGGAATTTCCAATAAAGTTAATATTCAGAATTCAAGGACAGTCTTTTATTATCATACATGTAACACTGAAACAATTTCTAAGTCAAACTAGAAAACTAAACAGAAATTCATTCAAGAGGTTTGATCATCTATTATGTTCTAGTTCTGGGGATATGGGGATGCATAAGACAGGCTTCTTGCCATGAATAATCTTGAACTTTTTTCAGGGAAGACAAGACTACAATGCTGATTTATTGATATAATATTAGAAGTGTGAATGATGTGTTCTGGAAACAGAGATAAAGGAATAATTAGTTCTGTCAGGACTGTGGAGGACAGGGAAGAGAAGTATCAGGAAAAAATTCACACAAAATACAACATTTCAACTGAAGTTTTACGAGGATGTCCAGAGGTTTGTGGGAATGTGAGCCAGGAAAGAGGCAGGTAGGACAGGGGGAGGAGAGAAACTATATGGTCTGTGGCTCAAGAACAAAGCTGATCTTTTCTTAGACCACGAATCAGCTAAACCATCAAGTTCCTGGTAATGAGAAAAAAATTTGTGATATGGGCAAGATAATATTTCTAAATTCAGAATAAATTCATAATTAGTCCTTGCTCATCTGACATTGTCAGAGAATAAAAACTTTCACTCATGAGATTTTTCTCTGGAACTTTCTAATTTAAGTGTCAAGGCTTTATTTCCACTTTTTTTTTTTAATTCAAATAATTTGTATAGCTTGAATCATAGTGACATACATGGGTTTCTTTTAAAAAAAGTTATCTGGTGATATTGGTTAATAAAATTATATAGATACTAAGTGAACAATTCTAAAATACATCATTTGTATATTGCATTATAGCTGCTTTTTTTTCCCCAAAGAACTTTATTTATAAAGTTACACACACACACACACACACACACACACACACACACACACACGAGTTATCTTTGTCTCCAGGCTGTGGTTTGCCCCTTATCTACAATGTACAATATTGATTCTTTTTTATTCAAAAGATTTCCTGAGCATCTATGATCAATTTAAGAATAGCAGAAAATGACCTCAGTTGAAACTTAAACCTGAAGGAACAACTTGACAGCTCTACTTTACCTTAACAAATGTCAGTTATTGTGCTATGTCCTCAGGGACTATTAAGGCATGTAGAATTATTTGCCTTGAAAATTAGAGGCCTCATTTTGATATTTTATTTTTAAAGTTTTGCCTCTATGTTCACCCCCACCATAACTTTTTCTGTATCATTCAGCTTGCTGTAAATCTTTCTTGCTGCTCAGAGTAGGTCTGCCTCTAAGTGTCTTTTTCATCTCATTTGTTGTCTTTACTCTGCTGAGGAATGAGAAATAAGAAAATCCACCTTGCTTGAATTATGAGGAAGAAAGAGTAAATGGTTTATGAATTGAGGTACTCTCTCAGGAAGTTTGAAACATGAGCCTTGTTATCTCTTATTTGCTCATTTGTTTATTCTTGGTTGTATTCCAAGAGTTGTTCGCTAAAAAGGTGACCTCTAAAAAATTCAGTTGTCACTTTATTGGGACTAATATTTGAATCTGTTTGGGAAAATGTCAAATGCTGAAATTGCTTCAAGTTGAAGTTTCTCTTGAAATAATCCTTAGAGATGTTAGAAAAGCAAACCATGCAGAACACAAATTCTCAAAATATTGACGGGATAATAGTACTCTCAACTTTGTAATTTGTCCAGCTGAAAAGAACATTCTATCACAGAGTGAGCAAAGTGAATTTGTCTTTCACGGCAGAAACACACTTTTTCAACAGTATTGTCTTGGAACTTTAATCAATGATTAAACATTTATAATTATTATCAGAGAAATGTCATTTCAAGAGGCAGTATGTAATATCTGGGGATTTAAAATATATAGACTGACTTAGCTTATTTATTTCTGAGGGGGAGTAGCATTGTTTGCCCCATTTTTTTGAGAAAAAAACTAAAAACTCAGAAAGTACTCATATCACCTAGTAGAATGTTGTTGAATAAGGATTTAAAACCCTGTCTGCCCTCTGAGCCCTTGCTCCTGGAAATTTGTACTTTATTCCAGTCCATACAATTACTGATTCTTTTTTTAAGTTAAATTTATGGGGGTGACCAATAACTGACTCTCAGTGTTGCCAATTTACCTGGATATTTCCTGCCTTATTTGTAAAACAAGAGAATTAACCAGTTGAGTTATAACATTTGTTACAGCACTAGTTAGTATTCTAGATTTTTTTGGTTAGTCGATGAAGAGGTTAAGTTGGTTCAGATGGAAAGACCACAGTAAGACCTCTCAGCGGCGCACGAGATCACAAAACTGAAACTATACGTTTTTAGGCATTGCTTTTGTAGCTGAGATTTACTTTATCTGATGCCGCTCTGAGCCCCAGCCTCCCAGCCTTGTCCAGACCCTAAAAGAATAATGCGTGGAAGAAGATGGATGAGCCCCATGGCAGAGCACATGGAGCAGGGACTGTGGAGGTGTGGGATTCTTTGCAACTTTCAATCTGCTTTCTGATAGATGTTTAAGGAGTGATGGATGGATTTCTTGCCAGATTGAACAAATCAACTTTATCTAGATAATTCTTCACTTCCCTGTAGGAAGGAGAAAGTCACCTTTAAAGCTATCCCATCCATTTTGCACTCATGCAACACATACATTGAGGTCCCCTGAAAATTGTTGCTTGCCGAGTGTGCCCAGGTCTTTCACACACAACCGTGCCTGCCGTGCACTGCAACACTGGGCATACCATCCACACGGACTAATGTTACTGGCAGTCCTCAGAATCATGCAGTGCAGCAGATAACAATAACCACCATTTATTGGGCTATTTATTCTGTGTCAGGTACACCAGATACCACATTTCCTAAATCTTCACAAGAAAACTATGAGATGAGATGGTGAGGTATATTTTCCAGAGGAAGAAACTGGGACTCAGAAAGTTCCCACAGTGTTGTAAGGGTAGGATCTGAACCCACGTCTTCCTGATTTCACAGCCCATTCTCTTTCCACCTTCCTCTACCCCATTCCATGGAAATTCTTCTAAGCCAGGTGAATGCAGACTGAGATAAGACAGGGACGTGTTCTTATCATCCTTGAGGCATTATTTCAGCGATGACTTAACAGCACGTGACCACAGTACTATCCTGAGCTTGAACCTTCGATGGCCCAACATTACTTAAAAAGAGAGTGCAAGGCCTGTATAAGAGGACCAGGACCCCATTTTCCACCCTCCCACCTCCTTATCTTCTGCTTCTCCAAGGCACTTTGTGCCCCCAACTGCCATCTTTCAAGGAATTTTTGTCCACAGAGTGCACATTTGTACATCTAGGTCCCACTGGCCATTTTCTTCGCATTAGCTTCAGACCGAAGACCACATATTAGCATCTTTTGGGGCCTTTTTCAGAAATAGCAAGAGAGTCACACTCAAAGAAGTGAGGGGACTTTTGCTGCAAATGCCAAGGCTCTACTCAAAGATGCTTTCTGGGTGACAATGTGGGTCAGCGTGGGATTTATGCAGAATCCCAGTGAAATCCCAAGGGCCAAGAAAGAGACCCACAGATCTGGCCACCTTGAATATGCTTTGTTATTTCTAAAGCAAGGCTATAATGTATCTGTCTTTGTATACATTAGAAATATGACAATTACACACGGGGGAGAGGTTGTTTTATATTACAATGCAAGAGTATATAATATACAAGAAGCAGAGTAAAGAGTTAAAACTTCTTCAGCTCCAGCCCCAAGAATAGACTTCAGCATCACCGTACTGTGCACCTCCATCATAGCTCATAAGGCACTGCTGTGTAACCTTTATGGGTCTGTCTTGTCACTCTCACTGTGAGCTCCTCAAGGGTAAAGGTGACATTTTCTTCACTGTGTTATGTTGATGCAACATGTACATATTTAACTATGGCCTCATCTTGTCCAACTGGACTCTGAAGTAGCTCTGGCAAAGGTGAAGAGAAGATGGCAATGACAAGAGGAGAACCCCCTCTGATGGTTCCCAGTGGGATGGAGGCAGATGTCTTAGGCAGGTGACTTCTTACCTGTCTCAGCATCACCTGCAGAGGGCTAGTGAGCAGGCGCCTGGACACGAGCAAGAGGATGATATCCCATAAGTAATCGGAATAGGAAGACAAGCTCTGCTCTGTGTTGTGGTGTCCCTTGTCCAAACTCTTTTGTGTAGAACTATCACTCCTTCACTCCAGCCATGGACATGTACTCCCATTTTTCTAGCCTTACCAGCTCCAACCTTAGTTTTCAATAGTAGGCCATGGCAGTTTTTAGAAGACTTTGATATGTCCATAAATCCACAATATGGTGTTCAACAAGTCTCTTCTTTAGCCAAGAAAAATTTAAAATGAGGCAAAAACATGACTGGTATATTCTAAGAATGATTGCAGCAATCTCCTTGGCCTGGTATCTTAGAGAACTAGCTAGCGATTCAGTGAATTCAAGTTTCACCACTCGATACAGGGAGGGTCCTCATCTCTATAGAATGTGTAGCTCAAGTAGTTTTTAAGTCTCATAGAATAGCAGACCTAAAGAAATCAGAGATTTCTTAAGTCTGGCTCAATACAGAAACCAAGGGGACAGTAAAATCGGAACTGCCCAAGTCACACGGTTAGTTATGAATGCTGAACAGGTGTAGGTAAAGCCTGCTTACCACCCAGAGCTATGTGACCTTCTATTAGTGACTTTGGAGTCCCAGCACCTCTTATAAACCCTCAGAAGAAAGTAGGCCGGAAGTACCTCTCTTATCAGATGACCTTGTTACTTTTCCCCACACTCTGCAGACCCTGGGATGGCATAAAACTTACAAATTCTGAACAGCATCTGATGATTATCATTCCTGAGACACAGAAAGACCACAAAACAGACATTAACTAAACCTTTCAGCTGTTCAGAGGCATTTCTTACAGTCTTACATACACATTTACTTTAAAACTGATCTTAACTTATATTGACAGCCAGAGGTACAAATAGTTCCCCCATAAATATAGTTTCTACTCCCTACCTCTAAAATGGGACCTTTATTCAGTTTCAGACAAATATTGGCTTTTTCTTTCCTCTCTCCTCTTCTGGGCCTGGCATCTAGAGAGTGGAAAAAGACTGCATGATGCTTCAAAGAGGGCTCAGGTCTCGTGTGTCATGACTGCTCTCCCAGTTCACTCTGTTTCTTCCTTGGCTATTCCAAATTAAGCTACTATGAACATTTGTGTGCAGCTTTTTGTGTGAACATAGATTTCATTTCTCTGTGGTAAGTACCCAAGAGTACAATTGTTGTGTCATATGAGAAGTTTGTTATGTTCTTTTTTAGAAGAACTGCCATGCTTTTTAGGGGAGTGGCAGGCAGTACATTTTTACTGCCCACCAGCAATTTATGAATGATCCAGTTTCTCTGAATCTCTGCCAGCATTTGGTGTTATTGCCATGTTTATTTTAGCTATTCTGATAGGTATCTCATTGTGGATTTAATTTGCATTTCCCTAATGGCTAATGATGTTGATTATCTCTGCTGTGCTTATTTGCCATTCGCATATCCTCTTCAGTGAAATGTTTGTTCATATCTTTGGCCTTTGTCTATTTGCTAATAAGACGGTTTGTTTGAGTTTTGAGAGGTCTTTGTATGCTCTAGTTATAACTCTTTTGTTGCATACACGGTATGCACATATTTTCTCTCAGTCTGTAATTTGTTTTTTCATCTTCTTTAGATGGTCTTTCACAAAGCAAAAGTTCTGAATATTAATGAGATCCAATTTATAAATTTTTCTTTTTACGAACTGTATTTTTGCTATCAAGTCTAAGAGCTCTTCACTTGTCTCCAGGTCCTGAAAATTTTCTTTTAAGGTTTTACCTAGGAATTTTATAGTTTTACATTTTACATTGAAATGTGTAATCTATGTTGAGTTAAGTTTTGTATAAATGTGCGGTGTACATCAAGTATTCATTTGTTTTTGTTCATTTTTGCTTATAGATGTCCAACAGCTCTGGCACTACCTGTTGAAAAGCCAGTTCGATTGAATTGCTGGCACCTTTGTTAAAAATTAATTGAACATTATTGGTATGGGCCTTTTGCTTTTTACAACCACCTTATTGATATTTCTTATCATTTGACAGCAACATCTGAAGAAGAAAAATGTTAAATAGGTTTTTGCCCAAGTAAATCATGTAAAATAAATTATTTAATTATGAAATACGTGATAATTTAGAGAGGCTTCATTACACACTCATAAATCATCCTCAAGGCCTTATGGTCCCTATGAGAACAGAACATTTGGCCCATATCCCATCAAAATGTTTCCCTTTACCTAAATAGAAAGACGTGGGAAAGACTGCCCATATTTTTTTTCTCCAAGGCCAATACATAGTTGCGCAATTGGACTTTGTGGACTTTAAAGGGACAAGAAAAGTGATTGGCCTATGCCAGGCTTCTTTTTTCACAGGCTTCAGGAGAAACACGTAACTAGCTGCTCTGCCAGAGACTCAGGAGCCTGCTCTCCCAAGAACCATAAGGGACATCTAAGGAAAAGAAGCTGATTCTTTTTAGGGACATGCCAAAGCCAGATAACTCAAGTTAATCATAGCAAGATACAGCCAGTCTTAGAGCCAAGTACTGTGAAATTAGCTCCGCTTCCCGCATGTTTTGAAACATGCATCTATATAAACCTGCCTGCGCCGACATCCCCACTTCCAAGCTGGGTCTGCCCAAATCCAGTGAATCAGCTCTGAAGTGTAGACGGCACATAGCAGTGACCAAGCCTCCGCCTCGGGCCGCTTGCTGGCCTGTCAGGCCCAGTGGAGCAGCAGAACGGAAATATTTGGAGAAGTTTTTACGTGTCCATGGAATTTCGTTGCAGGAAACCACCAGAGCAGAGACGGGCATGGCTTACAGGTACTCCCTGCTTGTAATGTCCTCCAACCTGAGCACTGCTTTGAAGCTGAAGGTTCTTGTTATTAAAGAAGTAAGGATCGAAAGAGCAAAACATACACGTATAGAAAGGGCAAAAGTAAAATGAATGCAGTGAGCCCTCTCTCTGGCTGCCTTATTTTTTCAAGCTTTAAACTGTCTATTTCCTCTTTGCTCAGATGTTTCTGTAAGAGATAGTCAAGCTCACCTGACCTGTGGAAGCTCCTACGCACAGGCTGCCAGTGGAAATATTTTTGACTTTAAGTAGGAAGGTGATTTAATGGGTCATAATGAAGAATGGGGACTCTGTTCTTGAAGAAATTTATAAATTAAGAGTAGAATTTTTTAGCTGCCTAGGCTTCAGGGCTGTTATATTTTTTTTGTAAGCCTGAAACATGTGGTCTGTGCCAATGGCTAATAAACTAGTTCATGAAGCTGAGCTAGTTCTCCTTGAAATGACAGCACTTTTTATCAATGTAGTACAAGATAAATGACTGGTTATTCTCTAAACTTCCAATATCATCATTTATTCTGTGAAAGATTAACAAAAGGGAGAAATTTTTTTTTTCTGGTATGGGGTTGAGTGTGTAATCTTTATAAATTGCTCTGAGATGGGAAACATCATTCTCTTTCAGAGCAATTATTAGTCAAATCTCTATAAGATAAGCTCGTGCTTAGCTAAATCACCTGGCAGCACCTGCACAAGTGCTTCTGTGACAAATGCCTGCAGTTTTAAACATCTGGGAAGCTGAGCAAAAGCTGTTCAGAAAGACAGGATGCTGAAAATTGAAAACTGTGGGGAGGGGATATATATATATAAACATTTGTAAAGGCCAGTTGTTTTAGATCAAGTCAAACTTCTACTTCACAGAATAGGTTTATTTTTGCATGAATAAGATGTCCCCAGTGATCTCATTTTTCTGTAATTTAAGGGTCAATTTTAATGTAGTGGTTACTGGTCTAGTTTATCAGCTAATTCGATTAATAAAGCAATTTGCAATGAGATGGCTTCTCTCTGGAGAACTAAGTATTTCACACAGACTCTTTATGCAATAAAAGGCTCATGCAGAAGAGTAATGAACTTTTCTAGGTTTATAGGGCATATAAACATAGGAAAGCCCAACCCATCATGCTTTAGAGTGGAGCCTAAGAATCTTATCACCCTTTGCAAGAGACCCTGTGGCTCCATAGACTGGGATGGAGGAAGGGATGCTGTTGTTTTCCACTCACCTGTCCTGACTCTGTCCCCCACGGGAAGGGGCTTCTCTCTTGGCCTCTCCATGTCCTCTCACTCTCTTATCCATGCCTTCCTTGACTCTCAGCAGTGGCAGTGGTAGAATGTAGACCAGGTAAGGATGGACTGTTTCATCTGTTGAATAGATAATTGGTCTTTGCATCTTTGTCCTGGGGTGGTATTACCATGAACTCTTCTATAAATTTTCAGAGGGCAGGCCTCTTTCTTTTAAAAGTCCTGGTTTGAATATCAGTTACACATCTTGTGATGTGTGCTGATGTTCAGACGAAGGTATGTTCCAGGACAGTGTTTTTCAAACAGTGATGAAGCAGAGGAATACTTTCTTCAGACAGGTAAAAGCAAAGATGTCCTGGTTGAAGTTGGGGGTGTAGAGGCCACCTGCTTAAGGGGAGTAGTCACCTCCCCCCCCCGCCTGGTTTCTCCACACTCTCCACAGTTTGAAAGTATAGTTCCCAGGTGACTCTTCATAATGCCATGGAGAGCAAGGCTCTGTGACCTTGAGGATACCAGGTCAGAAAGGCAGGCTCTTGGGCAAGCCTATATGCCACTAGTTCACACTCTGGTAAGAAATGAGACTTAAGAGATTATTTATCTTGATTTCCCTATCTTGATTTTTGATCAGAATTTAAGGAGGAAAAAAAAGTGTATTTAAATTGATAATTGGCCCCAGGAAATAGCCAAGACCTTGCATTATGATGAACTTGCCACCTCTTCCTGATGCATCCCTCCATTACCCCACCCCTCGACTCAAAGTAAGTCTCCTTTCTCCAAATTTCCGTAGTACTTTGTCTATTTTCCTTTCCTTTCAATTAACATTTTTTAAAACATTCTTTTTGATATTTATAGGGAAAAATTTAGGGGAAGAGATCCCAGGTTTTTTTGGTTCCTCTGCAACTTCGCTTTTGACCTTGACTTCTTATAAATAGAGTTGGGGTTAGGTGAGAAGGTGCCTTTCATATTCTTACTTCTTTATCTTGATTTCCACCTTCCCCCCAAACCTGTAGCTGAAACATAGAAATGGATAAGATGAAATATTCTCAGAAGGGAAAGAAAGAATAAAACAATTCTCAGCAATTCACAGTCTGTGTAGGTTTCCTTGCTGAGCTTTAGGATTCTGAGAGCCTAAAAGAGCCCGGTAAGCTGTTTTCTCTTCCTAATTTGGTCAGATGCCATTGCAGCCTTCAGCCCAATACCAGCTGCTCGGGTCCCTCGATCATCTGTGAGAGAGCATTATGCTGTGTTTCCATGGAGACTTGGTTATATTTCTAACTAAGGGTGACCAGGGAGGGGAAAAAAAACCCCCAGTAAATATGCAAACACATGTATCAACTGAAAAGAAACCGGAGGAAATTGTTTGAACGTAATGTAAAAAGTGCCAAGTTGCTATGTAGATCCTTCTGTTGGCTTAGAATTTTCAGCAAAAATAGAAGTTTTTTTTGTGGATTTATTTTATTAGTGACTAAAATAGTCACCCAAGAGGGTCCTTCAGAGGCTGAAAGTCTATCATCTCTATTACATTATGTTGAGCTAGATAGTAGGCCTGAGCTTGGGTCAAGGTTGAACTACACTGAGAAGTAGTTTTACGTACAAAGTACAAAAAATAGCTAGACTAAGTAAGGTTGTTTAGCAAAAACCCAGTTTTGAAGCAATTTTATAAAACTAACATTAGCCAGAAGGAGTTCAAACAGATATAAAATGAAGTTCTAATCCAGGGGTCCTCAAACCTTTCCTGTAGAAGGCCAGATGGTAAATATTTTAGGCTCACGGGCCATATCCACCTCTGTCAAAACTACTGGACTCTGCTGTTGCAGCTATTGACAGTAAGCATGGCTGTGTTCCAATAAAACGTCATTTATGGATGCTGAAATTTGAGTTTCATATAATCTTCTCATACCACAAGTCTTCTTCCTTCTTTTCTCCTAAACCATTAAAAAGCATAAAAGCCAATTTTATCTTGCAGGCCATTCAAAAACAAGGGGCAGCCTGGATTTGGCCAGTAGGTGGAAGTTTGCTCAACCCTGGTCCAGAAAACAAAGTCTAATTGTACAAGTTATTTGTACAAGTTGTCTGTGTTTATTTATTTTTAAACCTACTTGTGTCCAGAGGTGTCGAAAGTGTCCAAATGCATGTAATCCAGAATATAAAAATAAATAGAGAAGAAAAAAAAATGAGGCCAAGAAAGATGAAGAGCAGGAGGGGAAGACAGCCTGGGTGACTGAGCATGGCGTGTGCAAGCCATGAACGTGGACCCAGATCTGGCTCTGTGCTTTCTCGCAGCACAAAGTGAACTGTGACTGTTGTAACGAGCTCTGTTTCCCTAGGGAGTCACAGTCCGTGAGGCATGGAAGAGCCAGGTGTGTTCAGCAGTGGCACACCTCTTTCTGATCTGGAGATCGGAGAGAAATTTCTCTCATGGTTCTTCCTCTCTGTGTAATTAGTAACATCCTAAAAAATATATATATCCTTGTAGTAAATGGAGCAGTGAGGTTCCTATGGCTCTTTCCTATGGAGCTCCTAAAATTAATAAGGGTCATTCATTGTGTCAAATAATAATTCATCAAAAGGAACTGGGTGGATGCGAGAAGAGATGATTCTGGTTTAACAGAAACCACATTGATCAGTTTGAGATTATGTATGCGTTAAAATTCTCCAATAATGATGACGCAGGTACTACTATCTATTGTAGTGACAGGGCTTGTCCAAGTTCATGGGCTAAAATGATTGTTTTTTAAAAAAATTATGTTATTTGCCAAGTAAACAAAACTTTGTATAGCCTTGAGCTAAAGGTGGGGAGAAGATAATAAAAGAAGAAAAGGAGGTGCAGAGGAAGTCTCAGAATTATTATGAGACCTTGGAGATAACCTGTTCCAATTTCTGGTTTAACAGCTGAAGAAAATCGGGGCTCGGAGATGTTGGGTGACTAGCCGAAAGGGACAAAGCTGGAGCCAGGACTCCTGTCCCATGGGTCCCACTCCAATGTTTTCTCCACGCTCTCCATATTTATTCCCAGCCCCCCAACCCATCTCACCTCATGGCAACACACATGTGCGTGTGCACATACACACACGCCTAGCATACGGCCACCTGGGAATGCTGCAAGTCCTGTGACATTGTCGCATTCACCTTCCTGCTCTGGTCCACTTTTCCAGGTGTTCCTCTGTGGCTTTGCACACTGGCACCCCATCCATGCCCCAAAACGCTGAGTCCCACTCATCATTACTACCCTTGCCTAGAGTATTTGTTCACATCTCCCTGGCCGAGGTGAATTCAGCCCACAGTCTCTCCCTTCTCTCTCATGGTATGACCTATCTTTGCTCTATAAAGAATTTGGATTATTAGTTGTGTATGTGTATGAGTGTCTTATTCTCCAAATTATGCTGTTGTACCTGGAGGAGAAGGACTAGATCTTATACTATTTTGTAATCCTCCCATGCTTTGCACCTAGAAAGTGCTCAGTGCATGTGTATTGCCTGATTGGGGTACATCCATTCAGAAGTTTGGGGAACGGAAAGAAAGACACCAAAGAGCAAAAAGGAATCTTGTGTCCCCCGTGAATAGTGCTCTAATCCCATATTTTCTCCTGTATCTGAGACATGATGTGCTATTTAACCTGGCTGAGCTTTAGTTTCTTCATCTGTAAAATGGGCCTAATTCCACTCACCTCACAATAGTGTTGTAAGAATTAAATGAAGTCATACATTTGCTGCCAGCCAGAGTGGGAGCCTAAAAAACTGAGTTTTCTTGCTCCAACCTTCATCTCAACCGACCCTAGGAATCCATCATTTAGTCATCTTACAGATTTCAAAGAAAATGTGTATAGTCATGTAGAGAGAGGGAGCAAATAGACACCTACACAATGATTCTTCTACAATTTTGAGCGTATCATCCTCTCTTCCTTGCTCACCTTTATACACTTTTTTTTCTTTTCCTATCAGAATATATCCTTAGGCTCTATCGAGGAAGTGTTTTTTTTTTTCTTTTTACCGTATCCATGGCCTTCTATTTAATTAAAATGGTCTCATGAAGTGTTGGAATAGACTACAATCCAAATGGTGTAATGTGAAATCAAATCATCTTTTATCAATCTGTGTACTTCTAGGGCCTAGTATTGTGTCTAGAACAGAAATATCTGAGACAGTATGAAGTGAAAAGAGTGGAAACTCCCACTTGTATCTTGTAGTACCTCTCCCATCAGCTTGCCACAGTGTCTGAGAATTCCTTTGACCAGAGGCATCAGTTCTGTTAAAGTGGAGTCTAAGCTAATGGGCAGCAGACCAAGATGGAAACAGGACATTGGCCCGACCTGACATGAAAACAGAAGAGGAGGGAAGGAAGGTTCTAGACTCAATCAAGGGGAAAGCTTGGGTGTCAGGACCTGGCTTAGTGCTACAGGGTGTCTGTGCAGGGACACAGGAGGGAAGGAACTAAAGAAGAGGACAGGAAAGCTGTGAAGAAACCTCACTCACCCACCAGCTTTTCTCAAAGACATCTGGGCCAAGTGGAAGCATTCATTAACTGACAAGAGTTTTCATTGATCTCCAAATAAAGATTCTTAAGAGAAGGAGGAACTATTTTTCATTCTGAAAACCTCTCCCTGGGTTCTGTCAGAGTGAGAATGTGGTGTTCCAGCTGGAGGATTTAAAACCGGCTTCTTCCCTCTCCCTTCCTCTGATCCTCCGCTTCCTTAACTGGAAAATGAAAGTAGCAAACCGTTCCTCGCAGGATAATACTGCTTGTGCGAAGGGGCACAGAGTGACCCAGGAGAGACTCTCCTCCTCTTGCCTTTTCTGCTTTTCATGATTTCTGTGGAAACTGAAACTTATTTTTGTTCCTAAATTAAACTCATGGTCATCTTCGCAGACTCCCACCCTCCCCGCAACCCCCCACCTCCAAAAATCTTTTCTCGATGCATTCCCATGACCTACTTTTTTCTTGGAACACTTGGCACACTCAGACTTGCTTGAAAAGTAGCTGTGGCCATGACCGTGAGAATCAAAAGCCTAGAAAAAATGCTACCTGTGCAGGGGGTTGTAGTTTCTACATTAAAAAAAAAAAAAAGAAAAAAAAAAAAAAAAAAAGGAAAAAAAGACAAAAAGAAAGAAAAAAGAAAGAAAAAGTCTACATGATTGATTTATTTTAAATTGGCCTAATTCTGATCGGTTGAGGGTCTGTGCTAATTTGCTCTGGGCTCTCCTGGCACCATTTCTGGAGGGACACGGGTGACACCCAGATGGTTCAGACTCCAAACCTATGTGATTACTTGAAACCTGAAACAACTGCTGGTAAAGGGCCCAGAAGGCTTAATGAAAGAGGCCTATTCAGAGCAGGGCAGAATGTTTTTGCCCCATTGACTGGGACAGAAGTTCTACAATAAGGACGTTTTAAAAATGTCAGTTTAGATAGGAAGTGCTCTAAAATTTAAGCAAGAGTGAGAGACTAGTGCCGCTTGGGTTTGAAATATTATTTTCTTTCTGTTTTGAAATTCCCACTGGTGGTTTTTCAGGGGGTGTTTCGTTTGGGTAGCCTGATGAAAACATTGAGTATTCAGGACTCGAAAAGAACACTGGGTTAGACGAGCCCGTGCTTTCATTTTGAAACCTTTTTTTTTTTTTTTCCCCCTAAGGAGCCTCTCTTTATCAAATAAAAATAAAAATAAAAAAATAAAAAAACCTCTTCCTGAATTTCCCTGCAGTGTCTGTGAGTGCCACTAAGATGTGCTATTTCACAAAGGAAATGGAGCTTCAGGACCCATCACCTCAGACAGCAGAAATCTCTTCCCCGACCATCCTAGACCAGAACTTAAATTTGAATGTATGTATTTACCTTGGTTGTGAAAATTAAGATGCTTTCCTTTTAATATCACATAGGAAATTTTCTATAGGGAGAGGGGAAAAAACAAAGAAATTATGGACATAGTTAATCTCTCGAGAGTCTGAGAAGCCCAGGCCGTAGAGCAGGGATGTTATTATAACCTAAACCGGTTTGATATCTGATGGAGCAAATTTTCTGTATGTCTCAGAGTTTCTGAGCACAGGGCATTCGGAACCACACCACAGACAGGCCTCTGGGGGTGGCTGGTGGGAAAGAGATAGGCAGAGTCTCCCCCACTTGGCCATCTTTCCCAGAATGTTCTGTTAATGTCTTTTGCCTCATCTTAGATGCAGGCACATTTTGCACAGCTGTGACACTGGAAGGTGTGTGTTGTTATGATGGCCTCCTAGAAGGGGGGTTCAGAGCCCAGGAATATTTTTATAACCATAATCCAGCAGGTCTGGCTCAGCACCAAATTAGGAGGTGAAAGAATGCAGTTTCCCTTTCTCCTCTGTATCCAGGCCTCATTTTCAGTTATCATGGACACCTTTCCACCCTTAGTGCTTTAGCCTCTTATCTAGTGACCCCTTTACCCGTTCTTAGCTAGTTATCAACTGATGCCTCCTAATATTTCAATTATACATCTTGTGTCAATGTTCAGAAAAAGATATGTTCTCGGACAGTGTATTTCAAACAATTATGAAGAAGCAGTAGAGCCCTTTATTCAAACAGGTGAAAGCAAAGCTATCCCAATTTCAGTTATTTGCAAAATATTTCATATCCAAAAAAATGAACCTCTAATGGTGGGAGTCCAAATTATAGAGGGGCTGTTTATAGATAACCTATCTATTCTTAAAACCAGGTCATTAAAAGAAAAAAAACCTTTTAATTTGAAATAATTTCAAATATACAGAAAAGTTACAATAATAGTAAAAATAACATGTTATTCTTTAACCTGTTATTAACATTTTCCCCCATTTGCTTTAACTTTGCTCATGTTCTTACATGCTGGCTCCCTTCAGCACCCCCACCTCCACTGTATTTTTCTAAGCCTTTTACATATGTTATGGCCCTTTATCCCTCAATGCCTCCTAAGAGTAAGCTATTTTTAAAATATACTCCCCAGTACAATTGCCAACTTCAGTTAAATTTACAGGGTATGATACTTCCATCTGACCTGTCTGTATTCCAGTTTTGTCAGCTGAAACGATCATGCCCTTTATAGCAATTTTTACTCCACTAATATGGGATCCAGTTTAGGATCACATATGCTTTTTTGTGGTCATGTCTTTTTAGTTTCCTTCAGTCATGAACAATCCGGGCTGGAAATAATTTTAGCACGGGGAGTTCAGTGGGAAAGGGGGCTGTGACTGGGTGCAACGACCGCTTTGAGTTGGGAGGTGGCACTGTAGAGCCGCACAGCTGCTTTGCTGGTCCTAAGGTCTGGTTACTGCTCACCATTCTGTTACCCAGCAAGGGCCACCACGTTTTCATCCTGAACTTTAGGTCCAAAGCTGAGGTGGATCTTGACTTACTGACCTAACTGACCCACAGAAGTTCAGTCATCTGTGTTGTCATCTTTGCTGACGCACGTGCACTGGGGTGGGGTGGGGATGGGGGGCTGTTGAGAGTCCCTAGGAACTGGAGTAAGGCTAGGCCAGGCAGGGTGGGAAAGCAGCAAAGGCCAAGCTTACAGTCACCTCAGACTATCCAGCCCTGAAGTCAGGTGGAGGTGGGCCAGGGAAGCACCACTCCAAGAGGCTGGAGAAGCAGCCAAAGGGAGAGGCCTATTACAAACTGGCTCCGCACTGGAAGCAGGTTCTGGTGAGCCCACTGTGGGAGAGGTGGGAGTAGCTGAGATGCCCCAGCAACCGGGTAAACAGGCTGTGAGGTGGTTAGATGTAATATTTATAGACAAAGGAGTTTTGACCCAATCGTCTTAAGTGTGTTTTTCCTTCCATGATATTCCTTTTAATTTGTTAAGGCAGAATGAGATAGAAGCTCTGACAACTGCGGTGTGTGGGTGTAGAATGTACAGCTCATTAAGTATCTAAGCTCTTGATTTCGCATTTGAAGGGTCTGTAACAGGTCACTGATTCACTCTCCTTTTGAAATTTTACAGCCTCTGTAACATCACATGGTGACAACACGCGTGTTTGTTTGGAAGCTGGTTATGGCTTTAAAAAGGAGCTATGATTGCTTCCTGAGATGATCATGGTGTAAGACGGCACCTCTATGCATAAATTCTCAAAAGGTTAATCCTTATCAACCTTCCTAACTTCTTTGTAAGATTCATCGTATTAGCACTTCCCTTCGTTGCCCCTGTTTTCCCTCTTAGCACTCTTATTTGTTCATTTCTGTATTGTCTGTCTTTCCCCCTGGGGTGTGAATTCCAGAAGGGCAAGGATGTGATCCCTATGGTTAATTGCTGAATCCCCAGAACCCGGTATCTAGTGTAAAACTCAGTAAATATTTGCCAAATAAATGAATTATTAAGCAACAGTATAACTACAAGCCTTTGTAGTTCCCGGGCAGACAATCTGCTGGATTATGGGACACGGGGCATCGTTCTGCTGGGCTTTCATTCTCATGTCCCAGCCACTCACTTCCTAACTTCTCTCTACTAAAGGTGTCTATTGTGTCCTCCTTTGTAATCATGGACAGCATTGTTCCCACAGGAAATAATAGGTCATTAAATTTTGGATTTTAAGATACTTTGAAGCTGTCTGCCGCACTTTTCATAATGTCGTAAGTCCAATTATATTTGTTTCTCCTCAGACATCCATCTCATTTCACTTCTCATTCACTGATTTACTCCACTCTATTCACAAAGTCTTCGCTGGACTTTCCTCCATAAAATTCACTGAGATTGTATTTAACTTGAGTTAAAATGACCAGAACGAGACACTCAGGGCGTACACCTTGTGCATGTTCCTCACTTCTCCCTGCATGTGGTGTTCACATACCCACATTACGGAGCCATGAGCCCCTCCTTCGCCACCCCCTTCCCTCCACAAGCTCTTCCCCTTCCTACTCCTTGTCCATCAAACCCATTGGCTAGCCTTCTGTAGTTTACTCTTTTCTGATCGTTTTCCATTTCCATCTCATTACAAGAGGGGCATTATCTCATTACATTACTCAGGTGGCGTTTTACAAAAGATGGGAAACAAGTCTGGAGAATCAGCCCTACTCATGGGATTCCTGGATGACCCACCATCCTAAATACACTAGAAGATTTTCTCTCTACTCAGTAATTGTGGCATGATAGTGAGCCCTGATTGGATCTTTATTTTCTTGGTCTGTATCAGACTTTCCCAGAAATGATCTGGCCTACAACAAAGGAACTTGAGGTGTTGATCGGCGGTTGCAGGGTGGTGGCATCTTAGATTATCGTGGGGCTTCTTCCTTGAGTCTGGCTCCACTCTCCCTCTTGGGCCAGCCCCCGACCTATCCCACCCAGTGGCAGTGGGAATGAGCAATGGCAACATTAGGGTTGCATTCCACTCAGGAGGTTTCACTGCCTGAAGGAGCCTGGGTGAGACTCAGTGACAAAGGACAGATTCCGGCCACCTGCTTTCTGCTCCTTCCTCCAACCGTTTCCTCTCCAAGGACCTTCCATTTCTGGCTCCATGTTCATGAATTCTTGGTTTCTGAAAGTGCTATATGGGTTAAATATTTTCCTGGTTACATTTTATGACCCTTTAAACTGTTGCATAATCCAAAATACATTCTCTTAGGAGATGGAGGTTTAGGTTCATGTGGCCAAATTTATTAATCCACATTTTATAATTCGTTGGTGGCACTCTTCTTATGAAGTTATTTTGTATGACCGCTACTCAGTCTTTGCTGTTTTGGTATAGTATCTGTTTTTTTTGTTGTTGTTGTTGAACTATTTTGCTTATTTCTTCCCTAACATACACAGATTTTATCTTTCATTCAAGAGCGATTACTGAGTTATCAGCTGTGTTATCCACTATTCCAGGCATTTGGGACTCAGCATTGAACAAAATGGAGACTGAATTCTCTGCTTTCTTGAAGATTTAATTCTAGTTGGGGTAAGGTAGGCAATAAATTAACTAAATAAATAGAGGGTGTAACATTTCAGAACTGATAAGTCCTCCTCTGTAGAAACACAGAATATGGAAGAAGAAGAGTACATGTGACAGGGTATGGTTGCAAGTTTACTAAGTATAGCCAGGGAAGGCCTCACTGAGAAGATGGCATTTGAATAAACATCTGTAGCTTATGCTCAACTCCTCCTAAACTACCTGGCTGAGAACAGAGAGGCAGAGCACTCTTGGTGCAAGAAGAGGGGAGTAGATTATGGTGAAGCAACCTACGTATGCCCACCACATTGTCTAATGATCACATATGGAGAAGACGAATATGTCGTAAGCTGGCGAGGTAATGAACTCGTGGCAATAACATTCCAGTTAGTCAATTACCTGGATATTGGGAACGAGGCTGCTGTACCCTTAGCCAGCTAAGTGCTGCCTCCATTCCTTGAGCTTTGGGTCTTATTCTTGCTTCTTCTTCTGCTCTCAAATGCTCTGACTTTTTATGTAGAAAGGGACATTTTCCTCTATTAGTCTATATCTCCAGTAACTTGTGCTACTTAATCACATGGCAAAAATAAGCAGAAATCTCATTTAACTAAAGGTACAAAGGAAAACATTAGTTTTAAATGCTGTTTAATTTAGCATGGAAAGTAATGCATTTTTAATAAGGAACACATTAAAAACTCATAAAGTGGTTTATTTGTAAGGTGGTTAGCCACCCCCACCATTACCCCAATAAACTACAGTCGTTCAATCAACTACTTGGTAAGCACAATTATAAAAATGCCATGTTTCATTTTGTATCTGATTAGAGTCTTTCTCCCTCCATACATACTCTGTATGCAGAGGGTAAGTGCATAGAATTTTAGAATCTGCAGAGATATCGGGGATAATTTAATATCACCTCTTTATCTCCAAATAATTCTACAAACACATTTTCTGAGATCCAAAGAGGTTAAACAATCTGCGAACACACATATAGATAGTTTGCTAAGTTCTAGTTAAGAATTTAATCAAAGACTTTTAATCTATCGGTTTACTCTTTGCACAAGAGAATTGTTTAAATCAGCAAAAAGTGATTGAGCACCAATTGTTCCCTGGGCAGTATGCCAATCACTGAACAAAAGTCATGGTTCCTGGCTTTACACAACTCCAAGAGCAGTCCAGTAGGTGCGAGAGACGTGTCAACCAGATAATTAAAATCTAGTATGATACGTGCAATGTTACTATTTAAAACAAAGTTATAATGTAGGAGGGCACGTAATGAATTATCTCTTGAGAGTCAGGAATGACTTTGAAGAATTAGCGATTTATGCATAGAGTTTTGAAGGATGAATAAGAGTTATTCAATTGGTCCAAGTCTGGGAGAGCATTTGATGTAGGCCCACAGGTGATTGTCATATAAAAATATTTTGGAGAGAGACAGATCTGGATTGAAAGATTATTCTTGACAATCTGGTGATGGCCAGAAGGGAGGGGTTTGTGGGGCTGGGAGAAAGTGGTGACGGGTTAAAGACGCACAAATTAGTAGTTGACAAATGATCATTCTAAGGCTAAGTGGGTGACTCACACAATTTATCCCTTCAGCACATTCACTTTTTTACATACATAAAATGGAAATAACAATACCTATTCTATGGGGTTATGGAGAAGATTGAATAACATACAACTGTAAAGCACATAACAGAATAGGAACTCAAGAGCAGGTAGCTGCTGCTCTTCCTCATCTTCTTTCTTCTTCCCCTCTTGCTCCTTGCTCCCCTGCAAACCTTCGGTGAGGAGAGTGCTGGAAGAAGAGATGAAGGGCAAGAAAGAAATAGATCATTGGAAAAACTTGTCATGGAAAGCTGTTGCTGGATTCTTAGGTAAGAAGTTAGATAAGATCAAATTTACATCCTAAAAAGGTATTTTTGAAAGAGCAGTACATAGGAAACTGCTAGAAAGCTATTTTAATACTGTAGATGAGAGAGCTGGAAGGTAAGAGTAACGGCAGCATAATGGAAAGAAGAAAGCGTGGATCGAACGACTCTGGGAGGTCAGTGAGCAGGCTGTGTTCTGGCATAGCTTTGTTTTCTGCATTCTAGTTTTCATTTCCACATGTACCCTAGAGATTCTGTAGAAGGGAACATGCTCACTGATCTAATTGGGCCCTAAGGTATGACACTCTGGCATCAGGAAGAAGACAGAAAGGCAGGACTGTACAGTAGCTGCTATTGCTTTAGGCTCTTGTGTCTCTAAGGTGCTTCCACCGAATCACTTAAATCATTTACATTCTCATTCCCATGAAAAGAAACCTCAGAGAGAGCCACTGCACTGTCAAGTCTTTTCTCCCTTGACTGACTCTAAAGCAACATCTCAAACTACTACATTCCTGAGGCAATGATCTCTCCACTACAATGTATTAACTCAGAGTAACTTCAAGTACATTACTTTAGAGCAGCTCAAGACTTTCCTCTGAGGCTGGCCTGTGCTTCCTCTTTAGCAGGCGTTAAAGGGCCCTGTGGGTACAGGGCTGGCCAGGGAAATGCTCACCAAACCCCTTGGGTTGCCTGCATTCCCTCCATTGCCTCCATCGCTTACCTTCTACTTCCCTTTAAAAGCCCTGTGACCTTTACTACATGTTTGTCTTTCTTGTTTCACATTAGTTTTAATGGCTCTTTCATTGATGACCAAAGTGAAAGATGAAGTAATTTGCTCATGCTCTCTCTCTCTCTCTCTCTCTCTCTCTCTCTCTCTCTCTCACACACACACACACACACACGCCAACTCCGCCTCCAACCTTCCCACACACACCCAGAGGACTGATATCAAGAAAGAATGTTATTTGACTTTCAACCTTTTAACATGGGTGTGTTAGTCTTCAGTAAAAGGGAGGTTTTTTTTCCACTACAACTCCATTTCACACTGATTTTAGATCTAAGTAGTATTTTGATATTTGCTTCTCTTTTTGTTTTGAATATAAATAGCCATCTATACACTTTGAAAATGTTTTAATTCTACCCATATTGGGTTTTGCATTATCTATGAAAGCTGGTTCTCAAAAGAAGACCATCATGGCTTCACACTTTTCATAAAATGTTTGGTCTTTGACTTTATTAACCTACAAAATAACTATAAATGAGAGCCTGGATGTAAATAACTGAAGAATTATTAGCAAGGTATTTCTACTTTTATCTATGAAAATAACCATGTCCTTTGACTGCTTACGTTTAAAAAAAAACCTCATAATTTTATTAGATCTGACATGATTTTAAAGTTTTTTTTTTTAATTTAGATTTTGAAAGCATTCCAAAAAGTCACAAAATCTCAGAACATACATTTAAAACACTGCGCTTAGGATACCTGACTGTCAATGTGGGGCACATAAAAGAAGGCTTAAAAAAACTCACATCTGAAGTGCTTCCATTATCTGAAGTTATAGAGTGGTTTTCCAAACATTGCTTGAGGCCAAATTGAATAGATTGCATATTTAGGCTATATTTATATTGGGTTTTTAAGCAAGAAAGAGCAAATAGCAGCGATAGTACTATATCTGTGTAGTTTTGTTCATTAGGTGAATCTGCTACTTCTTCCAATTTTAGGTCTATCAATTATGCAGCCAATCAACTAATCACTTTGGCCACCTGCTACATGCAAAATCTGCTAGACACTAACAAGGCTAATGACTCTCAAAAAAAAAAAAAAAACCATTCCATCAGCTGTCTTTAATTTTTCCATCTGACTATCTGGAGAGGACATTGTTTTATTTTCATTGTATGTTCACTGAGTCTGACTCAGCAATTCAGAGTCAGGTTGGAGGGAATCACAGGTGTTCAGACATGGATCTCTTGCTTAAAAAGGAAAAGGTGGTGGCCAGCATCTCTCTTAGACATGTAGTGTTTGTGAAATTCCTTCAGATCATCCCCGCTGGTGACTTTGTCAGCCAGCATTGTGACATCTTTAGTAACTATTACCTTTGGGGTAAAGAACAAACAAACAAACGCAATACAAAGCTTGACCGTGGAACAGCCTGGGAGCCTGCCTGCTCTGTGGCTCCGAATGAATAAAAACAACTCTTTGTCTCCTTCATTTGATTAGCTGCTTCAACTTTAAACCAAAGGAAATTAAAATTTCTATTGATACTTGTTGAAGATAAAAATAAGATCAGAAAAACAAGGAAAGCCATTCTACACACTCAGTTATGGAAATCACAACACTTAGATGCTCTGAAGTTAGCAACAAATTGCAGAATCATTATACTTAGTTTAGAAAACTGCTTTTAATACTGAATTCTAGATTTATTTGAAAACAGGCTTCCTACTGTGCTTTCCTAGGGGTAGTTGCTAGTGATGTGGTTATTTAAATGACAGTTAATTAGCATTAAATTAAATTAAATTAAATAATTAAATTAAAAATTCGTTCCTCAGTAGCACTAGCACATTTCAACTGCTTAATATCTGCATGAGGCTAGTGGCTACTATATTGGGCAGTGAACTTATGGACCATCTTCACCATGCAATAGGATAGTCCTACATCAAAAGATCAACTCAAGGCAAGAATCTCAGACCCAACATCTGTAAGGCTGTCTTTGATTTAGCAGATTTTTTTCAGGTTTCCAAATGAACTATGGCATTTAAAAATTTTACAGCATCTCCTTACCTTAAAATAAGTCAAATAGTTGGATTCTCGTCACCTACCATGCTAACCTCACAGTGAAAGTGTGGGAATAATGATCATTAAGTATCAAATTCTTACCTGGTAGTGGGGTTGATTCAGTCACTGACAAAACTCTGTTATGAAGAAGGGGTCACAATGTACCTCAACCAAGAGCATTTTGATGCATGCTATTCAGCACGCCCAGTTATTTTTCAAGTCAATGAGAAGCATGATTAGGTCATGGTAATTAAATTACCACAATGAGTAGATTCCTGGCACCAGCTGAACCCTGCAATTAGGAAAAGAGAAATATGAATTTTATCTTCATTCACGTCAGTTCAGATCTAGCCATAACTTTTTGCTGGGTGTAACAATTTAGATGAAGGAATACTTTTAATTTAACTTTATCTTGTTATTGCATTACCCTTTTGTAGTAATGGAAAACTTTGCACAGAATTATAAATCAAGGCCAAATGTTGCCTGGATACCATGGTACAAAGATTCATTTAGTGTGCATCCAACCTTGTGATCTACAAGGTGATCTATCACTTGTTATCCTATTCTTCCAACTGAAGAGTTGGATGCTGACGCATACCAATGTAGAAGAGTCAATGCTGGGAGTGGAGCCTGCCAAGTCTTGCGTAATATTCTTCTCAGATCTTTCTGATTCTTAACCCACTGGCTGCAGGAAGGGCTGCTTTTCAGAATCAATTACCTAAATACAGTAAATTAATCTGGTGAAGTAGTTTAATATAACATATGGCTTGCTGTATCTCCCCTTGGCTGTTGACAGTTTGCCTAAAGTTTAGATGTGATCGGATAAGAAAGACAGAAAACATAAACTGAGTGCCCTGGAAGAGAAGAGTGCATTATACTTTTGAAAGCGCTTTCACCTATAGTATCCCATTTGATCCTCATGTCATTCTGTATCCAAGCAGGGAAGATTTAGGTGTCACAAATGAGGTAGCTCTCTGGGGAATTAATCATTTTCCCACCTGTGCCCCATTGGCTCCACTCCTCACCATATGCCTCTGTAATTCTTTGTATACATGACCCTCTCTCTTACTAGACTTGAAGTTACGTGGAGTCAGGGGTGGGATGATCATGTTCTTATTTATCTTGTTTTCCTGGCATCTAGAATGATGCCTGGTATACAAGTTGTTTATTTGCCCAGAAGAAGGGTGAATGTGACATAAAAGATCCATAAAGGAGTTAGGATGTCTTTTTTTAAGGGAGAAAAATATTATTCCAGGTTCGGGTGCTTAGGGTGTCTGCTGTACCCAAATTTGGCAAGATGTTTAGCATGATCTGGGTCACACAGTCTCCAGTGATGAGTTAGATCTAGGACTCGGGTCTCCTTTCACAATACATTTCCCACTGAATTGTTTTTTCTTTTTATGCCACTGAATTTTTATTTAAAGATATTTCATCTCTCTTTGTAGCTAGCCGAGCAAAAGGGAAAATGAATTTTACCTGAATCGAAATAGATTACAAATGCTTAAGTAGAAAGGATTGAAAAGCTGTACTGCTGTTTATACTTTTGTTCCTGGATATGATGTCTAAAACCCTTTTGATGTGAAAGGAGATCTTAATGAAAGCAAACATGTGACTACAGCTTTATATTGTAAACTGGACTGTAAGCACAGACAGACAGACAGATGAATTTGCTGGTCACTGATGGACACAGGCATGTGCTACTGTGTGTAGTCAGTGGTATGTACAGGCCGTAGGCATGCACCAAGAGTCTTGTTCTGTGCTCAGCCTGGAGATTTAAGAGGAGAGACAGAGCTTAGATGAGTAGCACAGAGGAGAAGGAAGAGGTAGCAATCTCCACAATTGGCAGGCCTTTGTGTTTCATGTATTAGCAGGCCTCACTGGCAAAATCTAGCATGAAGTTTACCAACAAACATCATAACTCCTTCACAGATCATGTATGTTGCATGCCCCTTTCCTCTTCTGAGCCAATGATTTCCCATACTTAATGTTTTTACTTATTTTTATTCTTAACATTAATGTTATATTTAGGGTTTAATTCCCTTTTGTACTTCTGAACTCTCCTTGTTTAGTTTTCAAATGTAAATGATTAGTTCTCACTTTTGAATGACTATAGTAGTTCTCCCTTTATTCATGGTTTCACTTTGCACAGTCTGTTACCAGAGATTAACCATGGTCTGAAAATATTGAATGGAAAATTTCAGAAATAAACAAGTTGTAAGTTTTAAATTGCACACCACCTTGAGTGGCGTGATGAAATCTTGCGTTGTTCACTCTGTCCTGCCCAAGACATGAATCATCCCTTTGTTCAGCGTATCCACACTGTACATACACTACAATAAGATATTTTGAAAAAGAAGCCACATTTACATAACTTTTATTACAATATTTTGTTATAATTTTCTATTTTATTAGTTATCGTTGTTAGTCTCTTACTGTACTTAACTGATAAACTTGATCATAGGTATGTATAATAGAAAAAAATCATAGCATATATGGGGTTCAGTACTATTCATGGTTTCAGGCACTCGCTGGGAGTCTTAGAACATATCCTTGTGGATAAGGGGGACCACCGTACCATTTTGAATCTTACTGAATTGGGGATTTGTTTCCTCTGTTCTCACAAGCCTTCCCTCTACTCTGGATCATTGAGCGGTTCTGTAAAAGTGTGTGAGGGATTCTTAGGTTATGTGCATTTGCAAAGGAAAGCCTACGGTGATGTTGGGAACTAAGATGTGGGAATCACCCAACTTCTGGCCGGAGTTTACTTCCCTTATTTCTTTTCATACGCAAATGTCTAGTGAACATGCATGTATTCTAAGAGAAAGAGAGAAATGGCCTTACTTGAAGTAGAGGTAATGTGCCAGGGGAAATTGCAGAAGTAAAGAGAAAGTGTAATATTGCAAGTAGTATGCTGGGCTTCAAGTATTGTGTCAAAATAATTCTCAGTGTCCTGGCATGGGACAAAGTAGAGATGAGGTAGCACCTACTCCCTGCCTTGAAGACCCATGGCCTGTGGAGGCGCACACTCAGCTTTGAGTACACAGGAAGGCCCTGTAGGCCTTAGCCTTTGATAGGCCAAGGGAGAGCAGAGGATGCATCTGAAAACAAATAGTAATGTAAGAACTGTACAGAAATTGTGCGGTGGAACTAGAGGGGCAATAACAGATTAAGATTGAAAAGTGACAGATAATCCCCAAATAATAATGTCAATGTGTTATTTTTATCATTGTTCTAAAAAAGAATTTAAATTATTTGTATATAAGTAGTCAATAATATGGCACATTCAAAAACAACCCTAATTAATGAAATGCAGTGAGATCCTTCTAATTCTTATGCAGTTTTAAATCTGTTAAAGGGTTTTCAAATCTCATCTCTTAATTATTTGCCAATAGTTTCTTTTCTTTTGTGGTAACTGAACTACCGCATAGGTACCCTTTTTGACTATAGTTGAAATCGGTAGAGAATGTGTGGAGTGAATAAATCGGCCAATAATCTTATGACAATATCTTTATTCCATTTAAACTTCTATCTTCCTAATAAGTTTCTTCTAGAAGTTTGGGTCTTTCATGTAACTTCTAATAAAGACTTCTTAGGATTTCTGTAAACCAGTTTATATTTGTAGTGATTAGTTTGGCAGGACGTTTGGGAGTAACCCAGGACGTGACTACTTCTTGGTTGTGCTGGGTTGTCCCTGCAGAAGAGTGTGACCTGCATGGTCCCAGGCAATTCAGGACCCTGCTCTAACTCCAACAGGGTAAAGAGACCTTGGGACCCAAGGGATGTGCCCTGACAGCTGCCCCCTGTTTCTGGACCCCACCCCGCATACCCAGAATTCTGGAGGTCCCTGCTGGAAGGGTCCACACAGGTTCTTCTATTGCTCTCGTGTCTGGAGGGCATGGATATGTGGGCTGAGGTGTTCACCTGGGCTGGGGCGTCTGCAGGGGGTGGCCTGTGAGGATCTTTGCAGAGATCAAAGGAATACAGGATGGAAAAGGTGTGGGCTTTCATTCACAAAACTTAGGCACAAGCTTGTTGCTGACCTATACCCACTAAAGAGCAATGGTAACATAATCATCGTTACAAGCAAATCATTTCTGTGAATTTCCATAATGCCCTCTAGGAAGTAATAGCACTACTGTTCTAGGCAAGGTCGATTTTCTTTTCTAACAGATAAACTTTCTCTGAAGATGACATCAAACAAACCCTAGAGGTGTGTTGTGCTATGATGCATCAATAGAATAAAAGTGTATAATTTTTGAAGGTGCTTCCTTTGAAGAAAACTCATTGAAATGTATACGATCTGATATGTTTGGTAAAAGCAAACAGCATATTTAAAACAAAATAGCTTTTTAACCAAAAAAGAAGTCAGTGCAGATTGGTATTATTTATGGAATTTTTATGATGCAAAGTGATGTGCTGTGATATATTCAGCCAAGAGTCAGGAAAATAGCACTACCATTTCTGTGGAACAGCTGAATTATTTGGGTCATGACCTCTTAGGCTCTCAGTTTTGATGTCTATCAAATGAGAGAGGTTAGACAAAATTACATCTAAGCTTTCTCCTATATTGGAAAGTCCAGGATTTGTACACAAGCCATGTCCTTGCAGTTAGATATGTGACATAAGATATTCATCTAATCAAAGATACCATCAATTGTCAGAATTACCACTAATTTGTGTACTGTTAAGAAAAAGACACATTGCCTATTATAATTTTAAAAGGCTATTGACTCTAAGAAGCATGCCAGTTATGAGATATAAAAATGTATTTTAAAAAAGTGTAACTTAGAGTCTGTAATATATAGTAATTCTTATCTTATTCATGTAAACATCCTTTACAGACTCTTGCAAGGTACCTGCCATGTCTAGTCATTAATTTATTCATTCAATAAATAAATATAAATTTAGTGCCTACTGTATTTCAGGCACTACAACAGGCATATATCAAAATGTATTCAATAATGACATTTTAGAAATATACTTGCCTTACATGCTGTCACCATACACATGAAACTAGTGATGCTGATGAAAATTCAGCCTAAGAAAACAGCAAGCAGTTCTCTTTTGAGGCCAGCCGAATCACCAAAAACTTGATCTCTAAAGAAGACATTTACGCCACAGAAATTTGTATTAAGAAATGGAAGGCAGGTAAACAACAATGTCCAGATGGGTGTCTTAGTAATCAAGGGACCCTGGTTACTCTTCCCACATTTATATGACAGTCTTATTGAAAGAAGCACTTCTTAATTCTATGACTCTGGTGAAGGTGGTTTTTCACCTGTCATTTTTTTCTAGTAGAAATAAGGCAAGGAATGAGTGTTCTATGAAACATTTGCACACGATAGCATATGAAACAACTTGCATGATTCGTTATTATGCTGCATTGTTAAATCGATCTACCTACACTAAAACCTTTATGTTATCCTTTGTGTCTCGTGGTACCCCAAGACATCAATAACCCCTTAAAGCAGCACCTGTAAGGAATGATACATCCCTAGTGAGCTCACTTTCAGAGTCAGAATCCTGAATGCACCAGACAAGTGACAAATAAGAGTCATTCAATTCCAATATCTTCACCTACAGGGGTTGTACTGGGGCCTTAGAAAGGCGGCAAAAGAATTAGTTGAAAAGGCTTTAAAATCACTCTATATAAGGGAGTGATTTTAAGTCATTATATACAGCAAACAATGGTGTTCTGTCCCTCTGTGGGAAGGAAGTGGCAAAGCTCCGTAGTCAGCAATGACTAAGAGGACAGTTTCTGTTCTCGCTCAGTTTTGATTTCCCTTCTTGAGCTGTTCTTGTCACATGGAATATTTGAATATTTCTAGTTGGCCTTTTCCTTCAGTTTCTGTTCTAAGTTCATTTGAAGCACAGGGTCCTGATGAATCAAATTTCCAAAGAGACCTCCCCCACCCCCTACTGCTGAAAGCTGCTCAGCCTGAGAATGGCTTCTTTCTGGGTTCACAGGGCCCCAGCTTCCCAGTTCTCTTAGATCTAAGTGCATTGTATTTTCTGATCAGTTAAATCTCTTCTCTGAACTGCGGTGGAGAGAGGACTTCCACACACTGCTGTCTGGGGGGTGAAACATGACTGCAAGGACACTTCCTGAGTCATAGTTGAAAGGTTATTGCAGGTGATCTGCTCAGAGTTTCTGTGCTCACCTAATTACTTTGTCTTTACTTTTGCATGATCTACTCTAGGAAAAAAAATTGTAGTTGGGTAAATATGTTGCTAAGGGCCATTTCCATAGAATCTGAGCATCAGATCATCTTCAGAAATATAATGCGCACACACACAGACACTTAAATCAGTTTCCACTTACATCATTTTGACCTATGACACCGCTTCCAGGAATGTCACTGTAGGAATAAAAATGATTTATCTTGGTTTTGCTCCCCTATAAATGTCATTGGATAGTTGCTTTTTTGAAGAATCCTAATCCATATGACTACATTTTAAATATAAATTTCTCCCCAGTGGTCCTTTGGCTATGGAGAAATTAGCAGAGACCATAAAGCAGAGTGCTTGGAAGAATCTCAAGGGAAAAGAGACAGCAAGCAGGAAGAAGATTTATACTTTTCATTTAGTAGTAATACTTATTTTATGCAATTTTATATCATTAGGCCCAATAAAGGATAGGCATGTGAAATATGTCCTCCCTGAAGATAGTTTTTCATGTTTGTTTAACATTTTGTGCTTCAAATAAACCAATCATAAGGAAGAGTCTAATGTGGATGTGCTCTAGTGCTCTGAGTGTTTATTCCAAGGGCTCTTCATTTTCCCTCCACCCTCCAGAGAATTGAAACACTACCAAGCCTGCAGTCCTTAAGCCCAGAACCAGTTGTCTTCTCTGACAGTCAGCTTCTGAAAAGCCCTTTTGAAATCAATGAAAAAAATGTCCAGTTTCTTGATGGGTTCCATTTTGTACATTTTC
Source organism: Cynopterus sphinx (assembly GCA_030015415.1). Lineage (NCBI taxonomy): Eukaryota > Metazoa > Chordata > Mammalia > Chiroptera > Pteropodidae > Cynopterus > Cynopterus sphinx. The sequence goes on from CM057380.1 coordinate 21,298,397, forward strand.
CTCACAAACCACAGGCTGCCCTGGGATCTTTGGATTTATTCAGTCTGACCAAGTCACAGGAGATTTCTAGGAGTAGGATATATTTGACAATGTCAAGTGTGTGCCAGGCAAGAAGTTTCTTTAATAAGACATCTTATCACAAGCACTTTTCAAATGCATTTCAGCACAACCGGGACACAGTAGACTGGGTTTTGCAACTCTTGTCAATATGCTTTGTACACATAATTTAAATATATATATGATTCAAAGAAATTTTGAGAAAAATCCTTGAACTTGAAACAAGATGAGTATTTGATGCCCAGTGGATTCACACATAAACCTGGCCATTTTCTTGGTATCTGCATTCATCTGAAATGGTTATTAAACCAGACACTATGAGCAAACACACTCTAATTCCCTTTGGTGGGGTGTGATAAGCAGAGGGACAGGGGCGTTTCATAACAGAATTTTAAAGCATTGTTCTGTTACATAATTCAAATAGCATTTTACAAAAGGGAATTTAAGAAAAGGGAGTTAAAGATAGTGACATGATTGGTCATTTATATCTAGGCCAGTGGTCAGTGGCAAATGGTACTAAGGGAAGATCGAGGCCTTTTAGGTAAACTAAGGCAGTTGTCATGAAGTCACAGGGAGACCAAGAGATAATATCTTTATACCAAAGGACTGGGGTAGAATCTGAAAAGTTCTCAGGGCAATATCAGAGGCTGGGAACACTTTCTGAGCCTGGGTTTTTTCCAGCGATGAAAAAAGCTGAGGGCATTTGATGCTTTTCAAAACAGATTGAGTCCAACCTCCCTTTGGAGCCCTAAACCACTTTACCAACACTTCTGAATGCAAATGTTCTTGCTGTCTTTAAGCAGATTCTTTCAGAAAGTGTTTTGGGTCTTTCATGCACTGATGTGCCTTAAACATTTTGTTGCTGGAGAGAAAGATATGGAAGGCTTATCGGAAGCACCTGTATTGTCCAGAGAAGCCTCTTTCTCTGAAAGAAGAGAATGTCAGATGCCTCGACCCACACTGTCAACTTCTAAGAGGAGGAGCGGGCCCAGCTATAAGATCCCCAAATCTGTCTGCTCAGTAGAAATGAACTCAGCACTTTTCTTACAGCCCATCTACCACGTCTTAAGAAGTGCACCCCTGATTTCACTAGAGGCACAACACAACTGTTATCAAGGTGGCAGATGAGTTGGCCAAAGTGTTTTTGAGGTGAAAGATAGATGGGAGACATAGTAAGAAATTGGAAGAAGAGAAAAAAGAAGATGAAAAAAAATTTGTCCTGTGGAAGTGGGACTCTTGCTAGTTTTAACCAATTAATTAATGAGGTGAAACACACCAGAAATGAGTGAGGAACTATTTGAGTAACAAGAACAGTTATTACCCAGCAGTTGGTAAGAAAGAAAATGGCATACTCCATTTAGGTTTTACTTCCAGCTCTACCATCATTGTCTCTGAGACTTCGACTCAAGTCTCTTAACCTCTCTGGGGACCTCAGTTTCTCCATCTTTAAATGAGAGCTTTAACTCTAAAGTCTGCTTCACCATTAATACTCTATGAAACCGAAATAATAACGAGTTATATGTGGTGGCTAATTTTATGTGTCATCTTGACAAGCCGAGGCACTCCCAGATATTTGGTTAAACATTATTTCTGGGTGCATCTGTGTGTTTCCAGAAGAGTTTAGCATATTGAATTGGAAGAATGAGAAAGCAAATTGCCCTCCCCAAAATGAGCGGACAGCATCCAGTCAATTGAGGGGTTGAATAGAACAAAAAAGCAGAAGGGAGAATTTGCTTTCCGCCTGACTGCGTGAAATGAGACATCAGTCTTCTGTCTTCAGGCTGGGACTTGTACCATTGACTCTCGGTTCTCAGGCTTTCAGATTTGGACTAGAACTATACCACCAGCTCTCCACCAGCTTTCAGATGATAAATTGTAGGACTTCTCAGTCTCCATAATCACATAATTCCTTATAATAAATCTCTCCCTCTATATATCACGGACCTGTTACTTCTGTTTTTCTGGTGAACCCTGACTAACAACACATAGTTCATCTGGGAACAAAGGTATTGCTCTAGCCTTCTTGTCCCCGATTTTAATGAAAATAATTTTAGAAGGTAAATACTTGGTATATATTATCTTTGCTCTCTTCAATTAAGAATTGATTTTTAGTGGTTTGTTCCCAGGTAGGAATTGGAAGCGGTATACGGCAGACAATATGCTATATGCAGGGCTTGTAAGGGGGAGATGCTTTCTGCAGCTAGTTCCCTGATGAGAATGCAGCAGGAGGAGCTCTTTAGCTGTGTGAAAGCTGTAGGAGGGGTAACTAGGCAGCAGGATCTATGGCACCTAAGAAAATAAAATTCTCCTAGCAGAGAGTAGAATGGTTCATAAGAAGTGGGATGGGCCCTTTCCTGACACATTGATTGTTTTAGCATTAGTCAAAGTATCACCATGTAGTATCAGCATATAGTCAGAGGAAACCAGGAACCCACATATCTGCCAAATCCCTTTTAAGGTCTGTTTCTTAAAGGTGGCTAGCTTCCCCTAAATGTCAGGTGTGGGTGAGGTCCAGAATGGCCACAGGAGTTGATATTTAGTGAATATTGTTGCTTCCATTGGCTCTCTGTGTCTCACGGCAGCCCAGTGAGAACAGAAGGCATAGAGCCATCAAAGCAGGAGTGTAAAGAGGCAGAGGGAAGCTACGTGGCTTGGGCTGCCAATGAGGGGGCATCTGTAGTGAGATCTCATTTCTAGAAAATGTGCCAACTTCTAGCTAACTCTGCCAGATGCTAGTTGTCCAAGTCCTCCTCAGATCTGCGAGTGGACTCTTTTAGGGCAACATAATGCTTCTCTGGGTGTCATGTGACTTATTATATTTTTTACTTACCTACATATTTGCTTGATGGAAGATGCCACAGGGCTTAGACTGATCTTGGCCAAATGATTATCTCTCTCATGAGATAATCTGATTTCTTATAGTGGTTTAAATTTATAGCCTTCAGAATGTTATTAAAGAAAAACAGGGATACTTTGAGTTTTTGAGGTCCACCCAAAAATAGGAGTATTTTTGTGTCCCTTTGTCTGTGCAGCTGTCCACATTCCTCAGTGTGTGGGATCCTTGTGGTCCTGCTGCTTCCTCGCCATCCTTCAAATCGCAGCACTTTGGAAGCAATATGATGACTTCATCTCCATTGTGTGTGATAATGACTTGTTTTATTTCTCCAGGGGCATCCGTACTTGAATAGGGCAAAATCCATTAACACACAAGTAATTTTAGCAAACATCCAGGAGTACTTGAGGGGCTCTTATAGAGAATGGCTCATACTGCATTTTTCAAATCACCTGATGTGAAGGTTTTAAACCCCAGTCAAACATGGCTGGTCCTGCCTCACTCAACCCAGACGTTTTGTAGAATTGCCTGTAGAATAACCAATGCAAATTTGAACTTGTGATTCGCAAATTTGGGGAGTGATTGATCTTTCTGAGAACATGTAAAGACCTCTGGATCCCCCTCCCCAATAAAATATATGTATGCACAAATACCCACAGTTATGACTCTCCAGAAGAGTCACCAGACATCGCAGAGCTCATCTTGGGATTCCAGGGCTAAAGAAAGCCTGGTAGTTGGAGTAAAGAGACCTGGAATTGATGTCTCACTGTGATCTTAGGCAAGTTCTGTGAGTTCCTATGGACTGTATCAAAACCTTAGACTAATCAGTGATTCTCAAGGATCACTGAGGATAGTGCTACAAGCACATTTCACCCATCACATCCATCCAGAATCCGTCTGATCATCATCACAGACACCAAAGGCGAATGTTGTTTTGAAAAGATAAATATCCCAGGTGAGCTGATATGCTCCCAGTGGGGTTGAGAATCACAAGGCAAGAAGACCTGTAAGATGACACCTGTCACCAGTGTTTTATGACTGAAATTTTCCTCCAGAAATTCAGCTCTGCAAAGTTGAGAGGCTATTCTGCCAAGAACTAGTAGGGGAGAGGACGTGTAGCATGAAAGAGAAGGCCAGAAGTCTGGCTTTCCCCTTCTTACATTGTTTAATGGAGGAAAGTGGTAGGAAGGGAGCAGAACCCTTCTAGAATCCTCTTTCCCTTGAGAGCCCATTGAATTGGGACAGGATTTATCTATTCAATCTAAAGAGGATAGATGATCTAATTTATCTTTTTCTTTTTAAACCTATGTACTTGACACATTGTAGATACAGAATGAATGTTTTTTGACTAAATGTAAATTTTCTCATTAGTTACTTTTTAGCCAAATACTGTGGTAAACTCTTGCTGTCCCATTCTGGTTGAGAACCACCAATATTGTCTAAGGTTTTATTTTACTGAAGTCAGTGAAATAGATGTTCATTTATTGATTAATTAAAGTTCAAGAAATATTTATTAAGCTCTTATTACATGCTTGACACAGTAGAGTTTTTAAAATAGTGGAACTTTAAAAAGAGAGTTTTTAAAGGAGTGCTAATATCAAAAACCATATGTAAATACTAACTACTGAAAAAAATTATAGTCTATTTATTCTTTTCTTCCCCATTCCAGAAAAAGAGATACAGACCTTTGTAAAATAAAAGATAAAATTTTAATATCATTTGTTAGTCCCTGGTTTGGATCCCCTTGGAATTTTTTTCTGGCAGATTGCTCTTGTGCCTTCATGTGGAAGGACCGGGCTGCATAAGTTTGCTTTAGGTTGCAAAAGCAGCCCATTTTGGGGATTCCTCAGAAAGTTAAGTGTCATATAACTGAGCCAGTTTCACCAAGAACTCTATCTGTCTGTCCACCATTGCATGAAATTCTATAATAGAGAGTTATGTATGTTTTAAGAGGTAGTAACCACAGACACCAAAGGGATCAATCGGGTAGATAAAAATGGATGAGATTACATAGTGCTTTGTCAGTGCTCCAGCTCAAAATTAGTTTCATTCAGGAGAAGATTAAATTGCTTCAAGTACTGGAATCTTCCCTTAAAATCTTCATAACTGACTGCATATAATAAAAGACTACTTTCCCCTCATGATAGTACTTGTATTTTTGATTTACGTCCTCTTGGTGAGAGTAACATAATAAAAATACTACTTTTTGGATATTCTCTATGTGGTAGGCTCTGCATTAGGCACTTTAGCATGGACTTATTATACTACTTGACACATATTAAACATTTACTGTTTTAGTTACTCAAGTAATCAGCCTTAGCTTAGAACTATTATTATCATCCTCCTCCTTTTATAGTTGAGAAAATTTAGGCTTAAAGGGATTAACTAACTTGTCATTTGTCAGAGGTCACTCAGCTGATAAAGTGTGGAAAGTTAGGATTCTCATCTAGGTTCTCTGATTTTATTTCTAATTTAATCCTCACAGCCATCCTATATAGTCATTATGGACATTTTCATTTCACAGATAAGGAGACAGAGTTGGAGAGATGAAGTACTCTGAGAATGGTCATCGAGCTAGTAAATGTGAACCAGACACAGAATCAGATTAGTCTGACTCGTAAACCAGTCACTTGTTCTGTTGGGCCGCCCTGACTAGCCATGGACCTAAGATGTGTTACAGTGTAAGAAGGAGGATATTTACCTATCTCAGCTTTCAAAATAACAGACTTTTCTGTTGGTTTGCCTAATAACTTCCTTTCTTTGTGTTTTCAATGTCAGAGGAAAATGCTGGAAAGTACCTGGAGAGTTTCTAGAAAATGTGTGACATTTTTGTTACTACTTATAATGATTCGTTTTTATTCCTTTCTCTCTCTCTCTTTTTTTTGAACACAGTAATATTTAAATGAAATATTCTTCAATAGAAATCCTTTTAGTACAATCCAGTATGGACTTTGAATACCTGACATTGCAAGGCTCTGAGTTAGGCACAATGACAACCATAGAGATGAATAAAACATAGGCTGTTGTGGGGGACAAAGCAGAATTCCAGACACTACACAGAAGAAGAAATAAGCAAATAAACAATAGCAGAGTATTATAAAGATCCCAAGGAGAGAGAAGAGAAAATGTCACTTGGAGAATTTGGAAACAGAGATGGATCATAAAGGATGATGTGTTAGTTTGCTAGGGCAGCCACAAGAAAGTACCAATAACAGAAAATAACAACAATAATTTATTTTCTCACAGTTCTGGAAGTCTAAGAGTTTGGTTTCTTCAAAGGCCTCCCTCCTCGACGTATGATAGTTGCTTTCTTGCCATATCCTTACATGGTCATCCCTTGGTCTGTATCCTAATCTCTCCTCCCTATTAGGACATTAGTAATATTGGATTAGGGCCCATCCACATGACCTTATTTTACCTTAATTTCCACTTTAAAGGCCTCATCTCCAAATACAGCCACATTCTGAGGTCCTGGGTGTTAGGACTTCAATATGTGATTTTTGTAAAAACACAATTCATACTGTAGTAGACGGGTAAACTATCAAAAGATGGAGAGTCAGAGAGACAAAGTTTTGGCCTCAAGCAATCACTCTATCTCCCAGACTTAATTTTTCTTATCTGTTAAGTGGTAATAAACATAATCAGACATACCACCAGGACCTTTCAGGGTTCTTATGAGGTCGAAATAAGAAAACAGTAGGTGTCAGTGGTCTATAAAATGCTATTGACCAAGACTTCCTGGGTTTAGCCACCATTTCTGCCCTTTACTGAATATGTTGAGCAAATTATTTAACTTTGTGCCTTTCAATTCTGTCATCTGTAAAATGAAGATAATAATTATACCTACCTCAGAAGATCATTGTGCACTTTGAAAACATTAGTATATATAACTGATATAGTACAATTTGAAATTTAGCCTTTAACTGTGTTAGCATTACACAATTGTAATGTGTTTATTTATGTGTAGCATGTCTTGTCCCCCAAAGAAATCAAGTCAGTTGAAGGTTTGTGCAATACGGAGAGATAACTTAAAATAGAAGTAGGTGAGAAAGATGGTTATTTCTTCTGCTCCCATGCTCCTACCTTCTCTCTGCAACCGCCTCCCATTCTTTCTTTCTTAACAGTTTGATCCCAGCTCTCAGACCCAGCTGGGGTTGGTTTGCTGCAGCTGCAGGTGCCTTTTCTGCCTAGAGAGAACCTTATATTCTGTCCAACTCTGTTCCTGTCCCAAGTGTTGTTTATGAGGAAGTGAAGAGAGACCCTATGGAGCTGCAGGGTGTTTGGGGGCCAGAGAGAAGTTGGAGAAGAAGAGATGGAAGATGCTGGCGGGAGGTGATGATTGATGGAGTAAGTGCCTAGAGGAGGCAGGACAGGATGGGTTCAAGCACACGGGTCTGTGAGAACGAAGTGGGCTGGATTTTTAAATAGTCTTCATCAATCAAGTGAAATAAAACTGTCTACCTTTGCAGACTAGCATGACCAAAATATCTCTCAAGGCAGCTCCTTTTTGCCTCCACCTGAAGGTAGTAAGTTTAGCTCGAACTAAAACTGGGAAGTCCGTCAAAATGTCTTTACTCGCCCCAGCCCACTTCTTTCTCTCCTTTCTCATACCGATCACACCATCTCACCTCATGTCACTGGCCCTGTTGCTTCCTGTGCTCATGCCTGACACACCAGCCTCCAGATGCAATCAATATCGAGGGAGGCTGGCCGTGTGGCAGGGGTTCTCATGCACATTATTTAATATTCATGGTGCTTAATATTTCTATTATTATAATAGAAAACAAAAACCCAGGGAGTGTGAGGGTAAAGCTCAAGGTCACACAGACAGAAGTGGCAGGACTTCTGACTACAGGTCTTGGAGGTCTTACTGATACTCTCCAGTGAGTCCCCATCAGTTATCTCAGTGGCTTTCATTGATGCTTCACCTACTTTGGCAAACCTTTTCCATGGCTTGTGTGGCTTTCTCAGTTCTCCGGGCTGAGTGCCTTCTGATGTTCCAGGCTCTGAGACACGTTTTTCCTCCTCCCACAGACACCTTTCCCATCAGCATAGTAGGCCCATACCCCTGCTGCCTCCACAACAACCTCACACTTCATCATCTCCAGTTATCAACCATGTCCAGGCTTCTCTTTCTCCCCTGGCCAGCCAAGTACACCGTCCATCTCTGCAACTTCTGAGCTACAAATCTTTTCTATTTTCCCACCTTTCAGTTCTGGCCTTGCAAATCCCAAGTTCTAGATTTCCAGCTTTGGAAATATCTAAGTAGTCTCTTCTCTGCAGCCATACACATGCAGCACCTGACCATCGTCAAGAAAAAAAAAATCTGTTTTCTTGCCAATCAGTGAACCTCAATTGCCAACAGCAGGCCTCAGTGGAAGCCTCCTCCCTACTACCTGGCGGTCCTTTTCCTTGATCCTGCCAATTCAGTTTCACTTGTTACTTTAATGTTTCAACCCACTTTTCAAGCTCCCTTCTTATGCCCAGGTGTAAGTTTGAGAATGTAAAAACAAACTTTAAGGATGCCTCAATTCCTTTTGCATTTTTCTCTTCCACTACAACCCGAGGCCCTGGCAGACAAGCTGTTCTCCTGTAAGTGGACTCAATTTATTATTTTTCTAGTGATTTGAAAGAATATCATCCTGACAGTCATGACCTACTTCTCTTCAGAGAATTCCTTGCGTGCTAGGGGAGAATGAGCCCTAGTGAGCACCAGAACCTCACCAGGCTTTGGCAGGTGGGAGCCTCTACCAGCCCTTGGGTCTGAAACTTGCCCTGCCCCAGGACTGGTCCCTTGAATCCCAAATCCCAAAATACACTTTTCTTGCTCTCCCAAAGTGTTAGTGCTGCCTTTGTCCATGTTGAATAATCATCTTGTTCCTTTATCTGATGCAGTCTCAGCCTCAGTTTCTGATTGGGATCTGTGGCCTTCTAGTACCACTTGGGTAGGAGTGGAATCATCGGAGCTCAGCTGGAGGATATTGTAGGTTTAAGGAGTCAAGAGCCACCCGAATCCCTGTGTGGTCCACTAATCCATTCCATGATGCGAGCTCCTCACCTCTATCCAGGCAGCCATCTCAGGGACACGAGCTTCCCTCTATCCCAGAGGGAGGATGCGTGAGTAAGCTGTGATCCATCGGCACTGCAAGAAGAAACAACAGATGGTGGGTCAGGAGCTTCATGTTCCCCTACAGAGGACAGAATGTTTCTTTTGGTTGGTATGTCCTGTGCCACATCGCCAAACCCTATGTTTTATTGAAAGGGTGTTGGGGGATGACAATGCTGGGGCTGGTGCTCACATATTGATAAATTGTGATAAGCTTCTTGCTCTTTCTGATCTTTGGCATCCCCTCTTCTCTATCTTCCTACTGTTTAGATTTCTAGGACATCCATAAAATGAAGGTGCGGCTAAATGGATGCAATCATTAAGTTCAGTAAAAGAGATGCTTTTTCTCCCTAGTGGTTGTTAGTTTAAAATTCACAATGGCACGTGCTTTATACTTTTCACGGACAGGTTAGGAAACATCTCTCTACAAAATGTACAGGCAACTCAGGACCCTTAGTGGACGAACGGACATGTGCTAAGGTCACTTTGTTTGGACAGGAGGCAGGGGAATGACTGTCATGTTCCTTTCCAAAATAAATCACCAAACAAACGTCTTCCAGAATCTGATCATAATGCTGGATTGGATGAGTCTTTAGATAGACATAGGGTTCGACAAAATATTAAACCAAGAGGAAATATTAAAACAGTTAATAATTTTAAAATGTTATGTATTTTAGGGAAATATGCACAAATATACTGAAGAAGTGAATTTGACCACAATTAGTATGTGACTTGTGTTGACTCATTAATCAAAAGCTTAGTCCTGGGGAGTTCCATGAAATCCACAGCTCCACCTTCCTTGCTTGGCTGTTGCTGCTTTTCCCAAGCAAATTCCTAGAGTATTTGAAAGTCTCTCTTCTTCCTGCCTCCTCCCTCAGTGCCCATTCATTCCCAGTAGAGCTGTAAACTACTTCCAGTTGCCTTCCGGCCATCTCTTCCACTAGGACCTGTAGATGGTGATTTTTTTTTCTCATCCTGTGTTAAACGTAAAAAGCTTAGCTCTACATGAAATGTTATTATTCTTCATTGATTGAAGTTGATGCATTCCTCATGACAGCACAAAAACATCAACTTCAAAATCATAAACTTCAGAAAATTTAGGCCATTTCTAAACACAGTCACTTATAAAGTACAAACACAAATTAAAGAGAGTAATTAGCTGTTATTTGTCGAACAATTAGGTGTCTGCCAGCTTGTCGAGGCTGAGGCAAACTGCTTGCCCTCCCTAAGCCTGATTTGTCATTTCCAAAATGGGACAATAACAGACGTGATGCTCTGAGGCACCTGTTGTTATATTTCTAGGATCACCTTCTCCCCTTCACTGTATTACCACATCCCATCCTACCCTATTTCTCCTTCAAGAATCAGGTAAAATGTCATCCAACCCATTTTGGGAGTTTGTTTCTCCCTTTTTAGCTTCTGGAACATTTTTGCACATGTCTTTATTCTGTGATTTCCTGGCATTCATTCCCCCTTTCTTTGCCAACAGCCCTCAGACTGTTACATCTATCCCTTGGGATCTATCCCTCCTCCATTGTCAAAATGTTGGGGTTGAATTGGCTCCACACTCACCAGAATGGTTGGCTGTCACTGACTTAAGTTAATTACAGTATCTCATTTTCCTGGCTCTGGTGATTGATTCAAGAGCGACTTCAGCCTGTCCATTCAGAGTAAACTCAGATATTGCTTCTCTTCTGAGTTTGGCGGTGAGAAAGTATGAGCCTTGGATTCCTACAACCAACCTCCTAACACAAAAAGAAACTTCCCGATGTTCCAGACAAGCACTGTGAAGAGGAATTGCAGAGGAGGAGCCCGGAAACATCTGTGGGACCCAAATTAGGCCAAGGCTGAAGCCAGTCCTACCTTCTGAACCAGCCTTTGTTTTGAGCCAAACCCAAACAAAAACTACCTACCCACCCATCTGCCGTCTTTCGCCATCTCAGCTTAGGTAAGGCTGCATCTCAATGTATCACAGGGAACTTGGGGCATAGTAGCTACTCAATCCATGTTTGTGAAAAGCTGGGAAGAAAGGAGAGTTGTGGTTTTATCCAAGTATTTTCCACTTAGCTATCAATCCTTTTACATTTTATTTTTTGGCCAAAGGATGGAAAAAAATGTGTCAACAAAAACAAAAGACTCACACCAGGAAAATCCTCAGGAATTTCTATTTTTCCATGGATTTTTCAAGGAGCATATTAAAAGAAGTTTGCAGAACCTAACATTGTTCCTAGAAGGAACTGGAAATTAAGAAATTCAAATGGTAAATTTATAGATGTTTTAGGTAAAATACAATATTCAATTTTAATTAAAAAATAAAGAAATAAAGCTCCTATTATATGCCAGTTACCTTTTGTTTGCTTCTCCAGATCGAGTTTCTCCACTTTTCCACCCTGGCTCTCTGCCCCAGGAGGCAAACCACCCACATGGCTCACGTGAAAGCCTTTATTATCTGGTTTGGCCAATGGGAAGCCCCAGCAGTGGGGGAAAAAAGTGAGGTTAGGGTATTGACTCTTTTCTTGCACAGCATTACCTTAGGCCTCCTGTATCCTTTGATCAGAAGGTGTAAGTTCTTGCCAATGAACTCAGGACAGCCTTCTCCACATGACTCTCTCCAGCCTGATTCTGGCAACCACTCTGTTCTCTCTGCTGCTGCTCACCCTGGGTTACTGTAGTGTCCCTTATGGTTCTTCTAAGCCTATGCAAATAAACCTGGCTCTGATTGACTAATTTGAGTGTGTCAACTGTTTTCTGATGGGACCCCGAGTGATACATATTTACTTCAGAAATAAAAAATAAAAAATGGATAATACAAATCTAATACATTTGATCCTGCCACGTGAAACACTATCTTTTAAAATTGATGGAAGAATAGAGCTCGTGTTAGTGGTGCCCATGAGAAAAGGACTAAAGAGACAAACAGGGAAGGGATATGCTTAGAGAGCTCTCTTGGTTTTATTCAAGCAAGTCTTCCCATCACACAACCGCAGGGGTGCCATTCACAGGGTGATTCAGCCTGACTATAGGAATGTTTGACAACCAGAAACATTTCTGCTTAGTAAGAAGAGAATGAGAGCAAATCAGGCAATTTTATTTGGGTGAAATCAAGTTAAACTGGTACCAAGAAGAGCCACAAGAGAAAAAGGAATTCCACAATTCTTTAGCTTCTTTTGGTCTTGAAAACTGCTCCTTTAGTTCCAAGGTTCTAAGATAACACAGACCAAGAGCTGTATATGAAATAAGTAGGACAATTAGCTTTGCCTTGGAGGTTTGGTTTAGGTTAGAATATACTGTGGCCTCTGAGATTTTTTTCTAACACCAGTTGGCAAAACTCCCAGTTTCCTTAGACCTGGCACCCTGAATCCTTGTTTAGTTTTTTGTCAGGCCTGGGAGTGTTTCCTCTTGCACCCCAAGCTAGAGAATTGGGTTGAGCATCATGGCTTTGCATTCCTTAGGGTTGCCTCTGATCCTACTTGACCACTGTGACAGTTCTGGTCTCCAAAGAGTGTCTCGAACTCCTCTCTCAATGCCTCCCTACCCTTTTGATGTCCTCTCTTTTTCACAACCTTGCTGTCCATGACTTCTTTCCCATCCTGTGAACAGGGCTGTGCCTCTGTCTCAGCTTGACTTTCTCTGAAGTGCAGCTGTAGGATGCGGAGATAAAAATAACAATGTCTTGAGAGACAAGGAATGGGGCGGGTGTGGGGAGCATAAAGCACGTTCATTAAGAGCTTTTAAACTTCCGAATGGCCCTTCTGAGTCATTAACACGCTTGGTTAAGAACATTTCTGACAACTCAGGGAGGTGTCCCTGTGTTGTGCTCTGAGTATGTTATGAGTGTTTATGTCATGAGGAGGAGAGGAATGCTCGCCCATGCCGGCAATGGACTGAGTTCCATGCTGTGAGCAAACAGAACTAAATGTTAATTCTGTCCCAGGAGCCTATATCCTGATCACCTGCCCTGTTTCCACAATGGGCACTAATTAGCTAGCAATCCTACTATTTAGGGACATGCTATATGCCCGAGGGAAGCCAAAGGTTCTATAGTGAAACCTTACTATTTATTATCTGTGGGAAGTGACAACTACGAGACTTAACAGGACATATCAGCTCTGAGATATTGACTTCAGATGTATAGTTTTCACTAGTATACAGTAATGCACAGCAGACAGTTATTCTTTCAGCCCTGTAGTCATAGGTAACTGTTCACTGTTATTCATGTATTCAGTGCTGAAAGAGGAATAGATTCTAGGTTTTTGAAACTTTAAGAAAGTCAAATGGAGAAGTAAATTTGTATATATTTACAGTTAGAGGTGAGAAGTGTGTTTAAAATGTGCATGGCATAAATGGTGCACAGAGAAGATACCGGTTAGCTGGGTAGAAAGAGCGGCAAGAGCCAGGGAAGGCTTCTGGAAGGAATGTGGAAGTTAAAATGGAATTAGATTGAGATGGGCATCCTAGGCAGCACAAATAGCATGTGCAAAGGTACTGGGGCTGGGAAATAGACCATACTATGTTAATGGATATCTTGTTTAGGGTTTATTCAGAGTGATGTAGAATACTTTCCTTTGGGGAGCGTACACTGAGGTGCTACTCATAGGTCAATGCTTATGCTAATTAATAAACCAACATCCTTATTAATAACCCGAATATAAGAGTAGAGCCTTTGAGGATAAAGTAGATTGTACAAATATTTCCTGATTATTAATTATAAATGTTATGATTTTGATATTTTAAACAAAAGATAGGCTGTATGCATTTCAGTTCATGCTGACACAGACGCTTTCTGGAATGTGGGTATGCAGACATCCCATACCAAATCACATATGGAAACAGAACGTAAAAGCTCTGGAAAGTTCCATCACAACCCAGAAGCATAAGGAAGTATGACGTGTGGGGAACTCGTTATCAGTGTGTCAGTAAGCCTGCTAAGTTCATTTCAAAGAATGTATTCCCCCGACAAGGTTAGATACATGCAGCATCTTGATCACGCCACTCACTTCATAGTCCACCATGTTTAAGAATGGCAGAAAGATAAGTTGTGGCTTAGAGCAGGTGACAGAAATAAAAACGAGCTAATTTTATACCAATGGACTCGGTATTCCTCATTATAAAATATTTTTTGAAAAAATATCTTAAAAACATTATCTTGCTGCTTTTTCTTTAAAACGACTGAATCATCAGGAGTTTGCACCAGTTTCCCTCTCCCCTGCAGGACATCTGTGATGGTCTGAACTCATCGTGGATGCTCACTAAGCAACTGTCAAGTCATATTGGATTATTGACTTGGAAGGCAACGGCACGCTGAGCCCCTGTTGGTGAGCTGAGGGTTGCTGCTCAGGAGGCCAGCTCGCAGTCCTGTAATGCCTCTGCTTTCTTTTGCTTTGTTGTAGAATTTCGTCCTGCTCTATGAAGCCAGTTGTTCCTCCATTTCACTTTGCATTTCTGGCGCTCTGGATCCAGAATAGAATTCAGGTTAGATTTGAATATGTGCAGATTTGATTTTTAGTTTTTATACTGCTCTGGATTATAATCCTCCTTCCCTTCCCTCTCCTATGCAGTGAACAGGCTTGCGTTTGTAATGCAGACAATTTGGACAATTCTCCTCAAGTTCCATGTGTGCTTTCTGGAGGTCAGAGGGCTAGAGGAGATGAAGATTGTTTCTGTAGCCTGCACTAGGAAAACCAGAAGCTATAATGCTCAATATTTACAAAACACTCACTTCATTTATTCATCCACTCATCTGAAAGGCAGTTATTGATCACATTATGTGCCAGACACCATGCTAGGAGCAGCCAGGTACCACATGCACCATCACACCGAATCCAAAGATCATCCCAAAATCACAGGAGTAAGTGGCAGCACTGAGTCTGTCAGCTACGTCTCTGATGCCAGACACTGTGCTTTTTCTGTTCCCCACAGGGCCCCATGAGTTGGCTGTGGACTAGCCCCGGGCGGGTGCCGGCATCTGGAATTGTTGTTCAGTCCCCCTTGGCTATATGGCGCCCTTCTGGAAACTTTCCTTCCATTTTCAATTTCCCTTTATTTTTTACCTGCTCAGAGAGGATGTGGGGGTGGAGAACAAGTGGGTGCTCGCTTCAAAGTATGATTTTCCATAAAGTTTGGTCCAGGAAGCAGGGTTGAACAAAATGCAGTGCTGAGATTTCAAAGATTATTTTTAAAAGAAAAGAAAAATTCCTCTGAACGCTAATGAAATCTGAACTGTCAGGCTGGATTGGGTGTCAAACAAGGAGAGATCTGAGATGGTCCTCAGTGTAAGTGGGCAGTGGGGGGGGGCGGGTACAGTGGAACGCTGAGGACAATGGTGCAGATTGCTCAGGGATAAGAATCAAGTTGCAGCGTCTGAAGCTGTACTTTTCAGCACTTTATTCTGAGGGCTACAAATCAAAGGGGAGAATGAGGGAAAAAGCACAAATGAATTACTGATTAGAAATTGTCTTCGAAGCTTGCTCACTGCCTGATGATTCCCGGCAAATTACACTTTCCGGTTTGTTGAGTCATTATCTGCCATGATTAATATTTGGAATATGCAAACAGGCGTTATTTTTACACATGTGGTCAATGTAATGGGTTGGTTTTCTGCATAATCAGTGATTGATTCTTCTGGATAGTGTCAGAAGGTGCAGAGAGATGTCTTTCCGGCCTAGTAATTGACTTCATTCTGAAATCACTCCCTCAGCTTCATAAGTTGAGGTGCTCCGCTAATATACACATACAGGGTGATCACTATTGTGGAGAAGGCATTCGAAGGGCAGTTTCCTTTTGCTATCGTGTTATGCCCCCATGAAGCTCAAAATAGATGTACTACTGGAAACATAAGTTACTTTACTTTCCTATGGCCAACAGAGTTGCTTACCTTAATGCTTCTCACAAGTCTACGTAATTACTCAAAGGAAATGAATGACTCCAGGAAACTCGGGGCTATGTTTGTGTCTGTGTGACAATCCCAGATGGTGTCCAAGCACATGGCAGGCTGCCCAGTGGAGTAGCAGTGGAGCTGTAGCTCAGGTAGGCTCATGTAGGCTCAGCAAGACAGGAGGATGATCCAAAGACGGGCTAGGCTGGAAACAAAGGAAGAGGCTGGGCTCTCAGATCAAAATGAGGAGGGAAATCAGGCCAAAGAGGGTGGTGCTGCTGAATGTCACTGCACAGGGAGCTTTGGCCTCCAGGTTCCAGGGATTCAGCAATACTCGGGGGTGGGGGGATTCAAGGGTGAAAGGACACCTTGTAAGGGAACATCATGACCCCCAATCACATTAGTTCTTGAGAATTAAGTATCTTCCTGGCTCCTAGTTCTGGTGGAAATTTATCCCACAAAAGTGGACATAGGACAGGGAGTGATGTAAGAACAGAGGCCTCTGCAGTGCCGGGGAAAGGCGGGGGGTCCACTCTTCACCTGGACCACTCACATGTGAGTGGAGAAAAATCTCTTTCTCAGGCATGGTTTCATTTTGTCGATCCTTCTGAAAGGCTTGGAAATGAAAGATGTGTGGTAGATTGTTTTTAAATGAATGAAAAATACAATTCCGTTTCTCTTTCAATCATTCAACAATCAACAGCTCATTATGGAGCCCCGACTGCGTTTAGATGCTAGGCCAAGCTTCAGAGATAGCTGCAGTGCAGCAGAGACAGACGAACTCTCTAGCTGGCGGATGCAGTGGGAGAAAGAATAAGACAAACGATTGCAAATTTGTACCCACTACCAGGGCAAAGGATGATACTTGTTACTCATAGAGTTTATTTTAAAAACTGTCTGACCTAATCAGGGAGGACCTAGAAGCAATGACTGGGCTGATAGCTGAAGGGTAAGCTCAGAAGGGAGGTGAGCCCTCCAGGCTGAGGGAACGGCAGAGGTAGACTGTGGGGTCTTGCAGACAGGGTAGAGTGGTGCCTGTATCTGTGGAAGGCTTTTATAAAATGGAGCATAATGTTTCCAAGGAAAAGCACTCTGACTGCTGTTTGAAGAATCGATTTAGTGGGGCAAGTGGGGAAGCAGTGAGAGGAGGGTTATCATCAGCTTTCAAAGCTATTTAGCAATTAAAACTGGTCAGATTTGGTGAGGGGCTAAGTATGGAACAAGAGAGAGGGAGCTCTCCTCCTGCAACCCCGTGCCTGTATTAGTACTCAAATAAAATATCTAGAGTCATATCAGCCTCTTTCCCTTTCATACGTCTCATGTCTAACCAGTAGGAAGATCCTGCCAAGGCTGCTAACTTCCCACATCTCTGCACCATCTGTGGGGGAGACGGGAGGTGTTCCACTCTCCTCCTCTTGGGATAAGGTTTTTGGGGGGAAATTCTTGTCCTCTGTGCCATCTGCCTTTGTTCTGGGGATCTCTAGTAAGACACAATAAGCAGCATCCCTTACTGATTCCCACCCAAGAGAAAAAAAAAAGGAAACCTAATTAAAAATCAAAGTTCTCAAACTACCTGTCTTTGCCCTCACTGTTGGAAGATGGAGAGATTTTTGTCAGCTTAAAGCCTGCAGCTACCTGCCACGGTGACCTCAGGGCATGGCATCCATCTATATTATTCTGGGCCCAACCACAGGCTGAAAACACCCAGGGAACCACTCCTGCTGTATTTGGGAATGGCAGCAGAACGGAATGATTTAATAAGCACTCGCAGATCCACTGAAGCCAAACTCTAATTTCTTAAAAGCTCAGAACCAGTCGTGTTATCCCTGAGGATGTGAGAAATTAAGGCTGAAAAATTAATTCTTGTCACCTGGGGAGAGTGGGATTGGTATGTTTGTACCAAGCACATTAGGCTGTCACCCACCATTAGCAGGATCTTACAATTCCAGTTTTTCGGGGTGTAAAGCCGTCTTTGAAAATGGCTATTCTTCCATCTGGCTCTGATGTTAGTCTTTCTCTAAATCCATCACCGATCAGGTCACTGTTTGAGAGGCAGTCCTAATTATTGTTAAGGGTGGTAGTCATACTTGCTCTCATTTCTGAGTTCTAACTCTATGACAGGCACTGCAGCAAGCATGTTTCCCATGTTATCTCGTTTAATCTTTATAGCTACATTGAGAAATAGGGAGCTGTTGGCCTGCCTTTGAGATGAGGATGGGGAGGCCATAGAGATTAGGTAAATTGCAGAAGATAGCTCAGATAGTAGATGGCAGAGATAGGGGTTAAACAACACCTATATCCTTGACCTTGATATCGAACAAGGCACAAGTCATGGAAGGCTGGTCTGTAGCCCGCAGTCAGCACTTGATTCAGTAAACACTTAATGACCACCTAACATGTGCCAGGTGCTGTGTTCAGCATAACGAACGTGAAATGGATAAACTGAGTTTCTTCTCTGAGAAGGTTGGGAGTTACACCTAGGTGTCCACATAACATACGACATGTTATATTAAGTGCTAAGGTCAGGCAGAGGTGACGGGAGCTCTGAGGTGACAGTGGTAAATTCTGATGGGGTGTGAGGGTGGGGTGGGAAGAACTAGGAGAAGTTTAGGAAGGGTACTGTCTTTTCAGTTGCATCTTGAAAGGCCAGCAAACATTCGACAGGTGGTAGAGACTATTAGGGGAGGCAATGAGAGAATATGATGGACCATTGACCTGTGAGCCGGACTGGGGCAATCAGAGGCTCCTCACTCCCTCCTCTGCCCGTGGAACGTAGGATCTGCCCACCACTCCCACACTAGGGGCTGTTTCAAGGATGCAGACTGGCAAGAATAGTATAATGTGTAGACCATCTGAACTATGTATTTGACTGAACCCAGTGAAGTCCACTATGTAAACTTTTAAGATTCTAGTGGCTGGGTGCAGAGATACACTTGTTTTGCAGCTGCCCAAGACAAGCCTGGTATGTAAGTCCCTTGCTTAGGAAACTGCCACCTGCCAGTCTGCCTTTTTCTTTCATCTCTCCTTGCCCTCGTGTATGGGGACAAATTTGCAAACCAACAGACACAGAAAGGCCATTTCACATAGATGCAGCAGCTTGACCAAAGGCCCCGAGGTGAGAGAGTACACGGTGTAGTGTGCTTGTGCTCAAGGACCAGCCACTGAGGTGGCAGCGTGGGCTTCTCGGGAAGTGGAAAGAGGGGAATCTGGAGAGAGGCTGGGCTGTAGGCGAGAATGGCCTGCAGCGCTGGCCAAGGGGTTTACGCAGAGTGGGTGGCCCTGGGAGCTTTTTCAAAGAGAGAAATGAAACAATCACTTTCCTCCTTTGTGAAAGCAAAACACTTAGGGTTCATTTGCTGGTGCTCAGTGAGGTGTTAGATTGAACTACATAAAAATGCTGCTGTTTGGCCTATGAAAATGACAATTTCACATGGTTCAACCTCATACATACATTTTGAGGTTTTGCTTCTGGTTCTTGAAAAGCCTTGCACTTGGTGTATGGCTACAAATGGGATCTCCTGTCTTTTGGGGGTCCTCACGAGGCCTATGGGGGTCTAATGATTATTCTGAGAATCTTAATTTAGTCAGTAAGGCAATGAAATAAAATTTGATTTATTTTAGGTTGGACCTTGATTAACTCAGGACAACAACTCTGGCTACTTGATGGAGATCAGAGGTTCTGCTTGGTTGTTGATGCAATCACGGATATTTCTAGTATCTATGGGGAAGAGAGGAGTTAGGGAATGAAGATTAAAGGTCTTTGATGGTGAAAACTGGAGGCGAATATAGACTGGTACTGAAAGCCAGCATGAAAAGACATGCCATGTTTCTAAGCAACTTTGGGTGTCCTGGGGCTTGTGCTAACTTTTCTTCATTCGTCAAGTGTTTTCCAAGTATCTAAACGTTTCACGAGCAGTTCTACGAATGAGGATATGATTGGATTTAAACCAGATGTATTTGTGTATCTGATTTTTGGGTTTGGGGGCAAAACTAGAATGAATAACATGATTAAACTGCTGTTCAGAAGATGATCTAATAGGACGCTGATCCTAAACGTGGCACAGTAGCTAGTCCCTGTGGAGAAGGGGTGGGACGGGAGAGAAACAAATGCCCCAGTGTCTGCTTCGTGTCAGACACTGGGTTTTTGTCTGATTATCTCCTTTTCATCTTTCTTCTCTTTGGGCAAGGCGTTGTTATCCTTTTTTAACAGATGAGGAAGTTGACTCTCAGAAAAACTGAGGAAATTGCTCAGGGTCACCCAGGTGGGAGGGGGTAGAGCAGGGGTTTAAGCCAAGATCTGTTTGTCTTCAAAGCCTGAGCTCTTTCCATTGGCCTCCCCAACACAAAGTGATTGCAGGCTTTGCAAGACAAAAAACTGCAGGGTCAGGTGCTTATTTATGCAAGGGCTTAATTTATTTTCAACCTGAATGGAACCAGAAGAGTATAATCATAATCATTTGTTGACAATGGCAATGCAAGCTGTGAAAATCAGATCAGAGTGTCAAGGCCAGGTGGCTTAAGTCTGCCAAGGCATGAAAACAGTTTTCAAACCCAAGGTAATGATGCAGCAGCATTTCTGCAAGTCCAACAGATTACACAGGGGTTTCGATGTCAAGAGAAATTACAAAGATATTGCTTAGAGTCAGCAAGCAGAACAAGAATTTGGTCCCAATTTTGATGAATCTGTAGAAGTTGCAACCCAGAGATTGTGGTATTAGTGACATGATTGTTAATTACTTTGGCTTCTCTATCCCGTATATGTTTAAAACATGAACAACAGCAAAGTTTATATAGCTTAAAGCTTCATGACATATTATGTTTGGAGTTATGTACTAAGGAAACTCGAGAAAAATATTCAAAAAATTTTTCATTTTCTTAGTTTTAAAAATGATTTTCTACAGACTCGAGCAGTAAGAAATGGCCCTGATGAGTACATCTATCCTGAAAAGATTTTTGTTCTTTTTAAAAGTCACTGAAATTCTACCATAGTTTGGGGTGAACAAAGAAAACCAGCAACTCTTTCCTTAATTGAGTGCCAGGGAAATAGAGTGTACAGCTCACTCATGATTCAAAAAAAAAAAAAAATGCACAAATTCTGGACCTGCTTTGGTATTTATTATTGATATAAAAAGGGAGCTCGTCTTTTAACATGTCTGCTCTTCCCTTTGGGGGATGACAAGTCTCCATGATCGTGGCTCTGAGACAGAATGGTCATAGTGTCCCACCAGACATTCATTGTTTAGGGATCCGGTGCCTCCATTGCCTGGAACAGGGACTCCAGGGCCTGGTGGTGAAAAGCTCTATCTCCAAAAGCTTATGAACAACCTTCTATGTTCTGCAGGTGGGTGACTCTTTCATTCCAGAATCAGAAAACACCTTGCAGGCAAGCCCTGAGAGCTCGGTGCTCTTTCTCTCTCTTGTGTAAGCGATAAGCACCATTAATAGCCCTGTCGGTCTTGATTAATTCTGCGCACAGTGGTCAAGAGAGTGTTTGAGTTTGGGGCAAATCAAACCATGGTGCAGTATGTGACACGGACATAAAGGATAAACATGAAAAAAGAAGAGCCCAGAGCCTGGCAGGCATTGCGTGAGAATACAAGCACATAAACAATGAATTCCAACTCTAGATGAAAACAGCGGAAGGGATGGTCAAAAACTTTGGGGTTATTCCAGTCTATGATTTTTAATGGTTTTCAAAATCTGAGTACTGCTTGGTTACAATATTGTTAAAAAACATTCTCCATTTGTGTGAACAAGTGTAGGCCATTAATCCACAGATCAGTAGCTCGAGCAAAGATAAAGTTCTTTTTTATTTTACAACATGAGCCTGTTTTGATTTAGTGCTGAAATGACTGGACATTTGCAAGAATATAACTAATTTCCAGGAAAATGGCAAAGGACGTTGTTCTCAAAGGTATTTAATAGGC
Source organism: Cynopterus sphinx (assembly GCA_030015415.1). NCBI lineage: Eukaryota > Metazoa > Chordata > Mammalia > Chiroptera > Pteropodidae > Cynopterus > Cynopterus sphinx. The sequence goes on from CM057380.1 coordinate 21,320,194, forward strand.
CCTAAAAGTTGGACTGAGAGGAGAAAAATGTTCTTGGAATCTGTCCGTACCAAGCATGCAGACAGATGTGACAATTCTGAGATTGGGAAAGTCTTTCTCTCTGATTTCAGTAAGAATTGTCTTTTATCGTGATAATCTTTGCTTAGAATAAGAAATATCTCTATCTTTATCTCTATCTCTGTCTCTAACATATCACTTAGCATATGATTTTTTGTTGCTTTGACAATAGGTGATGTAAGTAAGATGGGTATTATAATCCAATTTTAGGAAAGAAGGTGACCCAGAGAAGTTAGATTTGCTACTGCTCACGTGGTTAGTATCTAGAAATGCCTGAACATGAACCCCGGTGACTATGATATCAAATGATTCTTCTCTTTATAATGGGAGCAGGGCCCCCATCAGCTGGCCTGTGGTCAGTTCTTCCCCTTCCAGGCTGCCATCCCGTTTTAGAGCTTTTTCAGCAAGTCGGGCTTAAGGCGGAACCTCCCTGAACTGAGCCTTTCAGAGACATGGCTTTTCGCCCCTCTAGTCTCTTATGTCAGCCATGTCAAGGTCTGTAAGGGTTAAGTCACCAAGTGATGTGGGAACCAACTGCACATTTAGCAATGGCATTTTGGAGACATGGAAGAGAGAACAGATAACTGGTAGGACACAATTTTAGACTTACCTTCTTGTTGCATACATGGAAACCAACCATGAGGAAATTCCCCCCTCTTTAGGTTTTGCACAATAATTTATTGTACCGAAGTGGTTTCATTCTGCTCCTCTGTTTACTCATTATTTTCATCCCTTACATCTTCATTGAGCACAGGCCCCTTGGCAGTCCCTGGTACTAGTGAGAAAGCAGACACTGACCCTGCCCTCAGGTGCTGTACAGGCCTCGGGGGGCAGGGGTAGGGAAAAGAAAGAAGCTAATGCTGGTTGGGAGGTGGTCGGTGGCTAAAACCTTGGGCATTGTGGACTATGGAAAGCTATATATCCCTGTCTCCAGCCCTTTGAAGCTGACAGCAGTATGTGATGATTTTGCCTCATCTGACTGCTAGAGTCCTCAGTGTCTGTGATGTTCTCCTTAAGCATTTCTGGAAGCCCCTGGAGTGTGTCCCGTGTTTGGTCATAAACAAGCCTCACCTGCCTTCACAGAGCACATGCTGTTCCTTCTCTCTAACCTGCCTCTTCTGGATCCTGTCCTGCCCCACCAGAAGCTAGCACTGATGTGCTGCTCAGCCAGGAGGTGGGAAGCGGGCAGTGCCTCTCCCCTCTTGGTGCTGCCCTCTGTTGGAGGGTCTCCAATGGCTTACAGGGTTTTTAGTAAAACCGTTCATCCAGGTTGGGTTCCAGGCCTTTCTCCTTCCAGACCCAGGCGGGAGTCCATGTGGGACAGGCTAGAGAAAAGCCTCAGCGGGTTGATTAATGCAGCCAGCACAATCACGTCCTCAGAACTTTCCTCTGCTTCCGACCATCACCCTTTTCCTTTCCGCTTGGACAAGTTTTCTGTCCATGCCCACACCCCTCCTGCCGGCTGGTCACTTCCTCATGCCATGACTCCTGGGAAGCTCACCTGTGAGTTCCACAGTACACCTGGGCCCAGGGCTGCTCTGAGAAGGCCTTGTGCTGAGTTTGGGGAGAGGGCTGTACCCCATGATGACTCTTCCACTTTTGTGTGAGGGGAGATTCCAAGAGGTCCTGGACACAGTCTCTCGGAGGGAGAGGCTTGGTGCCCATGTTAAACGGGAACAAGACAGATTTTCTTTTCTATGGTTAGAGACAGAAGACAAGGCATGATTATGTTGATTGCATTGATGAGAAGGACAGTCCAGATTCACCCTGAAGTGTAAACAGTGGAGCAAAATCATTTGCTCTCAGAATTTCGAAGGCACTGCCTCATCGTCTCTACCTTCCAGTTTGCTGTCGAACCGTCTAGAGCTATTTTGATTCTTGATTTTTTGGTATATAATTTGTTTTTATTTTCTCTCTGGAAGCTTTAAGGTCTACTCCTTTACTCTAGTAAAATGAAATTTCATATTGAATATGCCATGGTGAGGATCTATCTTTATCCATTGTTTTGGGCACTTTGTGGGCCTTTTCAATCTGCACACTCATATTTTTCTTTCCTGGATACTTTTTAAAAATTATTCTATTGTTGATTTCCTCCCCTTCCTTTTCTGTTTTCTATTCTTTCTTTTTAGAAGTCCTGCAATTAAAGATCTCCTGAACTATTTGTCTGATATTTTTATTGCTTTTTCTCTTATTAAGCATCTGTTTGTCTTTCTATTTTTCTGGATGATGCCCTCATTTTTGTCTTCAAAATTTTCTAATGAGGTTGTCTTTTCTCCTATTCTGTTTTTATTTCTAGAGCTCATCTTTTGTTGTTGTTGTTGTTCTCTGAATGAGAGTGAGTGCTACAGAGTTTGCTTAAGCAACTGAATGCAAAATGATGCTATTACCAAGATGGAGGAAGCTGGAAGAATAAAATATACATTAGAGACAAATAGTCAATCATTTCCTAGCTCCTCAGAGACCTTTGTTGACCTGGGCTCCAAAAGCTATTGTACAATGAGGAAACACTTTTTATATGGTTTCGTTTCCTGGTTGTTTGTTTTCTACAGGCACTTAAAGAGCAGAAGAGTAAAAGGATTGAATGTGGTGTTGGCACACTGCCAAGTGCTGGTCTAAGTAAATGTTCCTGTTTACTGTTTTCCCCTAGATAACGCTGTGTATTACCATAAGATGTGGGTTTTAATGCAGGAGTTAACCTAAGAAGTTCCAGAATCTACAAACATTTCTTCCTATTTTGGGAAGCGCCCTGATGAGTTCTAAAAAATCACGAAATATGCTTTTGCCATTTTCACATAGTTTTTAGCATCAGTTGACCTTGTTTTTTTAAGAGCGAAAGAACTTGGTGATTTAGTCCAATACATAACTGATATTGTGAAAAAATTAATTGAAGTGTCTGTATTCATTTGATAGTCAAAGGAGGTAATTTGGTAATAATTCTGTAATCTCTGAGCTGAGTTATTTTCTGGACATGGGTAGTGATATATAAACAGTTATACAGACGAATACATTAAAACACCACCACCACCCTCACGTCCCTTCATCACCCCAAACTGTTTTCTTTACCTATTTGTCTTGTTATGGTGACAATCTTAATGAATTCCTGGACTGAAAGTTCAGTTCAGTAAATCATTTAAGGGACTGTTTAAACTTTATCATGTGTTCACTGACTGTTTTATTGGATGATGTACTTCCAAAGAAATTACATATTGAAATCTCTGTTCTGAAGACTCAGAGGTAAATCTGCTGAAGTCTGGAAAGCTTATGACCACAATATTCATTTGGAGGTTGTTTAAAAGATGTACTACTTAGCAAGAAAAAATTTTTTTCCTACAATTAACTGTGAGAGAAGAATTTGTACCAAAATGAATACGAAAAACCATTTGCTGAGAAAGGAAAGGAAGTGTTGAAAGTTCAAATATTAGATCATAACTATTGTGCTATCATATGAAAAATAAAAGTAGGAAAGAAAGGAAGGAAGGAAATGATTTTTAGCTAATAGTCTAGTTATAAATACTAGGTGCCAGCATGTAGAAACCTGTCAATGGTATTACTTAGAAGTTAACAGTAAACAAAATTTATCTGCAACTGTGAGATTAAATAATTTGCCTCCTAGCTCCTCCCCTTGTCCACACTTTCACTCCATTGGTTAAATGCAAATGTATATTCAATTTACATGGGTGGTGAACATATGCAAATGAAGCTAAAATATTTAAACTATTCTTAATTCTGGTGAATGTTAATTTACCTTTTAACAAGAAAATAGTGAACACTTAACTAGTACTTCCATTTTGGATCTCAAAGCCCTGGGAAGCTAGATCTTTATAGACTGTTTTTTCCCTCTTATTGTGATGCTTTGTGCAAGGAGGCCAATGAGTTTCTTGTTTCTTCTTGTGCAAAAATAAGCACAATTTCTCAACAGGGCCTGCAGCCGTTCTAGACCTTGGACTTGGCTTAGAGGGCTAGGACCCAGCCAAGAAATTCTACAGTTTATCAATGAATAGAAGTCTTCATGGAGAGAAGGCATAAATTAATTTTCCTATCTCTGTGCATGTCCCAGGAGGCATAAATAGAAGCTAATTTTTCATTTTGAAGTGAAACTGTAATGTTTTTCCTAAGTGTACAAGAATTTTAATCTATAACTATGACTTTGAAAAATAAAATCTAACGATTACCAAAGTTTTACAAACCATTTGGGGAGAATTAAGGGCAGTAGTAATACACAAATACTGAAATACCTTAGTCATTATTCTAAAAATAAAATCACAATGTAAAAGTATTTCATTTTCAGAAAAACACAGAAACTGTAGAGAAAATATTTTTTTCCAATTTTTTTTTTCTAATTTCCTTTCTGACTTTTCTTCTTTGAAATAAGAGGCCTTGTGGGCTGTTAAACCTGGGAGGTTCAGCTCTTCTAGAGGCTGGCCTGTACTCTGCAGAGTCTGAAATCTCAAGGTTCAACTCCTACATTCATTTAAAAATAGTAGTTCTGCACTAAAATCTATCAGGTAGTCTTTCAGGCACCATTTTGGAAACAGTTAAGTATCTCTGCCTTTGTGGACCTTATGTGGGTGGCAGAGTACAGAAAATGATAATAATATTAATTTAAATATGTAATCTGTTAGATAGTGGGAAATGCTGAGGAAAATAAAATCAGGGAAGAGGATATGGAAGACCAGGGGGCTACAACGGTGATGGCTGTCAGGAAATCCTCACTGAGAAGGATGCCACTTGAATAAAGACCTGAAAGAGACAGAGAGTGAGCCTCACAGAGACCTGGGCAGAAAGAATAGCTCCTAAGCAGGAGTGGAACTGGTGAACTGAAAAGCAGCAGGTGGCAGGGGAGGCAGGAGGGAGAAGGTGGGTAGGAAGAAGTATTAACAGGGTGGGCAGAGGCAAACCAGGTAGGGCCTTGGGCTTTTGCTTTCCCTCAGAGTGAGACAGGAAGGCATATGTAGAGGAGTGACCTAGAATACCGAGTTAAGAATCAAATGAGGACCGGCAAAAGTGGGGAGAGTGCTCGGGAAGCTTCTGCTGTAATCCAGAGAAAGAAGGAGGTGGCTAGGGCAGGTGAAACATAGTGGAGGCGGTGAGGAGTGCTCCCACTCTGGATCTCTTTTGAAGAAAGAGCTGGAGGATTTGCTAATTGCATAAATGCGAGAAATGAGCAAAAGAGAGGCCTTACGGACGACTCTAGGGTTTTAGCCTGAGATGCTGGCAGGGTGGCATTGTATTTCTCTAAGAAAGGAAGACTGAGAGGGATGGAGTTGGAGCAGGAGCAGGAGCTCAGTTTCATAACCATCTCAGGGAGACGACCATTAGACATCCGAGCAGAGATGTCAAGTATGCCAATAGGTACGTGTTAAGTCTGGAGTTTAGGGGAGAAAACTGAGCTGGAGAGAAGAATGAAGGAGGTGTCTGTCATCTCACAGACAATGTTGACAATCCTGAGACTGGATGGATCCCTGAGACAGTGAGTGTGGACACAGAAGAGTTCTAAGCATGGGATCTAGACCGGGGACAGGAGGAGGAACCAGCAAAAGAGAGTTAGAAGGGACAGGCGATGACATAGGAGGAAAACCAAGAGACTGGGGTGTTCTGGAAGCCAGATGAGGAGGACAGTGTGATCAACTCTGGAAAAATGGGTCCGTATGTCTATAGGAAAGATCCAGTAAAGAAAGGAAAAATTCCACTGTGGGAGAGAGAAGGGGGAACTGCTGGAGTGACCTCGTTAAATACACAAGAGGAAGGGGAAGTAGAACGTGAGTGGCCTTTTTGACAGGTCTGCCTGGAGCCTATGAGAAGAAATGAGGCCATGGTGGATGCCGACCATGGCATATACTAAAGAAATATTCATGTAAAGTCTTTTACTTCTCGACTTTTGAGTAAAAGATCCCTGCAAAGTACAGATCACCATCAGCTTGGTGGCATGAGGTAGAGATGGGGTGGGCTGTTGTTCAGGATTAAGGTTTCTAAAAGGGCAGTTCGTGGATTCTCTTCAAAATAGTTGCTTGTCAGAAATAGAAATTTCTGGGTTCCAGGATACTGAATCAGAATACAGGTGGTGGTGCCAGGGAGTTGCTTATTTATTTAGGGCCCAAGAGGTATCCATGCTCTAACGTTTTAGGACCACTAGTCTAGAGCACGAACCCCTAAACCACTCTCTCAGGGTGATTCAAACACAGCTCTGTGAACTTCATCCCGGACACTCTGAATCAGACTCTGGAGTGGGGCCTGGGACTCTGTATTAAAATCATAACAACAATAAACAACAACAACAACAATGATGAGAGCAACGATGGTTCCCAAGTGATTCTGCTGATCAGCCCCGTGATCAAGAGTTTCTTATGCCAAGTCCTTTCCTGCTCATCTGAAAAAGATGCATTGTCCTGGAAAACTTTCTCATTTCGTGAGAGAACAGTAGTTCTGGGTGCTGGCTGCCATTCAGCTTCTGCAAAGTTCTGTCCCTGGGACGCCTCATGATACCGAGGGCCCGAGAAGGAAGCCTAGAAGAGAGTAGCTTGAAACAGTTTATTGATTTTAGTCCTGCATTGGACTAATCACTTCTTTGAATTACTTCCAGATAATTTATTCTCATAGATGATAGCAAGGCAAACTTTAGTGCAATGTGTCTGGAATTATCCCAGGTTTTAAATTTAAAGGGTCTAAAAAAGTGAGGTTTACTAAATGGATATAAATTGTCATTTTTGCTCTGAATTTACATTTTATTGTTCTTAAGAAAGAAAATGAAACTTTTCAGAATAATTGCTTTTTTATTATACATGTGATTAGTGTAAATTGCAGAATAATTAGAAATTGCGAGAAATGTAAAGAGAGAATAAAAGTTACCCATGTTTTTACCGTTTACCCTAAAATTGTTCTTATTTTAGGGAATAGACTTCTGGACTTTTAACATCCATGCACAACACACACACACACACACGCGCGCGTGCGCACACACACACCATGTTGTCTTGTAACTTTGTAAAAACAATGAATTTGGAGATTAAAAGTTTTTGTCTCTCGCTCTGCCTGTAATTCTTTATCTACCTCCCCTAAGTGGCTGTTTGCTTCTCATCATTTAATGTCTCAAACATCACCTCCTCAGAGAGGCCTTTCACGACCACGCAATCTAGAGCTGTATCCCAGTCTTCAGTTTTTCCCTCCCAGTTACTTCCTATAGCACCTTCTGTCCTATTCCCCTGTATTCCCATTTCCTAGATCAGTGCCCAGTGCAGAGTAGAGGTTTAATAGATATCTGTAGGATAAATAAGGAAATGACAGACTAACTGAGAAAATGACACTGTAGGTCTGGGAGGATGGAGGTCGGTGGCACAGCTAAGACCATGATGGGGCAAACGAAGGCAGGATTTTGGAGACAGTCCTGAGGACAACAGGGTTACTTGTTATTAGGTCCAGGGAGATCTTAAAAGGCACTGCTTGGCCCCTAACGAATGACAAATAGCAAAACGTAATGAAAGATTTTTTAAGTCCCAGACCCTGATTGAGGGTTTGGTAGGATTTAAGTGACCCTTCAGTTACCTAAGACCTTTCAGATTCATAATTGGATTTTTAGTCGCAGTTTCACCTCTTTCAGATTGTTTAGACTGAAAATGTGTGGTTACTCATCAGTTTCCAGTGGTTGGCTCTGGAAAAACAAGGGTAATTTTTCCAAATGTCATTGCTTTTTGTGTCATTGATTTGGCAAATGGCACATCCTTGCCTGTGACCTAAAATCATGAAAAATGAACAATATGTTAAAATATGAAATTATGCATGAATGCTCAGGTTATAAACTAGCTAGATGACAACACAGTTACTATGAAAAATGTCTACAATCATGCTTTGCCTTCATGTCACATAAAGCCTTGACTTGGACAGGCGGAAAATTAATGGAAGATTCCTTAAGTCTGAACAATTTGGGGAAAGGAAGAAAGCAGATCATTACTCCCATTTTAGAGATAAGATAATTGAGAAACAGATATTTTAATCAAATTTTGGTTGTGAAAATTATAAAAGACTCTGAAGATGTTATCTAATATTCAGTTCTCTCTAACAGTCAAAGATGCACACAGCATTGCATGTGAAATACATGATGAACTTATACACGAAGGTGTAGCCATTCTGCTTTTTTCCTGGGCCTTTTGTGCTTGTTACAGAAATGCTTCTTTTTCTTGCCTTTTTCCCCCCAGCTTAATGTAAAGATAAACGGATGAATTTAAAGGTAGTAGTTTGTACTTCTAAGTGACTAGTAGGAAATTCCTTTTGCTTTTGTTATCAGGAGCTTTGTAGCAGTCGGCTAGTGAAGTCAGCCCTTAGCAAAACTGTAAAGTAGATTAATCTTGTCCTGATCCTCTTCCCTCCCAAGCTGCCTTCCTCTCCCCCTTGCCTAGGTTTCCTATCCGAACCACCATTCCCCTGCCATGGTCATGACCTCTTGCTTGTCCACGCTGATCTCCGGCTCTGGGCCGGAGCCTCTGGAATGCTCTCCACAGGCATTCGCAGCCTCGAAGTGCCTTGTCTGAGGCCTTGCACACTTACTCTCAGTCACGTCCCACTGTTCATTCCTTTCAAGGGATTTATCATAATTGGAAAGCACGTGTCTTCTTTTATTTGTTCATTTGTCAGTCTCCTCCCTAGGATGTAGTTTTCATAAAAGCAAAGATTGTAGCTTTTACAGTTCAACCCAATAGGGACTTCCTTCTGTCCTCATGTGAAGGTGTTGGTTTAGAAAAGAGATAAAGATGCCTTTGAAGGGATGAGGAAAAACAAAGCTCCTGAGCCAGAGGTCCTTTTTAAACTTCAATAGCTGCAGAAAAAGATGTACTGGGGGCAGGGGGTAGAGGGGTGGGGATGGGGGAAGAGTGAATGAGAAACACATACGCTAATGAGGTCATTTACAACTTCAGTGAGTAAGAGCGGACATATTTCATTGTCTAAAAATATTTCCCACAATAGACATATTTTATGACTTCCTGGTTCCTAAAATGTATTTGCCTAGCTTTGGATTTAACACAAGCCTCGGTGTTATGGAGTTACAGTCCAGCTGAAGAAAGGCAGTTTTAGTTGTAAAGCATTTTGACATTTTGTGAGAACTAGCATCCTTCATCTTTCTCCTTTTTAATTTCCTTGCTCTCTCTTTTTGCCTGCCTTTCTTTCTTTTCTTCTCTCTTTCTGTTCTTCCTTCCTTCCTTCCTTCCTTCCTTCCTTCCTTCCTTCCTTCCTTCCTTCCTTCCTTCCTTCCTTCCTTCCTTCTCTCTCTCTCTCTCTCTCTCTCTCTCTCTCTCTCTCTCTCTCTCGTTGGATTCCCTGCTTCCTAGTCCAAGTGTGTTCCTCTTTCTTGGATTACTTCTTGGTGGAGCTCACTCTTCAGAGCATAGACAGGTTAGAAAACTCTTTGGGGGAGAGTATGCCTCTCCTCAGTCACACTGCCCCCATCGGGCTGGTTGACTCCCTTGCCTGTTCACTGCTGCCATTCTGGCATCTCCCTTCCTATCGCCGGAGAGAGTCCCTTCAACACACTCCTGTGTTGGATCTCCTTTTTGGGGGGTATTCAGTGTTTTCTTTTTTCTTGGATTACTCCCTCATGTTGGTGGAATAAGCCTAACAGTGTTTTAGAAAAGAGATGCTTGGGACATTAATGTTTTAACCTTGTGTGTTTGAAAATATCCTTTTTGTGCTCCTCTTGATTAGTAGATTGTCTAGATAGAGTTATGTGCTGAAGATAATTGACCTTTATAATTGTTAAGATACTTTTCTGTAGACTTCTACTTTCCAGTGCTTCCATGAAAAATCATGAAACAATGCTGTATGAACTCTTGCATTTGGCCTATTGTTGACATTAATTTCAAACTTCTAGAAGTTTATAGAATCTCTTCTTTGGCTACAGTATTCTGAAACTTTGCAATGAAGTTATTGGTATGAGCTCATTTGTGTCCTGTGTGCTCCATGCGTCCTTTCAATTTGGAAACTCATGTCCCCAGTTCTAGGAAATGTTCTTAATTTATTTTGCTATTTTTTCCTGATATTTGCTCTGTTCTCTTTTTGGTGCTCTTGTTATTCTGATGACGAACTTTCTGCGCTGCTTCTCTAATGGCCTTATATTTTCTCTCCTACTTTCCATGCCTTTCCTCTTTAATCTCTTCTTTCTGAAAAATGTCTTCAAATTTACCCTTCAATTATTCCTTTAGTTTTTCGCTGCAAATAACATGTTACAAGTTTCTAAGAGTTCTTTTTTGAGTTCTGGATGTTTATTGCTTAAAGCATTCTATTACTACTATTTCACAGATGCAATATTTTTTTTTCCTAACCGTCCAAATAACCAGTGATTTTAATTGTTATTTTTGTGTAATATGTTCTTCTCTCTGCACAGTCTCCATTTCCTTCAAGTTGCCTTTTTTGTTTTGATACTGATTTTTGTGTTTTAACATATATATTTTCATGTTCAAGCTTTCCCAGAAGTTTGATAATCTTCAATTGTTTGCATAGTTTTAAGAGTGAGACACTAAAACTTTGATTGGAAGCTCCAAGCAGATGGATAGGGCTTGGTAACTTTGAGCTTTGCTGAGGGATGAGCTATTTTGGTCCTTTGAAGGGAAAACCCCAGAACTTGAATGTATTTTGTTCTGTTGGCATTACTGCTCCTGTTTAAGACTGGCAATTACCTTCTCTAGACACCCCCACCCCCACCCCACCACCACCAAGTTCCTGTGTGATTAGCTTGGGCTAAGAGGGAAACTTATAGAAGGTCTGGAAAAAGAGATGAAGTAAGAGCCTTTATTTACTCTCAAAGGTCACAGTGACCAGAAACAATGACATATAGACATAGGCAGATAGTTCAGTGGGCTCTAGCCTCTCATCCCAACTACTGACCCCGCTGACCAAGAATGGCCCCAGGCCATCAAGTGCTTGACTGCAGTTCCCACAGAGGCTGCAGACTCCACAAACCTGCCACAGCTCCCCATTCATTATTCCATTTGGGTGACCAAACATGCGCTCTTTCTGAAAATTTCCCAGATGCTTTAAACTGTTGTGAGTGCATCTGTTTCTATGGCTGCCGTAGCAAATTACAACAAACACAGTGGTTTAAAACCAGACAAATCTATCCTCTTACAGTTCTAAATGTCAAAAGTCTAAAAGTAAGGCGTTTTCTTCTGGAGCTGTGAGGGGAGAACTCCATTTCCTTGCCTCTTCCAGCTCCTAGAGGCCAACTACATTCTTTGCCTCCTGGTTTCTTCATCTTCAAAGCACATCATTACAACTTCTGGTCTGTCTTCAGGTGTCCTTTTGATCCTTCTGACTCCCTCCTATAAGGACTGCTGTGATGGCATTGGGCCTGTCCAGATAATCCAGGATAATCCCTTACCTCAAGATGCTTAGCTTCATCAAATCTATGAAGTTCCCATTGCCATGTAAAGTAACAGTCTGGGGAGTGGGATGCGGATGTTTTGGGGGTCCACTATTTCATCTACTACAGTGAGTAGTGACTACTTCTGACCTGATTCCCCTCCTCCAGACTCCCATTTTCACAGCTCCTCCCATGTTTGTACAAGCTCTAATTCCCAGAGTGAACCCTATGGTCCCCTAATACTTATAATGGCTCTAATTTCCTGACTGCAACTGGTTGATACACTCCCAATGTCAATCAATATCTCTAAGTATTTCCTCCAGTGCTAGTCAGATTTCCACGAAATATTATTCTTCTAGTTTCCAAGGGCTTCCCCAGGTCTGAGAGTCAAGAAGGTGAAACCGGTAGAGGGGTCTACAGTGGTCCTCTCCATCTATTTACTAGTCTTGTTTTGCCATTTTCAGTTTGGTTCTCCCTCATTCACCTGCTGTAGGATTCCCCAGTATGGAGATTCTTTGCCTTACTATTTCCAGAGAACATACCTCCTGTCTCTGGCCATATATAGAATTTAGGGGCAGGGAAGGACACTAGAGAACTCAGTGTGCCTAAAAAATCTTTTTTTTTTTTTAAGATCCTGCTCTCATTAACCTTCACTCCATTTCACTCCATTTCCAGAGGGGTCTGTTACTACCAGTTCTCAAAACTTGTGGAGATGCTGTGGTTAAAACAATTTGCTTCTCAACTTTCCTTACTGGTGTCTTAGAATTTGGCTTCTGAAATCAGCTAAGACAGTCGTTTCATATCCATCTGCTTGACTGCTTCCAAAATCTTATTGACGTCATCAATTCTTTTTCTTTCTATTTTTGCAGGTTTATTTTTTAAATTGAATTTATTATATTGAGATCATTCTGGATTCACATATAATTATAAGAAATAATACAGAGAAATCTCATGTACTCTTTACTCAGCTTCCCCTAACTGTAACATCTTGCATAACTATAGTGCAATATCAGAATCAGGAAACTGACATTGATATAATCCACTAACCTTATTCAGATTTCATCAGTTCTATATGCATGTGTGTGTGTGTGTGAGTGTGTGTGTTTATTTGGTCCTATGCAATTTTATAGTATGTGTTATATATATATATATTTTAAAAGAAAAAGTCTATTGTAGTTTAGTGGAATTTTAGAGAAAGCAAAATTCGATGCTGTGTCCTATGTGCTGTCTTTACCTGAAAGTTGAATGACAGGAAAAATAACAGAGAATTTTGAGCTTGTGAACAAGGGCAGAATGTAATAGAATTTTATCTTCTTTGCAGCTTTGCCCATGGACTGACGGGCCAGCTAACAAAGCTCTTCAATTAACTCACTGGGTTGTAAATATTTTAATTTTTTTTCTTCAGCCCAGAGAAAGGAATTTTGCAACACAAAACTGAATTACGATGCTTTTAAAGATCATAATGTTACATTCTATTTGTGGTAGGATCCTTGTCCATACTAAATTATAACTGATGGGTTATATTAATCAAGCTTGGACAAGAAGAGACTTAAAGTTTTGTTATTTTTATTTCACATTCTCTTCTTGAAGAGGAAAATAGTATTTTCTGATTTCTGTAGAGATAAGAAATTAAAGATGCAGTAGGATGCATAAATAGAGAGACCATGAGGCTCTATCTTTGAATATGTTGATGTACCTGAATCCCCTAAGTGAGTCTCTAAGTTGGCACTCAAATGATCGAATTACCTCAATGGGCCACTTAGCCTCAGTCTAATGCAGTCATGGAAATTTGCAGTGTATATTTGTTCTCAAAGTCAGGAAGTAGGAGTAGAAGCTACATGAGACAATCAAAACCAGGCCAGGTCCTATCTAAAAGTCAACAGAGACAATAAAGGAAAACCAACAATTTATGTTTAGTCATTTATTTATATTGTACAGAAAAAGAATATCGTTTTCCCCCATTTTTTTATTAGTCTTTTCTAGAAGGTTGCATTTCTAAGATAACTTGTTTTATTTGTTGTGTTTGATCAGAAACAGACAGGGAAGGTGATAAATGTAGTAAGCATTGATGAACAGAAGCGATAAAAAGAAAAAAATCGTTTTCTCTGCAGTCTTTTGTTTCAGTCTAGCTGTGGTGCTGGTTTAGAGCATGAGAACTGCATCGTTGAAAGACGTTAAATAAAACCATGATGGTTTAAAAGAATTAGTGGAAATTGTGAGAGGACAATTTCCACAGTAAGTTAGAACTTAACCCTTTTCTTAACCTTGTTTAATAAAATTATAAACTTAAGTTGGAAAGAGCTTTTTCAGTTATCTTTAGATGCATAAGAAACCATTCCAAAATTTAGCTTAAGACGACAACCATTTCTTATTGCTCATAAACTCTGATTGATTAAGAAAAGCTAGTGATATTGCCCAAGTCAGGCTGATCTCGGTTATGCTTTGTGTTTGGTTGGCAGGCTGGCTGGGGCTGACTGATTTAGAATGGGGCTCTCTTCCACGTGATGTTCATCCTTCAGAACGCTAGCTGGGGCTTGTTCACGCGTGGGTGTAGGGGCCTCAGATAGTGATGAAAGTGTGCAAAGCCTCACGAAGGCTAGGCGTGGAACTGACACCCCATCACTTCGCTTGCTTTCTATTGGCCAAAGGAAGTCACAAAGCCAATTTGTATTCAGGGCTGATCTTGACAGCTAGGAGAAAATACTAACACAGTAACTAACACCTTTAGTATTTTACTGTGTTATGTTCTGTACCTAGAAGGTATTTTTTTCTCTCATACTCCTGGCAAACTCTTAGTCATCCGTCAAGTCCTAATTCAAGCACCACCTGGGAAGCCTGCTCTGGCCCTGCCCGAGCAGAGTGGACCTGCAGCTTCCATTGTGTCATCACCTATGGTACTGCTATTGCCGATTTACTGTTCTCAGTGCCTTGAGGACAGGAACTGTTTTTCTTCTCCAGTCCTAGCACATTACTCAGAACAATAAATATTTTCTGGTTAAATGAAGTAATGGTCATTTCTCAGTTCTTTTATTTCTCCCACCCACACTGTCATGATACTGTCATCTTGAGGAGACTCTTCCCCCTTCCCCTATTAATTTCTTTCCCTTGAATACCTTGACAAAAATTGCACTATTTGACAAGTTGAAATCAATAGAACAATGCTTGTCTCTTCCTCTGTGTTTTGCAGCTAGAGCTGAACATTTGTGAAGCTTACTGACTACAACCTAGCAGTCAGTACTTTAATTCTTCAATGCTTTAATTCTTCTGTTGGGTGGCTCCCTTCTAAGTTCTTTTTGTGATGCAGTTGCAAGTCCCCAGGTTCTCAGCATTTGCAAGCACAGAAATGTTATGGTCCAAAGTTCAGACTCCCTGGCAATTGCACAAGACTCAGCTCTTGAAAGTTCTTTTCATTGACTGGCAATTGGTATCATGGGAAGTTCTGGGTACCTGTAATGGCATTTTTCTTTTGTAATAAACCCCTCTGCTTCTAAGCGTTTGCCTCTTATTGCATATTGTTGCTTAAAAATATAAGCACTATAGAACGAATTTCTATAGTGAAGACTTTCTGGGACTGAGAAGGATCAAAGGTAACACTGAGTTGAATACAATCTTATTTTATCGAAGTGACAACAGAGGCCCACAGAAGTAAAGTGACATATTCAAAGTTACACATTGACCCTAGGGCTTTAGGACTAGATTTGTGCGGTTGGAATAATTCAAAAATGTTCTAGAGAAATAAGCTGCCCAGCCGAGTGGCTCTTTTCCTCTAGTTAAGCCGGGCGAAGGCCCATGTGATAAGGCCTCCCTTAACAGAGATTTCTCCTCTTTAAGAATGCATCATTCATCTCCTGGAAGTAAAGTGTAGGGGGCAGCCCTTCTTCAACTAGACCAGGAGTTCACGTACCGGTTTGAGTTACCTACCTATGGATCAGAGTCACCTGGTTAAATGTATATTACCAGGCACCTTCCCAGACTTCTTGAATTCCTGGGGATTTGGGACAGAAATCTGTATTTTTAACAAGTGCCAAGTAATTGTGATGTATTTTGATGTCTGACGACAAGTGAATATGAAATAGTGTCAGTCAATTATAAGTGCTAGAGAGAAAAATAAATCAGAGAAAGGATGAAGGCAAGTGTGCTATTTGGATGGGTAAGTTAGTGGAGATTTCTTTTACCAGAGACCTGGAAAGATAAGTAGTTGGCCACGCAAACATTTATAGTAAGAGGAAATGAGTAGGAATAAATGCAGAGGTCCTGCCCAGGAATGAGCTTTTCAAGTTCAAGGAGGAAAACAGCCTGGCTAAAAATGGTCTAATGATTGCCTATCAATCTTAGAATAAAACCCAAACTCCTTATCATGCTTTATAAGACCTTATATATTCTAGTCCCTGTCCACTGGCAAGGGATTGCCATGGTTGAAAGTGATTTTGGGGTCAGTAAATGTTGCTGGGAAAAGTAGTCTCTAGTTCAGCAGGCGTCTCTCAGCAGTGGCTCCATCCAAATGAATGGGGATTCACAAACTCTGGGGGGATCTGCTTTAGTTAAGTTCTCAGTAGGATGAGCTGAAAATTGGCCACAGGATTTGGCAAGATGAAGATCATTAATGACCTTGATAAAAGCTGAGCGGAACCAGGGAAAACTTTGAAAGTGACTGGCAATTTTTAGAAGATTCTTACTGTACATGAATGAACAGCATGTTGGCTGAAGGGATCTGGGGTCTGGGAGATCTTTTTAAAGATTGGAGGTTTTATAGCAGTTTTGAATGCTATCAGGAATGATCTAGTTTGGAGGGTGAAACTGCCAATGTAAGGGAGAGGCAAGATCAGAAACTCTGAGAAAGGAGAAGTAGAAGGAATCCAATCCATCAGAGAAGCCGTTGGCTCTAGATATTAGGGCCTGTTACAGGGACTGTTTTTTTAGCTGGGAGAAAAGTAAGTTTAAAGAGCTCATAAGTGGTGGAGTGAGGATCCAAATCTGTTCTATCTATAAATAAATAGGTAGAACAAAGATAGATAAAGCCTAGTCTATAAATTTGCCTAAATTCAGGAAAAAGCGATTTCATTGTTTTCTCCTCTTTTTCCTTCTCCTCCTATTGTGTGACATATGGTCCTTTGCTTTCAGATCCCATAGTTCCAGATAATACTATTTATTCATTCAGCAACCTTTCTGTACGATTACTTTGCAACTTGTGATGTTCCAGAGTGTATGGTGGGGTATTTACCATGGGTGAGAAGCCGTTCTCTTTTTGACCCCTGAACAGAGTAACTGTCAGCATTTCAGGAGAGCTGATGCCTTTTACTATCTGGCCACATTCCTGGGTCTTTTACTCTTCTATGAATGGGTGGCCTCATGGGAGGATGTGAGAAGGTTAAGTTCTGCCCTCTTAGCTCCAGGTGCCAACACACCCTAGGGATGAATGGGTGACCAATGTCACAGTCAGACCTCTCTCAACACCTGAATCATCTAATGATTATGTGTCATTCAACTAGAATGTTCTTTAAGGACAGTTATCTTGTTAGAAATTGACAAGTGGTTTTGTGAATGTATGAAGAAGCTCTATTTAATATTTTCTTTTATCTGCACACGTTTTTCTTGAGCCCACTTCATTTCAACATCATTCTTTGATGTATGAGTAAGAGGTTTGAAGGTACCCAGAGGGAGAGCTTTTTTGAGAAATAGAAGCTCAAATTAGAGGTCCAGCTCATTCAAGAGTTTGGATTACTGATGAATAACTTACTAGACACCAGGTAAAAACCTGATGCTAGGAGACATGGCCAGGAAAGAGAATACTTGAGCATGCTTACAACATATTTAAGTGGGCTTGTGTGAGATAGAGGCTTTCGGTTTTTCTATGGTAAAATACATTCTGTGTTCCAAACAATGAATAAAGCAAAAGTTCTGGAATACAAATCACTTGCAAGTAATTATTCTTAATTCCCTACTTGTCCTCATTATTAGTATTTAAGGTAATCAGAAGAAATATATGAAGGATTTGGGGTGGGTGAAGATAATAAGGATTGGGCTAACGTGAGTATAGAGAAATGCACAGCAAAAAGCTCTCTGTACTTGCAAGTGGGCAACAAATCAAGCTTTGAGTTTCCCGGTGACCAGAAAAAGTGAGAAAAATGATTAATTCTAAGATTCATGGTGTTCATAAAATGCAACCTATCTGTAAATTAGAGTCTTTAAATCACTTTAAGGGAGGAGTTGTTCTTGACACAGCCTCGAGCAACCTTGGGAGAGGCTCATGACAATCCATACAAGCCTTGGGGCCACACTAGACACTGCCTGGACTTCCCTGTTTCTTGGCTCACATTTCTTTGTTCCCTCTTGGTTTGACTTGGTTGGTTTCCTGGTGCTCTATTCTCAATGCTCTTTTCAGTGGCACAACAGCTGACTCTTGGCTTCGGTCTGTGTGATTGTAGGCTTTCTCTTCCCTACCTCCCCACAGCTGCTGCCTTGTTCTATCCCCCCGACACCACGCAGCCTTCTAACCCACTTAAAGCTGAGCTTGTCTCTCCCTTCAAACCCAGTTTCGTTCCTTAGGCTCAAGCATCCAACCTGGACAGGTGTATCCAAGGTAACAGTTGTCTGCTTTAAAGTGGAGTCACCTGAAATAAATATTATTCAACCTTTCCTAAGGGATGTATTTGAACAAATCATTCTGAATGACATTTGATGCATTTTCTAATGTTTTCTTTAATGATGTTTGTGTACGTTTATAATTTTTGCCTTCCAACTATAGATGAGTAAATTTATGTGCTATAAAACGATAAGGTGAAGGCTGGGCCAGGGTGATGGCAAGCCCTCTAATTTGCATTTGCGATTTGCCATATCTAAGTTAAAGTGATGATATGTTCTGCTCCACCCTTACATGCTTCAGAAGAGAAAGGAAGGAAGAAAGGAAGGAAGGAAGGAAGGAAGGAAGGAAGGAAGGAAGGAAGGAAGGAAGGAAGGAAGGAAGGAAGACCGAAAGAAGGAAGGGAGAAAGGAAGGGAGGAGTTCTGAGTATAGAAATTTTATTGAACATTTAGGCATATATTATGATATTGGCAGAAATGTAGAAACATAATCACCTCTGGACAGAGTAACTGTCAGCATTCCCAGGACAGTTGATGGCTTTTCCCCATGTGGCTAAATTCCTAGGTCTGTGCCTGGGATGAGTGTGTTCTCCCATAAATCGATGGCCTCAGAGAATGATGTAGTAAGGGGATTTCTACCCACTCAGTGGGGGGATTTACATAGACAGAAAAGATATCTATTGATATGTTCTAAAATTCACACAGCAAGAAAGAGCCCAAAATTTCCATAGATGCGCTCCTGGAGATTAGATATTCTTTGAAATTGAAATTTAGGCTGCTGACTATATTTTAAACCTATCTGCAAAGATTAAAAAAAAATTTTTTTCTGATCTAATTACATTGTAGGTAAAACCCTGCTGAATGTCTGTCAAAATCCTTGTTTGTCCAAGCCGTGTTGGAGACACAGAGCTTACATTTCTCCTGCAGGCCCCGGAAAGGAAGCTGCGACTTTCAGTCTTGACTCTTCCATGTACCCCTGCCCCGGTGCCCTTTTTGTGGCAGTTCTAGCTACCTCATTGCCACAGAGCTGGGCCTTTTTCCTGGGCTGTGAGGATTTGCAGGAAATGGAAAGTTCTTACACACTGGACATGGCCGATGAGAAGCTCCTGGCTCCCGCTGTGGAGGACATCATTGAGCCATATTGCCAAGGACACTCTCCTGGGCATTGCGTCAGCATCCTCAATGCAGGAAACAGGTGCCCAGGCATGGAAAAACACATGTATGGATCTGTCGCCTGGCACAGTGCTTACTGTTATTTATACCAGAACTAAATCACTCGATTGAAAGTGGTGTCTTTCCTTTTACCTCTCCTCGGTATATTTTCTCCTGTTTTTCCTCTGGCTAGAAAGTAAACCAGCACTGTGTATGTTTGATGAGCCAACACTTTATTGTTTATTGTTTTGGCATTTCAAAGTCTCCCCAGATCTACAGAAGCAAGGTATGGCTAATGGATTTGTCTCTGACAGCACTCTATTTTCAAGCTGCTGCTGTACTTCGGTTGAAAGACGGTATTAGTAGGGTAGACACTATGTTTCCTCTTCCCTTGAAAATGAGTCACTGAGACTGTCTTCAAAGTACCTATTCTCCTGAATTAGCACTTAGATTAGAAGTGCTTCTTGGCTCACTTCGAATATATGGGAAAAAACTCCCAGGGCCCTGGTTATGAGGTGGCTGTGGAAAGCTGAGTTCCCAAGATTTATAAATGAAAATCCTCCCCATGCTAATCCCCAAAGTGCTTGGGAAAGACGCCAGTCTCAGTGCAGGAGCTTGGGTGAAGATTTACGGTAGGAGAGAGTAAACACTTTCCATACACATTGTTTTACAAGCCTTTATGTCCTACCTGCTGGGTTATCTGAACAAGAAAGTTAATTCATCAGTCACTTCACATCTGAATTCCTTCAAACGGCCCTATTCCTTCTGAACGCAGCCGCAATCCGAAGCTAATACCAATCAAAACTGTGCAGGGAGCAAAGCTTGTCTTGTGAGGACCAGCCAGGAAAAGGCTGAATTAACAGATTGTTGTATGGTTCATGTTCTCACAGAGCACTGATGGAGCAGTAACACCTGGCCCACAGATAACTGTGGTCAAATACCTGGGTTATTGCATATGTACAAAAGGCGCATGAAAGGTAGGTTGCTGCACCAGACTGGCGTTTACATTGTCTGCAATCTTTAAATTTAAAGGAGCAACTCAAGATCATCAGTTGATTGTTTGTTTACCATGTTATCTCAGAAAATGGAAATGCTTTCCCCAGGACAGTGATCTAGAAAGAGGGGCAAAGCTGGAGCTCCTTGCTGGCGTGTGTTGGTAATCTCACCCTCCCATGAGGTCCTCTGGGTTCCATTCGTGCTAGAGGGCTATTGACTTTCTCCAGCACATCTCTGCCTCAATTCTTGCCTTGGGCTTGTGGGGAGCAGCAGAGTCAAGTGCTATTAACCAGGTAAGCAAGAAGCCAGAATCAAAGACCACAAAAGACTGCTTCTTTGTGAAGAAGTTCAGGTTTTAATGGCTTCCGATCCAGAAGACTCTGATAATTGCCATTCAAAAGCCACACTCTTGCACTTCCTTTGTTAAGGGAACCCCGATCTTGTTCCCTTTTCCCCAGCAGCCATGTGTTTAAGGGAAGGTCTGGGTCTTCTGCAGAGCTAAGGGTGAACCTTGATTTGTCCAAGTTGCAAATTCAATGTGTGAACTCACTGCATCTACCTGGTAGCTTGTTAGAAATACAAATCTGTAGGCCTCACTCTGGACTTACTGAATCAATAATGCTGAGAAAGAAGACCCACAGTCTATTTTAAAAAGCCTTCCAGCTGATTCTGATGTCTGCTCAAGTTTGCGCCAACTGGTCTAAGCCAACCATGGAGACTCACACCCGGGCCCTGTGATAGTTTAGGTGTGAGCACGTGAGGGGAAACTGAGGCTTCTAAAGAGGAAACAAAAGGCAGCTCCGTCACCCTTTTCCCTGCTTCTGAACATCGATGTGCAGTCAGTGAACTTGGGATTTTTATGTAACAAGAAGTGTTTAAAAAGATGTTTGACAAATGACTGTCATTATTTCT
This sequence comes from Cynopterus sphinx, assembly GCA_030015415.1. NCBI lineage: Eukaryota > Metazoa > Chordata > Mammalia > Chiroptera > Pteropodidae > Cynopterus > Cynopterus sphinx. The sequence continues at coordinate 21,341,236 of CM057380.1, forward strand.
TCGAAAACCATAAAATGTTACAAATAAAAAGCAAGGAGGGGCTAAATGTAATTGATGTGAAGAAGTTATTTGAAATATTCTGACCATGAGACCTTATTCTGTTGCCTGCCTTCAGCAGGACCACAGAATAAGTCCGTCTAGAACCGGACACACTGATGTCACCTCAAGGTCAGGCACTGGCCGAAGGGTTGGGGCCATTCACTTCATGGAGATCCCTTGTCAAACGCTCTGTTTCCCAAAGGCAGCATTTTTCTGGGGAAGCAGAGAATGGGATGTTTGGGTGTCACTTGGCTCACTCAGGCTAAGGCAAAAAGAGTCCCCAAACTTGTCTCCACAGCTGTTCAGTGGCCACTGCTCAGACCAAGAGCCGTGTTTGCAGAGCTCAACCGCTGCTCGTGGAGGACGGTTTGCCATTCTCCCCAGGCTGATGCGAGGTCTCGGCGTGGACTCCGCACGAGGGCATCCCAGGCTTTGATATTTAGCTACAAAGGCTCGCTGCTGAAAATGTGACCTTTCGTTTGGCTCTATTTTCTTACCTGAGCCCTAGAGCAGATGAAATGTGAATTGCTAAGAGCTGGGCTGGGGACTTCGGCTTCCTTTCCATCTCGGTGAGAGAGTTAACCTTGCAATGGTTGGTCTGATTTCACACCGCCTCCTTCCTGTCCTCTGGTCTTCTCTAATATCAAAGTCCAAAGCTTTTCCCGATTTGGCCTTTGGGGGGAGGTAATATAGCTTATAAAGAAAGCAGAATGATGTTTTTTCATTCATTGTTAATGCCAATCACCCCGATAGAAATGAAACTGCGGGGAGTTACAGGGGCAGAGCGTGGAGATTAATTAGCAGGCTCCCTCTCTTTTCCCCACCGAGTCGATTGTGGGGGTGACATGAGGGCCTCCTCTCTCTACTCACACTGATTTATGGAACATTCAGCCGATTAGTTGGAGGGCCTTTTAGCGACATGGCCTATCTGTCCCAGCATGACTATTTATAGGTTACTTTGTTCCAACAAACTACTTTCATTCTAAGCTCCTTCATCCGGTTGGTATTGAACTATTTCCATCATCCACGAGGTGCTGTGCGCCAGACCTTATTTACAGTTCGAAACCATCAGTATCATTTGGTTGAAGTGATTTAACGTGAGACATTAAGGATGACTGCACTACAAATTTTACTCTCACAGAAACAAATTGGGCACAAACATGAGGCAGTAAGACAGAGCTGCTATAGGCCATGATGCTCAAAATAAAACCACAAAAATATCTTTAACTACATCCGAAACAGACATGGCACCCATCAGAGTCCCTGTTGCTTCCTGAGTAGAGTTAGGTAGGCTGACATTTAAGATGTTTTGTGATTTGGCTTAACACCTTTTCCCTGCTCCATTTTCATCTAACATCCTCTCTCACCACATAGCCAACTAACTATACCCTTCAGCCTCCTCTGGTCTACATTTGCCCAACACTTCATGCACCCATATCTCTGTTGACACTCGACAGTGACTTGAGGTGTCCTTGGCATGTCTAGCAATGGGGTCCTGTGTCCTCAAACAATACCATGTTTATTTTTCAAAGCCCAGAGCAAACATCGCCTCCTCCAGGCAGCCTTCCCTGATTTCTGCAATTTCTGCTTGGCACTCCCCCTCCCCTAAACTATCTGAATGGTTTCTTCTTCCTTTTTTTGTGATTTATGCAATAATTTTAATCTTTAAAAAATTTTCTATTGCAGTGGCATTCAATATTATAATAGTTTTAGGTGAACAGCAGAGCGGTTAAACGCGTTACTTAAAAGGTGGTCTCTGCGTAAGTCTAGTACCCATCTGGCACTATACATAGTTATTACAATATTATGGACTATGTTCCCTATGCTCTACTTTACTTCCCTGTGACTATTTTGTAACTGCCAGTTTGTGCTTTTTGATCCTTTCACCTTTTTCACGCATCTCCCCAACCCTCCTCCCATCTGACAATCATCAGTTTGTTCTCTATATCTGAGTTTATTTCTGTTTTGTTTGTTCGTTTATTCTTTTATTTTTTATTTTTTATTTTTTTTTAGATTTCACATATAAGCGAAATCATAGGGCATTTGTCATTGTCTGTTAGACTTAGCTTCTTTAGTGTGTATTTCATTCTGTTCTGTATTGCACTTACCTATTTTTTTCTTTCGTCTCTCTTATTGGACTTTAAGCTGCGTAGGGGAAAGATGGGTCTTGTTTATCTTGAAATGTTCCTTCCATTCCCAGCACTTAGGACAGTGCCCAGCATGTGGTTCAGTAAATATTTATTTAATAAATTGTGATTTCTCTCCCATATTAGATTCTTCCTAGAAAAAAAGATAGAAAAAAGGCAGCCTTAGTTGGACTGCTGAGTTTGAATAACTTCAGTGAAACTGTTTGTATCTTTAGGTTTTAGAGGATTAATTTTCGGTTAAAAAATGAAAATGCATTATGTTTTCAGCACCAATTGTATTTCTGTTTTAATCTTAAAGCGAGGCAACACTCCCAGAAACCTGACCTTCGTTCTCTATAATATTTTTCACTTACACTTCAAACACTATATTTCTTCACATTTTGATTAAAATTAGGTATTTGGAAAAAATGAAAGTATTCTATTCAACTATCACTTACGAAATACCTAAAGGATGGTATGGCTCAGCATTTATGGCTGGTGACATTTTAAACAGATCCCTACAGACTGTTTCTATAGGTCACTGTGCATTTCATGAAGAGGATAGTTTCTCATTTCATGATATCCTCAGGCAGGACAAAATAGCCTCATCAATACGAGTGGATGCTCGCTGTCTGCTTAGGCGTTATCTTATGTTTTCAGTGCCCCCAAAGCAGCACTGGATCAGCCTATTACCGCAAAGACTAATTAGTGGACTGATATGTTGAGATATTCCTGCCTACTGGAAAGAAAATGTAGCTTAAGTACTCCCCACCCAATGTGTGTTGAATAGCTTCCATTTACCTGTGCAGATCTTACCCTTCTCTACTCTATTTCGTACCCATGGTGGTGCTCTATGCTCCTGTGGCCTCTGGCTTCTGGTTGGATTCAGCCAGTTGGTGGGAGATGGGGAGGAGGGGTAGTTGGAGTATGGATTCCCTGAGTACCTGCTCTGTGGGCTGGCCATATCCCTCCACTGAAGGTCACAATTTCTGTCAGGTGCCCCTTATCACTCAGCTCTCTCTGTCTCTGAGTTTTGGAAACTATTCCTTCAAACTGTTCTTTCTGGCCTAGGGGTGGTAATAGATCCAGCTCTGTAAGACCCAAGGCACTGTGGCTTACAGATACACTCCCCTAAGGGACAGTCCCTTGTCAGTAGAGGCTCATGAATGTACCAACCTTTTCCTTCTAGGGCCTGACTGAACTACCAGATCATATCAGGCAAGCCTGGGGTGTCCCAGGGTTTGTTTTGTTTTAAAATCTCCTTCTCCTTGTGAAAAACTAGTGTCCTGGCCCTTAGTGTACAGGTGTTGGGTAGGAGGTGAGAGAAGGCGCTCTGCTTGGTAACTTCCTTTGTCAGTCTTTCTGGGAAACCTCTCAACACTAATAAAAACACAAACAAAACAATTGAAAGAAAACTAAAAAATAGAGAAATTGTAGAAAACTCAAATTGGGAATGACCTTGGAAATTGTCTGGGGAGAGGGAGAGATCTGGTCCATGCCTCGAGTCACCTTATGAAACAGCTTCCACATTTATAACATCGTTACCTAAAGGAAAGAAGTTTGAAGCTCTGGTCTCTTCCTCTTCTTATAAGGACTCTAATCTCATCAAGAAGGTCCCCACCCTCATGACCTTATCTAAACCTAATGACCTCCCAAAGTTCCCGCCTCCAAATACTGTCACATTGGCAGTTTGTGCTTCAACGTATAAATTTGGGGGAGACACAAATATCCAGTCAATAACAGTGTCTGACATAAAGACAGCCTTCGGTGGTGGCGAAGTATGACAGCCGTAGTTTATTCGTGGTTATCACGTGGATGGCTCCTGGCTGATGTGGTCAGCTTCTTTCTCTTGGGAAACTTAACTAGGAGGTTTACAATTAGTCAGTCTACAGTCCTGGAAGCAGCGGAAGCAGAGGCCAAGTAGCTGAGTCACCGTAACATGGTGGATGAAGCACCAGAGTAGGAAACGGCAGAGACCACCTGCTAAGGGGGGCATGAGTAGATGGGGTCACTAGAAAATATGGTCTCCCTAATGATCTTCCACTTCAGTCCCAAGTAGGTCCTTTCCTTGTAACAGGCCTAGGTGACTTTAGGTTTAACTACCAGTTCAGAAAAAAGAGGGTTTTTTTTTTTCCTAATAAATTCCAGGATTGAATATTATTGAATTAATTCAGGTCACATGACTATCCTGAGTCAGTTACTGTCCGGGTGATGGAGCTCTCTTTAACAGGCCTGGGTCATACACCCACACCAGGAGTTTGGGAGTTGGGGGTCTCTCCCACTTGGAACATAGTGTTAGGCAGGTAGGTAGACACGGGGGACAAGGGACTGAAGACCTAACCCAGGGACCTCCCTTAGGACCTCCCTGAAACACCCATTTTGTGGTTAAAAATGACCGTTAAAAAGAAGTAAAGCCACAAAATCGACACTGGGTTAGACCAGCTACAAACACCTCTGCAGTTAGTACAAACATTATAATATCATACAAATGCCCAGAAGTTTGTGAACCTAATTGTAACAGACTGCATTGTGGGTAACAGCATGCACAATCAACAAGGAGTTCTATCAAAATGTCCATCAAAATGGCCTCACATGCTAATTATCTAGCACCGCCCCTCATGGCGACAATGTCAGGTATACTCCCAGAACCCAGAGGGACTGCGGCCATCTCTGGCGTAGCCTGTTTTTCTCTTGAAATGTACTTTAATTAAGCCTACTTTTCCTAAATTTTACTGATCTATAATTCTTTACTGCGTTGGCGGAAAGAACTGAGGTCCCCTCAGCGCCAAAGGGGAAATGACAGATTTGGATTGCCCCCGAGGATAACAGTAGGATGCTCTTATCAGAAGAGGGAAGGCATGCTGGACATGCCAAAGGAACAAAATCATTTCAGTTTCTCTGTCATGCACTGACATCTGGCTCTGTGTCCACAAATTTGAGGACTTCCAGTGACAGCAAGCCTCCCAGATCTCCAGGTGGGCAGCCTGATTTGTTGTTGAACATCCCACGTTGTCAGCAGGTGCAGCCGCCAGTTTTTCTTGGTCCCGTTTCTCTCCTATGTAACAATACCCCCTAATGTCCTCCCTCCTCTACATGGCAGACTTTTGAGTTTCAGGAGACAGTTAACAATTAGAGGTGATTACAGGAAAATTAAAATCAGGCAATCATTTGCTGGAAGAAACATATTTTCTCATTTACCTACATGTAACATTAAGTAACTCACTCCTACTCAATTAAAAAAGCCCCAAGCCAGAAACGTTAGGTGTCCAAATATCCCCTCGCCCTCCTCCTTTCCCACAGGGAAGCTTTTATAACAAACGACCACGTTGCTATAAATAACGTGTCATGCTGTTGAGTGCATGAGCACGAGGCCCCAATAATGGTGTTGGCTGTGGAATGGCGAAGCCCCCTCTGGGTGAAGAGCACAACAGCAGTTCATACATCAGGCCACATGACTAGCAGGGAAGTGGAACGACTGCTTCCCGTTGGATTTTGTTTAACGCTACCTCACTCTAAAATGTCACTTAAGGAGTGACGAATGGATTAATTGATCTGTAAATGAACCTAGAAACACCTGGAGTATAAAAGCTAAAGACAGCTCTTGGGATCTAGTGTCTGACTCAGTGTGCTTCCTGCAAAAGCGAACCGTTTCAACACCCGGGGAAGACCTCCCGTAGCTAGGGGTTTTGCCTGATGCTCAAAATGAGAAGATCCCAGAGATCAGAAGACAGTACCTCAGCCATTATCCTTGGGTACCTTGTTTGTCTGCTCAAACCCCCTGAAGAAGACCTGAGTCACCCCCTATAGAGGTAGGGACACTTTCTAATCTGATGAAGTGAGGCTCCTTTAAACCTAGCAGACTGGGGGACACAGAACATTCTTTCTGGCATGCCAGCCTGGGAGGTCTGAGGGCAAAGGTGACCGATCGCATTTTAGCCTCAGCTCCCTGGGAGCATTCCACATTCCGCAAACGTCCATCAGTGTTCAGGGAAGGATTTTTTATGGACTTTCCTCCTCCGGCTCTAAAGCCTCTAGTCCTGCTAAGGCAGGAGGAAGCCCGTAACTTGCCGTTTAAGGCAACAGAACAGGAGCTTTGAGTGAACATTTAGTTAGTTCAAAGTCCCGACTCCCCATCAGATCTGGTCTTAATGCCATTCTCCACGTTCTTGTTGCTCTCCTCCGTGTTGTCTCCCTTCTCACCCTGGCACTTGTGTGTCCCAAAGCTGTCCCACCTGGTTCTGGGGGCATTCGGATGCACCCAGTATCCTTGATGCTGCCTCACTGTCCAGCTTTGCGCTCTGTGGCCCACCTTGTGCCCTGGAGGCCCCGATGGTCCTTGGCTGCTCTGTTGCCTCATACCCCAATGTGGGTGACTGCGGAGGCTGCCTCTGGCACCACCCTCAGCAACTGCTGCTCTGCTAGCGCTGCATGCCGCCCCAGACCCAGTGTTGTGCCAGTGTAAAGCTTCTTTGGGATACCTTGAACTGTCCCTGAACCTAGGAAGGGTTTCTAGCATCTTAATGCAGAGATGGAGGAAGCGCAGATGGGGGAACGCCACAGCAGTTAAACTCATTGTTCTTGATCCTGTCTTGAAAGTCTTCTCAGAGACGTCCCACAGCTCTGACTTCCAACACTGTGGCTTATAATGATTCTATGCTCAGACTTCCAATCTTTGCTTCCGATATGGAAAAGGAAATCTGGGCTTAAAACAAAACAAAACAGAACAAAACAAACAAAACCTTCTCTCAGCAAAGTCATGCTTAGTTTTATTTTGCTTTTTAAAAACAGCTTTATTGAGATCTAATTTATATATCATAAAATTCATCTCGAATAAATGTGTCACTCGATGATTTTAGCGAATTTGTAGTACAAGCAAAATCAAATCCAGTTGGAGAACCTTCCCACAACCTCAAAATGTTTCCTCGTGCTTGTTTGTAGTTCATCCCTGTTCCTATTTCCAGTCCCGGGCAACCACTGATCTGCTGTCTATAAATGTGCCTTTCCAGACCTGTCACGATAGCATGATATAAGGCGCAGCTTTTTTCACTTAGCATAATGTTTTTGAGAACAATTCATGTTCTTGCATGTTTTATCCTTTTAACTGCTGAATAGATTTACATAACTATAACACGCTTTGTTTATCGACTCACCATGTGATGAACATTTGGGTAATTCTCTAGTTTTAGTTATTGTAAATAATGCCGCTATGAACATTCATGTGCTTGTCTTTGTGTGGCCATGTATTTTTATACTGAAAAGTGAAATTCCCTGGTCATATGGGAAATTCGTATGTAACTTTTTAAGAAACTACCAAACTGTTTTCCGTAGTAGTTGTACTATTCGACATTCTCACCAGCAATGCATGAGGGTTCCAGTTTCTCCACAACGTTTTTTAATGTTAAACCCGAAACAGTTGTCATTATGGGCAAAGAAAAGTAATTTTGTTATAAAGATTTTTGGGATTATCCTTCCATTTTAGAGACTGGTTCACTTGGATCTCAGTGACTATTCTGCTAAATTCATCACCTGAAAACTGTATTAAATCGTCCAGTTTTTAAGCTTCCCTTTTAATGAGACATACTAAGTCTTTGGATTGAGTGTCATTGCCTGCTCCTTGGCTTTGTCACGAGCCCTATGACTGGAATTCTCTGTTCTCTTAACTGAGTCAGGAGCTTGGGTTCCAGTCGAATCTTGAGCTGCTCTCGTCCTGAACCACGTGTTGCTATGATTACCAGATTCCAACAAATACCTCTGCGAATACGATAGTTTAAGCTTTTACCAAAATAGAAGGTATTCATTAAAAACCTGGGGGAACCTTTTTTTAAATGCCAGGTTATTTTTTTTTTTCATACTATGTATACATAATTTTTTTTAACATTTTATTTTTTTATTTTCCCCCTCCCTTCTGGTAACCACTAGTCCATTGTCCATGTCCATGAGTCTCTGTTTGTTTGTCCTGTTCATTTGTTTCTTTTTAGGTTTATATCCCACATATGTGATATCATGTGATTTTCAACCTTTTCTGTCTGGGGAAGGGTGGGGGTACTCTTGATCAGAAAAATAATAAAAACAATAACCAGCCATTTCTTGGGTTTTTATCGCTGCCTTGCCTTTCTCTCCATACCTTGCATGCCTCATAGTTTCCATACTACTTCTTTCATTGCCATTGTACTTGTGTCATTGTTACTTCTACCTCCCAAGTAGTCCATGTGCCACTATCTCACCACCCTTGGCCCGTGTTCCTTTCGGAGAGGCCCTCTGATTTAATGGGCTATTCCATTCACACCATGGGTGTGGTGATTGATGATCCTTAATATGGATCCTTTCACGTGTGATCTTTGTACCTGAGCCAGTATTGTTGTCCCTGGGCAAAGAGCCTCTGCATGGGATATGGGCAGGCCCACCTTCCCTTATTTGGCCTCTAAAAATTCTTCTTGTTCTTCTCTTTCTCCTCACCTCATCAAAGAAACTGCTCTCAGATGAGAGCTGCTCAAAATCTGCACTCTAGGTGAGTTTACACCCCTCCATGGTCCCGGGCTACTTAGTTCTGTCTTCAGTTTTGCTCTCTCATCAGACTGGAAAACATTTCTAGTTCACTGCCTTCTCCTCTTGCATCTTTCCCAATCCTCCTCCCCTTTAATTCATATTTTCTACAAACTGACTGTAGCCATTGAATGGTAGCCCTGCAAAAGATAGGTCCACATCCTAATTCATGAAACCTGTGAATGGGACCTTATTTGAAAAAAGCATCTTTGCAGTTGTGATGAAGTTAAAGATCTTAAGATGAGATCATTCTGGATTACCTTGTTAGGCCCTAGGTCCAAAGACGAATATCCCTAAAAGAGACATAAAGGAGAAGGCTATTTGAAAATGGAGTCAAAGGTTGGAGTGATGGGTCACAGGAATGCTGATGCCACCAGAAGCTGGAAGAGGCAAGGACTGAAATGTCGCTCAGCCTCTGGAGGAAGCACAGCCCTATGGACACCTTAATTTCAGATTTCTGGCCTCTAATATCGTTGAAGAGAATAAATTTCTGTCGTTCCGAACCACCAAGTTTGTGATAATTTGTGACCACAGCCCTAGGAAACTTATACACTGACCTTTCCCTAAGCCAACTAACCACCTCCTAGTGGAGTTCAGTCAGCAGAGTATGTTCATGTTTGTGTTTCTCTTCAAATCGTTCTCTGCATTTGATTTTGGCTAAAATCTGTTTCCTTTTTCCAGTCACCTCCTTATTCCTACCCCTTTGCCAATATTTCTTAACATCTACACAGAAATACCATATTGTATTACTCTCTCCTCTTATTGAATCACCATGGAACTCTAAAAAACAAGTAGGAGGAAGGGTGAAGGGTGAATACAGAACATGGGGGACAAACCATAGCTATGAGTGATGTCTCAGAATTTCAGCATAGTGATTAGACTTTCACTCAGTCTGGCGCTATTCCAGAGTTTGGTATAAATTAATTTATTCAGTCAACAGGAATTAACAAAGCCCCTCTCTGCACAGCCATGTGATGGATTAAAACATGTCCTTTTCTCCTAAGGAGCTCAACTGGCATTGATTTGATTAACTATGGACTTATATAGGTTCCATTTAGCAGAGGCCAGTTCTAGAGAGGTACAGTCAAGCTTAGGTTGATAGAGTCCATAGTCATTATTACCAAAAATTTCTTTTATATTCTATGTTTATAGGTTTCTGTCTTCGGTCGGTAGGCCAGACCACTTCTTGCCTGTGTACCCAGCAGGATTCCATATCAGATCTATAGAGAAACAAATAAACAGTGATTTGTAATTGCTAAATTATTCTCCACATTAGTCAGCAAAGCTCAATGGTCACGTCCTAGGTAATCTGCTTCTGGATACTTGTTTGTTGAAAGTAAACTGAGTTGGCTTGGTGACGTTTATCCCACAGTCCTGGGTGCTATGAAATAAAAAGAAAAGCCATTGGTCTTCTCTCCATGATACAGACTCCTCATTGCTGCAAGCATTATTTTTATTTTATTTTATTCCATAATACAAAAGTAATATGTACTCACAGCAGAAAATCATATACTATCAAAATAAAAGAAATAAAAATTACCCATAATTCCAATACCCACAGCTAACAATGGATAATATTTGGGTACGTCAAATATACTCAATATACCTAATGTATTTGGGTATATCCATTTCTCTGCAGAGAGAGACAATTTTTGCTTCTGTCAAAATAGATTCACATTGTACGTATTATTTTGTGAACTGATTTTTTTTTTCAGCTCATGGTGCATTGTAAACATTTCCCCATCATCTTTCTATTAGAACTGGCAGTAAGAAGTATTATTCTTTCATCAGCAAGTTTTATCTGGTGGCTGGCTGATTCCAGCAGTTTCCTACTGGTCTTTCTGCATTAAATCTCTTCTTTTATACTTCCAAACCATCCTATTGGCCTCCAAAGGTAGCTTCCAAAAAATACTGTTTCTACTCCTCACCCTGGACCAGGATCCTTGAACCTTCTTTCATCAACCTCACCCAACCCTCCCAAAAAGGGGAGTCTTCACCCAGACTTTTATTCCAGGTTGTCTGCAGCAAGCTCCAGTTGATTTATATAAATTTGTTTTGCATCATTTCTTGCCTGCATCTTTTTTCAAAAAGGTTCCTTCCAAAGTGCTTTGCTCATTATTCTCCAATAGGCCCCTCAACCCCCCTACCTTCACTAAAGCTGCTTCCTCTACTGGTGTATCTTCCCTCCCCTGGGTTCTTCTCTGTCCGTAATGCTCAGACCTTTTTCCTTTTCCTTTTCTTTTTTTTTTTTTTTTTAACACCTATAGCACCTGGTCTTCCTAGGTGGTCTCCCACCCAAGTTCTAACCAGGCCCAACCCTGCTTAGCTTCCGAGATCAGACAACATCGGGCATGTTCAGGGTGGCATGGCCGTAGGTCAGGTCTTTTCTGATACGGCCATAGTTTCTCTAACTGCCTCTAACCCCCAGTGATCTCCCACTCTTCCTCTAGAGTGGGTATTAGCTATACCACTTGTGACATATAGGGTAGGCGACTAGTGATCGGTGAATGCACACTCCCCAGCCAGGAAGAGAGCCATGTGAGGAGGGGCTGAGTCCTCCACCTCTTTACCTCAAGTATAGAACCCTTGTCAACCGAATAATGGAAAAGGCATATTGATGTGGTGATCAATGCATGGCGATGGGTGACAACTAATTGACTTAAGGATAGAATATGTATGAAAATGAAAAGTCAAATGAGCACGTGCAAAATTATAAAATGAGGTAACTAATACACACTTTGAAAAGTATACAACTGTATTAAACAACAGCAGCGCTATCAACAACCGTTAAACTATGCATGGAAAGTGAAAAACAGGAAAACCAAGAAGATATTAACAAAAATGTTAAACATCGAAAGTCTAAATTATTTTGTGACCTTTTTTCCTTCTTGCTTCCATATATTCCTATTTCCTTTCAGATGAGTTTGTGATAAGTTTCTAATGGAAAAAAAAACAACTTTAAAACTTATTTTATTTTACTTACAAGAGTAACACATTTGTATTACAGGAACTTCAGACAACACGGTACTTGATAGCGCACAAGCTTGATCTTCATATCCCCAAATGACTTTTGTTTTAAATGTAATGAAAGCCTGCCAAAGGGAAAGACTTAAATGAGAAGAAATCGCATAGGATCTTAGACCTGCTCTTTTTACAACATCTCCTCTTTGAAAATGAAGAGAATAAAGAGATGAGAGAGTACAGCTTTTATAAAAATATATTAGATATAATGAGGTAGAGTGATATGTATGATAATATCTTTTCTCACTCTAAGACCAACAAATTTAAAGTGCAACAAGTAAATTTTAACCCAGTAATGTATTTTTGGAAAGACTTTCAGGTTATTTATCCTTCTCAACATCATTATGCCAGGACTTTATGTGGAAAGCTCTTCCTGAGTCTGATTTACCCCTCAGTTTCATAAGAGTGAAGATAAATAAACATTGTGACTTTACCTATGGACTTAGTTGAGAGCCCTATTAACAAAACTGGCTTTAACAAAACTGTTCAACAAAACTGGTTTTTCCTCCTCTCTATCCTCTGTAATGAGATAATGGGCATAGAAGCCTCTTACACAATGCCTGGCACATAGTGGAGACTCAAAAATCCTTTTCTCCTTCCCTCCTTCCTCCCTCCCTTCTTTCTTCCCTTCCGCAGCATTTTCGGTTTAAATTGCCATGAAATAAGAGTGTGTAATATACTATCTTAGAATCATCGTAGTTTATCAATTCTTTGAAACACATAATTTTCCTTTGCTGAAACGGCGACATAATTTCTAGTTGCTGACAGCTAGTCCATCACAACGTGGTTTTCGATGCCTGTACGTGTGCATCACAACTTTTGGAGGGGGTGTCAACAACTTGGGAAAAAATCCCAGAGACAGTAGTTGAATTTTTTTTAAATGCTGCAATACTAATACAAGAGTGACTGTGGATAGATGTGAACTCTGATGACTTTGAGTAAAGCATCCAGAGGCATTGGATTCTGAATGTGAACATGTTTCAGGGATACTTTAACCAATTTATTTCCCTTATATTTTCTGGTATAAATATGAGTGAGTGAAATTTTGGTCTGAAAAGCCTACCTAGGTTTAAAAAAATTCTTTCAACAAATTTCAAAATAAATAGTTTAAGGAGAAAAAGACATCATGTCATAATTAATCGACCACAGTTTTTATTTGAGTGGTATGCAAAATAATGATGTATCTTATGGTTAAACGGTATCTCAAATTGGATGAAATATAATCATTCTAATTATCTTTGAAAACAAATTCTTTGTGAGATAAGCTCTTGAGGAAAATCTTTTGTCCAAAGGGAATATTTCTGACCAGCTTGTTTTATTATAAAGCAATGGCAGAAATTATACTTATGGTTAATAATTTAGGAAGAACTAATAATATTAATTTTTAAAAAAGTAAATGGACCATGTGTCCCTGTTTTCTCCCAGCTCTCTGTCTAATTTTGAGACAAGTTTATGAGAAATTACCTACCATGAAGAGGCCTGAACAAAATAATCTGAATGGTAAATTTCTCATTTTTCTACACCTGCTTCCTATAGTACTATGGCACCTTGCCCTGAATGTATAAAGTGATAGATAAATATTGGAGGTCTTTGCTGATACATCTGATTTATCAGAAATTTTGAATTAAAGAAATATTTATCAGTGGATGTTGGTATAGTTTAAATGTTAATTGAAAAGCTTAACTACCCTTTAATTATGTTTTGGTTTTGGACATGTGGCTAGCGGTGTAAGGATACTTGTATGGAGCCTGTACTTAGAGTTTCCCGGTAGGGGTTCTCTGGTGAAACTTCTTCCAGAGAAGCAGAAGAGCTGACATCTAGAAGTCTCTTCCCTTCAGCAGAGCCTTGAGTATTTCCAATTTGACCTCTCAGCTTTTCTTTCTCTGTTATTCCAAAGCCTATGCCTATGTAAATGTGGGCCCATTTCAATTTTCAAGGCTGGTTCAATTTGTCAGAATATAATAAATTGTTCTCCAAAACCACGTGTTAAGAATTTCTGATAAATAGCAGACTCTCACCCTAATAATTAATTCCTCTTTTAATCACAAATAATAGGCAAGGAAAGTGGCTTGCCATCTGTACACTTGCATGTTTAAAATTCTTTGGATATTAGCAGATTCTTTTTTGTTTTGCATGAATCCGATTTTTCCTGGCTGCATAATTAAATGTTTCCTGGATCTGGCTGCCTGTGGTTTCCAATAGAATACAAACTGTAAATTCTAAGCGAATTCAGCAAAGAGCATTTGGTTGACTTTACTTGTAAGAAATTGAATCAATCAAAAATTTTCCAGGTAATAGGAAGAACAGTTTTCTTGAGAAGTAGGAATAAAGTATTATATAGTATCTGAAAGGTTGATAAAAGGCATACTCAATAGCTACCAAGAATGGATGATTTAATTGTTCTGAAATTTTTAGACTTTTAACATTGACTCTTTACTCATAATGAGAATAGGGCTCTCTTGTTTATACTCATAAAATGGCTCTCTTTAAAACCCTTCTCACAAGGAAGTTCTTGCAATGAGGATTAGCATGCATGGTGGTCAAGAAGGCAATCTGCCCAGAGGTAAATCCCAAGCTTGCAGCTTCTTGCCTGTGTCAGCTTGGGCAACTTATTCAACTTCTCTGTGTTGTATGTTTCTTCATTTATAGAATGGAGCTGATAACATAGCACCTCCCATGTGATTTTATGAGAATTAAGCGAGTTAATAAGTGTAAATCTTCTTAAGAGTTTCTAGGATGTAGAAAGTGCTGTGTAAGTGTTACTGCTATTAGCAATTGCTGAAGTCTCCTGGCGAGCTTGAGAGGAGGCTAAAGACTTCCTAATGGCCCTGCTTTTAATAAATTGGGGTGGTTACTTAGACGTTATCAAGTGCCTACTGTCATCCAAGCACTATTTTATGCAATTCCTACAATCATCTAGAGAGGCACGTTCTTGCACTATTTTTCCTTCAGAGGACGCTGAGGTGCAGGGAGGTTGAGAACACTGCTCGATGGCACACTGGAAGGAAGAAGCAGAGCTGAGCTGGGATTCCCACCCAGTTTCGACAGACCCTACACCCTAGTGTCCTTCCACGTTACCATGAAGACTCTATACTGAGCATGAGAAGATAGGGTGCAAGTTAAGTAGCCTGTGGCCTGTTTCTTATCAGCTCTGTCTCCATGGCCGATTGATGACCCTTTGACATTATTTCCAAAGAATTCCAAATATCAGGTAATGAACAGAGACCATCTGAGACCAAGGCAAAGTTGTGGGGTAAGTGATGATTTGGCTTTATGTAATCTTGTAACCTTTACATCTCTCTGAAAAAAACACCTCATGGAACCAATAAAACAAGAGAGGATCTTGGAAATAAATATGTATTGCCCTCATATTTCAGGTGAGAGAAGAGAAGAATAGAGAGCTGTAATGACACCTCAGTCACAGGCAAAGCCACCTAGCCTGACTGGAGCCCAGGCCTTTGTCTGCTGGTCCCATCCTATCCCTACTGCCTTGTGACATTCCAAAGTTGCTGACTCTGAATGCCCAGTATAAAGCAAGCCCTTAAAAGGGCAGATTGGCAGAATAGGGAGATTATTGAGAACAAAGAAAAGTACTAGAAGAACCTTGAAAACCACAGCTTTTGTATCAAGCATCACCATGTAGGGGCTTTATGACTTTGTGGGAAAGAATAAATGAGTTGTATTTGGACCTTATTTTAGAGCACATGTTTAATATTGGCTGAGAATGTATAGAGAGTGGCATGATAATGACATTCATTGTTGTCTAATAATGGCTTTTAGGAACATTTTCTTTTCTGGTGACCAAAAATATAAGAATTAAAACAAAAACAAGCAATATCGATATCTGTATTAGTTGGGTGGCTGGAACAACAGAAATTTATTTATTTATTTTTTTCACAATTCTGGAGGCTAGAAGTCTAAGATCAAGGTATCGGTAAGGTTGATTTTTTTCTCCTTGGCTTGCTGATGGCTGTGTTCTCCCTGCGTCTTCACATATCTTCCCTCTGTCCTAATCTTCTTATAAGGACACCAGACATATTGAAATAGGGTCCCCACCCTAATGACCTCATTTTACCTCAGTTACCTCTTCACAGCACTTTACAGTCACATTTACTTATCTCTAATACAGTCACATTCTGAGATACTTACTGAGGGTTAGGACTTCAACACATGAACTTGGGGAGCCCATAACAATATCTATATCTGCATCTGTATCTATATCTATCTATATTATCTCTATCTCTATCTCTATCTCTATCTCTATCTCTATCTCTATCTCTATTCTCTATCTATAATCTATGTCATTATTTGTAGGTCTTATTTGAACCTGAACCAGTAATAGTGAGAACTCCAAATCCCATTGTGTGACAATGAAAGGGTGCATATTCCAAATCGAATTTCCCCGGCTTAATTAGCATGTGGCCTGTTAGCACAAACTTATTAGGAAGAGCGTTCTCCCAGCCAACTATTATCTAATTTCCGGGCTCCTGAGACCTACTGCTCCATTAATGCTGGGAGAGGTGAGCACAGCTGGGGTAAGTCACCACACTGCTGGATGGCTGTCAGAAAGCCCCTGTGGTGTCGGATCTGAGAAGGTGCACCGTGGGAAGCAAGAAAGAGGCTTGTGCTGTGAGCATACCTCTGGCCTCGGTTCTTTGATTCTTTTTGAGGCATGTACTAAAGGCTGGAACACTTGCCTATACACGAGAGATGCAGACATGAATGTGGGGCAATTATTCACTCCTTTTAAGTGAGCAAGCTGTGTGAAACTAGAATGTGCAGGGTTTTCTATATTGCTTTCTTTCCTTCTTTTAAGGAATCAAGCTTATCCAAGAATTTGCCATATTCTCATACTCCTCCTTTCCTTCCTTTGCTTCCTTATCTCCCTCTCTCAATTATTTATAGAGTAAGGGCCTGCTATGCACAAGGGACTCTGCTTGGTCCTGTGGGTAACAAAAAGGTGACTTGGAGGCACTCTGCCATGCATGTTTGATTCTGATAACCTCTCCCCGTTCTGTTTTCTGTTATGTTTTCAGGCATTGCTCTGCTAGTTCTTGGCAAACCTGAAAGCCATCTCAGCTAACAGTGTCCAGATCCCCTGCACCGTCAATACTTGCCCTCCTCTCTGTAGAATTGGCAGCTCTCATACCCCAGGCCACAGCCACTTCCCTCTCCACCCCCACACCCTCCACCCTCCCCCCACCCCTGGCCGGAGCTCCTGAACCTTCTAGCCCCGCAATGATCACTGTGCTTCCTCTTCCCTCCCAGGCTGCTTTATTTTCCCCCTTTTCAGAGCTGTTTCTGATTCCTCCCACTTCTTCCTCTTCTCACTTTGACTCTTTTCCTGATTCACATTGATCATTTCCGATGAGCCAACTTAGTGTGAAAAAATAAAGATTCTAATGATCAGCTTCCTCTCCTCCCACTGTTGTTTATTCCAGGGAACAAAGATGTACTTAAAGAACACTTTCACTGGAGCTGAGGGTAAATAGAAGGCATCCTAGGTTCATTTGTCCCTTTCTACAACCCTCATTCCATCCTAAAGTTACTTCCCAATCACTGAACATTAGGCAGTATATTTTTTAAAGTAAGAAGTGGAACAGCATGGAGGGTAAACGATGAAATTCCATAATATAATTTAAACCTTATAAAATGTTAGGATTCATATTTGTAATAAAATTCAAATTAGGCACATAGTCTACTTGAAAATTCCATTCTTACAACTTAATTTGCCTGGAAAGAAGTGGTCAGACCTATTATGATTATTTTTTTTTTTTATCACATAGCCAGAGAGCGTGTTCTCCCCACACCCTGCCAACCTCTGAGGAGACAGCCTCCCTCCTCTCTTGCTAATCAAATTTATGCCCCAGACAAAGTCGCATCCTTCTGTGAGGGCTGCCTGGGCATCCACGAGCTCCCTGAGGTCTAGCCTCTGTCTTTTTTAGACCCCAGCAACAGCAAAGCCAGGTACCAAATAGAATTTTAGTTGAAGTGTGGGCAATTAATAAATGAAAACCTTTCTCCAGCTTCCTATGATTACTTCCTTGATAAATTCTAGTGCATTTAATGTCTGTACAGCTCGTTCGACCACTACTGTGCTTCTGACATTGTTAATTTGTTCCTTTAAGACAATGCTTTGTCCTTCCCACCCAGACTGCCAGTTCTTTGAGGAGGACATCCTCGTGCTGCTGCTGCTGCTGCTGCTGCTGCTGCTGCTGCTGCTTCTTCTTCTTCTTCTTCTTCTTCTTCTTCTTCTTCTTCTTCTTCTTCTTCTTCTTCTTCTCCTCCTCCTCCTCCTCCTCCTCCTCCTCCTCCTCCTCCTCCTCCTCCTCCTCTAAATTTCTCTCTATTGCCTAGTGCAGAGATGGCACTCACACATATTTTTGATTTGAACCCTGTTCCTTTTTGCTTCACAGCAGTGTCTGTTGGGACCCACAGTTAGAAAACGGATCTTGCAGAAGCCACAATTTTATTGTAAATACATCTATATGATAAGGAGTCCAGCTTCCATGAATTTCAAATGGAGAGATAAATTGTTATTGGCCAGTTGGGGCTTAGTTTGGTTTGACCACATTTATTGAGCAGCTGCTTTGTACCTGACACTGAACCAGACAATATTCCTGCCTCCCATCTTGCTGCCTGATTTGGGGATAGTTTGTCCTCACCAGCTGGCTGTCGATACCCAACAGGCAGTATACATGTTTTCAGCCACCTGACCTGGACCTTTCTAGATGGTGATGTGGACTTGCTGCTCCCCTAGTGCAGCCCTGTCCTGGGTGGTGCTGGACGCTGCCTCCTCCCCCATCCCTGCCCTCCTTTGCGAGCCAGTATACATTTTGCATCAAGTTAGCTGATCCGACCCTAAAAAGTCTGCACTGTGACTTTTCAGGAAACTTTAAACTTATCTACTTAAGAAATAACATGCAAAGGGGAAATGAACCCTGGCAAGGCTAATCATAGGGATTTTAGGCTGTGTTTTAGCGAGCCAGCCAGTCACAGAGTATTCACGTGTTTATTCACTGGCACGTTCCAGGGGCAGAAGCACCCCCACTCTGCCTCCCCACCAACCCTTCCTCCAACTATTGTGCGGCAGCAGGATTTGGTCTGAGTCTGGGCAGAGCCCCCTTTCCGAGCAGCCCTCCAGATTCTGCTACAGCAAGAGTCTGTAAAAGTGGCTCTTGCCTTCCCGTTGCACACAAAGGCAAGGATCTCTTTAAGGGAACTAACTGGCTGCTCCTCCGTGCAGTTGCAAACGTGTGTCCCTGCGAGCTCAGCGACCCAGGCTTTTGCCTGAAGATGAATGGGGAGGGGTCTTGAGGAACCCCTATGACCTCCCGGAGTGGGGCAGGGAGGGAGCTGACAGCCTGAGGGGATGGAGACTGTCGGTCTCCGGGGAAGGGCTGGCGACTAGCTGCTTCCTGGGATGCTCCGCGTGCCGGTTGAGCATCCTGCCCGTGGTCCAGAGGGTGCTGGCGGCGCATCTTGCGGTATATGCCTGCGTGGACTGGGGCCATCGCCCAGAGGCGAGCCCGCATTCAGACACGGAGGATGGGTTTCCGGCAGGGCTGCGTGTAGTCAGCACGAATGCTCATCCCTAGGTGTCTTGCAGAAGGAAGCCTCCCGACTCCATGGATTCGGCCGTTTACTCAGCCCAGATTGCTGCCAGGAGGAGGATTTGCCAGCCTGCCGCGCGCTCCGGCTGATGTGACAACTTCGGGGCTGGCTGTTTACTTCTGTCAGTGCTGGGGGCTCTGTCCTGCGCCGCATCCCCGGCTGCCACCTGGCCGGCTTTGAAGTCGCGGCGAGGACTCCTCTGACGGCATCCCCAGGAAGGAGGGGAGGGGGGCAAGGAGGGGTTAAAAGACGAGCAGGAACCCTCCCAACGGCTCACCCTCTCGTGACTCGCCTGTGCTTTGGGGTTCTGAAAGGGACCGCGAGCTGCCCGGGGAAGCAATGCAAGTCTCCATAGCCTGCACAGAGCACAACCTGAAAAGCCGGAATGGTGAGGACCGACTTCTGAGCAAGCAGAGCTCCACCGCCCCCAATGTGGTGAACGCGGCCCGGGCCAGGTTCCGCACGGTCGCGATCATCGCGCGCAGCCTGGGGACGTTCACCCCTCAGCACCACATTTCTCTCAAGGAGTCCACCGCCAAGCAGACTGGCATGAAATATAGGTATGGACGGAAGATTCCCTCCCCCCGCGCGGGGTTTCCGTGTCCCCTTTAGACAGGTGCGGTGGAGACAGGTCGGGTTGGAAAAGTGACTTACTCGTCGGCGGGTGGCTCAATTTAGAATTCCCAGGTGCCTGGAAAATAGCTCCCGGGGAGTGTGTGTGTGTGTGTGTGTGTGTGTGTGTGTGTGTGTGTGTGTGTAGGATTTTTTTTTTTTTAACGCTGCCCATTTTGTATATTCTAAAGTGCTAGGAACACCTTAGGCGCCGCATGACCCCCAGTCTGCAGAGAATCATACAACTGTGGGAACTGGTACTGAGATCGATGTAGCTCTTCAACAGCGAATGTGGCTGTCCTAGTTTGTGGTATGGGCTGTAGTTTCTGTGGTTATGCTATTAAAAATAGTTTCCCATCTAGTACTGCATTCATATTTAGTTTTTGAAAGACAGAGATGATGACGGCTAGGGGAGATCTTGAGGAAGTTTTGTAGCAGAAAGAAAGCCCCCAAATGGCAAATTAGATTGGCCACTGACATATTTAAATCTAAATTACTGCGAGAAATAAATGTAAAAAAGTCAATTGTTGTAATACTACTAGTTTCCTTATAAAATGTTAAGCCCATTCTTCCTCTGTGCTGTTTTCCATAGTTGGAAATCTTCCTGGTAATAGTCAATGTTCTCCTTAATGGGGAATGACTTAAATTTGATAAGTGGAAAATTTTATTTTTCAATTATGTGACTCCTGCCTCCTATTTGCTTTCTACTGAGCCTTCCTGGCTTTATTTCTTTGAAACTACTATGCTTCTAATCTCTAAAAGTGTTTGCAGATGTAGAGGACAAAAGCTAATGATGCTCCTTCCAAAAGCTTTAGTTACTCTAATTCGCAGATTTGATTTTGTCAATGATTTACCTTTAACTATCCAGACTCTTTCTTAGGAACCAGGTTTCAGGATAGAAGGAACTTAACGCAATTATGACAGTGCACACACAAGACTGTTTTTTTTTTTTTTTTTTTTTATGTGGGGCTTTAAAAATAAGCATTTAAACTAATTTCTATAAAACTTGTCCATGAAAAAGTTTTTTGCAGAGTTACAGGAATGCTTCTCATTGCAAAAACTCCAAGCACTATTGTTTCGACGCATTTATGAGCCATTAAGAAAGAAACCTGGGATGTGGGTGTGGGGGTGAGGGCACTGAAAACCATGGCTAAAGCTCTTTGCCCTAACCTCAGTACACTACAAGCAGCCTGACTCCAGGTGACTCCTTGAAGTGTCAGCAGTGTGCATATCTCTGTTTTTCTTGATATTTGCATGATGGAGAGTGGGGCCCCACGATGACATTTTGCTAACTGAGACTGCAGTCTTGAGTGCATTGGCAATTTCTATTGCTACTTCTGTGGCATGCACCCAGACCCTGCCTCATGGACACAGTTCGACCTGCATGCAGGTCAGCTGCTGAGATGGAGGGGAGCTCTTGCTTCTTGGCAGGGCATCTAGGACACTTAGGGTTGGGGCAGATCACAGAGATGATTTGAATTCTGTTCTCCAGCATTTTTTATTTTGTAAACCAAAAGAAATAAAAAGTAACTCCTTTCATTTCTTGTGACAGAGTTTCATAGTTGCTTATGGACCATTGTACTGGAAGTTTGGTCATATGAAGGCTTTAGAAGGCAGGAGATTTCCATTAAGGATTTTCTGGTAATACTTACAGGTTAGCTAAGATGAGATGATAATAGTCTTTCTTTACCAAAAGCTCAGTGTAAGATTCACTTGGGCATCGCTCATTACTGGTGACTAAGGACAGCTCTATTGTGACAAAAAGTTAGCCATCTGCGGTCTTCAGTATACTTTGAAGTCAATGTGCTATTTGTTGTTTATGGTGACTAGACAAGATACCTCATTTCTACTCCACCTCTTATTCTGAACCATTTCATCTATGATAGGCATGTGGTTTGGGGTGTGAGTGTGACTTAACCCCTCTCTTTTTCAAATTCTACTCAGAGTAATTTTTAGGAAAGAGATATGAGATTATGCCAAATGTACATACACTAAAACGCTTAGTGCTGGAGAAAGACAGAGATGGGAGGAGGGAGAGACTAATTATACACTTTATCAGAAATAATAGAAATATTTTTTAGTTGAATTATCCTTTTCTTTGACATTGATGTCACTAAAATCCAATGTGCATGTTTGGACTATTAATCAACAATAACAAATAGCAAAGATTAAAAAAATCCCAAAGAGTCGGGGAGGTAAGTGGCTTGAGTAAGAGATCAGACTACCTAAAGGACCTAGAATAGAAAGTCAATAGCTAATTGTGTTTATAATAATAGTGTCATCCTTGAAAATGATTTTCATAGGCATAGTTTTATCTGGGATCCATGAACACTATAAAAGATAAAAAATTTTGTGTGTGTGTGCTTTTTTCTGAGGAAAAGGTTCGTGGCTTTCATTAGAATTTGAAAAGTATTTACCACTCATCAGTTGTCAAAAAGCAGTATTACAGAGGTACTATTCATTTGGTCAAAGAATATTTAGTGGGTATCTATTCTGTACCAGGAACCCTACTAGAATTGTGTACACAGCAGTGTAGAAACCAGGCAAGATTTGGGGCTTATACTCAGGTTGGGGAAACAGACCATGAATGAGGAGACAAATAAATAGTAATCTATTGTGAGACATTCCTATGAAGGCTATATTTTGGGTGGTGATAGTTATGCCTGGGCCAACTTAGTTCATCAATTTTGAGGCTGTCACCTCTGCTTCAGTTCCAAGATTATGGTTCCATGTTGTGATGTGAGTAATTGTGCCCATATATGCAAACAGTTTTTCTGTCCCAGGAACTTCTTTTAGGTTCCGTTCTTGCTGTAAGGTGCTACCTGGCCATTGAGGACTTATGTATGACTCTGATAAATGAATAGAATGCC
Source organism: Cynopterus sphinx (assembly GCA_030015415.1). Classification (NCBI taxonomy): domain Eukaryota; kingdom Metazoa; phylum Chordata; class Mammalia; order Chiroptera; family Pteropodidae; genus Cynopterus; species Cynopterus sphinx. Next base: position 21,364,061 of record CM057380.1, read on the forward strand.
TTCTAGTCATATAATGCCTTATGATTTTTCAAGTCCAACTCACATCTTAGTCTATGATAACCATTCATTTATCAAGAACTCATGAACCTGGAATTTTAGAAAGAGTTAATACACGCTTGTGTGGAGCACCTGAATTCTGCAAGAATAAAATGCTCAACACCACTGTTAGATCCACACTACCATTGTGCAAGATTCTTGCATGAAATTAGCTATCGTTTCAAGGCTGAGGATGAAAAAAAGTCCATTAGAACAACTTGCTACTCAAATGATACTGTCATCCCAAGAGAACAGGATTCTGCCTAATGCTTATCCTGGGGACTACCCTATATGTAAATCTCATAACACTATTGTGCTTCTTATAGTTTTTACACTTGTGCTTGTTAATGCATGAGAGTTTCTTTACGTTGGTTTTGCATGTGTTTTTAATCTCAAAGTTCATCACATTGTATTAGAATTTGATGTACAATTTGCAACCATACATGATAGATGTAGGCACGTATATGAATCTTTCATCCTAAGAAAACCTAATCACTCAGAACAGAATTTAGGGCAGAATTTTTGGTTGTTTTGCTTGTTTGATAGGTTGGGTGTTATTATTTATTTATTTATTTATTTATTTATTTATTTATTTATTTTTATTTATTTATACTTTTGAAAATGATCTAGCTACTTGTGTTTGACATGGTCCCAGAGCTTTTGTCATTCGTAATTGAGCACAATTGCACCAATAAGGTCCTCCTTCCTATTCTAAAATTCTTCCTTCAGTTCCAGAACAATTTGAATATCGAGAAAAATTTCATTGAGAAAAATTTTATTAAGGAAAATTTTAAGATATACATTTATACTATACAATCTATATAGTTACATAAAACTTGCTTTGATATTCTCAAGAGCATTCTTTACAAGAAGAAATATAGTCTGAGCAATAATCTTTACATTCCATTTAAAAATTTCTTTTTCCAGGTTTTAGGTTTACCACACTACCATTTTTGTCATCATTAAATTTTTTTTTGAAATAATTATAGATTTGCAGGAATACACACACACACACACACACACACACACACACACACACACACATAAAGGGAGTTTCAGTAAATCCTTAATCTAGTTTTTTTCCAGTGGTAACATCTTACATAAATATAACATCAAAACTAGTAAATATTGGTACAATCTATGGAATTTATTCAGATTTTACCAGTTGCACATATATTCATGTGTGTGTGTGTTTATATATCTATGCAATTTTGCTAAGTGTACAATTTGTGTAATTACCACCACCATGAAGAAATCACCACAGGACTCTCTCAAACTACCCTTTTTTAGCCACATCCATGTCTCCTTCAGTCCCTAATCCTGGACATCCACTGATCTGTGATCCAGCTCTATAATTTTATGGTTTCAAGAACATTATATAAATAAAATCATACAGTCTTAAAAAAATATTTAGAGTAGGCTTTTTTTCACTTAGCATAATTCTCAAGATTCATTGAAATTGTTGTGTATCAATAATTTCTTCTTTTTTATTTCTGAGTAGTATTCTATGGTATGGGTGTTCCACAGGTATTTTTTTTAACCATTTATCTGCTGAAAGACAATCAGGTCGTTGTCATCATTATTTTTAGCATGCATTAGATACCATCAGATTATAACATTATCCTCAAATTCTTTCAATGCCATTCAGTAGCTCAGGAGATAAAATCCAAGCTACCCTAACATGGCACCTGAAGTCCTCTGCAGTCTGGCTTCCATCATGCTTTCCAGTAACTACTGTTTGTTTTCTCATCTTACCTCTGACCTCATGCTTTATCAGAAGTACCTCCTTGAGAGAAAACAGCTCACAATACCCTGAACCTCCTATTTTTATGTCTCTGTATCATTTTTCTTACTGGTCCTTCTGCTCTGGAATCCTACTTCTCTTGATCAGGCAGGCAAACTTCTATTCATCCTCCAAGACCCAACTCTAATGTAATCTTCTCTGTGAAACCTTCCTTGGCTCTATCCTATACAACATTAAATATTTGCTTTTTAATGCCTTCGCCGCCTCTGGTTCTTACTGCTGTTACAGAAATGATTCGTCGCATAGTGTTGCCATTATCTGTTTACATCTGTGTCTTCCCCATTAGTCTACGAGCAGCATGAGGTCTAGATTTTATTTACCTCTGTAACTCAAAGTCTAACCTGACCTGGCACTTTATAGCTATTCAATAAATGCTTGGAAAATTACTACACATGTCGGACAGTCTGTCAAGTGCTGGAAATACAAAGAATGAGAGTCCTCTCTTGAGTGTTTACAGTATTGCATGACTAGTTTTCTACACAAAAAGGCCGCATATGTTAAGTGAAACAGAGAACTGTTTGAGGAGGCCTCATTCACCGGGGCTGTGGGAGTGGGAGGGATTTCACAAGAAAGGTCGGTCGTTGGAGCTTGGCATTAAAGAAGGAGAAATACCAAGATGAGCAGAGAGGGGGACAGCAGACGGCAGGGGCAGGAGTAGCACGTCTGTGTATGGAGCGATAAGAAATAGTGGAATAGTGCAAAGGGTTCATTCAGGGAAGTGGTGAGAGAGTGTGTTTTGTAGGTAAAGTGGGGTCAGACTATGGCACCTTGGAGGTCAAGATAAGTGATTTAGACCTAAGGTGGACATCAGCAGTGGTGGGACCATCATGGAATTTAGATCAGGGTGTCTGGTTATAAAGTTCTCTTAAGAAAAACTTAATCTGGCAGTTGTTCCAAGAAAAATCTAAGAGTTGTAAGTTTGAAATAAGAGCATTTATACTGAATTCCATAACACTCTATTTTCTTATATGGAATCAAGACTACATAGAAAAGGCTCAGACCAGATGCCTTCCCCATGCCGTTCCTTTCCCAGCCTCTTTATTAAAGCACACGTCTCATCCGCTGTTCTTTACCTCCCACGAATGGTGGGCAGATTTTGAATCAAAGCAATTGAAATGAGATCAATCTTGTCAGCCGATTACGTAAAAGGGACTGTGTGTGTGTGCGTGTGCGCGCGTGTGTGTGTGTTTGTGAGCGTGTGTGTGTGTGCGTGTGCCTGTGAGCCTCCGTATGGGAAAAAGTGGGAGGAAATAGGTGGGCTGAAGTGGAGGAAGAGAAGAGCCAGCTCTGAGGCTGTGTTTCAAATAGAAATATTTGATTTTAGTCCAGAGAAGAGAGCAGCTTAGTTATTTAAAATGTCATTACTGCTATTTATTGATTGATTTGGGGGGTAAAGAATGCAATTGCCATTCCCACTGACTCCTATGCATGTGGGCTTTCCTCTCTTCCTTAAAGCAAAATGCTGAGAATGGGGGGGTGGAGAAACCTTCCTGAAAATTAGTTGCTGATTCAGTCTCATAGAGTGTATTCCACCTCTGCAAGGCACCAGTCAGAAGTCTGGCATCCATGGGATGGTGAGAAAATGGTAGGAGGGGAGGGAGCCTCCAGGAAGTTGTTAGGCAAACGCTGTTCCCGTTCCCTAGCTCTGGAAGTCTGTGTGTGTGTGTGTGTGTGTGTGAGCACACGTGTGCAACTGAAGGAAGCCATCACTGGTATTTCCTGAAACAACTCATGTCCCAGTTGCAGTCTTCTTTGGGGTCACTACAGATAGAATCTCTAACCCCAAGTCCACTCAACGACCCCCTTTAGAAGTGTACTCACTTCACATATAACCTTTAAAAAAAAATTCCTGCAAATATTTCAACTTGTGATAATTTGAGAAATGTTCTGAGGAAAGTAGAAAAAAAAACACAACAGATTCAAAAGAAAAAATCAGGTTAATAAACTTGACTGATATTTTAAATTCATTTCATCAAATTTACAGTCGGTCATTTGTGTATTGATTGATGAGCAGTATAAGGTTTGGGTCCAGTGAATCTGATTAAAATGTAGGACTCCTGGTTTCTTTGAACATTCTTCAAAGCTCCTCGTAGGAGAGAAAATCCCTTTAAGAACAGAATTCAATTCATAAGCATCAATTCAAACTTTTCCTACAAGAATTTCAAAGCCATTGTGAATAGCGACTTATTAGACATAATAAAAAATGACTCGATGTCGCAAATTAATCATGTTGTATGCTTAAAAAACATCACCATCACCAGTTTTCCACTCTTTTCAGAATTAGGGAACAGAGTGGTAGAGACTGAGAAATTTAAGGCAAATATTTTCCAGATTTTCATTTCAGTATTAAGAATGATTAATCCTTTGTGGTCACTAGAAATGAGCGAGTTAGCAGTAGATGTTCGCAGTGGGGGAACTTTAGGTGCCATTTAGTTGAGTGACATTATTTTATATTAGATGGCCAGTTTCTTGGTCAGAGGTACTCAGAGAGCTGATGGGAGGGTCAAGGCCAATGTCAGGTTCCTGACTCCAAAAGTAGAATTCCTTATATGCCTTGAGCTTCTACATTGCAGCTTCTTGATTATGTCTCATTTCTCAATACAGGAAAAAAACACAATGCATGAAATGCTTCTTGAAGGGATAATTCCCATCTATACATATGCACAGTTTGCAGTTTAAGCTTTTATGTTTAGAAGAAGCAAAGCCATGCTGGGCACTGAGAGAGCCAGACCAGCTTTCTTCCTCTCCTGAAGAGTCATGAGAGCCCCAAAGTGCCCTCATGGGAGCTGTCTACTTGTGTGTGTTCTGAAGCTGGACATAAATTAATTTAATTTCCAGATGATAGTGCGATTAGCATCGCAATCTGTAGAGTGAGCTTTTGAGAAAAAGATCTACAAAACCATGGGCACGGATGATCGAACAGCGTGACATGTCAATCCTGGACACTAGTGCTGTGCATATTTTAATCTCCTTCATATTTTTAAAGATCATTTTGAAATCTTCCTCCTGAGGCACAGAATCAAAGTCCAATAGAAATTCCTCATGGCAGGTTGATTTTCAGTTACCCAGGTAGAAAACCAAAACAGAAGCCCAGCAGTGTCTTTTTTCCCTTGGAATCAACAGCTAGGGAGGACCCTGGGAGCACCCACTTGGGCCTCTGGCCCAGCCCTCATGAGAAAGCTGCCCTGTTTTTCCAATTTGCACTGTGCACTAACTACTTGTAAAGGCCCCTGAAGAAATACTGGGTAATCTCCTTTCATGGCAGCCATGAAAAAATTTGGCCCTTCTTTCTGAGAATTTGAATCATTCATTAAGCTTTGAAATCCTCAGAGGAAGCAATAAAGTGAGGCTCTTTAGAATTCCCTACTGTCTTGGCTCCAACAGTAAAATCAGGTTGGAAAGCGAAGACAGAAGATTGAGGGACAAGAAAGCAAGGGCACAGTGGTGAGCCCAGGGAGGCACATGGTGACATGCAGGGGATCCCAAGGATGATGGAAACTTTGCCTTCTCTGCCTGTCCTTGATTGTAACTGAAGATGAGCTCGCTGTAATTTCCTGCTTCATAAGGCTTCTGGTACTTGAAAACCATTACTTATGACTCAGCCTCCTTGTTTCTAGGATGGTTCCAGGCCTTTCCTCCTAGATTTCATTTTCTGATTCCCGATTGTAATTATGACTCTCATTTAAACTTTCTATAGGATGACTACACCCAGAGCTGGAAACAATGTCAAGTAAAGGTCTAGACTTTTTAATGTAAAATAGCAAGATTGGCTAATAACAGCAACATGCTGGTCCCCTTGTTTGCAATTCGTGGTTGTGCTTACTGTATTAGGAGAAAAAAATATCAGTTTTAATATTTTGAGCCAATCTTTGAAAAAAATTGCTGTGAAACAACATTTAACCTATTTTAGAATCATGGAGGATGACGACGCTGATGCACAGTATCTCATAAGGTCATCAATTCTAAAGGTCATAATGGTGACAACGAAAGTCTTTTGGGTTGAAGGATCATATCGGTTTCAATCAAATATCCACATAAAACTCAAAGCATATAATATGAATAATTTGCCTTTAAAACATACTCATAGACAAGTTTCTTCTTTTTTTTAATCTAGAGGGTTTAAATATAAAGGCAACTGTACATGACTAGCAAAGTTTTTCATGTTGGAAATTACCATCTTTCAGGGGAGTGCCCCTGAAAACACTCAGCTGCAGGGAATTCCAAGCACAGTATTCTTCAGGATGAGTTTGTATCTCCTGGAAGGCCCACTTGGTTTAACAGAGCTGGTATATGAGGAAAGTGAGCTTCTTCCTGAAGAACAGATGCTAGTAAAGCATCTTTCACATCTCTTTGAAATTAGCTTCCACTTTAAACTTGTTTTTATGTTACTGAGTTTTTATTGTTAGTGTCTTGGACCTGAGACCAGAGCAACAAGTTTGTTACAAAAATCAACTGTGAAAACAATATGGCTTTGATGAATGCTACTTGTCTCTCAACTCAAGAACCAGCAAGGAATTCCTCTGAGGCATCTGGAGAAAATAAACCTTTTGACTTGCTGCTACTCCGTTTCCTGTCTCTATCTTGACAAGTACTTCTGCATTCCAGAGGCTTTTCATTTATTGAAAAGATTGGAAATGCTCGGAAGAAGTATTAGTCCTATTTTAGAGGGTCTTCATCTCGATGGAAATTATATATGTGGAGCTTTAATGAAGAAAATATAAATGAAGAGAAAAAAATAAAGAGACTCAAATACAAAGCGAGCATTGGGAAATCTATGGTCTAACTTCCCACTCAATAATGGCTTGCTTATCCTTCATTTTCAAGGAAGAAGTTTAGGGTTTTAGTTTCACTCAAACATAATTACTGCAGAAGAAATCTTCTGGAACTCAGAAGGCTTGGCTCTCTCGGTGTATAAAAGCGCAGCTTATTCCTTAACCAGAGAAGCAAGTATATACTTACTTGAGGACTCCAGATTCCACCAGTTGTTTCCTGTGGGCTTCAGCAGAACCTTTCACCGTCCTACTTTAAATACAAGGTGACTTGAAAGGAGATACAGTGAGAAACAGGACATCTCACACTGTACTTAGTTTCCTATTGCTGCTGCAGCCAGCTACCACAAAGTTGTTGTCTTAAAACAACACAGATTTATTCTCTCACACTTCCAGAAGTCAGAAGTCCAAAACCAAGGTGTTGGCAAGGCTGTGTTCCTTCTGGAAGCTTCAGGGTAGAAATTCGTTCCCTTCCCTTATCCAGCTTCTAGAGGCCATTTGCTTTTCTTAGCTGGTGGCCCCTTCCCCGTTCCCAACTTCTGATTCTGTCTTCACATCTTTTGCTCACTTCAATCCCCTTGTCTTTCTTCCCTGTGTAAGGACTGCTGTGGCAATGTTAGGGTTGCCCTAATGATTCAGGGTAATCACCCCATCTCAAGTCTTTACCTTGATCACATCTGCAAAGTTCTCTTTCCTATGTAAGATGATAGGATTCACAAGTTTCACAATAGGACCTGAATGTCTTTCAAGGACCATTATACAGCCTAGCACACGCACATCATGCAAATATATTTTTTAAAGAGAGGGAAGGGTTAAAGGACCCCCAAAGTATTAAATGTTACATCCTTATCACTCTCTCTAGCATCTAAGACTTATTCAATGAGACAGTCAAGGGAATAATGAGGCCTTTGAAAATGCAGGACACTGGGGATTTCTTTATGTAAGGCTACAGCTTAGGTTTTGAATCAGAATAAAATTCCTTATTTAGAGTGTGTAGCTCCAGTGTGAAAAAGCTTAAACAGTTTTATCTTGGCCTTGGCAATAACTACAACAGCAGCTCCGTATTTCTCGAATCTGCTCTGCTCCTTAGACCCCTCAATGTCGCACCTACTAGGAATATTGCCTTTTCCTTTTTTTTTATGCTTTCAAGTCCTAATTACAAATCCGAAAATTTGGAGGTGGACATTCATAGGAAATCTATGGATAATCATAAAGCTCAAGATGTAGTTAAAATTCCTGTGGCTCAACAAGTATACCTACCTCCACATTTCATGACTATTATTAGTGAGATTCAGCATTGCTCTCCAATCCCAGCACCTGAGGTGCTGGGAGCCACAGCAGCCCACTTTGCATCTGTGAGGCTCTGTGTGCATCATATGATGGAACTTTACTCTTTTCTAAAATGCACGCTGTTCTTGCCTCATTAACATCATAACAGTTGTGGGAGAGGAAAGAAGGTGTTTCTTGCAGGGATATAAAATTCTTTTTCCAAACCTTCTATTAAATGTCATTTTCTTGAAGCCTTTAGGTTAGCCAGTCATTTTATTGTGATCACAAAAAGGCTTTCTGTTTTTATTCATGAGTGTGGACATATTCTAACAAAAATTTTCAAATGTTTCAAATCTCATGCAGTATTCCTCTGTGGAGCTTTGTCTCACTTAGCAGTTGAAGAAGCTGGCTGTCGTTCAGCTCTTTCCATTTCTTTCCAATGACCCACAGCTCCTCTACCACTGCCTAGAATATTGGGCTTTGATGATTATATTTTTGATGCCAAAGATGCCAAATCATTTAAATCTACACACTCTTTTGGGATGCAAGCAAGAAGTGCCAGATTACATCAAGCTTGAGAGAAATATTAGTGGCTGAAGATCAAAGTAAGTTAAAAAAGGGATTCACTGTGAGTCAGAAATCGGGAGAGTCAAGGGTTAAAACTCAGTCTCTTCCTGGAGGCTGTAAGGAAAGAAATGCTTGAGTAAGGAGAACAAGGAAATGACCCCTATGGGACCTTGCTGACTGTGGACTGTGCTACCATCGTGAGCTAGGGAAGTTGGGTGCAATACATGGGCTAGAATGCAGTGGTGGAGGATGTATTTCTAAAATATGAAGGGAAAGTTGCTGTAGAATCCTTCGCAGCTCCACATGCATTTTTCAAGTCAGTTCCATTATCTTTAAATGGACAGGACGGTGTATTTAGAGCCAACAGGAAACACCAAGCCACTCTAGAAGTACACTGAAGGCAGGAAGGGGAAGAGCCTGACTTATCCTTTCTGTCCATCAAATTACTGCCAGCAGGGACTGTATTCCAACTCAGAGGAGATGCTTTCCTTAGACCTAATGCAAATCCAACTATGACATCATTGATTAATGTAGACAACAGAAAAGAAAAATAAACAAGTTGAAGTCTGTATGTCTATGTCACTAGTGAACTGCCTCATTACAGGTCGCTGATGGCCACTAGTAAAGCAAATGTGAGTTTACTAAGTGCACTGCAGTTGCATTTCTTTGCAAGAAGGCAATACTACCATGTGACAATACCATGATCAAAGCATTTGACCTTCCTTTAACAATGATTAGTTTTATAAATAGATCATGAAATGTTACTTTATATTTTTTTCATGTTAGTTATTCCTGCTAAAGGGGTTAGCCTTTCCTATACTTATTTTGAGATGGAAATACCTTGGAGATAGTATTTGCCAAAAGACATGCTAATTATCAGAATGTGTGAATGATATTCCTTGCCACTAAAAAAAAAATCTTACTTTACGTTGATTGCTTATGTAAACATTTAAACCAAGGAACTGAAAGGGCTTAATTAATATTATTTTTTATGCTTAAAAAAAACCTGAAAAGAGGTAGCAAACAATGTTATGTCCATTTTTTTCAGTTACAATACCTGAGGCACAAAACAGAACCTATTGACATATTGCACAATCCAAAATATTAGACTTTTGGTTTTTAATTCTAAGTTCAGACAACATCTTGCTCACTTTTTAAATAATGACCAACATATGTTTATGCCATTAGTGACTCGGGACTGAAAGAAATCTAACATCGGCAATGACATTTCTGGGCAAAGCTCTTTTTTTCCCCTTGTTAGAATGAGGCAGTGGAATGGTCCATGTGCTTGGTGTCCTTCATCCTTACCCCACCCAGAAAACCAGGGCAGAGACAGAACTGGAGCAGCACATTGGGACAAAGAATGTGTGCTGGAGAGCTCAGAGCCGATCCTAGAATCCACAGGCTGATGTAAAGTTCAGCAGCCATTGTTTGTGTCTGGTAGATGAAGCTCTTAGAAATTTGCATCAAGGGGGAAAATAAGTGCATCTTCAAGTGTTGATAGGTAAATTTACGCATAGCTCAAGGAGGTACTAGATATTTTGAAGGTGATTTTTTGGGGCAAACATATGTCATACAGATTTGGTCCAGCAAGGTGTGTGTGTCTGTGTGTGAGTGTGCACACGCGCACGTGCCCGTGTGTGTGTGTGTGCACGTGTGTGTGTCTGTCTGTCTGTGTGTGTCTGTGTGTATTTAGGTGCCAACATAAAAAAGGGTGCAAACATGAAACATGGAGTAGTCATGAATGGCTCTGTGGGAACATGGCATAGTAGCTAAGGGTTCTACAGCCTTCATTTACCCAGCTTTGTCTTTACTAGCAAATAACTTAACTTCTCTGTGCCCCAGTATCTGGAAGATGGACCTGGTCATTCTTGACAGGGTTGTTTGGAAGATTGCATGTGATACTATCAATTCTGATTCATTCTAACTATCATTAACATCAATAACAAGGAACAAGAATAAATGAGGCTCTATAAGCTATGGTAACACCATGCAATAGATATATTTTCGAACTTTTTTGGCTTTAAAATCTTCATATTTTAATTGTCTCTGTCCTGCCACAGTGTCTGGCATGTTGTATGTGATAAGTGAAGGTTTGTTGGATAGATGAATGGCTCAGTTTTCACGAGCTTCAAAGGCTATCATAGGATCATATTACAATGTAATGGTTGTGGCTTCCAGTGTAGGCTTCGTTCTCTACCAGACTTCACATTCATGATGGGTCTTATTTGCCTTGGAAGCAGAAATCCTGGCTGCTTTTGCCGTTGGCTACTGAAGAGCCTGAACTATCTTGGCTATCCCCTCTGGTTTCCATTATATCAATTTACAACCAGCCTTGTTCCAGAAAAGATTGTGAAGTGGTCCCCCAAATTGCATGGATTACGACAAGAAAAAAGAAAACTAAAATGTCAGGGTAAAGACAGGGATTAAGATGTTTGTAATGTTCGTCTTGCTATTCAGACACTGAAGTGGGCACGTGCCCCCTTGAGGACCATGTGCTGGCCACGCACAGTGTTGTTCTAGAAGAGAAACAGGCAGCTGCGTGCAGGGTCCTGGGAGGTGGGAGACTGTCTGTGAAATGCTCAAGCCTTTGTGTTGTTGTTGTTTGTTGGTTTGTTTGTTTGTTTGCTAAAAATGTGGGCCTGCATGACATGGTGATTCCTGAGTTACCATTTGATCACTTACAAAAAAGGGGACAACGAAAGCAAAGTGGTTTATAAAGCTACCATATTCATTATGGTAGTAAATAGATTTTGTCATTGAAAGGGAACATCTGTATGCAAACTATACTTTGGAAGCAAATTATTTATATTGATAAATAATATTCACAGGTTCACATTGGTCAACTATAAAGTAATATAACAATTCCAAGACTCTTTCAGTAACATGGATTTTGAACAGAACATGATGTGTAGATGGAGCTGGTTGAGTCTTCTTCTTATGGCATAACCAGTCACCCCGTCCTTTTCTCACTGGCTGCAGCAGACTAGGGTCTGAATTCCCCAAGAGCGTGGGTAGCAGGGTCACTTGAAACCCCAAGTCCAGGTTCACTCATTCCAGCCCACACTGAGCTACATTTTCTTTTGAAATGTGTGAACAGAGAAGCAGTCTTCATGTTTGGTTTTGCAATGAGGCAGATGTGGTGAGACCATTTAAAGATATGTATTAATATGTATGGTTTCTCCCTGCATCTCTTCACTGTCTTTTTTTTTTTATTCAAGCAAGTAGCTTATGCTTTCTTATTTGCCGAAAGTGTGTTTTTTGTTTCCACAATCCTAAGTTCGTTGAAGAGAGTCAGGTTTAAAAGAAGAGGCACTTTCCAGATTCTGCTGAGATTCTGCTGAATGGGCCCCGTAAGACTTGCAGCTATTGAACACAATAGGTCTCAGAGGGAATGGCTCTATGGTATCGGAGGAACTGGATCCCCAGGCTGGGGTGTCCAGCCTCTCCCAAGATCTATGAAGCTTCCCGAGTAGCTTCAAAGTAGCAGAGTCAAGGACCATGTGCTCTAAGACAGAGGCCATCTGGGTTGTCAGTGGACAGATCACTGATGATGGGAGGGAAGTCCTGTGCCTTGGGAGAGTAAGACCCTGGGACCTTAATAGCCCAGCTCGAGCAGTATGGAGAGAGCAAGGAAGAATCTAGTACCATCTGAAAGTTGAATTTCTTGTCAGCTTGGTGGAAGGGAGTCCCTGAAATGAAATTAAGTTAATTTTATAGAAAAAATTTACATGCTATGTTTCTTGCACACTTGAGTTTGTGGCCTGAGATCCTTACCTGCTTGTTGTGCATTTTGGAATGTGGACAAGGAGGGCAGAAAGGATGCAATCCAGGCACTGTTTCAGGATGGGACACCAGCCAATGAAGGTAAGAGGAATAAGGGAGAGGACAAGTGCTTTGTGCTACAGACATGAGTCTCCAGGCTTAGCCTGCATTTCTTTAAAGAACAGCAGAAGTTATTTTTATGGAAATAGGAAACATAGTTTATTTGAAAATTTTTCATCATTTCTTGTTCTGCCTTCACACACACAAAAAATAAATTATTTATTTGGTTAAAAACTTCCTTTTACTGACATGATTATTTCTCAAAAGAATGATTAAATGGTCTCCAGTTTTAGAACAAGAGAGAATTTTATTAAACTTGAAGCTGAGTTCGGTAGTGCAGAGCTGAGTACAAAGATAAAGTCGAGGACTCTGAAGCTGTCCCCTCTCTGAGGAAGAGCTGAGGCCCAAAAAAGCGCAGATGTACTGATAAGGCAAACTGACACCCTCTCAGGGAGGCCATTGATAGACTGCATTATTATCACTAAAATATCGTGCTCTGTTCTAACCACGATATAGCAGGAGTTAGAAGACAAGTGAGTCTCGTTATTGAACTATTGGCATCAAAGCTTTTTCATATTTAATTGTGATTATGCAGAGTGGATGAGGGATTATGCAGAAGAAATAGTTCTTAATAGAGCATCATCCTCGTGTAGTACGTGGATTCTTAACCATTAAGGCTGATATGATTTGGAATGGATGGATTTGTTCAATACACATTCATTGAGCACCACTCTGTGTCAGGCACTGTTCTGGGTGCTGAGTATAAAGGAAGGAACAAAAGAGAGTCTTTGTCTTTGAAAAGTTTATGTTGTAGAACAGGGAGTAAGAGAAACAAATACATGTTTAGCATATCAGGAGGTCAGACCTGCTATGAAGATAAGCAGGGCAAGGGGACAGAGAGTCCTGGAGGGCATTATTTAGAGGGCGGACAGGGATGTTTTTTGATAATTTTTGATCATGGACTGGAAGAAGGCGAGAGAGAAGTCCTGTTGAGTATTTGGGGGAAGGTCAATCCAGACAGTGAGACAGCAAGTTCAAGGACCCTGAGGACATTTGCTGCCTCTGAGAACAGTCCAGTGAGGTTGGAATGTACTGGGGAGGGAGAGGGGAAGGAGCCAGATTGGGATGGCCTCCTGGGTCTCGGTGAGGACTTTGGGTTTACTTCTGAGTGAGATGGAGCCATTGCAGGATTTTGAGCTGAGGAATGACAAGATCTGGTGTAAGACTTGCCCAGGTATCTTGCACTGTAGGGTTACAAGTGCAAGTCAAGAGGCCAATCAGGAGGATGCCGCGGTCATCTTCGTGAAAATGAAGGTTGCTTGAACTGGGGAGACAGGGACAGAAGTGGTGAGAAATGGTCAGATCTCGGATAGACCAGCCCATGATGATAACGATGAGGGCCTCTTACATATGGAGTTTCTAATCTGGGGCTGTTCACTGGAGTGGTTGGACTTGAGCCTGAATCCAGCTCTGTCACTTATCCTGTCTTTGACGCTGGCCTAGCTTTTCATCAGTAAAATGTAGATGATGACAATATCTATCTTGCAGGTTTTTAAGAGGATTAAAAATTATTTAAAAAAAAAAAGGCTTAGCATAGCACTTATCTTAACATTTCAACATTTTAATTCTGTCGTGGTAGTGTTAGAAAGCATCTTACAATCAACATCAAGAATTATTGTAGTCATGTTTCTTTGTTCTGAACAGCTATTATTAAGTGGATGGTATATTTTCAATTTCTAGAATGTTAGAATTTAGGAAATACAGGGTAGCAAAATAAAAAAAATTGGAACACACATATATCCTGAGGATTTATTAGCATTAGCTTTCAGATTTTTATAAAAGTTACTTTTCCGTTTTAGTTGGAGATCCATTCCTTATTTTTTCTTATTTTTTCCCTTCCAGAGAGTAAACAAAAAATCCACCAATCCCTCTTGGATTTTAAAACTGGAAAACAAACAGTTCTTCAGGACCATTAGCAATTTACTTTTTCCTTGCCTTACCTAATAATACTCTCTGACATAATACTACTGAGTTGCAAACAATAAATCTTTTTTTTTTTAAATAAAAGACAAGCATTCGATCACATGGATGCTTTATTTCCCTGATAGCAGGAATCTGGACTTTGATTTTGGATTGTTTGAGTTTGGTGACTGGACTTAATCTTGAGTAACAGCCTTGGGCCAAAAATGAGGCTGCAGTGCAGTTCTCTTTACCACAGAGGTCTCGGCCCTCCCTAGTTCGGCATGGCAGTGGACATCCACCACAGATTGCCACAACACGGGCTCCTGGCATCTATAGCTCCTGTGTCCCCCATTCAAACCAACAAATCTTTATTTAGTCCTTATGTATTATGTGCAGAGCACTCTGGTAGGGTCTGTGCATGAAGCAAAAGAAATACTGAATTCTACTTATTGTTTAAGGAGCATCTAGGCTTTTACCTTATTGGGGAGACCAGATTCACCTGCTTAAATGAGTTGAGAACAATATAAGTCATATGAAATAGGTTGCTCAGGAGAATTATAACAATATATTAAATCGAGTGTTATAAACCATGAATCCAACCCTGGTGGTTAGCGTCAGAGAAAGATGAGGTAGCTGACCTGTGGCCGCAAAAGGAGGAAGAGGAAACACCCCCCCCAATATTCCTGCCATCTTTGTGACCCAATCTGATTATCAAGTACCAGAAGCCAGAGAATGCAGAAGCAGAAGACTGGGGCTTCATAATTCTAGGAGCTAGACAGAAAGCTAGGTGCTTAATGCGATAATCCCCATCATTAAGGGAATAAGACGAGTGCTGTATAGACAACTGCCAAGTACAGCAGCCAACCACCTCCCGCAGGACTCACTGAGTGAAACTTCAGCAAAACCAGCCCTGGCACTATCTCTACCACTCCTGCAAATTAATATAGAGAGGCTGACTGGGGAGAGAATGAGAGGTCTCCTTGTGGAGTACTGCAGTGCTCTTCCTCCTCTCACTAATCCCCTACAACAGATTGTGGAATTTCTCTTCCCATCCCAAAGCCAAGAGGGAGACTCTAGAAGAATCATTCATAAACCTGGCATAACCATCTACAAAATCCAGGATAGCAATGAATACCATCCTGATAGTTATCAAGCCACTAGCAATTGCCAGGGTGTAGAGGAAGGGTCCAGGGAGGGATGGCTGGTATGACTCAGGAAGGGCATGAAGAAGCATGAAGGGTTTTTAAAGCAGTATCCTAGATGGGCCAGCAGGCCCTGGAAACCAAGGCCAAAGAGTTAAGATTCCAGGTTACAGATTTCTGCTTAGTACAGAGTAGTTGGTAAGAAGCCATGAGTAGAGAGTTGATAGGCTAATCTCATAAAGAGGACTACTTTCTAAGCTCTAAGAAAAGAAGGCAAGGCAGCAGTTAGGCTCCAAACATGGAGAATTGGAGCTCTCTACAAGCAGAGCAACAAGGAGACATCTCTCTCCTTTCCCCTTGTTCTCTTGGACCAGCGCAAGCATGCAAGGAAGAGAGGAGAGAGGTGTCCGAGGAATAGAAGGCCCCATCCTTTTCTACTCTCATGGGCCAACAAGTCTTGACTAGGGTGGGGTCAGGAATGAGCAGAGAAGAGAGATATGAATTAAATACAAGACTGACATTTTAAGGGCTGAATCTTTAGAAAAGTGACTGAAGGGTATGGGATTGAGCCGACACAACCTCAATGGAGCCATCACCCAGTGGAAAATGGAGGAGGTTCAAGGAGCAGAGTTGAAAGCAGTGAGAAAAGTAAAACTGATCACTGTTTCTGATCCATAGTAAATGCTGCGAGAAGTTGGGAAGGGAAAGGTCAGTTTTGACTAGGGAGTTATCAAGAAGGTGTCAAGGAGAGGTAGGGCTCAAATCTTCCTACCAAAGGATAGGCAATGGATGAATGGAGTGGGGAGAACAGGTGAGCCACACAGGGTAGTGAGGGGCCCAACCTGGATGGAGTACAGCCCCAAGGAGAGAGACAGGCCTGCATGCACAGCAGTGCCCCGTGCTCCCAGGTAAGGAATTGGGGCTTGGCCCGAAAGACGGCAAACATATCCTTCAGCGCTGAGTGACATGGTAGGGTGGGTGCCCGAGGAAGGTGACTGGTCTGTGAAAGAGGGAAGAAGAAAAGATACCCCTTCAGAAGCTAGTCAAACGCCCGCGTACGGGGCAAAGGGATTTAGAGGCACGACTGCAACTTGTTGCATCCACACATTTATTTAGCTCATTTACTGACTATTAATAATGCAGTTGTGCACTTGAGTCCCCCCACCCTCCTTTAAAAAAAAAAAAAACATTTAAAGGGCTCCCTGGGCAGAGAGCTGGAGCCTGGTTGTAGTCATCCATTCAGAAGCCAAGGCTCCCTGTCCTCACACACACAGCAATCAGCTTTGGAGAACCTCACCCGTCACACGTTTTATTCGTGCTACTTACTTTCTTCTGTTATCTATAATTTCAAACTGCTCTGTGCTCCTCTCACCCCCTTGGAGTGCATTAGTAACTATGGAGACACGATGCTATTAGAACGGGCAGAGCTTAGTGACATGTACAACTGCCCTATTAGCATGGTTTCATGTAACAACCGGCAGTGTGGATGTCTTTGTTGAGTAAAGTAGGTGACAGGTTTGGTGACCACATTTATGTAGAACATCACCTCTCATAGAAGATATGGATATTAAACTTAAAACAGAAAGTAGAGCTACATCTGTACCTGGAAAACAAGTTCTCAGAGGTTTTAAATCACATGAAAAATGAACTGCCGGGAGTGCCAGAAAGGAGGCTTTTAACATGCTAAAAACCAATCAAATTTCCCCAAAGTATGTATGTACAAAAACCAGTTGTGGCAATGTCAAATATCTCACCATAATGAGCATAGGTCTCTGTGTATTAGAAGGGCCCAAATTCGACTGTGAATACATAGGATTATTATTGCAAGCTCAAAAGGTGCAGGTTGACCAATCATTTGGTCTTTTCCCCATGGTTTGTGGAAATTTCTCTCAGGGAGGGGGAAGTGTCACCAGCTGCCCTTTCTGACAGAAACAGCCACAAACCTAGCTCCAGTCAGAATGAGCTCTGAAGCGGTTGCTTGCTGGGTGAGCGTTCCTCCCCCTGCAACCCTGTCTTAGCCCCTCACCCTACCCGATATTTCTGACTGAATTTTTTTTCTCCACATTTCTATTTCTTTGGAAATATTGACCATCCTACACTTCCACAGCATCAGCAGTAAACATGAGCTGAACCTCATACATTCAAATGAAATTCAGTGGAAGAATTTAAGCAAATTCTGCTCAATGGCAGACACAGGGCGAAGAGGGTATGTGTCTTAATTCACTGACCCATTTGCCTTATTCAATACTAAGATGGGCTAGAAAAATCTGAGTATTTGGCAGGTACGTTTTCTCTCCCTTATTTTATTGGCTACTGTGGTAGGCAGAATAACGGCCTGCACAAAAATCCAGGTTCTGATGCCTGGAGCCTATGAATGCTATCTTACATGGCAAAACAACAACAACAACAAGAGAAACAAAACTCCCCATAAAACAAACGTGGCAGATGTGGTTAAGTGAAGGATCTGGAGATGGGAAGGTTGTCCTGGATGATCCAACTGGGTCTTCAATGTAATCACAAGTATCCTTGCAAGAGGGCAGCAGAGGGATTTGACCACAGAAGACTCAGAGAAGGTGGCGTGATGGCAGAAGCAATGAGAAAGTTGAGATGTGTAGCTGGGGAGTGATATTTACAATCGCAAGATATGCAAGCGACCTGAACACCTAACAGATGATCGGATTAAAAAGTTATGGTTCAAATATACAATGGAATATTACTCGGCCATAAAGAAAAATGAAATCCTATGATTTGCAATGACGTGGATGGAGCTAGAAGGTATTATGTTGAGTGAAATAAGTTAGGCAGAGAAAGATGAATACCATATGATTTCACTGATGTGTGGAATCTGAGGAACAGAAAGAACAAACTCATCAAAAACAGACCCACAAAGATAGAGGACAATTGGGTGATGGCCAAAGGGGAGGCGAGTCGGGGGCTGGAAGAAAGGGGTGAAGGGTTAAACAAGTACAAATTAGTAGTCAAGAGATGGTCACAAGGATGGGGAGAATGACACAGGGAATGTAGTTAGCAGTAATGTAATGGCGGTGTGTAGAGGCAGAGGGAATCAGAGCAATTGGAGGAGATGGTTTCACAAACTCCATAAATGTCTAACCAATGTACTGTCTACTTGAAACTAATTAATAATAATAATAATAATAATAATAATAATAATAAAGCTGAGGAAACTGACAGAGGTGAGGAAATGGATTCTAGGGCCTCCAGAAGAAACAGATTCTGCCTGCATCTTGACTTTAGCTCAGTGAAACCGGTTTGGGACTTCCGACCTCCGGAATAAATTCGTGTTATTTCAAGGCACTAAATCTATGGTAATTCTTTGCAGCAGCAATAGGAAATGAATACAGCTACCTA
The DNA here is from genome assembly GCA_030015415.1 of Cynopterus sphinx. Lineage (NCBI taxonomy): Eukaryota > Metazoa > Chordata > Mammalia > Chiroptera > Pteropodidae > Cynopterus > Cynopterus sphinx. The sequence goes on from CM057380.1 coordinate 21,382,804, forward strand.
CCAAGCTGAAACCAGGGAAATGGAGGGAAAACATTGAACACATGGGGGACCAGAGTGTGTAGTGACATTTTCTTTTGATCATTGCCTCACTGGAGGGATAATGATTTAAGCTTCACCCCTCTACCCCTCATCCTTATCCATGTAGCCTCCTTTTCCCATCGGATCAAAAAGATTCTCTCTCTCTTAACTCCATGGTATAGCTCACATACCCCTTACTTCCTGCCAGGCATAATTCCAGGTATTTGGTGGGTGATTGTCTTATCTGCCAACTCAGTAGTGAACACCTAAAGCGTGGGAACTCTACTTTATATTTTCCTTCCTTCCTTCATTCATTCAACATTGCTGAACACCTGCTATATATTAGGCACAGTTCAGAGCAATGATGGGGAAGAGTGGGTGATGGGGGTAAAATATATATGTGTGTGTGTGCGTGTATGTGTGTGTGTGTGTGTGTATGTAAATTTATATATGTTGTGTTGTCCCAAAAATGTACAGTGGGGAGTTGATATTCATTGGGTTTTTACTATGTACAGGCACAGTGCTAAGTGCTTAAATTTATCTATTTAAAACTCTCAACATCCTTCATCTTTCTGTGGCAGCATTTTCTTTGGCCACTAAAAAAGTCTTCAGGAATATTTCAAGGGGCAGGAGGCTGGTACATAGTTTGTTGATAGGAAAATGAAGTCATCAAATAATTAAATGATATCTCTAATATCAGAGAATGAGCCAAAATGACAGCTGCAGGAAGGCGAGGCTTAGGAGTGCCCATTTTTTACCTCCTGATGCTGTGGCCAGCCAGCCCTGTCGATGGGGGAGAAGGTCACCGTCAGTGGACCTGTAAGCAGAGTGGGCTGGTGACCAGGGCACACTTGGAGGCCCTGGCTTTGCCAGACAATGCAATATCAGCCGAATTACTGAGGTTCTGTGGAAGCCCACATGGCTACCCCCTCCACAGCAGGGAGAAGCTTGCTCGCTGAGGTGTTTTGGAATTCCTGATGATCTGAGGCTTTATGGATTCAAGCACCGATTCCCATCCAAGCCAGTGTCCCAGAATATTGCTAAATATCTGCCTACCTCCCAGCTGATGCAAAGGGGGGCAGTATCTATCTTTTCACTGCCCCTTACAGAAGTTTTATTTATTATTTTTAATCTCAACCATGACTAATACGTATTTGTATCCCAACTATAGCATAAATGAGCTCAATTTAGCAAAGAAGTTGTTCACTACCTGTTTATGTGGGATAAAGTCATTTTATAAAATACAGCTTCATGTCTGTATTATCATATTCCCTAAAGTTATAGGTATATCTATGGGAATGGGACTTATCAGAGAATTATCAATGGTGAATAAAATTTTCTTACTTTTAAAATGGTTGACTAGAAATGTGGGATCCTAATAGTTAGAAAATATACAAGTTTGAACTGTGAGAAAATAGTACCAGGCCACCTAACAAAGGGCTGTATGTCGAAGAACAATGGTGTGTTAACCTATAGGATGAATGAGACATATGTACACACACACACACACACACACACACACACACACACACACAGATCTACATCTTAGTACTGTTATAAATTGTATATCTCAAGGAAAAATAACTTACATTCACATAGCACTCAGATCTTTTTAAGGTCCTTTCATAGCTATTATCTCACTTTTATTCTGAGCAATAAGTAAAATGAGTGTATTTTCCTCATTTTATAAATGATGAAGTGAGGCACGAAGAAGCCAAGTGGCTTTAGAAAACCAACTTAGCCCAGCTCAACAGTAGCAGAATAAAGCCAGCTCCCCTTCTTGGGCTGGAAGTCCAGATTCTTCGCCTGACATTTCTGCAGAAAACCAAAGCAATGGGGTAATCTGTTACAAACCGTACGTACACTGTGTTGGATAAGAGCACGGGATGAGATCTCAGTTCAGACCTGGACTAGCACTTTCTAGCTATGCTGTCTTAGGCAAGTCACATAACATTTCAAAGCCTCAATTTTTTTTCAGTCTATGGAAAGGAAATGCTAGTATTTTATTATTCAGAGCCCATAAAGGTCAGTGCCCAGGACACAGAGCAGGGTGAGGAAAGACGGAGAGTCGTCGTGAGGGGGCAAATGGAGAATAACAACCTGCAGAAGCGCCACGTCATCCAGCAGTCGCGATGAATACACAAGGTAAGGCAGGTAACGAGCTTAGCTCAGGGCCTAGAACATAAGTTCCCACTAAATGTTAGTTTTTGACATTTTTTTTAAATTACCATTTCCATTAAGATCTGGTGTTGTTTTTCAGCCTCAGGGAGATATTTCTAGAAACTGGACTGAAAAGAACCTGCTTTGATCTGGGACCTAGAATAATTATTCTGCACAGAGTTGGGATAGGTATGTCAGATGTTCTAAATGTAATTCTAGACCCGTCTACGGGACTAATTCATAAGATTCAAAAGGAACATTTACATGTACATTTTAAGACTGTGCCTGGTGACAGGGTAATTACGATTGTGTCAGGGTTTTTACGTGTTCTGATATTTTCAAGCTTTTATAACTTGGTTGTAAAAGTTTGCTCTGGCGGAAACTTGGCTCTACTATGTCTCGGCCTTTAGATGAAAATTTTTACCAAGGACACTGACCTTGAATTGTCTTTTATTTGAGTAATGGAATATATGTGTGTGCACCGTGGGTGTAGATATATGTATCTATCCATTAGTACATATGGTGATAGCTTTGGTGTCTGTGTTACGTTTTCCCTATCTTGATACCATTAACCCTGCTCCTTAGTAAGAAAATGACTCAAAAGATGACTCATCTACAATCCCACCTAAGGAAGAGAAAAGAAAGAGCAAGAGAACAAGAAAAGAAAGAAGTAAAAAGAATGGCTGCAGGACAGATGACTTACAATAACCTTGCAAACAGTTTTTGAGTATCTCCCAGCCCACATATTTTTCACAAACCCGTTCCCATTGGAGCTGGAACACATAACGATTACTCTGCACCCACATGCCTTCCTGGATTCACTGCAAAGAGAGAACAATGATGCAGTTAGTAAATAACATTGCAGAGCAAACAGTGGGTTTTCCAGAATCTTGTTAAAGTGATATGCTAATTTCCATCCAACTGCCGAACTAGGATTTTAGACAGGTGCTTAGAAATTTAAGGTGACCAATGTATAAGCATCCCTGGTTATTTCCAAAGTGAATCTGCATCTCCAGGATGAAAGGCCTAACAGGAGAGCTGCAACAGAGGGAGGACAGAAACACGATGGGTGCAAAGGAGACCTAACGTGTGCTGGGTGTTTTTCTTTCTTTTCTTTCTTTCTTTCTTTCTTTCTTTCTTTCTTTCTTTCTTTCTTTCTTTCTTTCTTTCTTTCTTTCTTTCTTTCTTTTCTTTCTTTCTTTCTTTCTTTCTTTCTTTCTCTTTGTTTGTTTGTTTGTTTCTTTTTTTCTTTCTTTCTTTCTTCCTTCCTCCCTTCCTTCCTTCCTTCCTTCCTTCCTTCCTTCCTTCCTTCCTTCCTTCCTTCCTTCCTTCCTTCTTTTCTTTCTTTCTTTCTTTCTTTCTTTCTTTCTTTCTTTCTTTCTTTCTTTCTTTCTTTCTTTCTTTCTTTCTTTCTTTCTTTCTTTCTCTTCCTTCCTTCCTTCCTTCCTTCCTTCCTTCCTTCCTTCCTTCCTTCCTTCCTTCTTTCTTTCTCTCTCTCTCTCTCTCTCTCTCTCTCTCTCTCTTTCTTTCTTTCTTTCTTTCTTTCTTTCTTTCTTTCTTTCTTTCTTTCTTTCTTTCTTTCTTTCTTTCTGGAAGAGTTCAGTCAAATAGTGGGGCTGAGAGAGAGAGAGGGCAGAGACCGTTTCCTTTTTTTACACACATCTACAGCTCAGCTGATGCAATTTGTAGCAGTATTAAGGTGTAGATTTTCTGTAACACACTTGAAAATACTCAGTTTTCATTTTATGTTGCATATACTTTTGGAATCACAGCTGTTGGGAAGGAAGGACTCTGAGAGGTCACTTAGTTTAAGCATCACAGTCTCAGATGCCTAGGGACCAGGAAGGTAAAGTGAGCACCTGGCTGGGCCTTCCCCAAGCCTACAGGGGTGGGACCCAATGGTTAATCTAAAGGTACAGCTGTTCCTCAACGTCTCAGGAATCCTTGCTGTGTTGAAATATGGTCCTGTGTCCCCAGGTCTTCCAAATTTTCTAGAGAAGTTGGAAATCCTCTAGAATGTCAGCTCCAAGAGGGCATGGATTTATTTATTTATTTATTTATTTATTTATTTATTTATTGCCTATTTTATGTGCAACTGTAATCTCAGTGTTTAGAAGCATGAATGGTGCACAGTGAGCACTCAAATATTTGTTGAATGAATGTATTTAGAAAAGCAAGAAAGCAAATAAGCTGGATTTTTATGTGAATTGTTTTGAATTCTAATGTTGACAAATAGATTTTTATGTTGTCATGCTTTAACTAAAAGGAGGAAAACCCACCTCTACGGGGACCGAACAAAACCTATCTCAGGGCTAAGAACAACTCATCATGGGATACTACTTTGCCTCCTGCGGTCTAATTCAAGTTCCCTGGGTGACAGACAAGGAAACTGAGGCCTTAAATACTAATGCTTTGTGCAGGGGCCACACAGATGATTTACATGGCAGAGCCAGTAAACCTATAAAACAATCTCCACCTTCTAATTGCCCATGTAGGGCTTTCTCCTCCTTCACACCTTGCTACTGCTTCAAAGCCAAATACAAAATCAACAACAGTGACAACACATGGTTAAGACATAAAGTTACGTTCTTTTATAAGAGGTCAAAGGATAGCCAAGACCTTTGAAATCAAAGGATAAATTGCAAAGGGCAATGGAGAAATTTAGAAAGATACAGGTGGACCCGCGATGATGCCTACAGCCCGCCTGGCGGTGTAAAAAGCTCTCCTAGCCCACACGTTGTCTGTCAGAACCTCAGCGTCGGCACTTCGAGCACAGGGTTTATTTCTCACTCATGTTGCATTTCTTCATGGGTCAGCGGGGGGTTCACTTCACATTGTCCTTACTCTGGGACCCAGGCTAGTAAGCAGCCACCCGTGGGATATTGTCCATTGCTATGGCTGACTACTAAGGACAGTGTGGCGAGGGGCACACTGGCTCATAGACCTTTTGCCCAGAAGAGAGGCCTGTCAGCTCTGCTCAAAGTCATTGGCCTCATAAGTCATGTGGTCATACCTAACTTAGAAAGAGCAGCAAGGATAATTCTGCCACATGCTTGGAATTCAGGGGCCAGAACTGCTAAAGAGCAGCTTCTGAGGGAAATACTCCCTTAGCCCCATTTTACAGATGATCAGACAGAGAAACAGGGAGGTGAACTCAGACAAGGCCTGAAGCTAATGAGTATTGATTGTATTGAAACACAGACAGCCTGTCTTGAGCCCTCTTAGCCACTGTGCTACACTTCCTTCTCCGTACATATTTTTCCTTTTTTCCTTCTGTTTTTCTTTTGCAAAAATATAAATTTCGGAACAAAGATGGATGCGGGCTATTCTGGGAACCTGTCACATACCTTTTACACCATTTATAACATTGTTTTTATAGCAAAATGCATTTTGAGTTCCAAACAGCCAGCTTGCAAATAAACTTTTGAGCCTCACTCTATTTATAAGCTGGATATTTTTTGAATTTCGTTTTAAATTTCAGGTAGCGAAAACAGCATTTTATAGAAACCAGAAATTCTGGTTCCAGAAAGTCAAAGTCCTCTGACACATCCTAGAATTAAAAATAGTGGAGACCCATCTTACATATCAGTTATGTTCCAAAGTCAATGGTAAGGGGAAATCCAGATGTGGGCAAAATGACCCTTGAAAACCCTTCCGGAAGGCTCCACGTGGGAGGCCAATGTGCCAGCTCCCAGCCTCCTGTTCCCTCCAGTGCTGTTGAACACCAGGTGAGGTAGTCAGCTGTGTTTAGGGCCATGAACTTCGGGATTGCTTAAGCCCAGTGAAGTGCTTGCTCTGTGTCAGCAGAGAAAATGGCACTCTCCTTCATTCTGGTCATTCCAGAATATTCCTTAGCTGAAGGCAATCACCAACAGGACGGCTTGAATTATTTCGCCTCCTTTCACTTTTCTGACCCAGTGCCTTTTGTTGAATTTGAGTGTATTAAAGGAATGTTTGATGGGACTGAACTCAAAATATGTGTACAGAGGGGCCGAACACTAAAAAGCTACGGTCCTGAGAGTGATCTCAAAGGTTCATCACACAAGAATTCTCATTCTTACTCCTTTATCCACCCCTGCAGAGTATTTTAATATTTTAATATGTAACAGAACCACAGGTTTCCAAGATCATTTCGCCTAGAAACAAGACATTAAGGTACAATTACCAGACAGGCTAAATGACTTCTAAGGTCCCCCTGTCGCTCACTTCCTGAGCCTGCTTTCTGAGCTTCACGTTTTTTTAAGTTGACATATCTGAGGAGCTTTATGCTATATATAAACTGCTTGGATTATGAGATATCAGCTCTTTTTATCATTAAAAATGATATCACTAAAATGCCACGAGGAAGCCCACATTTTAAATTACTTTTCCAAAAGGAGGAATCTGCACCTCTAGTCTCACCTCGGTTTGGTGACTGAATCAACAGGTTCCTCGACTCTCTGGGGGGACTGCCCTCCATTGCTGGACTCCAAAATCCTTCTTAGTTTTTCATGACTTGGGATTCACATAGGCAATGTGTTCTCTCCCTGCCCTCTCCACATTGCTGTATGCTTATTAGTGACTGGTTGCCAAGAAAATTCTTTAGGTTAAAATGGTAGATTTTAAGGACCAATGACTGGAGTGGCCTAGAAGTGCCTTTCAATGAGGCATAAAATTGGATCATTTCTATTCCATGGGTATTGGGGGATGGGGAGTGGGGAAACAATACTTATATTTATTAAACCTTTCCTCTAACCAATGAACACAGATTTGTACTTATTTACATTATAACAGTACAACGTCAAACCATTTTAAACTGTAAAACTCCGTAACAATCATTTATGTACTTGGTTCTTCTGTCTGTATACTGCCCTGCCCCCACTTTCTAAATCTATCTTCAGCCATTGAAAATAGCCTTAGAGGAATATTTTTTAAACAAATGCCTTGATCCTGTGGGAGATCTGTGTCATTCTGAAAAAAGCATTTGAGGTGTTTCTTTTGTGTGCGGGAAGGTTAAGTTGCTATGGTAATGACTTATTGTGAACTATTGGGAGAAGAGCACTAGGAACGTTACATGTGGCAGCTCTGTATCTTGTTCTTGTTGTTACAGCCTGGGCAGAACTTGACTTTTCTTGGTCCCGAACAGCCTTTCCATACTTTTATAATAACAGGAATTTGTATTTCTAGCCCAAGGCTGCCTTTTCCTCATCTCATGCTGCTTTTAAAACAACCAAAAAGAGAATCATTATGGAAAAGGCTTAGTATCAGGTATTGCTGAGAAACAAAGTTCTCGTGATTTTTACAGCATTTCATACATGTAAAGCACGTTCTTTTTAAATATTTTTTTACTCTGCATCATTACTATTTCTTAAAGCCAAAGAACATCACATAGAACAGTTTTCGAGAACAGTAAGAATTTGTGGTTTTTTTACATTGGCTCTCATTTCCTTGGATAACACATGTTTTATGAAAATATATGAAGAATTGTGTTTGCTTTTAGGGCCTAATCAGAAATGTGAGTCAGAATTAATAATAATAATAAAAATAGAAGCCATAATCTAGTTGCTGCTGTGTCAGCATCTTTTTGAGCTGAATGGATAGACAAGTACTTCATTTAAATAATTCAAATTCATCCTGTCCTTGGCAATAATTTGTCTCTCTCAAGCTTTTGGTAGGCCAAGCTGTATTTTCTAAATTGGTCTATATTACAATGCACTTTAATTAGGAAACATGATAGATGTGTACAAAGCGATTATCATTAAGACCATGTTCTGTAATTTCCATCTATCTCCAGGAAAATGATGCCCATGTGTTTCCCATGAATCAGTGACATTTTAGTGATTTTGGTGAACAGGTTTTTCAGAGGATGCCTCATTTGTTCATGCATTTATTCATTCAATAGATAATATCGAGCACCTACTTTTTGCCGAGGATCATAACTTGGTGTCACACACTGATGTGGCTGACAGAGTTCTCAAGTTCAGAACTGGTTCTAAGTGGGAGCCCATGGTCATGGGGCTTTGCTAGCTTTGGTACTTTCTCTCAAACACTCACAGTCAGCCAGTTGGCAATGGATCTTTATTATAATATCGTTCATTCATTCAACTGGCATTTATTGGGCCAGGCTCTCTACCATGTTCAAGTCATATAAAGGCAATAGCAGTCTTTGTCCTGAGAGGATTAGTCCAGATGCTTCTGGAATCCTGTTCTTGAGCGTATGAGCCCAAAGAAGCTTGTTCTCTCCTGACCCCACTGCAATCGTACTTAGGCTTTCTTCAAACTCTTACATATTTTCATTTCTTCTTTCTCCTTCTCCAAGCAAGGATTTATGAAGGTGAAATTTCTGAAATCGTGGGACTAGCTCTATTTGTTGAGTGTGTCCACTAGTACAAGGGACAACAACTTTCATGTATTGAGAATTTGTTATGTGCTAGATGTGATGCGAAGCACTTTACATGTTTTGTCTTGTTTCATCCTCACAAAAATGGTACAAGGTGGATACTATTATTCTTGTCTTACAAATGAGGAAACTGAGGCTCTGAATAACTGTTCTCCTTTCTTTTAGGTAGATAAGTGGATAAACTGAGGCTCAAATTCAGTTTTTTCTGGCTCTAGTGCCCAAGGTTTTAAACTCTGTTGGTTGTTTTTGATCATTTCTTATATTTTCTTTTTAGCAAGTTATGAGTCTAGTTCGATTTAGTGTCCATTCTCATTTATAAATTACAATATCCATGCCACTATTTTTGTTATGCTTTATTGAGAAATATATTTCTTACAAATCTCTTTCAAAATAAATGTAACTCATAGAGCTAGAAAAAAATTAGATACTATTATTTAAAACATTTCAGAAATATTTAGAAATTAAAGAGAATAACTTCTCTTGCTTTCCTTTGAATACTCATTCTACATTTAAAAGTAATTGTATATAAAATGCAAAGTTTATTTTTAAAAATATGATATTTCTACATTAAAGACTGTAAGCTTTCGGCAGAACATGAAAGCCTAAAATATGTGTCCTGTGTCTTTGGCTCATTCAAGTTTTTCTCTGTATCTTCGTTGTTGTTTATTTTTAGCACTTTGTTGGTGAGCACTGAACAGAGCTGACTTTTATTAATAACTTTGGCCTAGTTAGATTTTTTAATTGCTCAAAACAGAGGCCCCCTTGCATTGCCTCAGGTAAGTTGGGGTTTATTAAAGGATACCCATAATTTGATGGACGGCAAATGACAAGAGTCTCACAGGGCTCCAAGAAAAGCAACCACAGAATAGCCAGTTCTCCCCCGAGGCAAATCCCAGGCAGCTCTAGAAATCTCAGAAGCCAGAGTTGGTTCATCATTTGCCATTGGGCATTTCTCTGCTATTGTCGCTCAGCTACTTCTGGGCACCTGCTCCCTTCTCCTACACATCTGACTTACCTACTCTTGTCTCCTTTCCCGTATTTTTTCACCTATCACTTTGGATCTGATTATTCATAACTCATAACTCTTTTTGCCGTGACATTTCTATACATCTTCTCAACTCCAGCACTACCTGCTAACAAGCTCATTCTCTTAGAATCTTCTAGCTATAAATTTCTGAGCTCGTATCAGATAGGTCCTGCTTAGGAGCATTATCTCTGTTCAGGCAGAGTCCTCCGCACCATATGTCATAGGACAAAGGCAAATATATAGACATTCAAATGCCTATAGAGAGGTGCCCATTCTGTTCCCAGCAGTTTTCAGTGCACAAAGGTGGTGATAGTGGGGAATGGGAGTCTCATGATAAAAAACGTGACTTCTTCAGTGCTTCCTCTGCAAGGTCATAAATGGGACATTTTCTGTGAAAGGGAACTAGAAGCATGGTTAACAGCTTAATGGACATGTCTAATTCATTCTGAACACTTATTTCCACATGTGAAATTCCACAGATGCCCACAATGAACAGCTGTACAACTTTGAGGTACACTATAATGTATTTAACTATTTTTTTTGAACTAGTTGTTCTATTAGTTTATGAAAGTTAAATTGTTTATTTATCTATTTTTTTCCATTGTTGTTTTATATATTTTGGAGTTCTGTTATTAGAATGTGTATATTTATGTGTATATTTATGATTGTTCTGTCCTCCTGATGAATTAACCTTTATATCATTATAAAATGTGTTATTTCTGATAATATTCTGTCTTAAAGTCCACTTTATTCAAAGTTAATGTAGCCACTCCAGCTTTCTTCTTACTGTTGGCATGATATACCCTTTTCCTTTGTTTACTTTCAACCTACATCTATAAATAGTGCATCTCCTGAAGACGATATTACTTGGATCTTGCTTTTCTATCCATTCTAACATCCTCTGGCTTTTAGTTGGAATGTCTAGTCTGTTAACGTTTAATGTAATTGTTGGCAACATTGGATTTATGTTTGGATTATGCTTTCTGTTTGTCTTTCTGTTTTTAAAAATCTTTTATTTTTCCTTACTGTCTTATTTCAGCAATTTTCAATTGCACAAAAACGCATTTTGGTTTATCTATTGTCCTTTTAGCTATACCACTTTGCATTTTTTAAAATGGTTGCTCTAGGGAGTACAACGTGCATTCTTTTCTTTTTATGGTCTTCCTAGAGTATTTCAACACTGCATATAGAATGTAGAAATTTGCAAAAATACAAATCCATTTATTGCCACCCCATACCCTTTAGCTTACAGATGTTTTAAACCCTCAAGACAATGTTATGATTTTTACTTTATAGATTAAAAGGTACTTTAGAGAAATTAAGAGAAAAAAATTATTTTTTGTATTTACTCTCATATTTGTCATTTCCAATTCTCTTGTTTCTTTGTATGTTGAGTAACTGGATTATATTTTAGACATTGTATAAATATTGTGTTGCAGAGACCTAATGCTTTTATATTTCTCAAAAAAAAATTCTGTTGTTGCTCTTATCACAGGCAATTAACTTAATTGAATTCAAAGTACAAATTCTGTCTCTTGGAAAGCAGCTACAATCTCACTTCTGAAATTGTAGTTGCTCCTCAGCATTTTGGGGTCCGACTTGTAAATGCTTGGTTCAGAAGTTGGCCGGAGGTTGGACAAAATTAAGATACAGAAATTTATAGTTCTTCCCTCTGGCTCTCTCATTTCTGTGATTTGTTTCTCACTTTCTAGTGGCTGTGCTTGTCCCAAACTCTGCCCTCTAATATTTTAAGTGAGAAAGACTGCAAGTTTTCTGTCAGAGTCTTAGCCACTCCACATGACGTAGACTGAGAACTGCTGTCAGACCAAAAGTCATGAAAATGGGAAATCCATCCGGTGCCATTCCTATCTTTCAATTGTTGATTCCCCTTTGTCCAGGTCTAGGATTTGATTTTACCTTACTTAGAAGCCAGTAAATAAGTCTATCAGTATTTCATGGGTAAACAAGGGCTTTAGTACTCACAGCACAATAAGCGTCATGAATAACAGCATGCTAGTATTAATTCATCTTGTCTCCAAGTCCTGCATGGATTGCTTCATGGGCCCAGATGGATGTACACACAACGGGCTGCATTACAAGATTGGAACTCTGAGCTTGGGGAATCTGCTTTTTTTATGTTATGCCATTAACCAGTCTGTTCTTTGTCACTCAGGCAGCCCTTATATAATTCCTTAAGATTGTTTACTGTAAATTCAACCCGAGTAATGGACCAGGTTGTAAGTAGTTAGATTCTTACATCCTAGGCAGACCCAGAAAGAACATGTAGCTGATTGTTTTTCTCAACGCTCTCCAGAATGTACCTTCTTTTGGTTGTTATTCAATGCATTCAGGTTATTGTTTTTAATATTTTGTTCAGAGTTTACAGCTGTTATCTTCAGAAGGATCATTCTGATTGGAGCTTATCTGGCCATTACAGGAAGTAGAATTGGCTTCTTCACCAACGTAGATCACACTGAATGGTTTGGGAGAAGCCCCACCAAGCATTAGTCAGTGGCCTAGAGTACATACTGCCCCATATGAGACAGCATCCTACCTTACAGCAGGTGAACTTGTCCAGACATAAAACGAGTCCTGAGTGAAAGATCAGGTAGAGGAAGGGTCCCTGAGGTGAACAGATGTGGCCTTTCTGCCCTTCTTCTTTCACAATGCAATGAATTAGCAGCTCTGACACACTCTCATCTTAGATTCTAGTTTAATAAACTGAGTTCCTAGGAAGGAAAATGTCAGGCACCTAAGGGTCTCATAAATTATATTAACAGAAAAGCTCTGGGACTGATAAATAGGGGTTTCTGTTGATTCAAGCCAATACAACAGAAGTGTCAGCTCCTCGAGGAAATCCTAGACCAGAATGCAAACTATGAAAAGACAGATGGATCTGCCTTATTTGCTGACACCAGCAGATGAGGACTTGCTGTCATAAAGGTGCTGTTCACAGGACAATCCTCCCAAAGGGCAGAAGCTTGGACTGGCAGACTTGCTGACCAAGAAGCTCTTCCTACTGCAAATGAAATGAAGAAAGAAACTTATGTCTATTGGATTCATCAGTCCTATCATATTCCTTACCATCTATAAGCATCTGGCTTTACACTGCTCTCCTGTCTTTACTTAGCTCCTTCCTTCCTTCCTTCCTTCCTTCCTTCCTTCCTTCCTTCCTTCCTTCCTTCCTTCCTTCCTTCCTCCCTTCTTTCTCTCTCTCTCTCTCTCTCTCTCTCTCTCTCTCTCTCTCTCACTCTTTCTGTTGCTCTTGCTATTTCTTCTACCTGGAATGCTCTCATCCCAGCAATTAACGTGACTCTGTCCCTCACTTCACTCAGATTTCTGCTCAGATACTGCCTTTTCCCTCAGGCCTTGTCTGAGCACACTATCTAAAATACTAATCACTGTTATTTTCTTTTTCTTTTTCTTTTTTAAAAAAGAAATGTATACTTTATTGGTACTTTCAGCCATGTTGTTGGCTGCTCTGTCTCAGATAAATGTTATTATATTTAAACAAAGTGCCTATGTCACCATTAACAGATAAGAAGTGGTGATAAAAACTGTTATTTTCCATCTCCTCACCCATTTATTTTTCTTTATAGTATTTGTCACTAGTTGGTATGATATTATCTGTTTGTTTGTTTTTCTCTCCTTCCCACTGTAACATAAGGCCTTGAAAGGCAGGCTGTCATCATGTCTATTACTTGATGTCTTACCAGTACCTTGAATAGTGCCTAATACATAGTGGGTGCTCAATAAACATTTGTAGAATAAACGAATGGCTAAAGCTTATTAGCATTAGGAGTAGAAAGAACATTTATAATGTTGTAGTTTAGACTCCATGCTCTGAAAAGCAAAGCAGATAAGAAACAAATGACAAGAATGCTGGCCTGTGAACCTCTGTGCATCTAAGTAAGTACAACAGTTTTCAAAGTTTAGTCCACCTAATTAAGCATATTTTAAAAATCTGGTAAAGACAAATGTAAGAGCAACAATAAAATAGCACGTTACCATGGTAGAGATTCAGCCCACTCACAGATTCAAGATCTGAAGGACAGTGGAAGGGTTTTGTGTTAAAATCAGGTACTGTATTTCCTTCTCACTAGAAGACATAATTTACTTAAATCATCCCTAAGTAATCAGAAATGCACATGGCAGTGCCATGTGATCTAAATATCTTGCCTTCCAGTAGATAGAACTAACTCAGAACTAGATTGAAAGCCTTTTCTACTTAATAATGTATTTTTTAAATGATTCTCTCATGATGAGGTAGGTCAGGAAGCACTAATTTCTTATGTTAATATTAGCATGATACTTTGAGAAATATGATTTTCACTAACAAGTTAGAAATACCATTAATTTATTAAACATATATACATAGATGTATATTAGTAAATATCTATCACCTATATATCTATGTGTGTGCACATACTCACACACACACACACACACACATATGTGTACATGTATAGTGTACTATGTGCAGATACTGTGGTACTGATACAGATGTAGTACTATGAACTAGATCCTGGGATTATATAAGTAAGTAAGTGCTCAATTATCAAGCAAGTATTCAGTCTGGTATGAGAATTAGAAATATAAACAAATAATTGAAAATCTGGCCATATAGAATCTAACAGAAACATATCCAATGAAGAATCATGAGAGAGAAGATAGAAAGATCAAAAAATTGGGGGAGGTGATTGATTAAAGAAGACTCACATCTCCGGTAGGTGGCTTCCTTCATTCTCACTTATCTCTCTTGCTTCAAATATGTGACTCTACCACAGTCTGATGTCTCCCTTTGGCATCCACCCAGCATTTGGGCCTCCCTATCTGCATAACTCTGGCCTTTGCCTGCCACTTTCATCTATGCTCTCATGCTGCCTAGCTCCTCACTTCATAGGATCCTGCTACTTATACTACCACCACCCCACAATCCTTCCCATCCACACTTTTCCATACCTCATAGCAGAGATGAAAATTTAGACAAGAACAACCTGGACAAAGAACCAAGAGCACAAAAAGCACGTAGAAGGAGTAATAAATGGCTTGGAATGGGGCAGCAAGTAGAAACCATGAACAACGGTAAATGAGGCTGGTAGTTGGAGTGGATCGTGAAGGGCGTGGTACACCATAAAAAAAACGATTTTGAGCTTTGTTCTGGAGCAGCGAAGAGCTGTGAACTGCTTTTGAAGAGAAACTATAACACATGGAGGTTGAATTAATGAAAGATTTAGTTTTCTAAGACAAAGTACTTTGTATCAAATACATACTTCTTGTGGATACTGATCCTCTATCAATGCAGCCTCCACCCCACTAGATGTCCTGTCATCTCTCATTGTTAGCTCATATTACTATTATAGCTAAGTCTTCTAGGATATGAAGTTGATGCCCTTTTACTATTTAACTGTCTTATTTATCCTGTATCTATGTTATTGTTATATTAAATATAACTGTAAGATATAATTATTATTGAGCTAAGTGGCATCATTTTAAGTTTTGGCCCATAGTTGCAGGTTGTCCATCCTTCCTAGCTGTGGGTCAACTACGAATTCAATAATCCCATTTTCTGTTCTTAGCAAAATCATTAATGAAGTGGCTGAACAGAATGCAGTCCAACATGAAACTGTTGCACAGCATTAATGGTCTCCTCCCAGGGAGAAATTGATCTATAATTCAATAAGCTTTGAGCAAGTTGTTCAGTCAGCTATAAAACCACATGATGCCACAGTCCATCTGGTGAGTCTTTGCCTTATTGGAATGGAGGTGTTTGATATTTATATCATGTCTCTAATCTACCAGTTTAGTGTATCTAGACATCCAGTATCTAAATGAGAAATGAGTCTGCCTTCTGTATTTCCCAAATCTTCTATATCTAGTTGTTTACCAAGTAGGAAGTTATGGTGAAGTTGAAACAGATTTGCTTTAGCTGCACCTTCTTTTTGCTGGTGACTATCTTGCATTCAGCCAGTCAAGCTCTCTAATACCTTCAACGAGATGCGAAAGCATGAAATTCTTGACTTTAAAGACCAGAAAGGCGAAAGGCAGGGGGAAATATTGAAAATGCCCTGAAATCAGACAGAGTTAGTCTCCATCTTCTTCCCTCTTCCTTCTCCCTTGTATGAATACAAAATAAAGACATTCAGCTGGGAAGGAGAAGGAGAGGATGGGAAGCAAGCAAGAGCATTAAGAGCATTAGATCCCTTGTCTATAGCCATAGGTCAAGTCAAGAAGAGGATGGGACTGTATATTTAGGGATCCAAGAGGAGAGAGAACACAGCACTTGCCTCCCAGATGGAGTACTGGAAGGAAGCCACCTTGCAGATGTGCCCTATGCATCAGAGGTGTGAGAGAGAGGTCCATAAAGGGATCATTCAGAGCCTTCCGTAGCCCAAGAGGAAAGTGGGAAAGTGACTGAACTCTCCCACTATTCTAAGTAAAAGGAGGATTTAGCTGAGAAAGAGAATGAGAGCTGAAAGGTAATGTCTTACTCTTACATAGCGGGAACATCAGAGAAGAGAGTGGCATTGACCATCCAATAAAAAACAGTGGAAGGACCAGACCAGAGACTCTTCGCAGATGTGGACATAGAGGCAACCGTCCTTTGATTATGTTCAATGCTACATTTCAAGGGGGTCCACACTAGGCTAAATTAAGATGTAGAAGTAAATGCCTTTCCTCATCCAGCACTGGCATTTGCATAAACCAACTTATGATCAGCTCTGGTGGAGAAAGAAGGTGAATAGAGGAAGGAAGCCTGAATGAGACCAAGTTTCAATTGCAAAACGACTTTGAAATTATAAAATTTAATTGACTTTCCCCAGATGTAATTAGATTAAGTATTCTGCAAATGAGACTCTGAGATAGTTACAGAAAACTTAAAAACTTGCTTTCTTGTGAACTATATTCCACCTGCCTCGCTTTCATAGTAAAACAAAGGAAAGTGAAAAGATAGGACTGGTTTTGTATGGCTCATCCATGCTGGTGGCTAATTATAAATTTTCTCTGCTAAGAGCATGTCTCTGGTCCAGGAATAAGCGTGACTTATCAGTGTAAAGTTCCCGAGTCTCGTTTTATTCCCATTTTTAAAAGGGCAGCATTCACCTGTCCCTACCTTTTAGACACTTCTGTTCATGAAGATTTCTCCCAGACCCTTGCTAGGCTGTAGAGTCTGGATCTCTAAACTCATAAATGGTAACTCAGAAGTCTTCCAACAGCGTTTTTAAATACAGCTTCAAGGGCTGTTTCATTCTTGCCCGCAATGATGGGTCTCGGTTCCACTTTGAGCCATTTCCTCTGACATTTTCATTTTGAGAACATTGTCTTCAATGGAAAAAGATGGGCTCAAAAGAGGAGCTGAGAAGTTTTGCTCCTGGTTGTCACAAGCCACGTTACATCCCCTGCCACAAGAAATGACCATTCTTATATAACTCCCCTAAGACTACGCCTGACACAGAGAAAACCTCTGCTGAGTGAACGAACTAGTGTTCACTGCATCATCTTCTGTGGTTTCTGAGTCTTTTTATCAGTCTTTTAGCACTTTTGGTAGATGTTGGCTGGCTTACTTCTGCCCTCCCAGGGCACACCACAAGCCTTCTCAAAGCTTCCAGGCCTTTCAGACTTTGGAGAAAACCCCTGGCATTCCTGCTTCTAGATGACTATTTTGGTGCCCTGTAATAGAGTGTGCCCCTCATCTCTTATTAAAGAAAAGAACAGGGAGACAAAAACTCCTTCTCTTCCTGAGAAGAGTCAGCCATCACTTTAGCCCAGGAAGAGGTTCTTGCAGGTGGTGGATGTGGCTCTGTCCCCAGGGCACTGCTAGAGAGCAGCTTCTCCTTCACTGTCAACACTCAGGCAGGCACTAGAAATCCGCTCCTAGAAGCCTTGAAGTGATTGACTTGGCTTTGCAAACAAATACTTTCCAGGCCAGTTTTTCAAACTATCCTTAGATTCGTTTCTGAACACCTAGCCCCATTTGTCCCATAGATGATTCGTGATCTAATAATGGCCAACACAGAGCTGTGTGAGTACAGTGTCCAGAGGCAGCGAGAGAAGAATCAAGGTGAGGAAAGGGAAGAAAGGGTGCACCTCAGTAGGACTCAACTGCCCAAGTGAGATTTCATGCTGGTTTGGAAGACTTCAACAGTACATGGCAAAATGAGAAAAATTAAAACAATAAAATGCGATTTTCTTTAAAGTTAACTATTCAGTGTAAAATATACTCCTTTATCCTTTTTAAGAAAAAATTTTAAAAATGTTTTTACATGTAGACACTAATTTTACATGATTTTACACACATGATTTTTTAAGGTAAAATTTAGAGAGTATTTTCTTTTACTTTTTGTGATAGTAAAGGCTTCTTTGAATTTACAAAACCCTGATGATAGCAGATAGTGGTAGGCATTTTGTTTGCTTATTTGTTAATGTCCTAATGTGGCAAAATAGAAGTTAGTAACCTTGCGGCCATTCTCCAAATTCTTGCAGAATGTTTACTTAGACTTGAAATCTCAACATCTGGGAGCCCCTAGTGTTGGTGAACACGCCATGGACCAAGTTTTGGCAGTAGGAGGTCAGATTTTCCCAGGTCCTATATTCTCAGCCCCTCTGGGATGAGCCAGACAACCATTGAAAGAAGCGGGGATCTACACCCACATAGAAATCAGCTGTGATCTGGAGATTCTCCCCGATCCTGCCAGAATGTGCCTGAGCTCAGGAGTCTAAGTCTCGAATGCAAGAGGACTTCCCTGCATCCTTTCTATAATTTGCCACATATAAATATGTACTCAAGCTCAGCATAATCTTGATCGGTTTCATCTCTCGACAAATTTCACTTTTTTTTTTTTAATGAGGTTCTCTTTTCAAAGGTTGTTCTGGGCTTTATGTTTGGATTCTTAATTAGAGATTGTGGGCATTCCTTTATTTGAATGGTATATGTTAAGGTATGAAACACTAATGAAACTTTCTATATGAATAAAAAGGTCAGGCTTGCATAAGGAGTTTGTCATAAAATTTTCTTGCTTACAAGCAAGGATCCCACTTCTTCACCAGTTTTCACTAAGGTTAGTCATCCAATTTCTTTTCATCGAGGAGAATCCTTTATATTCTGTTCCTCTAACCCACTCAATTGTATTGTATGTATTCATATAACTGTGCCTTGCACTTACTGCTGGGAATTGGTTTGTAGCACGGTAGTGCGCCTAGAGTGTGCGTTAGTTCCAACCAGCATTTGCCAAGGTCCATTTCTGGAGAAGCACAGCTTTCCCACCCAGAGTGTCACTGCATTTGCAGTGGAGAATATTTCCACCCCCCAAATGGGGCTGAAGTCTCCATACTCAGTAAACTACCATTCACCCTGCAAATGCAGTGATTTCCGTTTAGTATTCAGAGCATGGTCAGACCAAGAGGCTTGATTTTGCTTTTGGAAAATATGGCCATTGTGATACAAACCCACTTAGTGAAATTTAAAAGTCATAATGAAACTGTGTTTGATTGTTATGAAAACTGCTTTAACCATAGGCTAAGGCAAAGGACAGCACAGTACTGCGTGTGATTTGTGACTTCCTCTGGAGAGACCAGTTTTGACCCTTGATTTTATGACTAATTGTTCATTTCTAAATTTCCATAACCAAGTTTGGTGAGGACCCTAATTGTAAAATGGTTCTCAAAATGCCTTCTTCTCTTTTTTTTCTGATCCCTTAGCCAACCTTCTGTGGGGTTGGTCTTACTAGTGTAAAGCCTCAGGAGCCTTGAAGCAGGCCTGAAATAAAATGGGAACACAGCTAACATTTGTTTGGGAAGGGTTCCTGTACTCTCATCCCTCTCATGCATCATTTCTCACTCCCTTCGCCCTCCTTTATGCTACTCCTTTTATTTTGGAAGAGGAAATAAATGCACACAGTGAAAAAATTTTCAAACAGTAAAAAAGGGTACAGAGTGACAAATAATCTTCCCTTACCTGTCTTCAGTTCCTCCCCCTGGACTGTTACCAGTTCTCTACACATTTTAATAGTCTATACTATGTGTATACAAGTATACACAGGGACACATTCCACTTATAAGTGAGTATACCAGTGGTATACTCTATACATTGTTCTTTATCTTGTTTTTTCCCTTTAAAATATATCTTGGAAATGAGGTGACATCAGTAAACATCTGCCTCATTCATTTCAGCAGAATATTTTTACGTAGTATACTATAATTGAATTAGAGGGTAGAGGGTCCCGATTGTGATTAAATTGTTCCTAGTTCTTTTCTGCACACATACACATGCACACACAAGAGCTGCATTCAATACCATGATATATACATTTTTATATATGGTTAGAGGTATATTCATAGGAAAAACCTCTACAAGTTAAATTGCATGGTCAAATGAAATGTCCATTTCAAGTTTTCATGCATATTGCCAAATCATTCTGTAATAGAATAGCTTCACAATAAACTGCTAACTGGTCATATTTGAAAAGGCCTGTTTCCCACATCCTAGTAATGAATAGTAATATCAAACTTTCTGATCTTTGTTAATCTGATAGTTAAAAACTGATATCACAATGAATTTTTAATTTACATCTTTTTAGATATTTAACATTCACTTGTGTTTTTTTTCCCTCTCAACTTTCTGTGAATGTGTTTATTTTTCAATTGGGTTGTTGGTCATTTCATAATGATGTGTTAGAACTCTATTATTTATTAAGAAAATTATTTTTGTATATCAGGCGGGAGGCAAGCTATATTTTTCCAGAAATGTTTTTATGCAGTCAAATATGCCAGGCTTTGGAGTTTGTATCATGCTTTGAAAGCCCTTCTAGATCATTTTTTTTTTAATCTCAAATTTTCATCTAAACTTTTAGTTTTCTTTGTTTCACATTTAAGTTCTTGATCCCTCTGGAATTTTTTTCTGGAGTAGTGAATGCATTTCTTTCTTTATCTTAGAAGAAAAAGAATATTACAATTGTGGCAGCACAGGGTTGGGGAAATAGAGACACAGAGCCAAGTGGACCAGCTACCATCAATAAACAGGCTTCACTGTCCCACAGATGCATGAAATGAATGACATGTTAATAGGATGATGCTGCAGGCTCCTCAATGTCAACAACCATGGGAGGGTCTTCTCCTTCCTTTGGATCTCTTGCAACGTGAGTTCAGAGTCCCACAGACCTGGGGACAAAACTCTGTTTTACTTTTGTGAATTGTGAAGCTTTGGACACGTTATTTTACTGGAGCCACAGTTCCTGCATCTGTGAAAGTAAAGATACCAGTCCTTACACACCAAAGCCATTGTGAAGGTTAAGAGAGAAAAGGTGTACAATGTTGCCTATGGCGCAGTACACAGCATCTAAAAGCTGCCCAATAAATTTAATCCTAATTTTCCTTTGGGTTATTTTATTTTATTATTTAACTTTGGCTTTTTCTTTTATAAATAGTCAACCATAGCCAAAAATCATGGGCCCTAGCTTCCCATTTGGACCACCTTTTTCACAATTCAACCTCTGCTCCCATGCTTTTCTGGGACTTGAGGTCCTCTACACTAAACACATCAGAACTCGCTGTGGACCATGAGTACTTTCACATGAATTTAGCTTGGAATTCCGTCTGGATTCCTCCAACTTCTAGACTTGCTTATCTCTGAGATCATGCACTTTCTTCCTGATCATTTCCCTGACCAGCCTTGCCCTCTCTGCCAGATCCATGCTAGAGCCTGCCGCTAAATTGCTAGATTTTTCTTCCAGAAAAAAAATCCAATCATGTTACCTACTTAAAAAAAATATATATATATATATATATATATATATATATATATATATATATATCCAGACATAAAAAACCCAGTGGCTCTCGATGACTGGCAAAGCTCTCCACGAACTCACTCCTGCTGTTTTCTGGAGTCTCCCCATTGGGTGGTAGTAAATTCCCTGACACCTTCTTCTTTTCCACACCCCTGTGGCTTTTCCCTTGCTGTTTCTTCATCTAATCCCAGATTGCTCTCTTCTTTTATTTTTCTTTGACCTGGAAACGCTTCCCTATATCTTGAGGCCGCTTCCTCCTCCTCCCTTCTCTCTGTGAGTTTACACACCTCTCCCCCTAACCTGTCACGACTGTCTTTATCTGGGCCTCTACCCAAAGAGAGTAGCTTTGAGTTGCCACTTTACTTTATACACTCATCGATTACAACCCTTACCATGTGATACCTCCATTATCCTCACACAGTGTTAAATTATGCATGTCCATGGGTCTGGTTTGCCACAGACTGTGAGTTCCTAGCAGTTGAAGGCTACAGCACTATTTCTTCCTAGCACATTGCCTAGTACATAGGACAGTCTCAAAATTATGTGTTAAATATAAATTATTAATCGATAATATCCAGACATTTTGGGGGCCTCTAGAGAAGAAATAATTGTGTTAGGATTTCCAGGCTTTGGAACATGCCATTTTCAGCTAACACCAACATAGCTCAAGGAAGAGATTCTGTTTTTGTTTTATACTGTTAGCATTTTACCTGTTATTTGGTATTTTACGTTAGTCTATTATAAAACATTAGCTAATGAATCAGAATTGTACTTAGATAGGAGCATAAATGCTATTTTAAAAAACAGTATGATCTGTCAAAGTGGGATGCAATAAAGCTGTTTTGTTTTGTTTGTTTGTTGATTTTTGCATTATGTAGATATAAAAATTATAGTTTGACATCACTTTGGCCAACAGTGTATATTTATATCTTACTGTGAGATGCCCTTTTTATAGACTGATTTGTGGTTATCAACTGGGAAGTAGAGTATCAGAAACATTGGTTACAATCCAAGAAACTATATTTGTCTAATTTAATTTTTATAATCCAGAATGTACTTAAGGGTAACAACACTGCTAACCATGTGTAAAATCTTGGCTGTTATTGAATTAGTTTCATAATCTATGGGAGCAGCAAGCAAAAAAAAAAATTTAAGCTCTTCTTTATACTCTGAAAAGCAACTGGAAGAGAACTTGGGACTTAATTCTGATGACCCATGGATTTCGCATGTTGAAGATGGTACAAATGAAGGAAATTTGGTTGCTGGTGTTATAGTGATGAAAAGTTAGGACACTTTATTTATACATATGTGATCCTAAAATTTCCAGTGACAGACAAGGAGACTTTTTTTGGAAATTCTATGAGAGATTGTAGCTCAGTCTTTCTTGGAGATTTTTCTCTCTTTTGAACAAGTGCTGTAACTTGAGAAAGAAATACAAGAAGTGAGAAGGAAGGACACCCACCAGGGCTGCCCAGCCAGCTGAACCAACCAGTTGTGTGTTCAGTGAGTTGATACATCGCAGCTCTATCAGATCTAGATCTATAAGCAAAATTCACATGATGATAGCCAAGGACTACTAATTTTTGAGGTAAATGCAGATTATATTTTTAAATATGCTTATGGCCACTGATAGTGTAAGGACTAGGCACAAGAGCCGGTGAGAATGCTATTGCAGTGTGACAGAGTTGGTAGGCAAGTAAAAGTTAGTATCTTAAATCACTATTATTATCACCATTATAAGCTCCTTTTTTTGCCTTTGCTACCAATTTCAGTATATCTAACATAATTTACATGGCTATTAGAGCAACAGAAATTATTCAGATTGTTTTTTTCTGCTTTAAGAGATCAAATGCCTCTCCTAGAAATAAAGTTTCATTATAATAAGCAAAATAAGTTGGAAATAAATTATCATCTGGAGACACCAAGGTTGGTGGTGTGTGGGGAGAGGAAGTTGCTGTTTTGAAGCATAGGGGCTTGATGGCTTTAGAGCTTTTTTAATCTTAGAAAGATTAGAGCATTTCTTGTTGGAGTTGGAGTGCTGAATACGTTAAACTTGTTTTTCACTTTCTTTCTCCTCCACTTTCTTCTTTTGCCTTGTCTTTGTCTTTCTTCCCCTTAGTCCTCCTTTTTTCTTATTCCCTCACCCTTACTTCTGTTTTATTTTCCTGATTCCCATTCTTCTCCCCCTCCCCCTGAGAGTCTAAGGACACCAATGGACACTGCCTTCTTCAACAATAAAGTCCCCTTTGCAGAGCCATAGCACATCCAGTAATAGGTGATGCCCTGTGGCCATTGTGCTATGTCCTGTGGCATGTCAACGTGGCGCATGTGTGATCATTGGCGCATTTCGCTCTATTCCAGAAGCTGCTAGGACAGCATGTGAGTGTCAAGAGCACAACCTCAGAATTAGACAGATCTGAATTCAAACTCTACCCTTTCCATTTAGTGTTTGCCACTAGTAATCTTAGGTAAACTACTCAACTTCATGTATGAAAGAGGGGACAGTAATGTCTACCTCAAATGGTTCTTATGAGAATTAAATACAGTGATAGAATTGAGTACCTAACCTAGCGTATGATGTTGTGTGGGTCCGATAATACTAGTTTTCCCCTTTACACTGTTCCACATTCAAGTGTTTCTCTGTTCCAAACACTGTTCAGTTGAACTAACAGTGGATCCTATTCTTAGGAAGCTTATAACCTGGTTGGGAAGACAACATGTATGCCAGCAGTAGTGGCCCAAGCCACTAGGTGATATGGGCCACTGCCTCCAGACATGAGAGAAGATCCACCTCTCTATTTCCTTTTCCTTACTGCCTGCCCCCCAAGATGGGAATCACAAATTTGATTGATCTAGTTCCAGGACACATGAGCTGGGTCAATTCTGGTAGTTTGTTAGTGAGCAGGATTGTTGTGTGTCCAAAGATTTGCAAATGGGCACAGGACTCTCTTTTAGGTTGAAAAGCAATAATCTAATTTCACTTGCAAAGCCACTCATCTTATACTTTTGTTGGTATTTCATTTTTCATTTCATTAAGCCTTCCAGAGTGTGGTAAATTTCAGGTCTAAGCTAAGAAGACCCTCTAGATCTTTCTCCTGACCTTGTCCCAGCTGCCAGCCCCTGTGATTCCTCTCTAGGTCTGCCAGTGAACTCCCAGCTAGCAGCAGAGTGAACAATTGTCTCATTGCTCATGTTAGTAAGTCCTTGTCCTGTGCTATACTTCCCCCTGACACCTCCTGGGGTTAGAGAGATGGGAGGAGAGCAGGACTGGGCACTCCTGGGTCACCACAATACTACCAAACTTCTAAATATGTCTTCAGGAAGATTTAGTCAAAATATAGAGACATTCTCAGAAGAGAAAAATTATTCCCAGCAAGAGCATGATGATAGGTGGGGAGGCAGCTCAAAGTAGAAGGGGTAGGGAGGAACCTGGCCTGGACTCATTTATTCCTCCTAATGAAGTCTGTAGCAACAAGGTTTATTCCAAGTACACTATGACATAATGGGGCCCAAGGAAATAATAATAACACCTTTTCTCCAATTATTTAAGCACCTGCTATGTACACATTGCTGATTTTTACAATAACTCCAAATGGTGACTATGATTCCATTTTATAGGAGTTGAGGCTCAGAGAGGTGACATATCTGCTCAAAGCCTCAGAGGTAATAAGTGGCAGGGACATGATTTGATCTTCAGATCTGTGGCTCTAGGGCCTGTAGTATCGTGGCCTCTCCCTACAATTTTGCCTACTTCGATCCAGCAAAAGACCAGCCTGTTTTAGTTACAGTAACACCTGCGTCCGTTGTCTACTGACCATCTACTCAGACAGGCAGCAAGGCATATGCTACTGAGCTACTGAGTGCCCCAAGTAGCCATCACAGACTTGCCCCAGTGTGAGTGCTTTCTCCTGCCTTCGTACCATGAACTCGGTGAAGGGTAGAAAGCTCACAGGCAACCCAGGGACAACAAGCCTCTCTCCTCATTTCATGACCACTTGTCCTTCCTCTGTGTGGGACCTAGAAAAAGGTGATGCTGCTTCATTCATGCCTTTTCTGCTACCTAGTGAGATGAGGAATCTCCTTCCAAGTGTCTGTGTCTCTGTTCCCTCTTTTGTGATGGTAGATATCAATATCTACTCACCTTCTATCTTGAGGTTATTATAAACATCAAGTATGATTATGGAGATAGAAACAATTTCTGAAGGTAAAGTTCTGTGTATTATCATGATTTGTATCAAAAAAAATGGGGAAGGCATTATTTCTCAATATTGGTGACAGAAGTATTTCTGAGGGATCTGAAAAAGAATCATACCTATCACGTTGACTGACTATCAGCTCACCTCCACAAAATCCTTCACATGGGCCCAGTGGAAAAGTCCATTTAAACTAGTATTCAGCTCAAGTAAAAGGAAAAACTCCAATGGAAACTGACTTCCGAACAAGCTAAAAAATTTAAATCCCTGAAGTTCTCAGCAATGATTCAGGATTTCTTCGGAAAGGGAGAAAAACTGTTCTGTTAAATACCAGCCTCCATGGTTCCTCTTTCAGAGCATGGGAAGCTTTGAAAACCACCACAGTTCACCGTCCTCTAGGACAAGTTTTTTCCTGAGAGTTTTAGGTACCTCCTTCCTATTTCCAGTTAGTACATCCTCCCTGCCGCCTCATTGGACAAGGCTATCTAAAATAAACAACTGATGCCAGGGCTCTGCAGGCAGAATTACCACCCGTATCTTCAGTGGGCCTGCAATGATCTCAACCGATGGGCCAGGTCAGTGAGTGTGAGCAGAAGAAATGGGTTTTACAGTTTGGATGCCTGCCCAGACCTTTATTACTATTTCTTTAAGGGCCATCTTTGCTGCCAAGATAGCAGGATAGTTCACTTTTGCTATTGTCATCGTTTACTAAGAGTATTAGCCTTTCCTAACACTGCCCATCTCTCCTTCCCCAAAAATTAAGGTGCATGATAGAGAAATCTTGATTTTTTAATCAAATGATTGTCGATGAAAAGAGACACTTCCTTTATGCAATACACTGGTCTAGAAAACGAATCATGTTTTTGCAGTAAATACAATCATTCAAAATGCTGTTCTAGACTGAACAACTCTATAAGAAATCTGAAAAAAATGTTTTGTAATGTAAAGTCACTGTCCATTTATAGGCATATATTTATAGATGTACATGTCAGCTTCTTTTAGAGTAATATCCCTACCTTCATGGATATTCAAAGGGTTGGAATCTGGTAGAAGGTCGTCAGCTCTCAAAGAAGGAAACTTACAAAATCAAAACCAAATCTAGACAATAGATCAAGCACTATTCATGCACCTAAGCCCATCAGACTGCATACTAAGTCTGGAGTGAGTAACAAGAAAAACTATGGTGGTAAGCTCAGTTCTCAGCACTTTAACCCACTATCTTTCTCTGAATTTGTACTACAATTAAAGCCTGCCCCGTGTCATGGAAAACCACTTCATATGCTGCCATACCTTCCAGTCCTCTTACACATGTTGTTCTCACAGCCAAACCAGTCCTTAAGCTTTGTCAGGATGAGATTGTGCTTTATCTTCTCTGTGGCCTATCTTAAGATGCCACAGAGTGCTGCATCTGCAGACTATGTGTAATAAAACTTATTTTTTTCCTGCTGCAGAGAAATGTAATCCAGCGATTCTCAAATGTTTTGATCATAACCATAGAAAAAATACATTTTCCTTTGTTATCCATACATATACACATATATCATAAACTAAAGTATCACAAAACAAAATTTATTCTTACATAGGGGATGGACTTTATTTTCTGTTCTATTCCATTTCATGCTATTTTGTCCTGGTTTAAAAAACAGAATGTGAACTTTAAAATGGATTTTATGACAAAGTAATTGGTCACAACCATCAACTTTCTAGTGTATGTGGGGGAAATTTTATCTCATGCTTACAGCAGAGCCACCCCTGCCCCCACCCCCCAGCAGGAGGGGAGTCTAGGGGTCTGGGCCTCCAGGTTCAGTTTTTTTCAAGATGTTCTCACCACCCTGAGATGCACGGAGTCAGACACAGAGTCTTTTCCCAAAGACAAATCATGAATTATTAGATCTGGTGCAATTTGCATAGATTTTGAGGAAGAAATTTTTTAAATGCAACCTAATCTGCACAGACCCCTTTATTATTATAAACATTGGCCTCCCTATCTCCACTGCCTCACTTAAACTGTACCTTCCAGGTTGAGAACTTAGATCTTTCTGCATAAAATGGGCTTCAACTACAGAGCTCCCTGCCACAGCTTTAAAACGTCTTCTTTAAACTTTAACATGCACATGAACCAGATTCTTGTTAAAATGCGGCTGCTGGTTCAGTATGTCTGGGGAGAGGCCCACCCAGACTTTGCATTCCCAGCAAGCTCCCAGGTGATGAGGATGCTGCTGGTCCACCCCGTCTGTAGGTCTTAGATCAGAACAGCTTCTGGCTACAGATCCCCTACATGATGGCTATAAGCAGGTGAGGAGCTATGTTGGAATTTATGACGATCCCACGAAGTCTTTCCAAATACCTGGGGTCTGAGGGGAGGGGGCAACCAGCTTCCCTTGCTACAGAGAAGCTTTGTTCAGCAAACTGGCCTCGCAGGTTAGGGCCTTTTCAATGTCCTCAGCTTGTGGGAATAAGGGCATGGGGCTTGCCAGAAAGCCCCAGGTGTTTCTTACCCTGGCTGAGACCCGTCCTCCTTGGTTCCCTTTGGCTGATTGACTTCAATACTGGTTCTGACAGCATCAAAATCACTGTGGCTTGGGCATGAGCATCTTTAGGATAGGAGAATTTAAGAAGCCCAAGGAACCATCACCAATGACTACACAAAAAGGCTATTTATTTATAGTAACACCATAACAGCTAATTTCCTTAAATATATAAATCAAGAAATACCAAGAAGTCAAAGAAAACAAAGAACTTCTAAGTGGAAAAATGTATACTGTCTCTTCTTACTGGAGAATGAAGATTTGTTTTGACACGTTGAGCTTTTTCTTGATATTTTTAACAGTTAATGCCCTGGCCAAGAAACTTCATTGTTATTTTCTTACTCGATAATTTGCTCATACCTTAAAGCCTTGAATCCATCTGATCTTTGATCATAAATCAGACTCCTCTTCCCAGAATGGCTTCAATACATCCACTCAAAACTAGATTAGAGGCAATCTATATCATTGTCATGTGAGTTTAGCTCTTTCTGGTTAACTTCTTAAAGTGGTCATTTGTTTGAACCACAAATAATATTAGAATTATAAGGAAAAGAAGCATTTCCCTTAACAAAATCAAATTCTGCACTCTAAGGTTGGAAATGGGGGGAGGGGTGTTATTCAGTTTATAAAGAGGACTACTCAAATTTCCCACCTCAATTCTTTGTCCTCTACTTCTCTACCTAGAGCCACTTTCTCCTTCTGGAAGCTTTCACTACCGGCCATGGACCGCCCAACCCTACAGGCAGGTCTTAGATGCTCAGTGTTCCCTCTTAACGTTCCTGCCCCATATGTAACCACAGGTATACCTGAAAATGACTTAGCAACACAGGCGACAAGATGGGAATATTTAAACAAGTCTTCACTGAAGACCAAGGTAGTGAATTTCTATTGGAGGGCTCATTTAATATCAGATAACAGGGCCCTAATCCCAAAAATTTTGATTTATTATATCTGGGATAATTCTGAGTGACTCTTATCTGATCCATGGACTATGCTTTAAAAAATACTGGCTTAGAGGGGGAAAAAAAAATCAAGGTAAAAGAAATAAACAGAATAATGTACAGTGAAACAGGATCATGTTGCAAATTTATGCTCTGAGGCTCCGAGAGCTTATCATGTCCCATCTTCAGATCTGGCCCTCTGTTCTCCTCTAATTCTAGACCCAAAGTGCAAATTCCAGAACAGAGGGGCCTGCCTATTCCTTCCTGTCCAGGGTAGCTGTCTGCGTTCTGAGACCTGGCCTCTTCCTTTGATAATTGACAATAATACCCTCGATTCCATGAAAGATCCTCCCTCCACCAGAAGTGTATCCCATTGTTCCATTGAGTCAAAAGGACAATCACATCTGAATCCAACACAATATGCCTAATACCTGTTCGAGAAAGAAACAGAAACACAGTGCCACGGGTCATTAAGGATAAATAAAACTTACAAGATCACACAACTATTGAATATTCAACAAAAAGCTGTTTTGGGTTTGAATTTTTGCTTCCCCCACCTTATTTTGCTGGTCACCCTCCAGTACTCTCCATCTTCTATGGTGAAATGGAAAATCTACCTCTCGGGCACCCCTTTCTCCCAGAGCTCACATTCTAAGTAGGCTAAACAAACTAAAATCAAATTGTTCCTAGGCAGTGCCCCCATAATAAATAATAAACTGCCTAAAATCTTTTCTGAAATAAGAAGTGTAAATAAATAAATAGCCTAATTTGTTTTATTCATTTGTACTGTGATTGCATGCTGTGTTCAGCAGGCAGTAGATTGGATTCAGAGGCCTTAGTAATTCTTTTACTAGTGACAAAGGGAACAACTAATCACTACGTTAATAATGTTTGTTAGGAGGCTAAAGAAATAGATTGATGTTTTAGATAGAAATAAGTGTACCAG
Organism: Cynopterus sphinx; assembly: GCA_030015415.1. Lineage (NCBI taxonomy): Eukaryota > Metazoa > Chordata > Mammalia > Chiroptera > Pteropodidae > Cynopterus > Cynopterus sphinx. Next base: position 21,412,782 of record CM057380.1, read on the forward strand.
TTTTAAAGCCGCATTCTAATTTGGTTACTTTTTTATTACGGTCCTTAATTCTCTAAGTTTATCATGTAATTGAAAATAAAGAAAATATTCTATCTTTGTTCATGTGTAATGTTTATACAAGGAAAAACTCAGGTTCACTGAAACGCAGGAATTCGAGATTATGAAACTTGAAAGCAGATTTGTGGGTTTGCGGCTTGGTATCTCCATTGTTAACACATTCTATTATGGTCTGTGAAACAAAAATGTTTTAGTCTGAGCATGTTCCAGTCCAGATTCCTGGACTCAGGTAATGAAAACATGAAAGTTGTATTGTTACATTTCTGCTAAAACAAACTCTGCTAGAAACAGGATTGATGATCTTAGCCCTCCTGCTGGAGCAGGGCTGTAGCCATTTAGTTGCTGAGCAGTGGGGACAGAGAAAGGGACAATGCAGCAGCCTGCACTGCGGTGGTTGGGGCACTTGGAGGGAGAGCTAGAGGCTGGAGCTCTTCACCACCTGATCTGGAAGTCCAGGGTTGGAATATTCTCTACAAACCCTAATTTGAACAAAGAATAATGATCATTTTCATCCTAAAAAGTGAAGGAAAAGAGAACAGACAAAGAGAAGAAAAGGAAAAGGAAAATAAATCAGTGAGGCTGTCCAGTGCTGTGCAATGCACTACAGCACTCCCTGCCTTTAAACAGATCCAATTTGACTAAACCTATTTTTTGGAGCCATCTCATTGTTTTGAAGGAAAAAAAGGAGAGGTGTGCAATTTTAAATTAAATGAATATTAGGCGTTTACCCTACCTGAAATAACAGCAATGTATTTGGGCCTGCCATGGTCTGAGACATACATTTTCCATGTTTGAGTAGTTAATTATATGGTCTGGAGTAGTTATTAGCATAAGGCTCTTATAGCAGACACCAGAGCAAAAATAAAGCAGATCAACTACCGTTTAAGCTCCGTATTTCATTATTTTTGAAATGGTAGGAGAGAAACTCAGAGGAAGAAGTGTAATTTGTAGTGTATGAAGCTCTGATGTATGGGTAGTCTGTGATGAGTTATGGTTCCATTAAAGTTCATGAAGAAATAAATTAGCAGAAATATCATCTCTCCAGCTACACTTCACTAAGCGTGGTGCGTGGTAGGAAAAGGCATAGAATTTGTAGTTGACCAAGATTTCAGCTCCAGTCATTGTCTCATGAAATGCTTTACAATCAAAGAAATCTTACTAAGCATCATGTTTTTTCTAAAAAAAAAAAAAAAGAAAAAGAAAAAGAAAAACAGGTATAATAAACCTCACAGTTGGTGTGAGGATTCAATGAATCGTATATGTCAGTTGTCCTATTCATAATTAGTGATCATCCAATGTAGCTATGATAATGATAAAAAAGTAGTCAAATCTGAAGGTGTCTGGGAAAACTGCAGAAGTTGATTAATGTTATGAAACGTATGTTTTTTTTTTTTCGGTCATAGCCGTTGTATCAATTCAGCAGATAAATTTTCAGCAGATGATTTTCAGACATTTTGCCTACCTATTCTGTTCTTCTCAGAAGGCTCTGTCTTACACTTATTAGTGATCAGAGTGGAGAAATGAACCCAGCTCTCTTCCTGAGATAGAGAAAGAGAGAGAGAGAGAGAGAGAGAGAGAGAGAGAATAAACTAAAAGATATTTTCTACTCAGGGTCTATGTGGCATAAATATTTGAAGAAAAATAATCTGAAGTAGAAAATATATATTTATTAATGTTTTACTCAGAAAGTTAAAAAATAACACAAATTCTAATAAATTTAAAAGACAATGAAAACATTTTTAAACACTTAGCCTCAAGTATCAAGTAAAAGGTATGATCCAATGTTCGGAATGTGAAAAGGGAAACTGAAGAGAAAAAAGAAACAGTGCACCCAGCACTAAAATCGTCCCAGGAGAAATGAGATCTCAGATCTCATCTGACTTAGGTGAAAATGCATTTTCCAACCCCAGAGTCAGCCATGGCAGGCGGGTTGGAGCACTGTTTACTACTGTTTGAGGAAAAGGACAGGGTCCTGGGCCTGAGTCCCCTGCAGACTTCTTAAGACCCTGAGAAGACACCTCTGTCTGGATTTGTCACCAATGAGCATCAGTAGAATTGGGTTTGTTTGGTTACATTCTATAAGATGCCCATCCACCAGTTAACATACTATGTACAGAAATCTGTCCATTGTAACATTTTATCGCCTCTGTGAGAAGGATAGTGGAAACAACACTTAAAGAATCTGGAAACTTCCAGTCTTCAAGTCCTGTCACAGACTCACACAACAACCAATCAGAGAGCTTCTCCACCCTTGCTGAGTGGTGTTTTTCTTCCAAACGTGAGTTTCTAGCTCTTCAAAGTTGTGACCTTTACATTTTCTCACGATTCACATCTTTGTGTACTTTAAGCTAACTTGGTGCTTCTGTGAGATTTCCATAGGAAACTTTCAAAATGTGTGCATTATGGGTGTGACAGGGCAGAGTCAACGAAACCAGAAACAGGATCAGTCAGTAGAATTTGGACCTATTCTTCATTTTTTTTTTTTTAATTCAGGAAGTTCATATCGACCATTTACCTCTTAAGGACCAGGCCTTGTTCTAGACACTGGGGAGACGAGGAGAACAGGACACACAGGGCCCTGGTCTTCAAGATACTCGCAAGTAAAAAGAAATGAACACATTAAGAAAAGAATGTGAAGAGTGATAAGAGCTACAAATGGAATAAAACAAAAGAAAGAAAACAGGGGCTAGATAAAAAGTCATGAGAGGAAACTTATTTTGTAAGACAGAGCAATCAGGGTGGGCTCTTTGAAGCTGTGATGTTTAAACAGGGTCTAAAACTGAGCAGAGAGCTCAGAGTTGGTGGAAGGGCGTCCCCACAGCGTGCATACGCGAAGCCCAGGGGTTAGGAAAGAACTTGGCTTGAGAGTGTGACGTGGAAGGGTGCAGGAGAAGTACAGCAGAGAAGGGCCTATTTCAGCAGTCCAGGCGAGAGATACGAGCGATCTGGTTAGGGTGGTGGCGGCAGCGATTCAGGGCAGTGGTGAGAGCTGAGACGTATGTTGGAGATGGAACCGACATTTCTCGCTGGTGTTTTGGGCATGAGAGATTGAGAAACAGGGCTCTTCCCTGCTTTCCGGTTTGAGTTATTGGAAGGGCAGTGGACTCATTTACTGAGTTCAGGATAAGAATTTTAGGGAAAAAAAATAAGTTCTATTTTGGACATGTAATGTCTGAGAAATCTGCATGACACGCAGAATTAGAAGACAGACAGCTACATACTTGTATCTGAACTCTGAGGCGTGCTTGGACCAGAAGAAACAACTCTGAGAGTCATCAGCATAAATTCAGTATTGTTGTTGAAATCATGCAAACGAATGTGATTCCCTATGAGGCGTATACCTAGGATGGGGCCTCCTCTGAGGCTTAAAAATTAGTATTTATGGAGAGCCCCTCCATTCCCTTGAATCTTCCAAACTCTCCTCTGAACTAAACCAGGCCCCTGACTCTCTCTCTCTCTCTCTCTCTCTCTCTCTCTCTCTCTCTCTCTCTCTCTCTCTCTCTCTCTCTCATTTCAAGTATACAGTAAATTGTTTAGGCATTTATAGGTTTATGAAACCATCCCCCAATTGCTCTATCTTCCCTCTGCCTCTGCACCTAGCCATTACCTTACTGCTGGCTGCATTCCCCAGGCCATGCTCCTCATCCCTGTGACTGTCTATCAACTACTAACTACACTTCTTTAACCCTTCACCTCTTTCTCCCAGCCCCTCACTGCTCTCCCCTCTAAACCCCTGACTCTATTATGATGCTTCAACCTGAAGGCGGAATGACTTTTACCAGAAGATGTTTTCATCCTATACTAAATGGCTTTCTTGACCCATAACGAACTCCATACAAGGTGTTTACTACTAAGATGTTGATGACACTGTTATTTATATAACTCCATAGGGCATAAATAGGCATCTGACAAGAAAGAATCCAGACTTCAGATCTGTTCTGTTTTGGCAAAGTGACTTAAAATTTTAAATTGCACCGTTTACACTAGGCAAGCATGCATTCTGTAACGCATGATGTCGCCACAGTCTCCGTCACTCCCTGTTACGTACCTGACTGAATTTCTCATTTTTGTTACCTACTTGGCCCCATGTGGGCAACAGATGAGTTTGCCGTCCCTTTATGTGCACAGTATGGTGATAATGATGATGATGCTGATGACCATCTGGCGAAATATAGTGGTGCTGATGAGACTGCTTACATGCGTTGAGCACTCTGTATGTTGGACATTGCTGTGAGCACTTTATATCTCCTCACTCATCTAAGCCTCACAATAACCCAATAATCCTATGCAGTTGCTGATATTTCCCCATTTTACAGATGAGGAAACTGAGACAAAAGAAGGACAATAACTTGTGCTTGGTCATGCAGCTCCTTGACTCTTAAACACGGGATGACACTACATTGACGAATAGAAATGGTAATCAGTTCTAGAGGCAATATTTGATTTGTTTTTGTGAGGCTATCTGGGGGCAAGTGGAAGAAAAACACGCACCATGTAGAACCCAACCTATTAAGATTCCCATTAACATTTCACAGGAAGTCAAAGTAAAGTACCTCATTTCAACACCGGTTCGTTTCACAGGTGCCTCCAGTAGCATGGAGACAATTGTCGGTGACCTTTTAGCCACCATCTCGCCTTCAAATTCTCCAGCTTCTTGTCTTTGTTTCTCTTTAATTTTCATTTCCTACTGAGTTCTTCTCTCTATATTTTCTTTGCCTCCTTTTTATATACTAAGCCCTACTGATGTTGGCTAAAATAAATTCTAAATTTTCTTCTTAGTTTAAGACAGGGATCATTTAGAATTTTTTTCATCTTTTCAAACTATTTTCAAAATTTTGAGCTCAGTGTTCTGTTTACCTTTATCAACATCCAGGTGCTTATCTTGTTGTTTTTATATTATTGTTACTTGTGTCTGCAACCATTTTATTCTGAAAATCCTTAATGGACAGTGACCATGTCCGGATAATTAAACTTTGGTTCAGGGCTGAGCATACCTGAGTGCAACTTTTTTTGGTTTGTTTTAAATAAGTGAGGTAAAATCTGAATTGATCAAAACAGATCAGTTATGAGAGGTGATTTTCTTCATGGAGAAAAATTCTTGGGAAAGGAATGTTCTTAATACATTTAGATTTTTGTTTATAGAGCACTTTACTTGGAAGGTGCAGTGAGGAAAGTGGGAATTTGGAATGGCTTCATAGCCATAGCCTCCTGAAGATGAACGAGAAGTAAAAATAAAGGCTTTTAGAAGTGAAGACAGAAGTTCATGAAGATGCACATGTTGATTCACCGAAATTTCCAGGAAAGCATTCTGTATGTAGTGCCAGAGACTTTGCATCACAAATTCTAAGTAAAAATTCAGTAAGATCCAGTTGAATGAGAGAATTCCTACTCTCTGCCCTGTCCCCAGCACCGGGGTAGGACTGGGGTAGGTGCGAGGGGAGGTGTTGACAGCTGTAGCCTCTGCCCTCACCAAGCTGGGGGGAGCCGGAGACAGAGACCCAGCAGTTGAAGAACTACGTGAAAGCTTCTGCTTGATATGCGTGGGTGCCAGAGCAGGCACCAAGTGAACAAACCGAATCAGACAGACATAAGTGGATGGTGGCGTGGGGGAACGACTTATTTTTCAATTACCCAGAATGGAAAGGAAATGAAAACCCAAGCTAAGCTGGAAGTTTTTGTAAGAAAAATCCCCGAAGTTTTTCTAGAAATGTCAGAGCAGACACAAGGCTTTTGTTATTCTCCTAGTTGGCAACAGAGCTCAGCTTGTGAGTTGGGAAAGGTAAGCCAAGAAAGCAAGCAGCACCCTCCTGAAAAGGAGTCAGGGCTAAGAGACAGTCTGTAATGAAGGAAGGTTCCACATCAGGGGAGTTCGTGGGCTTCTACAGGGGTGACGGAGACGGGCATGAACAGATGCAGGCTTTCTGTCCGCTGCAGGGCACGCAGCATCCACCTGACGTTGAGCGGTGTATGTCTGATTTAGCACTTACTATCCTAGTGTTCCCTGCCCCTTGGTTTCCTTTTATCTTTGAATCCTCATTTGGGCTTCAGCTGGTAGGACAGACATCTGGACCACACAGAGAATTTCCTCCAGCCTGTTTAAACGTGGAAGGACCTGGGGTAATGGCTTACAGCAACCACCCCCCTCCATCCATAGCTTCTCTAATCTGCCCTCCTGACACATGGGAGGCCCTGAGGTGGCCGGGTCTCACTCATCAACTAAGCTGTGTGAGGCCTGTGACATTCTTTTCTTCTCAGCATCTGAGGTTAATTTTATTTCTTTTGTCCTTTCCATTTGGCATGTGAAACAATCTCAGCCCATTTAGGGTCTCTCCCTGCTGGCCTTCGGGGGCTCTTCCTCTGTTCCCAGACCAGCATGGTGCTTGGGCTGGGCCGCCTTTGCTGGCATGCAGTCTCCCATACCATCCATGCAGGTCCCACCCTGCCCTGTCCCACCACGGGGTCTCCTCAGGCTGTCAGCTGCTATCCCTAGGGCACAGGCACATTCTGGCCTCCCAGCACTGCACTGGGACCCTGAGGAGACCCGTGAAGCTGCTCAAGCTGATCTGCCCAGGCTTTCTACCAGCCATTTCTACTCAAGTCCACAGTGAGACCCAAAGACTGGGCTAGGGGGACATTGCTGCCTCCCTGCCCTCTGATTCACTGTCCCCAACCTATCTAGAGTATCAACTGAAAACACTTCTCCTGAGGACTCCTCTGGTTCTCTTTCTTCCCTCTTCAGAGACTTTCGCTGTCCACAAACCGAGGGGTGTGAACTGTGCCTGATCACAGATTCTCTCAAGCGGTTATTTGTGCCCCAAGTCCCTTCCCTTCTCCTCTGAAACTGGATGTCTACCGTCTGTGGTGTCACAGTCACTCAGAGACCATAAATATTGCTTGCAGCTTCTCAAAGAGGTAGTCATGGGAGGGACAGGTGATTGAGGGAACAGAAAATATAAGGGAAAGACACTTGAGTGAATATGTCATCATCTCATGTCCACACAGTGTTCACACAGCTGAAAAGGAGCTCAGAGTTTATGACCCCAAGTCCTGCAGGAAGGTTAGATACCTTCCGACAGTATCTAACACTTTAGAGTCAGAGACAGCACTTGACCCTGGGATGACCCTTTTTTGCTGGTGTCTCTTCTTTACCCAGTCTCCTTGTAACATTCACACACTGGTCACATTCTGCCCTCAGGGTCACACTCAGCTGAACTGTGTATCCCACATTTCCTTGAAGCTCCTGGCTGCCTAGGCCCCAGGTGAGCAGCCTGAAAAGGAAAAACCTGCACCCACAGGAGAAAGGGATTGGCCAGTCCTGGGCAGATAAAGGCCACAGCCATGAGGGAACCCAGATGGCCCCTTCCTGCTGTCTCCTCTGATCTCTGACAAGTTTCTGCCTCAGGGTTTCTCCACAGGCACCTCACAACCTCAGGAGTAGGGTTAGCTACATGTCACCAAGCCTGGCTGTGGCTGTGGCTTTTGTGCCGATGGTCGGGCTGGGCTTCTCCGCTGGGGCAGCGCAGATGCCTGGGCTCGCCCCAGCAGTCTAGGCTGGACGTTTGACAGAAGCTTCCAGCGCATACCTGAGGGGGGAGGACTCCCTGTGAGTACTTGTTAAGCTGTTCACCAAATGTAAAATTAATTAGAAGTGGAGATACAATTTGTCAGTTGAGTGACTATTCTCTAGGCGGTCAGCTGTTAATTCTCAGCCTGCTGCCGGCTCGAGTTTCTATTCTTTCGCGATGCTTAGCTTTTACCCTTTCTCTCCCTTTTTCTGTCCTTTTCTCCTCTTCTTTCTCAAACATTTATCAAGCTTCTGCTGTGTCCAGGCAGAGTGCTAGATGCCTAACATACGAGGATGAATCAGACCCAGACCCTGGCCTCAAGGAGCTCCCAGACATGTGAATACATTATAATTGTTGTAGGTTTTATTAGTTGTCTATTACTGTGTAACAAATTACTCCACCATTCAGTGGCTTAAAACCATATTGTATCTCATAGTTTCTGGGGATCAAGAATCCAGGTATGACTCAGCTGGGTCCCCTGGCTTGGGGAATCTCACAGGCCGACAGACAGGTGTTGGCCTGGGCAGTGTTTGTCTCAAGGCTCAGCTAGGGGAAAAGTCACCTCCTAACTACCTCGTTTGACTGCTGGCAGGCTCCGACGTATGACAGTTTCTGGCCAGCTGTTGGCCAGAGGCTACCTCAGCTCCCTGTCACATGGGCCTCTCTGTGGCTCAGCTCATGACATAGCGGCTGGCTTCTATTACAGAGAGCAAGCAAGAGAACGAGAGAGGGAAGAAGGAAGCCACGGCTATTTTGTAAACTAGTCTTAGAAGTGGCATCCCATCACTTTTGACTTATTCTGTTTGTCCAGCCCACACCCAAAGGGAGGGGGTTATTGAGGTGTGAATCCTGGGAAACAGGGATCACTGGCAGATGTGCGAGACTGCCTACCATAGAGGTATTGTGTTCGTGTCTTTTAAAACATTTATACCTCAGATTACCTGGCCCAACCACAGTGAGTTACAAACATCAGTTGCCCCCTCTCCTTAAGATGCAGAGAGGAAGGCAAGTGAGGAAACTTAAGGAGCATTAGAAGGAAAGCCCAGATGGAATAAAGATGGTTCATTATTCCTGTTTCCCAATTTTGCCAGAAGTTACATCACGGTTTCTATCTCAGATGGAGAATTGAGATAACCTCACCAATTCTGTTTAACTAAGCATAGCCTTCCTACCCAAAGGCGAAAAAGACCAGTGCCAGGGAAGGCTAGTGGAGACTATTCAACTGAATATTCAATATTCAATTCATATTCATCCCTATTTAGTTCCAGAAAACAAAGGCACTATAACTTGTGACGTATCTACTCTGACTCAGTATCTTTTGTATTCAAATTTCCAACTGGCAAAACCTGCGACCTTAAGAAGAATACCAGCTCACATGTAATATCCAAATGAGATATTTCCATTCAAGAATCTAGCTTATGAGTCTGGTTATTATTTGTTTATAGTGTCACATGAGTGGAAGATTGAAGGCAGTTCGAACTGGCTGATTTAGAATGGTCTATTTGAAATGAAGTCAGTCGCTTTCTCAGTGTCTGTTAAATGCATTTGTGGGGACCCATGATTCATCATTAAAAGATGAATAATGGATTATACAAATGGATCCTGCGCACAATTTAACATTTTTAGGAGTACAGTCTCACTATTGCCATTATTTTAAAAGAAACATATGCAGAATGGAAATAACTAAACACAGAGTGCATAGTATATCACCAAAGAACCTACTATTTTAATTCATTTAAGTTGCTAGCATTGAAATGAGACTCACATCCTCAGCTTCTAACTCAGTCTCACAAGCATTAGTGCAGTGGCCCTTGAAAGCCCTCTGGGAAGTAGGTCACAAAGGTGCCTGGTCAGCTTTGTCATTCATGTTCAGTGCTCCACTTGCCTTCTTGCAAAAATAATTAGCTCTGCATATGTTGACCTGCCTTTCAGGTCTTTGTTAATTAGAATACTGCAGCAAATTCATGGTAGTTAACTTTTTTAGTACAAATATAAAATAAAATCATATTTACTCTATAACTCAAAATTTACAATTTTATTGCTAATTTTTATCAATTAGTAAATTTGCATCCATAATAAAAATTCAGTTTGAGAGCATTCCATATAATGGACATGTCGTTTGCTATTCACCTATAGTCACCTTTGGGGGTCTTGATTTTGAACTTTCAGAGCCTCGGTCGTTATATTACTATTTTAGTATTCTAAAATATTTGGAAATTCACACTACAAAAAATGTGACCTCAAGTTAGAGATCAGTGAGGAAGAAAAACACAGAAGCCCGTCTTAATAAATACATCACTTATAGAGGAGGTGAATATAAGCATGAAAACTTTTCATTCTGCAAAACTGGTTTCCACAGGAGACACACCACGTAAGTCTAAGGTAGTAACCACAAAAAAATAACTTAAAGTCTGCCTTCCTTTAAAAGATATGATAATTTCTTTAAGAACTCATTTAAAGTCGTTCATATTACTCCTTTGACCATGGCAGGGGCAGGGATCATCTGTCACAGTTGCTCATGTGACAACCGAGTCAAAGAAGGGCTGGATGACATCAGGAGTCAGATAATAATTAAGCCCAAGATCTTTGATTTTCACTTACTGCCTTTGTAAACACAGAAGACTCCTGTTTTTCAATTTTAGAAAGTAAGCAACTCTCACAGCTCCCTTTCTCTTATGCAAATAATGCAACAAAATGCAGCACAAGTCAAATCTGCAATTAACTTGAGGATTTAGCATCACTGGCTCTACAAAGTACACTTAGGCTTCTAAATAAATTTCCCTTACGGGCTGTACAAGTTTCTGCAGAAATGTCTTCTACCGGCTTAGAAAAGAAGGGCTAACGAGTTATATTTCTATGGATTTTCAAAAAAAAATGATAAAATCCTACTGAGAAAAGAACAAGTTAGAGAAGGACTATGGTGTCAGCCATAGGTCCCAAGAAGAATTCCTCTATCTTGTTGGCTCTGTCATCTCCACTTACTACAGTAAGGAGTTCCTTAAACTGCCCACTCAGTTGGCAAAATGCCCCGGGCGTGTTGTGCTGTGGTGGGTGTTTTATTTGAGTTGGTAAAGTGGAAGAAATAAACAAAATCTCTATGACCAAAGTCATGAAATATGAATGTATGTAAAAGCATGTATCATTCTCTCTCTCTCTCTCTCTCTCACACACACACACACACACACACACACACACACACACACACACCCTTGTTCTGGTCTGAAGGGAGACTCATGCTGCAATGAAGAGGAACTTTCAGGTGGAGACAGCACTAGAAAAGGAAAGCATAATATTTGAGCTATAAAGGGAAATGTTCACTATTTTTAATGAGACTGGTGGGTTCCTTTTCTAGTTTTCTGTATGGCAGTGTACTGTATTCACAATCCCAGTGACTCTGCATTGTGTGTAGTACCAGATTCCTACTGTTTCCTCTTCTATGCCCCATTTCACTCATTAAAAGATCATCAAAGCTTATTTGGTGCTCAGAATACTGTTTGATACTATTCAATTAATAAATTATAAGGAGTTTTAGAGCAGCACTTTCTAATAGAAATATAATGAAGCGACAGACGTAATTTAAAATTTTCTAGTAGCCATATTAAAAAGCGTAAAAAGAAAGTAGTGAAACTAATTTAATAATATATTTATTTAATCTACTGTATCCCTAATATTTCCATTTTGATATACATAGTAGACAGTGATAATTATCAATGAGATTTTTTACATTATGTATGCTAAATCTTAAAAGTCTGGTAAATACTTTAAACTTGAAACACACTCAATTTGGATGTTAAATTTTCATCAGAAACAGTTAATCCAAGTTTAGGTTTCATGACATTTACAGTTGAAAAAGGAGATTCACGTTTCCAAGTTGTTCCAGACATACCTAAAGTAATTATACGTCAATTTTAAAATTTGAATTAATTAAGATAAAAGAACATTAAGAAGACAGTTTCTCAGTTGCACTAGCTCCATTTCAAGTGAACAATAGCCGCGTGGGGCTAGTAGCTACCGTGTGGAACAGCACGGGTCTGGAACAGTGAAGCTTTTCATCCTTTGAGCCACCATGGATCTCCCTGAGGGATGGGTTTATTTTAAAGAATTAGAACTTCTGGTAAACTGAGGCTTGAGAATTTTTCTTGCTTATTCTACATTATCCTTTCACTTAAACCAGCAACAAAGAGGAAAAAATTAAGGTCGCGACACAATTTTGATTGGTTGTTTTTGCCCCTCCATCAGCCAACAGCTGTCCAGAGTGATATAAGCTCCATCTCTCCCTTGGGGCCTGCAGGCCAGGGAGAGGAAGAGATAGGGAAGGAGGAGGGACTGTGCTCTGGGCCCTGCAGAAAGAATGGCAGCGAAGTCCGAGCAGGAGCCCGGAGCAGGAGGAGCCCAGAAGCTGAGGCCCTGTTCATCGTTTTCTCATCTCTTACTGTACCTTCCTCTTGTTGCCTCCTGTCCACTGCAGAGCAACTTGGATCTCTGCAGTTTCCTTGGGAAATCCTAGCAGTTTTTCACACAAATCAGAAAACACTCCATATCCCTGCAGAAATAATCACAACCATTCTCCCTGCCCCCCATTTTCCTTGAAAAGTGAGCTTGAGCTAAGTGGACTATTGGGGTCAGACTTCTAGCTCCCTCTCTTTTCACCTGTGTGGGCTTGGACAAGAAAACATGGCTCGGTATCCCCATTGGTAAACATAGTTTTGATGAAGTTAAAGTGAGATCATATTTGAATCGCCTCTCAGGAAGTCTGGTGGATGAAAAGTCCTCAAGAAAGAATAGGGCTTATTATTATTGTTTTAGACTGTGGGCTCATAAAGTTTATAAACACAGAACTGTACAAGCCCTACATGTAACAAATGAGTATTTTAAGGGCGGCACAACTTATAGTGCTCAAAAAAGATAATGCTTTGTATGATTTGTCAAAAAGCATTTATTTTTAAGTAAACGAGTCTTAGGCTTGTTTCACCTGAATGTGTCATCATAGTTCCACTGTGAAGAAGAGCATACATCACCTGCACACCTCTTTCCAAAAATTGATTGATTGAGTCATTCTGTTTGTATGCAGTAAAAATGAATCCCCCCACCCCCTTGCAGGAGGAAAATACAAATTCCGTCAGCAGTCACTCATCTGCTTTTCTTTACAAACTTATACCTTTTTCCTCATTCTTTACCTGTTTCTCCTCTCCTCAGCTCCCTCGCCAGAACCCAAGGTATCACAGGCTATAGGCTATAGCTTAGAAGGGCCATCAGAGGCCAAGCTTTCATGATTCTGAGAGAATTTGTAATGACCTTACACTTTGTCCTTCCTCTCCCATAACCTATTGCCACTGAATTTTAAAGGGATTTTGAAAAGGTGAAACTCGGTGAATTAACAATGATTGCCTTCCGGCTCATCAGCTTAGATCAGTGGGTTTAAAAAAGTCAGTGACGTTCAACCAAGATCCAAGGGGACAAAAACGAACAAGGGCACCAGGGAAATGATGGACAATTTGCTTATATAGCACGAGGAAATGATCATTGTGGTGTGTGTGAACCATTATGTGAATCCACGCCATCTGCAAATGATCAAATCAGATAGAAGTTGCACATCACTATATTATGCAATACATAGAGTGTGTCATTATAGATTCTACTTTTGAGCAACATCCTGAGATACTTAATGAATATTAAGCTGTAATAAACTTTCTATAGATTTGTCATGGTTCAAGAGAAATTAGGAATGCTGCTTTAGAGGCAATGCCAGCGTAGTAGGAAAAGCCTGGAAAATCCAAGTTTGTAATTCTTTCCTTCCACGTGCTGGTTGTGACCTTGAACGAGTTCTTTTACCCACACTGAAGGCTCAGTTTTTCTCATCTGTAAAGGAGCATCAAAATAATTACAACCTGATGTTTGTGTGAGAATTAAACAAGATAACAAATGTGGCTTTCTAAGGCTAATCTTAGCCGCAAAAAATCGATTGATATTAATTTTTTAATTATATAATTTTATTTAACCACATGAAGAAATGTTCATTATATATTGTAAAATGAAAATGGTAGATTACCATATTATGCATGAGATAACCTAAATTTCGTAATTAGATATTCACATCATCGTATCTAGCCTGATTTTTTCTCTCAGGCTCTAGACTTGTAAGGAACTGCCCACTTGACATCTCTACTTGGCTCTCAAATTTACATATCTAAAATCAAACTCCTGATGTCACCCCACCCCTACCCAACCTGCCTTTCCTCCAGCATTCCACATTTCAATTAATAACTGTTAATTTCCTTCACCTATCAAGTCTTGAAAGTGAAAACTTTGGAATCATCCTTGACCCTTTTCTCTCCTCCCCTATATCTAATCTGTTAGCAAACCTTTGGGGCTTTTTGTTCTAAATAAACCCAAATTTCAGCAGTTCCTCAACTCCTCCTCTACTACCTTCCAAATGAAGCTTCCGTCTCTCCCCTAGGTTAGTGCCATGACCTCCAGTCTGGACTCACCGCTGCCTGCTGCCCTTAAAAAAACACCCTACTGCAACCCACCAGCCAGAGGATTCTTTGAAACACTGTCCTTTCATATCAGTGATTTATGCAGAACCCTCCAATGACTCCCCACCCACTCAGAGTCAGAGCCAAACCCCTTTCAATGGTCCAACAAAACCCTGCATGATCTGACACCCCCAACGCCCCCATACTTGCTGGCCCTCATCATCCTTTCCACCTCTGCTCACTCTGTTCTCACCACCCGGGCCTCCTGGATATTCCCCAATGGACCAAGTCCACTGCTGCGCTAGTGCCTTTGGACTTGCCTCTTCCTGCCTGCTCTCCCCACACATCCACGTGGCTGCCCTTTGACCAATTTCAGGTCCCATCTTAAATGGCACCTTCTCAGGGAGGTCTTGTAGCTCCGTGTTCCAGATAGGCATCCCACTCCACCCCACACTCCTCATCCCCTTCCCCGATCCATTTTCCTTCATGAAGCTCATCACCATTTGACATTATCACAACTTGATGTGTGTTTATGTGCGTATGTGTGTGCATAACATGTATGTGTGTGTATATTTACATATACATATATGCAAATTGCTTATTTATTTGTTACCAGCCACCCTCCACCAGCACATAAGCTCCATGAGGGCAGGGAATCTGTTTAACACTGCTATAGCCCCACTGCCCAGGACAACACCTGGCACAGAGAAGGATCTCAAAAAATATTTTTGGAATCAGTGAATTATTTATCTGTACTTATGAACAAATGTTATTGAGACCCCATCTTGTGCTAAGCCTTGTTCTAGGAACTTGAGATACCATAATAAATAAAATAGACAAAGACACTCTTCTTATGGATTCTTATCTCTATCTATCATCTATCTATCTATCTATCTATCTATCTATCTATCTATCTATCTATCTACCTATCTATCTATCTATCTATCATCAAATCTATCTAATCTATGCATCATATATCACATTATATCTATCATCTACTTCTACATGTACATCTACATCCACATGTAAATCTACGTATATTTATCTATCTACCCACTTATCAAAAACTGGAAAGTATATAGTGATGGGATTATGGGTGGTTTTCGAAATCTATATTCTTCTGTACTTTCTAAATTTTCTACACTGACCTGTGATTATTGTAATCAGAAACAACTATGCAGACATAAAAGAGGGGTGAAGGAACACTTCCATGCCAAGGGAACTTTTAACGTCTATCCTACGTTCGTGTGAACTTGGTCAGACATTTGAGAAGTATCGAACTGTTACATTCCTGCTGTTATTGAGGCAGTGAAGATGGCTGGAGACAAATTTCCTGGTTTTAATCTTTACTAGTTACGTGACCTTAATCAGGCTCTCTCTGTAGCTCAGTTTCCTCATCTAAAAATTGGAGATAACAATAGTATCTACTTCATAGGCTGATGTGAGGATTGAGTTAGTACATGTAAAATGCTTGGAACAATTCAGTGCAGTTCTGTAACAATACTCAGTGTTAAGCATTATTACTTTTTTTGGTATTGTGTTTATCTTTATTATTATTGAATGAAAGCAGAGGTGGGGGGTGGATTTATTCTCCAGACCATTACATTTAATCATGCATGTACTGGCTCCTACACAAAAGACTGTTTACAATTTTACTCTCACACACGAATTTGAATAACGTATTTATAGTAAAGTCTTCTGTTGGTAAATTCATCAGTAATTAAAAACCAATTCTGAGAAGAGGAGCAGTTTTGCCTGAAAGGCCAGCTCACTTCTCAGAAACGTCTCGGACATGGTCCGTGGAAGCTGATTTTCTGGCCATTCAAATAGGGAGTCAAGGTATTGCCTCCTAAGCTGCCACAGAAAGAGCAGTGAAAATGAATTCGTGTAATTGGCACTCTGATGTGAACGCCTGGATGCCTGATGTGAAATTAATTATATTAACTAGAGAAGCAATTATATTGTCTCAGAAAAAAATACTTAACTTAGCCCAGATCACATTTAAAATTAATAACCCTCTCATATATTAGGTAAATATATGTAACTCTTGGAAAAATGTATTCACATGCCATTGTTTGACAAGTGGTTGTTATGCTTTATCAAGTTCAACCTGGAAGGTTTTAGTACTCTGGGTAGTTCTTTATTTGTTCATTTGTTTTTGCTTCTCTGTATGTCCAGCCAAAACCAATTATATTATTAATCAAAAATGTTTTCATTTAGTACTTTATCATACTCGTTTATAAATGATCCAAGTAAATCCTAGCAAGCATATTGCTTAATGCAGGACTAAGCGTTAAGACATCTGTGAGTTCTATACTTCAGTAGTTCTATCTGTTATAGTTAGGAACATTTACAAGGCAACTACACGGAATGGTGAAGGATCTCAACATTAACCCATGTTCTCCAAGACCGAAGACTGGAATCCTCAAAGGCAAGGCTCCACGACCCCAATTCCATTTTGACAGTTAAACAGAGGTGAAAATTTACAAATTTGATGTGGTAGGTTAGGTGTACTTTGCTTATATAATAGTTGATATTTGAATACTTCTTGTTTTCTCTTCTTTTCACATGGTACTTAGCACTCTCTTAAAATATTTCAGTCACTACCTCCTTAAGTCTTGTTATTCCAAGATAGATGCCAGGGTAGATGCCTGAGAGGCCATAGAGTTATCACCTGAAGGAAGTGTATCAGAGGCGGTGTGCACCATTCGTCTGCCTTCAGCCTGAGTTGCACAAGTAACATGCCATGTGTGCACAGTCCCCTCTCTGAGCAGTTGAGATGTATGCGTGGCGAATGAGGTATATTTGAACACCAGAGGAAAGTGCTTAGTTAGAGTTGAGCTCGGTCCATTTTTCATGTCAGGAATTCTCCCCTCAGGCCTCAGCTAAGCATGAAACCAAGTCCTTTGACGAATATCAAATGATCCTCAGCTCATGACAACATATATTAGAAATTCATCCAGAACAGGTGCCCCTCGGCACAGAAATAAGATGCCTCTCTGTGGATGAAAGCTGAACGCAAATAAATTTGGCCACCCTAAATAGGGAAAGAGGCAATATTCAAAACTCTATTTCATTGAGGTATCTTTATAGTTACTGCCAGGGAAGGGGTGTCCAAAGAGAGATCATAGGATGAATGATGTCCAGGAAGGAGGTAAAATCAAAGCTAAATACTAAACACAATCCATTAGTGGTGAAGATGGGATTGTCCAATCCCAAAACAGTAACTTATGGGACATGGAAAAGAAAGAGGAAATTCTGGATATTTCTAGTGTTTGTTGTCCCAGAGACAGGAGGCTCGCCCCAAATCTAGGCTGTGTTATAAATGAGGTAAGAGGACTTTGGACCAGTCAGTTTGCTGAACCTCTTGGTTTCTCATTTATAAAATGGGGAAAATGGAGATTATGAAGGCAATGATACCTACCTACTAGGGTGGTTGAGATGCTTATTAATAGACCATGTATAAGATGTCTGGTGCATAAACGGTGTCAGTAACTGTTGGTTTCCATTCTCAATATAGAGTAGAAAGGAGACAAATGAGTGCAAGAGGCTCATCTCCCTTCTGACTTAAGGAAAATGCTAATTTCCACTAAACTTCCCTTAGCCCTGCAAAGTGTTAGTAGCATTATTAAAGCATTTAATCTCCCCAAATTCTCCCTTTCCAATAACACCTCTCTCAGGTTTGCTCCCCTTTCCAGTGTTCGCTGTTATGCACCTGCATTTTTCACAGTTGTCATCATAGTGATTACATGCTTTCCTATTCAAATATTTTCATTTTCCTTTGCATCTAGGCTCCTGTTGGGCCATACATTGTGCTCTTCTGTCTGCTGTGATTTGGGGAGGACCTTAGATCAGAGCAAATCAAAGCATTTTGTCTGAAAGGACCTGAGCCTTTTTATTTTGAATTTCCACTCTGGATCACTTATTATCTTGGAAAGCATTTGGCCCCAGCTTCAGCCTTTCCAGAATGAATAAAAATAGACAAGGTCCCAACCTCCAAGAGTTCACAATCTCATACAATCCAAATGGATGGAGACCAGACATAACTCAGGCAAACAAGTTTTAAAATATTGCACAAATTAAATTGTTTGTGTACTCTAGGGAAGTGCAAGGGGTGAACACACTTTGGATTTGGTGAGGTGGACTCGCTGTTTAGAAAGTCTGGAACCAAAGGAAAAAGTATCCTCATCTCAGCCTTTCTCTTGTCCCTCTATTGAACACTTAGTATTTTTTTCTTTACTTGGCCCTCAGACATAAAAGCTAATAAAAGGATGAAGTTCTTGACCCTCATAGTGAATTGAAATTATTATAACCGATGCACAAATATCATGGTATATGCAAAATGTATGCAATGTGACATTTTCATGGGTTTCTGAAGATGAAAAATTTCAAACATTAATGATCTTTTGTGATTATATATTCCTCTTTTTCTCCCATCATGTTTAAACCAAATGACAGATGAACAGAGAATAAACTTTTAATAACTAAGAAGAAACTGAAAGTGTAGAAGGACCATGTTGGAGGGTAGTGAAGGGAGAAAATCTGGAACTATACACTTAGTCACTGATTTGTTTTCTGTCTCCTCTGCTAAAACAATAGGGATGCTGGTGGCCTTCCTTGTTCAAGGTTACCTTTGTACCCCTAAGTGCCTATGGCAGGGCTGGTCCTTAGTAGGTGCTCAATAACATTTGTTAAAGAATAAGAAAATAGAGAACAAAACCTCAACCTCCTGAGGCTGCAGCGTTGGTAAAGTTGGGTACGACAGCCCCACTGGAATTGCACGCACACCCGTGGAGCATTCCAGCTCTCAGCAGCCATGATATCCTCTAAGGTCATTTGAGGGAGAACTTTGACCCAGGAATTGAGATTTCCCTGCATCTCACTGTTTAAATTCACAGGAGTAACGCTCCCACTTACTACAAAGACTGCGTGCTGCATTGCCACCTGAGTCCATGTTTAGAGCTGTAATTTGGAACCATTACCCAGTTAGAAGGGGAATCCAGCATCTCCGCATCTTAACTTTCTTTTAATAACATTCGAATAAGGAAACTACTTTGCTTACTGTGACCTCTCTGGCAGTGTAGAGTATATGTCATTTTAAAGTCCTACTGCATTTAAATTTAAACCACACAGCTCTCAAGAATGATAGTTTTTAGCTACTGAGTTTAAGCGTATAGTTAGCAGAAGGAAAGGACCTGGTCCCTGGAGTATTGCAGGAAACCTGCAAGAGAAGCAGAAAATCATAATTGTGTCATTGTGACTAATGCAATACCTGAGCAGGTTGATTGGATTCTTGAATTTATATGAAAAAATTTTCGAGATTTCTGTAGTTCATAGAAGTCCTTTGCATGAGCAATTAGTGTCTTTAATAAGTCCCCTTCCCAGTAATTGGCATCTCAGAGTCTTCTGACTACCTTAACATGAATCTTTTATTTATAGAGGAAGCTGCCTGGAGAATATTAAAAAGCCACTCCCCCCCGCCAAAAAAAAAATCAATAATTCAAAACCTGTAGTTGGTGCTATTTTAGTGGCTGACAATTTTGAGCAGACTTTTCATTTTTCTTAACAAATTGCCAAATGGAAATGTCTATAACAACAAGCTTGGGAAGGCACAAGCGATGCTGAATGTTTAACCCCTCCTCCACTGCTTTCAACGTTGTCGTCCTGTGTGTGCTTGGCTTTTTGCAGATACACCTAAGCTCTGACTGTGACACGAAAGCCTCTAGGACTTCACTAAAAAGATGGGATGGGAGAGGGGTAAGGTTGCCAAATGTAGCAAATAAAAACACAATTGCTCAGTTAAACTTGAACCTCAGATAGATCAGGAATACTTTTTTTAATGTGTCTTCTATGCAGTACCTTGGACATTCTTATATTAAGATATTTATCCATTGTTTGTCTAAAATTCAAATTTAACTGAACATCTTGTATTTTACCTGGCAACCTGGGGAGGAGTTTTCCAGGGTAGGGAGTTGTGCCCCTGAAATTTCAGTGAGTGCATCTGTACAGAAAGAAGACCTGGGGATCCACCCAAAGCCAGCTAGAGTACATGTCTTCAAAAGAAAAATATTCTACCCTTTGCTGTGCTGCTGGTGGTGGTTGTTTGGAGAAAGCCTCCTCTTTGCTTGTTTACTTTTATTTGAGATAAAGTTTACCTAGGAGAGCAACACAGTAGAGTAGAAAGGGCACCCACTTTGGCACCAAAGCGCCCTGGATGTAATTCCAAGTCTGACATTTATTCATAATGACCTCAGACTAATTGATCTACATTTGCTATTAGAGATGGAAAATACCTATTCTGCACACCTCCTAGGCTGGAGTGAGAATTAAAAGGGAACATAAAGCTACTAATACAAAGCCCCATATACAAAACAATGTTCATTGGGGCCCCATTTCTCACCATGATTTGCTCCTTAGTAGAGGAAATGCTGGAATTATTATAGTCCCAAACTTCTTGGTCAAGCATTGATGGGTATATTTTCTTGCTATAGATATTTCTTGTTTGTTTTTTATTTAATACAGTCCTGTGTCACCTAATGAAGGGGATATGTTTGGAGAAATGTAATGTTAGACAATTTCATTGTTGTGTGAACATCAGAGAGTGCACTTACACAAATCTAGGTGGCACAGCCTACTACAACCCAGGCTGCATGGTATAGCTGATATTGCTCTTAGGCTACAAGCCTGTATAGCACAGTGTTGTACTGAATACTCTAGGCTACAAGGAGTCAGAAGACTACTTGTAATTCATCATGCTACAACATGACGACGTCTGTGACGTCTCTAGGTATAGGATTTTTCAGCTCCTTTGTAATTTTATAGAACCACCATCACACGTGCAGTCCGTCATTGACAGAAACATCATTATGCAGTGCATGACTGCATTTTTATTGACATATAACTTCCATGTGGTCAAGGTCACAAATATTCAGTGCACAACCTGATCAATTTTTTCATATGTATACAGTCATGCAACACAGGCAGGTCAAGAGCTGGAACATTTCCATCTCCCCAGAAGTCTCCCTCACCTCTTCCCAGTCAATACCACCTTCCCCAAGGCAACCACTATTCCCACTTCTATTATTATGACCATACTGGCATAAATTAGTTTTCTCTGTTCTTAAAGTTTTTATAAATGAATGAAATCACACACAATGTTTACTTTTGGGTCTGGCCTCTTTCACATAATACCGTATGTTTCAGATTCATCGATATTGTTGTGTGTATTGGAAGTTGGGTTTTCTCATTCCAGTATAATATTCCATTATATGCATATCCTACATTTACTTGTCCATTTTATTGTTGATGGACATTAGGGTTTTTTTTTTCAGTTTGAATTCTTATAAATAAAGCCACCATGAACATTCTTGTACATATCTTTTCATTAGCACATGTACTCATTTCTCTTAGACATAGGAGTAGAATAGCTGGGTCATGGGATATCTATGTTCTCTCTCCAACTCCAGGTGCATAGCTTGCATTGCACACTTGCAAATACTTTTTTTTAAGAGGGAGTGAAAGACGAAGTGAGTAAGAAAGGCAAAAAGGAAGGAGCTGCTAACCTAGTTCCTTCGGCAGACCTCACCGTACATAGAGGTGAGCTTTAAATTAAACTTTAGATGTACTTGTCACTACAGGAGAGAGCCCTGAATTTAGGGGAAGAGCTTCTTTAACACAGTTCAGAAAACAGAATCCACAGAAAAGTTTGGGCCTTATACGCTAGTCACATGAGTGTTGCAGTCAATTTAATTTAAATTTAAATAAATAAATGTCATTTAATTTAAAGAAAGAATGGTAGTTTCATGTTACCTAAAATTTATATTCAGACCTTCACATTCATTTATCTTGCATTCAGTCATAACAATATTTTTACAAATTGTCTAGTTGCTCCAACTGTCACATCATAACAAATTGACTGTTAGGCATATAAAAATACTTCACAGACAAGTCAGATTTTAAAGACCAAAGATACACTAAATGTCATTAATGTGGTTTCTATTTTGGAAAGAAATAAAATATATTGAATTTTATGAAAAATAAAGTTTTTATAAATAGAGACAATATAACTCCCTTGGGCAGCTTGTGCCTCTTGCTGCAATTCCCTACTATAGGGCTAAAGTTCTCCCTCCTGTATTAGGACAGTGAGTGTTGCTGCACTTTGACACTAGCAAAAGATAACTTGACCTTGAGCTCAATCGCCACCTGCACCCATCCTCCTTTGACGTTAGGACTGAATCACGCAGTGACAGGCATTCCACTGTTGAAGCTACCGAGGGAAGGAGACTTATGGGACAAGGTCAGGGACAAGAAGCAGAGTCCCCCAAAACATGAGGTCTTTCAAATAAAACTCCAAAAATGTGGTGGTAAAGTACAATCATTTGTAAATTGTTGGGAAATGGATTATTCTGCCTAAAAATATTTTTAGCACTGAAATAATCAGCAATACCAAAAGCCCAGCACCAGGATTATAAGATTAAGCACCAAGTGGGCATATTTATAATGTCACAGGGAGTTGAACAGATGAGGGTTTCGGTATGGTTTTTGTTCATTCAAAACCCATCTAGCAGAAAACTTGTCCAGTTTCTGTACAGGACGGAACCAGGTCAATGGAATGGAAGGGAAATGTGATGCAAAGAAACCAAAGGGTCGGTTCCTGACTTCTAGAATTGAGGCATTAAAGCCCTCCCTAAATTGTGCCTCTTCCACCGACCCCTTGATTAGAGAACAGTATGCCCTTGGGAAGCAGGTGGCTCGGGTTCAAGTCTCATACTTGCCACTTATCAGCTCTGTGACTTTACAAATATTTACCTCTTGAGCTTTAAATTCCTTCCTTGAAAAAGGGTGACATCGACAGTGGCCACCACTGGATCCTTTTAAGGAAAGTTCAATAAACATTGGTTCCTATGCCCTCCCTCACCCAAGCCCACCCCCCTCCATACTATTTTTCTGCTCAGATACCCTGACTATCAGTACATTGTTTCTTCCTCTTGAGATCGTCTTGTATCTTGATAGCATTGTTTCACTTTCTGAGATGTGATTCTCTTTAGAAAAAAAAAATAGTATACTTCAAACTAGGGTCTCCAGTAGCTTTTGAAATATTGTGAAAATGCAATTTGAAAGGGGGGTTCTCAGAGTAGATCTTTCCCATGTAAAAAAGAAACCAGGGGAAGTGAGGCTTAAATTAATTGCAATGTTAATAAATTTTAGTTAAAAAAAATTAAATCTGCTCCTTAGTTTTCACTGTATTTTGCAGATGACAAACACCCAGTAGAGCCAATAGGTGTTGACGTGAATTATAATAATGGTCAGTCTAACTCTGCACACAAGGTAAGCAGAGTCCAAGCCCATTATCCACACAAAAACAATCCTTAAAAACCACAAGACAATGAAACAAAGATGGCAAATATGTAAATCTTTGCTTCTTAGAGAAAACTGAAAATGGTTTCAAACTAATTTTAGTGCAACAAAATGTTGATAAAACCTGGTTTTTATTTTTTTCATTCAATAACAAATGTTCATTGACCATCTTCCTCGGACCAGGCATGAGGTTTAAGATAAATTACTTGCAGCATCCCTGTCTTGGAGGACCTCACTGGCCTCCGAAACCAAGAGACTTGTGGTTATTTATTATAATAATAGAATGTGAAAAGCAAGAATACAGCATATTGGGGAACCCAGAACAGAGAGCAATTTAGAGGAAAGGAATGTCTTTGAAGAAGAAAAAAATGTCTGAGAAAGTAACACACTGAATGGCAGGATATTGGGTGGGTAAGAGTCTTAGATAAGTTATTTAACTTCTCTATTTCTTGATGGACTCAGCTTTAAAATGAGGATAATAATATTGTTTACCTCCTAAGATTGTTGTCAGTATTAAATGAGTTAAAATAGTGGTTCACAAACCACTATGTATCAGAATCTCCTGGAGTTAAGGCTTAAACCAGACTGCTATGATTCGAGAGTTTCTGATTCAGCAGATCTAAGGTGAGCCTCTAGAATTTGCCTTTCTAGCAAGCTCCCAGGTGATGCTGATGCTGCTAGGCAGGTGGTACACTTAGAGAACCAGAGTTAATACTGGTGTGGGGTTCAGAACAACACCTGGCACATGGCAAACATTCAGTGAGTGTGAACTACTATTTATGAGTTTTTGAGCTGGGTTCAAAAGCTCAAGTAGGAGTTTGCCAGGTGGAGGAAGACACTCCATGTACAGGGTCTTTCTAATCCAAGAACACTCCAAGGACATGAGGCAAAAGAAACAGCACAATGTTTCAGGGATAAATTAGAGATTAGGTGTAGCTGGAATATGGGTAAGGAAATGCCAAAATGAGACTGAGAAAGGGTGTTAGAGGAGAACGATGTGTGAGTGCCTGTTTACATCATGACTTTATAAGCCCCTTATGTCACAGTTATCTCTCAGGTCTTTTCTCTTATAAGATTTCGGCTACTGGAGGGCAGGCATGAGACTACACGGTGAGCGTTTAATAAATGCTTGTGTGCAGAATGTGTATTAGCAGGAAGGGTAGCATGTGAGTCAATTACAAAGAGCAGCAGCTAAACAGGTAGTAATTTCCTAACTTGAAAAACTCAGGCAGAGCCCTGAGCTGCTTAGGCCTGACCCAAGATTTGAAAGCAGCTGAGCAGCTAGCTGAAAGCTGTCTCCTTTCATTATTTTATCCCAATAAAACAGGGAAAATCCACAAAGCAATTTTATCTACTGAAAAACAATTACAACTGGGCAAGGAAAGAACACTACAAAAACCTTGGAAATTTCCTGAGAGTCAAGTTATATGAAATCCAGACAGAATAATCGCCCTTGTTGCAGCTGATCCTTAAATGGGGAGCTTAAATCTCACTTTTATTTTCCATAAAGAATAATTTGGAGAGGTTTTGAGACGTACAAGCCAAAGCCTCTTGGAGTTCAAGGGAGACCTCAGAGTTAAAAAGAAATTTAAAACAAGGTTACAAAAGCTAACGTGCCTCTGAATATAAAACACCCTGTAAGTTCACCCTTTTACCATAAAATGCAAAAAGTAAAATAATTGTTATCA
This sequence comes from Cynopterus sphinx, assembly GCA_030015415.1. NCBI lineage: Eukaryota > Metazoa > Chordata > Mammalia > Chiroptera > Pteropodidae > Cynopterus > Cynopterus sphinx. The sequence continues at coordinate 21,437,925 of CM057380.1, forward strand.
TGGACTAATAAAAGACTATATGTTAAAAAATACACACTAAGTTTTGGAGATATGTCGTCAGGCTGTGTGATGAAGGTAAGTTATTCCCATCTCCCCTCTGTCTCTGAGACTGTGTATGGCCTCAATAGGCAGAATGCCAGAGGTCCAAAGAGGAGGCCTGGATCCGATGGCCTTTCTGTCCCTACTGTGACAGACTTTGACTAGCAAAATCAAAAGGAATTTAACGTACCTCAGGTATTCATCAAAGGAGGAACTCTGATCTGTATAGGCTGGCAAGGGACGGGGTCCCTGGCTATGTCTGTCTCGTGTGAAAATGGAGTAGGTCATTGAAGGTCCAGAGAAAGGAAGCAGTTAAGAGGTGCCAAACAGCTTGTGTTAGGTTCTTGGCTCTGCCTTCTCTGGGCAAATCACCCAACCACTCTCTCCCTCAGTTTCTTCATCTGCAAAATGGGGTTGAGAATAGTTCCTACCTTATAGAGTTATTGTGAATGTTAGATGGGTTAAGTCTTCAATGTCACCCACCCAATAGGCAATAATCAGATGCCTACCAGCTCTGTGGCCTTCTGAAACTCACTTGACTTCTCTGGGCCTCTGTTTTCTCAGGAAATGAGGGGGTAGGATGGGTTTATCTTCAGGAACCTCCTTTTTGATTCTGCAACTGCTGTCAATGTGCTTTCTTAAAGTAGGAAGAGAAATAAGGAGATGAGAAGGTGCGAGGGACTAACTGTTGCTTCCCCTGCTCACTAATTTTGGTCATGAATTCCTGAGCTGCTTCAGAGTTTAAACTATGCTTTGAGAACATTTTATTTGCCTTGGGAAACTTAATTTGTTCTTGACAGTTTGCACATAGCAAGTGTTTATTTGTCAAATGTCATTTTTTTAGGAAGTACATCAATATTAAGGTTCAATTCTTAGCACTAGGTAGTTCCCATCGAAAAGCTTTATGTAGAGGAAATGGCAGCAGAAATCACAGCTTTTATGGTCAAATGAGTGGGAAATTTACAGGCAAGCCCTCAGCATCACTGAGTCCTAAGAGCCACCATTGTCCCTTTGCCCTTCCCTCAAGAGACAGGAGGCTGAGTGCAGTGGTGAATGGCATGGACTTTGCTCCCACGGAGACAGATGCGATGCCATACCCAGCTCGGCCACTTATGGCTGTTTGGTCTTGGCCATGTAACTCAACTTTCCAAGCCTCACTTTCCTTATATATAAGGTGAGAGTATTAATAATACCTACTTCTAGGTTGCTGTAAAGGTTAGATTTTTAAATGTAAGTTGTGTGCTTAGTGTGATGTTAAAAGTAAATGCTCAAAAAAGTGAGCTTTCATTATAGGCAACATAAAGAAATTAAAATGTTAAGCCAACATCATTCTTGTGATATACAAATATACAGACTATATTCAACTCTAAATCTCCCTTGTGTCCCCCTTTTTAGACCTTTGCACTGATATAGTTTAACTTTGTGTTAAAATAGGTCAATTAAAGCAAAATAATAATGAAGAAATAATGCCTAAAATTCTTCTCTCACAATTTACAAGGCAATTTTTTAAATTGAATTTATTGGGAAGGGGGACACTGGTTAATAACATTATATAAGTTTCAAGCATACATATGTTGCCCAGGGAAGGTTTCCCAGAAGTAGTACTGTACTTGAATTGATATTTGAAGAAAAAGTAGGCTGCAAAGTAGGCACTTGGAGGAACAGGAGGTAGCGGTGAACCCTCGTGCAAAAGAACAGAAGCTCAAAATAATTTTGCTGGTAAGGTAGAAATTTCCGTACAGCTCAAATTCAGCATTTACGTTCTGAGGATGCATCATTTATTCCTGTAACAGATCTTTATTAGCATCTACTATGTGTGGGGCTCTGGAAGCTTGAGGCCGCCATAACCAAGTCTGCAGGGTATCCACAGGCAGTTGGAAATGCCCACAGGGAACTCAGGAGCAAGCTGGAGGCAGTATGCGAGCAATAGCAGACGCCACTGCAGTAGATCAAGTCCCACCCAGAAGGAGAGAGTAGTGAGAGACGTGAGAGCTGAGGACGAGCCACAGAGTCAACATTTAAGAAGGGGACAGAAGATGCAAGGTCAGCAAAGACTGGAAAGCAAAAGTCAAAGACTGCAGAGGACAATCAGGAATGAGGACAAAAATGAGTGTGAGGCCAACACCATAACATCCCACAGAGGAGTCAAAAACGATGAAGATCAACAGGCAGCCATGGGAAAGGACTGCTGGGAAGTAGTGACCTCTGGTTCCAAAAAGCACGGTTTTAATGCCTAGTAGGGGGAAAAGCTAGACAGTTGTTGTTGGTTGGAGACTAATGAGAGGTAAAGAGGGAAGCCTCTGAGAGCAGACCACTTCCATAAGCTTGGCTGGGACGAAAAGGTTGAATCTGGGGCAAAAAGGTTGAATCTGGGGCTAGCCAAGGGCAATGGGAGGGCTTGAGGAAATGTTAAAGGCTTGAGGAAACTCAAAGATGAGAAAGGAGATCAAAGTAGAATAAGAACCCAAAGAGACAGAAGTGGTCGAAGACATTCTTGGATAGAAGGAAGGACACCCTTTCCCCAAATGTGGATAGGAATCTTGTTTTGTGGCAAATAAGTCATTGTAAAGGTTAGATGAACCTTTACAGTTAATCACTGGTTTGCAGAATGAAGCAAACTGCTTGAACAAATAAGAAAAGTTAATTGGCTCAGGAAAGTTTGAGGACAGAACTAGTTTGAAGAGCAACTGGATCAAGGGGATTAGGTTTTGATCTCCCTCCATTGCTTAGCTCTGCTTTTTCCTGTTTGGCACCACTCTGAGGCATCGAGGCGCTCAGGACGAATTCTTATTAGTCAAATTAGTCACATGCCCATTCCCCACCAATGAGTCCAGTCAAAGGGAAAGAAGAGATAACTGGCTTGGGCAGGGTCACGTGCCCATCTCTTAAGTTAGAGGTGGGATAAGCCTCTCCTACGCCAGGTAAACTGAGGGCGAGAGTTCTCTAGGAAAATCAGGGCGCTGTTTGCAGAAAATTTGGGAAAGAGGCTGGGTCAGCTCCAACAAACAAACAAACAAACCAGATGTCCACCACCACTTGTGACCATAACACATGGACACTTTGGATTAGGGGACGCTGAGGATGTCCAGGCTGGTGGCCTCTGTTTTGTGCATGAGGGGGGAGAAGTGGTTTGACAACACTTTGCAGAGCCTCCATGGATCGCTGCACTGCCACCGACCCACCCCCAGCTCCCTTTTTCCCCATGCCTTCAGAGGTGAGGGGGAATGAAAGCTGATCAGGTGGATTAAAAGAAAAGCCTATCGTGTGGTGGAAAGAGGTCCCACGTAGAAGTAGAAGTACCTGCAGGTGTGGTAGGAGGGAGGAAAGCCAAGAAAACTCAAGCTATGTCAGTCTGAGAAAATAGCTCTTCGTGTATTACTTACGGAAAGAAAAGCCCAGTAAAGAAATGAGAAGCAGCTAAGCTCAGAGAAAGTGCTGAGGAAGGCTAGTTTATTCTTGGTGTGTCTCCCTATTTTTATGAGTTGCCTCAACTCTTCTTCAGACAGGAATGGTTGGCTCCAATAGTGTCGCATGGAGAGAGACACTGTCTCTCTCTTCTCTGGACCGTCTCCAGGGAGGGGCTACAGAAGGTGCTGGGGAACGAGGGCAGGCAGTCCGCCGGGCTTTCTGAACGAGGATGATTAATGTGCATGTGGACGTGCAGAGAGGCTTTATCCTCAGAGCACATTTCGGAAATAAAAAGGCAAGTAAAGCTGATTATGAGGAAAATAAATTTGCTGGAACCAAGTTGTACAAGCTCTTCAGAATCTGATTGTCGCAGAGCTCAGAAGTGGATACTGTGTACGTTTGTGTCTGCCAACTGGGGCGCCCCCAACGCCCAGGAACAGAGGGCGGAGGGGGTGGCCATGGGAGTCACCGTTCTGAGGAGCTGCTCCCACCCTTACAGTGGGCTTGGAAAGGAGGCAGACGCCTTCAGCTCAGAGTGTGCAGGAGGCCTTACTCACCCAGAATTTTGCCCCTTGAATTTGGGTATAGTACTATGGATATTTGGGTGTTTCCAGAAAACCTGCTCCTTCGGGTTGGCCTGTCTATCCCCTCTCAGCCTTTCTGGACCAGGTTAAGCCCTGCCTCCTCTGTGACCCCTTCTCTGGGCACCCACGTTCCAGGGCTCCCTCTCTCTTCCTCTCATCTCCAGGGCTGCATCGGCGCTTAAATCGGGTCCTGCTTCATTGTTTTCCCTTCTGTGTGCATTTGCCTCATCTCTCCGGTGTTCAGGGTGGTGGAGACATAGAATCCTCGAGGGCACCACCCTTGGCTGGTTCATTTTGGGGTCCCTAGAACCCAGCACAGTGCCTGGCTGATAGTCGATGCTCTGAACATGTTTATTGGTTGGATGCTCCTTTGCCGTAAGGTAGTTCCAAGCCCAGGAACCAGGAGGGCCAACAGCCAGCCAACCTTGGCTGAAGATGGGAGTAGAGGACCAGAGATAGAGGAAGAGGGCCTAGGAGAGAAAGTTAAATATCCCCAACCCCTCAAGTTCTTTGACAGTTTCTGCTGAAAACCCCAAAGCTGAGGGAGCTCCCACACGTGGGGATCACGCTTCCTGTGTGATTTCCAGCAACCACCTGCTAGGAAGGGTTTGAGGAGACATGACGAATAATTCTTTTTGAGCCCTCCTGAGAAGAGCTTCACGCGAGTGCTCCACAGAGCGTTGTGAAGATGACACTCCCGCTGGGGAGTCAGGTCGCTGTCCACTCCTGAGCCAGGTTCGTCAGTCTGTGAGCTGCCCCCTCGCCGATCATGCATTCATTCATTCATTCATTCAACAAACATTTACCGGGCTCCTATTACAACTTCCAGCTCTTCTCTGGGCACTGGGATATAGCAAAAAACAAAGCCAACGAAAACCTCTGTCCTCAGAGGGCTTACATTTTAGTTGAGAGAGAACAGATAATAGGGAAGATGAGGAAAATGTGTACTATGTCAGGAGATAGTAAGTGTGTAAAATTAAAGAAAGGAAGGTGGAAGCGGGTGTTGGTGTGGGAACTGTTTTTATCAGGGTGGCCAAGGAAGGCATCCTTGGGAAGGTGACACAGGAGCTGAAGGAGGTGAGGGAGCCAGCCCTCTGATGGTCTGGGGAAGAGCACCAGGTAGAGGGAAGGACCTGTGCACGTGCTCAGAGCAGGAGCGTGCCCATCAGGTTCAGGAAAAGCAAGGGAACCAGGGAAGTGACCGCAGGAGAACCAGCGGGGAATAAGAGTGAAGGTCTGGGAGGCAGCGGGGGCCAGGCCCTAGGGAGCTCTGTGGGCCTTTGGGTGGTGGATATCCAAATTCACAGGAGGGTTCCGAGCAGAGTAGTGAGGGGATCCGACTTGTGTTTTAATAATATCTCTCTGGCATCTAAGGAAGGAGCAAGGTTAGAGGCAGGGAAACTGCCACGAGGCCATTGTAATGATTAAAGAGGGGGCGGTAGCAGTGTAGGTGGTAAGAAACAATTCGTTCCTGGGTGTAGTTTGAAGGTTGAGCAGACAGGATTTAATGCCCGATGGAATAGGAGTGGGTGTGAGACGAAGGGAGGAGTCAGGGCTGCTGCTGCCTTAGTCTGTCGGGGCTGCGATAATAAAATACCACAGACTGGATGGCGTATGAACACCAAAAACTTATTTCTCACAGTTCTGGGGGCTGGAAGTCCAAGATCATGGCCCCCGCATGGTCAGGCGAGGGCTCTCCTCCGAGTCTCAGACTTCACATTGCATTCTCACTTGGTGGAAGAGGTCAAGGGGGCTCTCTGGGGTTTCTTTTATAAGGGCACTAATCTCATTAGGTCATGGGAGCACTCATGAACTGATCATCTCCCAAAAGCACAGTTTCAATGCCGTCACCTTGAGCCCTGGGATCTCAACATATAATTTGGAGGGAGCACGAAAACTTGGACCATAGCAAATGCCAAGGTTTTAGCTTGAGTGCCTGGAAAGATACGGTTGCTCTGAGTCGTCTTTCCAGCAAGTTCTCTTTCTATGCCTCGTGATTCTAGATATACATCAGCTACTGAATGGTCACATTGCAGCAAGGCGACTGCTTCCTGATACCTTCCCATCAGCTTAAGTCTGTGAATACATTGAATCCTCCAGGATCTTCTTTCTCATTCACTGCCAGGGAAGAGAACAGAAAACCAAGGCAACCAACATGTAGCAGTTTCTGCGTCTCGGCTGATTTGGGTTATATAGAAATATCACCATTCTCCTTCAAAGTGACTTGATTTGGTTTGTGAATCATGTATTCTACACGTAGCCAATATTTATTTTTAGAAGTGATCTGCATTCTTTTTGGCACTGAGCATTCATTTGGGAAGCCCTGAATGATATTTGAATCCTTCCGATTTAGATTTAAGAAAACCAAGGCCTCAGCCTCAAAACAACACAACTAGTTTACAGGAAACCAGAATTCAATCTCAATCTCCAGGTCAAACAAAATCCTAGAACACTTATCGGAAATCGTCGCTAAATTGAGGGAAGTTAAGGATAGATATAAATTCAATGACAAATAAAATATATCTTTAAAGAGATTGAAATCTAGGGAGAAATAACCTTCTCTCTTTCCTCCCCCTTTCCCCACCTGCCCTTCTTTACTTGCCTCCCTCCTTTCAGAAACATGTATTCAATAACACATATTGTAGGAATTATGCAAGATGCTAGGGATATAAACACACAAAATAGATCTGGTCCCTGCTCTTGAGGGGCATTGTCAGCCAAGGCAGACTGGCCTCTGAGTTGACTTACAGCAAGAGGTAGGAAAAAAATCAATTTTAGATGAAAGCCAAGAATGACGAGCCATGAGACCACAGGAAACATGTGTATTTAATACTGAGTTTGAGGAGTAGAGAATTTTGCAGTGATGTGGTGATACCTGAACTTTTAGTTAAAGACTGGAAATTTTGGCCAAAGGTGGAAGAACATTTTAGACTGAGGGGACCGTGTAAAATCTACCAAATGCATGAGAGTTCTAGAGAACACCCCCAGTGGCTGACACTGAGGGGCTTTCAGAGAGGAAGAGGTGGGCCAGGACTGTGTGATGAAGGGCTTGAAGCCTCTGATATTCAAGAAAAGCATTCACTCACTCCTCCAGCTGCAGGTCGTGTTTCTCACGAGCAGGCGTTCTGACGTGGGTGCCCTCCAAGGGGACTTAAAGGCAAAGAGAGGCTAAGGGCAGGGTTCCCCAATATGCTCCTCAGAGAAAGGTACAGACTGTCACATCTAACTCAATCAGTGGACACTGAGAGATACAAGGTAATGACCATCTAGGCCAGAAACACAAAGTGAGAACAGAACCTACTGGGGGAAAGTAGAGCAGCTACAGCTGGCAGAAAACACAGGGAGTGGACCTGAGACTCTTCTCCCTCGTTCTTTTCATGCCCACACCAATATCTTCTTGTCTCCGGAAAAGATGGGGCCTGGGTAAAATGGGGAAGGCCCATCCACTCATCTGACATATGAAGAGGCCCCCCAAGACTCAAAGAAGAATTGCCCCATTAGCCTCACACAGATGCTTACCATTTTGTTAAAGATTCGTTCCTTTAGCTTGGGGGGAAAAAAAAGGATAAAATGCAAACTTTTTTGAGGAAGCAGTGAGTGCAGCCAAGTTGAAAGGGCCCTGGAGCAAGAGTCATGAGACCCGACCACTTTGGATTCTTCACCTGAGGATGTGTGTGGCCTCAGGTGTGACAGATCACCTCACCTGCTGTTTCCCAACGTGCTGCCCACTTCACAATCCTGGAGAGTTTTAAAATTGATCTTGATTGTCAGGTTCCACCCAGATTCACTGGATTAAAATCTCTAGAAGCTGGATTCAGAACCTGTATTTTATTGTTTTTTTGTGGTACTCATTTCCTGTCCAGGTCATTCTGGGAACCATATGAGAATGCATTGTATGGCCCTCTCGTGGCTGGGTGGGGCTGTGTGACTAGTTCAGGCCACTGAGTTGAGGGTGGAAGGGGCCAGTGTCTGCTCCTGGCTGCAGTATTGAATTGTCAGAGCAAGACCGTCCCCTGCTGCCTTTTCCCTCTGGCACTGTCTTCAGGCACTTTGGGAACCCTGAGTGACCATGATAAGCAGAGCACCCTACCTACCTAACTGCATTGGACATGGAGCATGAGGAAAAATAACCTTTGTCATTATAAGCCTCTAAGATGGGACACTTGTTTGTTAGCACAGCCTAACCTAGCTTAGACCAACTGATAATATCTCAGGTGACTCACACAGGCAGCCGGACACCAGGCAGGCCTCTGAGAATCACTGGCAACATGACCTTTCAGGGGCCTTCCAAATCTAAACTTTTTTGGTTCTGAAAGCAGATTATTAGGTATTAACCTCTGAGAAGATGCTAACTGGCTGTCAGATCAGTAAGGCTCTTCTGAGGTCTTTCTGAGAGCTGAGGTTGCAGACGGGGAAGTGTGGGGAGATGGGATTGGCAAAGGGGGGGTATGTAGGGTCGGGGGTGCAGCAGAGCTCTCTGAGAGAGCAGCCGTGCATGAGACTCATCTCACACTGGGCCGAGGGCCGACTCAGCATCTAGAATTCCTGCCTTTATCATTTTAATTTTTCCTGGCACTAAAATTTTTAAGTGAATGGATGGATAATCATCCTTTGGGATTTTCATCACTGGTGACGATGGTTTCTTAAAATTTTGCTGCTTAGAAACTCTTTTGTGAATTTGAAGCCTAAGCTCCTTCGCACGGCAGTTTGGGTCACCTCAACCCATTTTCAGGATGAATAACCACCCTAAATTTTCTGAAACTGTCTCAGTTTTTTCTCTGAAAGTCCCAAGTCCAGGAAACTCCTCAGCCCTGAGCAAACTGGGACAGCTGGTCACCCCAGGGGCCACTTTGTTTCTTTCCAAAAACGTCACTATGAAGATAAACTCTCACCACCCTACCAACCCCACTCTGATAGTTGGCAAAGTTAGATTTCCAGCTCTTTCCATGTGCTCTAGCTCAAGTCAGGAAAAAAATAAACCCTCAACAGCTTCTGTTCTACAGAAAGAGGTTTGCAGATTTCAATATGCCAGCCAAAAAGAAAAAAGTATTCTCAGCTTGATTCTTTTGCCAGCTTGATAGGCAACGGCGGAGATGGGTGGCTTCCAATGGAGTTTTTCGCCCCTGAGCTGGTTTTGAACCTCACAGCTCTGCCACTTGACGGCATCCAGGTTTCCAGACACTGGCAGGGACGCCACAGTCTGTCACCATCAGGGCTGCTTTGAATTTTTCTGTTCTGACAACTAGACAAGATGTCTTTTGAAGGGTGTTTCGTACTTGGGTGGTTTGTTTTCAAGAGAGATGAACCCCAGAGTAGGTTTGCGTCAGGAAATATTAAATGTCGGAGACCGGTCTGTATCCTACTAGAAGGATCTGCTTAAAGAGTTACAAGGTTAGAGAGTTTTTGTTCTGTAATTAAATCAGTGCACCAACCTTTTGCTAAAAATGGTACGAGAAACTGGGTGAGGAAGGCTGAATGGGAGCTTGTTGGGAAAGGGCTGAAACCCTGAGTAGTTAAAGCTGATACAGCATTGGCTTCTTCTCTTGCTTACACAAGGTATTACGAAGTGACTAAGACGATTATATTTAACTTTAAGGAAATGCCTCTGAAGTGAACTCTTTGCCTGAACGTCCTTCTACTCTGCAGCCCAGTAGGAAAGAAGGATTTGGGGAAAAGCCAGATTTAGCTCTGTCACCCTCCTCTCTCCTTTAATCCTCAGTAGGTAATGGGTTTCAGACCAAAGGTTGTAGAAGAGATTTGTCCCTGGGGACAAAAAAGGGGGGGGAGGGGAGTGGGAGGGAAGAAATAGAGTGCAAAAGGAAAAATCTACTTCCAGAGAAACAGAATTAGGCATAAATGAGAAAATGAAATGTCAAACACAATGAGTAGAAAGGAAGGAAGGAAAGAAGGAAAGCGAAGGTATTTCTGGAGACAGGAATGGCCCATGTGGGAGGCAGAGTCCTAGGAATATGGTTTGAGAAATGCTGGGAAAGGCTTCTTGTTTCATATATTCACTCCAGGACAGGTACAGCAACAGAAGGAATTTGATTGTTTCTTCTTTTAGGTTAAGTTCTCAAAAAACTTTCACTATATTGAAATCTCCCTTGGAATGGGATGACATGTACAGTTGAATGAATTTATCACACAGATTTTATTCTGTTAGCAACAGAGCATGGCACCTGAGGGGTAGGGGAATGTGGGAGGCTAAGACATATAGGAATGAGTGTGACATGCAATAAACATCATTGTTCTACTTCAAAATGTTTCTCATAGCTGACCTTGTGGGAAGGAAAAGGAAATAAGAAAGCCTAAATTGTGTGGATTGAGCTTTTCTCCTCACCAGCCTCCTCATAAATTTCATCTCAGTAATGTTTGTGCAAGTAAATCTTACCTTGATGTCTTTAATTTCTACAAGACTTTGGTTTTTCCCTGCCAATGCCATAGTGCCAATTATCCTGCCCTGATAGCTTTCTAAGTCACAGGCTTTGAGGGGAAACCCATGTTTGGGAAATATGTGTCTGGAGTAAGCTCAGTGACAGGAATGATTAAAAAAAAAAAAAGATGCTATGCTGGGAATCTTGTCTGGCTCCAATGGGCCACATCACTCACTGGGACCAAATGGACACCAGTGTCTTCAAGGTCTTTATGTCTATGGCTCTAGAGAGGAGAACTTACTGGAGGAGGGGCAAGTTCACATTTTTCTTCAAACAAAGGGAGAATACGGCTGGATGGAGGAAAAAGAAAAACTTCCAAGTTGAAGATTTACGTATAAGAATCTTATACTACAAGAATAAGATAATATTGCCTAAAAGTAATAATTGATCATTTTAATGCATTTTTCAAAAGAGCATGTTTTAAAATTTGATTCAAAATTATGTTAAAAGCCAATGGCACAGCTACCCTATGTGAGGGAAATTAAGGCAAAAATAAATTATATTAAAGGAAATTTTTACAGAATATTATTTCAAATAAGATGAGAAAATGAGTTTAATTTGCATAATAATCTTTTTAATTGAACATAGCAAAGTAAGTTCTGGGAAAATTTTAGAACATGAGAATCTTTTACAAGTTTATTCATTCTCATAAACAATGATTTCCCTATAGTGACTAGCTAATTACGTGTATCTATAAATTAAAGTGAACACTTTCGATTTTGTGTGCTTGTTTTATTCTGCAGATTGGATTTGAACTTTCTATGCAGTTTTTCTGGTTATAAAAGAATTAAGATTTTATCACCTCTTTAGGCCTCTAAGGAGAGACCTAAGGAGATGATATAGGCCTTCCAGCTTCTTCCAAGCCTCCAAGCATTGGGCAGTTCAAATGATTCGACTATCATTGTCAATATCAATGTCAAACCAGACCCCATTTACTCATCAGACACAGAGCACTGGTTAAAGTCACCTCACCTCTGTGAGGACATCTATCGGCTCCTTTCGCAAACTGAGCCATAACCACGACCCTCACACTAATGAACAGTGGCCACCACCATTCTTAGAGCAAGTGAGAGAGACAACAAAGGAAAGATGAATTTCTGAGAATTAGAGTCCAGGCTATAAGGCCCAGCTTCCCTTCCATTCTTTGCTGACTTTGAAGGATCTGAGCTTATTATTATTATTATTATTATTTTTAGAGATCTAGCATGCTGCTTTATAATCTTCATGAAACTACAAATTTTTCTTCCTAAAATTGAAAGATCTATGTGTTCTAAGAGGTTGGCTTGGGCAGGGAAAATGTGGTCAAGGTGCTGGGTATGGAAAAGATTGATGCAGGGCTGAGTTTCCAGGCATCCGAAGCTGGGTGGAGCTGGGTGGTGATAAAGCAGCCAAAGGCAGGAAATGCAAGGAATGAATCTAGAGATTGTCAGAGGCCATGCCAGGGGAGCTGGATGTGGTGATCAAGTCCCAGGGAGAGAACACAGAACTGGAAGGAGAGATGAGGCTAAAAAGATCAGGGCCAAATAACCTGGGGATGGAATGGGTTCCAAGTGCAAGGGTGGAGTGACACAGAGCTTCAGGATGGCTCCATGTTCTCAGCTGAAAATGTAGACGCCTGCCTTGTAATACAATATACAGTGTTTTTACATTGTTTACTGTTTTAAAACATTTTTGATGGCTGCATATACTCTATCATATTCTTGCAGTTTAAAATTCTTAACTATTTCCCTTGTTAGATTACATTGATTTTTAAGATTCTCATTTTCATACTTTTAAAAGTTAATTAATTAATTAATTTATTTTTATTTTGGTGAATGAAATCCAGTATGTTTCAAAGTACAATTCAAAGTAATATATATATATATATATATATATATATATATATATATATATACACACACACACACACATATATATACACACATTTATATATATATGTATATATATATATATATATATATTAGATTGTGTTCACTGCCCATAGTTAGATTTCTTTCCGTCACCACGTTTGACCCCTTTAACTCCAACTACCTCACCTATCCCCTCCTACCCTACATTTAAAAGTTAAAAAGAAAAATTACTAGACAGATATGAATTTACCAATTTAGGAAGAAAAATACAGATGTTCACTGATAACAATGTAGATTCATTTAAGAAGTAGGAAAAATCTGGAAGCCATTACAGTGAATCAGTGTTTTCAACACCCAACAATTCTGAACCCTGAAAAAAGCAGTAAGTGAATAAGCAAAACCTTGGAGATGTGCGCCAGACATGGACCTTGTTTTGTTTTTTTTTTAATCCCAACCATTATAGAAGAAAAAAGTTAAAAGATTTTCCTTAGTGAAGAATAATTAAAATCAGGACTAAATTAGATGGTAACAATGAAGAATTATCTCAGATCTGTTATTGTATTTTTAAAAAACTTGCTCTAAATTCAGGTTCCAACTGTTAATTTTAAAATCATACAAGTGCTATGTATACTTTTGTAGAAAAGGCATAAATGACTTATAGTCAAAGTGTTGCTCTCTGCGGTCTGTGCCTGGGAAAAGTCTGGTCATTTCAGTCATGAAGCCCACAGGAGGCATCATCATTACCTGGTAACCAACCACTAATTGAAATACAGGTATGGTAACCATTGCTACAACCCTGCAGGCCTGCAGAAAACATGGGAAGTGGGACCTTATATCTGGATTTAATCCCAACTAAAAAAAAATTGCTTCTGAAACAAAATTTGAGTAAGGTCTTTAACGGGAACCAGAAATGGAACTGGATTCAGAGTTCCGGGAAGGTTGGAAGGATATGAAAGCTCAGAGCTGAAATTTTGAGAACTTTTCACAGGGCAAAGGGCGCTGTGGTTGGGGTGGAGAGCAGAACTGCCAGGACGTCCTGCTTCTCCCAGTCTGGCTCCAACATTAAGCCTTAGACATCCTGACAATATTTCAGCACCATGTGTTCCAACACTTTGTTTCTCTGAGATGACTCTCTTCAGTCTGCCCTCTTGGGCAGTTCTGGCTTGGGCCCCGACCAAGAGAGAGTCCTGGTAGAGCCAGAGTGAGTTACATAATGCACGTCTGAGCAAGTGGCCGTGGAAAAACGTATGCCCATTTACATTCCTCCCAGTAGCACCCCCAGAGCATGCCTGCGTGTCTCACAGCCTGCGGGCAGCCCCACTCCCAGCTCTCCGCATCTCCAGCACCTGCTCGCCAGCTGACTGCGAGCCCCTTGACAAGCCCACGAGAGTCAGGGACTTAGCATTCCAGCTGTTTGCTCTGACTTGGACAAGTGTATCCTTCAATATCAGGGGATTTGAATGATTAAAGAATCTCATCTGTTCTTAGAAGGTGAGAGAGACTCGGGCTGGTCTGAAGGGGGTGTTCCCTCCCCTTGTCCCCCAAATGTTGCCTGCAGTTCCACAACTACGTGTCTAGTCATTCGGATCTGAAGGTACGTGGTCTGATACCACAGCGAGAACGGGGACCTGGTTGCGCTATAACCCTCTCGTAGCAAGCTTGGACTTTGTAAACTCTCCTGTGCCTTCCTCACTTGGCCCAGAAAGCTCCGCTGTTGTCTCCTGCACCTGGACACAAGCACATGCAGTCAGCTGGGCCATCTATAGCTACAGAGAGAAGGGACAGTCCAACCCTATTTCAGCTTTCCTCTCTGCAGACCTTCCTGGCAGCACCAGCTCCAGAAGTTACTCACCTTGCCATGACCTTGGCTCCTTCTACTTCTTTGGACATCATCCTACCCTCATCCCAGGAGGGAGTCCATTAGAGGAACAGGCAGGTCTGAATCTCCCAGCTGCTCCTGCCCCTCTGGCCCCTGCCACCACTGTATTCTCATGACCGCATGTTGCCCTCCCCAGATCCTATGTAGAGAAAGACATATATTTATCTCAGTGGTTCTCACAGTGTGGTCCTGGGCCTGTAGTATTCATACCTTTTGGGAATTTCTGAGAAAAACAAATTCTCAGGCCCCACCACAGACCTACTAAATCGGAAATGCTGGGGTTGTGGCCTGACAGTCTGTGTTTAGCATTTTAATATGTGCCAAAGTTTGATAATTTGCATTTCTAAGCTTCCCAGGTCATGCTGATGCTGCTGATCCAAGGGCCACACATGGAGAACCAGTTGATAAACTTGGGGAAATTATTATTCTCTACCAGAGTTTGGCAAACCATAGGCAGTGGTCCAAATCTAGCCACTGTCTATGTGATAAATAAATTTTATTGGAACATAGCCACACCCATTGATGTACATATTGCTTATGGCTGCTTTTGTGCTACAAGAGCAGAGCTGAATATTGTGACAGAGACTCTATGACCTTCAACGCTGCCTAACATGTTTACAGGAAAAGGTTGTCGACCCCTGACCTATACAGACAAATCTTTGGGACCAACTATGAGGCTCCTTGCCAAATGGAATGTAAGCAAAGACAATAACACAATGGGGAATGGGCACTTGCTTATTTTTTTCTGCCTAGAAATAAAAAGACATTCTCCAAACCGAAGAAGGCAGGGCTAGTTGAGATCAGAGGTTTCTGGTAGAAGCTGTCGCTGGCAGTGTGCCCCAGGCCACCATAGGATGGAGGCCTAGACCAGTGTCAGAATTTGCAGGAGCACAGGAATAGGGCAGGAATGCTGGGCTGTCAATTGTGTATAGAAGAAGCACATGTTAGCAGTCTAAGCATTTCTTGACTTTAAAAAAAAACTACAGATTGTATAAGGCAGCGTGCTCATGATTCTTCCAGATTAACATGTCTATATAATGAAAGCTTCTACATCGAAGGCCTAGTTGATTATCTCAGACTCTTTTTTAAAAAAGGGTGTTTGAACTTTTTCCCTTAGCAGCTAAGAAACTCCATTTTTCTTTGCTGGCTCTCTCTACGGCATTGAAAATGCTTTCTCCACACTCCCCAGTTGCAAGCGTTTACAAAACAGGAGCAATCTGTAAATGTCTAAAGCTGGAGAATGGCATCAGGGCGGACGTACAATTCAGATGTTGGTTCAGTCTGATACTCATGACGGCTAAGGTGGGGTGATTCTCTGGCTTGAAAAAAAATTTCACCTTTATCTTAAGAAATACAGAAAATTGGATAGCCCTTCAGAAGCAGCAATTTCTGAAGGTCAGGGGAACAATATGGCAGGATGGCAAGACATAGCTGCTGCAATTCAGCTAGAATTTGAATACTCAGATTGAAATCCCAGTTCTGTAGTTTTATACTGTGGTGGCCTTAGGCTGTTGACTTACCCTTCACCTCTCTGCACACGTTTCCTCTCAGCTATGAAATAAGGATAATCATATCTAGATCAAAGATTAGCCTAAACTTGATATGATAAGTTCCTAACATGGTCCAGGGATATTCAATCTTTTTTCTCTCCTCTGTCCTGGTGGCAGGATTTTTCTTTTTATACTTTATAATTTCTTTGTAATTTCTGAAAATTCAGCACAACTGAGAAAAGAGAAGCTTTGGGGGGAACAAATTATGTTGCTTTAAGAGAGCTAACAGAACTTCCGTAATTTGAGGAAAATGCTTTATTTATTCACCTCTCCTGAGTAACTGCCTTTGACATTGCTTAGTCCTGGGTTAACAGCTCTACAAGCTGCTGGAGGAGAATTCCCAGCCAAAGGACAAGAATTCTAGGCACATCCTAACACCCGTGGGGTCGGGGAGGGGCAGGGCTGGACTCTAATGGAATGGAGTTTCAGACCTGCCTCAGACATTGGCAGACCAAGTCATTTTTTCTCCAGAGCTGTCCAGAGAGTACAGTAGCCCCAATGGCATTTTTTTCCCTAAAAGGCATGAGACTCAGACGGTGGAAGGGGCAGTGGAGAGTGATGGCACACAGAAAAAGAGAAAGAGGTCCACAAAAATAATAGGCTTTGTAGTTGGCAGATGCCCCATAACGTATGGATCATGAAAAGGAAAATACTGTGATCTCCAGAAATAAAACAACCTTGTCAATAGGTGTTTTTGTTTGTTTGCTTGTTTTTATTCAAGGCTGTGCCCACTACTCTCACAATTAATTAGGTTAGAGGAAAGGACTGAAGCATACTCGCTATTCGAAATGAATTCTCATTTAAGTCACTGCTCACTTCACCTCTTCAGAGAGGACGTCCCAGCCACCAGTCTAACGTGACCTCTCACCCTGCCACTCTCCTACGCTAGCCACTTCACTGCACTATTATTTGAAATGATGTGGTTTGTTTATCTGATTACTTGTTTATTGTCTGTCTCTCTAACCAAAATGAAAAAGGATGTGCCTTACTTATTGCTATATTTTCAGGGCTTAGAGCAGGCACTCAGCACACAAGTATTTAATGAAGGAATTAATTCTCCCCTAAAACAAGTTTTAAAAAGTCTAGTTAATATTTGTGTTCAGTTTTAAAAGGGAGGCTTCAAGCTGAACTGACTCCATACTCTCTTGTTTTAGAAAGATGCTCTTCTGTTTCTAGGCTCAAGGTTACTATTCATTTGCTCATGTCTAATCCCTATACATTTATTTCTAGGTTTTCTGTATGGATTCAGTCAATACAATATTGAATATTATCACAATAATGGGCAGCTTTTTGTTCTTCCCAGTCTCAAAGGGAAAGCTTTCAACTTTTCACCGGTAAATATGATATTTGCTGTGGGATTTTCCAGGTGCCCTTTCTCAGATTAGAGAAGTTCAGTTTTATTCCTAGTTTGCTATGTTTTTGTTTCATTATGTATCGATGATAATACAAACCATGTTGCCGTACTCATTGGAATGATCACAGGATTCTCCTCTTGTATTATCAAATGTTAAGCCATCCTTAACTCCTAATATGAATTCAACAGGGTCATGATATATGGGTTCTTTCCATGTTTTGCTGGGCTTAATTGCTAATATTTTTCTTAGGATCTTAACATCTATGTTTGAAAATGAGATTGGCCAGTAATTTTCCTTTTTCATAATGCCCTTGTCCAGTGTCGGCATCAAGGTCATGTTGTCCTCACAAGAAGGAGGAATGTTCTTTTTCTATTTTCTAGAATGATGGGTGGGTGTTATTTCTCTCTGCAATATTGGATAGAATGCACTAATAAAGCCATCCAGGCTTGGAGTTTCCCCTTACTTCTCAGGTGTTAGGAAACCGACTGATCATATAGATCTAATTTCAGGGCATGAGAGGATTTAATCCGGCTGCAGTCTCTCCATGAACCAATCTGATTCACACTTGCTTCTGGGGTTTAGTTATTCAATATCGAAAACCAAATTTAGGGAGTTTACCGGGCCTGTCATCATCCAGGCCTCATGTTTTGTCCTCCAGCCTGGGGAAAATGTCCAAAGGGATGTTCAGCTTGTCAGCCTTTCCTCTGATAATCAGTGGGAGCTCCCGGGAGCAGAGCCGTTGCCCAATTCCAGCTACTGCTCTGGGTTTCTCGCTTCTTCCCACCTTGGTTCCGTGATGCTACACTGACCTCTTACCTTCTGATGCGTTCAAACATATGTGCTTTCATTCCATCCTGCTTTTTTCATTCTCTTCATGTTGGATCACTTTTCTGAATTACATGTTCCACTATGACCAGACGGTACTTTAATATTTTTCTTTCTCAAACAAAAAAGCAAACTAGAACCTGTACACTGAAGTGAAGTCTTTCAAAGTAGTCACTTGTGATGGGCCACATACTTATTCCAAATATGCTCCCTTTGCCAAGAAACATTTTGAGTCTCCTCATTAGCATCATCTTTGGGGAAATTTGGTTAATATCTCATTCAAATTAATTCAAAAAGTATTCTTGAGTTCCTATTGATACCAGATAACCTTCTTCCAAGGAAAGAATACACTTCCTATTCTTGCATGATGCAGCAGGGGACAATATTCTCTTCTTAATAAATACTTAAATAAATTAAATAATAACATATAATATGTGACAGAATAACTGAGGTCTTATTTCTCTCCCCACTCCCTTATTCTAGGGAGACTTGAAGGGATGCTCAAAAGAAAGGAGCTGATCTAGTTAAGGAATATGTGAGTAATCTATTCATCTGCACAAATTGGAACCTGTCTCAAATTGCCAAGCTGAAAATCGTTACCTCAGCAGAACCAGGAAGAAGGTGCTAAAGAGAAAGGCTTTTTCTTATCTTTAAGACCTTTTCGTCACCAGCTGAGTGGCACCATAGCTTAGGGAGAGAACACAAGCCCAGTAATAGGATGACATGGGTATGAGGCCAGACTCCATCCTTCCATTTCTTCTCTGTGAAATCAGTTAACCTCTGGAGTGTTAATTAGATAGACATCCATGAGACAAGAACAACACCTACCACACCCCCGTTACAGGAGAATTATGAATATAGTGGGTCCAAATGAGACAGCGCTGTACAAATGCACAGTTGCTGTTTTACAGAAGCAAGATTTGGCTTATGCCGGGTGAGAAAAACCTAGAAATAAATATTCCATTTTTATTAGCCTCGCCATCTCTCCTGGAATCTTCTAGAGTGCAGCTCAACAGTGGCGAAGGAATTGGAATCAGACAAATGCCTATTCTGCCATGTTCTAAAAATGAGCCTACAGGAGTGGAGTCTATTTTCAAAGGTAGGCACCAGAAGTGGCGGGGGAAGTTGGACTAAGAAGCTTCGGAAGTGTTCTGGCTCTCGGGGATATCACACAATGTTGATTCTGGGCAGAGGGGAGGTGAAGAGAAACTTCTCCCTCAGCTGACTTATGCAAAGGAGGAAGCTGCCTCCAAAACCATTTGTCCACTTCTTACCTTTACTGAACACAGTGAAGACAAGCCCTGTGAGGCTAGAAAGGAAAAAAAAAGAAGAATGTTTGAGGCCAAATCACAAAGAGAAATTTGACACATATTCTTAAACTGTTCAGCCTCCGTGTCACCCCTCAGCACAGGGCCCCAACCAGTCTCTACACTAATTCTTGTAACTACCAATTAATTTCCAGTTTTGCATATTTTTGTTTACCAGCTTTATTCTGTTCTCTTCAAGTTCCGGAAAGATCGCAGTCGGAGTTCCTGCTCTAGCATTCAATGAAACTTGGAAAGGGCCCAGGATATAAATGAACTTAATAATTACATGTCAGTCATCTCGTGTTATTGAAAGCTGCTCACTGCAAATATCGAAATATTCTTAAATAACCAAAGACGGCAATCTGTGAGCTGTTTTACATGCAAGCTCTTGTTAGTATTCTCCCATTCTAGTTCATATAACATTCAGCTATAAAGTAGAACTTTCCTAAATTAGTCTTCTTAAGCTTCTTTGTTCAAAATGTTGAAGTAATGAATTTACACTCTTTAACCCTGAGAGCGTTGTGCTTGTTCTTTCCAGATACAAATGCTCGCCACGGTTCAATTTTCATGTATCAAGACAAATGCCTTGTTTTTCCCTTTGTGTGCTTAATCAATAAGTTTTCGGCCACATTAAAACTTGCAGACTCAAAGCCAGACATTTTGATTTGTGAAGACCTTTAGGTTCCAACCGTTTGCAAAAGGAAGCTGGAGTTGCAATTTTTATTGTTTTCTCTTTCTCCTAAGAAAACAATAGATTCCGAATTTAAGGTAAACATTCCCAAAGCTGAATATAACATTCTAGGAAGTTCTCTCTTTCCATATTTAAATATGTATGAATATTACCAATCGTGCATAGATGTCTACAAGAGCGGGCAGCTAGGGACAGACTTGGGACTGTGAAGGGACTGATGCCTTGAGTATTCAGGAAAAAACAGCCTCCTTCCTTCCTACAGTATACCTCATTGCCCAAGTAAGGTGATTTTACTGAACTAAATTATTATCATTTCAAAGGTTAAGGACAATGTGCTCATGACGAAGAATCAGAAGGTTAAACAATGTCGTGAACCCAGAAGGTTCTGCTGAAACCATCTGGTTATGTAAACCTCGTTTTTGGTGACTTTGAAGAGCTGAAGGATGTCCCCATTGAACAAAGCTTGTTTTATTTATTTATTTATTTATTTATTTATTTATTTATTTATTATTTATTTATTTATTTTCTCTAAAAAGAGATCTAGTTATTCTAACATACTTATTGGCCCCAAATAATTTTTAATGCATAGCTAGCACTAATCTAGCTCTTTGCAGGCAGGTCGAACTAACTCAGATTGACTTATTTCGACATGTAGACTATGCACATTCTAAAAAGAAGTTAGAAACTTTCTTTTGCTTAATTTCATGTAGAACCCCACAAATCTATAAAATTAAAATTCAAAAGATAAATATTGAACAGGGCAACTACTTTTATTCTCCTTAGAAATGTATCTTTTCTACCAAAGCAAAGCAAACATTCCTCACCAAAATTTGCTTATATATGTTCTTATTTACCCCAGAGCTCAGTCACAACACATCATAATCAATTATCCAGATACAATATTTGATATCTCCACTTATTTCTCTCAGCCACCTTGATTCTAGAACCAAACAAACATTATAGAGGGGTCTAAAGCTTTCTGGCAAATACACAATTTAATAAAACATGTAATTTCTACTGCCCCAAGTTTTCTGGGTAAGCATTATCTGCCTGAGTATATATTTACCTGCAATATTCATTTTCCAACATTTTTGATGACAAATAATTATTCTAAAAGTGGCGTTGGACAGCAGTCATGTAGTCGCTCAGGAAGTTTAGACAAGCAGCATTGGAGCTGGGAAGGCTGAGGTCCATGGGGATTCTATTTTAGTGGCTCTGGCATTCACATTCCCAGTTACTTCAATTCAGTTCCTTTCGTCTTAATTAGGACAGGAGACGTAATGACACAATCAAACACATATGGTAGAATAATAAAACATTTGGGATGACTGCTGGCTGCTGATCTGGTGGTATTTACTAGAGAATATTGATTTGTACATGTAACAATATTGAGCTGAGGAGTAGGAATCACCACTGTGCTTGAGGCTACCAGGGTAGTCCGAAGCCCAGTGTCCTTTAACAAAGCACTGGAAAGTTGTGTAGCGTGGCAGAGTGGAGCAGATTCAGCTGGGATTCTCACTGTGACACTGCTAGCTAAGAGATCTTGCATCAGTCATTGAAACACTCTGTGACTTAGTGTTCTCTGGAAAATGGGAGAGATACTGACTCTCGGTTGTTATTTATAAGAAGTAAATGAAATAATGTATGCAAAGAGCTGGACACAAGTTGCCAGTAAAGATCAGTAGGGGTACCTGGGTACCTGCTGGGCATATTTAAATTTCTTTACTCTGCAAACTTCTGAACTATCTATACATTTAGTCTGTACTAACTTAGAGAAAAATCTTGAAAACAGCTTCCATGGAAAGCCAAGCTGCCTTCGTGAAGAAATGAAATTATCAATATTTTGCATTTCTTTCTTCTGCTTTATAACAAAGTTCCCTGCCTCTTGGGGAACTGTAATGGCTTGGCTACTGACAGCCTGTATGAAGATGTCTTTGTCTCTTGCCCATTTCCTTTCGCATTAAAACTCCTTTCCTCTGGTTTATTAAGTATCCCATCCACACAAGAATAACATCCTCACCCCCAGAGAATCATCCTGTTACCAAGGAAGAGGAATGCTCTTTGTTCTTCTCCATTCTACTCACTTCTTCCTACATATATCCTGATCTTTGAGAACCACTGCCATGCTCCTCATGTGTGTGTGTGTGTGTGTGTGTGTGTGTGTGTGTGTGTACGTACCTGGAGAACAACCACCATAGAGTGTATGTTTATGTATATACATATTTTCAGCTCACTACCTAGAATGTAAGCCTTTGAAAATAAGACTTTTAACCTACGGCTGGTTCGTACCACAGCAGACACCTCTAAAGCTCTTCCATTGAGTGCATGGGGAAACCAGGCACTTAAAATAAACAAGTATTTCTTTCTTAAAGATATGCATCTACTGCTAGGCTAATATTCTAGTAAATTTAACGTATAAAAAAGTAGACATTTTAAAAGACATTCAAAATGCAAACATGAGCACTTCTAATTTTCCTTCCCACACCACAGTGGGTTGTCTTATGGGGCACAAAAATCCATTTTCGAGACCACTGCCCCATAGCACTGAGAAATGGCTGATTTGTTTTAAGACTGAGCCATTGCCCTGGCCACCCCGGATCTAGATGCATGTTCTGGGTTGCTTTTGATTTCCCACCAGTCTCCCACCCACCATGCCTTCTCTCTTTAATACCTCTCTCACACGTTGACCCTGTGGGCATCTAAGGGACATTTGAGTGACGAATTTCTAAAACTTACACTCATGCCTTCCATGATTATTTTCTTGGATGTAAAAGGTGCACCAGCTGCCTGCATTTTTCCTTCTTGTTAATAAATACAAGAAACCCTGGAGGCTTCTGGTTTGCAAGGATTTCACAGTCTGCCCAGCATTTCAGTCATGGTAGGTGTACCGTATGGGATGGCCACCCACGAATGCCGTGGGAAAAGTTCTTTGCAGAAAAAGCCAGGTTTTCATTTCAAGATGCAGATGGAGGTATGGTAAAGAGGTGGTGGGGAAAGGCCGGGGTCTGTGTGACAGCAGAACCTGGGCCATCATGCGGATTTTCAGGGAGCCCACACAATAACTCTTACCAGGCATATGCTGAGGCCCTATTATAGGCGGAGAACTTTAAGAAAGGGTTGTCCTCATCGAGGAGGTTTTAGTGTTCCTGTGAAGACAAACTATGGAGTGGAGAAACTAAATTATATGGCGAGCAGCTGGTAATGACAGGGTGTGGCAGAGTCATCTGGAGGGAGATCTGTGTATGTTCTCTCAGTCCTGCCAACACGGCCTGTGAAACCGTGACCACCCAGAAGAGATTCCCAATTTGACTAGAGATGGACACGCTTTCTGAACAGGGCACTAAATATAACACTTGCAATGATGTCACAAGCCATTCTTACTGATTAGGAGTTGCCTTGAAAGGGCAGGCCACAAAGTAAAATTTAAGAAGGTGGGTCTACGGCCATGCTACCCTGAACAGACCTCCATCCTGTCTGATTTCTGAAGCTAAGCAGGGTCAGGCCTAGTTAGTACTTGGATGGGAGACCACCTAGGAAGACCAGGGGCTGTAGGCATAAAAAAATAAAAAATAAATAATAAATAAAATAAGGGATTGTAAACTGACAAGATCTTTGTAATCTGTGAGGTCAACCAAGGGTTGCCCACCTTAAAAAAAAAAAAAATTCAAGAGGTTGGTAGGTCTTACCAATGGAAGAATAGAATTTTCATCACTAAAGGAAGAAAAATGAAAATTATGCAATTGTCAAACATTCTTCAATCACCCACTTCAGAGATCACATCATATTACTGCCCCACTTTCTCAACTGTAACTCTTCCTTCAGGTTTTTGGCCTCCATCATTGAGCTCAGTTACCAGCACTGTCTGTCATTTGCTATACCCCACAGAGACCATGCCACGCTCCTCACGGGCCTACATGTAAGGGGAGCCCCTCCCTTTGGGGGTGGCCACAGTTCTAAGCATCTGAGAGTCAAGGCTAAAGCATAATCAATTCTTCACATGATTCTCAAATGTGAGCTTTTCATTTGCTTTCAATGTTCCTAAGGAGGAAAATAAGTTATCCGTGAGAGACATAGAAAAGAGGAGAAAAGATTACAAAGATTTAATGTTAATGCTGAAAAATGTTTATATTTACCAAGGATGTTTCTTGGGTTGGTCACCCTTCATTCATCAAGCACGCCAGCAACGCTTTTAGTCTACAAAACTCTGCAGTCTGCTGCAAAGATAACAGCTGTTGTACTTCAGGTCCCTTATAGACCTCTTGTCAATCAAAGGCAGCTGCTCTAATTTACACTGATACTTTCTTCTTTAGACTACTGAAATCATCTCCTGATTGATCTCCCTCCCTCCTCCAATCACTGCCTCCTCCAATCCATCCTCCACACTGCTGTCAGTATCTTTCTGGAATGCAAATTGGATGATATTTTATCTTTGCTTAAATACTCTGATAGCTCCATGTCACCCACGGGTTACATTTTAAATTTATTAAACATAGCATTCAAGCCTTTCTCACTCTAGTCCCAGTTGACCTTTCTTGCCCCGTTTCAAGATCCCCAACTCTACTTGGACACACTGTCCATCTCTTAACCACACCATGTACCTCCTTGTTTAGATATGCCTCTCTACTCAAACTGGTTTCTCTGGAAAGCCTTCTTCCATTTCTTTACCTGGTGGACACCTCCTCTCTCATTACGTCTTAGCTTGGATCCTCCTTTCCTGAGAAGTTTCTTTCAAACACCAGCAAGCAGAGGTCCACATCTCTGTTCCCAACCCACATCTCTGCTCCCAACCCACCTCCTACATAGCTTTGTCGTGAACTCACAACTGTCATAGACTGAGTCTTGGCTACCTATTGTCCCCCTCTCCTCTATACCTTACAACCTGACACAGGGATACCCAAGGGCTACTCGATTAATCCTCTGTGAATGACTGAACAGAAAGAACTTACGAATCTTTCAGGTTTCCTAATTAGGAAATCTCCAAATCTCCTCTCTACGGGATTTATAGAATTCTTATTTGTAGGTGGCCCAATCCCCAGATAGGAATGTGGAGGATCTCAGACTCAGTCACTGCTTCTTGTAAGGGTGAAAACTTCCCAATAAATCAGTCACAAGGAGGAGATATCTCTAGGTGCCAACTCCTAAGAAAAACACAACATTCCAGGATATAGATAACAAGACCATCTGCTAGACTATGTTTGAACTAGCAAATTCCCCAGATACATTTATCTTTGGGAAGGACATCAATGGCTAACTCCTGTTTCTTTGTAACTTACTTACTTGCTTTGTTCTAGGATGTAGTGGGGGCTTTGTAAACTGCCTCCCTTAAGAACCCGGCACTGGTCTCTTCTAACCCTGCGTGGTAGAGAGTCAGTCGCCGGCCGGCTAATAAAGCCTCATAATTAATCTCAATTGGCTCTGTGGGTCTTAGAATTGATCGTGCCACAACACTTCTCTACAAATATCTTGAATCGAATTATAGGATATTCTGTAAATAAACAGAAAACCTCAAGCTGAAATAGAATATACAACAGAAACATTATTAAGAACGTGTCCTTCACCGCTAGCTCTTCTTCCCTACCACAGGTATTGGCCATGTTTTAGATGTTAGTTCTGCTTTATGCACGCATGTATGTGCAAACCAGATAAATCCTAGGTGAACCAGCTGCAAATTGGATTTCACCCGCAGCTCTGCATCTCATGTTCTATGATTGGACCAGTCCTTGATGTTGAAATGTTCTTAATGAGTCACTGAACTAGGTCTCAGTTGTCTTTTTCTTTTCTTTTCTCTCTCTCTTTTTTTTTCTTCTATTTTTATAAGGAGGCAGAGGAATCCAAGTTAAGTGTGCTTTAGCTAATGGATACATCTTGGCATTGAAATGAGTCTGCTTTGACCCTTCAGTGTCCAAGTTCATTTATTTAATCTGCCAGGAGGGTCTGAGTCCTGATTTCCGTTCTCTTTGTCTAACAATTAGACTCACTTTCCCTTCAGGGAGCAATTCACCACACCAAGGCCCCAGCAACCCAATGGAATCTGCATTTTTTGCAAAACAGCAACAAAGGCGTATAGCCAGTTTTCAAAATACTTTCTTCAAAATGAGCCAAATTAAATGTAAAGCTCATTCCAAAACACGTTTCTCTCTACATTTGTAAAAGAATGACTGCTTGGCAAGGCGTGATTAAGAGAAAAGGGCAGAGTCTCCCCAAAGATTTTCAACTTTATTTTTTACACAAGTTAAATAAGTGTTTGAAAAAGCAAATTGCAGTTTGACTTTAAAAAAGAAAAGAAAAAGTGTTGTGGGTGGTAACATGTTAAGAAATGCAATAATCATAGTGTTTCATAATCCCATAAGACCAATAAGTACTACCAGAATCTAATATCTTTAAATATAGAAATAATATATTTATATTTTAATCTAAGAGATATATTTTTCTGTCCACCAAGAGAAAAGAAAAACTTCACATGACAAGCTCTCTTCATAAACATATGCTTTTAGCCTACCAGTATTTTCATTGAAAATATTTATTTTAGGGAAAGTTATATAATTATTATTATACTGTCCAGAGTTAAATAAATAGGGTTGCAATAATTGAATTCACATTCCTTCAACACCTGCTATTTTAATGATAAACCTAGAGTATATTTCCCCTTACTTTGCAGACAGATGAGGCAATGATGCATAATTATTCAATATGGGGTTTTCTTAACCGAGTTAGATCAATAGTGACTATCATCCATTAGCTTGCTTCTGGCAATAGCCTATGTAAAGTGCCATAAAGGAAGGCTAACCCCCTGTAATATTAGACACCAGCTTGTAATATGAAACTTTGGGGAGATAAAGCTCTATCTAAGGCATGATAGTGTAGACAAAGATGATTTTCTAAATTCCTTGGTTGATTTTGTTACTTTCCTGTTATAGTAATGACAGCTAGGGTATTATTTCAGAGAGTGTTTTAATATTTCTGCAAAATTATACTAGTATAGTCCAGGGTTTTTATATATTTTCTAATGATTCGAAGTTGGAATCGCCATTTCACAAACAGTTGTTGAGGGTCTCCTCTGTCCCTGGCCCTGTGCTGAGCTCCGAGGATGTACACGTAGGTGAAAATATATTTACCCACCACCATTTACATGGGGGGGAGAAGAAAAGACATTTCTTGGTCTTCTAACACTGATCTCATTTTTCTCTAAAGTCTCCATTATTGCTAATGGGAGGCGAGGGGGCACTTAAAATATCCCATTCTGGAGCTAATACTCTCTCTTTTGATTTCAAGGGTCACACTCTCCATCAGGACTGGACTCTTTCTCTCCCCTCCATTCCCCTTCCTTCTTCCCAAAATGGTATCAGTGAGTGGGAAGAAGCTTAGGAAACTTCCAGGTCATCATGCTGTCCTGCTCTGCCAGCCACCGGAGGGTGAAGCTTCTCCCCAGGGCTTGGGATTCTCCTGGGTACCTTGGGGCCCAACAGGTGCATATTCAATCTGAAATGCACACAAACATCTGGTAATTTCTAATCTCTCCTCATCCTCTGGACAGTCTTGCCCGAGTGGGCGAGTAGCAGAAAGTAGAAAGGGATGAGTCTGGACACTCAGTTCTGACTAATTTCTTTTCCTCTCTTCCCATTTTCTGCAGAAGGTGGTTCTATTTTCCTTCCAGTCTCTGGCTAAAAGTCACATAGCTAGCAACTGGATTACATTAGGGTGACCACAAAATTTATCACCCAAAGTAGGACATTTTTTAAAGTAAAAGGAGGAGTGGTCCCACAAATAACTATGCACCAAACAACAGGTATAATCAGAGCCCAAACTGGGCTAATGAAGATGTATGGTCTCTAGTTCAGAAGAACAAAATTTATGTATCTCTCTTCCAGATTTAGGGTTCTTTCTTTGCTCTGTGTTACGATGGTTCTTTCTAAATAACTATGCACAGTGAAATAGCAAGAGATTTCTCAGGAAAATCTTTGCATGTACTGGAGTTCTTAAAGAAAGAACGACCTGTGTGTTCGTAAACCTCAGGGCCTGGTCGCATCAGCAGCCACTGGTGGAATCCAATAACACAACCACCTTGGTATCTTCTTTTGTGTTAAATCCACAGAAAGCAAGACACACAAAAGAGGACAGGCCGCAAGTAGATTTTGGCCTGTGACACATTTTCTAAACCTACCTGGTATATTGGTTACTTAGCTGATTCTTGTTGGAGTGGTTGTTTTTCTGTTTTGTTTTGTTTTTTATAGCATTTAGATCCATTCAGTGTTAACTCTGAAAATCAATTTATCTACTTATGTCTGAAAATATGTAAATGTCAAGAAAATGAGTTAGCCTTCTTTAGAATTCTCTTTGTTCTATGAAATTGTGGTGAGATTGTCTGA
The DNA here is from genome assembly GCA_030015415.1 of Cynopterus sphinx. Lineage (NCBI taxonomy): Eukaryota > Metazoa > Chordata > Mammalia > Chiroptera > Pteropodidae > Cynopterus > Cynopterus sphinx. Next base: position 21,466,213 of record CM057380.1, read on the forward strand.
CTCCTGAGCATAGTTATTTGTCTAGCTGAAAGAATTATTTCTTGACTTAGTTTGAGAGATTTCATTCATTTATCCGTCTTTCACTCATTCATCCATACCACGCATTATTTCGGTCAAGAAAATCAAGAGTGGTAACCAAAATCGGAGCCAGGAATGGGATTAAGCATGGACCCTATGATGATGTGCAAACTGATGTCCTGTGGGCCACAGGTTTGACTCGAAACTTTCTAGGCACTACTCCGAAAAACCTCTTGCAAGATACGCAAGTTAATGTGCATCAGATGATAAGTAATAAGACAATAATTACAATAGTTAATTTATTAAGTACTGTTGGTCACTGGTCTAAGCTTTCTTCATGAATAGTTTAAGTTCTCCTAGTAACCCTAAGAGGTAAAAGAGCCATAATCAGGTAGCTAGAGGACTGCCTTGAGAGCCCTTGGTCTCTACTCAGAATAAATTCGTTCCTCTAAAATCTCACAGTAACTTCTTGAGGTGTTTTATAATAAGGATCCTTTGGCCTGTGATACTCTAGGCCCTGACATACAGCAGATATGTTCATTGCTTCCCCTTTGTAGCGCTGAATGCAATGTAATAAAATAATTATTTGTGTAATGTTTAATCTCCCAAACTAGACTTTATGGAGACTGTAAGGCCATGGCCCATGTCTGTCTTTTCTGCTGCTTTGTCAGCCCTTATACACAGTAGCTGATTAACACATATTCGTTGCATAAATGAATATCATAAGAATATCAGAACTATTTTTAAAAAATTCTGCAGTTGCATAAAGGAACTTCGATTCAGTCAGAACACATTTTCCTTTCTTTTTTTTTCCTCAATCTCACTTTTCCTGCCCCACAACCCTCCCCCCATCCACACACACACACACCCACACACACACACACACATAGACATTATTTATTACTTCGATAGAAATCATTTCCTAATTTTTTTTCTTGGCCTTATCTGAGTGCAGGCCTCAATGAGCAGAGTGAATAAGAACTTCCTTTTTTAAAAAAAATTTTCTTTACTCCCGTTCAGAATATATCTTAATCCATTTATTTGTTTGTTTGTTTGTTTGTTTAGCATCACTGGCTACAGAAAACATTTCAACAGTTCTTAACAGTGTGAGTGATTTGATTTTTGCTAAAAAATCTGTTTATCAGTCCAGGAGACTTGAGGCCACCGTCCCCCATGAGAGCACAGAAATGATGGACTGTGTTTTCCCCACTCGTTTCGGCATACACGGCAGCCCCTGGAACTGTTCATCCCGATATTTATTATCAGGACGATAACTAACATTTGTAAAGAACTCCAAAGCTCTGTCAGCCTTTTCACACACATCCTCTTCTTTGACCCTCACAACTACCTGTAAGCAGGTTAAGGCAGGCACCGCATTTATGCGCATTTCATAGATGAAGACACTGAGGCTGAGAAGGTTCCATGGCTAATCCTGATGCTAGTGAGCCCTGGAGCCCAGCCCTGAAACCCAAGGTCCTTGCTGCTAATTCCAGCCTTTCAACACTATGCCTCCCTGTCTCCACCTCACTTGAATTATTATTATTATTTTGGTGGTAGAGGGTGGATGGTTAGCGGTCAGAAATTATTTCATGCAAAACACTTTGACGGCTTTGCTGCTGCATGTGTCTGTTTGAAGGAAGAAGGTATCAGTCATAAAAGAGATGAATTTAAGATTCAGGAGCAAAGCTGAAGAGAGCTCACTGGGGACCCTGAGCTGTATGTTTTATTCATAGTTAGAGTCAGAGCTGAGTGTCTGTGACCCTCAGATATCTGCTGTAAACTTTGGTCAGGCCTAGAAGGTTCAGCTTGTGTTGACGAATGATTAGTTAACATTGCTACCTGGTGATAAATGACACAAACGACTGAGGCTTAAATTGCAAAAGGACAAAATGTAAGTGAACCCTGCTGAGGTTAGAAGCTCACTATACTTTTGGAGAAACATACCTAGTAAGGTGGTTCTCGATCCGATGCGCAGCCAGTCTGGGACCAGAGCCTTTGTTCTGCTTGTCCCAATGTGGAGAAGTCATTGTTTTATCTTAGGCTTGGTCTAGGCAAGACGGAGCTGCCCCATAACACGTCACCTATGCCCTCCTGTCTGCTGGTGTTCACTCTTCCCCTTCCCACATGCAGGGGCCAGTACCCCAGACTGCTAGACTGGCCACCCCTGTGCCTGTCTTCACACAGGATCTAGCCTCACCTGTGCCCATCCTATCCTCTTTGTGGTTGCTCTCATCAACTAGCAGGAAGTGGTTCTAGTTTTTCAGTACAGCAAATTTCTTTTTCCCAACATAAAAGCAAGACATGCTTAGTACAAAAAGTTTAGAAAATACAAATATACAGAAACTAAAATCAACCAATATCTTACCACCTAGAAGGACTACCACTATTTTCATTTTTAGCGAATATCCCTAGGCTTTCTTCTATGCACTTTCAAATATCATACTGCAACACATTTTATATTCTGCTTCTTTTCATTTAACATGGTAATGCTAGCATCTTCTTGTATTAATAAAATACTCTTTAATGTAATGTTAAGTAGTCACATAATATGCCGTTATACTGATGGAACAATTTGATTCTCCCCTTATTATTAGTTTTCTTTCATTGCCTGTTATAAATAATAATCACAATGCATATTTTTGTGTACACACCTAATTGCAGATATCTGAATTTTTCTGTTAGGTAAATTATTAAAAGAACAATTATCAGGTCTTGACTTGGGATTCTTGATTCATTATATGAAAGAAAAGAGCAGTGTTTTGTGAGAGCAGTATTTTGGTGTGGATGATGGAACAGAGTGTACAGCATGGAGCAGATACGCAATAAATGTTTATTGTATAAATGAATGGGTTTAATCCTATTAGGAGTATTTGCATTTTAAAAGAGGAAATTTGCCAAGAAATGCATGTTAAATTGGTAGTCAGCAATATTTACAATATTGAAGAAATCAAAATTATAGTGAATGCAAGACTGTTAAGGAAGGAAGGTTTTCTAAAAAGTATTAATTCAATTTAGCACCATGAAGGCCATAGTCTACCATGATCACAGTCAACACAGCTCTTATGACCCTCCCCAGCTCCTTGGTCAGATGATCAACGTGAGCCTGGCAATGTGCCAGGACCTGGGAAGCAGACAAAACAGACCTGGAATCTGTCCGCAAGAAGTCTACAAGCTTGTGGGAGGACAGATAAACCAGACGATGCACAAATAAGCAGGAAGTACAGAGCTGAGATGTAAGCTGAGTGGAAGAAACAACTGGCTCTTCCTTGGAAAGCTTCCTTCCTTGGGAAAGGGACTTTGGAACTGGGTCTTGCGTGAGAATATGTAAGAAAAGGACTCCACACAGATGCACATGCAAAAAGCCATTCATCCTCCCTGATTCCTGGGAATTGTAGGTAGGTAATCTCCCCCTCGCCACTCCAGGCAGCACTTGGTCACATTAGCCACTTACACCTTAGTGAGAACGAGTTGTTCTGACTTTCCTGAGAACAGAATTTGATAAAGGGGGTATGAGACAGAGCTTGAGAACTGGAGATATCTGACACCAGAAGGGGTAAGAGAGAATATCATTAAAAGGCAAAGAGGAACAGAAAGGAAAAGCAGGGAGCCTGAGACAGGACCACTGAACTGTACAGTTGAGAAAGAGGGGTTATGCACATAGAATACTATGTGCCCCCAGAGTGTGCAACAAGGCAACCCTAGGTCCCAAACAACAAAACCTGTAAGGGGACAAGGCCTGGTCCCAAATAAAGCCCCACCTACCCTGATCCTCAGAGTCTCAGCCTTCTTCCAAAACTTTTTCAGTGAAGGTTAGTACCCTCCTTGTTTTGAAGCTCTATTTAAATAAAGCAGTTCTTAGTATACAGTCCATAGAAATTTTTGGATGATTTCATTCTACTCTGCCCAGGAAGAGAGCAGTTCAGCTGGTGGTCAGCAGCCTTGTGAGTCCTGGCTGTCCTCCCTCTGTCTATCCTCACCTTGGACTTTCCCCTTCACACTAACCTCACCACATTCACTTCCTTTCTACCTCTCAAACTTTTCTCACCTCAAGGCCTCGCTTATTTCTCCACCTGGAATTTTCTTCCCCGAGATCTGTTTGAAGCTGTTCCTGCCTATCCTTCAGCTCCCTGCTCAGAAGTCACCTCCTCAGAGGGGCTGTGCCTGACCATCTCTGGTTTGCCATTATCCAGCTTCGTGTTTTCAGAGCACCTCTCATTTGTTGAAGCTATTTCTGTGCGTACTTGTTTACTACAAGCCGCCCCACTAGAATGCAAGTCTCATGAAGTCAGGAACTTGTTCTGCTCTGCTCACTGCCATAGCCCTTGAACCTGGAACAGTGCCCATCTCAACAGTCAGTGCTCCCTAAACACGTACGGGGTTAATTAATAATTCACTTTGGAGGTAACGATTTTTTCCGGTTTGTGTTCTAAGTTTCTAGTTCACCTAGTTCCAAAGTGTTCCTTAGATCTAATTGCACCAAAAAACACTCTTGATCCAAACTTTTTTTTTCAGGAAAGTCTCCCTCAGCCCTTCCAAACTTTTCTTTCCGTTTTCCTTTCCACGTCCTTAACTCCACACCCCACGAACGTGTTGTGAACACAGTTTGTGCCAGCCTCATCGGTCATTCTGTCTTCAATCAGCAGAGTACACAAATGACTTCGTTTTCATTTTTTTTTCTTTTCAAAAGAGCAAAAAAAATGGAATGAAATTTATTCTATTGCAGTTTGAACAATGTGAGCTGTACATTTTCTTCTGCCTACTTTCTTCCCTTATTGTTTCTGTCTGAAGGCTGATTAGGGGAGGAATGAGATGAGTGACAGTTTACCACCTCCCACCACTGCCATCCCATCAGTCACAAAGGAACTGTGGAAAGCTACAGTCAGGGGTGGGGGTGGAAAGTGGGGGTCTGGAACAGACGTCAGGAGTGGGCTTGGATGCCTAGTGAGAGCTGCAGAAATTCACTTTCTGTCATTTAAAATGTACCCAACCTATGCAGGGCCCTTCCCCCTGCCTGTCCCTCTAAAAAATAGCTAACTTGGGTCATTACAGATGGGCGGGCCATGCAAAGATAGAGTGGAACAGTGGAAGGAGCACACACTTCCAAAGCAGACAAAATTCCACTCCTGAGCTGTCACATGTTAGGGAGGTGGGCCCAGCCTGTTACTGAACCGCTCTCAGCCTCCACTTCCTCAGGGATAAAACAGGCACAAAAGTGTCTACTTGGAAAGACTACATGCCTTTATAGGCATGAATTATACATATGAAAGCACCTAGAGCAATGCTGGTATCTAGGTAGTTTCCAGTTTTTGGTGATTATGAATAAAACTACTATATATATTTGCCTACAATTGTTTGTGTGAACATAACTTTCAATTCACTTGGGTAAATATCTAGGGATGGAACTGCTGAGTCATATGGCATAGGTATGTTTAACTTTATATGAAACTGTCAAAATGTTTTCTTAAGGGGGCTGTACCATTTTGCATTTTCACCAGCAATGTATAAGATCCCATTTGCTTTTCATCTTTGCCAGTACTTGGCATTATGATGATTCTGGGGTTTGTTTTTATCTTATCCATTCTCATACATGTGTAGTGTTATCTCATTATGGTTTTAATTTGCATTTCCCTAATGCCTAATGATGCTGTGCATTTTTTCGTATGGCTCATCTACCATCCAACTATCTTCTTTAGTAAAGTGTCCATTTAGTATTTTGACATCTTTTACTGAGGTTTTGCAGGTATTTTCTTCCACTCTGAAGTTTGTCTTTTCATTCTCTTAACAGTATCTTTCATAGAGCAAAAGTTTTAAATTTTCATAACATTCAATTTTTCAATTTTTATAATGTATCATTCTTTTGATACTATACCTAAAATCGCTTGCCAAATCTAAAGCCTTACAGAACTTTTATTTTTTTTTCTAGAAGTTTTGTAGTTTTATATTTAGGTCTATGATCCATTTGAGTTGTTTGTATAAAGTGTGAGGTTTGTATTCTACCGAGATTTTGGATAAATAGGTAGATAGATGATAGATGATAGATAGATAGATAGATAGACAGACAGACAGATGATAGATAGATAATGTTATTCCAGCACAATTTCTTTTTTTCCCACTGAACTTTGTTCTTTTTCCAGTTGTTTTGGATATTCTGGTTCCTTCATCTTGCCTTATAAATTTAGGAATCACCTTGATATCTACAAAACATATTGCTAGGATTTGTAATTGGAAGTATATCTATTCCATTGATCAAGTTAAGAACTAACTTTGTAACAATATTGAATCTTGAAATCCATGAACATGGTATGTCTCTCCATTTAGTTAGGTCTTCTTTTATTTCTTTATTTGATGTTTTATAATTTTTAGCATACAGATAGTACCAATATTTTAACAGACTTATAAGGAAATATTTCATTTTTAGGGTGCTATTATAAATAGTACTGTTCTTTTAAATTTCAAATTCAATTATTCATTGCTAGAAATACAATAGACTTTTATATCTTGACCTTATATCCTGCAACCTTGCTAAATTTACTTAGTTCAAGGAAGATTTGGTAAATTCTTTGGGACTTTTCTATAAACACAAATATATTATTTATAGTGAGAGACAGTTTTACTTCTTCCTTTTTAAAATCTGCATGCTTTTTATTTCAGTTTAATGTCTTATTGAACTATGATGTTGAACAGGATGTTGAATCTTAACAGTTAATTTAAAAACAAAAAAATTTAAGACTAAAATTAATATCTAACTCTGGAAGTTCACATCAAGGAGGTAAGAAAGGCTTTTCAGACTTAGTCATCTGAGCATTTACTTAGTTAATGAAATATTTACTGGTACCTCATGGTGCAAATTGTCATGAGGACGTCAAATATAAACCTTGAATTTTAGTATCAAGTACTTTGCAATTGAGGAAAGATAATAAGACATGAACAATAATTATTTCATACAAATAAGAAGGTGAAAAGGCTGATTAACAATAAACAGAGAAAGAACAGTGGAAAATCTAGAAACAGAAGAGTAGCAGGAAGTAATTTGTCATAAAGGTCTGACATGGTAGTGACTATGAAGAAGTCAGGGATAGTGCAGACGTGAGTTCTTCAAGATTTGCTGACTGACTGACTGTAGAGCCCAACAGAGAAGGTGGAGACAAAGAGATCTTTGAGAGTTAAAATCTTTTGCTTTTTTTGGAGGGGGTTGGAGCCACAGATTGATATTCCGAATTTGAGTTGTATACTGAAGATTTCGATGGGGTGACCTACAGGTAGGTGGGCTGTCTGGAACTAAAGGATGAGATCTAAACATAGAAGTCGACCTTGGTCATGAATCCCTTTGTCCACTTAGTTCTAGGCTCTGAGGCTGTAAATACTAGAGGGCTGGCATTGGCCCTCCCAGTGGAACAGTGACACAGTTAACTGGAGGGGCAGAGGAGAAGAAGAAGGTTATGGGTGGGGATAGGATGCATCTTGCCATGCAGGTTTCCAAGCTCCAGCCTCTTGTAAAATTAACCCTAATATCTACATTGATTGAAAGAAGAGTAAAAGGCTACAATGTTTTCTATGTTTGTTGGCTCAGGGAGGGTGTAGAAATTTATTTTTCAGAAGAAGGAACCTATCTGAGGTGAAGAGATGCCCACGGCTACCAGGAAATAGCAGAGCTTGGCTGCAAACCCAGGTCTATCTGATAACAGCTTGCATTTAGAGAGTATTTGTCATGTGCCAAGCACTATCTTAAATGCATTAATCCACACATTGAATTCTCACAACTTCCCCATGAGGTAGTTTCTATTATTATCTCCAGTACCAGATGGGGCACATAGAGGTTCGGTAACTTTCCCAAGGTTTCACTGATAATGAGGGGCAGAGGCACTTCTACACTATTTGCACTATGCTTCCCAGCATTTTCTAGCAAACCACAGAGTATCCCACAAGAGTGAAACAAGTGAAGGACAATGAAGTTTTTATCTACAGCAAAGCAACAGCATTAGAGCTCCCCCAGTGAGCACCACTGAACATCTACTCTGCACCCAGTACTGGGTGTTGGGAATAAGCAGATGTAAGAGACACAATCCCTCCCTCATAGATCTCAGTGTGGAAGTAGAAATGATCTCGTATACAATGAGTGCAACATGCACCTCGTCTGTGATATATGGCACACGGATGGCAGAGAAAAAGGATGTGGACACACAGAGAAAATAGACATTAGTTTTCTATCCCTCTGTCAAGGAAAGTGAAAGGCAAACAAATGCATCATAGCTGAAAGCATAATTTATTTTTGATTAAGTGGCTTTTTAAATATCAACCTCGCAGTCAAGCTCATGCCTCAGTCTCCATCACATTGCTGACTTTGCTCTCTAAAGAGAAAGCAAGAAACTCCCCCACAGTAAATGGAATTGAAAAGATGTGGAGCATGGAACTCCTACATCAGGAGCTGCTTTGTTTATTTCACTTGCCTTAAAAACTGCACAGCTCATTACAGTGGAAACTAATCATAGCTCTCATTACAAAGTGGATGCCAGAGAAGACTTAACCTTAGTTTTATCAAGTATATGTAAGATATTTATGCAGGAAAGTATGATCATTCTGTCGTGAGGAGAGGTATGATTCTGAACAAAACCTGGAAGGGGCAAAGTGTGTTCTTCCCCTTTGGGGGTTTGCTTCCTTCATCCTCCCCATATTCCACCTTTAATTCCCCTTCCATCTCTTTAAAAGTCTAAGGGCTTTATCTCTTGATTGCACCCTCAAACCCCTCAAAACTGATGTAAGAAAAAAGTTCAAATCTCTTTCACACTAATGTGTAAATGACCGGTAATTGCATATAGCCAGGCCTCTCAAACTGGGACAACAGAGAGCGTCCAGGGATACCCACTAAAGCCATAGGACCAAAACGGCACATCTCTAAGACAACAAACTTTCTTGAAGATATAAGAAGGAAACATTATTTTATATTAAAACAAACACAAATATATGAAATGAAATATGAAATGACTGAATGAATGAATCTCATTTCATTGAATTGTTATAAAAGAAATACTGTGCATCAGCAAGCCAATCCTTGCTAAAACTCCAGGGCCTTGGGGCTGGTATATCCTCTTCTCTCTTTTCTGCCCTATAGGGTAGGCACAGCAGCTCTCTGCCAAAGGTGGGTAAATGAGGCCCTTGAGGACCTCCACAATGGGAAAGCTTAGAGTCCAGGACTTACATCCAAGTAGCGATAACATGAAGGCCAGAGTTGGAAATTAAATTCATCAAGGGCCTAAGAAATATATTTTAATTTAATTTAATAAAATTAAACAAATATATAGGGATAATAAGCACCAACACTATTGACTACATGATACACATTTACGTAGTAGCAGTGGGGTTTTGCATATTTAATTTTGCTTTCAAATGCTCTCAGAATTGTCTTTCCTCCTATTTGAAAAGATACTTTCAAATGTTCTTGCTTTGTGGCAGATGGACGCACCAAGAAGCATTTTTTAAAACAACCTTTATCTTTCATCCAAGATTCATGATGCACAGATCCGTCTAGCAGTCCAGGGAAGCCTACAGACTCCTCAGAATAAGAGCTTTTAAATATACAACAAAATACACAGGATTCCAGTTAAATTGAAATACAGTTCAAAATACGTAAAATTTAAATTTGTAACCTCCTAAAACACGTACTCCTTTATTAATATATTAAATAACGAGCTTTAGAAACGGATAGAATACCACATTTTCCAAGTGATGATAAGGGTAAATGGTGAGTGCAAATAATTTTTTGAGATCTCTGAAGCAACTGTGATGTGCAGAAAATTCCCTGTAATTTCTACTAGTGGAAAAATCACAGGTAATGTGAACACGTCTGTGGTTTCTAGCCTACATTCATAATTGAAAGGGGTGCTAAATTTCAGTTAAGGTGGTGAAAAATAAAAAAATGTATTTTTTTATCCTAAATTCCTGAACCTCCAAATTATATGCTCCTGAAATAGAGATCCTAGGTTCTTCTGACTTAAGACTCTGAGTTATTGATTTCCAGCTATTCTAATTCTTTGGATACTTAAGACAGAAAAGGCAGAGTAACTGTTACTCAAGTGATACCGAGACTTGGGCAGGCATTTCTCAAGCCCCACCCCCTCAAAACACCCAAGTCTGTGTAACCCCAACCACACAACTTTATGTCTCATCTCTATTCCCCCCTCCTGGTGATCACAGAACTGTTCTAAATACCTCAGACCCATGTGATTTTTCCAAACTTTGCCAACAAAATGTCACCTTCTTCTTTGTCTCCATCTATCTGTATCTCCTAGTTCCCACTTCTCTAATGATTCTAGCAAAATAACTCGCAGTACGCATACAATAGATTCAGGATGGTTGCAACATTCAAGCACAAATCCACAAAGGAAGAGGATCATAAAGTCAGGGAGGTGTGTCTTACGAGGCACAGATGCGACCCCCTATGAGCTTCATACCTCAACCAGAACCCCCCCTCCCGCCAGATTCAGTGTTTGAGGAGACACTACTTTTTCTAGGAAATAAAGGCCAAAAGCAACTAGCATTTACTGAGCACCAAAATGTACTGGGACTTGTGCTGCATTTACATTTTCTCAATATAAAATAATATATATATAGTGAGCTATTATATCAATATCTCCATTTACGAAAGAGGAAAGAGGTTTTCAAAAACTAAGTAACCCGCCCAAGGTCACACACAGCTAGCAAGCGTTGTTTCTGCACCTCCCATCTCCTCAGTCCACCCACGGCACCACTGAAATGACTGCCACAGAGGTCGCCAGCAACCTCGTGTGGCCGAAGAGTAAGGGCATGTCTCTGTCTCCCGGTACTGGATGTCCAGCAGCCCTCAGTGCTCCTGGACACCCAGGCCCTGCTGAAACCGACCCCACCTTGGCTTCTCCACCCACACTTTCCTGGCATCCTTCCATATCTCTGCCGCTCTTTCCTTCCTTTTCCTTTGCCATCGTAGCTTCTCCTCTGCCACCTACGATGTTTGAGCTCCTCAGGGTCAGATGTTTGGCCCTTTCTCCAACCGAACACTGTCTCTTTTGGCAGATGACCCAGTTCACGGCATCCGTTACCCTGGGTATCCAGAAAACATTCCCCTTCTCTGAGCTCCAGGCAACTAGCTAGGATATCCTATGCATGTTTGCTCATGTGCCCAAAAGTGAATCCAAAACCCTCTATGTCCTCAAATACACCCCTCTTCACCCAGCTGCCCAAATCAGAAACCTGAGAAGGGCCCATTCATCCTCCTTAACTCTCACAGTTAATCAACCACCAAGTCCTATAGATTTTACCTGCTAAGAATATCTGGAATCTTCCCCGTTTTCCTATCTCCAATGAATCTGATTTCAGAGTACTATTTCTCATCAGGTTTGCCAAAATAGCCTTCTAGCTCCTCTTCTTGTCTCCCTTCAACCCATTTCCTCTGCTTAAGTTTCTCAGTAATTTTCCATTACTCCAAATAATTAAAACCAAAATCTGCAATATATACTAACCGGTAAGGCTCTGCTTGGTCTGTCTCCTACATCCTCCTCCCCAGACACACCTGGAGTCATTCCGCACTCCACTCTTCCACTGCCCTATACTCTTCCAGCTCTTCAATTATCTACGCTTCTTCCAACCTCCAAGTGTTGGTACATGCTGCTCGCTTTACTTAGAATGCTAATTCCCACTCTTTTCATTAAGTGACTTCCTCTTCCTCCCTTGGATCTCATTTTAAATGCTGCTTCTCTAGAGAAGTTTTTCTAACTATCTACACCAGGTCAGCTTCCCCAATATCTCTATTTTACACTTAGGACCTACTGTCCTTTTATTTAGGGTTATAATCAAATAATTAACTCACTGTTTAACATCTGTTTTCCTTTCTATGTGATAGCAGCTACTACCTGTTATTCAGCCAACCCCACACTCTAGTACAAGGTTTGGTATATAATGTGTCTCTACTTAAATAATTAATTAATTAGAGGGAAATCTCCTTTTGCCATTCTTCTCTAGACTTTATGAGAATTATGCGCATCAGTAGGTGATTTTATATGTTCAAAGAGAATGAATTTGAATTTACATTGTCAATTTGAATTTACAAAAGACAAATAAACCTTTAAATCAAAGAATCTGAAAGAATCCTATTCTGCTTTGTTGCTACTTTCAACAAAGGTCAAGAATGAAATATTTCATTGTGCTGCTTGTCAATGCCTGTCATCAAAATACATGGCTAAATCATTTACATGCCTGGTGGTTTCCAAATGAGTCATTATTCTCTTATCAACAGTGACAAATGGGCCCTTGTAAGAAAGCATTGTTACCATTGGTAGCCATGTTCATAGCTGTCAAAATGCATGTTCAGCTGACTGACAAATGAACATGCCTCTGCTCTGGATTTTTCCAGAAAGGATATGGAATGTACATTTCTTTAAAATATAATCCCATACCTCAGATTTGAGTAGTAACTCCCAGGTAAGGCACCAGAGAACAACAGTCTGATTTAGAGGGATAAGATAAATATCCAAATAGAATGAGACAGCAGGTGATGTAATGATCCAACCACATGAAAACAGGTCAAACCAAACTTAATTCTGCCACCGCCACTGAAGCCCCTTGTACGTCATCCCTGTTGTGTCAACTTTTAAATCAGGAATTTTGTCGCATGCAATATTCATCTTTCTTGCTCGAATGCAAGGTACATATTTTAGCTAGCTGCTCCTCTTTTCTGAGCAGTTTACAACTGTGAATAATGTCTAAAATACTGTATTCAGAAGCAAACAATTTAAAACAATACATTTGGCCTGCTAATCTGCTTTTTAACATCTCTGATTTGTAAAGAAACTGCAAGAATCGAGAGTGGCATGCAATGCTATGCCTAAGTGACGCTTGATTTCAGTTCTCACCACTCCATGATCTCCTTAAACTCAAAAAGAGCCTGATGGATGCTCCACAAAACAACACTAGGACATATATTTAATGCTCTGTCATAGAACCAATCATTGACCTAAAATAAGTTCAGCCATGTATTCGCTAAGTGGATAATCCTGCTTTCAAAAAGAAAAGAGAAACACAACTTTGAGTTCTCAGAAGCTATATCCCTTCTCTAGATAACTCTTTACTGAAGCTTTGATTTAAGATTTAGGATTCCTTTGACTGACAAAGCTAGACGTCCCATGCCCCCACACTGATGTCATTCATTTCTAATATTAGCAGCAGAGCAGCTCAGGTTCACCTGGGAAAGAGGAGCTTTTATTTTGAGTTAAACAGGAGCAGATACTAAAAATGAACACAGTGAGACTTCCTTCTGGTATATCTGACACAGATAAAATCGGCAAACCAGTGCAACGAGACTAGTATTTTGAATCAAACGAGAAAGGAATTTAATCTAATTGGAAATTTGATGTGCTTACCGAATTTTTATGTAGCCTCAATTGTGCAATTGCTGAGGAATTAAGAAATAAAATGAAAATATATAAAGTTGTTTTGTTGCACAACGTCACACCGGATCATAAAATGCTTATGAAAATTCCATATGGGTGAGATAAAGAAGGTTCCAGGGCATCTGTTATAGCCCAGCATGAGGTGTAAACTTGGCCATTATTTTGTGGTGTATAGCCACACAAACAAGCTTTTGGATGATATATGTTGTACTCATTAGATCAAATCCATCTCGTTTTGTGGCACCTATAATCCAACAGAGCTTAAATGGATCAGAGTAGCTGGACAATTGCCATATTTCCAGTTAGAATTGCACAGACATAAACACAGGCAGGAGGAAACAGATGCACCATTTGGAATCGCAGAAATTGTGTTGGAATTACATGCCCTGACTGGGGGGAACTAGATCCTCATACCTTCTCCGTCTGCAAAACGAGCAGCATCATCCTGTGTTCCAGTGCTTTCTGAGGTGGGAGTCTCACGAAGAGACTCAGCCCCGGACAGAGTCAGGGCGATGAACGTAGATATGGCTCATGTTCAGAAAATGCCTCTCACTTGGGCATTCCTATTGTGGGGCCAGCTAACAATACTGAATGGTTACGAACTCCTGAATATGGGAACTATTCCTTCTAGAGGACGAAGATATTTAGAGAAAGAGTTAAAGGAAATAAAACCACCAAGGCTAAATGGGGGCCCTTTCACCACCACATCAATATTTGTCTGTAACTTAACTTGTCTTATTCTGCAAAACCTTCTAAGGCTTTCATTCCAAAAAGCGGGCCTGGGTGTTTAATCAACAGTGAGGAGAAAATGGGCCACGTTTAGTACTTGCTACTTTGCAGTTTGTTTTTGCAATTCTCAAGTTTCTCAAGTTTGGCCTTTCAAAACCATAGCAGAACGATCATTATCTTCCTAAGTCACGGTCATAGGAAAATAGGACAGGTGTCCCCCCAACCTGGGGTGTGGAGATGTTGCTCAGTAAGTACCTTGTGACATAAGCAGATTCTATCTGAGTTTATGAGAAAAATGTCTTGCTCTACCTCGTTTTCTGCAGTAAGCCCCTTCTCTCTGTTGTTTTCAGAATTACTGAAAGATATTAAAATAACTTGAAAACCCTTACCTGGATCTTTCCTCCCATGACACCCACAGAGGTATACAAATGCAAGCCTGGGATAGCATCCCCTTTCTGTGTACACTCAAAGAGCTCCATGGAGGATGTACCCCACGCTACTGTAATGACATGGTTGCTTTTCTGTGACCCTCAGAAAATTGAGAGGGTAGAGCATTGTGCCTTGTTTCTCTCTGTATTCCTATGACCTGGACAGTACCTGGAATGTAGTCACCGCTCCATAAATCTTTACTGATTCATCAATGTTCAATATCTCCACCTGAAAGGCTGTTATTCACATTTACATATACTTGCTTTTATAGTTTTGATGTATTTTTTTAATTCTCCTTATTATATGGCTTTTACTCTAGATTCCTCTTCTTTAAAATCAATAGACTTTTAGACTAAAAGAAAGATCTTATTGCACATCTTATAGTTTTCTGAGAAACTACTAAGTCAATAATTTTTATTCAAATTATTTTCATGACAAAGGTCCAATTATTCTCCTATTGAGTAAAATAGTTCAAAATATTTTTCACATACACCTTTATTCAAAAGTTTCCTTTCAGATGAACATGTCTAACTCATATGGAAAAATTTAGTATTATGTCTGTGAGGGGGAGAACAGAGTCAAAAAGCACAAAAAATACTTATGCCTTGCATCTGCCGTGCAACACTTTAGCATACGTTATCACGTCCTGGCCCCACAACAGTGATGCTGGATAAATGGCACCGGCATGAATATCTCATCCTACTAAGGAAATTGAACCTCAGAGGAAGAAAGTGACTTCTCCAAGGTTGTGACAATGGGGTAGAAACCTGGGTTTTCCAACTCTTTGCAGTGTGATGAACTTTGGAGTTTGCTATGAAATTAAATGTGTTGCTCTGGTGGCATTTTATAAACAAGAATAACAAACAGGGGAAAGAAATCAATGCAAAAACCAGAGCACTAATTACTAACTCTAAAGACGCCAAAATGTGGAAGGGAGGACCTGGAGGAGCTGAGCCGTGCTCCAATTAGAAAAGTTCGTGTGTGCTGTTCTGTTTGGGAAGGGGGAGGAAAATTGTGTTCTCATAAGAGCATCTGATCAGAAAGTAAGGGATGCAATTTTCTACCATGTTTCAATTGTTTAAGCTTTACCTCCTCACGCCGGACCCCTACGAAATTCTGTGAGGCATCCTTCCTCTGAGAGTTCGATTTCTTCTTTGACAGTAATTATGCAGATGACAGGAAGATGGGTTGGGTCTGGGTCTCCATGGACAGTGAAGACTGGAGTGTCTAGTTCTCTCTCTGTTTAAAGAGTAAATAAAAATATCTTTCTTTTCTCTAGTAAACCTTTAGAGTAGAAAAGCAAAAGTATTGATGAGGAAGAGAAAAATCACTTTAAAAAATCTATGACCTTCTTGTAGCAATTTTATGTAGCATTGCTGTGTGTGTTCTTTTAATAATTCCCATCCACTGGTAATAATACCCCGTTTTAGAAGTCAATTTGTCAGTTACTAAATTAATGAATATTTATTAAGGGTCCGCTGTGTGGCAGGCTCTGCTGTTGAATAATGAATGAGTAACGAATGGCTGGTTGGTAATGAATAACAGATCTTTCCCTCAAGGAGCTTACTACATTCTAGAAAGAGAAAGAAATTTGTAAACAAGTCAATAAAAACCATCATTCAGAGCTGAACAGCTGCATTTGGTGGGAACATCTGTTCTCGTGCTGAGTCTGAGCACATTCGGAGCTTCCTAGTGCCCAGTGGAGATGAGGGAGACTCCCCAAGACCATAGCCTGTGTCTGGGGTTCTGCTCCTACCACGATTCCAGTCAAGCACAATGTCAGCAAAAGTGCGATATAATATTCACGGTTAAATGTAGTTTCACCTAAAGAAGCAATGACCACATGTTCTTTATTTTTATTCTAGGAATCTTGGAAAATCAGGACTCAGAGTTTCTTGCTTGGGTCTTGGTAAGTGCTTGGGGACTCATGTGTGGTGGGCTGGCAGGGGGGAAATTGGGGTACCAGGGAACAGAAAATTGGGGTGCAGGTCAGGACCTAGTCTAAGATGAGGATGGACTTCCTAACCAGCATGGCTTTGCTTCTCCTTCTGAGCTTTTCCTGCCCAACTCAACCCTCTGCCTCTCAGGTCCAAGAAGCCACTGTGTTCATGAGCCCATCAAAGAGAAAGAAATTCGATATTAAAGCACACTCTAGGGGAGGAGACTCATGTGTTGCCCCCATTTAGCAAGTGCGAAGAACCTCATGGAATGCATTATAATGCTCACCTCGCCAGCAGCATCATCTGAACTTTTTCTATTCTTATTTTCCCTTTGCCTAATTTCTTCACTTATTCTTCTATATTTTTGTGTATTTTAGGTACTTTCATAATCTACCTTAAATATTTTGGGGACAAAGTGATTATTTAGATATAGATGTAGATGTAGATGCAGATATAGAAGATATAGATGATAGAGATGATAGAGATAAAGGTAAAGACATAGAAATATATATAGATGGAAGTGATAGATGATTAGATATAGATGATAGATATAGATAGATATAGATAGATGTAGATATAGATACAGATAGATATAGAGATAGAGAGAGAGAGAGAGAGAGAGATCTAGATTTAGATTTAGAGATAGAGATAGAGATAGATAGAGATAGAGATAGAGATAGATGATATAGAGATAGAGATAAAGATAGAGAGAGAGATTAGATATAGATATAGATAGATTAGTTATAGATATAGATGATAGAGATATAGATAGATGTAGATGTAGATATAGATAGATGTAGATGCAGATGTAGATGATGTAGTTGTAGATGTAGATGTGAAAGTTGGGAGGAGGTTTTCTTGACCCCTGTTGAATGGAGATGTGGAGACCAGGTAAGAGATGGTAGTAAATGAATAAGAGATAGTGGCAACTAATCCTGCTTCTCTTCATTGTATTTCAAAGACATTAAGCTTATTGATGCCTAAATTTTTCTGATTCTTCCTAATGATCTGATTTGGAAGGTAAGGGTGGTTTTCGGTCACCATAAGTCTAAGGAAATTTGACATTTGCTTAATTTATGGGTCTATCTTGTTACTATTTACTTCTGTTTGAAAGGAAATTAACTATCGGGACAGTCTAACCTTAGTTTTATGAGAATGTACTTTATTGTAAATAATTATTCAGTATCCAGTATTGAAAGAAACTACTATAAATATAAATTAAGAAATATAATAATTTAAGAAAATATAAATTAGAAAATATAGTAAAAAGTCATTGACCAATTATCTCAGAGAGTCTGTACCTATGGCAGAAAATAATTTAGTGAAAGTACATAAACCAAAGGCCCTTAATACTATAAAAATTGAGGTGTCCTTGCAGTGCCACAAGCAAATGAGTCTCCAGAGGTCAGACAGCATTTTTTTCAAACTGAGTGTAAGTTATAGGTATTTTGGTGAACTTTAAAACATCTCGATTCAAATGCAGCATGCCTGAGTTGAGCTTCAAGCTTTTCTGAGAGCCTGAACATTTGGGATAAGACACTGCATGGAAAATAGGAGAAAACAAGAAGATTTATAGGCTGACTGGCTTTATTCAAAACAAGTGACAAAGACTGACAGCATGAATAAGCACCCTTTAAGAATTTTTCTGAGCTGCCTCTGTAAGCCAGAGGAGACAAAAAATCCAGAGAAAGGAATAATGCCTCTGCCTTTGATAAAATGTCAGGCCCTGAAGACCCCAGGTATCCAATGTAGTGGGAACTGGCTTTATTGCTGTCGGCTTGGGATGTCAGCAAAGTCATAGCACATGTTCAACAGAGGCTTTGAAAATTAAGTATTATATGTTCCAAGCAATCACATGACCACAGTTGTCTTTTATTGAAATACTCGAAATTTCATAGTTAAGCCTAACAACTCTGAGGATGGGCTGGGAATTTCTTGCCCTGAAAACTTCCTTTTGATAAACTAAGAATATATGTAAATGGGAGCAGATAGATGAAGTAGATACATGTGAAGAAATACAGCTCTGCCAACAAGAGAAATGGGGAGAAAATTAAGTGGACACATTCACCCGTGGGTTGCTGTGGCTGGCCTGGTTTATGAATACACTGACCACTGCTGTTAAGACCCAAAGTCAAAGAAACTGACGGGAAAGGAGTAAGTTCATCAGAGTGATGAAAATCAACCCAGTCTAGTGGGGAGTGGGATCATCTTCTGAGAGAGGAAGAGTAAAAAGTATGTCTCCATTTGTTCATTCAGTCTCAGCAAACGTTTCGGGAGCCAGGCATTGTGCTGGTTCCAGGGGTTACCGAGATCAAAGCAGCAAGGACCCTGCTCTCAAATTGCTCCCAGAGTAATTAGAGTCAAGTCTGTGGATACAGACAGTGCCTTTGACAATGCCACAGTGGATGAACCAAGCACAAAAGTTTTCCTGGGGAATTTGGGATGGCTTCACAGGGAAGGTGTAGCAGGAAGAGAGTCATCAAGTGGAGAAGAAGGTGGAAAAAGAGGGTGAAGAATTCAAGATAGAGGGAGCAACATGAGTAATGACCGGGAGGCAAAACACTGGAGCAGGAGGAACTTGGAGAAACTAGTGAATGTATAGAATATTGCAAATGCAAGGTGTTCAGAAACCGTGAGAAATTTGTCTGGAAGGAAAGCCATTTAGCTCTTGTCCTCTAGGTCTCTCTCGGTGTTCCTGCAATTCCTAAGGACCCAAAGTGTCAGGGAACACCTGAGGGATGAGGGACAGACAGGGCTTCACCGCTCTCCACCCTTCTACTGCCGCAGCTGCCATCCAAGTAACTCCACTTTTTCTAAATGTAAATGTAAATATATATTAAAAAAATTTTAATGTGAATTTAAATTAAAAATGTTTAAATATAAGTTTAAACATTTTTAATGTGATAAATAATAAATGACCATTTTTAGAGCAGTTTTAGCTTCATAGCAAAACTAAGCAGAAAGTGCATAAGGTTCCCCGTCCCCCACGCACACAGCTTCCCCTATTATTGTTGTCTCACACCAGACACCACTCTGGTTACAGTCCTACAAGACACATTATTATCATCTAAAATATTATCACCCCAAACTCTAGTTTAGATTAGATATACGTTTAACCCTTGGTGTTTTACATTTCACGGGTTTAGACAGATGTGCAATGACGTGCATCCACCATCATACACTATACAGCGTACCGTCACTGCCCTTAAAATCCTCAACGCTTCACCTGTTCATCTCTCCCTTAACCACCAACAACCACTGGTCCTTTCACTGTCTCCATAGTTTTGCCTTTTCCAGAATGTCATACAGTTGGAATCACAATATGTGGCCTTTTCAGACTGGCTTCCTTCACTTAGAAGATGCATTTAAGTTTCCTCCAAATTTTTTCATGGCTTAATAGCTCATTGCTTTTTAGAGTTTCACATTACATTTTGAAGGAAAAACAAAGGGCAGCCTTCTGCCAAAAAAAAAAGTCTAAAATGCGCTAGCTTGTGAAAAGCCATTTAAAAACTTGGATCAGGAGTAGGACGTGGTCAAAAGCATTAGAATTGTTTTCTGGCAGCGATACAGAGGCTAGATTAGAGGAGGAAAGGGTGGAGACTGGAGACAGGGAGATACATTAGGAATCAGACGTCAAGATGGGGATATTAAAGATGGACAGAAAGGAGATGATATTTAGGGGAAAGAATAAACAGGACTGAGTTACCTTGGGATGCAGAATGGGAAGTCACGCGGGGCAGAGGAGGATGCCTGAGTTCCTGGATTGGGCAGGTGGGTGGGTGAGCTGAAATCTCAGGAGAAAATGCAGGAGGGACCAGTAGGAAGGAGGATTCAGAGAAGCCGGAGCATTGTTGGGAGTGGTCATCAGAGCCTGTGAACTTTCGGCGTCAGATACCCAGAGGGCTCGGGGAGTGCTGGAGAAAGCTCTGGGCTGGAAAAAAAGGTGCAGGAACTTCTAACAATGGTGAACCCAGGACTGTCACTGAGGCCACCTGCAAATACTGAGGACTGAGATATTTGCATAGGTTTAGGACACCCACCTGATGGAGCTGGCCAGACTGCATGCTCTTTGAGAGCAGAAATCACCTGTTCTTTCTACACCTCTGTTGTAGCTTTAGCAGGTCACAGTATCTGCTAAGTAGTAGGTGCTCAAAAGTATTTATTGAATGAATGAATGGATAGTCGGGTCAATTGCTAAGGAATGAGAAAAAGCACAGTGGGTAATAGTGGAGATCCAGCACACGTCATGTTTCATGAATTCCTAGGGTCAGGCCAGCCCAGTGCTTTGGTTTTCTTCAGCAGCATTTCAATGCAGAATCAGAGAAGGCCTCGTGGAGGTGGGAGGTGAGGAGAGGAGACAGAGGCCCAGCGTGGAGGATTGTCCCTAAAGCGGGTGGGGCTGTGGGGTCCCCCACATACACCTTGTCTCAAGTCCAGGCTGGGTTGGCTCGGGGCCTTCTCAGCGGGGCTCTCCTGCAGTGAGGAGGAGGCACCTGCCTGCATTCTGAGCTGCTCCACAGTCTCACAGGAGGAGCAGAAGGTCTGTCTGATTCACACCATGGGAGGTGACACACCACAGTGGGCAGCTGCTCCTCCAGGTGCTTGAAAGGGGCTGGCTTTACCCTGCACCATTCGCTCTGGGACATGTGTGCTTCCCTCCAGATAGGATGCTTGCAAGCAAAATAGGCCCGTGATGGTTAATTTTATGTGTCAGCTTATTGGGATGCAGTGTGCCTGGATATTTATTTGGTCAAACACTGTTCTGGGTGTGTCCTGAGTGAGGGAGTTTTTGGGTGAGATTAACATTTAAATGGGTGGACTGTGTAAATAAGTCTGCCCTCCCCAACCCAGTGTGGGTGGGTGGCCTTCATTCAATCAGCTAAAGGCCTGAAAAGTACTAAAAAGGCTGACCTTTCCTCAAAAAAGAGGAAACTCCTCCTGCTTGACTGCTGTGAGCTGAGACTTCAGGCTTTTCCAGCCTCCAGACTTGAACCGAAGCATCACATTTTCTCCAGGCTCAGTGGGCTGGCTTTTAGACTAGAGCTTATACTACCAGCTCTTCGGGTTCTCGGGTATTCAGACTTGGACTTTATAGATAGGTTCTCTTGGGTCTCCAGCTTACAGACAGCAGATCTTGGGACTTCTCAGCCCCCACAATCATGTGAGCCAATTTCTTATTTTATATCTATGTATATATAAGTATATATGAATTATTGTATATATATGATTTTTATATATGATTTATTTTATATATCCCATGCACATTTATGTATAGTCTTTTCATATATAAATATAAAATAGATAATTTCTATATAAAGAGATAAACAATAAGAAATTTTATAAGAAATTATAAGGTTCTGTTTCTCTGGAGAACCCTAACAAAATGCACATTACTAGCTTTTTTGAAAACATCGCACAGGTATATATATGTAGCAAGCCGACAGTCAGCAATTTCTAGGAAGTGAGACAGAGTGCAGGCAGGTAGGCAGAGCACAGATGAGGAGATATGTGGTCACATGCTCTTTTTTCAGCTGGGCACATATTGAACACCGCGTAGAATTCCTTCATCACAGAAGGAGTTCTCCTGGGCTGTTGGCTGGCCTGGAAGGGCATTTTATGCAGTCCTTTCAGGGTTGGTCTGGGCCTAGCAGTGAAGAAGAGATGGAACGCCTCATGCCTTTGGAGCCCTGTTTTACACAAACCTCCGGGCTGCGATTCCTAGGTAGTGCAAGCTGACCGTGTGGAGTGTGTGCTGTGTTCCTGTGGGCAGCCCTCCTCGCACACTTCATCTTGAAAGAATGACTGCATAAAGCAAAACACGTAACTCTTTGAAGAACCTACACTGAGTGTCTCAAGAAGTGTCTCTTCTCCACTCCGACTGCAGATCAGAATCACCTGTGGTGTTTTTAAAGATGCAGATGACCAGTCTCCACCCAGACCCTTTGAATAAAGAGCTCCCAGGGCAGCCCCGGGGGCAGGTGTTTTGAAAAGGCTGCACGGATGTTTCTGAGGCAGCGGTAGGGTTGGAACCTGTTGACCTCGCCTGATGGAAGGAGATGGAAACGTGTGAACTGGTGAGCCAGGTGCCAGCTCTGTGATTTTGATCTATGAGGTGGCTGCTGCCCTGAGTCCTAGACCCTAGAGCTTCCCGAGTCATGCCCACCTGAAATGCAGCTTCACAGAGGAAGGTCTGCAGAGCTCAAGACTGGCCTCTGGGTTCTCTGGAGTGGAAGTTCTGAAAAGGTTCCTGGGGCAGGCAGATAGAGCTCAGCTCCCTTCTTTTCAGCTCCTGCCACCTGGGCCATCTTGCCTCATGCCCTTCCCTAACCAAAGGAACCTTCTAGAGCAAAAGCAGTGAATCGTAAGAAAAAACTGTGTGGGCTCCCTTCGAATGTGTTGCATATGTACAGAATGTACTCCTGGCTCGTCTCCCTCTGCCTCAGAGACATTTTCGCTGCACTAAATATTTTGACACTACGAGAACATGACATTAAATATTTAACATGGATGGTATTATTTTTGTGACACCCTTCATGATTGTCATTCTTATTACTGAAGCTAATGCAAACTAGCCACCTCACTTATTATTATAACAACAGAACAACAGTAGCATTTATAAAGTGACTCCAAAACTCTTGAAAAACAATTTAAAAAGTACGATTTCTTCCCTAGAGAGTTTACTGCATAATACAAGTAAACTATCTTAAGACAAAAATACTCACAGAATTTAAATGGTGCATGAATATTAAAGATATAACAAGAGAATGTGAGGCTTGCCACTTTTCCTGGAAAGTCTACCCTGAATAAATGCCATGGCGAACACACGTTAAAAATAAACAGGCATTCGTCTTTTTATAATTTTGTCTAAAAATATTTCTTCTTCATTTCCTACTGTCATGGATAAGATTCTTCTAAAGAATTGCTGACAACTTGGCTGCCCCCTGAATTACCAGCAACTGTAATGAATGAATGAATGGAAAGGCCCATGTGCCTTTGCCGTTCCTCATAGAGTATATTAGATACAGACGAGTGAGAGAATGGCAGCCTGGTTCCATTCATGGTCAGAGTCGGGGCTCAGGGAAAAACTTGAGAAAAGAAAGCAGAAGAGTCTATGACAACCTCATGCGTGTGCTAGTGCACGCGCGCGCGCACACATGCCTCCCATTGCCCTTGGTGAAGTTGTAAAGGGACAAATAGATCTGAGATTTGAAAAGGAAACAAATGGTTGCAAACCTATAGAATAGCAGAGGAGAGCATGTCCTCCAAGAGCCAGATGTGGGCAACTTGCTGGAACTGATAATAATTTATAAACATGTTCTAACAGTTATGAGAAGGAGAATAGTCTCTGCAGTCACTATTCCCCTTTTGGGTGAGAAAAACAGAAGCAGGAAGAAGGGAAATGTGCAAGGCCAGCAGTAGAGATAGCAGAGCCTGCATCTTCGGTCCCTGGCCCCATCAGTCTCCAGCTGCCAAGTGCCCACAGCCACTGCCATCGTCCGTGTCTCTCTCTGTCCTCAGCCTCCTCTTCGAGACATAAGTGGCTGGACCAGGCATGTAAGACTCCTCCTAGCTCTTGCCGTCATGATGTGACCAAATTCAGCATGACTCAAGGATGTCAGCTGGGTAAAGTGCCTTTACTTCAGAACAAGACAATGTTAGAGTACAAATGAGTCCTAGTGTCACTCTCCAAAGAGTGGTGGCCAATGACCCATCGAAGCTCCACAGTCAGAATGGGGGCTAGAACCTGTGTCTTTAATGGCCCGCAATCAGGTGTGCTTTCCTTATAAGATTTCAAAATTAGAGTGCAACTGAGTGCACTCTATTGTTTGTATGTGGGTACCTGAATGAAACTCCTAACTCTTGCCTTGCCCTCCTGTGCATCCTGCCTTAGAGGCCTCGTGAAGTCCTACTGTGGCTCCCGAACTCAAAGAAGCCGCCTGACTAAAGCACTCCTTGTGTACTTGCAAGTCTGTTCATGTTGTTTACCCAAAGTTTGCCCACAACACTCTATGCTGATAAAGATGACATATATGAGATCCTTTTTCTAAACTCTATGCAGCATGAAAGCTCAAATGATAAGTTTTATAATTTCAATCAGCAACGCAACCGAGCTCCTGTAAGAGCAAGGCTAAACTCCAGGGCATCAGTCGGGGTGCCGTCCTCTTGTAAAGTGGGGGCTGCCCCTCTGGTGTGGCTCAGGCTGAGAGAGTGCAGGGCTCCAGAAAGCCACCTCTAAGAGGGTGGCAGAGTGTCGGAGGGGTGACCTGCTGTGGATCAACACGCTGAGGGGAAATGTGGAGATCCATACGTGTGCCACAGAGGTCTTAATGGGATGGAGTTAAGGAAAAAACCTCAGTTCTTTTTAGATCTGGGGAGTGTGAATCAATCAAAAGCCATCTTGAGTAAGGGAACAGAAACCCCAGCTCAAAGCAAAACATCGGCTTAGAAATTTCTAAGCTCGCACAGGAGAGTTTCTAGGCTCACACGAATGCGGATCGTATTGCTTGATCCAGGGATCAGACTGCGAGCTCTGCACGCTAAAGGGGGCTTCATTCTCGGGCTGCCCTCAGGCTGACACGGTGGCTACAGGGGCTCCGTGCCTTATATCCCATTGGCTCTGACTGGCGTACGTATCCATCCTGAACCAATTCACTGAAGGATTTCAGTCAATCAAAAGCTGTCCCTGGAGCTGGAGAAGGATTTAAATCCACTCCAAGTGCAGAATGCAGATTCCCAAAGAAAAGTTAAAATGCTCTTGCCTGACAAACTGAGCTCCTCTGCTCTGAATTTAGATGATATCCCTTGGTCCTAAAAGCCCTCCCCCTCTATTTTAGCTTATCTGAGCCTTTCCTACTGCATTGATAGCCAAGATTGAAAAATAAAAATTTCCAGCCTTTCCTCTATGAGGCATGCTCAGTTTGGTGCATAGGCTCATGTTTATCTCCTGCTACCTTACTTTGCCTAACAAAATTGTCCTCGGCAGGGTAAATATGTAGCTTTGCCTTAATAATATAATCTCTCCCATACGTTTTTTCCATAATTTTGAAAGATCAGTGAGATCTGAGGTTCATTTACAAACAAAAGCTTCATCCTAATACCTGAATGATGAACACGCACAAGGGAGGACCTCCACGAGAGGAAAACGGACAATGTTGTTAGTGCACTTTTTATATCTGACAACTAATTAAAATGAGACGAGGAAGAGGCTTCCCAACATACAGTTATGGAAAATGGGTGATGAGGTGATGAGCAGGGATAAATCAGAGCTGACAGTTTCACCATGGGGGTTTCTTTAGGGTGAAGAGAAGGAAACAGGAAGATGGAAGGTCCTGGCTTGGCTCTGCTTGAGGTGAACTTGAAACAGGACTTTATCATGTTTCGTCTTAGTCTCTACCTCCCCTCCTGGATGGCACCTCCATCTTCTGCTCTACATTGCCCTTATTTTTGTCCTTACTGAGCAGAAACTATAGCCCAACTTGGCCCAGCAGCTTCCAGCAGCGATACCCATAACTGCTGGCTGAAGAGTTGGGGTAAATCTGGTTCTGAGACATGTTTCTGAAAGGGACCCTCTGTCTGACTTTGTTACCTGACACACGTTCCCAGGGTCAAGGTTGAAAAGCAAAACAGCCCTCTTCCCCTTCAGCACCTTCCTAGAAGGGCTCGTTGTCTGCCCTGGTCCTGCTGGTCAATATGCTGCCTTAGATACCACCTGTATTTTCGTTTCTGAGCTCTTAAACTGCAACTGATTCAACCGTCCCTATAAAGCATGGAATCCAGCACTCCTCCCATTCATGCATATGTTCATGGATCACACCAAGATGTGCCAGGTGCTGAGCTGGGGAAATGGGAGAAAAGATGCACCAGGGCACCAGTGCCTGCCCTCACCGCCTACATGTGTGACCTGTTTCCCAGGCTGGATTATATCCTTGGACTATATGCCCCCAGAGGACACCCTACATTTGTTTGTTGTTGGTAACTTTAACTTTTTTAGTCTGATTTATTTCCTGCTGGATTATCAGCTCAGATTGCATGCTTAGATCAGAGAAGGTGCTTAATACATGCTTATTTATGACATGAATGAATAAGTTACCGTGTGACCAGTGCTCTGAGAGAAATATGATCTGCTATGGGAACGGAAATGAGGATGGCGTAAGCTAAAGTTGGGGAGGTCATGGAAGGCTTCCTGGAGGAAGAGGTATATGAATTGGGTAGGAAAGGATGAATAGAGTATGAAGGCACCAAGTCAAAGAGTAAGCAAGTAAAAAATCAGTTTAACAATAATGTGACAGAGGGAGAAAGAGAGAGAAAGGTAAAAGACACAGAAATGGCACAGACTAGGTAGGAAGCACCGTCCTCTTCAAGGGAGTGGAGGAAGCTTCTGGAGGAAAAGGGGTTTTGAAGGATACATAGGAACCTGTGAGGTCAACAACAGAAAGAAAGCCACAGGTATTTCTTTTTGTCAAATTTCCTACAAACCCCACATGCAGATCCAGGCTTGATTGTTGCTTTCCTAACCAACCAAGTCCAGGTAGAAGCTTCCTAGGGCCTGTACTGTAATTGTCTGAGTATTTACCTGTCTTCTCCACTGAACTGGGAGCTCCATAATCATCATTTACCACCATCTGACATGGTTCTGGGGGATGATGGGATCTCAATAAATGTTTTCTAAATGAATTGATAAATTCCAGGAAGAAAAGCAAGGAAGCCTAAACTAGCATGGACTGGAGGGAGAACTATATGAGAAAGAAAAAAAAAAAACAATGAGAGAAGACTTTGGAAAGTTTATGAAGAATATTAGAGGCCATGCCATGAAGCTTGAAATTTATTGATTTTGCAATTGGGAGTCTGAAATATTTGACTCCAGGAGTCACTTGGCCAAATGCATTTAAGGAAGCTCATTCTGGTCGCAGTGGTCACCAGTACAGACGGAAAATTGGAGAAGACTGGAAATAGAGGTGAAGAGGCAGGCCGCATGTGACTCAAATATTCTCATTTTATAGAAGATCAACTATAGCAATCAATTAATTGTCCACTGTGAGCCCAGTTCATCATACTATAAACATATATAGAGAGCCTGTAAAAATACATATGGGAGCTGTGAGGTAAATGAGGTTTGACCAAATTAGCAAAAGACGAGTAAAGGAAATACAAAAGGAAATGCTTTAGAAGAATAAATAAAACATCAGAAAGAAAGACCTGATATAGTTATCATTGTAGGAAATTACACAGTTTTAGAGATTGGGTTAAAAAAATTGTTGGTTCCTAGATATGTTCTTTAAGGAAAAGAACAAAGAAAAAGAAAATTAAAAATGGGCAAATAGAAATCAGACAAATACGAAAGAAGGAAGTGAAGAGGGGTGCAAAATTAATATTAAAAAACAAAGTAGAATCGGGCAAAGCGAAGATACAGTAATGAGAGGTGATAATTGACGGAGCGAGGTGCTAAGAAGGAGCAGGAAATGGGACGCAGATAATGAGTGAAGAAATTAATCTTGGATAGGAGAAGGGACCCTCTTCCACAGTGACAGGAAGAGAAAAATAAAAGATAAGTGTTGTCTTAGTTTATGGTCCCTTAACTCTGGCGCCAGTGCTGAGTGCCCACGCCCATGAAGGTGAGAGAGGCAGAGTGTCTGCAGGCTAGAGGGAGTCCTCAGGCAGCTGGACACCCACAGCGAAGTGGGCAGGTTATCAATGGTGGGGAATTTGAGAGATTTGGTAGCAGGAAGTGGAGGGGGTTACAGTTTGTTCGCTTTCATGTTCTTTGTGAAGCAGGAGGTGTGCTTATCTGCTGATGATGAAAGAAGAGGAGGTGGGATCTGAGGTTGAGAAAAGTAGGGCAGGTTTGAAATCCCTATAATATTGGAAAATGATAAGAAAACAAAGGACAGGTGGGCTCTGTGAACAGTTACTGAGACCAAGCATGGACCTCCGCAGTTTGTGATTTTCTCCAGCACAGCTCAGCTTCTTGGTTCCAGGTGATGAACAGCCCGATAGTCAAATTCATCCCGGGGTGGAGTTTTCCTGGGCAGGCGCAGGGGTGAAAGAGTACAGCAGTGGAGTTGAGAATAGGGCAAGAGAACATTCTGGAAGGTGACTCATGTTATCCAGGCATCCTAACTTTTCCGGGTA
Organism: Cynopterus sphinx; assembly: GCA_030015415.1. NCBI lineage: Eukaryota > Metazoa > Chordata > Mammalia > Chiroptera > Pteropodidae > Cynopterus > Cynopterus sphinx. Next base: position 21,494,876 of record CM057380.1, read on the forward strand.
AGGGAGGCATTGAAGACAGACAAGATACGCTGGGGAAGGTAAAGACGGGACCGTGTGTGAGAAAGGTAACGGCACAAGATCAGCAAGAGGGAGGGATTTTACCACTCGAGGGCTGATAACCAGATCTTTAATATATTTGGAATATGAATGAGACACACTTCCACCCAAGTTCTCCTGAATGCCAAGTTCAGCTCTATTTTTCATGACACCTTTGTGGTCTTCTATTTCTACCCCATCAGCCTTTTCTATTGTTCCACCTAATAGAAATCACCTGTCTTGCATACATTTTTTAAAACTGAGTTTTACATTTGGGAGTTTGCAATATCCAGGGTGTGGTAATGTTGTAATTTCTATACTGGTATAACTTTAAAAAAGGTTTGGCTTTTTATTCAGATGAATTGGTGGCTGAGTGTTTGTTGCTCCACTGGAGATACGTGAGGAAGACAGTGGATTCTCAATTATTTCTACTGAAAAAGGGAACAGTGACACAGAAAATTTAAAAACGCTTTTATGTTTGTCTTTGGAATAAATTTTGTGTTTCTCTTTGAATGTGGATGCCAGGCAGACATGAAAACTGGTTAGTGGAAAATCAAGAATTGTCTAGAGTGAACAAAATATGTAAAAACATTAGAATGATCTCATAGCCCATCTCTGGCTAGCCTTCCGTTGAGCTTTTACAACTCCATATCAAATTAATCCTTCTACACAGCACTGGTGGAGCACCACCCTGACCCCAAGAAACTGATGTGTCTCACTTGTACCCTTTTCTATCAGGATTGGTGGCCCTTATAATCTTGTCCCAGAAAACAAGAATGCTGATGTTCTGTTTCATCCTACCCTTTTTTTATTGCGACTAAGCTATTTTTGCTACAGTCATTTAGTGCCACTTGAATTTTTGCAGAAATTTAATAGCGCTAATTAAATAAAGGGCATAGAACCAACGAGAGAATCTTGAAGAAGGAATAGTCTGTAATCCTTTATTTGGTCAGAGCTAAAAGCCCTACCAGGCATTGCAGTCTCCAGTTTGGGGTCAAGAATTATTCAGTTTTCTTTTCTGAATTGCTCTTCACCCTCTGGCCTGGTTCTTACTGTCTCTCTTCTTGCCACTCCTGTCATTCTCGTAGCTTGTAGAGTCCATTCCAACCATGTTCCAACCACTGCCGAGACCGGTTTTTAACTCAGCTGTCATTGCTGTCACATGGAGAGTTTTTAAAAATACCTATGTCTGGACTTTTCCTCAGACCAACTAAGGCAGAATTCTGGGGTGGGGCAGGACATCAGCTTCCAGATGGCCATACTAATTAGGCCAGTGTTGAGAATCCCACCTGAGTTACTTGCTCACCACATGGCTGAATCCAGAACGGAAGCTCTAAGTACCTGAGAGATTTTGCTGTCCAGGCAACATGCAGAAGACACAGCCAGTAACCAGGGGGGGCGCCGGTTTTGGTGCCCAGTGTAAGCAAGTGCCAGGTCAAGGTCTTTGTTTTTCATTTAGCTTCAGTCTCCAACTAAAATTCAGAATTTTGTAGCACTTTTGAATGTTTGAGTCTATTCATTACTCTCCATGTGTCACTTCAGAACAATCCATAAGAAATCATAAATATCCCTGTGCTTTAAGGTGAATATACTGTTAGAATTGACACTTTCTAATGTTGACTTTGGCTTTCACTACAAGCTTTGGAAAAGTTATTTATTTTCTGATGGAATTTCTGCTCTTTCCAATATATCTCTTTGTCAGATAAGAAAAAAAAATAACACTTAGTGAGCACCTGTTGTATGTTTAGTATTGTACGAGACATGCACTATTGAAATCGTTCGAAGCATGGACTGTATCAGACTGCCTGGCCTCACACCCTGGCTCAGCCACTCCCCAGAAAATAAACTCAAATCATGGAGTGGATGCAAGTTTTAAATAAAATAAAGTCTATAAATTGTGTGGCACCATGCAAGTTCTCCAAAAATGTGGGCTAGAATCATCATCATCTCATTTAGTGCTCAGAACAATCCTGGAGCAGGAATCATTATCCATTTTGGAGATGAGCAAAGTCCCAAAGGTGAGCCTATTTATTCATGGACGTTATCTCAGCTGTGCCTGAAAGAAAATGAAAATGCTTACCCTTCCGGCTTGTTGGAAAATAAGAGAAATCACTTGTGATGCATTGCCTAGGACCTGAGGGAGAGTTGACCTGCAAAACTGAGCTCTGTTCTGGGTGTTGGAGGGACAGTGATGAACCAGACAACCTGATTCCTGTTCTTGTGGAAAGCGGGCTGAGATTTCCATCCAGCCTTTAAGAGCTGTGAAGCATGCACGTTACGTAGCAGACCTTTTAGTGGCACATTCTTTCCTAATTAACAGGAAGGTCTAATCCTCTGTAGTGAGTGGTCCCTAAGGTGCTTGACTAATCACAAAATAACCAAAGGTGGAAAGTGACCAGGTGAGTATCTGGGCTCCCTAGGAGTTCCTTCTGGTAGCTCTGTCCCTTGTTTCCTGACACCAGGGCTCCTGGTGCTAGCAGGAGTAACAACATGCTATCGCTGCTTTACGATGACAAACACAGGTGTTATTCTACCATAATGACTCCCTGGATCTATGCCAGACTCCCAGCCATCGTCTGGAAGGTTCTCTCATTGCATACTCTGGTGTGGTAGCTGGTGAATATCCAGACCACTAACTCATTTAAAGGCCACAGATAGATTGATTTGGATTAACTTATTTCCAGGCAGATGAATTAATAAAAAGATTAGCAAGCAATAATAATTTTAAAAAAGTTTAATGAACATTATTTCTATGCTGATTATTTCTTCTCTGCTATTTTTGAATTCATTCATTCGTAAAACACCTAATAAGCTACTACTATGGTTTCCCCCTCCACCCCCCCTATGGTTACCTTATTCTTTTTACTGTATTTTATTTTATTTTTGTCATGAGGACACTAAAATCTAGTCTTTTAGCACATCTCAGATACATAGTATTATTAACTATAGTCACCATCTTATACATTAGATTCCCAGAACTTATTCATCTCACAAATAATGCTATGTACCCTTTAAGCAACATTTTCCCATTTCCTACAACCCTTCCCCAGTCCCAGGCAATCACTGTTCTGTTCTCCAGTTCTATGAGCTCATTTTTTTTTTTTTTACATTCGATATATGAGTGAGATCATACAGTTTTATTTTTCTCTTTCTGGCTTTTTTCCCCTAGCATAATGTTTCCAGGTTTATTCATGTTGTTGGAAATGGCAGGATTTCCTTTTTTAAGGTTGAATAATATTTTATTCTATATATGTGCACCACATATGCACCACATTTTCTTTAATTATTCATCTATCAATAGACTCTTAGCTAGTTTCCATATCTTGCCTACTGTGAATAATGCTGTACTGGGTTTTATACAGCCTCTGAGGATGCAGAGATTATCCCAAGATATTAGTGGTTTTGAAATATCTCAAGAAGACCTATCTTCTGTGATGAAGAATAATCCAAAATATTGTGGCCATAGAAATATTATATTTATATTCCATGACAAGTTTGGTTACCTAAATGTCTGAATAAACTTTCTGTACAGTAAGTTAGGAAATTTAATTCCATCCCCTTAAAATCAGGATTATGTGGTTATACTGACATCACCTCGATGCGAAAGCCTGGCTGGGAAGCCTGGTGTCCAGATCAGGTTGCCAGGAACTGTTATGGGCTTCTCCCATGCCATAATTAATTTTTCAGTATAGTGTGAAATATCATTTCAAATGAGAAAGACTCTATGTAGAGTTTTAATTAAATGACATCTCCTAAGATTAAAGATATACTAACATAGTTTTATGATTTAGTATTGTTCCCTTTTTTCCTTTAACCTGATAATTTCTACATATAATTATTGAAAGGGAAGGTCTCTGTCTCTTAGTTAGAAATAGGGAAAGACAGTTCATTAAAAAAAAATTCCCTGCATAGTTCTATGGAAGGTGCAAAAATACCTCATCTGCTTGATATATCAAGCTACAAATTTTCCATTATGAAAAGGAAGTTACAGAATTTTTTATAAAGCTTAAAATCATTAACAGTTGGTATGCTTCAGTCACAGGTAAAATAAGTTAATCTTCATATGTAAATCCATAAGTCTACAGAGAAACATTGGAACTGCGTTAATATGAGTATAATAGGGCTGGGAACTTTAAAAAATTTTGTTTTTTCTAAGTTATCTCTTATGTAGTTCCTCAGTTTTAATTTTTCTGCACTTCGAAAACTTCTTAGTCAAAAAGTATATGAGTCATTTTGTATTCTTATTTTGAGTTTTTATATGATATTTAATACTGTAAACATCATGAAGCCCATAGCCCAAGAGGGAGAATGTGAAAGGACTGTTATAAAATACTCTTTGTTCTCTTTTACAGTGCATTATTCTTATCTTGTTTTCACTAAGAGTTTCTTTGCCTCACCATGTAATAAAAATTTATTTTCTCTCATACCCTGATAGTCCTATGAGCATCTACTGTTTTTTACATACAGATACACCAAAGTTATTTTTAGTTATTACTATTTAGGGAGAATAATTCACTGAACCATCAAAAAACATATCCATGAACAAAGATAAAGATTTGGTTGAATTTTTCAGAGATCAGAGAAAGTGTAAAGGAGTTTATGTTGACTTTCAAACTTCTTGATTTCAGTGTTTTTCCAGAGAGTTCTTATTCACAATAACTTACTATAGAAAGACAAAAGATAAATCCAAAAAAAAGAAAAAATATATATATTTGAACATATACTATGTTCCAGGCCCTGTACTAGGAAATCACAGGAAACAACAATGACAAAACTTTCGATCTTAATAATAGATTCCATTTTGGAAGATATTGAAAATATTTAAATTTGTTTAAAAAAAAAAAAAGGAAAAGCAGATATTGACATTTAGCTCTACTGTCCCATAGTAGGTGTCTACTTTTATTCTAACACTGTTATTTCACCTGTGTTAACTATTGTATACATTTCATACAGGAGTTCTTCCAAAGAACAAGATGCATAAAGCACATTAATGATACATGCTTGTTCTAAGCACCCTGGAAACTTCCTTGTAAGAAATAATTTCCAACATATAAATGTCAGCACAGAAAAAAAAACATATGAGGAATTTTGACCAAGAGACTTAGGAAAAAATACTAACAAAATAAAAACACTTCTTTTTCATGTTCAGGAAATAGGAAAAGCTATTAACTTGCTGAAACTCATTTATGAACGGATTTCCCCAGGAAGTAATAAGGTTTAAAAAAAAAAGCTTTTGTTTCTGATTATAAAAGTAATAATATTTATTTCAGTCACATGGACAAAAAATCAAAACAGAGAAAAAAATTACCGAAGAATATTTTGGCTTTATGTTATTTAAATTTTAGCAGTCTCAAGGTACTAAGTCGATCTATTCAGGAGTTGTACCTACATAAGGAAACTTAAGAAGCTTAAGCCATGGATTTAAATTACTATGAATTATTAATTCTAACAGTTAAATGGGACTGGCTCATTGTTTCCTGAGGGATGATTTAGGGCAGTGAAATTTCATTCCTATGCTATGCTCACAACAGCTCCTATACAGAAATGTCCACCTTTGTGATTCTGCCTTACAGGCAAAGCTGCCTCTTCTAAACTTGTCCCCACCTTTCATCCTACTTCTATCACTATTTCCTTGTCTTCAAACTTTACTGAACAGGTTAATGGAGAAACCGAACAAAATGATTCCAGGCAGTTTGTCCTAAAATCTTAAAACAAAATGGAACTGGCAGTGTCTTTAGCCACTTACATACATAAAACCTTAAACTGAAGAAAGAAGGAAAATTTCTAATATTTGTACATTCTCTTCAAGGATCACAAAGAACCCAGTGTCAATCTCACTAGTTTAACCCTCTAGACCTCAAGCTTACACATAGGCCTTAGAAAGTGGTCCAGGTTCCAACTCTCCATAGGTCTTTCTAGAAGACACAGCTACCTAGCCCCATCCCAGCCTTGACTGATCTAAGACGGGCCTTCCTTCTGCCACAGCCTTGCCCACTGGTACACCCTGCCCCAGACTGCTTCAATGACAGACATACTTCCTATGGCCCAGCTCTCAGCTTGGGCTCTGGGCTTCTTAAGCGTTCTAGAGCTTAAAGCCCAGGATGGCTCTGTGTATGAGGTCTCTTGGGAAGACAAGATAAAACCTGTCCTCAGGTGGAGTTGGGAAAATCTGGGAGCAGGAAGGCGGCCCAGAGGAGTGGGGGCAAATGTACACCATTTTTCATCCACAGAAGAGGCAGTTTGGGGGCAGAGATAGGTGTAAAGCTTATCATTAGGCAGGTTCAGTGAGGAAGGCATTTGGCAAAGGGAAGAACATGGGAAGATCCATGAAAGCAGGATACTGGAACAGGCATTTAGAGCCAACACTAGGCTGTACCATTGGCTCAAGGGAGTGGAGAGGGGAGGCATCATTACCAGAAAGCAGCGTGGGGACAGAAGAGACCACAGCCTTGGAGACCCCACCTGTAACCAGCTGTGAAAGTTACTTTGCTACCACTCACTTCCTTACCTGTAAAACATGTAAACTCCTTCAGCCCTTGCAGAGTACCTGTAACTAGGAATACAACTTGCACTTCACCTGCCTGAGAGCCCACTTTGATTCCACATGGCTTTCATCACCTCCTTGCCTAGCTGCATTACAAATTCAAGCTCTTTTACAAAGTGCAGGTGTGAAAGCACCCCCTGCAACCCACCAGAGTTTGAGTGGTATTATTGGTTCTTGCAAGAAAGGGTAATCAAAGTAGAAAAGAAGAGTCTGAGTTAATATCACATTTGTTAACTTGGGCCAGATGCTCAATAGCAATACAATAGAAGCCAAAAATAAAAGACCAGGCTGCAGCTTGTATCCAAAAATAAGGGCCAGGCTCTGTGGAAAACATCAATAGACACAAACCACTTGTATAAGTTAGAGTCTTGAGCTGTGTCCCGGGAGCCCAGACACAGGTCCACATCCAGTGTATTTGCAGTGGCCACAGCTGAGTTGTTCAGAACATTGTTTTGCTTCCCAATCACCTGGGAGGCTTGTTAAGTATAAAGATTCCTGTATTTTGCCTCAGATCTTCAGAATCAAAAATCTCAGCGTGAAGCACTTAGAAGATTCTTAATGCGCTCTGGAGTGTAGGAACCGTTGATCTGAGATTGGCAATTAAAGCTCATGTTGGCAGGCGCCGTTCAACAGCAAATGTCACTGAGTCCTCCTAACAACCTTGCAGACTAGTTATTACTATCACTCTCCTTCCCTGTGCTGGTGAGTGGTGGAGTCAGAACTCCAACCCAGGGCTGCCTGATTCCCCCCTACCTGCTCAGCCACTCACTCTCTTGCCTCCCCAGTGGAGGGTTATCTCCATCCTATGCCCCTCAATTGGTAGAGGCACCAAGGGCAAGAAGCCAGTTCGCCTCTGACTGTACATTCTAGCCGTGGCATCTGAGACTTCGCCTCAGGTTCAGATTTCTGTTTGGTTTGAATCCTGCATTAATATGAATGTTAAGGTGCTTGTGCAACTTACCTATCTTATTGAAAGAACAGTCCTTGTTCTGTTAGTTAAAGTGACCACGTTTATTCTGCCCAGTGTGTTTTCTACGTCCAGTGAGATCTAGGGTTTGAATCACTAACCTTAAATTCTTCAGTGATGTATCAGATTATAATGAATAACTCTAACCACCTCTAGATTGAGCAGCTCTCACTCATTTGGTCAACCCTGACTACATTAAGCTGGAATTGACATGTGCTGTCTGCGCAAAACTTATAGTTGTTAAATCCACAGTGAAATGTGTTGAAGTGGTTCTCTATTCTCTCCTGCCTCTGGCCTTGATGTTGCTTGTTCCTGAAGTCTCACGTTCTTTCCCACCCTACATTATTTGACTCAGCAAACCCAATTGCCTCTCCTTCAAAACCTATCAAAAATTCAAGCACTTCTCAGCATTCTCACTACCAGCACCTAGGACCAAACCACGGTCACATCTCAGCTGGATTGCCACAACAGCCGCTTAACTGCTGCCTGTGCTTCAGCCTCAGCCTCAGACGTGTTTCCTCAACACTGGACCACGTGGTCCTTTCCAAGACATGTCAGACAATATTACTTCTCGACTCAAAACTCTTCATTGGCCTCTCTAAGGCCCTTTTTGTAATCGATGTGACCCACATGATCTGTTCCCCGTGACCCCTTGGACCTCACTTTTCTTCTCCTGGCCACATTGGCCTCCTCATTGACCTTGAACATTGCAAGTAAGCATACACTTCCATCCCTACAATCTACCCCCCATGCCCTGGAATGCTCTTTCCTCAGATAGCTGCATGGCAAACTCCTTCACTTTCTTTGGGTTTTATCTCAAAAACATTTTTTTTTTGTTAATCTCATCTGACCATCCTATCTAAAATCTCAACACCCACTCCCCTGACATTTCATATATCCTAGCCCTGCCTTATAAAAATGACTCTTTTTAACATGAATCAATATTATGTACTTTATACTTTAATCATTTATGAAATTAAAATTCATAAATATATAATATATATTTAATTTTACTTATTTTTTATCTTTCCCCATAAATCTGCTCCATGAGAGGAGAAATAACTACCAGTTTTGCTCATCATTGTATCCTGATCATTTTAAGTACAATCTTTGGCACATGGTAGACTCAATGAATACTTGCTGAGTGAAAGAGCAAAGAAAAGTTAACTGTGGCATAAGGAAAATTACTATTGCATTTATGTATTTCCTTCTTGATAGTTACAAAAAAATATACAAAACATAAGCAAGTCAAACTGCAATATAGAAAAGGAAGTCGCCAAATCCATAACCTTAAAATGATTCAAATTCAAATTGAGGGATATTCTACAAAATACTTAATCAGTACTCTTCAAAAGTGTCAAGGTCACAAAGAAGAAGGAAAAACTGAGGAACTGTCATAGGTCAGAGGAGACTAAGGAGACATGAACATAAATGCAATGTGAGGTCCTGCATAGGATACTGGAAGAGAAAAGAGGACAGTGACATTCACAACAGGCCCCTAATTGAGTCACTAGAACTGTATAATGTTACTTTCCTGGTTTTGATCATCGCACTATGGCGCTGTAAGGTGTTACAGGGCCAGGGAGGTAGTATGTGTCTTCATACTCTAGGAAGTTCATTTAAATGATCAGCATGTTTCCTAAATGAATAACAAGAAATAATTACAACAAGGTAACTAAGTAACCAAGGTGTGTGTGTGTGTGTGTGTGTGTGTGTGTGTGTGTGTGTGTGTGTGTGTGTGTGTAGGCAGTTTTTATGTGTCACCAATCATTTTTCTATGCCATGGTAAGTGTATGCCAGGAGACCCTAACAGAGGTTTTCAAAGCATATATTTCTTGGTACATGAAGCAGTTTCCTCGGAAAATAAAATAACAATTCAAAGTTATCTTTTTACTCTCTTCTTTTAAAAGGTTAGAAATAACAAGTCCCAGTTTAGTAAAATTATCTTCTAATAATATTCCCCTAATTTGAGATTTCACAGTGAAATAATCAAACACCATCCTAGGTCTCAAGAAGGTGTGCTCTCATTAGAGGCAGAAAAATAATCAAGAAAACTATCACAGAGAGTTTGTGAGAACCACATTCCTAATAAACCACCTTAGAGGGGCAGGCAGTAGAGAATAAAATCATATAAGCAGAATTTCCCTTTCTGGAAGCTGATCACTCCATCCCTCCCCATCAGGAGGGATTATGTCCAAAAGATAAGTGGCAATTCTTCCTTGGGGGTGGCTGTTGGACCCTCACTTCTCTGTCCCACCCTCTACCTCAGCCTTGCAACCAGGGAGAAGGACCTTCTCCCAGCCCTTCTCCAGGGTGGACATAGCTGGATGGGTACCCAGGGACCGGGAGCAATCAACTCAGGACTAGAACCGAAGACCATTGATGAGCATTACTCATGTTTCTTTAAATCAAAATAACCTTGTTTATTTGGTGGGGAATTATCCCAATGTTTTGTAGATTAATGACTGTCAAAAACGCAATTCAATTCAATTTGACCAATGATTATCAATCATCTACTGAGGACTCACTTCTATTCTAGGGCTGTGGAGATGAGAAGATGAATGAAATAAAACTCTAACCCTCAGACAGCTTACTCCCTAGTAAAAGGTTGAAGTTAGTAAACAAGTAAGTAGAAAATAATGAGTAGCAAATGTCTAAAGGGCCAGGAAAGTAGCCTGTCTAACAAAGAGGCTGAATGTGAGAGTAACAGAGTTTCAGAAATGGATTCAACTCTTCATTTTGATTGTTACAGTGTAGGCATACATAAAATATATGTGTACATATGTACATATATACATGTGTGATATCCATGTTCTATTTTATATTAAAAATTTTAACTAAAAAATAAAAACATGTAATTATTACTATTTTTTTCACAATTCATTACTGCTTTGGTTTGGAATCAGAAAACTGACATCTTTTCTTCTGTACTATAATGTCAGTCACGTCACATTATTTTTTCACTTGATATATGGTATGCAGCCTTAAATATTTAAACTGGGGTTGGTAGGTATTTTCAGATTCATTTTCAGGTTTATATTTCTAAAAACAAGCTCTTCTCAACATGGAAAGAATTATTGCAAGTGGTTCTTATAAGTAGGGTGATCGCCAAGATGTGTGTACAATCCTGGTTTTCAAAGTTGTCTTATTTAATTTTCAATACTATGTTGAACTATAATTTAATTACTTCAAATCACAGCACTTTGTACTATCAAAAATTAAGAAAGCTAAGCTGAATTAAATTGCTAGTATGTTTTCATGAAGTTTGAAACCCAGTATTCAATGGCCCAGTTTCAGAGTATAAACTTCAGGCTATCAGTTTCTGGACACGGACTGCATTGCAGGAAAGTAAACCAAATTATTCTTTAACAAATGATTTTCCCAAAGACTCTGTTTTGTCAGGACTAGGGGAAGAAAATGAGACACTTATGCAAATACTTGTGAATGTCCCTACAGAAAAATATTCAAAAGGTGAAGATGAGTCGAAATGTCAGCAGGAAACTTGGAACTTCAAGCCAATCTTTGCTGCTAAGTGGAGATAGAAGCACTCCCTTCGGTGACGTGAACAGTTTTAAAAAATCTTTATCCTCACAACACAAATAAGCCAGCAAGTTCATCAAGCAGACACTGATCTAATTTTGCTCCAAGATTTAGAAGGACAGCGGATTCATAGAGTTAATTACTGAATCCAGGGCTTGTCTCGTGTTAGCCTTTTGGCCCAAAGCAACTCCTGATCAATGAGAAAATTAATGGACTTACAGACTTAAATGTTTAGTGTTTCCACAAAATACTGCCATCTAGAAATCTGTTGTTTGAAAAGTCCAGTGTCAGCCTCCCCCTTTGTGAGAGCCAGTCTGTAGTAACACATAAAACCCTGAGCAGTGCATGCGACATCCAGGGGTTTGAGACCTTTATCATCAACAAGCTATCTCCTGACGTTCTGCCCTGCAGGACTCCTTGTTCAAAAGTTCTTTGACCCCCTCAAAATGTCACAAATATACATAGCTAACAGTGTGTTATTATTTTTATCTGCGTTCTCATTTGCCGCAATAGAAAATGCCACCAATAATTTAACTTATCTGGAAAGTTCTCAACCATATTTTTAACATGCTGAGCTAAAATGTTTCTGGTTATACTAAAATTTGCAAATGCTTGTTTATGCTCTGGACACATAATTTTTGCTGCATTCAAAAGAGACTCTCTTATAAAAGCATCTATAAAAAGGTTTTTGATGCCCTGGCCAGTTTTTCACTTAATAGAGAACTACATTTCACAGCAAATCATTTATTTTCTTTTTATTCAAAAACAAACACTGCCATTTCTCCAGCCCATTAAGTTTCTCGACGCCCATCCTCTCTGTATATCAGTCATTGCTGGTTTGATTAGGGTGCATTAAGATGTAATTTTTCAGTGTGAACATTGTTTGGATATTCTTCACATCCTCCAAAAAAAAAAAATACACTCCTATTTTTTCAACACCTGTGCTTTAGGAGAGGCATAAGTCCATTTTTTTTTTTTCTTAATTTTACAAAGAGAAAAATAGTGGCAAACATGTGGTAGGAAATAACAACTGCATTCAACTTCACTGTTGGAAATACAAAGGCAGATGTACAGCCTTTGACTAAATGCGGAGGACACAGCCCTTCCACAGAGCATGTGGCCCCTCAGATCCAGGGATGTCTGCACTGTGGGATACAGGCTTTCTCTTGTTAAGAGAAGCTGGAAATCAGGCATTTTCAAAAAAAAAAAATCTCCTGATTATTTAGATGTTGGTAACTTATTCAAAAATTTTTTGAAAGGCAGGTAAGTCAATACGGTTCTGGCAAGTCTGCAAAACAAGTCTGCAGGTGAGTGTACCTGTGGCTGCCCATTTGCAACCCCTGGGGTTGTAGATAGAGTAGAATGGAACAGTTAAGTAACTTATATCCTACCTTTGTTTTAGGCCCTGGCAACTCAGAAGAGAAAATGTACAATTACATCAACATTCTATGCAGTGTGAACTCCAGGTGCCATAGTTAATTTGGAAATAGTATACTGAGGGCAGTGAGATACGCTAACAAGGGTACCCCACCCTCTTGAAGCCAGGCCAGTGGGGGGAATCCTGGGTATTTCACTTATTTGGTGGCTCAACATTTGATTCCTCACCTGGAAATAGGAATAACAAAATGGGCCTGTAGGTTTTATCAAAATGATTAGAGATGAAAGCATACAAATTTCTCAGCAGACCGGTGGCATTTGGAAGGTGTGCCACAAATGGCTATGACTGTGACTATGAAATGCAAAACCTAAGTTTCCAGCAGCGTTTCTTCATATGCTCCCAGGCTGCTCCTATCCCTCTCTCTGCATCATGTCTCTTCAATGACTCAAGAGCCCACTGCCCAGCTTATCACCGCGCTGCAAAGTTTTCTGCCTCCCTGTCTTCCTGTGCTCTTACCTATACTTGAATGCCTGTCCGCCCTTCTTCATTCAGTTACCTCCTTTGCGATTCACCCCAAATGTCGCCTCTTCTAGAGCACTCCCTGCCTTATGGCCTTGTGTCTGCCTCAGTCATAGTACGGTTGACTGTGGGGGAAAGAACTGGATCAATCACCTCATAGTCCCCAGCATCTGGGTGCAATGCCTTTGCCTGGTGTGCTATTAGGGCTCAAAAAAAAAAAAAAAAGAATCCAGGAGAAGAGGAAGGGATGTGGTGACTATTGACCGGAGTGGCAAATGCCCATGCACTGTCTGCTTTCCTCCTGGTTTCCAAAGGCCGACCTGGCTGCTGGTTATGTTTCCCTCCCCACCTTCCCCAATTCTCGCTCCAGCTACTGCTTCTACTCCCAGCCCCAAACCAATGGAGATTTTTATTCTGGAGTTGCAGGTCACAACAGAGCAGATGGTTAAGTGTCACATTCTGGGACTTGCAAGTGGGGACTGAAAGGACAGTTGAGGGAGCTCCTTGTGAAAGGTATTAGCAAATACAAAGCAGAATCCCTTGTTGGAGACAAAAACGAGAAGAACCCTAACCCCAGGTCTGACCTTCACTTTCAGAACTGGTGGCTTCTTGGCTAGCGAGAGAGAGAGGGGTGTGCAGCCAGAGTAGATGGAGTAGAAGTTCCTTTTTGCACGCTAGCATTCATGGTCCTCTACCAGGAGAAAAAGCATTTTGTAAGACAGGGCTGCTCTTAGCATAATTGGTTTCTTCGAAAAGAAAGGGCATCCCTTCCTCTCATTATAACCTATGAAGCAGGCTTGTCACAAGAAAAAAGCATTTCCTCTCATTATACACAATATTAGGGAAAAAATGATTATAAGTAACGTGCAAATATTTATTCTTTTCTAGGAACATGGGTGACATTTGGAGGTCAAATTTCAGATGAGGTAAGTTAATTTGACTTCCATTATGCTAATCAAAGAAAATGCAGAGAGAGCTGTACTGTAGGAGAATTCTTCCTGGGATCCTGGCATTTTACAAGGATAATGTTTTAATCACGGGAAACAGTTAAGATTGACTCGAAGATCATTTTCAGTTTTATCTGGATTTTTGTACTTTTCACCTTTAGACTACAAATCCTTGAAGTTGTCAATGTATTATATGTGCAGGCTCAATAGAGAAGGAAGCAGTTTGGAATTAATATTAGTCACTTTATGAAAAGATTTTATTGCTGTTGTTGGTATGTTCGTTTGTTTGTTTTGGCTCCACCTAGGGTGCCCAACTGGTCCCAGTTTGCATGGACTTTCACGTTTTAGCATAGGACCTCTCCAGGCTGGGCAAACTGGGACAGTCGGTCACCCCAGCTTGGGCAAGTCAATCCAGCCTCCCTGAGCCTCAATTCCTCTTATATGAAATGGTAGTTCTATCATTCCTAAGCAGAAGCTTGAGGGAACTGAGAGTTTTTTCCATTAAAGTCACCATTGTTATTTAATAGACCCAGAGGAGAAGACTTATTTGCATCTTCTTGTGTAGCTGAATGACTGAGAAAGAGATTAGTAAGCAGAACAGCATCAGGAAGTGCCCGCAGCATCAACACAGGACAGGGAAGGAAACAGAATCAGGCAGATAGAGAAACTGAGCCATGATGCAGTCTCAATTGACCTCAGCTGACCCCATGGGGAGCAACGAAGCTGAGATGGCCCTACAAGGTTGTCCCAAGTTGTGGCAAGAGGACTGAGCACTGATGTTTCTTGTAGGACCAGTCATTGTACAGAGGCTGCCCTCTGTGCCATGAAGCAGGTCTGACCTTAGGCTAAGTGACTCTCAATTGCCAAGTGCAATTTCCAGAGATGGCTGACAACGGAAGGCCATCAGATGTCAGCATTCCCGGCAGCTATGGGAATAAGTCCTCCAGTTAGGAAGGAGAATCTGGGTGGCCATCACAGGGGCCACTGCAGGGCCCTCTGACTGGCATCAGGAGGATGTGTGGAGTAGGCCCAGAGGCAAGTCCACAGATATCAGAGCAATGACAGCACACTTATATACAAAATAGATGACAAGTAGGGAAGGAGGTCTAAAGCTAATAATCCACTGTATCCAGCATGTTCATAACCTTCTACTGCCTGGTACTGCCTTTTGGATCAGAGGGGCCAAGTGTAACCGCATCAATTTCTTCTGCATCTTTGCTCTCTCCTTTACGGTGTCTGCCACTCCACTGCAATGAGCCCAGCTTGCCCAGGTCAGAGTGTGAAGGGCTGGGCTCTGAAACAAATCCCTTTAAAATTACAGTTCTAAAAACTCAACAATAAATTTTTCATAAAGGGCTACAACAGCTCTGACCTCAGATGCACACCAGACAATTAACTACTGTCCTTCCGGAAACCCGCTGTGGCTTCCCCCAGGTTCCTGCAGAGAGAGTGTCAGTAACAAGAGTGAGGGGAGACACAGGCAGACCAGTCACACCAGTGGTTAGACGGCTCAAGATCATGGCAACAGTGAGGGCAAATAGTAACAAATCCACCTCCCCAGATTTTCCCGCTTTCTCTCTGGCTTCAGATGAGCTCAGTACAAATACGGGATCCTGGGGTGACCACACCGTAATGTTCTGGGGGACGCAGTTACCAATGCTGTCTCATCAGGTGGTGATGACCCCATTACTGGGACAGTTCAACCATATGTTGAAGAGCCGCTTGACAGGGATATTATCAAAAAGATTCAAACATGAAACTAGATAACTCTGTGAGGTGCATCCCAACGATGATTCATCATAAAATCAAGATGGATGTTACTCATCGAAATATTATTATTAACTCATTTCCCATTTGCCCCAAGAATACTCGCCACTGCGCTTATGGCTGCAGCATTTACTCCGAGATAATTCCCGGACGACAGCCCTAACCTTACCCCCAAGTTTGTCAAGGAATATCTCACTTGTATTATTATTCTTGCATCACTCGAGTATATCAATCGTCTTTGGAAACAAATGACATCATTCTATTTATGGCATCCTGTTTTTAGTAGTGGTATTTCCATTTATAAATATAGTTATTCTTGACCTCTGAAAATCTCAAATCCTAGAAAACAAAGCATTCCTTCACATGATGTTAAATTGACACTGACAGCAAGCTGCACTATTTTTTTTCTAAATAAGAAATGGGTTAAATAATGATAAAGAGTATTTTATCATTTTATAGCACTTAATTTTTAGAGTTTTATTGACATTTTCTCTTCTGAAAGGTAGTTAGGGTTCCTTCAACTGCAGGTAACAATAAACTTAACCCAAACTGGCTTAACCAATTAGGAAAAAAGTTATTTGGACTTTCATACTTGTAAGGTAGAAATAGAGCAAGCTTCAGGCTTGACTCAGTCAGTGGCCCCCACTCCATTCCTCAGTGATTCTCTTGGCCCTATATTTTTGTGTTCCTTTGTGTATCAACTTCATCCTCGTGTAGTACTAGAGCTTTAGGATTCTAGGCCTCATTAGAATAGTACATCCTGGGGAAGAAGGGGGAGGTCCACTGGCTCTGGGCATAAGGGCTCCATGGGATACTTTAACAGAATTATCATCATTTCGCAGATGAAGAAACTGTCCTACAGAAAGGATAAATGACTTGCCCAAGTTGACTTGACCAGTAACTGTACACCCAAGGCAAAAAGTTGGTCTTCTGGGGAAAAGGGGGTAAAATATAGGGGGCTGGGGGAGGGTGAAGTGGGTAAAGGGGATCATATATGTGGTAGCTGAAGGAAACTGGACTTTGGGTGGTAAACACACAATATAATATACAAACATCAAATTATAATATACACCTGAAAATTATAGAATTGTATTAACCAATGTTACCCCAATACACTTAAAAAACTAAAATGAAAAATGAAAAAATAATAAAATTTAAAAAACTGGTTTTCTGACTTAGTTCAGTGATTTCGTTTTTCCATGCTGAGGTCTTCAAATCCTCTGACTGGGAAACATCTCAGCAATCATTTGGTCCAACTCTCCATTCATGATTCTCCATCTTATCTTAAAATTTCTCTCTCTATAAAATTTATTATGCTCGTTTCCCAATAATAATCTACCAGTGAGTCATGGGATATAACACAAGGGTGACACACACTGCAAGCATAATGATTTCTTAGACACAGGACAGTCACGATGGGAAAAACTACACTTAACTTTCAAACTTTACTTGAGATAAATGTCACCCTCGTACTAAATTAAAGGCAGTGAGAGCATTTTCGCTGCTGTTTTTCTAAAGGATTTGCAGGGACTCCCTTTTGCTAGCCTAACAGTTTTCTTGGTTGGCCAATTTTAAAAACAACAGGAAAAGAGTTTATCTTGAAAATGCTGATGAAGTAACTTTTGCCCGCCATCAAAAACATAATGGAAAAATCAATTTTAATTATTTGCAAGGTGTGTGATGTCTCAGTGGACTAATAAGTCTATCAGCAAAATGAAAAAATGGCCCCTCTCCACTCTTGTTTGCAGCTCTGTTGCTATAGTCATCCCTCAGGCCATTATGTGTAGCTCTCCCCGCTGGTATTCTTCTGTCACACTTGCCACTTACATCCCTCCTGCAGCACAAAGGAAGGAATGAGGAGGCTGGAGATCTCTTTTCAGACTGACAGGGAGGAGCCAGGGCCTCACGCCCTCCATCCCATGTCCATTAGGCTGGCTGGCCACCCTGCGATGGTGTCCGGGGTTTTGCTGAGATGGGGGTGGCAGGAGTTACAACACTCACAGCTTCATCCCACCTGGGGTTCATCAGCACAGTCTGCTAAGCCTTGAGGGGAAAAGGCACAAACCTTTAGGTCATGAGTCCCCCAGGTGCCACAACCCATTGGCTTGGAGAAAGGAGAGAAATGGAATCGGCCACGATACAAATGATGCCCCAGAGAATGTCGCAAACCAGATCTCCCACGTGGCGTGAGCAACAAGTCTGTCCGCCTCACCGTGCTCCTGCCCGACAGCTGGCTTACCTCCGGCCTGACGGAAATCCCTCAGTGCAGGTGGCAGAGGAGAAGGGTACATTTACCCCATCCAGGCTGGTGGAAGCTTCTTGCATTCTGTGTTTCCTACCACTGAGAAAAACAAGGAGTGGGTAGTGAAATGTCAGAGTTTTGAAGACCACTGGAGGGTTCGAAGCTGCTGCTCAGGTTCGGGAAGCACCTGGCTTTTCCGGCTGACCTTCCCATCTTCTTGCAGGTGGCTGAGCGGCTGATGACCATCGCCTACGAAAGTGGTGTTAACCTCTTTGATACTGCCGAGGTCTATGCCGCTGGAAAGTAAGTCTGGACCTGTTTGTGTCCCTCAAGTGACATTCTAGAACCAAGAGACTGCCCGAACCATGGCTGACACACCAGTGAGAAGGGGCCACCCTTCCCACACTTGCCGATGGCACTGTTTCTCCCCACCTGTACTGCTGCCACCACAGTTAGGGATACTGACCATCTCCGGCCCCCTCTGGCCACCCATACCTTCCCGCCTCTGGTCCCTGCATGAAGCAATCTCCTTGGCTTACATGAGGGCAGAGGTGGCTGGGACCAGGATGGTGGCAGAGGAGATCAATAAATGTCAGTTGCCTATACGAGTGAGCAAATAAGTTAGCAGATTACGGTGTGGTTGCTCAAAATCTAGTCTCATGATTTCATAATCAAATCTCATAGTTCCTCAACCCCCAAGGGAAACTGAACCTTCCTCTCTGTGGGGAGGCAGGGCATGCTTTTTCTGTTTGCAGACTGGTCCCTCCACGTAGCATCAAAGGTAGATCAGAGATTAAAGGAGGGGTTCCCAAAGAGGCCAAGAAATTCAGTAACTTTTAAAAGAGGGCATTTCAAACCCCACTCTGAGGACAGAGAGGGTTGCAGAGAGGCCTTGCTTCTTTGGCTGGAGAAGTCACATCTCGCTAGAAACCCTCCCACCGACCAGAGAACAGGTTTGGGGCTCATTCCCAAATCTGAACACATGTGTAGTGTGCCATTGGGGCCAGGCCTCAAGATCCATGCCCTCCAGGTTCAGGCACAAGAAGCATATTTCAGAATGTCACTGGAGCACCGTGGCCCCCACTGTGAATATGGCTGCAGCCCCCAGAACTGAAAGGAACTAAATAGCTAGACAGCTACTTGAGCAGCTCTGCAATTTCCTAGCAGGGCTGTGGTGCGTAATCACCTCCGGGCCTCATTCCCCCTTCCAGGTGAAAGCTACCATCAAACTGCTGCCTTGCTCCGTCAGGTTCGTCACTGCCTGGTCGAAATGCATTTTCCTTGCGTGGGTTTCCTCCTTTTCAAGGGCGGGTCTATATTTAAGGACCTCCAAGGAGGTCCAAAGCCCACATCTCTGATGTTTCCTGTTGAGTCCAAGAAAAATAAAGTCGATAAAGGCCTTGCTCCTTTTGACATTCTATGTTTTCTCACTATTTTCTTCTTTCGTGGAATCCTGTTCAATAGCAAGCGGAGCTAAGGTTGAAGAAAGGAGGAGTGATGCACTAGTCTGTTAGAGTTCCATTTGTATTCCTGTTGGGAAGGATAATCAATCCTGGTTAATTATTGATTGCTTGTCAGTGTGTAAGTGAGACAGGCTCCCACTGTGAAACACAAGGTTGCAAAAGGCAACTGCCAGAGAGGCAGTGGAGAGGAAGATGAGGATGCTGCTGTCACAGTCAGTGTGTGTCTGTCTGGGGCATGCTCCACAGCTAACTGCATTGTGGTTATTGCCAGGCTCCTAAACTGCCTCCAACAAAGACAAAACTTTAGGTTAAAACAACAATTAACATTGGCCTCAATCCATAGGGCCCTAACGGACAAAGTGCTAATTCCGTCAATGTCCCCATTCACATAGCCTCTGAGAGACCAGCTGTTTCTCACAAGTTGGTTTTGCTGGGAGAGACCTAGAAGATAGAGTAAGTTTCCTCAAACTTGGGCCGCAGTTGAGCTAGGTAGATGGGGGGACACAGTAGGAATGTCTTCCCTATACCTCTCCACGACCCAGCCTTAGGTGCAGGAAGGTCACTCACTTCTCTAACACCTTCTCATGTCCTGCTTCTATACTGACAATGCTTGTCACTGGAAGCCAGGACATTATCTCTGTGGGCCTCTACATTTGCAGCTCTGGCTTCTGGGATACCCATGCATGGCTTCTTTTATCCTGCGAGATCTCCTGGAAGTCATTATATTCTATCTAAACAATGTGAGGTCTCATTGTCCTTCACAGTCACAATCGGAGGCCACAGCAAATAGATGGAAACCCTGGCTCCTATTGGATACCCCAAGCAGGGCATTTATATATGGGGATCAGTGGTTTAAAAACAAAAAACTGCCAAATGACTGCTGGTTCTTAGTATGAGAACTGCAGGTGGTCTCCTGCCAGTGTGTCAGGATTTGGCAGGTGCTTCTGGAATGCTCTGGAGCAGGATTCTGCAGGCATGAGCAGAAATAGCGGAAACTGTGCTACCAGCTGAGAGTGGCTTCTATTTTCGGGACATGGAGGCCCTGAGAGTTCAAACAAGGGATGCCTCTGGTGTTTTGGATTGACTCTTGCGTTTCCAGGACACTGTGCTCTAAGATATTATCCATTTTCTCCTTCAGAGCTGAAGTGATTCTGGGGAGCATCATCAAGAAGAAAGGCTGGAGGTAATGCATTCACTATAATCACTTAATTACCTTTAAAAAGCTTATTATTTTGTATCAAATAAGAAAGGAAAATAAAATTGTATTACAACTGGCCAGGACGTGGTTCCATAGTGTAGCAGTTATCATGTCTGCTTTACACGCAGAAGGTCCTGGGTTCACGCCCCAGTGGAGCCACGATTCATGCCACCCTGAACAAGCCCAATGTCTGATCTCAGAAACTAAGCAGGGTCGGGCCTGGTTAGTACTTGGATGGGAGACCACCTAGGAAGACCAGATGCTGTAGGCATGAAAAAAACAAAACAAAACTGGCCAAAAGTTTGTACAAAAAATAAATCAACTTTTTGTAAAAAAAAAAAAAAAAATGATTTGCAGTGGCTTGAAAATAAATACCAGCCAGTTCATTACTTGTGCTTCACAAATCATTGACTAATCATTCATTACTGTGGTGTTGAGCAGATAAGGAGGGAAGGTTCAGGAAGTATTTGTCCATGAAAGAAAGTGACATTTTCATGGCTTCTGATTGCCATTTGTGGTAATTTGGTAAAGGAAGCCAGCTGACAGGAAGCTGATTATTTATACTGTACACACATATTTATGTTCGCTGTTAACAACTCTGAATGCAAATAAATGATTAAATAAGAATCCTTGAGATAAATACCCTAAAGCTTTCTTAACTGCCAGTGTCTCGCCTGTGTACCGGGAGCCCTATTTCCTGGCCATTCAAGAAAGTGCTTCATCTGCTATCCTTGAGGGGTCATGTCTCATCCCATCACCATCTGTAGCCAAAGCGAGTATGATAACGGATGCTACAATATCTGTGGAGGCCTGGGGGGGGGAGGCAATCCCCCTCCATTTCATTGTATCAACCCCAATGGCGACTTCTTCCCCAGCATGGGCACGGAATCAGGTAAAGCCCAGCAAAGACCACTGGACAAGTTTGGGGCCCTATTCTGCTCTGGAATAATATCTGCCGATGGCCAAAAAAATATCAGTGCAATGGTATTAGTGAGACAACTTTGCAAAGAACTCTGGACCCATGCATATACATGTAGCTTATATAAAATTCAGCCTAGGAAAAATGGACATTCTCAAAAAGTGTAGCTCCAGACTGGTTTTATTATGCTTTTGCACAAAGCATTTAAATTCCCTCTGGAAGGAAAAAGTAGAAGGGTCAAACAGAGGTCCATGTATTCTTACTCCATGTATGCTTACCCTTCACTCGTAGATAAATGCTTGGTAGGAATGGAGGACCTTGTGGAAATAGAAAACCAGAAATTTATGGAGATGTCAACAAATACAGTTTGGTGACCTACTTTCCCCTTCTCACTTATCTCCCTCCCCAACTCCAGGGACTGTAATGGTGTTAAGAGAGAACTTTATTCAACCTTAAATATGGAAAAATACTCAGATTCTTGCCTGAGTTACCTTCCCATTCATTACATTGGTCCTTCCATCACTGCCCGAATAGGCATGGTATCAATTTCCTAGGGCTGCTGCTATAACAAAGAGCCATTAACTGGATGTCTTAAACCAAAAGAAATCTATTCTCTTACAGTTCTGGAGGCCAGAAGTCCAAAATCAAAGTTTGGGCAAGGCCATGTTCTCTCATCTGAGCCCCTGGTGGTTGCTGGTGATCTTTGGTGTTCCTTGGTGCAGATCAGCACTTCAGCCTCTATCTGTGTCATCACATGTGATCACATCCCCTCATGTGTGTCTGTGTGTCTTCTTATAAGTACACCAGTCATATTGGATTAAGGGCTCAGCACTTTCCAGTATGACTTCATCGTAATTTAATTACATCCACTGTTTCCAAACCAGCTCGCATCCTGAGGTACTGAGGGCTCAGGACTTTTACGTATTTTTTTGAGAGACAAGATTCAACCCATAACAGAGACCTTGAAGGTGAGTCCAGTGAAATCCTCAGCGAGGAGAGGCTAACAGTCCTCCGAGGAAGGGGAAGAAGTGTCCGTGCAGTAGCTCTTCTCCCCTCAACACCCAGGGAACATTTAGCCATCACTCTTCAGGGCTTTCAGAGCCTTCTGTACACCTACAAGAACATAGATTAACATGCATCTTTCTCAAACTGCCCTTCGGTCTTGCAAATAAAAACTAAAGTTATCACCAGGCTACAGAATACTGATATCAGTTCACAGCTGCCCCCAGAAGACTGGTAAAAAGATAAACCATATCATCACAGCATGGAGTCTATAAAGTCCGTGTCAACTACCGTACTTGGCTTCTAGTCCCAGGGCCACCGAGTGGCCAGCTGTGCTGTCCAGGACAAGGTACTTCACTTCAATCTCAATTTCCCCACTAGTAAAACGAATGACATAGCTGTTCATAAAATGTTATGCTCATAAAGGGATACCAGGTGTGCAAAAGTACTTTTAAAGGCTGCGCTATACCAAAGGAAAACATGCATGTGATCGTTCTCCACCCACTCTAAATGCCTCCGCAAGGTCAGTGATAATTTGCCAGGTTACTGTCTCCTCTCGCCGTTTGAATTAGTGTGCACGCTCATATAGACTGACCACTGTACAGAAAGCCTAACTTAGGAAGAATAAGTAAGTCTATGGCGGTAGTATTTGGAGAAAATGTGCAGCTTTGGCAGGCCCAGATGCCCTGAATAATCAAGAGGGCTGCGTTCATTTTTTATAATATTCCACCCAGCCTTTTATTGAGGCTCTGAAAATGTTTGCAAAGAAGACCTTGCTCCCCTGTGGCAGATGGCTGCTATGCTAGGTCTCATGAGGTTGATGGATCAATCTAGAAAGTACACCTTCTGGGGTGTATAATCTCCGGATGCAAATATCTGTAGACTTTGCATTACAGTGATTCAAATTACTTTTCAAGGAATTAACTTCTGTAGGATGGGGTTGCCGACATTTTCTACAAAATCTTCTTGCTGCAGCCAAGTTGTCAGAATTGTCACCATCATTCCCCATTGGTTATCATCAATCACACTGGCGTATATACCTGAGGGCCCCGAGGCGTCACTGCTACTGCTGATGGAAAAATGCCTTATTTCACATACTCTCAAAGTTTGGTCTTAACCTTTGAATCACAAATGATTGTTTTTTCTAGACCGGTGCCATTGAATTACATTTCTGGAGAAACTAAATTACTCTGAGATCTGCCTCCCAATTTTAAATTATATGACTACAGTTCTCATGACATATTTCTTATTCCACAATTATAATGGCATTTCCTGTCTGTGGGTGTGGTTTTGAGAAAGTAATAAGTTTGCTGACAAGATTTTCCCATTTTATTCCCTTAAGCATAAAGTGGTAAAACTTTGAGTTAAGGGTTTTATGATTGTTTTCCTGAAATAACATTTCCATTTAATAAGACACTCAAATAAATTTTATTCCTATTTATTGGCGATGACAAATTACGTCATTGTTCATGTCTTCATGTAGTCAGTCTCTACCTGTGAATATGATGGTTGGAAAGGGGAGTACTTCAGCACTGCTGGGTCCATGATCCTTGGATGGTAGACTTAACCCCAGGAAAATTCATGCTCATTCACCTAATGTTATGTCAGATGCTAAGTGAGTGTTAGTTGGTGGCTGTTTGTTTGAGATACTAAAGCAATCCATCCTTTATGTCATTCTACCTATGTCTCTCCTTTACCATTTCTGACCCTCCACGCCTGTCACTTACCTTCCCTGTGCTCCCACCCACTCACCTATTTGCTGTCACAGCCCTATACCTCCTCTCGCCCCACCTGGTAGAGATCATTTCCATTCAGCCTCTTTTCCTGGGATCTGACTTCAAGTCCCTACTCACCAGCTTCCCTCTCTGTCCTTCTATTTCAGTGACATGAATTAACAAATTTATCACTTTACCAAACTTTTTAAATCGTGAAGTACAATAAATTCTTTATAACAATAATGTTATAACAATAATATGATTCAGTGTAATAACTGGCAATTTACCTAACATGTCTCTATTTGCATTTGTCTGTTTAACATACAGGAGGTCCAGCTTGGTCATAACAACCAAACTCTACTGGGGCGGAAAGTAAGTTAAATATCTTTTATTTTCCCTTCTTGACAGGAAACAACTAGTAGTTTCTGCTTTTATCTTTTTAGGCAACCCTTTTACATCTAATGTACCAAAATTAATTAATTTGAAAAGGTTATTTTTTCTCATTGGAAGGAAATAGAAATTGGCCTAAGATTCAATTTTAGCAAAATACTCCCAAAGAAATGTAGTACAAAGCATGTGGTCTTTTGTTCTAAGTGATTTACAGAGATTTTCAAATACCAACCTCATTCTTAGAACAATTTTTCCAAAACAGAGTTCAAATTTTGGGAATAGAAAATAAGCACATAGCATCACAGAATAAAAGCTACTCAAATCTCCCCAAACTCAGAGATTTCCGCAGATCGCAAAGATAAAAATATCTTGTCTGGCCCCAAGTGTAAGTCTCTGATCATTTCTGCAGAGGGCTCTCAAAGTGCCCATCAAAAGGAGCTTCTCATTGGAGAATAACACTCAGCGTCAGGCCACATAAAAGAGAAGTCCTCTCTCTGGTGTGAGATGCACAACAAACGTCACAAGATGAACTGGCTTCCGAAGGACCTGTTTGCATTTGAACTGTTACTTACATTACCCAGCAAGACTTAGAAGTCTGTTCTTTTTGACAAACATGTAAGAAAACATCAAGCTATTCCATATACATTTTCATGGAAATCATGGAAATTCCAAAGATTTCCATGAAATCTCAACAACAACAAACCCCCTACCACCCCCCACCCACAAACAACCAAAACCTTATTTATCTCCTTATAATCGATAAGCAATACATACAGTTAAAAACAAAATTAGAGGCAGAAGCCAGTTTTTTAAGAATGTTCTAATAAAAATGTATGTGTACAAACACACACACATATTTTATTGCTGTTTTGAGCACGTTTATGGTGAATATGAAGATAGATGGAATTTCGATTTTTATTCCTATTGTGGTCTATATAAAAAGAAAGCAACTTCGGTACATATGAGAAATGCAGACTTAATTTGTCCATGCTCTGATTCATGGTGACATTGCCTGGTGCTTTTGCAACCTTGCCTGTAATGAGGAAATAAACAGGAAGTAAGGCAATCTGCAAAAACAATTATGCTGTCACGTACCAAGCACAATATTGTCTAATATACTCATAAAAGATACAAAATCACCAAAGGTAAATGGTACACTACTATGCTTAGAAAGAGGTTGCCAAAGGTATTGATGTTGAAGAAACATTTCATCAATATTTCAAAACCCAAGGATCTCATTTCTTTCTAATTGGCCAGAGCTTGAGAATGATCTGAAAAGGCAAAAGTCCTGGTTAAAAGTTAGTCTTCTTAGGATCCTAATTTAAGGGAAAGTTGGTTGATCACATTTTAAAGGAGAAGAGTTGTTGATTTCTTTTGAGAGTTAAAAGGCACTTTCAAATTTGCTTCTTTTCTCAGAAGAGCTAATGGCAGTCGCAGCCTGGCAATCTTATAGTAAGCTCACAAACTTATGTCAGGCCTTTTATTTTATTTTATATTTTATATTTCCTTGGGATTGGTTGGGACAAGGTGGGAAGGTTGAGCCACATCTCAAATTATATGTGAACAGAGTGTGCATGGCTGAGTTGTTATTGCTATGGTGTGATGACAGTCATGGTTAATTCATCTCCTGGGGTCTCCAAAGAAAAGAGACTCAGTGGGTTGCCCACCAGCCTTTTCTCTTCAGTCTGCAATGGTGCAGAATTTGCCAAGAACAGGGTATAAAATTAGCAATTCTCTAGAATGATTATTCTGCTCTTTTGAAAGAGAGATCTTTAAAGAAGCACACCCCACTCAAAGTCATTTGCTTCCTTTCTTCCTAGAGCTGAAACGGAAAGAGGGTTGTCAAGAAAACATATTATTGAAGGTAGGTACTGCTGCTTCCATTTTGTTTTCATCCGTGGGCTGGTGACTCAGGAAAGGTATCGACCAAATAGGTTTAGAATACTTTGGGAGCAGAAAAATTCTCTATAAAAAGAACCACAATCAACCAAGTTTCTTCCTGGGACTGAGTGTAGGGAATGTACATAAATAGGGAAGAATGAAAACTCGGAAAAAAGCCAGATTTTCTAGAACTCTTCTCATTTGCAGCTATGCTGACATTAATAAAATGCTTCCAAAAGATTTTAAGAGTTTTACTGAGATGTAATTATACGGGATATAATTTCTTATACACCATAAAACTTTACCCATTTAAGGCATATGTGTCATTGGTTCAGACTATAACTACGGAGTTGTGCAATCACCATAATGTAATTTTAAAACATTTTCATCACCCCAAGAGACCTTATACCCATCAGGAGTCATTTCCTTGCCGCCGCTCCTCACTCCCACAGCCCTAAGCAAGTAGATGAGTGAATCTACTTTTGTCCCTATATGTTTGCCAATTCTGGACATTTCACATAAATAAGGTTGTTCAGCATGAGATAGTTTGTGCCTGCCTTCTTTCACTTAGCCGAATGTTTATCTATGTTGTAGCACGTGTCAATGCTTAATTCCTTTCTATCGCCAAATAAAGTTCATCATGTGACTATACTACATTATGGTTATCTAGTCATCAACAGATGTGCATTTGTGTGGCTTTCACTTTTTTGACTATTATACAAATCATGCTGCTATAAACATTTGTGTACAGATTTTTGTGTGGACCTATGTTAAGATTACTGTACTTTTTTTAAAAAGACCATAGATACATAAGGAAAAAAGCGAAGAAAATTTTTACTGGGCAATTGATTTATGGTGCCATTGCTTTTGCTATGGCATTCAAAAGTTGATACATCTTAGAAATAAAGAGGAAATAAAACAGTCTGCAAGAACTATTACAGAGTAGACTACTGCTACCCTACTTTACTGTGAAAATTATAAGAATTGTAAGCAATTTTAACATTTCTTGCTTATCTATATATTACAAAAATTTTATACTTATATATAAATGTGAAAAGGGGCTGCCATATATTTCCAACATCTTTCTAATAGTTCGTGAACTAATTCATAGAAATCCAAGATTTTATAACTTTAGATTCATGATTAATCATTAAGACAGATAATTTTTCTGCTCTTTAAAACACATTTTATTTATAAAATACCAGTCACCAAAAACATAAAATGTATTCTAATCCCACCACTTTAAAAATAAAAATACATAAAGAAGTAAACTCCTTCCTTTGCTCACCTCATCTTGTTCCACACTTTGACAATTTGGTGCATATCCTTCCCAACTTTTCACTATAGTCACACTGACTTATCTATGCAACTTACTTATAAATACAAAAGCATATGTATTAAGCCAATGAAATTAAACTATACATATTAAGTTAAACTTTACTTTTTTCTCAACTAAAATAAATTTAGACACACACATACACACCTACACACACATGATTTATGGGTTATTTCCAGTTTCTAGTATTATAAAAAATTATACAAATGATTATTCTTATGTAAATGAGATAGAAACTGAAAGTGGCATTGGTAAATCAAACACTAATGGATATTTTTAACACAAAATTATATTCTAAAAAGAATATACCTATCTGACAGATGGGCTGAGTTTATTTGCCTACTTATGTATTTACTTATTAATGGGTTTGAGCTTTTTTTCATAACTATGTGCTTCTTTTGGGGGTTTTAATTCTTCATATTCTTAGGCTATTTTTCTTTTGAGTTGTTTGTCTTGGTCTTATTCATTTGTAGGAGCTCTTTATGTATTAATGATGTACTCGCTTTGTCAGTTACATGCATTGCAAATATTTTCTCCTAGGCTGTTGTAGCATTGTGACTTTTTTTCTTTCCATTAATCTAATCTGAAAGACAATGTTGAATTTGAAGAGATTCATCTTAGTTTAAAAGTTGGAGATGTTTACTGACTTATAAGATAACTACATCAAACTACCTTAGATTTTCACTGGGAAAAAAAATAGTTCCAGTATTTCAATTATTTAATTTAAATGTAGACTAATTGTTTTATATATATATATACACACGCACACACATACACATACACACATACATATATATGTATGTATATGTATATGTATATGTATATGTATATGTATATGTATATTATTTATTTTTAACAGTAACGATTATATTTGTTTCCAAAGTCTTTGTTTGAGTTTGGTATTTTTCACTAACTAATTTTTAATATATTTGTAGGCATTTGGGCTTTGAAAGCAGGCAAACAAACATTACTGCAGGTTCCACCTCTGTTGTCAATGTAATAATTTGTGCAAATTACTTAACCTCCCTAAGCCTCCACCTCTTCAACTATAAAATGGGCTATAAATATTCCTACCTTAGGGTATTACTATATATAAATTGAAATTAGATAATTCACACTGAGCACAGTGTTTGCGCACTTAATAAATTCTATTTCCGTCATCATCATTATCATTCTTAATAGTGCAACTGCTACTCACCATTCTAGGAATAAGGACACCCTTTACGAAGTAAGTAACATTCTGAGGCTGCCACAATAAATGACCACATTGTAGCACTAGAGGAAGCTTCCAAATTCCTCACCCAAACAAAATCCCTTCAGGCCTTGGTGTCCAATTTATCATTGTCAAGTCAAACCCACCCTGCCTCTCAAAACTGTCACCATTCCTGCTCTAGTATTTATCCCCATTTCTTGTGTCATCTGTCGCAGTTTGTCAACAGAAATAAACCCAAGTCAGCTTGTAGTAACAAACTGAATGAACAGGACATCAGTGTGCTGCCTAGAAATTTCTGTTTTTCTTTTCTTTTTACTCTAATTAATTAAAAAAGATTCAGAATATGGCTCACACTGGCGATCAACATATATAAAATCGAAGAGAAAAGGAATGGAGCCTGTGTGCTACTGTGCTTTTTAACGAATCTCCATTGCTTCACTATTTACCAGTATATGTGCATAATTTCGGAATTTTCTCTTCTTTATACATTGGTTTTTTTCAAGCCTCATACAACTCAATAGAAATACCTTAAATTTTCTCTTGCTTTAAATAAGTCAGAAATTCTCTCATGATGGATAAACCAGTTCAACTGAAATTCAAACTGACCCAGATTTAAACTTTAACACAGAATTTCAAACTTTTGAAATTGAAGAATTGAGATCAGTTATTATTATGTTATTATTCTTGGTGTTATTCTGCAGTTCACAATTTCAGCCAAAGACAAAAAAGAAAATGTTCATGAGTGAAAAAGTGTCAGCAAAAAGAATATTTCTTGGCAGGTTGAAATTAGGGAATTGAGTGAATATTGCAGAAAAAAAAAAGGGAACATGAGACTTCTAGATCCAAAATAAAGTTGGTTGATTTATAAATCATTATCTTTGGGTTTCATGGGTATTTGTTCTGTGATGAAGGTGATTTTATTTGACACTAGAAGTTCATACGCACGTTAAATTTGAGAATTGCTCTTAAAGGTAAGACAGAAGCCCAATTCATGTCGAGCTCTGGCCACTTGTGTGCTGGGTGACCTTGGCCACCTTAGTTTATAGAGTGTAAAATGAGCTTTACTTATACATAGGGTAGTTTTGAAAAAATTCATATGAAAGACCTTTTCAATGAGCCCAAAGTCCTTGACTTAGATTCAGTTAGAAATAACATTCTCCTTAGAGTCACAGGATAGGGTAGAAATTTCACTATTGGATTTATTATATTCATTTAGAATCCCAAGTTCTGCCCAGGCTCTGAAAGTCTATCTATTCATTCAGCCATTCCACAAACATTCATTAAGCCCAAATTTGTGCCTGTGTTAAAATTTAGCAGAACAAGTTTCTTTAGAATCTATCATGAAAGAATAGCAATAGTTTGCTAAATCACGTTATAATAATAAGTAAATCGTTTGTGTGCTCTTCAGGGCAAAAGCTGTGTCTAAGTCTACATTGGTTTTTCACACAAACAGCAGTTTTGTGATTCAAAACAGAAACTCACTGTCATTGTTTTATTAGTAAAAACAGAGAAAATCTGAGAAAGCTCTGCTTGAAAGGTTTCAATGAATGGCAAATGTTAAACTCTACTATCTAAACTTTTTTTTTAAGGATAATTTATGATTTTGCAATTAAAGAATAAATTTCTTAACAAATGAATTCATCACAGGATTCCTTCCCAGTATACCGTACTGATAGTACACTGAAGTTACCCACCAGGATAACCATGTTTCATAATGGGAGAAGCAGCCAAGTTATTCTTAAAAAAAAAAAAAAAAAAAGCAAGTGTGTCTTAAATCTTGACTGAGAGGTCTACCAAGAAGGTGTTGGAAAATTATGTACATTACTTAAGGCAACATTTTTTTAAAGCTAGATAAGAAAGCAAATGTGTGGTAAATATAAAGA
Source organism: Cynopterus sphinx (assembly GCA_030015415.1). Classification (NCBI taxonomy): domain Eukaryota; kingdom Metazoa; phylum Chordata; class Mammalia; order Chiroptera; family Pteropodidae; genus Cynopterus; species Cynopterus sphinx. Next base: position 21,525,816 of record CM057380.1, read on the forward strand.
TGTGGTGAACAATACAGCATATTTGAATAGAACCCTTGCAGAATTCCAAATTACTGATTTCCTTGTTTCTACACAGTTAAACCTGCAACCCTGAATACCGATTCAGCTATTTCTGCAAGATTAAAGCATCCACTTAGGAAAAGTCAGGACTCCCTGATTTGGTTTGCTGTCATGTGAAAGGTCAAAACAGAAGGATCATCTAGCTCTATTTTGTCTTTGGACAGACGAAGGAACTAAGGCTCCCAAAGGCTAGGAGACATGGACCAAGACGTTCAGACAAACCTGAATTAGTACCCTGGTCACAAACCCTGAGCTTCGCCTGCACATAGGCCTCTCCCTGAACACCAGACTCGTCCCTCCAGCTGCCAAGAGCTCCATGCGGTTGGTTCATGTGCTGCTCACACTTACCATGGCTCCCACCACCAACACCAATCTGCTTTTCCCCTGACTTCCTCATCTTACTAACATTCACTTCACTTCTCAAGCCAAAAATTTGAGAGTCAATCTTGACTCTTCTACCCCCACACTCTAGATCCAGCATAACGCAAGTCCTCTTATTTCTGCTTATATAACTTGTCCCAAATTTGAACACTTCTCCCCAACTTGGTCCTCCTTTCGCTTCCCTTCAAAGTCAGAGTAGGAACAGGTGAGTCACTAACATGATGCAACACATTATTTCTTATATTCCCACATGAATACACTTGAATCTCTAGTTCCCAGAGAAATTTAGAGGCGAAGAATGACCAATACAATGACCTTTATGTCCAGCCCATGCCAATATTTCTGGGTACACATTATTACCCAAACAATGAACAATAAACTTATGCCAGCAGATACTCTCAATATGCACTGTTAGGTCCCTGGGGTTGAATACCGTGTCCATACATCTTCGTATCTCCCAAATCCAGCAGAATTTTAGGCTCAAATCGGGATTTCGTGCATGCTTATGGCATGGAAGAGTAAATGACTTGTCATGGCTGATTACACAGCATTACAACAGGGCCGAGCCAGTCACAGCTTCTGTTCCTACTTACTCTCAGCCCACACTGAGCTGTTTAAAAGAGATACAGAAGAAGAGGGCCATCATCAGAAAGAAGGACACTGTTTCCTGTGCCAGGCATGGGCCAGATTGTCATTTAATGCCTCCCTCCAAAACTAGGGGATCCGGTAAAAATCTCTGGTGTTTACTTTGGCGCTTCTCATTCTGAACCTTTCTGGATGTGAACACCACTGCTATAATTATCACATTTCTACAGACAATTGTATTTACAAAGGGTGTGACAATGGATTTTATTTGCTCTCTGCAGCAGCAATTCCGAAGGTAGTAAGTGCTATTATCCCCACTGCAGATCAGAGGACTGAGTCACAAAAAAAGGTGAAATAACCCAAGTGAGATCACACAGCATGCTAGCTTTACAACCTTTCAATACTTGTAACACCCTATTATTTGTTTGTTTGGTTATCCCGTCCTCCCTTACCTTCTCCATGCATACACAATTGTTTCTAAATAGCGGTTCATATCATAGTGCTTTTTAAGGTAAATTTAATTTCAATCTGCCCCTTGAGATAGCAGGTAATACCCTGAGTCTGAAAGTCACCACACTTTTTTAAGAGCTGGCATTAGACCTTATAACACCTGTCTGCTCTAATCTCTTTATCAATGCTTCTTTTAACAAGCTGCACCACAGACGATCCTTTCTCAACGAATGAAAAATATTTCCGGAACTATATTCAAGCACTCCATTTTCCTGTCAAAAATGTAATTGTGGCTGGCTGATAAAGCAGTTTGAAAAATCAAGTTTAAATGAGCCAAATTTAAATTTATAAGAGCCTCATTTAACATGCAATTAATTTTATGCCTATAATAAAAAGAGAAAAAACTTCGGTCTTCCTGAGGAATTAAATAGGCTGATAAGGAAATGCTGTGCTTCATGGAAATGGGATAAAACGACTCTTGAACAACTGTCATCCCTGTGGTTGTGTAACATTACATACAATACATTCTATTTCAGAAAAGTATTAATTTTACTAAAATTAAATAATTTTTTTGAGTATTCCCAGGAATGTGACCAAATGGTTAGGGCTGAAATGCAGATTATTTCCAGATTTTTTTTAAGCTTTCTCTCTTTCTTTTCTATTACTTCTTAAGTCTTTACAGCTTCTAGTGTTTTGTTTCTCCTTAAAAGAATGAGAAATAATAGAAATGATAGAGCTCAGTTATATTTAAAGGACTTTCAACGTTGTTCCAATCAGTAAATTGTTGAGGAAAGCCTTGGTTTGCCAACCCATTGATTTCTATTAAAACCCACATGTACCCTAAGGTAAAGTTGGTAGTCATTTATTTTTGACTTCTACTATTTTTATGTTTTTGATGTGCAATAAATATATCTCCATCCCATTATCAGCCCATTAACTAATTTAATATGTAACATTAATTTGCCAATACGTAACATTAATTACATTTTTTAAAAAACTCTGAGGCTTTTTATTCTAACTAAATGTTACTTGCGGGAACTACCACATGAGTCCCTGTGCGAGATTATTACTCAGTATGTATTTTCCAGTGGAGGAGGAGTATTGAAATTTTAAGACTTTTTTGGGGGACAAAATCAGCCTTTGATGTATTTTTAAAAGGTTTCAGGGATCAATTAATCCATCACTGAAACTAATCCAATGTTGTTTTGTTTTTTTTTTAAGCTAATTCTTGAAGGTAACCAAACTTCCACTCTTTCTAATAGCGCTCATACTTTTTGGTCGTTCCTGTTTCCATTCCCAGGATTAAAGGGCTCCCTCCAGAGGCTGCAGCTCGAGTATGTGGATGTCGTCTTTGCAAATCGACCCGACAGTAACACTCCTATGGAAGGTGAGTGAAGAAGCTTAATAGAAACTGTGGAGTTAGTGATTCTAGCTTGATGACTTATTCCGCTCATGGTAGAAAATAAAATATATTTAGACTGATTGGACTGAATATGAAAAATCAAAACCTTTCCAGTCAATGTCTTTCCAACTCAATCTTTGCCCTCAAAGCCGATGCTCAGCATCCTGCATCTTCATTATTTTTTCATTATTCTTTTTTAAAACTGTTGCAGGCATTGGGATTGTGGCTCCTGCTGGGAACAGTGCTCACTTTTTTTCCAGGTTCATTTCACTTCTGTGGTTCCATCAACTAAAACAATAAAATTAATTGGAAGGAGAGCTATCATCATTTGGGAGTAAGTCCTCTGGGGGGCTTCTTATTTTATAATGACTCTAGGTCTGATTAGTTTCCAGTCTGTAGTAACAAGTGCTAAGTGGTACCAAATGCAGAGGTTTTACAAGAGCCACTATTCGAAAAATGAGACTGTTGCAATTCAGTTTTTGATTCTCAAGGAGCTTCGACATTTTGTTTCCTTTCTATTAGAACTGTTTGAAGACAATAGTTTAAGCTTCTCTTTGTAGAAGCCTTCAGAACATTCTTAAAACCAGATTTTCTTCAATTTAAGATGATGGAGAAAGGAGATTGTTTGGGAGGACAAATTAAAGTGAATGTTCTAGTTAATTGAAGTTTGTAATCATATAGATTATCACTTCTCTAAGGTGAGAATAAAAAGATTTGGGAAAAAGAGAATGCTCTTGTTATTTGAAGTTTATGATATGATATAGATTTACAAATTCTGAAAGAATTAGAATAATCAGCATGAAATTAACACTGAAGGTAAAATTGCCCTTGATTGTTCAAAAGGTAGTTCAGGATCTTGCAGTAAAACAGATTCCATAGAGATTTATTTTTGCTATTGGGTTATAGAAGTTATAAAGAATCGAAATACATACAAATTTCTCGGTAGGCTTCATTTCTGATTTTAAAAAATGTTACGGAAATTATTTTCCTTGCCATTATCTCTCAATTACATGTTTAAAATACATATTTACATATATAATTTTCTCCTAGAGTTTTCTGCTTTCTTGATTCTGAGTAAATTAGGAGTTTACTACAAAGCAATATCACTGTTGGAGATTCATAATAAGAGATTATCCATGGAAATGACCTAAAAATGCATATTTTTTATCAAAGCAAAGAATAAGTGTTTAATAAAGCAAATCATAAAGTTTTTCGTATAAGAAGTTCTTATTGCAAGGATAATATAATGTCACACTGTTCTCAATGACACATTAAAACAGAGTGTTAAAGCTACTGAGTAAAAGTGTCAAGTAAAATGCCATTTAGCGGGGCCTGTGAAAGAATGAAATTGCTTCTCATTTTAAGTGCCTAGTGACTATTTTCCTTTTTGGAAAAGTGTCCTTTGTAATTATACCATATACAGCATAGAAGAACATCTGGACTTTTTAGTATTTTTTTTTTCTTCTCATTGTGCCCATTCCACCCCTATCTTTAATCTGTTGTATAAACACATGTTGAAATTTATTAGAAGGGTACTTCGACTTGTTTTAAAAACAGAACTGCGGCATTATCCAGCCTCTGCTGGAATCAGAGAGCATTTATATTTTCCTTGATTTTCTTATAGAAACTGCCACACAGCAGAATAGGAAGCTATTTTATCATGAGTCATTGTCCAGGTTCATAAATCTAATGAAGAGTGTCAGACAACAGAGATTTGCACTTGTTGAACAGGTCAAGGAACAAGGCTCTGCAGCAATCAATTACCTTATGCTGCAATGTAGCCTACTGTTCCTACCCCCATCCCACCAAGGGCTGATCCACTCCTACCTGGCCTTTCAGGCTATGAGTCTTATTCCTCAGGGATGACTTAGCAAGGCACACACACACCCTGCAGGCAATTCCTCGTGTAGGACTTGCTCCAGATTGAACTAGCTTCCTGTTGTTTCTCTCTAGCTTTCATTAAATGCGTAACCTCAAACGTCCTAAACGCATTTGTTTCAAGGTGGGCCCGATGGAAATGACAGCTTGATACTAGTCTCTGCAAACTCATTCTCTACATTTCATCTTTTGTACTTCACTATAACAGAGGAAAGAACTGATCTGGGCAATAGGGAGAAGAAATAGAGAATAAGGAGAAATAAGGAGAAAGTAAGAAATAGACAGGGTTTGCCAGGCGGCCTTGGGTGCATTTGCTCCTCTAAAAAAAAGAAAAAAGGTGTCTAAGTTATTTCTGGATTCCATGTTGTCATTACGATTCATTCTTGCAGTAATTTTGTGTATGTGGATGAAAGTTGTACATGCATAATGCGGTCTACCTTCGGAGGGCTATTAATGTTTCTAAAACAATTCAGAAAGTAAATGTTATATATAATCAAAATTACCCTTGAAAGCCCTACAGTAATTCTTTGTTAGTCAATATCACAGCATAGCCTTCAATTAATTATTCCAATTCTTCACCAAATGTAGTGACAAAACCATCACTAGGTATAGCTCAGCCACTTTTATTTTATTTACTTATTTGGTAATGACCAGAAAATTCTAAATACCATTCACATACTTTTCTTATTTCGGCAACTCACACTGGCAATTTTAGGCTCAATTACATCCATTTCTGTCTAATATAAGCGATGCAACAGTGGCCAAGTGTATATTGCTGAATTTTTATGCATTGAAACTACATGTATTGGCACATACTGTATGTATGTGCCTGGGTATCTTATAGTAGACCTGTGGCATTTGTAGACCATTTGTATTGGCTTCAACCATTTCCTAGCAACCCATGGAGCCACAATGCAGACCAGTTTATAATTGTGCTGAGTTACATATTTTAAACCCCAGAGACCTAATGAAAGAGCCCAGCCCAGCTTTCTAAGACATTTTAAACAACTTTGACTTAAATGTATTAAAATGCCAACCCTATTTATTTAATTTGCACCATGAAAGGATGTTAATTGGGAACATTTCTAAGACCAGAAAGAGTTTTGTCCAGTTTCGACATATCATACAGCAACCAGTGGGCCAGAAAAGGATTAACAGTAACATCTTCTTCATAATATTCTGGCATCACATATCCAACGAGTTGTTCTCTTCCCTTCTTCTTTAGAGAACCAACAGATGAATAGTGAGTCCTCTCAAAAGACTTTCATATATGCAATCAGTGGAGAAAAGGGGCAATACTTCATTTGCAGTCTGCAACCTTGTGGACTACAATTAGACATTTACAGCTATGGAAAGATGTTCCGGACAATGGAACTCATGTACTTTTCCCTCTGTCCTTCATGTTTACTTTTTCTGGTTCACCTAGTAGTAAGTCATTTTTCTTTCACAGCATCTGCCATGCCATCTGTCTCCGCTACAATATCTGGCATCGATGACATATTTTCCAATCCCAGAAAAAATCAGCACATATTCTATTTCTTATTTCTCATGCTGCTGTGTTCTTCCCTGTAGTCACTGGCAGTTCCTTGTGCTCCATAATACTCATTTTCTTAATTCTCTCATTTCCACAGATCCCCAATGTGTATTTTAAAAATCTTCTCGGGCTCATTAGATAAGAGAAAGTTTATTCCAATGAGTCATACTGGACAGGGATAGACAGAACATTTGTGTGTCTGAGGACCTACACTAGTTGTTTTTTTTTTTTTATTGATTCAGTTTTCTGTCATTCCCAAGTGCCAAAATGAGCATGACTATGGGCCTGAAGGGAGCCTATACAATGTGCCATTTGTGAATAATGGAGAGAAAAATATGCATTTTTATGTCTCTGGCCAGGAGGCTGCTGAGGGCCTCTGGTGCCCATCAGAGCTATTTTAGTTTATTTAGCTTTTTTTTAAATGAAGGGACGAAAGCCCACTAATTTGGAAATCTGAGAACATGATGATTTTTAAATTAAATTAAAATTTAGTTTAAAAAACACTTGGAACTACGCCTTCTAACTTTTATTTAGAACTTTTTGCCAAAATTAGTTAATCTCCCTGAGTCATTAGGTATTATTCCCAACCTAATTACAGTTCATATATATATATATATATTTTTTTTCCCCGCTAGCAGGTCAATACAGACATAAAACAACCCAAACGTTTCATTTCAAATAAGAGAGACAAGATCAAAGTTAGCTTCACTCAATTCCCATAATATCACCATGTCGAACAACCCCTTCCATAAGTATTTACTTCTTTCTAAACTATCTTTTTTAGTGTCACCATATGCAAGCAGGAAATCTATGGATATTCAAGAATCTAGTATATCCAATGATAGCTCAGGAAATACCAGAAAGTGGCAAACACTGCAGCATCCCAATTTTTCTAGGTTTTGTTTTTTGTTTTTTTTTTAATTTCAGAACTCTGGGCCTAGATATTTAGCATCCAAAGTAAAGTTTTCAGAACAAAAATTTAATGACCTAAAACCTAGAAATATCATCTAACCACAATGGATCATCTGTTGTGCCTTTATATTTTATCTTCCCTGTAAAACACCCTCAATCTGTCTCCAAAAATCATAATAATAGCAAGAAAAAAATTTTTCTGCAAATAGTCTGTAACAGTGCCGTCCAACAGAAATATTATGCAAGTCACATATGTATTTAAAATTTTCTATTAGCTACATTTAAAAAATGAAATAGGTGAGATTAATTATAAAAATAACTTTTAACTTAACTCAATATATTTTTTTATATTGTCTTTGAAATCTGTTATATATTTCACACTTACAGCACATTTTAATTTGGACACACTTCCAAATGCTCGATAGCCACATGGAGCTAGTAGCTACTATATTTGACCACACCAATCTATAAACTCTATTTCCAGTCTAACAGAGAAGCAGACACATAGCAGAATTCAATAAATATTGATTGGGTGGGTGGGTGGATGGAGAGATGGATGGATGGTTGGATAGTTGGATGGATGGATAGATAAGTGAACGAGTGTTTGACTGAATGAAACCCTAAAGTTAAAGAGATCCAACTTAATTTTTCTCTACTTTGACCCTCCTGGTACTTAATCTGGTTCAACATCTTTCAGGGTGACGTTAAGAAGGATAGGTTGCTGGCAAACAGCCCCAGGACACTCTCACGTCCTATTTTTCCTCCTCTACAACAAAAACAGCAACCAGGTGCCAGATTTCTTTCTCAGAATCTGACAGATACCTACATGAACAGAAATGAATAGAGGGATGATTCTTTAGCAGTTCAGTTGCCCCTGAGGATTACTATATCAAATTAAAATTATCCCACACACTTCATTTATGTCCCTGACCAGAAAGCTCTTTAGGGACTCTGGTATACATAGAACAATTTAACCAGCTAGCTTGAAAAGGTGAGAACAGTTGAATTTTCAAGAAATTAATTTGGAGAAAATAATTTTCATCTGAAAGAAAATGAACCAAACCCTACCAAAATTATGGTGAAAAAAAAAAGTATTCCCATTTTACAAATCAGTTTTATTTCCATTTTAACTGTGAATTTACCAAATATTTTATTGCTACTTTAGACCTATTTGGCTGATGTTTTATCCTTTACAGAACAGCAAGTCATGTCATAAAAAGGGAAATTCATTCTAAGAAACAACATTGGGGACAGTTGGGTCCCCCAATCACTTTGAGTTTTTTTTCAGCCTCCAGTGTGGCGTTTTAGAAAATCCTGTTATTATTCATTGTGGGTCTCCTTCTCATTGAGATAATATTTCTGCAGAGTGCACTGGGGAGCATTAGATGGACACAGCTTCAAATCCTGGCTTTGCTCCTATTACACTGATTACTAAAGGCAAGTTCATAAATATCCTCGCTGAGGCTCCATATCCTCACCTGACAATGGAGGTAACATTTACAGTGACTACTGACTGAGTTAAAAATGTAAGTCCAGCACCTCACTCACAGCAAGGAGAACAAACATAACCCCATTTCCAGAATGCCCCACATAATGCATGTACATATAAAACTCCCCTCCCTAGATCTCTTCTCAGAGGTCACCATAGAAGATGTCCAAGACCCTGAAATTATAATGAGATGAAAATCAAATGAAGGTGCTAAGCCATAGGTCAACCAGGGTCTGTGCTGAGGCCATTGAAGAATCAAGGTACAGAGTTAGCGATGGAATTTTCTTCTACTCATTTTTTTTCTCCTTGAAATTTTGTTCTGAAACCCTCGATTCCCTTTAAAATTGATGTAATCATAGATTTTCCAGGGTTAATCTATTCAGTCAAAAGGTAAATGAGCCTGTGACTTTATTTTCAAATGTGTATTTAGAAAAAAATGCATTAATAGGATTCACTCATTCATTCAGTTGATATTCATTGAACATCTACTACATGCCAAGCACCAGGAGAAGCAAAAATTAATAAATCAGGCAAACATCCTGACCTTACAGAAATTACATTCTTATGGGGGAGACAGGCAAAAAATTAGTAATTAATTACATTAGAGAGTAATAATAGCACAGAAGTAGGCCAGGTAGATGTTAGATAGGGTGTCCAAGAAAGGTCTAATCCGGAAGGATATGGGAGAAATGGTTCAGCCGCCCCCAGAATGAGCAAGGCATGACTTTGGAGTCCGACAGACCCTAGTTCAAAACATCTTTCTCTTCCTTACTAACTATGTGATCTTAGGCAAGTTATTTAATCTGTCTTATCCTCTTTTTACTTATCTGTAAATTGCAAGTAATAATATCTACCATATAGGGTTATTATGAAGGTTATTTGAGATAATATATACAAAATGCTTAGAATGTTGCTTAGTACATAGTAATTATTCAAAAAGGTTGAGCCATCTTTTTGTTGTTGTTGTTGTTGTTGTTGTTATTTGCGCAGTCCTTCTGTAAATTAATTTTTCATGTGAGAAATGATGCAATAGTAGTCTCCAAATCTACTGTGGAGGAATCCTAGAGGTCCCGAAACAGAAAGGCTCCCACAACTGATTAAGATGCATAAATCACATGGTTTATTAAACCAAGTAAAAAGCATAGTGAGAAGCAAAGAGGAAGAGATGGGAGCGATTAAATCAATTGGGATAGAGTCCAAGCAGATAGAAGGACCCAACTGCTTGAATTTGGGGCATGCAGTATTCATATAGTCTGTTGTTTCTCTCAGCCACTTTGGTCTTCCCTATGGTGGCCTGGTTATAGTGGTCAAAGTTGAGTCTTGAGCAAAGAACTGAGCAGACAGAAGGTGCCTGGGTCAATGGTACACTTGCTATATTTGAAAGCCTCAGAGACAGATCCACCTGGCCATTAGCCGTAGCTCACCAGTTAGCCTGAAGCATAGCTACAGACTCTGCATTTCTTGTGCAAAGAATTTTTGAGGCCAGAATGGGGTCACTGAATGGGGTCACAGAACGGGGTCCTGGGTGGCTGATTTAAGACCTCTTTTGAATCTTCACGTTTCATACCTATGTAGTGTATCTTGAATGATAGGTGTTAGGCATGTACGGATGCCCCGTGAATATCACATCTTTCCATCCTTCCCTCTCTATGGTCAGCACCCACATCCTCTGCTTTGTCTGCTGTTACCATGACGCAAAGGTTACCAATCCACTTCATTTTCCATAGACACTATGTGAATTCTGCCTGTCTCCCGAGCTCCTTCTTTCTCTACCCCGTATCATCTATCCTCCTTATCCGTTTGCCTCTCTTACTTTCTAGAGCAGAACTGAGTAATCTACAGTAACACAGGAAAGGCACATTACAGAGTTTGCCACTTAGTTGTTGACATGCTGCCTGAGATCTGCAGAGTCTTCTAAGGCCGATGCAAAATTTTCCAGAGCTAACAGAGGGTCCCAAAATGCTGAACATGGATCCCTCTGATATGCATCTATCAGGAACAGAGCCCTGGTTAACAAATTACCTTTTCCCATCTGGGTTCCACAGAGAGAACAGGAGCTTTAGAAAAACTACTTCCCCTAGAGCATATTGAGAAGTTAAAATTGCCAAGGCTGCAGAAAATATGTGATGGGCTGACTTTAAAGAAAACTATATTCCAAATAACAATTTGGAATCATCTGGTGCTGTATTTTGTGCTTTCTTTGGAAGTCAGAGATTCCCAACCTCATTCCTCAAAGTCCTGGTTGGAAGGAAGGATCGTGGAGAAGAACATGCTCATCGTCTATATAATTTAGCTACTTCCTCTATTCTCTCTCCCCTTCTTTTCCTTTCATTTTCAGGCAACAGTGAAGGTAGAATAGATTCAACTCCTGGCCTTCGTAAGACACAGGAGAAACAACGTGGGGCACATGTCCGGGGGCCTGCTGGAACTCCTGGCCACATATTTGTGCTCCTCACCAAGCTCAGAAAGGGCAGTGTTTAGTTATTTTCTCTTTTTCTTTTTTCTTAAGAAAAAAAAAGAGAGAGAGACAGACAGAGAACGGAGATGGCTTCTGCTCACCCCAGCTGTCAGGTGGAAACAGAGCTGTTTAGCATTCTGAGGCTGTGGGTTTGTGACTCATGTGAACTTCCTTCCGTGGGAGTTATCATCTCCCTGAAAGATAGCTGGAGTTGTGACAAGATTTACCTCCATATTCTGAGGGGATGTCGACTCCATCTCCGGGGAATTCATCTTTATAAGCTCCTCATGATGATGCAGCTGATCTGTAATGACATGAGTAGGACTTGAAGACTAACATCACCCAGCTCACTGGCCCTGGCAGGTGGGGCTGTAGATTTTAGCAGCCTGTCACTCAGCAACGTCTCACATATATGTGGGGTTTACAAGCGTGCTGATTCAGTGGGGTGAGCAGAGCCCCCTGTGCCGTGATTAATCTGGAATTCTCTGACAGTGAGGATGAACAAACACCCTAAGTTTCTCTCTTACTGAAGTAGCAAGGTGTATGGGTACGTAATATGTGTAGTAAACACATAGGAGGTCTGCAATCAGAGGGTTAGGGTGCTAGTTTACAGTATGCAAACTTGGTTGAGCTGCTCAGACTATGTATTGGTCAGCTTTTCATTTGGAAAAATGGAGAGAACGGAAATGTTACCTAGCTATTTCCAAGACTGTTATGAAGATAGCATGAGATGGTATAAGGGAAAATGTTTTATAAATTGTAATGCCCTGTACACATAGTTTGAGGTTGCTATTATTGTTATGTATGTTTATAATTTTGGGACTAGAGATGTATAAGGTATAATAATTGATGATTCAGCCAGATACCAAGACACAACTGAAATGAAATTTCAGAGAGATGCCCAGTCTTCATTTGTATACTTGAAAGGAAATGAGCAAGGGCTGATTCCATGTCTCTTCCTTTCCCCAATTTTTTATTTTGAGAAATTAAAATGTACAGAAAAATTGAAAAGTAATCATACAATAATACTCTTTACCTAGATTGAACAAATTGTGCTGTATGTCGCCTCTATTTTGCTCTTGCCCTTGTTGTGACATTTCACCCATACTTTCTCCTGTCTTCTGAGAACAAGGCATTCTTCTATGTAACCATCACGCAATCATCACAGCCAAGAACTTTAACATTATACTACACCACTATTATCTAATATATGAGCCATATTCACATTTCCTAAAACGTCCTTTACAGGATTTATTTGGGGTTTGAGGGATAGGGGTGAGAAGGAGATGGGTCCATGAATTCCACATCGCATTTTGTTGTAATGGCTTTTTAATCTCTTTTAGTCTAAAGTAGTTCCTTAACCTTTTTCCCTCTTTAATAACACTGACATTTAAAAAAAAAATCCAAGCCAGCTTGCATTGGATAATGTTTCTCAGTCTAGATTTTTCTGATAGTTTTCTCGTGATCAGGTTTAGATTGAGCATTTTTGGAAGAAGACTATGCAGGTGATGTTGCGTCCTTCTCAGTGTATCCCTGAGGGCCCAGGAGGGTCACTGTGTCCCATTATGTGCCGTGTTAAGGTTGATCACTTGGTTAAGATGATGTCTACCAACTTTCTCCGACCTGATGGTACCTCTTTGACTTGGTAATTAATCAATAACCTGGGACGTGATTCTTTGCGACCAGGTGAATAGCCTGGTCTCTTACAACCTGGTTTTAGTATCCACTGAGTATCCTTGCCTGCACCCATTATTACAATGGGTATTGCAACTCTTTCCCATTTATGAGTGGGCATTCTTCTGTAAAGATGAGCTTCTCTTCTCCTCCTCCCCTCGCACTTTCAGTTCTGTGACTGTGGAGCCCCGTCACTTGCTTCAAGAATATAAAGTTGAGAGAGAGGAGGAGAAGATCTAGTGAGAAGGGCATATCTGGAGAAAACCACACTATGAGCGCCACCCACCCCAGCAGTGCAAGAGGGCTGCTCCTTCCCCTTCAACCCTGGTTGGCGGGGAAGAGTCGCAAGGTTACTCATATTGTTTAAAACATGACCTTCACGCCTGGGGGGTATAGTTTGGGAGCCTACTCATGCCTGGGAAATCTAGAGGTGGAGAAGTAGGCTCGATTCTCCTGGTACAGCCAGGAGAATGCTTCCTTTTCTGGGCATGACAGGGAGGGCATCTGTGAATGTTTCTTGTGTGGGGTCATCTTAGGTCCTTTCCTCTAGGAAGATAGCTTCCTGGAGGGTGGGGACTGGAGCTGAACACCCAAAACCAGTAGGAAAAGGGCCCGGGGGAGTAGCAGAAAGTAGAGGAATACAGATACCTGCCATCCCACAGGTCACCCCTTATTGCAGGCTTCTAGTCTAAGCAGGTCCCAGCTAGGAAAGGGAAAAGAATTTCAGTTTATAATTTTGATTGAGATCTATGGAAACTGTATTTATGATTTGAAATGATGTCAGGATTGTCTATCACCCAAGGGTGGGCAGAAAAGCTGTAGGGCCAGACTGAGTTTTTATAAAGGCCAAGAGACACCTTTCTATTCCCACAGGATATAAAGAGCCCATGGGAGATTAAAAAATAAACTTGTCCTATGAGCACATTATCATGATTCAAGCTTGTCCCACATACCAGTTATGTATGCTTAAATACCTAATTTCAAAATCAATCTAACTTAAATTACACATGAAAAAAAATTAACTCTTCCATTAGTTTCAGAAAACAAATTTGTTTACTTTATAAGAAAATACCTTATGTCCAATATAATTGGACGTTTAGAAAAACCTGTGTGCTTAAGATTCAAGTCTCTACAAATTATAAAATAAGTCAGTTGGCCACCTGTATAAAACCTATAAATTATACAAAGATATCCCTCACACCTCATCACTACTCTTGCCACAAACCCTCCCAGGAAGCTGAAGACTTTTGGAAGTCACTTCTACTCTGGAGAAGAACTGTTTGTCAATGTTCAAACACTGGAAAAGATTAGAAGCCACAAAACCGCAGTCTCTCAGTTTGGAATTCATTCACCCTTTCTAAATGTATCTCCATGTGATGTTTTGCTTATGTGTATTAAATTCTGAAAGATGAGCTTATGTTGTCACTAGCTTCAGTGAAGCTGATCATACAAAACTAATGAGAATTAAAGGAGACGCTTTTAGAAAACTTTTCGAAACTTTATACAGTCAACACAGAATTTACTTCCTTATACAAGAAAAATCTTTGGATTTTATTTTATTTTATTTTTTAATGGCAAGTAGGTGGAAGGGATGGGAACAGGGAAACAGTAGAAAGGGAAAGAAAGTTCAGTATTAACAATAATATTCTCCTTTACTTGGAGGAAAAAAAGGAAAGTGTTGTATCATTAGCATAGAAACTGGAAGTATATTTGGTAACGGAGCAAACCTAATTACCACCTAGAAGTGAGTGCTTTAGAAGAAAAGAGCAATGCAGAGAGACACAGAAAATTTCAAAGAAACAATAATGAATATATCTATTGAGATAAGAGAATATATTGCATCAATGGAACAAGAATAGGATGAAAGGGAGCATGAACAACATAGAAATAGAAAAAATATTAGAGATTTAAAAATATAATGACTAAAAAGCTTTAGAAGTCAATAAAGGTGTTAAACATTAAAGTTGAGGATATGTTTCAAAAGTGGGGGGGAAACCATGGACAATAGGAATGAAAAGATGAGAAAATTAAAGTTCTTTTCAGAAAATCCAACATCAATTTTGCTAAAAGATTTTTAGAGAAAGAACAGAAGAAATGGAGGAGAGGTAATTATTGAAAATAACAATACAAGAAAATTCCAGATTTGAAGAATATGAGTCTCCAGATTGAAAGTACCCACCAAGTACCCAGGAGAATAAATGAAGACCCACACAAAGAAACATTCTAATGAAATTGTACAGCTGAAAAGATAAAAGCATCCGGAGACTTAATAGAGTACCCACATGAAGGACCAAAAATAAAGATTGTCCAGAGGTTTTCAACAGCAAAATTGAGAACCAGAATACTACGGAGCAAGGCTTCGGAAATCTAAGCAAAAAGATGGTGTGGTGGGCCAGCTACCAACCAAGAGCAAGGAAATAACACTTTTACTTTCCTGTCTCCCAAGTGCAATCCTCAGGAACTATTAGAAAATGTTACCAAATGAGAGAATAAAGCCACAGAGGAGAAGCCACGGGATCCAACTCATTAAACAGAAGAAGGGAATTTCCAGGACGATGGGAAGAGAAGTGCCAGGTTGACAGCTGTGCAGGAGGGACAGAGAGCAACCAGTGTCGGTTGTGGCAGGAGGATGACAGGCTCAGATGGGATCTTGCCAGAAAAAAAAAACAAAAGGAAGGAGTTTCTCACAAGCTTGACCATGTGGAAAACCGTATTGAGAGACACTTGCACCAAGTATAGGAAATTGAGCTACAGCTCCAAATACAACCGTTAACAAAGTGTCTGCCACCTAAAAGCAAATGAAAAAAGTCTCAGAAGGAAGGAAATGTGATCATTGAAAACTACCTGGTTCAGCAGTGGACACGAAGTCTGCATTCATCAACATGCACATGCAGAATATGAATTTAACCCGAAACTGAGATGTGCGTATACCGGGAAGGGAGTAGAGACAGACGGGTACATGAGTGGTAGCTAAAACCCTCGCTTCCATGGGATACCAGTAGATAATATCTTTAAAAGCTGGACCAAAAGAGTAATGCACAAGTATTATTGAGCAATGTAGAGATTCCTACCACAATAAACAGCTACACATGTTGCAAATGGTCCCTGGGGTGTAGGCAGAGTCAGAATTACTGCTTTTTGTTACAAACCTCTTAGCACTGACTCTTTAAACAATGTGCATGTGTCACTTTGACAAACCTAAGGCTTAAAACAAGAACCCCATGCAAATGAGGTAAACACACCAGTGGTGTTGAGTTGTCAGGAGTAACTGGTGTCTCATGGCCAGGCACAGGCCTCGGAGTTTAGAAATACACAGTCACTGCTAATTTTCCTATCCCAGATTCCACCACCAGAAGCCAAGCCATTTCTCACCACATCCTTGCAGGCACATGCCAACACCAGACATAGCCGCCGTTTCCTAAACAAGTCGTGCTGAGCCAGCCTTCTTCCCTCCGTGACCTCCAACGCAAGCTAATCCATCGCAGGATGAGAAGAAAACCTAATTCCCATTTATTTCATCGCTTACTATCTTTAAAGTTTCTAGTTATTGCATATATTTTATTTTGCTATTTTTAAACTATCCCCTGTTATAATTTCAGGCATTTCAAGGAGCAGAAATAGTACCAAAGATTCTTATGTGCCCCTTACCCAGATTTCCTCAAGTATTAGCATCATATATGACCATGGCATAATTATTAAAATCCGGAAATTAACACTGATATTAATGTTATATAGTCTACAGGCCTTATTCATATTTTTCCAACTGTCTCACTAATATTCTTTTTTGGCCCAGATTCAACTTGCAGTTCATGCACGCTGTTCCTCACCACATGTCTTGTCTCCTTTAAGCTGGATCAGTCCTTTAGTCTTTCTTTGTCTTTCATGAATTTGATACTTTAGAAGACTTTGGGCCAGCTAGTTTGTAGAATGTCCCTAAACTGGAGCTGTCAGATGTTTGCGAGTGATTAAATTCAAGTCAGGTATTTTTGGCAACAGCGCCGCAGAAATGATGTTGCATTTTTTTGGTGTATCCTATCACACAGTGCACAGTGTCTATTTTCCCCATTTCTGGTGACGTTAAATTTGATCTCTGGGTTAACGTGATACCTGCCAGATTTCCCCATTGTAAAGTTATAATTTTCCCTTTAGCATATGTAAAATGTATGTAGAACGAGAGTATAAACCTAATGAGTCTTTTTGGGGGAAGACACTTTTAAACTGTGAAAATACCCTGTTTCCCTCACACTTTGCCAACTTCATTTTAGCACTCTTCAGTGATTCTTGCCTGAACTGGTACTGTGGTATTTCCCAACAGAGGATTTTCTATCTCCATCATACTTTCTACTTTTTTTCCAGTTGGCCTTCTACTATAAGCAAGAGCGTTCCCTACTCCCCATGTATTTATTCATTCAGTTATTGAACAATTATTTAATTAACTTATTCAGTTATTTACATCAGTATGAACTAATGGATTCCGATTTTATCCCGTGGTTTAGAATTCATTACTATCTCTATTTATTGTGTTGCTACAATTACCCCCAAAATGGATATTTGGAGCACCTTTGACATATATTCTGTGTCCTTTAGGCATGTCTCCATATTTTTTTTCTTGAGGACTTTTTTGCTTCCTCAGCACAAGATGTTCCAAGCTCACCTATGCCTTCCCTGGCCTTGTAATCAGCCATGTCTCTGAGAAGCCGTGGTTCCTTTTAATGGAGAGTAATATTTTGAAGCCTAGATCTGGATGCCATTATACATATTTTATAACATATTAGTTTGGTAGTACAGGTACTTATTTTATCTATCAACGAATATAACATTTTTTAAAAAAAATGGGAAATATATTAAAAAATTTTTAAAGAACTGCTCTTTGTTTAGAATAGCTCTGCTCTTTGTTTCCTTAGCCTAGACTGTCCCTTAGGAAGCCACCCTGACCCCCTTAGCTGGAATTAAGCACCTGTCCTTTTACATCTGTATAGTGTGATATCTCTCCCTCCATGTAGCACTTACCTTTCCTGCCTCATGCTGTAGACAGCACTTCACTCCATCATCTGTGTCTGTCCTGTACTGAAAGAGCTTCACATGCAAAAGCTGCAAGACAACGAGTCCCAAGCAGGGAAGAGAAGCTGCCCACATTGCCGCATCACAGAGAAACACCATGTGGTCACACACACACATGGGGCAGCCACCTGTACGAAGTGTGTGATCCCAGGAAACAGAAAATGATTTGTGTCGGTTCCCAAAGGAGCTCTGCAGTTAGCATTTTGTTCCTTTAATGTAACCTGTCAAGTTCGATCAGGGCTTCCTGGTCCACTTAGAGGGTAGAAGTCTGCCTCTTTCTAAAGTGCTGAAGTGTTCTCTCTGCGTCAGAGCAGACCAGAGCCAGATTACTTGCTTTCAAACCCCGTCTCCAGCACGCAACTAGTTGGGTAACTTTAAATAATTTACTCACCTTCATTGTTCCTCAGTTTCCTTATGTACAAAATAAGACTAATCATAGTAGTCCTATAAGATCGTTGCGAAGACTAGATGATTAAATATATGTAAAGTGTTTAGAACAAGGCCAAGGCCAAGCACAGTGTAAGCACTAAATTAGTGTAAAGAGTTATTAGTAAGACTCCAGAAGACAGAAGACCCTTATTTGTATGTCGGGGAGTGTCATAAATGTGGCATGAAAATATATAAAAGTTCAGAACATAAAAGATTAGGTCAAACTAGGGTTCGGTGTCTAAATAAAGATCAGTTCCCAAGAGGGACAATTCAGTACGCCATTTCAGTCACTGACCCTTCTTGCCACCCTCTGCCTCGCAACCAGGCATGCGTTTCCCCTGAAGCACGGGAAGTGTGTGGTGTGTGGAAGGACAAGGAGACCTGAACAGCCACAAAGTAAACATGAGACATTTTCCATCTGCTTTTTCTCAAAGATTCGTAAAGAAAAATATCATGATTGTTTTAAAGTTCATGCTATATATTATGGTGTAGGGTACGAATCTGCAGAAATGTTCATGCTGAACTCAAAGCTGTCTAATAACATTTGCTTTGGTGGCACTGAGTAGATGATTGTGCAGCAGAAAGATTTAAGAAGTACTATCTTATTATTCAAACCCTTGCTAAAGTCTCTTTTAGCAGAAGATTCCAATGAAGAAAATAAGAGAAAATGGCCATCTTTTGGTGGGGGATGGAGAAGAAACTCAGAAATAAGAAAGCCCCAAAGAAATAGACTAAACTTAGATACAAACAGACAACAGTAAAATAGATACAAGGCAAAGAACGTGAGGCCTCTCTGGACAGACCCAGGGGACCTGCTGGCCGCCACCTCTGCGGTGGCTCTTGCAGTGAAGTTGCTCAGCCACTGTCTAACATTTTAACATATAGGGCAGCAAGTACCTTGTTTTAAAATATTGGCACAGTTAGTATTTCCTCTTGATAAAGTAGTTCACTGCTGAAAAGCCGAGAAAATCATCCCCTCCACTATGTCAAGTTTGAAAGTTGCCTTTTGGTTATTTACCAGATATCTCACAAGTATAGATAAGTGCTGCAGAGCCAAAATAGGTTTGCCAAGGGGCTGTATCTGCTGGAAGCATAGGTTTTAACATCATTAAGATTAAGAGAGCATCTCCTCCCGGACGTCCCCCATGGTAGGGACAGGAAGCAAGGCCAGTTCTACACTTTTAAAGAAGCAATAAAGATTGCTTCCTGTTACGGCAGGCAACTAGATTTGCCAGCAGAAAATCTCATTAGGATAAATATTTTTTTCCTCTTATCAATCCTCTGCCAAGTTGCCTGCTTTAATCTTTCATCCACAAGATAGAATTCTTTTAAAAATAAAGTTAAAAGCCTGTCCCAAGAAGCCGAGATACCCAGACAGCTGCATAAATAAAAAGCTCCAGACAGGATAATAGAATAAGAAGCTATGAGTCAAGATTCCACATCCGTCTCTCAGACCAATGAGGGTGACGTTACAGCAATTTAAAAGATCAGAAATTCAAATCTTGAGTAAGATATCTACAATGCAATAACAGATGCTCCCAAGTATGAAAATAATTGTTTCACTAATTACTGATAGAGAAATATTAAGCGCCATGTAGAACTTGGGGGGTTTGGTTAAATTTATTTTTTTTGTATCTCAGTGAACATTTGGAAAACTATTCCTTACTGAGTGTTTTGCATAACACATTTCTTTTTTGACATGACCAAAGACTATTGCCTCAGATAGAGATCTTTTAATCCTCTGTGTTTCATGTCGCGGAATCAAAAAAAAAAATGGGCATGATATATATAAATACAGATGAAGAATATTTTGCTCATGTTGTTTGAGCATTGCAGGTGGTAGATGGGCTGGTTTTAGAGGAAAATGCAAAACTGGACTTACAAAGTTTTTAATCTTTCTGAGCCTCAATTTCTCTGAATGTAAAATGAAAATGTAATAATACCACCTCCTCAGGCTGTCGTAAAGCTTCAGTGCAATAGTGTTGGTAAAACGCCCAGCACAGAAATCAGCACACAGTAGGCACTAGGCGGGTAGCTCTCCCTGCCCCTCTGTTGTTGGTGTGCCCAGCCTGGCCCAGTCTGAACACAGTGGAAACTTCTAGTTGTCGGCCCAGCAGTCATCCTTCCCTTCTCAGGCACCCAGATTTTCATGTGGGTGACAACGCTTCCCCCAGACTGCCGACTGACCCAGTCTTTAGTTCCAGGGTGGACTCTGGGTTGTATTAAACTAATCAGCCCATTTTTTGTCCTTGGCCAGAGTCACTGGTTCATGTGACCAAAGCAGCCCAATCAGAGTGAGTGTGAGGCGTCTTGAAATGCTGAAGCAAAACAGCACTGGACAAAGACAGACAAGGAAGCCACAGATGTCACTGACAGCCACCCTAATGCCATAACAGAATTCAGCCCGAGTTAGCAGAGCATAGAGTTAGAAAATATGGGTCCTCGGTGACTTAGAACAAGCAATTCTGAAGCAAGTATAACCTCTGCATTTCCAGTGACAAAAGCCAATACATCTTTTTTACAATTTAAGAACTTTCAATGGAGTTTTCAGTAACTTACTCCATTAAAAAAATAACCTAAAACCTAATTGATACACCAAGAACTCTGAGAGATCATGCTGTCTCAGTGAGAAAAACTGTAACCTCAAACTCAAGAGGACCACAAAACAAAAATCTAAGAATTCTCAAAGATAGCATCTTAAGATCTTTTATGTATTATAGTTAAAGGAGGGGTATCTATAACTTCTATCGTATCTTTCCATGTGTTACTAATAGCTTTAATTATCATATACCATAGTTACTTTCCACCATAACTGTTCCGGATATATAAGAAGGGTTGCACTTACTCTAAACTTAAAATAAGTTGGTTCTATCAAATAAACCTACACAGCAGGTTAATTTCCTGATTCATTTTATAGATCATTCACCCTCATACATCCGCTAGAAGAAAATTGGGTTATTCAAAACCGGGTATTCGTGGGGATGAACAACTGGAAAGACCTGCTTTGAGAATTCTAAACTACTGCGATCGACTGAATGTTTGCGTCCCCCAAAATGCATATGTTGAAACCTAACCCTCAATTTGATGCCTTTAGGAAGTGAGGAAGTGGTAAGTGACTAGGTCATGAGGGTGGAACCCTCACAAATGGGATTAGTGCCCTTATAAAAGAGACCCCAGAGGGCTCCCTCATCCCTTCTGCCTGTGAGGGCACAGAAGAGGAAGCCGTCTAGGAAGCAGAAAGAAAGCTCTCACCAGACAGAATCTGCCAGCACCTCGATCTGACTTCCCAGCCTCTAGATTGTGAAAAATGAAAGTCTGCTGTTTATGCAACCTCTGGTATTTTTGTATTTTTGTTATGTCTAGCTATTTGTGTTACAGTAGCCCAAACAAACTAAGACAGCCATCTTCTAGGATAAAATTAGTGGGGCTTAATGGACAAGAGCAAAACCTCAAAAATTTTACAAGGAAAAGAATCTTTTTTCAAATTTTAAGTTTTTAATTATGTCAGGCAAAGACTCACGTCCAAATTATTTTTTAAAATCCATTTTAAAAGACTGACCAATAACATGCTCAAAGGAACCCCAGGATGCTAATGCCGAGAACCAGTTTACTACAATCCACCTATTATATAACTTATAGCTTCACAGATGAAGCTCTCGTCAGGTATCTAAGAAATCTGCCCTAAAATTTTAGTTCACTTAGATTTATTTATTTATTTGTTTATTTATTGCCTTGTTTCAGACAGAATTTAAGGCAATGGGGTTGACTTACTCTCATTTTGAATGTCTCTAAATGAATTGGAATCTATTCCATTGTTCACAAGTCCTATAGAATTTGGCAGATGCAAGAACAGCACTGTACTCTACTCATCAGGACCGAAATCACCTTTTAATTACTACCGTTGAGTACTAAGCAAACACAGGAATTACTTACTGATAGGAGGAAATTGTGGGTCCCCTGTTTAGATTATGGTGAAAGAAGTGGTGCAATTTTATGATCCGTCTTCAACATAATTATTTCTTGGACTGTCAGCAGGCAGTGCTGGGTCTAGGAGAGAAGGTGGAAAGACTGGACGTAGTGATAAGAGGATTACAGAGAAATAATAAAGATTATTGAAAGATCAGAATGCTATGTCATCGCCTTAGGCAAGTCGCTTGGTCATTCTTATCTAAATGTAAAATGAACAGTCAGTCTCTTGCTAGGATTAAAGAGCCCCTGTCTGGTGGAGGAAGAAATAATACTATAAATACACAGCATCACATCCTTTTCTCCTCTAGAGCAGAAGCTGAACAAGGCATGAGCAAAATCCCCAGGACAGCCTGAATCTGCCTGTTCAAAAGTCACAGAAAGCGCAGGCTCTTCCTACAGGGAGCTGTGAATTTGCACGTTCTGCAAATGGGATTTTTAGGTTCTGGAGTTTTATTCAGTTTGTGATAAGGTGAAAGATGGAGTGGATGTGAGGCATCATGTGGGGGGGGGGGATGGGAGGGAATGCCACAGACCCCAAACAAGGCCAGTTATACTGTCCCTCACCCTTAACCACCATCCATTTAATCTTCCAAGGTTGAGGACAGACTAAAGATGGCCAAACTTTTCTTACCATGCCCACATAGGTGGTCTTGAACCTCACTTTAGAATGTAGGGGTACTTACCAACTCCAGTTTTTGTTCAGGGCCTTTGGACTTTGGATAAAAGACTGAAAGTGTCCCATTTCCATAACCTATTCTACACTCTAGAACAAGATTCAGAAATCACATCTGGGCAATAGCAAAGGCTCAGTTCAAACTGTCTCGGGTCAGGGAAAAGCAGTGTGTGGCCGAGCAGAGAGGCTGAGGACTGTGAGCCCTTTAGTTCTCTGGGAGTAGCTACAGGGTGAGGACAGTACATTGTCCATGGAGACATAGAGCTCTGCATGTATCCCTTTCTAGCCTCCTGAATCTGGGCTGCTCTGATACAGAATCATTTTGGCCGCTGCCCTGATCCAGAAAGCTATTCTTTGTTAACTACCTGTGAACATCCTTCTTTCTCTAAGCTTAACAGGTCAGATGCAGACACAAGCCCTTTCTGGTTTATTTGTTTGTTTGTTTGTTTGTTTGTTCAAAGAGTCATCAGATTTAAGGTCCTTTAAGGAAGCAAAAAAATAGCTCATATTTCTCAAGTCATTCAAACACATCATGAACTACAGTCATCAGAATATTGAAGCAAAGGGATAAATATAACCACACACAAGGCATCACATGTTCACAAATGCACAATGGGATCAATTAAGTAAATGCCCTGTTATTTTTCTGTCCCAACCCACCTTCTCTCCCACAGTGCCCTATGCACAAGGCCTTCCAAGATGATCAATCACAGAACTTCAAAGCTAGAAGAAGCCTTATAGATTATCTCCTGAGAACTTGCCCGAGTAATTTATCTTTCTGAGCCTCAACTTCTTCATCAGTAAAATGGGGGGTTAAAATATAACACGTCTTAACAGTTATTACAAAGATTACCTATGCGCTCAGTTAATACCAATCTACTCATTTGTGTTGAAGAAACTGAGATCCAGGAAGATCAAGGGATTACCCAAGTTAGTCACAAGGATGGGACAGAAACTAGCATCTTCTGAACCCTGATGTGTGCTCTGCGAAGCAAAGCAAATGGAGCCGGATTTTTCCTCAGCCAGCAAACCTTTAAGGCTAAACATGGTGTCACGACATGTGTGCGTGTGAGTTTCCATTCCTGTGAGAAAGGATAAGCCTCTCTGTCCGGAGAGGGAGGATTCTCCATAGCCAAGAAGATAAAGGACTGACAAAGAACCAAGAGGAAACCTCTAAGCCACAGAGGTACAATTATAAACCAGCACGAACACAGGCTTCCAAAGTTAAATAAGTAAATAAACACTCAAGTTAGATAAATAACAAGCAGCTGGTTTGGAGTCACCGTGTTTACGACTCCTGTGATGAAACCACATCCCTGCGTTCTAACAGTGCCCCAGCCACCACCACCCTCCTCCTAAGAAAGAACAGATCCTCTGGCAGTCAGGTTGAACCACACTGTCAAGAGCCATCCATTTTTGACTTTGTTTGTTTAAGCCTCATATCTGTGAGTTAACTTATGACATGGTAGTGTTTTAAAGCGGTGCTTTTGCTCGTTGGGGAGTCTTTTTTCTTCCTTCTTTTTTATATTATAAAAGTATGACAACACATTTACAGAAACTTGGAAAATATAAAGCAAAATTGCACATAGTGCCACTGTATAGTACAATTATCGTTTTGTGTATTCACGCTCGGCATTTTGCAAGCATATTTGAAATCTTTACAATTATTAATAATATTCAAGTTTTTTATCATGCCCTGAAACAAAGCAATGGTCCTCAAACTTTAATCGGAACCAGGTTGTTTGGAGGGCTCTTTGAAACACACTGCTGGGCCCTACCCACCCCAACAAATGGTAATTCAGTGACTCTGGGGTAAGGCCCTAGGATTTTTATCTCTACCAAGTTCCCAGGTGCTGCTGATGCTGGGGGACCAGGGGCCACTCTTTGGGAGCCCTGGCACAGAGGAGCACAGTGGAATCATCAGAGATGAGTTTTCAAAATACTGATGCCGGCCTCACCCCCGCAGAAATTCTGATTTAATAGAGCTTCGGTGGAGCCCGGGTAGCATAGTTTTCACAGCTCCCCTCGGAGTTTTCATGTGCAGCCAGGGTTGAGAGCCCCTGGAAAAGCAGGGAAGTCACATTCAGGCCTGGGTTGCCAGATCTGATCAGTTTGTCTGTCTGTGTGTCCTTTACCAGGGGCAGGTGAATACAGTGCACTAAATGGTCCTCCTAAGGTCCTTTTCCGCACTTGGAATCCGTGCTGTGACTTAGGAGGCTTTTAAAATGAGTTTCCATGATATATATGCAAGTCAAACAAAAGTGTTCAGACTTGGTTCATTTTTTTCTTAGCAATGCTGCCCTCTAGTGTGCTTACACAGTAGAATCATATAAAAACCTACCTGAGCCATCCGAACGCTGATTTCCTGTTAGACGCCTAAACACTTGCGGAATTTTTCTCTGACATTAAAAAAAAAATTAATATGCATTAAATTAATTTTATTTCTGGCAACATGAGTCTCCAACAGTGGCCTTTCAGGCCTCCCACAATTTCTCCCTGCATTCTGCAGCCTCCTCCAAGGAGAAGAAATCTTTGAGTTAAAGCTTTTACTACAAATAAAACTGAAAATTAAGAGCCATGATCCTTTTCCCTTTCTATACATTCTGTTTTTTAAAATATTTTTTTAGGTCTACGGCCATGCTACCCTGAACAAGCCCAATCCCGTCTCATCTTGGAAGCTAAGCAGGGTCAGGCCTGGTTAGTACTTGGATAGGAGACCACCTAGAAAGACCAGGTGCTGTAGGTGTAAAAAAAATATTTTTTAATTAAAAAATTAAATAAAAAATAAGAGATTGTAAGCTGAAAAGGTCCTTGCAATCTGTGAGGTCAACCAAGGCTTGCCTCGCCTAAAAAATAAAATAAATAAAATAAAATAAAATAAAATAAAATAAAATAAAATAAAAGTTTTAGAAACAATGACAAAGACCATTTATGATATTATACTTGCAATGTGGTTCTAAAGACATCTTTTTTCTCGGAACTTGGTGAGAAGTGCCTTCATCCAGTACAGAAAAAATCAGAAGAAAAGAGGAAGCTAGCTGTGTTCATTTGGTGCATATTATAATTTGTGTTGTCCCTCGGCTCTTTTTCAAATTGTGATACTGTGATCAAGCAAACCAAGCTGCAATTCTTGCAATAATACTATTTCCATGATAGATTGTTCTCAAAGATAACTATTTTGCTGATGACAAAGAACAAAAGGGCTTCCAGAGCTGTTCTTTCCACATTCCACCCAGCTCTTCTCCACTGTCAGCCAAACAATCAGGGAGCAAGAAATTACCAGCAACTGAAGCGCCTGGGCATGGAGTGTCCTGCATGGGCTTTTCCACGCTCAGAACTATTGGTGCTCATCTTTTCTCACTTCTCATGTCCTTTTCACTTGACTAACAGTTTATTGAGAACAGAATATTCATCATCCAGGAGCTCCCATGTCATCCGATGGCGAGTTCAACCAATCTGCTGGGTCCCACCATCTTGATTCAAGTGTCTTTCCCACCCCACAGGTGCTTTGGCCTCCTCCATCTCACTTTAACAAGTCTCCCCTCCCTGCTTTCTTTCCACTCCCCTAGCCCTTATCATCAAAAACTCCTCTTGCTAGATCCCTTCCAAGGGCATACAGGCTTATTCTTACATCTTCTATTGACTAAATACCCCTTCAGGTACTGCCCTGTATCTCTGCTCCATTCGCTTCCAAACTTTGAAGAACGGCCTGGGAAAAGGAAGGCTTTAGCGTCTACCCAGGTTGTCTGTAAAGCCTTTCTTTTCCCACGCCCATTCTGCCATCTGTGCCAGGCTGGCCTTGGTCCCATCACACCACTGACACTAAGTCTGCTCTCCTCGTGGTTTGCAATAGCCTCCCTGACCTGTGACCAAATCCAGCGGACGCTGCTTTGAGGCCTCTGACTTGAACGTTCACGTGTTCCAGAGTGTGCGCAGCAGTCGCAAAGCATTCTCTGCTCCTGATTTTCAAACATCTCCCCCTTTGACTTCCTTCCTGCCCCGCTGGCTGCCGATGACCCGGACCTTGCAGTGTTCTCTCTCTGGCCCCTGGGCTGGCCCTTAGGACCCCTTCTCTTTTCCCTCCGAACACTTCCCTTACATAATCTCATCTACCTCCAGGAATTTTAGTATAATTGACAGACTGGGAACAAATAAATCACCTCAGGCCCAGGTTGCTTACTGTGTCATTTATTCAATTATCTCTGCTTCACATCTTCCGTTTAGTTTCTCATGGAAATCTCCTTTTTTTTTTTTTCTTTTTTGCATGTCCAAGGAGGAACCCTTGATCCACTTCCCACCACCAAAACTCATTCTTCCTTCCGTCTCCCTCATTCCTGTAAATGACCAGGTATCTGGGAGATCACCTTGGTTCCTGTTTTTCCCTTACTTGCCACATTAGGTCTACCTGCAAATCTTGTGGATTCTACCTCTAAAATATATCTGCATTCATTCATCTTTCCCTATTCCAAGCCGCCCTCATTTCCTGCCTGGAATGCTGCAATACCTTCCTAAAGATCTTCCTACTGCTAGTCCCCTCACTGTGGTTCTCCATGTCACAGACATAGCATTCTGAACTATCACTACATCCTGTCATTCCCTTACCTAAACAATGCTAATGACTTCCCATTAAACTTTGAATAACAGAAACAATATGGTTTGCCCTCTGCCGACTTTATCTTATACCCTTGTCCTCCTTCCTTACTAGGCTCCTGCCACGATGGCTTCCTTCTGATTGCTGAAACTCACTAAGCTCTGCCTCAGGGCCTTTGCACATGCTGTTCCATCTGTCTAGATGCACGTCTCCTCTTCTTCCCATGCCTGGCTTCTTTTTATTTCTATGCCTAAACATTACTCCTCAGGGAGACCTTTCTTAACCTTACTAAATAGGTCTTCCCTCTCATTCCCTACCTCAGCCCCTTGTTTGTTTACTTCATAACACTTTACATTTTGTAATTATTACTTGTTTACATCTCTATCTTCTCTACTCATCTTAAACTCTCTGAGTTCAGGAGCTTGTATCTGCTCTGCTCACAGATGAACGCAGCAACTTGCACAGTGCCTGGCAAATATCAGGCTTCTAACCCATGTGTGTTAAATAAGTGAATGAATGGACATGGACTATAGACTAGTGGTTACCAGAGGGTAGGAGATGGGGAAGGAGGGAGGAGGGAGGAGGTAGATGTGGGAAAAGGGCTCAAATACGTAGTGACAGAAAGAAATCTAATGATGGAAGGTGATGGAACACACGGTGTAAATATATATATGCCTTACTGTTAAAGTATACAGCTGAAACTTACTGGATTTTGTTAGTCAATGTCACCATAAAGGAAGGAAGGAAGGAAGGAAGGAAGGAAGGAAGGAAGGAAGGAAGGAAGGAAGGAAGGAAGGAAGAGGAAGAGTCACAACCTGCACTCCACCTTAACTGCTCTTGTCAAGGCCTCAGGGACTGCCACGTGGCCAAGCCACTGCAGTGTTCTGTGCTCATCTTATTGATTACAGGCTAGAGACAGGGGAGTGTCTTAAGTTCAATTTATTCTCTGTTAACCTTGTCGGTGTTTACGAACAGGTTGGATTCACCACAATACCCCCAGTAACAAGCACAGCAGAGACGTAATCAATACTGTTGGTTGAATAAACCTCAACTCTGAATGAAACAGGATGTGAAAGGAAAGGGAGCTCATGGAATGATGGCAATGGCCAAAAAAAGAGAATACTTCTGGGGCAGAAATTTAAAAAATGGCTTTCAACTTCCAGAAATGTTTATTATTTCCATTTCGTATAATAAAAGAACAGTGTTTTGTATAACTCTGTATATTCAAGTTGCTTTATAAAGAATGAACTTCATGGTTTTGGTTGCTGAGTAAGTTTAGTTTGCTTATAAACTAACTTCTACCTCAATTGGGTAGACAATGGTGAATAAGAACATTCTCATTTTTCAAAGAAAAAAACCAAGTGCAATTTAAAATGTTTACACAAGCCAAACGAGACCCTAACCATGGCTGTCTCATTCCAAATCCTGTCTTCTATCAATTTAGACAGCGCTTGCTTGTGAGAAATAAAATAATGATGCATCTACCTCAACTTGACTTTGAGACCAGGATTTGATGCTTCTGAAGGACAGTTAGCCCACAGGTATTAGTGAAACACAGAGAAGCCGAAACCTGAAATCCCTTGAAAATGTCAAATGCCCTGGCATCTTGGGTGTTTGGCTGACCTGTTTTATAGAAGAAATCCAACCGTGACTGTGACTTTTCACAAACTTGAACTTGAAGCTCTTCATGCTCTCTGGCTCTGAATCCCATCTGGCTGGTGCCAAAAGGATTAGCACAGCTCCACCCCTCTGGGGAAGGCATTCAGTGTCCTGTTTAGGAAACGTGATGTCAAGCTGAAAGGGGGTGATGAGCAAACGGGTGGGGCCATGAGCAGGCCCCGGTGAAATTCATTACATGGGTGTTTTCGAATAAAGCTTGGTTCAGAGTGGTCCAGGACAAGGAGTACCACTGTGGGCTGGGAGCCACTGTTACTTCAGCTGTTTGTTCAGCATTTAACATGTTTATCTTTCTGCTAAATACATTATTGATGATTCATCTCTATTAAACAGCCACGCCGTGTGAGGCCTGGCTCTGCAAATCCAACACACAAAGGCAGGCAGGCCTTCTATCCTCAATGATGTTACATTCTACAAAGTCAAAACAAGTGCTTTCTCTTACTTCTCACTTTCGTGAGCAAAGTACCAAATTCTGAAAGGGGTTAATCACGTGTTCTTTCATCAGGCAAGGAACCATAAAGTGATAAAAGTAAAAGAAGAACTTAAGGTGGTCACTGTGTTTTAATAACATTTAGCTTTGCTGTTGCAAATGGAAACAGAAAGTCAGTTTACCCAAAAGTACCATCAGCTTCCAAACCATCAATACATCACGGTACACTATTATGTTGTCACCAATGTCCCATTAATTATATTAATCAACCAAATATTTGCATTAAACTTCTAAGCTTTGGGCAGGACGATAAAAAGACCACAAAACTTTGAAAAGCAGAGAAACTCATGAAATGCTGTCTGGCCTTCCACAGAAATTGTTCGAGCCATGACACACGTGATAAACCAAGGGATGGCGATGTACTGGGGAACCTCGCGGTGGAGTGCTATGGAGATCATGGTAATGTCATTTCCATTTCCACGTGGCCACTGAGCACCTCATTACAGGCATACCCATTTTATTTTGCTACATTTTATTTTTTTATTGTATTTTATTTTTTTACGCCTACAGTGCCTAGGTGTTGCTACACCTTATTGAAGATTTGCGGCAACCCTGCATCAAACAGGTCTATTGGTGCCATTTTTCCAACAGCACTTTCTCACTTCGTGTCACATTTTGGCAGTTCTTGCAATATTGCAAACGTTTTCATTATTGCAAAGAGACTACCATCCTGCTGAAGGCTCAGAGAATGGTTAGCATTTTTTAGGAATATTTTTCAGTTAAGGTGCGTACACTGTTTTTTTGGACATAATGTTCTTGAACACTTAATAGACAACAGAATAGTATAAACATAACTTTTATATGAACTGGGAAGCCAAAATATCTGTGTGACTTGCCTTGAGACACTTACTTTATTGTGTTAGTCTGGAACCAAACCCGCAGGATCTCCAAGGGATACCTGTATTGTCTTCAATTACCGTGTGTAAATTGCAAGACCTATTGCAGTCTTTCTTCACAACCACGAAGGCTCAGAACTTTATGATTAATTCCGTCACTATAGAGATGAATATGGGGCTGGATCTCATCAGCTCGGAATAGAACAGGGAGGGTGCAGGATGCTAACAGGAATCATGTTTCAGCATGTTCTTTGGTGGCAAGAGGATAAACTGAATTTATCAGCTAATGACACATCGAACACAATATTCTAGTTTTTTTTTTAAAACCGTATTAAGTAACTATATTGTACATTACATGCTAATTACAAATTATTTTTTTAGACAGTAGTCTAAGTTTCATTTCTTTAGAAACCTAAAACTAATCAAACTATATTTTCTTTATAATGGCCCATAATTCACACTTTGAATAATTTGCTCTGGGCTTTACTCAGTCCAAACTCTCCTGAAGAGTAGTAAGGATTTTTTTTGCCTTTGGTATTGCTCTTAGTGAAATTGGCAGTCATAACTTTGCTTATTATTTGGCATTCTACATGTTTCTTGGTTTGTACTGATTTCACTAAAATGAAAATTTCTCATGCTTACGAATCACAGGGCAGCCTTGTCTCTCATCAGCATAAACCCAGTTACAATCTGATTTCTCCCTAGGAAGCCTATTCTGTAGCCAGACAGTTCAACATGATCCCTCCTGTCTGTGAACAAGCTGAGTATCATCTTTTCCAAAGAGAGAAAGTGGAGGTTCAGCTCCCAGAGCTCTACCATAAAATAGGTAATCTTCACAATTGAATTTACTGATTATTTTTAACGACAGGAGGACGGTGATCTGGAAAACAAGAGTTACTGAAAGAGACATTTCTCAAATGTCTCTCATTAACAAAGGGATATAAAAGCTGTGCATTGCAGAGACTATAGAGGAATCCAACATGCCTGTGTGTAGTCTACAGCGTAGATATAGCAGAGCTGTGAAATGATTGAAGAATGAGCTATACTCAGTTCAGAAACTGCATATAGAATGAAGAGAAAAAACCATGAATAACCATTTTTCATAGGGGGCTTGCTGGAGCCAAAGCATGCATCTTGTAGTAAATTATGACTATCTTTCCAAAAAATATGAATATATACATCTATATTTCCTACTTTGTGCCTGGAACTGAGTCAGACAGAGGAATTCCAGAACTGAGAAGCCAGGCACTACAAGGTTGTGTAGGTAGATATAATGGTTTCAAAGGGAAAAAATATATACATAGGATAAATACACGAATTTTGGACATCAGAAAAACATGAATAAGCTACATTTTTAGGCTTATTTATCAAAACAGTTTCAAGAGATAACTTGCTCCCTAAGAAACAGAAGTTCACATAAACAGGAAAATGCTACATAAGAGAAAAAAGAATAACAAAAATTCAACAACAATTGTTATTATTGCCATCATTTATTGTGTGTTTACTATGTACGAGGCTATGTGAATCTGCTATGTTTCAGGCACTATTTAGGCACTGAGTGGACAAGCAAAACGCTGAATTTCTGTGCTAGGAAAACTGTTTGCCTCTGAATATAAAAATTAATGTGAATTTTGGACATCAGGAAATTATGAATAAGCCAACTTCAGGCTAGTTGATATGGCCTGCTCCCTTCTAACCAACAGGATATGTTTAATTAGTTTATAAAAACAAAACACAATTTGTAAATGCCTAAATTTTAATAGAAGGATGTATGCTGGTCTTAACTGCTTCTATCTGGCCAGCTTTTCACATCACTAACCAAGTCCTGCTTCGACACCCCAACACTTTGATCCCCGTTTGCAAAGCAACTTTTAACGTCTTTTTCCTTCTGTAGGAGTTGGAGCAATGACATGGTCTCCACTTGCCTGTGGAATCATCTCAGGAAAATATGGAAATGGGGTGCCTGAAAGCTCCAGGGCTTCTCTGAAGGTATTTCCCTCCACCTCTGGAAAAGAGTCTGGGGATGGGAGAGGGATGAGGAAAGGGAGGGAAGAAGATGGAGTAGAACAACGCTGTAGCAGCCTGTGGCTTCCGGCTCAGGCAGAGCATGCCCTTGGCCTGGCGGTGTCTGCTGGCAGGCTGCCCTGAGCCCTGAGCCCTGAGCCTGCCAGACGTCTCTGTTCCTCACCAAGCATCGGTCAGCCCTTCACAATTCCCCTCTGGGAATTTTGGGGAAAATGCCCAATGACCTCGTTGGACTCGCCAGGGGCTCAAATCCCTGCACTGTTATTGATTCTCATGTTTAAAAAGGCGTTTCATTCCTCCTTTGAAACTGATGAAATTTAAAATCCCTTCCCTATATAAGAGGATCTAATTTGACTCTTCTTGACAAAACAAAATTTAAGCCATAGAAATTTAATCCACATGGGGCAAACCGGCTGTAACTCAGTACGGTTTGAGGCTGGTTGACATTTTTTACTGTGTGAAGGAGGAGGGTCAGGAGGGAAGGTTCAGAAATCAGAAACACAGACACGCCTCTGACTCTGGGGCTCAGGGCTAGCGTTCGCGGAGATCAGTTCTGGCTGCCATGTCTCGGAGCTTAACTTCTCTGAAGTATAAAGATAGTGAAGATCAATGACATAAAATGACCTCCATTCGGAACTCCTTGATGATTAATTTATTGGAGAGTACTCGAAGTATCTCTCCTTATTAATAACATGTCTGTTTTTAAAAACTTGAGAAAATGTGTAGTAACATTAGAATCACAAGTTAGTCTGTCATGTTAGGGGAGAGAGAGAGGCATTTTCAAAATTCAGACAAGCCAAAGGCCCCTAAGCGGAAGCAGAAGTCTGAGACTCTCTTGCCTCCATCAGCACAAAGTTAGCGGAGGCCAACTGGAGTTAGGTCCAAACCACCAGCCCTTTAATCATTGTGGCTGGGACCATCATGTGCTTCCCTCCTCGGAAACTTTCAAGGTCTGTCACTTTCCTTTCTGTCTGTAACTGTTGACCTAGGAGCTTATTGGTTTTCTAAAATAATACAGTATTAGCATGGGGACAGAGTCCTTTTTCTGGTTTTGCATTATCACAAATACAATTATCCTAGAATATTAAAAAATGGTCTTGCTTCTGAAAACGGAAGATTGTTCTGAACCAAGTCTGAATAAGTTAGCAAAGAAAAACTACAAAGCATTTTAGAGAAGAAAGAATAAAAGGAGGAAGGCAAGGAGAGAGTAAAGAAGGAAGTTTACTGAGCATCTACTATGTGCCAAGCACTGGTCTAAGTATTTTTATTCATGTTCAATTATCTCAAAGACGAATGGATACTGGTGACTTTTAGTCAGTTGTAGTTCAGCATATTGCCGTAAGAGGCTTTCTGAAAAATTCAGTCTGTCCATATGTGCTGGATACTTGTTCTTAGACTACCCTCCCCATGGGGGAGCCACCCCTCTAGCCCACATCTTGACCCTCAATGGGGCATCCCCAGATCTTCAGTGTTTCTCACCTGATTTGCTGCAGTAACCTCTGGTCTGGACCATCTGATTTTTATTCCCTTTTCTCAATTACCCACCACTGTGACCAACATCATAATCTGACCATATCATAACCTTGCTTAAGATCTTTCAGTGACTACCCAATCATTGCTTATAGGACAAAGCCCAAACCCCACAGAAAGGCACTCAAGGCAATGCCCTGGGGATCTAAGTTGGGCCCATTTCTCCGTTTTTGTCCCTTCCCGTATCATTCTTTTGTTTTCCACCCAAACACAATATACATTTTTTGCCCCCCAGAAACGCACTTTTCATCCTGCTGTGGAAGCTCTTCTCATCTCTAAAGACAAACACTAGTTGTTTGCACCTCCGTGAAGCCCGTCCTCACCTATAAAACTGAGCTATTTGTACCTTCCTCTATGTTCCAAAAATACTTTTTACAGAGTCTTAGAATTCTCTGGTTGCAAGCAAGAGAACTCAATTTGAACTAATTTCATCAAAGAAGGGAAACATATAGACACCCCTTGGGTAAGATGACTTGAAATGACCTCAGAGGTGACTCCATCCACCGATAAGACTTTCATGTTGTTAGGATTCTCTGTCTCTCATCTTTCTCTCTGCATGGGGGTATCATTTTCTTCTACTGCAAGGTGGACTGCAGGCGTGCACCCTCAAAGAGGGTAACCTGAGGGAAAAGAGATCGTTATCATCTTCAGTCCTGAGAAGTCGGGCCAAGCTTGGGTCACGTACAACCTGTTAGGCCAATGACAGTGGCCAAAAGGTTAAGGTGCTGTGTGCAGCTCCCATCATGCACCATTATTAGAAATTTTCCACAGGGAGGCAGGACAAATACGGCTTCTGAGGAAGTCGCTGAGCGGGGCCACCCCAACTACAAAACACTTCTCAAGTCACCAATGATTTGTGAATACTTGTAGGACAGACACTGAAGCTTACTCATGTAACTCAGCACAGAGCCTGGCACACAATGAGTACCCCACAAATGTCTGTTAATAATGCAATGAGCCATAACAGAAGATCAACAAAGTCTGATCAAGAGACCTGGTGTGTAGCTTGTAAATATAAAGTTTAAATAGAAATAAAAAGTACAACAAAACATATAGGTAGCTCTTCTCTTGTTAGCAAAATGCCTTGTAGAAAGACCATAAAAATGTGTACCCCTCTGTCCAAGGAAAATAAAGATGCTAAGTGAATCGAAGTGGGGAGAGGGGCAGTCCAAGGACCCCAGGTGCTCACATTAAGAAACTAAGGGTATTGCACATTATGGTCTAATTTCAGAAGGAAATTTTTTAGCTCCAGCACTTTGCCTAGAGATTTCAACCTACTAATGAAGACTGCTGCTCTTTTGAGCCAGAGACTTTGACGTTTAAACAGAAACAGTCAATGATCTTGGATGCTAAATTATTCTAAACAAGTTCCAGAGATGAAATGCGACTGATTCTGTCCATGGCTTCATAGCTGCTGCCCGAGTTCCAACCCCAGATGACCCAACTGGGGACTATGGGGCCAATCTCATAGACCATTCTCACTCTAGCATTGTTACCTGCAAAATGGGGACATACAGATAATGGTCACAACATTGGAAGTCAGCAAAAAAAAAAGGCTTTAGGAAATTTAGAGAATTTTTTTGGGTTATGTATAAAAGCAATAGACCACTAATCTGTGGAGAAAAGCTCTTTCGATTGTTCCTTTTGCAAAATTTACTGAGTGTTCATTCTATGCTGGGGTCTGTGCTGAGTGCTGAGGATACAGGCATGGACAGCCTCATCTCTCAAGAAATAACTCAGGGACTTGTTCGACAGACAGACATATTAAGGGGTGAATTATGAAGCAGTGTGGAATCCACCAGCACTGTGGACTCACGCAGGACTGCGAGCAAAGTCATACTGCATGAAGGAGTGGGTGCTCCATCTGAAATATAGAGATCTATTTTACCCTGTGGAGCTCTGGTGTCTCAGATCCCTCCCTCGCCACCAGAGTGGTTAGGCCCCCTTCTCTG
The DNA here is from genome assembly GCA_030015415.1 of Cynopterus sphinx. Classification (NCBI taxonomy): domain Eukaryota; kingdom Metazoa; phylum Chordata; class Mammalia; order Chiroptera; family Pteropodidae; genus Cynopterus; species Cynopterus sphinx. Next base: position 21,561,872 of record CM057380.1, read on the forward strand.
GAACAACCACTGCGTCAGGACAGGCAACACTGAGATGAATGAGAATCCACTCCTGCCTTCCACTTCGTTAGAAAGATCGACACGTAATCAAATCACTGCAGCAATGGGGTAAGCAATATAATAGGGTTAGAAGGGGAAACTTCATCTTTCGAGTCAAAGATTATTGCCCAGAGTCAACAAGCCAGTTTATTACTGAGCACAACCAAACACACTGCCAGTCTTTTACTTAAAACACTGGTTTTCTTCCATAATTAATTAATATTTTAGTTAAGTCTCATCTCCTCCCTCTGCTAGCTTTTTCCCACTTATAAAGCAGTTAAAGCTATATTTAACTGCTTTATAAGTTTATTTCCAAAACACTTATTTCCTTCGGTATGAGAAAAGCAATAAATAGTATGCATCTACCTTTTAAAAACCCTGACCTGCTTATGTTTTCCAATGATTAAGACAACAGTGGGATTCACAGTGTTGACAGCGGGGAGAGAGGAACTTGATAAATGAATATTTGATGTTTGTTACTTTTAGAAGTCTGCCTATCAGTGTGGTATGTGTGTGCATGTGTGTGTGCTTGCATGTATATTGACACACATGCACATGCACACAAACTCTTAACTCAACCCTAAAAGTAAAAATGCATTGCACACAAGATTTGAAAAACAGAGTTCCATCGATTGATAAATAAACCAACCATTCTTTCTGTGTGTGGTACATATTAAAACCTTAGGAGCTGTCTGAGTTATAATAAAAAACAATTGTTCGAAAAGCATTTGGCTATTGGTGTTCAACCTTTTTTATTATTATTATTTGAATAACATTTAGAGACAGTGGTCCCCTGAAAGATGTTATGGAACTAAAGTGAGAACTGGTGATGTTCTCCCCAGTGAGGGCAGCATACGTTCAGGGACTCTCTGACGTGCCCAGTCCCCTAGCCAGGGAAGGCTGCATTCTTGTAGTAACTGTCCTCCTCAGCCAGCATCACTGGCATCAGCTGTCATCTCCAGGCCACCCTTCCTCCTGGAAGAAGCCGAGTTTCGCAGAGCTGAGGCTGAGAGAAGTCTTGGCCACCTCCCTAAGTAAAGCCTCTAGTGAGAAGCCAGGCTTCATCAGCCTCTGAGATCCAGGAGGCGAACAAATGGGGGCAGCTGGACCTTTCTCTTTTTCCCATCTGCAAAATCACTCCAGGAAATCATAAGAAAACATAATGTGGTTATTACCCTTTTCTTTGGAAATACTGTCTTAGAAGGATGAAAAAAATATATACTTAAAAAACAAAAGCCAGCTGCCTATTAAAATTATGTGAGTGGAGTACCTGTGACAACTGCAGAGCTTTCTGCTTTGGGGAAGGTAAAGGTCCGTGGTGGCGATTATGTCAAAAACACACGTAATGGACAAGGTCCACATTGCCACACAGTGGGATGCTTTTTATTGTTTCCATTAAAACAGACTGACAGATTCTCACAAATATTCTTTTCCTTTGGGCGTTGCTACTTAACGCTAGCTTCGTACAGAAGAGTCTTTTGCTCCATTTCATAGTAAGAGCGGAACCTTCCGGAAACTAGGCCATTGAGAAGTTCTAATAGAGTTCTCTCTTTATATTTAGAAAATTAAGCTCACTTGATAGTCTACAGATCAGAGAAGAGTTTCCCAGTTTGAGCTTCCTTACTTTGTTAAGTTTCACGATAGAAATGGTAATATGCATTGGGGAAAGTCTTTATCCACTTAGGATTTAAAAATGTGCTTGTTACCTCTCAGTTCTACCAGATCCACTTCTGGGAAAGAACTGAGAAAGCTAATGATCAAGCGCCATAAGAACACAAAACTGGGAGTAAATTGAAGGCGAGAGGAAGATAGTTACAATTATAACAAGAATCTAAGATATGGCTTTCTTTGAACAGAGGTTGGCGCCCAGCTTTCTTAACAGAAAGGAAACATAATAGACCTTGGTGGAATTTTTTTTTTTTTTTTTTTTGGCTACATTCTAAAATTGGGCTATCGCAATAAGAAACATCATTTCCTCCACTTAGCAAACTGGATATAGCTGAATAAATGTCAGGATTTTAACAGCTTCTGTGCATGCTGATGGATCTGTGTGGTGAATATGAGTTAAAATTAATCTATTTCGATCCAATAAACACGAAGTGAGGCCAAGGGGAACAATTTCTTTGCATGAAGGCACAGGCATCCCCGTCACCATGAAACATAAAGGTCAGAGGTGAGGAGATGCCGGAATTCACCATGAGGTTCTTACATTTTGTTGAACTGTCTCTGATGTTACCAGACATTCATTAATATTTAAATGTTCTTATTCCTAGTGCTACCAGTGGTTGAAGGAAAGAATTGTGAGTGAAGAAGGGAGAAAACAGCAAAACAAGTTAAAAGACCTCTCCCCAATCGCCGAGCGTCTGGGCTGCACACTCCCTCAGCTAGCTGTTGGTAAGCCAGTCACCAGAGAGGGGCTCTGCTGGACACAGAAAATACGGTTTCTATTGTTGGTGATCCCTGGAGCACAAACTCCTGATTAAGACTTTATGAAGTGAGGTTTCCAGAGTCCCCAAAAAATTTCTATGAGCCAAACCACTTTTCTGATTTCCTCCCCCTTTCTCCTATATCACCGTTTCAAGAACAAGTGTGTGCAAACACAGGTGTCCTCACAGTGGCAGGGGTGACCGCCCTCTGACCTGTGCAGGACATCCGTTTCTTCTGGCTCAGTGTCTCACCTGCAGAAGCTTAGGCAGGGCAGGCTGAGAGGCTGAGAAGCGTTGCTGTGAGACAGGCCCAAGGCAACTGCCACGTAAAAAGCCTGTCCTAGGGGAGCAGCTTCTCCCTGAAACTTCAGAGGAGGCATGAAAATCGTTCCACTAACACTGTGGAGTTGACGAAAGGTCATGGTCACTGGCAGCAATCGAAAACACTGTCCAACAGAAATATAATGTGAACCACGTATTTAATAAATTTAATAAATTTAATAAATTTTCTAGTGGCCATATTCAAAAAGTAAAAAGGAAATAGGTAAAAGTAATTTTAATAACGGATTTTATTTAACCCAAGATAGCCCAAATATTATCATTTCAACATGTAATAAACATTAAAAAGTTACTGAGATCTTTTATACTGTTTTTCAAACTAAGTCTTCAAAATCCAAAATGTAATTACCTTACACCTCAGGCACATCTCAGTTGAGGCTAAACACATCTCATGTGATCAACAGCCACATGTGTCTATGGCTGGGTGTTGGATAGAAAAGCATTTAGACTTTTAGTTCCCTTGCTAGGGGATATCTGCCCCCTCTGTGATGAGCACTTTATACCACTGTCTTATCTCCTTAATTGTCAAAGCAATCCAACGAGGTGTATACTATTATAGTCCTATCTTACAGATGTTAATGGAATATTCACTATTACTATCTCCACTTTACAAATGAAGAAACTGAAGATAAAAGTATTTCCCCATAGTGGTAGCTATGGGGAAAGAATAAAGCAGATATAGATTCCCGGAAAAAAAAAACCCTAAAGATTAAGAAATAGCAGGAACTGAAACAAATCAGATGCAGTAACTTAATGAGATAAAAAGCTCCAGGCAAGTTCTACGGGAAGAAAATAATGTGACAGAATATTTTAGACGCTTGACCCTTCTGAGACTGAAAGGCAGAGAAACAATAGCGGCAGTTAACGGTCACAGAAAGATGGAAATGAAGGTGGTTTGGGGTATAGGGAAAGGGAATGTCATTTACCTAAGTACATATATGATTGTTGCTTTAATCCTTTCTTCCAGAAAACAAACAAAAATCAAAGAATATATTTAATGTGATTAGTTAGTATCCCTATAACTTTAATGAGCACAGTAAAAAAGTATTAGTATTTAACCAAGTTAAATATACAAGTAAATGAGCAAATTATTTACTCTGCTATCAATTTTCTCATCTGTAAAATGGGTATAATACATATCTCACTAACTTGGTGAGTAAAGGGAAACAATACATGTAAGCAAAGAGTAGGTGCTTTTAGGTAACGATGATGATGAGAATGGTCAGGTTTCTGCTAAGAATCAGACACCCTGGACCTAAAATTCTGTCTGCCCCTAGCCATGGCAGATGGTCAGAGTTCTAGGCACAAAGAGAAATACCTGTTCTGGAAACAAACTCATATAGTTTTTAGGTAGTAATGTGAAAGTATTAAATTTACTCTGAAAAAGACACAACACTGTCTTTCTAAAGAGGAAATCTTTACCAGATTTAGCCATCCCCTGGATGTTGGATACACATGAAAGACCCTCCTTACAGAGTCTGGGAATAAATTAAAACAGGCTTTGTTTCTCCTTTTCCTCCCCCTGTGCCCTCAGATGTCTATCTTGCCTGTCATTTTTTTCTTTCTTTATAAACAAGCAGTTTTGTTTTTAACCTCAGACCTCTCAAACCGAGAGGGAAATTATTTCCAGGCATATTACCTTTGATCTGCTAGAAGGGTATGGGGGGCGGGGGGAGGCCCTCCGCTGTGGGCTGGCTCCCATCCACATGCCTGCACAGGAGCCAGCATGCGCACCTTGCCTGTAGAGAGGCATTCAGTAGTGTCTGCTTGGTGACACTCGGTTAGATGCTAATTTTCTAGAATCATCTGCATGTGTTACCTCTGGTGCTAGCTAGTTCTCCTCTGTGGGTTCTCCTACACACACCCTGCAGCCCAGAGTGGGGTACTGGCTATTGTCGATAACAAGTAGTTTACGGGCAATAATTTTCCCTGTGCCCTGTTTTGCCCTCAAAACTTCCACTAGCGCCAGTTTCGAGGCACTAAGTGTCAAGCAGGAAATAATGCAGCCAAAACAAAAAACAAAAGAACTAGATCACTTGGCTTGTTGCCTTTATAAGCATTATTTTGCCCATGTGGAAAGACTGCCTTAAAAGGCCTGATTGCCTTAAAAGGCCTGAGCCTGGTAACAGCTTAAGAGCATTAGTTGACAGCAGGGCCTTGAGCAAATGGGGCGGAAAGGGTGCTCGGATACTCTTCCAGCCACCAATCATTCATGTTTATTCACAACCATTTACTAAGTGCTTACTATGCACAGGTACTTAGCTGGGTGCTGAGCATCCAACTGCAAATAACACATATCTCACAGCCTGGTGGGCAAGTCAAAAAAATAAACAGACCATTTTAATACAGTGTTGTAGTAAAATAATTGGGAAGGTTTCAGCGTAGGGGCTCCCAGACCAGCCTGGGATTCGGGGAAGGACTTCAGGGGAGGGCAGTTTCCGTGGGAAATCTCCAGTGATAAATGGATAGTGAGGCAAAAGAAGGGAGGAGGCAAAGGAACATTCCAGACTAAGGGGACTGCTTGTGCCAAGGGCTCGAGGAGGAGAAAAACAATGTAATGTTTGGGGATGGAGAGGACTTATAAACAGTTCAGTGTTCCCGAGGCAGAGTTCAAGGCGAGGGGTAGGAGAAGCTGAAGAGTGGGCTCAAAAGCAAGGTCTGCCAGGCTGGGAAATGACAGTTTCGTCTTACAGGACAACGGTTATGAATGGGTACGTGTCGAGGAACATGTAGCCAGGCAAGTGACATGATCAGATTTGTATCCGGAGAAAGCTGGGTAGGAGTGGGGGTGGGGCCCCATCCAAACAAGAGGCAGGACAATGAGCTATGCAGGGGAGAGATGATGAGGGCCCGAAGAAGGGACACAGCCAGCTGAGCCAGAGCAGTGATTCTCAATTGTGGTCCCCACACGCACACAATGAAATACAACTCAGCAATAAAAAGAAATGACATGCTAATACGCACTGTAACATGGACGAACCTCACAATATGCTAAGCGAAAGAAGGCAGACACAACAGACCCGTATCACACGATCCTATTCAGATGACTGTCCAGAAACAACAAATCCATAGGACACAAAGATTAGTGGTTTCCTGGAGTTGGCTGTGAGAATGGGATTAACTGTGAATGGGCATGGAAGAGCTGACTGGGGTGACAGAAATGTTCTAAAACAGGGTTTAAAATGGTAATGGCTACACACTTGATATATCTACAAAAAAATGATTGAATTGTACACTTAAAATGGGTAAAATTTTTTGGTATGTAAATCTCACCTCAGTTTAAAAACATATAAACGTGGTCCCTGGATCAGCAGCATGAGCATCACGTGTGAGCTTGTCAGAAAGGCGGATTCTCAGGCCCACCTGGACCGTCTGAGTCAGAAAGTTCGGGAGTGGCACCCAATAAGTGGTGGTTCCCAAGCCCTAAGTGATCCTTATGCATGCTGAACTTTGAGAACCACTGGATTAGAGACGTTTTAGGAGGGATACTCAACTAGATTTGGGAATTAAGGGGAAGGTGGGACCAGAAAAGGATAGTCCCTAAGTGTAAGTCCCCGGTTTCTGGGCTGGGAGGCCAAGTTGTTGATGACACCACCAAATGAGATTGGAAACACAGGACAGACAGGCTTAGTCGTAAATAGCAAGATGTTTGCAGGGCCTGTGGGACACCTAGCAGGGAGACACTGCATCTATGAGCCTATGGAAACATCTAGTCCAGGCAGCTACAAACTGAGACGTCTACTGTAACCACAGGGAGGTCCCTGAAGACCTTGGTTTCTCACATGGCAAGAAGGGGACTGGGAGGTAAGGAAGAAGGATCTACACTGGCCTTTCAGAAGTTAAAGAAGGGGTGGGCGTGGTTCTATAGTGTAGTGGTTGGCAGATCTGCTTTACACGTAGAAAGTCCTGGGTTCATGCCCCAGGGGAGCCACAGTCCATCGTCTATAGCCATGCCACCCTGAACAAGCCTGATGTCTGATCTCAGAAGCTAAGCAGAGTAGGACTTGGTTAGTACTTGGATGGGAGACCACCTAGACAGACCAGGTGCTGTAGGCATTAATAATAAAATAATAATAATAAAATAATAATAATAATAATAATAATAATAATAACCATTTTCAAAAAGTTAAAGGGGTGAAGGGTAGCACAGTTGCTAGGTAGGTATGCAAGATCAAAGGAAGTTTATTTTAGAATGGAATTCACTTGGGCTCATTATATTGATAGAAAATATGATGATAATACTAAATAAAAAATCCGGGGCAGGGGGTGGGGGAGAGGTAGAATATAAATCAAGTTCAAGAAAAGATAAAATACAAGACAGATCCTGGACATAGTGTGGCCTCAGGCAGAGCAGCACAAGGCAGCCTCTGAAACTGGGGGATGTGGATAAGCACTCGTGTCCATGGAGAACAGGGAATTAAAGTATAATTCCCACGATGGTCTTAATCGTTCACATAGAGTTGGAGACCAGGTGATGTGCTGAGAGCAAGGGACAGGGGATGGTAGAGGGTTGAAGGGTAGAAGTTGGCAGAAGGCAGGAGAGGGGTGAGGGGTTTGAGGACTGGTGAGTGAGATAACCAACAGAATGAATCTTATGTTAGGAAGAAAGGGAGGTCCAAAGGGGTCTGACAAGTAGAAACAAAAGAATCGGACATTCAGAGTCTACAAGGACTCTATGTAACAGATGAAGAAAAGTGAGGGCATGAATAAGACGGCAAGACAAGGGACTGTGGGCCCACGTGGAAATAGGAACCCAGACGTCTGCCGGTGAGCACTGTCAGGTGTCATCAGGAACAAGAATGTGTTCCTGGGGTGAGGAGCTGGACAGGATGCCCCTGTCACTAGGGAAAGGCCTCAAGTAGGAAGCACAGGAGCACCTAAGCCCACAATTCAAATGCAGATTCCAATAAATCCTCTCAGCAGGAGTGCTGCTGAGGTTTTTAATCTTGGAGCACAGTCCATCCTCCCAAAAAGTTAGAAAATTTTGGCAACAATGGTAGCTACAGTGGTGTTTATAAGCTAATCAATAATCAGAAGAGCTTTGATATCCTGACCCAGTGTCCTCTCTTCCTAGCATGGTGCCTGAGAAACGAGGGCGTGAGTTCCGTGCTCCTGGGATCATCCACTCCTGAACAACTCATCGAGAATCTCGGTGCCATTCAGGCAAGTACCAGGGCCCTTTCCAACAAACTCCAGGGAATTTCATGGTCTTTGAAGATGTCCCTGGGCAGTGTCCTTCCTCATGTCACAGCTTCCCAGTTGCATGAAAGCCTCTAAGGTACAGTATAAGCTACCTGCTCCAAGATGAGGGATGGAGGGGAAGAAGGGACAAAAGCACAAGAGGCAACAGAACTGTTATAGCACATGGATCCAGGAGTGTCCTCTCATTAACGGGCTGTTCTCAAAGCTCATTTCTCAGGACAGTTCGTTTCTGTGGGACGTCATTCTACGACCCAAGCAATGTTACACCTGGTGGCTGGGTTCCCAGGCCTGACCATAAAAGCCTGCTTAATAACCTGCTTGAAATATAACAGCCATAGGACACTATATGTACCTCACACAGTCATTTGTTCTTTCCACAAATATCTACCGCTAACCTAGTGTGTCACACCCTTTGGAGCATTTTAAGAGGAACATGCTGTTGTTTGAATTTTTAAGACTGCTTTGACTGCTGTGTGGGAAGTAGAACGAAGAAAGGCAAGGGCAGTTGTCCAGGTGACAGGTGATGGTGGCTTGGACTAGGTAGGACAATAGCCATGGGGGTGAAGTGGATGCATTCTGCAGGTTTTGGAACTAGGGTGGGACTTGCTGACAGATTGGCAAGAAGAGGGAGGGAATGAGGACTCCTATTGTGTTAACGCAAAGTGTGCACTGCCATCCTAGGGGCAGTCAATGTGCCTGGGATGGTCGAGATGCTACTCCTGGGCTGTAGAAGTACTCCGGGTAGCTGAGTGTATTTCAGAGGAAAACTGAGTCAGTCATCTTCCCAAAGCATCTCCTCCCCAGCAAGACTCTGGCTGGTAGCAAAATGGGGCTTCCACGTCAAACGGGTGTCATTCGAGCAGAGAACCTGCCACTATGGGCGCTTACTATCCATTCCTCCTTCTTACTCCCACCTCTCATAAGCCCAGCACCTACGAATCTACCCTGGAAAGCTGTGACTGGTCCCCCCATCAAAGCCAGAAAGTAAGCTGGGAGGCTGGGGGTTCTCAGCAGTGCTGCGATTGGCTAAGGATAGAAAGCTGCAGTGCCAGCAGTTAAAAGGAGACATTTCTAGTGGGCACAGCAAGGCAGCTGCTCCAAGGGATGAAATGTGCCTAACGTGTGCATAAACCGGAGGGGCAAATATAAACCAGCACCTCAGTAGTTGGGGGAGACTGGAGAGGAGAAACCACAACTGCAGGCGGCCCGCCATCCTCCCCACTTCCACCTGAAAAGTGGAGAGAACTGACTGCCTCTCCCTCTCTACTCTGCGAGCCTTAAAACCTTCTGGGGCCCCCATCACCTACTCAGATCAATTAGGCCCTTCACTTCCCAGGCTCGTCTCCCCTGGAATCTTAATCTCCAGCCCCCATAAACCACTTGGATCCCCAGAAATGAGTGGTCCTCTGCCTGCAGTGTCCACCACCCCAGCTGCCGAAATCTTGCTCCATCCCCAAGGTCTGACTCAACAGTGGCCGGACCCTGGGAGGACCTCCCTAATCCCCTACCAGCCCCCAACAACACTAGCCAGACCACCCCTTACCCGCCAATATTCCAGCCAAGGTGGCAACACGGGTAGCCGGCTGGATGTCTGTGTATCTGTAGTAGATGAAAATGTTTTAAAATAGTTGTCAACATTTAAAAAATTAGGCATTTTCACATAAAATGCTGAATGTATGGCTCCTCTTCATAATTTAGGCCTTGCGACATTATATGTATATATATTTTTTCATGTTCAAGTATTTTTATGGTTTCATTTTTTTAAATGTTTAAATCTCTGAAATTTACTTTGGTGTAATGAATGAACTTTTTTTTTTTCCCTCACATGGCTAACCCAGTATATTTTAGACACAAAACTTCCAACAAATCGTTTCTAGATTTGGATCTCATGGCTGCAATCTCCCTTTAAATGACACATAAGTTTAGTTCCTCTGAGACTTCAGAACTGGTGGGAAATCAAACTGTCCCTTTAGCTTCGGATAGGAAAACATTAACCAGAACCAGTTTCCCAGGCTGAGTAGCTCTACTGTTCTGCCAAACCCTAAGGTTTCTGAGGCTAGTGCTTGAGTGGAGACAAAGTCACCCCAGGCAGCACGATTGCAGTAGAGGAAGGGTGTGGCTGAAACCTCAGAATTGGTCGTCATAATTGTATTTCACCACAGTCTCCACACAGGGTCAGACTATTCCTGCAAAAGTCTGGCTTCGTCCCTTGTCTTATGGTGTAATATGTGCCCTTGGCCGCCAGTCTCACAATAAATGCTAGCCCTAAATGATCTCATCCTTTCCCAGAGCTCAATTAGCATATCAGTGCAAATGACTTGCAAATCTTCAACTCATCCTCCTGCTACTAGCAAGTTCCATAGCTGCACTTCCCGTTCCCTACAAGTCATTTTCACATGGCTATCTCACAGGCACCTTAAACTCAACACATCCTATTCCAAACTCATGTTCCAACCACTCCTGTGGATTCCAATCTCAACCATCTACATCAGTATCTTTCTAGTCGCAGTCTTGAAATCACCGTCATCCTCCAAAATGCCTCCCGAGGCCCCACTCCTTTCCTACGCCACTGCTCCTGTCCTAGTTAAAGCTCTTAGTGTCTCTGGCTAGGGCAACAATAAATTTCTAATATGTGTCCCCTTTCAACCTGTTCCCAATCATCCTTCAAACTACCACCAGGTGTCTGAGAGGTTCGCTCCCAAATGAGGAGTCTTGAGTGGTCCCCCATTGTCTACAGAATAAAGGCCCAGCTCCAAAACCTGGCATTCAAGGCCTTCCACACTCTTTACTCCAACTTCTCTTTCTCCTATGCCTATCATCCCCACACTACCACTCACTTCACACTTGTATCATTCCATTTCGGACGTTTCACTTTTCATGCTATCCCATCTACCTGAGATGCCTATTGACCCCCGGACATCCTTCACCAGAGTTCTGACCACCAGTGGTAACGGCTCTCTCACTAGTCTCTACACCTGTGCTGTTCACTATGGCAGCCTCTAGCCACATGTGGCTGGTCACAAGCAAGGTAGCTAGTTTAAATGCATGTGGGCTGTAAGTGCAAAAGGTATACTGGATTTTAGTTCTTTAAAAAAAAGTAAATCATCTTAAGAATCTTCTCTACTGACTACATGTTGATATGATGTTTGGAGTATAATGGAGTAAAAACATGTATTAAATTCACCTGTTTCTTTTCACTTTTATTAATGTGGCCACTAGAAAATCTAAAATTACATTATGTGGCTCTCATTGTGTCTCTTCCCGGGCAGAGCTGCTCTGGATAGTCCATATTTCTATGAGCCTTCATTTGTACTTTAGACTTTCATTTATTCAGTCAACCAATAATTGTGAGCACCAACTACGGGCTAAGCAATCTAACAGGCACTGGAGATACAGTGGTGAACAAAACAAGGTCCCTGACCTCAAAGAGTTTACAGTCTGGTGAAGAGCTTATGTTCCAGTTGTGGTTTATAAATGTATATACCAGTCTAGACGGTTGAGCACAAAGAACAACTATTAAGTACTAACCACATCCTTTGTATTTCTCACGCTCTCAGGTTCTCCCAAAGATGACAACACACGTGGTAAATGAGATTGATAACATATTACGCAACAAGCCCTACAGCAAAAAGGACTACAGATCATAAGGCAATGCATGAGCCATGGGAGCTGCATGGTTAAAATATCGGTCTATACCGGTACAGAATGGTGTTACTAGCCAGTCTTTTAAATCACTTAGCAGCCTACTGCTCAACATCTAGTGCCCCCGGATTCTGAGGTGTCTGCTGTTGCTACCACTGTGCACCTGAATTACGAGCACATCTGAAAACTCACGACTAAGAAAATCCATTCTATTTTCTTATCTTGGACTGGAATCGCCTCTTCTTGCTTTGCTCTGCACATATCACGCTAATGCAATGGAAAGTATATTGGGGGAAAAGACGTATTACCTTCAGGCACTTAGTAACAAAGAAGGCTATACAGATATATTTTTTCAAGTGAAGAAACTCCACAGATGCAATGTGGATTGCATCAGGAAGAGCAGGCTATGTTCACTCAGAAGTCTTGCTTGAGAGAATAAGCAGAAACAATTTTACATTTTTTTCTATTTTCACATCTCTGTTAGCAAGAATTGTTTCACTTATTCAACAAAACTAAAATTCCTGGGTATTTGCTTCTGTAACCTTTTAAATATTCCCTGTTGCTTGGCCCCAAGAATGACCCTGTATAGCAATTTATCCAAGGTGTCTATTAGGATTCTAATTTATATGTAGAGATGGTAAAAAAACACCCGTCTTTTACTAGGATATTATGGTAATTACGAAAAGGCAGATTACACTGCTATGGAGGCTTAGTTCTCAATAAAATGTATTGCATCTGCAATGAAGTGTTCATTTTTGACATTTTATGAAAACCTGCTTTATATTTTTGACTGCTTGTAGGCACAGCTTCTGCAAGTTTAAATATTTGAGCTTTTAAAATATACACATGCTCAGTTCTTATAAGTAAACCTGTAAAATACCCAGAACGGCAAATGTTTGCTGTTTAATTAGCACTGGGATTTTACAATACAATGCTTGGTGTTTTCGAGAAGTTATTACATGAAAGTTAATCATGGGCTTCATGAAATTTTTCACAACTCAGCATATGTTAGGTGAATTAACTTGTCAAGTGAAAAGCAAATGTTAAAGAACTTCCTGATTCTATAATCACATTATGTGCACTAAACTATTCGCATGAAAGCTCACTGCATGGATTAAAGGGGCCTAGATTTAGTGCACTCAGAAGCTGAGATCAAGCCCGGCCACTATTGGCTACCTACCCTCATGAGTATTCCTCTTAAGGAAAATTATGAGACTATATTGTGTACTTGTAAAGGAGAAAAACATTTTTTTTGGAGTGTATGTTGGGGTCGGGGGTCCTATAACTCTATTTGTACACCTGAGCATGTACAAATTCTAATTTTCAAGCCAGCAGGTCCCTCATATAGAAATCGCTTGGAGAATTAAAATATACTATCAACTTTAAATGTTCTTTTCTGTCATCATTTCCAGTTATATATTTCATGGTTGAGTTCTAAACCTTAAAATGTTAATGTGAAATACCAATAAATTTTCTTTTTGATTACTACTAGCCGTATTCAATTAGGGAAAGTTTGGGGTTTTTGCCCAAAAGTATCAGATTGACAATGGAAATGGGATTATTTTTTAGTTGTTCATTGTATATTCAATCAATCCAGTGAACTACTGTGTGTATAAATGAGCTTAAGTTGTCTCTTGGAACTACAATTTAGCTTATTAATTTGCTTAGAGTAATAAAAGCATTTTGTGCATTTAATCTCACAATTTGTTTTTATCTGACCTTTCACTGTAAGGCAAAATATATATACATATATATCACCATAAAATAGACAGTAAGACTCATTTAAATAAAAATTATGTTGGCAAGTAAGCTGCACTGAATAATATCTAAACAGAAACAGTGGTGATTCAGATTTAAACTGCAATCCGCTTATTTCCTTATTGATCTAGTACATGATTAGCTATTAAAGATACCATTTCCCATTGGGTTTTAGAAACACTCTGCACTAAGGTTAACACTTCTTGAAAGCATTTGAAAGAGTCTGCAAATTAAATACAAATAGTATTGCTTAGCTGTGGAACAGTTTTTTAATATACAAATCAGCTGCTATGGCAGATATACTAAATATGAAAATACATTTCATAATTACATGCTTAAGAAAACTTTCCATGCACTCATTTTCTTTTCTGGAAAGAATTCCTTGGGAGAGAACATACCATTCCTAGGAGTAACCAGGGTAGCGGCCATCCACATACTGTAATCTCAGCCAGGGGAAATGAACACTAGAAACCCTGTGCCTGGCTTCTCACTTTAAGAACTGTCACTGCATCTCCATTAACAGTGTGCCCAGGGTCATCAGAAAGACAGCAGAGCTTCCACAGACCTCAGCCATCTTCAAGACCATCCCTCCTCCGTATATGAGGAAGCCAGGCCTGGAGAGATGAAAGGACTCACCCACACTCACACCGCTAGCTGGTAGCAGAACCAGGCCTAGTACCAAAGTGTTTTGTTCAATGCTCTTTTAAGTACAATTTCCTTTTTTAGCTTTAAAGTTGAAAAAAAAAAAAACGGTGCGAAATTTTAAGTTAAAAAAGCTTGGGCAAGAATCCAAATTTTAAATTAGTTAAGAGGAAAAGCTCAGAGATGCAATCAAAACTCATGAAGACCAATGAGAAGTTAGTCTCTAACCTTCTCCATGAAAACTGAAAACCAACCACTTAAAAACCTCTCCTAATCTTCAATTAATTCCCCTGCTGGTGGGGCTACCCCACCCCTTCCAGCCCAAATACATGTATCTGTAGGTTGGTTCTCTCTATACATACACATGCCTATGTATATCCTTCGTGTCTCCATTAACAGCAGTGACTGGCATGCATACTAAAAACACAGAAACAGGATGGGCAGGACAGCAAAGCAGGCACATGCAGGCAAAGAGAGGCCTGACATTCTGTTCTGTAATATAACTGCTCTATGCCAGTTATTGCCACACAAATATTTGGGTGTGAGGAATTAAAATGATGTGTAATCTGAAATAATGTAATAAAGATGTATTTATTCACATGATTTTTATGAATAATAGGGAAAATATAAATTTTAAAAAGCAAAGTTTAATGATAAGAAACAAAGACTTTCACAAGAATTTTAAATAAGAATCTAACCTCTTCAGTTAACTTCAAAACTTATTTCATATTACACTTTCCAAGGTAGAATATGTAAATAGTATAACCAGTAGATTTTTACTAAGAATTTTAACCCAAGGTTTTTTATTAAGTTGTACAAGAGGAAACTAAAAATAGGAAAATGTAAACTGGTGCAACACTTTAAGTTTCTACTTATCACAAGGAGTATAAAAAAGGAATCATTTTGAATCTGATAACAGAACACTTTATTTTACTGGTGTTGGATGTGGTCTTTTGAGATAAAAATTCTATAGCAAGTTTTTAATAACTAAACCAGATTCAGTACATCATAATGTGCCACGTAGCCATTTTACGAGATGGGGAGAGGAGTTGGGAAAAGGTTCTGCAATTCCCAAGAGTAAAGTACTGGTACTGTGAATGAAAATTGTGGAACTGTGAGAACATGCCTTATAAACTTATCCACAAAAATTTAACAGTACAGGAAGTCAGAAAACATTATCAGGATTAAAAACAAAGCGCTATAGGAAAGATTCAGAATGTAAATCAAATTGTGCTTGATTGCTTTTCTACAAATTATTTAGTTTATTAATTCAAGAGAAATTCTCTTAAGATTAATAAACTGATGCCCCTATTTCGCCACCCCATTTCGGCTACATTGCATCGGTGGCAATTTTTCCTCCATCTATACAGGCACTGCCATCTAGTGGCAACTTTTTGCCTGCAATTTAAAAGGATACTTGGCCCAGTCCTGGTCATAAACAGACGCTGATGGTTTGTCAAAATAGTCCGTCAAGTAAAGAAATGCATTTGGTATGCAAACACCACGCCACTAGACAAACTACAGACCAGTTATTTATCAACTGGCAGGGAGGATTAAAACAAAAATTAGTTATGTGTTACACTAACTACTTTGCAATGAATCTCTTCTGACTTACAACTCACTCCATATTATCCAGCAATAGATAATAATGCAGCAAATAAAAGTAAAGACTTTCAAACTTCTAGAAGCAATGATGAAATATATTCCTCAACTGAAGACAATGAGGATCTGGGTCACTATGCAAATGTATTCCTCCTGTCTTCTTTCCAAGTTCTTGGAGGTAGCCTACCAAAACATCCAACAGAATGGAAATAAAAAAGAACTCATGAATACCTTTCTATAAAGTTATAAATAAAATAGCAAGTATTATTCGCTTTAAATTTTGAAGTGGGGATTAAAGTTAGGATTAGGAATTAGAAATATTTCCTTTGAGGTACTGCTTCTAAGAAATGGCTAGATGTGTTCAAAAAAAAAAAAAAAAACAAGAGAAACATAAAACCACTATCACCTGAGATTCCATAACCTTTCAGGTGATACTGGTTTAAGAGCTTCCCAAACTTTTTCAAATCATGGCACACACAAAAAATAATATCTGTACACACACTGGTTAAAAATGGCAAGACTGCTCTCGGCTAGACGCCCAAGGGCCAGAGATCAATATTTTATTCACAATCAATGTGAACTTATGGACTAAAGGGTCAAATTTATGAAAGTCCTAATGGAAAAATGCTGGCAAGCACTAAAATCACTGTAATTCCTTGGAGTGTTCTTAGAATTTTAGAACTAAGGTCACAAAAATTACTTTGGTCTTTTACAAGTCAGTATTTAGGACAGAGGTTCTCTCTCTTACAGAACATCCTCCAATGGTGTGAGACCCTACTCAAAGAAAACAATGATTCTAGTCTCTTAACAAAAGTCAAACTAACATGGGAGGGTCAAATTGGCCTCCCTGGCTGCCCGAGGCCAAAGCTGTACAGTTGAACAGTGTGTGCTTGAACCCCACAGGACAACTTTCAAATGCCTGGACACTATTTTTAGGTTATTACCTTGGCTCCCTTTCTTTCTTTTTTTTTTTTAAAGTACTTTTCCACAAGTTTCTTTTCCCCAAGTTGGAGAAGCCATGTTTTTAATGCTGAGTTATTTCAAATCACAAACTCAAAGACTTATAAACATGACGTTCAATTCCCTAGGGCAGGGTGGGGGAAATTCATTCTGGTATTTTGAGGTTCAAAAAAAGTTATAATATTGTGCTTGGATCACAAAGAACCACTTATTAACTTCTTGCTACTATTATAAATAATAACAGTTCAGTCCAGGTTACTGTGACCTCTGACAAATCAAGGAAACAAGTTATTTTCTCCTCTTGTGATTATAGCACATTGCAAGACACTTTGGGCCTTTTAATTAATAAATGTCCTGGTACTGAGTTTCCCTTTCAATTCATTTAATTTCAACAGTCTTTCAAAAAAAAAGAGCCAATAAACAAATACTGAATTACATTTTGTAGGGCTTTCCAAACCCTCACCCTCCAGACTATTAAAATGTCTCATGTGTCTCCCACCCTGACCACCCTGCTACTTTTTCATATACCACAGGCCACCCATAGATACAAAGCCAGGGGTGAAGCTGACGTGGTCTACTTGGAGCCGGTAGACAGGAGAGCAATGAGACCTGATGAAGCACTTATGGACAGAACATAGTTCCTGTAAGAATTAGATGTTAAGGAAAAATTAAAAACCAAAAATTAGTTTTTCAACATAAGAGCCCATTCTTTGGAATGTAGTGTTTTCCTCCTGACACTCGTGTAATGACAATGATATGTAGTCCCATTGTCTTCAAACACGATTTACAGGACATAAAACTGTAAGAATAAAGAACATTCACAGGAAGTGTGTTTTAATTTTAAGAAAACACTTGAGACAAGAAACCTAGAACACAGAATCACAAAAACATCTGAATTCCATTTAACTTTTAGGAGAAGAGTTGATCAAAGAATACGGGAGGAAGAAGAGATTTGTTTTCCTTTTCTCCCCAGTCCATCAGGATTTTGGCTACAGATGGCCTGTAAAAGTAAGGACGTTCTGAAAGTTCACACCTACTCTAGGCCTCAGGACTATACTGCTTGGGGCGAACCACTCCTGTGTTCCCAGAGGTACAAGTTAAAAAGTGGCTGATATTTTATTACATCAAAATCTCCAACTATTAATAAGTTGGCTGCACGTCCCTGGATGACACTTTTATTAATAAATTACACCTTGAGAAGACTGATTCTTGCCCAAAAGCTCAACTGAAGAGCAGTATGAAACACTGTTAAGATATTATGAAATGTGCCTCATACACTGGCTATTCACACAATCCCAAAGCTCAAAAATACCAGCAGACACATGGCTTGTGCCAAGAGCTATCAAAGAAGGAGAGTTTGCTTTTGCTCCTTGGAACTTTTTTAAATATAGGCAAGTATAATCACACATGTGAGACTGCTTGTTACGTATCACAAAGTCATATTTATAAATTTAAAAGAACTTTAAATCAAAACAAAAGCCCTTACTTTAAATGTCCACAAACTTGCCTAAGGTCACAGAGTTGTTTAGCAGACTAACTCCTCAAACAAAACCAAAACAAACTACTGTTTCTAGACTTCTAAAAAACAATCACACAATTGACCTTTAAAAGGATACACTGTGGGGTTGAAGTTCTTCAATATAAAGAAGGACGCAACAATGACCAAGACGAGGAATAGGGTGTTGTTATAGAAGATGGAAAATGTTGTAGCTTCATAATCAGCAACTTCATTTTTCTTCCACAAGATTCTGTAGACATGGAAACAAATCAATTGAGTTTATAAATATGTATTAAAAATTTTTAATACCACATGGCTCTAGTTCATGGTAAGGTAAGATTTTCCTTCAGTGTTCTGGGCAGAATGTGTTTTTAATATTAAATTTAGTTGGCACTGTCCCATTTTTAAGGCTGAAAGAGATATTTCACTCTATTGATGCTGAAGAAAACAGTTGCTGGGTATGTTACCTTTTTCCCCAGGCAGTCAGGGCTTTGGAGGGAGTGATTAATTGCAACTGGCTTGGTTTCATCAGCAACCCAAACAGCTATCTTTCTCTAGGTCCTCACCTAAAATAAACTTGACAATCAGCAGCCTCGTAGAGCTTCCTAGGCTGTTTGCTGGTTTGAGACCCTTTCCAGCCGACAGATTACAGCCTTCAACATTATACTTTAAGACAAGACAATCTCAAGGACAAAAGCTAGTTGTGGTCTCACAAAAGCAGACCTGTTTGTGACTATTTTAGCCATCTTCACTTAATTCAAACAAAGAATTTACCTGATCACTAGGATTTAATTTTTATAAAATCCATTTACTTCTTATTTAATCCACCTGACCCACTACACTATTGTATTAATTTAATAGTACTTTATCAACCTCTTCTTCACACAAGCCACAGGAAGTTCCAGGGTGCCTATGAATAAGGAAGCCTTTATTTCTCTTGGTTAATTAACTTTGTAAAGCAGTTTTTAAAAGGGTAGTTTGTGACCCATTAGTGGGATATAAAAATCAACTGAGTAGATCCAATGTTCAGGGAAAATAACAGTGGGTTGAGACCAGCATTTAAAAAAAGAAAAATTACAATAGGAAAGAACAGAAAAATATCACATGCACCACACACAGCAGGGTAATTACTGTTTTGTGAAACATTTGTATTTGCGTATGTATGAGTATATTTGGTCAAAAAGTAAAATAAATACACATTTTTTTTCTGTGGGTCACTATCAAAAAGGTTGAAAGCCACTGCCATTGGTGCTTTGACCACCAAAAGATAATACTCTGGGGCCAGCGGATACCTTCTACCAATCCTAAGGACAACACTAAGGCTAAGTCACATTATATTCACCAAATATTGTATGATTAAATTATACAACCTCCATCACAGCATTTCTCCCTAACATCTGTCATGCCCTGAATCAGAAACATCTTCAAAACAGTTTTCATGAAAGAATTAGCTCAACCTTTCAGGTTATCCCAGCTCCCAAAAGGACTGTGTGGACACAGTTAGAATAGACAGCTTTTATAACTTTTTCTGGTCCACTCATACCCTGGTTCATGAAAAATATTAGGACCCCCAAATGGCCTCATCAGCAATAGTTCTGGCAAAGCTCCACGGGCAGGCCATCTAGTTTGGGAAAACACTTCCCAATCAAGGAGTCGTTTTTTCCAAGGAGCACTTCCTATTAACAAAAATGTTGAGACCTAACTCAACAACTGTTACAATCAGATAATGCTAAACGACAGAGCATATTCAAGAAGAAATAACACTCACATCCTGGGACAGATGTTTAAAATTTCTGATTCTTCTCTATGAATTTCCATCCTTGGATGGATGGCAAAGCAGTTTCAAAGTGGCATGGAGCATATATTCTAAATGATTGTAAATGGAGCTTTGATAGATACACATCTAGGCGAAGAGGTGCTGACAAGCCTTCTCTTAAATCAAATCTCTTGGAAGCAATTTATCCTTTGAAGGAGAAAACTATTAGATCTTAATGGGGGTCTCAGTCCCCATTATCAGGGTCAATCATGAGTACAAACCTGGGTGCAACTGAATCCAGTGTGGCTTTTGTGAGAGAAATACTAACAGCATGAATTTTTACTGATGACAAAAGAAGTTGTATAATCATCTGACACCATGTATTTTATATTATCAATAAAACCTCCACTTCATCCTACTTTGAAATATCTGGTTCATTTCTAATTCCCACTCTGATCCATTAGTACTGACAACCTGAATACCATGCCAGATTCTGAGAGACATCTCAGGATCAAGAACTACCACCAGACTAAATCAGGTAAGTCTGCAGAGGGCAGATGTGTAAGCCCCACTTGTCTCTCTAATGTAATTAATTGCCTAAACCCTAGAGGAGCTACAAGAAGCATTTTGAAACTGGGTAACTATGATGTGCACTCCAGTTTAAGAACTGCTATTCTAATATGTATTTTTAAAAAGTATTCTAGATTCTCTAACCTCTGCCCCTATACAAAAATTTGCAATCAGAAAGCTGTGTAGCTACAACTCATCAAAGCTGTTCTCTGAAAAAAGGACTTGTCAAGCTTTTGATACTGTGCCTTCAGTTTTACAAAGGATCCATGAGAGAGAACCATTTCAATTTTTGGTGCCTTTCCAAACCACTGTAAAAGACATTGTTCATTAAGTTACTCAGTGTCCCTTAAATAAGAAACCACTTGATAAAGTCCTTCCAAGGTCCAGTGCCAGGAAAGTTTCTTTTCAGAAGGACTTGCGTGCTGCTTCTCATTGGACACTGAAAGCTCTATGACCTCAGACGTTTCCCCTGACACTTGGAAGCTCTGAGTTAAGTTTCGTGCTCAAATGGTGTAACTAACTCTGAAGTCCTTATTAAACTACCTTTTCTTATTTTTAAATGGTTTCTGATCTTTTAATATTGTATTGCTTTGTTTTATACACACTTTAATATTTCAAGTCCCCACAATGTCTTTTCGGAGCAAAGTAAGATAAAAATTCCATTTCACAAACCACTTTGTAGATACTGAAACTTAAGATCCATGAATACAATTTCAACTCATCAACTCTATTCAACCATCTGGCAACTCTTAAGCACAAGTTTACTCAATCATTCAGAGACTTCTGCTACTCAGATGTTAGACTCTTAATTAAGCCTTCTAAGAGGAGCTAACAGAAAAAACTGGGGTGGGGATAGGGCTAACAAAAGTGGCACAGGATTGGGCAACAGGAAACAAACTGAGTTTTCTTTTTCCCAACCAAAGCAAATAACCCAGACTGGATGTCCACAGGGAGTCTCAGGAAAGAAATACCACCATCTAAAAATGCTAACATACAACCCAATGTAAACTCTTCAGACCCAGAGGGATTAGGTGATACATTCAATGTCACACAGCTATCAAGTGGCAGAGCCAGCAGTGGACAAAGCTCTGTAGCAGAACAGTTACCACCATGAGATCTCAAGCAAAGCTCTCAAGCCATACTGCCTATGTTCTTATGGCTTTACCACACACTAAGCTATAGCTATGGGCAAGTTACCCAAGCATTCTGAACCTCAGTTTCCTGAGATGTAACAACAGTACCTACCTCTTAGGGCTCTTTAGAGAAATATATGAACTGTGTACAGCACACCAAAAAGTATATGGTAGTAATAAAACTCAAATAGTCAATTATCCCAATGATTGTCTTCTATGATACCAATGTTTGCTTCAGACATTTCTAATACCCACCCACATTGTCTAAGCAGAAATCAGAAACTTATTTATTTTCCACAAGGTATCCCCTTTTGTGATTACCAACAAACACTTTAAATAAGGAATCAAACCTTTCATCTTTTTCCTTCCGAGACATCTTTCTATTATCAGCTTCAGAAAGTTTTCGAGTCACTTCTTTGGAAACAGCATCTTCTCTCTTCTGTGCTACTCTGGAAGGAAAAGAAAAGAAGTTTCCACGTACTCCAGAAGGGAACATCACATCCTCAGAACCACTCTGTACCCATATTTTGTATTGGCAACTGTGTGATACTTTACATTTCAAGAAAGTAAACTGGACAGAAAGTTCCAAGTTTATTATACTCTACTAGCCAAAGAGAGCTCAAGAAACTTCCAACATGTGGTTTATAAGTTATGTGCTCTTTTGCTTAAAAGGGAGAATTTTCCGAAGTTTAGGTATGTAATATGAAAATAAATCAAATGCTATTAGCAAAATTTAGTTATGAATTATTATTATTCCATTTTGTTTTAGTCTATAATTTAACCATTCACCAGATTAATTTGGTAAGGCATTAGCAAATGATATGTGATTTTAATTCCAGTAAATAACAGGAGAGAAAACTGGGCTTAAAAAACAAAGGGGAATTAACAGCTATACCATCTTAAAGAAATTATTTTAATTCTACTCCAAAAAACAATTTCGCTAAAAATAAAAAAATAAATTTAAAAAAAAACACCATATGGTCAGGGATAGACCACACCACTTTTAGTTAAATGGTATGATGATTGAAACAATATGAAATCAGCCAGAAAAGGCTGGAAGTGGTATTCAGGATACCAGATCAGAATCTTTAGTGACAAGTCAGAAGAGAAAAATTAAATATATACTCCTCAAAAAATCCATATGGTGACTTTATCACATGGGGTTTCTAGTGAAAGAGAGGATAAAATTTAAACTATGATGAAATACAAAATGCTTCCCAAAGATTATGACATTTAAATTCAACACATTTTTCACAATATAGGAAAAACTGATTAGCCATAAATATAAAAGAACTGATCACTAGCAACATGTAACAATTACCTATATAGTCCCATATGAAAACATTCAGCACAATACTAAGATGTGTTAAAGGCAAAAGGATGTGAAACAGACATAGAAATCTCTTCATTCTATATTGAATTAATCAATCCCTCGTGACCATGTTGTATTTAGTTCTGGTCAGTGTGCCAAGAAAAACTGTAGAGGAAACTGGATGGATTCCTGAAAAGAAAGCCCAAGATCATCCACAGCAACAGTTTTCAACCTTTCTTTAACCAGAAGAGGCTCTAGAATACAAAGTAAGCACAAATTCTGTCTGGTTTTACCTATGTCGCCATCTCTCTCAGTCACGATCTAAGTTAGAATCAACATTGTTAAAAAGAGAACTTTAGGTCAGTTTCAACTAATGTATTTTTCCACAAATTGATAACTAGAGGGAGAAAATTCTATTTGTCTAAGAAAAATAAATAAAAGAAAATTAAGCTCTGAAACCTAAAGAAAAAGGCAGCTACGGGGGCACACCGCTATCTTTTTAAGAGATACTTTAGGCCACAATAATGTACTTTCCCTACAAAAATCCAACTTAACCCAACTCATTTTATTACATGATATAAAAGTTCTGATATGAAGAGCAGAGACTCTCATCTCTGAACCTGTTTAGCAGATCAGGCACTCAATAAGTGTTTCTGAACTTCACATAATACCACTTATTTTTCTAAGAAAGGCCAACTGAAAAGAAAGGGACAGAATTTACAGTAGAAACCTTTCTTAGCTAAACAGGGGAGTTTGGGGGCGGGGCAGGGGTGGGGGGGAGCAGGGCACACACCTAACTGTCAGGATGCTAGGACACAGGAAGAAACCATTTTCAAAAGAGTTCGTTATCTCCCAGAATCTTCAAAACAAATAGTCAATCACCTGTCCATATGACAAATCTCCCTGAAAAGAATGAACCAGTTAACTTTTCTTCTATGTCTCAAATTTAATATTCCACAACCACACTGTAGCTATATTACAGTTCATGAAGAAGATGCCCTACCCACCATCTTACAAAGCGCACTCTGAACTGAATGCTCTAAAACAAGACAAAGGCCACACCAGTGACTCAGTACTCAGTCAACTGTGATAACCCACAAAATCAACTTTTTTTTCTAGTATTTTTTTTACATCAGTATGTCAGAAATTTTCCAGAATAAAAAATCAAAATTCTATCTATTTAGTTCCTTAAACACATCTCTGCAAACATTTTTTAAGTCATACCACCTTACGAAAAAAATTCCTAAGGGCTCTCTCACCCCCAACCTGTCCAATACTGCACATAAACATTTATTGTGTGCCAGACACTATGCTTATCACGCATTATATTTAATCCTTGCCATCCTATGAGGTACCATTAGTGTTCTCATTTTACAACTCAGTAATCTGAAGTCTAGAAAGGTAAAATATATACCCATGGTTACACCATTAAGAGCAGCAGAACTGGGAATGGAATCCAAACTGTCAACTCTGAAGTCATCTTCCCTCAACCATCACCCATCCAAACCCAGCATCAACCCTGCTCTTTGACCTTAACCTTCTTGCAAATCTGTGGGAGTTTCAATGTCAGTGGCAACATTTAATATTAAACCAAAACTATGACTGACAGAGAGTCTATTTATCAATAACTAAATGTACCATTAACTGTTGTAAGGGATATGAGAAATGGAAGTTGCCCTTATCAGGCTTAAAGAAGAAGTGAAAAGGTAAAAAGAACATGATTACAATTCCATAAATGTGAATGAAACTGATATGCATATCGAGTGAAAAAAGCTAAGTCCCGAAAGGAATGAGTTCCAAAGGGATTAACAAGATGAGCTGTGTAAGAGCTTCGTCACCCACAGATGGCTATGCCTCACAAGAAAGACAGCCCAGGAGAGCAGAGGCTGAAAATGGCAGTTAGTGAAGAGGGACTGTCAAGCAGAAAGATGACAAAGATGAACTGATCACTCTACTGGTCTAACAAAACAGCTATGTACAACCTGAGCTCCTATGGATCCAGAATAGCAGTGGAGAAGCTGCTGAGACCACTTTCAGTAACAGAGGTTATATGGCTTCCTAATAATAAATCCCCTTTAAATGATATCACCTTGATGTGTTTCTATTCCTTGTCACCAGAAGGAGCCTAACACGGGACAATAAATTTAGGAAGAATTTCTCTGGAAAAGATTCCTAAGTCTTAAAATAATACAGGCATGTAAGAATGAAAAGGAAGGGAGAGAATCCTAAATTAGGGAGGGCGAAAGATACATTCAAATAATGACATAAAGGCTAAGTTAGAAGAGCTAAGGCCCAATCTTGAAAGATGAGGTCACACTGGTAGGAGGCAGATGACATATTCCAGGGGCCTGGAAGAATTTGGCTTTAATACACTTATGAAAAAAAGGCAACGTCATAGTGAGTTTTGAGTAAGAGAGAGACATATAAATGATGGCAGATAAGATACCTGTTCTACATCCCATAAAACAAAAAAAACACCTGCAGTTCACACTCTCATGAATGATGCAAGAATTATGTAAAGTGATTTATACAGTGCATGGCAGAGAGGGCCCTAAACTTGTTAAGAGACCAGATGGAGACTACTACAACAATCCAAAGAATAAGTGTCCAAATTAGAGTGTGAACTATGGAAATGAAAAGACAAAGTTCACACAAACACGCTGGTACTTCAAGTCTCAGCAAAATTCCAACTGTCTTTAAGAAAGTACTTCCAAAGAAATATAGCACCAAGGCTCCATTAAGGCAGCAAAGAAATATCCTGCTATTTTAAATCAAGTATCAAAGTCTGGATGAAAACTTCAACGGGAACCTTTTCCAATTAAACATTAATTCATACTTGCTTCCCATAGGACCATGGCACTCTGAATAACAAATGTCACCATCTTTCCTTGAGTTTAGACTGCTCCCCCACATTTTAACCTTATGAAACTAGAGCACACAACTGTTTATAATGTATAAATGTATAGTTGTGAGACTTGGATTTTCTTCTCCAAAAACTCTCATTACGATAATGAAATATTTTATAATGTGTGACGTTAAAATAGAGGGAATATGGTACTATTTCACAATTTCACACACTCATAAGAAAAAAATGTAATTAGCATTAAAAACATCAGCATTCAATAACAAAAACAACTACTTATTTCATATCTAAAAATAGAACATGGTGAGTCTAGAACAATTCCTTCCAGAAAGAATTCCATTTCCTTCTGAAATGTTAATTCACTTAGTGGGTTTGTTTTCCTGATTAAACCCAATGATTAAGGATAGTGCTTAAGTATTCTGATTCCACCCTCAAAACCTACTTCCATAGCAGTATCAGAAATTACTGTCTCTGCTTCAGTTAGTTAATTCTTCATAGCATTAAGATGCCTTTCCCCCAAAATACAGACATTATTTATCTCAAATTAATACTTATTGGCACCAACACACACACACAAATGGTCTTTGAGACATCCTACTATATAAAAATGCAACATACTTCACTTGAGAAATATACTTACTTGTGTTTGAGAACAAATTTCACATTTTTGTAGGCAAAGGCTACCAAGTAAGTGCTTACAAGGGTCATCACGCTATACAGAACGGCAGACTGAATGAGATCCATGTGCCATATCCGCCAATACAGCCCTGAATTAAGATGGGGGTGGGGGGGTACGAAAAGAAACAAAACATTACCACCCAGTTAGAAAGGCCTTCTGAAATAATTATAGGTCAGCCTGGTAAAATACAGTCCAGCTTGAGGAATACAATATAACGCATGAGGAATTTCAGAAGTGAAATATCAAGTAAAAAGTTACAGCCTCAAGTCTTCCCAGTTCAGAACACTTGAAAAACACAACCTTCCTATTACTAGTCCCAATGAGATTTATTTGTGTCTTCTAAACTGAGAACTCTAGCTCAACATAATCACAATCCAGACTTCAAATTTTATTCTTCAAGGTACTATTATGCTAAATACAGGTCACTGCGAAACCCCACATGCAGTCCTGAACCAGTTTATGTGCTGACGTGGCAATAATCTGAAATCAAGGGAGTGTTCCGGGCGGCCCGTGAACTCCTAGGGCTTCACACTACGTTAAATGCACGACGAGTTTTATTAAGGCCGAAAGAGAAAACAAGTCTGGATCTGACCGCCCCAAAACACTGCAGCAGTGTGAAAGCCCGGAAATTCAAATTCAGGAATTTTGGCCAAGTCTGCAAAGTTTCTCCACCCCAGTGAGAACGGCCCTCATAGGACGATGAAAGGATGTTAACCAGGTCCATCACTGGCCCTTGGCAGTGGTCCCACCTCTCATGAAATTAGGAAAACGATGCTCAGCAGGACAAAGCGGTTCACCTAACGCTCACCCTTCTAGGGCAACGCAAAGGGTTAACGGGAATCTCCCTCTCTTTTAAGTCATTCGTTTCTCCAAAATAGTGATCCTCGTTTCGGATCTCCTAACGGCAAACGACTGTGCGGGGGGGAAAAGAAAACAGGCAGCAGGCTATGTGCAGGAGACGTTCGCACCGGATCTTCCTTAACTGGGGCGCATCGCGCCGCCCCGGGCCCGGGGCCCAGGGACGAGCACACTCACTCCCTACAAAGCGCCCCAGAAACTTTCCCGGGAGGCCGCCCACCGCCACCCCAGACGAAAACGCTGAGGTCCCTCGGCGGGGAGCACGCGCGCTCCCGAGCCCAGGGGGAGCTGCGGGGAGCGCGAGGCGAGGACCGCAGCGCCCGCTCTCTCGCTGGTCCGCCGGGCCCCGCCACGTCCTCGTCCCGCCCGGCGGCCTCCCCCGCCCGCCCGCCCGGCGCGCTCACAGATGGGGATGGCGGACACGATGAACGCGTTCCCGAAGAAGAGCGCGGACGACTTCGCCGAGAGGTTGCGGCTGAAATCCTGAAGAAGCAGGTCCTCCTCGGACTGCTGCTTGGAGCCGCCTTTGGGAGCCATGGTGGAGCCGGAGCGGCGAGGGCCAAGAGGGCGCCGCGCCTCCTCCCCCGCTGCCCGCCCCCGCCCCCACGGCCGCCGTACCCGCGGGCGACCCGTCAGCGCCGCGCGCGGAGGCGGGACTTTCGCGGCGCGGAGCACGCTTCCCCACGATTGGCCAGCGGTGTCGTTACGTAGGCCTATGATTGGCCGAGCCACCAGACTTCCGCGTTCCTGGCGAGCCGCTCTTCCGCATTCGGCTTCCACTGGCATGTTGGGATATGTAGTTTAGTGGGTACTTCTTTTTTTTTTAATTAACAAAACTTTATTGACATGACACTTCACAGCTGCTAGTAGACTTAGGCTTTCCAAGTCTGGAATTCCAAAATAAGAACTTCCGGTCCTGCGTTATACAGTCATCCGCAGAGTTAGGACCCTCTGTGTGTACTCAGTCCTGGGGCATAGGAGGAGGAAGAAAGGTAGATATAGCTAACGTGCGTTGAGTCCCTTCTCTTTTCACGCCCATTGTTTAAATATCCTTGAAAATCCTATGCAATGCCCCGTTTTGCAAATGAAGAACCTGAGAATGGGAGACCCGTAGGGCTGGTCTCCTGGGCAGAGCTCTTTTCACCAGAATTAAGGGTTAACATCTGTACGACAAAGAAGTCACTTTTGCTTTTAAGGAATTCATGGTCTCATTGATGAAGATAATATTTAACATGTGTCTAAAACATTTACAAATTACTGCTATTTTATTACTTTTATTTCAAGTACGTTTTTGAAGTAGTGTGGTCCCCAGAGCCATGCTAAATTAAACATAAAAGACAACGTGTTGGCTGCACAGGCCCCCTCTGAAGCTCAGAAAATTGATTATGCTTATTAAAATAACTAGATACTACTTTTAACTCACCAAATTATAACTTTTTCTTCAAAAAATAATCCTCAACCACTTCACTCGCAGCCGAAGCTTTGTCTACATTATCAACATCAGACAAAACTCCCTCAATCTCCAGCCTCCCAATCATCAGATTTGTAGATCTTTCTCTCACCTTACCCAAATTGTAATCTACCTCCACAGCTCCCATTCTAATGGCATTGTCTTCAACCTTTTTCAATCTAGTCTCTATATAGGTACCAAGGTGGGTTTTCCTGAGCTATAAATCTTTCCATTGTCAAATGCAGTTTTCAACAATTCACTGCAAAATGAGAAAAAGTAGACTGCTGAATTTTTCGGAAAACAAAGTATTAATTTTAAAGTATCTGCATTTATGTTCTTTTTTTGTTGTTAAAATGCTTTCGTGGTGGTGGTAATTAGAGAAAAAAAACTCTTTATTTTCTCTTCCAATATATTCCTCTCTCAGTTTTTCCTGTCTTAGTAAATCACTCCCTTTTTCACCCATTTACTCTGGCTTATATGCTAGGTTTCAATGCTAATTTCTTTCCGTCCCTCTTCATCTATAATTAATTCATCAGCAAAACCTTTTGGCCCTGTCTCTCTAACTAGATTTCCTACTTGCTATTTGTAAACTAAATATATAAAAGGAAGTTAAAAGATAAATTTAGAAAACTGTAGATCAAAAGACACAAAAATCAGCAGGATATTTAAAAGAAAATGAGGAAGGAAATAAGAGACAATAATGGTTAAAATGAATTAAACCCGAAAAATATTTAAACAAAATAGGAAATACAAAAGTGTGAAATTTAGGTAGATAGAAATGTTAAAATTGAAATGATGAAAAGGAGCTAGGTGAGAAAAATTGATAGTCTTTGTACACCAAGAATAAAAACTTAAGATAATAAATATAAAGAGAGGAGAATCTAAAACAGTAGATATTTAAATTTTTTATAGGGGTAAGTTCAAGAAATATGATAAGCAATGATGCTTATGACAGAGATGGGTTTTTGTGGGGGTTTTTTGGTGAGGGTTACAATGAAGATTATAAAGATCAAACACTTGGAGTACTGGAGTAGTGTTTTCTTATATCAAATGTAATCTAATTCCTTTTGAAGAGCAGTAAGATCAAAGGATCATTTATATGTGGCCTATATGGCCATGGCACATTGGACAAGCAAAGTGAACAGCGTCTAAAAAGCACAAGGAAGGATAGACAATAGATTCTCTCCAAAGATCTGCAATGCATTTTGTCTGTTTCAATATAGTTCAACTTTATGAGGAAACCAGATGGACTTGATTCCATACCAGCCTGTTCAAATCTGTGAATTTCAGTCTTAACATTTCCATTAAATCACTTTACACTTATCAGATTGGTGAGAAAGAGAGAGAATTTAAAGCAATGATATTTATTGCTGTCAGGGATATGGATAACAAATTTTCTCTCATCCACTGTTGATATCTTTGTGGAAGAAAATCTGGCAAGTTAAAAATTAACATACCTTTCTGTGGCAGACACTGCAAGTTGCCCAGCCAATAAAGAAAATCATTGCTAGCTTTTCACTGGGAACTTATGAACAATAACAAATGGCTCATCCAGGGATACTATGGGGGAGGGGGAGCTCCTGTTATGAAGCCCATTTACAATGGAAATCTTATAGAAATAAATTCCATAAGTAGAGATGAAACACTTATATTTGTATCTAGGTATAATATTTTAAAGTCCTATCTGAAAGACAATGTGCTCTGTCAAACTACATATTTTAGGCACTGGTATATGATTAATTCATTGGTTCACGTATCCATTCAAATACTTATTGAAGAGCTACTACCTGGAAGGTACTGGGCTAAACCCTTGGAAGTATCCAAATAACAATCATTATAATTATGATTATAATAACCAACATTTATTGAGTCTTTGTTATATACTCAGCCCTTCACATAAACAAATTTAATCCTTACAGCAACACGAAGTGATATGTGTTTTTATCCTCATTTGTCAGATGAGGAAACTGAGGCACAAATTACCACAGTGTCAATGAAAGAAACCTACAGAAAAATTTTGTAAGAGATTTTAGAGTTTATTTGAGCTGAACTGAGGACATGCCCAGTATCAAGATCTCAAGGGATTAAGAAATTGCTCCAGAAAATGGCAATTTTGTGGTTCTTTATACATTCAGAATCAAAGTCAAAAACATAGGAAGGTTACATGAAATCCATTGGTGTTAAATGAAGTGGGAGAAAGCAAAATGGGGAAATCTCTAGCATTGTATAAAAAGTAAAATGGAATGATATATACTTCTTTTACATTGGCGGGTACAGGGTACTTAACATTTAACATTTACAATAAATGTTAGCAACAAGATAACAATAAGAAGTTTGGGGGTCACCATGCTCTGGTTATGCCTCCAATGGAATTGGAAAAAGGTACATTATCCTAGAGGCATAAGAACAATGGACAGGGCTCTCTGAAGGCAAAGAGTAACCTTTTACTAAGGAAGCTATAGGCCTGGAATGTGACTACTCACCAAGACCCGGCCAATTAGGAATCTGTGATCATATCGCCTTGTGAGCTTACTTTCGGACAATAGATTTGTCAGATTTGTTATGGAGCCTCTTTTTCCTCCACAGTTGTATCCTTTTTAATAAACCAAGAATGGTAACTAAAGTATTTTCCTGAATTCTGTTAGCTGTCTTTGCAAATTATCAAACCCAAGAGGGGGCGGTCATATGAACCCTCAATTTATATAGCCAGTTGGTCAGAAGAACAAGTGATAACCTAGGACTTGTAATTGGCATCTGAAGTGAAGCACAGTCTTATGAGACTGAGCCATTAAACTGTGGGGTTTCTACTAACTCTTGGCAGTTAGTGTCAGAACTGAGTTAAACTGTGGGACACCCAGTTGTTGTCCACCAAAAATTAAAGAATAGCTTGGTGTGGAGAACTCCATACATTTAATGTGAGAAAAACCCACAGAATTGTTCAGAGTGGAACAGAAGAAAATCAGTTCCTTCTATAGTAATTTCAATGAGTGAATTGCCAGGTGTAAGACATGGGGTCAATATTACTAAAAAACTCACTTGCCAAAAGGCATTCAAGCTGAGATAGATTAGAGAGACAGAATCAACAATAAATATTGTGTAAGCCAAACACAACATATTTGGGGGTTAATCTGCTTTTAAACTCCTATATTTACAGAGACTTAAATTCACACAATATAGAAAAAAAAATTAAGATTGTAGGTTTTTTCCATACCACCAAGCAATTAACTCAATTCTTCTTGGACACTATCCAACACTGACTGGGTGTCCCATAAATTTCATCAATTTTGACACTATCTACCTGAAAATAGTGTCAGATTCCACAGGTTAAGGGCTCAGTCCCACAAGACTGCCCCCACTTCAGAAGCCAAACCCAAGTCCAGGTTCTACTGTGTTTGACCAACTGCCTACAGATCAAAGATTCTCATGACTCCCTCCTTGGATTTGATTAATTTTCTCTGAACAGCTCACAGAACTCAGGAAACCAGTCTACTTAATGTAGGGAGGAGGCAAGAGAGCTAAAATGTTAAATCAAGCTATATTCAGAGACTGCAGTATACTGATCAACCCTATGGCCAGACCAGGAGGAAACCTGAAGAACAAAGGAAGATTTCTGCTGGGATTACTAACAAACCACTTACCCTACCATGAAGGGAAAACAGGAAAACAGAGTTTAAAATAAAGACTATGCAAAATAAAATCTTTCACTCCCTATGGCTAAAACCAGGAAGAACCTGTGGATCAAACACTGGGAATTGCTAACAGGTCTTTCATGCTACATATTCTCTCCCTTTCTCATTACATACTTTAATCCTTTCACACTGTGTGCCCATACCGTCAAAGAAAACTGGGTAAACAAAGTCTTTAAACCGTAATTCACAGAAACTAAGAATGATATATAAACTAAATTCCCCAAACACTTGGTCTTTTTTTCTCATTTTTGCTTCTTGACTTAGTTTTTGGTCTTTGCTTTTCTGTCCTTGCCTTTTCTCTTTCCTTCTCTAATAAACTTTTAAAAAAAAATTCAGACTCTGGCATGCATTTGAATTCTTTCGTACACTTGGTCAGGAACACTCTCTCTTAGTGCAGGGCTTGAGCTCCCCACACTCTAGAGAATTTGCCTTGTCCTGCCTGCATCATACTCACTAGATTACCAGCTTAATACAAAAGATATTAAAGGATATCAGTGATTAGCCATATGAAGAGATACATAAGGTAAGGTCCCAAACAAAAGAACTTTCGTCCCTATGGACTTATGGGCCCAGTTTGTGGATGTGTCCTGGTTCACCAACATGGAAACTCT
Organism: Cynopterus sphinx; assembly: GCA_030015415.1. Classification (NCBI taxonomy): domain Eukaryota; kingdom Metazoa; phylum Chordata; class Mammalia; order Chiroptera; family Pteropodidae; genus Cynopterus; species Cynopterus sphinx. The sequence continues at coordinate 21,594,901 of CM057380.1, forward strand.
TTCAACCTCCTTTTGGGGGTTTCCATGGAGGCTCAATTACATAGGCATGATTGATTAAATCATTGGCCATTAAACCCCCTGCCCCTCTCCTCTCTCTGGAGGTCAGGGGTTGAGACTAAAAGTTTCAACCAAAGTAATACTGGTTGGTTCCCCTGGCAACCAGACCCCATCCTTTAATTACCTAGGGGCTTTCCAAAAGTCACCTCATTAACATAACAAAAGACACCACTTCAGCTCTCAACACTTAGAAAATCCCAAGGATTTTTGGAGCTATGCGCAGGAAAATTGGACGAAGACCAAATATATATTTCTTATTATAAATTCGAATACCACAGGTATAATGAAAAACACCTTACCTTTCCAGAAGGAATGCACCTTTTTGCAGAGAATGCTGTGAAATGTTGGCCCTTAGACTTGGTCAGGCCCCTTCTCCTTCCCCATCCCCCATCAAAAGAATATCCTACCATTAATAGGAGATGTCTGTGGGCTGGGTTATTTTTTTTTATAATGATAAGGTCTTGAGAATTCTAAATGAGCACTTTACTGTGAAATTGATTTTTAAACCAAATGAGGCATTAAAACATTGGAGGGACAAGCATTTGTCTTTGAGCTTGAAGCTTATGTTTTTCAAGATAAATATTTTCCTTTTTAGGAAATAATGATGTGACCCACGCAAACTAGAGCCTGCTTCTTTTGTGCCTACGGATATTCATAAAGTCACTTACTTCTTTAAGAAAATGATACACATCTACAGAAAATGTATTATCTTAATAACCACTGATAGAAGGGATAATACTTTAACCCTCAAAACTCCCCCTGGAATCTCCTAAATATGAGACTTATCACACATGCATCATCCATGCAGCACTGCAGGGCACAATAAAAATTAAGATTTGCACTGAAAATCCATCTTCTTTAGTTACACATCTAACTTAAGCACTATGGCAACAGAATGTAATATTAAAGTAGGTCATGAATCGCAACTGGCATGGCTTAGATGGTACAAAAGCTCAGTTGTAATTTGTTGCTCATCTTTTAGAGCTTTTACTTAAAAATTCTTCTATTTCACATGTCCCAACAAGAACTCAGAAGATAAAAATCATAAGACCAAATTCTAGGACGACTTATTCAGTCTCAGTATTTATTTCATTTGGTTTGCCAATTAACTAGCGGTGTTCATTTCCGTACACCTCACATATAGAAAAGGAAGGAAATTCTATGTAAAAGGAATAGCTATACAAGTCCACGGGCATGCAATAACACAGTATGTGATTTGAGATTATTTTGGGAGATGATCAAAACCAGACACAATAAAAAGCTAAAAAATAGGAGGATGTGCTTCTATCAAGGTAAAGTCAATGAAATCATCAATGGTCTCCTAGGAACCTAGCTGGACAGCATCACCAGCCTAGGCTATTTTTATCCAGAAAATAAAATAAAATTAAGTTGTAATTCCTTCTACAGTACTTTCCAATTGCATCTTCCTTTGTCTCTGGGGTAGATATGCCCTTCTGTCTTACTAATGCACATTTCTTATTCTGACGTCAACCACCTCCTCTAGGACCTTTGTGTACTAAATATTCTTTGCTCTTTTCCCTTTCTCCCATGAATAACACTTATGGGTCTTCAGAGTCTGGAAGATCTGTCTCTTTTATCTACTGGAGTAATAGCTGTGTGATCTTGGGAAAGTTACTCACCTTCTCTGAGCCTCACTTTCCTCCCAACGTTGCTATGCACAGTAAATGAAACAAATAATGGGAGGCCCTAGCACTGTCCCTGGAACAGAGCAAGCTCTCAATAATGGTAGTTCTCTCTTCCCTCTTGATGTGTTGCCTCCTGCTCAATTTATTAACCTTCTCAGCTTTCTCATTTCCGGCGCACACGTGCGTGCACACACACATACACGTGTGCACACTTTACCTCAACTCTGCGACATACTTAAACTTCCCCCCTGCCCTTCACTGCAAAAAAAATAAATAAATAAAAAAGAGGGAGAGTGAGAGAGAGAGAGAGTCTGCTGGGGCTCACTCAGTGTCTCACTTCTCACTTGCTCTTAACCACGGGGGGGCCTGAATTCTACCCCTCCCTCTCTTCTGAATCTGCTCCAGAGCAGCCTACTAAATTGCTAACCAACATTTATTTTCCCCTCAGTTTTTGACTGCTTTCAACACTATTGAACATCTCCTGCACTGGAAAGTTTCACTTTTCTGGTCTCCAATGCAACCGGACAGTTCTCCTACCACTTCTCGGATGTTCCTTCTCTGGCCCTGCACCGACCACTGTCCCTCACTGCTTCTTGGCGTAGCTTTGCCCACTCATGCCTACACGAAAGAGTCAAGGGGTAAAAGTGTGGTGGCTGCCACCAGAGACCTCAAGAATCAGTACCAGATTGGCAATAATTTTGCCAAATATTGAGATAACTTTTCCAGGTAAGTCTTAAACTCAGTGTTGCTCCCTAAAGAGCAAAAACGAAGGTGATCTTTATTTACTTATTTTTTTGTTTGTTTTTTAGACGAGTCAATCCTTGGTTGACCTCACAGATTGCAAGGACTTTGTCAGTTTATAATCTCTTGTTTTTTAAATTTTTTTACCCCCTAGGTGGTCTCCCATCCAAGTATTAACCAGGCTCAACACTTCTTAGCTTCCAAGATAGGTGGGATCTGGCTTGTTCAGGGTAGCATTGCCATAGACAGATGTGATCTGAATGAAATGAGAAGCAACTGGAAAATGTACCCAGAATTTCACAGCAAGCACCTTAGAAAACAACCTTTCTTATCTTCTTTTTCTACACAGATCTATGCAGGAGCTAGTAGGAGCAAATATATCTATAACCACATGTAACTGCCAAACACTGTGTATTTAGATTCGGAGTTCCAATTCATTATAGATAAGTAGAGCTTTTTCTACAATTAATTTTAAAAATCTTTGATTCCAAGAAGTCTTCATTCTGTTGTACATTAGCTATTAATCTCATACAAAGGAACATCAAGAAATGGTACAGAATCAGATAATGAACAAAGAAAACTTTTCTGAAACTTTTTCCTTGTCACCCTTTGCCAAGAGTTTTACTGGTTCTCAACTAAGAAGACATTAGAGCTAATATAAAAATTACGGTGTATATTACCACGATTTGTCAAATACATATTCGTTAACAGCATAAGCCCTAGAGCAAAATTGCCTTGGTTCAAATTCCACTTCAACCATTTATTATTGGTTGTGTGAATTTGGGTAAGTTATTTCATCTCTCTCTAACACTCTGTTTTGCTCATCTATTAATTGGGGGAAATGATGTTACTTTTTCCATAGGGATTTTGAAAAGATCAAATGAGAAAACGTACATAAAGCACTTAGCACAGCGCAGGACTGGTGGTTTGCTTTCAAAATTCGTTATGTAAACATCTATTTTTCTCCTGCTGTATTTCCAAATTTACCTCCTCCATTCGTGAGAATGTCTGCTTTAATCATTTCTAAATAAACAAACATTGTGTGTGTGTGTGTGTGCATGGTGTGCATGTGCGTGTGCGTGTGTGTGGTATGTGCACGTGCACACATGCTTAGCTGAATCCAGAGATAAAGCAGGGGAACTTGGCTGTAAGAAGACAGAGTCACACCCGGTGAAGGTTTACAAAACCTCAGTCTGCCCAGAGTAGAAATCGACCCCCATCTACTACTTTCTCTGGAAAAGACAGAGGGGACTTCAGCCCTCGATTTGGGAAAGCCGAGGTGTCAGGTACCCTATATGAAAGGAGTGGGAGTGAGGTACAGTTGCTTTTTCAAATCCCTTCTCCACCGGTGTAATATTTTACTGTCGTATTATAATTATAAAAGAATTCTAATCCTAAAAGCTGGAAAACACAAACACATATAAAGAAGAAATAAAAATTAACTATGATCTTATAACTCAAAGATAACTATCAGAGGTAACAAAGATATCTGAAACAATTTCTTTCGTCATTTTCTATGCATCTATTTGCACATCTATAGTTAACATAATTGAGATCAGTGCTATGTACAGTTCTGTCTACCTTACCAATTGTTCTATTATGAGCATTATTTCAATGTCACCGAAATGTCTTTAAAACATTCTTTCTAACGGCTACAAAATTGTCTTTTGGATGAATGTACTATCATTTATGTGTTTATATTTATAACTCTTATTATTTTCTAATCACAAAATAATTACATGTCCACTGATAAAGTTAGAAAATGTAATATATAAATCATCCATAATCTTATCACTCAGATTATAACCGCTATTTATATTTTGATATATTTCCTGCTAGTATTTTCTATGACTAGCTATTACGCACTGAAAATAATTGAGGTCATATATTACAAGTATTTTGCTATGTCATTTAAAATGCTTTCAAAACATTTTTAGTGCCTGTAAATGTTAAATAATATATGTCTAATCTCATTCTCTTGCTGGTAGGGAGGTAGAAGTTTCTAGCCAATGAGGACAGAAAATGCCCAAAAAGGAGGGAAAAGGTTTGGATAAGACCACACCCTCTAAATCAGGAGGTTCTCAGAAAACAGTCCAGACTTGCTTGGCCTGCAAAACCAAGTGGTTCTTTGCAAAAGCCAGGTCACCACACTAAGGGAAGGTAACTGTTACGAATGACAGAGCTCTTTCTCAAACAATCTTAAGCAAATATCAACAACAGAAAAAAATTAAAATGGAAATAAGAAGGAAGAAAGGGAAAGAGGAGGGGAGGGAAGAGAGGGAGACTTATTTATTAACTGAGGTTAAAAAAATAAGTTTCACCTCTGTTGAATCCAGAGGCTCGAACTATGTCTTTAGGACTTTCTTGTTCATCTTCTCTCATCCCTACGCCTCGGTATTGGCACCGTTTTCTCTAATGGGGACAATATGGATACTTTCCTGAAAGAAAGCTGGTCGTGTGACTCTCTGGTTTACAGCTGTTCTTCCCAGAGATGGAGATAGCAGGTTCCCTGAGGGCTTCTGAAGAAAATTAACAGTGGGCATTCTGGTTGCCTACGCTAAACAGTCACTGTGGTCAGGGGGAAAGAGTATCTAATCAGGTGTCGGGCCCACACCTAGAGTGATGCACGAGGGACAGCTCCACTGGCAGAAGTGGAGTTCTCCAAACGAAGAAGAAATACTGCAGAGTTACGTCCAAGCAGGTAAGAGGTCGACAGTCGTATCATCACAAACAGCAGGGGTCGTGAAAGGGCAGAGAGGAGCAGGTGGGAGTAATCCTTCACCTGAGAAACCAGGTTCATCCCACACACTCGGAAGGCAGGAGGCAAGAGCTGGAGGTGTAGTGATCCCCAGCGGGGGTGAGGTATATGAATGCACCTTCATTTATTTCATCATTCCCATAGTGTTAATCATTTAGATTATTCCAGCTTCCTTTTTTACCAGTCACTCTGCTAAAAAGCACTCTTTTTAAATTTATTTTATAAATAATATTTATTTGCTTATGATTATAAAATAAACATATGTTCATGATAAAATGCAGAAGATAAATACACACATATATTTCTACTATCCATGGGTCCCGAATTGTGTGTATGTGTTGTGTGTATGCACACATGTACATATTTATATACGTACAAAAAAACTGATACCATACTTCAAATAGAATTTCCACACTTGTTTTTTAGTTAAAACTAAATGAGAAACACTTTATGTCATTAAATAATTCTTTGATATGAAAATTCTGACAGATATATGTTATTTCATTATATAACTTACCAAAAACTTTTAGCCATTTCTTGATTTGGGAACATTTAGATCATATTTATTTTTTCACAATTGTAAGCGAATCAAAATTGAGTATAAATATTTGCCTTCATCTCTGATTATTTCTTTGGTATAAACTCCTAGAAGTGGAGCTCCTGGGCCAAAGCGTGTGCTTTAATGAGCACAAGTCACACAGACTGGCCTGTTAACTGCATCAAGGTTTAAGGTGAGGGGAAAGGACTATATTCTATAAGGCCCAAGACAATCAGATTGGGGATGGTGGGAAGTCAAGAAGAATTAACTTGAACGTGAAGGCTGTAATATAACACTGGCCTCATAGAGAAAAGACAGTATTTTGTTTAGGTTGCCATTCAACGGATCAAATTTTAACGAAGACGAATTTAGGGTTTCACATCTTGATTTACAAAGTTGTCCTTAGTTGACCGTCCTGCAGGAAAACAAGCCCTTCCTCATCTCTTACCTCTACTTCACTTCTACTCTAGGCTGAGTCCCTTCTGCCCCCAGCTACCCAGAGAGAATTATATCCAACTATCAATGAATGTGGAACAAAGTGGAAACGTTCTGTGGTCGTTTTTCACACGGCAGTCAGAAGAGAAGAACCACACGACCCAGAGGACCCGACAAACTCTGCTCTGTGGGAAGTGAGGAAGATAGGGAGGGGGAATGAACACGGAGTTCTCCAGAATCCTAGAGTGGCCTGGCAGAGCTGGCAATTAGGAATGGGAGTCCTGACGGTCACGGTCACCTACAGCTGGGGTGAAAAGAGAGGGGAGGCAGAGAGGGACCACTGCACGGACCAGAGTGAGCAGGAGGAATTTTTAGGGCCTGCCAAAAATACAGAGCTTTGGGAAAAAGGAGGATTGCCGTGTGTCTAGTCTGGCTCTTTAAAAACACCAAGAACAAAGATGTGCATTAATCTTCAAGACTTCTAAAGACAGACTCATGTTTCTTTTGAATGAACTCTATACAGAGACTGGGCCACATGAAACCTGGAAATAACTTCTAAAAGTAACCAAAATATGAACCACCACATTCTCCTTAGAAGGAGGCACTCCCTCTGTTTCATACAGGATCTATAGAATTTATTCACTCCACTTTTCTTCCCTCCATCCAAATGGTTAATACCTTTCTATTTTATGATTGAATTAACTCACCATGTGGTTGTGGAAAAAGCATTCTGAGGTAAGCTCTTCTGGTCTTAACCTCTGCTCTGTAATTTTCTCTCCTCCTTTTACCGTATGCTCCTGATTAATCTTGGCTTATTATTATGGGGAGGGCCTTGTCCTTGTCTACCCCACAGCCTTGGTCTAGAGCCCTACACCTAATGCTGCAGTACACATCCTTACTAATTACAGTGAAGGCAAGGAGAAACTTTTCCATTATTAAAGAAATCGACTTTGTTTTCATTTATTCGTCAAATCGACAAACATGGATTGAGGCTTTAATACGGATAAAGCTCATTTCTTCAGTCTCTTGTACAAACTGCTTTGCTATTCTCCCTCAAGAATGTGACTTTTCATCTGTTGATCGTTTAAAAATTGGCTCCAAGCAAAGCACACGGTGGAATAAAGAAGAAAGAGTTTCTTCCTGATAAAGACAGGCTTCTATTGTGAAAGGGCAGAAGCAGTCAGGCGGTGTTCTCTATTTCTAAAGAGCAAAGCCCCCATTTCTGTAGTGAGATGGTTAAAATTCTTTAATCAAGAAGTGCTTTGGCCTGATAATTAAGGTATGTACTTGATTTAGTTTATCTTATCTGAGGATGAAAGGAGGAAAGAAATGTGGTTCGAGAAGGGAGGAGGCCTTAGGACACTAGCCACCAGACAAAAAAAAGTGGCTCGGAGCCAAAACATGCCAGAACAGCCTCCTCAAAGGAACAGGGTGGTAAAGGAAAATGAACAGGAATTCTAGGAGTCAGCCCTGCGTGGGGGCTTCGATACACTCAGTAAGAAGTTGGTTGGAGTGGAAGGAAGACAATAGGATAGTTTGTGGTCTTGAGCTCGTTCTTAGTGCCTTCTTCCAGCACGTTGGTTTTCTGCCTCTAACCCGGCACAGTCAGACCCCTTTCTCTGCCAGTCTTTCAGGCCACGTGACAGCATGCACTTGTCACCAATGAGGGCGTTAGGGGCTATTGTAGGGTAGAGAGGGCTTGAGTGACTAAGTCCTCAGCTTTTCCCAGGACTAAGTCTCAGCACTGACAGTGCTGCATCTGGGGCGATCTCTCAGTTCCTTGCCAAACGGGAGGGTCGGGTATTCCACTCACCAGCTTAAAGTGGACTTACAGAAACTTCAAGTGTTTATGGACTCACTTAGACACACTGTTTTTTCACAACTTCAAAAGGTTAAGACTGCGTCTAGCAAATACCAAGTCACTCAGCTATAAAGACGGAAAAGGCGGTGAGAATAGGGTAGGCTGCAGGCGGGAAGAGGGGCCGGTCTCAGAATGCAGAACAGATTTGCAAACATCTCACTTCAAATACAATTGTGGGGAGGCAAACAGGCAAAAAACAGAGAATTTACTATTTGCTCATTTAAAACATGTAGAATGCTGTCGATATTCCCTTTATTACTGATTTGTTTTTATATCCATATAAGTTTTGTTTGTTCAGCTATTTTGGAGTGAGAGACTAAAACTGCTTACAAGGGATTTTATTGGTTTGTTTCCAGCCATGCCCCTCGAACCCAGTGCCTCCCATGGTCTTAGCTTTTCAACTTTGAATCCTCCTACCAACATGGCATGGAGAATGCAAACCTCATGCTTCAGGAAGTACTGTGTTCACATTTCTGAAAGTTCTGCTGTGAACCATCAGCTTCACATACTGCTGACACCCCAAGTCCAGGGTCTCCAACATAAACCAGGCACTCAGCATTGCCAAGTCCTCTTTGTTCTCCACGTGTGAATCTCACCGTTCTCTCTTTCCTCTTACTGATTCACAGAGAACACTGGGCACTTTAGAAGGCTGCCTCCTCGCTGTCCTGCCGGCAGGACCTCGACCCTGACTCAATCCATACCCCTCTGTTCCTCCCTTCCTCCTGCCGTTATAAAATAAGTGCTTCTCCTATGTCTAAGTCATATCCTTTGTTTTGCTCACTTCATCCTCACCCCCTTCCAGGAGTCCTGACATCAATAACCATCCCCTCAGCCCCCATTAATCTTCAGCATTTATTTATACGTGCTTAACTCAGTCCCATCTTTAAAATAAATTATTTTTCTAATCCAATTTTTTTCAGCGCTGGTTACTCATTAGAATCACCTGAGGGCACTTTAAAAAAAATTTATGGCTGCGCCCCATAAAAATTAAGTCAGAATTGCCAGTGGTGGGGCCCGCCCAGGTATCAAACTTTTTAAAGGATGCCAGGTGATTCCAGTGTGCAGCCAAGTTTAAGAAACAGTGATTTTACCTACCTATCCCTCCAATGGCCCCATCTGTCCTCAGCAGAAGTCAAACTGTCAGACTCATCTTGCTGCCTGCTCTCTCTGACCCTTATTCATGCCTCTACAGTGTAATCTGGCTTCTGCAGCCTTCACTCCTCACTGCCTTTCAGTGCACCAAGGTGACCGAAGAATTTCTCTGGCTAAATCTTACTTTCTGACTGGGCAGTGTGGACCTTGTTGACCCTCTCTTCCTTCTTGAAGTCTTCCCTTCCCTTGGCCCCCTTGTTGCTCTCTCCTAAGTCTCTCCTTATCCCCCTTGTCCTCACCTTTTCCCTAGGCTTCTACTGCTCCACCCTGTCCTTATCCTTCTCTGTCTCATCTTGTTGGGTAATCTCATTTACCCTCTTGGCTTTTATTGGCATCCAAGTGCTAATGACGCCCAAAGAGCCTAAACAGCTTCCCAGACACCCTTTAGTCCCACTGCCTCTTGCCCAGCTCGTGAGAGATCTCTCGGCAGTACCCTCAAATTCCGTGCAAAATTGAACTCTGTCTCACCTCACACTGCCAAAGACGCCCTTTCTTCTTTGTTTCCTATTTCAGTTTACATCCAGTTGCACAAGGAACTTGGGCATCATCCTTGCTCTTGCAAGCCTTTCATTCAATAAATCAAGTCCAGTTTGTCTTACCTCCTAAGTAATTGTAATTTTGTTTGTTTGTTTGTTTCTACTCTTCTAAAAGGCCTTCCCTGATCCCTTGAGTAGGTTTGGCTCCCTGCTACGTGCTTTGAGGGCATGCATGACACTTATCAAAACTTACAGCAATTGCTTAATATCTAACTTCTGCTGAGGACAGAAAATAAGGTGCTAAGGACTTGGAGCAACTCAGTCTCTATCCCCCAAGATCTTAGGGTCTGGAAAAGAATATTGATAATTGTAGTAGACACAGAAAAATGCCCAGGTATGTGTAAGGCCCTCACTGTTCTGTGAAAAAACTGCTTGAGTTGTAACTGATCATGGATGGTGAGAGGGGACAAGCTGATGAAGTGTAGTAGCATAGGGGGATTCTCACCTTTTCAGTCTAGCCCTTCACAAGTAAGTAGGTCTGCTAAGTTGATTCCATGGGAATTCCTTTGGGGAGAATAGAATAAATAGCATATACCTTTATTTAGAAATGCTGACTTTAATAGTTAACAATATTTAACAATATTTAATAGTTAACAATTTAATGTATTGATATTTGAAAGTTGCTGAGGGTAGATCTTAAAATTTCTATCACAAGAAAAAAATTGTAATTGTGTGTGGTGATGGATGTTAACTAGACTTATTGTGGTAATCATTTTGCAACATATATATATCAAATCATTATGTTTTATGCCTAAAATTAATACATTATATATTAATTGTATTTCATTAAAAAACAATGAAAGAAAAGAAAAAAAAAGAAATGCTGACTAATTCTGGAAGCCCTTAAACCAAAACACGGTCTGAAAATCTAAGCACTTTAACTTTATAAGCTAGTCTGAAATAAATCTTAATAAAAAGGCTTGGAATACCTGTTGCAAGACCTATTATGTATTTATAAATATTATGGGAATATTAACTATTTGAAAAATTATTACAGTTTATTGTATAGTTCTTGTCCACAAATTCTACCCATTTTCCCTTTCTAAAAAGAATCCTGCAGCTGTTTGTTAATTTAAGGAAGCCTATTTGGTTTTCTTGCACCATATCCGCTAAGGACATCAGGGTCCAAATGTGGTGAAAGCTATGGAGAAAAGATCCAATTTGGTGATGGTGCTGCTAGTTGAAATTCTGCGACCTTTCAGGTGTTTGTTTTTAAAGGGAACAATTTTAAAAAATAAAGTTCTAAAAGCTGTTTTTCTTACACTTTTATTAAACTACTTTCTGAAATCTAAAATAAGTTCTACTCCCAGTTCTAAGAAAAGCTGTTTTTCCTTAAGACTCCTATGTGGGCTTTTAGGAATTCCTGGGGTTAATAATTTGTCTTAGCGCCAAACTCCTGGCTTCATTTTCCTTTGCCCATCTGCACATTTTGCATGCGTAGGGCTGTTCGTGTGCATATGTATCTAGGCCTTTGCATATGGAATGAGCGTGCTTTCAGAAAGCAGGCTCATAAAAGTTCTAAAGGAGGGTGAGTACTTGGAGGGGGTCCAGCCACACACTGCAGATGGCGCTGCTGCGATGGGGGATGGGGCATAGGGGCAGGTCACAGCCCTGAGCGGGGCCGCCTTTGCTCCTGAGAACCTCTGTGCTCTTGAATGGATGGCACTGGCTCTGTGCATTTACTATTTATGAGCAGCTTTAACACGGCTCTAAGTATGAAATCCGTAGAGGAAATTGCAAGGCTATTTTTAATGAATGCAGAATAATGTCTGCTCTTCTTTGTAACTGGGAGCAAAAAAAAAATTGTTCTGAAGGTTAAAATCTGTCAGTATTTGATAATAATGAAGAATAATAGTAATCATCAAACTCTCTAACTTGCTGTGAAATAGGAAACAAATAACAGTGCTCTAGTTATGATCTTGGGGGTATCTTAATCTTTTTCACTTAGTGCCACAGAAAGCCAATTGTCTTTCTGTGAAAGTAATGGTTTATGTGGATTTAAGTCATGTTACTGCTGGAGGATGCTGATAGATGAGAAGGGAGAGTGGAGTATTTGATTTAAGAAAGGTGGAGTGTTTGATCTAACAAAAATGTTTAAAACATTAGGTTGGGATAGCAGTGGAACATTTGAAATGTCTAACTTTCAATTCAGCTTTTTTTTTACACCTAAGTTTGTTAATAAGTTAAAGTTAGCAATAAAGCTTTCAATAAAGAACAAATTAACCAGCACCAGTCCTTGATGGATTTTGACCCTGAGCTCCAACCGCAAAGCAGCTGTATTTGGAGACAGTGGCTGACAGCTCAGGTCAGGCCTAAAAGCTAAAGGAAGGGGATAGAATTGCAATTTACTTTTGAAGATTCTTGTTCCATTTTTCTTGCACTCCACAGTGCCAAGCACAGCTCCTAGTACATAGCTGGAACTCAAAAATATTTGTGGTACTGAAATTATTGGCTACTAACTTGAAAAGTTCAATAAGGGTAGGAGGCTGGGGGCATGAAATACTTAAATTAGTTTGTGCAGTTGGGAGAGTATTGCCTGAAAGAGTTGAGTGATCTCAGAGGGAGGGAAAGGAAAAGGAGAAGAGGCTGATGAGCCTTGTAACAAATCTTTTGATGGGATGAAAACACAAATGTCTTCTCGGACAATGCAATGCAAATGAGAATCAGACATGATCTAAACCATTTACAAGGCTAGGTGGAGTTTGATTAGGAAAGACAATTTGGAAATTATCATACTATCTACATATGAATTCATTCCGAGAGTGTACATCCTACTGAGTAGGTGTCACTCTGCTCCCTCATTGAGGCCTGGCCAGCAGGGAAGTGATGGCGTGGGTGTGTCACCTGAGTACCTTCTTCAACATGTGGATTTCTCAAATGAATTTTTTAAACTACTACGCTGAAGTCACAGTTGTTAAGATGATGGTGAAACAATTTCCGAGGAAGCACACTGAAAGCAAGAGACAATCTATGAATACTAACACCGCAACATCAGTGATCAGAGAGACAGATTGGTGGAGAAGGTAGTCGAAGAATAACCATTTCTGAGAGGTCATCTGTTATTTTAAAAGTGAAGGCTAATGAAAACTTTTAAATCAGACCTATTTCTAAGTTATTTAGTACCAGCTTTTAGCAGCTGTTGGAAGATGACTACTCTACAAAGAGTAGCAGGAGCTATTAAAGTTGATGAGGTTGTCCAGGTGAGGGTGTAGACGGAAGAGCAGAGGGCCTGGGACAGACAAGGTGAGCACATATATTTTGTAGAAGTGTAGAGTAGAGAGACTCAAAGGAGACAGAAGTAACAGCCAGAGATGATCAGAGAAAAAAACTAGGGAGGTCATTGGATAATACAGACACCAGACAAAGAGAACGTTTCTAAGAGGGAGTAGGTTTTAATAAATTATATTAATAAGCTTTGTAGATTTCCTCCACGATAACATTTTCCTTTGCTATTTAGCTCCTTCAAGCTGCAGAGAAGTCTTCCTCTATCTGGATATTTGGGGAGTTAGTGATCCAGAAACATAGATAACCTATCCAGATACTTTATAAATATATATGTTTTGAATAAGTCTACCATGACAATTTTTCCTGAACTAAATATTGAATCACATGAACTGACAGTGGGGTAAAATGTTTGATATCAGGTTGTACTGGAAAGTTGTGAGTAAAGGTAAGCTGTGGGTGTTTTCTTTCAGTCTTTTTCTTTCAACACTAAGGAATCATAATTATAATATCTTCATATGAAACCTCTTCATCATGACCTCAGTAATTGTTACTATCTAAATAAAGATCTTCCCTAAGACTTTTATACCGTTTTGAAAATAAAGATTATTAAATTTTTTTTCTAAAAGTAATATTCATTAGAGAAAATTCTTATTACAGAAATACAAGAAATTGGAGCAAATCACCCATTGTGCCAAGAACCAGTCTCTGTTAACATTTTTTATTTTTTTTTTAGGCGAGGCAACCCTTGGTTGACCTCACAGATTGCAAGGACCTTGTCAGCTTACAATCTCTTATTTTTATTTATTTTTATTTTTTATCATTTTTAATTTTTATTATTATTATTATTTTTTTTTTATATATATTTTTTTACATCTACAGCACCTGGTCTTCCTAGGTGGTCTCCCGTCCAAGTACTAATCAGGCCCAACTCTTTAGCTTCTGAGATTAGACAGGATCGGGCTTGTTCAGGGCTGTAATCTGGTAACATTGTAAAGTATATCTCTTGTCTATCTTTTTTGTACACATTAAAAATTTTTTTTATACTTCTGACTACTTTATATATACACTTTATATGTTGTTTTTTCCTCCACTTGACAAGATATAATACAATTGGTTTCCCACTTTATTTTAAAGTTCTCATAAAGATTATTTTTAACAGTTGCATTACATATTTAATTAACAAGGCCTCTATGGTCAAACATTTGTATTAATTTCTAATTTTTTACAGTTATAAAAATCTCTGCCATTAACACATTTATTCTTAATGCTTTTATAATTTTTCACAATATTTAATTCAATTATTACGAAATACAAATGTTTTTGAGGTTATCGATTTAATTCACTCAATTGGTAGGGTTGGGTCCCAGTAGTCTTTGTTATGAGCACAGGCTTCAGAGTCAGGTCTGGATTGAATTCTGGCTCCACGGGCTCAAGTGAGACCTCTAGGGGCCCTCACCACCTGCTCCCCCGAATAGATAATTCAAATAGGACACTCAGCTGAAAATACGTTGTAAAGAAGGCTAATGAAGAGATACTTCCTTGTGATGACTACTTTAATGCTATTTTTCTGAATATCAAATTACAAACTCTATTAAATTATTTTCTCTCTTTTTTGTTGCCCTATTTTACTAGTCTCCTTGACACATGTTTGGTTCACTGGTAGAATGATAGGGCCCCAGAAAACCACCCTTTGGGCCTGCGAGAACTCAAAAAGTGCAATGGGTCTCTCTAAACTTTGTCTTTAAGCAGAAGATAATGATATCTTTTTTACTGAGTTATTTTCAGGTTAAATCAATCTGCTTGCCTTGCACAGTGTCTGTTGTGTAATAAGTGCTCAATAAATGATAGCTGCTGTTGTTATTTTTAAAAGCTATGATAATTTACATCCTTAAATGCCAGCAAAGTATGACAATACTTACTATTAAAAAAAAAAACTTTAATCATGTAGTAGTTTAAAAAATAATGTCTCAATCTTTTTTAATTTACCTTTCTTTGCTTACTAGTGAGGTTGAACCTTTTTTCTGTGTATGTGCTAATAGATTAAATTCTCATTTAGAATCATGTGTCTGCGTTCCAACCTCAGCTCTTCCATTCACTTGCTCTGTTACGGTGACTTTTGTGGAAAGCAGTGGAACACCTCAACTCAATGGGGATTAAATACTAAGAAAATGTATTAGCTCCCATAAGATAGAGCCCCAGATATAGCCACTCCAGGAGAGTATGATTAGGATCCCGCCCCCATGAATACTTGTCTCTGTCCCACCTCTAATGATCACGAGATGTCTGCAGCAATTTCAAGTATCACATCCACACACAACTCTAAAAATATAGCTGAATTATCTTCTGATTTCTCATTGGGAAAGAACTTTCTAATCTGAAAAACAGTAGAAAATTAATACATAAAATAATCTATACGTTTAAATTTACAAACATGGTTCATTTCTTTAGGATATTATATTACATGTTGTATGTTTTTGCATTTCTCAGAAAAAAATGCAAATAAAAATCACAACAGAAGTCATTCTACACATCTATTAGAATGGCTAAAATATAAGAACAAAACACAACCACCACCAGAAAAAAAACCCAAACTGGCAATACCAAAGGCCAATAACATGTGTAGCAACTGATTAAATTTTCTTGTAATCCTGGTGGGGATATGAAATGATAGAGCAAGAAAGGCAAGAAAGGCACTGTCTGCTTCTAAGAGTGAGAAATTATTTCCCTAAGCCATCTAGATGATTTCTCCCTCTCATCTGATTAGCCAGATGTTCATTTTTCAACCTAATCACCATCAAGAGGAACAGGACCATACTTTCAATAACTGAGACCCTTGAGGACCCACCTTCTGGGCCCAGGGTGGGGACTCCCCTGGCAAAAGGGGTGGGTGAGTGGCTACCTGACGGCAATCAAGGTATGATTATGAACCCAGCTGGGTGGAGGTGGGAGGCAACAGATGTCTGATAGGCAAAAACAGCACGTGCCCATTCGATGTGTAACTAGGCAAGACCTTCATGCCTCTGACCCTCAGTTTCTTTCTGGACAAACTGGGGATGTCCACTTTAACTGAAGGTTTGCAAAGTACCTAGCACAGACCTGACCTGGGCCAGGTGTTCAGAAAGTGTGTTTCTGCTGATTTCAATGATCTGCGTGAGCATTTTATATAACATGTTGCCTTTCATAATGAGGCAAAAATTTTTGTAAGTACATTGGGGATATATCAATTGGGAAAGTAATACACCAATATAAATTCGTAATGATTGTCTGGTCAATAATTACGATTGAAAAGTCTGAGCATCAGTTTTTATTATTATTATTATTATTTCTTTTAACACTTTTAAGCTTAAAAAGTAATCCCAAACCCCTTTGCTCTTTTTTTTACTGATATCTAATTTTTAAAAAATCTCATTTTTCCTACTAGACTTTTTTGATGCAATTTGTTATATTCCGCTCTCTTTAATTTATATAGGATTTGGTATGGTGTTAGCTCGAAAAAGAGGACCTACGTTGATTATTTTTTCCCCTCCAAGGGGACAGGGTCTTCCACTCCCTTCCTGGAGCCTGTACATCCATGGAGAATGGAGGGGTGGGCAGGAGAAACCTTGGGGCACGGTCTTCTGGAAAGGGATTGAGCTTTAGACTGAACAGTGACTGATCCAACAACGCCTGAGCTGAACTGAAAAGAACGCAGGATTGCAGTGAGGGTACCAGGACAGGATAGGACAGGCAATCTGTTCATGCCGTCCAGGGGAATGAAAGCTAAATTGAATTCAGTTGTAGAAAATACCGTTCTTTTCTTCCAAAGATGTCATAGTTGATATAAAATTTCACCTTGGCCACACTCTGTT
The DNA here is from genome assembly GCA_030015415.1 of Cynopterus sphinx. NCBI lineage: Eukaryota > Metazoa > Chordata > Mammalia > Chiroptera > Pteropodidae > Cynopterus > Cynopterus sphinx. Next base: position 21,611,698 of record CM057380.1, read on the forward strand.
GTTGCTGTTGTTTGTTTCAGGTATACAGAAAGTGGTCCCCCCTCCCCCCAACTACTATAGTATGCATCTGGCACTACACACAGCCATTACAATAATAGGGACTGCATTCCTTATGCTGTACGCTATGATATGGTGTTAGCTCTAAAAAGAGGACCTACTGTTTTGCAGCTAATGATTTGTACTTCTTTATCCCTTCATCTTTTTCTCCCATTCCCCCAACCCTTCTCCCCTCTAGCAATCACCAGTCTGTTCTCTGTATCTGTGAGTCTGTTTTCTTTTAGTTTACTTCTTTTGTTCCTTAGATTCCGCATATAAATCACATGGTATTTATCTTCTATCTTTACATTTCTATTTTTACATTGATTTCTTTCCTAAACATGTAACCAATTGCTTCACTATCATGTGTTAAATAATGCTTGCCTGCACTGTGGTTCCTTTCTTACAACAGATTGTATTCTCATAAAATTTGGAGCAAGAGACCAGGAATACCTCTCCTCTGTAAACCAGAGGAGTAGGGAAGAAGCGCCCCAACATCTACCCCATATACACCTTGCAACCAAATCTATGAGTTTAAAAATTGATAGATGCATAAAATTCAGTCTTTCCACCTAGTTAACTGCCCTTCCTTGCAGATCTTTACTCAACATATTTGGTTGACTTTCTGTAGTTTCCCTTGCATCAAGTCCTTACAGTGCCTATTAAGATCATTATAGATGTAATAATTCTTCCTGACACTTGTAATTTGTAACTCTTAGAATGGCCTGCCTGGAGTTTCCATGTGGCTGCCCAGAAGTCTGTCAACTTCCTTATCATTTTTTTTAGCAATAAATCTAGTACAAATTTACATGTTTCTGGTCGGCTCCATTCTAGCCAAACTGGATTTTTCATCCTTAAACATCTTGTGTACTTTCTCACCTCCATGCCTTTTTCTATACCATTCCCTTCAGCTGACAGCAGTATGCCACCATCTGCCACTTTATTCTGTCCTGTCCAAATTCTATCCTTCAATGTGACATATTGGAAATATTCTAATAGGTAAACAAATAAAGATATGTAAATTCAATGGAATATTATAGAATAGCCAAAAAAGGACAAAAATGAAGAAGAAGGAGGGAGAGGAGGAGGAGAAAGGAAGGAAAGAGAAGGAAGAAAAAGAGGAAAAGGAGAAGAAAAATGTCTTCTAAAATATATATAAATAAATTATATAAGCAACTTGATTATAAGTAGGTGTATTGGTCAGTGTTTGATTAGCCTGACAGAAGGGCTATGGGAACGAGGACAGCTGTGGAGAGGTCAGACCCTGGGTCCTAAGATTTGTCCTTGCTAGAACTCTGTCTCTGTCTGTCTCTCTGTCAGTTGGTCTGTCTTCCTGCCTCTCTCTCTCTCTTTCGCTCTTCCCTTCCCTCTCATATCTCATTGTTACTCTTTTCTGTCTGACTTAATTTTCTTCTACTGTAGATAGTCTTCCTCCTTGGGGATAGAGGAATCTACAACTCTATGAGTCAGATGTAAATTTTAAAAATCCCTGGGAAGCATTTGATGAGAGCAGTAGAGGAAGCGCCCCAAAAGAAATGTGTGTGTATTGATTGGAATGGGAAGAAGGGAGGGGAAGATGGCAGAAGAAGGAGTCACAGTGCTGAGCAGACAAAAACAGCAGTTTCAGTCTACAAATTGGCATGCAAGCCATTTGTGATTTCCCCTGATGCACTACAGCCTCCTTTCTCATCGCTTCATACTTCTTATCCTATGCTAGGGACATCAAACTAATTAGAGCTCTGTATCTCCAGGACTCCACCTTTCACATGCTGTTCCTTCTTCATCTAGGCCCTCCTACTCCTCTGGCCTCCACCTGGCTAATTACCACTCATACTTCAGCTCGTATTGAGCTGTCACCTTCTCTAGAAAGCCTACAAGGACTTCACACTTCCACCCAATCAGAGTCGGAATCCAGTAAGTGCTTGGGGCTTCCTTCTAGCATAGCAAATATCATGTCACATTGTGATACACTTACACCTGTTTAAGCAGAAAGGAACGTATTACAGGATACAGACAAGGCAGCTTGCAGCATTTCCGGGAAGCTGGGGAGCCGTGTTTAGATATCACGCAGCCTGTGAACAATACAACCAGGAGAAATGTCCACCATTCTACAGGAACACCACAGCCAGCCTCGGCCTGCCACTCAGCCCCTCCAACGTTAGAACCAAGATGTGAGAACCCCTGCAACAACTGTCGCTGAACAACCAAGCACCTCAACCACCTTTGCTTGCAGAAGGACTCTGAGGTCACCACGTTACAATACTTGCTTTCACCTTCCAAATCTCTGCTTATCAGAAGCCTGGTTACACAGAGAATTTAGCAACCAAGGAAACTCAGAAATATAGTCTTTACCACAATATAAAGAGGGTTGGAGCGGTAATGAATGAGCCCGTTTCTGGTATCTCCCACAAAAACTACATTGTTAAGAGCATACACATTTATGGTTCTTATACTGTCTCGGTGAATAGTTGCATCATCTGTATGAAATCTTTGTTCCCAGAAATACTTTTAATTTGACATTTATCTTATCAGATACTAGTATTGCTAAGCCAGCTCTCTTTTAGTTACTAATTTCCTGGTAGATCTTTTTCCCATGCCTTTATTTGTAATCTTTCTATGTTATTTTGTTTGAGGTATATAACTTATAGGTGGTATAGGTAGCTGGGTTTGAAAAAAAAAATCTGAGAGTTCTGTCCTTTAATAGATGAGTTTATATATATATATATATATTTTTTTTTTTTCTTTGTGTGTGTGTGTGTGTGAGAGAGAGAGAGAGAGAGATATTAGGAGCCTAATAACTGATCTCTGGCATTTTGTAGTTTCTAATTTATCAAGATAATTTTTTCCCTTCCTTTCTATCTTCTTTTGGATTGTCAGTTGTTGTTTTTTTTTTTTTAATTTCTTTCTTTTTCTTCAACAACTTTAAAATTACACATTCCATTTCTAATCATTTAGGGCTTTTAACAGACTAAAGTTTATATTTTTCTAACAAAATCAATAGTTAATTTATATCTCTGGTGTCCTCCTAGATAAGACATTTACAACAAGGCAGCTTCCCTCCTGACTCACCACATTCTCAAACACTCCTGTTATTATGGTCCAAATTTTGGCCAAAATATTTGTATCTGTACTTGAAAAGAAGAAAAAAATTTTTTCTATGTGATCACTCTGCCATCTTGACCTTTCTTCAAATTCCTCTTGGCTTCATAGCCTTCACCTTGCTTCTTGACCCCTCAGGCTGCTTACCATTTCATCTACATCATACGAAGACCCACAGCTCCCCCACTCCTGCCTTGCCATCTTCCCTGCAAAGCTTCCACCTGGGGGAGGCAGAGCAGGTGCCCATATGCTAAGAACGTGAGCCCTGAGCATGAAGAACATGAAGCCACTGTCGTTTCCTAAGCTCCCTAGCCTACTCCCGCCCTTCTCTTTTTGAACACATGACCTTGCCTCCTACTTCAGAGGAAATAGAAGCCATCAAGTAAGAATGCAAAACTTTCCACTTCCTTACCGATACATTTATCTATATCCCCACCCATTTTTCTCTCTCAGTTTCAAATGAAGCAATAACCTTCTTCCACTCCTAGGCCAGCTTTAGGACATAGTCCCTACTTCTGTTTTCTGTAATTTTTTTTTTTGTCTCCTATATTTTTTAATCCTCTCTCTGTAATCTCTTATTGTACCACCAGATAATACTAGCTAATACGTGCTTGCAGTGAACATTTAATAAATATTTTTAGAGGATATAAAGGAATACATTTGCCATATAGGATATTTACAAAATGACCATAAGAGCTATCTTTTATCTGAGATATTGTTAAGAATATTAAAATATTGTAAACACTCAGAAGTGTAACTTTTCACAAATATTTGAAGATTATGTCATGAATTCATAGAACAAATATCCAAGTACTATAATTTGTAGGTACTGGGGATAGAGAGTGATTTAAATAGACAAAGATTCTACTCTCATGCGGGTGACATTCTAGAAGAGGAAAACAGGAAATCAGAAGGTAATCAAATAAAATAATTTTAAATGGTGATTGGGGCTATGAAGAAAACATATGGATAATGGGTAGGGAGTGACATGTTTGAAGGAAAACCAGGGGGCCAGTGTGGGAAAATTATAAAGGACAAGGGACATAAAGTATGAGATGAGAAAAGGGGCCCAGGAGCCAGACCATGAAATCATGTGTAGATTCTATCGTACATGCATCGGTGAGCCATTGACTTTTTTATTTAAACTGAAGTAAATCATCATGTAAGGTGCACAGAAAGTGTACAACTTGGTGACCACACGCACACACACACACACACACACACACACACACCCCTCATGAAACAACCACCCAGTTCATGATATAGAACTTTTCCAAATATCAAAAGTTTTCCTCGTGACATTTCTCAATCTAACCATCCCTAGACCCCAGTCCCTGGCAAAGGTAAAGTTCCAGGCGCCACTAGCTGGCCTGCTGTCACTGAAGACTAGTTTTGCCTCGTCTTACACTTCATATAAATAGAATCATATGGTACAAACTTTTATCTGACTTCGTTTGTCTGAGAGATTCATCCATGTTGTTGCATGTTTTTTTATTACTTGTGTTTTGTTATATATACACATTACCATTTATCTGTTGTACTATTGATGGACATTTAGATTGTTGCCAATTTTTGTCTATGATAGATAAAGCTGGTATCAATATTTTTGAACATCTTTCAGTGGACATAGGCACTCACTTATCCTGGTTATGTACCTAGGAATGGAATTGCTAAGCCATAGAGTAAGTATATGTTCAGCTTTATTAACTATTGCCCAACAATCTTCCAAATTCATTATATATTCCCTTCCACTACATCCTCAGTAATACTTGGTATTGTCAATATTTTTAATTTTTTTAAATTTTAGCCCATTTGGGAGATGTGTAATAGTATCTCATTGTAGTTTCAATTTTACTTTCCTTGATAATTAATGATGTTGAACTCCTTTTCATATTCCAACGGTATATTTGGATTTTGACTACTGAGAGGTTTTAAGGAGGAAATTAACCTTATTAGAATTTTTCAAAGATTCTTCTGGCTGCTCTGTGTATGATTGATTGTGGGGAGAAGAGAGAAAATAGAGGGAACATTCAGAAGATTATTATAGGAGTCTAGGCAGATGATGTAGATAGCTTGGATTAGCGGTGGTAAAAGAGAAGTGAAAAGATGGAAGGTATATTTTGTAGGAAGCCTAGCAAATGTACCCATAGACTAGACAAGGAAGAGAAGAGGAAGAATCAAAGATGATCTGAACAACTGAATAGATGGTGGTGCATTTCCCACAGTGTGGAAATCCTGGGGGAGGGGAGGGGAGGAAAATGTTATAGGAGATAAAAGAAGAGAGTGAATCACACCATATAAAACTGTACTACTCATCCTCAAAAAAAAAAAAAGAAAAAAATTCTGGTCACCGGCTGCTCCAAGAAACATTTTGGGCAATGACAAAACTGCTGTGCACTTTGATTTGCTTCCCTGCCTTGCAAATGAGCTCTGCAGCATTGTGCAGGATGAGTTTGCCAGCAAAACTCATATAACTTCATTTATCACTAATGTTGTTGGGGTTTTTTCCTTCCAAGAATAAGTATGTCTCTACAAGATGAAATAAAAAATTCAAAAATTTAAAATTAGATTAGTTTGGAAATTACTGACATTTTTCTTCTCGTGTAAGGTCACTCTGCCCTTGCAGGCCAGTGCTGGGGAAGTGACACATTTCTTTCTCCATCCCACACTTCTGCTTATTTTCATGCAATAAAAAGCAAATTTTCAGCACTTCAAATGCTTAGTGCATGTGGCAAATATTTTTATCCTCATTTAAACCTTTAAGTTACATTATGTAAAAGGTAGAATGCCAGACCACTAGCTTACCAGGCCAATTCTATGTGGAAAACAAAATTCTTTACTTGCAGAAATAATAAGCCGACTGTTCACAGCTCTGCGGTGTTAGGCTTCCTGCTGCTTTGCTTTGTGTAGTGCTTTTCAGTTCTTAAACCGGTGACAATAGAGCATAACAGAAGGACCTCACAGTTAATAAGGGCTTACTATGGGTAGTTCCTGCGCTAAACACCAATCCTATGAGGTATGTGTCATTATTATCTCCATTTAACAAATGAGCAAAACCTTCTTCAGTAACTTGCCCAGGGCCACTTGGCTAGTAAGAGACAAGGCCAAGGTCAGAACCTAAGTTTCTAAACCTAAAACTGAAGGTTTTAATGGTGCTTAACCCAGGACAATGTAAAGTGGAAGTTAAGCATGTACATGCCTCCGGGGACCATAATCCTAACTACCTCATTGGGTGTTGTGGGAATTAAATGGTTAACATAGATACAACACTTAGACCTGTGCCTAGATTATGCTTTGAGACTGTCAGCAATTGCGTGTTTTTAAAATAAGGGTTTACTGAGGTGTAATTCACGTACAATTATTCGAACTTTTAAAGTGTACAATTTAATGGTTTTCAGTGTATTCAGAGTTGTACAACCATCACCACAATCAATTTTTAGAATATTTCATCACCTCAAAAAGAAACCCAGCACCTATTAGCAATAACTTGTCAATCCTACCTCATCTCCAGCCATAGGCAACCACTAGGCCGTTTTTTGTCCTTACGGATCACAGATTTATAAGAATCTATTGAATGTATATTGCATGTTCTGGACATTTCATGTAAATGGAATCACACGATATGTGACCTTTTGTTTCCAGCTTCTTTCACTCAGCATAGTAGTTCAAGGTTCATACGTGTTGTAGCATGTATCAATACTTCATTTATTTTTATTGACATAATACTGCTTTATATAGATATACCATAATTTATTTATCCTTTCATCAGTTGATGGACATTTAGGTTGTTTCACTTTCTGGCTATTATAAATAATGATGCTATCATCAATACCTGTGTACAGATTTTTGTGTGGACGTATGTTTTTATTTCTCCTGGACAGATAACTAGGAATGAAACTGTAGCTATCACTTGGCTCTGCCTCTCTCTTTGTATATATCTCTGAATATGGAGACACAAAATTCTCACAGATAAACACATACCTTAGTGTTTTCGTTCCAAGTGACCTAATGAGGTAAGTATTCTTCCTATTTCACATCGCAACTACAGAAACAGACTGGAAGGTTTGCCTTACTGGTTGTTGGTCTATGGCTCTGCCCCTGATATACCCCTGTTTTCAGCCTGCCTTCCCTTTGGGTTTTAGCTGAGGCTCTACTTGTCAGGAAGCCTTGCTTGGACCCCATACTGGCCCGGGTGCCCTGCTCTGTGTTTCCATAATGTCCTGAGCATTGCTTTCCCATCACCTTGCTCACATTCCACTACACTTATCACAACTAGAGAAGGGATACTGTCTTCCTCAATTTCATCTTTCATGCCAAGCATAAGACTTGGCATGTAGTGGTTGCTGAATAGACATGGGTGGGATTTAAAAAAAAGGAAGAAAAAAATCTGGCCCAGATATATGTTAGAAAGTGGTCTCTCAGGCTAGAAAAGTCTTTTGTCACATTATGCAGCCTCAGTTTGAATTGACAAAATAGAAAAATACAGAGGGTGATTATTCAGATTGGAAAAAATGTTTCATTTTATTAAATTACTTAGCACAGCCTTCTTATAAATAGTGAATCCACTGGGAGAATGTTGCCCCCAAAAAGGTGTGTGTGTCATAGAAGTAGCCAGGATGCTTTTAGAAGTACATGAAAGACATTTTTAACGTAATAGTTAACTATTTATTTCAAAGTATATTAGAAATAAATACAACTAGACTATCAAACCCATTATATAGTTGTCTAGGAGCAAGCTAAAGTCTTTTTTTTTTAAATTAAGACTATTTAATTTAAAATATGTATTAAGTGAAAAATGTTATAAATGGAACACAGATATGACAAATGTCATATAGATAGTACAAAAGAATTCAAGTCTCTGAACACTCTCCAATGATATTTAAAATATGAAAGTTTGAAGTATAAAATCCACTTTATATAGCCATGCTTACCCAGTCTATGGCAATTTGGTACAGCAACCTGAATGGACTAAGGCAGTTGTTCTAGGTAGGGGTTTGAGGTCCTGCCTTTCTGATACCTGCCCAGAGGATGCTGACACTGGCCGTACTCAGAGCAGCAAGGTTATAAAGCATAAATGAAAGGATAAAAAAATAGCAATAATACCACCTACTACTTTTTCAGTTCTATTGTGCACTGGGTACTCACCTAGGTGTTTTAGAAATATAAAACTTATTAATGCTAACAAAAATCCTACCATGTAGTTACTAAAATCTCCACTTTACAAATCAAAATTTGAAAATCAGAATTGGCTCACGTATTCATCACTTTTTTCCCCTCCAAAGTAAGATGCACAGGCAGAACAAAACTAATGACATCATTAGTATCTTTATTTTCATAATTACTATAACATAAAATGAATCGAGCTAGCGGGGCCTGAACCATTGCCTTGGCTTTGGCCTTGCAGTTTCTCAGCATTTGTTCTATTTACATGTCCTCTCTGTGGCCTCCTTGTGATCCCGTCCAGGGATCAAAGCCTGAAAAGTTTTCTCATTTCCTTCCTCATATTCAAAACAAAACAGCTCTGGGCAAAAGATGCATTTCTGTCTCATGGTTATTTGATGAAGAAAAAAACAACTACTAAAACCTGATTTGAAATAAAAATGCATCTTTAATGTCAATTACCTATAGTAAAAAAGGGCACACTCGTACATGCACACACGTACACACATGCTAATGTGCATAGCAGTTTTAGCTGCTTGCAGGTGAGTTATGCTGTCTCTAGTTAATACCACTAACCCATTTCCACATAGGTGCTTAGTGAGTTAAACATTTCACATTCGTATAATTCTTTTTTTGTAAAGATTGCAAAGTGACTCACTCATTAAAAATAAATCCAAGAGAAAAACAAAACCTAGTTTCTTTTCAGAGGGTCCTGAGGCCCATTGGAGTTGGAGTTAGGGGTGAGTATCAATTGCTAGTCACAGACCACCAAGGTGCCTTAAGTGCCTTTTATAAAACCCTTCACAAGGAGAACTTTATTCCCTACTTGGCTAAACAGCAAATTCCAAAAACTTGAGGGCTTACAGCTCAGTCCGGCCTGCTTCATTTAGCCTTTTTTGTTGTTGATTTTGGCACTGTGTAACTCCAGGTACCAGGCTTCTCTTGAAAAAATGGGGAAACCTGGCAACCACTGGACCCTGATTCCTGCATGAGCTACATCTACTTGTAACAAGCAGAGGAGTGGCTGTCTGTCTTTACTATCCCAGCAAGTTTCATTCACGTCCATCATCTGCCCGGCCATGTAGACTTCTGAATTTGGTTTACAAGCAGGTTTTATTAACAGACAACATTTGCTCATCATTATCCCGGGGGAAAATCTGGCCAAGTGCACTGGAACCCTGAAAAACAGCGTCCTTTTAGCAAAGTGAAAGCAGCTGGTTCACACAAGAATTATTCATTGAATTTGTGGTGCGCCCTGATTTAGATTGCTCAGATACGCAAGTGACAAATCCCCATGTTCCTCCCTGTACTGCGGCTGGTTGTCAGTTGGTATACTGTGGGCTCATTTTCTGTGAGGATCATATTAAGTACTGGAAGGGACTCTACAAGTGGCCCAGAATTACTCTCTCTTTGCCTTCAAACAGACACAGATATGTTTTGCTGTAAAAAAGACTTTTCAAAGGTTCTACAGTCCTCCACTCCTAAGACAACTCCACTAACGTAAACACCAGTGTCAAGGGTAGAATCTCAAAAGTCTTCAGGGTCCAGCAGGTCACAGGTGGGTGGGGCAGACTAAGCAGGGGCCCTGTTACACTGCAGAGAAGCAGCAGCTACTCAGGCACTGCCAGCTGTTGGTAGGCAGGACCCTGGCCCAGTGTCGCTAGGACCTCGGGGTTTGTGAGAAAAGCCAGAAACTGAGATTTTTAAAAATGTAATATCTTCTTTTTGAGAGTTAGAGTTCAAAATATTTTAACACCCAGTTTAAATCATCAGAAATGGGTTTGCAGGCAGATTTCGGTTAAGGGGTCCCCAGACTGTAATCTCTGATTCCAGGAGACACAAATGCCCCCACTCCCTCGTTATATTTAACACAAAATCTTACCAAGAACTGGCGATTTGGAATTTGCCTTTTCCAGGAAGTCTCATTGAGTCCGTCATGTTTTTGAAAAATCTAACAAAATAATATTCAGAGTTTCTGTCTCTCTCCCTCTCTTTCTCCTCCTCTCTCTCCCCCTCTCCCCACTCTCCAAATTATTATTTTCATTAAAAGAGTGGAGCTTGAATATATTCATAGATACAAGTTATTCAAGAGTAACCTTTGAAAGATATACATAATTATGAAGTAATTTGGTTCTTCTGACACCAATCCTTAACTTTTCATATCCACTGAATTCTGGCTTGGAATCAATTCCTTTCATGGGCACTTGTCCTTTACCGCCAGACTGGGCTTGAGCTAAAGAGCTCCCGAGTGGCTTAGCTTTCAGTGGCTGCAAAGACTTCATTTGCTATCATTCACAGGTGTTCTTATTTGTCCTGCCGAGATTGTGTAAGCTAATTATATAAAAGATTTTGTTTTGATTTTCCATCTCTGTTGTCAGCACTGCTTTCTTTTTATCTGACTGTAGCTAAAGAGAAACAAGATAGAATTGAGAGAGAAAAGCCTCCCTTGTTTGGTTTTTATTCAGAGGAGATATTTTCATTCCTCAATTATTTTACTGCAGTTTCTCACCTCATTAGCACCTAATTTATGCACCATGAATAGGATTAATTTTAATTAGTAGCCTTAGATTATGAAATTTCCTTAGCAACTTCCCTGAAGAGGTCTCGGTTTTTATAATGCTTCAGATTCCCTACTTTTCTGGAACAGTGTTCTAAACAACACAAAAAAATAACAAATACATGAACCAGTGTCCCTAACACAATATATTTATGTAAAACATTTTCATCACCTTGGGATATTTATTTATAACATTTTAATCACCTTGACATGCTTTGACTGTTTGATCTCTTTTTTCTAATCTTCTTATAGTTGCCATCAAAAGAATATGTGTTGAGTATTACCAACACTGCTTCTTATCGAGAAATACCTATCCCTCAGGAATTTAAAGGTAATTGTTCTGTCATCACGACTTCAAGCTGAGGCCTTAGTAGATAGTCATTCCTAAATGTGATCTAATTTTCTGAAAATGAGAAAAGTGAGAATTTATGGGTTCCAAGACAATAAAAATACAGGCGTTTTAAACATTTTTTAATTGCTTGCTTCATGCCAGCATTGTTCAAATCACTCTGCCTCCATCAGGCTCATTGAACTCCTATTATCATCCTGTTGTTCTTGGTGGCATCGCCAAGGCATTGGAGAAGCGGTGTAATTTGCCCAAGGTCACAGAGATGGGCCGAGCCCATATTTAAACCCATGGTCCTCTGGCCCCAGAGCCTGTAGTCTTAACCACTTGGCTGCCCTGCTTGAGAAATAAAAAAGCAGAAATAAGTTAAAGCTGATTTTTTTTTCCCGTACAAGTTTGCCTTGGGTAGTCTTAGTTCTTCCTTTTGTCCCAAATTCTTCATTTGTATATTCAGCGATTTATTTACCAGAATGTCATGAAACTCATTATTTCAATGTATTCATTGTTCCTTGGAAGAAAGGCTACATAAATATTACAAAATCATTTAAAAATATATATGAATGTATTTGCCTGAATATATGATAGTGATAGTTCTCATTATAAAATAATAAACAGGTGCTAGCTTTCTCACCACGTCCCGAGGACATGGTTGCTCTAGGTCCCTCTGATTTCAGAATTCAGGCTGTTGAGGCTACAGGGCTCAAGGTCAAATAATATACCAGGAGTGGATACCCCTGAGGCCTCAGGAAATTGTCTCCCAGGCAGTAGCTAGGCCTCCAAGTGCCTGTTCACTCAAACCTTCTACTCTGCTAAGAGCCTCTAGAGAAATACGAAGAAGCAAGAACATGAGTATATAAATTGTGATATACAGTGGCACACTACTGAACAAGAGAAAATGAACTAAATATATGTACAACATGGATGATTTTCACAAGCATTTATGTCGAAAGGAGACAGACAAAATAATCCGTATTGTGTAGTTGTATTTAAATACAATTTTAAATCAGGCAAAATGTGGTGTGATGGGGGGTGTGTGTATAGACTGAGAAGGGTCATAAGGAAAACTCATGAAATGGGAAAAATGTTTTACATATTGATCTGGGCGCGGTTATATTAAAACATGTACTTGTAATTAGTACACTTATTATACCTCAACAAAAAGTAAAATGAAATAAAAAGTACAAAAGTTGAAGACCGTCGAGCTGCAACGTGCATGGTAGAATCTGCAGCCAGAGCTGAAGGCAAGGACTATCTCACAAAGAACTTGTCTGTTGAGCTAAGGGCTTTGCCCTTTATCCCATAAGCCCAAGGGCCTCTTGAAGAAGCCCCGTGACCAGGCAGGAGTGGTGAAAGCTCACTCAGCATCATTCTGTAGAGAGGGAGGACTGGAGCTAGGCAAAACAGAAAGAAAGGAGACGAGATTGGCTTAAATAATCCTCCCTCGTCTGAGAAAAGCTAATTATATTTCTATCACCTTGGTCACTGTACACTTTCTGTAAATACAAATGCCTACCCATGAAGTTGGGGGAGGAGGTGGTAGCTACCTGGACCCACATAAGGAATGCAGACAATTTATAAATGGCTTTTCTCTAGCTGCTGAGCCACTGCGTGTTCAGAGAGCCTGGGGCTCCCCAGGGCAGGCCTTCCTGGCTCACTGCCCTTCTCAGCTTCTCATACTCTCCCACCCCCAACTCTCATAATGGTTTCATGTTTTCTTTTCTTCACAGCATTTGCATAGAGGAGGAAGAAGTGGTCACTGCTGGCCACACTGACCTCAATAAAAGGAAGAGGTCACAAGGTCATTTCCATGGTGATTGTGTGCAATTTGCACATTTTTACTCAGGCATACTGTCAAAATTCAAGGAATTTTCCATATTAAAATTAAATATTGCTGACTTAAAGGTAAGCAATTTTTTAAAAGCTGAATTGAATATAGATGATTTTTTCATGTATCTGAATCAGAGCTGCAGGTCCTTTAATTTTTATAGTTGTTTTGAGCTGTTTCTACTTATTCAATAAACATTTTTAAATTAAAAAACTGTTTAAAGTGTATCTGTTTATGTGCTTTAATTACATATACACAAGGTAATACTATGTTCATAATCTGGGCCCTTTTCTGATGAAAGCTTCTTCAGGTATAGTGCTGTATTGCTTTTTCATCAGACACGCTAAAGTAGTCACTTACAGGCCATTAAATCAATAAGATATTTGAATTTAAAACAAATGCATTTTAGTAAATGTTAGACTCTAATTTCAGGAAATGATGTGCGTTAGCATGCACGTGTGATATACAAGTATTTAATTTACAAATGGATTACATGAACCTTCAGGTACTTTCAAGACCTTTAGCAGTTCAGGTAATATAACCTCTGATCCGTAAGCTATACAGCTGAAGAAAAGCTAAGGATCAATGAAAAAACCCACTGACTTTACAAATGGAGACAGATAAGGAATTTGCCCAAGGTCACCCTGTTGATACAAGTTCTTTACAATGTCTTTTTACTTCCAAATCAATTTTCTTTTTAAACCCTAAGTAAAAAGTAATCTTCATCATTTCAGAGAAGAAGAAATGTATGGATATAAAAAAAATGACCACTTGTGATGGGATTAAGCTAGCTGTGAGCTGGGAAAGACAGGACGATAGGGGAACAGGTTGTGAGACTGATCCTACCCCTATGAAGGAAGAAAGCACTGATGTGGTAGGACCAGCTTTGTGCACTAGACACCAGTTGATGCTGTTAATCTAGAATGACTTGGTCACTACCAAGACTGCTGGAGTAAGAGGGAGGTTGAAAGGCAATTTAGATATATGGGACAATTTTTAAAAACCCAAATTAACGCAAAAAAATTTATGATAAACAATAAAAATATAAATACTGACAGGATCTTGCATGATCCTGCCTCACTCACCTTGCCCAAATCCTGGCCCTGGTTCTGCTAAAACTTCATTTATAAAAATTTGCAGCTGGCCTGCAAGCCATGCTTTGTCAATATGGTTTTTAAAACATTGCATTAAAATGTCGCTTACCTTGATTGCTGAGTTTTTTGCATCCTCTTAAAGTTTGTGCCCAAGGGGAATGCCTGACTCACTACCTTAGTCTGGCTCTAAGATGACCCTTGCAAGCAGCGTACAGGGGCTAAGTTGGTTGATAAGGCAGCTCAAGTGTAAATGAAAATAAAGTTATGCAAAGTAAATAATGAAAAACAAAATGAAGTTACGTGGGTATTTGTTCATATAATTACTCTTTCATATAGCTACCGCGGATTGCAGGCAACACATTTTTATGAGTGAGAGAGAAGATAGAAACCATAGTATCTCCTGGGCCTGGGTAGAGTGCACCAAGGTGCAAGAACCACCCTGGAAAAAGCTCATCGAGCTGATCAGGAGCAAAGCTGCAGTACTAATAGATTCAAGACTGAAACTAGGGTTTCAGCAATGCCAACATTACTTCAGTGTCTAGTCTCCTCTAATCTCGCATTAATATCTCCCCAAGCTGCATTCGAGAGTCCCTTTAGTCAATTTTAAGCATTCATTATGGTTCAAAAGTAACTCAGGGTTCCAAAGTAAACCACAGTCCAAAGATGAAGTCAGAATTGTTTCAGGATGTAAGTGGTGATTTGTCGATCTTCTGATTCTCATACACTCATTTCCCAAATAATCTCCAGTCTGAAAGAACACATCTGAAATGTTACACCTCCTGCAAGAATGTACAGTACAACGATTCCCTGTTCTAGGACATTATATGCTTTAGTGACTACTTAGCAGAGTTTGGATATTTTGTTTTCCTACTAAGGTGTCAGCTGGACTCATAATCACATTGAGGGTCAGCATGGCTCCTTCTAACCCATCTAGTATGTACTTAAAGATTTCCTGATGTCCAGATCTGGGAACATCGTTACCTGTGGGGTCATAGTGAAGGTAGTACAGTTGTCTTTTAAAATCTGCAAACAGTTCTCAGAATGGCTAATGTGATGTTTGTGTATATCTACCCTTCAAAAACCAACCTATTAATTTGGTTATGCTGGAACTCTTTGGGCCCATCTGTACAGCCATTTATTTGGGGACAAGTTCATTTCTGGCCATGGGAATTTTACCTATTTTATGCTACAGCTTTTGGACTTCACTGTTGCCAACGGGATAACTGTATCCAGAAAAGGTTTTCTTCTGCTCTCTCTTTTAAAGACTTTTGTTGTTGTCATTGTTGATTTCTGAAGATATGGGGAGGTTACTTTCTCTTTATATTTTATCAGCTGAACTCTCTGGTGTGTCACAAATAAGTAATACAGAGCACATAGTCGCTCATTAAGGAAGCGAAAGTTAAGTCGTAATGAATTTCCTGGAGCCAAAGACTACTCCTTTATCTTTTCTCTCGGAGCATATTTGAAATATGAAATTAAAACAAACCTGAGAACCTTGTTGGTATGCATCTATGTGCTTTCATTGCCAAGTACAAAAGGTGAAATATGTCTGCGATAAATATCGTAGGGGGTATGTGGTTGTACTGGACAACCCGAAAATGACTGCCCTGTACTGGAAAGAACATAGAGCTCCCTTCAGTAATTTAGAGGCTCCTTTTTCTTTTTGTGCCTGCCCGCACATGCTAGGTAGCCCAGTTGGCTGGAGCATTCAGCAGCAACTGTGCCACATGAAAGAACAAGCCCAGAGTGCTCCAGGGGTGCTGAGATGGGAATGCTTAGAGGAGGGCGTCCAAAGGTGAGCCCCGAAGAGCCAACCGGATTGTGGCAGGATGGGGGCCACAGGGAGCCATCTGGCTAGCAGAGCCTCCCTGAAATTGAGAGACACCAGGGCTACTTCCAATTTTATAAGGTCCCGGTATATTTAAGAAAAAAAAATGCTAAAAAAGGTATTGAAATTGTGATGTATTTTACGTGTTTACAATAATTAAAATTAGAAATTGAAAAAAAAATGAAAAGAAATAAACCATCTCTTTCTCCTGTTGGTATATTTCTGTTGTTGTTCTAACTCATTGGAAAGTATGTCCAAAGTCCACGTTCAAGGCCCTGGCCAAATGTCTTCCTGGGGTACCACTGCCCCATAGTCCACCCTCATTAGGACCAGATGGCCCAATGGGCAAGGCCTGATTTATTTTTTTTTTCCTGAAATGCTTGTGCCTCAACCATGCCCTCAATAAGTATATGTTGAATAAATGAATTGAATGTTCTTTAAACAGAAGCAAAAAATGTTCTCACCTCAGTTCTCCTCTGGAACACCCCCGTACTTGCCTCCCCCTAACCATGCATCCTGCCTTTCTTGAGGTTCTAGCCATGCACTGTGTTTGTTATGAAGTCTATTTGTCCCAGTTATCGTACCCTATTTTTCTTATATACTCAGAAGTCCACCTGCGCTTATAGTCAGAACCATTTATAATTGTTTGACACTCCTGCACTCCAACGCCCTACTCCCATCCTAGCCCAGAAATCTCAAGCTCTTTTGCAGTCAGGAACCATGTCTCCTTCTTTAGTATCTATAGTGTAAGACCTATAATTTCATGTGCTGCCTTAACAACTTTGAGCTTTGCAGGGTCCAGAGGCCTAGCCATGAGCTCTCCTGCTTTTGCCAGATAGTCCTACCGAGTGAGAAAACTCTCTACTTGGCTGGTTCCCCCATTAACCAGATCAGCTATATTCTACCTGGTCCCCAACCTAATAGCTAGTACTTCCCTGCCAGCCTGTAAAATTATTCAGACAAGCCAGTCACATTCTCCCATGGGTACCAGGGGTCATCCTATCTCTTGTTCCTACAAAGCCTGTCTCCCACAGCCCTTGTTTACACAGCTCCCAGATGCAGCCCTCATGCGGCCCTCCATGGTGCATGATGTCCTCCCACAGGCTCTAGGTATACCTGACTGATATACCGATGTCGATCTCGTCTGTCCAGTGTCAGATGTGCTTGGCCACTTTGTACGATTTAGGGTAGGAAATCCCTCTTTCAATGAAGGGTGAACAGGAGGTAATCTGGATGGTATCCTACACAAAACTGTCACTTAATAAACTGGTGTCAATTACATGATCTTCGGTCTGTGAAGTTCAAAGTCAGGTCAGAGACTGGAAATTAAATAAATATTTGCTGTAGAGGATGAAAGATTGATTTTTCTACAAAAATCCATTTAAATAATATAGCAATGGTTTCCATTTGCATAATTATATTTCATGTAATCTTTTCTTTGCTATTCTCCATGCTGTTTACCAATAAAAGTAAAGTTGTCTTCAGGAAAATCTGTACCTAATTTTTATACTACTGATTTGGCATTTACAATGTAATTGCTAATTGGTAGTAGAAATAAATTGTGACATCCATTTATGAAAACAAGATGCTAGTATTTGTCAATGTAAGCAAGAGACCAAAAACAACTGAAAGCTGATGAGAACTCAAACTTTTCCCACATAAGAATTTACTTAATCTGTTGCATTGCCTACATTTATTTCACTTCTTTGTAAACAAAAATGGCAACACTGAAGGTACTAAAAAACCAAATAGAATCTTCCTGGAATTTGAAATCACTATTAGTTTGTGCTTTTAGAGACAGTTTCATTGGCATTACTCTGCTATTTTTTCACTTAGTTTCCCAAGGTTTGAGGAAGGAAGCCACATGTTTTTACTTCTAGGGGTTCCTGCTTATCCTAAAGCAGCAGGTAAAAAATCAACAAAGGCCAGGAGTCCTCCTGTCCAGTTTCTAAGTCACACTCCTTCTTATGAGGGCCACCTCCCCTCCCAGTGCTCTGCGGCTTCTCTCTTCTGGTTAGCTGTTAAGCTACGGACAAGGCTCTGAGAGGGAAGAGGGGATCGAGAGGGCTGATGAAACCTCAGGTCTACTCCGGTACCACTCTCCCACCACCCTGGGAGTGTAATGACTCACTTTCTAGCCTCAGCTCTCTAAGAGGAACATTCCAGGAGGCAAAAGTTAGAGGAAAACAATCATTAAACAATTTCAGCAAGCTTCAGACCATAAGCCAAGTGCAGGGCCGTTCCTGGCCAGTGCCTGAAATGAAGCTGTGCCCAGCCACTCTGCTGTTCCCTCTCCCAGAACGGTTGGTGTGGATAAAACACTTAGTACACTGTGAAGTGCTGATCATGTGTTAACTATGACGCTATTGCCAGAAGCAAGGGTATGTGCTCAGGCTGGGGAGCAGTCAAGGAAAACAGATACTCCTAAACAACTCAAATGGCTTGCTACTGGGACTAATTGTTTGACCTGGATGTGGAGGAGTGAGCCCGGCTAGGCCAGGCTAGCGTGTGCTTAATAGTTCTGTGGGCTCCACGTGCAGATGTCTTGGCTATGCACCATTCATGCTTACGTTCCAAAGCTGGGCTCTTCATGCTCATGTAGCTCATGGCCTCTGCCTTCAAAAATGGGCAGCAGGAGGACAGGCTTTGCTCCCCATAGTGGCTGGAAAAAAAGAAGAAAAGTAAACACACACAAAATACCTTCCTGACACAAAATTAAAGTCAGGGGGCAAGCAGGGTGCCAAGCCCTAAGGAAAAGCAGGATTGGTTACTCCTGAAATAAGAATTTTATGTTGAATTAAGGACAATCACTAGAGCAGCCGCTGGTCTGCTGTTTTGTGCCCAAGGTTTGCCTACTTTGCTGCTGATTGCTGTGGGCTTGATCAGAAAAAAAAAGTCCCCACATTTGACTTCTAGATATGGAGAACTTTTTCAGTGTTCAGTACACAAACTTTCCAGATTTATTTAAAATTTGTTAGGAAAAAAATAATCCAGGAGGAAATTATTTTCCAAGATCCAAATGTCCAGCACTAACAGTTTTATGTGTATACTGCCAGTAATTGCATACACACATAAATGTATGTTTTAAAACCAGAACATACCATATAGCTATGTGATCTATTTTCTAATTTTTAAAGTTTTATCATGCTTGCATTTTCATTTTAAGAAATATCTGTCTACTTTATAAATTTTTAAGGCTGCATAGTATTTCAAGTGGATGGATATACCATAATTTACCCAACCAATCCTCTATTATAAAATTGTGTGAGAATGTTCCATTTTTTGGATCCATGAAATAAAAATGCCATTTCTATGTAATTGGGTTCTGGAGTTGACAGATCAGACAGGCTTTTTGGATCTTTCACATTCCGTTTAGGTTTACTGTTGACGAAGCTCTACTTCCATTTGCTTCTAAATGCTATCTTGATTCCTTCTAAAATTTTTCATCATAATTCATACAGATATTACACAAAAATTCAATATTCCTTTCATTGTAATAAAAAAGCACTGCTGGAGGTCAAAGAACATGGTGTCTTAGTCTGACCTCTAGCATTGTGGTAAGAAAGTCCTGTGCCATTTTATGGACTGAATTGTTTCCCCCCTCCTCCCCAGTCCATATGTTGAAGTACTAACCCCCCAGTATCTCAGAATGTGACTATATTTAAATATAGAGCTTTAAAAGAGGTGATTAAGTTAAAATGAGGTCATTAGGATGGGCCCTAATCCAATCTGACTGTTGTCCTCATAAAAAGAGAAAAATTGGACATTTAGAGACACACAGGGGTTTACAGAAACCAAGTGAGGACACAGCAAGAAGGCAGTTGTCTAAAAGCCAGGGAGAGAGGCTTCAGAAGAAACCAAACTTGCTGACACCTTGATTTTGGATTTTCAGTCTCCAGAAATGTGAGAAGATAAGATTCTGTTGTTTAAGTGACACAGTCTGGGGTATTTTAACCTTATGTCATTTATTTTTAATGAGGTTGGCACTAAAGAGAACACTGAGTTTCCCTAGCACACATAACTGGTGGTCTAGAGGTAGGTCAGACTTCAGGGCTATTGATTTAGTGGAGTCATCATGTTTTCAAGGGCCCAGACAATTTTTGTTTCTTTGTTCTGCACACTGCAAGTGTGAACTTGGTCTTAAGCCGAGGTATCTTTACGGTTATGAGATACACAGCTGCTGCTAGCAATCAGGGTGAAATCCTTCCTTATTCACAACTAGAAGGGGTAGGGAGAGAAGGCCAGTACACTTTTACTCACATTTCATTTGCCCAAGTGGCTTAGATCTCTCTACTCCCAACTCAGTTTCTCTCTTAGAATTACAGGTACAGTAACCCCCATTATCCAGTTTCACTTCCCGTGGTTTCAGTTACCTGCGGTCAACTATGGTCTGAAAATATTAAATGGAAAATTTCACAAATAAAGCAATTCATGAGTTTTAAATTGCTCACTGTCCTGAGTAAGGTGATTAATTTCATATCATTCTGCTCTGTCTTGTGAATCACCCCTTTGTCCAGCGTCTCTACACTGTAGATGCACCTCGCCTATTAGTCCCTTCGTATAGGTCTCCGTTATCAGATCCACTGTCCTGGTATCTCAGT
Organism: Cynopterus sphinx; assembly: GCA_030015415.1. Taxonomy (NCBI): domain Eukaryota; kingdom Metazoa; phylum Chordata; class Mammalia; order Chiroptera; family Pteropodidae; genus Cynopterus; species Cynopterus sphinx. Next base: position 21,632,244 of record CM057380.1, read on the forward strand.
GATTAGGTTCTTAAAAACTACTATTTTAAGCAAAACAGCATACAACAAAACCAATTTTCCCATAAGCTAATTGATATAAACAAGAGTTAAATTCCTACATCATGCTTCTGGTGATAAACGCATCACCAAACTTCTAAATATAAAGACCCAAAATAGAAATATGAATCAAAACCACACTGAGATATCACCTCACACATGTCAGAATGGTTATTAAAAAAGTCAACAAATAATAAGTGTTGTAGAGGATGTGGAGAAAAGGGAACCCTTATACACGGTTGGTGGGAATGTAAATTAGTTCAGGCACTGTGGGAAACAGTATGGAGGTTCTTCAAACAATTAAAAACAGAGCTGCCATATGATCCTGCATTTCCACTTTTGGGTATTTATCTGAAGAAAATAAAAACACGAATTCAAAAAGATATCCACCCCTCCCCCCACCCTTGTTCATTGCAGCACTTTTTACACTAATGGGGGCAACCTAGGAGTCCGTCGATAGATGAAAGGATAAAGATGTGATGTACATAAATAATAGGCTATTACTCAGCAATATAGAAGAATGAAATCTTGCCATTTGTGACGACACGAATAAACCGAGAGGGTATTATACTAAGTGAAATAAGTTAGACAGAGAAAGGCAAATATTGTATTATCTGAGGAATCTGAAAAAAAAGCAAAACAAATGAATAACCAAAATAAAAGAGAAACAGTCCCATAGATACAGAGAACAAGCTGGTTGCCAAAGGGAAGGAGGGTGGGGGAATGGGTGAAATATAAATAGATAGATAAATTGTTATTCTCCTCAACAGTTCCTATACCCCTTTTCCTACTTCATATTTTTCTCCATTGTATGTATCACCATTATATTACATATCTTTTAAAAAATATATTTTAAACCTATGGTTTTTTAAAAAGCCATACTATGATTTACCTTGAAAAATAAAAGTAATTGCATACAAAGATGGCATAAACAGGTGTGGGGCATGTATTTGTTAGTAGTAAAGCAGAATTTCATTAAAAAGACCAAAATACTTCTAATATTAAACATTGAAGCAAATGTGAGTTATATATACGTTTAAGAGAGATTAATGAAAAGAAGATCATTATTTTTCAACTCACTTATTCTAGTTCGTGGTCCCTGGTGGCTAGAGTCTACCTTGGCAGCTTAGGGCACACGGCAGGGTACAACCTGGTTGGGAAGGATGTGGGGAGACAACTGTAGAATCCATTGAAGATAGGAGTAAATCACTTAATTTCTGGTTGGCTATGGTTTCTATGTAATCGTTACTCATACTCAGGAAAGTGAGACCATAATCTGCAAACACATTTCAAACATAATAATGCTTTTGTGAATACTAAATTGAACAATTAATGTATTGAATGTAACTACATATTTCATAGACATTTAACTAAATATTTAATAACTTTTTATATTATCATTTTCTTTGTCCACTTAGAAGCCAAGACATTTTTTTCAGGTTTCAAACATCTGAGTCCCTTAAAAACTCTTAGACTCCAGGCATTGTGCACAGTGAATGAAAGTCCCCGGAGGCAATACTGGAGTGTGATGATAATTAAGAAAACACAAAATGCGATAAACTATTGTGTTATTTGCTTGAAGAAAAATTATGTTTATGGGGAAATAAAGTCCCTGCAGAGACTAGGAAAGAGAAAACAAAAATAATAAAATTTCCAGTGTGTATCAAGCATCATCCAGGGAAATAAATTTTGACCAGTAAAATTAAAGCTGTGGGCAGGCACTACTAGAATCTCCTTTTTTCCTACTAATAAATCCTTGCAGCAATGTGTTCAGCGAAAACAAAACAAAACAAAACAAAACAAAACAAAACAAAACAAAAACCAAAGCCAACATGAAGAACGAAAACTAGAGTAAAACCAAAAAGAACTATATTTTTCTCCCTGACTTGCAAAATTGGGTATCTAATTGATACAAAACTGGCCAATGAAATACAAGTGAAAGTCTGCAGAAGATTTCTGGGAAAGTTTGCTTTACTCTTATGATGGCTCTTTTCTTCCTTATTACTTTCTGTTTCTTCTCCCTACCTGGAGTGCAGATTTATGGCTGGAGGTGGATCAAGCTGTCTTGTGACTATAAAGTGACCATGAATAGAGAAGCTCCACACTAAGGACTGTGAAACAGAAAGGCAGTGAGAGCCTGGAGATCAATGATGTCAGGGAGCTGTTGCTCCAGTCCTGGACTGCTCACCTCTGGACACACTAGAGAGAGAAATACCTATTTGATTGAGGTATTTAACTGTGGTTTCTACTTCCTGCAGATGAATAGGATCCCTGTTAATGCAGAAAGCTTCACAGATATGGCAACAGAATTTAAACTTGAATTAGAGAAAGGTACTGCAGCCCAAGGAAATAGCAGCAGCAAAGTGCAGCAGAAGAGTGCAGGAGAAAAGTGCAGCAGAAAACGGCATTTTATCTTACAGTGAGAATAAGGGAGGGGTCTATAGTATTTGTTTATGTGCAAACATGAGGGAGGGTATGAGACTCAAAGGCCAGACTGAAAACAGTTCTTAAAACAGCTCTGCCTGATAGAAATACGTCAGCCAAATATGGAACTTAAAATTTCCTAGTAACCACATTAAGAAAATAAAAAGAAATAGGTAATAGTAATGAGATTACTTTCTGAAAAAAAGGAAAATTAATTTAAATATACATTTTATTTAATTTACATACACATGCTATTTCAACATATAATCAATATAAAATTACTAACAATGTATTTTATAATCTTTTTTTAAAATTCCAAGTCTTCAAAATCTGGTGTGTATTTTATATTTGCAGCACCTCTCAGGACTGGCCACAGTTCATGTGCTCAATAGCCACATGTGGCTAGTGGCTATGATAACGAACAGTGACGTTTTAGTCTTGAGTCTCATATTTAAAAGTTTGAACTTTAACAGAAGTATAAACAGAGCCACACTTTAATTTCTAAGAAAAGCTCTAACATATTCCAACATTATAGTTTTGTTTTTCATTTCAAAATGTCATGACTTATAGTTTTGAAAGACAAAACCCACATAACCCACATATATAGTGGATTTTCAAGATACTAAGCTTCTGCAGAATAGTAACACCAGTGATCTAAAATCCAAGGTCAGGGCTATCTGCTGAGTCTCTTTAACCTCAGAATGTTTCTTTCACAGTAACATTTTTGAGTATTTTTAAAGAAAAAACAGATGCCAATAAGAACAAAAATAAAATCACTTAACACAAATAACAATAAACAACATATAATAGTCTTCCTGAACTTTTTTATGTATGAAAACTTTTACACAGTTGAGATTATACTTTTTATACTATTCTCAAGTCTTACCATCATTTCATAAGTGCCTTTTCTATCATTAAAAATTCTTCAAAATAATTCTCAATGTCTACCTTATACTATTTATTTACAGAAATAAATCGTAATTTTTAACAATAACTTAATGTAAGACACTTAGGTTGTTCCTAACTTTTTGCTACTGTAAATAATTTGTGCCAACTATCTTTATACATAAAACTATTCTCATGACTCAGTTTATTTCCTTAGAATAGATTCTCAGAGGTAAAATTCCTGAAGCAAAAAGCATGTACACTTCTTAATTTCTTGACACAGATTTACCAGACTGCTTTCCAGGAAGATGTGAAACAATTTACACTCTCACCAAAATTCTGTGAGCATATATAACTCTTTACACAGTTATCACTATTCTGTACTGACCTTTTTAAATAGGCAACGGAGAAAGAAGTTAAATGTGGGAAATGGTATCTCAATGTGCTTTAATTGATATGCGTTGATTACTAATTAAAATAAACATTTTCCTTTGTTATTTAGCAACTAGTATTTTTCTTATTAATTTTATATACCCTATATATTAACATAAATATTTTGTCATTCCTTTTAAAAACATTTTCCAGTTTGCTTACATTTTAATTTTATCTTTTTAAAAAAATTATGTTTATTGTGGTACATTTTACATATAGTAAAATTCACCCTTTTTAGTTAGAAGTTCTAGGAATTTCCACAAATGCATAGTTAGCTAACCAGCATCAAAATAAAAATATATAATATTTCCATCACCTACAAAAAATTCCTCATGCCCTTTTGTCGCCAACCCTTCTCCCACCTCCAGATCCTGGCAACCACCTATTTGTTTTCCGTCCCTATAGTTTGTCTTTTCCAGAATATTATATAAATGAAATCATACAGAATACAGCCTTTTAAGTCTTGCCTCTTTCAACTAGCTTATAAAGGGTTTGTGAGATATATCCATGTTATCATGTACGTGAGTGCTTTGTTCCTTTTTTATTGTTGAGTAGTACTCCAGTGTATGGAGTTCCACATTTGTTTATCAACATACCAGTTGAAAGGCATGTGAGTTATTTCCAGTTTTTGTCAATAATGAATTAAGCTGCTATAAACATTTACACCTAAATGTTTGAACATAAATTTTTCTTTCTCTGGGTAAATACCTCAAGGCTGGGTTGTGTGTGAGTATATAGTTAGTTAACTTCATAAGAAATTGCCAAACTGTTCTCTGAAATGACCCTACCATTTGTTATTCCTACTAGGATTGTATGAAAGTTTCAGTCACTTCACATCTCCACTGGCCTTTGGTATTGTCAAGTTTGTTTTTTTTTTTCAGTCATTGCAATAGATATATATGGTATTTCATTGTGATTTTAATTTGCATTTTTCTGAGAAATGCAAAAACAAACAAATAATATCTAATGCAATAAATATTCTTAAATTTGCAGTGTTTGTGAATTCAAATTTATTCATGATTTTATTTATTATTTTTTACTGTGAAGAAAGTTCTTTCCCAATGAGAAATCAGAAGAAAATTTAGTATATTTTTAGGTTTTTAAAAATGATTTTCTCTAAATTATCTATTTTTTTATTTATCTGGACACATATTTAGTTGTATGACGGTGGTACCTATATTCACTTTTGTTAAAAAAAGCTAGTCAGGTTTTTTTGTAATCTTATTGACTAATCCATTCATCTCATTTATTTGTGAAGCCTTCCTTATTAAATAATAGGGTCTATTCCTAGGGAATCAAATCTGTTCCATTTATCTATCTGTCCATTCATGCAACAATTACTTATTAAATACTTACTGTGTTTGAGGCACTAGTCTAGTTTCTGGGAATATAATAGTAAGTTAAAAAGAAAAGCTCCGAAATGCTTGGTGCTCTTGGTCTAGTCAGGGGAGATAGAAAATAATTAAAGAAGTGAATAATTGAATAATATTTTCAATACTGATAAATCCTAAGAAGCAAAGTAAAGCAGGGTAAGGACTATGTAATGATGAGCAAGTGCCAATTTGGATAGGTTGGTCAGCTCAGCCTCTCTGAGAAAAAGATATTTGAGACCTAAATATATTAGAGGAGGAGCTATCTAGAGGAGATCTCTAGAGGAGGAGCATTCCAGGCAGAGCCACCTGAAAATGCAGACTCTGTGATGGGAACGAACTTGACTTGTTGGGGAAACAGCAAGTAGGCCATTGTGGATGAATCTAAGTGATGAAGATGGCAAAGGTAGGTGAGGAAGGAATGTAGAGGGCACAAATCACACATATCCTTGTAGAATATTTATATTCTAAATCAGATGAAAGCGGCTGGAATATTTTGGCAGAGAAGTGATGTGACCTGATTGACATTTTAAAAATATCACTCTGGCAGCTATGTGGATAATAGTTTCATATATTTAATTTAAATAAAAATGAACCTATTAAAATAAAAATAAATAAATTATATCAGAAGTGATACTTGGAAACAGCAAAAAAAAAATTATGAAGATGGGATTTAACACCCAAAATATGGGGAAACACTGGCTTAACTGGTTATTGCAAGTATCTAGACAACTGTATATTCTTGTAAGATTCTCTTATGAACAGCAATTTTCCTGAAGTTTCTTGATAATTCTAAGCATTAGCCCACTGATTCTTCAACAGGGATTTTTCTGGTCCCTGGTTTCGATACTGGTTACAGGATTTTATATTTTCAAAGTTATTGGATATCTATTATTGTAACAGAGCTTGGAGGAGCTCACCTCAGTGGGATCTGAAATCCAGAAGCAAATCGAAGCTATCCCAGCTTTCATCACTGATCCAACTGTGTGTGGAGAACTGGGTACCAGAGAGAGAAAGACTAATGATTACAGATAAACTGTCTCAAAGGCACATCCAGGCACAGTTTCCTCAATTGCAGAACCTGTTGCTCTGGACTGGCATTATCAACAAGCAGTTCATAGAGCCGAGGTGAGATTCCAAATGTGCTGAGAGAATCTCCGTGAACAATTTATAATTCCTATGACCCAAGGAACAGAGTTTGAAAGATGTTTTCCTACCTAGTTGAATGCACTGGGCAAAATTACTTATTTAATTTTGAAAAAGTAATATATACACATGGCAAATACAAAAATTCAGTGTGAGAGTATACAGTGAAAAGTTTAATAGGAGAAAGTTTGTACACATAGCTACAAATGTGTTAGCGTACGAAAAAATATTTCTGGAAAAATGCAGAAGAAATGATTTACAGTTGTTGCCTCTGCAGAGGGGGCTATAGGAGTCTTAAGTGAGGAAAAATTAGAACAACTTACTTTTCACAGACTCTTTTGTACTTTCTGAATTTTCATGGATTTTTTATGGTGTATGTATTAATTTTTCAATTAAAACAAGTTAATAAATAAAATTATAGGAATAAATACTGCCTGCCCATGTCAGGGTCTGTATAAGATGTGGGCCCCTCCAGCATGCATGATGCAAGCTTCAGGCCATCAGCCAAATTAGCTGGAGTCTTGTGGGTACTAGCCTGTCACTCCTTAACCTAGGGGACCTCCTAACCTTTGGCTCAACCTCCCCTACACCTAACACTGCCAGATTGGCTTTCCTCATCTATTGTTCCCAAATATATCTTGGCAGAAATATAACAAGTTGGAGTTTTCTTTCATTTAGCACTTTAGATATTAGAAATTGTATGGGATGACTCAATTCCAGGAAACTTCAGGTATCCTGTGACACTTGTTCAGTGAAGTGTTGAAAAAAGACCTACTCTAGGGTTTAACTGGAAGATGTGAGCAAGCCAACTTGTGGGAGGCAAAGACAAAATGTAACTTCAGAAGAGTGTTTCTTTCATTCCTTTGTGGTATGCAACGTTGGTCTTCTCTGCCCCACTCCTACATTGTTTATTGGAGCTCAGCCTCTTTGTGTTTAGCTCCAGAAAAGCCCTGCCACTGACTTCCCCATAGCAACTGGCTCTCACCCTCCTCCGAATTCTATTTATGAATGTGTGTGTTTAATTATAAGCTCTTTCAAATCCTTTGAAGGGAATATTTTATCTGATGCATGTTAAAGCCTCGATATTAGGTACTATTACCTTTACTTCGCTTATCTTTCCTTCAAACTAGGCACTGTGAGGCCCATTTCACAGATGAGAAAATCATCCCAGAGGTCAAGAAAATTGCCCAGGGTCTCAAAGCAAGTATGTATTGGAACAGTGCATTAATCTCAAATGCATGTAGTTTTTCTACTTCTTCCTTTAGCCATGCCAGAAAGAAACTGGGTATTAATGTCACTTGCTACCAGCAAAATGGAAAAATCACAGGCTTTTCAAGGAGGCAGTCCTGGGTTCAACTTTATTTGGTTATTTCTAAGCTATATGACTATAGGTAGCATATTTCAACTAGGTTCCCATTTGTGAAATGGAATAATAATAGTATTTACCTAATGAAATCATCAAGAGAATGTAAAAAAGAGCTTAGCACATGTTAAATATTAGATGAATAATAGCAATAACTTTTAAAAATTAATTTAATCTTCAAGATGATGGCTAACTGAGCATCTAGCATAAGCCATGCCTAGAGTTTTAAATTGCTTAAAAATGTTATTCTAGAAATAGGAATTCATCCCCTCTGTAAATGTTTACTGAACACCTACTCCTGGTCAATACTAGGGACAGGGGATCCTGGAGCTTACATTCTAGCAAGGTGGTGGGGGAGGAGAGTAACTATAACAGTAAATTAATTCAATAGTATGTTAAAAGATAATAAGTTCTACAGGAGAAAAAGGAGAGAAGTTGAAGAACAAGTTGCAGTATTATAAAGAGAGATCATGGCAGGCCTCATTGAGAAGGTAGGAATAAAGCTTTGAAGGAGTTGAGGGATTCAGCCAAGCAGGTATCTGAGAAAAGAGGTAGATTTGCTATAAAGTTAATGAAGTTTAAATTTCAAGATCTCTAACTTGCAGGGGCCCCTTCAAGGACTTGCATCTAATTTTGTATTTGCGATTTTTTAATGAAAGTACAAACTTGTATATATTTTAGTATTTACCATTGTGGAAAAGTATTTCCAGCAAAAGAACGAGTTAGAGCAAAACGTCTGAGGTGAGTACATCTGACTTGCTCAAGGAATAGCAAGGAGGTTCCTGATAGAATCCAGGGAGGCAAGATGATGGTGGCTTGGATCAGTATGGCAGCAGTGATAATGGAGAAGTGGCTGGATTCTGGATATACGTTGAAGGTCAAGTCAATAGGATTTCCTGATGGATTAGTTGTGAGTTAGGAAGAAGGGAGGGGAGTATTTACAGTGAGACAGCATGAGATCACCAACTATGTGAGCCCAGAGAAGCAAAGGTAGCCAAGTTTTAAGGCAGGAAGCACACCAAATTTTCAACAAAAGAGATAGGAAACACTGTCCTCATATTTGATTGAAGGGATTCTTTCAGATAAAAGCTGAGATTTAGTTCCTTTAACATTCACTTGTGATTTAATTGGACAAATTGTTAAATTAAATAAAAGTCAGGTATACATAAGGCTAAATCTTCCCTTTCCCACTTTGAAATTCAACTGAGAAGATGGTATTATATGAGGTCAAAGATGAGCCATCAGAATTGGAGTCAACAGTCAAAGATTTCAGTCCCAATTCAGCAAATAATGGGACCATGAACAAGTCATTTAAACTTCCAGTCATTGATTTCTGCATCAGTGAGATGAGAGGATTGGAACAAATGTCCCTTCACCTTCCACAACTATAATATTATTTTTGAAATGAGTCTGTAATTGGTAAGATTTCTTGTTTTATTTGTTTTGTTCTTGATATAGTACAAGGAATTTAATTTTGAACAGATGAAGAGTGCTTTATTTCTCTCTTTCACACCCTTTTTGGTCTGAAAGGAAAAAAAATAACCTGAACAAAATGCTTCCATCAAAACTGAGTTAGAACATGATCCCCTTTCTCTCTGCAAGATTCCTAGAAGAATATACTATGCAGTTTCTGCTGAGCAAGGGCTGTTTCATTGGCCTGGCAGTCTGGAGGTATTTCATCAGATTTTTACCAGTAAGGAGAGTACACAGCCGAAGCCAGAAGCATCAGCTCTGATGCATTTTAGATAATCAAGCCTCCTGAGAATCTGATGCAACAGCTACTTTCAAGTCCACAGGAAAGACATCACTGCCACCAAAGACTAGAAATGAAACTTTAGTCCTTTAATAAAATGAAGAGGCTGAAGATAGAGGACAGTTGCCCTAAGCCTTACTGTTCGTAAGTGGTGACTGCAGGCCTACAACCTAGGTCTTGGCCAATGTTCATCCTATTATATGATGTTGCCTTGGTAAATTTTATACTTCCCCTATTATCTCACAAAGCTAGTTTTTTTAGGTTGTTTCTTTTTTGAGGGGGGTGTCATGTTTTGTTCTTAACAGCATTATGGAGATGAAATTTACATACTATAAATTCAATCATTTAAAGTGTACAATTCAAAGGTCTTTTGTACATTCACAGAGTTGTACAGTCATCATCGCTATCAAATTTAGAACATTTTGTCACCCCAAATGAAACCTCGTACTTATTAGCAGTCACTCCCATCCCCCCTACCTCCAGCCCTAGGCAACCACTAACCTACTTTCTATCTCTATGGAATTTTCTATTTTGGGTATTTCATACCAGTGGAATTATGCAGTGTGTGTTTTTTGTGACCGGCTTCTCTCACTTAGGATGTTTTCAAGGTCCCTCTAGTATTATAGTATGTGTCAATATGTCCTTCCTCTTTTGCCAGATAACATTAGATTGTATGGAATGTTTTGTTTACTCATTCAGAGGATGGACATTTGTTTATTTTTTATTTTTTGACTATTATAAATAATGGGGCAGTGAACACTTGTGTACAAGTTTTTCGTGTGGATATATTTTCATTTCTTTAGATACATACCTAGGAAAATTGCTGGGTCATGTGATAACTTCCATGTTTAACATTTCAAAGAACTGCCAAACTGGTTACATCATTTTACATTTCTACCAGCAATGGGTACACTTTCCATTTCTCCATATTCTGGCAAATACTTTTTATTGTCTTTTTCAAGTGTAGCCAGACCAGCAAGGGTGCAGTGGTGACATATGCGGTTAGTAGCTACCACACTGACAGAGTAGAAATGGATAGTCAGAGACTAAAATGTAACTCAAAACCAGACCATAAACGTTATTCTCATTTTTTCAAGCCAACATTTATCGTTACGTGGCAGTTACTATACTAACCTTTGTCTTAGATTATCTCATTTAATTCTCATTATATCACCAGAACTAGGTCCCGTTACTGGCCATTCTATAAATGAGGAATTGGCTTAGAGAAATTAAGTTACTAGTGGCTGGTTAGTAGCAAGTCCAGGATTTAAGTCTAAGTTTGCTTGTCTCTTGAATCAAAGTCTTTAACCACTACACTATACTGCAAAATATGTTATTCAGTAGATTCCTTTTTTCAAAATGAGTCTAGTAAATTATTAATTTTTAAAGTTTTTCCCTTACCATGCATCCTCTCTAACCCCCAGAGATATCTGCAGAGTTGTTCTCAAATTTAGGCATCAGAATCACCTACTTCAATATGCTTCATTAGCTTGGTAGATGTTTCTGATATAAACCAAAATTTGAGAACCACTGAGTCTGTTAGAATTAAATTCAGCAGCAATTAATAGAAACAAGATAGAAGCTTATTTTTCTTACCCATAAAAAAGCCCAGAGACTAGTATCAAGTTCTGTGATATGGGGAACCAAGCTCCTTCTATCTTGTTTCTTTGTTTTATGTACCTTCTATTTTCCATGTCATCTCATTGTCCAATTGGCTGTTGGAGCTACAATTAAGTTTACATTCAAGCTAGCAAAAAGGGAGGAGAGAAGAATACCCACCTTGCCTTAAATTGTCCAGTAATAAGCACATACCATTTCCACTTAATCCCATTGGCCAAAATGGAGACATAGGCCATGCTCTGCTCCAAGTGAGGCTGGAAAAAGTAGTCTTTATTCTGAGTGGCCCTGTAGTCAGCGAATTGTGAGAGACTCTTTTATGATGGAGGAATTAGGTGCAGTGAGTATTTGGGACAAATATTCTCTGTCACACTCAGCAAAAAGGAAAATTTACCTAATTCATACCTCTACTTTTGATGGAAGACCTAAAAAAAAAATTCTTTCTCTAAGAAATTTTAGATCCCATGATGAAGGTGAGTAAGGAAATGGTTCTCAAACTTTGCTGCACCCTGGAGTCACCTGGGGATCTTAAAAACTGCTGACGTCCGGCTTCCACACCCATGGTTTGCTATGGCAGTGCTAATGTGCAACAGTTTGAGGATGACACTCCTCTATCTTTGGATGCTCAACCACTGAGTGTGGATTTGCTCCATCAATGGCCTCCTATTTTTTTTCCTCTGAATTGAAACTCTAGAAATTGGACTGGTGCATGTTGTTAGGTATGATCAGGGTAAATCCACTACCAGCCCTGCAAAAGTCTACTCAGAGGGCATGTCCTACTGACAATAGCCAGTTACACTTTCATATACAGAGGAGAACACATTTTAATTGTAGCTACATTTAAACACATGTAATATTTTTCCTGGGTGTTGTGAAAATAGCAATTCTGTGTGCGCGTTTGTGTGTAGCAGTCAGTCGTGATGGTGTATCATCCTTGAGCACAACATTTACATTTCAAACACAAGAACCTATTCAAATCAAATTCAGATGGCTCTCTCTATTTGGAGTATGCTTGTCATCTAGAAGCTCAAATTAGCCTTTTAGAAATCCAAACAGTTTGAACTAGTGGCATCTCAAACTGTTACTATCTGTCAGATATTTTATTCATTCAAGCAGATACGCGGGTAAAGGTTATGTTTTCTTTGAATTGTTAATGTGGATGTCTGTCTTTTAAGTCGAGATGTGAAATGAGGAGAAGAGAAATAAAGTGGAAATTTTTCAAAGCAGAAATCTAGACAGGTCATTGCGTTCACCTCTTCACCTTCAGAAAGAGTGACATTAAAACGCTCTAAACAGATGAGAATCTATACTATTTTTATAGCTCTTAAATGACAGGATTGCACAATCCCATTGTCACTGCACATTTCCTTGTAACAACCTGCAGCTAGGAAATTTTTCTTTGGGTCGAACACAAGAGCTTTGACCAGGTTAAACCCATTTCCTCCTTGCTGGTCTTCAGTTCATATAGACAACAGCATTCTTTGTGAAATTACACACTTGGAAACTATAATTTAAAAAAATCTTCAGGTTTCTCTTTTCTAATTTGAATAACCCTGTCATGCCTTCTTCCTCTTACACTGTTTTCAAATGCCATCATCTTCATGGCAAATCTTCTCTTAACCATGGAGCCCCAAACTTGTCTGTACACTGGAATCACCTGGGGAACTTCAAAAACTACTGATGCCTAAGTCCTACCCCCAGAGGTCATGATTTAATTGTCTAGGATATGACCTGAACTACGAGATTTTTTAAATATTCCCAAGTGATTTAAAATTACAGACAAGTTTAGAAACCACTATCTAAACCTACTGTAGGCCTATTAACCTTCATTCCTTGCTAAATAAAATCTCGATAATGCCCCCCAGATAAGGAATCATGATTGGCCTAAAAAGTGAATCTCATTCCTGGCTACTGTTAGAATCATCTGTAGAGCTTTGACAATAAAGAAATGCCTGAGCCAACCAACAAATTAAATCAGAACATTTAAAGGTGGGACCCAGGAAACCTACAGCTTAAAAAATATTCACCTTGTGTTTTTAATGCATCCACAGGGTTAGGAGCCATTGGTGGGAAGTCAGCATTCCTCAAAGTGTTTTCCAAAGTCCCCCAGCATCCACATCAACTGGGAACTTTAATACAAATCCTCAGATCTTAACCCAGGCCCACTGTATCAAAATCTCTGGTGGTGAAGCCCCCAGCAATTTATGTTTTAACAAGCCTTCCAGGTGATTCCAGTGATTGCTAAAGTTTGAAAAGCACTAGTCTGAGCCCATTACAATAAACCTAGTCCCTGATTTTCTAGCCTCCTTTTCAACAAGCCATGTGATCCAGTGCTGGCCTATGAGATCTAGCAGAGGTCTGGAAAAAGGTGGTTTCTGGGAAGGCTTTTACTTTCTTAGTACAAGAGAATAGACAAGACTGGCAGTGAGCTTCTGCTTCTTCCTCCCTCACCATTTTGAAGGTAGGTGATCCCAGAAACTAGAGCTGTCGTTTGGGGGTCATGAGGCAAATAAACCTAAAGAAAGCCCAAGAGAGTCAGAGATGTTGCCCTGATGTTAGCACTCTGCTTACTCATACCAGCAGTAACCTATCTCCGGATTTCTAGTTCTAGAAAAATTAAACCCCTAGTTGCTTAAGCCATTGTTAGTAGGATTTTATGTTGGTTGTGTCAGAACACAATCTTAACTGATTTCCAAGTACTTTTTACATGGAGGAAACTCAGGATTGAACCCAATATGTATAGTTGGAGCTAATCAAGCTAAATTTTAAGTAAATGTCACCTTCTAATTGTGGTATTCTAAATGCTACATCAGTGGATCCCAAATACGGTTACATGTCAGGATTACCTGAGAGAACTTCTTTTAAATGAACACCCCAGATGTACTGAATTGGAATCTCCCAGATATGGACTGGGATACTCTAACTTAACAAGGTAACTATTATGCTCCCAGTTGACCCTGGTCTACAGCGCAGGATACAAAATTCAAGGAGGCACTTGCTCTCAGGGTTGAACAAGTGTAGGATCAACAGATGCTTGACTCTGAGAGTGAGTGCCTTTTTACATTTTGTGCCCTAGGCACTTCATAAGGTCTTACCCCAGTATCCACCTTGATCTGGATAAGGTAAGTTTAATAGGTGGTGCCTTCATTATGGAAAATCCAGTCAAATAATTCTGTATACAAAACAATCAACTGAACTAATTTTTCAGGGGTGGTTTCAGTGTCATAAAGACACATTTATGTATAAATGATGCCACATATGATTTAATTCCAATGTGAGAGGTGCACCTAGGTGTCAAATGACATCAGTTACCTTTTGAGTTGAAAACAGCACTGATCGCCTCATTCTCTGTCCACCACATTAAAACAGGGATGTGATCTTGAGAGAATTTAACTAGGTGAGTCCGTGAGTATCAGATATTGTGGTGGCAGAATCCAGGACGGAGGTTGTCCTGTAGCTACTAAGTAGTCAAGTTTTGGTTAGTTGAATTAAAAGAGGAAACCATTAGGTGTTTCTAAAAACATACTTTAAGTCTGGTTATTCCTGTTTCCTGAAAGCATTTTAGGGCACATGTATGCTGTGGTTTCCCTGAAACAGCAGTGTGGGTAACTCAACCCGAAGTTGTGGTTCCTGCGTCCAATCTGTTGGACAGTGTCAGCAGAATGAATGGTGAACAATCTCAGTGGACAGACAGACGTTGTGGAGCTTCCTAAGAATGCCTCAGGATCAGCAGGGAGGTAGGGTACTGGCCAGGCTGACTGAGGAAGTCTACACATGGCTTTGGTTGAAGCAGTGCCAAAGGCCAGGACAAAAGCTTGAGCTGGACATGTTTCATGCCACATTTCATGACTCTGGCTTTTATAGGTGTAGTACAGGTGGGAACAGCTGGTGGCAGGTAGCAGGAAAAGAGCCTCAACCAAGTGAACTATAAAAGGACCCTCTTGTCATATTCTCTCTCCTGCTACAGAAGTGGCACCTCTTAGCATGGCTGGTGGACACCCAGCATAAAATAGACAAATATTTAACAAGTAATTGCTAAAAACAATGACCACTCTTTCCTGCTGATGTGTGGTAGAGACTCTGAATTTTCTCAATCTGTGATTGTGTCTCAGATTTATAGCAGCAGGATTTTATGTCCTGTATCTTACTGCAGGGAGGGAATTTGTTAACAGTCCTACCTGTGAACCAAGAATCGAACTTGTCTTGAGGCTGCTTTGCTCCTTCCTTTCCTGACAGTCTTTAAACAGAAAAGGCAACACCAAGCAGCAACCGACAAACCCAGACTGGATTAAATCAATACCTGAATGTGTCAGAGGGTTTGGAGGAGGCCCAAAATGTTTGTGAGCCAGGATGATTAAGAACCCACACCTGGTGCCAGAGTGCGACACGGACCTGCCAGTGTATCTGGGCAGTTTTTCAGTGTTGGCTGGAATTTGTGTTCCTGGTGCAGGGAGGTCCCAGGTGGCTCTGTCTGCCGTCATTCTTCTTCACACACAAAGGTTGGGTATTTTTTACAGGGTGAATCCTAAGGTATAAAGGGGAGAAATGACAAGATATCTGGAATTTGTTTTAAAAATATTTAAAGACTTCAGCAAATAAAGAAAAAATAATAATAAAAAGGGCTGGATAGAGCAGGTGTGGCAAAATCACGATCGGAGAATCTGGATATTATGTATACAATGATTTATTCTCTTTTTAATTCTGTACATTTGAACAGTTTCGTAATTAAAATTCTGAGAGGTTACACTAATCATTATAGAGCATGTAAACCTGGCAGCAAGTCGATGTATGCCTTTGCATACTGCCTTTACTTTTAGATGACAGCAAGTAGTAAGGAGGCAGACCTGTGTGAAATTTGATTTAGAACATCCTTCCCACTCAGCCCCATCCACTACCACCTGCTTGGGCTTAGAACCCTAATTTTTCAGTGAAAAGATGGTGGTCTGGGGATCGAATCTGGACATAAGTCTGTTCTGGTCACTAACAGTGAGACCTTAGGTAAGTCATTTGCCTGCTCCACAGCTTTTTTCCTTCCTCTGTAAACTGGGTATGCTTCTGTAATAATACCAGCCTTGTGGGTTATTGGAGGATCAGGTAAAATACGGTGCCCTGTGAAGTGTTAAGGAAGTGTTGCTATTAACAAAGCAGCATGACCTCACCAGGTGACCTAGTGTGCTGGCCTCAGAGTCCTCATTTATGAGGGGAAGATTACATCACCATTCCTAAGGCTGTGTGAGAACCACCTATGAGCTGTGTTAAAATTTAGTTGCTGGGCCCTACCACAACCTGCCAAATCAGGATTTCAAGAGGTGGGGCCCAGGAAAGCTATGCAGTTAATTCTGCATTGCAGCCTAGCTGCAGGGCAGGTGAATTAAGTAATGTTAGAGGTTATTTTATGCTCTGAAAACTGAAAAGGCTGTTCAGGGAATTGGGAGTCCCTTGTGCCAACTTATTTTGATGGTTATGCGCAGGTCACAGATTTGGGGTAGTTTCATAATGATAAACAGCTAAAGAGAACCAGAATAAATGGGGAGGAGGCGGTCAAAACTGGTTTGGTAAACCAAAGCCTTTATAGCCAGCCAGGGGTAGGCACATAAATTCAAAGAGTGAAGGGGGTCAGCTGTTCTGCTCACACAGCTGTTATGCAAAGTGACTAGCAGGAGGGCCTCCTCACGCCACCCAGAAGAGCTTAGAGTAGGAAAGCAAACTGTCTCAAGCAAGAGCAGCACCTGTAACTTCTGCAGTCTAGGGGACCCTCGGGATGGCTGGTCCAACTCTATGCCTCCTTCATTGCCAGGCCATGTGATTGGCTGCCCTCCACACCTTTGTTCATCTCACTGGCTGCCCTTCCATTTTTCCCTGCAGCGCGTTCCAACATTGTGCATACTTGCTTACAAGTTGCTCTTCCCACATTCTCACGTCTTTCAGAATTCTTATTTGTCTCATCTGAAAACCAATCCAGTTCAGTATTTGTTGACTGCCTGTTAGGTTTGAGGTCTTGTGCTACTGACCTCAGATGATACAAACAAGAAGAAAGGGAAGCTTTTGCTCTGAAAGCACCAGACTCATGCAAAGAGGAAGGAGACAAGCACATAGACAACCTAACATAGAATCTAAAAAGCACCACAAGAATAGCGTGAGAATATAGGTGAACATATTTTAAGGATGGCCATCACATTTAAAAGACTTCATGGAGAGAGTGGTATGAAAAATGGATCTTGAATGTAAGTTTTTAGAGGCAGGAGTGGGAAAGTATTTGGGAAAAGCGGGAACCAAAGCATGGAAGTAGAATAAGGTGGTGCATGTTTGAAGAAAAGCAAGCAGTGCCATTTTGGCTGGATTTTGGAATGAGTAGGAGACCAGACCACAGCCATAGGCCAGAGCTATTCCAAAGAGGTATTTACTTCAACTTACTGAGTACGATGGGCCCCTGTGAAGGTTTTTGAAAACAGTTCTGATGTGATCCAAGTAGTACTTTGGAGCTGTGACTTAGTACCAGTGTGTGGCCTGGGGAGCCAGATGGAATAAGCTACCCAGTGTAGAGAGGACACGAGAGTGGTGGCCCTCAGGATAGGCCACAGGGGCCACCACATGTTGGTTCCCAGAGTCCAGGAAACCACAGACTCTGGCTAAGGAAGTGATGCCGTGAGGTGTCATTCTTAAAACGCTAATTAGTCTGAGATAAGAGGCTCTCCTTCTAGACCAACACTCGAGGTCTGAAGAGGTCAACATTTTTCTATCACACACTGGAAATACAAGATTCCTTTCCAACCGAGCCTTCTTTGAACATTGACAAATTAACCTAATGTGAACAGCCGCCTTTCAGGGATCTGGAAGAAAAAAACAAAAGTGCTTAACATGAAGGCTGGGGTACCCTGCCTTCTTTGTTGTGCCTCAGAATTTTTAAACAGCCCCTGAGGGTAGATGATTTTATTCTATCTTGCAATGGTTTCTCTCCTCCTCCCCTTGTGCTCTCAGATGTATTCCTCCCCCCACCTCATTGTATCTACCAGGTCTCCCTCTCTGATGGCTCCATCCCTCTAGCATCCATCTCACACTCCTGCTCCAAACCATTGTCACTTCAACTACTTAACAAGAGCTTCCTAACAGCCTACATGAGTTCTTTCTCCTTCCTTGTCCCTACCTTTCCAGCCACAGACTGATATCCCAAGTGGTCCTTTTCAGGGTGAATGAATCCTATATCACTCACAGTCTTGTGTCAAATCTCCAATAGGCCCTCTCACACAGGCTCACATCTGAAGTCCTTCACATGCGGTCTTTCATGATCCAGGCCCTGGCTCTTTCGCTTGCTCTCCAGCCACTCTGGCCTCCTGGCTCTTTTCACACTCACCAAGCACATGCCAAACTCAGACCTGGCCCTTGCTTTCCCCTAAGATATTTGCACAGCCCACATCCTTACTTTAGAGTTCTGTTTAAATGCTACCTCCTCAGAGACACCTTTTTGGACCACCCTGTCACTATCCTCTTACCCTGCTTTATTTTTCTTTGTAGCATTGATCTCTCTCAGTAGTTAGTGACCGTTTTCTCCAGTAGAATGTAAGCTCTGTGAGGACAGGGTCTCTGTTTTGCCCACCTCAGTTTGTTCAGGGCCGGAATGAGGGCCATGTTCTCAGTAAATATTTATAAAATAAGTGAATAAATATGGAGATTTTATCTCTAGAAAACACTTTCCTTTGTCTCAGCTTTTGTTTCTTGGTGCTCATTCACTTTGGTCATTGAAAGTTTTTACCTACCTGATCCTGCCCTTTAACTGTCATGGAGCTAAATGTTTCTCCTCTCTTTCAGGCCATTCCTGATACTTTCATGGACTCTCAAAACATAAATATGTCCCAAGATTCACTCCTTACTCCTCACCCTCCCTCTGCCTTTTTCTACATCTTTATCTCTCATTTCTCTGCAAATGATAACTTAATATTTACTTCAGCCGAGACCTGTGTAAACTCCAGTCCTTTCGATGCCTTCTGAGCATCCTGAGGGCACCTCATATTTCTTGTTCTTAAAAATGTCTTGCTCCTCCTTATTTTTCTCTCTATGTCACTAACACCACTATTTTCCTGGCTCCCAAGTTAAAACTTAGTCATTTCATCATTCTTTCTTCAGACCCCTGTTTCTACTAGTCATTAATTGGATTGAATTTTCCTTCTAAATGGCTCTGACCTCTCTCCAGCTATTGCCATTCCCACAGCCACCACCCTGGTCTGCCTGGACAGAACCAGTTTGACCTCCTGGATGGTTTGTTCCCTTCTTACAGGTCCTTCTCTCCTTCTATCGCTACTTCAAGGAGTCCCTCTAGGCTCTGAGTCAGCTGGTCTCATCTGTCTGGTTGCCATGTATTTCCAGCTCAGGTTTGGCTCCCTGCTTGCTCCTGTACTTCCCAAGGCTCCCAACGCTGCTTTTAACTGAACTTCTGGAAGTCACATAGGGAAGGCTCACTCATTTCACAGCCTAGGCTCAGCTCCTAGTTACCTGGTCCACAAGGGACCCCAGCTCCCGTTTCCCTAGGCAGTGAGGTTTCAAAGTCACCTCTTTATCAGCCTCCTGCCTCCAGTCTCTTATTTTCAGCTTCAAATAAAAGTCAGAAATATAGAAAAGTGTTACTTTAAACCTTCCTTGGCTTCCCTCCTATAAAATTACTATTGGCTTTCTATTTTCTATGGAATGAAGACCAAAATCCTTATCTTGGATTAGTGATCTAACTTTTTAGCCATAGAATTCCTAAAATACGCCTAAGATTCAAATGTTTAGAGAAGCTAGGAAGTTATGAAAGTGAATAATATGGGTCTCGTATAAAATAAGGAGTGGTGGAGACTGTGACAAACTGTAGTGTGTATGTCCTATTCAAAGGTGGGAGTCAGCATTGCCATGAGAAAAAAAAAAAAAAAAGTGGGCCTAGGGTTGCCAGATGTTCTGATTATTCAACAGAAACTACAAACCTAAACTTTTAGACAAAATTTTCTAATTTTTTGAATGTTGGCTCAAAAAATTTGTGTAATACAGTATAATCATATTTGCAGGCTGAATCCAGCCACAGAGCCACCCTTTTGAAATTCTTACCTTTGTATCAACCAAACCAGCCAAAAGCTCTGAGCCTATACCTGTTAAAATAATAAACAAACAAACAAATAAACAAATAAATAATAGCAACAATCAGCAAGTTGTAGAAAAGTGTTATAGATCTATTAGTTCCAAACTGAGACGTCTTCCTTGGTGTAATCAGAAGGAAAGAATCAGAGCAGTGACAACTTTCTCACTATGTGAATCAGTGGCATGTGCTGTCCTGTAAGTGTACAATCTAAAACCATGCAGTAGCACTAGCCGCAACATTGCAAATTTATGAAAGCACAGGCACCATGCCTCCCAACCTGGCACAAGGTACACAAGAAATGCTCATTGCAGTATATCAGTGGCATTTCCAGAGGCTATAAGTCAACATTTTTTAACAAGTTTGTGTTCCATATGTTTATTTATCAGGGTTTTTTTTTTTTCCCTCTAACATGGAGCACTTTCTCCAGAAACAATGATATATATATAGGATCCCAGAAGCAACACTACAGATAGATTACTTCACATTTTCAAATGAAAAATAGTAGCAAAAAGCATTGCAAATATATAATGTGCTGTTTCAACCCCACAAACTTCCTCTGCCTTAGCGATTCTGGGTCAGAAACAAACTCCTGGTAGGCAGGCCTTTGAGGAAGAGTATGAACAGAGGGTGGTTGAGGAGAGTGTTTGACAGAGCACAGAGTTCCTGAAGTCTCTGGAGAGGAAGGTATTGGTAGTGCAATCACACTCCCTGGACTTATCATTGGTACTGTCCCAGGAATGGACTTTCTTTGAGGTTGACAGCTTTGGGATTTGGCCAGAAGTAAGAAAGGCGAGAGCATGAGTGTGGGGACAATCACTGCAGCTGTCCTAGAGCTGCAAGGAGCCACAGGACAATATAATTTTCCTTCCTGATAAGGATGCTAGTTCAGTGAGGCTGATTAAATGAGAGGGGAACATCTGGATATATCTCCAACTGAGTCAGGTCAGGCAGCCCTCTCACCTCCCTGTTTCTTCTCCTTGTCATGCCTCTCCTTGGCAGCTGGCCAGAGGCATTTCTTTACCTAGTATTTAACTTTTTCTCCGGAAGTGGAGCTGACAGCACCCCAGGGTACTCCTACCATCTCCTCAGTTTCCAGGGAGATGCCTCCTGAATGAAAGGATCTAAAAAGAGATACACACACATTTATATATATGTCTTCCTGTTCTCTCAGGCACCAGAATATTTTCTGCTCTGGCTCCCACACTCAACAGCCTCATTATATTTGAGATTTTCCTCTCCTCATACCACTGCCTCTGCTACCACTCCCACCTTACCCAAACACACACACTTTCTGCACTGTTATCTCTGAGGGCTGAGAGCTGAAAAGGGAAGAGCATCATAGAGCTTCATCTGCCTCCCAACTTTGCCTCACCCTCAATGTGTAAACACTAAACGGTTTCCAGAAGTATTGGAGGGCACAATGCTCTTCTTTCCTTCCCTGTTCATTCCTCACAATCTCATCCCCATCTATCAATGAGCCCATACTGATTTCAAGGCTTCTGTTCAACCCAAAATTTCCTCAGCCAAGACAGCCGTAAAAACCAACGTCTCTGCCGACTTTTTCTTCCTTGCTTCCCCACTTTCCCATCACCCCACTTTGGGGCACTGTCTGGCTTTTTTCTTTTGTTTTTCTTTTTTTCCCCCACCATTGATGAGATATAATGCTGAGGGTGAGACACTACAGGGTGTTCAAAATGTCAGATAAATTTGTTTGTAAACAGTATTTTAGTTACATTTCATAAGAATATGCTGAATGTTTTTCTTCATCCTCCAAACCCCCTTTAAGATGAAACATCTCGAAATGTAATGTATTAGGTCTAATTGTTAATCTGAAAAATACAATAAAAACACTACAGGAGTATTCAGAGATTTGGAAACACAGATAAAATTGTGTATTGATTGTATTTTTTCAGATTATCAAACTCACTTTTTTAAATAAAGAGATTATCTGAAATGCACTTTAAAAAACATGTTAAGCATTGTAAAAAGTGTAAATATCGTGCTTCAAAAGTAAATTCTATGTTTTCTGACTTCACCAATACTCTATATAATGCCCTGTAATTTACAAAACATCAATAGGATTGGTATACATTTCCCATACAGTCTTCCAAGCTAATTTAATTAATGTAAGAGCTATTTAGCTATACATAAACCCTCCTATGAGGATGATCAATTCAAATTCTGGGTAAGCTTATAATAAATTTAGCTAAATATACCAAAAATGGAATGATTTTGAGTTTTGCATTTTAATGAAATCCTGGAATCTCCAATGAGAAGCAGAGTAGAAAGGATCATAGTGTCCTATTTCTCCTTTTCTCTAAAAATAGAATCCTTATATATTCTACCTTTGTTACACAATAAATCTAAGTGAGAACTTTTGCTCACCATCTTGTCACTTCAGTAGAGCTAACTTTTCATTTGACCCTGTCCCCTTTTAGTCCTTGTGAATAATCACAATGAATACATTCTCCCATTTTCAATGAATACCATCTCAGAAGCATGTTTCATGTTGCTCTGTAGTCTAATTTAAATTTTAATAACTGTGCTATATTTTTAATTATTTCTCTGCTGTCAGACATTTGTTTTATAATCTTTCTGTAATAATTAATGCTGCAGCTAATTTTTATTTAGTTAGTTTTTTTTCCTTATGGATTATTTCTTCATAATACATTCCAAGTGGTAATACTGAAGGTCAAAGCCTGAATGTGTGGTTTTTATTTTACCCAGTGACCAAGGGTCTCTGAGGACCCCACCCACAGCCTGCCACCTTTTCCATCAGAGATAGGCAATTCTCCCTTAGAGGTTTATCAAGGGCTGCAGTCCCCTACACTAAGATGCTGGGACAAGCTCATTTCAGGAATTTATAAGCCTAATTATTATGACCTTTAACTCACATGAGCTTGTTATATGTTGTTACTACATTGTTCTCAACAAGTAAGAACACAAACACTTTAAGACTGTAACAGTTTCACTAAAAAATCCTCTACAAACATGACCAAGTAGTGACATTTAGAGAGTTGTATGCCACTTTAATAAGTGTAAAATGGTCCTCACTATTTTTAATTTACATTTCTTTTATATTAGTGAGATTGTACTGGTCCTTGTATTTGTTTCCTGGTCATTTTCTCTTGAGTGAAGCACCTATTTCTTTCTCCAGCTCATTTACTTATAAGAATTTGATATTTTTGTACGTGCATTTTACATAATGTAGATTTTTAGTTTTTTTTTTTAATGTAGTTCTAATGTTGAACTAATGAGTTAATATTCACCTCCAATTTTCATAAAATTATTTCAGAAAGCTTTTGATATTTTTTTGTTCAAAAGACAGCCACAGATCACTAAAATACATGTTTCCAGAGATGATAATACAAAATTGTCAAATGTTGAGATTTTTGTAACATGCCAGGCATAAAAGATGGAAATACCTTTGCCAATGCTAAATTTATGTAGTAACTCATTTTGTCTGCACTATGTAGTCAACTAAAACAGACTAGGACTTTGGGGAACCTCAGTGTAGATAATGGAGTTAGGACCTTTGGAAGGTGGAGAGGCAGGAGCTGGGCTTTCTTGGGATGAAAGAAAGGGCATGCGGTATGGAATGGACAGATGAGGGGTGGACTGTGAAGAACAGGTAAGAGGAGTTTCTCCTTTCTCTGGCCTTCTGCATTCTCTTCCCCTGATCCCTTTCTGATCAAGGAATTGGATTTCCATAAGAAATAGTTTGCAATTATTTTTAGTGTCTCCCTTCATTTTCTTTCTATTTTCTGTACTCCTTCACAAACTCCCCTACTCCTTTTTCTCTTTCTCTTCTTGTGGCAGTATAGCACAACTACACTGGGGTCAGACTAGCTGGGTACAGGCTTTGCCATTTAATTACAGTAGTTCCCCACTTATCCATGGAGAATACATTCCCAGACCCCCAGTGGATGTCTGAAACTGCTGATAGTACCAAACTTTATATGTACTATGTTTTTTTTCCTATACTTTCATAACTTTTCACTTAAAGAAAGAACTTTATGGCTTTTCTTTGACATATTCAAATTGTCAGCATTACTACTCTTCTGTTTTTTTTTTTTTTTTGTCATTATTAAGTAAAATAAGGGTTACTTGAACACAAGCACTATGATACTCTGACAGTTGATCTGATAACTGAGACAGCTTCCAAATGACAAACAGGCGGGTAGCGTATACAGCGTAAAGATGCTGGACAAAGGGATAATTCACATACTGGGTGGGAAAGAGTGGAATGGCTTAAGATTTCATCATGCTATTCAGAATGGCAAGCAATTTAAAACTTATGAATTGTTTATTTCCAGAATTTTTTATTTAATATTTTTGGACTGCAATTTACCATGAGTAACTTAAAATCATAGAAAGCAAAACCATGGATGAGGGTGAAGTATTGTTTGACTTTTGCTAGGTTATTCTTTGAGGCTCAGTTTCTTTATCTGTAAAATGAGATAAAAATAGTACTTCTTTCTAGAAGATTGTTATAAAAATTTAAAGGAGAAACTGAATACTTAGCACAGCATGGTAGATATTTAGTATTCATTTCTGGGGGAGGATTAGCCTTCCCAATCCAATTGATGTCAGCCTTGGCCATGAGACTTGATTTAGCCAATAAGTATGAATTGATGTGGCACAAGACACTTAAGACAGATTTAAGAGCCAGGACACTTTGTCATGTTCTTTTCTCTCTACCATAATGACCAGCAGTGTTTCAGACAGCAAGTGCTTCATTACTCTGAGTTTCAAAGTAAAGATGTAGGATAGAGTCATAGCCAACATACAGTGGACATGTAAAATGAACAAGAAAGAAATCTGTTGTTTTGTTATAAGCCACTGAGCTTTGGTGGTTATTTGTTATCACAGCATAATCTAACCTATATTAGTTGATAAACACAGTATTAGACACATCTTAAAGAGTTTATATAATGACTGGGGAACTGTAAGCCACTTTCCAGTACTCATAAAATTTGAGTTTTGACCACCCAGAGTACGCTTGATAATGCCAAATAAGAGATTTAAAATACATGAAAACTAATAGAACTTCAAGGAAAACAGACAAATCGGCGATTGAGCCAGAGATTTCAATACTATCATTTCTATATAAGCTTCACAACATAGCAGAGGGAATCTCATTTCTCAACTCCTTTTATGAGGCCAGCATTACTGATATTGAAACCTGTTAAAACATAAAAAAACCATTGACCAACATCTCTCATGAATGAAGACGCAAAGATCCTTAGCAAAACATTAGCAAATCAAATCTGGAAGTATTTAGGAGGATGCTGTATCATGATCCAGTGAGGTTTATCTCCAGAAATAATATTAATTTGAAATTCAAAAATTGATTAATGTAAATTGCTATATTGATAAAATAAAGGAAAATTTAATATGATTATCTGAATAGATATTTAAAAAGCATTTAATAAATGTTTCATATATTATAAAATTTCTCAGCAAATTAGAAGAAGAAATTTCCTCAACCTGAGCAAGAACAGCTTCAAAAACCTGCAAACAACACCATACTTAATTGTACAAGACTGGATAAGATAACATGAGAGAAAATCTTTCTAAACCTGAGATAGGCAAAGATTTCTTTAAAATAAAAACAAATCATATAAAAATGATAAATTGAACATTAAAATGAAAAACCTCTACTCTTAGACAAAATTAAATAAGCCACAAACTGGAAAAAATATTTGCAAAATACATATTTGACAAAAGGCTGGTATCCAGAATATATAAAGAAATCTTACAAATCAAAAGTATGGAGATAAAACAATCCAATAAAATAAGAAGCAAATGATTTGAACAGATATTTTACAAAAGATATGTGAATGACCTGTAAACATATGAAAAGATACTTCATTTTATTAGACTTCAGGGTAGTGCAAAGTAAAACCATAATGAGTCACTACTCCATATCTGCTGGAAAGGCTAAAATGAAAAATATCGAAATACCAACTGTTGGCAAGGATGTGGAACAACTGTTATATATTGCTGGTGAGAACATTAAATGTTACAGCTGCTTTGAAAACTAATTGGGTAGTTTCTTAAAAAGTTAAATATACGCTTATCATACAACTCACCAATCCCATTCATAGGTATTTACCCAAGACAAATAAAAACATGATCAACATATATCTGTTCATGAAGGTTTGCAACAGCTTTACTTATAGTAGCCAAAATGACAAACAATCCACATTTTCATCAATAAGGGAAATAATGGAAATATTCATGTAATGGAATATTACTCATTAATGTATGCAACATCAATAATCTCAAACAGTATGCTGAGCAAAAGGAACTAGACATAAAAGAGTATGTACTATATGATTATATTTGTAGGGAAAAATCTAATCTGTAGTTACAGAAACCACATTAGTAGTTGCCTAAACTAGGGGTTATAGGTCAGTGAACACTAACAGCAAAAAGACATAAAGCAACATTTTAGGGTGATAAACATGCTATTTCTTGACTATGGTCGTATTCTATTCACTGGTTAAAACTCATTAAACCATAACTTATATTGAGTGCATTTTATTTTATGGGAATTATGCATTAATAAAATGTACTTGTTCAAAATAGTTACAGATAGTGCTTCCACACACACTGAACCTGTCGGCCTGGGTTGGAAACCTAGCCCCATATCTTATTAGCCATGTGACCTTGGACAAGTTACTTAATCTCCCTTCTCCTCAGTTTCATCATCTATATTATCAGGATAATAATAATAGTACATATCTCATAGGGTGGTTGTAGGAATTAAATAAATTAGCGTGCATAACGCTCTTAGGTCAAAGAGCAAGTATTAATATTACTACTGATATTTGCATTGGTTACTTGGCCATTCACAGAAAGACAAATGTTCAAAAATGGGCCACTCTTTCTATTGTTCATCATAGTTGTCCATCGTTCAATTCCAGTATTGAGCACAGGATGATACACACAGTGGGTACTTAATGTGTTTTTAGTGGATGAACTATTTAATGAATACTTATTCAAAAAGTTGCAAATAATAAACCCAGTGATAAAGTTTCTGTTTAGGGGATAGAAAGTTTTGGGAATAGATTGTGGTGCTGGGTGAACAATATTGTGAATGTAATCAATGCCACTGAATTATATGGTTAAATGGCATATTTTATGTTATGTATATTTTACTACAGAAAAGAAATACATATTTCATATATATGTGTGTGTATATATATATACACACACATACATATGAAAAAGAACCTGCAGCTTTGGATTCTAGCTTTGCAGAGGCTATATAGAATCTCAGAAGACTCACCACAGTCTTTTTGTCTGTGGCTAAAATGTGGAAGAAAATTTTCATTTGTAAAGTCTTTTAAGGTCTTAAGATGAAGATGCTTCTGAACAGCTTGACAGGAAAAGTGAAAATTTGGATCTATCGTGGGGTGCATTAAGAGCCAAAAAAGCATGATCTATCAAGCATTTGTCTAGTAAGATAAAATTTCCACCAACTAAACTAGAGCTTGCTTCCCACAGAAAAGCTATTAAAGTATAGAAGATTCAGCATCTGTTAGCAAAATTATGAATTAAAATATCTTGACTTCCGGTGTTAAGTTCCTCAATAACTATATGATTAACATTACTCTTCTTTAGAACTTATACAACATGATTTGCTTGTTTATCTTGAACACCTTTATAGAAACACCAATTTTATTGGTAATGGTCAGATTTTAGAAAATGTTCTTAAAATGTGACAGCTTGAAAAGTATTAGTTATTTTAGACACTTGTAAAGCAAATGAATGAGTGTTCATTTTATGGATATAAAATATTTACATGTTCTTCCTTCCCTTGATGGAAATTACTTAACTCATGGTGTCCAAAATGATTAAAATCATATTACCAGTACAGAGGAAAAATAGAGATTTAGTGCTTAAATTAGCTTTGACTAGTACATAGTGTTACTTCCTATCTTAAAGACAGGATAAAAAGATACCCCATTGTTTCTTTAAAATGGAAAGTTTTATTTTGTTCCTCTCCATTTCTCTCTCTACTGCTACACATGGCAACCATTGGAGAAAAGAGGAGGCATGTTAGATTCCACAGTGGCATCTGTCATGACATAGAGCGATGAATGCTCTACCATCTGTTAATGTATTTTGGCTCTAGTAGACTATCTAAACCTTGATTACCTCATTAACAAAATACCACAGTGATAAGAGTTTCTATCCCCCAAGGAATCCGATTCGCTTTCCAGTTATACTAATCAGCGAAAAGCCACAGGGAGACTCTTATGAAGAAAAAGATAAGTGAACCATGTATATTATTTCCTTTACTAAACACGCAGGCTAAAGCTTTGAATGGAAAATCAGGTAGAAGTTTGCAAGATATTTTAAATATTTCAGAAGCCTAGTGAAAATTTTATCAATATGAAAACAAAGGTACTTGGCCCTACTTTTTTAGCTTTCATTTTCATAGCATGCTGATTAATTAAATGCTCTAATTAGGGGTTATATATGTCTAATTAGGAATTTCATGTGATTAAAAATGAAAAAGTAAATTATTACATAATAAATGTAGTTTGTTTAGTAGATAACTTTTTAAGTATGAGATCCTTGTGGAAAAGGCATAATGAAACAAATCTGCAGTGATAAAAATGTTGGAAACCATGAGTTTATACCAATCATTTGGCAATTAGACATCTTTCTATACTACTGCTGCCTAAGTGAGTAATTATTAATGATTTATACACTACCTCTGTCTGAAAGCATTTACATTGTCTCATTCTAGATAAATATTCTTTCAATATTTTAGTTATTTTCTCCCTATGAGATTGTAGAAACCTTAAGCAAAAGGAACACCAGGCATTTTCTGGACAGTTTCTCCTTGTCCTACTCACTGGTCATTGGTTGAATTTTCTGCTTAGACCCCTCATTGCCCTCAGTCAGCAAATACTTACTGAGAGCCTATTATGAGCCAATCACTGTACCTAATGGTAGGTGTGATTAGGTGAAGGGAATACACATATAAAGAATAGGCAGTCTACAACCATGCTACCCTGAATAAGCCCAATCCTGTCTAATCTTGGAAGCTAAGCAGGGTTGGGCCTGGTTAGTACTTGGATGGAAGACCACCTAGGAAGACCAAGTGCTGTAGATGTAAAAAAAAAAAAAAGAGAGAGAGAGAGAGAGACTTTAAGCTGACAAGTTCCTTGCAATCTGTGAGGTCAACCAAGGGTTGCCTCACCTGAAAAATAAAAAGATAAAATTGAAAAAAAAAAAAAGAAAGAAATAGGCAGAGAGTGTTCAAGGA
The DNA here is from genome assembly GCA_030015415.1 of Cynopterus sphinx. Taxonomy (NCBI): domain Eukaryota; kingdom Metazoa; phylum Chordata; class Mammalia; order Chiroptera; family Pteropodidae; genus Cynopterus; species Cynopterus sphinx. Next base: position 21,661,665 of record CM057380.1, read on the forward strand.
AAGGAGAACAGTTTACTGCAAAAGCTCTGAGGTGGGAAAGATCTGGGCTAGTCCTAGGAACTGAAAGGACAGCAAGTGTAAGGTGTGTGGGTGAGGAGAAAACAGAATAAGATGAGCTTGGAGAGGCTAGCAAAAGCCACATCATGCATGGTCTGTAGGCCATAGAAAAAGTCCTTAAAAGTTCACTCTGATTGTTCTGGGTCAAGAGATTGAGGCTAGGGTGAGATATATCTGGCAAGATATATCTCAGTGGCAAGAGATATATCAGAGAAATCAATTTGGAGGATAGGTGTTGGCTTAGAACTAAGTAGTAGAAGGGGAATAAAGTACATTTGAAATTTACTATGAGGGTAGAAACCATAGGATTTAGAGGTGGATTATGTGTAGGAGATGAAGGAAAGGGAGAGGTTCCTGGCTTGAGCAATTGCATGACATGTATCATTTACTGAGTAGGGAAGACTGGCTAGGCAAGGACAGGTTGAGCTAGGAGGCTTTAAAGAAATATAGAGTTTTGTTGGGGCTATGTTTTATTTGAGATGCCTGAGAGACACTGAGAGAGAGAGAGCTGTCAAGTTAGTAATTATGGTTCTAAGTCTAGAGCCTGCTAGACATATGGTGGATCAGCATATCTTGATGGTATTTAAAGATATGTTAGAGGAACTGTATATTAGAGATTGAAGAGGGGAATGTAAGGAGATAGAAAAAGAACATGAAAAGAAAGTAGAAAGGACAGAATATGTAAGGTATCAGAGGTCAATAGAGGAGAACAGTCAGCTGAGAGGTAGGTAGCTTGAATGTGCTGAGAAGAAAGCGTGAGGGAAGTCAAGAGATTGGACTGGACATGACCAGGGTCACTGGAGGCATTAACCAGGGAGCTTCAAGGATGTGAAGGATACTGAAGACAGCCTAGAGAGCCTGAGAGAGGTGAGCAATTTGGGACAAGTTTAGAGAGCATATAAAAAGGAAATTCAAGAAGAAGAGACAAATTTAGGGGAGGAAGATAGAGCTGAGATGAACTAAAATTTTGGGTATGGTGAACTTCAGGTAGCTGTAGAACATCCACGTGAAATTATTACAGAAAACTGGTTTATGACTTGAGAGAAAGTTTTGGAACAATGTATGTGCAGTCAAAGCTGGGACAAGAGTCTCTGGCCCAGATGACGTTTTAACATACCCTATCTCTTCTGACAGTCCTTGCTCAAGGTCCTGATGTAAAAGGAGATGTGCTATATAACCCTTCTTCCAGACACAAGTCTTGGACTACTCTGCTTAGCTAGTAACCAACCACTGACCCCACCCTCTCTACAAGCCACTCTAGTCCTTTATCTGGCCCTTCATTTTTTTTTTCTGTCAGAGACATTTCTAGAAGTAGCATTTTTGGACCACAAGGTATGTCTTGATCTGACATGTCAGAGGCAGCTGTGGATACTCTTAGGAACTGTGGGAGGTTGGAGAAAGCTGAATAAAGTATGCTTTACCTTTCTCTTACTGCTCTGAGTGGCACCTTCTGCTTAGTTTCTGTAGCCTTTGCTAAATAAATCAGGAACTTTATCTTTTCTGCGGTCAGTTAGTGTTGTCTCTTGGACCATTCTGTGGCCTATGACTTCCATTCAATATTGGGAAGAAGAGAATAGCTATGAAAACCAGAAGAGGTGAGAAGATTTATGGAGTTGGACTCCATTATCAATTCAGCACTTTGAGGGAGGTTTTAAGATTCCTCAGGGGAATGCTTTCTTGTGAGAGTAGCACACAGGTATATTTTGCAGGCTTCTTTTCCTTCAAAATAACTTTAACTTACACCTACTCAAATAAACTACCAGTCTTGTATAACTGACTCATCTGTCAATAATAAGTGCAAAAGCCAGTGTGGGGGCCGACCACTTCATCAAGAACACAAAGTGTTTCAGCTTAAGCATGTCAAGAAGCAGTGAACTTTCTCTTGTTTTAACGGTACCCATTGACTTACACGTGGTTTCTCTGTGTTGTGAGAGAGACTATATATGTTCAATACAAAGGGGACAGAAACTCAACATGGGTAGAGTGTAAGAGAGATAATTTACAGTACACCATGAAAGGAATGTCTCATTGTTATCAGTTATTTTATTATATTAGCTTCCTTGGGCTCCCAGAACAAAGTATCATAAATTGGGTGCCTGAAAACAACAGAAATGTATTGTCTCCTAGTTTTGAAGAGTAGGAGCCCAAAATCAGGATGTCAGCCAGGCCATGCTTCTGAAAACATGTAGGTAATATTTCTTTGCTTCTTTCTAATTTCTAGTGGTTGACCAGCAAGCTTTACTGTTTCTTGCTTTATAGTTGCACTAATTCTAATCTTTGTCTTCACCATCACATGTTTTCTGTGTCGTTATGGCCATCTTTTTTAAGAACATCAATTATGTTGGATTACTTCAGTATTACCTCATCTTAACTAGTAACCTCTATTTCCAAATTTTTGTGACTATTTCCAAGTATGTTCACCTTCTAAGCTACTAGGGATTAGGATTTCAGTATATCTTTTTTTGAGGAGACATAATTCAATCCATAATATTCCTTTTCACACAAAAAAAGAAAGTAATAATGATAATACAGATAATGTGTTGAGAGGCTAGTTGTCCCCATTACTCTTCCCAGAGCACTACTTCCATACCCTCTGATAGCAAAATAAATACATACACACATACATATATAAATACATATGTACATACATACTTCCCAGAAGTCCCTATTTGGCTAAAATGCCCTATCTTCCGTTCTTCTGGTAGATATTGTTATGTACCAACCAGTCAGTTACTTCTCTCCACTAAATTTTGGGCAATGGTTCTCAAACTTTGTTGTATATTCCAGATCACCTGGAAACTTAGTAAAAATATGCATGAATTCAGGCCCTATCCTACTTCAACAGCTCTGACTCTGTATCTTCTAATGGCTCTCTAGGTGACTCTAACTTACTCCAAAGTTTGATAGCCACTGGCCTTGGGCACATGGCTTGCAGTCTTTCTACTCCCTCCTTTGCCAGCATCATGGAAGACTTTCATCATCCACAAAGATGACTGAGCCAACACCAGATCTCTCATATCTTGATCTTTTCATCCTCAATGACCTTCTACTCCATCGGAACTAGCCACTCCCCTCACAGTCTGGACTTTGTCATTATTTCACTAATTTAGTGTAACCAGTATTACAGCGAATGAGCTGCACTCTACAGGGCAGAATTGTAAGGCGAGTTCCTCTTTTCTCCCAATTGCCCTTTTCAACTCTTTCTCTAAACTAGTTTTTGTTTTGTTTTCCTTGTCCCTAGGGTAGACTACTAACTAACTTTTCTGGCTGTTTTTAGGCTATAAAAATGCTCCTGGGAACGCTCCATCACAGGAATCATCTCAAGTGATTTAAATGTTCAATAGAATTTGAACCGTATTCAAAGCTAAAGCTCTTCTCCTTCATCTTGTTATCATTGCTGGCTAGAAAGCTTGAGGGGGGTGGGGAGTGGGGAGTGGAGAGTGAGGAGGAAGAAGAGTACAGATGGCAGCTTCTGTTTTTTCTCTCTTTGCTCTGTATCCTTCCTTTCCCACCCTCCAGTTTGGCTACCTCTCTATCTTCCAGGATAGTATTAAGGAGAGAAGAGGCTGTCAAAGTTTCTCTTGACTAGCATGGGCACAATCCACCACAGCAGCCTCTGGGATGGCAGTATCCTATTGCTTAATCTTTCCTTCAATGGAATTTTTGCAAATTCTGAAGAGATACTCCTGCCTTGGAGCACTCCAATAAATTCCCTTGATGGAGACAATATCTCTTACCTCCTACTTGCTTCCTATAATTTCTTCTTCAGCTTCTGGCCATTTGGTGGCCACTCCCTCTGGCTAGTCCTAGAATCTGAAATAGCTCCAGACTGGCTGCTCCCATGGGCCCACATTTGGCCCAGGAGAAATACCCACTCTTGCCCCACTGCTAGTGGATATGTAGCTTGCTCCCAATGCAGCCTTATACACCTTCCCCGACAACCACCAAAATTTGATCAGTTTCTCTTACTAGTCCTTATGCTCTTCAAACTCAAGGAGGCACATTTAAAGCTCTTCAAGTAGTTTCCTTAACATATCTCTCTCACCTGGTTTAGGGAGAGAGGAGCACCACTCCTTTCACCTATGAGGGAAAGAAAAAGCCAAGGTACTCCAACAATTCTCCAACAAAAACTTCCTTTTCGATTTTTCAGCTTCAATGCTTGTATACATTGTAGGTGGGAATAGATTAAGGGTCACAACATAAGTTTGACCCTCTCTTTGCAAGTTCTGCATTAGATGATATAGCTTTCATTATGGCACCTATTGTTTACTTCTTGGTCTTTAGGGCATTAGCCAAAATTAAAACAAAGAACTCCAATATCCTGTTTACATAGAACATTGTTCCCTAATTTAGGAAATGACTGGTTTGCTTGTTAATTCTTACTATAGGACAATTACATGACCTCCAGAAAACCCTTCTCCCATTTGTGGCCCCCTTAACTTTTACTCATCACTAGATTTCATGGTCCATACTTCCAGTAATCCTCTTGCCAATATCAAAAAATTCCCTTGTCTCTCTATCTCTTCCTCACATCAGTCTGGAAAACCTCAATCTTGGATGAACTTAACAGCCCACATCCTCCATGCCTGAAACCAGACAACTAGGCACCAGAACTGAGAAACACAAAAGGGCAAGCTGATGTGATTTTAAGGTCACTAGCTCTGGGCCCTCAACAGTGCCAATGATCCAGTTGTTTCTTTAGTTAGTTGGCTCTTGTGTTCTCTGCAAAGGCCATTTCAAGTCTTCCCCACTCTCCTCAACCTCTAATCCTTAACCTTGCTGCTCACTCTGGGGAAATATCTCACTCTTTATTCTATGCAGAAAACATTAGTCATTATACTGTAACACCTCCCTAGCAAGTTTATCACCCAACCTATACCCACATCCATCCTATTCTCTTTCCCTCCTGTTAAAATAGAGATGCTCCTCCTTTAGTCCAAAACTAATGTCTCTTTCTTCCTTGGATCCCATCCCCTCCCACCTTTTAGGAACCATATATCATTAATTACCCCTTCTAACTTCAACCTCTCTTTTGGATTTTGATCAGTATCTAAACATATCAAAGTGTCCTCTATTATAACAAACCTGTAACAGCTGACATTTATAAAGTAATTACTATGTACCACTATTGTTTTACATTGTTTCATATATGCAACTCCTTGAATCATCATAGTACCCTATGAAGTAGGAAATATTTGTATCATCATTTTCAAGAGAAAATAGATTTAGAGAGGTTATATAACTTGTCCAAGATCACACAGCTGATAATAAAGTGGGATTCCAACTAGGGCAGTCTGGTTCTATAGCATTTTCTATTCTCTAGATTCCCTATTGATCTGTTTTTATTGTTTTTTATTTTTCTAGGTTTTTATTGCATTATCTTGTCTCCTCATGACTTCCTCCCCACCTCCCAACTTATATTATGATAAATTTGCAATTTATAGAAAAACCATAAGAATAGGTCTACAGCCATGCCACCCTGAATGTGCTCAATCTTGTCTGATCTCAGAAGCTAAACAGGGTTGAGCCTGGTTAGTACTTGGATGGGAGACCACCTGGGAAGACCACGTGCTATAGGCAGGGGGAAAGCTGCAAGAATAGTACAATGGGCACCTGTTATGTATCTTTGATCTAGATTCACTCACATCTACACACACAAACACACACATACACACACATGCAATTACTCAGGGACATGACTCAAATTTCAGCTACCATGGAATACTAACTGTAATTACATAAAGTATAAACTTCACTGCCAGAACTTCAGTCTTCAAAGCACTGCATAATTAACAAATGTCCATCATAATCAGTGATAGTGACCAATCACATTTCTGTCCAAATCTGTCAGTGATCGGTCACTGCATATCTGTTATTCAGTTCATGCACAGACAGCAAAGCATGCAATTGTGTTGCCTCCTTGTCTCCCAGTGATAAACTCACATTTTATAAAAATAGATATGTGAAAGAGGAAATTGTCCAAAAAAGATTAAAGTGCAGAAAAAAAAACTGAAAGTGAGAATAATGAGAGTGAAATTAGAATCAAACATAAATAGAGTCATAGAAGAGAGTATTGACACTGCCACTACTGGAAAAACTATGCAACGAGAAGAACTTAGTAAAGGTGAACTTATCAGGATTAATGAGGAAAGTGATAGTGATGAAAAGGATAAAGATGTCTTGGAGGTAGTGACATTGGCAAAAACTTCACGTTAAAGAAAATTTTGGAGATATTTTATGACGGTGTTAAGGGCAAAGGATAAAATGATACAAGCTGGTTCAAACAGGAAGGAGTATGAGAAGTTGCAAAGGCATAGAGAAGATGTTCCTTCCATATAGTTAGTTATACAATCAGAAGAATTGTTCAAACTACTCTTTAAGTTTTTTATAATGAAATAAAATATTTTAATCCTCAATGTTTCTAGTGTTTTAAATTATAGTGTTCTAAATAAAAGAAAAATGTTTTACTAATTTTTCATTTTTCTGCATTTATAGCTAAGCATAAAGGTTTATATTTTGATAAAAATGTTTAAAGGTCATAGAACAGAGGTAATTTCTTCCACTGATTATTAAAATAATTTTATACAGCTTCACTTTAGTTATTTTTGATTCCTGCTCTATCATGCAAAGTGAGGACTGCATATATGTACACATTTTTTCCCCTGAACCATTTGAAATTACTCCGCAGATATCATGCTTCACCTCCTAAATATTTCAACACATATCTCTATTTCTTAACAGGGACATTCTACATGATCACAGTACTTCTGTTTTCACTCTCAAGACGTGTAACATTAATACTGTATCTGATATTCAGTACGTATTCAAATTTCCCCAACTGAATAATATCCTTTGTAGCATTCTTTAATAACCAGTATCTACATAAAGATCAGGCATAGCCTTTAGTTTCCTTTAATCTAGAATAGTTTTGCTTTTTTTTCTCTCATGACATTGATATTTTTTAAAGTTTAAAAAGTCCCACTATTTGTACTTGTCTGCTTATTCTCTCATGCTTAGTTTTGGATCAAATCTAATTTTATTTCTCTACCCAACTCCCTAACCAGGGCTCAGGTAGCTATGGTAAGTTGTGATGAAATTTCTGTAATCTCCTTTCTCCCTTTTACTCCTTTCTCTCTCTCTTTAACCAACCAACCAACCAACCAACCAACCAACCAACCAACCAACCAACCAATCCTCTTCTCTCCAAACAACTCCACAACTAATTCCCTCTCCCTCCCATACATTCTTAAGAATGACTGAAATTCTATCATTTTCTTCATTGTACTGTTTCAAGGGAGTCCTTTTTATGCGTAGGGTGTTCAGATGCCTTCATGTTCTCTAACCCAACAAAATATACTCTCAAGAAAAGATTGAAAAGGCTTACACTGAAATTGAAATGGCTACCAGTAGCTTAAAAAGACACATCTCCCAGGGAAGTATTTGCCTTCAGCAAAGTTCTGTGCTCCGTGCCCATTCAGCCCCCAGAGCATAACTGAGTCTCTAACTTTTGATTGAATTTAGTTGTCATATAGCTCAGTGGGCAAATTAAAGATTTTCAAATCAAATTCTGTCTTTACTAAAGCACCCCTTTCCAAGTGGTAATTAATAATAGTTCATACAGGAGAATACCAGAGTCTTAGCTAACCAGGTAGGTGTTTGAAGAAATCTTTGATAGAAATATTGTTGTTTTAGTTTTGGCAAAATAATTCTTGTAATATAATTTTCATGAATGGCCTGTCTCACCAACTAGTTTATAAACATGAATTAAGAGAAGACATAGTTATGATATCTTAAGGTCTTAGTCTCCATAGCTCCTAACACTTGCCTTACCCGTAACTGGTGTTTAGCAGATGTGTGCTGAATCAAGAATATATTTCTGACAAGAATATGATACCAATGATGGGTTGGTCTCCTCTATTCATCATATCAGAATAATGTCCTTTAGTGGTAATTTTAAGTTTGATCACTTGGTTAAAGTGATGTGTGTTAGGCTTCCCTTGTCAGATTATCTCTTTGCCTTTGTTATTAATGTGGAATGTATAACAAGATACTTAGAGACCATGTGAATATCCTATTTTTCAATGTAAATAGGATATTTCCAATATACTATTTTCCACAGTGGTGTTAATAGTCATTGATAATCTCTTCCCTTATCAATTTTTGTTTTAGTGGCTACAAAAATTATTTTCTAATTCTATCAGGCCATCTACACTTATTAGCTGGCATTCTTCTGTAAAAAAGAGCTTTCCCTCCTCTCCTGGACCATCCTTCTTTTTTTGAGTATTTTTATTGACTCATGGATTCTTTTTCCTTTAGTACATTATAATGAATGGCCATCATTTTTTTTATCTTTCAAATTCCCCTATATTGGCCAGTAGGAGAACCTTTAATCTGGCTTCTGTATCATTTGGCATGTCTCATCAGTTTGTGAATGCTTACCTGGTTATTTTTATTTGAGCACCAGACGGTGCATTTGGATAATTGTAAAAACTAGTTCAAGGCTTAGAATAATATTATCTTTCTCCAAGGATTTATATTTGCTTCTGGAAAGAGGTTAAGGCCACTAGCAATCTTAGATCATCCTAGGAGGATTCGAAGCTAGGAGGGCTGGCCCATTTCCGGTTTGTCCTTACTTTCAATGTACTCCTTTGGGTCCCAACCCAAAGTCTGGGGTAACTCCCTTTGGAACTCCAATTTTATGCCCCTATCCCCGTTAGTCTGTCAAAAGTTCTGTTCATCTTCTCAATCAAATCTTTGGGAAAAGAAGCGCTAAATGTTCTGCTTACCTCTCTGGGTTTCCTTCTCTCAGATCTTGTTACCTTAATTCGTCATTGTTACATTAGTGATTTTTAAATATTTTGTCCAACTTCTGTGAATTTTCTTGGTAAAAGTGTTAACCTCAATTACTTAATTCATTACTGGAAGTGAAAGTTCCCTTATCACAGAGTTGAGTTTTTAAAAATATATATATAGCTGTGTCATTTTCCTAATTAAAACACTTCAATGACTGCCTATTTTTCCTCAGAATCCTTAAGTAGGCCTGAAGGTATACATCTCCCAAATCATCTCCAGCCACTCTCCCCTTCTCACTTTCTACTTCTCAGATACATCTGCTCTCTTAGGCACGCCACACCTTCACAATTCGGGCTTTGCACTTGTGGTTCCTATCTCTTGACTACTTGTTAACTGCTCCCACCCATCTGCCCCTGTGACCTAGTTAATGCTTACTTATCAGAGCTCAGCCAAATGTTTCTTCAGCAAGGAAGCCTCTCCTGGCTTCCCTGGCCTAAGTAGGTCTCAGACATGGCACCCAGCTTTTCTTCAAAGCACTTAATAAAGTTTGTAACTCTATGTTGATTTCAGTGGTGATTTGAGTAATATCTCTTTTCTTCCATATGTTATATGAAGGCAGGGATCATGTCTGTTTTGTTCACCATTGCTATCCCAGCAACTACTTGTAGCTGGTGTTCAATAAAATAGAGGAAAGAATAATAATGAAACCGTTAATCAAAAGTCATTTTCCGGGTCACTTATCTATGCAATTAGCTCTTTTATTTCCACCAATAGTTCTGTACCTAGGGTTTTGTTGATACAGCTGAAATTTCTTGGCTTTCAACTTTGAGGTCTGATAAAATAAAAAAGTTTCAGTTTCCATTTCTCTTATAGTCACATTAATTCCATGTCAATAGAATGTTATTTTTAACCAAAGAAATGTTGTTCTTTGGTAACTGCAAAACTTTGAAACCAGGAGGTTATCTTGGTTTCAATGTAAACACTCTCTTCACTGAGAAGAAGCCATTCAGATCTTTGGTTTCCAATCTGGCTAACTCCTCAGAAAGTGAAAAATAAGAGTCTTAGGTGATGAAGTCAAAATAATACAGCAAATAATGTTGCAAATTGTTTGCTTAACAAAGATTTGCCTGGTAAATTCCCATCTGTTTTGCATTTGAAAATAAAAGACAGCTCCTCCTTTAAAGTTTGAAGGCAAGAAATCAATAAATAATGGGAACTCTAATTGATACTATAGATTTTTGTTTTAAAACCAGATGTAGGCTTACATTAGTAGAAATTTGAATGAGCTTGTACCAATTTTGTATTTTTATTTTAATATGCTTGATTGGGTGGGCTGTTTTTCTTTCTCTAGGCCTATAGAACACACAAATGTCAGCTGTTTCACATCTTTAGCCTCAAAGCATTTCTTAGTCATCTTTCCTGAATGGGGTCTTCACTGACAAAGCTGGGTAGAGAACTGTAAATTAGCTTAGGTTTACAGGAATTACAGTTTGCCTCTTCTGGAGAAATAAGAAATGAGTAGACATACCAATGGACGACTTCTCATTTTCAGGCTTTGTGAAAATAAATCTTCCTCCTCTGCAAATGCAGAATACGGCCCACTACTCTTTTTAAAAGACACATGTCTAAGCCTTCCTAATTAACTTACTTTCATGTTAAATGAAGGAACTGACATGCTTGCCGTGTAGGTTTAGAAATGGGGATATTCTTAGATATGATAGTAAGCAGTCCCATCTTCTCTAAACTCTAGCCTTCATTAACCAACTGCCTATTAACCATCTCCATATATTTAATATACCTCAATCAATCTTAACATGTCTAAAGCTATACTCATTTGCCCTTGATCTCAAAAGCCTGTTTCCCATAATCTTCACCCATCATCTCAATAAATGACAACTTCATTCTTTTAATTGCTCTTGCTAAAAACTGAGGGGTCATCCCTGGTTCTTCAATTTCTCTCATACCCCATATCCAGTTCACCAGCAAATCCTCTCAGCAATACCCTCAGGATGTGTCTGGAAGTTAACCATATTTCATTCCTGCCAGTTACCACACTAGTTAAGGCACCATAATTTCTTGCCTAGACTATTAACTGATCTTTCCTGCTATCCTATAAGGCTCCTCTACACACAGCAACCAGAGTTATCCTTTTAAAATGTAAATTATATAGACTTTTGTCTCAGGGTAGAATCCAAAGTCGTTACCTTGGGCCTAAAAGCCATGAAGTCTGGCCTCTGGTCATTCCTTTGACTTCTTTGGCAGAACTCCCTTTTATTCATTCCACTCCCCTCAAACTGGCTTCTGTGATTTTCCTCTATCATGCCAACCTTGTTCCTACCTCAGAGCCTTTGCATATGCTCTACTAGCTACCTTGAATGCCCATTCCCTAATATCCTCATGGCTAGCACCTTTATCTTCCTCAGGCTTCTACTTAAGTGTTTCCATTTAGGAAATGCCTTTCCTGTACAGCACATCATTTTTAAAAAGTCCCTCATTCCCTTCCTACAGTAGTACACTTTAACGCGTTAACTAGAGTAGGGTTTATCCAGGGCAGTCCTGATCTCATCTGTATTATCTTGACATAATTATAAGTAATTACTCTCAACCTTGTTTGATAAGTTATATGGCTATATACCCTTACCATGTTTTATTTTTACAGTTTTCAGCATAACTTAATACCACCTGTTTGTCTCTCCCAGTTTGAATGTTGATAAGAGTTGACCATTTGTTTTATTCTCTGCTGTATCCCTATCACTAAGTGCCTACAACTCAAATAATAAATATGTGTTGAATGAATGGGATCATTAACTACCTGATAATGTCAATTGCTCTCCTGGGAATCTGGGAGGAAAAGATAAAATGTAGTCCCTATTCAATGCACAAGCCCCACCTGAGAGATTCTGATTTGGCTGGCCTTGTGTAGAGAACAGAAACATTATAAAGTGGCCCAAGTGATTCTCATATACAAGCCAGGTTGAAAATCTATGGGCTAGGAGCTCATCTGCATAGTGGAAGAACCGGAGATGAAAGGCAGATAGATAGGTGTCAGAATATCTCTGCTCAGTAAATGGCTAGGACGTCCAATCAGCCAAAATCACCATACTGAGCATGCTACATACATGGTCCTGCTCAGTGGGGCTAGTCAGGACTAATGATAAATTAAATTCCTAAATTCTATTTTGTCACTGGAGAAAGTCTTTACTGTAGAATATTGGTTTTGCAGAGCCTGAACAGCAAAAACGGGAAGTATTTATGGCCCACAATGTCTCATGACATTGTAAGAAGCAGGGACAAGGAAGCTGTCTCAGAACTGAGTCTGGGACTTAATGAACAATTGATTTGCTGCAGGAAACAACTTTGTAACCAAACTTGTGCATGAAACCCAAATTTAGGATAAATTCACACAAGCAGAAATGCTACTAATTCAGATAATCTCTGTACAATAATTTTTAAAATTAACTACTTGAGAATTTACTTTTTTTAAAAGCAATTTTTTGTTTTTTTGTTTTGTTTTGTTTTGCTATTAAATTTACTCCAAGTAGAAACAACTGAGTTTCTTACCATTCTAAGGAATAACTCTAGATACTTCAATAAATGTCACTGGTAATTCTCTCCTCTGACAATATAGAGTCAGGCTTAATTCCTCCTCTCTATATATTCTTGCAGATCTGCCTCTATTATAGCACTTACCACATCATAGTATACTTGTTTGTTTTCTTATTTGGCCGCACCTTCCAAGTCTCTGTTCCCTCCCACCCCACCCCCAAGTGTTTAAAAGACTATGACCTCTTAAAGCAGCAGTACTTAGGAGACTTCTTCAAAGTGCACAGTCCCCTCCCCTCTCAGATTTTGATTCTGAGGTCTAGGGTGGGGCTGAGGAATCTGCAGCAGACTTTCCTAAGTGAGGTGGGTAGTCAGTTCACGGACTTCACTATAAGAAAATGACTATCTTAGTCATCATTGCGTAACTTGTGCCCGGCACATACACACCCAATAAATGTGTGCTGAATCAACTGAATGAATACTTTGGAAAATGTCTGGGGATTTCTTTGAGAGAATCATTTCATATAGACCCCAAACCAATTAGTTTAGATGTGGGAATTATTCAACAGGTCTAAAACTGAAGAGGCTTAAAGAGTACACTTATCTATCCTGTGACAATAAACATCCCAGTAGATGATGAGTCAGTTTACAAACGTGAATCTTAGATAAGCCATACAGAGAGTCCCAATATACAGTTTGACTTAAGATTTTCCAACTATATGATGGCACAAAAGCTATACGCATTCAGTAGAGAGTGTACTTTGAATTTTGAATTTTCATCTTTTACCAGGTTTGTGACATGTGGTATAGTACTCATGATGCTGGGCAGCAACATCGAGATGATTTTGCCCAACTGTAGGCTAATGTAAGTGCTCTGAGCACATATAAGGTAGGCTAGGATAAAGTGATATTTGGTAAGTAGGTATGTTAATTGCATTTCAACTTACAAGTTTTCATTTTATGATGGGTTTATCAGGACACACCCCACTGTAATTCAAGAAGCATCTTTAGTTTGAAATAAACATTTTAGAACTCATCCTATTTAAATTTTATCTGTTTCATTTACCACTAAGCCTTGTATCCTCACCTAGACAGAGGCACTTTGCTTCATTAGAGGCAGAAAGAAATGAGTTTCAAGAAAAGATTATAACTGAGAAATGTTTTTACTACTTGGAAATGGTCTGCAAAGTGAATATTCTATCACTTTAGGAAAATATAAATCTTAAGTTTACATTTATCAAAGCATGTTCATGTCATGCTCTAAACCAACCCACCTCTGAGCATTGAATGAATTCACCCTTTATTCATGCTGATTAAATTCTCTACCTTTTGTTGCTGTGACATATTCTCTAGTGGAATTTTCCAGTCTTCTCCCATTAATACCATATTTAAAACCTACTTAAAGTCTACAGCCATGCTACCCTGAACAAGCCCGATCCCATCTGATCTCAGAAGCTAAGCAGGGTTGGGCCTAGAGAGTACTTGGATGGGAGACCACCTAGGGAGACCAGGTGCTATAGGTGTAAAAAATTAAAAAAAAAAAATAATAATAATAATAATAATAAGGGACTGTAAGCTGACAAGGTCCTTGCAATCTGTGAGGTCAATAAAGGATTGACTCACACAAATAAATTTATAAATAAGTAAGTAAGTAAGTAAGTAAGTAAGTAAGTAAATAAATAAATAAATAAATAAATAAATAAATAAAAGCTACTTGAGGTGAATAAAGTCAGCCAAAATCTTTTCTTGCTCTGGAATCCAAAAAGTGCAGAATTCCTTCTCAGGAAAATAGAAAAGCTTCCTTTAGCTAAGTTCCAAGAGTTGGCCCATTAATAACATTATCAAGATAGAATCTGCAATAATAGATTTTGTACGTTTAAAAACAACAGTCATTCAGTTGGCTAGAAAACAACTGGACTTTCCTTTCACTTTGGAAATATTAGATACATGCACCTATGAACTTTTGATTTAGAGAATGAATTATCCTTATACATAGTCAGAAACATTACAGCTTGGACTTAGCACTCATATATTAGGAATCATCAGTTTGCCATTTATGCAAGTAGGCTGTGTTCTCCATGCAATCTCAGTACAGCATTGCTAAAAGCAAAGGCCTCTGTTTTCAAATCTCAGGTCTTTCATTGTGCTGAGTCACATTAGTCACTGTTTCCTTCTTAGTGTGGTAACCAGAAATGATTATCTTTCCACCAGAAGGATGGTGGGGAAATAACTAGTACTAATAATTATGAAAACAGAAAGCGACAGATATTGATACTTGTATTTCATAACATGTACTCCCATTAATGAAGATGAAAATGGGAGCTCTAGAGTCAGTTGAAATTTCAAGTAAGTAGTCCTGGCTTTTACATTAATAAGTTGTTCATTTCACTGACCAGTCATGCTAAGGCAAATCCAGCAGACAGGGAAAACAGAAATAGCAATAAAGGTATATTTGCAAAAGAAATTAGAATATTTCAATCCTATAAGCACATTTAAAAAGAATTAAGTGGCTTAGGGCCACACATAGAAAGTATACATGTGAATATGCTATATATGTTGCATGTATATGTTTATGTCTTTTGATGAGCAGAGAGGGAGCCACTTATTCATGTATGGATACTTACAACATTTAATCCAGTGACTTGAATGTATTAGATACTTAGTGAATAAACAATTTTAAAAAAGTGAATTGCCAGGTTCAATGACAAGGAACCAGTTAAGTAAAATTTGTTGTATTTACTTGGAATAGTCAACAGCTATTTGTTTAAGAGACTGTGGTAACATGGAAAGCTGCTTATGATAAGTTAAGTAAAATATAATGATGTTACAATACAAAAGATCTTTGACTAAGACAACATAACTATGGCAAAATATTAAAATGGGACTTCAGAAGGTTCAGCTCTGAGTATTCTTATGTCTCTTCTATTTTTTTTAATAAACATGTTTCTTAATCATATAATTTGATTAATAGGACATGCTATAGGAGTTAATGTATTGCTTTGTGAGTTTTTATATCTCTTACATACTAGGTCATATTGCTATCTAACTGGTAGAGCCTGAAAGCAGGAAGACTAGATAGAAGATAACTTAAGATAGTTTATGTATTAGCCAAGAACACGTTTAGCTACACATAACAGAGAACCAAATTGAGGTTTATATTTCAGACATAACAGAAAGTCCAAGGGTAGCCAATCTAGAACTGCTGCAGCAGCTTCAAAATGTCAAGAATGTTCCAGACTCCTATCTTTCCGTCTGGCATCCTTAGCTTTTGGATTCCATCTTCAAATTTTCCACATCATGGTCACTTTCATTTTTGTCATGAGGCTCCTTCTTCATCCTCATGTTAGTATTTGAGGAGTAAGGGAGGAGGAGGAGGAGGAAGAAGATATGGAAGCGGTGTCTCTATATTAAGAATAGAAATGTTTTCATAGGAATCTTCACCATATGTCTAAAACTATATTCCATAGCCACCCAAACTGTATGGGATTTATGGAAATGAGTTTTTTGGCTAGGTACATTGCCAGCCCTCCTCCCTTCCCCCACAAAAGTATCAAGATATTTCTAACAGATAGGGGCAACAAGCAGTATCTGCCTTTCTCAAATAAGGAATAAACTCACCTCCTCCCTAAGAGAAACGATCCTAAAGTTTCATCCAGTTACTACAATGAGTTCAGGTCCACTGCATCAGGATACAGAAGCCTAGTAATGTGGGGTGCTATCCATCAAGAGTGTGGATCTTCATACTCTGACAATCAATTTTTAAAGAAAAGTTATCTGCCTTGATATTCTTAATAAGTAATGGTGGATAGACAAAGTACAGGATGTTAGTAAAACTCCTATTCAGAAAAGGGGAAAATGAGAAACAGTGGTCACTGGTCCATAGAACATCTCAGATCATGTGGATTAATTATAGCAAGTATTCCATGCTTTTGGTCAATTGATCTGTTAGTTCCTGTTCTGTAGGAGGATCTTCCTTTCTTATTGTCTTCCAGGGGTCACATCTAGAGGATATCCTTCCTGGAGCATTAAAACTTTAGCAGTCTGAGATTTGATCCAAGAGTGGTGAGTCCAGAATCTGGTGCTGTTTCACCCTCTGAGGCAACTGACATTCTGAAAGCAGTAGTGAAGGGACTGAAAACTAGCTAAAGCTCTCAGTGTGAGTGGGTGGGAGTGGAGGGTGAAAACTTTGAGTTCAGGACCCAAGGAGGAAAGATTTTAAGTTGGAATTCTAAAGAGCTACATACACCCTGGAAGTAATTTAATTAATCCCTGACTGGATTAAGGTGATCTGTCCTTAATTTGAGTGGCCCCAATGAAGCTCACCTCCTAATATTCATGGCCTCCTGCCGTAGACTCTGAGCTTGGTTGTGTGACTTGCTCTGGCCAACGACACATTGGTAAGGTGATGCAAGCGAAGGCTTTCCTCTTGAGGCTTGTCCTCTTGAAATGCTCCCCCTTGGAATTCTGGGATTACCTTGCTGTGAGAAAGCCCAAGTTAGCTATGTGGAGAAGCCATGCAGAGAAATCCAGCCAACAGCCAGGACAGAGGCCCAAGACATGTGGCCCAAACTGGGCCAGGCGACAGACACATGAGCCACCCCAAATGAGGCCCAAGACATCATGGAGCAGAGATGAGCCACCAGTACTATGGTCAGACTGAATTCCTGAGCCAGGGAATCTGGAATCATGAACAAATAAGAGGTGTTTTAAGTCATTAAATATATATAGCAAATAATCTAATTGTTGGGGAAAATAGAATTAAAAATACTTCATCCAAAGGAAAGCATGAAAAGAGAATATAGAACAGATAATCAAAAATCAAATAGTAAAATCAATTTATTTAAACTCAGATACTTGCTTCTAGGAAGTTCCATATATGAGCAGACATAAACCAAGGTTTTAAAACCTGAACATTGTTTATTAAGTTCTGAATCTCATCCATATAATTTCCACCTTAATTTAACAGCCCTGCCTTAATGCAATTTGAAATAAGCCTGATAGGCAGATACTACAGTTAATCAATTCTTTGCTGGATAGATTTAGAAGAGTTTAGTTGTCACTATGTCTGGTTTAGAAGACTTTAAGAAAGGCTTGGAACCCTATATCTATCACTACCACCTCTCAGCTCCTATTTTTGTAGGCTTCCATGTCTGGTTAGGTAATAGTTTGTTTTTGCAACCCAGAAAGGCCCCACATCACGGAATTAAGTCGGTTTATATTTCAGGCCGCAGGCAGAGAGCATCCCTTTGCAAGCTGTTTTTTTTGTTGTTGTTGTTCTCTGTCAGCTGTTGAGGATAAAGCCATCATTCACTTTCTTTGATTTCGATGGGGGCCTTTTCCTCCCATATACAGTGATTATTTAAATTCAACACGTTTCTTCCTCCGCCGCCGCAAACCTAGCCAATATATGGAGTTACCGTCCAAGGCGTTTGACCGTACAGAAAAGAGGGCCAAGGTTCATGGGTGTATATATTTTAAAGGTGAGTGAGTGGGTGTGTGGTGCTTTGCATGCTCCATGAGGACATGGTATCTGGGCTGATCAGGGCTGCACGCAACGGACGCTTGACAAGTGTTGAGTGATAAGTCACTAAGGTGTTTGTCACGATAGATAGATAGATAGATAGATGATAGATAGATGATAAATAGATAGATGATAGATAGATAGATAGATGATAGATAGATAGATAGATAGATAGATGATAGATAGATGATAAATAGATAGATGATAGATAGATAGATGATAGATAGATGATAGATGATAGATATAGATGTGTGTATGTATATATGCACCTATCTGTATATGCACACACAGATGTGTGTATACATGTATATATATACACGTGTGTACACATATATATGCAGTTTTATCGTCAAACCCCAAAGCCAGGTCTCCCTTCTGTAATGCTGCGTTACGTTACCCGTCAAACAGGAATAGCTGCGACCCACCGGGCCTGCGACCAAGCCGGGCGCCCGAGGGCCGGCCGCTTCGCTACGGGCCTAGCGACCCCGTCTGGCCGCACCGGCCGTGGCGGCCGTCTGCGGCCCCTTGGGGTTGGGCGGCGCCCGGGGCGGAGGCACACCGTGAGGAGGCAAATCGACCAAGCCCACCGCACAGACACGGGCCGTGCCGTTTCACATCCTCCTTCAAGGGGGGGATGCCTGAGTCTCCTCGGAACACAGTGACCCTCCGCCCGTCCGCAGGGCGCTGGGGCGCGCCGCCGGGTCAAGGCCGGACCGGCCTCCCGCCTTCCTCGCCGCGCGCGCGCACGCGGACGCACCGGGCCCCGCCGGCTCTCGGGAGGCCACGCCCCCCGCGGGAGCGCGCGGCCGCCGCACGCACGCCGCACGCACGCCCCCGCCCGCGCGTCCCCGGCGCCGAGCGCGCTCCCGCGCTCCCGCGCACGCGCGCGCGGGCGGGGCTCCTTCCCGGCACTCACCGAGCGCCCGGCCCCCTCACCCCACCCACAGCCCCGCCGCCCAGGCTCCGCCTCCGCGGCCGGGGCTGCTGTGCGCCGGCGACCGGAAGCCACTTTAAAGCGGAGCTCGGGGTGACAGGCGGGCGAGCCGCGGCGGCCGGGAGAGCGCTCGCGGCGGTCTGCGCTGGCGGCGGCGGCGGAATGGCCCGTGCGCCGTTCGCGGCGTCTCCCGCCTGCGACCCCTAAAGACCCCCACCCACGCCCCGACCCCCGCCCGCGAGCCCGCCGCGCCGCGCCTCGGCTCCCGCGGGCGCTCCCCTCGGGAGGTGCCGCTTCAGGTAAAAGGGGGCTCGGGGTGAGCTGCGCGGCGCCGAGCCCGGGCGAGGAAAAAGGGTTGGGGGTGGCCGGCCCCGCGGCCGCCCCTCCCGGACCTGGGGTGCTGCTCATTTCCACGGCCCTTTATTATTTATTTTTTCCTTTTAAAAAAAACCTGAATTCCTTCGGATGCCGTCGGTATCGGGATGGGGCTGGTCTGAGACTAGGGAGTCACTTAGGGCCTCTGGCAGGTGTACGAGTCGGAGGGGACGGGCGGGCGCAGTCGGGGCGCCGGCGGCACCCCCCGCCCCCCCCATTCCAGCGCGGGGCGCGCGGTGTGTGCGCCCCCCGCCCCCGGAGGGCACTTGGCGGGGCGAGGGGAAGGGCGGGCTCGGACGCCGCGGCCCCGCTGCGGCGCAGAAGTTTGCAGGCTGCTCTCGGGGTAACTTTGAACGGCGCAGGAGTCCTCGCCTCCCGCCCCGAGAAGCGCCCGCCGCGTCCCCTCCCCCGCCCCGGGCTCTTCCCGGGGCCGTTTCGGCTTCATCCTCCGAGACTCGCGGCGGGACGACCGGTCCCCCCGCGGGGGAGGTGGGCCGAGGTGGGGAAGGAGCGGACTCTGCGGGGCGCCCGGGCGCGGAGCGCTCCTCGGGAGGCGGCCGCCTCGCCCCGGGGATCGGGGGTGCCGCGGGGCCTGCGGAGAGGCGGGGCGGGGGGCGCGGAACTCCCGGCCTGGGCTGCGCCGCGCCGCCCTGGCGCGGCCCGGGGCGCGGGAGCTGCAGTAACCGCCGCGGCCCGCAGGAGGCGCCGCTCGGACCCGGGCTCGGCGGCGCCGGGCCCTCGGGGCCGCCGGCGTTCGGGGCCGGCGGCTGCCACGCCGGGGCTCGGAGCTGCGAGTGCGGGAGCGGCCGGGGCGGCACGAGGTGAGGGTGGCGCGGAGGTCGCCTGGAGCCGGGAACCGGAGGAAGTGCCCTTCCAATATTTGTTGTTTGTTATGCAAACTAATTGAGGAACAAGGTTCGAGCGACTTCCCACTCTGGCCGCTCCTCCGGGTTAGCCTCTTCCTCAGGTTTGTTTTGTTTTCTCCGAGCGTGACAGCGGGCGGTGTCGGAAAAGTTACAGTGTTTGCGCGTGTTTGGGGCCTGTTTGCCTTGATGAGGTGCAGGAGGAGTGGGTGTCCGTCTGTGCGTGTCCGTGTCCGTGTGTGCGTGTCCGTGTCCGCGCGCGCCGGGCGTGGGGAGGCTCAGGCGGGTTTGGTGTGGCGGGGAGGGAATACCACAGTCTGTGCCAATTGTGCCTTGAGGCAAGAGCACTGAATGATGAATAATAGCGCCCGGCTTGGCTGCTTTCCAGCTGATTTCTGTCCTGTCCCTCCTTCGGGAACCTTTCCCTAACAATGGCAGCTCACACTGAACTCTGCCTTTTCCTTTCCTCCTCATTGTGTACGCTAACACCTTGTCATCATACTGCTTTTTGTTTTGTTTTTCTGAGTTTGATCATTATGTACTTTTTACACACGCAGATTCAAGAATCTCTTCAATTAGGTATTTAAGATTCATTTTTCTGGGGACTCGATTTTATCATTTTATTACTGTGGACCCATAGACTAATCGAACTAGGCTCTTACCAGGTTCTCTTTCTTAAGTAATTCAACCAAAAAATATTATGGAGTACCTACTGTTTGCATCGTGCTAGGCACTGCAATGGGTACCTGGGATGCATACTTGATGAAGTCATGAGCCCTTGCATCAAATATCTCTTTCATTCTCGTGGACAAGAGAGAAAAGGATTAATTGCTCATCACCAACCCTTTCCCACCTGACACAATGCTCAGTGAATATTTTCAGAATTAGTTAATGAGTGATAGATTGTGGAAGAGACGCCATTTGTCATTTTACAAAGTTTTCTTTGCTTTTTAAGTTTAAGTTCCAGTTTTTTTCCAAGGGGTCTGATTTGTTGAAGAAACCACTTTTTAATTTTCTTTCAGTACATAAGGAATCTGAAATATGGTTTGTGTTTTATATTGTCATTCTTTAATATGCCTTCATTTGCCTTTTTAAAAAATATACATAACTTTTCAGATGACAAGGAGGCTCTTTCTGTATTGCGAAGTTGTGTTTGGTTTCCAAAACAGTGTGCAGTGGTGGTTGCTGATGTAGCTTCTGTTGCTAAACAAGCCCTGGTAGTTCTCCTCCAGTAGTGGTAATGTTTGGGGATTACAAAAGTAGACCCTTAACATCCTTGGGGAATATATCGAAATCATCTGAATATAGCAGCTCATCAAATAATGTTTTGTTGTAGGAACTTAACTTTTGTTTATATCAATTAGCCTATGGTAAGATTAGTTATATTCGTCTCCCTTAAAGTCACGGACGACTGAAGTGAGGACTTAAATGAATAGAAAATGCTGCTCCTGGCTTTCTCCAGTATAACATTTTAATTGAAGCGCCTGTTTCCTGAGTATGTCCTCACACCCCAAATTCACTCACTGTTTAACTTTGAAGTTTATCATTCATTTGATGAACTTTTTTGCTTAACCAAAAAAAGTTTTTGTCACTTTATGAGACAGGTAATACACAAACAACTATGAAGAGAACCACACAGCAGTGAAGATATGGTTTTCCCACTGTCATCAGTTAGACACATTTATTTCTACCCCTCACCCCTCCCCATTCTAGAGTTACAATAAAATTCATATTTCAGCAGAATTAACAATTTGTTGTATATTATATCCACAAATTTCAAAAGTTTATTGGAAGATACTCCCTTTTACCTTTATCTGCTGTAGGATTTTGAATAGCTTTGGCTGCTTTGGAGCCTTGATTTCTCAATAAAATTTAAAATTAACCCGAAAAGAAGAAATATAATGTAAGAGGAGTGATTTCAAGGATTTAGTCACTGAGCCCCCCAAAAAACAAAAACAAATATTTTGATCAATGATGAGATGAGTTGCTGTCAGCTTGTAAATGATTGTCTTCTTTTCTTTCCTGGTAGGCTTTTTAGACTGAGGAGCAATTGGAGCTAGTTCACATCATGGAAATGGAAACCAATGAACCTGAGTCAGAATGTGTAGTGCAGCCTCCCTCTCCTCCTGATGACTTTTCATGCCAGATGAGACTCTCTGAGAAGATCACTCCATTGAAGACTTGTTTTAAGAAAAAAGATCAGAAGAGGTTGGGAACTGGAACCCTGAGGTCTTTGAGGCCAATATTAAATACTTTGCTAGAATCTGGGTCACTTGATGGGGTTTTTGGATCTAGAAACCAGAATGCAGATGAGAACAGCTTACATGAACCTATGGTGAAAAAACCTCTGGAAATCAATCCATCGTGTCCACCGGCAGAAAACAATATGTCTGTTTTGATTCCTGATGGGACAGATGTTGGGAGTCAAATTCCAGAATCTCATCCTTCCACTGATGCTCCAGAACAAGTGGTTCCGATCCAGGATCACAACTTTCCACCAGAAACCATCAGTGGGACAGTGGCAGAATCTACCGCAGGGCACTTCCAGACTGCCCTTTTGCACCCAGTTTCAAGTGATGTTCCTGCGAGTCCTGACTGCATAGACAAAGTCATGGATTATGTTCCAGGGGTTTTCCAAGACAACAGTTTTACAATCCAGTACATTTTGGACACAAGTGATAAGTTGAGTACCGAGCTTTTCCAGGACAAAAGTGAGGAGGCTTCCCTTGACCTTGTATTTGAGCTGGTGAACCAGCTACAGTACCACACGCACCAAGAGAATGAAATTGAAATTTGCATGGACTTTTTGCAAGGCACATGTATTTATGGCAGGGATTGTTTGAAGCACCACACGGTCTTACCATATCATTGGCAGATCAAGAGGACAGCTACTCAGAAGTGGCAGAGTGTATCCAATGATTCCCAGGAGCACTTGGAAAGATTTTACTGTAACCCAGAGAATGATAGGATGAGAATGAAGTATGGGTATGTATTTATACCTTTTTTAAAGTTGTTATTAAATTCTATAGAGAAGGTTAAGAGGCTAAAAGCTTAGTAAGGTGGTTTCATTTAATAGTAACCTAACAGGTTTTATTCTTTTTTTCCACTGTTATTCTTTTGACTTTGTATTATCCTGATTTTTCATGGTGATTGAATGCAGGGTATTTACCTAACCAGACAACAGAGTTTTTATGATTTGAACAGTTCAGATGTAACTCTGTCCAGTCTCTCTGTGACTGAGAAGTTGCATATACATTGAATGTTGTGGATCAGATACAATTTTAATCACATAAAAGAGCTTGCTTTTGAAAGAAAATCCATGGTGATTCTTATAATAATGGATACCTAACTTATCTAATTTTAGTTTTGCATGTTGAGTAGCTGCTTTTTAAAAGGAAAATAGTATTGTTTGGAGAATTCTGTGGCCCTCTTTTCATTTTGAAAGGTACAATTTTTCTGCGAATGATTCAGAAGTTTTTCCCAAACTTATGAATCATGCCCAAACATGTCAAATCTCTTTTTTTTAGTTTATTATTCTGTTTATCTTAAAGATACGATAAATTGTTCCACAATTCAGGCTATTTTTTTAAACCTGAGTCTTTTAACAAACAGTGAAAGGAAAATTTATGTGTTAATGGGGATGTTTATTTATCAAGTACATAAAAAACAGTTATCTTCATGTTTTTGTATGTAAGATATATATATAAGTAACAGTTCTTTTTTATGGATGTCAAAGCAATATTTACTCATAGGGAACTGAAAATTTTCACATCTGAATTCTAATTTACTTGAACTTAAAAATGAAGAAAATGACAGTTGCCACATGTAATGTTGCTAATGCAAAAATCATTGTATAATAAGAACAATCTTTATTTTTCTAAGTTGTTTCTCCTGTAGCATAGGAGTTAAAATGTGTGATGTTAGTAATTATTTGTATGTGACCAATAATAAGTATTAAAATTACATGGGAAAGAGAAGAGCACTTCTGTCCATGCTACCTGATTTGGGAGACCATGAGGGCATCCTGATACCCTCACAAATAATGAATAACCTGATATACACTACTGAGAGGCGTGGTCTATAGGGAGGAAAAATACCCCAAATATCCTAACCCAGAAGTTCAGGAGAAAAACTTCCTTGGAGTCATCTTTGTTCACTTATAGGTTGGTTGCTTTACACTGTTTAGAGATTGAGCAAGCAAATGATGGCAGTAACCCATTTCCAAGTTATCTAATTCTGTGTCTTGATGTTGATCTATGTGTTCTAACATAGTGCCAAAGCATTTTTGACATTGGGGAAACCTCGTCGTCATCATTCTCTCTCTCTCTTTTTTTTTTTTCTTTTGCTCCCATTTAGTATTAGTGAGTGATTTTTTTTTTTAATATTTCAATTTTTCATTTATATAGTACACATATCTTTTTAGCAACTTAATTATGAGACTAGAACTTTGCATCTTAGGAGATGGAAAGGAATGTCTAAAGAGATGTATGGAACCAGATGAGAAACAATATAAGGCCCAAGTTTAAAGGCATTATTTATTATCCCAAGACTCCCTTGGGGTAAAAGTAAGATTATATAAAGAATATAGTTTCCTTGATCATAGATGTATTATTTTGATGATTATGCATTTCATCTTGCTTCGGTAGCAAAATTCTTAGATCCCATAATAAAGCTAATTCTAACTTTTTAAGCCCGCATTGGAAGATATTTTATGTTTTCTCTTAAAATTTTTAATTAGGTATTGTCTAAAATCTCTGTTGCCTTTGAGCTAGCAATTCTAGTTGGTATGTCAAGGGTGATTAATTTTATATACTCTCAAAGCCACTCTAATCCTTCCATCTCCAGGTTGCAAGACTGCAGAACAGTAGCCTCCCACTTCACTCTTATGAAGCACATTTCCAGTCTGCTGAGTACTTCAGCATCTTGGTACATTAAGTTTCTGTCTGAATTGGTCAGGAAGAAACTAGCAGGATTATTGACCAACATATCATGTTCCATTATGAGCAAGGCAAGACTGATTCTGATCCTAGAAAATCCAGGAACCTCTTAGGTCAGCAGCATATTGGGTATTTTATCCTTTGGTAAAATTGCTTTGCTGAAGACTAGAAATAGAGGCCCATGAAGCATGCATTGTTGGATCAGTGATAAAGTAGTTGCTGTAAGTGCTTGGTTTTCAAATCAGTTTTAATGAAGGTGTGTTTATTTGATACTCGAGAACAAGTATGAGTGAATTATTGTAATTACTACTGCTGCTGCTACATTGTTAATGGCAGTAAGTGGTCCTGCCCTGATAAAAATAGCAAAAAGTATTAACAGTAAAGTGAAGTTCTCCTAGGACTATAGTAAGAAATGTTATAAGATTGTAGATATCTAAGTGTCAAAAATTAGGCTTTTGGGAAGTTGACCTGTGGTCATTGCAACCTGGTTTTCCTTGTATTCCAAAGCGATGTTGTGTTTCCTGGCAACAAGATGCAGATAACGGCATGTTGAGCCTTGCTGAGAGATTCACAAACAAGCTGGAGCAGCCCAGGTTCACATGGTTACCAAATTATTTGGCTAAAGCTATTAATCTCTGTGGTCAGGCCTGTAAAGCTGGTCTATCTGTGCAGATTGCACATAACCAGGAAGTGTGTGTTCAGCTGTGTATATGTTCAAGTCAGACCCAGCAGTCTTTGAATTCAGGAATAATGAATGGCAATTGTTTATTCCACTTTGTTCAGTATTTTATATGACTTGATAAGTTATTATTACATGCTATATCCATAATACTTCATTGTGTGAAACTTGGGAAGTTCATAGTTCAGGATCTACTGTGCACATAAAACTTTGTTTTACAGATGTGTTAGGTTTAACATCTAAATTAATCCAAATTAGTTCTGCAGTGTTCATGTTATTCTCAAGAATGAAATTGGAAAGTAAGTCAAGCTAGATACGGCCACAGATCCCTTCCAACTCTTTCGTTAAGGTGTGTTAGGTACTAAAAAAAAGATTTAAAAAGGAGGATTTCAGTAATAATTGCTTATTTGGTTCATTATAATGAGATTATTTTAATTAGTCTTTTCCAGTTTTGCCTTCACCACAAATTATGATATAATCCCACTCCCATCACACCCTGTTTTTGTACACCTGCAGATGTTTATCATCAGCATCAACTGAAAACTAGTTATGTTTATGAACTCCATCGATATTTAGGTGCCAAGGCTTCTTTTGCACACAGGATGGGCTTTAGAGAATTTCCTAATTTCAAATAAGAAGTTAAGAAAACATTGAATGTTATGTTTTGATTAAGAAAACACAGTTTCTGACAGTTTAGGCACTCATCAGTAGGAAATGATACTAAATGGCGGTCTAAGCAGTTTTGAAAGAGCTTTACAAACTACAGAATCCTGTTGTGGATAATTGAAATCATGAAGGTCGTGCAAATCTCCCATTAGCAACTAAGATCACAATCGGCTATCTCATTACATCCATTGGGAAGTGTGCAAGAATTCTTGTAGTTATTATCAACCATAAAGAGACACTCTGCAGACCTTATTTTGGAGGTAATCTATAGGTGAAAATATGACCAGTGATTATTTATAATTCTGAATTTTCTGAAAGTGTGGGATGGTCAAGTACAGAGTTGTAAATTCTGACTCCCTGGTTAATTTTTCTTAGAGGACAGTGTTCTTTTCTCCTTTTTTGTAATGAAAGGGTATTGATAAAAGAGGGAATTTCACTTGGTACAGCTTAAGCCTAAAATGCTGTCATAGTCTTAGTTTTAAGTGATTTTGATTGCTAATTGTTCTTAAAGGTTTTTTTTTCCCAATTTGTCCATGGGACAATAGCATTAGATGACTTAACAGGAACCTTGTGAAAGAAGATGGGAGAATTGCATATTAATGATAATAGACAGCATATGCTGGTTTGTTGTTGTTGTTTAATGACTTGGAGAGTGGATTATCTAAAATAGAGCAGGCTCCTAACTGAACTCTACTGGAATAGTTAAATTAGCTAAGTTAGCTCTGGCCTACACAGCTGTGAGATGATGTATGAACTAACTCATTATGTGTTATTGATAACACTGGAGAGATGAGAACAGCTGAAACTTAACTATGCCTTGTGACTTTTTGGTATTTCTTGAATATACACAGCTGGATGAGTTAGAATTTATTTTTAAAATTCCTGCCTAAGAGAAAGAGAGAGCTCTATAAGCAAGAACTGTATTTGAAGTGACTTTCAAAATGTGTGCCTTGTGCTTTAGGGTAAAGCAATTCAGTGAATTATTTTTTGTACCTCTTTTTGCTGCTATTTACATATGAAATAAAACTAATTGGCATCTGTCTGTACTAATCCAGAGGAGTTACTGGGTCTATGTAGAGCTATCATGGGAATCAATAGCAATCATTCATTTATTTCTTTTCTTTTTTTTTTTTTTGTTTTGTTTTGTTTTGTTTTTAATCAATAAACAGATTAGACTTTTTGGAGCAGCTGTCACCTGGCTTCAGGTTGGGGTCAGTCTGTTCCTGATGTAGTTATTTTAATGAAAATGAACCTTGCAAAAAGCAAAAACAGTTGGAAGAATTAGCTTATAAAGTAATTTAGTAATCTTTAAAAGTATTATGCATTTTGTATAAAGCATATATCATGCATTATGCGTTTTCTTATTGAGTTGACTCTAAAACTTACATATAAATAGGGAAAAAAGTAAGTAATAACTCCAATTTTCAAAACTTTATTCTGCATATGTGGACATGCAGAAAATGCAACTTTTGACTGATTACTCTGTCCCTGTAAATCTATTTCCTATTGTTATACTAGAATTTCTAGATTCTAAATTTTCATTCTACCATAGAGCAAAGGTGAATTCATGAATTCTGTCTCTGCATCTCTGATTTAGTGATTCTTACTTTTATACTGGGTGTAGGGGCTATTTCTAAGGGTTGAAGCAGTATATAGACTATACAAACCTTGACTACTCAAGGAATGCTACTAAAATCCAGCCATTTGAGATTATGACTGTTTTCCTGTGGCCTTTCTTATTTCTTATCCCCTGATTTGAGACCACCAGATTCTGCATCCTTTGTCTGATGGTAATAATTTTGATCACGTTTAAATTAGACCTTAGGTCTTCGTAACCTATGTCAGCAGTCTTTAATAATTACCAGTGTCCTGTTTGTGAGTTGCAGTTGCCTTTTGTGGACTAAAAACTTAGGTACATTTCTATATCATTTTTGCAAAGGAAAAAACATTTGATGTTACAAGATGACTCTTGATTATTCTGGCACAACTTTCTAGTTCAAATTGTGAACACTGATAAGTTTTGCAAGAAAGCAGTATATTTTCTCTTCTAAAATAAATCTGGGAGTCTTAAACTAAAGTTAAATAAATATGAGTGATTTTATATCTTTGGAAGATATCAGAGTGCTGAGGGTTAAGCTATTTTCTACTTCATTCTGGGTTTGATATTGTTAGGTAATAGTGTAAGATCTTTGGTTGGACTGTACTTAGAAACACCATAAACACAGACTGTACAAAAGAATTAAATAGTTCTATAGTTCACCATTTCTAGGAGCTAACAAATCACATTTCAGATAATGAAGGAGATTATTTAACATAAAATATTTTTATATTTATAGATTATGGGAGTGTGTTCTAGGGACTTGGATTTACACTACACAGATTCACCTCTATTTAAAATTTCTGTAAATGTTGAAACTAATTCAGTCCAATCCCTGACACGTTAACTGAAAACCTAGATTTTCCAATATAGATTAATTTCTTGTTAATTTAAAATTGCATGGGGGTGAGTTCTGATGAAATATATTTTGAAATCTTTGAAAATAAAGGACTTTATAGAAAATAATTCCACTTTTTCAGTTTGGTAATTTGTAAGGAATTATATCTGATCTGTGCAAAAGACAAATTTGTGCTAAATATAATTCTCTGATCAGTAATTCAAATTTTAGATGTTGGTGATACTAATTTATAATTCTGAAACATCCAATTTTCCTTACTTACCTAATCAGTTACTGTTGCTAAGACAGCATAGAATGGAGTTAAGTAAACCTTCCTATTTGTAATGTCCATACAACAAAATGTGTCTGTCTCCTGGGCCTTTCTCTGCTATGTGCATTTAACTTATTGGAAACAAACACTTGACCAATAAAGAAGCTTTGCATTGTCATCACAATGAAAAGAGTACTCTCATATGAATGCCAGAGTAGACTGTTCCTTTTCATGGTACAGAAACCAGTGATTTGCGAGTACATGCGCCACAAAATGTTGTGTAAGGAGTGTTTTAGAATCTCCCTAAGTTATCTGAGAAAGATTTGTTGGGAAATTTGTATTATTTATGCAAATGGCTGTTCTTTCTTTTAGTGCTCTTGCTTCTGAGCATAAGGAGGGATTTGTGAATAGTCTTAATGTAGAAACAGTACTTCTCATAATGGTTGGAAAATATTTTTAGTTTAGGCCACACTTATTGGAATTATTTTTTATTACATTAATTTTTTTTCTTTTTGAAATTAAGAGATTTTCATTTAACATATAGCCATACTATGAGTTTAGGTGACTTCCTTGCTCTAAATTTTATCATCACTAAATAGTAAGTGAAGAATGGCAGGGGTAGGGGTAGGTGAACTTTGCTTTCATTAGTGCATGTGCTTTCAGAATCTTGCCTGCACCCTGTGATCTTCACAGCTCCTGCAGCTGATCAGGGCATAGAGAGGGCAAATGGCATAAAATACTCTAAATAATTTCCTGCTGTGGTTGGTCTTTGGTTTCTGACTGTCACCTGGCTTCTCTCTTTCATTTCCAGGCATTGAGAGAATAAAAATAAGCACTGGAGAATTACTAGGTTTTTCTTCCAAGTTAAGAAAAGAAAAGACATCCTTGAATAGGGGTAGAGTATATGAAACAAGGAACTTTGCTTGCTTGCTCTCTGGCTTTGGTTTCTCCAAACGTTGCTACACCTCAGAAGCATTGTGTAAAGTGTTCTATAATTAATTTGCTACTGAAAAATAACATGGACTGTCTTAGGTAATTGGTAAAATTTAATCTATTAGGGAAACTTGGCTTTATAGGATCCCTCTCCCTTAGGAAAAGTTGACTGACTTTTAAAATCCTGTTGAAAGGTTTTGTGGTCATAGTTTACAAAACCTAGATGATAATACAAGAAAAAAACTCAGTATTTTTTCTATAGGAAGTCTTTTCCTTTCAGAATTTTGCTTTAAAAATTCTCAGAGTGTGATGCATTCATTATATAGTTTGTATATATATCCAAATCTCTAGTGCTAAAGGCATTTCTTACTCATATCTAGGTTCTCATAATCCATCAGTGATTATATTTTTAATTTGCACATTTATCAATTAGTTTACCTGTGCTAATTAGGGGAAAAGACCAGGGTAAATTGAGAAAGTTCTGAATAAAAATCTTTTTTAAAGGAGTTGTTTGTAATTTTAAAAATTAACCCAGAAATAAATTAAGCTAGTAGATTGTATCTTACTTATTAGATGATGTATTTTGATAGTTATTTATAATTAGTATTTATGTGTAAATGAGTTCTGAATTGTTTGAGCTCATTTGAAAAAAATTTAAGCAGTTTTAGCATTTACATATGACTGATTTTTTTATTATTTAGAAAAGTTTTATAAACATTTCAGCTCTTTAAATGCTGTCAAATTCTGTATTCACAAAATCAAATAGATCAGTATTTGTACTTTGAGTGCATGACAGTTATTTTTTATTGTTGACTTTAAGGTAAGATAGAAACCTCAGTTTAAAAATATTTCACTTAATGAAGAGAATATTTACTCTCTTTATAAAAACAACCACTGCATAATTTAAGGCAGTGTAAGGCAATGATACACATTTTTTAAATCTATTATTTGCTTTCTATCTCAGCTGTTCTTGTAGAAATTAAGTTTCAATTCCTCTTCAGGCCTTGGTTGAGAAGTATGTCTCACTTAAATTACCTTTAGGAGTCTCAGGACATGTGATTGAACTTGGATAAAAGTTAAGGTAGTATGACATTTCCAGTGTCTTCGGGGTACAAAATTTAATCTCATGCCTCCATAAATAGATAGCAGTGAGGTCTTATGATCTCATAAGTATAATTTTTATTTACAAAAGATTTCAGACTTATCCACATCTTATTAGAAAGTTCTTCTGTATTCTTTGCTTTGATCTGGTAGGTTTTTAATAAAAAACAAAAAAGTATTTTAGTAAGTTCTTTTCCTCAAATGAATATTGTCATTTGCTTTTAGTGGTTGCATGAGATGGAGGGAACTTCAATGTATATTATTTCATAGGGGGTTAGGAAACATTTAGTTGTATACAAATAACTGTATCTTAATGCAATTTTTTAAAAAATAAACATGTGTTTATTTAGTTCCCCACTTTCTTTTGGAGACTACAGAATTAGAAAAGCTTAAAAATAGGGTACCCTTTCATTTAGGAAACCTACCTGCCTTCCATTTTTCTTCTATCTCTTATCCTCTTATTTTTATTTCAGTGTTCACTTTTAGAATGACTTGAATACCGTTATTAGATGTCTTAACAATTTGTAAATTGGACGTGGGTTTTAGCATACAGATAAATGTGATTCTTGACAGCATACATTGCTATCTTCTCATTCACCTGTTTGTAAGATGTCCCAGGAGGGACTAAAGGAGCAGCACATTCAGTCAGAATTTTGCCTTTTGGTGATCCCTTTTTAAAGAATTGTATCTTAAAGTGGGAAATATTTTTACCTACCCAAAAATCTTTTGAGTGTTTAGAACTGTAAGATAAATCCATGATCCAAGATTGATGTTAATTGTTTTACAGAGTGATATAAGCCTCAGCAACCCTGCTTTAGTTAGGTCAGGTTCTCCTTAGATGGGGGCAGATTTAATTGAGAGTCAACATTTGATTCTTAGCTTACTTGTAACTACTAAGGGCCATATGCAAAATAATGTAAACTCCCACTTTTGATTTGTAGGTATGTCTGTGTCTCTAGCTACTTCTGGATACAAAAACCCAGTTGTTACCAATGTCAGTGTAGAAGTATAGAATTTTAACTTCTGGTAAATATTGAAAGATATTGCTTTGTATATAAGTATTTATAGATAATTTCTGTTGTCGCCTCCAATATTTATTTATTTGAATCAGTGTTAGCAAAAATCTTAGTAACAATAAATGACAGTTACTGTGCTTCTAAAGCAGAAAGAGTACATAGTCCTCTGAAGTTTAATAATTACACTGCTTTTATCAAATATGTTGGTATTGTATATGCCATGGCTTTGATTCTCATCACCTTGTAACATATTTGAAGGAATATATAAGCTGCCAGATATTCCAGCATTGCTAAATGAGTTCCTGGAAACATCAAAGCCAGGTATCAAAAGCCAGCTATATTTTGTGTGCCTGTGAAATTTCTTTAGCAGCAGCAAACATACCCCATCTGTCATTCCTGTCTCAAGTCTGTAGCAGAAGAGCCTTAACACACTCTCCATACTGCATTTGATCTTTATCCTTTATCATTGTGACCCTCAATGGGAGGGAGACATTTTCATTTTACATCATAGCAATAATAAAGTAAGAGGGCCTATTAATTGTGTCTAGTTAATCCAGCTGATTAGGGCAGGTGTTAATTAGTTTGAGGTCACAGGTTTGTCCTTGTAGAAACCAGTAAACTTTTACAGGCAGGAAGCCAGAGTTCCAAAGTCTAACCCATCTGGTTAAACTATAGAGTAGAGTCCAGAAAACTTTATACTTAATTAACCTTTGTTGAAGTCTGAGTTCTGTAGTTTATTTGAATCATCTTCCCACTTAAATATGTTTCACCTCCTACAGTTCAGTCTCATTTAATGGCAGCATTTATCCAGTCACCAGGCCCAGAAACATGGGACACATCCCAGAGTCCTACTCCCTTCAGCCCCACATGTAGTTATACTCCGTACAGTTAGGTTCTAACTCTTAGATACTTAAAAAGCATCTCTTGCCTCAATGATGTCATTATTTGTCTCATGTGCAATTCTAATAGCTACAGATAGCTAAGCATAAAATAATAATAATAAACATGCTAACAAATAGCAAATAAGTGCCTCTCTACCCTTCCCCCACCTTTCCACACCCTCCCCTACCAAAAATAAACAAATCAGCTCTCCATACCACAACTGTAGAAGTGACCTTTATAAAAGGCAAGTCTTAACTTTGTTGAAAGTCTACCAGTGATTGCTACTATCCACAGAATCAAGTCCTACCTCTTAACCCAGCATACAAAGCTCTTTGTCATCTGGCCCCATCCAACCTATCTAGTTATGTCTTATCTCTTATCATCCCCCTTGCACACACATACACCCTGACCTCTCACATGAACTGCATGTGCTACACCCTTGGGTCTCTCATGCTTTGCTTGGTTAGCTTCTATACATGTCAGTCACTTTGCATTGTGGTGTCCTGCCTCCCATTGTCTGCCTTGTGGCTGGCCAGACTTGGCTCTCATTTCATCCACACTGGGAGACTTCTCTCTTGACCACGTGTTTCGACCCCTTTATTAGCAGAGGTGAGACTTTTCTAAACAGTCCCCAGACCAACTTTGTGTCACATTTCACACTATGCCACAAAGTTTGTCTTTTCTGTCTTTCTCCCCGCTGACTCTTTGGCATTTTGCCCTTTACATATTACTTTCATGTATAGCCGAATTCCTAATCAGTGTGTCTACTTTAAGCTTATTTTGTTTCTTTTTCACATTTCTTTCTTGGTTTCAAACAATTTATAAATAGAGAGATTGCCCCAAATGGTTATACTCTTTAGTGAGCTTCCAAATGCATAATCCCAAGTACTGTTTTTTAGTTAAGCGATCATGTTTTTACTAATTTCTATTTCATTCAGCAACTGTTTCTTTAATAGTTTTAGTTTTCATTATAACTGTTTAGTATCTGAAATATACATAGAAGAAATGCTGTGGGGGCATACTTTCTGACAGTGTGGGTGTTGGTATTGCTAATGTGTGTTTGAAAATGTTGGTTTAATTGGCATATCAAGATATTTGTTGAGTAGGAAGAGAACAATTGTTATAAAGCATCTAAATTATGAGAATGGGTGTCCTTTTCAGAATTTTAAATTAGTTTTGTGTCTGGACTTTTATATTGGTATGTGTGGTGGTGTGTTTATTGTTGGAGCATGTGGAAACAGAATTGTTAATATTTTAGCACTTCATTTTTCCCATTATAGCAAAAATCTGTTCACGAGATTTTTTTTTTTCCTGATTTATCTTAATAGGGTTATATCTTGGGTAAATCGGTACTGATTGATTTAGCCACATAATATATTTAGCAAAATCTAAATCTGTCACAGTGGTTATCTCCCCTGGTGCTCACCCTTTTCTGACCATCCATCAACAGGGATGCCCTTAGGCCTTACAGGATTCTCATCCCCCCCCACCCGATTGTTGCACCCTGCTTTTATAAAGCTCCCCTCCCCCATCTCTAACATCTTTGCTCAATTTTTACATATCCTGTATTTATTTCTTTGACCCTTTATCATCATCTGTTCAATACTTTAAATTCCTACCCTTATTTAAGGCTCTGAGACTCAGGACTTACCTTATCAACTCATGCCCTGACATCTCTCACATCGCCTGTTTTTCCCTGGTTTACATTTCCTCATCTCTTACATACCCATTTAGAAGGTTTCCTTTTCCAACTATTTGCAGTGTTTCTGCCCCTCCCTGTCCCCACCCTTTTTCCAGGAAGCAAAGTTCTTAACTCTTTTTCTTGTTTTTCCACAAAACCCTTTACTTACTTACTGGTAGTGTTTCCTACTTAAACTGTTCTTAGCCTTCTTTTTCTTTTACAGAAAGTTATCTTGTATTGATACAGGAAAGCCTTTACTTTTCCTTACCATTATCCACTCCTGCATGCCAATAACTACCTTTTCTCCCATAATGCTACATGCCTATTCTTTGTCCTCTCATTCCGGGAATGAACATTTTAGATAGGCAGATGTACTGCATCTTTGGTTTTACATTTGGTTTTTCATTTCTCTTGAAGCCAGGAAGTACATCTGTTTAATTCTTTGTGTATTGCCTAATACAGCCCACCATCACCATTACCACACATACATGACTCACAACTGCTTTCTGATAATAGAAAAAACCAATGGTTTGATAGAGAAGAGTTGTGGATGTTGAACATTTGGCATCTGTATTTCATGCATTTATACTGATGCAGATTGAAGAGGAAAAAAACTATTGGCTTTGAATTTTTTAAACATTCCCAGTTTAAGGGAGAGCAGGTGGTAAAATTAACCTTATAAAAAGGTAATTTCATGTTTTTCAAATTTGTTGTTTTGTCTCTGTCAAGTCTAGAAAAACATATTGAAAATCAGATAGAGTTAAAACAGTACTTTGGTACATCAATCCAAAGAACATTTGTGTAGTAAATTGGGATTTGTCATAGAAATTTCATAATGCCCAAAGAACTGAAACGCACAGAATGTAGCAAAAGCTGCAGTTTTACATGTCATTCTCATGCAAATCATTATCTATGAAGTCTTAATAATACAGGATTAAACAAAAATTGCTAGAGTGATGTCCAGAATAAAATCTGATATTTTAATAGCAAAAAGCATTTGGCTGTGTATGTTATAAAATGCATGTTAACATGATGACTGATCTAAGAACTCAAAGAAAATAGTAAGGATTTTTTAACTCATAATTGGGAACAGTTACTGGGAAATAAGTTTAAGGCAGGAAAATCTGTTTAGAAACTGAAAATGACCTTAAGAAGGAGAAAGGTTAATATTTCTCGTTTCAGTGACATCAAATTCTTCTAAGATTAAGTGAAAATTGTTTAAAGCAAGGTGATGTAAAGTCTAATTTAGGTATAGCAGTTCCAGTTTTCAGTGTTTTCTTTTTTGAAGGATTTCGCAGAAATATTTTTTCTTTTGATTAACTATTTCTATTTACCAAACGTTATTTTAAAGCAGTGTCAGAATGTGATTTCGAACTACATTTTATTGTCTTTTTCCCATTTTACAATTAAAATTATGTGTTCCTTTAAGACCAAATCCTTATTTGGTATTCTTTCTGAGCAAGAAATTAGGGGTTTGGGGAGCTTATTAGGAATTTTAGAACCATACTGCTTTTTACAAGTTTTGTACTTCACCATCAATTGGGTCTATAACTCTAGTTTTGTTTGTTTGTTTGTTTGTTTGTTTGGTTTTTGTTTTTTTTTTTTTAATAGCTGATTCACAAATTAGGAACATCAGATGGTGGGTGGAAAATAGATCTCCTTTCTCTGATATTTGTCAGGGTTATTTATTGATATGTTAATAGATATTCAGGGGGAAAAGGAAGAACATTGTCATAGATTTAGAAGAATACTTTATAGCCCTCATTATGACACCTCAATATTTGCCTTAGCATATTAAAGGGACTGCAGTAAGTAAATTGTTTAACTTTGTGTGTAACCAACGTTTTTCAAACATTTGACCACAGCATGCTTTTTGCACAGAATACCTATTAACAGTTCTTGAAACAAGGGTTCCAAGAGCAGAATTTGGAAAATGTTGCACTAATCCACAAAACCCATTGGTCAAAATTAATACCCTTTTCAAAATCCTAATTTACAACAAGGAAATAATTATTGGAAATATTTGTCCAAATGTCTGAATTTTATATGAACCAGTCACCCTGAGTGCCACTGGATCTGGAGTAGCCTGTGTTTTATAGATATCTGTTTAGAAATCTTCGGTGGAAAGGGTGGAAATAATATTTATGATGTTATTTTATAATTTATTTTTTTGTTTTTAGGGTCATTTTGAAACAAACACAAAAAGAAGGAAGGGCCATGAACATTTTTTCCGTTACCTAAAATAATGGTTGAGATTTTGTCGACATTAAAGTTCCATTAAAAAAGAAACACAAATATTTTAATTAGACCACTATTATAAATTAATTTCTTAAATGATTCTGATCCATATAGTGGGATTTTTCCCAACAATATTGAGATGTTTGTAAAACGTTGATTCAATAGCAGCAAGTCAGATAATAAAATATAATCAGATGACAAAAATGACAAAAATATTCTCATAGCTAAATCTCATAATAAGCCAAACTTTTTTCCTTTTCATGTTTTGTCAACTCTTTTTTTCATCCACAGGATAAGAAATAATATTGATATTGGGTAGATTAGCGATACTGGCCTCCTGAAGTCATTTTATTTTTCCTTTTTCTTTTTTCTTTTTTTTTTTTTTTTTTGTCTTCAAGCAGTATTTTGTATATCTATATTAGCTTAGGTAAACTGATGGCTCTGAATAAAGGGACAAGCTTCAGAAGTTTCTTTTGTTTCTGTTTATGTCGGCGTCATCTTAAATCTAACTCCTTGATTGGCTGAGACCAGGGTTTGACTCATCCCACTGTGGCGGGGATGATGGGATTATGTTGATTCTTTTAGGCCAGTGATATGGGATAGAATCAATCCTACCATAACTTCATGGCTTGGAAATTTTGGTCTTACTAAGAAAGGGCATGTAGGAAATAGGGAAACAATCAGTAATGTCCTTTTACTCCAAATAAGACCATTTTGAAAATTCTACAACATGCTATACTAGATATTTTCAATGTCCAGTGAGATGTTTATATTTGTTTGGCATATGTAATAGTAACAAACCATTTTTTCTTGGTTTTTTTAGAGGACAAGAATTTTGGGCGGATTTGAATGCCATGAATGTGTATGAAACAACTGAATTTGACCAACTACGAAGGCTATCCACACCACCATCTAGCAATGTCAACTCTATTTACCACACAGTCTGGAAATTCTTCTGTAGGGACCACTTTGGATGGAGAGAGTATCCTGAGGTATTTACAGGTTCTTTTTCCCAAAAGTGCATTTAAATTTTTTTCTCTTTTTCACTGATCTTTCATTCTTTTCAGCAATGATTAAACAGAACTATAAATCAGAGAGCTTATGGATATAAAATTGAGCCTTGTTGATAAAAGTAATGCTTTTCTCTCTTGATTTTGCTGAAAATGTATTTCTTTCCATTAATCTGCTAGAATCCATAAGTAGAATACCACTATTATCAGAGAGATAAAATGCTTTTCCCAGTATCTTATACTATGGAGAGAAAGTATTTACAGTGGCAAGTACTCAGACTTAGTGACGCCTTTTGAGTAATTTTAATGAGATGAGCACTGGTGTAACTTTTGGCTTTATCTGGCTCCTGGGTTCATGGTGATTAGGTCATGTGTTGCACTTAGCATTTTAGAAGTCTAGTGGGAAACAGTCACTCTTAAGCCCCTGGAAGAAGTACTTGAAAATGTTTATTGAGCTGTGGTCAGGTAAATTAGTCATTTAAAATTCTATCAAATGTGCACATGCATCCTTAGTCTAAAATGGTAAGAATAGCTCATCAATCACAAAGCAAGGCTTTAAAATGATGATGGTTTACTTTGCCTCTAAATGAGAATTCTGAGTCAAGTTTAAACATCCTGAAATGGACTTTAAAAGATTAATTTCACATTCCAAAGATCTGACTTCTTCAATTTGATCAGATTAATTTCCAGCATTACAAAACAGGAAACTAACCTGTCTACCTTAGGGTTTTTTTTTTTAAGCAATAACAAAAGAAAATAACCTAATATGTTAATTGCTCTAAAACACAATATTGAATTAAACTTTTTGACTCTCTTTTATACTGGTATATAATACCTTCCAAAGAGAGTAAGAGGCTGTTTAAAATGTATTCTTAGAATACTTGGGCCGTCCCTATATTTTTTATCTGAGAGGTTTATTAGGTTTGGAACTTAATTGATTTTTTTAAACTATATACTACCATCGTAATCCTCCTCTGAAAATTTCTTTTCAGAAATATAAAAAATTCTCTAGGACATTTTTAAGGCCTCAGGATAGGGTAGTTCCCTCAGCTTTACGCATTTATTAAGTTGGAAATCCATGTTCTTCTAAACAGGGAATATCTTTCTCCTCTGCATTTTTACCAAAAGAAGTAAAAGGTAAACATTCTTGTGCGTAAAGGGAATTAATTTCACTCACTGTACTTTATTGAAACCCTCTGATACTAATAGCAAAGTTAACTATTTGTGGCTTTGGTTATATTAACAGTTTTCATATTTCATAGTGATTCCTTTTTTTACTCTGCCTTCTGTTTACTGCTCCATAGTCTGTTATTCGATTGATTGAAGAAGCCAACTCTCGGGGTCTGAAAGAGGTCCGATTTATGATGTGGAACAACCACTATATCCTCCACAATTCATTCTTCAGGAGAGAAATAAAAAGGAGACCCCTTTTCCGTTCCTGTTTTATATTGCTTCCATATTTACAGTAAGTGTCCAATGGAAACTCTCACATTTACTCTCATTTTACATAAATGTATAATTGAATGCCTAAGAGAAAAAGATTTTAAATGAAGAGACTAACTTGATTATTACCTCTAGAATGTGAAATTCTAAGTTATTGTTTGGGTTTAATCCTTCAAAAAAAAATGGAATTCAGATAAGGTACAATTGACCTAGGCTTTTTGAACTGAGAAGCACAATAGAGTTAACATTTTTTCCACAACTAAAAATAATTATATCTGGAATGAGGTGAAGTTTGCATTCCTCTGCCTCATGGAAGATTGTGTCTCCTAATGACACCTTTCATGTTAGAGAACTACTTCCCAGCTCAGATAAACTGCCAGGTCAAGTAGGGCGAGTCTCAAGGTAACGTTCTTCAATTTTCTTCCTTGAATGCATCTACATGGGAGGAATTTGCCTTTCAAATAATCTACATTCTCATTTGTAAGGACCATCTTCCTGTAATACTCACCAAAATTACCTGTCATAGTTTTAGGTTGAGATCAAACTCATCCTTTTGAATTGTAGGTGAGCTCTTCTATTTTTCCAACTGCCATTTCTTTTCCTTTCTAGATAGCTCACTGGCAGATCTTCCTAAATGCCAAAAGGGTGGGTACACTGCCTTTATCATGGTCTTTTTTTTTTTGAAATTAGTATTTCTAGGGAATTCATTATATACTCTAGTCATATTTTTAAAATGATACTAGGTTTTCTTGGTTTTGTGAACTTGGGAGGTCTACAGTAATATTGGTTGGTCTCTTCTGCTAATATTTGAGATGAAGATGCTCTTTTTATATTCTTACTAGCACTAATTTTTTTTTATTTCAAACCCAAACTATGCTTTCCCCAGATCACTTGTGGCAGAATCTTCATAATTCTGTTTCTGAGATTGCAAAGGGAACATTCAAAACAAAATACAAATGAAAATCTCTGACATTTTCAGTATCTAAAAGCACTGTAAATAAGACCAACTTTAGAAATATATATTGGCTTGGGGTAAATGTGTGCTTTCTTTCTAGTTCAAGTGTGAACATTTTTACCTTACGAGTTTTTGTGTTTTTTTTGTTTTTTTTTTTAATTGGAAACTAATAAAAATGCCATTTCTGTGATTTCATTAGCACAGCTGGAGATAGTGTCAGCGTCCAGTAGTTAGGAACATATTGTTCTCCTAGTGAGACAGTAGAACTCATTAGTGAGACTGGAGTCTTGGCATGCTGAGCCAATCAAATGAAATGTAGCTTCTGTGTGAGAATAAGAATGCTCATTCTAATGCTGCTTTACTGAGTTTTATAGAATGGTGAAAATTGATTTGTTTTAATCCTAAGACAAGTAATTAAGAAATGCCCCTTCCGTTTCTAAAAAATACTTCAGCTTGTTTCTTAAAAAGTATTAGCTGTTATAACATTAATGCCACAAATATGGCCTTACTATTTATAACTTAGGCTTACACACAAAGTAAGTCACTATTCTCTCTTCTCTTTTTAAAATTTCCTATTTTAGTCATATGAAACAGTGATAATCAGGTATAAAGAGTTTAGCAAATCAAAGAGATTATGCAGATACTTCAGTGAAAGGAACAGAGAAAAGCAGCAAGTTCACCGGGGCAGAATGGGCAAGTGCAGCCCCTTCAGTTCCTATCTGCCCTAGAGTCTAGGGCTGAAGGTCACTTGGACTGGCCTAATGGGGAGAAAGAGGAGTGGGGGATTCGGTCTGAAAAGCAAATTTCAGAAATAGATTCCAAAGAGACTATGATCTTAGCTGAAAAGTTTTGTTTTTAACTGTTACTAAAAATACAAAAGGTCAAAGAAAAACATAGGCGTCAGAAAAGCCACAAATATCAGGGAATCAGAGATGGCTAAGAATCGGGTGTGCTAGTAAGATGGTGGGGGAAAGAGGCTGACTTAATTCATGAATTTCCTACAAATTTAGCTCTTTTTAAATGAGGGTTTCCTTGGTGCTTTTTTCCTTCCAGATTTATTGAAATATAATTTATATACAACACTTAGTTTAAGGTGGACAGCATAAAGACTTGACATATATACATTGCAAAATGATTTCAGCAGTAAGTTTAGTAAACATCCGTAACCTCATAGTTACAAAAAAAAACCTTTTTTTCCTTGTGCTTGCTGCTTTTTAATGAGGCTGATAAAGGGTGCTTATTCTTTAATATTAGAATACTTGAGCTGAGGTACACAAACAAACTCAAATTTAGAGGTTTGGAAGTTCATTTTAGCTGAAAGGACATCTATCCTGTACAGTCACTGCTTGGTCATGAGAAAACCTGGTAACAATTTCTTTGACTCCTTGGATTCTGAATATCCATTCTTCAGAGGTCCTTGAGTACAAGCTCCTTACCCTTCGACTTTGCCTCCCTAAGCTAGGCTGTACAGCACTGTGCAGCACAGTATGTCATTAGAATACCCATGAGCAGAATACAAACACACCATTCTCAGAAAATGAAGCCACATTTGTAACTGTACTTGGAATGAGTGTGTGTGTGTGTGTGTGTGTGTGTGTGTGTGTGTGTGTGTAAAAATTAACCCATGGCAATTAGAGTGTATAAAGTTTATCAGACATGTCTGTGTGTTTTAATGGTTTGGCCTAATTTTAGGTTGGATAGGATTCATTTACATAGGTTTATCTTCAGTCATGTGAGTAAATAATAGATCCTGTCCCTTGAAAGAAAAAAGTGTACATTAGAAGAAGCTTTCATTTTATGAAACTGTTTTTTAGGCAGAAATGGTATCAGAAAGAAATCAGAGTCCCTTCTGTTGTCGGTGCCAGATTTTCAATATGGTTGTTGTAGCCTAAAACCTGTTTTGAAGAGAGTGCTTGGGAGAATCTTACCTTCTTCCTTCCTCGACCCAGAAACCTCTGTTGGTAACTTCAATCACTGATGATACTAGAAAACATGGTGAACTAGGATTTACCCTTGCTGCAGAGCAGGGATAGAGGGGATAGCTAAAAAATAAGGAGCATATATATTCTGTTTTTCCCGCCATTTTCCAGAATAGTAATGGCTTTTAAGGAGTTACAGGCTTTACAAAATCTGATTAAAACAGTGGGGACTCTCTTCAGAAAAATGTACCAGTGAACGAAGGCTCTGGAGGAATCTGTCAGGGCTTTGTGAAAATGCTTCAGAGGACAAGAACTATTGTGCCTTCTGTCATGAAGGCTGGATAAACCAGCACCCCTTTAAATCTGCCCCTGAACTTAAAAGCACTTAGGGTTTTCTGGAAGCTCTGGATCCACCCAGAATTTCATCTCTGTCTCACATAGGGACTTTGAGGCAAAATAAATTATAGACACAGATACTTGAAAGGAGGCTGGGGTTAGAGAAAGCAGTTTTGCCTCTATAATTTTTAACATCTTATCAAGCCATCTTGTAAAA
This sequence comes from Cynopterus sphinx, assembly GCA_030015415.1. Lineage (NCBI taxonomy): Eukaryota > Metazoa > Chordata > Mammalia > Chiroptera > Pteropodidae > Cynopterus > Cynopterus sphinx. Next base: position 21,704,470 of record CM057380.1, read on the forward strand.
GTCACAAGACTATGTGAGGTGGTTGTGGTAGTGGGAGTCAGGCAAGCCTGAGTTGCAATCCTGGTATCCATCATTTTCAAGCCTTGTTAAATATGTAAATGGATTGTGAAATATATATAGTTTCCAAGAGTATACACTTGGAAACTATCTACAGAGGCCTGGATTCAAATTCTATCTTTGGTCTTTCTAGCAATGCTAGCAGTTTTTTAATTTGAAAAGTGGGGATAACCAAGGCATCTTGCAGAGTGGTTATGACAGTTAGTGATACTGCATGTAAAATGCCTGGTCCATAAGGCTGTAATTATGAGGAGGGTCATGGTAAGATATGCTCTTGGAGATTAGATGCATGTTCACCCACAGTTGTAACCTCTGTGTCACAAAGCTCTTTTGAAATTTCAGTTTCCTAATCCATTAGGCAGACTTATTACTTCCTTGTGACCACTACATGCTTATGAGTTACAGTACCCTGAATCTGGGTCTCAGGGTCAGGATTTCCTTTCTCTCTGCTTCTTCCCTTTTGCTCTGTTTTGAAAATGGCCAAGAAATGTGCTTTAAACTTAAGTATCTAATCAGGCAAAAATAAGTAACTGAGCAAAGCTGCTGCTTATCTGAATCTTTCAAAGTAATAGACCTGAATTTAAAGGTTCAAGGATATGCATTCTGATGTCTAGAGCTTAAAGTAATTAGCTCCATCACACCTAAAGCTATAAAATTTAAATAATATTGATGGTTTTGTGGTTGTATGTGATCTTAGAAAATGAAGTGAATGCCAGATGTCAACTTTCAATGCCTATGCCATGATTTTTTTTTATACAAAATTAAAGTTTAAGCTTTTTTATTTTTAATATTTTGTGTCTTCTCCCTGTAAACTCCTACTTTTCTGAATGCTTAACTTTGTCTCACCCTCACCCTACATTAGCTTTAATAATATGTTTTCTATTTAGTATAGCAGAGTTTGAAGAATGCATATAAATTATCATTACTCACTTGAAACAAAGTTTTTTTAAATAGGCAAAAGAGGAGTCTAGGATTCAAAAGTAAAGGTATTTATAAATTTTCTTTTGCTTGCCTTGTAGCAGTATATTCTGTAGTTTTCTCTAGAAAAAGGAGGCCAGGAGGACACTAATAATATCTGTGTACAGGCACTATTTACTCTAAGATTTTTTTCTTTAATAGCATTTTCTATATCATTTTTTAAACAAACATTTAAGCTATACAAACTATATTAGATATTGCCATAGAGCACTGTATGTGAATGTTTTACATTGACATCCTCTCTCTTCTAGGACACTCGGTGGTGTTCCCACCCAGGCTCCTTCACCTCTCGAAGCAACTTCATCATCACAGATCATCTGCCCAGATGGGGTCACCTCAGCAAACTTTTACCCTGAAACGTGGGTTTATATGCATCCATCTCAGGACTTCATTCAAGTGCCTGTTTCTGCAGAGGACAAAAGTTATCGAATCATTTACAATCTTTTTCATAAGACTGTGCCTGAGTTTAAATATAGAATTTTGCAAATATTGAGAGTCCAAAACCAGTTTCTTTGGGAGAAATATAAAAGGTGAGTCAGCAGTATGAAAAGCTCAAGAGAACTTTTCTTAATGTAGCCAATGACAAATGCAGAATGTAATAGTAAAGACTTGAGTAGAGAGCTTAATATATTTGAATTTTTTGATATATTAACTCACATGTAAACAGATCTTTAAGTAGTATTATTGCAACCTACATTTTACAGAGAGGAAACTGAGTCACAGAAGTGTTTTAATAATTTGCCACAGGATATACAGCTAATAGCATATGGTACTAGAATTTGAACCAGGCATTCTGGCACCAGATGCCTTATTCTTAATCACTTTATTAGGCTGCCTCTCAGGTCAACATATTAGTAGAGTACAAATAGAATACATGCAGGTTTGAGGAAGCTCAGAATTAAGAAACACTCAGGTTGGTGGAATTAGATAAGGAAAATAAAGGAGAAGATAAGATGTTACAACTAGTTTTGAAGTGTAAGAGAAGGCATGCGAATGGTTGGTGGAGGAATAAAAAGGGTTTTTCTGGTTTGCAGTGGAAAAGATAAGTTTAAACTTTTAATATGATCTTTGATGGCATTTTGATCTTAATAGCTACTGTAACATTTTCTGTCCACTGAAACCATAAAGAGAAGTTTATGTCTACATCATATCTATTAAATTGACCTATACCTTCTTCTGAATTCCCTATCCACTCTTTGCATTAGGAAAAAGGAATATATGAACAGGAAAATGTGTGGCCGTGACAGAATAATCAATGAGAGACATTTATTTCATGGAACATCCCAGGATGTGGTAGATGGAATCTGTAAGCACAACTTTGACCCTCGAGTATGTGGAAAGCATGCTACAATGTTTGGACAAGGCAGTTATTTTGCAAAGAAGGCAAGCTACTCTCATAACTTTTCTAAGAAGTCCTCCAAAGGAGTCCATTTTATGTTTCTGGCCAAAGTGCTCACTGGCAGATATACGATGGGCAGTCACGGCATGAGAAGACCTCCTCCTGTCAATCCTGGCAGTGTCACCAGTGACCTGTATGACTCTTGTGTGGATAACTTCTTTGAGCCTCAGATTTTTGTCATTTTTAATGATGACCAGAGTTACCCTTATTTTGTTATCCAATATGAAGAAGTCAGTAACACTGTTTCCATTTAAAAAATCTTGGTACTGATAAATTATTTGATATAAACTCAATCAGCATTTGTAGCAGGTTTTGGATGGGTGGGACAGAGTGAAGAACAGCATTGAACATTAATTAGGTCACTTTTAAGACCCTAGAAAGTGAATTTTTTTTTTTTTTAAGGAAAACACAGGTTTTAAAATGACCACTTATTCTTTAATTATTTACTAATTGTTAGTGTACTCAGTGTGGGAAAAACTACAGATTGCATATTCTTCATTCACACTTGTACATATAGGCAGCAATGTTATTAGAGGTATTTTTTTAAAGAAAAAGAGCAGCCTAACTAATTAAATTAAATGTGACTTAAGCCTGGTAGAAGTTTGGCCACATGAAATGGAAGCTGTGAACAAAGTGAGAATTCTCTATATTTACAATGGTAAACTTACTGGAACTAGTACTATCATACTTATTCCCTGTTCAAAGCATTACTGCTGTAGTGTAGGATAAGTTCATGAAATTCTGGTGGGTAGAAAGAAATTCTTATTTTTATCAGCAAAACTGAAAGGTTATCACCCAACTAGGAGAGCCTCAGTGCAGTTAGCTTGAGAATTTGGAGTTATGTTTAGAGAAAGTTTAAAAAAAAATGGAACTATTGGGAAAATTTTTATCAGCAAAATTTTTCACTAACTAGCTATATGTGATTCTCGTTTTGTTAAACTTCAGCCTTGGAAAACTCAGTTTCTTCCATTATCATCCACTCAATTTGAAGAAGTTGGACAGCTAATTTGGTTAAAGCCAAGCCTTAAGAACTGCAGGTATTATTATATTTAAAGGTTTCAGACATAGGCCCTGACTGAAGGTTTTATAGAAAGAAAGTACATCTATAACCAAATTGATAAGGTTTATTTTTGTCCTTTACACAAAATATTCTCTCAAAATATTTGTCGACTTGGAAATATTGTTAAAGGCGGTCATCCCACCCCTGTGCCTGCTATGCCAGATGCAGCCGGGTTCCCCGGCTGGCTCTGTATTTTACACTACTTATTTAATAGAAACACAAACTTGGAAATCGTGCCACTGGCCCAGCTGGAGCAGTGTTAGGTGCATATGCTGATGCCTCAGTTCAGAGAGGTAACAGGTATAGTTCACCTGAAGCAAAGCAGATACCTGGATTTACAAAAATAGAAGTGGCTGTTCATGAAAGAATTCAGCACAGAATTCCTTCAGATACCAAGTTCTCCTAGTATGTTTGTGGTTATTTCATTTACACAAAACTTCAGGAACTTCTGTGTTGTTTAAAGCAAGATATATCTATACTGATGTCTCAGTGGATCAGTCTGTTTAAACACTTATCAGGGCTTCCACACAGTTATTTATTCTGCCCTTGTTGATCTTGTTGTTTGCTGCCATTGGCATGAAACAGCCAACTGTGGCTGTTAACAGTTGTTGTTTCATTCAATTATAACTTGTAAACCAGTGATTCCCGATCTTTTTCAAGTTAAGACACCTTACCGTTGCTTATTTGATTTTATGAAACTTGTTCCTTTTTTTCTCCCTAAAGAATAAAGCTTTATGACATATTTATTTTTTTAATAAAACTAAGCAAAAATAAAAGTTCTGGTAATTCTTTAAAACTTTCGGTTGTTGTTTTAGTTCCATTTAAAACAACAATTCAACATATAGTGGACGATCTATAAATGCTGGTTGGTTGGTTGAATGAGTGATTGAGTGAACAGACCTAACTAGAATCTAATGCTTGAACTTTGTGCTCTGGGAATCAGCAGAGAATACATTATCTAGCAGTTGACTGTTAAGTCACCAGAGAAGAGTGAATATTATTTTGCATATAGGTATTTGGGATAAAGGGAAAAGTTTCATGTCCACAAACAGCTGTAGTGAAAAATAGGAACAGATTGTCCCTTTCAACAAGTGCGCAAGGAAATAAAGGAATTACAGAATTGTCAGTTTTCAAGCACCTTAGCTTCCAGCCAACTTAGTCATCTGACTGGTAAGTGTAATTGTCTCTGACAGTACTTTCTCCCCAGTGTAATAATTTTGAAATTCTTATACAGTACTATACGTTGCTTTAACCAAGCAAAGAACTATGGAGTCAGTCTAAATTGTGTAATGGTTCCATGGATTTCAAACATACTGAAAGGCATTTTAGTAAATCTCCCTGCTGACACAGCTGTGATTTGCGCTATTTCAAAAAGTTGGAATTTACTCTTCATTTAAGCTATGGTTAAGATTCTAGGGAGATTCTGCAAACTCCCCAAGAAATTTCAGTGTCATACAGTCCTATATATACAGGAAGTTTTTATGTATGCAATATTTATAAATACTGGATCCTTTATAGTTCTAAGTTCTAAAACCCAACTCTGCCTTTTGCTAGAAACCTGTTTATTTTTAGATATAAATTCTTACGGCCCGAAATACTGATCTTTAAAGAGGAATTTTTATACTAGGCCTGAAACCAACCGAAAAAGAGAATATATTCAACACCCAAACAGTACCACACAGTCCATTTAAATCAGAGGGTTTTTCCTCATTTAAGGAAGGTAAGATGACCGCAAAATGTTTCTAGTTTTTCTTACTGGGGATCAAATAGTCAAAATGCGTTTAGAGAATTCTGTATGGCTCCTTTCTAATGTCTAATTACTCCATATCACTTCTATTTTTTTTGTTTTTGGTAACTCAAGCTCTTCTGTCTTTGACAAATAACCTTTCATTTGGTTAGTTCTCACCTTTGAAATAGAGGGGGTTTTGTTTGTTTGAAAGACTGCAAATGATAATGTTCCAACTTTGGGACCCTAAAGTACAAGAATATTTTGTAAAGTGCTATGCAAAGTGATACATTTATTTAAAAATTAGAAGCCAGATATATTTTCCTTAGAAAAAATAGTGTTGGGTTTTCAAAACAGATTCATCTAGTTTATTGATTTAGGTGCTCTTTGCAGGCAAGTTGAAGACAAAAAATGAAACTACTTCTTACCTTCTTTAGCTTGCTAACCTTCCTCATAAACTATCATTGTAGAAAGATAAAGATGATATTGAAAGGCTTCATCAGCATTAGTTGGTCTTAACTTATTGCTCAACTACTCAGCATGTCTTTGGGGAGACTTAACTCATGAATAGAACTGTCAAATGACAGCTCTTTTAAAGCTTTACTCTTACATGAATGGAAGTGTGTGTTAGAAGTGTTTCGCAAATACTATGCTCAACTGCTAGAGCAGAAGTGCCCAACTACATTGGGGATGTCAATTTCAGACTTAATTGTACATAAGGGCCTAGTGATTAACAAAACACAAAATGACCAAAGCTTTGAACTCAGAGATCTTTTAAGCAAACTTGTATTACTCATCATAACCATATCTACATTTGATATGTAGGATATGCTTATTCTACAGACAACATTTGGTGCTCAGATGGATTAATGGGCTCTTTACAGTAACTCCCATATGTTGCTAGAGTTTATAGCCATCAGCCTAGAAATCTCTGGGCTAGACTATATATTCAGGTTTTTATAACTACATATATCTCAATTATATCCAGTCTTAAAAAAGCCTTAAATCAGTCAGCTAAGAGGCTCAACCAGTGTTCAAGAGCTGCTAACCCTCTCAATACTAACAAGCCTTAGGTGCCAAATTGTCATTTGGTGGGCCTTATGTTTAGATACATCAGCTGCACTTCAAAGTGCTTCACAGTACATTAAGGACTGCATCTAACAGATTTGAGTGGCAAGAGTACACTAAACAGATGCTACTCAACCACATGATAATGTGGGACTCCAGTGCTGACATGAAATTCTTGTGCAACCATCAGTTTAAAAACGGGGTTTTGAGCTGCAGTGCTGGATTTGGGGTTATTAACCCTAAGTTTTCTGACAAAGGTCCCATTTGAAGGTTTGCATTTTATAGTATCTTGGTCAAGAGTTTAAGTCATGATTTCTTAAACCGAGCGAATGAACTGTGTACTTAAGAGTAGCAACCATAAATCTAATTAGCATTGGTCTCTGATCTAAACTAGGTGAACCCAGTAACTACAAGCTTTAGTTCCAGCTACTCATAAGTGTAGCTGAATTTCTTCTAAATGCAAATTTCTACCCATATTTACTACCTTTTCCTAAAAATGTAAGTATATAATCTTATTTATAATTAACATGTAGGTATATACAAGTCAGTGCTTAATAGGAGTAGGAATGCAGATTTTGTATCATTGTTACTCGATTTTGTGATGAATTACTGTAATCAGAAGGCAATTGCTTAGTCACAAGCCTAAGTTACACCATGTGGTATGTGGTCTAATTGAGATAAAGAGTATAGAGCAGTTAGCATGCCTGCCTCATGATATACAATCATAGTTTTGCTAGTAACAACAGAAGTGGTACTATGATAGGCTAAAAAAAGATATCCAAATAAAGATTTGATAGGCCCCTAAAATATCCAAGTGCTAATCTCAGGAACCTGTGAATATTTGACCTTATATGGCATAAGAGGCTTTATAATGTGATTAAATTAAGGGTTTTGAGATGGGGAGATTATCCTAGGGGCCGCAATGTCATCAGAGGCCTTTATAAGAGGAAGGCAGGAGGTCAGAGAGAGACTGGAAAATGCTATGCTGCTGACTTTGAAGATGGAGAATGAGGCCATGAGCCAAGGAATGTAGGTGGCCTCTAGAAGCTAGAAAAGGTAAGGAAACATCCTTCTCTAGAGCCCCTGGAAGTACAGACCTGACAGCACCAGAGTGTAGGACTTCTGACCTCCAGAACTGTAAGATAATTTGTGTTGTTTTAAGCCACTAAATTTCTGGTCATTTGTAACAGTAGCAATAGGAAGCTAATGGAAGTAGTAATTATAATAGAAATTATACTGAAAAATTAGGAAGCTGTTCTAATATAAATTAGTAACTAAAAAGAGCACTACACATATGAAAAATTCAAGTGTTTGTTACTTTAAATGTTATATGAAATTACAAGAGAGTGGACTACCAGTAGATTCTCAAGATCGATACATATACATGCTAAAGATAAACCATTTAAAATAAGGCTTCTAGGATGGATTTAAATAAAGACAAGCATTATACTTCGATAGCCCAGTCCTCATGAAAGATGGGGAGAAATCAAATTGCTTTAGAGAATTGATAAAAAAAAAAAAAAGATGTAGGGATGGAAAATTTTTAACATTTGAAATTGTTAAATAATGGGTTTACTTTGCATATTCAAGCTTTTTTGGGGTGATCTCTTGTTCTTACATAGGAAAGAGTACACTGCTATTTAAAAAAAACATGTTAACTACCCCAGGAATTCCTTCTTGAAAAGGCACTGTGCTCCAGGATATAAAGTAGATTCTTTTAACTTAGTGAGGTATAGGGTTTTCTTCAGCCCTGTTGATAAGAAATATTAGAAACCCATCTTTTGTAGAGACCTTGTTAAAGTCTCAAACCTTATTAAGAACAGCTCCACACCTAACTAGCTTATTTTTTCGTACTCAGGAACTTCTTAGCAGAAAACCTCATTAAGAGGGACATCTTCTTGCTCTGCTTTTCTCTTGTACATTCTTCCAAAGAGTCTTATGGAGAGGGACATGAGATAATCAGATTGTTTTGGTAAAAATATATAAAGTTGTCATATAATTAATATAGTAAATTCTTTATCTCATAACAGAAATTCAGAACAAGTTATTCCAATACTGATTGATTTAAAGGTGCAATATTTCCAAAGATTCAGGATGATTCTCTTGGCTCTCCCCTCATGATTGCAAGATAACTACTGCTCTGGCCCCAAATATTACATCTCATTTGCAACATCCAAAAGTAGGAAGGAGAGATCTTAATCTAGTGCCTTTGTTTTCTTTAGAGAATTAGGAAAACTTTTTAAAAGTCCCTCGTAGACTGCCATTTTTGTGTTATTGTCCTAGTTACATTACATGATGTCTAAACCAATCACTGGCAAAAGGAACAGAATCACTATGAATGGTTTGGAGTAACCAGTATTCACTCTCTAGGGCAGGGCAGTGATCCATTAAGCAAGTAGTCTACCATTTCAGTAGTTCAGTCACCTGAAGAAGATTGGGGTTTTGTTAGGAAAAATGAAAGTGGTTGTTGGGGAGGGAAATCAATGATTATCTGTCACACATATTATTTTTCAAGATTAAATCAAGGGATCACACTAAAGGGCACTCCTTGGGAAAGTTTTTCAACCTATTTTCATAAAGACCCTAGGTAACCATTTACTTAAAAATTGTTATGGAAGCAAAAATACTGCTTCAGCCTACAAACTGACTTAAAACTGGCTTTACTGCAGTCTATGAAACTTCTAGACTCTCAATCGAGCTATTTTTAATGTGAAACTTTGGCCTTCCTGTGGACTGGCATTAAGAAGGCTGGTGCAGAGGCAGAAAAAAAAATGGCATAGATGATAGAGGCTTTGTTCATCCCTCTGGTGACCGAATCAAAGATGTGACAGAAATAAGGAGCAAACAGCAAGGAAAGATTGCCTGGGATCCAGATGAACAAGCCATACAACTAGGGAGAAATCCAAAAAATCACCCTGCAAAGGCAGAAAGTAGGACAGGGCAACTGACTTCAGATTAAAAGACACACACAGACTAAAAAGAAGGGGATGGAAAAAGGTATTGCCTTGATGGACCTAGAGGGTATTGCGCTGAATGAAATGGGTCGGATACAGGAAGACAAATATCACATGATTTCACGTTCGTGTGGAATCTAAAAAACAAAATAACAACAGCAAAAGCAGAAATAAACTCATAGATACAGAGAATATTTAGAGGGAGACTAGATGGAAGGGAGGTTGGGAGGACAACACAAAAAGGCAAAGGGATTGAGAGGTATACATGGATAGATGAAGACTAGACATGGAGATGTAGAATGTAGTATGGGAAAGATGGTTAACAATGTAATAAATATGTACGGGGGAAGAAGGGCACTAGATTTAGTGAAGTGATCACTTTGCGAGTTATGTGGCTCTGATCACTATACTATACAGCTGAAACGTATATTGTACGCCAACTATATGTGATAAAAAAAACACCTCGTTGAACTGTACAATGTAAATATAAGCAACTAATTGTCTATTATATTTCAATAAAGACAAAAAAAGTCCTTTAAAAAAGAATAGCAGAAACATGTTACTAACAATTTCTCTATTGTCGTTTAAATAAATTTTATTAGAGCAGGAAAAAATAAAAATTGCCTGTACAGGGGGCAGGAACAAACACTTCGGTTACATTACTTCAGGTGGAATCCTAGCATCATTATTTCCATGTAGGTAACTTGAACAGGTTATCATCTCTAAGACTCAGGTTTCTTATAGTAAATAACCTCATAGACTACATAAGGATTAAAGGAGAATTCATTTAAAACATTGAACAATAATGCTGACTTATAACTTGAGTCCAAGGACTCAGAATGAAGCCAAATTAAAGATTAATATTTGGGAGTTGGGATAAAACCCTGCAAAGTTAAATCATTCAGTTTTCTTGGTTTTAGACTCAAAATTTCCTACTTCTTAGTCACAACTTTAAAAATATATAAACTACATAGATGATAAAATCCAATGAAAATAAAAAGTTAACTCTGTCTACCTCCTAGCATTAAAACCAACCTCTCATCTTTATGGAACTGCAACAAAAGGCTAGTTCTGGGAGGGGGCATGGGGTTGGCAAGGAACAGCATCAGAAACGGATGTTCGTCCCTCAGAATTTGCCATTTACCTTGAGCTTGTGCTTGTGCCAGGCCTTGGAAATGATAAAGTCAAATCATGTCATTACCAACAATCAAACTCAGCTAGGTTTCTGCATTAATGCAGACCAACATCTGAGGGAATTACCTGGCAGTATTCAACTGAGAAACCCAGGAATGCCCAGTTCTGGGTATACCCAACTCTGCCTTGGATCAATCACTTCACGTCCCCGCAAGATCTCTGAGGAGGTGTTTGCCCAAAGGAAGCAAAGCAAAGAGATTATTAGAATGAGGTCTTGGCTCCAATCTCTAATTCAGTAAACTGAACTGACAGAAGACTACTTTGCTATTGGTTAGGACCAAATACCCTCAGATTCACAAGGTTACATAGGAGCCCTGCTTCAACTGCTTCCTACTTCTAATACCTTAACTCAGGTATCAGCCTTCACGTCTGTGATGCAAAGAAAGACCAGTCTGACTAATTTTCCTGCCATCTCCAGGAAGAGAAAAGTATTTGTTTCTTAGAGTGAGGGTTAACAAACTTTTTCTACAAAGAGCCTGGTAGTAAATACCTTAGACTCGGAAAGTCATACAGAATCTCACAGCTACTCAACTCTGCCATGGCAGCACAAAAGCGGCCATAGGCAATGTGTAAGGTGAACGAGCCTGGCTATGTTCTAATAAAACCTTACTCCTAGCCCGGTACCACCTATGCTATACACCACTTTCATTCAGTCTAAATAACTGAACCAAAGTTAGTTTATTTGATTTGTTACTTCAGATGTCCAGGTACTATATCAAATCTGTGATTCTTGCGCTTCGTATAATTGTGCTTCTAATTACAGTGAAAGCATTATGACAACTTTTAAAAATCTAATTTCTTTTTCTTCTCTGTCCAGTAATAGATCATATTCAATTCAAAAAGAAAATCGAAAGCCTTAGGAAGGCTGTGCTCTGTGGCTGACATTATTTGTAAAGGCTACAAAATGCTTATATTCTCTACTCTGGGGACAGTGGGGAGTCATGGGGCCTCTATGAGAAGGCTTCCGCCATTGCTCTGATATACCCACCAGTTGAAAGGCCATCCCATTCTTGCTATTTTGGTTCAACAGAAACCTCACATCAGAGAGCAGAGTAGATGAGAAGCCAGCTGGCTCCCATAGTGGCGGAGGGTCTCTTACTGGCGTGCCTTTGGGCTTTTCTGTCAAAAGATGGCCAAAGGCCCAAAGAAGCCTGTAAAAGCAAGGGGTCACAAGAGTTGGAGTTTTCTGAATGGTGATAGGACTCTCCAGGGCCAGGAAATAGAGCAGGTAGCTTTCTCTGGAGACAAAGAGAGACAACAGGATGGAAAGGGTAGAAACAATATTACAGCACCATGATCATATGTTTGCCAGAGCTCAGGATTAGACCCAGGTACAAAGAGGCTGGTGTCAGAGCATGCAGTTGGGCTGTATGGAAGCAAGAGATTAGGACAAGGACATGGGTTTTGTTCTATCTGTCTCTCCAGAAAGGGGCCAGGGACGGGGGAAGGTATCCAATGAGCAGAAAAATTTGGGAGCAGACAACTGGCGGACATGCCTATAGACTTTCCAAAATTAAAAAAAACTAGAGAAACGTAGCAGCTTTTAATAGAATTGCCACGGGGCCTCAGAAAAGCCAACAAGGAGGTAGTGATGGTTATGGTGATAGTGATCATGATTACTGGAGTGAGAATGGTGGTCCTTCATGATGGTGACTGTGATGCTGATGATGGCAGCTGTGGTGATATAGTGGTGGATGGAGAAGATGATATGCTGATGGTGATGGTGGTGATGATGGTTGTGGGGACAGTGAAGTTCATGATCAAGGCGGTCATGTAGGTCATGACAGTGGTGATGGTGATGATAGTAGTGCTGCTTTTTGTAATGGTGGTGATGGAAAGGGGAAAAAATCAGGACCCCTAGGACTTGACTACAGAGAAAGAAAAAGAATGATATAGAAAGTAGGAGAAATAAATGTTTATTGCCTAGCTCCGCTGTAAAGACTCATAGGAGAACGGAAGTACAAAATTTTTGACCTTGAGCCCTTCCTCAGAATCAAATCTTTGGAGTCAGGAGAGAAAAGCAATGAATTCAAAGTTTCTATTGATTGATTGTTTGGTGAGAAATAGAGAACTATGGTGAATGGTTTTTTTATTTAGGAAGACATGTTCTTGATTTTGAAAGTGAAATTTATTCATCTATCTCCACTCTTGATGGAAAGGGTCAAGGCTGCTTTAGTATACAACTCCAGGGAGCATTATTCACTAGTCAGTGTAAATGGCACCCTGGAGGGGTTTAAAGCCTAGACTGCAGCTATGCTTCAGGCGTTGGCAGGACAGAGTGGCCCGTAGTCTGAGAAACTGGGTCTGGACCCTGAATTCAGGAAAGAAATGAGGAAGCAGAAAGTTCTCTGAAGGGAAAGGATTCTGGCAACAACAGGAAGATAGGCCAGGCCCCACGCTGTATAGACTCAGTAAGACATTCCCAGAGGTGGGCAGCGATCTGTGAACTTAGGAAGGGCATTGGGTGATACCTAAATTTTAAGTTGTTTACAGTTCTGAACTGTGTTTATTCTGTGTTATCTACAAGTCCTAAGTAAAGCCTTACGACAGCTTTGAGCCTTAGGAATGCTGGAAAGGAGGTTAATGTCTTCTCTTGGGGGTCATGTGGAGAAAGGACAGAAGGAATAGAAAAGGCTTCGAGGGATAGACAACTGACCCAGGAGAGCGACATCAAGCAACCACCAGGAAAATATAACTACCAGCAGATTTAAGCACCTTCCGTAGAAATTCAGGGACATATGCTGGCCTTTCCATAAATAAGTGAGATGAGAAGAATTAACTCATTTTATTGTGTTAGTAAAGGGTGACCCTAGAAGGCTGGAGAATGTGGAGATATTTAGAATCAATAATAATGTTTACTGATGTTTATTAAACATTTATTGATATTTATTGAGCATTTACTATGTGAAAGTCTCAGTATTAAGGGCCTTATGGGTCTTAGCTCAATTTTACAGTTGAAAAAAATACAGCCTATAATAAATTATTCCGATCGAGAGAATGTAGCCAGTGAATGGCAGAGCCCTATTTAACCTGTTTACTAATTTCCAAATTCACACTCAAAATCTGTGGTTTCTAAACATTGTGATGATACATTCCTATCATTAAAAACTTTAGGGGCATGCACCCCATTGTATGTATATAATAAATGATATGTTACAAAACAGACCTCAACTAGAAATGAAACAAAAAAGATGAATTATATAAAAGTTAAAAAATATTTTAAAAACAAGAAAAGTGCTTTTATATTTTTATTAAATGTACACAAATATTTTTTGTTCTTGTTATAAAAAAATAGTAATAGTAGCTGGAAAATAGTATATCACAAAGATATTTATATCCAGGTGGAAAAAAAGTCCATCATTGACTGAGCTTACTAAATCATGATGCTCATGTTTTCATTCTTAACCTCTTAAGACAAAGATTTCTGTTGAAATTCAGCTCGTAAATATTCATATTTCCAGATGCCAATCAGTCATTCTTGCAAACTTGTAGAGAAGTGTTGGTTTTTTATATTTTTGACATACGGTTTCATATTCCATCAAAACTCTTCATTTAGATGATTGCTAAACAAAAATTCTGTTCTCGTGTTTCTAAGAATACACATGTGAAAATTTTTACATAATACACTTATTTTTCATTAGAAACAGAATCACATAAAGTGAAAACATCAAACTATTTTTTTTAAATGCTCTGTCCATGTAGGTTTCTCGTGAAATACATAAATATTCCTCCCACATTATTCAAAGGTAAAAAGACAGTTTAACTTAAAACAACAGTTTAAATGAGTGGGAGATTTTTTGTTTTGGGTGTGTGTGTGTGTGTGTGTGTGTGTGTGTGTGTTTCCCAAAAATATCTTCTGGGTCACCAGAGTCAGCTAATTGTTATTAGAAAAAAAGGCCAGCAACTTTGAAACATTAGTGTTTTCATAAAATAAGAATGTGTAATTAATCTTTAATTCTACCTTTGTTTTAAGAACTTTGTCATTAAAGAACCAATGCATCTAGATGCTATATAAGAATTTTCATAGCCACTATCCTTTCTCCCCATCTTATAAAATTTGTCAAAAATCGAACTATTTAGGGCAGGTTTTGGCAAATGTTTCTGTAAAAGGCTTGTTAATAAATATTTTAGGTTTTTCAGGCCATACGGTTGATGTTGCACTATTGTGGGGCCCAGGAACATTTCCTTTATGGATTTAGTTCTCTGACTGGTAGAATAATTCAAATGACATGCATCAGATTATCATAAGGAAATCAAATTTTAATACTCAGAGGGAATTCACATCAGCATGAAAATTGCAAAGACAGTGAGGCAAATGAGGTATATATGTCGTTTTGGACTAAGGAGGGGGAAGGAGGCAATTCACAGGTAGATGAAAAAGAGCAAACATTTGGTAAACATTCTTTCAGGGCCACCCAGATACAATGAGACACTCTGGAGAATTTAGCAAACAGATTTTTTGCTTGGATCCTTCCTATCTGCCACACTTAATTCATTTGTGCTAAGGTGGATATGTTAAGTAAGGTTCCCTTTCTGAAGCAGTTTCTTCTATTTGGATCTCTTTACGGAGGTAAGGGGAGGTAAAAAAAAAAAAAAAAATAAAATAAAATAAAAATGAAGCTCTTCCTGAGTTGGTTAGATTTTAATTGTTTTTTATTAGAAATAATCTGCACGCCAGGGTGGCACATGGTGCGGGGGCGGGGGGGCAGGGGGGGAGCTGGTCCCCAACCCCTACGCTACTCAACTATCATTGCTGCCTGAAAGCAGCCACAGGCAATACTAAACCAATGAGCATGGCTGTATAAATAAAACTTTATTTATAAAAATAGGCATCCAGCCGTCATTGGCTGTGGCTATAGTTTGCTGACCCCAGCTTTAGGATAATTAATTTCTAAATCCACACAACCAAGCGCAGATAACCTGCGATATGTTCCAATCTTCCAAAGAACACACATGCCTCTCTCTGCTCTGGGAACCTCTCAATTTTTCCTTAGGGAACCACACTGACTATATGATGGTGCCCATCCAAGAGACAGGCCTAATGAGGCTGCCAGTGTCATCCAAGTTAAGAGCTGGGAAATTTAAGAGTATTCTCTAAAATTGGGGGGTGAAAAATGAATGTAAATGATGTTCCAATATTGTTTCTCTCTTCTCTAGTGATCGTTGTTTATACACCACTATATTTGCCACATCCCTTTATTGACTTAAAGCTACTGCACATTTGTTTGTGAAAGCACGTGATAGGAACATAAAAAGGGTAGGTAAAATGAAGCAGAGGAGGTGTGTGACCTTTATCGTCTCTAACTAACCACCTTTCAGATGGATGTGGCAACGTGATGACTGCCTTCAAGAATGGAAGTTAAGGAGCACAGAGATAAACTAGCGGAGGAAGAAGCAGAACAGGGCTTGCAGTGCTTGGGCAGACTTTCTAATCACCATCCAGACCAAGTCTGTCTTACCACACTATGTCATCATTATGTATTTAAATGTATGTCTTACCACTAGACTGTGAGCTCCTTGAAGGTATCTTTGTATCTTCAGTACCTTTACAGGAAACCTGGTATTGCGAACACTCAATCAATAAGGTTTGTTGGGTGAGTGAATGAAGAGGCATAGAAGAAGAAGCAAAAGATTGGGGACCCATTCCTGAGGAATAAGGCTAATTTAAGGACAGAAAAGACAAGACGCACGCATAAAAATGTAAGGCAGCACATGTCCCCAAAGTGTCACTGTGTACTATGGACCCACCCCCAGCAAGGGAGGGAGGAAATTGCTGTGACTCAGCAGAATGGGACCTTCCACTATCATCAGGAGACGTGTTACGTGAAAAGATGGAAGGTAAGGCACCGAGTTTTTTAGTTATGTTTTTTCATAGATTGCTAGAGTGACAATAATTTAGGTGATCTGATCGACACAGACGACGGGACTGGAAAATTATGGTAAAACACCATCTACTTAATGCCAGATTACGTGGTCTGTTTAGACTTATTGAACTGAAAAATGCCATGTTCTTTTCACTTGGCATCGCGTGAATATTATCTGCAATGATTAAGTGCAGACTCCCAGACCATGTCAAGACATCAGCCAGCTGATGACCGATTGTCTTTAAGCAGGCATGGCCTTCCCTTGAAGACAAAGGTTAATCCTGTTTTCTGTATTTCATAGTTTGAACTGGTGTCGGTTTATAATGTCTCAAGCGTCATTAAATCTAGATATTATTTGTCAATTAAGATTCCTTTGGTCACATTAAGCTTTGCAGGCCCTTATATGTTTGCCTTCTTGCTCTTGCTGCTCTTGTGCTCTCTCTCTCTCTCTTTTCTCCTCCTCCTCTCCCCTCCTCCTCCCCCTCTTCTCCTCCCTCTCCCTCTCTCAGCTCAGCTCTCTGAAAATTCCTGCTGAATCAACATATTCACTTCTCTTTGGGACAGGGAAATGGACCACACAGTTTGAAACAGAGTGAATAAATAGAGGTGTGAGTAGAATGCAAAAGTAGGAAATTAGCGTTACTTTTCAAGTAGCAAAGGACTTTGCCTAGAAGAAAAAAAACTTAAATTCTAGTCCCAGCTTTTCTGAAAGCTTTATCCAAGTTACTTAACCCTTCTAGGCCTCAGTTTCCTCAACCGTAAAATACGTGGGTCAGATCTCTACTTCCCCGTCCAACTCTGTGATTCTAAGACAAATTCAGAAATACCAAATACTAAATCTGTATCTTGAATCATTCATATTCTGACCTTAGAGACAGAATATGCTTCATAAAGAAAGTCATCTGAGTCCAGGCTGAGTGATTCTAAAGAAGGATCTTGAAAACAGAAGGTGGAAAATATAAGTCAAAATCCAAGATTATTCATAGTTGTCACCCTGATACCCCCCAGGACTCTCAGACATACTTGCTGCCTGTACTAGAGCAGACCCCTCCCTGGGACACAGGCACTTCATTCATGATTTCCAGAGCTCTCAATTATTCTCTCTCTCTGAGGTTTCTCTTTTTTCACCTCCTTTAGCCAGCACCCATACCACTACCCTTTCTCTCCCTCTTCCAAGAACACACCAGAGGGTATGTTTCCTTGAGCCACACAAAAGCCTTCCCTGAAACCTGATCACAAGGCCAAAGGACCCTGATCAGAGTTAGCCCAGCCCTCTCCCATGACCCACTTTTTAATAACTTCCTCCCCGGCGATCAGGTTCTGTCAGCACAGATAATAGGCCTACCGCCTGGAAAGGCTCCTGCAATATTGACTCTGGCTTTCTCCCCTGGGGCTCTTGCTGGAGTGCAAGCCCTACAGCCTTCTCGAGAGTATTCAGAAACACCTTTCGTCTGTACCCAGCTTCACAGAGCAGCTAGATTCTGCCAAGAATTGATGACATTCACTCCTGGAATGGAGCATTCAAGGCTGCTGTCCATGTGTTGATGGTGAGCAGGTTGTGTCCTTTTTGCTTCTTCTTGGTCAGATTGGGCTCTCTGGCTCCGCTTCGCATGCAACTGTTCTCTGAGGTGTTACCAAGGCTTTTTCTAATGAGCCATTTCTCCTTCCTGCAGCTCCACTGGCACTCAAGCCGCAGGCCACTTCCCCAGGCTCTGTCCCTGTGTGGGTTCTCACATCCACCTTGCAGCTGATGGAAATTTTGCCTAGGAGCAAATTAATTCCTCACGATTCTACTAGATACATATTTAATACATTTTAAAAATAGATACTGAATGTCATCTCCACGGCTATTTCGGATTATTGATGGCAAATTTTCTTTGAAATGAAACTTTTAGATGCATAAATGAGTTATTTAACATGGGGCAGATTTTATTCTCAGGAGGCATAGGGGTTGTATTATTTGCTGTCCTTACCCTGGCACAGCATTGAAGAAAACCACAGAGATTGGGCTCACGATACAGACATCTGAAAAACATTTGATTTTCATCATATTTCTTAAAATTTTACTGGTAGCTGAAGACTTATCAGTCCATAATCATAAATGGACCGGAACATGAAATAGCTGGGAGAATTTAGAAAAACATTCCTGCTGGAACAAGTTCATTCTTAGAAACCAAGATCTGTTCTAACTTAGAAGGAGGAAAATTATAATATCACATATGCATTGGAAAGTATTTTTCAAGAAAAGTCACCTTTTTTCAATTATCTATCCGAACATGGGTCAGGGTAGTTGTTCAGATCTTTAAACGGTTTAGAAATGAGTGCATTGCCTTCCAAAAAGGATGTCCATTCGGAGAGAAAATGCCTTTTCTGAAACGTTAACTAAACTCATTTTATAGGAATCATACCCAAGCCCTGGCTGAGAAATGCCCCCTCATGGAGCCAGCCAAAAAGGTGACTGAGTCTAGGAGCTTTTACACTTTTAACATTTAAAATTCATCCCAACTGGAACTATAACTACAAAGTATAATGTAATGTATGACTACGCATGAGAACTTTATGTGAAATTTACATATATAATTATTTTTACTGAAATGCTCTATTTTCCAAAACATATTTATTAAATAGCTAAGATATGCAAAATGTAACAAGTAAAAACATTGCAAAGGAATATCTAGAGTTTCCCTAACTTCCCCAACTCCTGCTGAGGCAAAAACTTTTATCCTTTTTATGTATCCTTCCAAAGATAATATGTTTGTGTATATTTATTTTTTTAAAGATGATAGCATATTGAACACATAACTCTTGTACCTTGCTTTTCCCCCACTGAATTTATCTTGGAGCTAACTTCATTCTTTTTAATGACTACAAAGTGTTCTCTCACATGAATGTTCCATCATTTACTTAGCTAATCCCCCAGTGGTGAACGTTTGTGTTGTTCTCAGTCTTTCGCTATTACAAGCTGTGCTGTGGCAAATATTCTGATATATACATCTTCATGCACATGTGCCTTTATTGCTATAGACTAAGTTCCTAGAAGTGGGGTTGTTAGGTCTAAGGATAGCGCATTTTAAATTTTGATAGATATTACAAAGTTGACCTCCTTAGAGACGGAACCAATTTACCTGCATTCCTTGCATACCTCCCCGCCACACTTAAAAAAAAAGAAAAAAGAAAAAAGAAGTAAGAGAGGACAATGATCTCATAATCAATCTCTTTGCTCTATTTGAGTTTCTGCCTTTGCGGAATTGCTTTCAAAGTAAAGAAGAGTATACCTAACAGAACATACCACAATTAATACAATATTATAATTCAGGTCCCAACTCAGATGTTCTCTCAACAGAACTTCCCTGACCACCCAGCACACACATCCCTAGTCACTCTCTGATCCGTTATACTTTGTGTTGTCTTACTATCACCTGTCACTGTAAGAAATTACTTTGCTTCTTTATTTGTTTATTGTTTCTCCTTAACCCTGCCAGCCCCGCTAGAAGGTAACCCTTGGGATGGCAGGAAGCATGATGGTGTGTCTGTGCTGTTCACCCAGGATCTGAAGCAGTACCTCGCATGGACTGGGCACTCAGTACATGTGCATTGAATGAAACTCTGGGTCCAAAGGTACCCTTGGTCCCTATGGATGTGCGTTTTCTCTGGAATAACTTTCCAGAGCCCTCCAAGAAAAGTGGGGTCAGGGGTTGGCTCAGAGGAGTTTCTAACCCGTTCTGGGAATATTTTACAGGCTTTTGAGGGAAAACAAGGCTCACACTAACTTCAAGGGAAATAAATGGGAGTGGTAGAAACTACCCAGACCTTTGATTTGGGCCTGAAGGAAAAGAAATTGCATTATCCTTGGTTCTGGGTGAATTATATCAGATTGGAATAGACACTAATATGTGTAAAGTGGCTTAAAAAGTGTCAAGCACCATTGCTATGATTATTAAGAGAATAGAGAGATGTTCTTTAAGAAATAAAGCAGAGGTCTTTGACTTTTAGTTTATAACGCACTGTTTTGAGGCAGTTGTATCAGGTGGCATCTGCTGTAGAGGTGATTTGGTGAATGTAGGTAGTGTTTGTCGAAGAGGTGTTTCTAAATCCTCCAAGGGTTATTCGGCTGGGTCCCGGGTGTGGCTGGCAAGTTTGGCTGGGCCTAATTAATTAGATTCAGCTGTGTGGGAAACTTTAGTAATGGCTGTTGATACAAACATGTCTTGCCGCTCATTTCCTGGCTCAGTACCAGGAAGATATGAAAATGTCATTTGAACTTTCTAGGCGTTGTGTATTCTGGGAGATACAGGGGATACCATGTGTCTCTTCCCAGTAGGAAATGTTTTTCAGTCTTGGTTACTTAGGTACACGAAGTAAGTTCATCTTCATTGTCAAAGAATGTGCATTTCTCAGAATTTTCATAGAAGCCTGCTACTCAGTTTCTTATATAGAAATTGCATCTAGTCTTTCATGCTTCTGTGCCATGCTAAGGGAGTGTCCTGTGAGATTTAGACCCCCTTCATCCCCATTGGTCATCTTCCCCAGTTCTTTAAATGAACAATTAATGTTTTCTCAAGCTTAAAATGCTGTGAGAGTACAGCTTCAAAGATAAGTCTTCTAGCTGGTCTCCACTTCCAGCAAGATGGTTGTTCCTGAGCACCCCCATGGAGCACTTCTCAAGTCAACGCTGGGCGTGGTCCTCCAGATCCACAGACACCCGAGAAAACAGCCACTGCAGGGGTGTCTGTCCAAAGACAGCCTCATCTGTCAGCTCTCTGCTTTTTGCCTATCGGATATGCCACCTCCAAGGAAGTCATTCTTGGTTGCCTTTCACAGAGTTCCCTGCTCTGATCTCAGCAAGCCCCGGGGACCTAAGTCAACTTCTGACTATGGAAGAATATGGTGGGACGGGGTCATCCTGTGTGGGAGGGAACCAGCAGCACCAGATGCAGGAGGACTTTTCTGGCAGGTGGCTTCTTCTCAGGCCCAGGCTCTACAGGTGGAAACTTCCAAATGCCAACTTAGCTAAAAGACGCTGGCTCTAAGGGCTGTGCAAAGCCCCGACCCCTCTTAGACTGGGGCATTTGAGCAGGTGCCCTCTCCATAGCTGGGAAGAAAGTACGATGCTGAATTGGGGGTGACTAGAGCATTTGAAGTTCGTTTGAATTACATAATTTTTAAGACATGAAGAACAAAATTGATCCGAAGGGTTCAAGGTGCTCCTCCTTTATACGGAATATATTTTTCGAACGTTTTGTAAAATACCCTCAAAGAGAAATGAGCTACATATTGGTGTTTAAGAAACATATAAGATTTTGAAAGCGGTAAATGCTGAAATTCTGTCTCACTTACGATTCTGCAATATATAGTTTTCCGTATAGGTGATGAAACACCCATCTGCCTGCCTTAGATTTTCTGTCCAGGAAATAAGAACTTTCCCACACGTAACTTAAGTTGCCTAGGGGAGAAAGATATAAAGAAACACATACTTCCTAGCATGTGGAATGAGGAATGATGTTATAATTCCCATTCATATGATCCACTGAGATTGTTTTTGAAACAAAATGCCCTTTAATTAAGAGAGCTGTTCCTTAGGAAGGCTCATTTTTGCCAAGCCTGGCTTAGAGTCTTAATAATGTCTGCCCTTCAAATGAATCTATGTACCAACTCAGTTCTCCAGAGCTAAAGGCACAACAGTGAGGGCATGGCCTTCTCTGCAGTTTCTAAATCCTCCACATAAATGTTCTGTCCAGGACCTGTGGGTAGGATAACCAGTGTGGCTACAGCTGTAGCTTGGTCTCAGGGTTAAGAAAAGCCAGTGCAGGACATTGTCTTAGTCAGCGTGGTCTGTCATGACAAAATTCCAGAGGTTGGGTCACTTAAACAGAAACTTGTTTGTTTTCTCACTGTTCTGGAGACTGAACATCCATCCAAGATCAGGGTGCCAGCATGGCCGGATTCTGAAAGGACCCTCTTCTTGGTTTGCAGATAGCCATCTTCTGTGTGACAGAGAGAGAGAGGGAGAGAGAGAGAGAGAGAGAGAACATGAGGGCTCCACCCAAAGGCCCCATCCCAAGTAGCATCACACTGCCGGTTATGACTTAAGTATATGAATTTTGGAGGGCCACAGTTCAGTCCAAAGCACGTATTACATTAGGATGATCGAGGGTTTGTCCAACGGAGGGAGCTCGAACAAATTATTTTACCTCTAAATGCTTGTGTTTCCTCATCTGTAGCATAGAGGCCATTCTAGACGCGACCCGCTGTGATTTCTACAGAGAAGCTCAACCCAAAGCCGGTTTAAATGGCCTTCATCGCTGAGTTGAGTAGGGAGTGCAGGGCCCACAAAGGCAGCGGCCAGGAAAGGGTCAGCTGTTGGTACCGAAGGCTCATAGAATGTAGTCAAGATTCATTCATCGTTCATCTGGTTTTTATTGAGCCCCTACTAAGAGTCAAGCACAGGTCTAGGCACTGGGGATTCAAGAGCCAAGAAACCACCCACTCCCCCTGCCCTCATGAGGTTTCCATTTAAATCTTGCACCAAAAGGTTGGCCAGAGCAAGAGGCTTTGGAAAGCCAAGGTGTGAGCACTCCATCAGTCCTGCATGTTAAAAATTGCATTGTTTAATGTTTTTTTCCCTTTGTCAAGTTTTGAGATACTCCGAGAATGCCCAAGGTGGGACCAGAGGAACGAGCTTCACCCCCATGAGCGCTGCTTGGCTCTGTGTCTGACATGGTTCCTGTAGGGCCCTGGACAGCCAGCTTCTACCTTGTGCCCATTTCTTTATGATAATGCAGGGATGATCCTCTTCACCTGTCTCCTGTGTGTGAATCACCTACCCGTATTTAGAAAGTCCACTTAGATGGAAGGACAAGTACGTGAAGTGAGCTTTGCAACTAGCCTGCATCCGGCTCGCTTGCGGCTCGCCTTTCAAGAGATCTGCGTCTAATTACCTGATGTCAACACCAGCTGTACAAAGGTAAGAGGCTGAGGGAGCCAGGTGGCTCAGGAGAGAGACACTTGAACAGGCTTTGGGAGAGGAGCTCTTTTCTCCGGCTCCTTATTCAAATCCTCTCAACAGAGGAATGACCTACTCAACGCGAGCAGACAGTTTCCAGGACTGATGAGTTTCACTTCCACAGAAGGGAACAGAAAGTTATCCCTGGGAGACCCTTATTTTCTGAGAAGCCACGGGCAGCCAGTGGCTATGGGCATTTGGCCAGATGCTTCAAGTAGAAGCTACCACTACCTGAATTACCCCCAGCAAATTCCTGGGTAGAGTGATGTTCGTCGTGCTAAGGAGGATGCAGATGAACTGCGTCTGGTGCTGACAGAGTTGGGGGAGGGGTGCAGGTTAATGATTACATTTCTCTCCCCCCATTTTTTCCAATGTTTTTCTCCACTTGGGGAAACAATAGGTATTGTGATAGGACGATTTCTGATGAGTAAAGCAACTTGAAAGGGGAAGCCATGAGAGGAGGCCATGTTGTCATTTTGGGGAACAAAAAAAATGCAAAAGGAACTCAGTCTGCATGAGGGCGGAAAGAACTGTGGGGTTGTTAGGGCAAGGTGGCATTGCTCAGGGACTCTCGACCCGGGACTCTGCCACAGTTTCAAGGAAAACTCTTGTTCAGCCACCTTGCTACCCAACCCTCCTCACTTCAGACTGAAGGAAACGCGTATCCCAAGGAAAGTAAGCCGTCCTAGCAAGGGAGGGGATGTTTTTGGTTTACAAACTGGGAGCTGGACCTCTCGCTAATTTGTGACTAGTGGCCAAGTGCCCAGCCTTCTCTCCTTTCCTCCTCCTCTCCTTCCTGTCCTCCCCCTTTGCCTCCTGCCTGCTCTCCGCTGTGATTAAAAGGCTGAGTCCATTAAGTAAAACGTGGTACCTCTGACCTCTCCTCTGAGGTGTTCCAAGTGCGTCACGCGCCTGGTGTGACTGAAAAGGAACAAGTCAGAGTTCCAGGTCTGGCTCTGGGAGATAAGTCTCATCGCTTTTTAGTCACGGTGCATTGTTTCGGGATTATCAACACCCAGGGAGGGGGGCTGGGCAGGCGGGCGAGTGACCCAGGAGGAATGTGAGTATGTGACCTGCAGCACTCCGGGGTAAGTTCACAGTCAGCCCCGCTTCCACTGTGGGAAAGCCCTCCCTTCTAGAAGGCCAGGGAGACGTGCGTCATCGGTGCGATCGGATGCTTCGCGGCCTCCTTAGGACCAGGTGTCTGCCTGCATCTGGGAGATTTCCTCAGAGGTTTCCTGGTGAATTCCTGAGGTGAGCAGGGTAAGAACAAAACAAACAGGCATGGCGGCCGTGACCTTGGGGCCCTAGGCCCTTCCTTCCTGGGTCCCAGACTGTGTGATCTTAGACGGCGCCTCACAGCCGTGTTGTGACGTAGCCTAAGCCTGAACCCCCAGGAGCCAGCTTCCACCCTGGATTCATGAAATAAGAGCCAGACGTTGCTGAATTCTGATTCCTACTCTGAATAGTCTGCAGAGCTGGGTTCTAAACTACGCTGGGTTTCTCCCCCCTCCCTATTTATATTTTGTTTATTGGGGCTAAGATCATTCCTTAATAGGCCGATCTGCTTTCCACTCAGTGCTTAACTCGTGAATAAAAACAAACATTAGGAGCTGCGAGTTCTCACTGGGGGTGTTAGGACATCAGACTGATGATTCAAGAACAATGAGCCTTGGATGCTAATGAGCAGGACTAGGAACGTGCTACGTGCTAACATCCACAGGTCTGTCCCTCGGGAAGGAAGACGTCACGAATGTCCTTTGCATTGTCCAGTAGCAGACCTTTACCCCCGCGCGCCAGGCCCGGGATCTCAGCCTCACCGACACTTTCCTCACTCTGCGGAGGAGTTGCTCTCACACATCATGTTCTGCCCAAAGCATGCAGTCGGGCTGGAGGAATGGGCTGGACATGAATCTGCTTTATGGGTTTCCCAGTTATCACCCTCTTCCTGTGCTCAGACTGGCAAGTTCCGCTGTGCTTTTTTGGGGAACACATTGGTCTTAGCTGGAGTGAACTCTGCAATGCCACCGACAGTATTTATCGTGGGGCAGGCAGTGGGTTTGTCTGTGGCCGTACCTTGTGGGCCTGGGGGCCAGAGTCATTGATGATGAAGTTTGTAAGGTCAACACATCATCTGAGGAGAGTCTCTCGTTTACTGGTCACTGGGCTGCTGACTTACACTGTTATTTATTTCTGTATGTGTGTATGTATGTATGTATGTATTTATTTTCAGTGTACTTTTCCCCCTTCCCCCCCAAATAAGGTGGCATCAGCTCTCAGAGGATTTAGAAAAATGTCAAGTATAGAAATCATTACATTTCTCACCAGTTAAAAAGCTGAACAGAGTGACAAGATGGCAGGGCAATATGTTGATCCTTGTAAAAGGTAATAGGTACAGGGAGTGTTACTATACTATTTCCTATAATTTTATGTAGGTGTGAAAGCATTCAAAAAATTTTTAAAAAGATTCCGAACATCCATTTGACATGATACAGAAACAGTTGACACGTGCAAGTTCTTGTTTAACTGCTATTGAGAACTCCGTTGCCTGAGCACTGAGCCTCGGATCTGAGGATCTATGTGCCAGACCTCTACGTGCATGATTTCCAAGACTCACAACAACCCTGCCAAAACAGGATAATTAATCCAATTTACAGATGACTCCCACAGAGGCTAAATGATTAGCTGAAGCCACGTCTTGAGTAACAGAGTCGAGAATTGAATACAGATCTGTCTTTCCTTAAGAAACACATCTTCCTGCAACTCCACTCGACCTTCAGCTTTGTGTGGGTGCAGAGTGCGTGACTCCCTAGACCAGGGGTTGCCAAGCTCAGCTGGTCACAAGAGTGACTGGGGGACACTGACTTCTGGGTCCCTCTCCTAGAGCATCCAGGTCAGGAGGAAGCCTTGGGAAGGCCATGGTGGTTTTCATGGGTCAGAGAATTTAGGAAATTCAGTTCTCCTTGATTTGACGACTCTTGGATTCTCCCCTCTCAAAAGAAACTTGTTCCTCCAAAGTGCCTCCCTCTCTAGAGGTTTTCTTTTAAAATGGATTGTTTCTGGACAGCAGAATTCCTAATTCTTTCCCTTTGAATTAATCTATTACATAGTTTTGTTTCTTTCCTTTTGGGAGGGGATGTCCTAAGAGCAGGAAAATCTGGGGCAGGGGAATCGCTAAGAGGTGGTGAAACGTTGCAAAAAGGGAAGGTGGAGAAATCCATGTCTTTTTCTTCGCAATTTCATCCGGCACCAGCCAACACCACACTTTTTCGGGTATATATTTGATCCTTATACATTATTAAATCTGAAAATAAAAGAAATACCTTTGAAAGAGAACAGCATGCCCTCAGTTCCTGCAAAGGTTTGACTCTAGTAATCAATTCTATTTTTCAAAGGCCAGTTCTGCTATCTAGATCTTTTCCCTCAATGCCTCTTCCTTGCCCATTGCAATCAGTGTTTACTAAATGGATGCGAGGGCCAGTCTCAGGCCAGAAAGAACAATGGGCATAAGAGGATGGCCGAGGCCCAGAAACTGAATTGCTTCTCATCACAGGTCTGGGTTCTAGGAAACCATGTAATTCCTGGGCCCTTTGGAGATACTGGCATTCAAAGAGCCATAGATGATTTCAGCTTCATTTCAGGCCTGGGGAGACTGCACTGAGTTGTGAAAAGCTGCAAGAACATACACATGCACACGCGCACGCGCACACACACACACACACCCTACCTATGAAAACCAGACAATCTCGGCGACTCCTGACAGCCTTGACAAATGTTTATCCTTCCAGTAGCATATCCACCCCCTCTGAGAAGAATCCAGAAGGGCCTCTTAATATGCCCTGTGAGAGAAGAAAACACATACTGGACCCCCGCCCTACTCTGCCGGTTTATTAACCTGTCAAGGCTAAAAAAACATTCAAGCCCACGGCTTCTCTCAACCAGCTGAACCAAGGGCAGGGGAGGCAATGAGAGTAGGAGCCTCAGTAACTCCTGCATCTGACCTCGAGTCCAGGGATGACGACCTTCTTCGAAGAAAAGAATTCTTTGACTGTGTCTCTGTAATCTTGAGATGGGATGAGGGCAGCTGAAGCTTCTGCACACCCAGTGTGGGAGTGGATCGCGTGTCTTGCCAGCCAAGATGCCAGGTGGGCCAGAGGAATGCAGTTGTCGGAATCAGACACACCACGGAGATGCCAGGGGCCATCCTGAGCCATCGCTCTGAGGCGAGACTGTGTGGTCAACAGCTGGCCCAGACTTCTCCTCCTGCGCCCAGATGGGGGACTCTGAAGGCAGGCAATAGCGACATTGGCAGTTCCAACACACAACCTCCTCAGAACCCTTTATAAAGTTGTATGACCTTCGAGGCCCAGGCCTCCCAGAACACAGAATCTCAGGCCGAGAAGGTACCCCAGAGCTGCCTCATTGTGCCTGGTCATGGGATAAGACAGATCTTGTAAATGAACTTTCCACTTATCCCTCTAAACCCTGAGAAGTCTCTGGTAAGCCACTTTTGAAGGAAGCATTCCTAAAAGATGTCATCTACCCACCTGTTTTATTTAACAGGTGTTGGCAAACATACAATCCTTTCTGAGTATCTTTACATCACCCTTAAGCTTCAGTTTTCCCATCTGTAAAATGAGGGCAATAGCCCTGACCTTATCAGGTCGTCAGGATTGAATGAGATATGACACGTAAAGTGCTTACTTAGCACAGCCCCTGTTCCTCCAAATAAAGAACAGTGAGAACCAGGACACCCCCAGGACACAATCCTAGCAACTCAAACCGTCAGATTTCTTCTCTGCTGACAACACAGTGACTGTCTTCAGGAGCTCCCTGCCACACCCCCAATCGGTTTGTTGTTTATTATATACCGTGGACTGGGGGACTAGAAAAATCAAACACGTTCAGAACTATGTGTTTATATACTCAGAGGCAACGAATCTCCAAATTAGTATTTAAATGTACAACTGTGTGAGCGCTTTATCTGATCTGCAGAAACGTTCCCCCACCCAGGAACAGTCTGTGTTTGAAGAGGTTGAATGTATCATAAATCAGCCCTCTGGGGTCTAGATGAGTGGGCTGTCACCATATTTCTTATGCCCTCCACATCCTAGGTTCTATTTCTCTCTGATAAAGTTTTAATCACACATCGTTCAGGTCTTGCTGGGAAGTTACCTCTTTCTAACTCCTGGCAGAGACACGCCAGAGAACACTGGAAGGGATGTGCTGTGATCAGTATAAACCAAAGCCAAGGCTCCGTGGAGGACCATCTGGATTTAGAGACATCAGATGCATGTCAATCCAGGAGAAATCTCTCGTCTTGGCTGTGCAAAACAGATCTCATGGAGGAGAACCTTTCTCTGGCTCTGTAAGAAGGGTAACGGAAGGCAGAGACGTGCTTCTGGGTTGGGAGGCTGGTATCGCCTGTCTTCATCCTAAGCGGGGGAGCGTAATTTTCTGTTGTGAAACCAGACAGACATGGATGTGCTTTTAAAGTGGTTGACTTTGCCAGCCCGGCGCTACCCATCCTTCTTTTGGTAATAGCTCTGCAGTCCAGGGACAGGTGTGCAAGCTGAGCCTGGCCGATCAGGGCACCAGATCCAGAAGAGG
Source organism: Cynopterus sphinx (assembly GCA_030015415.1). Lineage (NCBI taxonomy): Eukaryota > Metazoa > Chordata > Mammalia > Chiroptera > Pteropodidae > Cynopterus > Cynopterus sphinx. Next base: position 21,733,383 of record CM057380.1, read on the forward strand.
TCACAGCGTTTGAGTCAGAGATAAATGCTCTAGCCAACAGAAGCTCTAGTGGGATTTTTGTTGGTGCAAAGAGGAACGAGACAGTCCCTTCTGGAGCTGCTAACCTGGAGCTACTGGTAGACATCTTGCTACCTCAAAAGGAAAGCCGACCTGAGAAGGAGACAGAACCCCAGGGACATCTTTTAAGAACCAACCACATCAAAACTTTTAGTTATCTGTGCTGATAGACGCATTTTTAAAAATTTGATCTTCTTCTTGAGACAATTTGAGTTGGGTTTTGGTCACTTGAAACTGTCAGATTTCTGATGATATATTCTGATAATATGCAGTTCTGGGTCTGTGTGACCTCTGAGATGGACCCAGTGAGCTTTGCCTCCTAGGATTTAAGTCCTGGAGTAGAACTCTCTCCCCAACTGAATTAGGGCAGGTCTGTGCCACCGCAGAATATAGCAGAAGTAGTGTATGTGATTTCAAAGGCTAGGTGGGAAAATGCACTCCAGCTTCTGCCTTGGCCCCTGGAATCTCGCATTCTGGGTGAAGCCAGCCACAGTGTCCTAAGAACACCCAGGGAGCCCGTGTGAAGAAGTCCACGCTGAGGGCACGAGGCCTCCTCCTAATAGCCAGCTCCAGTTACCCAGGAGAGTGAGTGAGCCACCTTGGCAGTGGGTCTTCCAGCCCCAGTCAAGCCTTTAGATGACTGTGGCCCAGTTGTCACCTTGACAGCAACTTCATGGGTCATCCTGAGTTAGAACCGTCGTACCAATTTGACCTCAAATTTGTCACCTGCCATGGGACACTATGAGAGGTAATAAATAACTATTGCTGTGTTGGGCCGCTAAGTTTTGAAGTAAATAGTTACATAGCATTAGATAACTAACAGACCTCTTCTGCTGCTTCTTCCCCCCTGCCCCTGCTGAGAAAAACAGGTTACTGTCATGTGTACATCTCGGCTCTTGTCTCTCAAAGTCTCACCCAGTTTCTGAGAGTTCCCACGAGGGAAGCAATTGTCACGGTGGAACCCCTCCCATCATGCATTCTCACCGTCCCTGGGTACCACCACCTCTGCCAGGCACCGCTGTCAGTTCCCTGGAGGCACCAGCGCTCCTGCCAAGTGACTGGGTTGTCCCCTGGCCCTGAGGACGGCCACATAGCAGCCCTGAGGTTCCCAAGGCAGAACTCGGGCCTCATGGACTTCTGTAATCTCAGGCCTCACGGTGTCCTTGGCAATAATGGGCCTGCTCTTTGTCCTCTCTCTATTATGTCACTTTAACCTTGGACTTGCCCACGAAGTTCGGAATATGCAATTTTGTTCATACTAAACGATAGCTCAGAAGCCCAGCTTGGCCATTTTTTCCTTCCGTCATCGGGACAAATCGCTTTTTCTTTGAAGCAGAGCAACCTAATAGAATTTTTTGCAAAGTGAAAATGTCCTATATCTCCACTACTCGACACAGTGGCCACTAACCACGTGTTGTTCGCGAGCACTTAATATGTGACTCGTGTGATATAGGAATTGACTTTTTAATTATATTTAACTAGTTGCATCTGACTAGCAGCTTCTGTGTGGACAGCACAGCTTTAGATGCACCGGTTGCCGAGCAAAAACCTTTAATCCTGAGCACAGGGTTTGCAGTGAGATAATGTGACTCTACAATAATGCTTTAACTCCAACGTCTTACCCAGCTTTAAGGGCCGTGGCTCTTTCAGGTTTAATTTCAGCACCTCCTCCCACCTGCCCCTCAGGACTCAGATGGGAGCACAGGACTGACTAATCCCATCTTCCTCCAGACGAGTCTACACACAGCTGAATCCCAGCCGTGGGAGTGGCCGTCTTTCAACTGGGTGCTCTGCTGCAGTCAAATTTGGCTGCTCGGGCCGGCAAAGGATTTAGAAACTCATTCAGGCCAAGCTTCCACAGACACCTCGCAGCTTGTGATCACATAACTGTTCCCCGAGCAGCCCCAACCCAGTGGGGCCTTAATTTTTCCAATCACCATCTTCAAATTTGATTTGCTTCTAACCAAACAAAACAAACCAACAAATAAAAACCGAGAAGCTTCCCCCTCAGCACATCCTGGGCCGATTCCATTACTCTTCTGTTGCTTTTCAGTCCAATTACGAACCTCGTTCTCGCATCTAATTCAGAATTCTATGCCAGCGCATTTCTCTCACTTCGGATTAAGATCATTCAGGCTGTCGGGGTAGGGAAGCAGGGAGGACCAGGCTTCCTGACGTGTGGGAAATCCTGCTCTGGGAGGCCTCTTCTGACACCCCTCGGCTCTGCCCTGGTGGCATAGCACGCAGCCTCTCAGTGGGTTCTTTTGCCAGGGGCAGCGCTCTGGGGTGCATCCTGGTGAGTCAACTCAAGACTCAACAATTTCTACGGGTGGAGATGGTCTGCCACCATCTGCTGCTCAAGTAGGCAACGGGGCAGATCTGCAAGTCTATAGCTTGAGCTGCAGGGAGAGAGGGGCTACCGGCCCCTGTAGCAGCCCCTCCCCTTGTTTCTTTTGCCTCAAGGCAGGAATGGACAATGGAGGAAGGGAGGGAATCACTTCTCACTGTGAACTCTGCCCAAGGCTGTTGACCTAGATGTCTCTGCCTGCTCCTCCCCACGTGAAAGGAGCAGTGAGGCGGTGGTGGTGGGTGTGGACTGTGGAAACCTAATCTGTGGCCTCTTAGAAAACTGGGGGTGGCCCTTCTGGTTTCTAATAATCCTCTTTTGAATATGAGGCATTTGGCACCTCTTCTTTTTTTTTGTGAGGACTCTAAATGCCAGAGTGACAGGAAAACTCTCGGTCCACCCTCCCCTTCCCTGTTTTGTTTGATTGAGGTTGACAGGAGCAGGGAGTGTGGATTCCCATGGATGTGGTCATCGAGCTACTGAAGAAGGGCTATAGACAGGGCTAGCCTACATTTCGAAGCTGGTCTCAAGGGGTCGTGTCTGACAGACACTCCGAAGCTGGACAGAGACCCCAGCACCAGGCAGTCGCTCCCCGGCTTTCAGGTAATGTCACCCTGTACTCCATCCTCACCGGGGGCAGGGCCTGCCCCATCTCCTCAAAGTGAGACAGAAGGGCTTGCAGCACAGCAGTCCAGGCTACAGTGTTAAACTCTTCGCTCATTTTTGTTGATTCACAGGTGCTCAGTGAGGGAAGTTCCAGCCTCAGTGATCGAGCCCTTTGGAATCAAGATGCCACTTTGGAGGCACAGGGTGGCTCAGGGACCTGCGGTGTTTGAATCTCCCTTATGAAACAAACCCTAAAGGGCAGGTCCCAGGAGTGGGAGTGAAGGGTCAGAGCTGGAGACGGGGCACTCTGTCAGGACTGCTGCCATGGAACTGGGCAGTTGACAGTGTTTTGGGATGATCCTCCAGGGTCACACTTATTCTCCTGGCGTCCCGCACATGTTATCAGGCTGAACACAAACTGTGGCCATCCTTTGTGACCTGTACACTCGATTCGTGTACACAGACACAGGAGGAGGCCACGAGGCTGGGAGTGAGGGCTCAGGACTGGTGTCAGCATCCATCAACCTCCCTTCCAGGTGAAACGCCAACCCACCAGCTGGTTGTGAAACCTGTCCCCACCCTACCCAGGAGGAAACAGCTCCTCTGCCTTTCTTTCCATTTCTCTCCTTCTTCCTCTCTTTCCTTCTTTTCTTTTTTAAACCCAGGATAGTAGGGACAACTCACACTCCATACCTACCATTCTAAGGGAGACTCGCTGCGTTGGTCCCAACGGGGTTTTCTGAACAAGCTTGTATTTTGAAGTATTCAGCACTTCTCTCAGTAAAGAACAGAAAATTAAAAAAAAAATTAAATCTCTGGGACGTGGCTCTGACAGACTATGTGCGCCCTATGCACACTGGAGTAAGAGGAAGGAAAAAACACCATTTCTCTTAAGCATTACCCTCAAGCTGGTTTCTGGCAGTCTGCTTGCAGCCTCAATATGTCCCCGTTCTTGGTACCATCTGTTCTCGCACACCTGTGACCTTTAAATAGGCCAAACGTTCCTGTGACAGGTAATAGGAACACTTTCGATCAGAAATTTTCCCTGTAAAGAAAAAATGTGTTTTTAAAAAACTCACTGGATTCTGAAATTTACTTATAATGGACAGGGTTGGAAACATCCCAAATGAATTCTTAGTAAAAGATAAAAAACATGATTGCCTCGTCTCTTTATTAAAAAGAGGATATAGAACTGAAAGACATTTTTTTCTCTCTCTCAACTGAACTGTTTTTCCTGTGGTTTGGCTAACTTATGGAAAATGTTGTTTTTTTTTTTTCTAAAAAAAAGTCCTACTGATTTTTAAAGATGAGAAGGTTTTGCTCACTGTACTCCAGGTTACACTTTAATTAGAGCTATGGCGACATTTTAGATAGTTTGTGTTCTCACAACAGAACCGGGAAACAGTATTAACCTATTTTATTTATGAAACATGGAAATGTAGGAAAATATCCCCAAGGTTATATGATGTGATTGACTGACTAAGACTTTAAGTCATCATTTTGTCTCAAATATTTAAGCAGTTATGCCAACTGCTGACTTTCTAACTGGCTGAGATATTTTTCTTTAGTTCTTGATGTCAACTCCTTGACCAAAGCTACCATTTATTTTAACTTCTCGGTGAGAGGCTAATTAAATTAATAAGTATATTAAATGGAGGTGACTGCATTTTTTTAAAAAAATAGTGCCTTACGCAAAATGTGGCGAGAATTTTGTCTCAATTTTTATATATTGTTCCAGCATTTATCTTACTGGCAAATTATACATCTAATGTTTTTGTTTTAAACGAGACACTACTAGTCTCCTGAAATAAACATACAAGGGGATAATCATTTTAATTTACTCACCACAGAGTCTCCTTCTCAATGTTTACCTTGCACATGAATAGATCTTCTTTTAGGTTGTGTTTCATGTATGTTATTAACGCTTCTGTGTGTTTTTGAGTTCTTTTTCTCTTTGGTTTTCTTTGTTTCCCCTAAAGCCACCCAGATTGTCTCTTTCCCTTCTGTTTCTACAGATGCATAGCCAACTGGCATGCAGTCTTTCTCTTTGTTTGTTGGTTTGTTTGTTTGTTTGTTTACTTCTTTCTTTTTCTGTAGTCTGTAGTGTGTGCCCTATAACAGGATCAGGGGATTTAGGAAACCACATTTTTGTCCTTGGTTACAGCAGCACCAACACGACACCTCCAGAGAGTAAATGTTTATACTCCCCAACAGCTCCAAGTTCTCAGACATTCCGCCCGCAGTGTAGGTGGGAGCTTGTCATTCTTGGTGACAACAGTCGGAAGCTAAGTCAGTCCTTGGTGCCTGTGCGTGGGGCAGCTCCAAGCAGCACTGCTAGGCCATCTGCTCCCCGGGGAACTGGAAGGGATCTTTGTTTCCAGAAGCCTCTTAGTGTGGCTACTGAGACATGACACCTGAGAAATGAGGAGCTTTTCCTCGCCTGTTTGCTCTCCTTTAACCCAACTTGGGAGTGCTTGCCACCACCACCCGGCTTCAGTAAGCCTCTGTTTCACGTCCTTAAATAAAGGATATACTTTTAAAATGGCCAATTGCCATCTCTTTTAGGCTGTGGAAGGTCCAGACTACAGCCTGGAAAGTTTGAGAGGGCCCTGAAACCCTGTGGGCCGCTTGGAAGGCACAGATGCTTTGGCAAGTTAAGTGCAAGTTAGTAGGGAAAGGCGACATGGGGGAGACTTGGCATTTGGAGAGAGGAAACAACACAAATGTTAAGATGGAAAAAAATCTAGAATGCATCAAGCCCACAAGTTTCATAAGCTCGTCTCACCACAGGGGAGACACTGCTGTCTTCAAATGAACAATAGAAGGAGACGCTGGAAAGAGGACCTTGCAAAAAACTGTGTTTCTGGTCTCCAGGTTCACGAACCACTGGAAGTTTACCCGTCTCCTGATCCTGTTTTCCAGGTGAAGCCCCAAACAGGGATGTGACTTTTCCAATATCTGTGACCATTTACTGGTAGAACTAGAACACAGATTTCCCCAACTCATGAGTTCATTTCTCCTAGTACGACACAGAAAGAATGTACCAGAACTGTGCTTGGGGGAAACACATTCTGCCACCGTAACAATAAGGGCTAACCAAGCAAAAGCTCAATGTAACAATTGTGGGGGCTAGAAAATAATGTTCCTCCTACTCTCTAAGTTCTTCTAGCTGGGCAAATAGTCAAATTAATGGAGACAGATTAACAGACAAAAATGTCCAAAGTTTATTATATAAAGGCACATTCGTGGGTGCCAAAAGGGTGAGACCCAAAACAAATTGGGCAATTGAGGCTTATATGCCCTTATGGACAAAGGAGAAAACGGGGAAGGGGTCTGGGTTTAAGGAGAAACAGGCAATTTACAGGTAGCCAAGACAGAGCTGCACAGGTGGTAAACAAATTACTACCATGCAACCCAGAAACAATGGGGCTCTGGGGAATCCAGCTAACAGGCGCTGGCTTGGATCCTTTCTATTTAATACTAAGGTAAATATGCTAAGATTCCCTTCCTGGAGCAGGCCTTGCCATCTTAAACTCTTAGGCAGGAAAGGAAGAGGGTCAAAGGTTCTTTCTGAGTCTTTTGTTTCTTGATAACCGGCTTAAACGGCAGTGGAAATGGGGAGGTGCAAGGAGGGTCACCTGGAATACCATTTATATGTAAACACTAGATCATATAGAGTCCAGGCATGGCTAGCTTGACCCAGATCTGGGAAATCATTGGCCTGAGTATGTTTATAAGCCCCTCTTCTTCTTCCTTCTTTTCCAAAGCTTTGGGCTGGTCCTGATGAATGGAGCTGAGGTAGATTTGCTGTGAAGATTTAGAGACCCAGAGCCAAGGAGATCATTGCAACTTTTCTGTTCCCAGCATATATTTGAGGAGAGGAATGTATGATACAGTTATTTTCATGCGTGTGTGTTTAAGGGAAAAATAGGGGAGGAGGGTGGTCTGGGAGTTTTTGAAGGAAAGAACATTTTAGGTCAAATACTAGGAAAAACTTGCTAAAACTCAGAGCCATTTCTCTGACGATCTGAGAGTTTCCTTCTCTGCCAAAACCAGATCCTGATTTTTTTTTTTTTTCACAGCAGTGTAGCAAGGCAGAAACTATCATTCTCCAGAGCAAATTCAGGCCAATCTTTTGGGTTGTCTGTCTTGCTTCTGTGCTTTAAGAAATTCATTCAGTAAGTGTAGCAGGCCAGCAGCATGATTGGCCTTTCCCCCAGTGTGAGTCAGCCCCACACATCATGTTAATAAGGAACAGAATCCTTCTTTAAGCCTTCAGGAGGTGCCAGCGCAAGTTTCTCAAAATTCATGAGTTAAGGGACAATATCTTTGGCATGGAGATGTCTGGCAGGCTGGATTTTCTGGATAGCTTTTCCCACTGTAGGGATTCAAGCAAACTATTGTCAGTCTTCCCTCTCTAGCAGGAGAAAGGAAAATCCTAGCTCTTAGAACATTTGTTCTGGCTCAAGGACATGGGTTTTCTTACCTGGAAACAGGGACTGGCTCAGTGAGACACCCTCAGAGTTGTGCTTGGTGTTGCCAAGATGCCTGCCCCTGGCAAGCTGAGGGGAAAAGAGATTGCTTGAGAGAGGGAGTCTTGATGCCCCTCAGAGTGACACCCAACCTTCATTATTTCATACTTATTCAGCATCAGAGAAACTTTATCCTGAGAAAATTCTTAGACCATTTCATGTAGAGGAGCGTTTAAAAAATTATAAACAGAAATTAGATCATGTTAAATAGTGCGCTTCTAAGCTGAGTACAAGTCAAATTGCCTACAGAGAAACAAAAACAAAAAAGTTGGTTATGTGTGTGTCTGTAACTGGCAGCACATGAGCTGGGCAAGACAATTTCCTGTGCCCTCCTGCTCAAGGCCTAAAAGCCCTTCAGCACCTGGACACTCCCAAGACTCTTCTGTTAATGACCCCGTGCATTGGCAGCCACCACGGCAACAGTGACAGTGACCAAATGCGAGGGCCAGACCATGATGTGACAATGAGCTCTGTCTCTTCTAGGCCCTTGTAATAATCATTTTGCATTTATAACTTCTCTTAAGAGGTTTCATTTACCAAATGATTGCCTACTGTAGCAGTTCTCCATATTTGGTCTGTGGACCCTTGAGAGCCACAAACCATTTCAGGTGGCCCATAAGGGCAACTCCATTTTTATAATAATATTAAGACGCCATTAACCTTTTCACTGTGTTGACATTTGCACTGATGATACAAAAGCAATGGCAGAGAAAACCACTGGTGCCTTAGCACGAATCAAGGTGGTAGTACCTAACTGTACTAGTATTCATTGCATTCTTTACTGCCACACACTTGAAGTAGCAAAAAAAAAATCTGCCAGCCTCATTTAAGAAATTCCTTGGTGGAAGAATATATTTGCAAACAACGCCTCTGATAAGGAAATAACATCCAAAATGTATAAAGAACTCATACAACTCAACAATAAAAAACAAACAATCCAAAACAATGGACAGAGGACCTGAACAGACACTTTTTTCCAAGAAGACATACAAATGGCCATCAGACATATGAAAACCTGCTCAACTTCACTAGCTATTAGGGAAATGCAGATGAAAACCACAATGAGATACCACTGTATATCTGTTAGAATGGCTGTCATCAACAGGACAAGTAGTAACAAGGGTTGGAAAGGTTGTGGGGACCCCTCTCTCATACCCTGGTGGTGGGAATGTAAATTGGTACAACCACTATGGAAAACAGTATGGAGGCTCCTCAAAAAACTAAGAATAGAATTATCATATGATTCAACAATCTCTCTCTGAATATTTACCCAAAAATCCTGAAAATGTTCATCCACAATATTATATGCACCTTGATATTTGTAGTAGCATTATTCATGGCAGCCAGGACATGGAAGCAACAGAAGTATCCTAGAATAGATGACTGGATAAAGAAGCTGTGGGACATATATACAATGGAATATTACTCAGCCATGAGAAAAGATTGAATGCTGCCATTTATGACAACATGGATAGATCTTGAGATAATCACACTAAGCGAAATAAGCTAGACAGAAAAGTTGAAAACCATATGATTTCACAAATGTGAGGAATGTAAAACTGAAAGCAACAAACAAACATGACAAACAAACAGAGAATCATGGACATGGACATTGGACTAGTGGTTACAAGATGGAAGAGGGGTTTGGGGAGGTAGTTGGGGTATAAGGGACCAAATATTTGACGACAGAAGGAAATTTAACTTTGGGTGGTGAATGCACAATGAAATATACATATGACAAACTATTGAAATGTACATTTGAAACTTTTTGATTTTATTAACCAGTGTCACCCCAATAATTTTAATAAATAAAAAATAAAAAATTTAAAAACAGTTAAGAATAAGGAAATCTATAATCCATATAGCACAAATTTATTTTTGAATAAAATATCAACTATGCTAAAAAATAAAGTCCTTGATAAAACCATTAAAATTATTCATTTTATTAAATCTTAGCCTGTAAGTACATATCTTTTTAATATTCTGTGTGATGAAATGGGAACTATTCATAAAGAATGTATGTTTGTCTCTAAGGAAAAGTACCTGTGTCATTGTTTTAGTTACAAGCTAAACTAATTACTTTTATCATGAAACACTATTTTTACTTGAAAGAATGGCTGAAAGACAAATTAGAGTTATTCAGACTTGCATATTTGACAGAATAAATGAGACTGTCACTTCAAAGAAAATACCTGACAGAATATGTTGCCAATTGTAAAAATTAAGCAAGTAAAAATTAGAATTTTGGAAAACTTGTATCAGTTACCATGAACTTCACAGCTTACCACTATTCAAAGACTTTACTGACAGAATCAATGGTGATATTGATAAGTACAGTTTTTGGTAATATATAATATAATGTGTCAACATTTGGAAAATCTGCATAACTCAGTGAATTGACATTTTCCAAATGACCAACGCCTGATGTTACAAAACTATGCATAGGTAGAAGATCACGTCAAAGTACAAGATAGATCCATGTATTTTAATGCACTAGAGATGAAAATCTTATTCATTTGGTTTCAGGTTCCACAATGCAACTTACCTTTAAGAGACTACCAGTTTTGGTACAGTATCAAAGAATATAAACAATAATCTGAAAAGGCTTGTAAAATACTTCTCTCTTTTCCAATGGCATATCTATATGAAGCCAGATTTTCTTTGTATTCTTCAACCAAAATGATATATCACAGCAGATTAAATGCAGAAGAAGATAGAATCCAGCTGTCTCCTATTAAGCCAGATGTTAAAAAAGAAATTTGCAAAAAATGTAAAACAATATCACTCTTCTCACTATTTTGTTTTGCTTTGAAAAATAGTTATTTTTCATGAAAATATATTATTTATATTAGCACTATATAGGTTAATCAATACTATTTTTAATAGAATTAAATAAACATCTTAAATTTCTCAGTTTTAATTTTTAGTGTGCTAAATGTCAACAAATAAAACCTAAATGAACAAAAACCTTTTTCTATCCTCAATAATTTTTTAAAATATAGAGGAGTCCTGAGTATAAAAAGTTGAGAACTGTTGATCTACTGAAACCTCACATAACGGAACTATCCACACTAGGAAGCATGGTAGAACCGAAAGGACATGTGCTTTGGAGTCAGATTAGCCTGGGTTCAAATTCCGACTTTAGCATTTACTAGCTATTGCACTTAACAAATCACTTAATTGCTCTAAGTTTAAGTTTCCATGTTATAAACGGGAATAATAATACCCAGCTTACAGATTACTTGAGGGTTAGGGGAAATACTATGAACTCAGCATAATATCTCATAGTAGGTACTCAAATATACATGGATTGAATGAGTCCAATAAGATGTTCAGTATATCAATGAGTGGGGTTGCAAGGATCAAAAGTGGCTTAAACAGTTAAACAAAAAAAACAAACCAAAAACTTACCTTTCATAACAAGAAGTCCAAAGACAGAAGAGCCCAACGAACAATGCCATACGACCCAGGTCCTTCCCATCTTTCTGCTCAAATCCCTCAGTGTTGGCTTTTCTCTTTAGGCAGGTAGCAAAGTAGAAACAGTAGTTTCAACACATAACATCTAGGCAATACAATGTCCTGAAGATTCTCCCCCTGCATTTGTGGTTTTCTCTTAGGAAAGAGGAAACTTTTTCTAGATTCCCTCTAGCATACTTACCCTCACGTTTTATTGATCTGAATTTGGTCACATTTCTATTCCTGAACCAATATGTGGCCAGGGATAGGATGTCCCTTTGACCAACCAAGGCCCACCTCTGGGCTAGAGTGAGGTCAAGCTTCCCTGAGGTACAAGCTTGGCAGGTGAAAGGCTGACAGCCAAACAAAATTAGGGTTGTTTAGGAATGAAAAGGGGAGAAGAGAAGCAACCAGGAGACAATCACCCAGCGTCTGCTACGTTTAGTAAATGGAAGTCTGGAGCAGTGGGTCCCAAATGCTGGTTAGTATATTGGCTACATGGGAATCACCTGGGAGCTTGTTAAAAAATATAGCTCAAACTATGTAGGAATTACCTTTGGATCTTGTTAAAATGTAAAGTCTATATTTGTAACATGCTCTCAGATAATATGGCCACTGCTGGTCTATGACCCCCACTTAGAATAGCAAAGACATAGATCTCCCATCCCCAGTTACTAACTCAGTGTTTCCCAGGTGACCCTGTTTTGAGTACTGGGTCCAATGTGGTGTAATGTCAACAATGTATAAGATTGGCTTTCATTCATTTGTTCATTCATTTGTTCATTCATTCATTCAATAAGCATTCATAGAAAAACCTATACCCTGCCAACCCCTATGCTTATTGCTAAAACCACAGTCCACATTCTGTTGGGAGGCGGGAGCAAGTAGACCCATAAGGAGATGTCTTTCATGTAACATGAGAAATGCCCTAATAAAACTATGCACAAAGTGTTCTGTGATTGAGGGTCAAGGAGTGATTCACTGCTGAAGATGAGGTGACCGTCAGGGAAGGTTGCACAGAGGACATTGAGCTGAGCCTTCTTTGGTGCTCAGAGTGAGACAGTGCGTATGCATGAAAGCATGGAAATACAAATGAGCACCGTGAGAAGATCTGTGGCTTACGTACAGGCTGGAATGAAGGTGGAGAAAGAAAATGTTAAAATGTTTACTGGGACTAGATTCTCAGAGGCCTTGGGTGCTGTATATTAAGTCACTCTACAGTTGTTCGCAAGTTTGCATATTAGAATCCTTGGAGGGCTTTTTGAAATTCTGAAGCCTAGGCCACTGAAGGGGAACAAAGTTTTGCTGCCCTAAATGTGTCTTTTGGGGTAGTGATTCTAAGATAATTATTAAGAAACAAAAGGCTCAGGAAGAACCTTTGACACCCCTCCCCACCACCGCAGCCTTTCCTGCATAAAGGAGTTCACACAGAAAAATTTGCTTCAAAAAAAGGCATCTTAGCATATTCTCCTTTCCATGTTGCCCTTGGTATATGCACCTTAGCCTATATAAATGAAGTGTGGCAGACGGGGAGGATTCAGGCAAAAGTCTGTTTGCTTGATTCCCCTCTGTGTCCCATTGTTTTGGGGTTGCCTGGCAAGAATTTGTTGTCTTCCTGTGAATTACCTGCTTCCTCTTTGAAATCTCAGATCTCTGCCACCGCCCTTCACCTTTGTTCAAAAGTAGCAGATAAACCTCAATTGCCCAATGTGTCTTTGGGTTTCATATCTGTTTAGCATCCCTGTACATACATCTGTAATAAATTTTGGACATGTTAAAAAAAATTTGACAGAGTAAATTTGCAGATTTAATTGACTTTATTGAGCAATTCATGAATTGGGCAACATCCTACCTAGTAATTAGAAAGGGATCAAAGGGGTTGTACAAAATAGAAGGTTTTTCTAGAAAACAGGGTGGAGCAAGGGAACTATTAGTGAAAGGGGAAAAAAAGGATTATTTTGGGGCTAGGCATCTTTGGGGGAAGAGAAGGAAAAGTTTTTTTTTTTTTAATTATGTAGATTTCTATAGGGGGATGGAGAGGGCCTGTATGACAGATTAACTTAATGGTGCTGGATTGGAAAATTCCAGTCTTTAATTAAGATTGTGTTTCTGGGAGAGGTCCAAACTGCAATTAGATCAGGTATTAAATCTAAATTTAGTGATGTGGACCCCAAGAAGAAAGATTAATTTGATGTGAACCCTGAGAAGGAATTTATCTGCTGTGATGGACTCCCCGTGGTCAAAAAGGGTCCAAATTTTATAGATAATGAGAGCCTAAAGGTCATTTGCTAACAGCAGCTCCTCACTTACTCAGACTGAACTCTTGACTTCCTGCACTATGCCCCGTTGTATATGCTAAGTTAACCACCTCGGGGAAACCCTGGTTTAGTCTTTCTACCAATGGACTGATACCGGCCCTTTCCGATCAGAACTGTACAATTTGAATACTTCGTTTATATAACATGGACCTAACTGAGAACCTGGGTGGGAACTTTTACTATAAATGATGGCCTCCCCTTTGTCTCAGTTAAACACAATTTAGATTGCTACCTAAATCTGTGTCTTCTTGGATACACCTCTTTTGCTCAAATAAATGCTTGTGTTTTTTTATTATGTCTAAAAGTAATTTTGGCTTACAGTATCATGGAATTTTAGCATGAATGATATCATTTCGGTCCTGTAGTTTTTGTCTTTAACAATTCTCCCCTTTTGATCATAATCTCAGTTTAACTGAGAGATGTGATAAAAAAAAAAAATTAAGGCACTAGTGTCTCTCTGAACTACCTCTCTGTACCTCTGTTTATTGTCAATGCGGCATGACGTTTCTGCTTAATTTCTGTGATGTTCACAGGTCACGGTTCCAGGTTCCAGATCCCAGGTTCATAATCTGTAAATCGGTCATTCTCTTTATTCCTCTCCGATAATTCTAGTTTTAGGAAGATCATTTGTTTGGCAGTCAGCAGCTGCGAACATGCATTTAAAGCTTTTGAGAGAATACAATGCCAGGGAGATTATTACGATAACTATAAGCAGGATAATTCCCAATGTGTGGGGTGTCCTAGTTGCTACATGGGATGCTACTCAATTCACAAATTACTTAATAAAGCCAATTAGATCTTCAAATTTACTCAGTGGAAGAATTTTTTTTTTAAAGATATTTCTCCTATTAACTGTCTCATGTTCATTTGATTAGTAGTACAACTAGAAGAATTTAGAATGTGGGAGAACAGTTAATGTTTTGTGCCCCCCACACCACGCCCTAGGGCCATTAAATCATGCTCTTTTGGAGAGCAAGCGGGGGAAATGGAGGAAGCAGGCATCGGGACACTGTAAAGCAGGTGATGCAATGTGCAGCCAAGTTGAGAACCCTGCAAGAAGCAGGGCCTGCTCAACTCATTTGCATAGAACATGCTCGCCATTGTGGACACAGCCTATCCTTCCAAAATGCACTTTTCATTTCAATTTGATATTCAAAGTCAGAATTATTAAAAGGCTTTTATGCCACAGAGGCCATGTGCTAGGCATTGGAATGGAGCTCCCCCTGCACAGGGGCCTGTGGGCTGCGGGCTGATAAAGCCTGCCCTTTGTTCTCCTGCCTGCATCTGTGAAAGCTGATCCCCACGAGCCGTGCTGGGCAGAGGGCACCCCTTTCTGTCACTAGCCCTAGACTACAGGGATCTTTGACTAGATAAGTCTGCGGGGTGTTTGCCAAAAGAGAACCCATCCTCTCACCCTCTTTTACTAACTGAATATGGGGAATTTGGACGTATTTTTTACTTGATAGGATCAAAAGATGACCTCTCCACATTGTGAAAGCTGACAGAAGAATGTTTTGTAGGCGTTCACAGTGTGAATTTGGAATGCCTGCTCTTGGTTTTGATCTCTGTACCCAGCTGCTAAAATGTTATAGTTAATAAAAGTTGTTTCTTCTCATTTATCACCATTAAATTTCCTGAAATAATCTTTAAAGCATCCAAACGTTGCTATGAAACTGTTGTGGTTGTTGTCCCCTCGAGTTGCAGAATTTCTGGAGTGTTTTGAATTAAAAAATATATATATTTAACACGATTCCATGCATAAAACATAACCCAACTAAAAAACAGGACTCCAAACTTGTTTTACCATTCGGCTCAATCCCCAAGTTTTTAGTCAATAAAATATTCAGCCATCTTTAATGGGATGGAACAAGCTCTTCCTGTGGGAGACAATAGAGTCTGATATGCAAATGACACATCCCAGCAGGATCCTGGGAATGCTCACCCGGCTTTGGGCTGACTTCCGTTTGGCCTTAATGACTATTTTTACATTTTCTTCAATTCCCTGTTTTACAATTCCTGTGTTATAATTCCCCGCCCAACACATGGAAGTGAAGTGCTGTTTTATTTTCAGAATTAAACTGTCTTCCTGGAAGCCTTCTGGGGTCCTCTTTACTTTTCCTCAAAGAGGACCCCAGATGAGGAAGGCAAGCTGTCACTCCTCCACAGCGAGTTGCAGGCCTTCTCTGCACACTTTTCAAATCATTCCCCTGGCCTCTTCTCTCCTTGATAGCTCAGGCTTTCCTCACAACCAAATGATGTCTAATCACCTCGAAAAGAAAAATAAAACAAACATTTATCTGCTGCTCTGACTCAAAGAACTGAATTCTATGGAAATTACAGGCTTTCATTCTGGCTGTGCAGATGTGACTGGGAATCCACGCCTTAGCTAATGCAGACAGAACTGGCCTCCATTTGCACAGACCTGCCAGTGTGTGGGTGGCCCAGGGCGCAGCCAGCCCCTCCTGGGTAGGCCTCAGCTGGGTTTGCGTCCCTGAGCAGGAGGCCGGCTGATGTCTGACCACTTACAGGGAGAATATGTAATTAGTAAACAAAACCTCGACTGCCCCCTGCATTCCCACAGCCTCAGTTGTGCAGGGGGCCACTCCTGTGGCTGTGGCCACTCCGGCCCAAGGCCTGGATACAAACAAGCTGGCCTTTGATGACAAGAAGGGAGTGGAGTCTTAATCTTGGTACTGGGGTATGTTACCTCTCTTTTTTGGATCAGCAATTGCTTTTAAAATACCAGGAATCATTATTTTACCGTACAGGGTTATCATGTGCCAAGATTAATTTACCTCAGGCTTTTAGACCACAGGAAATGCTGAGTGGCCTTATTAGTCCCCATTTTAAAAAGCATTTTAACATCTCCAGGCAGCAGGTCTGATGAGAAATGCTACTTACTGTGACCCTCACACACAGTCCTTCTGAACTGATTCTCACAGGGCCCTTTAAAAATGCATTGGTTCCAAATGAATTAAATAAAAATTAAATAGGGATGTAAATTTTATCTTTGACGTAAAGATCGATTTTAGCTTCTCATCAAGTAAAAAGAAATTATTTTATGCTCACTAGAAAGGAGATGCATATTCTGCATTTTGGAGAGAGGACAAAGGTTTGGGTTTAAAGTTTAATTAGAAAATGTCTGTGTAAAAGGAAAACCCCATTTGAAGCTTGCTCACAGCCTGGGGCTTCTGATTCAAGCCAATCTCATTCTCTCTCTCTCTCTCTCTCTCTCTCTCTCTCTCTCTCTCTCTCTCTCTCTCTCTCTCAACACATACAAAGGATGAGTCTCTACAACACACATTAGCCCACCTTCAGTGATATAGAAAGGCAGAGATTACAGGAACCGGATTGGCAGCAGGACGTGCCTCACTCAGTTCAGCTCTGTGGATGTCACATCCTCTGCCACTCACCCCGCACCCCCTCTGCTACCCTAGTTGCCTGCAACCTGAGGTCAGCAAGTGCCTTGGGAGCTGAAAGACTTTCTGGAAACCTGTCCAAGCCGAATATGTTCCAAGATGTACCAAGCTCCTATTCTATTTGACAGTTTTAAAATCACTCTTTACATGTGCTTTTAATTTTTATTTAATAAAGGAATAAATGCTTTATAATTAAAGGCTGGTTGGTGATTAAAATCAGTTTTATTGATGGCTTACAAACTCAAGTAAAAGCTGATATAAATCTTTTGAGCTCCACAGCTGCTTCTGGACAACTCCTTCTCCCCTAACCACTTTTCTCTGGAGCAGACTGTCTCTTACTTTCCCCCCACTTTGTTTTGGACAAGTAATCTTATCCTGCTTTCACAACTGCTCATTCTTTATCCTCATGTTCTTGATTACCAACTGGTGTTTATTTTCAATGCAGTTACTGGCCAATTAAATAGAAATGAACTACATTTGGAGACAGGGTTCCTGATTATTGGATTATTGTTTCTTCCTCTGGCGAATATTTATTCTTTTGTAGGCTGTTCTGGGAGCAGAAATCCCAAAGGCAAAGTCTAGCACCCTTTGCCAAGGCTTCTTTGGGCAACTACCTGGTAGACCCAGAGTGGTAGGAAGTAGAAGTAATAGGAATGGGATGCTCCGCTCACCCGTTAGGACCTGGAGCAAGCCAGGTGTAACTGGAGCTGCTTCCTGTTGTGATTCGGTTAAACCATTTATGATTCAAGACAGGCTCTCCTACCAGAAGGTCAGGTTTATTTCATTGAGGAAGGGGAAGAAAATCCATCTTCTCTTTTTCTTTTTTTTTTCAATTTATTTTTGTTGTTGTTGTTAATTTTGTTTTGTCTTGTTTTGTTTTTAGGACAGCTCTTATGCATCTTCCTTTCCACCCAAACATTGAGCACTATTAGGGGTTGGGAGCGAGTCTCCCCAGAATGTGCCACCTTGGCATTCAGATGATTTTAAGCTGAAAACAATTAAAACCTGTTAAACTCAGGAAGAGGTGTTTTTTGTTTGTTTGTTTGTTTGTTTGTTTGTTTTTACCTTCCCTTTTCCTGCCTAAAGAGATTCAGATATACAGACCTGCTTTAGGAAAAGAGCCTTAGCATATTCACCTTGGCACATTCGGATTAGCACATATAAATGAAGTATAGTAGATAGGAAGATCCACACAAAAATCTGTTCCCTAGATTCCCTTCTGTCCCGTTGTTTTGAAGGTGCCTAGCAAGAATTTGTTTGCCAATTTCTTGGCTAACTGGAATTGCCTATTTTCCCTTTGAAATCCCAGACCCCATCTCCCACTGTCTCCTTTGTCTAAAATGATATATATACCTCATTTTGCCTCACTTTGTCTTTGAAATTTTCATGCTTATATCAATTTCCTGTGGGTATGTATTAAATTTTTATTTTCTCCTGATAATTTGCTGTATGTTGTTTGAATTATTCCACGTGCCACAAGAACTAAAAGGATAAGGAAAATGATTCCCAGTCCCGACAACTTGTTTGGGTGAGAAGAGGCTGGTTCCCTACCTGGGCCGGATGGAGTACATGGGCTAAATCAGTGGTCTTCAGGGAACAGCCAAGCTTTAGGCTTTTTACTTTCAAATCAAACGCTAGATAATCTGATGTGGGTGTCATTTATTCTAAAACAAGAACAAGAAACACATATATGATAGAATTTATTAGTTCAAGACTTTTTCAGTCTCAACACGTGCTTTGTAGACTGCATAGATGCTTATAAATTCTATATGGATGTGTCCTAATATACACTGCCTCCCCATCAGGAAATATCTTCTCCTGTTTGTGCCTAACATAAAGCTATTCATTCTTCAAGGTTCATCTCAGTTTCATTACCTCCTTTATGAAGACTTTCTCTAAGATATTGAGTCAAGTCCTAGCTTAATCACTTAAAAGCTGTGTGGCCCTTAGTTACCCCACTGAAGTTCTCATCTTCCTAATAGGGAAAATGGGAAATTATTGAGATCAAAAGTTTTAATAAGCATGAAAAACATTGTTAACTTCTACACAAATGCGAAACACCATTATAATGCCATTATGACTCCTTGTCATTTTTGCATCTTAGAATGCTATTTTGGGTATTCATTTTATTCTGCATTACATCTTTACTTAACTGTTCTTGATATGCCTTTTTGTTCTCGCTCATTAGGTTGTAAATGACTAGAAAGTAAATAATCAAAGATAGATTTACCTATAAGTGTCATTCAACTCTTTTTTAATAGCCAAAAAAAAAAAAATTGCCTATAAGTACAACAATAAAAGATCGAGATTTGTTTTTAAAAGTAGATTACATATTCATTTAATGCAATACAATTTTGCCGTTAAAATGAAAGAGAAGAATGTAAAGAGCTAGAAGCAGCACAACTCTCACCCTTACAGTGAAAATAACTAGATTGACTTCAAATTTACGTTACTTTTTCCTTATCAATGAGAGAACTGAAGTTGCAGAGCAAAAGCAGGCCCCAAACCTAAGAAGGGATGATGCCTGCAAAGAGATAGGGAATGCAAAATACTCATTGGAGTAGATTCCACTAGATACCACTAAACTAGTTGATAAGTTGGTAAAGACTGAAAGCAGGCTGACAAGCAAGTGTGAAACCCTTGAGGGCCACAGAATTTAGGGGAGTCTAGACTTCTTACAGGTTTTTTTCTCCAAACCTCAATAGATGCTCACAGAAAAGATTGGAAAGAATCCTAAGCTGGGTCTATCATGTTGAAGACCTAAGAGAGCGTTAGAACACTTTCATGAGAGGGGCAAGACACACCAGCTGGATCTATCCAGCCTATCTCCAATAGGGAAATATAAGCTTTACTCTGTACATAGAAATTACCAAGCACTGCTTCTCTTAGGTCATTGGTGAAAACTCATTGCAAATAGGTGAAAGGAACCAAAGAGAAAAAATAAGGGAGGGCTAGGATTACACAATGGGCCTACAAATACAGCTAAGATAGGGGCAATAGAACCAAATGGCCATATCCATATGGAGCATACCTAAGACTGAGGCTTAGTCAGAAAACAGAATAGACTCCTATGCCACCTGTCCTTGACTAAAAGCTAACAAGCTTCAAATAACAAGAGACAGTAGGCTTCTACTGAGAGAAGGATGAAAGAGAAATAAGAGCAAACAAAACAAAACAAAACAAAACAAAAAAACCTCTTTCTGAGGTACAAGGCAAAGAGAACACTTAAAATTCAGAATCAGACATTGCTCTGGTAAACACAAGTTATCTCTATAGGAATTTGAAGCCTATGATGCACTGAGGATAAGCTTAGCACCCCAGACCTAGATAAATTCAAACACCACATTAAAGATCTAACAAAGGAAAGGAACCGCAAATATTAAGGCTTACAAACTATGTACTCCTGCCTCTACTGACCTACACAGGGTGACAAGCTTTCAACAGAAAATTAGAAGGCATATGAAAAAGCAAAGAAAAAAGATACACGCCAAAGAGAAAAGTAATCACCAGAACCAGATACAGATAAGATACAGATGTTGGCATTATATGACAAGCAATTTTAAATAATTATGATTAATATTTTAATGGCCTCAATGGTAAAGGTAGACATAGTTAATTCCAGCAGAGAGGAAGAAACTATTAGAAAATCAGATCAAAATGCTGGAAATGAAAATCATGATAATAGAAATAAAGAACGTCTTAGATGTTTTCATCGATAGACTCAGGCAGATGAAGTAAGAATTAGTAAATCTGAAGATAGGTCAATATAAATTACCAAAACTAAAATGCAAAATTCAAGAGCTGCAGGACATTAATAAACATTCTAACACATGCCTAATTTGAATCCTAGAAGTAAAGGGAGAGAAAGAGACACAAAAAATATCTAAAGAAATAATGACCTAGAGTTATTAAACTTAGTGTTAGACACTGAATCACAGATCCAAGAGCTCAGTGAACACAAAGTAGAATAATAACAATGCACACACAAACACACTTCTAAACATATCACAATATTCAAAGTACTGCAAACTGGTGACAAAGAGAAAAGATTAAAGGCAGCCAGAGGGGGGAAAAAAAGAAATATTATATACAGAGGAACAAAGAAAAAAGTTGCAACAGACTTCTCAGAAATAATACAAACCAGAAGACTGAAGAGACATCTTTAAGTGCTGAAAGAAGAAAAAACTGCCAACTCAGAATCTTATACCCAGAATAAAAGAATTTTATAAAGAAAAAATGCTTTTTAAGATTTACACAAATGGAAAGACTTTATTACCCATAAGAAATGTTAAAGAAATTTTTTCATGCAGAAAAAATGTGATATCAGACTGCAACTTGGATCTACATAGATGAATGGAGATCTTGAAAATGAAATAAATAAATAAATAAATAAAGATAAAATCAAATTAATTTCTTTTCTTATTTTTGATTGCTCTAAAGAAAGCTTTTCATTTTGAAAACGACAATAGTGGCAGTGTGTTGTGTATTCATAGTATGTGTAACAGTGAAAAGGATAAAAACAATGGCACAAAGAATAAAAGAGAAATATAAGTTAAAATCACAATTAGATACTGCAATATGTTTACTTGAATTTTTTAAATCTAGGAACCTAAGAATATCAAGTTCTAGTGAAGATGTGGAACTTCTGGAACTCTCATACATTTCTGATGGCAATGCAAAATAATGAAAATGCAAAATGGTACAGCCACTTTGGGAAACAGTTTGGCCGTTTCTTATAAAAGTAAACACATACCTACCATGTGACCAAGCAATCCTACTCCTAGGAATGGATGCAAAAGGAAAGAAAACATGATCTCACAAAAATCTATGAGTAAATATTCATAGCTGCTTTAAAAATTAGAAACGACCTACATATACCATTAGCTGTAGTGCATTCATATAGAGAAAGCTACCAGCAATAAAATGGACCGAACTATTGATTCACAAAACAACATATATGTATCTTGACTGCATTTTGCAAAATGAAAGAAGCCAGACACAGAATTATTTTATTCTATTCACATGATACTCTGGGAAGGGCAAAATCATTAGGAGGAAAACACATGAGTAGTTGAGAGATCAAGGATTGAAGGGGGAGGTTGTCTATAAAGAAGCCATAGAGGGAAATTTGGGGGGATGGAATTATTGTGTATAGAACTATGGTTTGCAATACTACTCTATGCCTTTTCCAAAACTGATAAAACTGTACATCACAAAAAGTGAATTTTACTACATGTAAAAAAAGAGTTACCAGGATGTGAAAGAAAAGATAGAATGCAGATTGAGACAAATGTATTTAACTTAATGCAAATTAATCACATAAGCACACTCGATGGGATGGGAAGAAAGGAGCTGACCTATATAACTTTGGAAAACAGTGTTTCGATTTAAGATAAGGCTAAAGTACCCTCCACAAACACTGCAGTTCCATGTGTTTCACAGCGAGATGGGTTAGGAATGCTGACACTATTTATCTTGTATACATGAGCTAAACAGAAAACTAAGTATATTATAGAAAATGAGAGCAGATTTCTTACTGTTGGAGAAAGAAGTTACACAGAAAAAAACAGAAGCCTAGAATGACTTTTCTGGTGCTCAATTGCATTCAGAGGTATCAATATGGGCCCATGTTTTAAATGTTAAATTAAAAAAAAATTAAATATATACAGATAAATTGATACAGAACTATAGATATGTGTATATGTATGAGATAGAGTGTACATATACACACAAACACACACATATATATGAAGACATGTGCCCCAGCTCTATCCACTGAGAGAGGTTAGAAACAGTGTCAGGGAGAACCCCTAAATCCCAATAGTATTGGTTTCTAAATATCATTCGCCAATAAGAGGAATCATGGATCCTTGGAGAACTGTTTTTATTTCAGGGGTGAGGCAGGGAAAGTAAATACGAACCTGGAACATTTTGTGGTGTTTGAGTGTAAGGAAGCCTTCCCCTCCTTTTTGAAGGGATTATAAAAATGCACAGGAGTCTAAAAGAGCTCCCAATAATCAAAGCTGAAATAATTTGAGCAGCAAAATAAAAATAAATGTTCATGAGTCCACACGGTTATAAATAAATGATTAAATAAATAAATGAAAGAGAAGGAACAGCTCTTCCAGGGAGGAGAATACCAATTAATAAACGAGAAGGCATAAGTAAAATGGAAAATCACCATTAAAACACCACAGTAATCATTGCTGTAGGCAAATCCACCAATGTATGCTAAAGGGTGGGCATATGTTTAAGTAGAACCCGAACATTTGGATAGTCTCTAATAACTCCACTAGTTTTTGCAACTCTTCATTAAATCAGAAACTATTTCAAAATAAACAAAATTTAAATAATAATAAGGGGAAGATAAATAGTAACATGGAAAGATGTTTACGACTATTAAATTTTAAAAAGTGGTATCATTTCAGTTTTGTGTTTACTTACACATATGAAACCAAACCAATTTTAAGCAAACTGTGTTATATAGCTCTGTCTCTTGGTGGTAATACAGGTGATTTCAGTTTTATGTTATTGCTGCTTTTGTTGTTTTTGTTATCACTGATCAGTACTTTCTAAAATTTTCTACGATAACCATGCATTAACATTAGAATAATAAAAATATATTTAAAACACTCCTTGAAAGGCCTATTACATGTTTCTGTATCTTACATTGTGTTAAAAAGAATGGTGCTATCAAAGTGAATCGTTGAATTGAAGCACTGCCATGCTATTCTCTATTGCAAAATAAATAGCCATCTCCCTAATTTATATTTGTATGCAACACCTTAGTGCTTTGCACAAAATACTCAGGCATAGTTGAATTATAAAGATAAGTTCTGCTGTATTTAAATTAGCATAAAGTGAAGTACACCTGAAAAAAATAGATAACATATGTATATCATCTGATAATTAGAAACAGAAAACATTTAGAGCTAAGTATATAGTGGAAGATATACTTAGAATAGCCAAGCACGATTCTAAGCACTTGACATATATTAATTTATGTAATCCTCATGGCAACTCAAAAAGATGAGTAGTACTATTATCCCCATTTTACAGAGGAAGAAATGGAGATGAAGTAATTTGCACAAAGTCACACAGCTAACAAGTAGCAGGCTGCAATATAAATCACTTCTATCTGCATTATCATTTTACTTCTCACAGCAACTCATGGAGTTAGGTATGGTTACCTCAACTATCAGATATAGAAACTGAAGCTCAGAGAAGTGACTAGTCTAGCCAAAAGTGACAGGACTGGGACGCTTGACCTCAAAACCCATGCTTTTTCAGCTGTAGTGCGCTGCCTCATGCATTAACATGAAGTAGGTAAACCAAAACAGGAAATTACCAGAGAATTGTCAAAACACTTCTCCAGCGGAGAATTCCAAACGTTGATTAGTTCGTTCTCAAGTCTGCTTAAATTTCACACCATCCACCTGCATGTTTTTTCTTCCCTACCAGCTGAGAAGGTGACATTTCTTGTTCTCTGGTTTAAATCAGAGAAGCTTGCAGTACTGTAATCACCAATGAAGCTACATATTAGCTTACAGAGATTTTTTTTTCTCCTTTAAATTAAAGAGGCAGTGAAAGGTACAATCTTGCTTCTATTCCTAGGTCTCTGAGAAAGTCATTGTGGGCATTCTCAGGCAAAAAGAAAGTAACTTCATTTTTAGAGAGTAATGCCCTGTTGACAAGTTGGCAGGGCTGCCTTGTTTGGAAAGGAATGTGCAGAAAACCTGAAAGATAATTAGTGTGCGGTAACCTAACAGCATGCAGCAAGGCTGTAGCATGCTTGGCAGAGGCAGATGTGGCCACACAGTTCATTAGCGCTGTATAGTTTGCTTAATTCCAGTTGGATCCATTAGAGAAAACTCTAGAACCTGGACAGAACTCCAAAATAGACTCTCTGATCTCAGCAGCAGTGGGGGTGATCTAAGCCATCACTTTGGACCCCAGGAGATTAGACCAAAATTCCTCATAAACCTATTTGTTTTTCTTTGACAATCAACTCTACATTGTTCATTGTCACGGAGGAGACCAAGGGTGTAGATGCTCAAAATATAAAAATTTTAAATTGGTTTCACAATGATTTCATTACCAAGCTTACCTTTCTTTTGCTTATATTTTGCTGAAGTGTCAATTAAAATCACAGGTGTTTCCAACTTTGCAGAGTGAATAAATTTTAATAAAATTGTTTATAAAGTGATTTTCTACTAAGGTAATTCTGTTATGCTTATGATGTATTTTAAGAACATTAAAGATATGTTTCATTGGAGGAAAAATGTAGCTACGTAATATTGATATTTTTGTATTTTGAAATGCTTTATAGCACTCTGAGAATGTTCATTCCTTTCCTGAGCCAAGATTTCTCCGATCCCTACTTTTTTTTTCCATCCCTTCCTCAGACCATGGAAATTCCCACTTGTGCTCAAAGATCCTCTGTCTCCACATTTGCAACTCTTGATATGCAGCTCTGGTACATTGTTTTCTGCTTGTGTATTATAGTGTCCATCATCGCTAGAATGCACTTTCATGTATGGCCAATAGGTGTAGCTTTAAAATACGAGGGGCCTCAACTTGACATATTCACTTACTAATTCTTGCATGCACGTAGTCGTTGCATTCGATAAGTTTACTGATCTTGAAAATCTGTCAGATAAATTTGTTTATCATGCTACACTTGCAGTGTGTATTCTCTGATCCTAGCAACTGATGACGAGGTAAGCAATCAGCATTATGCCGAGCAACAGGGAAAGCCAAACTACTATTAAATATTTTCCAAAATCTTCCTCTGTGTGGTTAATTGGCCAACAGATAGACAAGTGACTTTGAGTCCTTTTAAAAATTAAATAAGAACAGAATTTTTTCTAGGCCACATGTAAAGCCTTTCAGGGCAATAGAGAATTATTTGTCAAATGGCTTAGCCTTTGTCTTTAGCAGAAAAAAAGAGAACATGTGCGGCTTTTGCTGTGGGTAAGTGTGGGGTTTTTCTGATCTGATCGAGGCCACTAGATGCCCCTGGCATGACTCCAGCCTCCCATAAAATGATTGCTGTGTCTTGCCAAGATTTTGTATTGAGCCATTATGTCCTCTTTCTCTCTTTCTACCTGCCTTTTCCTGGAGTAAGCTGGCTTCTGTGACAACTTTACATTCCCACGTGTATTTTTCTATGGATAAGGCAAATAATATTGTGAGACCTCTCTCCTACTCCTTCAGAGGGGAGGGGACCACATCTCCAACACAAAGCTTATTGCCGATACCATGCCCACCATGGCTTCCTGTCCCTGCTGAACCTGAGTGACTCAGTGAGAATGAGACATTATCCAAAGCCAGCCAGCTCCATTCAGCAAATGGCGTGGGCTTCCTGGCTTCAATTCCTTAGCTCTGGAGCTCATCACGCCATAAACCACACGGACTTTGTAGGCATGTTATTGTATTAGCACCATATGGAGAATACTCATGGAACTCACATGCAGAACGTGTGATGTCAGACCAGTTTACATGAGTCCAAATATTGTGCAGCTGTTAGACTCAGATGTTTCATTTCATTTTTTCTTATGTCAGCACCACCCTAATAAATTCACTGATCCTGAGACTGGAAAGTAAAGAGAGTTTCTGTGTGCTCATACGTGCTCCAGAGCCGGGAAATTCTGCAGCACATTTGTGTGGACCTGCTCTCACAGGACGACAAACATGGCTGTGGAAATCAATAGAAGGGCAATTTACAAAAGGACAGCAGCCCTCACACAAATGAGAGACTAGAACGTAGGATCAAATGTGTCCTTAGAAATAGATTCTTGCAAAGGAAAATTGTAGGAAAGATATTGCAGTTTCTTTAGAAGGCGTTTGATTAAAACCATGCATCAAAGCTAATTAGCTTCTGACAAGGAAAAGTGTTTGCTAACAAGTGTCCCTGACTCTACCTCTTAGAAAATCAGCAAGCCTGCCTTGTGTTTGCCTTAGTCAAGGCAACATGAATCACTGTCTTTCACCAGTAAGGGCAAACCTTCAAAGGTTGCTACCCAAATAATGCTGATTTTCAAAAATAAATAGCTCTCAACATTTCCTTGGAATTAAGGATAGAAGATGACATATTTTTTTTCATGTCTGGATTTTTAGATTTATTTACGCTATTTATGACTCTATAACATGATTACATGTGTTATTTTAAAATAAATGTTGAGAACTGTGGATTTCCTATGATTCATTTTGGATAGGTTGTGGTTCTTCATGGTTTGGTAAAAAAACAGAACCTCAGAGGTTTAAAAAAAAGAGGGCAAGAATTCTCTGCTTTTCTGGACTGGAGCAGGTACAGTTTCTGGGCCTAAGTTAAGACTTGAAATAAGATTTATTTCCACGCACTGCTCCATCTTCATCCCTCCTCTTCAGGAATCTTCACAGGCTCATCTCCACGCCTTGTGACATGGTAGAGGAAAACCTCGCAAACATAGTGGCTGTCACAAAGTGGTTCCCGCATAAGAAAGGTTGTGGAATTGCTTGTTTGCTTCGTCTCTCACTCTTCTTCATTTTCTGTTGTGTGGATTTTTGAAATTCAGAGAAAACAAGATCAAAACTACTCCAGTTTATTATCATCTGAAGAAGAAAACATTCAACTGAAACACACTGTGAACATTTCGGAGCCTGCTGCTGATTCCAGATGCAAGGCCTGCCTAGCTCATAAGACAGAAAATCCCTTGCCACATTCCCTGAGCAGCCACAGAGGGTAGATTTCGTGAGCTCCTGGGTGCACTTTAGATTCTGGCTCTTAATGCTTAGTTTTTTTAAATTGCTAGAAGAGATGTAACTCCATTGGGTATTATTTGGGAAGACCCCAATGAGTGGCATCTTCCCAAATATGGTGAGGAGAAGGAACAAATCTCAATTTAACAACAACTAAAGGGTGTGCTTAGAATGAGGCTTAATCAGTTTGTTTTGGAAGATGCTTCTCTTTGACCGGAAAGCTTTGCTCCACTACATCATCAGCTTCAAAGGTTCCTGAGTGTCTCTGGATCTGGGGAGAGAAGATAAAGGCCTCACAGTCCTCTTTGAGCCCAGTGCTGGCTAGATGTGGTATGTAATTCAGGCTAGTTAAGTCACGTAGCAGCACATGGTTGACAAGAAACTGCTGGAAATTCTCATCTAGGAAAATCAGAAGATTTGCATGAAACCCTGGTGGTGATCAAAGCAATTATACAAACTGCTCAAGTGTGAAAGTTAAACCTTATAAAAGTTTCAGCTTTTGGTGAATGATACCCTTCTGAATTTTTTTTTTTACTCATTGTTTTCATGACTCATCCCACTTAAGAGTAAACTGTCATCATTCTCTTAACAGTGACATTGTTTTTCCTGTGATAGATACACGTTCATTTAATAAGGACATGTAGGATTTGTATCGTAATATAAATCTTATAGTAAAAAATTTTCTGTACTGTTTGCCCCATTTCTAGAACTCTAGAAATGCTTATAATATTGCTGTTTTCTACATCTCTTATTCTCAACCATTTATGCCCTTAAAAGATTACTTAGCATTGAGTTGAATGAATCCATTAACTCATTCTCTACAGAAAATCTTCCAGGCTGTCCCTGCTAAAGGAATGAGAAGCTTAATAATCAGATATTAAAGCACATGTGATGAGAATATGTATAACTTATAGATTGGACTAACCAAACTGCTTTTTAAAGCTGCTGTCAACTAAATGCTCACCTTATATGTCTGGTAATCTAATTTAACATGATAATATTAATTTCAAATATTTAATATATTTTCTTTAAAATTAAACCCAATTGTCAGTTTTCAAACACCAATTTTCAGTATGAAAAAAATGGTCACTAAAGATATAAAACATTAATTTATATATATATAAATGTTATATATATATAAATTATATATATATATATATGTGTGTGTGTTAAACATATATATAACATATATATATATGTTAAAAATACACTGTGGAACCAAGAAGGAACACTTAAGTTAGAAAAATGATTAACTAATTTCCTCATTCTAGACACGTAGGAAGCCATGACTGGGTTTGCTAAAATGGGGAATAAAATAAAACTCTTCCCCAGGGATAGCGTGCATGAAATTAAAGCGGGTCCTCTTGAGAGGTAATATCTAAAGATGAATCCCAAGGCCAAAAGACAGGTGGACTTTTATGAATTCAGGAAGCAGCATGTGAAACAGTTAAAATCATAATGAAGAGGCAGCCCAGACCCGGGTGGTTTACTGCAAGTTCTAGTAAGCCTTTGAGATACGGATAATTCCTCTATTATTTGATCTGTTTGAGAGCATAGAAAAAGATGGAAAGACTTTCAACAAGGCTGTCTAAATTCCTTACCCCAAATCTCAATGAAATGATACATGAAATATAAAAAGTAAGAATAATTCACAAAAAGGCTCAGAAGCCAGAAAGGATACCATTAGCAGGCTCAGAACAGTGAGCAATTTTTGAAAAGTATAAGAGATAAAATTGGCATATAACACTCAAAACAGAAGAAAGTGAAAGCCCAGGAAGATTAAAAAAAGATACGTTTTAAAGCTGAGTTGTTTTTTTTTTTTT
Organism: Cynopterus sphinx; assembly: GCA_030015415.1. Lineage (NCBI taxonomy): Eukaryota > Metazoa > Chordata > Mammalia > Chiroptera > Pteropodidae > Cynopterus > Cynopterus sphinx. Next base: position 21,762,681 of record CM057380.1, read on the forward strand.
TTTTAACAGAGTTCCAGTAAAAGCCCAAGATCAAAAATAGCAGATGCTCAGGAAAAGACTAGGCCTTGAGCAGGAACAGGTCACTATTTAAATATTACAGAATGGCTGCACCTCAATCTCAGTCTCAGTGGAGTTACCTAGTGTTTGCCACCAGGATCAAGCCATGAATAGAGCTTTCAAGATGAAAGTGGAAGCTCTCATGTAAAATTATCAGAGCAGCCCTAGGATCAGATAAGTAATGAGGGCTCCAGATAATCTAGAACTATCATCAGTAAAATGAGCTCCTACATTTAGATGATAATTTACTTATAGATCTTACATAAAATTTCATCTGATCACATACCTACCTCCTTCTCAGCCATTACCCTTGTGATCAGAATCTGCCTTTAAACTGTTAGAGGAACAGGGATTCTACCAACAGTTGAAGAACTAACCACTAGAGTTTTTTGAGAAATAAATGATAATTTTAAGATAAGCTAAACTGAGATGCTCAGAGACAAAAGATTATTTATTATTTATTAAACAAAAATAGATTAGTACAAAAAAGAATTAGTTCTTAAAAATTAAAAACATTTGAGGGTAGACTCAGATGTTTTTTTAAAAATCTAAAAATAAGTGTTATTTCAAGAATCTTAGAAAAAATAAATATTTTGAAAAATTAAAAGAAAATGAGAGTTCATACAAAACAAAAGCAGAAATGAATTAAAAGCAATAAGAAGCAAAGAGTAAGCTACCATGAAAATTTGTTAGAATGCAAGGCTGGTTCCTTGGAAAGTAAAATGAAAGATAAACCTTTGGGTAATCTGAGTTAAAAAAAAAAGTGAAAACACAAATAACTAATATTAGGAATGAGAAAACAAGAGTTAATTATAGATGCAGCAGAGATTAAGGAAATGTCATATAATTTCTGACAATGAAATTAATACATTTAAAATCTCAATAAAGAAAGAGATTAAAAATTTGAATAATCCATCAAAAAAGAAATTGAAACGTCATTTAAAATTACCCCTAAAAAATAAAGCTTCCCAGAGGCGATTCCTTCGAGGAGCAGATAATTCCTTAGTTACTACACTGTTCTAGAGCAAAGACAGAGAAAACTTTCTATCTAATTAATAAGGCCAACATAACATCTAATACTTAAGCTTAGCACAAAACACATTCAAAAAAAATAAAAAAAGAAAAAAAAGAAAAAACAAAATAACTAGATCAATACAATTAATAAATTAGATATTAAAATCTTAAATACAATAATAACAAATCACAATATATTGGAAGAATAAAATATCATGACCAACTAGTATTTACCTAAAAATGCTAGAATGGTTAATATATGTTAGGACATCTATTAAAGTAATGCATTGTATTTATAGATTAAAATAGAAGATACATTGATTATCTTAATAGATACTGTAAAAGCAGATTAAAGATGAATGCCTGTTTCTTTTGAAAATTGTTAGCAGGCTAAGACTAGAGAGAAAACTTTTTTTACTTTATATCAGAAACTACAGTAAATATTATTCATTATGATGAAACATTAGAAGCAATTTCATTAAATTCAAAAAGAAATCGAAGATGTCTACAATTATCATTACTATTTAATAATGTTTTGGTCAAAATAATAAGGCAAGAAAAAGATATTAGATATAAATGATAGAAATAAAAATGAAAATTTTTGTTACTTATGGTTATAAAGAAACTACTTAGAAAATCTAAAATAATTTATTAGAAAGAATATTAAAACTAATAAGAGTAAAATTTACTAAGGTGACCAGATCAAAGAACAAGGAAGCTTCACTATGACTGGTCACCAATGACCAATTAGAAAATGTAATGAAAATAAGAATTTCAATTACAATAGCAACAAAAACTATAGATTATCTGCCATAGAAAAGAATAAACCTAACGAAAAGTATAAGAGATAAAATTGGCATATAACACTCAAAACAGAAGAAAGTGAAAGCCCAGGAAGATTAAAAAAAGATACGTTTTAAAGCTGAGTTTTTTTTTTTTTTTAACAGAGTTCCAGTAAAAGCCCAAGATCAAAAATAGCAGATGCTCAGGAAAAGATTTCCATATGAAGATAACTTATGGAAATTATAAAATTTAAACCAAGAGGACATAAAGATCTAAATAAATAATGGCAGAAATGCTCATTTTATTGGATGGAGAGACTCAAAATTATAAAGCTTTTGATTTTTTCTTAAATTAATATCTAAATGTAATCAAATCCAATTAAAACCACATTAGCATTTTTAAAATGAAACTAACATGCCCATTGTAAAAACAAAACAATACAAAACGAATCCTAGATGGGCAAAGGGTAAGAACAGCTAAGATAGAATTGAAAAAAGAACAAGAAATGATAGCTTATGTCACCAAATAGAACTTTCTAGCATATTATAAAGCTAAGTAATTACAAAATTGATTCTAGCACAGAAATAAATTGATAGCTCACTAAAATGAAATAAAACACTCCAAAATAGTTTGTCATAAAAAGGTAGATAGATGAAGAATAAGTTTTTTCAAAATGTATCATTTATAATAAAGGTGGCATTTTAATGGAGGGAAAAGTAGGTAATTTGCTAGTTGGTATTGGAAAATTGTTATTAATTAGAAAAAGTAAAGTATATCTTTACCTCATACCATATACAATAATAAATTCAATATACATTAAACATCTAAATATTAAATATAAAAAGTATTCAAAGAAAAAAAATGTTTTTATTATTTGGAGAAGTCGAAGAGTAGCATCTCTAAGCAATACATAGTAACTAGAAATCAATTTTTAAAAGATTGAAAATTTGATCATATTTTTAATACTTCAGTATGGTTAAAGATACCATAGATAAAGTTATGAAAGAAAAGATGTGCCATGTGCATAACAAAGAGTAACTATGCATAATCTATAAAAATTCCTGTAAATCATAAGAAAGACAGTAAAAAAATATGAACAGACAATTTAGAGAAACAATATAAATTGTCTGAATTCCAAGCTTCACTAGTAATGAAGAGATGCAAAGTAAACTGCCTAGATATGGTTTTGATCTTTTTTTTTCCTTTGGTACTTCTCTTGTTTGGTGTTGTCTGAGCCTCCAGGATTTGTGGGATGTTGGTGCTTATCATTTATTTTGGAAAACTTTCAAGCATTATTATTGCAAATATTTCTTCTGCCTCGTTCTCTTGTCTTTCTGGTATTCCAATCATGTGTGTTAGCCTTTTTGATATCATCCCACAGTTCTTGAATGTCCTGGTATTTTTTAACTCATTTTTCTCTTTGAATTTCAATTCTAGAAGTTTCTATTAAACTATCTGGAAACCCATTGATTCTTTCCTCACTGTCCAGTAGATGAACCTATTGGCGACATTCTTCATTTCCATTATAGTGTTTCTTTTCCTGTATTTCTTTTGATTCTTATAGTTGCCATCTCTCCGCTGACACCATTTGGACTTGAATGCTATTTTCTAACACATTAATCGTAGTCATTTTAAGTTCCTTGTCTAATAATTCCAACATCTGTGTCATGTCTGAATCTGGTTCTGATGCTTATTTTATACCTTCAGAGTGTGTTTCTTGTCTTTTAGTGTGCCTTGTAAATTTTGGTTGAAAGCCAGACAGTTTGTGTCAGTAATTGGTGTTCAGGTAAACAGGCCTTTAGTGTGAGGATTTATATTAAACTGGCTTGGAGTTGGGCTATGGTTAGTGTTTGTTATAGGTACAAATTCTAGAGGTTTCACATTCTGCTAGTGTTCTTACTGCTGTCTCCTTTCTTGGCTTTGTACTGCCACTTAGAGAGTCTGGGTCTTGCAGTTCTTCCAGCTGCAATCCCCTGGAGGTTTATTGGTATGGTGGTAAGGTGTGGGTAAGGGAGGTGTTCTGTAATCTGATGGAGTCTCAGTCTTTGCGTGGGCCTGGAAGTGTGGCCTGCACAAATGTTTCTGTTTCTCCTTCCTGAGCATAAGACCCTTTACCCCTCATACTCTATTCCCCGTGCTTGATTAATTGTTTTTGTTGTTGTTAATTGATTGTTTTTTGGTTTGTTTCAGCTGAAACAGGAAGGCTAGAGGCTAGAGTAGGGTGAAAATCCCCTCCTCCAAGTGTGATAAGCTCTCAGTATTACTCCCAGAGAGTGGCCTTTGTTATGGAGAAGAATCCAAGAGGGTTGTATACCATGGCTTCTCTTCCCAAACCCCCTGCCAGGGTCAAGAGGAGACTTTTCTTAGATCGTCATCATGATAATCTGGTGGGGTGTCATGGACCTCAAAATTGTGGAGGCCTCCAATGATTGGCACCCCAGCTGTTTCTCACTTTGACACTAGTCCACACCCAGCCTTCAGCAAATCTTTGCAATTACTAATAAAGTTAAAGTGGTCCCACCCTTATCGCTCCAGTGGCTTCTGTTGTATCTCTCTTGATGCACCTGTCTCTCCAGATTTCAGGGTGTGGTTTACCTTGAAACTTCAATTCTCTGATGGATTCAAGAAAAGCCATTGATTTTCAGCTTTTCCAGCTTTTTCTTGTAAGGATGAGAACGGTGACTTCCAACTTTTTCACATATCATAGTGGAAAACAGAAGTCTCTAAAATAGAATGAAATCTAATTTTTTCCTATTAGATTGGCAAATTAAAGAATGATAATATTCAGTATTGGAGAGAGCAAGAGGAAGTGAACATTCTCAGGTGGTGTTGACAAAAACCTAAATGGAGTGTCATCTTTCTTGAAGGCATTTTTATATTATGAAAGTTTAAAATACACAACCCCTTTGACCTAGCAATTTCACTTCCAGGATTCTATTCTACAGATAAGGTCATATAAATGCAAAAACGTATGTACAAAAAATTTTTTGAAATAATTATCTCTAATAGCAAAAAAGGAAACAGCCTACAGTTCTAGCAATAGAAAGATGGTTTAAAAAATAAGTATGATTTATTTATTCTGTGGCTATTGTGTGGTCCAGTAAAAACACAGAAACATTAATATACTAAAATGATAACATAGCCATGACAAATTGCTATGTAAAAAAATCAAGTTACAGAACAGTATGTAAATATGATATTATTTTGTAGAAACAAAACAAGCAAAACATTGTGTGTGCATAGGGCATGGAGGTGGATATGCACCGATATCTATTTGTATTTCCTTAAAGTCTAGAGTGTAGACAGCAAATTCTAGCCATTAACAGCTTTTTCTCTAGCGAGAAGAAGTTTCCCATTTTAAGGGAGATTAACACATTCTAAAGCAAGTGTGTGTTATTCTTATAATTAAAAATATTCCTCAATTAAAAAGATAGCTGTCTGGGAAAAGATGACAATAACCTTTAGTTCATATGTCTAAGCTATTCCAGGAATCTTAAACAAGTTGCATTTTTGTTTAAGGAAAAGACTTCTTGGGAATGTAGCAGGGAAGGGAAGCCCTTCTCTGCCAGTGGAACAGGTGTTTAACCTTGGCCTATGTAAAAGCAAGTACAGGAATGGTGTCCATCTTATTCATCATGGCCATTCCAGTGTCTACACCATGTCAGACACTTAGTAGGTCTTTGGTATATATTGGTTGAATTAATAAATTACATTTTAAAAATGGCAATGGTTCTGTAACGTACCATGCACAGTAGGGAAATGTGGCAAGCAGTTGATCGGAACTTTCTCTGTTCTTACTGAGTTTAGATACTAGACTCACATTCTAAAATTTAAAAAGAAAGTTACTAGCATCATAGCAATGTGGAGAAAATTAACCAGACTGAGAGAGAATGCTGCTCATTGACTGAGAATCTTTCTCATACTGAAATAGCAGAAGAAGTTGCCTAGGCAATTTTCTCTTTGCCAGCTCGCAGAAAGGATCACTGACTCAGAAAGGACCTAAAAATATAACATTTTAGTTTTAATTGTTACATTCACAAAAAAGTAAGGTAGCAAACGGGGCCAGAATCAGGATTACCTGGGGCTTCTGTGGGTTAGAAAGTGTTACCCAAATCTGTCGCGATGAAAACAGAGAGGGGACACGGAGAGTTACTGAGTACCCCTAACCACGCGCTGAGGCGCTGGGTTCGTCACTGAACACTTGGTACCTCATCAAATTCCACAGCAAGCTTGGGTAGTATTGTCGTAATTTACCAGATGAGAAAAATGGGACTTGGAGAACTTGCACAACTTGTCTCAGGACACAAAGCCAGACAGTGGCAGAGCTAGGATTTGAACACAGATAGGCCTGGCTCCAAAGTCCATGGTCACTTCTTGGGCCACTGGACTCTGTCCTGGTTGGTGCTGGCATGCCTCACTTACCATATTAACACGAGAGTGGTCTCTGTAGACCATAACTAAAGGTTGGTTACTGAGAACTGACTAGGTCGGAGCATTGTATCTGTAGAAGTGATGCAAAGATTTTACACACCTATGTTAGGATCCCACCTCATCTTAACTTCTAGAAGATACGGGGAAATGACTCAGTGTTACTGCATGAGACTCTCCAAATCTTTAACCAACACAGGCGTGCTGTATATTCCCCCCAGCTCGCCCCAGGATGCAGAGCACCCCCATGCTGAAACAAATCACAGTTCCTGGAGAACTGCTTACGAGGGTGTCAGTGATGCGGAGACAGTCATTTGTTATAAATACCCTCATGGAATAAAGATCTTTGTTTACTTTTCCATGATATTTGCTAACTCAGACGAAATGGTTTTCATCTTTGTCTTCACCATAGCAGAAACTTAACATATCAGAATGCTGCAGCTTTCAGCATTTTCATTTCTTCTCTAATGTCTGTCATTAGAGGGTATTTAGCCTCCCTTTATAGGATGTTAGGTATGGCATGTCTTTCCTCAACACACTGCCCTGGAACTCTGATGTCAGCGTGCACCATGACCGGGTCCTGGGCTTCCTACTTTCCTGTCCCCCCATAGCTTTACATATCTTTTGCACACCAACTGCACCTACTCTCTTTCTCCAGCCTTAGTATCTTCAGTCAGGTGTCCAATACAAATATCTCAAACAACAGAGATGATTCCTCCCTTCATTTCAAACCAGTTCCTCCCCTCCACCTTGAATTCAGTTCTCCACCTCATGACACCACCATCCATTCTGTTGTTCAAACTTAAAGGCTTTCCTGGTTTTCTACCTTTCCCTCACCCCCACATCTAATTCTTCAGCAAGTCTGGAGGTCCTGGCTCCAAAACATCTCAAATCCATTCACTTTACTCTGTGTCACTGCCAATATTAAGCCGCCAATCTCTTGCTTCAGCTACTCTAAGCTGTTCTTGCTTCCGCCTGTTTACTATAAGGTAGCCAGCACGATAACTCTAAAACATAAATTATATTGATATCTTGCTTGAAGTCTTTCAGCATTTTTCAGTTGCACTTTACCGTGGTCTACCAGACTTTGCTCATCCAGCCTCTACCCACCTCCACAACCTCATCTCCTGCATCTTGTTCAGCTTGCAGCCTACAGTCACGTTGTCCTGCTTTCTGTTCCTCGAACCCACCAAGCGAATCCCTGGGGATTGTTGTTCCCCATTCTTCCCCCAGGTTTCCCACAGTTGGGGCCTTCTTTGTTACTTAGATCTGAGCTCACATGTTCTCTTCTAAATGGTTCTTCCACGATCACCCTAATAGTAGTTATCCTTTACTCTGCCAGTTTCTATCACAACATCCTGTTTTCGTATTTTTTATGGCACTTATAATTACATAAAACTATTTTTAAAATTATTTATTTCCCTGTTTATTTTCTGCTTCTTTCCGGTATGATGACACCTCCGCACTAGCAAGAACCTTTTCTCTCTTGTTTAGGGCTGTAGTTCCAGAGCTAAGACTTTCTCTTACTGAAATAGAAGTAGAAATTGCCTGGACAATTCTCTCCCTGCCAACCTACAGTATAATAGACCCTTGACTCAGGAAATGACCTGAGAGTATGACATTTTAGTTTTACATTTTGCATTAAAAAAAAAATAATGCAGTAAATGGGGCCAGAATTAGAATTCTAAATCAGAATCGGACTAGTACATAGTAGGTGGTCAATAAAAGTTTGTGGACTATTGAATGCACATTTGCTTGATCGTAATTACAAAGAAGGAAATGCTACTCTTCACTAACCTGAAGCTATAATTATAATAAAAGAACATTGTACTCATTTTAAGCAACATTCTAGTTACATGACAAATTCTGGCTTGTATTTAAAACGTACATTGCATTGCATCGTGACTTTCTGGATCATTTATCACATTAGTTGGACACTGCAAAACATTCACCACTTGAATCCATCCAAAGAAGAATAGTGTGGGGAAATCTGCTTTCCTAACAGTGACCAGCTGCTCTTGCTGAACATTCCTGTTTGATTTTCATCACTTCGGATGTCTAACATCACTTCACAATGCTGAGATAGCCAAATGAGGGCTGCCCTGATTAGTGGCCTCCATCTCCCCTTGCAAATAGTCCCCCCACCCCCCAGTTAGTTAAACTGGATTGTGGCAGTCTTGGCTCCTAGCCAATGAGCCAGCAGTAGAGAGGGCTGGTTATCTTTGAACACTACCTTCTCCTTAGCAGGACTCTGATCCCTCTTGGTAGGGGTGGTGGCATTAGTTTTGCTCTTTCTTTTTCCCTTTACACATGGTTATATATTATTCATTCTCATCAACATTCACAAAACATTACTGAAGCAAAGATGCGGAATGCCGAAACACGCTAGAAGCCTGAGGTTTTCCTTTTGCCTCCCAAGGAGGACTTCTAAATAGAGGCATTCTATAAACAGCTGCATGTTCTTTTGGAGAGGAAATTGGAGGAACTGGCTGGCTGAAAACAAAAAAATAAATAAAATGAACATGGAGCTGTATGAATGCCTTTTCTTCCAATAAATTGTGGGGAAACCTGAAGGAGCAGAGGAGACAGCCGTCTTTTTATGATCTACAGAATAAGCCGAGGATATGCTATATGGCCCAGAGCAACTTCTCCCAATTGAAGTGGATGTCCTTTCACTCTAAGTAAACAACCATCACCACTACAGCGCAAAATTAAAAACGGTCCCGATAAATTGTAAGAAGGAGCCATTTAGTTCCATTAGATTTCTCCTGGTTAGATATTGTAGATCAGCTAAGTTGGGTAAACTTGTCTTTTGCAGGCCATGAGAGATGTTTTTCAACATTCTTTGTCAACAAAGAGTGCAAAATGAGTTCAAGTCGGATTTGCATAGATCTGAAGGAAGGAGAACATACAAATCGTAATGAATGAAGCAGAGAAAGATTTCTGGAGGAGTCATAGCAGTTAAATCCTTTTGGGCTGTTTTTTGAAAGAGGGATCTAAGATGACTTACACCTGCAAGGGACTTAGACCTACTCTGTTTGTTCTTAAAACTCAGGGAAGCCAAGTTAATCTGAATTTAGTTGAGGTTTCTGCCCATGAATCCCATCGATCAGCTTAAAACTGGGTCTGCTTCCTTAAAGCACATTGGCGATTCATACAAATTTTGAGTGATTTTACAGAGACAGCACTACACATATGCCACCCCTATCCTCAAGATGACCCTGGCACCAAGAATCTTCAGCCTGCAGAACTCAGGTAACGAATGTGACCACGTGGAACCTTTTACAAAGCAAGAGTTTCTTCAGTTAAGAAAGATCCGATACCTATACCAAATATGGACAAATATTGAACTGACCAATCAAACTTGCCAGAATGAGTTTCCTTTGTGCTTTCTCTCGCCCCTCAACCCTATACCATAATTGGCCAAGTTCCAAATCCCTCTAATCAAAAACTTGCCTCGCCAGCATTACTTCATGCCACCCTGTTCTCCCTACCCCTTTAAACTTGTCCAGACCCCAGATCGGGGTGACAGATTTAAATGGTGCCTCTTGTCTCCTTCAAGTCAACTCAGTATTAAGTAAATTGCTCTTTTTTTTTTTTCCCTCTCAAAAACGGGTGTAATAGTTTTGGCTTCTATGTGCATAAGCAAGTGGACCCTTGTTGGGTAACAATATCAGGACTAATATGTATGCGATCATAGAAATTCAGAGTTAGAGAAGGCTTTGGGGAATCTTCTGCTCGATTTATGGATGACGATGCAGATCCAGAAAGGTTTTTGTCTCAAAGCTAGAAATCAATTTAGGCTGGTGTCCCACAACTTAGACTGACAAAAGACAAATGAAAACAAGCAGAAGCTTATGAATGCACACATTGCACGTATATGTGGGAGTCCTCAGTGATGAGTAACTCAAAGGGGTAATTAGAATTTAAGCTTCATGGGGTCTTAACAAAAAAACAAGTTTTTAAGGAAATGACAAGACAAGGGGAAAGGACTGAGTTTCTAGGGCAGCAAATTGTGGGAGGGTAAATATATGGGGAACTAACAGAAGATGAGGGCTAGTTAGTAAAGTTTGTTATATATATTTCTCCGGGGTGATTAACTTCTGTCTTTCCTGGCAGAGAGGGGAGGGAGAGTACCTCAACACATCTATGTCTTGCTCTTAGGCAAATAGGGGGAGGGCAGAGAGCTTTTCTTGTATCTGTTTCTTCTTGATCACCTTCAGCTCAAAATAATTTTAATGTCAAGGTGGTGTATTTTTGGGTGGCATACTCTGCTACCCTTTACTTAATAGAGGACAAATATCAGTCGGGAAAACAAACACATTAACTATTTTAACAGAAGAAATAATACGGGGAATTAGTTAACGGAGTCTTGGAGAACTGAAAATGTAAAAAGGGAACACTGAGTTTCACAGAAGTGGTAATTTCGGGGGGCAACTGCCATCTCCTAGGTCTGAGCGAACGAAGAGAAAGATGGAGTTATGGTAATTTAGTAGTTTGGAGAGGTGCCTGACAGAGAGGAACCCAGACCTCGAGGAGAGGATACTGGCCACCTGGAGCTGGTGTCTCTGACTAAGGTGGGATGAAGCTGGTCCTAGGAGCGCCAAAAGAAACCAGAGACTAGAAACAACTGCTGGTGTCAGGATGAAGAGTCCTTGCTGGGTGACATTACAGGAACAGTAAGCAAATGGAAAGGAACAAGTCCCTTCAACCTCCTCATGCCTTCTGGGCTCAATTTAGCGTCCCCTATTGACAGTAATGAAAATGAATTCTGGGACAGAAGAGAAAAATGGTTTGCGTAGTCCCAGCCCCAGCATTGTCACAGAAGAGGGGGGAAAACTGGGTTTAGAATTGATGAATAGCTTAATCTCTGGCTTAAGAGTTTAAATCTGACTAGTGAGAAGGCTGGCTTAAAGGGAGGGCATTCCAGGTAGAAGGAAACCACACATGCGAAGGCATGAGGCCATCCTGGGAATGACAAGTGACTGGAATGCGGAATGTACTGGGAAAGTCTTGAGCAGTGCAATGATAGAAAGGGGCCATGTGGCATGAAGGCCAGGGAAGCCCATGCTCAAAAGCAAAGCAAGGTAATGTTTTTAAATATCTCCAGTTGTATTTTTCCCCTACTATAATTCAGGTTTTTTTTTTCTTTTTTTCCACCCTCATAGTCATTAATTATAGACCTTGAATCTGAGGCCTATTGTCCTAGGGACTGGGAGTATTCCAAACAGCATGGAACAAAGAGGTTATTGCCTAGGTTTTTGAATTTCAAAATAGTTTTTTAAGTCTCTGGGGAAACAAGATAGCCTGAAGGCAAGCCCTTTTGATTTGTAAAAGTATGGCGTTTTGAGACCAAAAAAAAAAAAAAAAAAAAAAAAGATTGAATCAAAACTCCAAGAGCTTTTTTAAGAGCCAAGAAATCGTAGTTTATTCTAAGAAGCCGTAGAGTAGGAACACACAGGATAGGATACAAGGCAAGTCCTGTTCACAGGACAAAAGAACAGCCTTTAACAGCTGAGATGAGGAACCAGCCACGATCAGATTCCAGTGTCCTGGCTATGTCATTCCTCATACTCAGCCTGAGTCAGACCTGGGCAGGATGGGGAGAGAGAGAGAGAGAGAGAGAGAGAGAGAGAGAGAGAGAGAGAGAGAGAGAGAGAGAGAGAGTGTGTGGTGTGTACTTCCTGAGACAATTAGCCAGAAGTCCCAGAACAAAACATTTATTCCTTAATTCCCCAGCTCCCGTCTGTTTAAGCTCCTGCTCCTCGGAGAAGCCTGGTGGTGGCATGGGGCCACAATGCTACCTTACTAGGGTAGTGTATTCCCCAAGCAATAGAAAGTATGTATGGTTTCCTTGTTTTTGAGGTTTACAAAAAATGACATATTGTATGTATGGAACATGATTTTTTCATATTATTTCATGTAGTAGCAGTTAATTCATTTACACTTATGTTGTGAATTGTGATAATATTCTATCATTTATTAATTCATTTTTTCTGGGCAATGGATATTTGTTGTTTCTCATTTTTACTGAGCAGCAAGGCTATGAATATGGCATACGTTTCATTAGGATGAAATTGCTGGGCTATCGGCTATATAATTCTTTGATTTTATAAGATGATGCTGTTTTCTAAGTTGATTACAGCAATATGAATTCTCAGCAGTATTTTTAAGCATTTCTGTTGATTTTTTTCTTTCCACTACCTGGTATTGTCTAACTTCTTAATTTTGTCAGTCTAGTATGTAAAATTTGTAATCCCATTATCATCTTAATTTCAATTTTCTTAGTTATTAAAAAGCTTGTATATATTTTTATGTATCTATTTGCCACTAAAGACTTCTCCTCTGTGTAATTCCCTTGTTTGTCTTTTGTCTTTTCTATCAAATCACTTTTCTTTTGATAATGATTGGTCAATCTCTAGATATTCTGGACTTTGTTAGTGTTCTTGCAAACATCTCCTATCCTAGTTTGTAGTTTGAGTTTTTGGTTTTTTTATGGTGTCTTTTGAGAAATAAATGTTCTTAATTTTAATACAGTTAAATTTATCAGTCTGTTTTTAATAGTTAGAATTATTTATGTCTTATGTTAAAATCCTTCTCTACTCTGAAGTCATAAAATTTTCTTCCAAAAGTTACAATTTTGCCTTTTGTTTTATATTCTCAATCCATCTGTAACTGGTATTTCAGAACGGTGTAAAGTGGGGATTTAATTTTACTTTTTCCATGTGGGTAGCCAATTATTTCATTTATTGACTAATTTGCCATGTACATCCATATATCAGTATTCTATAACTACTTTAGATTTTTAACAAGTCTTGATATGTGATATAAAAAAATCCCCATTGGTCTCTAAGAGTGATTTGGCTATTTTTGGCCCTTTGCTTTTCTATTTTGGAATCAGTTTATCAGTTTTTAACAAGTATCCTATTTGGATTTCTACTGAAATTGCAACCAAAGTAACCTAAGAGTTAAGACAAAACATGTCCTGACTTTGCTTGAAATCTCCCAAAGACTTCTTTTTGCACTTAGAATAAAATCCAAATCCTTACCATGACCTACAAAGCTCTACAAAACTTACTTCTGCCTATCTCTTGAGTCTCTGCTCACAAATTTCATTCCCATTCGTTTTCTTCTGCTTCCTTAAATATGCTACGTGCTGTTCCTGATGCCTTCAGCTCTTTGCATGACTTTTACCTCCTCATCATTCTTTTATCAACTCAAATGTCCTCAGAGAGGCCTTCCCTGACCCCAAAAGTCTGCAATTACTTTGTTTATTTATTGATTTACATATTTATTTCCAACTGGAATTGAATTCTTTGAGGACTGGGGCCTTGTCTGCCTTGTTCATCATTATATCCCTAGCACTTGGAACAGAGCTTGGCACGTGAGAAGTGTTCAATAAATATTTACTGAATGGATATAAGCTTCTCCCAGAGCAGTGTGTGGTGGGATAAAGAAAGAGGACAGATGACTGAAGCTTACAGAGTATCTTTTTTTTTTACCACTAAGCAAAAAAATCGTAGGTGAATGGACTTTATATAGAAAGGAGCAAAGAAAAACGAAAACACTGATGTGTTAGGGTTTGAATGTTAATGGTATTTCTCTCCTATTATTGTTGTTGTGTTACTTGTGTAATAAATCAAATTAGTAGAGAAAATTAACTTGAGTTTATGTATGCTTAAATGAGCTGTAGTCAGCTTATGAAAACAGTTTGTCCTTATGATTTTTGAAGAAGAAATAAAACCTATAAAAGTGTTCTTCTGGGTGTTCTTTTTCACCTTGTCTGACAATCTAATTTATGCCTCTAATGTTACGCTCAGACATTTAAAAAAAAAATCTTAATTAATACTGTATTTGCCAAGAATGCAGTTCTTAATTCATATTTTTTATTTCTCATCTATTTTGGAGGAGAGATTTAAATAATTCTCAACATTGTTTTTTGTCAGCTTTAATTACTGTCTTAGTAATATATGAGTTAAATGTATAACTGAAAATGTGCTATGGTTAATACAACATTCTGTTCAACAAAGAATATTCTGAAAGGGTCAGTAAATGATAATAAATATGTCCTTGTACTTTTTAGTTATTTATTTAACAAATCCAGGCATAGTGCTACTATGTGCCAGACGCTGTTCTAAGTACTTTAAAATACAGACACGTTAAATTTGATTCTTATAAAAACCCTATGAAGTAGGCACTCTTATTATCCCCATTTTATTTATGAGGAAACTGATACATAGAGAGGTTAAGTTGCATTTTCAAAGCTCACACAGCTAGTAGTAGATGATAAAGTAGAGATAAAAATCCAGGCTGCACTTGGATGTGCTGGATGCGATAGTGATCAAAAGTTGGTTAGGTAAATGGAAATATGTTCTTTGTCCAATTAAAATAATTTTGCCATATGCTTGCTATATTGAATAGTTGCTTGTTCTGAAATATCATGAGAAGAGCTGGTAACACAAGCAGATGCCTGGAGTGTCATTTAGCACACACGCTATTCTGAAAGATAGCATTAATATTTCCATGGTCAGCGTTACTATGGACCCTTTTGCAGTTTGTGCAGTGTGGGACTCCAGAGGGTACTACCCTTATAGACTCCACGTGAATGGCACCTGCTAGAGTTGTTTAGGGTATAACCACCCACAGTGGCCCTGCCAGTGGCCTAAAGATTTATTGGTTATCTCAGAGTATGACTTCCAACTGGGAGATCCTTCTCTCTACATAGTCCATTTTTAGTTTTATATCCATCAAAATTTATTACTAAGAGAAAATATTAAAATGCTATTGTGTGCACTGGATAATTGTCATGTTCTTCCATTTTCATCTCATCAGAAAGAAAAAAAATGCTTTAATGTTCAAAAGTCTCCATATATTGTGCACTATCAGATACCTTTTTCCTATGTAAAATGTTACAATTTTAAATGTTTTTCTGGATACTTTTGGATATTACAAGAAATCTCAGCGAAGATTCCACGAAATGCCAAATCCATTTCTTAGTCCACTTAGCTTTAGATAGTTTTGAGAACATTTTATTAAATTCTCAATTTAGTTGGCTGTCAGTCGGTTGGTACTCCTGCTCCACTGGGCTTAAACTCAAAATGTAGAGACTGTCATTCTGAGAATTAGCAGAGCTAAAGGAGAAGTGGGGACATGAAAACTGAGTGGTCCTGTGGCCTAATTTTTTTTTAGATGATAGTCTGAGGCCCAGAGAGTAGTCCAAGCACGTGCAGCTGACTGGGTGCAGAAATGAGACTTGAATCTCAAACACTTTTTTTTTGCTTTTTTTTCTGCTAAATTTTATAACATTCTGTTCACCTACAGAAAATACAGACTTTATCCTGTGTGGATGCTTTAAATCATATGTCTCAACTTTGTTATTTGCCCTTGTCCAAATTCACTGGGACAATCAGTAGTGTCCTTTGAACACTGAATGTCACCTATTGTACCTTTAGGAAGGAAATTCCACACTAGCTCAGAAATATAGACTGGTGGTTTATTGCTCATTGCTCATGAGTCTGTGGTCTACAAAATATTGTGTAGACTAATTAGTTTATCAATTAACTTCTACTGGCTCTCCCTAACTATGAAATGAAATGAGAGTGTTGAAGAAGGGGCTTGCCACGTGCTGACAAGCTCTTATATTCCATGTTTCTATGAACTATCATTGTAATTCCCAATTATTTTGTCATTAAGGTGCATTTGGAACATATAATACTCCTTTTATGTCTTTATTAAATGAAATGATGTTTTTTGTAGCCTTATCAGTTTGCTACCTTATTTTTCACATGTTACTTTTAGTGCTTATTACTGTAACACACTAATGTTCTGGGATTTTTTCTTCAAAATTATCATTAAAAATACCATGACCTGTCATTCTGCTCTGGCTCATCTAAATTTACTTTTTGTTTTAGTTTTTGCTTGAGAAAGGGTAGTTGCTAAAGGGAACAGAGAATAAAGTCTCCCAGGTGGTCTCTTTGCATGCTTACAACACATGGCTGCTAAAATTAGGGGTTTGTGCCTGGTCCACAGAAAACTCATGGAAAACCTGCTTTGAGAACTTAGCCCAAAAGAGATGCTCAGGACTAGACAGTGACCAAGAGACTCAAACAGGTCCTCTCTCTGGAAGCCTTTGGATAGACTACAGGTAGGAGAAAGCAGTAGAGACCAGAAACATGCCATTCAAAGGCTTGATTAAGGTTGTAGAAACCATAACGTGGAGAAAAGTTAGTCAGAAAAGAAAGAGAAATTAATGAACATAGACAATAGCTGAGTCATAATAGTAGTGGACCCAATAGAGCAAGGATCGAGAAACAAGCCTGAGCCAATGACCAGAAATAGATGGCTAAAAGCTGCTTTTTGTGCTCCACAGTTCCCCATTTATCTTTCCAGTAATTTCTAGCTCCTGAAGTCTCCTGATTAGGCCTCTGTACCTTGCCACCTGAAAGAGCCTAAATGACATGGTGTCTTTGTCGCATCCGCTCCTTAAACTGCCAGAATGCCTGTATGTTGTGCACTGCTGTATGTAAGCATTCAGTAATGCTTGTTGAGTGATGCTGTGAGATGCTCAGAATTACCTTGGGAATGAAGTCTTTGTTAGGCTGCTGAAAGAGTAGTTCTGTAAAGGATCAAGGTGTATCTAAAGTTATCTGAAAACTTGTAGGTTGGGGCAGAGTAAAGCCTTGTGAGTAATTAAACAAAGAAGTGGGTTATGTAGCAAGATTACAAAGAAAGGCCCCTACCCCAAATATTTTTGTCTCCAATTCACCACACTGGCTGAAATTCAGGCTGGGAGATTAACTGCTTCAGTGAAAGGCAACATATTTCCAAGTTCTCACTTATAGAGTACCTATGTTCAGAGATAGGATTTGCACTAAAAGCTCTTATCAGCATGTCACATCTCAGCATGCATTCATTTCGTGGACTCCTTTCTGAACAGTTTGTTGTCTTCAGAGACTGGGGAAATGGAAGTTTTGATGGCGTCTGGTCATGGGAAGTAGAGAGGAGACACTTTCAGAGCATGGACCATTGCTGAAGGAGATTATGCTGACTGTGTGAACAGTATTACCTCTGGTTATTCTTGATGATGGGAAGCATGAGAAAAACAGTAGAGATGAAGACAGATGTCAAATACCTCTGAGCTTTATTCTAGATGATCCCAATCACCAAATACGATATTAAAAGGACAATCTTCAAGGATAATGTATGTTGTATGACAAAGATTATAGGCTTGGAAAAAGAAAATCTGAGCTCTGAGTTTGTTCTCTACTGTTTGTTTATTATAAGTATAACTTGGGGTCTCTGGGCCTCAGCTTCCCCATCTATAAAAGGAAATGTGACGAGGATGATGATGATGGTAATGATAACATGTATTTCATCAGCAGGAGGTGATAAAAACCTACTGAGAGAGGATGGAAGTCAAATGACTGACAGCTGCAAACTGCATGTGTTGCTAAGTAGTTCAGTCTGGACACTGAAGGAGAAAGAGCAAATAAGAATGGCCTTGGCCGACAGCGGGCTCTGTCTGTTGCTAAATCCTCCTCTATTTCTCAGTACATGGATCGACTCTTCTATCCCAAATCCTGGTAGTCATTACTTTGAGACCTTTTTTCCTCATCCTATTTTCAATAACAATCATTCTTTTATTTCTTATTGGTCTTGATCTTTTATATTTAATTATAAAATTGATTTTAAAATTAGCCCATTAATTCTATTTGTCTTGTTCCCTTCCAAGAGATAGTTGTAGTAGTTTATAAAGCTCTGGTTGCAAATTATAGAAACTGTACATCAAGTTAGTTTAAACACTGTATATGATTTAATATTTTATATTACTAAATGGTCCAGATGGACATCTTTAGGAAAAGCTTGATCTAGCAGTAAAATGATGACATCTGGGACCTGGCTCGTTTCACTTCCTCTATTCTGCCCTCCACAGCATTTGCTTTATTTTAAGGCAAAGCCCAATCATGACTTAAGGTTACTGCCAACTGCTGCAGTGTCCTTGTCGATCAGGCAAAAGAGAGTGACTTTTTTCTCAGCAAAAGCCTCAAGATTCACTTTGATTGGATGAGCTTAGGTCACATGACCCTTTGAACAAATCTCCATGGCCAAGGGAGAGAATGTAATTCTGGGGCTGAAAGTAGATTCAGTTTTTCCAGAACCTCATGAATGTCATAATAGGTTCTGAGCTGATAAGGACGGGAATAAGGAGAAATGGAAGCTGAGGAGGCCACTAACCAAAGACCACTGTAATAGGTTAGAAATAGGAGTTATATGCAAAGTTGCAGTAGCAAAATATTTAAAGGGTGTTTTTCCACTTGAGAACTAGAGCACATGCTGTTTAAAGCAAATTTGATGTGTCTAATGTGATACAAATGGACTTTCATCAATAAGCATGAAAAACAATCATTACCCTTTGAATTTTGTGATTTTATAAGGCATTGAATTCTATCCTTCAGTGCTCTCATGAGGGAAGCTTTTTTAAAAAATGCATTTTAGCCATTTTCAGTATGCTGTAAATTGAAACAGAGAATGTATTTTTTTTCCTCCTAGTGTAAAATCGAATAAGCAACAGCACACTGCAGGAAGTCAGTCTAGCCACAGCAAATCTGTACTTGTTTTTATGAGAGAGGATGGGAAGAACGAATATTTGCCCTGTGGCATCAATTTCCTGTTTAATGTTCTCCAAGAGGCATTTGGAAAATGCCCAGCAACACAGATGTACGTAAATACCATACATAACTTGTTTTCGTGAGTGGAAAGAGGAGTCTGAAAAATTATGACAAAGGCTGGTTTACCCTCACCTCCTGGTAGTTGGTGAGTCACCCTACCTTTAACTTAATGATTTGGAGGATGGATCATTCCAGAGCATGGCGTTGGAAGGATAAGCAGTGTAAGAAAAGCATGGCATATGACTTTGTAGCCTAAGTTCTTATTCATTTCAGACTACTTTTGCCCCAAAGTTGGCTTTTGCCAGCTGGGGGTTGCCTTTAGATTGCCTGTAAGAAGTACATACATATCAGGACAGTTTTTCTAAAAAAAAAAAAACAAACCAAAAATAAAAAATACCGACTCCTCACCCCACAACAGAAACCCATCTGTAAGATTTGCAGACACAAATTTGTTTTCAAATCACAGAAAAACATATGGTCATCCTGCATAGCATCTGTCAAGGTGTGGGCAGATGTGTTCTCAGTTCTGCTGTCATATTACCCTAGATGACCTACACAGCATTTTGGACATTTTATTTGGTAGGTCACAGCTTGATTGGAGAACCAAACTCATTTTTGTTTCAGCAGCTAACCCCTAAGGCTAATATGAAATTTAAGAACTTGACATAGAAAGGAAGATTCAGACCTAAAGTATTCATCCCCTAACTTGCTTTTTTGAGCCACTTTCTCACATAAAACAAAATGAGAAACAATAGTTATGACCTATTAAGTACCTACTTTAGGTGCTTAGGAGGGAATGTGTAAGGAAGGCCTTTATATATCTCAAGGCTAATCTTCATAACACCTCACTTTTTGTTCCATATCCCCCTGTCTTATAGATGAGAAAACCAGAACTTAGAGAAGATAAAGTGCAGCCCAAGGTCACCTTAGTAGCCAGTGGAGTCAGCATTCAAACCCTGATCTGTCTGGCCCTAAACCCCATGCTCTTTTCTTAAATTCAGAACATGTTAATCTAGGATTTGTAAATGGGCTTCAGAAGATTCTCAAGAGCTAAAATTGAATGCAGATCTGTAAGTGTAAGCTTCTGGGGAGAGTGTCTAAAATTTTATCAGATCTATCAGCTATACTTCAGAGCCTGGCACAGTCTTGAATACAGTGGGCACATGGTAATATTTGTTCAATGAACAATATAGGTCCATGAGACAAAAAAGGATTAGTATCACTGCTTTTATTTACATGCCTCTGTATTGTTTTAGCTTGTCCCACTATCTGTCCTATAGTTAAACAGATTGGAATTTCCAGTACCACTAAGTTTGTTTTGAATGCATAAATTCATTTTTTTTACACGCCTACAGCACCTGGTATTCCTAGCTGGTCTCCCATTTAAGTACTAACTGGGCTCGACCCTGCTTAGCTTCCAAGATCAGATGAAATCAGGCACAGCCAGGGAGGCATGGTTGTAGACTAAATTCATTTTTTTTTTGAAAGTTAAAAATGCAGACTTTAGTTGATAATTCATTTGAAATTATTCAACATGTATATAAAAAGATTGAACATTTTTATATACAATTGTCTAAAGAGATTTTTTTTTTCTTAAACAGAGCACACTAATGCCAAGGATTGTACTAGATCACTATAGGACAGGCACATAATGTGAACTACGAATGCAAGCCACATTTGTGATTTCAAACTTTCTAGCAGGCACATTCAAAAAACAGTAAGAAGAAACAGGTAAAACTAATTTTAATCATATTTTTTATTTAACCCAATGTGTCTGAGCTATTATCATTTCAACCTGCAGGCAATATTTAAAATTATTGAGATGTTTTATGTTCTTCTTTTCATGCTTAGTCTTGGTAATTCAGTGTGTATTTCACACTCACTTCAAACTGGCTTCCTTTCTCATGCTCAGTGGCCATGCTGGCTCTTGGCTGCTTTGTTGGGCAGTGCTCCTAGAGACTCCGGTGGCTGAAAGAGGTGAACAACGTTGATGAAGTGGGGAGGAAAGGAGGAAGAGAATGCCACAGGTTTGGGCATGTGGGGAGATACCTCGATAATTCAAGGTACAGTGACGTTAGGTTAGGCTGCCAGCTCATATTGCCAAAATTGTAGCTTTGCAGGTGATGATTAAGACAGGCTGCAGAAAACAGTGCAAAATTCAGCATTGCTGCAGAAGTTTTTCCCTATTCCCACAGTCCTTTCTTTTCTTGGTAACAGGCGTGCAGATCCAGGGTGTGCATTTAGGGGAAGATGTGATGCAGAGTGACTAAAGTTACGCCCAATAATTATAATAATTTTGTTCTTTTAACCACTCCTAGAGCAAAGGATCTGTAAATTTTATAGCGCGGCAGTCTCCGGCCCCTTGGGGGAGAAAGGCAGAGTAGAGGTTCTGGAGTTGCATTCCTCCATTTTACAGATGCAGGAAGGAGGCCACAGAGAGCCTGAGGCCGTAGACTGCAGGAACAGACAAGGCCATAAAAGAACCCAGGAAATTCTGTTCTGAGCTCTGCTCAAGCTTTATTCACACTCCTTTATTTGCTTTTTGAGATCTTTCTAAGGCTTTTCCACAGGGTGTGGTCCTATTCTCCTCCTGGCCTGCCTCTCCTCAGGCCTGACATTGAGCACAGTTAAAACACCTTCTGCTCCCAGGCAGGGGCAGCTTGGGTTCTTGAAACATGTTGATGTAAAGTGTCTTTCAGAATTACATTTATTTCTCTAAAATTTTTAGTTACTCAACATGATAAACATAAAGCTGTTTTCTCCATAAGATACTTATAACCCATTAGGAGTTTATAGTTTGGTTAGCACAGGTGCCAACATCTATAATTTCCAAGCATATGACATGATTTCATTGTATCCCTGGCCAGAAATTAAAAGCATTTGTTTTAAGCATATGGTAGTTGATGTTTTAAATTTTACAGGAAAAAAAATACACCACCAGATATAAAGAAAAATAGAGATATAGTTTACCACTTGAGGAAAATAGAGACATAGTTTGTTTAAGAACCCTCGATTTTAACCTCATAAACTCCTGATAAATTATGAAACATTGACAAGATAAGTTCAAATGGTCAGAATAGAATGAAATCCTACACTCATGTAAATATTTGCTGGGTGAAGTGACAATATATTTGAACAAAAGCCACCACCACTGTTAACCACCACTGTCACCACCACAAGCACCATCACTACCACCACCACAATTACTACCACCATCAACATGCTTCTTCTTAGGCAAAGAATCTATGGAAACAAGGTTTTATGGGCAGTTTCCTCTGTACTCAAGGCCATGACCTCCCACAGGTTGCTGGATCACTGAGTGGTACAAATTGGAAAGTGCAGCATTTGTAAACCAATCCACAAATCAATTTCTTCCTTCTTGATAATGCTGCAAAGTTATTTGCTGAGGCAGACATCTACTTGCCTAATAGAAGAGACTAAGAAAGTAATTAACTAGGAGGGTGAAAATACAAGTCAGAGATGACTGAGGTTGAAAAATCCTTGGGGAGTAATGACATAGAAATTCTTAGGACTTAATTCATAATGGAGAGCGTCAGAGTGTGGAGGAGTGGAGGAGTAGGTGATGACTAATGTTCTCTGCACAGGGTACAACCTCGAAACAGTGAGGCTGATCCTACAAAGCATATATGAAACCAGTTTCAGAATCACAGTCACTACTCATGGATGAGCACCGACTCTGTGTTAGTTTCTAAGATTGCTTTAGTAGCAGAATAGTGCCCTTCTGCTCGTAGTCAGTTTACAAGCAAAAGGAATTAAGAGAATGGTTCTTCAACACATGTAATCTGGAGTAAGTTTCTTAATTCTTGGAGCCTCAGTTTGCAAAATGCAGAGAAAGCCATATAAATTGGAAAATGCATAATTAATTATATAGGGTCTTCAACACATATTAGGAAAGACAATAATATGAACTTGTTTGCTAAGAGAATGCTTGCCTTATCTCTATCTCCTCTGCATCCTTAGGAAATAGGTAGTATTATGATCTCCCTTTTACAAATGAGGAAACTAAGGCTCAGCAAGGTTAAGATGATACAGCTCAAAGAAAGATTTTTTCTACTATACTTTCCACTCTCAGGTGCAACTGGATTTCTCAAATATGTAAACTATGTAATTTGTAATGTTTAGACATCAATGGGAGATAAAAATTATTCAAACCAAAATATAAATATACATAGACAAACTCACTAATATGAACCAACTGGGAAATTTCAAAGGAAATGCTGTTTTATTATTTTCAAGTACATACAGTAACCAGAAAAATTACTAACAAGTGCTAGCAGTTCAGGCCCATATTTACTGAAGAGATAAAAATGATTAGCATATCTAAGAAGTTCTGGTCTTGCCGACACTTTGAATAGAGTGGTTTATAAATAAAAGAAATCTCAAGTGTTGGATAAAATATTATTTTCTTTGGTAAGTAAATGCTTCCTTTCAAATATTATTTATACTATTCAATTACTTTCCAAGCCATTTTTTCTTTCATAGATAGTACAAAAGTACACTTTCACATCAGTCCCTGCACACATAGTGAAAAAAGAGATTAAAAATGTCCAAATTAAATGTTAAAATTTTTAATCAGCTTAATGTATTTGTCTTTTAATTCTTCAGAATACATAATGCTCTTAATAAATGTAAATTTCTAAAATGTTTTTCCAAAATGTTATCCAAACTTCATTAAAAAAGACTTATTCTCGTATTAATATGAATGGCATAATATCAGCTATGTCCTTTGTTACTGTAGACAGTGTTTTGAAGAATACAGTCTTTTCTCAAATTAAATATTTATGTCATTTATGAGTATTCTCTATAAAAATAGAAAAATGGAGAAGAAAGTGTTCAGACTACAGTGCTTGACAACACTGGTACCAAATCTGCCCTCGTTGCAGACCTGTGATGTCCGTTCACTTCGGTGTACCACGTGTGGCCCAACCTGGATGTGCAATCTTGGAGCTACTGCTGTTAATCCATGGAAATATTTCAGTGCTATATGTTCCCCTTAAAAGCTAATGAATTGCTGCAAAAAGAATAATGAGATTTATTAAATATGGTGGTCCTGAGCCATGCCAAATATTTTGTGGTTTTGTGGGAATAGCGAAGGTAATTATTGGTATTGTAATAAGTGAGGGTCTTAGCAAGTCCCAGCTGTTGAACACAAGATCATTACTTGGGAGGACAAATAGTAATATTTTTCCATCTCTAGAGTACATTCTGCTTTTAATATGTCTGCATAACTATAATGAGCCATTAGTGGGAGTTATGCACAGAGAAAGGAGACTGGGAACTACATTTCTTTGCTACTACCTTCATGAAATTTCATCTGGTTGATATCTGTCCAGAGTTAAATTTTTCATATCACACACTCTATATTAGTATTTTAATTCCATTTTGATAGGGGAATTTCTTTATAAAAGCCAATCAAACTTTTGTAATCATTTTTTTATTAGGTAGTATGTGGTGTTTACTACATATTAGTGTGTGTAAGTAAACTTGCTGTTCCACAAACAACTTTTAAGCATCTGCTTTATGCCCAGCACTATCTGCATAAGCAAAGGGAAAGCACGAGGCACTGCCTTTTAAGAACTTTAAGTATGGGTGGAGAGAAAAGATGTATTTACCCAGATTCACAGACATGTCGAATGGAAGGGACTTCAAAGATGAGACAGTCTTGAAGCTCTGTATTCAAACTCCAACAGAGAGTTAACACAAACAAGTGAAGATCCCAGGCCAGTTGGGCACCATGTCACGTGGGAGAGTCCCTACCCCTTCTCAGTGGATTTGCTGCCATGCAGAAATATAGTTCTCTTATCTGTTGATTTTTTTCTCAGAGAGAGTAGAATTCCAAGTTCTCTAAAAAATTCCCGATTTTTAAACATTGCCAACTAATTTGAGTTTTACTAAGGCCAAATGAAACACATCTGTGGGCCTTATTCAACCTGTGGGCTGCCATTTTGCAATTTCTGGTCTAGACTAGCTCTTCTATTTCATAGATGTGGGAAATGGGCTGTCCAAAGTCTGGAACTGTTCCCCAGGATTTCCAGTCCAAAGTTTTTATCACTTAACTACACCTTCTGCCAACAAGAAAATAACTAGAGGGCTCAGGGGAAAAAAAATGTAGTTGTAAAGCAACATGTTAAGTTTTTGGTTTTTGTTTTTTTTTTAAATACAAGACAATATCATGAAAAAGATGGTGGTAAACTCTGTGGGGGAGGAGAAGTGATAGAGACCTCATGGTAGGAAGAATTGGGAAGGCTTTTATAAGGGACATTTGTGATAGATCTGGAAGGAAGTGACCAGTACAAATTGATAAAAAGAAACAATAAAGGGAATTTGGTGGAGGGGAATAGAATGAAGAAAACGCAGGACTAAGAATATGCAAGCAGATATGCAAGATGGCATAGAAAATGGGGTGGCTTAATCAGGGAGTAAAAAATATTTCACTATAATTCATTTAATAATATTTCTTGAGTTCTAACTGTGGACCAGGCACAGTTACAGATCCTATTAATATAGTCATGAACAAGAAAGCCAAGGACTGGACTCTTGTGGACTGTTTTTTTTTTCCAGTGGCACAAACAGATAATAAACAAATAACAAATAGTACAAAGTACAATGAATGAAGTAAAACTAAGAGATGTGACAGTAGCAGCTATGAATGTACATCAGATGGGATGTTCAGGGAAGGCCTCTCTGAGGAGATAGCATTTGCACTGAGTCCCAAATAATGAGAAGAAAGCTGTCACGCAATGATTTGGTCGAAGAGCTTTCAAAGCAGAGGAAAACATCACTGCAAAGGGCCTTGGATGGACAGGAACAGAAAGCAACGTGTGAGCTATAACAGAGTGAGCTGTGGCAAGGGAGGTATGAAGTGAGGTCAGAAAGACAGGTAGATATTTATTAGGCTTTGGTAAGAAGCCTGTGGTGAAATAAGGTTTCCCACAGGGAAGTACATAATTTGATTTAAAACAGGCAGTTTCTAATAAGAAAGTAACAAATTTGATAAGAAAAGGATGGCTATTGCAAGTTCTTGACTAGAAATTGGTGAAATACAGTCATTTTGGAAGAGATGCTATGGATACAAGTGAGCGGAAAGACAATGAGGCAAATGGTGGGTGAGAGTCTGTTCTGTCTGCTGAGTACAGAATGGGTGGGAGTCAGGAGCTCTGGATGAAGACTGCTGTACGAGTCCAGGTATAGGAGGGTAAGGATTCAGTCAGGAGTGGTGGGAATGAAGAGGAGGAAGCAAGTACAACAAACACTAACAAGATAAACTGATGCGAGTTAGAAGGACCAGAAGGAAAAACCTGTTGTGAGGAACTGTCAAGTTTCAGAGTTGGAGGCCATTTTAAAAGTGGACTTGGTGACTAAGATGGGAGAGGTGATTCTGTCAAAATATTAGCTTTTAAGGGATTACAAGATATATATTATATGCAATTAGAAATACAAAATTAGAGAGGTCTTAGGGGCGATCATTTAGGGCAGGAGAGAAACTCCTTTTTGTGTTAATAGAAATTGAGGCTAATCAATAAGCACAACTCCCCGAAGGAAACAGAAAGATGAGAAACAGGTCAAAAGACTAAACTCTGAGGATATCCACAGCAAGGATGACAGTACAGTGTAACTAGGTGTTTGTTCTGATTTGGTTTTGTTTTCTTTTCTTTTCCTTTCCCCAATTGATCTGTTCAATCAAGAAAAAAAGCACAAAGCCCATTTGTCAGCTTGGGTTTGAAAAAAAATAGCTTGCTAGAAGCCGGCAGCCACTCTATATCAATGTGAAAAACACTAATATGTTTTACTATAAGAAAATGTCATTTGAAACAAAAGTTAAAGAAACATAAAACTTAGACTCATTGGATGGCTTCTCTCTAATTTTTACTTACTATTGATGATTACTTGATGTTTGAGTGTAAATCTGAGTATATTCTGAGAATTTGCAGCTTCTCTATACCATTTAAGAAGGCTGATCATCCTGAAAGTTGTGAGTTTGAAAAAACAAAACAAAACTTCAGGAGTTTTGGACCAGCTCGTTATTCTTAGTACAACTTTAATTTTATCTTCCAACAAAAATTTAAAAAATTTCTTTTTCACATCCACAAATATTTATTGAGTGCAAGAATGAAAATGACATGGTCCCTGCTCTCATGGAACTTACAATTTAATCAACAAAAATCAAATTCGATAAGTTCTTCTATTGTAAAGGAATACTGCTTTAGTAGATCACAGAACAAAGACTAATTTAAAAAAGAAGCAATTAATCGTTTTGTATTACCACCCTTGGCTATTGTCGATTCCTCCTAAATAGAAGAATCAAGCTTGTAAAATGAATGCAGAAGAAAAG
Source organism: Cynopterus sphinx (assembly GCA_030015415.1). Classification (NCBI taxonomy): domain Eukaryota; kingdom Metazoa; phylum Chordata; class Mammalia; order Chiroptera; family Pteropodidae; genus Cynopterus; species Cynopterus sphinx. The sequence goes on from CM057380.1 coordinate 21,789,984, forward strand.
ATCAAGAACTACTTTTGCCATTCAAAGTGCCAAAATGTGTCTTTCTTTGGGAAATCCTGAGAAAATTGGGTCACTTAGGAAAGTTCTAAAGGATTTGTTAAAATTATTTTTAAAACACTTCCATTTTTTTGTTTTGATTTTGAGGAAAATCACTGTTGCTTTTGTAAACGTTAAATGTATTTGTCCACGCTCATCATGAAGAATTCAAACAATGTACACAGCACAAATATGAAAATAAAAAAATTGTCTCACTTTCCACCACTGCATATCATTATTAAAAGTAGAAAAACATTATCCAGCTGCTTTCTACACTAATACATAGATGGAAGGATAGATAGAAGAGTAAAAAAGAAGTATGAAGATAAAGAATAGTTTTATAAAAGTTAGACTCTTTGTTGCTATTTTTAATACAATATATTCCATTTAATTATATCTGAATTCCAATAGAAGAAAAGAAAAGAGGAATGGCAAAAATGGAAGGGAATAAAAGATGGAATTAAGCACCAGAAAAACATCAAAAGCCAATGGACTTTGTCCTCAAATGCCAGGCTACTATATAAAAGGTATAGTAATCTTTATGACTTAGTAGATGTTTATTCGCTTTTTAAAAATGTGATGGTAAGGTACATGTTTAACACTTCATTTTGCTATATTACCCTTAGTGACCTTACATGTTTAATCAGTTACAACATGAGATTGCTTTCTATCAGAAGAACATATTTTCCACTGATATATGCTAAAAACTAACAAAGATAATGTAGAAACAGTCCTCTGCATGGTTCTGATATGCATGAGTTTCAGTTAGCACATTTTAATTAAATAACACAATCCCCAGTAACACAGTCGAAATTTCAGTTACCGTGCTATCTGGTCTAGTAACTGCGAGTAATTGTATAAAGTGCAAACTTGGCTGCTAGCACTTCAGTACACAGACCACTAAGTAAATAACAGATGTGCATCCTGACCCATGACCAATCACGTCACTTCCTCCTAAGTCTGTATGGTCACCTCACATCTGTGATTTAGTTCACCCACAGATAGCAAAGTGTACCGTTGCATTGCCTCCTTGTCCTCAGCGATAAACCTCTGGGACATTTTACAGAAATGTTTCATCAAAAGAGTGAGGTGACCAACAGAGATCGAAGCGCTGCAAAGTAACAAAAAGAGAGAATGCCAGAAAATTCAAATCCAGTGTAAATGAAGTAATAGAAGAAACAGCTGGCCAAGGAATGCTGACACCGCTGCCAGAGTGAACCCCTCTGGATGCAGCCAGACACGCTTGGTGACGGCGAATTTATCAGCATTAATGAGGAAAGTGGTTGTGATGAAAAGGAAGACTATGTCCCAGAAGAAGTGACTGCAGGGAAATACTTCACACTGAAGAAGCTCTTAGAGATACTTCATGACAATGAATGTGCAAAGGAGAAAATGTTGGAGGTTGATCCAGACTTAGAAAGGAATATAATGATTTTTGCCAAGGTGTAGAAAAGATGTATAGTAAGTTATGTGTTAAAAAGCAGGCAAGTACTGTTGGAACTACCCTTGATATATTTTTATAAGAAAGTAAAATACTTCAATCCTCAATGCTTCCAACGTTTTAAATTATAGTTTAATCAATGTGGGTTTTTACTATTTTTTAATTTTCCCTATACATTTATAACTGGACTTAGAGTTTTTAATGTTTTCACAAAAATTTCTAAAGGTCATAAAATCATCATATATTTTTCTATTGATTATTAAGATAAATGTGCATGGCTTCAGCTCGCGTCGTCATTTTTACAGTCCCCCACTACCATGAAAAGTGAGGTCAGCCTGCGCTTAATTACATTGTGCATATTAGCACTTAAATATATTTTCTCCCCATTTTGTGTATCTTGACTCCTCTACTGAATTTTAAATTGCTTAATTGCAGGAATAAGGCAGTCTCGCTGCTCCTTCTACATTATCTACTTCACCTAGCATAGCACTGAGTACTTGGTAAATGCTTAAATAGTTCTTATCGGTTTACTAATACGTTATTCTTATGTTGAATTATGGGATTTTTATAACATGTGAAATTATAATAATAAATATTATTCCTTTCATTAGAGTGTAAGCTTTACCCATTTTTTTTTTCACTGTTACATCTCCCAGGTTGTAATCTACCAGGTCCAGGGTGCACTGGTCATTTGGATGATGATGCAAATGATGGTCTGTAGATTTGCTTTGTACACAACCTGTGAAATCCACAGGAAGCCCTGGTGCTCACCACTGGTACCTAGAACAATGCCTACCATGCCAAAAGCACATGATAAGTATTCATTAAGTGAATTTAATTGATAGTAATTACTAGGACTATGCACTGTACGTTACTTTGTGCCAGATGTTTTACATTTATTGTCTCATTTTACCTTTACAACAATCCTATGGCCCCTGTTTTACAGATGAAAAAAGCTTGGCCCAGAGAGATTAAGTGACTCACCTAGCAAGGGCGTGCTACAGCTGGAATATGAATATGGAACTGTTTGATACTCATGTGTCTCAGCCACTACACTGATGATAAACTGACATCAGTGACTTCAAATGAGGGGCAAATGGACTGGAGAGAAAGATGATGCAATTAAAAAGTCTCTTTAAATTCAGGTCTTTTCTACCACGGGTCTATTTTGACAAAGGGAGTACTTTTCAAATTTATTTTTGCATAACATCCCATTTACAATTTTTCTTATGACACTCTTTTTTTAAAAAACATTTAAAAAAAAGAATCACAAAAATGTACTTGTTATAATATTAGCTAAAAGTAGACATAGCCAAAAATGATATTCTGATTATTTAGAACAGTTTGTATATCTGTAAACCACTCATAAAGCCCCCTTGGTATATAAAAGAATGTGTGTGTGTATGTAATACCTCTTATATTTTAAAAAGTCCGTGACTAAAAAAATCATTTAATTTTTCTGCTTTGGCATTTCCCTAACAAACACTTTAGAGAGTATGTCTCGGCTAATAAACTACTGATTGCAAGGGGAGAAGTACCACTGTAGCACTGCACACAGTACAAATTTCTATTCATTTTCATTTCTTTCTCTATCTGTAGCACATCGGATCAACCACCACAGGCTTTTCCGTGAAACCTAAAGAGGCCCTCAGAGGCGATGATGTAACTGAGCAAAGCCACAATTGTTGGAGGGCTGTTGTCACTGTCAACTAGGCAAATGCCCCTGCTTCAAACCCGTTTTCTTTCTCTTTGTATGTAATAAAATTTTCTTTTGACTACTCTTTTCCGCATTGAATATATGTACACATGCCACTGGTGGGAAGAGTTAGTTTGAATCCGCTGTGGAAGAGACATGGCTAATTTCTTCTCCTCTCTCTGTCTCTGTCTCTGGCCCGTCTTTCTCTCTCTCCATCTTGCTCTCTCTCCCTGAGCCCACCCCCAACTTTTTTTCTTCCCAGGATTCTATGTTAAAACTGCTTTTAAAAATCAGACTTTTCCTCTTTGCTACATGTTTTACTTTGAGACTTTTTGCTGTGTGCTATGGCAATGCCCTTTCCTGGTAGTTCATATTTCCTTTCTTCAAATTTTCACAGTTGTCCTCCTTTCTCTTTAACTAGAAGATCTATTACTCTCAATTGCATTTAATAAATCCTCAGTTAAGGTGGTGCCTTGGCCTGCGTTCAGGACCTGAAATAAACAAGTCTGTCAATGGTGGTCAGTTAGTGAGGCTCTTCTCTCTCTGTCAGGTGTCTCACTCTCCCTGGGGCTTAAGCTACATCACTTCTGAGCAGATTCAGTGGTTCAACAATATTTAACCAGGGCCAGCTATGTGCCAGGCCAATAGGTATGGTGATGAACAAGACGAATAATCCCCTTACTTCATTGAGCTTATATTTTCATGAGGAGACATTAAACAAAATAGTAAATGAAGAGACAAGCAATACAAATTTTGGTAAGTTCTATTATAGAGGAGGAAAAGCTTTATCTTTACTCTCTAAGTTGTGTAGCTGGGACCTGCAAATTAAGCTGACAAATGACAGATAGATAGGAGAAAAGCATATATGTCTTATCTGATGTTAATATTTTTGCATGGCATGGCAGTGGGTGGGGCTTCACAGGAAAATGAAAATCCCAAGGAGCAGTTAGCCTCGGGGGATTATACACCATTTTAATAAAAAAAGATGAGTTGTGGAGAAGTACTTAGACAAATGGAAGGGGTTTGAAATTCTAGGGTTGGTAAATTGTAGGGAAATGACTAGGAAATATATGGGGAAACTAATGAAAGATATCGGTTATTTTAATGAGATTTTTTTTTGTGCAGACTCATCTTGGCATCAACTCCCCATCTCTAGTGATAAGAATGTTTTTTTCTTCCTAGTACCAAGAGGACATCTTTCTCACAGGAATTTTATGCCCTGCTTTTAGGCAGAAAGGGGGAAGAGAGAGCCCTTTCTGCATCTGCAATTTTTCAATGGCCTTCAGCTCAAAATAATCAGTATTCCAAAACAGCATATTTGGGGTACATGTTCTGATCCCTTCACTACAAATGGGGATAAAAGGGTAGTATGATGAGGTGGTGATACACTACTTTAAATAGGGTGATTAGAGAGGGTTTTTGTTAGGAAATAAGAATTGCTCTGAGAACTAGAGTGATATCTTCGGTAGTCAATTCAAGATCCCGAAAAAGAAGTTTGCAGGCAGAGGGAACAATATTGCTATCCTGTGTCAGCCACAAGCCTCTCTCCTACTGAAAAACACAAAGGAGGCCAAAGGGCCTGAGGAGGGGTGAGCAAGGGTGAGGGAGGAGGAGGCAAGGTCAGGGAATAGTCAGGGGCTGGATTCTGTGAGGTCTTTGTGGGCCAAGGGCAAAAATTTGGGTTTTACTCTAAATGGAATTGGGATGCCCTAGAGGACTTAAACAGGACAATGACATAAGCTGGTGTATTTTTAAAAGGTCACTCAGAATACGTGTGGAAAACAGATTTTATGAGTTGAGACGGTAAATACAGGAGATCTAGTTGGGAGGTGAATACAACAGTTCAGGCAAGAGATGGTGGTTTGGACTAGGTGGTAGCGGTAAAGGTGAAATAAAAAAGTGTGTAGATTTAGAATACATATTTAGTAGAACCACCAGACAGGGAAGAGCAGGGGAGGAGCGGGTTGGGGACGAAGAATAAAGAGTTCTGTTTGCACCGGTTCAGTGTGAGATGCCTATTAGATATCCCAGGGGAGGGGTACAGAGGTTGGAGTTCATGGGAGGTTGGCATCTTTTGCCCTTAGATTTAGAGAAAAGTTTAAAGAACAAATAGTTTAAGAGAAATAACAACACATCTACCTTGAAATTGGAATTACATCTTCAATTATTCATGTTTGGGTCAACTACCTCATTTTGGAAAGCAAATTACTGACAACAGTAGGTTGATATGAGAGGACACGTTTGACATTTGTTGTCAAATTAACACAAATGGTATTTTTCTGAGCCCGATTCTCAAAGCATGCATCTGTGGATGTTCCAAACAATTTCCCAGTGGATTCTGAAGTTAGACAAACTGGATTTAAATCCCAACTCCATCACTTACTAACTTTGCGATTGTGGCAAGTGCATTAAATCTCCACCTCACTGTTTTCTTGTGTGTAAAATGGACATACTCAACTCTCACAGGATTGATTTCATCAGTGGCCACTTTAGTCCTCTGTGGACATTATGTAAATGGAGACATGAGCACAGTAGAGGTTATATTTGTCTATGGCTCCCAGAGCTGACCTAGAACTGAACTGTGTTGGTCTCAGAGGCACTGGCTAAGGTGCTCAGTACAGTACTACAGGAAGGCCTGCTCCCTTTCCCTTGCCTCCTCCACTCTGAAATGCGATTTGAAGATAGCGAGGGCCATCTGGCAACCTGGAGTGGATGATCATTTAATAAGATCAGAGAGGGTGTGGGGTTGGTCTGAGTGTTAGCCTGGGGCTAGTAAGACATGCCTTGAGGAGGGCTGATGCACCCCGCCCCAAAGCAGTGGTTTTCAAATGTAAGTGTGCATCGGAATACCCTGGAGGGCTTGTTAAAGCACAGATTGCTGGGCTGTACTCCCAGAATTTAAAATTCAGTAGGTGCTGGATAAGGCCCAAGAATTTGTATTCTAGCAAGTTTCCAGGTACTGCTGATGCTCTGAGGACTACAATTCCAGGGAACCCCTGCCCTTCTGAATCCCAGAGACCTAGGCCGTGTGAGTGACTGGGATGTTATATTCTGTACCTGGCACAGGCAGGAGTTGTCTATGTCAGCAACAATATTAACAGTGAAGACAACATCTTCCACCTGGGGAGAAAACGCGCCTCAAAATACAACTTCTCTCAGCTCCAGAGGGAAACTTAGAATCCTGGCTTTCAACTGAAATCTAAATCACAGGTGAAATGAAGAATATAGAAAATGGGAAAGTACCCTAATACCTCTCCCTGAGCCTTACACCAATCCAGGGCCTGGTCTTCCCAACACGGACCACAGCATCCTCCTTAGATTGCATCTAACCATAGAAATTGGACCCAGGCTGCAGGCTGGACCCGTTCTACCACGCTCCCACTAAAACGGCACTCTTCCTCATGGAGACTTGTGTGGGATGCCTGAAGAATTCCACTTGCGGCTTTCCAATGTGCCACAGGCAGTCAAACTTGGCCCAGAGCTAAAAAGAGCCTTGGAGTATTTTTTAGTAGTAGCCCCCAAAGACTATTTTATCTCTACTCTATAGGCAACCAAGAATAAGGAACTTTTATTCTTTAATGCCTTCTAAATTATGTCCTTTTTCCCTCTGCCTATTTCTCGAAGGAAAGCAATGTGCAGGTTTGCTCCATTTGGTTCCTCTGATCCTATATCTTCCTGTCAGAGCTCATATTGTTCTCCTCAGAGGCTTTCTTGATGTTTGACTGGCACCTAAATCTTCTGTCTCATTATGCCACAATTTCCTTGACTGTTTTTCCCCCTCCCAAGTGTCCCTCTGCTGCTCTCTCTCTGCTTTCTGGAATTCATGGCTTTATCCATCAGGTCAAGCTAAATTATGCTGTGAGAACAAACCACCCTGATATTTCTGTGGTTCACAAGAGTTATTTTCTGATTTATTTCCATTTCTCATTCATGTTAATAGCAGGTTAGCTTCGGTTCTGTTCTACGTCATCTTTATTTTGAGACTTAGACTTGAAGGGGCAAGCCCTACCTGTGACGCATTAGTCACCCTCTATCAGGGAGAAAAGCAATGGCAGAACCATGCAATGGCTTTTAAAGCTTCCGCCAGAAGTGTCACATGTCTCTTCTACTCACATTTCATTAGCCAAAGCAAGCCAGAAAGCCAAACCTAATGTTGGTGTGTGGAAATTATAATCTCTTAGCACGATCCCTCCTATAATATGATCCTCCCATGCTGGGAATGGCTGGTAGGGAGGAGCTGGACTTGTATTTGTTTTTGCAAACTGATACAAATTTAATTCTAACTTTATGGGCATCTGGAAGATCCAAGTTCATAGTGATCGGCTTCACCCTTCTTCCCTTTGTACTTTTGCAGCCTGTTTTCAGTGCAGATTGTACTCATTTTCTTTCTGTCATTCATGCCATAATCAGTTTCTTTGGATTCTACATGTGATCTTACACCATCTTTAGTTGAGAGGCTGAGAAAGGGAAGAAAAAGTCAAATAGGGAGAGAGAGGAAAAAAAGTTACTTTATTTAAGAACCTGAAACCAACACACTTCCACAGACTAGAACAAAACTATGATCTTAAGAAAAAGTTCATCTGCCCTGCTTGGCATTGACTAGTGACACTAGCAGTTGTCAGTGGCCATTTTTAGTCATTGGCCATGTTTGTTGTGTTTGTGCATAGGTTTGGGGCACTTTATGAACGCTCTTGACTCCTTTGTGTCCAGAAAATACAAAGACTGTGAGACTGTTGGAAGAGCTACTAAGAAGACACATATGGCTATGATGGAAACAAAAGTGGAGAGAATAAACATTTTAAATGAGGAGAAAATGATGAGAGTTGCATGTGTGTAAGGGATGAATTGTTTCACAGAAGGAACAGTTCTGAAGGACAAAAAGAATCAGGCAGCTATTGAAGAGCTGGGCTTCTGCAATCAAGAGTAATCAGCAAGAGATGAGGTGAAGTGATTAACAAAATAGAAAGCCTGGCCCACAAGTTAGATGATCAGAATCAACACAGATGTCCTTTAGCCCGTGTTAATTCAGGAGAAGGCCAAGAGTTTGTTTGAGAACTTAAAGGCTAAATATGTTTGTGGTAGACCAAGGCCAGGCTGGCCTGCAAAATAAGTGGAAAACTCCTACACCCTGCCGCCCAGGTGTAGATAAGGAGGGGTTGCCCAGGCTGGGCACAGCAAGCATTTCAAGGTCTGGAATCTGGAAATTAGCCTGAATGAAGCAGTTTGCAAAGTAACTGTTTTTGCCTTATAAGGCAGTATAAGTTGTTCCTGGTTGCTAATGTGACTGGAGGTATGGAAGATAGTGAACCCACACTTCTGTGCTCTCCTGACCTCCCAGACATCTCACTCTCTTCAGGCTGCCAAAACCATCAAATTTATGGCATTTTTGTGAAAAACAAAGGAGGCAGTGGCAAGCTGCATCTGCCTTCCCATGCTGCTTTGGAAATGAATCAAAGTGCAGCATCTTTGAACTGAACTCTCAATGTCATTCTTGCTCATCCTCTCACCTAGACCAGACTCTACAGTCTGACTACATGAGGTGAAAGTGCTGCCAAGGAAGCTCTTGTTAAAAGCCATATGTGGTCCATCAGTTCAAGGCTTGGCCTGTCTGCACTGACAAATGATTAGTAAGTGCAGATATTATATCTCCTGAGGTCAAGGGATTACTGTCTCAAGAGATTTTCAATGATGTATTTTGGTGGGGAAAAAAAATGCCCAACAGTACATATGTGTCAATAGAGAGAGGACAAGTACATCTGACTTAAAAGTTTTGAGAACCATGTAACTTCCATTAGGCAGAAATGTGTTCATCTTTTATAAGCTTACACTCCTCTTAGTCACATTAGTGACAATGGAACCCAGATCCCACTTGCTTGGCCTCTTCCTTTTCCTCTGGAAGTCTCCCTCTAGGCACCTTTGTGAATCCCAGAGATCTTTAGAACACAATATGAGCAGCACTGTCACAACTTATGCAGTGTTAATAAATTATAGTCCAAATTGGAACACTTTTGAGTGTGGAAGGGAGCAAAGTTGGTAATTATGCTGGACAACAGACATAACCTGGGGCCATCCTGGGAAAACTAAAATTACAGTCACTCTATAGATTTCCTTTTCCCAGAATTTGCCTAACTGAGGCTCCTTCCAAAGGGATCTGTTCTGTCCCCAGTCCCTGCCAGATTCATCAGGCTGACCCTGAGTCACTAGAATGGAGTCTAGTTGAGTACGTGACCCAAGGTTGGTTAGTAACCGTGGGCTAGTGACTGCTGGAGACCTCGATGAGGTCTGGACGGATGTGATAAACCTAATCAAGCAGATTTTCTCTTTCATGAATCAGAAATAGTGACCACAAGAAGCCAGAGTGGGTAGTGATTCTATTTTTTTCTGCCTCCACACCATTAACATGTGGAACACACACCTTTGTCAGTAACATTTGTCATTACACTGCAGCAATTCTCAACTGCTAGGGAGTGGGGAGGGGAAGCAGCAGTATAAAAATCTCCAGCAATGAATGTTAAAACCACAAATGTATACACCCTTGACCAAGTAATTTCAAGTCTAGAAATTTATTCAACAGATATATTTGCTCACTTGCAAAATGATATATGTAGAGGTTATTCATTGCAATAATGTTTTACTAGCAAAAGATTAGCCAAAAAACAAACAAACAAAAAACCCAAACAACACCTAAATGTTGATCATAGGGAATTTATTGTTACTAATAAGTATATATCTATAAAGTGTAAAAAATGTACTAAATGGAATGAACTTCAAGATATATTTAAATGAAGAAAAGCAAGGTATGTTAAGTGAACAATATATTATACCAAAGAGTATAAACAGTACAATTTGTGTAAAAGGTGAGGTGAAGGAAATGTGTGTCTGTGTTTGCTTATAGATGCATGAAATCATAAGGATAATAAAGATGGCCTCCAGGAAGGGAATCTGGATGGCCGGGGGAGGGAACTGGAGAATTTTTGCTGTACACTCTTTCATCCTTGTTGAATTTTGAACCGTGTGAATTTATGACCCATTTTGAAAATTAGTTAATTCCATGATAGCTCTAAGGTAAGAAATATTTAAAAATTTTTTCCTTAGAAACATTAACTCTATTCTTGCTGACAAGGCCACCTAGGATGCCCTTGGGCACAATGGACTCAGGAACACTGAGATTTGGGGACTAGCACTTTTGGGATTGGGTGGCAAAGTCCTGACCATTCAACAAACATGTGCTGGGCACATGTTGATTCCACCAGATTAATAAAAATAATTTGCAGTTGCATAACAATGTGCATATACTTAGCAATATTGAATTGTACGCTTAAAAATGGTTAAGATGGGAAATGTTATATTTTGCATTTTTTAATCAAGCCATTCTTGGCTTGACTCTTTTTCTGGCTAAATGACTTAATTTCTCATTGCCTCCTTGTATAAAAGAATTATAAAATCCACTTTCCAGGGCTACTGTCCATTGTAAAGGAGGTAATTTAAATAAAGCACCTAGCGAGATGCTGGGCACATAGTGTGTGCTTTACATGTGCTGGTTCCCCAAGGAGATTCAATAAGAGTTTTGAAGGATGAGAAAAATTTGATAGTCTGGGGAAAGTCTAAGAAATAGGCATTTTAACTCAAAGGACGATTATAATGGGGTGAGTTAAGCAAGAGAAGCTTTGGGATTTTCATGAAAACCATTCAGGGGACTTAAGAAACCCTTGAATATGACTAAATACTGTGTAAAGACCTAGGTCTCCTCTTTCCTTTTCTTTCTGCTCATTTTGTTCTGTTGACTTCTTACAGTTTTTCAATCCTTCTCCTCCTTTCCTTCTATTTTCTTTCCTTTCTCTTTCTTTTTTTCTGAAGACCATCATTTTCCCAGGTAGTCTTAAGACTATTATATATCACTTTCCTGAAATAGCAGTTTCAGAGGTGTTAAAAACTGGAAATAGCATGATTTCAAATGTAAAAAAAGGGAGGACAGAGTTATTTGTGCTATTGAAACAAAGAAATGATGATAACATCCACTGAAGTACTGTGTACCTGTTAGGTGCTCCATATGTAGTGTTATGATTTCTGCAAGGTACCTATTAATCCCATTTTAGATGGGAAAAAATCAAACCTGGTGAAGGTTAAGTGCCTAGACTTAGTGGAATCAGGATTGGAGCCCAAGTCTCAGTTCAAAGACCACAGTCTTTCCTGTGTACTCTCTTTCCTCCCAGAACTCCTTGATTTTCTCTATTTTCCTGACACTAGCTGCATAGTTATGCTTGTAGTCTTTTGTTCTGGAATCAACAGTCATGTTTAATAGAAAAGAGTGATTGGGAAAGGTCATCTATATAAATGAGAAAAATGACAATAGTATTACTATCTATTTGTTCTGAGAGTGGAATTTTATTTAATAGATGCCAAAGTCATTAACAGCCTATTAAAGTACATGAAAGACACAGGAATGCCTTTGATTCCACCAGATTCTCATGATTAATACGAACCAGTGAATCCTCCTCCCTGTACTGTTTTGTTTTTAATGCCCAAGGTCGTATAGCTGACCTCTTTCTGTTATTTCTTTTACTTGAACTTATGCAGTGAACAGAATTATCGCCACACAGAAAAATATAGAGAGCCCATCCTCCACACTTAGGAAAAAATGTATTGTTTTGAGGATCTAACAACTATTGTACATACCTTATTCACTTGTTCTCTTAGCGACTTAATTGTCAAGAAGCCTGCCTGCTTTTAGGCTGGAGGCCTGCTTTAAAGGCCGGTATGTATCCATAAGTATTTCAAGTATGATTCGTACAGCTCAACCAATAGTTTTTTTTTTTTTTTAATGAAACTGTGAACATGTCTGAATACAGCTATAATTGGAAAACCTTCTTGGGGGGTTCCTTCACTTTTAAGAGAAATGGTTTAAATATGATAGTATACAACTGCTTAATTACTCTATTTTTAATTTTTATGAAATGCTTCTCTGGCCTTTGATGTTGATACAGCTTTACCATTGGTGTCTACACACACACACACACACACACACACACACACACACACACACACACACCCCACTACTTCTTAGCACATTTCTAAGATGATGTTTTCATGGGAGAAGATAAGCCTGTTGAAAGGAGGAAATTCATGGGTTGCTAAGATAATATGTGTCCAAAGCTTTCATTTAATAGATAAGGAAAATGAGACCCAGGGAGGCACAGTTACATACCCAAGGTCACACAGCTGGATGGTCACAAAGGCCGGGCTGGCCTCCATTTCTTCTGACTTTCAGATTGAGATATGGTAGATTGATCAGAGGGAGCAAGCCTTACAACAATTTGTGGTAAAGGTGCCACTTTGAAACAATGTTCCCTTGCTCCTGGTTACCTTCTACTCCCTCTTCAGTTTCCTTATCAAGTATTTTTGGTTGAAACTTACAGCCCAGACTATTCTGTGCCTTTTACCTGCCTTCGGTCTTTTTTCTTTCCTCAACTCTACTCCAATTCTTATGTGTACTGCTGCTTCTTTATAGTAGGAAAGTATTTTATGAACCTGCTTAAAATTCAAAGGAGGTCATTAAGCAAGGCATTGCCTAATGCAAAAGACTGATGATGGTAAAAATGCAGACAGCAATGGAAGAAAGGATTTTATTTTTAATTAAATTAAGGAGGTATGTAATGTTGGTTGGAAGAGGAAAGAGCTTAGGTGGTAGAGTGGTTCTCAGCCTTTTAACAGTAATATCTATGCCACTATCAATCAACCACCTAACCATACAATCACCTTTGTATAAAGTTAAGCTTCAAATCCATAGTAAAAATAAGAACTATTATTTAAGGGGTTGCCCTCTAAGCCTGTAAAACAACTAATTTTTTAATAGTTCTTTACAGGTTACAAAGTGCTTGAACACCTATTTTCCTCTTTGGGCCTCAAGCAACCACGTGAGTTTAGTAAGGTAATCTGCTATTTAGAAGGAAAAATAGGTTCAAAGTTAAAGACATTTACTCCGGGTAGATGCAAATCTAGTTCTTCTAGTTCCGTAAATCCCATGTTCTTTTCATTTCATCACTTTGTCTCCCAGAAAGTCCAACAGCTAACCTTCATAATTTCAGAAATTGGGCCAAATCTGTATAGAAGGTGTAATGGTTAATTTTATGTGCCATCTGCAACAGGTCCAGACTGCTGTGCAAGCTGTTCTGCTGCTTAGGCATATGATCCCAGAAGGTTATGTTGATATTATTTTAAGACACTATTGCCTAGATGTTGTGGCAGGTGGGGTCAGAATGTGAGGCACAAATATACATATACTCCACAGAACTTGGCTGGTTTTGGATGGTACAAATATGACAGTACATACTTATTTACTTTTTTATTTTGATGAAATGCTTCTTTCTTGCATAGATACACAGAGATTTTATTAATGAGAAAGCTGAAATCTGTGGAAAAGTGGGCTTCCTATTTTAATACCCTCATGTGAGACTTGTCTCCCTACTCACAGGACCTGAAAAGTCCTCTTCTGCTCTGTTCATCTTTGGGCCTGGAAGAGTGAAGAACAATCTCTTCAGGTAGCTCAGCCCTAAGGAGAGAGAAGGGAAGGGGTTGGGCTACTCGTGCACTATTATACTTTCTAAACTCAGATGTCACTTTATCTCCCTTTGAGTAGAGTAAATGAAGCAGCCAGAGGAGCTAGAATTATTAATGGAATTCCCTCTAAATGGAAGGACACATGGCATGTCCCAATCTACTATAAGTTAGTGAGGATCATATGACAATGTAGGTGAAACACTTAGGGCCTAGTCTAGAGTTAGTACTTGATTAATAGAAGCTCTTTTAATTAGAAATCCACAGACTCATTTCTGGTCTAAGTGTCTCCATTAACTATGTGATTCAGGGCAAGAGATCACATCTGTCTTCTCCACTGCTAAATCCCCAGTACTTAGACTGATGCCTTGCATAGCACTTATAATAATATCAACATCAATAACACAATAATGCTTTTTATAAATTATCCTCTCTGTATTCATTTCCTCACCTATAAAATGAGGAATTTGATCTTGATGACATTTAAATTTCTTCCCTGATCTAATGATCTAATTCTATAACAATTAGTGAGACTTGGCAGGTATGGTACACTTCTGTGATTCTTTTGGTTTTAAAAAAAGACAAAAGAACTTGCTGCCAGCATTAGCATTTAGTGTTTGTAAAATGGAATCCTACATTCAAAAAGGGCAATTCATTTAGAATAGTAACATGCATAATTCTCTAATAATGTTAGGGTTAATTAATTTTTTTGTTATCACCCAAATATCTTGGTCAATTTTAGTAATAATGCCAGTATTTTCTTCCATTCCTTGTAATTTTTTTTTAAACTTTCATTTTGGGGTGATAAAAAGCTTATCTCTACTAGTCAAGTGTCCATAGCTTTGCTATATAAAGTCTTCTCATTTTAATTAGGATCTCATGGAACAAATCCAATATCACCAACCGTTCAGATAATTGTTTTAGAAAATAATCTTTTCCTTGCCCACTGAGCCACAAACAAAACCATTCTTCACTTGTTACCATATGAGAAAAAAGAAAATAGGCTTAGGTATTAATATGACCATGACATTTTTAAAGGTTTTTTGTATCTTATTATTATCTTATTAAGTGATTGGTACTTATCACCATGTGCCCCATCATCCACTATGCAGCTAGGAAGTTTATGTGCTCCAGAAGAGGGCATTAACAAATCAGAATAGAATTCAAATCTTTTTCATTAGAAAATATAAAATTTCTTATTTACATTTGAACAGACTTGCTTACAAAGTCAAATATTGTGAATCTAAAGTAAACAGCCTCAAAAGACACAGTGAAAAATACATTTGGTGAATGAATTCAGCAACTCTAAAAACAAAGCTTCTTAAAGACTCAGATCTCCTTTATGGCCTGCTGTTTCAGTTTGGAGTCTAAAAGACTGTCTACTTTGTGTCTGACTTATTTTCCTGTCAGACAGGAACTGGAATTTGAACTTTGCTCTCCAAAAGCCAAAGGCCAACTAATTTAGAAGGAGACTCTCAAAATCAATGATGGTTTCTTCTAGTTTCATTAGTTCTGTCTAAAGTGATTAAAGGATTTGATTCTCAGATAACCATGATCCTTATTGATATTTTTACAAACCACATTAATTTCTATACTTAGTTCTGATCACTCGTGGCATTCCTAGGGCAAGTCTGGATTCATGCAGCATTCCAACCCTGAGAGTCTTTTCAAGTTTCCAACAGAGTGCTGTGCTGGTGAGTGATGATCCCTTTATTGTAGTAGCCCCAAGGTGTGGAAGTTGTTTCCTGTGGCCTAGACTCTGCTCAACCCCTCCACTTGTTGAAACATCTGCAAATACTTTTTTCGTTTCAGAGGGATCTGACCAGAGCTAGCCTCCCATCAGGATTGCTTCCTTTTTCCTGATTGCTCATATAAAGCATCAATAATCTAGGAAGGGATTTAGTAAGAGAGAAACTGGGAGGGCCTAGGAATTAGAATGGAGCACTTGGAGGTTAGTTCTAATGGGTTTGCTCTCATACACATTCATTAATTGATTCATTCAACCATCTTCATGTATTAGGTGATACCAGCAATGCAAATAAGCAGCAGTCTCTGTCCCCAAACAGGAAACAATCTATTACATATTTCATTTATTGTCTCGAGGTAGGGAATTACATTAATCAGTTTATAGTAATGAACTATATATTTACCAGTATCTTCTATATCTAAAAGTTCCACAATCAGTTTAATTTGTATCTTTGGTAGGTATAGAATTTATGGAATATTTTACCTAATCTGTTTCCCCACCTTGAAACCACATAAAATTGAAAGCAACACTCTCTGAAGGTTTTTGTAAGTAATACTAATCAATCAAGTAATACCACAGGAATATTTACTGAATAAGTAAAATGATAAATTGTGTAGTGGAGTAAGCATATTTCTTCACATTTCATTTGCGTTAGGCCTGCATATTGTTACAAAAATGCTTTTTTTAGAGACTATACTTTAAAAGTGTTAATGCAGTTGGATCATTTTTGTTTATATCATATTAATTCCAAGATTTTAACATATATTATGCACACATTGCACATTTTAATGTTACATTTAAACTCTCATTTTATTACAATCAAATCACATGAAGATCTAATTAACTCTGTCCTGGGAGTTGTTGAGTAGTAATTATACCTTCAAAGCACAAGGAGATTTAAGGTGTATACAGGGTGTGGCCCATCCACCCAGGATTTCAAAACCACAGTTCTCAGGTCCTGTTGGGGCTCATCTATTTGGACGTCTCGCCTGCAGGAGTTTGAACTAATCAGGTCACTACATCCTGACACTGCTGTCTCTATCACTCATTGTTTCACAATATGACAGAAGGTCAACTGACCACAGGGAAGTTAGCAACAGGAAAAGGAAAATGCTTTAATACCCAAGGCTGTCCCCTCAGGGTTCAGCAGGACATATAGAATCCTATATCAAATCATTTGGTATCAAATCCTACAAATGAGGTTGCCCAAAGGGTTGAGCCATGCTGTCTGACTATATCATGTTCTTCAGCTGCAATGCAATACTGAGGCAACCTGTTGTGAGTTGACAGTTCTTCCAAGACTGCTAAATTTGAAAAGGCAGGTTGTTTTCTATCAGTGGTTCTTTTCAGCTGCAGACCATTTCATATGGCATTATATCTTAATTAGTCTTCACTCTGGACATCTTGGAAGCTGACAGGGGATGGTTCACTTATCCTTCAGCCATGGCTTCTCCCCACTCCCAAATGTTCCCTGTCTTAAGACTCATAACAAAGCAATGCTATTAAATACAACATGAAAATACAAGTAAAGGGGCAAATGGGAGCTAGTTGTCTGAGAACTCTGAAGAACAAGAGAACCATTGAGGCTCTGTGGTGTTTTGTTCAGATTAGAAAAAGATAACCCTTCCTAAGTTGTATGCAAAACATATATCTTAGCTGGTGAAACAAGAGTTCAATGCCTGTGCACCTCCTCTACCAGGCACCATTATGCAGTCAACAAACTCCACAAACGTATGGCTCCCTGGCAAAAAAGGCATGCATAACCTTAAAATGATGGCAGAGGGCATTAAGAAAGATGGGCAACTTTGATATGGAGAATGATGAAAAGCAGACAGGATTGTGTGGTTCTGTCTTATAATATTTTAAATAAAAGACTGATTAAGGATGGTATCAGCTTTCTCATTCAAGTTAACACCACTTACCACTCTGTAGTGACTTTGTTTTTCCTCTTCAGGGATTGCTTCTAAAGACCAGGAACCAAAGATGTATGTAATATATTCTCATTCTAAGGTGATCTGCATTCAAATAGAGACTGAAATATTTAAACATTAAATAAGTTTTGTCTGTTCACTGCTCTAACCTCAACACCTAGAACAATGCCTGACACACAGTAGGTCCCTTAATGTCTTGAATATATCTTTAATCCTAGACTTTCAGTCATTGAGCAACAGGAAATTACACCAAGGTCTCTCACCTTGAAGGTTCCACAGATCAAATTAGGAACTCATCAAAAATTAATTTTCTCCTTGGCACTTCATAAGTCAGAAGTCTCAGCTCTTATAAAACACCATTGCCACAAATAGTACTCAAAAACTGATTATTACAAACTTTCATTACATATCATGAAATATTTGTCCAATAACGAAATGTCTATAAGCCAAATATTTTATGGAAGGATGCAGCCTCCTGCACTGTATTTCAGCACTTGATAGGCTAAGTACAAACAAATAATGTGGCACAGTTGTAGTTAAGCATTAAACTTTTATAATTTTACATATGGGTTGTCGTAACAGCAGTGTATTATTCATAATAATTGAATGTATCATCTCCTTCCAAAGATCTCAAAGCACCTGTGGTGAGTAAGGAATAGTCTCCACACCTCTGGTGAAGCAGGTATGCGATATGCATTATTTCCATCACACCAGGATCACACATGAGTAGGGCTGGCATTACTCATGACAATAGTTCTTAGCTCTAATCCAACAGAGAGTAGTCCCGCCTACACATTCATTCATTCATTCACTCATTCCTTCCTCCATTCAAAAGAGCCATTTGATGCAGTTTGCTAGGCACTTAGGCTCACTCTCTTATTTCTGTACTAATTCACATCATATAAACATGACAACCTTTAAAAAAAATAGGTCTCAAAGCAAATATTTAAAATTCAGAGCAGAGATTTTTCTGCACATGCTGATTAATCACTGTTTCATAGTAACATATCTACCAGTGAGTCATATGTATATTAAGGAAATGATTGAAACACAAAAAATTCAAAGATATACTTCCCTTGTATGTTAGGGATGTTAACCACGTGTCTATAACATAAGGCTTATTCTTCCAGTGTTTGCTTGGTACAGTTAAATGCTTGCATTTTCTGTCTCTAATTAGAAGTTTCCGCCGTGTATTGTAGCTGAGTTGGTACAAGATGTTCGAGCCCATGAAAAGATGAATGTAATAGCTTCCTCATGTCATGGTCTGAATTGTTTTCAGTTCATTTGTCCTTTTAAGTAATCTCACTGTTTGTACCCTGCCTTCGCGCACTGAATCCACAATGACTCCTCTTGCCAAACCGTGCTTCCAGGCTTGACTGTGTAAATTCAATTTCATGCACGCATATGCGAGCCCTGTGCCCTGCCTGTTAAACGAAGCCTATCAACAGACCAGAGGCGCATTTTAATTTCATGACCTTGGCGTTCCACGTTACAGTGGTTTTTTTTTTTTTTTTTTCCCCAAGTGTCACCTACCGGGCAGTGGAAAACACGAATTTATTCACCCAGGTCATTTTCAGTGTGCGCCTTGCAAACCGGTTTGCTCCCAGATTCCCACACCTCCCTAACCGTGCAAGCTGCAGTTTTTGTGCTTTTCCTCCCTGGCCCCCCACTCCTGGCCGCGGGGGTCGCGGGGAAGGGGCGGATACGCCCCCCGCCCCGCCCCCACCCCCGCTCCCCCTGCCGGAGGCGAGCGGGGCCGCCGCGGGCGCCGCCGCCGCCCCGGGGCCTGCGTGACAGGCGGCACTTCCCAGCCCAGCCCGCCGCCGGGGTGACTCTGCCTGAGCTCATCGCCGCGCGTCACGACACGCACTTCCCTGACTTGCACGCGGCGTGGCGTGCGAGGCGCCGGCGGCCGGCGGCCCAGCCCGGGGCCTGCATGCGGACGCGCGCGCCCGCCCGTGGAGGCCCGAACGCGGGTGTTCCCCCACGGGGGTACTGAGGCCGCCGTCCTCCTCCGTCGTCAGAAAGGATGCCCCCGGACGTCAGACGACGAACCGACTCGCTCGAGCGCCGGCCTTCCTGCGTGTAGGATCGCCGGGCGCCGGCTGCCGCCGCCCGAGGTCGCGGCAGGCGCCGGGGTCGTCGGGGTCGGTCGCCTGGCGACGACCTCGCTGCGCGGCGTCGGGGGCGCGCGTGCACGTCGGGCGCGTGCGTGCGTGCGTGCGCGTCGGGGGCGATGGGTAGTCGGGGCCGAGGCGGGGGTCCTCGCGCTCCCCTCTGCGCGACCCGGGCCGGGCGCGAGGCCGTCCGGGGCTGCGGCCGCCCGGCCCGGGACTCCCTGACTGCGCGGCCGGGACCGGCAGGCCCAAGGCCGCGGAGGGGGCTGACTGGGGTCCGCGCGCCGCGTCCCCCTCGTCCCGCCGCGGCGTCTGCTTCCCAGCAGCGGCACTCGGAGTGCAGTCGCGGACGCCACCCGCTCAGGCTGCAGTCGGGGGAGGGCGCGGGGCGTCGGGGCCCGCGCGAGCCCGGAAGAGGCGGGCGGGGCGCGGCGGGGCGGGCGCCGGGGGTTGCGTGACCCGCCGGCCTGGCGGCCGCACGCACTTCGTGCCGGGGGCGCCCCCGCTCGCCCGGGGTCGCGGCCGCGGCGCGGCAGGCGCAGGTGCCGGAGGGCGGTGCCGGTTTCCACTTTGGCCACCCGGCGGGGAGCGCAGTCACGCTATCGCCTCTGGGGCGGGGCGTGAGTGCCCTGGGGGCGCGACGCAGCGGCTCCCTGGGACCAGAGCGTGGGGATCGTGCGGTCGCGAAGTCCGCCCCGGCAGGATGGAGGAAACGAACTGGAAACCAGAACTCCCCTTCGACAAGGAGCAGTCACGCTGGGGGAAACGTTCCGAGGCCAGGTGCGGTCCGTGAGACATGCCTGACACGGAAAGGGACCAGAGCAAGGACCCCGCCCCCCCCGCCGCCTTTGGGGCGCTCAGGTTTTTTTGGTCCGCTCTGCACAAAGATACTGAACAGTCACGAAACTGTGCGTGCTGTCACTCCTCCTAGAAGTGTGCTTTCCAGTGTTTTGTTTTAAAACCAGAGGTGCCTCATTTCCCTGGCATGCCAACTGGAGAGCCCTCTCTGCTGCTGCTGCCACTGAAAAGTCCCGGAGCATGAAAGAAAACAAAAAGTTAAAGGTTTTGTAAAACTCCAGAATTTAAGTTCTTTCACAAGATCCCATGAGTGAGATTTTTTTTTAGTAGTTCTCTATAATTCAAATGTTTGTAGATAAATGAAGTTCGGAGGACAAAACAAAAATATTAACACAAAACCACACCAGTCAACTGAAAGCTCACAAAATTGCACAATAGCTTATTTTCTAATTAAACTGGATTTGGTGGATCTGTGCTTTTATTTCTGTTATTACTCGAATGCCTATGTCATCTAGTTAAACACACAAATTTATTTTTATTACACAGATAACACACCATTATTGAAGAGGGTGATTCTCTCAGGTTAGGACACCTCCCATGAACTCCTAGGAAGCTATTTCAAAATACACTTTCACTTTACAACGTAAGAAAAAGAGCGCGAGTTTCACTGTTTAATTGTAGAATGTTTTCCCAGCTAACTCTGATTCTCAAACTGTATGTCAGAATGTTTGTCTAGCACACTTCAGGACAGAACTGTCCTTCTTCCTCAGATTCTGCCCTTACTCTCCTAGACATGTAATTAGAAATGGGGATGTCATCATGTGTGGTCTTGCCTTCCTGGTCCCCACAATTGGCAGGAGGCATGTATCTGACTCCTCTTCTTGACTTCTGGGATTTGATCAAGGTGTGCCAAATAGTAATTTCCTGGCATTTTTATAACTGGAGGTTGGGAACAGAAGCCTCCTCTCTTTCTCGTGGTGGCAAAACTGGATTGTCAGCCACTACAGCCCTGCCATGGGCAGAGACTGTGAAAGAGAATGAAACTTACTTTCATTAAGTGGTAGATTCAAATGGCTGAGATTCCATGACTTTTTAAAGTTCCAGAATTCATATCTGAAGTTCTCAAAGCAGTCCTGTTTCCTGCTTTATTGAAGTTTAGTTATTAAACTCTTCTGTTGATTGATTCTGTGAGGTATCCAACATAATAAAATATGTTGACAAATAACAAAATGTATATTTAGAATGCTACTTGGAGTAATTAAAAAAAATTATACTATTTTCAATTTGCTGTTTTCACAGTCCATTTGGATATTCATCACCAAATAACTTACATTATCATTCTAATAGCCACACAATCATGTTGTTTGCTAAATCAATTTATTTCACATTTTGGTATTTCCAATATTTATAAATTATAAACAAGACTGATAAACACTAAATATATGTGCTAACAAAAACTTTTCTAAATGCTTCCAGCAGCCTTCTTGTAGAGCCTGTTTGCTCAGAATAGGGTCAGAAACTCATTTGTGATTTAAATTACTGGTAACGGGGAAGGGGCTCGCAAAATCAACCTAATCTGAACTCATGACTGGAGTTGGGCTTGGGGGCAGCGAGAATGGTGAAGAGGTCTGGATTTCTAACAAAAGTAAGAAGGGAGACCAAGTGTCCACTATAGTTTGAACATTTCAAGGTGTTTAGAACATAATAAATGTTTTAGATTTTGACATGTAATTACTGAGCACTTGAAAACTGACTGTTGCAAAAAAGTAAATGTAAAAGCAATATTTAAGAATGCTAGTTGCTCTACACTCTTGCAAACCAGGGCTACTATAATTATTTTAATGTTTTCATCTATTTAATAGTGGTAATAATGTTAGATGTTTTTTATCAATAGTTTGTAAGATATCTTTTAAGGTGATTCACAACTTTTTAATGGCATTAAAACTTTTATTAATAGAGATAACAAAATGACAGGAAAATTGCTATAATTTGATTCCTATAAATTTTGTAGCTACTGATAATTATAGGTACAGAAACATGAACTTCGTCTCTGTAAGGCAGAATGAAATCACTTGTACCAATCACTTATCAAAAAATATGAGACTCTTGGATGCTTCATTAGAATCCTACGGAAATCTCAAAAATAAGCAATAATTTTATTCAACTAGCAAATGCTACAAAGTTTTTTAAATGCATAAGGAAGTTATCAATTTTCAGTCTTTGAATTCATTAATAGGTTACATATTGGATGATAAGAGTTTAAAGAACTATCGATGCTGTATTTTTGAGCATCAAATTTATTACAAGAGTTTTAAATCAGTGTCATTAGTTTGTTTAAATATATTCATGAAAACAAATCCTGATGTAAAGTATAGCATGGTGATTATAGTTAATAATACTGTATTGTACATTTGAAAGTTGCTAAGAGTAGATCTTTTTATTTTATTTTTTTCTAGGTGAGGCAACCCTTGGTTGACCTCACAGATTACAAGAACCTTGTCAGATTACAATCCCTTATTTTTTTATTTTTTACACCTACAGCACTTGGTCTTCTTAGGTGGTCTCCCATCCAAGTACTAACTGGACCCAACAGCTTAGCTTCTGAGATCAGATGGGATCAGGCTTGTTCAGAGTAGCATGGCTATAGACAGATCTTTTTATTTTTTTGAGAGTAGATCTTAAAAGCTCTGGTCACAAGAAATTTTAACTGTGTAGTGATAGATGTTAACTAGACATATTGTGGTTAACTGTTTCACAATATTGAATCATTATGTTGTATACCTGAAATATGTCATGTGTAAATTATATTTCAATAAAAAATTATTCATGTGACAAATATTAAACTATTGGCACATAGTACAATTTTTGGTGAAGTTCTTAGCAGTAGTGAACCAGCCACAAGAGAATAAATTATAATCATAGAAGTTTTCACTGTAGTGCTTGACTTATTTTTAATATTTGAGAGATGTTTATCACTTAAAAGCCTGACTTGTCTCACTGGAAATTTTATTCAATAATCATATTTTCAGGGATAAAAAGAATGCAAAACACTTGAACTCCTAGAAAGAACTGCTATTTAAAGATTGTGACTTTCATTTTATTAGACTGAGGTTTACACTGCACAGATGATTGATTTAAAAATATACAGAGCGTAAACCCACATATACTGTGGCCCAAGCCCAGCTAGAGCTATTTGGGGTTCAAAATATACAAAATAGCTTTAAGGAGGAGTATAAAACTTTAAATGTTGATTAGCAATTTAAAAATATTAGGAAAGAAATTCTGATCCACATCTCAGTAGGAATTAAATATGTTGGGGCAAGTACAACAAAGTAAAGTGGTCACTTACAGCTGACCTCTTTTTTAAAAACTAGAAGCTGTTTTGGAAGTTATGAAGAAAGTAAGTCTATGACAAAGTTAAGTTTCCAGAATTAAATAATTTTGGGGGTATTTCCATATGTTGCTAATCCACAGTAATCTGATACCCTGTGGGTACTAATTGGCTGGCACCATCAACTAAAATAAAACGGGAGACACAGGTGCTTCTGCTTACATTTGCTTTCAGTCCAAGTACACTTCAGTGCTCACAGGTTGGGCCATGCCCTTGGCCACTTCCATTTTTTTGGAAGAAAGTAAACAAGTAGGATCCAACTGAGTATGTTTGGGATGGTTCTCAATAAACTAAGACATTGTGTATGAAGTACCTGGTAAACAGAGCCCAAGAAATGTTAGCTTTTTAAAAGTTCTGTACTTGAATTGGATGGAACCCAGCAATTGCAGTGAAAGCTGTGGTTGCCAACCTGGGAGGCCTGTCTGCAACTATTTTATTCAAACTTTTGAGGGGCTAGCATGGTACTGTGTGTTCTGGTTCACAGAATAAAAATAAAGTTGAGCTAACTGTAGTTTTGCCGTGTTCCTTTTGTATAGTTCTGAGCTCAATTTGAGCTCACTTTGAAATTAGCCATCTTGAGTAGACATTGTAATATTTTTATCAGACTTGCAGACAAAGTATGTATTCTCCCACATGATTTTCAGGAGGGAAAGGGAAGAAGAGGGGAGGGGACAAACTACTAACCAAAATGGATGGATTGAATAACAGTGCCCTGTGGGATAAATATCTTAGGTAAATTCATAAAAGTATAGACATTGTATTCTCCTAAACATTAATACAACACAAAGGTCTGCAGATGATATGGAAAGCGCTAGTTCAGTCACTTCACAGAGACTACTCCTAAAACTAGGGAGCATTTTTTTCTTGCAGGGGTCACTGACCCACAGGGTCACAGTAAAGGTTATCACTGGATTATTTTTAAAGGTCACAGTAAAAAGTAAAACATAGTTAAAAAATTTAAAAACAGGATAACACAAAACTTTATTATGTCCAATAATGGGAATATTTTAACTTCTGCTTCAGTGGTATAGCCAATGAAGGGGTGAGAAAAAGAAGAGGGAGAAGGACAAGGAAAGAAACCTGGACAGAGACAAGGGAGACTGACACCAAAAGAGCCAAGAAAAACACCAACATTGAGCAGAGGCTTAATGGATTATTCCCAAACCTTCTTATTAAAAACCTATTTTGTAACACTTCACAATTCTTCATATGCACTGTGGTCTTCAGGGATAAAGGTTTTTACTGCTACTTTTTAACGGGCTATTCTTCACAATTTATTAACTATCCTTGAAATTCTTACAGTGCTAACAATTGTTCAACAGAACTTTCTTTGATGATGAATATGTTCTATATATATCTGCTGTCTTATGTGGTAGCAACATGTAATTACTGAGCACTTGAAAACTGATGTGCAAAAAAGGAGTATAAGTTTTTATTTCACTTTAACAAAATAGTCACATGTGGCTATCTAACTAGACAGTGAAGGTCTCAGTGGAAGGAAAATTGGGCTCAAGGCCAATGTAGAGATGAACATTCACAGATGAAATTAAACCACAGAATGACTTACAGCCTTTCTGCTGGATCTTCTCCCATCCTTAAAGTTTCCTTTATCATATACACAAAGTACTCAAAAGACATTATTGCTAATAATCATACTAGCACAACTTGCCTTAGAACAAGTTATCTTGTTTTAGGTGTGCAATTCCTGTTCCAGATATACACTCAATGAATCTGAATGAACTGTGTGTGCGTATGTGTGTGTGTCCTATATATAAACTCCCATTGTTACCTCTATTGTCCCTCAAAGAAGCATGCTGAAGATGAATAGCTTGGAATGTTCTTTGCACTTCTCATAAGCATGCTGTACTTGACCACTTCGTTGGCTGTCCTCTGCGTCCCTTAATCATTTCTGCAATCCTCTAATTATGCTTTTCTTTGCCAGATGAAGAAAGTCTCTTTGAGGGGCTGTAAACCGAAAGTCGGTGGTAGGCTTTGGGACAAAAGTTATCAGTCTAAAGTGTACAGGATACATCTATTTCCAAAGCTTTCAGCACTTTGAGGAACAAGACTGTTAGAAGTATTTAGTACTTCATGCTGTCACTTTTACTAACAAACACCTATCAGTCAGCACTCTGACTACTGCTCGTTCCAGCAATGCTCCGCATCATTTGATCACTTCTCTAAATCTACAGGTTTTGCTGAATTCTTTGCATTTACTCAACTTTACTTCCTTCAATGGTAGCAAGTCTCTTTCCCTGAAAGCGAGCAGTGATTATTTTGTTTCTCGGAAGAGCTGCATTTTGGACCTCATAAATGATTCTGAAAAAGGAGAGATCTGCACTGTGAATGAGTCACCTGCAAATCCTACCGACGGCTGACCCCGCCTGGGTTCGTCAGTCCCTGAGCCTCACCCCATCGGGTATGCAGTGCCTGACGCATGGCAGGCCGCCTAGAAATGCTTGCTTTACGGATGAGAGAAAGTCACGTAGTAAGTCAGGGTGGACAGACAGCCTTTTAGACATTGTGCACGGGGGGGTCGCGAGATAACTTCTGAACCAAGCACTTCGTCTTCACTCCTCCCGGACGAGGACGGAAATGTCACCGATGCCTTTCCAATTAGCTCGGCCTCGCTGCCATCACCGGGACGAGCTTCCTTTACAAACCCAGGACCCTGACAGGCACTGCTCCCCCTTCCGCTGCAGGGCATGGCTGCCCCCGCTGTGTCCTCCACACGGCTCTGGGGCCAGCGGGGAGGCGCAGGCGGACTTCGGCTCCCACCCCGGGAAAGGTCTCCCCCCGCCCCCCCACTCCACCCCCGCGTCACCTCGGCGTCCCCTCTCCTGCCTCTCACGGCACATCGCGCGTAGCACGAGCCCTTCCCGCGACCCCGCCACGCGCCCTCCCGCTTCCGCCGGGCGCCGGGGCGGGCGGGGCGGGGCCGGGGAGCCCGGCTTCCGCGTCAGCGAGCGGCGTGGGCCGTGACGTCACCGCGCCAACGTCAGGCCGACGTGCAGCGCGGTCTCCCGGGAGACCGCGAACGCCGTTGCGCGCCGGGCGCAGTCGAGGTCGAGGTGAGGGGCGCCGCGCCGCTTCCTTGAGGCCCTGGATGCCTCGGGGACCCCCACCGCCCGGACGTCCGGCAGCTGGGGGCGGAGGCGGAGGCGCCCCAGCCCCCGGGGAGAGGGCCGGAGAGCCGGGCGGCGGGCGTGGCCCCGCCCCCCGCCTCCGCCCCCCTCTGCCTGCCTCGCCTGCGGCCCGCCGGCCCCAGCATCCGCTCCTTCCCCCGAGTGCGCGGCCCGGCCTCACCCCCACCCCCCGCCTCTGCCACGGCCGGTCCCGAGAGAACGGGGTTAGAAAGGGCCCGAATTCGGAACCCTTCCGGCAGTTTTGGCCGCCCTTGCATTCTATTTGGAAAATTCCGCCTCTCAGGAACGTCTGAGGACGGGAACTGCTGCTTCGCCTGACCGTGCATGACCTTCTCGCTCGTGGGCGATCCACGCCAGGGGACAGGAGTTCTTCCGGGAAGGGCTGGAAAGTTACACAGGAGTTAATGGCCAAACGGGGCACCGGTGTGAGGGAATCGGAAGTGGACAATCAGGACGTTTCTGCGTTTTTGACGTCTTCCTTGTGATCCCGTTAGAGAGCAGAGTCACAAATACCTGCGTCACTGCTGCCACTTGTCACCGCGCCCTTGGCCAAAGGGCGGTCTACACGTGTGTAACGTGCAAGAATACAGGACTCGTTTGATAAAACACGCACGTTTCCCCCCTCCCTTCCCGGGTAAACTTCGAAGTTGTGAATGCTTCCACTATCCCTTTAATATGTATGCAAATCTTTAAGACAATTTTTTTGCATGCAAATCTTTAAGAACCAGAATATTTTTCTTGACCTGGTAGCCATTTCTTTATAGTGTAAGCAACAAGGAATATAGTTCCCTATTTCCATATTTCCTTGGGAGTTTAGCCTAAGTGCCTTACTTCTAGTAACCACCTGCTTTACTATAGAGATAGCCATTCCTTAGAACAAACGCAATTAGCTAGTATAGATGGCTACTTCAATCACCAGATGTCTTTAAAACCAAGTATGAAAGTGTATATAGTAAGCTGTGTTGAGGACAGTTACCATTTATCTTGAGAATGTGTATGTATGTAATGGACTGTATCCGCCTGGCCATATACAAAGAGTGGGGTTTCTTCATGTCTTTGTAATCTCATTAACAGATTGTCTGTGATGTGCATTTCAATCTGGTTAAATGCATATTCAAAAATAAATTATCTTTCTGCACTATAGAGAGATTTTTCTGTGTTGGCAGGGTATTTTATTTTTAATTTTTCCTCAGTAATCAGAACCTGCCAATTCTTCCCCTCTTGGATATAGTAAGGCCACAAAGTTGGACTGGATTAACAGACAGTGGAGGTACTAAATGAAAACTGCTCCACTGGTGCGTTGTTTATACGGTCAGTAGATGCGTGCTCTCAAATAGTTTTGTGAGTGGAATTTTAAAAAGGAGATTTAGTTGATAATTTAGGAGAAATTCCGCTCCCAATAGAGTTTAATTAAGCTGATGCCATCTTACTTTACTGATGGTGAATCCATTGTAAAATGGTAGAGATTAGAATAATGAGCCTTCTGTGAATAATGAGCTCTTTCCACATTGTGGTGATGGTCTGCCAAACATCAAATTTTTATGTACTTGGCCATGTGGGCCTATTTTAACTATGTCAGTTAACTTTACCAAATATGCTCATGTGTGCATGCGCACACACACACACACACCACATTTATATAGTAAGATAGCTCATTGGTTATTTGCTTTAAACAGCAGCTCATTAAAACAAGGGCTTTGTGCTTTTTTTAGAGGGAATAGGAGATCCTCTCTTCTACCAATGGTTACACAATTTAAAAAAATACTTCCACTACAGGAATTTTTGTAAACTATAATTTCCCTGCTACCTTGGCATGGCTGAGGTTGCTGTCTCTGATAGTGTTATGCCTCTCCAGTCTCTCTTTATCAAAATCCTGCCCTGATCAGAAGCAAACAACTTTAGAAAGCCTTCACTAATTCCCTATACCAAGACATTTTTCTTTCCTGAACTCCTAGGTTGTTCTTGTCCATTGCTCTTGCGCCTCAGGCATTCTTCCCTGCTGTGGAATTGTGCTTGTATCATCTTACTCTGCTGTTCCCCTTCTGCCCTTCACTGCTTGGGTATATATAAACATCTCACTCATGAAACTGAACTGTCTGTTCTTTCTCCATATTTGGGAAAGATTAAAAAAAAAAAAAAAAAGAACCCAAAGTACTCCTCCATTCATCCTGTGTAGTTTTATGAAAGTAGTGATATTATTTTACATTGAATTCTTTTATTATAAAGTGAAAATCTGTTAAAATATCTTCATAAAAATTGTATGAATGTTCATTTATAGGTAAAATTAGAACTTGCCTTCTCATGCTTTGATGATTCTGTTTAATGCCTGCATATCATATTTAATCTGATAACAATATTTTTTCTGTACATCGTTATTCAAACCAGCATTCATGCCATAATTGCTTTTCTTATCTGCTGAACTAAAATACCATATTTAGATATTTTTCTAGCAGCTTTTCAGAAAACTTGTTTAAAAAAAATAAATAAATGGGTCTGTTTAAAACATTAAGTGATCCTTATTCTGTATTTGTAAAACAAATAATTAGTTGTAAACCACCACAGAAATTACAATTAAACTATTAATTTCTAAAGAAAGAGAGTATCATTTTTGTCAATAGTCTCTCTCTAGAGGCCTTTCTGGTTCTGCTGGTCTAATAACTGAGAAAACCCCACTTGAGTTGATGAAACAAACATTTGTTGAAACAGTTATAACAATTATTTGTCTTTGAATACTCCTAAGAGTTTATACCTTTCAATTTGAAATTTTTTGCATTATTTTAATTCTGACTATTGCCATCAATATTTTTAGATCATTTTGCTTCAGCGCTCCCTCAGTGTATTTTGAGAAATTATGGATCGTCACATTCCCATGCATGCGTTACCTGAAGAAATCCAAAAGGTATGATATTATATTGTTATTACAGTATAATATTTTAACGGATAATTCTAAACCCTGTGGGAGTGAATTAAGAGGTTTTGTTTTTATTTTTATGAGGGCATCTGCAGTGAATTGGAGTGGGGAAAGGAATAATTCTAATGGTCAGAATTATGGAATTCAGTTCAGTGCAGAATATGTGGCCTGTGAAAGAAGACAGATATGCAATCCCAGCACAGTATTTGACCTGAATGTCCACATAATATATTTAGATATTTTTCTAGCGGCTTGTCAGGAAAAAAGGTTTTGTTTTTTTTTAAAAACTGAAATAAATGGATCTTTAAAATTTTAAGCGATCCTTATTTTGTAAATTTTGCAAAACAAATAATTAGAGTAAACCACAGAAATTACAGTTAGTTGATGCTAAAATTTATGATGCTAAATTTTTCAGTCTCTTTCTATATAAGGGTTTGTTTCAGTTTCATATTAATTATTGCCACTTACTGTGTACCAGGCGCTGTTTTAAGCTCTTTCATGTAATCTCATTAACAATTCCTCTTCACAGTTTTCATGCTCCTCTCCTCCCAGTTCATAGCTATCCTTAGGCAAAAGCATTTCTGACATGTTTAGCTTGGCAGTGTATATATTGTTAAAGTATACTTTAAAAAATAACTCTTTGAAACTGACAAATTGTGAATTAAAACCTCAGACCTTAGCTACTATTAATCATTCAAGTTTTTCAGTAAAACAACAGTCAACTCTATTAACCACAAATCCATTACTTTTTAATTAAAAATTGCAGTCAACTCTCAGATATGCTTTTATACTTTGTGCATGTTGCTTTCAGCTGTCTATTAGTATTAACCATCCCATTGATTTTACTTGATGCTTACCGTTACTGTTTGTTTTTCAGATTTATGTAAACTGCAACCTGGCAGGAACTGGAAGGGAAGTCCAGTTACCAGAAAATACTTTTTCAAACTTTTCATTTAATTTGCTTCACCTTTTAAGTTAGGTATAAGAGACAGTAAGCCCTGAAAGAGCTCAACTGTGCTATACTTACCTGAGAAATGGTGCTTTTATGTCTTGGTAGACATGGAATGTGCTTCTCTCCCACAACTGAGTTCTTTCCATATACTAACCTGTGTGTTAGAGATTAAAAGAAGCAAAACAAAACAATCTGCCAAAACAATACCCATGCTTCATATCCCAGTCATTCATCAGGAAGATGACATATAATGACATGAAATAATAACTCTAAAAGACGACATATGATTTAAATGTATGTATGATAGTATCTTCTCTGAGAAAGAAGAAGGTGGAGGGAAGAATCCTCAAGTATTGTGATGGTCAAGGGAGAATCTTTAGACAGAAGATGGAATTGGGACTGTTCCTTGAAGGTGGAGTATTTCTATAGACAGGCAGTAGGGTATGCTAGGCCTAGGGAACAGAAGCTTACTGATGAGAAAGAGCTGGCCAAGTTAGAGAATGTTTAACAATGCAGATATTTTAAATATATGAAAGAGTGTGTATTTATATTGACAAGGTTTTTATGAGAGCTGTAGAATTTTTTTCTCATGTTTGAGGTACTTTATAAGAAATTGTTTTAAAATGCTGAAATCAAACATTTCATAAATCTACAGTTACGTTCTCAAAGCAAGAAAGGCAAGCAGCTGCCCATACAGTGCAGAGAAGTGGGAACACCAGGAGAAGCTCAGCTTCATAAGGCCCTGGACAAGTATTCTGATTGTAGCCTTTATCCTGCTTATTGTTTAGAATATAAAGTGCGGTTTTGCACTTTTTCAGACCTAAGTTAGATGCATTTATACCACAGATGTTTATCCAGTGCCTGTTATGTACCAGACACTAATCTGTGTACTTTATTATAAAGCAACCAAAATGTGTACATGCTTCCCATAGCCTATTAAAAGCACAGTCTAAGAATAAGTTATTTGTTTTCCATAACTTTTTAACTATGTTTGATTTATCTAGACTGTTCATAATGTACTTGTTAAATTGCATAGTGATCAGACAATATATCTATCTACTAAGCTTGCATACATCATTCTGTACAGAATCATGTTAAATAGATATATAGCTGATAATGGTAATAGGAGTACTGTGGATTCAAATTATTTAATACTTCATTATTAAAATGAAAACAAATTATTTCTTTTATAATGGTTTGAAATTGTTTTTCATTTCTTTGCTGGTTAAAAAAAAGGATGTGGGTTGTGTGGATCACTGTAGAGTGACAGAAACGTTTTTTAAAGACTACCCCCCATTCCATACTCCTTGTTCTTCTGTTAACTTTCTGTGTTAGTTTTATGCTAGCTCTTCTTTCTAGAGAGGCCTCTGCTGTGTTTCTTTTCTTTTTCTTTTTGTCCTGTGTGTAGACGAGGAAGGTTAGTGTAGAAATCAGGGAAGAGAAGATGAGGGGAGCCCTTCTCTTTATTTCTTCCCTTACTTTTTCTATATGATATGGAAATGGAATGATTGGTAAATTACATGAAAAAATACTTGATAAAGAACATGAGAAATACTGTGCAATGTTGTTCTTTTAACACCAAAATAGGTAGTAGCAGAAATGTTGCGAGAAAAAGTAGAGGCAGTGGGGGAGATGGCCACCAAAGAGACAGTGTGGAGAAGAATGCTCATGATAATAAGCTATTGCTAGAGAATCCATTGCCTGACTAGAAGGCTAAGGTTCTTAAATCATCTCCCCTCTGGTCTCTTAGGGAACCTTAGGGAAGAAAGAATAAGGTAGTCTTTGACTCCCATTCCTAGATCTTTTTGCTTTTAATCGCAATTTCTGACTCAGCATAAAATACATCTCAGTCTTGCATCTCCCCAATGGCACAAAATGTAATAGGCCCATGGACTGGGCAGCAAGACCATACTCGTCCCCTCTGTCTGCTGCTAGACTCTACAGGTTACTTCCATATGTACCTAGACAATAGTTTTAAATCCTCTGTCTCTCTAGGCTAAGCTGACTCCTACCTGCCTCTGACCTTCGATAACCAACAGCTTTTCTAGAATTTTCATACAGCATTCTGAAAACAGAATGCACTTGTAATGATAATACAGTTCTGTGTTTAGGATTTTATTGCTACAATTTAAAACTAAATCAATACTTATAAATCAGCAAAGTAATAATTCTGTTTCTGTTACCCTCTTGAATGTTAACCCATTTTAGAGACATATGGACTTCCTCTTTTTAGCAAAAAAGCATTGAACAACTTTCTTTTTGATGTTTTTGCTTGGGGACATACACAGAAATCAAAAGTGTAATAAATTTTTAGGAAAATCAGTTATTTTGAAAAAGTAAAGCTAATACTTTCTTTTTTAAGTGGTGACAAAATGAACACTTGTAATAGGATTTTAGCTTCAGGAGATATTTATTACCACAGCACACAAAGTAAAATAAAAAGACCAGAGTTGTTTATTTTATAAAACAGAAGTGGCAGTGCAGAGGTTGGAGAGCACACTGTTCTTTCTGGGATAACAATCCCTTTCCCTAGCAGTAACAGCTCATTTTGTCCTGTTTCAGTGTAGTAATTTTAGTACTTTGAAACTTTGAAATTTATTCAGAATAACAGTTTTATATTTCCAAGCACAGATTGTCATTGCCAGAAAAAATAAACCTAATTTTCCAGGTCATTTTGGGCCACTGTGGTGAGGGTCAGGTTTTGTGTTGAGTTAAATGAGAAAATAGTCATAGAAATGTAACATTAACATTCTAGAAAAATGATGCGTGTGTGTATGTGTGTGTGTGTGTGTGTGGTTTCTTAAAGCAATTACAGTTTTAAAACCTAATGACTATTCACTTAATATGTGACCCAAGATAGTTTATTAGGAAAACAGTTTTTAAAAATGTTACTATGAATCTTGAAAAATATGCATTTGTTGTTGTTGAAAATACTTTTGCTAGCTGGCCATAGAGAATCATAGAGTTTACTAAAGTTAGGTTTCCTAGGGGGAAAAATAGATATTGGAAAAATATACTTTGGAAGCATATGTAGATAAGCATGGATGTGTCATGTCTAATTTATCATGAAGTCAACATTTCTTGAAATTGCTCAATAAAATTTCTTTATGGATTAATTTTTGGTATTTTAGTTTCAGGTTGATTTATTTTTATTTTTGTTGTTTTCTTACTAAAC
Source organism: Cynopterus sphinx (assembly GCA_030015415.1). Taxonomy (NCBI): domain Eukaryota; kingdom Metazoa; phylum Chordata; class Mammalia; order Chiroptera; family Pteropodidae; genus Cynopterus; species Cynopterus sphinx. Next base: position 21,823,879 of record CM057380.1, read on the forward strand.
TTCTTAATTTGAGACCATCGTAGATTCACATGCATTTGTAAGAAGTAGTACCGAGAGATCCCATATACCCTTCCCTCAGCTTCCTCCAATGGTGATGTTGCCCTTTTATAGAGACATTTGCCTAAACCTCCCGCTTCATACACAACTACCACTTCATCCTCCACCCCTAATTCATAATCGCTAACAACCAATGATCTGATCTCCAATAATTTTGTCATTTGAAGAAGGTTATATAAATGGAACCATGATCTAGGCAGCAAGACCACACTTGACCCCTTTGTCTCCTGCTATGTAATCTTTTGGGAGTAGGTTTTTTTTCACTCAGTGTAATTCTCTGGAGCTTTATTAAGGTCGTTGCCTATATTGATTGTTTATTCCTTTGTATTGTTGAATAGTATTACACGGTATGAAAATACTATAGTTTGTTTAATCTGTTGAAGAACATCTGAGTCGCACCCCCCCCTTTGGCTATTAAGTACAGAGTTGCTATAAATATTCACATATAGGTTTTTATGTGAACATATGTTTTCATTTTCTTGGGATAAATGCCCAAGAGTGTAATTGCTAGGTTGTATGGTAGTTGCATGTTTAGTTTTTTAAGACACTGCCACACCTTTCCAGAGGCTGTACCATTTTACATTTTTACCAGTAATGTGTGAGTGATCCAGTTTCTCTGCATCTTTACCAGCATTTAATATTGTCCTTTGTTTTTATTTTATCTTTTCTGATAGGCGTGCAGTGATATTTTATTGTGGTTTTAATTTGCATTTTCCTAACTGCTAAAGATGTTAGTATATTTTCATGTGCTTATTTGGCATATGTATATCCTCTTCAGTGAAATGTTTCTTCATGTTTTTTGACCATTTTAATTGGATTTTTTTTCTGTTGAGTTTTGAGAGTTCCTTGTATAATCTAGATACTAGATTTGTCAGATATGTGGCTTACAATAATTTTTTCTCCATCTATAGCTTATCCTTTCATCCTCTTCATAGGGTCTTTTGCAGAGCAAAAGTTTTAAATTTTGATCAAAATCAGGTTATAAGTTTTTCCATTTATGGATCATGCTATTAGTATCAAGTGTAAGAACTCTGTCTACTTTAGATCCTGAAGATTTTCTCCTAGGCTTTTCCCATCTAATAGCATATTTTTATGTTTACATTTACCTCCATGATCCATTTTGAATTATTATTATTTTTTGTGTATAGAGTGTAAGGTTTAGGTTGAGGTTCATTTTTTTTATCCTATAGATATCCAATTGTTCCAGAACCATTTGTTAAAAAAGCTATCTTTCCTTCATTGAAATGGTTTTACATCTTTGCCAAAAAATTAATTTGGCATATTTATGTAGTTTTATTTCTGGGTTCTCTGGTCTATTCCATTAATCTGTATGTCTTCCATCTGCCAGTACCACATTGTCTTGATTACTGTAGCTGTACAGTATGCCTCAAAATCAGGTAAAATGATTCACTTTATTCTTCTTTTTCAAGATTGTTATAGCTTTTCTAATTCCTTTGCCTTTCCATATGAATTTGGGAACAATCCTTTCTATGTCTAAAAAAAAAAATCTGGCTAGAATTTTAATATGAATTATATTAAATGTATATAAATTTGGGAGGAACTGACATCTTTAATATTTTGAGTCTTCAAACCCATTAACACAGTGTCTCCATTTATTTAGATCTTTGATTTCTTACATCAGCATTTTGTACTTTTCAGCATACAAGTTCTGTCCATGTTCTGTTAGATTTACATCTAAGTATTTCATTTTTTGGAGCAATATTTTTGCTTTTAATTTTACTGTCCACATGTTCACACAATATATAGAAATACAGTTGATTTTTGTGTGTTTATCTTATTTTATTGACCTTGTTGAACTTATTAGTTCTGGGAGTTTTATTGTAGACTCCCTGAAATTTTTTATGTGGACAATCATGCTGTCTCAAATAGGGACAGTTTTGTTTCTTCCTTTTTGATATGTATGCCCTTTATTTCCTCTTCTTGCTTTGGCTAGAACTTGCAGCATTATGTTGCATCAGAGCAGAGAGAGTGGATATCCTTGCCTGTTCCTTACCTTAAGGGAAAGAGCACTCAATCTTTCATCATTCAGTATAATGTAGGTGTAGGGGGTTTGTAGGTGCTTCTTTACCAACTTGATTTTTAAGTTGGGGGTGCAGCAGATTGACTTATTGATGAAGAAGGGTTCTGATGACCTTATGAAATGGTCAGGTGATCTCTGTGGCTCAAAAGCTCGACTGTCCTGTCTTAAAATGTTTCTCCCAATCTGAGTAAAATTCATTAGCTAGACACTCATTGTTTTGAGTAAAGACATATTTTTAATGCACATCCTCTAGGGAGGCTAATCATTTTATACTGCTGTTACTCTTACCTTTATGGGACAGTTTATCGGTTTCTTTTCTCCTTATCTAAGCATCAAAAGCATGGGATGGGTGGAGGAAGAAAGGAGGAACAACTTTTGGAGTAGAGAATGTTTCAGTTGGGCAGCAGGGAGTTTACTCAGTGACTGCCTTTTCTAGTTGAAGCAGGAGCATTGAAAAGGATCTGAAGCCTAATTTAACCTTTTAAAAATTTGCATCATTTTTATATTAAATAACTATAATTTAAGAAGTACAAACACTATATCTGAGTTTATTTTATAATTTATTTTCAAATGGTTATGCATCTGTTTAATATACTGCATTTGTTAATGCCTCCTCCAAAGCACATCTTATAGGAAGCAAAAACATCCTGCTAATGATAGCCCTTTAGTCAAGAATGACAGCATGTCATTATTTTACTTAAAAAACGAGGAGACTGTATAACACCAAGTTATAAGGATGAAACACAAATTATATTTTACACACACACACAAACCCAGATAACTTTTACTTCTTTTGGAAACATAATTATAGTATTTCATATCTTGTCAAGTTTCAAAGAAATATCCTAAGTAATTAGCCCATATAGATACTAAGAATTTGAAAGCATTATTACATATTTTCAGTTGTAGTTTTACTTACAGAAAATTATTTACAGTTTAATAGCATTGAAAACTTTTGTTCAATGTACTTATGTGATTCAGGTTATATGAGAGGAAGTCTGGAGACTGACTACTCTTATGGACCTATTATTTTATAATTTGATTATCTTATTTCCTAGATCATAATGATACTGTGCTTTGTCTTTCTTTGCTGAACTTCCAGAAAATCTGTTCTATAAAATGTATTGCTTCACTTATTTTAGCTTTCTCCCATGATCACTTTGGTATAATAACATTCTAGTAGCTTTCACAACTGTGAAGCTTATGTTATTTCCGCTTTGTACATCAGGCTGCACATAAGTTCCACCTTGTAAGAATTTTCTGTAGAATAAGGATAGGGTACTTTGCCAGGAGCAGGATAAGACCTGTGATTAATAGGCAAAAGGTTAAGGATGACAGTGCCTTGGAGTGAGCAATATAATTTTCAAATTGATGAGAAGGAATCAAAACTCAAGGTGAGCAAAGGGATTGTAAGAAAATACTCATCTGCTCTGAATTAGTTCAGGTTTCTTATGTGGATGAATTATATTACTGGGGACTGTCAATACTTTGAATGGGATTGCAGAGCCACTCTAGGTGATCTTTGAGGATATGTAGAGAGTAAAATAATGTACAAATGTTATTCCACATATAAAATGACCATAAATTACAACCAGTGAACTTAATTTCAATGCCAGGCAAGATTCCTCAATATACTATCAAAGGATGATTTGTGAGGATATATTGGAGAACCAATAAAATTGGACCAATTTTATGTTCACTGAGAGAAAAAGCAAGTAGGTCCTGCCTTTCTGTTTTGTGTAGAGTTACTAGATTTGGGAACTGTAGTAGGCATAGAATATATGGACTTTATGAAGGCATTTGACAATTTTGTCATATTCCTAAAGACTATGAATAAAAAAAATATAAGCTGGTTAAAAAGATAATGAGGTAGTTTAATAACCATTTGAAGAGCTGTACCTAAAATTTACTGAGTAAGGGATCAGTACCAACCAAGGAGATGTGATGTGTTGTGGAGTCCTATCTTCAACATTGTCATATTTAATGTTTTTTTAATCAATGGATTATGTAGTTATCAGGTTTAGGAACTGTAGTAGGCATAGAATATATGAATTTTTTGAAGGTATTGGCAAATTTTGTCATAATATTCTTGAAGACGATATGAATAAATTTTAGTTGGTTACAAAGATAATTGGGTAGCTAGCCCTAAAGATTTCCTAAATGCCTGTGTCTTCAGCAGTTATGGGCCTAGTTGGCTCATTCCAATTAAGGGCTTGGTTCTTCTGGGTGTGATGTCCAATCCTTTTCCACCAACCCTTCGTGAGTAAGGTAGATGGGTAGAAGAGGTTTTAGTCACATTACCAAACAGAACAGCCAGAACTGAGGAAGGAAGGTCTCTAAAAAATGTTGGAAGGAATGGATTGGTATATTCAATAGAATGAGACATGGTTTGCACTGCAGTATTTATTATTATTTTTTTAAATAGGGGCTTTATTTAACATAAAATGCAGTTATAGTATATAATAGCAACATATGAATGTTAAAAATACAAAAGATCATTGTAATCCAAGGTTGCATTAGAAAATATTACTAATGATATCACTAATGAGATATTAGAATGAGGGAAGTTTAAGGCCTCTCTTATTTCATTTTAGTGAGACCAGCCACACTGAAATATTCAATTCTAGGCACCATAGTTTGAAACAGATATAGAACACAGGAGCAAGTTCAGAGAAAATTATCTAGAATGAAGAAGAAATTCAAAACCATGTCACACAGGAAATAGCTGAAGGAATTGGAAGTGTTGACCTAGAGAAGAGGAGATGTAGAGTGTTCCTGATAGCCATCTTCAAATACCATAAAGAGTCCTGGGGTTGTTCAACATGATTATGATGATGTCTAGGACTGGTGGATGCTCCAGAGAGGCCGATTTGGGGTCAGTGTGAGAAAACATCTCTAAGTTTGGTATCAGTGGCCATTAGAGAGTGATAGAGACATTCATTCATCTGCATCCTTCAGTGCTGCATTATGGTTTTTCATTTGATGTTTATTATTTGAGTTTAAATGAGAAAATTTTTCCTGTAGAAAATTTATTATTTTGTCCCAACCCACTCTTGTGTAATAGCATTGATAGGTGTCATTCTTAGTTACAGGAGCCATTTCTATAGTCTTAAGAGAGGTGGTATTAAGAGTAAACTCTCCTCCAATAATCCAAGTGTTGTTTTCATTTTAGTGCCCTGGAGCACATTTTTAATGAAGCTGTCTCCTTTCCTTTGTGAACAGCAAAACAGGTAGAGGCTGTTTGAGGAATATTTATGTACTTGACACAGAATCACTTCTCCTTTGACTTTGCCAAAATTCTACTTTTCATTGCCCTGATGTTGACCAGAGATATGTGAACATTATATCTAAAGAAAGTAAGAGGATTTAGCTGAAGTACACATTGTAGATAATAAATATGATACAAATGGTCACAGGTATAGGTGCTGGTTTTAAGAAGACCTTCTCCACCTATCAACTGGTTATTTAACTTAAGTAGTCTTCTTACCTATGAAATGGGTTTAACCATAACAACCTGAGAGGAAAAGAGTTAATTAAGGAGATGAGATTAGGTTCAAAGAGTTTTTTCTATTTGTGGTTTTATGACAAAATGTTAAATCCTATAAAAATGTTAAAACTGAACAAGAACTTAGAGTCCATTTGGTCCAATGCCCTAATTTTATGAATGAGAAAAATGTCTGAAAAAGCCAAGAGGCATCTTCAGGGTCAAGTGCAGTTGGTAGTGAAGGGCCAGTGATTTCTTTCTACTTTGAGGAAAAATCATCTTAAAACAAGAATTGAAAAGATGTTTTCATCATTTTAAATTTCATTTTATGGCAGATATTTCAAGAGTAAATCTTTCTTAGAGATGCCTTGGAAAAATAATTACTCCGAAAGACCTTTTTCTAATTCCAAGATTTTGTGCAGAGTCAATTTCGTGCCAGTTTTAAAATTTTATCTAGATGTAGGCAATGTTATAATTATTATTTCATGACAGTACTGTATGCATTTACTTTATTTGAGCAACATGGTTGCAGTAACATCTTCAGTTGAACTTTATTTTTCAGAATTAAAAAAATATCATTTTAGTAAATATATGTTCTATTTTCTAGATGTCCCCTGAAGAAAAAGTTTGTAAGTACTGTGGAGTCAGCTATCTAATACTTCATGAGTTTAAAGCTATGGAAGAAAAAGTGAAAGCGATGGAAAAGGAGATGAAATTTTATCAAGGAAGTGTAGAACGTGAAAAGAGGCTTCAAGAAAAGCTGCAGTCTCTTAGACAAGATTTTGAACAGTACAAAATTGACAGTGAATCCAAAACAGAAAGGTTGGAATATGTTATTTTTTTTCTTGTCATTTATTTAGTTTGAAAGTAAGGTACAGAAAATAAATAGGCTTTCAGTGTTCTTCTAGAATTTTTCAATATCAGGTATAATTTATACTTTAATACATTTGAGTTTATTATTAATAATTACTGAGTATAATTAATAATTATAGTTTGAGCATACTTTGAGGTATATGTTTACCCTCTGAATGATTAGAAACCAATTAATTCAGTAACTGTATGTTGAGATGAGTTAAGATTTCTGTTTTCCAGATATATGTTTTTTAATTTTATCATTAGGAAGATTTGTCTGAAAAATCAGGTAAATTTTGGTAGTTTTTGATAACTAACATTAGTTTTAAATGGCCTTGAATATTTAGGTTTATAGGATAAGGTTTTCATGTTTTGAAAATGATTTCAAAACATTAAAATTGGTACATGATTCTAAGTCACAGAAATTGAAGTAAAATTAAATAATGGGTTCCTAATGCTGTCAAATTTAGTCAACAATTTAGTTTGCCTAAAGACACTACAGTGAGCTTGTACAGACACTTCTATAGAAGGGTTTTTAGCTTTACCTTTTACCTATAAATGAATATTTCTCCATTTAAAATGGTGACAGTTGGTATTTGGCAAATAGTTTATAAAGTGGTTATTTTCCTATTTCTTGTTAATATTGGAATCCTTAATTTTTTTAAAATTTTCACTTTTTTCTTGAATGAAAAAATGTTATTTTATTATTTAATTTGTGTTTATTGCACATGGCAGAAGAGGCAAGGGAGCTTTCTGGGGTGTCTTTTTTAAGGGGACTAATCTCATTCACCCTTATGACCTAATCACCTCCCAAAGGCCTTACTTACCTCCATATACCACCACTTTGGGGAACAGGTTTCAACTTATGACTTTTGGGGGACACAAATATTTGGTGCACAGGAATGGGTCAGCCCCACCCTTTGAACTACATTATGTTTTGATATTTTGTAGGATAAGTGTTTGTTTTGTTTTTCAGGTTATCTTGGCTTTTCTAATATACTTTCTCTTCTGGATGACCTTTAAATTAGCTTATCAGATTCCATAAAACATTCTATATTGTGATTTAGGCTGGAGTTGCATTTACTTTCTAGATTAATTTGACTTCTTGAGAACTGACAGCCTTACAATCTTGAAACTTTTTATCCTGGAACCTGGCATTTTCCTCCTGTTTTTTCAAGTCTGTCTTTATTATTATTTTTTTTAAGTTGAGGTAACTTTGGTTAATAACATTATATAAATGTCAGGCATATGACATATTTCGATATCTGTGTACATTATAGCTTGCTCACCACCAAAAGTCTAGTTTCCATCCATCATATATTTAAACCCTTTTAACCTATTTTGTACTCTCACTTCTGATAACCAGTAATGTTATCTGTATCTATTAATTTGTTTTCTTTATTCCTCAATAAAGTTTTATAATTTTCTAATTCATTTCATATTAATTTAATTCCTGTACTTATTTTTGTCTATATTGGAAATGGTATTTTTTCATTACATTTATTTTTTCTGAATACTATTGATTTTTGTATATTGATTTTGTATCTAACTCCTTTACTGATTCTTTTATTGCTTGTATCTGTTTTTCATTTTATTTTCTTGAATATATTCTACATATATATAGATATATATACACATGCACATATTTATATGTCACATTATATGCAAATAGTGACTGTGTTACCTTTTTATTTTTAATAGTTATACCTTTCCACCCCTTACCCCTTATTTTTGTCTCTTCAATTTGGATTGGACCTTTAGAACAGTATGGAATGGTAAATTTGCAGAGTGCATCTTGGTCTTATTCCTGATTTTATGTAAACCCATCCAGTGTATTTCTGTATTAAATAGGATATTTGTTATAGGTTTCTTAAAGATGCTTTTTGTCAAAGGAATTTCTTTTATATTTCTCGATATTTAAAGTTTATTTTTTATTAGGAAAAGTTATTGAATTTTAATAAATGCTTTCCCATCTTCTATAGGGATAATCATAAGATTTTTCTCCTTTAATCTGTTAATGTAGTAAATAATACTAATAGATCTTCTGACATGAAGGTATTCTTGCATTTTTGATATAAAGCCATTTTGCTCATGGTATGTTTTTCAGGGTTCCCTAATTTATGTAATTGCTTGCTTCACATTTTTTTCTACAGCTAGGAGCACTTGGTACTACTTACCCTTAAGTACTCCCTTTAAATAAATAAATAAATATATATATATATACATATTTATATATATATGAATGAAATAATTTATGGGAATAGTAAATGGGACAACATCACTCACCATAAAGAGAAGGTAAAAAATAAATATATAATTATTAAAATAAATTATTAAAATGTGTTTTGTCTCTGTACCACTAAAAAATTGCTTATATTACTAATTATATGTGAAATAGTTTATGAAGAGTATTATTCTTTTAATATGGTGCTGGATTAATTTCTTAATGTTTTACATAATTTTTTGTATCTATGTTTACAGGGGAGGTTGGCCTGTAGTTTTTTTTATAAAGACTGGCTTATACTAGCCTTTTAAAAAAGTTAAGAAAGGTACCATCTTTTGTGTGCCCCAGACATTTTGAGCAACACACTCCTGCTCTGGTAGATCTCCTTTATAAAAAATGTGTCTTGCATCTTTTTTGGGTAGCAGAATTTTGATGACCTATTTTGTTTCCCTATAATTATTGGTTTATTTATGGATTTTACCTCTTCTTGAATCAATTTTGGAAATCGATATTTTCCCAGAAAATCTAGCATTTCCCTAACATTTTAAATTTCTTGGTATTTAGTAATATGTAGTATCTTTTTATTTAAAAATTTTCCTTTGTATCTGTTTTATCCTCTGTCTTTTCTTGGGTTAATTACTTGTGTTTGAGGGAGGGAAGAAGGAGAGAGGAGAGAGTGAGTGAAGGATAAGAGAGAAAACTTTTTTCTAGGATTTTAGCTTAATAGATCAAACCTATTTCTTTTCTATTTCACTAATTTATACTTTTATTTATATTTATTATCCTTTAGAATTATTAGTTTTCTTATGAGTTACTTTATCGAAGACTTGGTTAATTTATTTTTATTCTCTTTTTTCTAGTAATTCCATTTAAAATTATCACATTTCCCTGTGGGAACAAGGTTTGGCAACGACAAACATTTTTATAATAGTGTTTTGTTTTCATTTACTTTTAAATAAGATAGAAGTTCAGTTTCTATTTACTTTTTCATCTAAGAAATTCTTGGAAGACTATCTTTAAGTTTCTAAGTGGATAGATTGTAGGCTTTTTTTTTGCTATCTTTTTATTTATGTTCTATTTTATTCCATTGTAGACAGAGAATGTGACTTATTGAGAACTTATCGAGAACTTAATAAACACTGAGTTTTTGGAAATACTTCATAGCTATTTGAAAAGGATATATATTCTTTGTTTTAGGGATATAGGTTTTAATAGATCCATTAAGTTATACTGGTTAAATATACTATTCAAATCTATATTTCTATACTTGTTTTTGACTATTTCATTTGACAAATCATAAGGAAATATTAAAGTCTTCCAAAATGAATATAGACTTGTCAGTTTTTAGCCATTTCAAAGTTAAATTGATGGGATATATGGAACCTATCTTTTGATTTTATATATTAATAAGAGAATATTTTTCTTGAGCTATTTCAATTTTTTTAACATTTAATTTTTAAAATTATATTTTATATCCTTACACTTCACAAAGGTTTTATACTAACTTTTAAAAAAATTAATAAACTTTAATTTTTAGAGCAGTTTTATGTTTATAACAAAATCTAGTGGAAAGTACAGAGTTCCCAGATACCCTTGTCCCTGCACACCCACAACTTCCCCCACTATCTACATCCCACACCACAGTGATACATTTGTTATAATCAGTGAGCTTACATTAACACATCATTATTACCCCCAAATCCATTGTTTACATTAGGGTTTACTCTTGATGTACATTCAGTGAGCTTTGACAAAGGGGTAATGCAAGGTATCCACCACTGTAGTATCATACAGAATAGTTACATTGCCGTGAAAATCTCCTATGTTCTGCCTATTCATCCTTTCCTTCCCTGTAAGGACTGGCAACCATTTATCCGTTTGCTACCTCCATAGTTTTGTCTTTTCCAGAATGTCGTATAGTTGGAATCATACAGTAGGTAGCTTTCTTCAGATTAGGTTCTTTCACACAGTAATATGCATTTGAGTTTCCTCCATGTTTTTTCATGGGTCGATAGCTTATTTCTTTTTGTCACAGAATAGTATTTCATTGTCTGGATGTACCACAGTTTATTCATTCATCTACTAAAGGACATTTTGCTTGCTTCTACTTTTAGCAGTTATAAATAAAGGTGCTATAAATATCCATGTGTGCCTTTTTTTTTTTTTTTTTTTTTTTGCATAGACATACATTTTCAATTCATTTGGTAAACACCAAAGAGTGTGATTACTTTATTACTGGATCATATGGTATATACAGTTTTTTTTTTTTTTTGTAAGAAATCACCAAACTGTCTTCTAAAGTGGCTCTATCACTTTGCATTCCCAGGAGCAACAAATGAGAGTTCTTGTTACTACACCCTCACTAGCATTTGGTGGTGTTGGTCTTTTGTATTTGGGCCATTCTAATAGGTGTATAATAATATCTCATTGCTTTAATTTGCATTTTCCTCATGACATATGATGTTAAACATCTTTTCATATGCTTACTGTCTGTATATATTTCTTGCTGAAGTGTTTGTTCAGGTCCTTTGCCCGTTTTTAAATCAGATTGTGTATTTTCTTGTTGAGTTTTAAGAGTTCTTTGTATATGTTGGATAATAGTTCTTTGAACAGAAGTTTTTAAATTTAATGAAGTCAAGCTTATCAGTTGTTTTTTTCATGAATTTTTCCAGTGGTGTTGTTTCTAAAAAGTTACCACCATATCCAAAGTCGTCTAGATTGTGTTCTAGTTGTTTTCTGGAGTTTTATAGTTTTGCATTTTACATTTAGGTCTATGATCCATTTAATATTGTGTAGGGTATGAAGTCTGGGTCTAGATTTTTTTTTTTTACATATGGTTATTTGAGCACCATGTGTTAAAGAGACTGTTTTTACTCCATTGTGTTGCCTTTGCTCATTTGCCAAAGATCAGTTGACTGTATTTATGTGGGTCTATTTCTAGACTCTCTATTCTGTTCTGTCAATCTCTTTGTTCTTTCACCAGTTCCACACTATCTTGACTGTTGTAGCTCTATGGTAAACCTTGAAACCAGGTAGTGTAAGTCCTCTAGTCATGCTGATCTTTAATATTGAGTTGGCTATTCTGTCTTTTACCTCTTCATATAAACTTAGAATATTTCTGTATTCACAAAATAACGAGTTGAGATTTTGATTGGGTTTGGATTAAATCTATAGATCAATTTGAGAAAAAATGATATCTTGACAGGATGAAGTCTTCATATCTGCAAACATGGAATCTCCATTTATTTAGTTCTTCTTTGTTTTCATTCATCCAGGTTGTGTAGTTTTCCTCATATAGGTTTTATACATATTTTGTTAGAGTTTATTAGGGCTATACTTAAATATTTCATTTGGGGTACACTAATGCATTTGGTAATGTGCTTTCGATTTTAAATTACATGTGTTCATGGTATAGGAAAGTTATTGACTTTTGTATATTAACCTTGGATCTAGCAATTTTGCTATAACTGCTTATTAGTTCCAAGAGATTTTTTGTTGATTCTTTCAGATTTTTGAACATCAAACTAGCTTTGGAATAAATCCCACTTGGTTTTGGTATATAATTATTTTTATATAATTTGCATTTTATTTGTTAATATTTTGTTAAAGTTTTTTATGTCTATGTCTGTGAGAGATATTGATCTGTAGTTTTCTTGTAATGTCTTTGTCTGGTTTTGGCATTTGAGTAATGCTGCCCTCATCAAATAAGTTTGGAATTATTTTCTTTGCTTCTATTTTTTGAAAGAGAATTGATATGATATTTTCCTTAAATGTTTGGTAGAATTTACCAAAGAACTTATCTCAGGCTGGTGCTTTCTGTTTTGGAAATTTATTAGTTATTAATGTAATTTCTTTAATAGATATAGTTCTGTTCAGGCAGTCTATTAATTTTTGTGTGATTTTTGTATTTCTTTCAAGGAATGGGTCCATTACATATAATATATGCCCACCATTCATATCAAAATTGTGAGCATGGATTTATTCATAGTATTCCTTTAATAATAATCCTTTTAATGCTCATGGGATCTTTAGGGCTAGCTCCTCTTCATTTTTGATACTAGCAATTTCTGTCTTTTTTTTGTGGTTGTTAGCCTTGCTTAAGATTATCATTTCACTGATCTTTTCAGAGAACCAGCTTTTGGTTTTATTTTCTCTATTGATTTCCTGTTTCAACGTCATCTGCTCTAATTATTATTATTTCTTTTCTTTTGCTTTCTTGGATTTGCTCTTCTTTTTCTGGTTTGCTAAGGTGGAAGCTTCAATTATTTATTTTAGATCTTTCGCTTTTCTAATAAATGCATTCAATGCTGTACATTTTCCTCTAAGCACTGCTTTTGCTGTACACCACAAATTTTAATAAGTTGTATTTTCATTTTCATTTGAAGTTTTTTAAATTTCTCTTGCAGATTTCTTCTTTGACCCATATATTATTTCTAAAGTGTGTTGTTTAATCTGCACGTATTTTGGGATTTCTTAAATCTTTCTGTCTTATTTCTAGTTTAATTTTATTGTGGTCTGAGCACAGACGTATGATTTTTATTTTAAATTTGTTAATATGTGTTTTATGGCCCAGAATGTGTTCTATCTTGGTGAATATTCCATGTGAGCTTGAGAAGAAGTATGTTCTGCTGTCAAGTAGTCCATAGATATTAATTATATCAGTTGATTGATGATGCCATTGAATTCAACTGATTTTCAGTCTAATGATTCTATCTGTTGTTAAGAGTGGAGTATTGAAAGTCCCCAACTCTAATTGTAAATTTGTTTATTTCTCTTTGAGTACTATAATTTTTGCATCATACATTGTGTAGCTCCGCTATTTGGTATGAGCACATTTAGGATTGTTATGCCTTTTATCATTATATAATCTTCTTCTTTGTATGTAGTACTAATTTTCTTTGCTCTAAAGTCTACTTTATCTGATATTCATATAGCCAGTACTGGTTTTTAAAAAATTTTTATACATGGTATTTTTGTTTTCATTCTTTACTTGCATCTTAACTATGTCATTGAATTTGAAATCAGTCTTGTAGACAGCATTGATGCTGGAGGCTCCCAGCTGAGACCCCCTGACACAGGATATGGGTGGGGAACAGTACTAGGAATGCTGCTACTCATTTTTTTCACTGCTTTGTTTGGCCTCTTTGCTACCAGTTAGGTATGGAGGTTTCACTGACATGAGGAAAAGAAGGAAAGCGAAGTGCTTGTTACTACCAACTTGAACTGCTTTGTTTAGAATCATTGGTGCAGGAAGGGGTTGGAGGCTGAACTTCCCACTGGCCTCACTGGCACTACCCTTGTGGGAGAGTTGAAGCACATCTTACTTTTGTAAGAGGGGAATGAGAGCTCCAAGACTTTTCCCTGTCTGGGATATATGGAAGACAATAAAGGAATTCAGAGATCTCATTGCCTTAGTTTTTCTCAAGTTCCAAGGTTCCTAGGTCTTCTGCCTTCTTCTTCCTTTCAGAGTCTTCCTATGCTTGTGTTGTATTATGATTAGCATATTTTAGTTGTAAGAGTGAGGACCTAGGAGTAATGAGGCTATGCATCTTGGTTATGACCTTAGGTTTGTTTTTTAGTCAAATTAATTGTTGCTTTGAATAACTAAACATTTTTTTAAAAGGTAATTGATTAAATTTTTATAAATGTCAGTAGCTAGCTTGCAAAAGTGAGTGGTTATATAAATGCATCTCCACATGCCTGCTAAGCATTTTCTCTTTGACCTGTTTTCTGGTCATGCCAAATTGAGACTGTGCATGGAAATTTAAGCAGCAATAGGATAGGCCTGTCCATGAGGAGCTAGACACAAGAGTTCTATTGATTGTAGTTAGTCATTCTCACAAGTCAGATAAGTCATATAAATCAAGTGTAGGGCAGTCAGCCCAAGGAAGGAGCAGGGGTAGGTACCAAGGATTCAGAGAGCCAGCCTGAGTCCACAGTTTGGGATCAAATTGTGTCTCTAGTTTATAAATAAAGAGAGTTGGAGGAAATAGGTATATCTAGCTGGAGTTGGGGGTGATAAGGCAAACAAGGTAGATTTAGTTAGTCACAATCTTCCTCTGCCAAACCTACTTCCCACTAGACCATTTTATCAGTTAGAAATACATTCTGCAGCAAGTGGCTTAATGGACAAGGGTTTATTTGTTTCTTGAATCAAGAACAAGGGGTATAGGTGGCTCAGCAAAGTCTGGGACCCAGCCTCTTTCCATCTCTCACTGCATCTTTCTCAGTGAGTAGGCCTTCAATCTCATGCTATTTTTATCATGTTCTCAAAATGGCTTCTGCACTGCCAGAAGGCAGGAATATGAAGGGGGAAGCAGTCAGAGGAAATGTCTATGTTAGACTAAGAGCTTTCCCACAAGTGCAGGGAAAGTCTGGGGGAAAGGCTGCAGGGAATTGCCTCACTGCTTCCTGAAATGACACCAGATTTTGTCTTCCTTTGTAAGGAAGAAGACATTAGAAGGGCCTACCTCACTTGACCATTACATTTTCCCCCAGAAAATGACATGCACATGCTTCCTTTAGTTCCTTGACAGGAAAAAAATAGTATCTCATGAAAAGTAGTATGTCATGGCACCCTTTTTAAAAGGTCTTGTCTTCTGTACATGTGTTGTCTAGGCTCTGCTTTTTCTACTTTTGCAGTATTCTTTGGTGTTTATGGAAGTAGTGTAAGAGGCATACGTGTTAAAAATATTTGGGACAAATATTTTCAATAATCAAAATTTTATAGAACAGAGAACTGATGTAGAAGTACAGTTCTCATGGGGGTGTACTTCTTAGGAAATCATTTAAAATCTCTGGAGGCCTTCTCAAACCCTCACTTCTCTCCTAAGATTCTGATTTGTCCCTTTTGGGGCAGAGTGAGACTGCCATGAAATGAGAACTATTACTGATGTGAATGTGATTGGGAATAGGAACATGGAGAAGGCAGGAAAAAATGGTTAAGTACCATTTGGAAAATTCTTTTCCAGGCCACTGGAAAATGGTTCCAATAGACACAGTTTGTTAACAAACAAATTAAACCTGTAAGTTCATATCACATTTTTCTCGATGTGTCAGTTTACATTTATTATATTGATATTTGTACTATCCATTACTTAAACTTTGAGAAAACCAAACAAGTTTTATTCACATCATGTAGTTCTAAGACCAGCTAATTTTTTTTATCATCTTTTTATTTTTCTTCCACACCAGCACTGGATTGTGTTCCAGACCAAAGTTCTTAGGTATAGAGCTTACAATTTTCCTTTATTGCTTCTCTCTGTGGACACTTGCGAACAGTAAACAGAAGTTGACAAGGTGTTTTCACTATTGGTATAAATACTGTTTACAGTGTTATTAGATCTGGCAAGGTTATAGAGATTGATATTTATTCAACATTGATAGACCTATGTATGTATGTGTATCTTTTATTACCAGTATAACTTTGAAAGCCCTTCTGTGTATCATGTTGTCACTATGTTACCATAATAAGGTACATTTTATTTCTGCTTTGTCTTTTTAAAGGAGGCCTTTCCCCCCAAGCTTTTAAATCACTATTGTAGAGTTTCAGTCCCAGACATTCACTATCCTTTCTATTTGTTTTTCCACTTGAATTTCCCTTACTTAAAATTAGTTATTTATCATTATAACATAAAATACAATTTTTATTGGACTAAATCCTAGTGGAAATTATAAGGATGAATGAAGGGAAGCAGTGTATGATATGATATAAATAGTAGAGGCTCTGCTGTTATCTAGCCCTGTGACCTCTTCTTGTAATCATTTTAAACTTTTGTTTCTTCATCTATAAAATGTTCAGAGAAACCCCTACTTCACACAGATAATACACATATTACTTTATGCCTGGCAGGAATTCAGTTACATTTCACTTCTCTTTTTCATTCCTTTCCATGTTTGTGAGCTAAGGTTAATAGCATACAGCTTTTTATTTTCCCCGTAAGTATCATCACATTCCCACCTACCTTGGATAGCTAAACATTGCCTAATATCACAAGGGAAATTCTTGGTTCTATAATAAATACCCTGATCTCAGCCATACCACAACAATTAATTCCAGTTTAATTGGGGTTTTACAATTTCTAGCCCAACTTTGATTAGGTACATGCCCTGTGTTTCTGCTCAGTGGAATAGAGATTTTATAGAAAGCATAACTTTAGAACTTGTTATTTTAATTTATTATACTCCCATTTTCCTAAAAGGGTGTGGGTATTTTAAAGAAAATAATAAAATTAACAACATAGAAGGGGAAAAAAGGGAGAGAGGTATTGGCGAAAAACCAAGAAACCAAATATGTCAACCCTGAGGATCAACAGTTAAATTGAGCTTTCCTGTAACTCCTTTTACCAGAACTTAAGGCATTTCTGAACTTACAGCCTTTTGTAGGAGCAGGAATGGAGAAGGGTTGGAAAGTAGGTTTTATTTGTTTAGTTTGTTTATATATTTATTTAAGCAAGGCTGACTTAGCACTAGAGGAAATCTACATGAAGTCTATAACATAATTCAGAAGGCAGTCGTCAGGCTTTAGTAAGAACCTGTACTATCTGTGTATCTGAAGCAAATCTTAAAAGGCAATAGATGGCTGCCCCTGAAAGCTGGGTTCCATGCTGCTATTCATTGAGGAGGCAGCCAAACTATTAAAGGACACAGCCATGGCTTGCCTTTCTGTTAGCTTTCTCTCTGTCCTCTTCTCTCCACCCACTGCCTTACTGCTTCACTTAGCACCAGGCTTGAACAAACAAGTGCTATCATGTCATTTTAGCTTAAGAGTAGTGTGATATTTATTTGTTGCAGGTTTGAATTGATGCATCTTCAGAAAAGTGTGCAGTTTGGTTTCTTCTAAAATTCTTTATATATTATATATTTCTAAATGGAAACAGTTTCAAACTGGGGAAAAATGCATTAATTCATTAATGATCAACAATTCCTGTTATATCCAGTTTGTAGATGGCTAAACAAACAAAAAGATTAAGCAACAGTGCTCACACAGTTGATTAAATTCTTTGTCTTTTCTATAATGTCCCTATTTGGATTAGTTAAAGAAATCAAACAAATGTGGCTATGGCAAGCAATGGCATGAAGACATTGTCATTGGAGACCTGTTTGGAAGAGATAGAACATACCAGATCTTGACCCTTGTCTTGTTGGACTGAAGAAACCCAATTGTACAAAAAGCCATTCATTATTAGCAGGAGACAGGTCAATTGAGTTCGCAGAACTATTAGGGAAGCTGTCCCTGGAAGCAGTATGAAGAATTCAACAGGACATCTTCATGTGTTACTGGCCTTATTTTAAAGTAAACCGAAGATGTGGTAAGAATGGCATTCTTTTCACTCATTCCATTAGTCAAAGAGGCTCCATGTCCGAAATTACTAGTTTGGACATCCATTCTTTGTTTATTGACACCTCATCTTCCAACTTGATCCGTTTTATTGAGATCTGAGGTCTGTTGATCCCTTTACCTTCTCTCTATCTCTCTGATTTATTTTTAAATCCGACTTAGTTTTCATGGTCTATGATGTTAACCATTCCCTTGACAGTATAAAGTGCCTTGTCCCATTATCCTGTCATCATATCAGCCTGGAAAACGCCTAATATAGATAACGCCAATTTACCACACTATTTGTACTTGTCCTGTAGCTTTCAGGAACCTGATACTGTCTGTTATTCCTCTTTCTATAATATTTTTACCTTCTCTTTCTCTACATACTCCTTCCTTTCCAACAGCATTTCTTCAAGACTTTCTAAACATACAAAGGAAACCTTCGCTTAATCCGAGGCTTCTTTCAGCTATTGCCTTAGCTCCCTCCTCCTTTTCATGCTAGTCTTATCAAATAAATTATCTAGACTCTCTTCATTTTCTTACTTCCACATACACCCTGGTTCATTGTAATCTGGCTCCCTCAGCATTATTTCAAAGAAAACATCCTATTTCCAGTCACTAGTTACTTCCATGTCACTAAATCTAAAAAAAATGCTTGTTCTTTATTTTTCTTGACTTCTTTCACCTTCTACTCTTCTTTTTCTTCTATGATATCATATTTTTCTGGGTTTTGTGTGTCTCCTCATGATACCTGTTCCTTCTCATTATCTTTTCCTGGCTTCCCACCTCTTCCTGCACTGGAGCCATTCAGGGCACTGTCCACAGCTCTCTTATTTTCATTCTACATTCTTCAGTTTTCAATTGATATTTATTACTCAGTTCCAAGGCTTCAGTTACGCTGTTTGTGTTGTAGGCTTGTGAATTTCCACTGCCACTTCTAACTTACCCTCTGACCTCCAGAGTAATATATTCACTCCATTCAACATCTCCACCTGGCTGTATCACAGACTTCACCAATGCCCCAGTGTGAACTGGTCATCCTCCTTCCATATCTGCTACTCTTGTGTTCTTAACATCAGGAAATGTCATCCCCATCATCACTCTGCAGCATTAAGGTAGTGTTAAAAGTATGAGTTCTGCAATCAGACTGCCTGGATTTGAATCTTAACTCCACAAGTTATTAGTGGTATAGACTTGTGGAAAATTACTTAAATACTCTTGCCTCAGTTTCCTAGACTACAAAATGGGAATAATAATATTACCTACATCACATGGTTATTTTGAGCATAAAATAGGGTTGTTATGAGGTTTATATAGATGTAAGCTTAATAAAATATATGAATTACTTATATAACAAACTGTAATTATGATTATCAGTCCTCAGTATCACTCTTGATTTGTCCTATTTTATCATCTTCCTCCCAATACCTCTTGAATCTGTCCATATATTTCTCAGTCCATTTAGCCATCACCATTCTGGTCCATTCTGTGTTTGGACATCTACCCTACATGAACTATTGTCCATTTCTAATCCATTCTTTACTCTGGTACCCAGATAATTATGTCAAAATAAATATCTGATCATTACCCTCTACCACTTTACCTTAGAATAAAGTGAAAAATTCTCTCTATAGTTTGAGACCCTTGGTTAACCCTCCAACCTCACTCTCTTTATTCTAGTCACCTTAGATCTTTTTTTCTGTTGCTAGAAGGCACCATACTCTCAACTCTGATCTTTTGAATGTGCTGTACCTTCTGCTTGGGACTCTTCCCTCTTCCACCCCCTTTACCCTACCTTCTTTTGAATGTCTTAGCTAAAATGTCATATTCTCAGAAAGATAATCCCTGACCCTGAAGGGATTCCATGACATTTTTTGTTTTCTTTTTTATAGTGCTCATCATACTTAAAATTATTTAATGTTTGCATTTTTGCTATAATGTAAGTTCTATGAAAACCATTCATATTCTTTGCTTTACCTATCTCTAGTGCCTAACACAGTATCTGGAACAAAATATTTGTTGAATTGATTAATTTATGAGCAGATATGAAAAGTGAATGGTGGCTCCCTATGTTATAGATATTTTCTCCTCTCTGATTCTTGTAAGCAGCAAAGCTGAACTTTCTCTGTAGATGCTGAAAAGGCCAGACACTTACTTTCGTAGCCTCATTTGCAATTAAGAATGACTTTCTCTGAAAGCTCTATCAAATTTGATGTAAATGAAAATCTGTTGGGGGGTTATGGGAAAATTTCCACTACTCCTCTTTTTCGTTGCTTCCTTCTTATTCTTCCTATCTGAAATTCAGAGGGCAGGGTGGAGGCAGATCATCCTTGCAATGGTGAGGTTACTATGAAGATGAACATGACATTCTAAGGAAGAAAGAAGGAATTTGGGTCATAAATGACACTTTAGTGTCCTTCTACCATTCCTAAAATGCCTGTCTCCGGACTTCCTGTTATGTGAGAACAATTAGCCACTCTATGATTAATTTTCTATAATCTGGTTCCTTTATATGTAACCAGATACAGTCTCTGATGCATAGACTTATTACTAACATTACTTATTAGCATGTGTAATTTTATGGGAGTAGGTGGATGCATGAATGGATAGATAGGTGGTTGAACAGCAATCACTAGCTTATAAACTGCTAGAGAATGAAGATCATAGTTTATATTTATATATTTTTTTGTGCTACCTCTCCCCCATTCAACTCTATTAGCCCTGAGCACTGTCCTGAATACAGTGGATGTCCAACAAATGTTTATTGATGATGATGTTGATTGTTCATTGAAGATGCTATTTTATTAGGGAGGGCTCTGAATTACAGTTTCTGGATTCTAAAAATGAAATCCCTTAAGAGGAATACTTCTGAACTTTTACAATCTAAAGAGATTTGTAAACATTTGGATCAATTTGTGGTACATTTCAAATAATTTAGAAAACCAAATGTCTTTGTAAAAGTCAGAATCAAGGATATATCTTGGTAAAATGTTCTTCTCAATGATGTGTAAAGCAAAATGGCCTTTATTAACTGAACAGACGTCAAGTAATATAAATTCTCTGCTGAGATGGCACTTTATAAGTAAGATGACTATGAAATGTGTAGTCTAAATTGGGATTTGGGGGGGAGTAATTGTGAAGAATTATTCGTCTTCTAAGATTTTATTTTTTGAGAGCCATTTTAGGTTCATAACAGAATTAAGAGAGAAGTACTGAGATTTCACATATCCTCCCTGCCTTCACATATGCATAGTTTGCCTCATTATCAACATCACTACTGGAGGTGTGTGTTTTTTTACCAACGATGAACTTAAACTGACACATTATAATCACCCCAAGTCCATTGTTTACCCTCGGGTTCTCTCTTGGTGTTGTATTCTGTGGGTTTGGACAAATGTGTAATGACATGTATTCATCTGTTATATCATACAGAATAGTTACACTGCCCTAAAAATCATCTGTGCTCTGCCTATTCACCCCCAACCTGCAAAAACCTCTAATCTTTTTATTGTCTTATTTTTTTGCCTTTTTCAGAATTTCATATAGTTGGAATTATACAATATATATAGCCTTTACACATTGATTTCTTTCACTTAATAATATGCATTTGAGGTTCTTCCAAGTCTGCTCATGGCTTGATAGCTCCTTTATTTTTAGTGTTGAATAATAGTCTATTATTTGAATGTACCACTGGATATCTTCTTTGATATGGTGTCTGTTAAGGCTTTTGGTCCATTTTATAATTGCATCATTCATTTTCTTATTTTAAGAGGGGTTTTTTTTTGGGGGGGGGTATATTTTAGATAACAGTCTTTTATCAGATGTATTTTTTGCAAATATTTTCTCCCAGTCTGGTTTTTCTAATACATTTGATGTGCCTGTTGCAGAGCAGAAGTTTTCAATTTTAATGAAGTCCAGCTTATCATTTTTTTAAATCAATCATGTCTTTGATGTTGTATCTAAAAAGGTATTACCACACCCAAGGATACCTAGATTTTCTCTTATATTATCTTTTAGGAGTTTTACAGTTTTTCGCTCTATATTTAAATCTATGAATCAAATTAATTTTGTGAAGGATGTGAGGTCTGCATCTATACATATATTTTTTGCATATGGATGTCGAGTTGTTCCAGCATCATGTGTTGAAGAGACTGTCTTTGCTCTATTGTATTGCCTTTGCTCCTTTGTCAAAGATGAGTTAACCATATTTATGTAGGTCTATTTCTGGACTCTCTATTGTGTTTCATTTATCTGTCTCTACTTTCACCAATACCACACTATCTTATTTCTGTAGTTTTATACTAAGTCTTGATACCAAGTAGCATCAGTCCTCCAGCTTTGTTCTTCCTTCAATACCATATTGGCTGTTATGTGTCTTTTGCCTCTCCATATAAACCTCAGGATTGGTTTATTAATATCCATAAAATAACTTGTGGGATTTTGGTTGGTATTGAATTGAATCTGTAAATTAAGTTGGGGAAAAGCTGACATTTTCCCAAATTTGAGTCCTATCCATGAACATGGATTATCTCTCAATTTATTTAGTTCTTTGATTTCTTTAATCAGTTTTGTAGTTTTCTTTATATAGATCTTATTTTTTGTTCGATTTATACAAAAGTGTTTCATTTTTGGGGGGTGCTAAAATAAATGGTAATATGTTTTTTAATTTCAAATTCTATCTGTTCATGGCTGTATAGGAAAGATATTGACTATTTTATATTAAACTCATATTTTGCAACTTTGCTATAATTGCCTATTGGTTCCAGTAGTCTTTTTGTTGATTCTTTCAGATTTTCTGCATAAATAATTATGTCATCTGAGAACAAAGACAGCTTTATATATTCCTTCCCAATCTGTGTACTCTTTATTTCTTCTTCTTATCTCACTGTATTAGCAAGGTGTGAAAAGGAGTTGATGAAAGGGACATCTTTGCTTTTTTGCTGATCTTAGCAGGAAAGCTTCAGTTTCTCACCATTAAGTATGATGTTATAGTTCTTATGAGTTTTTTTTTTTGTGATTATTCTTTATCAAGTTGAAAAAGTGTCCCTCTATTCCTAGTTTACTATGAGTTTTTTTTTTTTTTCATGAATTGATATTAGATTTTGTCAATTACCTTTTCTGCATCTAATAGTATGGTCATGTAATTTTTCTTTTTGAATCTGTCAATATGATAGATTCCATTAATTGATTTTTGAATGTTGAATCAGCCTTGCATACCTGGAATAAATCTCACTTGGTCATGGTGTATACATCTTTTAAGACTTTTTTGTGGAACTGATATAATATATGCCAACTGTAGTTTAAAAGTAAAATATTTAAAAACAAAAAACAAACAAAAATACATTTTTGGTTTCTATATGGTAATGTTTTGTTGAGGATTTTTGTACCTACGTTCATAAGTGGTGTTGGGCAGTAGTTTTTTTTTTTTTCTTATAATGTTGTCTTCTGCTTTTGGTATTATGGTAATGGTGAACTTGTTGAATGAGTTAGGAAGTATCCCCTCTGCTTCTGTCCTCCAAAAGTGATTGTAGAGAATTGGTATAATTTATTACTAAAATTTATTTTTAGAATTCACCAGTGAACCCATATGGGACTGGTTCTTTCTGTTTTGGAAGGTTATTAATTACTGATGAAATTTCCTTAATAGATATAATTCTATTCAAATTGTCTGTTTATTCTTATGTAAGTTTTAGCAATTCCAGGACTTGGTACATTTTATCTAGGTTATCATATTTGTGGACGTAGAGTTGTTCATAGTATTTTTTTGTTATCTTTTTGTTGTTCATGATATCGGTAGTGATGTCTCCTGTTTCATTTTTGATATTAGCAATTTGTGTCCTTTTTTTTCTCAACCTGTTTAGAGGCTTATTGATTTAATTGATTTTTTTCAAAGAACCAGTTTTTGGTTTTGTTGATTCTTTTCTATTGATTTCTGTTTTCAATTTTATCAGTTTCTCTTCTAATTCTCCTTATTTATTTTCTTCAGCTTACTTTGAATTTAATTTGCTTTTCTTTTTCTAGTTTCCTAAATTAGAAGCTTAGATGAATGATTTTTTTTAGAACTTCTTTTCTAATATATGCATTCGATACTATAAATTTCTCTAGATACTGTTTTTGCTGCACTCCCAAATTTTGATAAGGAATGTTTTCATTTTTATTTAAGTTTAAAATATTCTTAAATTTTTTTTGATAATTTTTCATTGAATCATGTGCTATAGAGAACTGTTTTAAGGTGCACATTTGGGGGATTTTCTAGATATTTCATTGATTTCTAGTTTAATTACATTGTGGTCTGAGAGCTGACTGTGTATGATTTTATCCTTTTAAATTTGTAAAGTTGTGTTTTAGGGCCCTGAATGTGGTTTATTTTGGTGAATATTCCATATGAGCATGAAAAGAAAGTATATTCTGCTGTTATTGTCTGAAGTCTGTAGGTATCAATTATATTTGTTGTGATGCTGTTTGTTGAGTTCAATTCTGTCCCTACTTATTTTCTCCCTACTGGATCTATTTCTGAGAGAGGGGTATTGAAATATCCAATATAATATGGATGCATCTATTTCTCCTTGCAGTTCTATCACTTTTTGCTTCTGATTGATGCTCTGTTGCTAGCACATACATGTTAAGAATTATTATGTCTTCTTGGAGAATTGGTTCCTTTATTATATAATAAACTTCCTTATTCCTGATGATTTTTTTTGCTTTGAAATCTGCTATGTCTGAAATTAACATAGCTACCCCTACTTTCTTTTGATTAGTGTTAGCTAATCAAAATGATAAATTTTGTTTATCCATTTACTTTTAATCTATATGTCTTTATGTTTAGTTTCTTGCAGATAACATATAGTTAATGTTTTTTGATCCACTCTGGTAATCACTGTCTTTTAATTGATGCACTTAGACCTTTGACGTTCAAAGTAATTATTGATATAGTTAGATTAATATCTACCATATATATTACTGCTTTCTGTTTATTGCCCTTGTTCTTTCTTCTTCTTTTTTTGTCTTTATTTTTTTTTCTGTCTTTTGTGGTTTTACTTGAGCATTTTAGGTGATTCTGTTCTCTCTCTTAGCATGTCAGTCATACTTTTAAAAAAAAATTTTAGTGATTGCTATAGACTTACGATATACATTTACAACTAATCCAAATTCACTTTCTCATAACATTGTACCACTTCATGGGTAGTATTTTGTGTACCTTTTAATAGCAGAATAATCCTGATTCTTTTCTCCTGCTCCTTGTATCATTCTTTCACTTATATGTAAGCATACACAAGCACATATATACTCAAAAGATATATACATAAGCAGGCATAATCAGATACCTTGATGCTATTATAATTTTGAACAAACTGATATCTGTTAGATGAATTAAGAATAATAAAAATAGCAACCAAGGCTCAACTACAAGAGGGAGCACCCACAACCCACACAAGAGACACACCTGTAGTACCTGGCTCAGCTGATCAGGAAGACTGTGCCACTGGGCCCCATGGTATACCTACTACATAAGACCACTCTACTAAGACATGGAAGCTCTACCCAATACATAGAAACAAACACATAGAGGTATCCAAAATGGGGAGACAAAGAAACATGTCCCAAATGAAAAATAGAACTAAGCTCCAGAAAAAAAAAAAAACTTAACAAAATGGAGGCAAACAATCTATCAGATACAGAATTCAAAACACTGGTTATAAGGATGCTCAATGATCTCAATGAGAGCTTCAACAAAGAGATAGGAAACATAAAAATAGAAACAAAAAATATAAAAGGGGAGATAGAAAACATAAAAAGGAACCAGTCAGAAATGAAGAATACAATAACTGAAATAAATAATACATTAGAGGTAATCACAATAGATTTGATGAAACAGAGAGTCAGATAGGCAATTTGGAAGACATGGTAGCAGAAAACATCTATTCAGAATAGCAACACGAAAAAAACAATAAAAAACATGAAGATAGTTTAAGGGGCTTCTTGGACAACATCAAACACATCAACACTCACATTGTAGGGGTACCAGAAAGAGAAGAAAGAGACTAAGGATTTGAAAACCTATTTGAAGAAATAATGACAGAAAAGTTCCCCAACCTGGTGAAGAAAATAGGCATACAAACCCAGGAAACACAGAGTCCCTAACAAGATGAACCCAAAGAGGCCCACACCAAGACATATCATAATTAAAATGCCAAGGTTAAAGACAAAGAGAGATTCTTAAAAGCAGCAAGAGAAAAGCAGTTAGTTACCTACAGTGGAGCTCCCATAAGACCGTCAGCTGATTTCTTGACAGAAACTTTGCAGGCCAGAAGGGATTGGCATAAAATGTTCAAAGTGCTGGAAAGCAGGACCTACAACCAGGATTAGTATACCCAACAAAGCTATCATTTTGAATGGAAGGACAGATAAAGAGCTTCTCAGACAAGAAAAAGCTAAAAGAGTTTATCACCAGCAAATTGGTACTACAAGAAATGTTAAAGGGATGTCTTTAAGAAGAAGAAAATAGATAAAAGATATGGATAAAATGGCAATAACTACATATCTTTCAACAATTACTTTAAATGTAAATGGATTAAATACTCCAATAACAAGACATAGGGTAGCTGAACAGATAAGAAAAAACCCTCACATATTCTACCTACAAGATATTTACTTCAGATCAAAGACACATACAAACTAAAAGTAAATAAGTGAAGAAAGATGTTTCATGGAAATGGAAACAAAAACCAAAAAAGCTAGAGTAGCAAGCAATACTTATACCAGATAAAATAGACTTTAAAAGAAAGGCTATATAACAAGAGACAAAGGAGGACCCAGTAATTCCACTTCTGGGTATTTATCTGAAGAAACCCAAAGCACTACTTCGAAGGGACGTGTGCATCCATCCGTTAACTGCAGCATTTTTTATGATAAAAAAGATATGGAGGCATCCCTAGTGTTCATCATTGGATGCATGGATGGAGAAGAGGTGCTTATATACAATAGAATATTGCTCAGCCATAGGAAAGAATGAGATCTTTCCATCAAAATGGCATGGCTGGACCTAGAAGGTACTGTGCAGGGTGAAGTGGGTCAGGCGGTAAAAGAGATATCATATAATTTCACTTATGTGTCAAATATGGAGGGCAGAATAGACAAGTGGGACAGAAGTGGGCTCATAGTTGCAGGGAACATTTTGGTGCTTGCTGGATTCAGGGTGGGGAGATTTGAGGGAAGGGGCAGGTGATTAGAAGATACAAATTGGTGGTTACAGGGTGGTCATGGGGACGTGGAGTATAGCATAAAGAATATATTCACTAGTATTGTAATAGCTACACATGGTGTCAGGTAGGTGCTGGGTTTGTCAGGATGATCACTTTGTAGGTTAATGGATATTTGATCCCTGTGTTGTACACCTGAAAACATATAATATTATATGTCAACTGTAATTGAAAAATAAAAAATACTTTAAAAAATAAATAAAACTAATCATATATATATATATATATATAATTTTAAAGTAGGTGAATAAATCACTGGGACAGAATAAAGACCCCAGAAATAGACCCACACAAATATAGTCAACTCATCTTTGGCAAAGGAGCAAAGGTAATTAAATTGAAAAAGGGGTTTTTGGTGTTTTTATTTTTTTCAAAAATGGTGCTGGAAAAACAATATCCCCATGCAAAAAATGAATCTGGACAGATCTTACACCTTTCACAAAAATTAACTCAATATAAATCATAGACATATATAAATTGCAAAACTGTAAAAATCCTAGAAGATATCATCAGAAATATTTAGGTGACCTTGAGTTTGGCAGTGAATTTTAGATAAAAATGAAAAGTACAATCCATGAAAAAAAAAATAAGTTGGACTTTATCAAAATGAAAAACTGCTCAGTGAAAGATGCTGTTAAGAGAATTAAAAGATAAGCCACAGACTGGGAGAAAATATTTGTAAAACATATATCTGGTAAAGTCCTGGTTTCCAAAATAAAAAAAGAACTCTTAAAACTCAGCAATAAAAAAGAAACAATCCAACTAAAAAATGGGAAAAAGATCTGAACAGACACCTCACCAGAGATATTATACAGATGACAAATAAGCACATGTGAAGAAACTCAACATATGTCATTAGGGAATTACAAATTACAACAACAATGAAATACCGGCACACACCTGTTAGGATGGCTAAAAAACCAAGTACAACACCAAATAATGTTGAGGATGTAGAACATAGTTGGTGGGAATGAAAAATGATACAGCCAAAATGATATTAAATTGATATTAAAAAGTTTGGCAGTTTTTGTAAAACTAAATATATTCTTACCATATGATTCAGCAATTGTGCTCTTTGGTATTTACCCAAATGAGTTGAAGAGTTATATCAACTGCAGTTTTATTCATGATTGCCACAACTTAGAAGCAATCCTTTCACAGGTGAATAGATAATCTACCTGTGGCATATATATAAAATAGAATATTGTTCAGCAGTAGAATAAATGGATTGTCTAGCCACAAAAAGACATGGAGGGACCTTAAATGCATATTGCTAAGTGAATGAAGGTAGTCTGTGAAAATTACATACTATAGGATTCCAGATATATGACATTCTGAAAAAGGCAAAACTATGGAGAAAGTAAAAAGATCAGTGTTTGCCAGGGCTTTAGGAGGGTAAAAAAGAGGCTTCAAGTGGAACACTGGTGAGTTTTAGGGCAGTGAAACTATTTTGTAAGATACTGCAATGATGGAATTATGTCATTATATATTTCTTCAAACTTATTGAATGTACACCAAGAGAGAACCCTAATGTAAACTATAGACTTTATTTAATGATAATGTATCAATAATGGTCCATCAAAAAAAAAAAAGAAAAATATTACATTAAAATTTATGTTGAAAAGCAAAGAATAAAAGTGTTTTTTTTACCCTTACTTATTCCTTCTTTGATGTTCTTTTCTTCTTTATGTAGATCTGAGTTTCTGACTTTTATTATTTTCCTTCTATAAAGAACCTGTTTAATATTTCTTGCAAGTCAGGTCTTCTGGCAACAAATTTCTTTTTGTTCTGAGAAAGTCTCTATTTCTTCACTTTTGAAGGATAATTTCATAGCGTACAGACTTTTATGTTGGTGGCATTTTTCTCTCAACACCAAATATTTCACTCCACTCCTTTCTTGCTTGCATGGTTTCTGAGAAGAAGTCAGATGTAGCTTTTATCTTTGTTATTGTGTAGATAAGATGGTTTTGCCCTCTGGCTTCTTTTAGGATGTTTTCTTTATCTTTGATTTTCTACAGTATGAAGATGATATGCCTCCAGTGATTTTTTTTTTTTCTGGGGAGCGGGGTGCATTTATCCTGCTTGGTGTTTTCTCAAGTTCCTGGATTTGTGCTTTGATGTCTGACATTAATTTGGGGGAAATTCTCAGTCATGATTATTTCAAATATTTCTTCTATTCTCTTCTTCTGCCATTCCCAATATGTATTACACCGATTGTAGTTGTTCTATAATACTTGGATATTCTGTTCAGATTTTTTTCTGTCATGGTTCTCTTTGCTGTTTTAGGTTTCAAGGATTCTATTGATATATCCTCTAGCTCAGAGATCCTTTTTTCAGCTATGGTGTACACTACTAGCCCATCAAAGGCATTCTTCATTTCTGTAATAGTGTTTTTGATCTCTTATATTTATTTTTGTTTCTCTCAGGGTTTCCATCTTTGCTTACATTGCCCATCTGCTCTTGAATGCTATCTACTTTATTCATTACAACCCTCAGCATATTCATCATAGTTCTTTTAAATTCACATTCTGATAATTCCAGCATCCCTTTCATATCTGGTTCTAATGCTTTCTCTGTCTTCTCAAATGTGTGTGCGTGTGTGTGTGTGTGTGTGTGTGTGTGTGTGTGTTGCCTTTTGATAGGCCTTGTAATTGTTTTTTTTTTTTTTTTTTTGGTATCTGGACATGATGTACTAGGTAAAAAGAACTGCTGTCAATAGGCATTTAGTAATGTTTTGGTGAGTTGTAGAGGGAGGGGAAATGATCTCCAGTCCTCTGATTCTCCATCTTGTAGTGAGCCTCTGGACTGTGAACTTCACAAGGTTTCTTAGCTCTGCCCCTGCCTGTTTCCCTTCCTCTCTTACCCCGACCCCAGCTCTTAGGTGGGACAGGATGGCTAGAGTAGGCTGGAGATGGGTATTTCCCTTTGCTAGGCCAGTGAGGTTCTGATGATACCCGAATAGGTTAGGCTCTGTTAAACTTAACTACTTTCCCCTGAGGTTAGACCTTGTTAAAAACAGTGACCTGGCCTATACCTCTCTGATGCCAGAATAACAAAGGTGATTCTTCTTCAGTATTTACTATGGGAACCTGATCAAGTTCTAGAGGTAAATCTCATAATATTGTGGAGGCCACGCTATGACTGGGTTAGACTCTGGTTTAACTCAGAGTTGTCCACAGTGAGCCTCCAGTAATTTGTCAACTACAGTTTAGATTTTCCTACCCTCAGTAATTATTCTTGAACAAAAAAAATAAATTGGAACTGTCCTAGGACTTAGGACTAATTTTAAGAAAATAGCTGATTTATATATGTAAAAACATCTATGATTTTGATATAGATTTGAGTCAGTATAAAACTCTCTGAAACCATTTTTATTTTAGTGTGTTTGCACAGATTTTTTTCCTCTAGCCAAACTAAACTATGCACTTTATTTCTTTCTTTGTGGTTAGATTATTTTGATTCTTCAAAATCCTTCTCTTTTTTGATGTTATCTCCAGTTACTCCAGTCCATAAGGATCACTTTTTGCTATCATATAGCACTTATATTTTTAAACAGACCATTTAGCAGTTGAGTATGTACTATCTTATTTTGTGTTTTTGTTGGTGTTTGTTTTTACATCTTGCCTTTTTAATATGTAGAACTTCTTGAGAACAGTACTGTCTTTATCTTCCCTTGTATTAGCTAGAGGACCTAGCTCAGTGGTGGGTGCATGGTGGGTATTTGCTAATTTACCAGTTAGTGAAGTAAAGTGACTCATGAAGCCAAGGTTTTCATATGATGTATTTAAAAAAATTTTTTTACCATGTGCAAAGAAACGTTTACACATCTTCTGGAAGGTACTCAAGCTTATGCATTGTTTTCTAGTATAAATGATATCCACGTCAAGAATGGAGAAATGGAACAGTAAGTATATCTCTTGCTGCTACCTCTGTTTTCTATTAACAATGAATGCATGCAGGATTAGAGATGGCTGTCTGCCATGAATTGCATCATTTACACTGGCTTTTAATATGCCTCCTGGCATTTCAGTTTCGGTTCTCAGCAGGAAACCTCACTTGTGCTGAATGCTCTAATATTTGTACCCAGATAAATGCTTAGAGAGCTGTGGAAAATACTCTGGTGTTGGTTCTACATGGTTTCAGATAGATGTCAATGACACATTGGAAAGTGTATCATTCAAATGTAATTTAAAACATTGAATCATAATATTTTCTTAAATTATTATTCCATTTATATTCCATTTTTTCTTTATTGGACATGAGTTTCTATATTGAATTTTGTCACCTGTGTGTGATTACTCTGGGTTTTGTCATCATCTGCTCTCAGAAGAGGAGGGATGTATCTCATCTGCCTGCCATACAGCAGGCACCTTGTAGAAGAGCAGAGAAACAGAGAGAGAGAGGAAAAATGGAAAATGGTTTATAACCTTTTTCTAGCCCAGGCTGGAGGTGAAATGTGGCAAGGAGGCTGGGAAGAAGGGAAATGTATATTTAAATGTGGTATTAGCTTTTAGTTAATCAAGGCTTAGAGGAAGAGGAAAAAAATTTTACTTTGTAATAATTATATATTTTTACTGTGTGAATACTTATGAAGATGAGCTTAACAAACATTTTTTAAAGTTTTTTTTTTCCTATTTAGGACACTTTGTGTTCTGAAGACTCATACTGTACATGAGATACAGATGAAAGAAAAATCACATTTATTTTCATAGAGAACATTTTTTTCACAAATTTTGTATTAGCAAATAATAACCTTTTTTAAAAAACAGAGCAAGAGTTCATATTAGAAACATGTTAATAAATATTATGGATTGTTTTTAAGATATTTAATGTGTCCATCAGAATGGTAGCTTTGAATTCTAAATTATATTTTGAAAAATATTTGTATGATTAATTTATACATTCTGCTTTATTGGTATGTTGATGAAAGTTCCCTGCTAAATTGCTCAAGGGAGAACAACCAAACAGTAATTCAAGTAATCATATGAATTTTAAAACTATTGTTGATCTAATTTAGAGTAATTTTGTCTATAAGAAATTTCTAAAATTAAAAATAGGGCCTAATTATGGCGTTAAGGTACTGGGATCAGAATAATTTTTAGGCCCTTCCCCATGTCATTTGAAAAATTCTGTAGGTAAAGATTTAGGTTAACTCATTCATTTCTTCATGAATGATATTATGTTCTAACTTTTTTTAAAAGCTATATCTTGAAAAAGACATTTGAATATTCATCTCTATATATTTTACATTATTCTGTTACTATTTAGCCAACTCAAGAGAGTTGTTCAGTCCATATTATTAAACATGCAAATAAAATCATGATAACAGTGAACAATATATAATCAGGGAAGGGAAAGAATACCTACCTTTTTCAATATATAATTTTATCTAATATGTAGTTTCAGTTTATGTAGCTTTTCACTATGTCTAAAGAAACTATACAGTTGAATGTGATTGCATAAGAGGTGATCAGAAAGTTAGGATAGTTAACAGTGGAGAGAGGACTGGGATAAAGAAGGGACAAAAAAGTAAAACAAAGCAATTTGTGAACACTTCTGTTAAAAAGCACTTGTGCAGTTGAGAGAGATGGTAGTATTTATGACCAATCTTAACAACAAAAAATATTTCATACTCAAGTTTAGCCTGGAAGCAGAGCATTGCCAAGAAAAAGAACTAGTGCCAAATGCAGAACTCTCTCTCATACATACATAGGTCTGTGATTTAAGTTTTCTTTATTCTTTTATTAATAACTTTGTTTTTGAAAAAAAATTTACAAAATGCAGTTAATGGTTTTCTTCTGATATTAAGCTAGAAGATCCTAGAGAAACAGAGAAAAATAAAGATTAAAATGCCTGCTAAGAGTGTCCAAGCATATTTGGGGGTCTGCTAATCTGAAGGGAAAGGTAACTAATTAAATGTGCTATGTTCTGCTGCTCTTTTTCTTTTACTTAAGTTTATTTCCTAACATTTTGCTTTTAGTTTGTATTTATTTTTAAAATGGTGTCTGTTAAAAGAGCATTTTCTTGGAATATTTGTCACCATTGTTCTTCTGTGTCAGACTTGTCTAGTGTTCTTACGTCTTTCTCATTAGCATCACATTTCAAACACAAGCCTGTCTTCCCTCCTTTTTTTAACTTAATAAAAAATTAATTAGATTATGAGTTGAAAAACATATTTATGCCTTAGAAAAATTAAAATTAACATAACTCATTTTATAGCTCTTATTTGTAAAAAGGAAAGTGTAATTTCTTGTAGTACAAAATGATAGACTATAATCATCTTGTTTTCCTTGGCTAGATATTTACTCATATCTTTATATCTAGAAGATTAGGTTATTAATTCTTTTCCACTTGCCATCCTCCTTTAAAGGAAACAAATAGCTGGCAATTGAAATAAAATTCAAAATTGTCAGTGAGTTAGAAGATGGTCATTTAGTACCTCATTTACATTTTAATATTGGCCTGGTATTTTATGCTATTGTGGAAAGGAAGACAACAACTAGAGAGCTTGCTAGAGTTGATAGCAAGAATTATATTTAAAAAATTATGTTTCACATAATTATAAGCACGTTTTGTTGCAGTAAAAAAAAAAAAATAGCAACAACCACCATCATGCCTCTTTCCTTCAATGCCTTTATTTCTTTTGCCCAAATCTGAAGTCAATTTGGAGGCAGTTAGGAGGAGATGAAAGTGATTTGCTGTGGAAGCTAGAATATTAAGTGTTCTGGCAAGCATTTGGATTTCTCTCTCAGGAGGAAAGGAGCAGCATGCCAAATCCTTACCATACTGAAAGACTAAATGGGGTTGATTCTGAAAACATCTTATGCCCATGAAAACAAAGGTTTGTGAGAATTACCACAGAACTCTTTCCCTCTTGAACCCCTGGGTTTTGCGAGGGGATTTAAAAAATAACAACCATATATTTGGAAACATGTGTAAAGTTAATCATCTGCTTAACTTTTCTTCAGCGCATAATGTTTGTGGTTTTTAACTGCTGCTCACTTCCCTTTCTTGGTCATGCTATTCCACAGTCCTCAAGTCCTATCAATTCCTATTACGTATCAATTAAATAAAGGCAGAATTCAAAGTTCAATATGCAAATAGAAATCCATCTTCTAAAATTATATGCAAAGAAATAATCAAAAGCACAAAATCAGAGCAAAGTAGAATCAACTGCAGATTTGTAGGAGGGTAAGTCAACCTGCTGGGGTTCAAATCCCAGTTTCATTACTTGCTGGTTGCATGGCCTCATTCAGCTTGAGTACCTCTCTGCTTCTTCATTCCCTCATCTGTCAAATGGGGCTGACATTGTGACATTTAAATATGACAGCACATGTAAATTATTAAGCACAGTCTCTGGCACTTGGTAAATGCTCAGTAGAATTCATTATTTTTGTTATTATCATTGTTATACATTTTTATAGAAAAATATGATATTGAAAAATTAATATCTTAATATCAATAAAATTCCAACATATAAAATAGTGTGCTGAACTAATTCATTTCCTTAAATGCCAAAATGAAGAGAAGTGAAATCTCAGAGGTTATAATGTAATTGACCCAGTGTACACTGTCGGACATCGCAATTCAGCATTGTTTGCCAAGAGCAATCTAAATTACTAAATATCTAAATGACAGAATGTTTTATGAATGCTCAGTTTTAATTCATTTAAGTATATTTAATTAATAAACCAGGACAACAAAGCGGTGTGTGATTTAATGCTTAGTGAATTTGTTTTAATAAACCCCCAAACCTAATGTTAAAAATTTTGATTACTTCTAAATATAAATAGTTTATACTTAAGTATTTTTTCTGAAGTTTATAAGCAGGTTGTATATTAATATTTTTATCATAAATAATGCAGACAAACTTTAGCCCAGCCTTTTGTTCTATGAGAAATTTCCTTTTATTATATTTGGAGTCAATTCATAATTAGCATATTTCCCAGACAACTTTGATGCCTCTCTGTGCTGTTGAGATCAGCCTACTTCAAAGTCATGCTATATCAGCATTACTTTGACAGAAGCGTATATGAGAAAAGAGGCAGCAACCTTAGATATGTGCAGTTATATTCTAAAAGCCTTATTTATTTTTAACAAGGAGGGCTGAAATTTTTACAGCAAGCTAGATAAGCGTCTTTGTGTTTGCTTATACTATTACACTCCAGGAGAATTTTTACTTTGGGGAATACAATCTAAGATTACTTAAGGATAAGCAAAAAAGTATATACAGTTACCTTTTAGGGTTATACAATTTTCTACGTAATTAATTAATAATACTGCAAGACAGACCCAACATTATCTGGTTTATAAGAGTGGAAAAGTTGAAGGACTTATGAATTTTTTTTAATCTGGACAAGGAAGGAAACTCTTAAAGGCTTATTAAGAGAGAAGCAAAAGGTGATTGTTTTATGGCATACAACAAAAGATTATGTGTCAGTGAGGATCAGAGAGACCAGGTTGCCATTGGAGAACAGTTAGAATAAATTATACTTGTCACTTCCCTGAACTCAACTGAGCATGGCTTGGTTTCTTATGACAAATACATAGCTTACTAGAAGGGGCTAGGGACCTGGAGTTATACTTATCCATTGGCTAGAAACAGCCTCAGCCTTATGTGCTATATAGGTATAGTCTTCCACTACCATCCACACCCACACACACACCCCTTGAATTAAGAGAGTTGATGTATCTGGGAAAGAAGTTAAGAGAAGTTTAAGGCAAAGTACTAATAATTTGCTCCAACAGATAGCAGGGCACATGTTGGGGAATCTAAAGTCAGTCTCATCCCTCAATGATAATTAGAAAAGCTGAATTGCAAGGCTGTGGTCCTAACCTGGAAAGAGAATATTAAGGATCCAGTCTTAGGTGGAGTTATGAATAGAATATAAGATTATAAGAAAATAAGACATACATGTTTTTATTAAAGGAGAGTAAGAAATCAAGAATGAATTGGTTTAGACAATTGGACAGGGGGTGTTGAACCAAGCCTTAAGCCTGCTGATCCTAACAAGCAGGGGAGAGAGGAGGAGAAGAAAAGCATGGGGGCAGGAGATTGAGTTTCTAAGTGGGGAAATCGTATAGTTGTCACTTTGCGGTTTAATAAGCACTGCAATACTGAGGGCAGATATTTGATGTTCTTAATTAGGGAGAGCATCTGGAAGTTGAGCATTCTGAAGGAGGACTCGATGGGAGGATAGACTGATGGGAGAGGGAGGTCTCAGTGATACAAATGTTCTTGGGCCTACGTCTTGTTGGAAGTTTCTTAGGTAATTTCTGGTAGAGCCATCTTTCTAAAATCCAATTCCTGCTTCAAATCCTCCAGGGACCCCATAGCACTGAGGGAAAAGTGCAAATTCCATAACATGGCTCACATAATCTCCAGTTCGTCTTCAATTCTTGTCACTTTGTGTGAACCATTAAGAATTAATCAGAAAATACCATATCTTCTCTCAAGCTTCTGTGCTTTGGATAATGCCCTTCTGGAATTCCTTGCTTGTTATGTCCTTATTTGCATCACACTGACCGTAACTCATCTTTTATTATTCATCATCCCTGACTGAGTCTTCTCTATGTTCACAATAAATTCTGTGCATTCTTGCAGTTATAGTACTTACCTTTCGTGTTGACTGAGCAACTAACCAGTCTTTGCCATTAACTGAAGTTCTTTGATGAATGAATAAACACATGACTCAGATGAGACTCTGAGTGGACAGAATTATTGCAAAGATTTAGCCCAGTTTTATAGTCAGCTTATTTGAAGTGCTTCAGGACTACTAATGATAGCTTCCTGTTTGCAGTGAAAGCCATCCAAAATATTTCAAGAGGTCTTCCTTAGTTGGCTTCTGTTTTTCAATAGAGTCCTTTGTAGGATATTGGAGCCTTATAAGGTCAGGATATATAGGAGAATCTCTGTTATTATGGGGCTCTGGAATCCTAGTTATGCCTTTACTGTCAAGGGAGGTTTCAGGTTCTGTATTTTGGAGAGAGGAGAAATCTAAGAGAAATAATGTAGTTTTTGTCTTCAAGACCCTGGTGGAGGAGCAGCATTAGTATGACCTTCCCTAGCTGTGATTTTTATCCATGGCTACTTGACAGATATCTGAATATAGGTAGAAAAGACTCTGTGGATTTGATGTGATGAGTTATTGGTATGAGAAAACAGTGTGGGATTGTTAATGTTTTCCCATAGTCAATGAAACTGTCTAAATCTGGGTTGGAAAATTTGTTTTAGGGTAGTGAACATATCCTATCTTCCCCTTTTGGGTTGGGAAAAGGATAGGGCATGTTGATCTGGCTAAGGAGTCTTCCAAGTCTAAAGCAGTGAGCCAAATGTGAACTCAGAGGCATAAATGAAGGGTCAGGTGCTGGAAACCATTCTGATGATCAAGAAAGTATGTCAGGCAGAACCTGAGGCAACCCCGAAACAGTGTGTAGGAGGAGTAAGTCTTTGACAGAGTAGGCTTCATCCTGGCAGGAGTCCCTCTAAAGGGGACGGCTAATGTGGCCAGATAAAGCTTCTGCTGGACTCCCTAGACAAAGAGGACTCAGTTCGTGTTGGGAGTACCTGCCATCTGATCAGCTTTTCTTTTGTTGATGCTTTCTGATGCCCTATTGAAATGAACAGTAGTTGAAATAAAAGTAATCACATAGAATGATTATTAAATTAATACTAAAAATAGAACATTGTTCCTCAAAGTGTGTTCCAAGGGAGTCTTAGAAATGTCATTGAAAAAGTATTCTATGGTCAAATGTTAAGGTTGGGAAATACTCTGCATCCATTCTCTCTTGATGATTCACTTTACACATTTGCATAATAAACGCTCTATTATTTCCAACCTTAGTTTACAATGAAACCATTTTTGGTGTGGGGGTCTTACTGTAGAACATATTTTGACAACACTAAGATAAGGCTTAATAAAACATTTGATATGGCAAAAAAAAAAAAAGAAGAAAAGAAAAGAAAACTACTAAAAATCAGGCAAAAATCTCTTGATTTGAACCAAAAGGAAATTGAGAAGCTGGAGGTAGGATTTCCTAAAAAGTTGAAACAAGAAAGCATCTGTAAAGCATATCATACATTGGGCCTTTGTATAGTTGGTGCTTGGTCAATTTGTTTCTGTTGTTTTGTTTTGATGCTTAATGGGAAGGGAGATGAAAAAGGCCTATTCTTGGCAGCTCTGTGAGAGACAAATTGCTGTCAGTAAGGTAGATACTCAACTAGGGACCCACTGCAATTTTAAAGCAAACAGTTATAGTTTCTCCTTGCTTTCAAGTTTTAGTATCTTGGTAACTGTCAGTATAAAGTCAGATTTTTCTCTATGATTTTACCATTCTCTCAATAGATTAGACAGATAGAGATGTATATTTCTTCATATGTGTACATATATTTTAATTTGTTATGCAAAATAAAAATAGAATTTGTTTATTCTAAAATATTTCTCAAAATGGCAGGCAGCCACCTTTTGTAATTTTCAGAGAAAAAATCTTTGAGGTAGCTAGACTCATTCAAATTGGTTTTTAATGGCTTATAAAAGCATCTAAAGCCCAGCTATCAAATTTTAGAATTAAATGGGTTGGCAAAATCAAATACCTGTGGGGTGAGGCAGGTATCCAGAATAAGTGAGTGATAGTGGCTGGATGTGAACTACAGTAAACAGAACAATGCATGCTCATTAATAGAGGCAGCTGCTCCAGGAGGTTGAATTTTGTGGGGAACGTGGGCCATCATCTTTTGAATTACTTGATTTTGAAAGTAAAGCAGGGATCTTTATGTAAATCTGGATCTTTATGTAAATCTGGATCTTTATGTAAAATCTCTCAAATTTTAAATGTTGGTATTAAATTAAAAACCAAAAATTCTGCAGATCAACTAAAACATGTTTAGGGACCAGTTTGCAACTTCTAAATTAGACAATTTAAGGCTGCCCATAGCAAAACCCAGGTGAGTCTTCATACCAGCTCAGCTGTTGGTTCTATTTGTCATTGAACACTTTGCAAAGATATTAGTGCAGTAATTGATGATCCTAGTCAATCTCTTAAATGAGCTATTTTGGTGAACCTTGTAAACATCTACTTAAAATTAATTTGAGACAACAGTACCAGTATTTAATGATCTAAAAAAGTCACATTACATTTCCTAATAGCATTGCAAGATTTGGGTTGGAAAATATGTGGTAAGATATCGATAGCAGAAAAACCAGCCAAAAGTTAAATAGATTTCTTAACTGTAAGAATATTTTGGTGATTAAATTTTTTGTGATTTTAATTTGTAGTTGAAGAATATTTGACAACTTTATTAGAGTATGTCCAGCAGTAGGCTGAATTTTGAATAAACACTACAACATTTCTTTTCCTTTATTCTCTTTGAATAGTGAAATGAAGAGCATGTAAAATATCTTGTCGAAAGAGATTCTCTGGGTATACTTAAATGTCACTGCATTTTAAATGAAACTCTTTGAATGATCTCGGATTTGGAAGTAACTTAATTTTCCCTTGATTATGAAATACTTTGAGAAGGAAATAAAAGTCTGTCTAACAAATGTTTTTCTTCCTTTCATTACTCCTTGGCAACCTTTTCCTCTTTTTTTTCTCCCTCCCTCCTTGCCTGTTTTCAACAGCATTTATCATGCAGTTAGAGAATTCTCTAATGAGAATGTTCTTCATACTTTCCAGGTCACACAAAGAGTAGCTGATTACTTGCCTCTCTCTGCTTCCTCTCATCTGTAACTATCTTCTTTTTCACTTTCTCCTATATCCATCCATGAGTCACCTGAGGTACTAATCTTTTATTTACAAACTTTAATGATGCCAGGTATGGTATCATGTACACAGTAGGCGCATAACACATTATTCTGTGAGTGATTTTTATTTATTTTTTCTTCTTGGTGTTATTATAGTTTTATCAGAAGATAAAAATAGTAATCTAAAGCTGTCACATTTTCTCTTTTCCGTTTATTGAACCAAAGTTACTATTGCTTCAAATCTGGGAAGAAAAGGAAACCTCAAACTGTAATGATTCTGTGAACATCTTATGGTTGCATGCATCATTCTAGAAGTTCACATATAGCTCTCTTGAAAATTTTCAATGAAAAGCACATGTATAGACTGGTGTTTAAAACAATGTAATCTAATGATATTTTGGCATGTATTTCAGATTGTGTTTAAAATGCACTTATTATTTTCATTGTTTCCAACATTAATTTATAAATTATTTACTAGTCTATTATCTATTCTTTAAAAGAAGTTAAGTCTCTTATTTTCACTTGTACATTATGGAATATTTGTAAAGCAGAAAGTAGATGAAAAAGATTGCCCTTGATATTACTTCCTAAGATAAATGATTAACTTTTTAAAATGTGTTCATTATATTATGCAAAGAACCTCAAAAGTCACATTTTAAAAAGTTTATTTCAATGAAAAAAGATTTAGAAACAAATTTCACAATCAAAATATTCTTTCTATAAAATTTTAATAAAAGTTTCTATTAATCTTTTATAGATATTTTGCAACTACAGGGTAAAGATAATTAATAAATGTAGTTAGCTAAGGAACAAACATATACCTAAATATCACTGAGGACATTCTTAAAAGCCTTAACATGTCATAACCTGTCAATAGTAAAGAAGACAAGGCCAACTGAGCAGCCCACCCATTAAACAGAGTAGCTGTGTGTTTCTATATTTGGAGAACAACAGTTTTTCCCTTCACGCAAGGTAGAGATCAATTTTGTAACAACACTAGTCATTAGAATGCAATTCACATCCCCTCTTAACCTATTGAATGATATCTAGCTTATATTATAAAAATTTTTGTAGTCAAAAAAGTGCCTAAATCATTTTATTTATATAGTTTTAAAAACATTTAATTATGCAATTTGACATTCTGATTTTTACAAATCTAACACATATAAGCATTTTTCTTTTATTACACACACACTGTAAAATTATTTTTAATGGCTAATATTGCATCGATTAAATCAATTAACCACTTCCTTACTGATTTACTCTCAGACTTGCTACCACAAATTACTGCAGTGAATGGCTTTCTTCAAAGCCAAAGCAAACAAAAAGTTTTCTGTTATTTAGATCTATTTCCTTAGGCTAGATCCCAGCAGTGAATTCCTGGGTCAAAGAATATAAATATTTTTAAGCTTCTTAATGTATATTTTCCAAATGCTTTATAAAAACAGTCTATAAAAATTTAGACTCTCACAAATAATGTAAGAGAATACTGTTCATTATATTTGCCAATATTGGACAAACTCATTTTTGTTGTCTCTGTTAATTTATTAGATTGAAATGTTGTTTCAGTTTTCATTTCTCTGAATTTTAGTGATGTACATTTTTTTTGGTAATTTTTAATTAAGGATATTTCTTTTTTCTCAATTGCCCAAATTTATTTCTCTGAATTTATTGTCATTTGCTTATTTAACTATATGTTTTCCATTCTTAAAGACTGGTAGAAAGTGTTGTCTTCAAATTAACCTCTTAGAAGTTAATTTTAAGGTTGCTGTATGATAGATACTGGGCCATACACTATTAGTTAGGACTTTTGTTTGTTACTATAATCTAGCATGAACTAGTTTAGACCAAAAGTGTTTAATGGACTGTAGATTGCAAAGAAAAATTGAACCTTGGAAGGGCTTATGAAGCTAGGCCTCAGGAAGAACCTAAGATATCCTGAGTACTTTCTTTGCCATAATCAAATGTTTTGATTGTTTTTTTTTGTTTCAGTCCTAATTTTTCTCCTTGATATTTAGATGCCTTTGCTTGTCAGATCATGGCAGGATACAATCCTGAAAATTCCCTACTTCATTTTTTTAGACCCTGAACTTCCATCTTCTTACATTGCTGCAAAGCCAGTTTGTGAGAAAGACTAAAAATAAGTGAATCCTTAGAACTAAGAGCTTGCCAAAAAAGAGCATATAGGTTACAGGTGGTTAAATTCCTCAATGATGTGATTAGCTTTCTTATATTTTCTAAAATGTCTGATTATAAATGGAGGGAATCTAAAAGGAAGTTTTAAAGTACTTTCTTTTAGAATATTTTTATTATGAGTAATATTAAAGATGATCCAAATGAAAATAATTAAGAAGAGACTCTAATACCTTTTCCAAATTTGTTTTACAACTCTGTGACTCTCATATAGTCTGTTTTAATAAACTTGGCTGAGAGAAAAACTGGGAAATAGATAAAGATAATAAATGTGTTGTTCTCCTGGTTGCATTGGCAAGAGGATTAGAGTACGAGTCATCTATTCCTAGTCAAGACTGTCTCCACTAGAACATGTTGTTGTCCCCACTATTTTCAGGAACACTCTGATGTGAAGACTAGACAACAGCATGTCCTCACATCAACACAGTGTTCAAATTTTGTGCAGAATTATGACTGTTTGAGAAAAGTGTGTGCTTGCACAGTACATAGTGCATTGCAATATTTTGTGGCATGTCATTTTTAACCATATTAGTTTGATTTGAAAGAAGTGAAGTGGACTTAGCATAGCTAGAACAGAGTGAACTAATGTGACCTAACTTTCTAGGGAGTATTGTCAGAGGGCTCGAGGTGCTGTTTATATGTAACATTCATTTGGGGAAACATTAAAAGAAGTGACCTTGGAAAGTGTTTGAACATTCATCTTTTAAAAAAATGATGAAAAGGAAATGTAAAAACACAGGCTTACAATTCTTTTTTGGGTGAATCTTAACAGTTGGAGTGGGCTTTTATTAAGGAATGTTTAATACAAAATTTACTCTGGCATTGTTCTATATAAGCTTAAGTTTCCTTCTAATGTTGCTGAGTGCCCCCTGCCCGTTTATCAACCACA
The DNA here is from genome assembly GCA_030015415.1 of Cynopterus sphinx. Taxonomy (NCBI): domain Eukaryota; kingdom Metazoa; phylum Chordata; class Mammalia; order Chiroptera; family Pteropodidae; genus Cynopterus; species Cynopterus sphinx. The sequence continues at coordinate 21,866,944 of CM057380.1, forward strand.
GATGTGATTATATATGCATAATGAGACTGTCTAGGTGTTTTTTAAGTTCTAATTTTATTTTATTTTTTATTTTCATAAATGTTTACTGAAATATACGTAGAAAAAATACGCAAATAATACAGGTACAGCTAAATTAAATTTCACAAAGTGAATTTTCCATATAATCAACATGTTAACATCTCCCTAGAAACTCTCTTGTACCTCTTTTACTGTCATCCATACAAAGAAAACTACTGTCTTGACTTATAATACCATATTAATTTTGCCTGTTTTTGAACTTTATGAAATTGGAATTATATGGCTTTTTCTTTCATTCAACATAATGTTTGTGAGAAGCATCCAAGTTTTGTGGGTAGCTGCTGTTTGTTCATTCTTATTGAACTATAGAGCTATTGTAATCAGTGCCGCCATGAACATTCTTGTGTATCTCTTTGGTGATTATATGAACATATTTCTGTTGGGTATGTACTAGGTATGGAAATTCTGGGTTATGTGATTTTGAATATAGCTAGGTTTAGTAGATCCTATTATTTATTCAAAGTAGTTGTATTAATTTACATTCCTACAAGAAGTGTTTGAGAACTTTTATTGGTCTGTAAATTGCAGTTTACTTTTCTTTCTTCTTGGTAATAAATTTTGTTATTCTTTCCATGCTAGGACAGAGATCTGCTTCATTCTTGTTTTTCATATTTTATATAGTATTCTATAGAAACATGAGTTATTTAATATTCCTCTAATATTGACCATAAAGGTTGTTTCTTTTTATTTTTGCTGTTAAAATATTGCAGTTTTCAAATTAAAAATGCACCCACCTTTTTATACCACAATTTATGCTACAGATATATTTGACATATACATATTGTTCATTGTATATGTACAAATGATTCTTTTTTAAAAAACTTTTTATTAAAAAAAATAATTTTAGACTTTTTGAAAGTTAAAAAATAGTTCAGAGAACTCCTATATACCAAGCTTCCCCTAATGTTAACACCTTACACAATTAAGGTACAATTATAAACAAGGAAATTGACATTAGTACATACTATTAACTAACCTACATACTTTATTTGGTTTTATCAATTTTACCACCAACATCTTTTTTTTCAGGTCCAGGATTTAATCTAGAATCACACTTTCTATTTAGAGATTATATCCTTTTAGTCTTTGAATCTATGACAGATCTTCACTCTCTTTGTCTTTCATTATCCAAGGCTTTCGAAAAGTACTGGTTGGTTATTTTGTGGAATACCCCTCAATTTGGGTTTGTCTAACGTTTACTCATAATTATATTTAAATTGTTTATTTTGGGCAAGAATACCACAGATGTGATATGCTCTTCTCAATGAGTGTATCATATCAGAGGTATATGATGTCAATATCTCTTATATGGGTGATATTACCTTGATCACTTGGCTAAGGTGATATTTGCCAGGTTCCTCCACTGTTAAGTCATTATTTTTCCCTTTGCAATTTTAGTAAATACCTTCGGAATAGATACTGTGAAAATATTCAAATATTCTGTTTCTCTTCAAAATTTCACCCACTTTTTAAGCAACTTTCAGTAGATTTTTCCTGCAGTCATTATTACTATGCTCTTCTAATGATGGTTTCTTCTTCACCTCATTCCTCTACATTAATTAAGTGAAATTTCTCATGAGGGAGAGCAGTTCCTTCTCTCCAATTTCTTTATCTATTCAGTTATTTATCAATATGAGTGTAGACTCATTTACTTTTATTTTGTGGGTTATAATCCAATACTTTGGTTATTTATTTTGTTACTCAGTTGTTTCAGTTTGGGCTATAAGGATCTCAGGTGGTACTTTTGCCCTTTCAACATGTCCCTGTCTCCCTTTGAGCTCTTCCTTACTTTCAGGTACCACAAAATGTCCTAGGCTTATCTTAATTTTTCCCTGCCCCAACCCTGTAATCAACCAGTACTCTAAGATACCTTGGTTTCTTTTACTGGAGAATGGTATTTAGAAACCAAGATATGGTCACTGGTTATGCTCATCGCCACTGGGTTAGCGTTGCTTCTGAAAATTCATTATTTTTTGCATTTACATTTTTCTCCTGGGTCCTGATTATCAGAATACCCATTCATTGATTTTTTATTTTGTATTAAATACATTTAAGGCTATAAGTTTTCCCTTAGTATTTTGATATATAGTGTTTTTATGATCATTTATTTCTAAATAGTTTATAATTTTCATTTTTATTTTCTTTTTAGCCCAAGTTTTATTACATGTATGTTTAAGTTTCCTTACGTAGGTATTTTTACTGCCTTTTTGTTGTAAATTTTTTTATGTAATTGTGGATGATGAATGTGGGTATATATACATTTTTCTTTTTTAGAGTATATTAAAATTTCAGTTGTGGCTAATTACACAATCAGTTTTTATGATTATACCACCACGTGTTTGGAAGAAATGATTATTGGATATGTTCCAATTATAGCCACATATCAACCTCGTTAATTATGTTATTCAAATCCCCCATATCTATACCTATTTTTCATGTCACTGTGACCATTTCATTTCTGTGAGATATGTGTCAATATCTTTCACTATGATTATTAATTTGTTCTCATTGGATTTGTAACAGTTTTTTCTTTACATATTTTGAAGCTATGTTTTGTGTATATAAAAGCTTATAATTATCTTTTTTTCTTGGTAGATTAGAATTTAATGTTTTGCTAGTTATACTATTAATATATTTTTTAAATCATTTTTAAAGCATCTGTCTGGCATATATTCTCCTAACCTTTTGTTTTCTACATTCCCCTGTTAAATTTTTTTTAGATGTGACTATTGATAACATTTTGGTAAACATTTTTCTCTTAGTATACTAAGAGAAATATTTGTCAGGGTACAAAGTAGGACTGAAAATAGGAGGATTCATTTCAAATATTTTAAAGGCGCCTTTAGGCTTTCAAGAACTCTTTCCACCCTACCTCTCCAAAGACTTAGAATTACCTTGTTCTAATTCTGGCAGGTGGCCTAGGTACTAGCAAAGCAGCTAGTTCTCAACCTGATTATTCCACAGTGAAGCCCATCATTTAACATTTTCTATACACACCCAGAAGCTTACAGACAGCATTTCTATGCCTCATTCATTAGACTTTTAGTAAGAGAAAATAGTATAAGTGCCCCTTAACACAGATTCAGAAATTACCCAGATTTTGTCATATGCGTTTCATCTGTCCTTTTTTTTTATTTGCTTAAGTAATTAAGGCAAATCCAAGACTGCATATTATTTTCACCCCTATTTACTTTCGTGTGATGTATCATTTTAAAAAATATAACAGTATGATTATATCCAAGTTAGCAAAAGTTCCTTGGTATAATCTAACTCCCAGTCCATAATCAAATTTCCTCAATTCTTAAAATTGTTTTACAGTTTATTTGTTTGAATCTGGTTCTATACAAGGTTTGCATGTCACTTTGATAGTCAATTTTCTTGCTACTCTTTTATCTAGAACATCCCTTTTCTCCCTTTGTCGTCATTATCATGTAAAAACTGGAGCAATTGTCCTTTTAAGTGCCTCATTCATAAATATAATAGACAACAAAGGATCTTCAAATTTTTGAGGGATACCTCAAGTGTGAAAGACAAAAAACAAAACAAAGGGAAAACTAAAAGAAACAGAAGCCACAGTGAACAAGCTGAAGGAAACTAAAAACACACTATAATTAATATCCTTAAAAAATAAGAAATTGTATCGATGAAAAAAAGAACAAGGGGTAGTAAAAAGGGGGTCCTTTTGGAAAATAAGAAAGAGTTTGTGGTAAATTAAAATATGGTAGCAGAAATTAAATATTTCACAGGCAGGATGAAAGATAATGCAAATGGAACAAAATGTCAAAAGTGGCAATGAAAGGTTAAGAAAATTAGAAGACTTATGCAGGAGGCCTCACATCCAAAATAATAGAAAAATATTCTAGAAAGAAAGCAGAGACAATGGAGGGGGAGGGAATTATTTTCTCTAGGGGAAAATTCCTGGAACTAAAGACCATTAGTTTCCAAAGCAAATATTCACCATGTGCACTAGCATGATAATATATTGTGATCAAATTTAAGAATACAAAACAAAACAAAAAAAAAAATGAAGCTTCTGAACTGGGATGAGGGTAGAGTGGGGAGGGCCTTGTATCATACAAAGAAGTAGGCGTTAAAATGTCATTGGACTTCTGAGAAGCAGCACTGGAAGTTAACAAACAGAGGAACAGTACCCTAATTTTCTGAAGAAGAATATTTTTCTCATCTATGATTCTAAATTCAGCTAAACTGTCCAGTCTGAGATAAATAAATTTCAGATATTCCAGGTCTCAAATTTACCTCCCATGCACGAAAATCTCCTAGAGGACATATTCCACCAAAGGAGTAAACCTAGGAGGAAGACTATAGAACCAGGATACAGCTCTCATGTGAAAGACAGCTGAGGACAGTTCCCGAAATGAAAGGGAAGGGAAGTCCCAAGATGACAGTTGTATAGTCAAACCAAGTTGTATGACCAAAGCAAGCAGAGGAATGGGGAGCTCTAGGAAGCCTGTCTCCTGGAAAAGAAATAATATGGAAGAATTATTTACTGTGTCTGAAGGTACAGAGAGAGGAGAATTATACCTGTCAGATTTGGAAGAAGTGTCAGTGATAGGTAACAGAAAATTAAGAAAGAAGAAAAGGAGATGGTTTTTAATCCAGAGACAACAAAAGTTGCACAAAAAAAGAAATGTGATCATGGGATAACATGTGGTTTACTAGTGAAGAATAATGTAATTACTGAATAAGAATATTGATTGAATTATATTGGGAGGATGCGGAGAGGAAGGCTGTGTGTATGTCTATGTGTATAGAGGTGTAGGTGTGTAGGTATATGTAGGAGGGTCAACTTTTATTAGGGTTGTGGTAGAGACTGCTAGCTGCCTACTGTAACATCCATTCTCCCTTCAGTTTTTAGTAACAGAACTGTGGGCATATGTGGGGACTAATCTTTCTAGTTAAAAGACTACATTTCCCAGCCTCACTTGCAGCGAGGTATTGCTATGTGTCTAAATTAGCAGTATTCAGTGATACTTCTAGGAAATCTTAAAAGAGACAGAATGAGCCATAATTTTCCTCCTTCTGCGAGTCTGGAATGGGAAATTAATAGTTGGAGTTTCTGCTATTATCATGGTCTATGAAAATAAAGGACTCACACCAAAGATTGTAGACCAGAAAGTTCAAAGGAACTTGGGGCCCTGATGACACTGTAAAGTTATCAAATGGGCATTGGACTGTCTACCAGTATATTTATTTAATGCAAGATAATATACTCTTGCATATTTAGGTATCATACTTAGGTCTGTTATATGTAGCAGAACCAGATCTTAACTGATTTGTAATTCACTAGGTAATATCTGAAATGAAATATTAAGAAATAACAATATTAGCATGTTACTTAGTAATATAGAGATAAATATTAGAAACAGGAGAAAAGTTGAAAGTAGTTTTTTGGGGCCATGGGAATTGGGATTAAGACAAATGATTACTATTTTTTCTTATATATCTCTTAGTAATATTTGATATTTAAGATTATGTGCATGTCTTTCTCTAATAAAAATTAAATTGACATGTTTAGTTACATTTAAATTAGTATTTCAAGTAAAAATACATGTCCATTGTAAAAATTCAAACAGTACAAAAGATAGAGAGTAAAGTTATGTCTCCCTTCTATATTCTTTGCCTTTTCCCCACCCATCAGTTCCACTCACATCCCCAGGAGTAATGGCCTTTCAATGTGTGTCTCTTCATACTTTTTCTATATATTCATTTAGCACATATAAAGATGCATGGTTTTCTTCTTTTGTTTATTTTTATTAAAAGTTATTTAAATTTTAATTTGAGAAAGTACTCATAAGAGAGTATTTAGGCTTATAATGTATATTTGTTTTTATTTTTAGAATCCGAGATGCAAACATGCAGTTAATAAGTCAACAAAATGAATTTCAGAGAGTACAGAAAGAATTGAGTCATATACAACATGAGCTAAGTATTAAACAGAGACAATCACAAGTCTTCAGGTAAGATTATCTATAAAGAAATAAAAATTATAAAGATTGAAAAGATACATTTAATAGTAGCTTCATAAACATCCAAACACATTTTAGTAGTATAGTTTCTATATTTGCTGTAATTAGAAAAAAATGAAAATGACTTCACTTTTTTTTTTAACCATCATCACAACTGAATAGTTTTATCAGTAAAATTTAAATCAGGCAAACATGTTTTTATTTTGCAGTGACATTTATAAGGAAAAGCACAGTAACTAATATGTTTTCCTCTTGACCAGTATTTCTTGGTGTATTTGATCCCTTGATCCACACACACAAAAATGACAGAGTTGAGAAACTTTCTGAATAATAGGAATAAACCTCCTAAATTTAGAAATCTCTGACATAAATGGCATTAATTCTGCTTTTATGTAATCTTTGGAGGATTTATAATACCTAAAGGTAAAACCCAATGCCCTAAAGAAACTAGGATGCAAATTTTCTTTCTAACTTTAAAAACGGAATTGAATATATTGAGACTCAGAAAGAATGATTTCTTTATACACTGAGTAACTTTTAATTCTTAGAAAAGAGAAGTAAGTTAAATAACATTACAAATAGACAGGTTAGGGTGACTGAAGAATTATATTGAATGGATATTTTGAATGTTAGGTTCTTTTTCTTTTTTCAATTTCCAGAAACATTGTTCTGTTAAAAAAATTATCTTGGCTAATAACTTTTTTATGCACTATCTGGTGATAACCTGCTGACCTTTTACCTTTCATAAATGACTTACACATAAACGATGCTCAATAAAATCTTTTAATGAATATATGAATCTACTCACAAAACCATTTCTGTCATCAGAAATCTTCTCTTCTCTTTCCTAGAAATCTGATATTAAACCAGCAGAATGCCCCAGGCAAACCCAACTCTTCATTTTAGTCAGGACGATCAAGCTTGACTCCTACAGTATCTTTGGCTCATTTCTGCTAGGGGATCCCATTTGTTTTATCAACTAATGTCATCATGAATGGTAGGATCGACTAAATTTTAAGGGTTAGGCCAGGACCAGATTAAATAATAAATGCTGCTCAGGATATTATGGACTGAAACAGTCAATTTTCATTATTTACATTTTACATGTGATTTGTATTTTTAATCCTTGAAACAGACATGCATACCTAATTGTTATTTTTATTCTGTGTTCTAACTTGGTCATCATTTTGAGGTATACTTATATCTGCTTATTTTTTTCAAATGTTATTCAAATGTTATTCTGTGATTTTTGTTCATTTTTAGGTAAAAGATCACAGATAAGGAGTCTGGGTTATGATTTATATAAAAAAGTAGCACTTACTAAAAGCAAGTTTTGAAGTAACCACCTAACTAGGCACTTAGTATAAAAAAAGATTATGATCGACAAATAGAAATTATTACTGGTTTTAGTCCTACTCTCACTAGGTACATTGCATAAAAAAGGCAATCTGGTGAAAGTAAAATCAGACCAAAGGTAATAGAGGTCAGCTGATTTTGTTGCATTACTTAAAGCTGCTTTTTAAACTAGTTTATTGGTTATTTTAATATTTAACATTTAAATATCTACTGGAAAATAAAATTTAGTGATTGCTGTGGAAAAAGAAAAGCTAAAATCTCTCTTAATATGGTAAAGAAAAGAAGCATGAGCTTTAGCTACTCAGATGTAAGTATATTTATAGAGCCCAAAAGGAACTTTCAATAGATCAGTGACTTGTGTCTTTGAGTCACATTGCTCTTTTTAAATTATTCTCTCATTTGTTTAATGTCAATTGGATTTAATCACTTAGCCTTCAGCAAAGTTTTCTTCATGCTCTCTGTTTTTCCTGACATTGTTTCCAACCTGTCTCTTGCAAGGGAGTCACCAGAATTGGGTCTGGTATGCCTAAGCTGGCTCAGCACAACTGCTATTCAGAATTATGTGTCCTTTGGGAATGGAAATTAACTTTAGAAGACCTGTAAACTAGACACTAAAAAACAGTATGGAATATAGGTATACTTTATGTAAAGTATGAATCTAACATTCCAAATAATCCATATTTATCAGTTTTTACTTTTAGAAGACTTATTGCAAATCTTTTATAACTTATTTGAAATATAAACTACTTATCTTTTAATTTTTCTTATTTGTATATCTAGACTTCGTCATCTCTGAAATTTTCAGTGCCAACTCCAAAAAGTCTCTCCTCCTAGCTCTCTCACTTTCACTCTAACTCTTTAGCCTCATTAAGGCTTCCAGTATTCATTCAGATTTTCCCAACCATTTTCTGACTTTATTTAGTTTTCTAGCCTTGATCCCATAGTTAAATCACCTCATATCTTTTTTTAAATAGTTTTATTGAGATTTAATCACATGTTACAAAACTCACTCAGTTTAAATGGCAACGTAATGATTTGTAGTAAACCTATTGAAATGTGCAACTTTTACCATATTGAATATTAGAAAAGTTAATCACCCACAAAGATCTTTGTGCCACTTGCAGTTAAACACTGTTCTTACCTCCAGTCCTAGGCAACCACTAACCTTTCCATTTCTATAAATTTGCATTTTTCTGGACATTTCAGATATATGGAATTATACAATATGTGGTCATTTACATCAGGTTTCTATCACTTATGTTTTTGAGGTTCATCCATGTTGTATCATACATTAGCTCTTGGTTCCTTTTTATTGTTTAACAGCATTATATTGTATGGATATACCACATTTTATTTATTCATTTTCCAGTTGATGGACATTTGGATTGTTTCCACCTGGTGCTTATGAATAATGCTACTATAAACATTCACATACCAATCTTTGTATAGATGTATGTTTCATCTCTTTGAGATAAATCTCTAAGTGTGGAATTACTGAATCATATGGTAAATTTAAATTTAACTTTGTAAGAAACTGCTAAACTATTTTCCAGGTGGCTGCACCATTATATTTCTATGAGGAAGGAGGATTCTAGTTTCTCTGAATTCTTGCCAACACTTTTTATTATTGGTCTTTTTTGTTGTAGCCATTCTAGTGGGTGTGAAATGGTATCTCATGGTGACTTTGATTTGTGTTTCTCAAATGACCAATGACGTTGAGCATCTTTTCATGTCCTTATTAACCATTGCATGATTATTTGGTGACATATCCATTAAAACACTTGGCCTATTTTTATTTTCTTTCTTTGCTTTTTTTTTTTTTAATAGGATTGTAAGAGTTCTCTTATAGTTTGGGTACAGGTCCTTTATTTGAAGCATGATTTGCAAATATTTTCTGCCAGTCTGCCGCTTATGTTTTTATTTTTATAACAGTGTCTGATGAGCAAAAATTGTTTTTTTTTGATGAAGTACAATTTGTCAATGTTTTCTTTAATGGATTGTGCTTTTGGTAATATATCTAAGAACTCTGATTAACCAGATTACATACAAAGATTCTCTCCTATCATTTTGTGTAAAAGTTTTATAGTTTTAGCTCTTGCATTTAGGTCTCTGATCCATTTTATAAATTATGGAGGATCTAAATTCATCTTTTGTTCATGTGGATGTTCAGTTGTTCCAGCATCATTTGTTTAAAAGACTATTATTTACCTATTGAATTGCCTTGGTGCCTCTATCTAAAATCAATACGCTGTGAATGTAGGGAATCATTTCTGGACTATCTATTCTACTCCATTAATATATATGTCTGTTCTTATGTCAGTACCACTTTCTCTCTTGAATACTGTAGTTTTTAGTAAATGTTGAAATCAAGAGATGTTAGCTCTCCAAATTTCTTTGTTTTCAAAGCTGTTATGACTATTCTGGGTCCCTTGCATTTCCATATGAATTTTAGGATCAGCTTCTCAATTTCTGCAAAATAGTCTGCTGGGATTTTGAGATGGCGTTGAATCAACTACAGGTCAATTTGGGGAGAATCACCGTCTAAAAATATAGAATCTTTCAATTCATGTACATGATATGTCTTTCTATCAAGAGCTTTAGTTCTCTGAGAAATGCTCATTTTTAGTATCCAGTCTGCACTCTTTTTACTAAATTTATTTCTTAGTATTTTATTTTTTTGATGTTATTATGAGAAGGATTCTTTCCTTAATTTTACTTTTGGAATTGGATATTACAAGTACACAGACATAAAATTGATTTTTGCTTATGGATCATATATGCATGTGACTTTGATGAACCCATTTAGTGTGTGTGTGTGTGTGTGTGTGTGTGTGTGTGTGTGTGTATTCAGGATGGTTCTATGTAGAGGATGTCTCTAGATAGAGGATGTTTCTGCCTAGAGGAGTTTACCAGTATCTCAGTTCCTTTTGTCTCTGCTCATTTAGTCATAATTATCCTTAAAACCCTCATTCTTCATATTTACTTATAAGTTGTTAATCATCAAGGCCTAAATTCTTCCAATAGTAGTCTAAGTCCTATTTTTGCTTAGACTCCCCTGTGCTACTAATCTCTCAGCTCCTATCTGTCTTGCTGCATATTTCACACAGAAAGTTAAGGTTATCAACATAGGTAGATTTACTGCAAATCAAATGATACTTGACTTTCAGAATTGCTCAGTCAGGATTGCCTTCGAAGGTTCTCAAAGGGCCCCTGGCAAAAGTAAGATGATTTAATTGTAATTGGTTAAAAAGTCTGTCTTTTCTTCCTCTGATATCCCTTCTCTTAAACTTCTGAGGTCAGTATTGGAGTAGTCATAACATTTGGGGATCTGAAAAAGGGAAAGTTGAGAATACATTACTATAACTGCCATTTGGTAAGACTTTTTAGAATTCTTTAATAACGCAAGTAAGAATTATAGACTAAAAATTTAGACATGTATGAATTTTTTTAAATTAATGGTATAAATATGAGCAATTCAAACAGTAGAAATTATTCTGTCATAAACAAATTATAACAATAATATTTTTCAGATTATATCATGAGCTAATTTTTTAAAATAGAGGTATCTTTTTAATAAAAGTTTTTGGATTATTTAATAATTCATTCAATGAAGAGAAGTGAATTATTTTAATACATTGGAGAAATATTAAGCTTCTTGATAATTTGACAAAATCTGCTAACACCACTGAATATAACTCAAAAATCATATTATACCACTTCAAGGACATTTAAGATAAATTGGTTCATTAGTTTTATTATTTCAAAGATAATTTGACCATTTTCTGAGAAAACTTGAAATGCTAAAAATCTTAAAATCATATATGATACAACTGGATAAAGATTTTCCAATGTTGACAGTGCTTAATATTTTCATGGCATTACCAATAATAAACTACAAAACTGAATCTTTCTAAACTATCAGTAATAAAAAACTAATGGCCATGCTAGATGAAAGGCTATATAATCTTTATATTCTCTCCACATAAAACATTATTATAAAATGATTCTCATATGGAGAGGTATTTGTAGAGTATGTAGCCAAAAGTTGTAAGCAAAAAGTATTTTAGAGCTATTGCTTATTAAAAAGTTATATTGTTTTCCTGTATTTTATGATGAAATTTGTCAACTTAAAAGTTTTGATTTTTAAATTTAATTTTTTCTCATTCTATAAATACACATTTTTAAACCTAATTTTGTAAGTCATTATTTTTATATATTTTTTTTAAGAAAGCCTTCCCCACACCTACCACCGATCATATAAGATTTAGGCCTCACAAAAATAAATCTGCTCTTAGCTAACAATTTTGAATTTTTTGTTTCCTACAGAGGCACATGTATCCACATCCAGTCTTTTCTGTTAAATATTTCTCTAGGCCCTGTACATGGCTTGCTCCTGGCAGCTGCCTTACACTAGGTCCATTAGCCCTTTAAGCTTGACTTAGTTCATATTTCTTATTTCCCAGTCTTACTAGTTCCCTGGCTCCACATTCAGACTTCACATCCTCTCTTTTGTCTTTCATTTAGTGATCTATTTGGACTCTTTCTCTATGTTTTTTAAATCAACATCTCTTCTAGCTCCCAGCTCTGCCTGCTGATTGAGGCATCCCCTGTGGCTTCTGATCACTCAGGTGGACTTTTATTACCACACAGAATGACAGCACCCACCTTCTTCGTAGCAGAGGCTAATCTTTCAGCCTCTGCTTTACACTCAGCCTTTCAAGGACTTTGCGTAAGAAATGAGCGCCTCGTTTGTCTGTGATTTTACCCTCTGTGACTGCACTCATACTGTCTGCCCAGCTGTGTACACATTCAGGTGTCTTTCAGCCTAACAAGCCATTATATTCTGTATCTTCCTCTTTCTCTCCTTGCCACCTCAGTCAAGATTCTAGATTGCTGGTACTACATAACCCTTTGTTTACTTACTCATTTCTGCTTTACCACTCAGTTCTTTCCTACTTAATGCCTTTCTCTGAAATCACCAAATGTCTCCTGAATACCAAATACGGTGGGTTCTTTTAAGCCTTTACCGTAGGCATTAAACACTGAACACTACTTTCTTCTTGGAAATCTCTCATCCCCTGGCTTTTCTGATAGTATTCTTTTAGCTTTACTTCTAACTCATGGACTGCTACTCCTTAGTTTCCTTTGAGGGATTCTTTTCAGTTTTAGTCCCATAAATGTTAGTGTTGTCCAATATTTTGTCCTCAGCATTTCTCACTTCTTCATTCCTCAGACTGAGTGATCTATTTTTTCTTTCATTCATTCATTCTTTCACCAATATTTGTTGAGTGCTTACTATGCGGTAGGTCCTGTTCTAGGTGCTAGGGAGACTGTGATGAATAAGACATAAATAATCTCTGCATCATAGGTCTTAGTCTACTCAGGGAGATAAATATTAACCAAATAATTACAGTCCCATTGCTTTAGTCATCATCTTTTTACTGATAACTTCTAGGTCTATGTGTGTAGCTTGCTTGATTATTAAGTAAATTATAGCCAGGACATCTGAAGTAATAAAAATCACTGAGATGGCAAAAATACATGTGATTACTTTGAGCTGAGGCATTTCATGAGGCAAAAGCACTGAATCAATCACCTTTAAAGGTTTTCTTTATTATTACCCCAGATTTTAAACTGCCTGTAGAACTATGGTGTGCAGGACTGATGCTAAGAATCTGAGATTCTCATTCAGGCTCTATGACTAAGACAGACACCTTTGACCTAATTTTCTTCACTAAATGTTTGCTGTTAAATTAATTTTAAAAAATTAATATAATAGGTATGAAAATAGCTGTCTTTCTTTATAGTTAAAATGATGACACAATGGAATTGAGTTGGGGTGACCATATACTTCAATCTTTCTGGGATATTTCTAGTTTTTATCTCTTATGTCAGCAAAATACAAACATCACTTCCAGAATTGTCTAGATTTAGACAATAGATTATATGGTCACTCTAAGCCCATTTTTCAAAGAAAACTATTTTTTAAAGAAATATTTGTTATGCTTGCTATTTTAAAAAATTCTATTTTTTAAATTGCTTACAGTAAAAGATTGATGGAGTACAAATATTCCTGCGATAAGACTCTTTCATTCCTTACTTTTACTAAAAGGGAAATAACCAGTATAAAAAATGAAGTATATGATCATTTTCAAAACTGGACTTCACTGAAAGGAGAAGTTTTTCTTCAAATTAAAGCCATAAGTGAAAAAGCTTTGACAGGTTTGTTATATACATATAGAATATAATCCTCTCTTCTTTTTTCGTAAATGGTGCATCATAAATAATGAAATAATGATATTTTTATTTTATGTGATGGGACTTATGATTAAATTTAAACTTGTTATTAGTTAATAGACTAGATGGTTATTATGATCTATTTGAACCCTGAAAATCAATAAACATAGGCCAGCAGTAGATCAATAGAATGGATTATTTAATAATAATAAAAAAACTGAGTAAACAGTGAAATAAAGAAGAAATAGCAGATAATACAATTAACTTGGATAAACCTCAAAAATATTGCGCTTCCTGCAAATTAGCCTTATACAAATGATACACGTTGTATGATACCATTGATATGCTTTTCTAGAATAGGCAAAACTAATCTATTGTGGAAAAAAAATCAGAACATTAGTTATCTTGGAGGGGAGGACTGACCGGAAAGGGAGCACAAGGACACTTTCTGTGGTGATGGTAATGCTCTCTATTTTGATAGAAGTTTGTGGTACATAGTGGATATATTTGTCAAAACTTATCTAATGGTACAGTTGATATTTGTGAACTTTGTATGTAAATTGTACTCAAAAATAAGAAATTTGTGTATTGAATGCTAATTATCGATGTGCATGCTCAAGTGTTTAGGAGTGAAGTATATTATTGTCTGCAACTTATCTTGAAATGCATAAAAATATAATGGATAGATAGCTATGTGATAAGCAGTAATATATTAACTGGAGAATCTACATGATGTGTATATTTGTGTTCACTGTACAATTCTTTCAACTTTTCTGTATATTTTTAAAATTTTGTAGTTAAATGTTAGAACAAAGAAATCATTCTAACCATACAACTTCAATTCGCTAATTTTGTTACATGATAAGTACATTCAGAAAATGAGTTTGTATATGACAATATCTTTTTAAATTTTTAAATTAATTTTAAGAATTAGATTTAGGCAAATACAAATCTAACAATCATGTTTTCATCGGTGAAAGTAAATAATTTTTAATATTTTTTCTTAAAAAAGAAAAATATTATATTTTAAATAAAATGTATACTTTAATATATATGCATGCACAAATTATATTTATTACTTTTCCATTACATTTTAAATTTTACATAGATGGTATCATATTTGTAGGTATACTGTGAACTTGCTTTTTTTCATTCAGTGATGTTTTTGAGATCAATATTAACATAAATATTATATATATGTTAGTATCTTACTTCTCCCAGAGGTAGGCATTGAATCAAGATATGGGTATAGGTAGTTTATTTGGGAGTGAAAGTAACTAGATAAAGGGAAGAAAAGGCAAGTAACAAAGGTTACCCTTTAAGTGGACATCTGGAGCTTAATCCCAGGAGGGAATTTAGAAATGGTTTAAAACACATGTGTCATAATTCTCCACTCAAGGAGTGAGGGAGATTGGTTGGCATCAGCTCCCAAGAATCATTGGTTCCCAAGCAGTGTAAAGTCCTTAGCCCTTCTACCTGCCATGTGGTAGTCAATGTTGCTTTTTGCACAGTGACCCCTGCAATAGAAAATCCATGTGTAGCTTTTGACTCCCTCAATATGTAAGTTATCCCTCAGTGTTTGCAGGGAATTTGTTCCAGGAACGGTGGATACCAAAATCCTTGGATGTTCAAGTTTCCTATATAAAATTGCTTAGATGTGTGCATTATAGTAAGCCCTTTACATCTATGGACTCTCAACCACAGATCAAAAACAGTACAGATATTTATTCAGAAAAAAACTACATGTAGATGGGCCCATGCAATCTACAACCCTGTTGTTTAAGGTCAACTGTACTGTTTTACTCATTGTTTCCATTCTTTGAGCATTCAAATATCTTTTTATAGATATATTTTTATAGATGTATGTTTTTTTTCTTTCTGATAAATATCTAGGAATGGAACAACTGGGCTACATGGCAGGTGTACTTAACTTTTTAAGAAATTACCCAGTGTTTTTCCATAGTTCTTGTCCCTTTCAAATTCCTACCAGTAATGTATGAAAGTTCCAGTTGCTCCACATTCTTGTTAACACTTTGTGTTACTTTTCTAACTTTAGCCATTTTAATGTGACATGTTTGAAGGATATTAATCCACATTTCTAATAGTCTTCTTGATAATTTCTCATTTTTGAGTGTCCTGTTACATCTTATTATAGGATAGTGACCTCATAATGTTAGGAATGAGTAATTTAATCATGCCAGAATAGGAGAGGCTTTAGCTCTACTAGTTTTTGTTTTCATTTATGTTGCATTATTATTATTTTCTATAATCCATGATATTTTTTATGATATCTTTTAATTCAGTTGTCTTCTTTGAGACTATTTAGGTAAACCTCATAGGAACACAGAAACTGTAGTATATTACAATCGCAGAAAGAGACAGAAAAAGCAAAGAGGAATAATACTTCTCTCTCAGAAAATCCCACTCACTTTATTTTCACCGAACATGACCCATGTCCATGACTGTGTGCTATATGGACAGAGGGAAGACATTTAGGTTAATGAAGGGAAAATATGTTAAAGGACTCCCAGAACAAGTATTTCTTGTGGTTTAAGTCTTAGTTCAAATGTCACCTCTTCAGAGAAGTCTTTGCTGGCCACCATACCTAAAGTAGTCTCCCCTTATACTTTATTCTATTTTGTTTCATTTTTAATGTTCATCACTGTCAGAAATGTTCTTATCCATTTACTGATTTATGTGTTTGCTGCCAGACTCCTCTTATTAGGCTGTAATCTTCAGGAGGACAGGAATTTTGACTGTTTGCTGAATATTGTATTTCTAGTGTTTTAAAGTGTTTTAAGAGAATTGTACCTGTCACGTGGTAGGTGCTCAGTGTCTGCTGTGAACTTGAAATGGTAGCATACATTTAAGTTTTAATACCGAGGTTACTGATAATATTAATGTTCTTGTTTTAACTCATTTCCTGTTTGCCTAGAGACTATTCGGTGGTGGCACTTGTGGCTGCAGTCCTAATCTTACCCCCAAAGTTTGCCACTAAATATCTTGCTTTTATTATTATTTTCACATCGCTCTAGTATATCACTAGTCTTTGGAAACAAATGACATCATTTTATTTATAGCATTCTGTTTTTAGTAGTGATATTTCCATTTACAAAATATAGTAATTCTCGATCACTGAAAATGTCAAATCCTAGAAAACGTAGCATTCCTACATGCGACGTTAACAGCGTTCTTGAATAGTTGTTAGCCAAAAATTCGTTCGATGAATCTAATTTATATATACATTTCTGTTATATTAGAATTAAAGACAAGTTCTTTTTAGAAATGACCCTAAGAACAGTTTTTAAATTTTATTTTTACATTGAAAATCAGTCAGATTTGCTTCAGCCTTAAAAAGCATGTTTATGTAAAATTAACACTGGCAGGGAGCTTCACTTTTATTTTTTTATAAATAGAAAATGGGTTAAACTTCTGAGTTTTTTCTAAATGTTTTTCATAATGCTCAGATATTACTTCTATAATTTGGGTAGAAGTGAGGAGAGAGAGGACTCATTTATGAGCTATACTTGCCTGAAAGCCATGGGTTGCTGTCAGTGCTAAAATTTTAATCTGATTTTAAAACCAGTTTGAAAGTTGTTTATTGAATTTATAAGGAGTCATAAACTTAAAACAGCCTTGATGTAAAACAGAAAATACAGAAAAAGAGCAAAGAATGCAGTGAACATCAGCTCATTACATGGAGATATCCACTATATCATTTTGGTATAAACTTTCTAAACTTTTTTTTTCTGTGCATAGATATATACACTTAATATTGTATTATGGAGATGTAGTCATGCCAATTAACTATGTAAACTTTGTTGACATATCTCTTTACAGGAATGTATCTTATTTAACTGGTTTTCTATTCATGGACATTTAGGTTGATCATAGATTTGCTTTTATAAATAAGGCTTCAGTGACCATCTTTGCAAATGCATTTTTATAATCTTGTCTTATTTTTTTTAACATAGTTAATTTCTAAAAGTGGAATCGAAGAGATATCGAAGAGAGTGCAGGCCTGTTTTGTTTTTCATTTGCAGATAATATTACATTTTACATTTTATCTAACATGAGGAGACAGGAGTTAGTTTTCAACCCTTAACTTTAATATTTGCCTTTACAGTAAATTGCATCACTTTTACCTCAGAAGCAGGAGGGCTGTTAGAAGAGGTGATTGCAGAAGCTCAGAGATGGAAACACAAAAATGGGACAGTGTATTCAGTTACCGAGCGAGAGTTTAGTGAACACGACAGATGGGCTATGTGAAACTACTGCTACGTTATTGAGGATTTTCTCCGCCTTCTACACAACTTTCTCCTTACTTAATGCTATCAGCACAGTCAAAGCCCCAGGGCATAGTTATTCAAACAAGTACAAGTACATGCAAAACTCCAAAGGTGCTGATGCTTGCCTTTTTATAGTTTCTTTGAACAATTTAAACACACTTTGAATTTAGCAGTAGTTAATATATAAATGTGCCCATTTCACAACACAGAATTTTAAGTAAAGAATCTATGTCTTAAACTTAGATTCAGAGAAAATAAATTGCGTGTAATGCTTTTAAAGGTTAATTTTTGTAAAGCTTGAGGAACTATCATGTCCATACAAAAAAAATGACCAAGAGTCTAGGAAGCATTAGACCTACACTGTCCAATATGGTAGCCACTAGCTACGTGTAGCTTTTGAGCATTTTAAATGTGGCTCTAGCTTCTTATTGAAATGGTAATATTTTAGATATGGGGAGTTAAATACACTACTAAAATTAATTTTATCTGTTTCTTTTTACCTTTTAATGTGGCCATTAGAAAATTTTAAAGTATTTGTGTTGTTTTCATTATATGTCTGTTGGATAACACTGGTATAAATAATGAAATGAACTTTTTGCACTTTAAAAATGTTATAATTACATTTCAGTTTATTATCTATTTCCAAAAATTGTAAGGACTTAACATGAATTATAGCCAAAGAATACTTTTAAAAAGCACTCTCTAACTCTTAGCTTGTTAATGTTTCTTATTTCTAATTTGTTGTCTTGACTAAAGTTTATTAAACTAACTCTATCAAAGTCCATAATTAGAACTAGAGGCAGAAATCAGGAAGAGTCTGGAGGGGAATGTGGGATCCTTGGTAGTTTTGCCCTTTCACAGAGCCAACCACTAGGTCTGGAGGAGGATCATACAGCCAGTGTTGTTGGTGTTGTTGGCATCAATTTTTAAATACTTAAAGTTATATAGGAATCCTAAGGGAAGGGGGCCAAACCAGAGAGCCAGTTTACATCCTGACTCTACTGCTTACAAAAGACTGGGATTCTACGTCCTCATTAGTAAAATGAGAAATTGTGCATGCATGTGTATACACATGTACATATATACACACAATAATATACATAGCACAGTAAGGAATCAAGATGTTATTATTGCTTTATTCTTTTTATTCTAAAGTCCATGTTTCTTTTGTTCTATTAAATTCGCATTCATCCTATACAAGTATTCATTGTGGTGGGCTGTAGCCCTAAATAAGTGAACAAAATTAATGCTCTTCACCTATAGTTTAAATACACATACACACACATATATTTAATTTTAAATTAAAAAATTTTTAATAAATATTAAGACCCACATAAATATGCCCAACTTATTTATGACAAGAGTGCATAGCAATTCAATGGAGGAAGATAGTGTGGGCTTTTCAACAAATGGTGCTGAAGTAATTGGATATCCATAGGCAAAAGAAAACAAAAAAAGTGAGCCTTGAACTAAACCTCACGCCTTATAAAAAATTAACTCAAAATGATCACAGACTAAATATAAAATATAAAACCATAAAATGAGACTATCTTTGGGGACTATGATTGTTATAGTTGAACTAAAAGCATGTTACACAAAAGGAAAAATTGATAATAGGACCCCAACAAATTAAGAACTTTTGCTCTGTGAAAGACCCTATTAAGAGGTTAAAATGACAAGTTACAGACTGGGAGAAAATATTTGCAAAAAGCACATGTGCAACAAAGAGCTTGTATCTAGAATATATAAAAATTTGCAAAACTTCATTTTAAAAAAGTCAAATTAGGAAATGGGCAAAATATATGAGCAACTATTTCACCAAATAGGTTATATAGATGGCAGATAAGGACACACAAAATATGTTCAACATCATCAGCTGATTAGGGAAATGCAAGTTGCAACCATAATGGAACACTTCTGCACATCTATTGTGCATAAAGTCTAAAATTTTAATTGATTATACCAAGTGTTGGCAAGGTTTGGGAAAATGGATCTCTCAATATTGCTAGTCAGAAAATAAAATGACACAGTCATTCTAGAAATAATTTTGCAACTTTCTTTAACACTAAAGATGCACTTAACCACATGACCCATCAATTGTAGTTTTGGACATTTATCTGGGAAAAATGAAAACCTGTGTTCATGCCAAAACCTGTACATGAATGTTCATGACAGCTTTATTCATACTAGCTAAAAGTACGTACAACCCAAATGTCCTTCAATGTATGAAAGGTCCTTGAAGTAATTATTAAATTTAAATGGTTGTGTTATAATCCAATATGACTGGCATCCTTATAAGAAGAGGAAATTTGGAAACAGATACATACAAAAGGAAGATGATATGAAGACACAGGGAGAAAACAACCATCTATTAGCCAAGTAAGGAGGCTTGGAACTGGTCCATCCCTCATGGCCTGCAGAAGAAACCAACTCAGCTGACACTGTGATCTCAGACTTCTAGCCTCCAGAACTGCAAGCAAATACATTTCTATTGGTTAAGCCACTGGAGTTAAGTACCAGTCTGCGGCACCTTGTTACAGCAGCCCTGGCAAACTAATGATAAGTTAAACCCCAGATACTAATGATAAGTTAAACCCCAGATACATCGCATAACGTTATTCAGATACTTTAAAAGCATTTCACATTAAAATTAATTTAGGCCTTAAAAGCAAAATCCAAAACAGAAATAACATTACTAGAAAAGTGCATTGCTAAATATTTTCTTACTAACAAAGTATGTTGAATATTGAATATCAGACGTGAGTGAAATATTTCCTGTTCTAATGAGTTCTAATGAGTGGCTATCACTTCATGTCATCAGTATTTTTAAGTTTAAATGTTCATAAATTAAGTTTTCTTAAACAGGAGCATACCTATTTTAATAAAAGAAATTTCAGAAAAAAACATTTTACCAAGGCAGAATATTTTAGCAAGTGTGGCATTAATTGCTTTCACTCTCTAACAATTGACTGAATAGTTCTTGAACTTTTAAAATTCAAGTCTTGAATTAGGCTTAGAAATGTAGTCCACATTTTTCATAAAATTGATAAAATTAGGGATAGAATAGGCTTATTTGCTTATCCTGTTAAAAATGTCCTGTCTTTTGGTTGTCTGTATTTACTACCTTACCAGTCTGACATTAAATAATCTGGGCCTCAGAATGCTTGCCCCTGAGCTAAATGGTGAGGTAAGACAAGCACATATTCAGGATCTTCAGCTGGTGGTATAGTAGAAACTATTTAGAAGCTTTGTCCAATAATGCCTTTATTCCTTTCATAGGTATTTATTGAACTGCTTGCTAATCTAGGATGCTGGCAATTAAATATTACCTCTGGCCTAAAATAATTTACAGTCCAATAGTAGATCACATGTGCATATGATTGGTACAATAGAAATGACGTGAGTTCCAGGAGGATTGAGGTCACTTCTAGATCTGATCTGAAAAGATTTCCAGGCAGAGGTCACCCATGAGCAGTGGGAGGCCTAACATAGGAGGTTAGAAGAACCTTCTTCATGGGGAGTGCTGAAACGGGGAAAGCACAAAGTGTGAACAGTGACCGGAATAGGTTGCTCTGATGAAGATCATAATTTCTGAACCTCGAACTGGGACACATGACTGACAAGTATGAAATTGTATGAGTGACGAGGATAGGATTGAATATTTGACACGAGGATAGTCATAAGTATAGGGGATATGTAGTTTGCGGTGGGTGAGTTAATTCACCTCCCTTGAGTTTACTCTCCTAATTCCGTGTTAGAAACATTGTAACTCCTGCCAATTTTGAAATCTTGCTGTACTTTTCCATGTTTTGGAATATATTTCACAAATGGATCTGTATTGCAGATTCTTATTTTTTTAATGTGAGATAGAAAGTCATGTTGACACGAATAGTTATTTTAGAGACAGTAGTATACACTAACAGCTGCTAACCTAAGCATTATCATCTGAAAAATGATAAATAGGTGACAGCATGTGCTCCTCTGCAGTGTCATTCTGACTGAGACATAGATAGATGTGGTTAGAGTATGGTACAGTTTATTCTGTCACAAGAAGCCACCTTTGTGGCTACAGAAATACCAAGGAGGACTTTTTAGGTCTGAAGAAAAATCTTTATATATTTTTAAAGCTCTTTGTACTAGTGTGTTAGTTTTTCTCACACAAATGGGTGTGTATCCAAAAGTTTTTAAAATTATATAATTCTAAGAAAAATTCTTAGGAAAAAGATTTTTATATAATTATTAGGATATGATAGACACAAACTTATTTGGTCCCTCCCAATTAATTTCTCCAGGTTTTCCATTTTGAACAGGAATTATAAATGAAGAAGGTGCCAGACCCCTTGTGCTGATGACCTAGGGCTGTCTTAAATGCCGCATTTTCTTCCAGATATATATTTTTTCCCTACAGAAAGACATTTTGCTTTTCCCTTCTTGGACCATATTTCTGATCCTGCTCATATTCATTCTTTAAGACATACTCTCATCTCTGTGCCCTGTTCTAGCATACTGCCTTGCTTCTCCATGTAACCATTTACTAGCCATAATCCCTGTGCTGCCATCTCTGTCCTATTGATCTCTACTTCTGGCCTTCACTTGCCTCTGAAGGGAAGAGTGAGGTAAAGCTGCTATTTTTGCCGTGGTGGCTTCAAGGCCAATAAACCAAGCCAACCTGCTTTGACATATAATCCCACGCTAAACTATCACATGTCCCAGAATGACTTAACCAAGAAAAGGAATGCCAAGAGAACTTTCTGGAAAAGCAGGCTGTCCAGATTTTTACATAGATCACATCCTCATCATTTTAATTAATTGTAGTTATACAAATTTTATAGTATTTTATCATTGATGTGTGTGTTTGTGTATTGTAATGCTGTTTAAGGCAGCAGTGCTGAAAAGGCCAATCAATGAAGGGAGAGTTTGATATTTATCATTCTGAAAGGTAATATACTCCATGCATTTCTCATAAGATTATATTAAATTAGTACATTTAAACCTACATAATTCTGTGAAGGCATATTTTTATTAAACTTAATCTAAGTAGGTAGAATAATAAGTGATTGCCATAATGAAATTCTGGTCTCATTTTTAGGGGACAGAGTATTGGTAGAATCATTAAAATATATTAACTAATGCTTTCTACTCATAAATTTATTATTTTTAGACACTGCCTCTTTTATTCCTCTTCACTCCTACCACCTTTCTTCATAGTTTCTATAGAATATATCGTACTCTCCTTGAAATGCCATCAGCCAGCTCATACAAACACATTTAAATTTACTTAATCATGTTGCTAAGAAAACAATTTAATTTTAACAAAATCCAGAACATTACACAAATATGTCATTTTTTAGTGAGTATTTAAAAAGCTGGCCAAACTACCATTTAGTACAATTTAAAGGCTAAAAAAATCTAAAAGGTTTCATGCCTAGGTAAGCAATACAATCCTTTTTCTCATTTCTTTTCTCAGAAAAACCACTAAATTTAAATTTAACCTTTTGGTTAAGTGTCATTATATTCTCAGAAAAGTCATCTTGGCTTTCAACTGTTAATTTTCTAAAAGAAATAATTTTTTTTTCACAAGTTGTTTTATGATTCAGTCTTATCTGTTGGTAAACTTTGAATTTTCTTTACAGAAATAGAGATACTAAAAAAAAATTTGACAGTGTCCCAAAGAAATAAGGTATGCCTTGAAGAGGAAATGAAAAATCTGAAGTTGTTGTCAGATGAAGCTATATTGAGGTCTCAGCAGATTCAGACATCCAAACAACAGGAAGTAAACTTGCAAACCAGATGTTGTGACTTGCAAAAAGAAGTACTAGGTAAAAAAAGAATTATTATTATTTTTTTTGCAGTTGTTAACAACTAGGGATAATATAGAAATGTCTAAATTTTTATTTCTTTTATAATCACAGTAAAAATCTTATTTTAATTATTTTGTGTTGCAAGTATGCCCAATCATTAGTAACTATGTCAATAAATGTCTGTGATTAATGTTTACTATCATCCCTTACTATTCTGCCATTTAGAATGAGAAGATGTAAGTGAGGATATTAAAGACATTTTAGGTACAAAATAAGTTTTCAGGAAAACAAAGTGATATTCACTTTAGTATATTATTATTCTAGTGGATTGATAGTTTAGTATACTGAAGGGAAATACAGCATATGCTGTTATATGAGGTAAATCTAAAATTTTAGGCACTCCTTCATTTTCCTAAATGAAAAGATTTTAAAACCTTGGGCAAGGATTTTAAATTTCTCTTTACTTCCAAAGAATGAATATCATGGCAGCAAAGCTATGCAGTATGCATTTTTTCCTGAAGGCAGTAAGGAGTCATTGAAAATTGTTAATCAGGAGCATGATATAATAAAAGCAGTGTTTTAGCAAAATTAAACTGTTAACAATGAATGGAGGTGAACCAAACATCAAATGATTGGAGCCAGGTAGTTACTGGGAAAATGTCTTTGTCAGTAACCCAGTTCCTAGGTTAGCAATAGAAAACTGAAGGAGGGAAGAGAACTAAAATTTTTCAGGTCTTAATATGTACTAGACACCATGTTAGCACCGTATAGCAATTATTTCTGTCAATTTCTTAGTGACCATGAAAAGCAGGTGTAAGTGTCTCATATTAGAGAGGAGAAAATCAAGGCCCAAAAAAGTAGTATGCTTGTTCCCACATAGCTGGTAAATGGCAGGGTGTGAAAACAGATGAAGCTTTGTGCTTGTCACCTTTGCCATCTCCATGGTCACAATGGAAAGTAAGAATCAGGGTTGAGAGGACTACCCAGAGCTAGGAAGGAGCACACCTGGTTGGGAGGAGGGGTAGTGGGGGAAGGAAGTCACAGAGGTCTCTGAACCTCTTTGTTTGAGAGTCTTTAATGACAAGAGTATACCATAGACTACAGAGATTAAGAGAGAAACTGGTATTAGAAAAGAAGAAAAGGAGTTATCACATGAATCTGGAAGCAATAGGAAATCAGATATAAATTTAAAAGTTAGATACTTTAATTTTCTCTTCTGTGAATTACCTATTCATAGATTTTGCCAATTTTCTTTTGCATGATTGGAATTTTCCTTGATAATTTTTAAGAGCAGTTTGTGTAATATGCTAATTATTTATCTTCTATATTAACTTTTTTTCTAACATATAATTTGTCATTGACTTTTTATATTAACTTTTATCATATCAAGGTGTTTTCATTTCATATGATCATATTATTATCATACATTGTTTCTGGTTAGTCTTGGTTAAAACAATGCTCTCATTCCTAGATTGTACATATATATAGTCTCCTGGATTTTCTTTCCTTTAAGTCATTAATACATCTGGAATTTATTTTTATATGGTGTGAACTATAGAGGTTCAGTTTTACTCTTTTCATGTAGATTGCCAGTTGTATCAGTAACATGTATTAAATAATTATCCTTTCCCACTGAATAGAACTATCTGCCATATGTTAAAATTTTATACATATACTAACATCTATTACTGTGTTCTCTCTTCTGTTCCACTAATTTATTTGCTGTATCATTAATATTATATTTATTTGAAAATGTTGACTTAATAGTATAGTCTCAAGCTGGTTAAGTCTTTTTTCTCTCCACCTTTCTTACTTTATAAATGTATATTAAGAGACATTTATTCTTCAATTTGGGCTTTATGATTACTTATTTACCTATAATCCAAAGGCTGTGATAAATATCTTAATAAAGCTTTACTCCTCCAGTCTTTATACTTTTCTTCCACATAAACTTTAAGATACTTTTATGCGATTCCCAGTACAGATTCTAATTGGAATTGCATTATATTTATATACTACTTTTAGAAAATTGACATTTTTAGTGATATTGTCTTTTTAATATAATAATTCTCATTCAAGAATGGTATATCTTTTCATTTTTTTAAATGTTGTGCTTTATGTTCTTTAATACAATTTTATAGTTTCATTTAAATGTTTCATTGCTATTCTTGTTGAATTTATGACCATCATTTTGCATCTACTGTGAATAGACTATTTTCTCTATTTCAGTTTTTTGGTACTTGTTGATAGGATAGAGAAAAGCTATTGATTTTTGTTTATTTGTCTTATAGCCATCAACCTTACAAAATTCTCATATTAATTCTAGTATTTTTTTTTATTAGTAACTCTTGGATCTTCTAGTTATAAAATTATATCACCAAAACTCATACGTCATACCTGCCAAAAAGTTGTTTATTCTTTTAGATTTTGTTTAATGCCTTCTCAGCATCTATTGGTATAATAGCATGTTTTGTTTTGTTTTCCTTTTAACCAACTGGTAAAACAAATTAGTATTACTAAATTTCTTGATGTTGAAGTACCTTTGCTTTTATGGAATAAACCCTACATTATTTACTTTTTAAATATTATTTTTACATGGTTATATTTTATTTGTAAGTTTTGTACATATATTCATAAGTGAGACTGGTCCATAAATTTTTCTTTATTGGAGCATTAATTTTATCAGAATTTTGTGTTAAAATTAAGTGAACTTCATTAATAAATATGTTTAATAACATTGTATTATCTATTTTTAAAAGTTAGATTAAACTTGACTAAACCCAGTATCATTAGATAAAATTCAATTATGAACTCATCCAATTCCAGTGCCATTTTCACTGGTAGTTAACATTTCCATAGTTTTCTGTGGTAATTTGACTATTTAAATTTTCAGTTCTTCTCAGATTAGTTTTGATTATTTATATTTTGATAAGAAATCATCTATTTCTGTCTAAGATTTCAAATTTAGCCCTTAATATAGAATATATTACTCTTATTTTTATAATAGCTCCTCTCTCTGTGGTTTTACCTGATTTCTGGATTTTAGTCTTGTCTATTTTTGTTTTATGTTTTATTATCTATTAGGCTTGCAAGGCTTTTATTTTTTGGTCTTTTCAAAGAACTAGCTCTATTTTTTATGCTTTCTACTACTTTTATTATCAATGACATTAGTTTTCCCTTTATTAGTTTCCTCTTCCTGTTTTTGGGGGTATTTTTGTTTGTATTTTTCAGACTTCTGAAGAAATACTTAATTCTTTTATTCCTCGTCTTTTTTGTTTAATAATAGAGGCATTTAAAAGTATAAAATTTCCTATGAGTGTACTTTATTTATGTCTTAATATGAATTTTTCTCCTTTTCAGAGCTGTCTAAACACTCTAATTTTTCTTTATCCCCTTTTGGTCAAAGAGTTATTTAGGGGTATATTTCTTAATTTCTAGATAATTAATTGTTTTGGTAGGGAGTTACTTTTTTGTTTTGTTCTATTTTACTTTGGGATGTTCTAATTAAATAATGTGACATAATTTCTTAATTGAATTTCTTAAGTGTTTTTTATGTTGAGTAAATGATCAAGTTTTATAAATGTTCCTTGGGAATATGAAATAAAATATAATTCTCACCTTGATAGATGTAATGGTATCTCAGCTGGGTGGAAGATTCTTGGGTTCTTTTCTCTCAGTAGACTGTAGATGCTAATGTTTTGACTTCTGGCTTTCAGTGTTATAAAAATGAAGTCTACTGCTGCTCAGATTTTTTTTCTTTTAAAGGTAATTCCTTCCACCACCTTTAAACTAGTAAACTCATTCACTTTCTCTATCTCTTGTGTTTTTTCTCTTTTTTATCACTCATAATCCTTGCTTCATAAAATATATGCATTGGCTAGGACTTCATATACAATGTTGAATAGAACAGTGATAATGGCATGCTTGTCTCATTCAAAGCTTTGCAAAAACACACTGCTAAATAAATTTTGGATTCAAGCAGAAATTATAATAAATGTAAATATTGAGAATTAAATGATATTAAAAACACCATATATCAAAATTTGTGGAATGCAGCCAAAGTCATGCTTTGAGGGAGATGTGTATAGCCTTAAATACTTGAGAAGGAAAGAATAAATTCAAAGAACGTAGAATAAAAATATAATGAAAATAAGAACACTAGTCAGTGACATAGAAACCAACGACATAATAAAGATCAACAAAATAAAACGCTATTTGTTTTTTTTTTTAAATCAATGAAATAGAAAAACTTCTGGCAAGTTTGATTAGAAGATGAGAAAAGACACAAATGAAAAATATAAGAAAATAAAGAAGAGTAGTAACTACAGATAAAGAGTAAAAAAAATGTTGATGCTGTCAACAACCTTATACCAGCAACTTTGAAATCTTAGATAAAATGGACATATTATTAGAAAAATATGTCTTATCAAGATTTACATTAAAAAATTAAATGGTCCTATAGCTATTAAAGAAATTGAAGCAATGTCTTCTCACAGAGACAAGATCAGACTGTTTTATAAGCTAGTTTACCAATTTTCAAAGTAAAGGGATTCTAATTTTTATACAATACTTTCCAAACAACCAAAAATTGAGGAATATTTTCCAACTTATTCTACAATGCCACAGTAAATCAAAGTATTAAAATAAAGGGAATATTATAGGCCTATTTATATTAGTAATATCAGTGTAACAATTTTCAACTGTATATTTCATATTTTTAAAAATACTTTGAACCATTCAAATATATTATTTTTTATTTTAATTTTTTAAATTATAGTTGACATTCTGTATAATATTAGTTTCAGGTGTATTGCATAGTGGTTAGACATTTATAAAGTTTATGAAGTAATCCCTCTGATAAATTTAGTACCCACCTGGCACCAAATATAGTTATTATAATATTATCGACTACATTTCCTATGCTTTATTTTACATCCCTGTGACTATTGTGTAAGTACCAATTTGTATTATTCTTAATCCCTTTACCTTTTTCACCCAACTACCCTTACCCCACCCATCTGGCAACTATCAGTTTGTTCTCTATGAGTCTGTTTCTGTTTTTTATTTTGTTTTTTAGATTCCACATATAAGTGAAATTGTGGTATTTGTCTTTCTCTGTCTGACTTATTTCACTAAGCATAATACCCTCGAGGCCCACCATATTGTTCACAAATAGCAAGATCTCATTCTTTTTTATAGCCGAGAAGTATTCCATTGTATGTGTGTAGCACTTCTTGATCCAATCATTTATTGATGGACACAGGTTGTTTTCATATCTTGACTACTGTAAATAATGCTGTGTTTTAATTATGATGTGTCTTGGTGTGGCCTTCTTTGGGTTCACCTTGTTTGGGACTCTCTGTACTTCCTGGTCTTCTTGTATATCAATTTCCTTTACCAAGTTAGGGGAGTTTTTAGTCCTTATTTCTTCAAATAGGTTCTCAATTCCTTGATCTCTCTCTCCTTTTTCTGGTACCCATATGATGCAAATGTCATTACACTTGATGTTGTCCTAAAGGTCTCTTAAACTATCTTCATTTTTTTGTATTCTTTTCTCTTTTTGCTGTTCCAATTGGGCGTTTTCTGCCACCTTGTCTTCCAAATTGCTGATGTGATCCTCTGCTTTATTTAATCTTCTGTTGATTTATTCTAGTGTATTCTTCATTTCAGTTATTATATTCTTCATTTCTGACTTTTTAAAAATGGTTTCTATGTTCTTTTTTTATACTTACTGTCTCTTTGTTGAAGTTCTCACTGAGTTTATTTATTCTTCCCCTAAGTTCATTGAGCATCCTTATAACCACGTTCCGAACCATGTATCTGGTAGATTTCTTGCCTCCGTTTCATTTAGTTCTTTTTCTGGGATTTTTTTCTCCTGTTCTTTCATTTGGGACATTTCTTTGTCTTCTTATTTTGGCTGCTTCTCTGTGTTCGTTTTTATATATTAGGTAGATCTGCTATGTCTCCCAGTCTTGGCAGAGTGACCTTATGTACATAGTAGGTGTCCTGTGGGGCCTAGTGGCACACTCTCTCCAATCACCAGAGCTGGGTGCTCCAGGAGTGTCTCTTGTGTGGGTCATTTGTGTTCTCCTGTTGCAGTTTGGTCTTGATTGCCATTGGCACATCAGTGGGTGGGGGTGACCCTCATGCTGACTGGCTATGAGGATGGGGCCATAACTACAGTATATGAGCTGCTATGCAGGAGCTGACTCCACAGAGCAGGATTCAACCCAGTGGGGGCAAAGATTATTATTATTGTCTCTCTTTCATTTTATCCTTTTAGTCTCATTTATAAGATAAACAGTTTCCTTGAATATTTTATGGTCTTTGATGAACTACAAAACATTAGAGAACATGATATATTGCATATAACAGGTAGTAAAGGGTTGAGTTAAGTAATAACCTTTAAACGTTTGAAAAAAGAAGTGATTTATGAGAATAAAGACAAGAATGAAAGAAAGACATTTTCATTAACTGGGAACTCTCTCTATGCCAGTCAATTGACTAGCACTAAGCATTTGACTACTTTCCTCTCATTGAATCCTCACAATATCCTAATATGAAAGCTTTTATTATCTTTGTCAAATACAGAGAAGTAGGCTAAGGTCACACAACTGAGATTCAAACCTACGTCTTTATTAGGCTAAAGTCTTCGTTAGCTCATTACTCATTATAGTCATTTCCAGAAAGGCACATGAAAACACTTAACTTCTTTTTTTTCTTAAAAAAAAAAAAAAAGGTGTATTTTCTCTCCTTAGAAAAATAGACTGTGGACTTAGCAAGTCTTCTAGGAATCTAAGCTAAGGCAGTGTTTTCCAAAATTGCCTAACCACGAGAACATCTGGGACTGTAGATATGCGTGCATGGGGGTAATAAAGGGACTGATTGAAAAATGCACATTCTTGAACATCAGTCCAGACATATTGCATATTTCCAAGAGTCTAAGAGTCTGTTTTTAATAAGTGCTCCAGGTGGTTCCTTTGACAAGGCAAATACTAACGTAAAAAAAATAAGGAAAGTAGGAAGAAGGATGTTCTTACTGTAGCATAGAAAAAAAAATTGAAATGGCTTAGTTTTTAAAGAGAAGTGTAATAGTGAGCTTTCTTAGTTGCAAGAAGGAGAAACTAATTTAATCATCAAAGGAATTTATTGAAAGGATATTATTTAGATATTCAGAATTTCTGAGAAGTTGAAAGAACCAGGTTTAGAAAATGTTTAGGAACCCAGTAACGCTAGGCTGCCAGAATCACAGCCAAATCATGCCCCAAGAATCATCTGGTAAGGATGCAGCTGCTGCGTCCCCAAAACACTGGCTCCACCTGATCCCCCACATCCTCCTCTGGTCCTGAATACTAGTTGATGTGAGAATGAATTTTCTATTGCTTCTGCTCCTTGGTGTCAATTGTTTTCAGGTCAGATCTTGAGGAAAATATTTTTCAAAAATAGCCTGGAAAATAAGAACCATGTTTGTCCATCTACCCCTAGCAGATTTAAAATAAGTTATAGGAGTATATTAAAGCTATAAAAGTGGTAATGTGTATTTTTAGAACAGAAGAGCAAATTCAGAAGTAGAATTAGATTTTAATATAAGGAGTATTAACAAATGGGAAAAAGCAAATTTATGTAATAAGTGGTATAGGGGTAAATAAAACAAAATAAACCAAAAATACCAAAATAAACCTTAAATTAAGAAACAGTAACAGGAAAAACTAGCACAAACAAAAAAAAAAGATACATGATTTATCCTAATCATGGAGGGATAAAACAGCACTTTAAAAATTGCAAAGGGTAGGATTAACAGATTTTGCCTTTAAAAAATTGTAGAATCTCTAACTCAAAAACTGTCAAACAACCTAAAAATAGGAGATGGACAGAAAATATTTGTATCATATCTGCAAAGGGTTAATTCCCACAATATATTAAGAATGTATTCAATTTTATAAGAAAACTCTAAGACCTCAAGCAGGCAAATGGTTGAAAAACAGAAACAGGAAATTAACAGGAAATGTAATAAACAAGCACAAAATGTTTAATTGCTAATAACAAAATAAACAAAAGATTTACTTTCTTTTAAATTAGTACAAGACTTTTATGATAAAGCTTTCTTTTATTTAGTGATAAAATTATCATATTTTTTTAACCAATAGAAATGTTTGTGCTCAAATAATCTTCTTGAGAATTTATGCTTAGGAAAGTGCAGCAGAAGAAAAAATTATTTATACACAAACATTTTTAATAGTGAATGATTAGAAATAAATTATACCCAACATACTGATGGGTAATAAATTATCATATACCATCACTTGGAAGATTATTCAGACTACAAATGACAGTATGAACACTGGGCATCAACAAAATGTTGTAATTATAATATTACATAGTGAAAAAATCCAT
This sequence comes from Cynopterus sphinx, assembly GCA_030015415.1. Lineage (NCBI taxonomy): Eukaryota > Metazoa > Chordata > Mammalia > Chiroptera > Pteropodidae > Cynopterus > Cynopterus sphinx. Next base: position 21,899,086 of record CM057380.1, read on the forward strand.
AAAGTTGTGTGTGTGTGTGTATATGTGTGTGTGTGTGTGTGTGTGTGTGTATGTTATAATTACAATTATGTCAAAATAGGTATATTCGTGAATGGAAACCAGAAGGGAAAATAAAGATATGAAAATAAATTTTAGGGTAATAGAAGTATATGTGATTTTTTCCCTCTTAAAATTTTTTTTCTGATGTAATTTTAACAATAAATATACTTTCTTCAAAATAGAATAAAAGTCTATGTATCTTTCAAGATTTAGCTCACATTTCATCTTCTACAGTGAAAAAAAAAAAAAACTCTCACCAAAACAACGTAGTTCTAATTAGTCACAGTTTTTAACACTCAAGGCCTCACCTTGGTTAAGTGCAATCTATATTCAAATCAAAGTACAGCTAAAGACTGATCTATTTAGTGCTTTATGTAGTGGCTGTATAGTTATAGATATAATACAGACTCATCTAAAGGACAGTTTAATTGCAGAGCAAAGTGGCATATAATTTCAAAACTAAATTAGAGTTTATTTTTGCTGCTGGTGTTGAATAGATTCACTCTATGGTTAACACTCAAACCATGTTAACAGAGAAAGAAACTATTTTAAAAAGCTATCTGTTACATTTATGTTGGTTGAAACAGTTTAAAATTGGAAGATCAGAGTGGACAGGATCATTAAAGCCACTCTTAACTAGTGATGACATATAAGGTAGTTCTCCTTATCCATGGTTTCGCTTTTTGTGGTTTCAGTTACCCATGGTAAACTGAAGTCTGAAAGTTACAGAGAGAGATTGAGAGAGAGAGAGATTGAGAGAGAGAGAGAGAACTGCATTCACATAACTTTCATTACATTATATTTTTATAATTGTTCTATATTATTATTAATCTCTATTTTGTCATTAATCTCTTACTGTGCCTAATTTATAAATTAAATTTTATTATAGGTATGTATATACAGGAAAAAAATATAGTATATGTAAGGTTTGGTACTTACTATGGTTTCGGGCACCCACTGGGGGTCTTGGGATGTCTGCTTCCACAGATAAGGGGACTTCTGTACCACTTCCTATGAACTTGTCTGTCCAAAACAGTACTGAGTTTAGTTTTTGTATTTTTATCCCATAATAATCTTATTCCTATGTCAAGGTCTCAGTATGGAAATTGTCAGAACATTTAGAAAAAATGTTAATAAATGTACCTCTTGCTTCATCCATAAATACCCGTCTAGTGAATAATTGCACCAATATATTGTTTCTTTCCAATTCATTTTACAAGAATGGTTGCAGTGGTAAAGGGAAAGTACAAGTACAGGAAAGACAGCAAAGTTTCAATTTCAGGTCTTGGCAGTGTTGTATGCCAAATTTGATACACTTTCTTCACCCCTCTACGGACCATGATGGGCTTTCTCAGGTGTTCCCACCTCCAGTGATCCAAGCCTGCCCCTCCGCTCACCTCCTATCACTTGTTATAATTTAATTTTATCTCTGTTCACTATCCATTAACCTATTCATTAGCCTCTTATCACAACTCATCTGTTCCCATCTGTTGGCGCTGGGCTGACCATGACTTGGGGCTATTTATTGGACATCTACCCCATGCCAGCCAACTGGCCCTGTCTTCTCTTTGGCTTCTGATGTGCAGGTATTCTTCAGCTCTTCATGGGTCTTCATGGGACTTCTGACCAGCTTTACACTGGTTGTATGTGCCAGCACTGTTAATTTTAGCCATTTCCAAGAGATTTCTTTTTTTTGTCCTCTATGTTAAGAATAGTCTACAGTTTTTTCTAGCTCCAATTTTATTGCCATTCCACTTATTTTGTTTGGTATTACTTTCTCTACCATCTCATTACATTTACTTTCATAATTTTCATGAACTTTAGCAATCTTCTTATTCTGCTTTTTTAAAAATGTGCACCTAATTTTTCTATTACTTAAAAATATCCTTAAGATAGTCTATTATCTTTAGATCCTTACCTACAGCTTTTACAGCTTATTAATGTCTTTTCAAAAATCATGTCATGTGTGAGAAGGGGAAAAACTAGTATATCACAATGAATAACTTCTCCCTAGATAAATCACTGAATTAAAATAATGGGCATAGCATTTTAGATTGGGGGAAGGGTGCAAATTAAAGTAAGAGCAGACTGATACACCACTCATCTCTTAACTCTATGTCTTGTTTTTTAAGAAATATAATTATTTGTTCAAAGAATACAATATTAGATATTTAAATTCACTTTTTGAAATGAGCTTTGAAAATAGTTTATTACATTTAATAATCTTAAATCTAATTCTAAGCATTTGCATGGTTTATACTTCTTCCTATGAGCCATTTTTGCTGGCTTCTCCACACTTGCAGGAACAGCTTTAAATGATAAGCATCTCTGTCTGACTTATTTCACTTAGTGATTCTAACATGTCTGAGGTGATATCTCATTGTGGTTTTGATTTGCATGTCCCTGATTATCAGTGATATTGAGCACCTTTTCTATACCTGTTGGCAATCTGTATGTCTTTTTTGGAAAAATGTCCATTTAGATCCTCTGCCCATTTTTTAATTGTATTGTTTAGATTTGTTCTTGCTGTGTTATGCATTTTTAATATAATTTGAGTATTAATCCCTTATCAGATATATGCTTTGCAAATATTTTCCCTATTTGGTAGTTGCCTTTTCTATTTGTTGATGCTTTTCTTTGCTGTACAGAAGTGTTTTAGTTTGATGTAGTCCCACTTGTTTATTTTTGCTTTTGTTGCCTTTGTTTTTGATGTCAAATCCAAAAAATCATTGTCAAAACTGATGTCATGGAGCTTAATGAATATGTTTTCTTCTAAGTGTTCTATAGTTTCAGATATTACATTCAAGCCCTTAATCCATTTCAAGTTAATTTTTGTGTATGGTATAAGATAGTGACCCAGTTTCATTCTTTTGTATATGGCTGTCTAGCTTTATTTTAGCACCATTTATTGAAGAGACTGTCCTTTCACCATGGTATGTTCTTGACTTCTTGTCAAAAGTCAATTAACCATATGTGCATACATGAGTTTATTTCTGGACTCTATTCTGTTCCATTTATCTGTGTATCTGTTTTTATGCCAATGTCATACTGTTTTAATTACTGTAGCTTTGTAGTACAGTTTGAAATCAGGGAGCGTGATGTCTCCAGCTTTGTTTTTCTTAACATTATTCAAGCTATTTGGGGTTTACTGTGGTCCCATACAAATTTTAAGATTGCTTTTTCTATTTCTGTGGGGAAAAAAATGTCATTGAATTTTGACAGAGATGGCATTGAATCTGTAGATTGCTTTGAGTAGCATGGACATTTGAATAACATTAATTCTTCCAATCCATGAGCACAGAGTATTTTTTCATTTATTTGTATTTTCTCAAATTTTTTTCAATAATGTCTTATAGTTTTAAGTGTACAAGTCTTTTACCTTCTTGTTTAAATTTATTTCTAGCTAATTTATTCTTTAGATGTAATTGAAATGCAATGTTTTTCCTAATGTCTCTTTCTGAAAGCTTGTTGATAGTACATATGTGTAGAAACAACAGATTTTTGTGTATTGATTTTATCTTCTGCAACTTTACTGAATTTGTTTATTAGCTCCAACAGATTTTTATCGGAGTCTTTAGTTTTTTCTGTATACAGTGTCATCTGCATATAGGGATGGTTTTACTTCTTCCTTTTCAATTTGTATGCCTTCTATTTCTTTTTCTGACCTAATTGTTCTGACTAGGATATTCAATACTATGTTAAATGAAAGTGGCAAGAGTGGGTATCCTTGTCTTATTTCTGATCTTAGAGGAAAGCTTTCCGCTTTTCACCATTGAATATGATGTTAGCTGTGGACTTGTTATATACTTGTCATATATGACCCTTACTATGTTGAGGTATGTTCCCTCTATACCCACTTTGATGAAAGTTTTTTATCATAAATGGATGTCGAATTTTGTCTAATGCTTTTTCTGCATCTATTGAGATGATCAAATGATTTTTATTCTTCATTTTGTTAATGTAGTATATCACATTGATTGATTTGCAGATGTTGAAACATCCTTACATCCCTGTTATACATCTCACAGGATGCTAATATTCATTGAGGATTTTTCCATTTGTGTTCATCAGGGATACTGGCTTGTTATTTTCTTTTCTTGTGTCCTCATCTGGTTGGTAACAGGGTAATGCTGGCCTAGTAAAATGAGTTTAGAGAAATGAATTTCTTTATACCCTGCAATTTTAAATTTATGCCAAATACTATATCGTTATTGTGTTTTCTTATAAATACATTTTAAAAGTTGTTCTAATATTTTATATTCCCCTATCTCTTACTTTTAGAATTCACTTTTAGAATAAACTTATCTTTCTCCATTTTAAACTATATAACTGTATCTCTATTATATTGTGTTTTCCAGCCTGTATCCCCCACCCAACATTCTCTACTAATGTGATCTTAACTGAAAGCATAGTAGGCCAAGAATTAGATAATGACCCTCCATACATTAGCTAGATGACCCTGACGTGCTGTTTAGCCCTGATGAATATGTGTTCACAGCTAGGAAATGGATAAGTTGGCCTCAGAGGCCCCTTTGAGCTATAATGTGCTGTAATTCTGATTCTAGTTCCAATGTGATTAGCTTGTTTCCAAAGCTAAATAAATGTTCATATTTTTACATTTTTGATTTTTTTCTTTTAAAGAAACCTTAAACAATTTCCACTTCGATTCAAATATATAGTCTTTATGATCATTACTTTTCTATATAAAAACTTTTAACTTTATTTTCCCCACATTTTCTCTTTATTTACTCTTTGAAATATAGACACTCAAAACTTAAATGCAAGTGACATCTCTGGTCCACATAATTTAATACTGATTTCAGAGTAAATAATAGGTTGTCAATAGAAGCCTAACTTTAATTCCAAAATTTAATTTTTTAAAAGAAAGTAAACATATAAAATCAAATTTTAAAGACTAAATTATTGGTCCTCTTTTGAAGATTTATTTACATAAATTTTGTAATTTTATGTTTATTTCATACTAATATAACCTCCAAAATGCACAATTTATCCCAATTGACAATATTTCTCTCAGAGGTCATTGTGACCCACAAATCATTCCACTTAAGTGATTTTCCTTCCACCTCATAGAATAAAATGTTCTTTACTTTTGTTAGTAGTCACAAATATTAGAAGACAGAGTTCAGATAAATCACTTCAGCATTAATGTCTTTCCTAAAATTTATTTGACCAACTTTCAAATTTATTCTAAGTGAACACACTTTAATGTTTTTTTTTCAGTATGCTCTTAGATATAGTAAATAATATAGGAATATTTTAATAAAGTTATTTTGCATATAATATTCTAACATCTTTATTGAATTTTCAAAAATAACCTTAATGAGAAATAATTTAAATATTTTAAAGTTCACCCATTTTAAGTATATAATTCAATGGTTTTTAGTATATTCATGATGAGCTGTATAACCATAACCTAATCTAATTTTAGAGCATTTGTGTCACCCTACGTACAAAGCTCATGGTCATTAACAGTCACTCCCCTTGCCTTTCTGCCCTTTCCACACCAATCATTAATTTACTTTCTGTCTCTATAGATTTACTTATTCTGGACATTTCATATAAACAGAACTATATAGTATGTGATCTTTCATGTCTGGCTGCTTTGACTTAGTATAATGTTTTTGAGTTTCATTGATGTTGTCGCATGTGTGAGTACTGCATTCCTTAATTACTAGCTTTTTTTATTGAAGTGAACAAAATCAAAATGAGTAATGTTCAAATGAAAAAAATACTAGTCCGGGAGACAAACACTGTGGTTTTCTGGCCCTTTTTATGCTTTTTGCAAGCCCTTTTCACAAGTTACTATCTTTTTTGATTCAGTTACTTCATCAGTAAAATGGAAATGTGATAGCCTTCCTTACCTACCTTAGATTGTTAGGAGACTTAACAAGATACAACTTAGGAACCCCTAAAGAACAATTGCATTTCAAAGTGGTTTTCCTGGTGTAATAGCAAACTAAATTATTATGTTTAGGATGAAAATATTAGAATTTCTTCAAATACTCCTTTAATGACATAGGAAAATGTGAATTTTAATTCTCATTTACTCAAAAGTCCATTTTTCTCCACTAATATATCTTTCTTTCAGCCATTCTTTGTTAGCTGTAACAGTCAATAGTCTGCCTGCTCTTAGAGCAGGTTGAGGAAGAAGGAAATAGCTACAATTAATTCAAGAATCATCTCTTGTATGGTGGATAAAGGCATCTGTGAACAGAATTCCACTGTGACCTTTCTTGCAAGGTATGATTTCAAAAGGAGCTCACTGTGGTGAATTGACCAGCTTTTATGATTCTTATGGACCCTTAGAATCGAATAGGAACAATGCAACTTTGGCTTCTAACAAAAGGGGAGAAGTGCTGATTTTATAAACAGAAAACCAAGGAGATTTGTACTGATCCTTAGTTATACCAAATCCAATTGCCCCTGAAAGAGATCAGCTTGATATTAGAACACAGAGGGCTGCTTCTATAACCAAAAGCAGGAAAATAGATAAGTTGGAAGCCACATAGTCCTAACTCTTTAAGTTGCAGGTCCCAGAGAGGTCTTTTATAGGACCAGGTTACCATTGGAAAATGAAGTCTAATAAAGGTGTCTCCTGTAGAAGCCAATGGGTCTCCGATCAGTGGAGTCTTCTTTGTTTCCTTTTTCATTTGCTCCCAATGTTGAGCTTTCATATAAAGTTATCACTATTTTACATATTCTTTGTTTTTAATTGTTTGAAGTTTAGAGGAGTTTTCTACAATGATCTTAGGCATGTACAATTTAGGATGGATGTCTCTCTTTTGAAACTCCTTTTTCATCTTGGGATTGCTGTAATTCTGGTTTATACTCTAGTCATTTCTTACCTAAGCTATAGCAACCTTCTCTCCTTGTTCTTCCCCTCCAGTGCAGTTTTTCTCTTTTAAAGCTAAATCTTAGCCTTACCACTTTCTCTGTTTCTTCTTTGACTGCATCATCCCCCTCAGCATTTGGGAGCAAATTTTATTTTATTTTCTTCTCTTCTTCTCTTTTTTGGAATTTTTAAATTAATTAATTATTTTTTTATGGTGACATTGGTTAACAAAATCTGGTAAATTTCAGCTGTACACGTTAACAGTAAGGCACATATATATTTATATTGTGTGCTCACCTCCCATAGTTAGATTTCTTTCTGTAACCACATATTTGACCCCTTTTACCTCATCTACCACCCCCTCCCCCACCCCCTCCTAACTGGTAATTGCTAGTCTATTGTCCAAGTTCATGAGTCTCTTGTTTGTCCTGTTCGTTTGTTGCTTTTAGGTTTATATTCCATATGTAAATAATATTACATGATTTTCCACTTTTTCTGTCTGGCTTATTTCACTTAGCATGATTATCTCGAGGTCTATGTTATCGCAAATGGCAGTATATCATCTCTTCTTATGGCTGAGTCACATTCCATTGTATATATGAACCACAGCTTCCTTATGCAGTCATCTATTGTAGGATACTTTGGTTGCTTCCATGAATAATGCTGCTTTCAACATCGGTGTGCAAATATCTTTTTGGATATGGGTTTTCAAGTCTTTGGGGTAATACCCAGTAGAAGGCTTGCTGGATCACATGGTAGATCAATTCTTAGTTTTTTGAGGAAACTCCATATTGTTTTCCATAGTGGCTGTACCAATTTGCAGTCCCACCAGCAGTGTATGAGGGTTTCTTTCTCTCCACATCCTCTCCAACATTTGTTATTACTTGTTCTTGGTAAATTTTAGATTTTACCTTTTTTCTTTTTTCAAAATCTTATGGGCTTATTTGCACTTTTCTTCTTTCTCCCATTCTGTACATGTGGCCTAATATTGCATTCCCCTTTCCTGCCCCCTTAACATAAGGTCTCTTCTGCTCATTCAGTCACCAATCACCAATTTTGTTTATACAGTAATATTAACTAGGCAACTATCCTATTACGAAGGTTTGGCTTGATCAGGAACAGGACTCCTGTGTCATACATGGCTTCCACGCTAAGCATACTGCATTCTCAGGTGCAGCTGCAGCCAAGTAGTAAGGAGAGGGAGCTTTCACCTGCTCTATGCCTAATGGCTACACGAACACATCCTGCCTATACTCACAGCCAGTAATTCTTTCACACATGGACCCAACCCAGCACACAGTGCTCTTGCTGCTCATAGACATCTAAAATCATTCACTTTTATGGGCCAATAACATGAGTAGTAGTGACACTATCTGAGTGAAAAATAAATGACCCATCCCCTCACTGACCTTCTGTCCCATGTCCAATGTTTCTTATCTCTTACCATCATCACTTTCCCACTAACCAGTAATCAGTATTGTCCTTACATCATTAAAAAAATCTGTATTTTCTATGAGTTCAGACAACTTTCCTACTACAGTCTAAGCAGCAGCTAATATTCGTGAAGTGCCAACCACATGCCAGACAGAGTACAGCCACAGTGTACTCACTTATCACTCTCCTGCCCTTCAGGGTCAAGCACTTTTATTATCTCCAGTTTACAAATGAGATTACTGAGGACCAGAGGAATTAAGTTGCCTAAAGGCCATACAGCTAATAATTAGCAGAATTGGAAACCTGAGTTCAGAACCATGCTTTCAAAACTTTGGCTCTTAACCTCTGAACTCCATTGCCTGTGTGCATCAAAACGTATACATCATTATCATTAATTTCTAGAGGAAGCTGCTGTACTGGTAGGCCACTTCCAATACTGGTAGTAAATGTAAGTTTCCAAAAGAAGAAAGCAAAAGAGGTCCCAAGGACAGTAGACACCTGGTGATGAGTTACACAAATCATCAGTAGATTATGAAATGGGCTATGAGATGGTTATGGGTATGCTACATTGTTCAGGGTTAGACTACTTTAATGTGATTCTTTTGTTTCCTATTACCATAATAGTTTATGTTTAGTACTGATTAGGAAATTTCAACATTCACATAGAGATATAAGCATTTGATATGTATCCTCCTAGACTTTCAGTTTTGAATATATATTTTTATAAGAATAGAATAACAGTTTTATAATCCCTACCCCCCCCCGCCTCCGTTTCCTCTATCGTGAAACCTTTCCACGTCAAAAATATTCATGGTATTCTCATTTGGGATGAATCAGTTTACTTAATTATATCCAATTTTTGGACAGTTGTTTTCACTTTTTTTCTTTTAAAATGATATTGTGGTAAATATTGTCACAGCTGAATCTCTTTACATTTCTGTGTGTTGTCTTCAGATCTCTTCAGTCTTAAAATTATAAAATGTTTTTGGTTTTCTTTTCACTACTTTAAAACTATGTAGTTTTGTGGTAGAATTTTTTTAAATGCAATTGGCACAAAGTTGTGTAGCATGAAAGTGCTCTTTTGAAAAATTCTTGCCTTTTGCCTAACAAAGGGTGCGGAACAAAGAATTAGTACTCTACATGGCTGAAGATGTGCTCCATCCCCTTCACAGTTTTGCATAGGATTAGTCTTTCATATAGGAATCTCCATAAGCATTCTGATTGTAAAACCCCAATTCATTAAAGAAAGTTGATGTTCTTATGGTTATGTAACTCTATTTGAAAATGTCTTATATACTTTTAGATCTAAACTTCTCTATCTTCCATTTATTCATTTACTGTATTATTAATCCTAAGTCTTTTTCTTTTTTATCCCAAAAATGTTTTCAGCTCAGCTAATATCTGTTCATTGAGTCCCTTTCCCTTCCTATTTAGTTAACTCTAGGCTGTTTACATCCATTACAATTATTTTTCAGTCTTGAAAAGTTGTGTATGTATGTGTGTGTATGTGTGTGTGCATGTCTGTGTAAATTTATTTGTATAAATTAGTCAGAAAACAAAGTACCATTCTAAAGTATTCAGAAGTTTCTAACTTTATCAGGATTGTTCTTATGAGACAGGCAAAGTATTATCTTCATTTTGTCAGTTGAAGAAGAGCGGTTAAATGATTTAACCAGTTTAAAAAAAGAAAATTTAAGACTTCTATCTTATTCATCCATAATTTGTAATACTTTATAAGCCCCGATAAGTTACAATTATCTTCATGTAATATTGGTTGGTTTAATGTTCCGAATAAAAAAATAAAATAAAGATTTTGAAGCATTTTTTTTTGCTTTCTGAAGTAAATTCTTAATTCTTAATATTAGAATATAATTTATTTCTAAATTTTAAATATCTCATTATTTCCTTAGCTTGATTTAATCCACTCCCCTCTCTGTCCTCCTAAATAATTTTCTGATTTTGATATAACTACATCTGGACTGAACTACAGTTTCTTAGTTGTACATATATTCACACCTGTTATAACATCTGATTTATAAAAATTGCCAAATGTTATTTCAGTCCCTTATGGCATTATGCAGAAAATGTTAATGTACTTCAAGTATACTTATTTCAAAATAGATGTAAATTAAACCTCTGAAATCTAAACCGTAAAATGAAATGAATTTTCCGAGTGGCTATATCACCATCTGGGCTTTGTAAAATGTTTGCTAAAGTTAAAAAATGTTAATTTGCAATTGATATAGTTCAATACTCGCTAAAGACTTTCTTCTATTAATGGTATATAGTCTTACATCTGCAAAGATTTACTCTGTTAATGCTCATTTGAAAAATTAAGTTAGATAGTGCTTTGTAGAGGCTAAGCTCATCAAAATGTGGTACAATAATACATACGTAAAAATGTTATCTAAGTGCAGCACATACTGATTAGGTTCATTCACATTAATTATATCTGATCAGAAATTCTACCATTTAAGCCACATAATTAACTATCTAACTAAGTAAAATAATTTAGAAGAGGGGGAAATATAAATGGTTTAAGTTTAAAGTAGTTATTGTTATTTAAACATAATTTTTCATTCATGATGGCAAAATGAGACACTTGATTATAATTTCTCTAAGGACAAGGCAGCATATCCTATTGATATTTGTACACTGAATCTAGCTAGCATGCATTCTACCTATAACAGAGTAAGTACTCAATAAGTGTATACTGAAATAAAATAACACTTATAAGATAGTTGAATTGTAATGCCAAAATATTTATTAGATGTTATCAATAAAACTGCACAACTCTTTCTGATCCACGCATTTTAATCTTAGGTTAAAGGTTAACTTAAACATAATTTCAAACATTTGCTTGCATTTTTATTTTTAATATATTCAAAATTCATTCATTCAAGTATTATTTTTGAGCACCTTCCATGTCTCAAACCCTATGAATATAACAGACAAGGTTCCCACCCTCATGGAGTTTACATTCTAGTTAGTTTACATTATTGAGATTAAATCAGTCTAATGCACTTAAAATATAATGCCTGGCACATAGAAAGTACTCAACACTTTCAGTGATGTTGATGATGTATATCAATGCTATTCAAAGCCATGAGACTAGATAAGATGAGCTAGGGAGAAAATACAAGCCAGAGAAAAGGTGCTCAGGACTAAACCCTTGGTGCTTTCCAACATTTAGAGTGTATCTAAGAATGAGAATCATTAATAGAGACTGAGAAGCAATAACCAACAGGGTAGGAAAAAATAAGAGAGTGTGGTATAATGAAAATAAGAGGACAGTTTCAAAGAGGAAGTACATTATGTGTCAAATGCTGCTGAAAATTTGAATTAGATAGGAACAGAATTAAATTTTGGAATTGCCGATATAGAAAGAAGGTCATTTGTAATCTTGAAAAAAGTAATTTCTGTGGAGGAGTGAAGAAGAAGGCTCGACTGGAGTTGGTAGAAGAGGCTGGGGAAAGGCAATTATAAAAAAGGGAAACATTAATGACTTAAGAAGTATAAAATAAGATAATCAGTTTTAATAGATGCAGAAAAACTTCAAACTAAACCAATAATAAGACACTACTTTGTACCCTGTGGTTTGGCCAAAAAAAAAAAAAAAAATTAAAATCTCAGTGAAGTGAGAGTGTAGCTAACTGAACCTGTCCTGGAACCATTTGGCATTATTTAAGTATGTGTATGTCTGTGACCTCATGACCTCACTGTAGGGTTATACGTCAGAAAACTCCCCTACAATTGTGCAAGAAGATGGGTAAAAAGCTTTTGTTGAAGGATCGTTTGTGGTGATGCAAAGTTGCAAGCAACTGACTTTCCATCATTACAGGACTAGATCAGTAAATGTGGTATGTGCACGTGATTAAATGTTACACTGCAGTCAGAAGGAATGAATCGTATCTATTATACAGCTGCATAGATAGGTCTCAAAAATATGTATAGTGGAAAACATATGAATTAAAATGAGATTTACAGCTTAATACTATTCGTACAGTTTTTTTTTTAAAAAAAAAAAACCTTAAAAAGTTCTATTTTTCTCACACATTAGAAACAGTTTAGAAGGCATACATTAAATTCACAAGTGTGGGTGCCTTCTAGAATAGATTTTTCTCAAATGCAAATGAATATGTCCCAGTACCTTAAAACAAAAACAAATAACACTCCTTGTTACCATAGCCTCCTCCAGCTACAGTTCAATTTCTGCTCCTTATTCACAGAATTAAATGAGTTTTCAACCTCATTTCCCACCCCTACCAAGTTCTCCCCCTGTTTCCTTTTGTACACACAGAATTGAGTTGATTAGATTCAGTGCAAAACATGCTACCATCCTTGACCTGTGCTATATATCTATAGAATATGACAAACGCAGAAAACACAGAGAATAATGTAACAAATGTGTGTGACATCACCCATATTTAAGTAGTTTTAATGTTTTGCCATAGTTACTCTCTACATTGTTAAAGAAAAATGCACAGTTAAAACCTTCATTTTTACTCTTCCGCATACAAAGGTAACCACTTGTGACATTGGCCTCAAAAAGTTCCTCAAGTTGATAAGTGATGAGAGTTAAGAGGAGTTTGTCGGGGTGGGGAGGTCTGCCACCACCATGAATGATAATAGCTAGCAGTGACACGGTGCTCAGTGTTCACTACGTACCTGACACTGTTCTCTTTGCATATATTAAAACACTTAATTCTCAGAACACTCCTGTATTGTAATAACCATTCTACAGATAAGGAAACTGAAGTGCCTAAGGTCACACAGCTGGTAGGAAGCAGAGCCAGAATTTGAAGTTAGGCTGGTTTTAAAGTTCTTGCATGACACTTCTAAGGCATCCTGTCTTAGGAGTGTATTTAAAAAAGTGGTGAGCTTTCATTTTTCCTTTTCTTCAGTTATTTCCACCATTTAAAATATCGAGAGAGCCTTCAGTTTTTCATTGAAAAAAAATTTACCTGGACATGGATCTCTAAGTGCCAGTTCTTCTGCCTGCTTGTTCTTACATTCTGCTTTTCCATGCAGCACTTTGAACCAGATTTTAATTTTTTTTATGTTTTCTTAATCCAGAAAATTTGAGCATGTAATATCTTTCCACTATAAAGGTTTTATTTATTGTTTTTTCAAATGTTATGCTACCTTAATATACCCTCCAAATGAATGTAAAGTTTTATATTCTTCTATAAAATAGCTAACTATGAATACCTTTCATATTAATAGATTCCAGAAACCTTTCTAAATAACAGGATTCTCTTAAATGACTAATTACTACAAATCAGACGCCTCTGTAATGTTATCCAGCAAGCAGCTGGCTTCATATGAAGAGAGGCTAAGAGCTCTTTTTTGTCTCGTTCATTTAAAATCATTTGCTTCCTATTTAATATCTGCAAAGAACGCAGTCACATTATAGTAGAATTTGCTGTTGTAAATTTTGGATTGTTTCCATGGGTTCCGCCTTACATCTGCATGGTGTTTAAAGCCAGTGCTTCCTTTCTTTTTGTAGGCATTCAGGGCCTTTTGCCTCATAATCCAATGTCATACTGAATGACAGAAATTTGAAGTTGAATTTATTTAACTATAGAGAAGGACTGCACAGAACAATACACTTATTTAAGAACTCCACTTGTCTCAGAAACTGAAGGAGCTGTCTAGTGCAGGTGGCTTAATCTCTCTGCTGCTTATCCTGTGTTCCTTTATTTATTAAGGACAGGAACTGGGCATTCTGCTTTCAATAACAAAAGGACCCTATACTATAGTATACCAGAACCAGTAATAAACGAATAGGATGCTTACGCCTCATTCAGAACAGTAAATATACGGCCTGTGCATTTTAAAAACAATTCTCAGTCCTCCTTTATGAGAGAAAAATAACCCAAAGTGAAAAAACAGCTGTGAAAATATATTAATCAATTTCTAATTATACACTGGTGGGCTACTTACATTATGGATTATTCATAATGAATCTTTTTTTCTTAATTCTGTGTGGTATCTTCTCTTCTTATATAAAGTTATTTATTTGTTGACATTACTGTGTTTCCTGTTTCTGTTTACTTCATGTGACAGACTTCAGGGGTTTCTGTATTTTAAAGAAAAACATTTATTTGCTTTCCTTATTTTTACTCAGAGATACTGTAAATACATAGTGAATAACCTGAAAGAAGTGGCTTCTCTACTCATTGGGTACTGTGAATTAAACATTAAGCTATCTATGCTTATCTTGAAACAGGGAGAAAGGGCAATTTAAATGGATATGTAGAAAGAATAATACTGGAGAGTATAGTAGTTTTCCCGTCCTGAGTTGGGTTATGAATGTGTAATTTATTTTCCTTTAAACCTAGTAAATTCTAGAACTGTGATGCAACAGTACGTTCAAATGTGAGGCTAAAAATACTTTCAATGCTATAAAAATGGTTTTGAATTAGCTGCTGTTTTTACTGTCTACTGTTCTACTAATTATGAGGTCATTGAGAAATAATTGCATAAAATACACTTATCAAATACCAACTGTTTGGTATTTATTTTAAGATAATCAGTTCTTCCTCTTAACAATAGCTGCATTTAGAAGTAATAACATAAAATTTATCATATGGTCATGGGCACAGAGCCATTCTTCATTAGTGGTACCCCACATGCTTCATCTAGTTTAAGATTATATCCTGACAAAAGCACCAAGGGACATTTAATAGGAAGGCATAATTGGTCTCTCTGACGTCAAGTCTCATAAAGTCAGTCACAATGACATCACTTTGTCTTAATACTTTTCATTAATTATAATTTTATTAATTTTTAAACTTTCAAAAATTAAAATCTAAACCACCTCTTGGAGTTAGACAGTTACTAATTTACTACATATTTTATGTAAAATAATGCTTTCCATTTGTCTTAAATATACCTTTTTAAAGATTATGGGATATGCTAAGCAGATCTACAGCTACACTAACCACACTTTTATGGACAAATATCATATCTCCTTCCAGCTTTTATATTCTGAGAGTCAGTATAAATGATTTAGAAAGATAAGGAAGGTAGATGAGGCCAACCTGAGTTTGAATCATGGGATCACTTCTAACTAGCTATGTGACCTTTGATAAGTTAGTTATTTAGTCAGGTCTTCAGAGTCTTCACTGTTAAAAATAAAACATGTAACTGTTTACTGTGGTCACTGTGACCGTGAATGAAATGATTTGGGAGAAAGCACTGTGCACAGTGCCTGGATATAACACACTGCCAATAAACATCAACTTCCTTCCCTGCTTGTTCTTCAGATGAGTCGAAATCTTTTAGCTGTGCCTGTGTGAATAGATCTCCTCTGCACACCTACATGAACTTAATAATTGTGCAACATTCATGAGATTGCCTTATATCCAAAGGTTATACTCAAAAACAAATTCTCTGAGTGTATGTTATTTTGTCTTTTCTCTCAAATAATGATATCACTCGATAAATGGGAGAGATGTACCCCACATATACTATTTATCAGCTAAGTCCATATTGAATATTATTTCTAGGGGCCATCTTCTCAAATTGTTCCCCTCAGCCAAGTTTAAAATCTTCAGTCAGTTTGACTGCAGGTTAATGCATTTACTCTTTATAAGATATAGGCAAGAGAATCAGAAAGGATCTCATGTTTTCCTCATCTGAAAAATGAGACTATTTTAGCACCTGCAAGGCAATTTGAGGGATAAAATTAAATAATGTGTCTGAAAGTAATAGATATATGTAAAATTTATGCCAATATCTGATAAATTCTAATTAAAGCATTTGTTTAGAGTGAATTTATTTTCTGTTTTAAGGAAATGGCTCTTCAAAAATCATATATCTTCATAAAACAGATTGAAGATATATATATATAGAGAGAGAAAGAGAGAAAGTTTATGTATTTGTATACATGCATGAAGATTTTAAATTTTATTATTAAAAATATGTTATTAAAATACCTGAGCAGATGTAGCATAGAATTTTATAATTTTGGTGTTTTAAATATTTTGTTTTCATAGAAAACAGTCCATCTACCTAAGTTTGTTTTCTACCTTATTTCCAAAATAAGCGCCAACAAGTGCTGTCTCTGTGGCTGGGGTTCAGATCACAGTCCCACACACAGGCTAGTGGCAGGACTCAGATAAATCAAGCATTTGTTCTTTCTGCTTTAGTTTCAGTTCTGCATCCACGTATATTAGACGTGGATGATTGAATAATCTTCCTCAAATACTCTTTGAATTCTCTAGTTCTAGACTCGATGGAAACCAATTTCTTGCTTATATTTTCTTGGCTTTGAACGTCATTAACATGCCTTTTAGTCATTACCCAAAGTGAATGACTATTTTGGTTCTACCAGGAGCCTCAGCAATTCGTTTCAGTTCTGGGCCACAAGATCTGGCTCAGGCGCTCAAGCATTTGTCAAGTGAGCCACATGATCAGGAATTCATACAGCAACACACGTTTCCTTTATAAACATTAGTAAAATTTAGCCTCTTAGCTGTTTGAAAATGAGCATGATGTTGGAGGCAGGAAGAGGCCAATAAATTGGGTCGGTCATAACCCATTAATTCCATGGGGTTTCAGGGAAGAGATGAGCTGTGTATGGTCATCCAGGAAAAGTAGAATAAACAGCTGCATTATTCTTCAAGCTGTGAGGCAACTCTAAAAGAATGTAGTTTACTCTATGAAAATATCTGGACCCTTAAAGTACCCTAACCAAGTGAATACGTTGTGTCATTTCAGATTTACAACATCAAGTAGAGGTACTTGAGCTAAAACTCCAGAAGGCAGTGACCGAGCTGGACAAATGTAAAGAAAAGCTCATGTAAGATGGTGAACATTAAGCTGTAAGAATTTATAAAAACCCTGATATCCTCCCTGTGACTCCTTTGAAAGTGATTCAGTTGTGTGGGTATAGTCTACTACTGCTTTTCTCAACTACTTTTCTAACTTGGATTGTACACTGCAGGACCTGTAAATATTTTTAAGTACATGAGATGTTTCCTTCCTTCAATCAGAAACTTACCTATCCACGCATTAAAACTTTCCCTGGTTAATGTGAAACATTCTCTGAACTTTTTCTCTTATTGTTGTCCCTTTATTATCTGCCCAAGAGAAACAACATTGAGGTTATTTCCTAAAAAGTTGAAAATCTTTGAAATGCTGGAGTACTTATGCTTTTTATAAGTGATAAATAAAATATTAACAAACAAATGATAAGAAAACACATTTGTAAAATATACAGAGCACTTGTAAAAATAAATTTATTTCAGAAATTTTATAAATTACAGTATATAGTATGTCTATAATTATGACACTAAAATAGACTTTATATAATCTTTGAAAAGTAAGTAAATTCTTTTACTTTGTAGTGTAGAATCTGGTAGCTCTGGTTTTTTGTTCTTATACTTGAGAAGGATGCACCTCCTTCTAAATATAAATATTTGGAATGCTTAGCAACCAAACACATTGAACATGGGCAACACCTAAGAATAGTATATTCAATAAAATTTTTAATAACACAAGGGGAAACAAATTCCAAAAATGCCCTATGAAATTAATGTATACTTGGATTATGTGTAGCTAAATAATTTATTTTATGAAAAACAGGGAAAACCTAATATTTACATTTCTGGGTGAGAAAAAACATGAAAAACAGAAATAAGATGGTGATTGCCAGAAAAAAAATAATTGTTCCCTAGCCTCTACTACTATCAGGGAGGGCTTTAGCCATAGGATGTCTCATGTGGAAGGCCACAACTACTGTGTGATTTTGGCTCCTTGGAGCCCAAGAAGAAAGAGGGTACAGTCCAGGAATAGGGAGGAAGGGCTGGAACTTGTAAACACAGCAAGACCTGGCATATAGCGTGAAGCCAGAGTCCTGGCAAGTTAGGAGAGAAGTTAACCACAAAAATAAGCATATGGAGGAAAAGGAATAACGCTCATTGGTTGTGACATGAGTTGATTTTTGTGAAATAACAGTACACAGAATTCTCTCTATATACAAGGAACTTGCCCATTCAATATTAACACGTGCTTTGTGGTATTTTTTGTTGTTGTTAATTATAATTTAACGTAATTTATAATACTAGTGCTAAGAAGTAGTGAGTTAGAGTAGATTAGAGTTGGAGGAAGAAATATACCACCTCACCAATGTTCATCAAATGAATCTGGTTTCTACATGGAGGAAATCACTGTATAATTATACAAATTCTGATACTCTTGTTTCAGTTTGTAAAACTGGTGCTTCCTGCCTATAGAAGAACTTCTTAAAGTTGGAAAACAGGCAGATATTCATTTTTAGAAAATTTGAGTTATTAAATCTAGAGCCACTTATGGCCCCAACTGCCAGAGACATTTCTCGTTGCCGCCTGTATCCAGCTCTTCCATTTCTATGCCATCTATGCTCCCTCACTACTAGGATGAAGTGCAGTAGGATGGGCATTTAGGATCATAGCCTGGGACCGCTCAGGGTGCTTAGAGCTCAGGAGGTCCCCAGTAGTGTATGAGTACTGTTTATGGACTAAAACCAAATTTGCGACTTGGCCATTGTTTTATGACAAATTAAGTTTGAAATCCAAATAATTTACTCAATGATTTTGACACACAATTTGCTGATAAATTGGATATTTACTATTTATATTCAAACCTTTTGAACTTCCAGAAATTGGAAGGTACTGTGAAATCAGGATTGCCTAAAATTTTAAGCCTCACTCTGTGTGGGGGGTAGGGGTGGGAATAGGTTTCACCTTCCAACTTAAGATCATTCTTTCACTGTTTAACGATTTTTAAATGTTTCCACATAAGTTTTGTGGATTTTTACTTAAGGGGAAGAGTCAGGTTTTAAATGGATGAACTTAAGGTTCTTTTTTTCCCTAAGGTTTATAATAAAATATTATCTAAAACTTAAAAGAACTTGTTATATTTGGAACAGATTTTATCAGTTAGAATGCTTTGGACTATAAGTTACAGAGGTAGAATGGTTTCAAGTTTAGTCAATCCAGTAGCTCACCAATATCTCCATGGATCTGTCTTCATCCTGCTGCCCTCAGCACTGTCTCCACCCCAAAGGGTAGGTCCCTTGTGATCATAAGATGGCTTCAGTTTCAGGCACCACATCAAAATGTAACCACCCCAAGGGTAGGAAAGTCCTGTTTTTCCGGTGTCTCTTTAGAAGTGAGAAAAAAAATTTTTCCCAGAAGCCACCAAACAGCCCTTTCTTTATGTTTCTTTGGTTAGAACACTTTACATACCTTCGCCTAAATGAGTCACCGGCAAGGGGAATTGGACATCATAATTTAGACAAAACAGGATTTATCCTAAGAGCATACAATAATGGGGCTCTGATGGCCAGGAAGGAAGTTGCAGTGAATGTTCAGCCAGTAGCCAGCAGTGTTTGCTGAAGAAGTAATGTTTGTTAATGATGCTTTGAAAAGTTGATAATAACATTTTCTACAAAGTTTATTTGTGTCATAATATCAAGATTAATTGAGAGAAGGCCTCCCTCAAGTAATGAAAAATATGGATGCTGTGGAATACAATTTTATTACTTGTATATTTATATGCACACACATATAGCTTAGGAATATATTTTTATAACTGTCCTATATATGTATACATACACACACATATACATGTGTGTCTCTATATACATATACATACATGAGGATAAACAGATAAGACTAACAAAAAAGACTGATATTCATGAGAAATTTTGAAGAATTCCTGAAAAGAATACATAAGAAGGTTTATAAAAAGGGTCAACTTTGTGGAGGAATAAACCAGAGGAAAACAAATTGTGTGGTGGGATGCAACAGGCAGGACCTATCTTGGAATCCGTTAACTTAATGAGAGGGAAATAGGATCTGGCAAATCATCAGAACAGTGGTTCTCAAACTCCAATCTGCAAGAGAATCCAGGGGAGTTTGTTGAAACTATATTATGGTATGACCTCCCCACAGACCCAACCCAATCCCAGGATCAGTTTCTCGGCTCTATTCCCACAGATACTCTGATTTTACATTTGGGTCTGGCAATCAGCATTTTTAATGTGTGCCCCACAGAATTCTGGTGGTTTCATGAAACTCACTCTGAAGAATCATATTTGGAACATTAAAGCCACTGGCTTCTCACCAAACCCCCTCCAATCAGCAGGCCCTGTATGAAGCAGCATATGTGAAGCATCTGCATTCAATGAGTATGGGGACTGGAGCTGGGAAGTTTGGCAGCTACTGAAAACCAGGAGAGGCTGGGGTCCCCACATCCCAAGACAAGGCTCTAGTGCTCCCACCATACCCTGCCCCTTCATTATAACCTACAAAAACAGCCTAGGGCAAAAATAAACAGCTAAACAGATAAGGAAACAGAGAATCTTAAGGCTGAGGATGAACACACAACCAAAGATTACCAGAAAAAACTCCCCTCACCCCCAAATGGCTTTGAACTCACACAGGAAAACTTTACACCAAAGGAAATTGTTAAATAGCAAATAAAACATTAAGATAAATTTAAAAAGTTAAGATATCCTCCAAAGTATGTCCATGATTATAATGATAAAAGAATAGGCTATTATGGAAAAGTAGCTATTAGGAACTTGACAGATTAAAAATATGATTAGAAAAATGATTCTATTCATGTTAAAAATGTATGTGAATGTACACACACACATATATGGATTTAAATGCATTGAATAAATAGCTAGTGAGATTATAACAGTTCTCTGCAAGTGAGAGTAGGGGTGTATAGAGAATTTTATTTAACTCTAAACTTATATATTGCTTAAATAGCTTACAGTGTGAATGTATTAACTTTCATGGATGTAATAAAAAGAGCAAAATTAGCTTAAAATGATTTATAATCTATCAATTACTAATGAATATGTATAAAATGGTTATAGAGATATATTTCTAATTTAGGGACTTTTGTAAACTACTGACACTAATTTTATTTAACTAATAATTTGAGCAATGATTGGTTTATGACCATCATAGATTACTAATTTGTAAAGCTCTTAATTGACCCCCAAGCAACATCTGACACAGTTGACCAGCCTGTTCTTGGAACATTATTATCACCTTCTGACATATAATGCTCTGATTTTCCTCTTACCTCTCTGGTTATTCAAGAGTATTTTTACCTTGCAAGTAGGTGGCCTGGTGGCATTCCTCTGTCATGCTATAGATCCACTTCCACATGATCCTAGATTGAACAAGCTAGATTTGCTTCACTTTACCGAGTGGTGATCATGTCTCATGACTATTGTGTAAAGGCACTAGATATTGGAATAATAAGATTGACAAGCTCCAATAGAACTGTTTAGGTAATTTCAGGTAATGTTAAGTGCTGCAAAAATATAAAACAGGCAAAATAGAATGTGAGTGATGGGGAGTGGTGATATGCACTTTTGATAGAGTGGATTCCCTGAGCAGACGTCCTTTGCAAGTTAAGGTCTGAGTACAGAAAGGAGATACCGATGCTAAGATGCTAACATCTGGAAGCAGAGAGATCAAGGACAAGGCCATAAATTCTTAGGAGTGAGTTTTACAAGTTCAAGGAACATGAAGAAGGCCAGTTGCGGTAGAAAAATTAATGGCTTCCAAAGATTTTTATGCCGTAATCTCCGGAATCTAAGATTACATGGCAAAAAGGACTGCGCACGTGTGAGTAAATTAAGGATTTTGAGATAGGGAGATTATCTTGGGCCCAATGTAACTGAAATGTCATAAGAGGAAAGCAAGAGGGTCAAAGTCACAAACGTAGATGTGAAGATTGAAGCAGAGGTTGGAGTGATGTGATTTAAAGATGGAAGAAGGGGCCACAAGCTGAGGCGAGAGAGTAAACTAATCTGATTTGTTTCAAACAATCAGCATGGCTGCTACATGGAGAATGGAGTGAACATTCAGGGACGCTAAGTGGGTAGCTGTGGGTTCACACAAGTGAGAAGTGACTGGTTTGGTATAAGGATATAGTGTGGAGATAGAGAAAAATATATGTTAGAGGTCAATCTAATAACGTTTACTGATGGAGTACATGTGGCTGCAGAAGAAGGGAACTGGAAAAGAAATGGAGAGAATAGAGGATGAGGTTTGGGGGATTTTAGCCTCGGGGTAGACAACTGAGATCAGTATAGTATAATGACAAAGAGCCTTGACTCCAGATCAGACTGCTGGGGTTAAAACCCCAGCATTACTAGTTCATATTTATGTCACCTTGGGGCATGTTACTAATCTCCCTGGTTTCAGTTTTTTAGCTCTTAACAAGGGAATAAGGGTTGCTTTGAGGGTTGCTTTAGATATATAAGGTGTCGCCTATTAGTACTATTACTGTGTTGGTGCCATTTACTAAAGTGGGAAATCTGTAACAGTAATAGATACAGAGGTGAGGAAACTAAAAATCAATGCTTTTGATTTGTTAGATTTGAGATGCCTTTTGGACATAAAGTGGAAATATCAAGGAAGCAGTTTGAGAATCGCTATTTCACATAAGGACTTGGATGGTATTGACCCTGGTCTTTCAGAATGAAGGAAATACCTAATTATTTTATCTGATTTTCTCTGCTTTGATTGGCAGAAGCAGCAGGGGCCTTTCTGAAGGCTCATTCAAGAAGCTGAAGAGAAAGGATTAACACTATTTGCTGAGAGTAAAAAGGAATGCAGTAAAAGAGATGTAGGCATTTTTTCTGTGCCTTCCATTTGCTCCCCTCCTAATGAAGGGTAACAATTGGGTAGTGAAGGGTAGACCATAGAAAGAGTGGCTTAACTGGAGTGGGGGTGGGAGCTGACTGTGGCAAGGGGAATTCTTGGGATGGTAGGCTTCCTAGGGAGCAGGCTTTAAAAAAAAGTGCAGTCAAGATTAATTGTCCACATAGGAAAGTAACTCTTAAAGGATTTCTACCATCTCTGCCTCTAGATTTGGAAAAGTGTGTCCAAGAGTCTGAACACAGAGTGAAAGTTGTGGCAACGCAACTGAATTTCAAAGCATTTTTTAAAGTAACATTTTTATACCTTTTGAAAACAAATGTATAAAACTTGGAAAATACAGGAATATATAAAAAAAATTACAATTATATTTTGATATATCCTTAGAGTTTATTTTTCTGAGTAATGTACATTTTTAAACATATTTTCATTTAGTGATGTATCGTGGACATTTTCCATGTCAATACGTGATATATTTATTGATTATTATTAAATGGCTATATAGTATTCCAATCAATGGATGAACTATAACTTTTTTACTAATCTCTTGTTTTTTAAAATTTCCAAATTTTTTACTTTTGTAAGTAGGATACTTTGAAATTCATATAGATAAATCTTTCCACTCACATACAGTAATTTCCTTAAGATAATTTTGACTAGAATCAAATTTACATATTTTTAAGACTTTTAATGCATAATGGCTCATTGCACCTCAATAAGATTATGCTGATTTTCATTTTCAATTCCATTTGTAAATACCCATCTCTCCACTGACTAGCCAGTATTGGCTATCATAACTAAAAAAGAAAAAAGTTACTAGATTAATTGATGAAAAATTGTATCCCTGCGTATTTAGTTCTTTGTATTCTTTCCTTTGTCACTGACCTGAGCAGAGCCTTTGCCCACTTTTCTGAAGGCCTGTTAATTTTTTCCCAATGTTTTCTTTTCTAATATTTTATTTGGAAATAGTTTTCCAACTCTGTGCTTCTCATTAAAATATATATCTAGCTATAGCAACCATTAGTAATTTTTGCCTTATCCAGTCTTTGTCATAGTGGTTGCTAAATGATCATCTTCCAGCTCCAGCCCTCCTTTCCTGTTATTAGTCATCCCTCAGCATTTTACTGTAAGCAAGAGCCCCTCTTCTTCACATTAAAAAAGAAAATTATTATTGGTAGGAACTCATGAATTTCTGTTTTTCCAATGGGTTATAATTGATTGCTGTACTTAATTATTTTGGTACACAGATTGTCCTGGGCTTAGTTAGTGGGACCCGCTTCAAGCTGGCTCACGTGACATTGGAACATGATCCTACCATCTTTTATAGGCGCTTTTTTACTTTCTAGTATAACAAGATGTTTCATATATACCTGCCCTGCTCTCCCCTTATAATCAGCTATTTCTCTGAGTACTCCTGCTTCTTTTGAATGGGAAACAGTATTAGAGACCAAGATCTAGGCTCTAACTATGCTCCTGGGCTACTTGATTCTGGTAATGGTTCTATGGGCTTATATATACATTAAATAGTTTATTATATATCAGTGCACTTCCTCAATAAACCTGTTTTTAAAAAAGGAGATAATAAAGGAAATAATATATAAAGACATGTTTTACAAAAAAAATAAAAAATAAAAGGAAAACTAAGATATAGAGTGCAGGAATAAAACTTGGGTAATAAACTCCAAAGAAATCCAAAGTAACTACCATAAAATTCATGAGAATGTTTTTTTAGAAGGGAGGGACTTGGCTGTGTTGGGACCAGGGACATGAAGCATCTAGGGCAGCTGGTAACATTTTATTTTTTGACCTGGATGGTAGTTATAAGAATATTCTTATAATAATAATTCATTATACTATGTATTTGTTTTATGCAATTTTCTATATTTTACAATTTCATCATATTTTACAATAAAAAGGTATAAAACAAATGAATGTTATTCATGTTCGTGATGCTTTTTAAAATATTACTTGTTAGAAACTAAAATCGTTCTGGAATGAGGACAAACCCATTGATAATTTAACTGACATTTCACTGTATAGTATCTAAGCTATTTTAAGGTCCATTCAGGTGACTTACCGAATAGTTTATGTAAACTTAAATTGGAATATTAATCTTTCTTAATATATTAAAATTTTGAGTATTGTTACAAAACCTAATTATATAAGATCAAGACAAATGTTTAATTCAGTTTTAGAATTTCCATTTGGTTCTTTTTAATAGTTTCTATTTCTCTGCTGAGACTTCATCTTTTCATTAGAGTGGATTTTTTTTTATGTCTTGGAGCAGAATTATAATTGCTCCTTTAACAATCCTCATCTGCTAATTTCAATATTTGGGTCATCGCAGAGTCAATCCCCATTAACTGTCTTTTCTCTTGAGAATGGATCATGCTTTTTTGTTTCTTCCTATGTGGAGTAATTTTTATTCTTGATTTTGTGAATGTTATGGAGACTCTGGATTCTGTTATATTTCCCCAAATAATGGTTGGGGTGGTGTTGCTTTACACAGGGAACTGATTTGGTTGGCTTCAGATGGCTAACTCTCTAGAGAGCAGTAGCTCCAGTTTCGGTTCAGTTCTTGGGACTGGGTCTCTCTGGCTCTCTCGTACTCAGGGATTGCTGTTTACCACAGCTGTGGTTTCCACAAACACAGTCCTCTAGGGCAGAACAACTGTGAGTTTGCTACCAGTTTTCTGTCAGAATTTGAGTTCCTCATGGTGCAGACTGTAGTCTGCCCTCAGGTTTAAAGTCATTAAGCAAGCAAGCAAACAAACCAACCAACCTACTACCTGCTGTCACCTTACTCCAAGGGTTAACTTCCCTCCAGAATCTGCCTGCTTTTGGTCACTTTCCAATACCTTCAAGCAGGGGTTTTTCTTTTCTTTTTAAATGTTATCAAAGTTCCTACTTTTTATTTAAATGCAGATCAGTCTGATAGGAGCTTACCTGGCCATTATAAAAGTAGACTAATGTTTATTTTTTTCAAGAAATAATACTGCAAAATTGATAAGAATTTTTTTCTAAGTAAAACAGTGGTATAGTAAAACACATGTAGTCAAACTAACAGACTAGATTTTTTTTGGCCTAGAAAAATCCTTTGACTATATATTTCTAATTTCAAGGAACTCTGCATACATAACAACAAATAGGATATAAAGATAGAAAAGAAATAAAGGAAAAACATGTTAAAAAAAGAAATAATTATACTTTATTTCAAAATAAAGTATTTGAAACTTTTTATATCATTTTAGGAATAAATCTAATGAAGCTGATGACTGTCAGAGAGAACTTAGAAAGCTGAAGTTTGAATCCATTATTTTTGAGTCACGGTATGCATTGCAAATGTTTTAATTAATATTTTTTAGTGATTAATTTGAAACCATATTTTAAATAATATTTTATTTAAAATGTACTTAGCTTTTCTTATTGTATTGTTTACATATGCAATACCAGATTTGAGTTTATAATATCTTAACGCTCTTCATTGATTTTTACCTCTGCCTAGGTGATAACATTTTAATATCACAGAACTATCCATTTTTTTAGCGTTCTTAATTTTTATAAGTTAGAATTGTAGTCTATAATTTCAAATGTGATTTTCATATATCTTTGATAAACATAAAAATATGGTATCTAATGCATATTGATTTTTTTTCTAATTCCTTTTTAGCCACACCAGATTGCTTAAAGAAAAAGAAGACTCTTTAACTGCCTGTCAACAAATATATAAAACTTTACAGGAAGAACTGACTACAAAAAAAAGTCAAGAAGAAGCCATAAAAAGAAGAATTAACCTTGCAGAAAATGAACTAGAGATAACCAAAGCTCTTCTGAATCAGACAAAGGAAGAGGTTTTAACACTGAAAAATGAAAGGTACAGTCAAGAATAATTTCTTTTCCAAGTATTTTATGTTTATGTCAGTATTCCATATATATTCAAAACATCAGTGTCTTGCATACTTGACTAAGAAAAAACCACAGGATTAAAGATTTATTTCACCTACAAGTTCATCACATCCTATCACATCATTTTAAAAGGGATCAAACTAAAGCTTATATTCGTTGCATTATTTGCCTAAAGTCACAGTTAGTTAATGAAACCTACTTTGTATTTGGTGTTAGATTTTTACTGAAAAAGCTCAAAAAGACCATGTGTAATACTTATACTACCGAATTTCACCAGGGCCAATAATTGGAGTCAGACATTTACCAACAGAAAAAATATTTTTATGTCACTTTTTCGTTTACTGGCTTCTACTTTTCTTCTCTTTGTTATCAGTCAATAACGCTTATTGAGGGCTCTCCATAAGCAAAGGTACTCTGGTATTGAGGGTAGTATCAAGGATACTAATAAGCATATTCAACTAACCTTCCTATATTTTTGTTGTTAATTGGTCATTAAATTCGCCTTATCCATACTTAATATCTCAGTGCTCCTTTCTTTCTTTTTGTTTTCATTTGCCTGGCATGTTTTTGCTCATTTTTTCTGAGTCCTTTTTTTAAAATACATATTTGGTATATAGCACAAATTTTGGATTTTTGTTTTATTGGTTTTAATCTAATCTGAGATATTATCCCTTTTATATTTAATGATGTAATTATTACATGCCAGAAAAACACAGGTTCCATAGGGCAAAATTTTTGTCTTGTCATTCTCTGTGTACCAAAGCACTATAGGTTATTTGTTTTTTATTCTTCCTATCATTTTTATTTTTTATTTTTTATCTTATTCATTTCATTTTATGAGTATTTGGCTGGTTTCTAATTTAGAAGACTTATAATCTTTTTTTAGTTCTTTATAAGGGGAGCTATTTGCTGAGGAAGTCTGGCAGTGGAGTCCCAGGAGTGAGTAGCATGTAGCTTAGAATTAGGTTTGTTGTCTCAGAACTTTCTCAGCGATGTTATGCCCTGGGTCATATCTGTCTCTAGCCCAGGCTAGCAGGGGGCCTGTCTAGTTCACAGAGAAACAAATCATGTCTCTGGTCCATCCTGGGATGATATGTTTACTTCTCTTTGATTGAATAAGATGAACAACTGCAGAGCTGATTACCACCCACCATTTCTTTTCTATTCTGCCACACCAATAACCTGCTTTTTGCAAAGATGATGTACCTTGTAGTTATATGACTCTTCATTCCACCCCACCACCTCTGCAATTTTGCAGTTATGTAGTTACACAGCCCATAGCATATTAGAAGCTGTAATTTTATAAGGAGGAAATTTGCAAAAGCCAGGTTTACTAATAATAAAAAGCAATAGCAGCCAAGAGATTGACCATGCATAAGAAGGGAGAAAAACTATAAATGCAAATAAAAAATTTTAAAGCATTGCAATTTGGCCCAATATAAAGTAGAGACAAATATTCCTACACAGCTCAATATCCTTGAGCATTCTTATATATTTGCATGGGTAAATAGTTGATGGCAATAATGATGACCCTGAGATTAAAATCAGCTCTATACTCTATATGAAAGGTACAGAATCATACATCTTAGGACACCATGAAATAAAAAATTTTAAGTCTTCTGTTTAGAGCTTTGGTTATCTGAGCAATATTCTTATATTCCTATATTATCTAGACTACTCCATTTCAATGATATCCGATTAATTAGAGTTAACAGTTTATCAAGATGAATGCTATCTCCTGAATTCATAGTGGTCATTGAGAAGATCATATATTTGTTCAAATGTTTCTGGAACTCTTTTCTGAGGATTGGCTTAAATATACATATTTTAGAATATTCTCAATATGATGAATTTTTGCCCTTTATGAATAAATTTCATTCTTAAAACAAAGGCCCAGTGAAAGCAAGTCTAATGATTATCATGGGATATCAATCTTGGAAATACCATTTAGGATCAAAACTAAAATATTTTCCTTTTCTCTATGCTTAATAGATTATCTCTGGCTACAATTTGAAGAAGGCAACTTTATGAGTATTTTGAGAATTACTAACAATATTCAAATAAATATAGAGTTTTCTTCGGTGACAGCTTTGAAATAGCATGCTTACCTAAATGTGTATGTTTTGTCATGTTTTTAAAAAAATTTCAGGTGATTTTAACCTTACCTTCTGTTATAAGTGTTGAAGAAAAAGGATAATTTTTTAAAGTTTTTGGAGAATAGAGACATCACGGAACTACCTCTTCCTCTTCTCCCCCACTCCTTTTTTCTCTCACATTCTTGCCATTTTTCCTTTTTTGCTCTCTGTCTTTAATCTATCCAAAAGCAGGCATGGTATTACTTAGTCATTTGGTAAAGCTAAGCTTACTGACATGATGTCTGTCACATAAAAAAATAAAATGTGCTTATGGACCAGTAAGTTATCATATTATCATAGGATTACTTTCAGATATAGCTTTGTCTTTTTTTTAGTCCTGGGTCACTTTCAGTTTTTGTCTGCCTTGTCCTCTGTTGTATCCTCAGAGTATGGCATGTGTATCTATCTACTCACTGTATATTGGTTAGGTGAATGAATGACTTGGTTTGGGTAATTCAGTCAGTCCACAATTAATTGTTGAGTATTTACTATATATCAGGTATTATGTACCCTGAAGATACAACAATGAATCTGAAACATTCCTATTCTCATGAAGCTTAATGGGAGGAACAAACAGTCACAAAATAAAGTAGAGAACTAACTAGAATGTTATGGATTATGATAATGGATACAAAGTAAGTAAAGGGGTATTGTAGTAGAGACTGATAGAAGGGCTGCTTGTTTTAGAAAGGGTGGTCATAAAAGTGACATTCAAGATGATGCATAAAAGGAAAACAAGGTCAAGAGCTGGAGAAGTGCTTTCTAAGCAAAGAGCAGGCTTGGCGTGTTCTCAGAAATGGCAGTGTGACTGGAGGCCCAGCAAGTGTGAGTGAGGCAGGCGAGGGCCAAATCATGCAGGCCTCGCGGGCCTTTAGGATTTGGGGTATTATCTGCCGTGCAATGAAAAGGGATCATTGAAGGGATTTAAGCAGAGTAGTGACCCTGTGGAAAGATTATTCTGATGCCGGGGTGGGGCGGTGGGGTGGGGGGGAGGTATGGCAATAGGCAGTAGGGGAAAGACAGGTGATTTACTGTTTTGATGTCAATCAAAGGATTTTATGTATAGCTAAGACTAAGAGACATGAGAAAAATGAAAATCTTCAGTTCCCTCTCTTGACAATTTCTGTTTGGTTATTTAAGTGTCTGCACCAGGTGGATGGTAGCAAAATAGCCAGGACTTACTCCATATTGAGCTAAAGGGGGTATATGAATGCCAAATTAAAAGACATCCTAAAGAGTAATGACCTTTTGGAAGCTTTGGCATTACTGCTTGAAAACTTTGTCTTCCTTTGGCTATACGGACAACCTGTTATCCTGACCCTTTCCTGTCTCTGGTTTGGTTCTTTTCCCTTCCTTCCAGCAATCATTTGACAGCAAACATTCCTTAAGATTCATGCATGAACTTGGTTTTCCCTCTCTTCACCTTCTTCCCTTCAGTA
This sequence comes from Cynopterus sphinx, assembly GCA_030015415.1. Lineage (NCBI taxonomy): Eukaryota > Metazoa > Chordata > Mammalia > Chiroptera > Pteropodidae > Cynopterus > Cynopterus sphinx. Next base: position 21,929,573 of record CM057380.1, read on the forward strand.
AACTGCCTCTCAGCTGAGCAAGTTTGCTCCTGATGCTTTGATTTGAAACACCAATGGGACCTTTAAAATAGAGGTGTCCTTAGGCAGTTGGAGATATGAAAGTCCCTCCAAAAGAAGAAGCCAAGTTCAGGAAAATCTTTTAAAATAGAGATTTTTAATGATACCCGCAGAGATTCTTATTCAATAGGAGTAATCAGTGCCTAGGAATCTACACAGCAAGGTCCCAAACCACCACCAGTGGAAGACTGCAACCAGCCAGGCTGCCAGATGTGTTCACCAAAGGCCAGAGCCCTATGCACTCACAGTGACAGTTTGTGCTTCCATAAACTCAGGCAGTCTCATATACATGCCACCTCTCCTCCCTCACCCTCCCGACAGTCGAGCCCTTGCTGCCATTCCATTGGGACCATTATGAAAATTGTGCAACTTGGAAACCATATAGTTTCAGAAAAAGAGAAAAAGGAGATGTAAAAAGCCAGAACCAACCCTAGGAAAAAAAAAATGGCAGAACTTCTGAATTTGGAGCAGGAAAGGATTTAATAAATAGGAAATAATTCACACATTAGTACAAATCTATTAATTATGTATTGCTTTCTCCCCCATACTCAGCTGAGGAAACTCTGTTAGGAGAAGAGGCTCCCTTGGAAGAAAGAGAAGTAGGTCCTTCAAGATCATGGATGCTGGGGCTAGAGAAGGTCTGGCCAGCTTGGTCACAGACACACTGAGGCTGGAGAGAGGGGTCTCCTTTGTGGACAGGGAAGAACGTAGCAAGGTACAGGGGATCATGTCAGAGAAAAGTGTGGCTGTTTTGAAAATTCTGCAGAAGAGACTCCTCAGCTCTCATGCTTCTAGGCTGTGAGGTCTTTTTGGCCAGAGCTAGGACTGTACTCAGAACCATGAATTCATGGCACCACTTCACGGATGAAATAGAGTTCTGTGGGCTGGCCTGCAGGCCTATTTCCATTTTTATTGAAAATTATTTCTATGGTAAAATGTGCTCATAATTCCCTACAACCAACTTACAAATACATTTTATAAGAACATACGTGTTTTAGCTTGGAGACTGCCCACATATAACACTTACAGAAATTCATTTATGCACTAACATGTGGCCTGAAACCACACTGCTGAAACACGCAGCTGCTTCTAACAGCTCTCATACCCTGCACGTTCCCAAGAGCTGTATTAGCCCTATCTTAGTAAATTCCAAGAAAAAATATGGAGAAGTACTCACTGTGATTTACTTGCCAGTAACATGATGGGATTAATGAAGAGCCTATTCGAAGGAAAAGCTTAGCTGTAACCAGAGCTAGATGCCAGTTGCTTGCGTGTCATTATTCTGTGAAATAAATAACATATGCTGTACCTCTTGGTCTGCTTAGGTATTTATCTTAAATGAAGTTTACTTAATTGCTCTCTATCCCTCCAGAAGGATATCTTTTATGCTATAGGGAAGGATTTTATTCTCCCTCTCATACACACATAGCACTAACTTCTTTTATAAATCTCTGTTCTTCTCCTTTCTGCCCTTTGTTTTCTATTTCTATTTGTTGGGTTGGTTTGTTTTAATTGAAAGCTATAAACCCTCACCCCAGAAAAATATGCACAAAATCTAGCAAATTATTTTAAGAGGTTCATGGAGTTTCCTGTTTTCCTGTACATGACATGACCCCATAATCAAACATGCCTGCTTCCTCATGCTCTCTCTCCCATCCCTCCCTCCCTTCTCCTTCTCACCTCCCCCTTCTCCTTTCTTTCTCTCAAACTCTCTCACACACAATCCACAAATTCCACAGTTGTGAGGAGCCCTCTAAGTGCTTCTGTGAACTTGACCTTACCTTACTTTGCCTTCACACTGCCAGGAGGGAGAGGCGGTGAATCATGGTGTAGTGTTCGGTGTAAAGAGCAAGGGGCCTGAAAACCAGCTTGTACTCTGCTCTCCTAGCCACTGGCCACAGAGGAAGCGGCTTATTTTTCTTGCTTAAGTGTGCCATCCTCCCCCCTCCCTCATCAAGTCCTCTGTCCCTAGGTCTTCTCCCATCCAGAGGGAGCACTTTTCCTAATTCACAAACCTAGAAGGGAAGTCATTTTCAAGTCTGCACAAAGGTACTGAACTAGCAGAGCTGTGGCCCTCACCTATAATTCAGGTGTCATTTTCCACATAAGGAAGTAGGTAGAGGCAATTGGGCAACTGTAGTGGAGGCTAAACTTTTGGCTCAGAGTCACAATATTGGCAAAGACAGAGGACAAGCTCCTTTACATCTAACCTCAACCCATGTTCCCTCCTCTTCAGTTGCTCAATTCCATCTGCCTTGAAGGGCTCAGTCCTGTTAGCTTCTCTCAATGTGACTTCTCTTTCTCAACCGTGTTGTAACTCTGCATCCTCAGGAGACTCCCAGCCCTGCAGAAAGTGGACAACTTCAATGTCTCCTTTGTGTCTCCTCTGCCTCTCCCCTCACTTACTTATCACCCCTATTCACTTGTGTAATAAAAAGAAGGTGGTGAGTTTTGCCTACTACTCAAGTGCATTAGCAAAATCAGAAGTGGAGCTCTATCTTCAGAATGGAAACAACACAAAAATTTCACAACACATTCTAGAGGAAGAGCTTAGTGTTTAGTTACTTTATTGAGGCTTGTCCTATGTTCATGAAGACTAGAAGCAATAAGAAGTGTAGACTATAGAGATTTAGAAGCAACGTTTTAATGTTCTGCTACCTTCTGGTAGAGTAGCTTAGTATTTAAAAAATGGACTTTAGAGTTAGGCAATCATAGATTTAAATCCCAACTTGATCAGTCTGCAGTTTGAATAACTTAACCACTTCAAGGTTCATTTTCCTTATCTGTAAAATGGGCATATTAGTAATAGCTATCTTCTTGTGAATGTTAACACGTCTAGTATTTTGCCTGGTAGGTTGTAGATGTTCAGATCATGCTAGTTCCTTCTCTTTCATCTTTCCTTACATTGCTAACCTTAAAGCATTATATCTTAATAATTTTTATACCCTCCACTGGTGATGTGGATGTTCAGTAAATGTCTGTTGAATTCAATATTATTTTCTTTACTTGTAGAGTTATAAAGATTAGTCCATGGAGTGATTCAATTTGAATGCCATCCTGTTAGTTTAAAGCATTATAAAATGAAGTGCCTGAGGTGCCCTGAGGAATATCATTCTAAAATAACAAACCTCATCAATTTTTTTTTCTAAGACTCATTTCTTTCTCTGAATTCCTATTCATTAACAGCTCTCAGAACGAGACACTTCTTACGATATCATAGACTTACTGCTTTTAATGGAGGCAGGAGTTGTGGCAAAATCAAAATTATCTCTGATTGACAATGTGAAGACATCTCTTTTAGAACAACTTGTGAAACCAAATTTGAAGCTGTCATTTGACATTATGGTTTGACAATTTTTTGCAGTTACATTTTTAACTACAATTAAGGGAATCTCGATTTCTGCATGTATATAAGGAACTAGATTCTCTTTGGTCTAAGAATTTAAAAGTGAATGTTTTAAAAATAAATACTCTTAATTGCAAGTAGATCCTAATTAGCCTATTGTGCTAACTGCAAAAGAATTATTTAAAAAAAAATGCAACAAAATTGCAGGATAGAAAGCTACAGATAACCACTCATTTATCTGTGAAAAGTTAAGGCAGCATAATGTACTGTAGAGAGCCCCAGGCTGATGTAAGCTGGAGCCTGCTTTGCCTCTTGTGAATAACATCACATCAGATAGTCATTTACCACTGCGGATCTTCATCTCTTCTAAAAATTGGAGAATTGCATTAATGTATTTCCAAAGACTGTCAAAAAAAACTACTGTATCACTAGAGACTAAAACAGTACCTGACACACAGTAGGCATTCAAATATTTGCTGGATCGATGGGTGTATGGATGGAAAGGAATTTAATTCCAATCAAACCACTGATCACAGGATCTAAAACTCAGCAGCTCTCAGTGTTTTTCTCAGGCCCAGAGAGTTTCTAACTTGCCACAAAATCAGAGCTGGGAGGACAATTCAAACTTTTGGATTCTAGGGATAATCTTCTTTATTGGATTCTTAGTAAAACTCAAATTTAGGACCTAAATCTGTTCATTTTCTATAATTCTAAAGCTGCAATATCTCTAGAAATGGTTCTGGAGAGTAAATTGGATATCTGTATGATATTGTAAAAAGCTGCACATTTTCAGTTGTTTTTACATAGAAAATATGGAATATGCTCCTAATAATTTTGTTTTATTTCTTATCATTTCTCTGGATTTCTAGCAGAAAGTTTCACTAGAGTCAAAGTTGACCCTTGATAGTTCCTTTCAACACATATTGCTTTTTCTTTATCAATGTGTTAGGATGTTTTCTATTCCTGAACAATGTGCAAGCTCTTTCATTGTTGTCCTATATAAATATTGTTTTTACATTTTGGAATAAAAATTATCTTTTCACACATACAATCATTCTGTATGTGGTACTCCATGCCCAGTCCATGCCAATCAAGAACAGTAAGTGTTTGTAACACCATGTATTGTCTTTCTGTCTGCCGTGTCCCATGAAAGAATCATACTGTAGAGTTCTTAGAATCAGGACCAGAGGTTCAGCAAGAATTACAGGTATGTGAAAGTCCTTATTTCTCTAGCCATAAAAATCAAGCAAACTTATCATCACAGATGCAAGTTCATAATTTTTCTAACAGTTCATTCAAAACACCTTATACTTTGTACAAAAACCATAAGGAACTTTATGGTTCTTTGAAAATTTAGCGAATAATTATCACTTCATTAATCTTGTTTAAACCTTGGTCTACTATACTCTAGCTTCCATACATAATCTACTAGACTCTCACAGTTTTCTTCTAAAAGGATATATATAATAGTGATGTTTTGTGCTAGATCCATCAGAGGAATGTATTTGGAATGAATTCCACTTTTGGTGGTATCAAAATTATAGCTATCCCCAGGGAGACTGAAATTTGTTCACCTCAAATATTCAGTACCATCCATTTTATAGTAAGAGTAACTTATAATCTACTCACAGGCACCCATCTGGAAATGCTCTCAGAATTTTCTAATCATTAAGACCTCTTTTCAAATAGGAAACCTAGCTCAAGAAATAATGTGAATGGAATTGTCAGAACTCTAACAAGTACATGGCCAGCCACATTCATTCTAAGATACTGGCATTTTGAAAACCAGGTGAAGTGCTGCATTATATATATTGACTGCTACTCTTTATTTGATCATGATTACTGTTGTAAGATTCTAATCTTATCCCTGAAGTTTATAATTAGACCATTGTATTAGTTTCTTATAGCTGCTACCACAAATCACTGCAAACTCAGTGGCTTAAAACAACATGGATTTATTATCTTACAATTCTAGAGGTTGGAAGTCCAAATTAATGTTAAGGGACTAAAATCCAGGTGTCAATAGAGGTGGTTCTTTCTGGAAACTCCAGGAAAGGACCCATTTCTTGTGTTTTCTAGTTTAGAGGCTGCTGGTATTCCTTGAAGCCCAGCCCCATGAATCTAACATCTGTTTCTGTTGTCACAGCATCACCTTCCCCCACATTAACTTTCTTTCCTCTCTCATATAAAGACCTTAGTAATTACATTTAAGGTACTTCCAGATAATTCAAGATAATCTCCCCATCCCATGATCCTCAACTTAATCATATCTGCAAAGTCCCTTTTGCCATGTAAGGTAACATATTTACAGATTCTGAGAATTAGGACATGGATATTTTTGAAGCCTACCAGATTATTCAGCCTATCAGAACCATAAGATAAGTTAAAAATGGCTATTATTGACACTAGAGCAATTACTTTAATAAAATAACAGAGAGTTATAGCTAGTAAGCCAACAAAGTAGAAAAAATTATATCATTAGACATATATGAAATTCAAAAGAAGGCAGAGAAAGAAGAAAAAAGAACTTCAGATGAGACAAATAGGAAACAAATATCAAGATGATAGATTTAAGCCTAATCATGTTAACAATTTAATTAAATATAAATTGCCTAAACGTTCCAATTAAAAGGCAAAGATTATTAGATTGTTTGAAAAAGATTCAACTATATACTATCTACAAGGAATGTCTTATAAAGACACAAATAGATTAAAAGTAAAAGAATGGAAAAAATATCCCATGCTGACACTAATCAAAAGAAAGCTGGAATATGACTATTAATATAAGACAAAGTAAATTTTAGAACAAAGAATATTGCCAGGAAAGAGGAAATTTATTTCAGAATAGTAATAGATCGATTCTTCTTGAGAACATAACAATCCTAAATGTTTGTACATCTGATAATATAGTTTAAAAGAACATGAAGTAAAAATTGATAGAAATATAAAAAGCAGAAAAATTCACAGTTATTGTTAGAGATTTCAGTAGCCTTCTCTCAATTATAGGCAAAACAAGTAGACAGGAAAAATCAGTGAGGCTGCAGAAGACTTGAATTTTATGGTCAACCTAATTATAAAACAGTGCTACCTCTTTGGAAAACAGTTTAGAAGTTTCTGAAAAAGTTAAACATACACTTACCTTTTTACCCAGCCATTTCACTCCTAGGGATTTACCTGAGAAAAATGAAAGGGAATATTTATACAAAAACCTGTACACAGCTGTTGATAGCAGATTCATTTGTAACAGCCAAAACCTGTGAAACAATCTAAATGTTCATCAACAGGTGAATGGACAAACAAACTGTGGTATATTCATACAATGCAATAAAAATGAATTAACTGTTGATACATGGTACTACATGGAGGAATCTAAAAGGAAGTATACTGAGTGAAAGATGCCAGACAGAATAAAAGAATATACTCTATGAAATATAGAGAATTTTATATAGAATTCTGTAAATGCCAACTAATCTATAGTGACAGAAAGCAAACCATTGATTACTTTGGGGTAAGAGGGCAGGAGTAAGAGATTAGAAAAGGGCATGGGAAAACTTGGAAGGATGATGGATATATTTTTGATTGCAATGATGGTTTTACAGGTTTACATGCATGTCAGAACTCATCTCTGTATACACTTGAAACTTGCAGTTTATTGTTTGTCAGTTATATCTCAAGAAATCTTTTTCTTTTTTTTAAGTCTTCTTGAAACCACATACCCCACCCCCACACCCTGCCATGGCAAATCTTCTGTGGAAAGTAAGGAAGTTGAGAAAACTGTTTCCCAACAGGGAAAAAAAAAATCTCTAGTGCTCTCTTCTAATGTGGCCAAGATAGACAATGGAAAAGAAAGTACATATCAGAGAGGAAACCCAGGAGCTATGGAGAAAACTGGACTGAGAAATCACTCCCAGGTGAAAGAACCATAGTCTAAGGAAGGGAAGTTTCCCACCAGGACAGGAGTCCTCAAAATGGTGTCCAGTGGGATTTTGGAGTTGCAATGGCCTCTACTTGGTGCCAGGTGACTTACTGTGCACCTTACAGTGAGAGGACTATGTACCCGCACCTCACTGACATCAGACATGACCATTTGACTTTGTTCTTGCAACTGAAAGGTGAGAAAAGTAATGTGCACCAAACTGAGCTACAAATTCAGCATTTTCAGGTAAGAGTTGCTCCTTAGGCTGCATCCTGGAACAAAATATGAGAAGCAGAGCAACAGATGACACCTAATGAGCAAAAAAATAGACTTTGATATTGTAAGCCTCTTAGATTACAGACATACTAAGTTTGAGATGTCTCTGAAATATTAAGTAGAACAGTCAGGTGGAGAGCTGGATGCATGAGTCAGATGTTCAGAGAACAGATCTGAGCTAGAGACAAAATTTGGGAGCTGTCAGCATCTGTGTTGCATTTTAACCATAGGACTAGATAAGATCACCTAGAAAGAGTGGAGAGAAAAGAAAAAAAAAAAAAAAGAGGTCCAGAACAAAATGCTGAGGAACACAAATATTTAATTGACAGGTGGAGGAAGATGAGTCTGCAAAGGAGACAGGAATGACCACATATTGTGAGGAAAGCCACTAATGAGATTTTGAATGTAATCCCACTTTTGCTGTCTTCATTCTTTGTCCCTTCTGCTTCACTTTCTTTTCTCCAGCCTAGAGACTGCTGAGCAAGCATCGTAAACTGCTGAGTCTGCTTCACACTTTAAAAGATGAATCTTGCTTTTACTTTGCTGGATTTTGAGCACCATTTAGACAAGGACCCAGACTTGCCCTCCAAGGGCCTGATAACGCTGCCGTGTTCACAGTGTGCACAGTGCTCAGTAAACCCCACTGTACTCTTCACCTGCCCATTCCCTCACCTTCATGTTTCCTTTCAATTCTCTTTCTTGTACATACCCATTCTACTCTGTACTCTGCCTTTACCATTAGTTGTTCTTATAAATATTGAGTAGATAGATACACAGAAGGTTTATATAGGTGCAAAGTACAAAGAAGAACATCTATGGATCGATCACTCAGTTTAGGAAAAAGAACCTTAAATTAGCTTGAAGTCCTGTGCTTCTCCCTAATTCTCTCATATTGTACCCTTCCTCAGAGGAAACCACCAGCCTGCATTTTGTGGTTCTCAACAACCTAGAAATAAAGAGTGTCTGCAAAAACCATAGTAACAGCCGTTGCTCCTTTGCTTCGCTTAATAATCTTACCAAGTATATTTGTATTCCTAAAAGATGTTCGATTTTCATTCATTTTATCTTCATAGAAATAAAATTATATGTATTACTCAGTGATTTATTTTCTTCAAGATTGTGTTTGTGGAAATTGTCTATGATAGTGTGTGTGGCTGAGAATCATTCATCTTTTCAACTATATTCTAAAATATACCACAATTTATTTCTGCTTTAGCCGCATTCTAAAAGTTTTGCTATGTAGCAACTTCAACTCTAAGTATTTTTAATATCAATTTTGATTTTTTTAAACCCAGGAGTTATTCAAAAATACATTTTTAAATTTCTAAATATATAGAAATATATCTTTTGTTATCAACACTCCTTTGTTTTCAAAGTATATGGACAATAACTGTGCTATTCGGTAGAAGTTTAATGTGAGTCGCTAGTATAATTTTAAACATTTAAATTGCCACATTATAACATGCAAAATCAATGTCAGTATTTATTTAATTCAACATATACAAATTATCATTTAAATATGTACTTGTCTTTGAAACATCGTAGACATTTTAGATTTTTTTGTGCCAAGTTTTCACATCTGGTGTATATTTTGCAATTACAGCATAGCCTCATTTGGACTGGTGACACTTTAGGTTCTCAGTGGCAACATGTGGCTAGTGGCTACCATGTTAGACTGTACAGGTTGATAGTATAACTATTGTTTGAAATTGCTGAAATTTACTTTCTGGCTTGTATGTAGTTAATTCCATGTGAGCTGAAATATAATTATGTACTTTTCTACTAAGCGGGGTCAGCCTCCTACACATGTACTTTAAATTAATCTTATTATTTTGTATTATTTAAATCCTCTATATTTTCATGGAATTAATTTGTCTGCTCGACCCTAGTTGCTACAGTACACACTGCAGGAGTGCCATTCACATATTGCCCGGAGTTGTGCAGCATATGTTTCCATGGACTCATATGGTGGTCTCAGATTGACTTACCATAACCAAGGGAGCTATGTCGCCACTACAGTGGGGATTTGACAATTGCTCATTACAATTTATAACATTTTGCTTTATATATTTTGAAGCTATTTTACTGAGTGCATATAAGTTTAGAAAATGCGTGGTGAATTAACCCATTATCATTATCAACCCAGAATGACTTTTGTCTTAAAATTTACTTTGTCTGATATTACTGTAGTTGTATACTTTCTTTTCTTTACTACTTCTCTATCTTTTAAAAAATTATCTCAAACTCACCTTGAATAATGCAAGGACCTAAGAACACTTGAGTTCTGATAGTTGCCATGCTAAGATACATTTAACATTTTTGTCTAGGGTTCTAGTTCCATCCTTTTGTTAGCCTCATTAATTACACAGAGTCAAAACTAGTATTTCATATGGATGATATTGTTTACAATTACCTACATGCAGGGCTGGCTACACAATTTTCAGGCCCAGTGCAAAATGATAATATATGGCCCCTTGTTCATAAAGCTGAAGAGCAGCTTTTTCCTCTTCAGGGCCCAACGACTCAGCGCAGGGAGTGCGCATGCTCAACCTCCACACTCCCCAAGCCTCTATCCAGGCTAGGGCCCCCACCCAAAGCAGAGGCCTGCAGCAGATGCTGAGTAGGGCCAGGGAGCAGGGAGTCGAGAACCATGCTGGGGAGTGAGGGAGGTGGCAGGAGGTAGGACTCTGTGTGAGCTGAGGCTCCAAGCCCCTGGCACATGCTCAATTGTCCCACTGGACCTCACTTAACAAAACACAAAGTCAAAGACAGAACAATTAAGAATTTCTCAGTAGTGAACCCAAAGCATTAAACCTGGAGCACAGGGTCCCCTTCTGAGAATGGGTCCTGTACAACTGTCCTGATCACATGCCCAAGAAGCCATCCCTGCCTGTGGATTTGCCAATTTCTTTGCTCACCATTTCTTCCTGCATGTCTGACCTTTCTTCTGAATATATCCCTTCCTAAAAAGCATGTTCTTTGAAGCTCTTTTAGTAAACGTCCTTTAGCTGGTGGTAAACATTCAGATTTAGTTATCTGAGCATATTTTATTTTAGTCTCATTCTTAAAGATAGTTTTACTGGGTATCCAGCTTTAAGTGGATGGTTGTTTGCTCTTAGAACATTGAACATATCATTTTGCTGTCTTTGGCTTCTTCATTTTTGTTGGAAAATAAGCTTTCATTTTTTTTTTTTTGGTTCCTTTAAAGATATCTAGTTTTTTTTTTTTCTCTTCAACTTCTTTTAAGATTTCTTTAATTTTGAGGTTCTTTAGCTCCACTACCATATGCTCAGATTTACTTTTATTGATCTTCCTTGGAATCCACTGAGCTTCTAGATTTGTGGGTTGTTGTTTTTTATCAATCTGGAGTTCTCCTCAGATATCACTTTCTTCCCCTTTCTCTCTCCTTTGCTTCTGAAATGGTAAATAGATATACGTGAGATCTTTTCACTCTATTCTCCTTATATCAACTTCTCTTTTATATTTTCTATATTTTTGACCACCTGTACTGAACTCTGTATAATGTCTTTGAATATTTCTTTCAGTTTGTTACTTCATATTTCAGCTATGAGTTATCTGCTACTGGACTGTCCACTGAGTTTTCAATTTCTATGATCATATTTGTCACTTCTACCAGTTCAATTTAGTTCTTTTTCAAATTTAATTAATCACTTAAATCAATCTTTTTTTTTTATCATGTTGAACATTCTTACTTTATATTTATTGTTTTTTCAATCAATTTTCCTCAAATGACATTCATAATCCTGGTTCTCAAGTCAAACTATCTTCTTAAGTTTGTGTCCTTAAAGTTTTCCAGACTAGAAATGTAGGCATTATTTTCATTATGATGAAAACATATTTAATAACATTATGAGTGAGACTGGAATACAGATCAAGAGATAGACTGAGTCTATTACATTACCTCAGTGAGAGATAAAGCCAAGAGTCTTAATGAGGTTGTTGGTAGTGAGAAAGAAGAGAGGAAATAGTTTGACACATACCAAGGAAACAGAATACATAGAACTTGTTTTTGAATGAATGTGGTAGAACAAGGGGAAGGAAGAGTTGGAGATGACTCAGGAATTTTAAGCCAAAGATTTTGACTGTTAAAGGTTTTCAGAAGTCAGACGGAAAGGCAGAATTGCAGGAGATGATGGTGGATTTGCTTTTTGATGTGTGGAATCTTTGGTGTTGATGGATCATTGGGGTGGAGATGTCCAACAGCAATTATAAATGAGAGTCACAAGTTTGAGAAAAAGGATCAGCACTAAAAGGAAGAGGTTGTTGATGGAAAGCAAAGGGATTAGAAAGAGAAATAAATAATGGAGAAGAATCATCTACATAGAAAATAAGAAGAGTCATGGTGATTATAGAAGGCGGAAGGAGCTCTAACCAACAAGTAAGCTTTTGCCACTACTTGTGATAGACAAAGGCTTAATTTCTGTGCCCTGTGAAAAGTTCTCAGAATTGCCCATACTTACCTTCACCCAAAGGATCATAAACTAAGATTTAAGAGTATGTAAATTAAAATATTAAGATGTTCTTTGTGTTTTCAATTTTCTAATATGTTTTGTATTATACCACATCTTAGACATTACCCTCTACTTAATTTTGTTTGTTCCTATCAGTATTTGAGAAAAGTAAAAGAAAAATAAATCTAGCAGGAACCACAAACATGTGTTAATTTTATGGCATATTCCAAAGTTTTCCTTTTTTTTTTATGGAACATAATATTGTCTAGTGTTAGGATGTAGTCATTACCTTTGGAACCACAGTGTATAGCATTTTATTATGTTTGTGGTTCTGTTCATGTTGTTACTATTTCATGCAAAAATAACATTACTTATTATGCAAAAATTAAGCCTGATAAAATACTTACCTTATATTCAGTGTTTGTAAATTGCTGTTAACAGATCAAATGATATCTAGTAGCAGTATATATATTGCTAAAAAGAGTAAACAGATTGTTATGAAATTATATTTTCTGAGCAAAGATGTGCAATTTAGAAAGAATGTTAGGGATGAGTCTTGACTCATTTGTCGGGTTTATGGTTTTCAGGGAATTGATGCTGATTTCACATCAGAAAAGCATCGAGCAGCTGCAGAAAACCCTTAAACAGGAGCTGTTGAATGATGATAAATGGAGGGAGAAGGTAACGATAATATGACTTTCACCAGCATGTGTCTTATTTGCTTTTTAAAAATTCTGTTAGTTTTCTAGAAGACTATTTCAAATAGATTCCTTTGCTTCTATGTACACTTTTGATGTTTCTTTCTGGAATTTTCTAATCCAAACATGTTTATGACATATGTCTTTTCTAAAATATTAGACAATATAATGTAAATAAAAAGGTAAAAACAAAATTTGAAATCTTGTGAGATTAAGATAACCCTTAGTTCTCATGTAAAATCATAATACTTATTTTAAAATGTTTACCTTTTTCTCATAAAGTGACAGAACCTGTATTTGAAAAAAAGCAAGATAATATTTCATTCTTAGCTTTTAAGAAGATAATATAAAAGAATGGAAAATCACTTAAAATTATTTCATTATGAACTTTTGGCAATATAAAATGAATAAACATTTAGCTTGCTATTTACAAAGAAAATGTTTGCTCTTAGAATAATTTCATTGATTTTTGTCTGGACTTTTCTATAATTTTTAAAGTTTCAACAATGAATACGAATTACTTCATTAATTTTAAAGAATACAAATATGTAATATTTAAAAATAATTAGCTCCTACCTTCTCAGGCCATGTTCAGCTGTAGTCATTGAGTCTATAGCCTCATCTCCCTGTCATAAACTTGATACTCTTTGACTGATCCCTGGGCCTTATCCTGCACAACACACTAAAACTCTCCCAACTCTTTCTCTTCCCCAATCCCTAACACTAACCTTCTGCCTTGGTTTTCTGATTATGTCTTAAATTTGCATCTAAAACTAGAGCTGGCTACTGCAATTAAGATTTATTTTGAATTTGAAGCCCTGACATTCAGTTTGGTTATTATCAGATTCCTCCCCTTGGTGACTAGGCCCTATAACTTGTAACCTCAAACAACAAGCAATGGCCTCTTTCAAACCAACATCTCCACTTGAAATTCCCTACAATATCATCCATCAGATTGAAACACTTTAGATATTGTTGCTGGCTCAGATCACTTTCACTTCCACTCTTCACACAGTTGGCCATACTCAGCCAGTATTGGCTCTCCAATCCCTTTTCCCTTGTCCCTCAGGGACAGCACGTTCAGGTTGTAACAAAAATTATCACTATAAGAACCGTTTCATATGGGCAACAATTAAAATTTGAGAATATAAAGTTTCTCTAAGTGTCTCATTTTTTAGCATGCGCATTTTCTTTTCCTTTCTCTCTACAACCACACTTCTTTACTTTTAATGTTTATTAGCCCCATTGTACTCAATTAGCTAGCCTATTCTTATTTACTTCCCCTATCTTTACTAATACATGTTTAAAATTACAAAAAGATGATCAACCTAACTAGCAATCCAAAAAATGAAAATTAAAACAATGAGAGATTGTTTTTCATCCATCCAACTGATAGAGTTGTTTTTATACTGTGACAAAGGTCTAATGAGATAGCCTTTCATACTTACTCTTTAAGGAACTGGAAATTACAGAAACCTCTTGGAGAGCAGTTTGGCAATACATATAAAGAGATTTTGTAAACGTGTCATCTTTGGCTCAGAAATTTCACTGATGAAATTAATGTGGGTAGAGATTCACAGATCCTCCCCTTCCCTCGAATTCCTTAACTCTCCTTAGACTGATAGAATAAACTTTCCTGCCTTTGCTTGCATAGAAATTCCTCATCTCCATGGCCATACCTCATGAAGGACTTTCATGAAGGACAGTCTACTGAAGTCTCTACTTTCATGATCCACTCTAGCACTGCTGCTCACTGTACCCTCCCCTTGAGGTAGACGCATGGCAAGAAGACCAAGTTAGTGTTGGCATCTGACAATATACGAGTAATATGTTCTTGCTCTATGCTAAGTTAATTTGATGATGAAAATAAACCTGTGTAGGATTTTCTAAGTTCTTACTAAGGCCATAATTCTTTCTAATAACTTAATTATATCACAGATACATTTTGGAAGGTACATTTTTCTATAATATAAATGGATATTTCATTTTATTGAGAGAACATGACTTCTTGTTAATAAATCTTATCATTTAGCTTAGTGGTAAAGCAAGATACAGACCAGTAAAGTCAAGGAATAATAATTATGTCTTGGCTGTGTTAGCTATTGAGACAATGAATAAAGATTTTCCTAAAAGTTTTCTCATGAAAAAGAAGAATTGCTAATATGACAATGTCATCTCTTTCTTGGGTCACTGTGCCTTTATGTAGAAATGAAATGTTCCCTTTATAAATATATAGTACACATATTAGAATAAACTTTAAGACTTAAATGCTTTTAACATTCAAAAAGTAGATGGAAATGTGTGCCTATTCTTAATTATTTTAGAGTATAGAAAAAGCACATAACAAAATCAATAGTTGCTATGCAACAAGGATTGCACATTTTAAAAATAACTACATATTTACTAATTGTCATGGATTTTGTTTATTTCAAGCTTTGAAGAAAGAAAATTAATGTTCATGCTGAACATTAAAATTGTTTCCAAATGTACAATGATGTTACTATTCAGTCAAAATTTTGTAATTAAAAAATCTCCTATAGCCAGTATACTTACAATAAGTGAGATGCTTACAATTACTGATTACCATTTTGTAATATAATGAAAAAAAAACAGCCAAATATTTTCTTAGATTATTACTAAGTAATGACATTTAGGAACATTTTAGAATTGTACTATTGACCTCGTTTTAAATAATACATTGAGCTTTTAAAAAACAATAGTTAAAACAAACAGAACTGTACTTCCTGGCTGAGCACTGTATTGAAAATGTAGGAGGAAACAAGTTTACTTTAATGAATATTTCAGCATTAAAGGGAGGCAATACAACACATACACACAAAAACCCCTCAAATTATTCTTCAAAATGGAAGTGACAAATGGCCTGATAAGTCCTAATGTATTTTAGTGTAATACTCCTTAGTGCTTTCAAAGAAATTTAAGGCCATAGTTCAGTGAGTGGGTATCCAGGAATTTGGCAGATTCTCTGAGATGAGGTGACCTTGCTGAGAGTCTGGGGAGATCAAAGTAGCTAGAATTTATAGGATAGTGTCCTCAGAAGAGACCTCTCCAGAGAACACACACTGGAGATCTACAGAGAGTCCCCAGTAAGTATAAGTATGATCAGTGCATGTATGTGGGGAAGCTAGCCAAAGCCAGGGAAAGACCCATTTGAAAGAATTAGAGAGAAGAATACCAAATGCTCCACAATGCCAGTAATAATGCCTGTTCCTGCAAGCCAGTCTGGAAAACTTATAATTCACAGGTCACTGGATAGAGTTCTCGGAACGGTCGTGCATCAGCAGTAGAGAATAGACCTAGATTAAGTGCCGATCTGGTTCAGCCTAATAATTTTAAAAAGAAGACCTAAAAATATTCAGCAGATTCCAATAAACTTAACTGCATCCCAGGACAAAGTTCAAGAATATTTATAAGAATATAAATTTAATCAGCATCTAACAGGGTAAAATTCACAATGTCTGACATCTAATAAAAATTGACATGCATGGAAAGAAACAGTAAAATAAGACTCATAATGACAAGAAAAATCAGTTAATAAAAACTGACTTCAGAGAGGCACAGATGTTAGAATTAGCAGACAAGGACATTGAAACAAGTAGGATAACTGTACTCCATGTGTCTAAAAACTTTAGTAAAAATTGACCATGTTAAGTAGAGATATGGAAAATATAAAAAAGATCTAAACTAAACTTCTCGAGATGAAAACTACAATGTCTAAGATAAAAGTACACTGGATGGGATTAATTTCAGATTAAACATTCCAGAAGAAAAGTTTAGCGAACTTGAAGACACACCAACAGAAACTATCTAAATCAAACGAAATAGAAAAGAAACTCAAAACAAATAAACAAAGGGCATCAGTGAGCTGTGAGACAAATTTAGATGGACTAATATATGTGTAATTGAAGTTCTAGAAGGACAGGAAAGAGACGAGGAAACAGAAAAATTTTTGAAGAAATAATGGCTGAAAAAATTAAAATTTAATGAAAGCTATAAACCCACACACCCAAGAAGCTCAATAAACCTTAAGCCCACCAAGGGACATTATAATTCAATTGTTCAAAAATAGTGATAAAAATAAAATCTTAAGACAATCAGATAATAAAAGGCATATAGAGAGAGGAATAAAGGTAAGGATGATAGCAGATTTTTCATCAGAAACAAAGTAAGCAAGAAGACAGTGGGACTGAAAGCACTGAAAGTATGTGGAGGGTACGGGTGAACTGCTGGTCTAGAATTCATTACAAAGTGAAAATATCTTTCAAACATGAGGGTGAAATAAAGACTTTTTCAGAACTAAAAAAAAAAAGCTGAAAAATATATCACCAGCACATTATAAAAAATGTTTAAAAAATATTCTTTACTAAAAAGGAAAATTATACCAGATGGAAATATGGAATTTTACAAGGGAATGTAGAACATTAGAAATGGTAACAATGTGGATAAATACATTGTTTTTTATCATTTAAATATCTTAAAATGAAATTGACTATTTAAACAAAAATATTAGCAATCTAATATGAAATTTATAACATGTAAAAGAAAATATATGACAACAACAGTGCAATGGCTGGAAAAGGAGAAATAAAAGTATACTATTGTGAGATTCTTACACAATCCATGAAGTAATATATTACTAGCAGATAGACTGCAATAAGTTAAAGATGTATTCCATAAACCCTAAAGCAAACACAAAAATAGAAAGACAAAGAGTTATAGTTAGTTGATAGGGCAGAAAAGGATATAAAATTGAATTTTAAAAAATACTCAATCCAAAATAGGACAGAACAAGAAAAAAACGTATATGAAATGGACCAAATAGAAAATGTATAGCAAGATAGATTTAAAGCGTATAAACTATGTGTGAATCAACTGTTAGTAAAGCCTCTGGTCAACAGTAGGCTATTAGTAGTTAAGTGTCGGGGCAGTCAAAAGTTATACATAGATTTTTGCCTATGGGGAGAAGGTCAGTACCCCAAACCCCCACATTGTTCAAGGGTCAACTTAATTTAGAATATTACCAGAGATAAAGAAGCTTATTTACTGATAAAGGGATCAGTTCACCAAGAGGACATGATAATCATTCCAAATGTTTATTCACCTGATAACAGACCTTAAAAATTAAGCAAAAACTGATAAAACTAAAAGGAGTAATAAACAAGTCTATAATTAGAGTCAGAGATGTCAATAGCCTTCTCTTAATAATTGATAGAAAATATCTAGAAAATCAGTAAGGTTATATACTTTGGAAAATAGTATAATAATTTATTTTTAAGATGTATATTAAAAAACATGAAAATAGTCCACCCGGGGTCAACCTTGTTCCAAAAATTTTAAATGGAAAATTCCAAAAATAAATCATTCATAAACTTTAAATTGCATGTCATTCAGCATAGTATAATGATCTCAAGCCATCCCACTTCAACCAGCCTAGAATGTGAATCGTTCCTTTATCCAATATATCCATGCTCTATACTCTACTTACCCACTAGTTATTTAGTAGCCCTCTTAGTTATCGGATTGACTGTCTTGGTATCGCAATGCTTATGTTCAAGTAACCCTTATTTTACTTAATAGTGGAAAATAATTAGTGAAAAGACCATATTTTGCACATCAGTATTAGACATGTTATAAAATACTAATTATACATTTCAGCAATAAAAGGAATTTGAAAAAACAACATATTCAGAATATTCTGAAGATATTGGGAATTCACCAAGGAGGGGGAGTTTGAGCTAGAAATGGATATAGATAAATAAAAAGCAAAAAGAATTAAAACTTAGAATATATGCACAGATAATTTATTTTGTGTAACTCTGGAGCTTATGTGTTATTTTTGCCTTTTTTTTTTAGAAGTCAGAATTCCCTTATCAGAATTACTATTAACTACTGTATAAAGCAGTCTATATTTTCTATTTGGATTATCAACTCATTTATTTCGCATAAACATAGTCTTGCCATCTAAGATATTTTAAACAATTTCTTTCAACATGTGAAAAACATAAACATGACAATTCCACACTGGGTCTGGTCTTCTACATGCATTCCATTTAATTTAAAGGGCTTCAGAAAAACCTCCTTAGCAAACTTTCTGTTTCCTAATACCCTAGTTTCAGTGTTTCCTTAAGAAATTCATGTTGACCTCTCCCCTTCTCTTCTTATAGTAACCTGAATAACAGAGTCATAGTAAGTCAGGTTTGACAGTTTTTCTCCCAAGTTATCTGGCATTCACGCTCTTTTAGAATTTCTAATCAATAATCAATGTAAATCTAGAGCCAGCCTGTCTCTAATTTCACTAGATGAACCCCCAGGGCTGAATGACTCCAGGACTCATAGGTTTATTCTCTCTTGTTCTAGTAGGCAGGGCCAAAACCAATGATTAGAAACCATGGGGAAAGAGATGTTGGCTTAGCTAAAGGAGAAACTGCCTAATGCTTAGTGCTGCTTGAAAATGGGAACGGCTGCTAGGGAAGGAGTGAGTTACAGTTTCTGGTGCTGTCAAGGCAGAGTGGATAATTGTTTGGTTCAGATTTCATGGTAGAGACTAAAGGGTCAGAGCACAAAAGTCATCTCCACTGACTATTGAATCCCTGCTCCTGCTAGATCCTTATGCAGATATTTTGTCCCATTTAATTATAACAACCCCCAAGGGAACTAGTTATAACCCACCAGGAGAGAATACAGTCACAATTTAAGATCACACGACTAGAAAGTAGCAGAGCCAGGATTTAAACTCCACTTCATCTGAATCCAAAGTGCTTGTTTATATTGTCCACATTTCGTGGAAGCTTGAGAAATTGAACCAGGGGATTTCTAATGTCCCTTCCTGCCCTGTGATTCTATATGAGTCAAAACATGGATATA
Organism: Cynopterus sphinx; assembly: GCA_030015415.1. Lineage (NCBI taxonomy): Eukaryota > Metazoa > Chordata > Mammalia > Chiroptera > Pteropodidae > Cynopterus > Cynopterus sphinx. The sequence continues at coordinate 21,949,220 of CM057380.1, forward strand.
GGCGTCACTGACCAATGTTTTCTTTAATCAACCTTCTGGACTCAATCACATTAAAATGATCATCTGTGACTCCAGATCTCTCTATGGTCTCCATCAAGAATGGACCATTAAAAACTCAACATTTGTACTTTGTATCCCCTCTGAGTTTACAGTAGAACTTAGTCTAAAGGCCTCAAGACTTTTTTTCTAATAGGGTTGCTGGCAAGGACTGAGTTTATGGTATGAATGTATAGAGGACAAAGCTTTTAGTATTTCTCAAAACTGTGATAATATATTGTCCTAATTTCTCTACTCATTTTACAGGTCTTGAAAGGTCTTGAAATATTTGACCCAAGGTCAATTTTTTCTGGCCTAAGTTCTGAGTCAGATTCTTTTTTAAATACAAGAATTTAAAAATTAGATAGATTTTAAAAATTAACATTAGAATTTTTAAAATACTAGTATGAAAATAAGCCTTATTTACTTATTTTAAGGTAAAATGGCTTTTATTTTAAGGTAAAATGTGTTTTAAATGCTATTTTCTAGATTGAAGCTGAACTCACCAAGGAAAGAGCCCAACATTTAGCTGAATTTGAGGAGCGAGTTCTTCTCTTTAAGGAAGAAGCTAAACTGGAACTTGATATAGAAAAGGAAAAACACCAAGAAATAATCCAAAAATATAAGAAAGAACAAGAGGAACTACAAATGAAGGTCTGTCGTTATGATTTTCATTATTCTTTAAGGAATTTAAAACTGTGGATTTTGGTTATTTACTCCTAAGAACACTATCGTATTTATAACTCCTATAGCTTTCCTCATTGTGGCTGTGCCTTCGTTTTAGCCACATAGGTAGGATGGTTTGGATACTCTCCAGAATGAATAACTGAGATAAATTATACAAGCATACAATATGGCCAGGTATGGAATTTTCTCTATTCAAATAAGTTTATTTTTAAAACAGCATAAATTATATAACTAATAATTAGCATGGTTAGATATTCCAACATATCAAATGCCCAACATCAAAAGATGAGATGTTTTACATAATTAAAAATTTTCCAACAGCTGAAACTTGTCTCCTTTAATTAAAAATATTTTCAATTCTAAATATTTTTAATGTAGGAAAATATATTTTAAAATGTAATCACCTCCATAATTTTTGAAACAGTGTTTCCTAAACATAATTTAAGGTTTGTTAAGGTTCCCCTGTTTTTATAAGACCTGAGTATAGTATACATGCACGGGTTTGTGAATATATGTATATGCATGTATGTATATATGTGTATATTAAGCAAGATACAGGAGAAACCATATTTTGAATAAATTAATTAACAGCCTGTGTAAATTAAGTACCAGACGACACTTAGGGCCTCTGTTTGGTATACATGGGATGTGGTACAGCCCTCCCAACAGTTCACTGTGAACAATAAGCAGGGCCAGCTACATGAGTGTGTGACAAGCGCGGTATCCAGGTCTCAACACTCAGAAAGTGCTCATGCTTTGGGTTTAATGCTCTGCAAATGCTGTTTTGTAGTTTTAATTGATAATTTTATATTTCAAATTATGTTTGAAATAAGTGATGTCCTATTGGGACAGTGGAGCATGTGCTGGGACCTTGGAGCCTCAGCTCACCTAAGGCTACGTGTCCTCTAGACAGGTTCTCCCCTAGATGGGCCTCTGCTCCCTAGCCCCCACCCCCAGCCCAACCCTGAATCCTCTTGGCGCCCCTTCACCTCTGGACTGCTGTAGTTCTAGATGTCTCAGGGCCCAATCGGCAGGAAAATGCCAAAAGGCAGACCCCAACTTGCCATGCAATACAGTTTTCCAAAAGAAGTCCTACGTCAAAAATTAAAATTCTCTTCATTTTTAAATATTGACTCCCTTTTTAAAAAATCAAAACATATTTGTGGCTATGTGAGCCTCTTCTCCCAAGGATAGCCTGCTCTGTTTCAGTGTCACCTCACTTTAGGATCACGGAAACTACTGTCCAGAACCCTCTTCCTCCTTGGATTAATTGAAGATGATGACATGTAATTTAAATTATAAAATTACTAAGTGTGGTGAATATATTTCTTATAAAAATTACTCTTAATGTAAATTTAACATTTGGAACAAATTTTAGATACTTAAGTCTTAAGTAATGGCACACAAAATCCGTAGAACTCTAGTCTCTGAACATTTTCCAGATTCTCCATGGGCTGATTTCTTGTTATACAAATGTTTATTATATGACAGTGTCCGTAGCATAAATAAGAAGTGTATGTTTCATCAGAAGCAGCTTTGCTCTTCCTGTTTTGTTTTCTGTTCTTTATTTTATTTTTTTAAGGAGAGAGAAAATAAGCATTCTTTTTCCTTCTAAAGAGGTTCATGAGTATGAGAAAAATGTTCCCCAAGTTATTTTCTCATCTCTTTATCTAGAGGTACCACCTTGAGACAGTATATTTTAAAGTATTCTGGTATTCTCTGGAACTGCACTAATATGGTTGCCACATGCGACTACTTAAATTTCAATTAATTAAAATTAAATAAAGTTAAAAATTGAGTTCTCAGTCACATTAGCCACTTTTCAATGCTCACTAGCCAGTACTGGCAAGCAAGAGCCTGTTTTGCACATTTCTTCCCAACTCAGTGATCAGTGATGTCACTCACCTTGGTAGCTTGGAAACTGGTCATGGTGAGAGTATTTACTCTGTGGAAATCAGATACATATCTGGCTTGTGTGTGTTTGTGAGTCAGTTGTTAAACATTTACCAGTACACCATCATCAATAGCCACATGTAGCTAATGGCTACCATGTTGGACATTCAAGAATATTTTTTATCATCAAATTTCTATTGGGCAGTGCTGTTCTAGAAGGTATAGTATGTGAGATACCTTCAGTCATCATATACAAGAAAGAAAAAAAATGTCAAAGAAAAACTTATATGAGTAAAATAGAATTGTAGTATTCCCCTAGGTGCACCCCCAAGCATCAGGCATTTCTAGCTCCCAAAGCTACCCTGTAGTGAGTCCAGACAGCACCTGATCATGACTTGAGCTGTTCTTGATAGCTCAGTCCAGCTATCAAGAATATTTCCAAGGATGCTCAAGTAGTTAATGTGATTCCATTTAAGGTGGTAAAAATAAAAGTTTTAGTCTTAACTTTTAAAGAGAAAATCTTTGGAGGACTGCATATATCATAAGCTTTGTTTTCATTTGATCAGAACAGTATACTGATTTTAGAATAAGCTTCTTAAAACCATAAGAACTCTGTAGTTACCTAGAGATAGTGCCTAAAAACTAATACAAGGTTTATTTTACAGATATCTGACTTAATCTCAGGTGCTACTAGAGACCTAAGGCTGGAAGTTGCCAATCTTGAAAAGAAACTCCAAGAATCCCGGGTCCAGTATACTGAAGAATCTGAGTCAAAGGAGAAGGAAATTAAAAACCTTAAAAATTTGGTTGCAGAATTGGAATCTCGCTTGAAGAAGGAAATTGACAATAGTGATTCTGTTTCAGAAGACTTGAGGAAGGAAATGAAACAGAAGTCAGATGAACTGGAAAAAGTAATGCTGGCACAAACACAACTGATACAGCAATTTAACCAGTCCCAGGAAGAGGTAAGAAGCAGACAGTGGCACCTTTGCAATTAGTGAAAGAGCACATGTTCTTTCAAAAAATAAATAAACAAACAAACAAAAACATGAAAGGTAGCTTGGTGTCATGCAGCGTCCTGGACTGTTAGTCAGGGACCTGGGATCACATCCTGGTTTTGTCCTTGACTAAGCAGTCACTTAACCTTTCTGGACCCTGTTTCCTTTTCTGTAAAATGAATACATTGAACTACATAATATCTAAGATTTTCTTGACGCCCAGTTTAACTGTGTTGCAAATGACTATTTAAAACCTCTAAGATTAGTAATCATTATATATTTATTTCTTATTTGTTTTTTATTAAATTTGCCAAAAACTTTTAGAGTGGTTGCTGCTTAAGTTCAAATAACATGTGGACAATGTATCATAAATGTAATTATCTTTAGGATTTGTCTTTCTGTCAACCTAAACTTCTGAGGTAATTTACATGTATTGATCTTTTCTTCTATATGCATGAGTATTTATTTCAGCAGTGTTTTTATTTAAACTGAAGTAGACATATTTTAATTTGAATTTTTTTCTAATAGTCTCATTTCTGAACTACTAAGTCATTGAGAAATGGTGGATGCTATAGATTAAATGTTTTTGTTCCCTAAAAATTCATATGTTGAAACATAATTCCCAACGTGATGATTTTTGGAGGTGCAGAGTTTGAGAGATATTTAAATCGTGAAGGTAGAGCCCTCATGAATGGGATTAGTGCCCTTATAAAAGAGAACCCAGAGAGCTCCCTCATGTGTGGACACAGAGAGAGGACATCTGTGAAACAGGAAGCAGGTCCTCACCAGACACCAAATCTGTTGGCACCTTGATCAAAGACTTCCCAGCCTCCAGAACTATAAGAAATAAAGTATTCGTTATTTGAGCTACCCAATCTATGGTACTTCGTTATAGAAACCTGAACTGACCAAGGCAGTAGAGCAATTAGTCTGTTCTCTAATCACCAAAGTTATATCACATTAGAATATTTGAGCAGTGTAGCGAATAAAGGCAAATGGAAGAAGATTCTAAATGTCAATGACAAGTAATATTTTTGTTCGTTTTATTGGCATCTTAATGAATGAATAAAAGGAAAGTGCTAATAATAATATTAACAATTAAAGATACCATGTTTTTGTGATATTTAAATTATCAGCCAAAATAAGAAGTTGATGCCATCAGTATAATTATGAAGTGAACCTATTGCAAAGGAGTTATAAATGTAAGTTAAAATGGGGAATGGACAGAATTCAGGATCCAGAACAATGTTTAAACAACCCTATAAAGTAGAAATTATTTCCACGTTACAGATGAGAAACTGACTCAAGAAGGCTGAATAACTTCCACAAGGTCAAACACAGCATGGTGGAGCCAAGATTCAAATTTGAATTTCCATATATGTTGTTTTCTCTTTCAGGAAACCTGAGTTCTAGTGATTCCACTTCTAAATTTCAAAGTGACCCTAAGTCTCAGCATTCATCTCCAGACCTCCTTTTTTTTTTTTTTTTTACTTTTAAAATGACAATAAACACACTACTTAGTTTTCCAGATGGTTAGGGAGTCACAGATGATGATGGAGTGTTCCCTGTTGAAACACAGCAGCACAGCTTTTCTGATCACTTCAGGCAGGAGTGAGAAGGCAGAGTACACATGGACTCAACTCTGCTGGAGAAATCCTGAGAAAAAGAGAGATTTTTTGATGCAGATCATTTGATGCAGATTTGCTTCAAATGAGACAGCAGCATTGAAGTTCTAGGGGAGGGACAGCAGGTTAAAGGGGAGAACATTCAAGGCGACTAGACCAGCAGGTCTTCTAACTCTTAAATCCCAAAAGAAAAGGCAACATGGAAAGTGAGGAATAATGTATAAACTTGCATCAGTAGAAAAAAAGAAGGATCAAATCCAGTAAATATATACTGAGTTTCTATTCAGGTGCCAGGCCCTGTGCTGGGCACTTGACATGTAATTACGAAGAAGACTGATAACTGTCATTCCCTGCTCTCAAAGAGGAATTTAAGGAAAGTCTTAAATGAGTAATTAAATTGACATCAAGAGGAAAGAATGACCTAAACAGAAACTTTATATAAACAGCGTAGACTAAAAATTTTAAAATTGGTCTTAAGAGCCTAGATTAGTTTTCCATTGTTGCACAATAAATGATTCTCAAATTCAGTGGCTTCAGACAACAAATATTTATTATCTCATAATTTCTGTGGGTCAGGGACCTGGCTGTGGCTTACTGGGTACCTCTGGCTCAAAGCCTCTCATGAGGTTAGTGTTAGATTGTCAGGGACTGCAGCCTTATCCAAAGGCTCAACTGGGGAAGTACTGACTCCCAGGCTCACTTTGTGGTCATTAGCAGGATTTATTTCCTCATGGGCTTCTGGGCTGAGAGTCTCAGCACCTTCCAGGCTATTGGTCAGAGGCCACCCTTATAACAATGACCTCTCCATAGAACCTTACCACGTGGCAGCTGGCTTCCCCCAGAGCGAAAACGTGAGCAAGAATGAAAGGGCAAGAGAGGGTGCCCAAGATAGAAGCCAAGTCTTTTTGTAACCTAATCTCAGAAGTAACATCCCATTGCTTCTGCTGAATTCTGTGAGTCAAAGAGTCCATCCCACAGTCAAAGCAAGGGGATTACACAAGTGTCAATCAATAGCAGGAGGGCAGGGATAACAGAGCCATTTTAGGGCTACCAATCTCAGGGCCTCTGGAGGAAATTTTGGCTAGAGAAATTAGACTAAAAGTAAAGAGTGAATATCTTTTTCAGACCAAAGAGCTTAATTTGGAGCAGTTTCTGCTCATTAATTGTAAAAGGAAGCCATTTAGAGATGAAGTTTTGTTGTTTTTTTTTTTTAATGTGGACTTTTGAAAGGTACAAGACACTGCGATGGTATGTAAATGATTATGAATCATTCTTGGGAGTAGAAGGGGATTGTCCCACAGGGAAAGTTACCTAAGGACATGCAGATTTTTCTTTTGCTGGGATGGAGGGAGGGGAGAGGAGGCTAGGTTTTCTATTAGAAGTTAAATAATTACAACTGAACTGTAAGAGTAAATAATTAAGGCTGCTTCTTAGTTAGGCATACAAAGTCCAGAAGTTCTTATAAAAGAAGGAAATGAGCCAATAAAAGTGATAGGAGTTATGAGCCAGAAAGAATAGAGGTTGTAGCATGTAAAGTGAAAAGCACTACTATTTGGACCATGCATTCCAGACACTTGAAATTCCTCAGGTTCTGGGGTGGGGGAGGGGGAGGCCACATTTAAGTGGAGAACAAATTCCCATTAAAATGAAGACAAATTAATGGTCTAATAAGGAAGCTAATTAAGGAGAGGAAAGCTGTGTTCTCGTTCAAGAGGCCAGAGAATGGATGGACTTTGTTTTCTTTGTATAAGGAAAGTTCTCAAGGATAGGAGGAAAGCCCACAGCCTCTCAAGGGCAAAGTGGGCATTCCTGCACGGAGCAGGGATTATTGGAGAGCAGCCACAGAAACAGGGTCAAGAAGGTGAAACAACAAAAGGTGCGGGTCAATAAGAAGAGAGAAAATGGAAAATAAAAGTGTATGGGAAATGTAAATGTGAAAAGGGGGCCTCTGAAAATTCTTCATAGGGAGCAGACACACACACAAAAAACTGTACCAAAAAAAAAAAAAAAGAGGGAAGTCAGAAAAGAAACATCATATGTTAGATAATATGACATTATCATTTAAAACCAAGTTATAGATCACATGTTTTTTTGCTGCCAGTTTTCCTTTCTACTAGCTTCATGTAAGTCCTATCAAGACAGTGTGGCCCCACCATTATAGGCCTTGTTGTGATCCAGAAAAAGAATGTGGTAAATTAAAAAAAAAAATTTATGTGAAACTATCAATATCAAAGAAAAATCACTACAGAGAGTTCAATATTTTTGTTGTATTAAGACTATAGATAAAGAAAACAAAGGGGCAGAAGTTTTCAATTCTACCAGTTCCTGTAGCCATCTAATGAAGATGAAAGATATTCAAAAACAGAAAGGAATGCTTTTGTTAAACAAGGAGAATTGAATACATATGTTTATCTCAGTTTCATCCCACAACACAACTAAAATGACAGTAAATTAATAAAAAGCAAATAAGTTCATAAAGAAAAAAAATAAGACAGGAATTGATACTAGATGAAAAAGATGAAAAAGATGTTGACTAAATTTTGGAAAATGGAAAGCAAGGTATGGGTGAGAGATAATTAGTAGTCTAGAGGACATTGAAATCTAAAGCCTGTAGAAAGTGGGGGAGTGAGGTAGAATCCTAAAAGGAGCAAACCCAATTATGTGTCATGATACTGGAAAGGCTCAGGAATCGGAGACACCAGATACCTCTGAAAGAGGAAAAGAATAGTGGATCTGAAAACAGAACTATTCGAATAATTATCAAAGGAGCAGATAGATGCTCAAATGCTATCTCTAAATGCTAAGTTGCCTTCATCCACCTTGCTGGCAGGGTACCAAAGGTTTACACTGTAGAAAACCTAAATATGAGAGGCTTTGGACCTAAGGATACACAACAGCAGGATAAAGCTAGAGTGAAAAGTCTGTATATTAAAGGGTGTGACTTCTCAGCCCACTTTACCCATCCATTTTCCAGAACACAGACAACCAGGCTAATATATCAATAGCCAGGAAATTGGAAGAGCCATCTGTGGAAAAATGTGCTGGCTCAAAAAAAAAAGACCTACGGATACTGATTATTGAGATCTCCCAATGAAATGGCTATTTCCCTTTCCGGTCTGCCCTCTGGGAAGTATACTAGTCCATCAGCCCTTACCGAGGCACACAGAACTTCTAGTAACTTTTTGGAGATTCATTTTTAAACTTAAAAAGCCAAGGATCACCAAGCGTTTGAAGAACACCTCTAATATGACAGTTAGAAACCAAGATCAAACAAATAAAAAAAAAGAAGAACTTAGAAGAAATAGGTACAAAACAGTGTGGGAAGCAAAAGTGAACTTCAAAAAAGAAGATAATTAATCTCCTTACAGAGAAAAGGGAAATATTACATCCATGAAACATGAACAGGAAGCTATGAATAAAGAACAAGAAAGTATTAATATATAGCAGCTGAAGTTAAAAAATGTAATATTTGAGTTACATGATAAAGATGGAGAACTCTCCCAGAAAGCAGAAGGGAAAGAAAAGAGATGGGGAGAAGAAAAAAAAAATTAGACAATCGGGCCAGAATATCTAATACCCCACTAATAGGAGTTCCAGAAAGAGAGAACAGAGGAAATGGAAAGGAGGAAACTGTCTAGGAACTAATTTAAGAATGTTTCCAAATACTGAAGGGACATGCAATTCTATATTGAAAAGGCTGTCCCAGAATAATGGATAGCAAAGCAAATACACCAAAGCACTTCATCATAAAATGTCAATACTTTGAAGATAAACGTAAGTATTCAAAAGCTCCCAGAAAAAGAAAGGCGGGGATCACTTTAAAAAGGAATCAAATGGCAACAGAATTCTTAATGGCAATAGTAGAGACTAGAAGACAATGGCTTCCAAATTCTGAAGGAATATAGAATTCTATATCCTGCCAAATGATCAATCATATGCAAGAGTCAAATAAGGGTATTTACAGACATTAGAGTTCTCAAAAAATGATACTTCCATTGCAGCCTTACTCAGAAAACTCATGTGACACCACAATGAGGGAGTAAACTAAAAAAGGAGAAGAAAAGGGAATCAGGAAATGAGAGTTCCAACACAGGAGAGATAGGACACAATCCCTTGGATGACAGTAGAAAAGAAACCCAGGGATAACATCCAGGCTGAGTTCAGGAAAATAGGGGATTTTTAGAAATATGTCTCTAAGAACAGACAGAAACTAATAGATTGCATGGAGTGCTCAAACAGGTTGAGAAGATATTCAATTCACACTAATATGGGTTAGATAATGTACAAGCATAAAAGTGGTCAAGAATAACTCCAAAGTTTGGAATCTCAGCAAATGAGTAAGAGAGTGTGATATTTACTGAGAAGAGAAACACTAGTAAAGGAATACAAGTGGGAAGAAGGAGCAAGAATCAGGTTTGGGACATGATGTTAATATGTCTTTTAGATATCCACACTTAGGTGTTGAACGGGCAGTCTGTTTGGGGGGAAGGCTGAGGAGGGATATTGATTTTGGAGACATCCACACGTATCCGATACGTAAGTCATGGGACTGGATGAGATCACCCAGGGAATGAGGTAATAGAGAAGAGAGTTGAGAACAGGCATTCCAACTTTCAGAGGCTGGGACGAGGAGGAGAATCCAGCAATGGTGACAGAGAAGGCACATCTCGTGAGGTAGGAGGAAAACTAGAGAAGAATACTAGCAGGGACTTTAAGGAAAGAAAGTATTTAAAAAAGGAGTCATGGAACTTATACAGGGCCACCATCCCTTATACAAAAACTTCAATTTCAGATAGGTTTCAGAATTCAAATTGTTCTGAATTTTAGAAAGTTAGTAAAGTACACATGGCCCCAAGGATCCAGGGCAGCCTTTCCAATGCAATAACAATAATATTTCTGCAGTGACGCAGAGGAAAGACCCCACCGAGTGAAATAAATAAAGATTATCAGTCCAGTCAGATGTTAGTACCAAATATTACGAGTTACACAATTTTTTTCTTATCAGGGGTTTTTAAAAGATATCAAAATTGTGGCTAATGGATTGTAGACGAGGATTTGCTTTCTTTACAACAACTTTAATTGGTTCACCTGACCATCTCTTGGCATCTGTTTTTGTTTAAAAATCAAGAAAGGAGAGTACATATGTTTCTCCAGACACAGAGACGATAGGAAAAATGAAGGAAGAATTTACCCACTTATGTACAGTGGGTACCACTGTGGGGTAGGAAGAGATGAGCAGGGGTTTTACTCCTTAAACATTGTTTTAAACTTTGAGATCATGAATGACTCTAAAACTCTTTGGTGTTTTCGAATATTTTCCAAACATAAAATCTACTTAAAAATAAAAAGGAAGGAAAATCCATTTATTTAAAAAATTTTATGAATAAATCTGGCAAGGACAGATTTACGTAAACTCTATGATTAAGTTTTAAGACTACACGACAGTTACAACACAAACAGCTTTTCGCAAGAAGGATTTGCTTGGTTTTAGAATATGCATTTGCTGTATTTGTGTGTTTAATTGATATAGAGGAAACAGCACACATTTCTTTGTTAATTTCACTTATGAGAAACCAAAGTAGCCACTAGTAAATTTAAAAACAAGTCGTTCTCAACTTTGGGACTGAAGAAATTTAGAACATCTGAGTCTCTTCAAAGAGTAAAGGGGCAAATGGAGGTTTTCTAAGCTCTGGTTCCGCAGAGAACAGAGGAGGGAGGATCAGGGAAGCTTTTTGTGGGCAGGGGCTATCAAGGAGGACGGTTGAACTGACAACCTGAGGACCTTAGCCTAGGGGCATGAGGCAGATGGGGGCGGGGGTGGGGGTCGGAGGGGGTCAGACCGAGTCTCTAGCCATAGAGAGGGAGATCCAGGCAAGGCTGCCTTTCACATGTTGGAGACAGTCAGCTGTGATGCAAAATACAGACGCCAGAAAATTGACAGAATAAGAAAAAATCTGGAGAATTTTTTTAAATAAATACTAATTAAATATAATTAAAGTTAGATTATTGATTTAGGAAAGTTAATCCTGAACACTGTGTCCTCATGGGCTCTTTCTCCCCATTCTGAAAGTCTGCTCTTGGGGCAGATCAGTCCAAAGGTTATTGCCCTCTTTCTCTACTTCTGTTTTGGTATGTCCGTTGTAGTTGTTTCCGTGTCCATATGTTTGCAAGCATAGAAGCACAATTATAAGAATGACTTGCTTGACTTCCGTCTTCCTTCTTTCCTGGAAATCTATTCAGACTCTCATTCCTGCCTTGTGAAAAGGCCATTTCCACTGTTTTTCTGCACTGTTTTGGGCTGATCGTGTTAGTTGAACAGAAGAAGCCTTAATGGAAGTTTGGGCACGTCCTTTGCTAACTCCTACTCATCTTTCTGGTTTCCACACCTTTCCACAGTTTCCTTTTACCTTCGCTCCCCACCCAGCTGGCTGGTCATGCACTCACCCTGGGATATATCTAGTCTGTGCTGGTGGAAACTGTAGTCTGAGCATTCCATGACTGGTTCAGACTTCACTGGGTATTAAGCGTGAACGAAGTCACCCATCTGTGCTTATCTTTTACTGAGGACTTGTTTTCCTGGCATGCTCCTCCCAAATTATGCCAAATACAGCTGATTTCCATCACAACTAGGATTCTCACCTTCAGCATGATCAAGTCACCCAGAAAAGCCTTTTCTTGCTCCTTCCATGGTTAAAAGCAATCCCGTTGTTTCTAAGGATAAAAATAAGAACAAACAAAAATAAACCACTCTTAACATTGCAGAGTGGAGGAAATTGGCCAATTTTTTTTATATTATAAACTTCACACGAAAGATGAGCTAATTTATTTTGTCATTTACTTACCCGTTGGAAGTACAGTTAAGCCATATTTCAAGCCCGTTTAAAGTGGCCTTCATCTGAAAGTGTTGTAGACATATCCACAGAACATACCTACAGATATGTCTACAAATCGGCATGGCTTAAGGACCCAGGAACTCTAGTTCTCCCTCCCCTAGCCCAGTCTAACCAAGGGGCAGTCAGGAAAGGAAACTTTGGCCTCTTCCCTTCCTCCCATCTTGCTCACTCTGAGCCATTTTCCACAGAGCTGTCAAAGAGATTTTCCTTTGATGCAGATTTGACCATGTAAGCCCCCTGCTTGAAATCAATCTTTCAATGACTACATATGCCACTCAGAATTAAGTTAAAACTCTAGTGTTAGCGTGTAAGCCAAGTAATCCTTCATGTGACACTGCTTACTCTTCCCCGCCTCAGTCTTGTTCCCTTCTCCCCTTGTGTACTCTGCACTTGAGTCATTCTAAGCCACGCGTCATCCTAAGATGTGCCTCTCCCTCTCTCACTTCCCACTCTGCCTGGAAAACCCCACTGCCCTTTCTTTACCTGGCTCATGCATGCCTCCCTTTTCATCCTGACCTAGTTTAGTTGAAATCCAGTGATACTATTTCACTATGCTAAAATATGGCCAGTGAATACTCTGAATGCTCTGAATGCTCCGAATGCTTAGGATGCTCTTGCTTCACTGATTTTTCTCATGTTTGCCCGTGATGTTCAATCTCACTGAACATATTCCATTTTACACATTTTCCCATGTTGTGCAATTAAAATATTAAAATTCCACAGCAACCTTCCAAACAGACATCTCGAAAAGACACATGATTTGCCTAAATTGCTGTAAGCAATCTAACCACGAGTGAATGCTTCTTTTCCACATGTGGTGGAATTTTCCACTAATGTGTGTCTTACTGACTCTGACTCTGGCTATGTTCACTTGTACTCTTATCCTGCCCCACACACTCCACCTCTGAAATAGCCATCCCCTAAACTCGATGTGTGTTATTTCCAATTTTTTCTCTATAATTGAATAAATGATAATACATGAACTGCTTGTACAAACGGAATTATAATCTTAATTTTAAAGGAGCAGATAATGGTAGAAGAAGATATACAGATATTATGGGATTCACCTGAGATTTCAAAGTGTTTGTAGAACAGACAAAAATAGAAGTCCTAGCTTTGGTTCCTGCTTTCAGCTCAGAGGTCCTCCTTGTTTGGGAAATAATAGAAGAGGGTTCATTCTTTTGATGGAAGCTAAATAGCCTTGAAGAAGGATGAGTTCCAGAGACATGGGCCCTAGACCAAGATGGTCAGCAGCCCGTCCACAGTTCCATCTGGAGCTGGTGGGCACTTGGCTTCCATTATTATTGTTATGGGAACATCTTTGAGTTCATTCCTCCTCTTCACTTCCTCCTTTAGTGGTGTATCACTTGCTTGAAATAGCTTTTAAGTGACCTGCTTTGTGAAGGTTTTCTATAGAGCATTACTCCTTTCCTTTGAGACTTGAATTTAATTTTAGTAAATGGATTGAATTTTATATTTCTTTTAATGAGAGCTCTTGTCATCACATCACCCATCACTTTATTCTTTCATATTGGTGCATGTATTAGTCATGTCACCACTTTATTGACCTCATTGTTAACTGTTATCCATTTTTTTTCTTTTGTATATTCAAATAAAATTAACTTTTTCATAGCTTTCTTTTTTTAAATTGAAGAAATGATTTATTTTTTTCTTTTTTTATTCTTTTCTTTTCTTTTCTTTTATCTCTTTCTTCTCTTGTCTACTTTCCCTTTCCCCCTTTCTCCTTCCCTTTTGGTAACCATTTGTCCATTGTCCGTGTTCATAGCTTTTTTTAACCAAAGGCATTTTCATTCTCATTTATCGAAAATCCATTAAATCTAATCACTTCAACATATTTTGGCAGTCTGCTAGTAGACAGGAAACACAATGCATTGATATTGTTTCCTTTTAAAAAAAAAGAAAGTTTAGATTAAGTGTAGAAAACTTGAGCAAAACCAAATAATGCCTTACTGTTAACTGTTTTTTATTGTTCCAGTGTCCTTGAACAAAATAGCTCCTACATGCTTGATGTAATTAATTATATAATTAGTTTAGATGCAGGCAGTTTGGAACAGGTCCCTGGAAGCAGGCAGGGCCCCACTACTTTAGAACTAGGTTATCCTCAGTGAGTTATATAACCAGTCTAAGCTTTCTTGTCTTTCTTTGTCAAATATAGTTGTCAGGAGCAAGAAATGAGATGACACCTAATGTAGCACCTTATTAATCTTCTTCGCTAGCTCTCCTTCTCTTGTCTTTTCAACAAGTATTTCAGGTAGCGTTCATGAGACCCAGATGATAAAGCCACAAACACCATCCTTGGGCTTCTGTTTCTCAAAAAAAAAAAAAAGAAAGAAAAGGAGGAGGAGGAGGAGGAGGAGGAGGAGGAGGAGGAGGAGGAAGAAGAAGAAGAAGAGAAAGAAGAAGAAGGAGGAGGAGGAGGAGAAGAAAGAGGGGGGGAAAGGAAGGAAGGAAGGAAGGAAGGAAGGAAGGAAGGAAGGAAGGAAGGAAGGAAGGAAGGAAGGAAGGAAAATATCTGTGGATACATTGGTCATGTGTGTATGCTAATAATATGTGTAAATGTGAGGCTTTGTGTAACCCAAACACACCGCTGATTTTATAGAAAATTAGTCTGCAACTGTTAATCTGGAATTACTCTGCATTCTTCAATATTGATTACCAAATTTGGAATTGAATGGAGTTCTGACCACAATCACAAGAAACTCAAATGCAGGAAGATGGTGCTGTCTCAGATGCTTTGTTATTTAGTTCCACTGACAGCAGATTAGTCAGGAAACCCTTAGAAGAGTGCTTTCCCTTGAAAGTCAGGCTTGGGAATGTCTGGGCTGTTTTCACAGCAAGCTAACCTGATGGAAGTTCCTTTTTAGTTGAAGAATTCTATACCGCAATCATTTTAATTGCATTTATTTATGCAGATATCACTTTGGATTGTTTACTTTTCAGACTCTTTTTCAACAACATGCAGACATGAATGACAGGACATTAGTCAGATCTAAGAGCTAATTCTTACCATAGGCCTTGAAGTAATTTTGATGAATTCTATAGATGAATAGATGAAAGATTAGCAACTCTTCATCTAGAAATATAGAGTCTAGGAATTTGAAGGGGCCTTAATGACTTCTAGTTCAGGCACACATTTGAAGCCTAAGTTTTCTCTGATATGTCCCAGTCGAGTGAGATTCAACCCTTCAGGGTATCCTTCAGCCAGCTCTGGCTATTAAAAATGTTCTTCCTTGACTTAAACCCCATAGTGTTCACCTTTGGCTCCAAATTCTATTGGGAACAAAAAAAGTGACTCTGTTCAGACTTACGAGGCTGCAGACTTCTTGAGGGCAGGCACTGTATCCACTATAGCTTCTGGTAACTTGCTAAATGATTGCTGGATGGCGTTAAGAGCAGGAGATGTTCTTTCCTTTGATATATATCTTACAGAATATAAAACGGTCAACGTATCTAAGTTCTATTGTGAAGGCATCATACAAAATAACTGATTTTATTGTTTAAATGCTATAGCTGATATGTTTTCTTCTTTCAGTCTTAAAATTCAAGCTATTTTATCTGTTTGTCTTATGTATTACAGTTGACCTTCATTATAACATAACATATAACATATTTAATGATACTACAGATATTAATGATTAGATATCACATGTGCAGGACTTAGTGTCTGAAACACAAGGCACAGAGAAGATGAAATCCCATCGAGGTAGGCATGAGGTTCTGGGTTCCAGCCCCAGCCACACCATTTCCACCTGTTCTCTTAAGTTCTTTCCAGCTTCACAGATGGTTCACATTTTTGACTTGTCTGTCCACGTGGTAGAGTATTCATGGACAATCAAAGAACACAGAGCTCTGATTCCCAGTCCAGTTCTCAACTTATATTGCCAAGAACGATCCATATGTAAACTGTTTAAAGCCAGGTGTGCTTTTCCCCCACTTTTTCTCATTTCAGAACACTTTTCTTCAGGAAACAGTGCGTAGGGAGTGTGAAGAACGCTTTGAACTGACGGAAGCTTTGAGTCAAGCCAGAGAACAGCTCCTGGAGCTTAAGAAGCTCAGTGGAAGTTTACCGTTGTCACCGTGTTCCCTCAGCCAGGGCAGCCTAACCTCTGCTGCTGTGGTCAGTAATCAGGGAGAGAGAAGCCTCGGAAGACTGAGCTCCGAAAAAGGCATCAAAATCCCCAGCCTGCACGGAGCATCCAAACCTATCACTTCCCCAACCTCAGGTCAGCCCAAGGGGGTCAGCAACTCAGGTTTGCCCACTCTCCCCCAACCACATCCTCCCAAGGGTCGAGCATCTTCTATAAATGAGACCAGACACAGGCTGGCTGTCCTTCTGCGGAGGAGACTGAGTCCGCAGTGATTGATCCAGTCGGGAGCAGCTCCACGCAGCTTGCCTGGTCTTTCCCAGAGTGCCACAGACACTGGTAACTGAGGATGACAAAGATCAAATTATTAATATAACAGACCAAGAATGCCTGCCTATAGATATTTTAAACAAGAGAATTGGAAAAGCTAGGAAATGGCAAAGCCACATTTTCTAGGAGGCCTTTGAAATTACAACAGGCAATGAAGTTATTGGTATTCCAGAGGGCCAGTTTCTACAGTTTTGTATTACACGTTTGGATGTGCTCTATGAACATGCCCTTTTAGAGATAATAGGTAACATTTTTCACCCATAGCATCTTTTTTATCTTCGTGTGTGTGTCATTACAGGCAGAACTATCCCTAGAAGAAATAGACTGTATTGGTTTTGTTGGTGTTTTTTAAATTTGTTTGTTAAATTGAATAGGTTAAATAGATGTATTTAGTATTCTACATAGAAAATAAAAGTACTTTAGCCCTTAGATAGTTTCCAAAATGCTTAGTTCAAATATTCAGTGTTCATCATCATCGTTGTCATCATCCTCTCTTTTCGTCTCACAATCTAGTTGGTGAATCCTATTTCTTTTTAGGATAGGTCAGAAGTAGTGATAGCTAACCTTTAGGAAGACAGTCTTCCCTGGGGCACTGGAGAACTAGCAAAAGGAATAAGGAACTCCAATTCGAGGAAAAGGTGCTTTACTTTTCAAACTATAGAGATCATTTTAGGAAACAGAAAGCCTGGCCATGAAAATATTACTCAGTAGAGGGTATTGATTGATTTTTGGTATTCAGGTTTCGATTCGAGAGTTTAGTAGAGGCACATAAAATTAGTGTTATTTGGGGTTCACATTTTATCACCCCTAAAAATGAGTAATTGGTTAACATGTTTTCTATTTTCAGAGTGAAAAATTAAAACCAAAAACCAGTTCAGCCATTTCAAGTTATCTTAAAGCTTCAGGCTCCTCCTGTTTCTTAGAACACTACTCTTTACCTTCACCCAATGTTCATCCATCTTTTTCTCCACCTGAAAGAAGTGTATTTTTCTTCCAAGACTGGCCTAATTTAAATCCTTCGTCTGACTGCATCAAGGACATCTAGGTTTCTTACTCCCAGATTCGAATGATAGTAAGACATGTGAAATATGGCAGGTAAAACTCTCTGCAATTTGGCTATCACACTGATGAGAGAACCCAAAGGTACTTGGAACCCCTCCCATGTGTGAAACAGCTAAAGTTACTAAGCTTGATTTTTCAAGCTTATCTACAATCTCTCAAAGACTTGATCAGCTCTACCAGTAGTAGATGTTTTGTTTTAACCTCAAAATATTTCCACATTTGGTCCTCTGATTTCCTTGACTAGCTGAAGTGAGCACATCCTGAGTTAAGGCTTAGAATGCTTATTTTGGGTTTACAGAGATTGATGTTCCTTATAATTGCGTTTGACAAGAGAACATCATAGAACATCTCTTTACAAATTAGGAATAGATGCCCAAAGAGGTCTGACTTGTCCACCAGTTAGTGACAGAGCTAGAGCCAGAACCACTGTTGCCTGACCCCAACCTTCTCCACTCACCAGAGATGCCCTGGCCTCCATCACAGTTTTTGTCAGAAGCACCGACGCTGTATGAACCTAATATTTTCTTTAAATGAACCCTTTTTTTTTTTTTAACTTAAATTCATGCAAAAAGGAAACTTGCCCCAGCTATGAATCAGTGTGGTGATTCAATTTGCTAGTATATGTTTTTTTCTAATACACTTTAAAATAGATGCGTATCGATTAAAATACTAAATGTTAGTTGGTATACCCCCTAAAATCATCTTATATGATGTCAGCAGTAGTCACGCCAGGCTCCATAGACCACTACACTGGACCTCTATGGTTCTGATCTGGTGTTTACATGTTTAAATTATAAATACTCATGACATAAGGTAGATGGCAAAAGCCAGTGAAAGCTTTGGCAAAAGCATAAGAAAATATTTGGGGCAACAGTTTTTATCGTGTGATTATGCATGCTTTTCCACAGTCTTGCAATTATAGCTCTTTCTTCAAAAACCATAGTGATACATTTTTCCTAAATTATAAACCTATTTAAATTTATAAAGATATTCACACAGAAACTTTTTGAAAGGTTGTAAAGACTGCCAGTGCAAGACCTGGTTTCTTGGTTTGTTGTTACGCTCTTGCTTTTACATTGAGTCATTCTTTAAGTCATCACTCTGAGAATAGAATTGTGATTTGCAGTAGTAAGTAAGGTTGTGTTATGTTCCATAAGTATCCCAGAGAAGGAATTTCATAAACAGAGAGACAGTACTTAAATTTAGTTCAGCCTAGACCATTTGAATGGTACAGTGTAAGCTGTGTGCCTATATCTTTTAAAGAAAGACACTAGAGTATGTGACCTGGGGCTTAAGAACACCTTCAGATTTTCCTTGACTTTTTCACTGATGAGCAAACTCCTGGCATGAAACAACATCAGCAAAGTTAAGAAAGTAGTAAATATGACAAAGTCAGTCTCTCAAATTCATATATGGATATTACATTTTAATTTATAGACATTCATTTTGCATGACCTCAACAAAAGGATTTATAGGTTCCAAAAGAAAAGAATGTCATAGAAAATATTCCTTTAGGAATTATAACCTTATTTGTTTTTTTTCTTTAACTCCTATTGGACAAAGGTGAGAGAATTCTTCTATAGTTAACAGATTTCTAAAGCAATTTTTTAAAGTTTTGGATTAAATTACTATATTTATAGTTAGAGCTACTTAAAAGCTATATTTTCTGGCAATGGATTGGTTGGAAGACATTAAGATTGAAAATTATGTAAGACTAAGATATTTTAAAGTTCTATTAGTCTAAAATTTTTTATAGTATTACAGATAAATTATAGCTAATTTCTTTGATTATGGAACAAATTTTCTCAAACTTCAGTTTTAAAGTTATTATAATTATTACAATATTACACAGACAGAACAGCCTAGTATCCTAAAAGGGTTAATACACTGAAGCTGACAGTTCCTGGTCATAGTGTTGTATATTACTGATCACAAGAAATCGATTTGGTATATTCCCAAGGTTCACAAATCCTATAATGATTATAGATTTTTAAAACTTCTTTACTTTCATGTTTTAAGAAAACAATTAATGTACACTGTATCTTGCACAGGACACCCTTAATTATCCCCAAACCATGACAGACAATAATGGATAATTCCTAAGGTGTTGTCTATGCTATCTTAAGGAAGAAATTCTGCTTTTTCTTTTGAAATATTAACTCTGTGTAGTAATAAATTGTAAAGCCAATATGACTGTGTGATTGTGTTAAATCTTTAGAATCTTAAGTATGAACATAGCATGTTTGTATATTTTGAATTCATACGTAAAATCTTCTTAACAAAACAGTCAAATGCTTCAGATATATATCCTATGACAATATTTACCATGATCTAGAAAGTTAGAGGAGTTTTCTCTTCTCCAGCATTTATATAGCAGAGTACTTTATATTCACTGAGTAAAAAAACTACTAGATAGCCTTAACCCCAAATACACACACACACACACACACACACACACACACACACACACACACACACACACACACTGAGTCACAGAGATTAAGTAATTTTCCCTAAATAAAAGTAGATAAGACTAAAGTTTCTGAACAACTTTATCATAGACTAATACTGAAGCTATATTTACATTGACTTATTTCTTCAGCAAGTACGGAAAGTTTAAAAAGCATTGTGAGAGCTACAGAGAGAATTGAAACATAACTACAGATGCCCAAGAACTGTATGGTAGAGAGCAGTGAGAAAGCCTGTAAAGAAATTATAAGGTAGTAGGATTTGAGTAGAGAAGAGAATCAAAAGCAGGGTGTTGCGTAAGTTCAACTTCTTGCTGGAAGAATCAGGAAACATTTAAGCAAGAACTGGAATTCATAATCAGTCTTGAAGAATAGAGTAGGGTTTCATAGAAGAATTTATACCAGGTAGCAAAGATGTATAAACAGTCATGGATATGGGAAGTGCAGAAAATATTTGGTGATGGGAAGTGGTGGGAACCTGAAAAAGGTAGATTAACCCCATAGCATGAAGGTATTGAATAAGGGCCTGGTACAGGATTTTGACTTGAAGCACTTCGTTGAAATTTGGAAATATTATTCTGGCAGGGATGTATTGGAATAATT
This sequence comes from Cynopterus sphinx, assembly GCA_030015415.1. Taxonomy (NCBI): domain Eukaryota; kingdom Metazoa; phylum Chordata; class Mammalia; order Chiroptera; family Pteropodidae; genus Cynopterus; species Cynopterus sphinx. The sequence continues at coordinate 21,969,921 of CM057380.1, forward strand.
ATGGAGTGGAAAGGCTGGAGGTGGAACACCAATGGGTAAATTAGTACAGTAGTCCAGACAAGAGTTAATCAAGTTCTGAATAAAGTGTTGATAATGGGAATAAACAGGAAGCAGCTGACTCAAATTCTATTCAGTGAAAGGAAAGAAATTGTTCCTTATTAGATGCACTTTGCAACCATTACCCGCCGTTGCACTTAGCAGGGGTGCAATGTATGAAGTTGGCTCGGATTAAAGGATCACTCTATATTTAAGAATATTACAGCTTCTCTGAAAAATGTAAAATAATAAGAACTACATTTTCATTCAGGCAACAGATATCTAACCCCACAGACTCAGTATTCATCGAACTCTTAAAGGAAAATAAAAATCTGAATAATGTTCTAAGAATTATGGCAAACGGATGTGGAAAGTGACATTAAAAAATAGCTGTCATATTGGCTCAAAACACAACTAGATGGTGACCTTTGAGAGTAATATAATGCAATAACACTTCGTTCTGATTTTTGCTGTTTATGGGGAAAAATAGAGAAGATAGCAGCCAAACTAAAAATAGGGTTTTTCTTAAAATCCTCATATGGTTCTGAAGGGACTTGACACATCATTTGGTATATGCCTGTAGTTTTACAGGAGATACTAGGTCTCTTAAAGGTTAAACAATTTTCCATTCTTAGAGCTGCTCAACAGCCAACTTGATGAGAGAGCCTGGGCCTCCAGCTTGGGGTCACACATCTCTTATCTAGGCTGGAAGAACAATGTCAGTGTTTGAAATTTTTGCAGGGTCAGTGTCTCTTGGGAACTTGTTAGAAATGCAGAATGTCAGGCCCCACACCCAAACCTACTGAATGAAATCTGGTTTTAATAAGATCTCCAGGTGGTTTGTATATAAAAGTGTGTGCATCGCTGTTTGCAGTGGTGCCCTTGGCCCTGGCATATTCCACCTCTAAGAGCTGTGCATTAGTGTTGAACGGAAATGGCCTTGCTGTACTCAGTTTCCTGATGCCTAACTGAAACAGTGCTACTCTGAGGCCCATCTCCATCTCCCGCATTTGACCTCTTCAACACCTCAGCTCCCATTGCACTCAAATTCTACGTTTTCATCTCTTGGTTGTGAATCTGCAACTCTCCAGGAAACCAGTGAATTAAAGGAAATCAATATTCAATTAATATTCATGAATATCTTCTATCATCACCCAAGTTTCTGAGCCAGCAAAGCACTAAAGATTTGTTATTAAAAAAAAAAAAAAATCCAGTAGAAATACTTTTGTTTTGATCATTGGCAACTCATTGAACAATCTTAAATTTTAATCTCATAATGGTAAATATTTGAATATCTGATTCCTTCCCCCAAATTTTGTAATTCTGGTTGTCTTTTGAGGCTTGTGAAACACTGAATACTTAGGTAATTTATTAGAATTATGAAGGGAATACTAGAGTACCCTTACTTTCCCAGAAACTAGTTCTTAATCACTTAAATATAAAACTGTAACTTATGGTATTACACCTAGATCGATTTTTTTTTTTTTAAGGTAGAACTAGCAGCAATTGAATGAGAATTTGATTCAGATTCTCAGTTTCAAAATCTGTATTTAACACAATAAGGCATTGTGCTCGTCATTGAGTCAGCTCATCTCATTATACCGCAGGGTGGCCACACTTTTTAACTTTTTGAATTCAGAAAATTATGAAAGGGATCGATTTTATTTGCCATTAAAAAGGTTTTGAATGCCTTCATTAATATTCTTGTTGCCGATTTTTAGCTGTATCGTTATTTGTTATTACTATTTATTATTCTCATTTATAATAATTTGAACCCAAGAAGTAGATAGACATATATTTTAGAATAATGAAGCATTTTTAAATAGAGACTATCATAAAATTTAACACTAGAAATATATTTGTTTTCTGAACATCTGGCTTTGCATTGTGCACCATTGTTAGAGCCACCTCTCTCTCAAGTGAACTTGATATGGTCTTAACACATTAATCTAAAGAGATATTTTCTGTCTTTTGTCTTCTTAAAGTGAATCGGTTCTACAGTTGTAATTCCTTTAAATTTCTAGGGAATTAAGGTTATTGCCAAGATTCGAGTGACTACTTCTTTTCATAGATTTGTAGCATCCTGTAGAAGCCAAATATTATAGGCCTCATATTCCTTTTTTTTTTAAGTGTGTCATTTTCTATATTAAGTCTTTAGGCCCTGTGCTTTCTGATTTATTTCTAGAATATGGTGTCCTAGCCATAACCTTAAAAAAGCAGGTTCTTTTAAAAACAGACAAAGGAGAAAAAGAGTATTAAGCTTGGGACAGAAGAAAAGAGAAATAACAAATGATACAGCTGTTCACAAGAAAAAACTCTCCAGATAAAGTCAAACGCCAAAATTTGCAAAAATAAACACGTGTTCTAAATTTAGTAATCGTAAGAGTACACCTAGAAATTGCCTATAAAAAGTCCATTTTGGGGACATAGGTCTTCAAAAGTTAAAGTTGCTTTTGTGGAATAAAGCCTTTTATTCACAAAGGTCGTTTCTGCTCATTTTTCCTTGTGACTAACAATATGAACCTAACACCTGTCATTTTAGAGTGTGTACACATTTCCATCCCGTTTGGGGGCAGGGGACCTTTGCTTTTCTTCCTTTGATTTATTTCTATCATCTTATTATGTGCTTTCCACTTCTCTTATCTTTTTTTCCCCCATTTCTTGCCATCCTCGGAATAGATTTTTTTTCTTCTTTTGTTCACTCCTTCCCCACCCGCGATTTCTGCTCCTTTGGGAATAGTGATCTCTATGTCTATTTTTAGGTATTACCCTAGACATTGTCACATGCTTACTTAATTTCTTCATGCTCTATCAAACAATGCAAGAGGCTTAGAACTTTTGAACTACAGGTTTTTACCCTGTTCGAATTTATTTTATAGTTTGACCAGTATTCGTATTCTATCTTGCTTCTTTAACCTCATGAATTAGACATCATCATCATCATCATCATCATCATTATCATTATCATTATCATTATTATTATTATTATTATTATATGTAGTCAATGTTTATTTAGATATACTCACCGTATTTATCGATTTCTTTGCTCACTAATTTTTCTTTTTTGTATCTCAGGCCTTTCTCTACTTACCCATTATCATAATCTTTCCGCATAAGGCAGTTTTTTATTTCTAAAATTTTGATCCAATTTTTCTTCAATCTGCTTGATTTTTTTTTTAAACTATGTCTTATTCCTTGCTCACAAACATTCATTTCTTTACCTCACCAAACATGCTTGCTTTATATTCTGTGTCTCATCATCCTTACAGATCTGACTTTGCTGCCTATTGATTCTGCCAGTTCTCACTCACGGTGCTTTATTTTCTTTCATGTGTGGTGTGGTGGCATCTGGGCAGAGTGGAGTATGCCTGTGTGTGTGTGTGTGTGTGTGTGTGTGTGTGTGTGTGTGTGTGTGTGTGTTTCTGAGCTTATGTTCCTTGGATTCTTATATCTTTATGGGACTTCTTTAAGACCTGTGTTGAGATTACTTTCTTCCAGAAAAGATTTGCATTTGCTCCTCCCAGCTGATAATACAAACATTATGAGAGCCCTTTAATTAAAATTCATTTCTTCCAGTTTTTCAGATACAGATGATAGAAACTCATACAAAAATGGAGGGAGAGGTTGTAATCACAGATTTTCAAGTGAGATTTCCCACCACTCTTCCCCAGCAACAAGATCAGATGTGGTAGTGTCTCCTCCTGCAGAGCAGTTACTCACCCTTCAACTGAAGGCAAAGTTCTTTGAGATCCCAGCTTTACGTGAGAGTTTCTTATAAGACTTCCAACTCTGTGTGGGCCCAAGGCTTTACCTCCTGTCCTCTCCTATCAAAACCGTTTTTGAAAGTTTGAGGTTTCCAGGTTTGGGCAGAAACACCGAGAGAGCTGACTTTGGTTCTCCTCTCTCAAAGTCGCTACTTTTATCTTGTTTTTGATCTTGGCAGAATCCTTACTTTTGTGTCATCTTGGTGATGCCTTTTAAAAGTGTTTTCTTTGTTACTTTATCCAGCATTTTGGTGGTTTTCACTGGGTAAATCTTTAACATACCTAATTCAACAAACTGAAGGCAGTACTCCATGAAGATGGGGTGTCAGCCTCCGGTAATGAGAATATGCCCTGAATCGAAGACATCTATAAGGCACTGTGTCAGAAGAATATAGAAGTCTGGGAACCAAAGGATGGAAGCAGGAGTGGCTTCACTTACCATCATTCCAATGACACCTGACGTAAGTTTTCCTTCCTGTTTCTACAACTCTGAGCTCTGCAGAGCTGGAAGTCCTGACACCCATTGTGGGTGCATCTCACCCAAAGCACATAAAGAATTCCCATTGAATTACAAGCTACCGGTGCCACCAGGGCACTTTGGAGTCTCTGTGCCCAGGTACCCGTAGGCCAGAAAAGGAGTCACCATACAGCAACCGCCAAGTCCAGCAGAGGTGATATGGAAGGTGGGAGAATTTAGAAGGGATGGTAAGGAGGGAAAGACAATGAGTGCAGCTGTGATCTGAGTCTGATTGCTGTGATGTGGGATTTCATCCCTTTCCAAGTCTGCCTTCAGGAAGGGAGTTATACGGGAACTGTAGGGACCAGCTTCCAAGACCGCCCCCAGTGACCCCTGACCCCTGGCATCGAGGCCCTTTTTGCTCCCCCCATGCTGTATCCAGGATGGTCTGTGCAGCCAATAGAAGATGGTGGAAGGGGTGTTATGTAACTTCCAGGATCAGGCTATAAACGACTTTCCAGCTGCTGTCGTCGTGAGGACACTCAGGCAGCTTTCAGAAAGGACTGACATGAAGAGAGCAGGCCTCAGGCCAGCTGGAAACTGAGGCCTGCCAGCAACCCCATGAGCGAGGTTGGAAGCAAATTCTTTAGCCCAGGCGAGTTTTATGATGACTCCTGTTCTGGCCACGGCTTGACTGCTGCCTTGTGAGACACTTTAAACCAAACCATGCAGCTAATCTGCTCCCAGATGCCTGGCTCTTAGAAACTGCGTGAGATACGTGTGACCTGTAAGCAGCTAAATTGGGGGATAATTTGTTAATAGCGGTAGATAACTAACACAGGAACCCTGGTGGATCTGCGCCCCAGATGTACAAAGGACGTAGATCCACGTGTCACAAGGGGTAGACTCTACCTACATGTGCTGCTCAAATCTCCAAGTAAGTTCCGGCATGGCTGGTTTTACTGCGCTTCGCTTTATAGCTCCTCTCAGATGTTGTGTTTTCTACAGACTGAGGGCAAGACCCTCCACTTGTCTGTGGGGGCTCCCCACTGGGCTGGCTGAGGCTTGCTCCGTCCCGCACCTCGGTCTGGAGCTCTGACTATGAAACCCTCCTCACCACATCCTCTCCATTCGCAGGTGTCAGACCTGCACCCTGCTCTCTCTGGCTGCTCTTTCTCTCCGCACTTTACCTTTTACAGGAATTTTCCCCAATAAACTTCACTCATTTCGAATTCTGTCTTATGTCTACTTTCGAGAGTACCCGAATTTTAACTTTATTATAACCTTCCTTTTATTTATTTAGTCTTATTTTTTCTCTCTTTCTTCCTTATAAAGGTGCGTCCTTAGTGTAATTATTTTAAACCTTTCTCTTTTTTTCTAATATAGAAATTCAAAGCTAGAAAATTCCTCTAGTCACCTGCTTCTGGGAGAAACAAATTAATACAATGCTTAATGTGGAATATATTTTTCTCTTTGGAAAATTCCCAGGATATATATTTTATTTATTTTTATCCTTTGGTTATTTTTAGTCCATAGCAAATTAGAACAAACATTGCTATCTAAAATGAATCCTGAAAAGTAATGCTGATTTTTAAGTAAAATGATTGTCCATACTTTTAAATTTTATATCATTATCTTTTCATTCATTTATTCATTCAACAAACATTTATTAAGTTCCTTGTGCCAATTGGTATACTGAGGTAATAAATTAAAGAACATCTTTACCAGATAGTTAATTCTTTGTATTAAATACTATAAAAATTTTTAGGGAGGTAAGTCAAAACCCTGCTTTTCTGCAGCTAACAATTCAATATTTGACCACAAAGCATTGGTTGTCCTGGTTTCAAATTTCTCCTAAACAATTCTCCAACACATATTTGCATAAACTCTAGGAGCTTCAGTGACCATGTCATTAATAAACCACTGAACTCATAATTATTTTACAAAGAAACGGGTGAAATGAGAAATTTCTTTAAGAAATGAAGAACATGTTACGTATTGCCCATTGAATTAATTCAATAACTTATTCAGTATTGATTCAGGGCTTACGGAAAAGGAGAAGAATATGAAAAATAATTCAGTCAAAAAGGCCTAGATTCAAAGGACGAGAATTTGCATCGGTATCCTTCATTTTTAGGCATTTCCACACTCTGTTTCACTTATACTAACTACGGCCATGGGCCAATAGCACGTACCTCCTCTCTCCTGTTTGCTTTTCCTCCTTGGTGTACCCAGAGGCTGGAAAGTGTTACCCGTAAGGTGGGCTGAGTGTGACTGTTAACAGAACTCTCCTTACTGCGCCCCAGTCTATCGACTGTGCAGCATATATTGCTAATTTACACTAACTTTCAAGTTAGCTTTGTACAGAAATGCCCTGCGACCACTGGGAAAGTACGGCCCAGGCGAGGGAGTTGATGCTCTTTCTTTTGGCACTGAGATCAAACACTACATCTGTCATCTGCAAAATAATGTAGTCTTTTGACCTTTATCTCTTTATACAGCATTTAGGCAAGAAATCGACTGTGTAAAGATTTTTTTTATCACACCCTGCCCCTTCCTGAGCTGGATAGTTTTGAAGTCATGACATTAGTTTTACTGACTTAGAATTATTCTTTAATCTTTATACCAAAAACATATTCAAACATATCAAATCTGCTTCCATAGTTAGCTTTGACTAAATTCTATATCCAAACCTAAGTAACCACCTGGGGTCTGTTCTACAGAAACAGTTCTGAACTGCCTACATCTGCTGCTGTGTCATGCCTGGGAGAAACAGACTCTCCTTCATTAATCCATGAACAATTTAAAAAAAAAAAACAGCCAGAGTTTATCAAGTTCATGCTGCTATCTTTATGTATTGGCATTTGGAAATGTCTCTAGTCATTGTTTTTCATTATCACGGTGGCTTTTAAAGCCTCCACTACAGTCATTTTGTCAAATGAGTGAACACCAGCAACTGCGGGAGAACAATGGGCCTCCCTTTGTAATGTGACGTGGGGAAAATATTTTTTTTAATTTCCTAACAGGTGCAGGGCTATGAGTCTGACTCATAAAGACAGTAATTATGCCTCTTTTCTGGAGTGAACCAGCAGAGAGCACATACGAAAATTAATGAAGAGAGCAAGACTTGGGTGCATTTTATCTGGAGGATTCATGATCCTGACAGGTTTTTTAACGTGAGTCATTGCTTTGCGAAGTACAGCACAGGAGCAGATATTAGTCTTTATGTCAAAAACAAGGACTCTTAGCAAATTGAATCTCTCCTTACCTTCAGACAACTCCAGACAGAGAAAATTTCAAGGGCTTTTTAGTGTTGAGCAGGGATAAAACCTTACAAATTGGAACAAAATTCTTACCAATTTCAACTATCAGATAAGTGTATTTCAGGATACGTTCCTCCTAAAGAACTTTCGAATATAAGAACAGGCGGGGTGGTAATTGTGTAAACATGCTACATTATGTGAAAATAAGCTGATTGATTCATGTGGCTCGTGCATTAGTGATAGCATGAATCATAACAAGAAACGTTTTCTTATTCCTCAAGTAGTGAAAGTCAAGTGGGAGGAGGGGTGCTGAGAGGGCCGGTTTGATAATATGTGACAAAGGCCAGCTGAAAACAAGGGGCAAAACTTGAAAAATAGGTGCACTTTAATTCGAATCGCAAAGAACAAATGTGTGACCTTGAACATTTGCTGCATACCTTAGTCAGCACCTGAAGCTCACAGATATGGCACAGATGTGGGCATAAAATAGTCTCAAATTCAATTCATTTCAGAAGATTGTATTTCTCAATCTCTCCCTTTCTCTCTCTCTCTCTCTCTCTCTCTCTCTCTCTCTCTCTCTCTCTCTCTCTCTCCTTCCCTCTCTCCCTCGCTTTCTCTTACTCTCTCATTTATGCAATATGATATAAAATGATAAAAACAGATTGACAGAAAAAGAAATTGCTAGAAATTAATTTGAGAAGAAAATTCTAAGCAGGAGTTGCTAGCCACTCCAGCTCCTGGCATTTCTGCATGTCCTTAAATCATCCTTTGACTGTTTACAGCAGTTTCTCACCCAAGCCCCTTGTCTGATGCTCTTTATCCATCTTCAGTAAACCGACATGGTTACGATAGAAGAATGCCCACTGGTACACAGTAGCGTGTCACGTGTCACTTTGTAATCATCACTGTGTTACGGCTGACAATAATACTGAAGATTTATTCGGGGTTTCCTTGAGCACCAAACAAAAAAACACGCAAGCAAACAAAACCTATCCTAAATAAGATCTTGTCACTGGCTGTGGAGAAGGGCAAGTTGTCACGGATTTCTATCAGCTAAGCGGGCCATTATTTAAAAGGGCGTGAGAGCAAGAATACCATAAGCCTGGAACTTACAACCAAAAAAGTGTTTATGCATAGGATTTGGATCACTGAGTTCATTCATTCACTGGCATCTACAACTACAAGGAATATAAATGTCACTAAGGATCCACTGCTTCTTGGTACGAGGGACTGAATGTGTCTGCTACCACCCCACGTTCATTTGCTGAAGCCCTAATCTCCAATATGACAGTATTTGGAGATCAGACCTTTAAAGTGGTAAAGTTAAATGAGCACATCAGGGTGGGACCCTAATCTAATAAGATTAATGTCCTCATATAAGAAAAAGAAGAGACACAAGGGATGTGCGTGCACAAAGGAAAGACCTCGTGAGGACGCAGGGAGAAGCCTTGCCAACTGCTAGCCAAGGAGAGAGGCCTCGGGAGAAGCCACGTCACTTGGCCTTGACCTCAGACTCACAGCTTCCAAAACTGTGAGAAAATAAATGTCTGTTGTTTAAGCTACGTAGTCTATGGGATTTTGTTATGGCAGCACCAACTGACTGAGGTATCAGGACCATTTACAGGGATAAAGCCATCCCATTGTGATGTTCGGATGAAACCCAGAAACATGGAGGTAGAAGTTCATGGAAGCCCGTCGTTCACACCAAATTTGGCTGCTTTGTCAGTCTCCATCTCTCTTGTACGTTATACTAGTACAAAAGGAATAGACAGACCATCGATTGATTCAGCACGTCGGACACCACGCCAAGTGCTCTGAGAATGCAAAATGACTCACAGAGTTACTTTCCTGGGACTCTTCACCTTCTGGGTAAAGACAAGATGAGTCAAGACCCTGATATAAACATAAACAAGGGCTTTTGGAGACAAGAATGACATTTCAGTTTTGGGCTTAGGACTGTGGAAAGGACAGGAAAGCTCAGGGAGTCTTCGCAAAGAGGGAGAAATTTGAGCGAGACCGTTTCAATACCTACTGCTGTCTAACAAACCACTTCAAACTTCGTAGCGTAGAACACCCACCATTCTCTAATGCGTAGGGAGTCCCTGTGTCAGGAATTTGGGTGGGACATAGTGTGGACAGCTTGCGTCTGCTCCATGCTTTCCAAACCCCACGTGGCGGGCAGTGACTCAAAGGGCAGGGGCCTGAAAGCATCCGCCTCTAGGATGGCTTCTTCGTTCCCATCCAGGCACCTGGGGTGAAGGACAGGCTTAGCTGGAACATCCACCAGAGCACTCCCAGGTGGCCTCTCCAACACAGCAGCCTCGGAATGGTTGACCTCTTACCCTGGGGTCAGGGCTTCAGTATCAAGGGCACTAGAGAACGAGGGGAGAACTGCATAGCCTTTGGTGATCTTGCCTCAGAAGCCACAGAGCATCATTCCCACCACGCTCACTGGTAGTGCAGTCCCGTTTAAAAGGAGGAGACGCAGATCTCTCTTCCCAGAGAATGGCGTGATCAATTACCTGTTGCCATGTCGTAAAACTACCATAGGACCTTAAGCATAAATAGGAATTCAATAAATCTCATGCACTGAAGCTTTACTGCCTAAATTTTTTTTCTAATTTTACATGGAATGCGCATTTATTATTTTAAAAGAAAACCATGGAAAAATAATAAGAAACTCCTTATTTCACTAGCAAGCTATGTGCTTGGACCTGAGCTAAGAACTAGAGCTATAATCTTAAGTAAGACAGAATTTCTACCCTCAAATTGGTTACAGCCTGCTAACCTGTCCATGATAACCCTTGAAGAGACACGGCTGCCTTTATGTTGGTACAGTCCTTCCTAATTTAAATAAAATAAATTGCCATTATCCTGTGCCTACAGTTTGGGGTCCTGGTTTGTTTGTCTCTCCCAGTGCACAAGATAGCGTGAGAATTCTCTTCGCAATATTAAATATTCTATAAAACTGATTTTGAATGTACATAATACATATGAATATAGGCTTTCGTTTATTTAACCATTTGCTGTTGACATTTAGATTATCTTCAAATTTTTGCTACTATATAACGAGACTGTAAGTAAATATGCTTGCTCGTTCTTTATGCTTCTCTGACAATTTTCCTAAGATAAATTCCTGCATTCATTGAATTACTAATTCCAAAAGAAAGAACATTTTAGAAGCTCTTGATTATAGTTTTCCAGTTCGCTTTGCAAAAATTCTGCCCGAGTTTGCATTTCCCCAGCTTGCGTGTGAGGAGCATCAAGCCTCAGACCACGTGGGAAGCCAGCCTGTTTTCCAGGTACAGGGTGGAGAGATTTGGCTGAGCCTGACCAAACTGAAAAAGGACTGAAATAAACCAAAAGGCAAGTTATAAACCACAGTCATTTAATGACCAACGTGTACTTGACAACTAAAGAGATGGATTCTAGGAAACGATTACTACGGAGTCAGGGTAAATGAAAAGACTCCATTGGCTTCTAGCACAGCTTTGGGGCAATATTCTGAAGCCAGCTGTGACTGAGGGATGCCCAGAAACCTAGGTTTATTGTGGGTGTGAGTTAGGGCGCCTTGGGTAATAAGCAACAGAAACCAATCCTGGCTAGTCCAAACCAAAAGGAAATTTACTGGGGAAAAAACCAGCTGATTTCTCAATGGCTGGGAAACCAGGCTCAAAACCAGGATGGAATGGACCAGAACTGGGAACTCCTTGGGCAGGAAGGAGCATAGGATCAAGGGTCTAAAACACAGGACTCTTCGCCAGGGGCACCAGGGTCCACTGGTTTCTGTCTATTGATAACTTTGCTCAAATTTCAGATTCCAGGAAAAGCAAATCTGACTGACCCTGCAAGATTTGCGTGCCTGTCCTTGGGCCAGGAGTAGGCAGGCACTTAAACAGCTTCCATATGTGGGAGAAGTCATTGCCAGAGGTAAATCAAGGCACAGCCATCCCAAACCAAAAACTTCCTACCATACCATGTTACCTGGCAGGGGAGGTGCACTACTACTTACCCACTGCTAATCCCTGAGCCCAAATTCATCTCCTGCACTGAGCCCCCCGCCCACGCACCCCACACCACCAAGTGAGATTCTGTGTAAGTGAAAATATCCTCAGGGACTGTTAGTCTTTGATGAGAGGTGAGTGGGAAACCAAATATGAGCCACGATGTAGAAGGTGTCATGCTGGAAGTCGGGATGAATAACTAATTAAAATGAATTTCTTCTTTAACTTGAACTGAATCTTAACCTCTTCCCCTCTCCCCTTGTTTTTCGTCTGGACCTCTGAGCTTTGACTTACTAAAAGCAACCAGGGAGCAAGTGGACTGGAAGGAGTCCCGATGGAGGCCCAGAGCCAGGCCCCACCAGCTGCCTTCGGCTCTGCTGGAGTCCCCTCCTCCGCTCGGTGAGCCCGATGCAGAAGAGAGAGGCCCACAGTCCCACCATCTAGCTTGCTTAGAGAGGAATACTGAACACAGATCAGGACATGGGGTAACTTTAAGAGGCTGGCTTTCCTGAAGTGGTCTCCCACTTTGGAAAATGCCTTTTCTTCCCCTGCTAGCAGACAGGAGTCACTCCTCATCCCACGGGGACAAAAACGAGGCCACTGGCCCTGAAGTTCCCTCTGGTACTTGAGAGCAAGAACTGACCAGAGCCCCTCGGATACCCGCATTATTCAGCCAGGCAGTGATGGGATGTAAAGGGGGACAGGAACATTTCAGGGACAGAAGCAAGAAAACACAAGCTTCACTGCACTTGGAAGACATCAAAAGCCACAGGGCCAGGGAGTCGTTCCCAGGGGAAAGGGTGTCTTAAATGTGAAGAGGTGCCCATGAGGACAAGAGAATGGTCAGGGGTGGCAGGTTCTGTCCTTTCTGGAAAGAGGCTGGCAGCCCTGGTCTCAGATCCCCCTGCTTCCCTTAGTCCTTACTTGAAGAATCGTCTTAGGGTGTGGCAGATGGGACTGATTAAAATATTCCCTTCAGGACTATAGTTTTGTTCCCTTAGGAAGTGGGTGTTGGGGCACAAGGTGGGGAGAGCGGTCCAGCCCTAGTCACCAGAGTCAATGTCTGCCTTCAAGAGCACACTCGAGAAAAGGCTACAGACCTTTGCATCCACAGGGCTGCATTAAGAGTTCCCAAGAAAGCTCTTCCAGCCCCTGGGAGGGGCGTGGAGAGGCAGCATTTGTTCCAGAACCTTGCAGAACTGAGGAGGGGGGCCTTGTCCATCAGCGGACCTAGGGTCAGAGCAGGACCTAAGACAGCCGGGCACAGTAAGGGGCCCAGTGGCTCCCACCTCATGGAGAATTTAGGATAAGGGCAGAGACATTAAAAACGTTCTGATTTTTCCCATGATGAACACATTCTTTTCTGAAATATCAGATTATTTCCAAAAGGACTTTGCTAACCGCGCAGAGGCAGCCTGGATGCATCACAGCAAGAGTCTGGAGATGGAGCGCCTCCTGCCCGGAACGTCTGAGCCACTGGGATGTGCTCCCGAGGAAAAGAACGTCTGTCCCAGGCAGGCTCCGCCCTGCCCAGGCCAGGGCTGGAGGACCAGAAGCAGGCCAAGCGTCCGAAGGGGCATCGCAGATGCACCGTCACCCCGAGAACCTCCTTCTCCTCCGGGATCCCTGGTCCCGCTCAGAGTCCCCACGTCCAGAGTGTGTCTACGCGCACCTGCTAGCCCTGCTGGGCTCTCCCTGCAGCGCATCCTTCTGCCCCCCAGGCCCTTCCTGGCCTCTGCCTGGAGCCCAATCCTGCCCTTCCTCTAGCCCGGCCCTAATCAACGCCACTGTCGCTGCCCCTGGAAGTCCACTTCCCACTTCGGAGTTTAAGAGCCATTTACATTTTTCTGACCTCGCAGCCGTGCTGTCTATAGTTACCTTTTCTTTCCAACTTTTGACTTGTTTTGCTCTCATGTCCGGGAGTCTGTCGTGTGCTCCACAAGGGTCCCTCCTTCCCTGTGAGTCCCCACAGCTCCTAACACATAGTAGTTGTTCCTCTGCACCCCCTTTCTCCCCCAAAGTCGTTGCTGATAACAGCTTTAATTTGGGGGGCGGGGGAGGCTTCCAGTTATATATCACGTTCACACATTATCTGAAGCGGTGGTTCTTAGTCTTTTAAGAAAAATTCCTCCTTGAGAATGGGGTAAAAGTTAGGACCCTCTCCCTGGAAACGTGCACGTAAACCCATCAGACAAAATGTTCATATTGATTTCAAGGCCTCGCAGACCCCATGGAAGCTGTCCGGCCACGGACTCCGCACTCAGAGCCACTGTTGACCCTGATTCTTTCAACCCAGCTGCCAGGCAGCCGCCGCAGATACGGTGATCGTGAGCTTTTCGGTTCGGGAGAGAGACTCCTCTGGGCTGCTCTGAGTGGCGAATTGCTGGGGCTCCTTGCCCAGGTCCCACGTCTCTTTTGATACCGATTTTGCAGATTTGCCCTTAGAAGTGCCCAGTCTCCACGGGGGATACCTCTTCTGTCAATACCTGCGCGTCAGAGCAGAAACGGTAGGTAATTCTTGGGATTCTTGCCCTTGCTGTGTGTTTGGCTTCTGATGAAACGGCGCTTTGTAAAGTCCAACTGCATTCCTTGCCAGGACTTAAGCGCATCTTTCTCCTGGTGTCAGGGAAGAGGATGGACTATCACCCACCTGCTTATTGCCTTGACGCTTTGGTTTTTCTCATCAGAGGCCCCCAGCTGGTTCCCCAGAGCTGAGTGCAGCCAACACAAAGTCAAGTGCGAGGGCGGCCAGGTGCCACTTACCGGGGTAGGCGACCTCCCCACCCCTGCAGCTGTGTCGGTCCTTTTCCTGTCTCGGCCTGAGATGCTTTGCTCCAAACCACAGGCCCTTACTCAAGCGTTCCCACGACTCTGCAGGCCTCAGCCTCCCGACAGGTAGACGATGCGATGAGGAAGGGGTCATGCATGGAAGGGCATCGAGCCGGCGCCTGACGTAACAGCCCCGGGTTTCACTGTCAGAGCGCAACGTGTGAAATGAAAGTCCCTGCGCAGTCATTAATGCGTGACACCCCAGTCACTGCCTCAAAAGCCAACCTTTCCTGTCTGAGTGAGGAATGAAAAACAATCCCACAGCTTCCCCCAGGCCCAGCACCATGAGTCTATCCTGGCCACTTGGGCATCGCTCCGACTCAGCAGCCTGACATGACAGAGCAACAGCTTCTAAGAAAAGCAGGGGGGGAGGTGGTTTCTTCAAATACAATTTGCCATGTTTAAGCAAATGCCCTTCTCCACGGCTCGGCCTGACTGTGGGCTGCTCCGAGGCTGATGGACGGCCCCAGCCCCGGGAGGCCGGGTGACAATACCTGGAGGTTACCCCCATGCACACCAAAACATCCAAACCATCTGCACTCACAGCTCCAGGGCATGTACCAACATCGATGTGCACCTTGCCTGGGTCTGTATGTGTAAATTAATTAAGCAGTGATGGTCCCCCGTCATCTGCTAAGGAAAAATATGTCTTTCATTCCAGCTTTGGCTGTTGTTACTCTTTGCCTTTGTGTCTTCCCGGCGTGAGCTCAGGCACCTCCTCGCATCTGTTGTGCTGTCTCCACAATAAGACCTTCCCCCCAAAAAACTATTCGCATTTCTCAGGGGATGGGCCTCACCCAGTTCTCTCTTCCCCCACCGCACTTGAGAAAACGGCAGTGCTGGATGAGCACTGGGATGACCTGTCAGGGTAAAATATTTGGCCAGAAGGTCTAAATAGCTGCTTCATGCTGCTGCACTGACGACGGTCATGGGAGTGAGGAGCAAGTCCGCGTGGACTCCTCGTCGGGCAAGGCGTCTGGTACTTCCTCCCAGCCTCCTCCGGGAATCATCCACAGCCGCAGTTATCTGCTGGGGCTGCTTCTGTCCTCCGGAGACATCGACAGTGCCTGGTGGTATTTCTGGTGTCAGAGCTTGGGAGGCGAGGGAGTGCTGCCGGCATCCACGGCAGAACGCTGTCACACACCCTACAGTGCACAGGACAGACCCCGCAACAGAGAATGGTCCAGCCAGATGTCACTAGTGCCGAGGCTGAGAAACCCTGATGGCACTAAGTAAGGCACTGCCACTTCCATCGACATTCCAAGTGATCTGGGTAGAGACATGTATCTGGAACTGTCACCTTTCTTCATTTAAACTTTACAAAAATGTATGGAATGTGCCTAACCTGTGCGAGGGCCAGTGGGGGAACAATGACGGTGGGATGGCATCTTGCCTTTCTAGAAGCTTGAGTCCAGCGGTGGAGACAGACACGTGTACAAACCCCGCGATGTGATTGAAGCCGCAGGGCTGTCTCAGGAGAGGAAGGGCTGGGGATCTGAGAGGAAGAGACGTAGGTGTCCAGCTGTGAAAGGAAGATTTGCACTGGGGGGACTTTATGGACGAGGAAACCTCAGCTGGCAGAGTAGGGGGGAGAAAGAAGGCCTACAGGCTCTGGGAAGACTGAGCAAAGCCCCACTCAGGAGGAGGGGACCAAAGGGGCTGTTCCAGTGGCCGGCCCCTGGCCACATGGCGCATCGGGATGGTGGAGGACAAGGACACCTTTTTCTTTCTTTCTTTCTTTCTTTTTTTTTTTTTTTGCATTGACTTTTTTGAAAGAATAAGCCACATTTTTTTTTTTTTTTTTAGATTTTCACAAGTCTCCGCCTTTGTTTGCTGTGGTAACATTAACATTCAGTAAAGAATCTTGTCATTTTTATGCAGTGTTTAATGGAGAAAAAAGTTTTCACCTAAAAAGCAAATTACAAAAGGCCCTCCTGGGGCCAGAACTAAATAAGATTCTGTACTTGGTTCAGTCATCAGTAATCTTGTGTGAGCCACAATTTGTTCTTAGGAAAGGTCACTTTTGTGTATTTTTGGAAGGATCTCAGAATCTTGGATTCTAGGGATGAAAGAGGCCCCAAGAAATGTTCTGGTTTGGTTTTTCCAGTCTGGCCAGAAAAGCTCTGGTCATCACCATCTCACACATGAGACAATTCTATTTCTGCACATTCCATGCAGAGAACAAGACTATATTAAATGGCAGCGTGTTTGTTTGTTTGTTTGTTTGTTTGTTGTTTCATCAATGCATTTGCTAAAAGGTGCAGTTCTCCACATTTGGGGGTAGGAGAGTAAGCATTGTCCACGTCGTAGTACCCAGAGTGGGTTGCCCCAGAGGTCAAGGGGGTCATCTGAATCTTAGCTGAGTGTGTGTGTGTGTGTGTGTGTGTGTGTGTGTGTGTGTGTGTGTGTGAGCAGAACTGAAAGGCAGCAAGGAGCCATCCAAGCTCAAAATTTCCAGAGCTCGTGAGATCTCTTAGAAGCAGGTGTGGGCAACAGTCAAGATAGTTAACATTGTGAGGCCAGAGCCCATCTGGAGAGAATATCCATCCAGGAATGCCTTGGAGACTGGAGCCATTTTAGGAAATTCAAGCCTTTTTGCAGAGCAGACAGCTTCCCTTGAGCAGGGGTGGCAGGCATCTCTTTCAGGGACCCTGACTGCCTGTGGCCACCAAAAGCACTCCAGCCTAGACCTCCCTGAATCCAGGCTCCCTGAGGACCCTCTCACCCTGGCTCAGACTCTCTCCCTTGGTTACAGCTAGAACTTAGAAGACCTTGAATTTCTCTGTCAGAAATGTAGCCCTTTTTATTCCAATATCCCCAATGCAGGGCTCATTACTGCACCATTTGCCCACCCAGGAAAGAGCCCTGGCTTTTTTTCTAAAGAACCTGCCCAGTTTGTAATAGCAAATGGATGATTTCCTCAATACAAGTCCCCCTGGTGTGTGACTCAGAGAGTTGCTTTTGTAAGGTCATGAGATGGAGGAAGAGAGCATGGGGAAATCCCAAATCCTTAGCTAGCCCAGTCCCCAAGGTGAACCCTACCCCGATGTCATTAAATGTCTTTGGCAGCCTTCAACCTGCAACAGATGAGCTAAAGACAGATGCGTAAAAGTCAGATGCTCTCTGTAGGCCAATATAAACGTTCTACGGGATCCCTTTATGACAGCCAAAAATCATTTACTCATCTTTTGTTTGACCCAGGGAAGGTCTCCTTCTGCTCAGATGGAAGGCAACTTCCTATGAAACAGAATCGAGTGGAATCCTTGGCAGGGAGAAGAAAGCGGTGAGATCATTTCTAGGCATGGCTTCTAAGGATTGGCAATATCACAGAGATAACGCC
Organism: Cynopterus sphinx; assembly: GCA_030015415.1. Taxonomy (NCBI): domain Eukaryota; kingdom Metazoa; phylum Chordata; class Mammalia; order Chiroptera; family Pteropodidae; genus Cynopterus; species Cynopterus sphinx. The sequence continues at coordinate 21,987,614 of CM057380.1, forward strand.
AATCAGAGTCATAGCAGTGCCTGGCGACTGCCTCCCTCGCACCCCACAGAAGCCCAGCCCATTCTATAGGTCTTCAGGCTACTGGAAGTCAGCAGGGCAGTTACACTGGAAGTGAGCGCTTGGGGCAAATGCACCAAGCTGCCCTGGTTAATGTGCCTTTGGAGCAGACTCAAGTACACATCGAATCTGCTACATGTGGCCCGGTTAAAACAAAGGGACATCTCTTTGCCTGTCACATATCACCATGACATAGGAGTGATTTACAGGAGGCCAAGGGCACCTACGTGACCCCAAGGGCCTGTTGCCCCCTTGGATTCCAGGTCTTCTTGTTCAAGTCTGGGGGACTTGATCCTTGATCTCAGAAACCATGGTGTCCGGGAGCACCTTCTTCCTTACCCTGATTCTCTCAGGAGCTCAGCTGCCTTAGGGATCTCGTGCCCAACTGTGACCGTCGCTCCTGAAGTTCGGCCTGCAGATTACTCATCAGAACCTTGGTGATGCCCTGAATGGTCTGATTGTCCCTGCTCAGAGATACCATGTGTCGACGGCCAAGGGCTGACTCTTACAGGTGTTCACACCTATGCCATCTAATCGAATCCTAACAAGAATCCTGTGCTCATTTTACAAGGAAGAAATTTATATTCGCCACGCTTGGGCAAGTAGGCTCAGCTATAAGTAAGAGACCAGACACCCTCATTTGAGCATCTACCAAGTATTTGCTGTCTCCTCACGGATTTTTATTTTTTTCAAGGAAATTGCAATGTGAAACTCTAGGCCTCCCAGTGGGAAAGTGACATCTGGGGGTGACTTGGCTACGGCTGGCCGGGGGAGCAAACTACCCAGGAGTGGGGAGCGGTGGGAATCCCAACCAGCTATGTTCTTCTAGTTTCTGAAGAGAAGCTGAAATCTAGGTTTTGGTGGGGGGTTTTTGTTTTTGGTTTTGTTTTAATTTTTATGGGAAGCCTAGTTTTAAATGTTGGTAATTGATTTTAAAAACAAACAAGACTTGTTTAACACCCCGCAGGCGAAATAACACATTACTGGGCCGGTTTGCAACTTCTTAGTTCAGCTTTCCGCTAGATGTGAAAACTTAAATGTAGAATAGAACAGGACCCTTTTTTTTTCTTCATAAAGTATACTTTCTATTAGAATGTTTTACCATTCTTAAAATGCAGAACGAAGTTCTAAAACTATAAGTACTTAGGCATCCTCATCACTACGTTTATTTTTCGTATTAATATCACCGTCTAGTCACAGGACAGTTCATACAGTGATTGGAGATCCAGGGTATCAACAGGATTATTGATCGCTCATAAGGGAGTCATAAAGAGGGTTCTGTTCCTTCTGCGGAGGATGGCAAGAACACCGAGCCCGAGAGAGGTCCCGAGACTAACTTGTAGCCACATGACCACACATCGACAGCCTAGAACCCAGGCAGGGTTTCCTGACCGACTGTTCTTCAGTAAACTTCAATGTTTTAGTTTCTTCCACCACAACCAGAATACCAAAAACTATTCTTCACTCCAGGTCAGATCGTTGTTGTTGTTGTTCTTTCAAGTGAGTTTTAGTCATAAATTAAAAAACAGTTATCATTGTCCCTATAACCTGGCACTTAGCTTTTCAAAAGGCCATTAAGATAGAAGGTAATGGCTCCTACTCTGGGGTTGGGGATCTGGGAGTGCATGGAAGAAGGGAAACCGAAAGCCCTGTAACAGTGTAGAGAGGTGCACTGGGGCGCGTTATGGGGGCAGGACCTGCAGCTTTCTCTGGGGAGTGTCTGACTCTCCTGGGATGGGCAAGATCTGTGCAGGTTTGACTCCAGCCCTTGACCTTTATTAAAAGTGAAGCCAAACTTTAGCAACCTTCCTAAATCTGCAAATAGGTTTCTCCCCGCTGTCTTTGCTCTATCAAAGAGATGTAACTTGGGCCATTTTGCATCATGATGAGTCACCACCACCTGATTTGCTCTAATCCTTGCTTGTTAATGCATTACTACGATGGACCAGGTCGTGTTCCTGCAAGACAGGCCTCGCAGTGGTTACAGCCTTCATCAGCCCTCAGCCTCTAATTGGTTCCTTCCTAAAGGACCCAAGCCCTTTTTTTTCCCTGTAATGAGCATTGCAAAATACTTTTGAATAAAATACAACCTTTTATGAGGTAATAATTGCTTCATGCTAACAATTACATGTTAAGAATATGCATTCTACGGCCATGCTACCCTGAACAAGCCTGATCCCGTCCGATCTCAGAAGCTGAGCAGGGTCAGGCCTGGTTAGTACTTGGATAGGAGACCACCTGGGAAGACCAGGTGCTGTAGATGTAAAATATTAAATAAATAAAGTTTTAAAATAAGGGATTGTAAGCTGACAAATTCCTTGCAATCTGTGAGGTCAATCAAGGGTTGCCTTGCCTGAAAAATAGAAAAGAAAAAAAGAGAGAGAGAGAGAGAGAGAGAGAGAGAGAGAGAGAGAGAGAGAGAGAGAGGAAGGAAAGAAGGAAGGAAGGAAGGAAACAAGGAAGGAAGGAAGGAGCGAGCAAAGAGAAGAGAAGAGAAGAGAAGAGAAGAGAAGAGAAGAGAAGAGAAGAGAAGAGAAGAGAAGAGAAGAGAAGAGAAGAGAAGAGAAAAAAGTAAATTGAGTAAACAATAACGTAGCAGGCATGTCTTCTATTAAGAAGCTTTCTGGGTAGCGCAAGAACCTTTCCACAGCATGTACTTCGCACTCAATGGTATAAAGAGCATCTTGGCCCTAGAGGCTCACCTGTTTCATTGCTTTTACAACAGTTTATGGAAAACACTGCATGGAGAATTTCTATAATGGGGGGAGCCTCCAAATAACCACATCAAGGAGAACCACGGCACAGCCGTGGAGTCGGGTGGCCTGGATTCGATATCCAGCACTGCAGCAGCTCACGGTGTGACTGAGGACATGTCGTCTGACCTCTCTAGGCCCTGACCTCCTCATCTCTCAGACAAAATACCTCTAGGGACAGGAAGGTCAGAAGGGAAAGGGGAAAAAGGAATAACATCTTACTGAGAACCCACCAGTTTGCCGGGTCTCATCCTCTCATTTAATTCTCACAAGGAGACATTTGGACCCACGCCCAAGGCCACCCGACTAACAGGCAGCAAAGCCGAATCCACAGCTGGTTCTGTCAGATGCTAAAATTGAGCTCAATCCATGACACAGTTCAGTGCTGCCCCGATTTTACCAGTGAAGCCCCCACAGTGAGGAAGAAGATTGATTCCTCGGATGAGTTTGCTCAGAGCACCCCTCGCAAGGCACCACACATTGGGTGGCCTACGTAACAGAAACATGTTGTCTCACAGTTCTGGAGGCCAGAAGTCTGAAGATCGGGGCATCAGCAGGGGTGGTTCCCTCTGAGGCAGTGAGGGAGAGTCTGTGCCAAACCCCTCCTCCAGATTCTGGTGGTTTGCTCGTGATCTTGGCCTTGTAGACACGTCATTCCCATCTCCCCCTCCATCTTCACATGGCATCTCCCTGTGTGCATATCTACATCCAAGTTTTCCCATCTATTAGGACACCAGTCACACTGGATTACGGGCTCACCTTATCCCATTATGACCTCATCTGAACTAACTAAATCTGCAATGATGTTATTTCCAAATAAACTTATACCTGAGGTACTAGGGTTAGGACTGCCCAACCCTAGTTTGGAGAGACACAATTCACCCCATAACAGCACCCACTTCAGGAGTCTGAGGCAGTGGCTTATGACAACTGCTATAGGCATGAAATGTTTTTGAAGCATTGTGCATTATCTTAAAAATTCACGCATTTGGAGCACGCAGCTCCATTGTTCCATCACCATTTAATATAAAAACAACATTTCCCAAAAGTCTGTGAGGAAAACTAGAGAGCCAGAAAGCTGTTCCCTGCTGATGCCAGGGACACGCGAGCCTGTCGCCAGGCCCCTGCCCACATCTCTCCGTGTCCTTAGAGGCCGTTCATTCCACGTGTGAGAGGCCTGAGCAGCAGACACCTGCCAGGAGGAAAAGGCTGATTCAACCTCAACAAGCATGAAGAACATTGACTTAGACAGGGCTGAACAAGAAGCCACGCAAATTAAAAACAGAGAAAGTACAAAACCTAGCTGAATAATCAGGAGAAAGCGGGCCAGTGTGGAAACGACACTTGCCAAGAGCTCTAGAGGAACTGCAGGGCTATTTTTCATTTTCCTCTTTCCTTTTTAAAAGAATCCAGCATCACACAAGCACTGTTCATCCTGTTTCCCCAACACAATGGCTTTTGAAGAACATCCTTTTGAAGTGCAGGTACCGTGGTGTTCGAGGACAAAGACGACGGTCGTGGTAGTAATAGGCTTCGTAATACACTGATCAGATTCATATTTTTCTATCACAGCTAAGTGTGCCTCAAGCAATAGAACTTACCAGCAATGCTAACCGTGGCCCTACTGTTCTTTTATTTCCTAGAAATAGCATTTTCAAAAGTGACAAAAGGACTCTCTGAAGAAGGCTCAGCAATAGGAGTGAGAATGACTCAAGTGGCAAAAAGACCTTCTCGGTGTGGTTAGCTTATCGCACCCACTTAATTCGTGCTGGGGAAGCAGGGGGAGCCTGTGCGGATCCACACCCTGGGGACCCTCTGCCAGCCCCGCGGAGCCGCATTCCCGCCAGGACCTGAGCCAGACAGAGCCTCTGACGAACAGGGCCCCGAAGATGTCACCAGGCACCCTGGCAGCATGGAGGAAAAGACGCCTTTCTGCTTTCATTGGTTGAAACCATGGAGACGACAAGGTCCCTTGCTTTCCCCTACCTCTCTATTAGGAGAAATATGAACTTGGCAAAGCCATTCCCTGTTCACTTAGCAGAAATGTCCATCAAAGTTAGACTACGGTCAAGAAGACATCTCCTAGGAAGGGGTGTCCCACGGGTCCTGACAAATGACAGGCCTGAGAACAACACATCTGACCTGGGGTTAGTGCTCAGGGCAGCTATAAGCCTTCAGCCCCATTCAAGAGAAAGCCCTACCAGCCCCTGGGTTCTAGAAGCTGTGTGCAGAACACCGAAGGTCGCTCCTTTGAGGCTCAGCGTTGGTAAACATGGGTGACCAGAACCTTGAGTATAAGCATATGATGACAGAGGAGGGTAGTCCACGAGGGAGTGAGGGCAAGGAGCTCCAGAGAATCATGGTCTGCAGGGGCTCTAGGCCTCCTCCCTGCCACCGCCCTCAGCAAGAGTGGCTTTCCTGGGGCAACAGGGTCTGGTCCCATCCCTAGAGAGACGGGCTTTTCTCAGATGCAGGGCTATTTCATCAGGCTTTTCCACAGCCTGGAGAGTCCCCTGGCTCCCTCTGACCTGATTCCACATCTACCCCAGCTATTGCACAGTTTCCTGGGCATCCTGAAAATGGGAGGCCATGGTGGAGAAGGGTCCATCTGGGCAGAGCGATGGGCACTCAGCCACCAGATACCGACATTTAAATGAAGCAGAAACTGTAAATGATTTCCAAAGAGCGTGGACCCCTTTCATCTCTCACTGTCCGCTCAGATCCCAGCCTCCTCTTTCTCTCCCCCACCAGCCCACAAAGGTCACTCCCTGAGCAGCTTGGACAGACAGAAGGAGCCAGACACCCAGCCAGGGCCTGGAGCCCGCTGGCCTGGGCGCCCTGTGTGCACTCTGGACCACATTTCATGCGCCTGCCCTGCTTTCCAAACCCTGGGTAAAACTCAGAGGAGACATGCAGTTTAAAGCAATACTCTCTCAGTCTGGTTTCTGGTAAGCTCGGTTTGTGTGAATTATTGTTCCCGATGGTTTATTAATTCCCAGGAAAGAGATAAAAATCTAGTTTCTGGATGGGCAAAGCAGAGAAGCAGATCCCCAAACACAGTGTCCTCGTGACACAGTGTCCAGACCAGGGGACAGCAGGTGGCCCTGTCTACCTCCTCTAGCCAGCTGGGTCTCCTTTCAGTTCATCATGTGCCCCTCAAAGTTTTCTGAAAGCCAGTGGGATTCCTAAAACAAGACAGGATCAAGCCACAGAAAGCAGAGCCCAGCCCACGGCAATGGTGGGAAAGAAAAAAAAAAAGACCCCTAAGGGGGAAAAGGGGCCAAGTGGTGAAGTACTGTATAATTTAAATGCATTTTGAGAGACTCTCCCTAAACCCACTAGGGCAGAACACCATGTTGGTTGCATTAAAAACACAAAAACAAAAAACCTTCAAAGGGAGGAAGAAACCCTGGTTGTAATGCGTATGCTTTCCTGCTGTGACTGTGGCTCCCAACCCATGTTTGCGCCCCTCCCAAAGGGGACATTTTTAGTTGCCGTGGTGGGGGGATGCTCCTGGCATCGAGTGGGGCAGAGAAGAGCGATGCTGCTGAACGTCCTACAACACACATGACAGCCTCCCCAAACAGAGAATTACCCAAGACGTCAAAGTGTCGCTGTCGAGAAACCCCAACTTCAGAGGATGGTTCTCCTGATCTCTCCTCACTTGCAGCTAAACCAACGCAATGGATAAGGGGGATTCGTCATGGGAGGAAGGCATGACAGTGACCAAGCATGTACACGGAGTCCTGGACTGATAAGTGTGGATGCTGAGACCAGTGGTCAGCCGATTATGACCGCTGCCTTCTGAAGTCTACTAATCGTCCAGTCATCCGCTCACTGCGTGACTGCCAAGTGGTAGACAAAGGGAGTTCAAAGGCGCCCAGCCCCCTACGAGTTTGCAATATGACATGGATAGCAAGGACGAGGCAGGGATATAAAGGTGAGATGGGCAGGTAACGAAAAGGAAAAATAAGGCCGGACCCATTGTAAGAGTAGGAACCGCATATATTCTGAGAAATGGCGAGGGAGGATCAAGCTGAGTAAGGTGGCATTAAAGAAATGTTACGCGATAGCTCGGCAGGAGTGTCCATCTGCACCTCCATTTATCCATACTTTCACTAAAATATGCAGTTTGTGCGTCCAGGCATGCAGAGATGCAGAAGCACTGGCAGTCACGTCAGACTGATGAGAGCCATACGCAAGCAAAATGTAAAAATGTCATTTTGGGAGGCACCGCAAGTGCGTGTTATAATGGAAGGTTTGATGCCTGCACGGGGTGGGACTTGCATTCGACCAGAGCCTTCGAGTGTGGTGCTGAGAGGGAAACTGAGTTTGCCCCAAAGCCCCAGACCAGGGTTATAGGCGAGGGGTTAGTTGTCGCCCTTCCAAGAATCTCTGTAAAGGGGATTCTGGCTTAAGACGTGTGTCCTGGCTTGTGTTCCCGTCATTCAGCAGAGCTCTGTGTGCTTCGTTCTCTCCTCCTTCCCCTTTCCAAGCAGTAAAATCTACTTTTATTAAGAACCATGGACCCTGTGAAGCCCTGTGGAGCTTGATGGCCAAGTGAGCAGTGTCAGGGAGGTCCAAGGGAGGTGCTAGTGGTTGTAACTCACAGACTGTCCAGTGTTGTTCCCTTTCACATGCCTCTGGCATAACCCAGGAACAGCAGCTCAGAAACCTCAACAGACAAAAAGCCACACGCTTTGATGATGTACAAATATTCCAACGGCCCAAACATGTACCAGGACCAAACCTTTACCAGAGCTGCTGGCAAGCAGTCAGATGGACTGCCCTGGGAGCTCTCTCCTCCGCAACGAACTCACACAAAGGTCAGCAGCCGGACACAGAAAAGGGAGAAGGGTCCTGAATAAACACAGACAGTTTAATCAACCATGAAGAAACCCAAGAGTTGACTGAAAGTGCTTTGTCAGGAAGAGAAGCGAGGCCCCTGCCCTCAGAGAAAGGCGAGGGAGCTTAAAGGTCACTTCAGCAGCCAGAGATGGCCGCTGACGGCAGAGGCCATCGTGGCGGCACCAAGGGCCTGGTGGGGATATCGGCGGGGGGCCAAGGGGGAGACTCAAAAGCAGGGGTGGGAAGGCAGCCTTTGGGCATTTTCCAAAGGACACGGCCAACAAACGTTCCCTAGAAAGAAGCTGAGAATTTAACTCAACAAGAAGGGAAGACGCTGTTGTCAAAACCGCTGTAATTACCTAAGAGTTGGTTCCTCCTTCACACTCTGTCATGTCCGTCCTGTCTGATTCCAGACTCCTCAGGGTATTCAAAAGACTGGTTTATTCAAATTACACCAATGTTCTTTACTTGCATCTAAAAAATCAAGGGCAAGCTATGTTGATACGCGAAGGGGAATTTAGATGAATGAGGCCTACGGTCTCTGGCCCTGTAATCACTTTCTTTGTAAGCCTGAATACCCAATCAGATGGATGCCTTTTCCACACTTTTTGTCACATTAATGGCATACCTTAAACAATGGAATCTGGAAACTGCGGCAACATCTGTGTCCAAATATATCCAAGCCTGTTTATGTTTTTTAATTGAAAATCAAATCATTTGAGATGAACGAATCTAGGGTCTCGTCGAAAACGCATATTTTTAGGTAACTCTGAAGAGCATTTTGGAAACCCTTAAAGTAACTTGACTTCATACCGTAGCTTTAAAAGATGCTTCTCAGCCGTGATTACTATTGGAATGAAATCAGGAGCAGCATTCAGAAAAGTCTGCGGCATGCAAAGTTTTGCATAAGAGCTCCGATGCCACTAGAAATCCACTCCTTTCAAGAGGGTTCTACCATTCCCCATTGGCTGGTGCAATACGGTTGGTTTGCTCTCGTTCTAATTAAAGATGCGGTTCATCAAAGAGTCTTTAGCATCATTGATGCAAAGCTTTCTATTAGTGCTATCAAGCGCTGATGGATTTCTAATCGGGCATCCGTAGCCGGCAGGAGAACTCTACTTTAAAACTCTGATTTCGTACGGAGCAACCCTCATTTCTACGCAGGCTCTCGTTTCTGTGGTCTGGCCTGGTACCATGTTTATTCCTTTATACTCAGTCTGGTTTATTTTAGGCCTATGGGCCAGATGATTTGTACAGAAGGAGGACAGTTGTGCTGTTTTTCGTGAATCCTTGAAAATTAGAAAACACTTAAGCCAAATGAGAAGTCCCATCACCTGGAGTTTCTAAGAGGAAATGGCTTTTCAAAGAGTGTGCGAATCATCAAAAAAATAACTTTCCCTTGAAATGATGTGTGGGCACACAGGGGACTGTTGGTCAGGACACCAAGAGGCAGCGGTCACACGGACGTAAGGAAATGTGTTGCTATTTCCACGGCTGGGTGACCAGGAGGAGACCATTGCACACGTTCCCCATTGACCCTCTCATTTTAAAAAGTGGCAGGACTCAGGTACAGTTTGATTGTTCAGGAAAATAAAAGGTACCTGAGGCAGGGATAGAAAAACCACAAACGGGTAAGGGAAATAAGAAAACCAGGGATGGCTTTTCTTCCTGTTTACTAACGTTCCCTCTGAGCTGTGTACTTCGGTTTCCATGGCTGTGTGGCATCTGATGTCACCGGCCGCACCATATAAAATCACAGAGGCCACGACAGGCAGGAAGAGAGGCCTGGCCTTGTCGTCTGAGGGATACAAATAGCCCAGTGTGCTGGACGAGAGCCTGGGTGGACCTCGGCCTGCCCAGCCCAGCCCTGGGCGCTCTGGCTGCGGCCGCTCCTCTTCTGCTGCCTCCTCCTGCCCCCAAGTGGACGGCGGCGGGAAAGCGTGGGAGTCCGCCTGGGGGTCTGCGCCACCTGAGATCCTACTGCCTGCGACCCAGCCTCCCCAGCCTTGTTCCCAGGCACTGTTGGGCATGCTCTGGGGAATCCGAGCTCTCCTGGGATGCTCTGGAATCTACCTGGGATGAACGCCACCACTTCCGGTGTCATTTTCCTGGGGCCTTCAACGACCCCTGCCTGCCCGGATCCCCAACTTGCAGGTACCTCCCCCTTGTTCGGTCACCACACAAGCCATATGTTTTCTGGAAAAGACAAATCATTCCTTCTTTGGGTCCTGCACACTGTAGAGCACCAACAGAGTACTGTGCTATTGAACAACTTCCACATGGGAGTGTCTGTCGCCTTTTACATTTCCCTATATATTTATTCATAAGAACCTACTAGCTGCCAGGCCCTGGAGACATGGAAGAAGCTGGGTGAGAGTTCCTGCCTGGAGGAGCTCACAGCCCAGAGAAGGAACAGCTAGCTCGTCCATCAGTTGCCATGTGAATGAGGTCCACGGTGCTAAAAAGACATCAGCGGGTGCTGTGCTTCGGGAATGAAGACTGTGGCGGAAGAGGCATGTGGATTTGCTTTGGGCTCTTGGCACCATGAGGTTAGCCCAGCAACTGTGACTCAGGAAAACAAATGAGGTTGGTACAGGAGATCTCGACAGCACAGACCTCTCGAATAGCCTGGTTGTGCTGGGTACTTTCATCCCTGCCCAAGTCGCAATGATCTGACTGTCTCAGCCTGTGTGGAAGCTGCTAAGAAGAGGCAGACATCGCCGTGAGCTCCCTTCGATGACGCACTGCATGATTTCCCCACTGTGACAGCCCTCGGCTCCTGCCAACACTCTGCTCTGCTTTGCTCACTTCAAGCCTCCCTGAGTCTTTCCGAAGCCCCGTTTTTCCACATCGTGGATCCACAGATATGGAAGACCTAGAGAGAGAAAAAAGGGAATTATTTCAGACGACTCAGGAGCCCTCCTGGCCTCTGTGATCTGTGTACAGACTAGCACATTGAAAGCTGGGGGTCATTTGGGCAAAAATTACTTCAGGGAAGATGCATTCTCAGCCCTGGCCTGACAGCTGAACACCGCATCTGGGGTGAGGGTCCCTATAAAGAGCCCCCAAAGATATCATGTTCCTGAGTGAAGGGAGCATCTTGTTCATCTCTCCCTGATGCAGCCGATGTTTGTGGGATGAATGGTTGCCACCCCAAGCCTTGCTAGGTCCCTGAGCCCTGGAAGATATAAGGGTTGGGAAATGAAACCAATTGGCAGGCCTTAGACCCCTAGACTTGTGATACTTGAACAAATAGGGACATGACTTGCCTGCTACAAAACCGCTGAACGAGAGGACAGTCAGGAAAGGGTGGAAATCACCTGAGGGAGAGAAGAATGGATTTTTACTCCACATCCGTCGGGGGACAGAGGTACCAGCGAGGGCAGCCACAGCAGCACAGCCATCGCGCCCCCTGAAGAGAACAGGGGAGCTATAGGTCAGCCGCTGAGGTGCTTGGGGACGAAGGCTGCGAGGTCCTGCTGGGGTGGCAGCAACACACATACACAGAGCCCCAAGGACTTGGCCCTTCTCCCCTCTGCAGAAGAGAGTTGGCCTTAGTCAGGGAGAATAAGGCAGAGGGGGAGGAAGGCATAGCCAAAGACTTCTGGGAATTCACCCCAAATCCCTGGCTTTCCCCAGGGCTGCTGTGGCCTGGGGAAATGGAGTTACGTATTAGTGGAAATGGGGAGCACTCTGCAAATTCGGTAGTCTAAAGAAGCTTCAACATCCTATTTTAGGATGGTGTACATTCAAATTATCTTCGGGTTCCATTAAATTCTCTCTCTTCCTGCTTTTCTTTTTATTTTTCCTCCATGTACCCGCAGTAGCACCCATAATTCATTCATTCACTCCACAAATATGGATTGAATGCCTGCCCTTTGCTGGGTGCTACCAAGAATATGACATCAGCAAAAACAGACATAGTCTCTGCCCTCATGGAACTTACACAATAGAGAAGGAGACGAGCTTGCTCAAATACCCACACAAATTAACGTAACATCGCGATGTGCGGTGCCCTGAGTACATAATAAAGGGTTTGATCTAATAAGGGACGTCAAAGAAGTCTCTAAGGAAACGACGAGTGAGACGAAATATGAAGGAACAATTGGACTAACTAGACCCCCTGCATCAACGTGATGGGCTGGCACCTGTCCCTTCACACTGTGGAAGACGCAAGTGTGACCAAAGCTCAGACAGTGAGTGGGGGAGGATGCATGACACGGCTGGACTCAGGACAGAGAGAGCCACTGATGGGCGATTGATCAGATGTGCATTTCAGAAAGGTTGCCCCCAGCCTCCCTGGAGACAAAGCTTGGAAAGAGTCCTAGGTGGATGTCATGAGACTAGTTAAAAAGCTGTTACAGGTGAGTTCAAGACCAGGAGAAGAGCAACAGAGGAGAGAAAGCGGGAGGTTCTGTTTGGGAAGCACAACGGCCAGGACACGGTGATGGAATAGACAGGCTTCCACTATATTCCACGCGTGTGCAATCTTCTAACAACCTCCCTCCCTGCAATGAGCCGCTCTCTTCGTGGGCTAGATTGCCATCTGAGGTGGCACACAGCTTTCCCCTCTTTTGAGTTGTCTCTAAGGATGACTTTGTAGTGTCTTTCTAGCTTTCTTGAAAAATGAAGGGAAGGAATGTCCATGACTCCTGGAACATATCAGCTCAAAGGTCACGGGCTGGAATGATAACAACTCAGATTATTATAGGACTGTCCACCTCCAAGCTTTCATGACCTTAACCGAAGGGCTGAGGGCTGGGCACCAGGGCTTCACAACACGATGGGCCGCTGCCTCATCAGATCTGCGGATTGAGTGCTCAAAATGCATGCACTGTCCGATTAATCCAAGTATTCTTCTACCACATCCTTAGAGGATGCTGTGGTGAGGTTCCGGCATCAGCTGGGAGTAGAACTAGCTTCCAGATGCCCTTTCAGCCAAGGATCTTTGCTTTTGCAAAACAATCATTGATCTGTTCCAGGAATGGTGTTGCATTGCTGTGCTGTGCTGTGCACCAGGGGTTGGAACATGAAGAAAACTTTCTTGCCCTCCAGGGTCTGCAGCCTCGCAGGTCCACCAGTCGGAACAGCATAGGATGATGCACAGAGGCAGAGTGCTGTGCAGACCTCCAGGCAGGGGACAGCAGCTTGGCCCAGCTGACTTAGGAAGGTTTTCCAGAAGGTGCGTCTGAGCCAGGTGTCAAGGGGTGAGCCGGAATTCATCCAGAGAAGAGGAGACTGGTTGTTTCAGGCAGAAGGATAGCTAGTAGTAAAGTGTGGTCAACAGTGCCCCAGGGGTGATGGTGGGGGCTGTAGGAAGATCTGAGACTGGAGACAGAGCTCTGGTGGGTCCACTGGAGGTTCTTAACTTGGTGCTTTAGAGAATATTAGTATTAGTACTTCTATTGCATCTAAAATGTAAGTGCTTAAAACAACTACCATGTAAAGAAGTACAGGTTAGTAGTTAACAGTTGTTCACGGGGATGGGGAGCACAGCAGAGGGAATGCACTTAGCATTAATATGACGGCCACGTGGAGGGCCAGAGGATGGAGGGAGCAGTTGGGGGGATCAGTTTATGAACTGTATAGGTGTCTAACTAATGTACTATATACTCGAGGCTAATTTAAATAAATAAACTTAAAAAATAAAAATAAATAAAATAAAATAAAAACATGTATTATCTCACAGTTTCTGTGGCTCAGGAATCTGGACACAGCTTAGTGGTCCTCTGGCTCAAGGTCTAAAAGGCTTCAGTCAAGGTGTCAGCCAGGGCCACAGTCATCTCAAGGTTTGACTGAGGGCGGATCGCCTTCCAGGCTCACTCACGTGGCTGCTGGATCTCAGGCCCTCCCTGGCTCCTTGCCACATAAGGCTCTCCACAGGGCAGTGCACAACACGGGAAATGGGGGGGGGGGGGGAGGGGAATAGGAACGAGAGGGAAAGATAGTCCTTTCACAACGTAATCTCGGAAGTGACATCCCATGACTTCTGTTGAATTCTGTTTGATTAGAGACTCACTAGGTCCAGCCCACACGCAAGGGGAGTTTGCACAGGGTGTGAATACTAGTAGGTGGTGATCGATCATGGGGGCCGTTTTAGGCTCAGCACATATACCAGAGCTATTTCAGACATGATCTTGGCAGTATCCCACTCTGCATAAATTATAGAGAGAGACGTATAATTTTGCTGCATATTAGTTTGTTTTTGTTGATGGGTACACTCTGGTCCCCAGGAGCCCTGAAGAACAGTGTGCTTCATTTCACATCTCTCCCTACGGATTTTATACAACCCACTTGGCACTCAGGCTGTTATTATTAGATAAATTCAGCCCAAAGCTGCCTGTGTGGGTACAGATAGGTAGGAAGGTAGGGAGGCAGAGAAAGGAAGTGATCAGGCCCCCAAATTGGATAAAGAAAAAGGTCACACGCCAACTAAAAATTAGAAATGAATCTGAGTGGAACTAAGTATCACGGTTGACAGCTCATACACGCGATGCCAACTTGCCACAGCTTGGCAGCGCCCTTGGTTTTCCCACATGCAACTGAAAATAGCTAGCATTCATCCCGAGGGAGTGCTAGCTATACCTCGCTGCTCATTCAAGCTGGAGGCAGTCTGCAATTATTTTGCTGAAATTAGCTACAAATTAAGTTGCCACTTCCGGAACCCTTTCTCCTGTACTATTTTACAAAAAAGAAAATGATTTTTGAACTCTTATAGTTTAGTGTGTTTTTTTAATAAATGTGACATCTGACAGAAGGTCCATAAAGATAGATTATTGATGCTATTATCTCGTGAGACCTAATCCCTTCAGGAACCTGTTTTTCTGATTTTCAGACTTAGGTTAGTTGCTAGACGCAGTGACAGGCTGGTAAAGGTGACTGAGGTGGGGAGGGCAACTTGCTCCCATTGGAAGTATATACCAGGGGACACTATCACATATTCAGTCGGGGGTGGAGGAGAGGGAACGAGCATAGAATTGTCCCCTGGGACATATATGAATGGCTCTGCTCTCACTTTTTTTGCTGGTCTGAAAGCTCTCAGAATCTGCATCCCTTTGGATGTAGAAGTTCAGCTATGTTTTTTAAAAGCGAAATAGAATAAACAATTGTACATGAAAACAACAAAGTTATAAAAATAATGTGGGGGTCTTCCCTCACACTTGGCTAAGAAGGAAATGGCATACAAGTAACGGTGGTGTTTGGTGGGTTTTCTGCTATGAAAGAGCCCCCAAATTGAATCATCTCCTTAATAAAACAGTATCGTCTTTGGCCTTACTTTGGAGTACGTGGATGAACATCTAAGAGGCCCGCTGTGCTGGAGCCTAGGAGGCTAAATGGCTTTAAAGGTAGGATGCTTCTCCACGACTTTGAATTCCAACTTCCTTTTATTCTCTTCTCATTGTTGGAGACATTACTTACAGAAGTATGTTTAACCCCGCCACCTGCCCACCCCACTCCTCACCCCTCCACACATTCCCACCCTATATCTTTATTCTGATCTGGTGGGTCTTAGAAACAATAAATTAAAGTTTTCGAGGTGACTTTTCCTCCTCCACGAAGGTTGTCTTTTGTTTTTGTTTTTTTTCTCTCCATAGTTCTCACAAGGAAAACTGCTGAAAGGTCACCTAAGCAAACCCTTTAGATGGAGACTCTCTATAACTTCACTTTAATTTTAGGAGTTATTTCATGCCTTATTGAATTTTTAAAGTTATTTTCAATGTCTCATTTTCCAGACTTCTTAGAGCTTGGGAAGAAAATAGAATGAAGTTAAATGAAATCAAAGTGAATTGAGTGATCTGCAATGATGTCAGCAATGATTCCCCAAGCAGCTGTCTCCCCACATCACATCTCCCGGGAGTGGTGAGTTGGGCATCATACATTTATTCTGGTAGAGAAAACCACAGGCACAGGCTCTGCCTGCTCCGGGTCAGCTGAAAACTCAAAAGCAACCACCCTTTCTGGACAACTTTCTGCCTTCCCAGTACTTACATGGACGGAAAAATCCCTGTTTGAAAAATCAGGACTTGAGGTCCTAACAAGAGGAAGTTATATACTTAACAGTGACAACCTGAGTGACATCTGGGCTCCCCTTTCCTGTCTCCTCCTCCACCCCACTGATCCAAACTTCCTAGAGAAAATTCCACATTTCCTGAGCAGGGAACAGAAAACTCAGGTCAACTTGGACTTTTCAAAGGCGGCAAACAAGTGGAGGAAGGATGAAGGGCATCCACAGGGCAAATCCAGAACGCTGATGTCTCATTTATTTTGAGCTTTTAGGGAACTTTTTGATGAGCATTCTTTTTCCTTCTCTGATTTCAAAATAATAATAATAATTAATAATAATAATAATAATAATAATAATAATAAATCTTAAGTTCTGGAGAGGAACTCTGCAACAGGAAGAGGAATGAGAACACGGGGTGAATAGGGAGAAAGCGGAGTATGTCCTCTCCCATCGCCCCCTCCCCAACACACACACACACACACACACACACACACACACACAGTGTCTCATCCAACACCTGCCCAGGGTGTTTTCATCCCTAAGCAGCTGGGCAGGCTGGGTGGGGGCCTCCCTGCAGCGCTGCCGCCCTTTCAGCAGGTTACACTACCAGGTGACATCTCACACCTCCCACTCCCAGCCCTACTGGCAGAACTGTCCTCGGTGACCTTCTACGTTCGTCCTCTGATCAGCAGTGTCACCGAGAGGAAAACCCTCCCCGCTTTCCGGGTCGGGGCCGCCCCCACCCGCCCCGAGCACGCCGCGGGCCACCGATCCGCGCCGGGAAGAGCCGCCCCCGCGCCCCCAGCGCGTCCCCGGGGCGCGCCGTTCCGCACGCGGACACCTTCCCGGGGACCTTTGGGGGGGGGGGTCCCGGCCTTTTCCAACGAGGCCCCGGCACCTCCCGCCGTGGGCCCCAGGCTCGTCCTGGCAGGAGCACCGCATCCCTCCCGCGGGCCCGGTTTCCCCTGCACCCGGCGTGGGGCGTCGCGTCTGCAACCAGCGCAGACCGTGGGGCCCCCCAGGACATGCGCCTGCGCGGGGTGGGGGTGGGGGTGTCCTCGGGCTCAGGCGGCTGGAGAGGGTGACGCTTGGAGCGCTCCCAGCTGATAAGGAGCTTGGCTCTCTGTCCTAAGTCCTAGCAGCGCCCTGGGGATCCTGAGCCACAGGATGCTAAAGGCACAGGCTCCGCAGAGCAGGGATCCGCAGCCCTTGGCTTCAGACCTGAAAGGCTGTGGCCTGTTAGGAGTCTGGCCACACAGCAGGAGTTGAGCCACGGTGGGCAAGCCAGAGTGGCTTCATCTGATTTATGCACCTGCCTCCCCAACCCTGGCATCACCGCCTCAGCCCCACCTCAGATCATCAGGCATTAGATAGATTCTCATTGGAGCACCGGTCCCTGGTGCCAAAAAGATTGAGGACCCCTGTCTTAGAGGATACCTGCTTGATGCCTCCATCAGACAGATGAGGAAATCAAGGTCCAAAGAATCAATGAGAAAGGACCGATGCTGTATTTCTGGATTCTGGCAGCTGGGATCAGATCCAGCTATTGCTGGCCTGGTTTAGACACTCCTTCAGGGAACTTTTATCAAGATCCTGTATACTGTGTACTAAATGTATGCACGGCACGAAAGATAACCATGAATACAAGGGAAGCAGTGTAACCATAGCCACCACAGACTTGGGCATAGAATAAGAAGGGCCTGGATTTGAGTTGATGATTTATAGGACTATACTATTAGCTGGATGGTCTTAGTGAAGTGGTTAACCCCTCTAAGCCCTAGTTTCCTGATCTGCAAAATGGAGATAAAAATAGGACTTACCTGCAAGGGTCAAGGGGCTTAAATGAGGTAAGGTGCACAATGCTTAGCATAATGCCTGTACGGGGAAGTCACTCAAATATTCGTGCAATGTTTTGAGAAGTAGAAAGTGCTAAGTGCAGAGGCCTTCACGAGAAATCACAGTACTCATTACCAGACAGAAGTCATGCGGAAGGAGGGGGAAGGTACTTTCCCGTGTGCAGCACTCAGGGAGACTCATGCGGGGTTGCATGACCTGGCAAGGCAGAGAAAGGAGGAAATGGCCTCTGTTTATCTTCCCTCCCACTGTTCCCGCCCTTCCCCCACCCTCTCCCCTTCCTCCTCTCCCAGTTTTCACTGACTCATGGTGGCTGCAGAGATACGTGAAGACTTTTTATGAGGGTGAAATGTGTTCTGCAAGGCGGTATAATTTAGAAGTCTCACTTTATCACAGGGACCTCTCCCCACTTTTCCTAGGCAGGACAGGCAAAAAGAAGGAATAGTAGGGTTAAGTAGATAAGAAGGGATGAGGATTAAGAGCCTAAGGTGTCAGGCTGGAGTAGTCTGGAATCATAGATCATCAGAGTTGAAGATCACCTGGGATAATGAGGATCCCTCTTGTTAATGAAGAAGCAGTGAAAAACTGTGACAGGTAAAATGTCATCAGGTTTTAGACTGAAGTTAGGGCCCTGACTTTCTGTGTCCCCATAGTTCATCCATTCACACAGACTGCTTTGGGTGAGACATCATGTACTGCCAGGTATAAGGTAAGCAGGGAGTGGAGCAGGGAATATAGGAATCCGGAAGGACTCCAGGTTCTTTGTGCAGTTTCACAGATAGCGATACCATTTACTGTGAGAGTGAGACGAGGAATACAAACTGGTCTGAGAGGAAGGTGGTGTATCTGAACATATTTTTATATGCCTGATTCCAGGAGGCAGTTAGGAACATGGGTGCCAAGCATGGGCAAGAGGCCTGGAGGTGCCTGTCAGGGAATAGTCAACATAGAGGTGGTCACTGAAGCTGGGAAGGGTCTGAGATGGTCCAGAAAGAGCCAGCAGAATGAGAAGATCATGAGGTAAATGAGAACTAAACCCTGACAGATACAAGCTTCTAAGGATAAAATAGGGATCCTGAGGAGAAGGCAGAGAACTGAGAAGAAAACCAGAAAAAAAAAAAGTGGCGTGAAGCAATCCAAATTCCCTAGGGGGAGGAAATGGTCAGGAGTGAGAAACGCCACAGAAACATCGGACGTGCAAGCACTGTAATGTGCCCCTTGAATCTGACAGTGAGGAAGTCATCGCTAACTCCTGTGACCCCGGTTTCATCATTCACATGAGAGCAGAAACCAAGTCACACTGGGTTAGAAGTCAATTGGGTCAGGGAAAAGGTACAGCAGCAGTAGCGGGTACAGCCCACTGCTTCAGAAGAGATGGCTGGGCAGAGAAGGGGAACTTACAGCTGGGAGGCTGGGGGAGTTTTTTGTTATTATTTTACTATGGGAAACTGAAACATGCTTACATGGTGAGGAAAAGCGGGAAGGGCTAACAGAGAGAGATAAACTGGGGTGTCAGTACAACCTCCATAGGGGTGAATGGGAAGATAGGGGATTCCAAGCCCAGATAACCTAAAGGAAGAATTCCTCTTGCTTTGTTCATTCCCTTCTACCGTTGAGAGGAGGCAATGCACTTCGAGGGTTTAGATATGAACTTGGAGACCTCTTCAAATAAGCTTTGCCTCTCAGGATCTAGCCATGGCTGCACTCTGACCATCAAATGCATTTAATCAGCCCCATTTGCGTGTGGAGCTGTGCCCAGTGCCACACAAATAGCATGAAATAGACGCTGTCATTACCATATCAGTCAGAACTCCAGGTAGCAAGTGACTGAAACCCAGTTCTAACCAGCTAAACCCCAAATGGAATCCACTGGTTTGCTAAACTGGGTAGACTGGCTTTAGGCACGGTTAGATTTCAGATGCTTAAAAGATGTTGTCAGGAATAATATGAACAATGTTTTGAAATTTTCAGTGTGTTTTTCTCTTTTGCCTTTCAGAGCATATGAATTTAGTCTACTCAAGGCATTCATCTCCCTACAGTTAGGGCGCGGGGGAGGAATGAAGATTCTTTCCAGATGGTATATAAAGAGAAAGAAAAGGTAACACTCAGCTTCTGACATTCAAAAGTAGAGTTCGGAGCAGGACAATAGCCCGTAATTCAAACTCTTACCTTGAGAAAAAATCCCCTACATTCTGTTACCTTTCTCTCTACAAGAGTGAGGCCCGGGTTTGGTACTCTAAGCCTTGGGGTTTATGTGTAGAAGGTCTGGACAGGGAGAAAGGGATGGGAGTAGGGCTTGTGGGAGGACAGATCAAGACAGGAGCCCTGGGAGGAGAAATTGTGTTGGAAAAGTAATAATTAACCCCACAGTATGGGAAGACCTTATCCCCAACCACCTCTCCAGAACTGTGAGAGGGAGAGCCTGGGTAGCCTAGTGCTAGTCAGACGGGAGGCCTAGTGTGGACTTTCCAAGCAATGCTGTGTCCCCATGCAGGCTATTCTGAAACAGTGCTCCCAAAGGTAGCAGCGAGTCTGTGGCCAGCTTGCCAGAGTGGTCACTGTAGCAAGGCAAGTCCGTGGCACAGGCTGCTGAATAGACCACTGAGACAAGGACTAGAATGTCACAGCCAGAAGTCAGAGAGTCTACGGCATCTGGAAGAATAGAGAAGAGGCTAAGTCAGCCAGAGGTCACCTTTGGGAGGACTGCCTTGGACTAGAGGATGGACCATTAGCTTGCCATCCACAGACCTTCACGTCGGATGCCATCAATACACTCAGGATAGCTGAAAAGTGGGCTTTGCCTGGCAGACTTCAGGTAGCTATGCTCAAGGACCAGTACAAGGCCAGGAGTTCTCTTTCTTGCAACACAATGAGGACACAGACGCCACACACCACCCTTTTACCTCCATCCTATACACCTTACAGGGATGGTGATCGAAAAATTCTTACAGGCTCAGGTACTGACCTGAGTTTGGATGGAGGTGCCCTGCTGTGTCCAACATTAGCCCTTTTATTGATGGATTGCGGGAGCTTGGACAAAAATCCCAGGGAAGGAGCAATGGGAGGCACTCAGACTCAGGGTGTACCTATTACCAATTGCTCCAGCATTTTATCAACCAGGTCAGACATGATGGTGGGTACAGGTCAATATCAGCCATCAGTCCAGATACCATCATCTTTATGGGAGGAGCAGGAGAAGGGGAAACCAACTGAGACTGAACATGAGTTAGGATATTAAAATTATGGGATTGGACCAAAATTTAAACCAGT
Source organism: Cynopterus sphinx (assembly GCA_030015415.1). Taxonomy (NCBI): domain Eukaryota; kingdom Metazoa; phylum Chordata; class Mammalia; order Chiroptera; family Pteropodidae; genus Cynopterus; species Cynopterus sphinx. The sequence continues at coordinate 22,008,401 of CM057380.1, forward strand.
TTCTCTTCCTCGTAACCAGCGGAGGGCCAGATTGATTATAATCAAACCAGAAAAATTACATTTCATTGAAATGTCTAAGTTGCAGTGTGAGTCAAATTTACCCTCCATTTTCCTTGTGTGGGCTTCCCTCTCAGGCAGCTGTTAGCAATCCTAAAGGTCAGAGAGTGTCTTTCAAACTGGTGACAGCACAAGTCCCGGGTCAGGTTCTCATTGGCTCAACTTTGCTCATGTATCCGTCACTGAACTAATCTTTGACTGGCCAAGCTCAGGTCAATCTAACCTCATGAACCGAAAGTGGAGAGGGATACGGTTTCCCAAAGGAAAATCGGGATGTCTTTAGTAGAAAATAGGGTGCTGCTTGTTGGGGAGGCCCACCACTGTTGCCTTCTGGGGTTTAACTTTCTAAAGCTCTCAGGGATGAGTGCGGTGTTTCCATAGCACGAAGCAAATTGGCATCTGAGTGCTTATTAACGAGTCGATCAGTGTAGATAATTAATGTGGAAAACCATAAATCAAAGCAGAATTTTTTCTCCTCTTAAATTTTCTTATCACATTAATTAAATTAATTTTTAAGAACTGAATGTGAGAAATATAATCAACTAAATGTCCAGCCTGGTTTAAAGCCTAGTACAACCCATAAATAGTTCTATTTAGAAAATGCTCAGTCTCCTCTTGTGGGTGTGAAGACAGTGCCTCTCTTACTTTTTCCCCTGTGTCTTTTTTCCTCTTTTTAAAGTAAATCACCCTCTTCTAAGTCCAAGAGAAACTGGAAATCAGTTCTTAGCTATAAAAAACAAAAACAAAAAAAACACAACTTTTTGTAATAAATAAAAAAGTTTATTTATTCCAAGAGAGAGAGCAAAGGCAGCACGAGCTTTTCATTACAGAATTTTATTTTCAATAATATAAAACGCTTCACATAACTTTTTAAAATATCAACCCTAAGTAAAAAGAGATAGCTAAGATATAGAGAAAGGAAACATAATCATCAGTTTTACTCTAAAAGTTATGCTTTGACTCTTTGGAAATACTATTATTATTCCATAAGGACTATCTTAAAAAGTCCATTTTGTAAAATTTAAGAAGTTAGAATTGAATAGAATTGAAAAGCTCTCTGGGAAAATAAAAAAAAGTCAATCACAATATGAGGAGAAATAAACTCATCACGCCCTGGCGTTGGAGTCACACAATTATTCTAGAAAGGGCTGGTTTTCTCTGCATGTGGAATCCAGGCATTCATTTCTTCATCAATTATTTATCACACCCACAGTGTTGCTTCTCCACACTGTGCTGGGCACCGGGGATGTGAAGATGAGTCAGACAGGCTCCTGTCTGGAAAGGAAGGAGGCAGACGGGTCGCACAGAGGCCCACTGAAATGTGCAGTCACGCTGGGGCCCTGCAGTCAGGAACGGCCAACTTTCCAGCAGGGCGGATGGCTCAGAAGTGAGCTGGAATAATAAGCTGCCTGCAGGACTGGCATTTCTCACAGTGCCCGGAGCTGTGCCGGGGAAGCACTTGTACACATTTTACTGCCCTGGCTGAGACAGAGGAGGTTTGGAAATCCTCTTTGGCAGCCCCGAGGCAGCTGGGCTCTGTGACAGTTGAGAAACGAGAACTCCTGGTTTCCCCAGCTCCTCGGCATGTGTGCCCTGGCACTGTCTGCGGAGGCCTTGGGCATCTCGGTCATTCACTGAACAGACAGTTATTGAGTACCAGCCGTAGGCTGTTCAGGCCAAGCAGATTAAACGCGTAGGGAGTATATTAGTATATTGAAATGGTAGAAAAAGCTGTGGGAAAAAAGAAAAAGCAAAGACGGAATGACAGAGAATGTGGGATGGGAGTTAATACGGTATAAAATAGGGTCTTTAAGAAATCCAACGTGCAGACTCAGTTCCCACAGTTGCCTGAGCACCCGAGGACCTCAGTTGGTGATGCATTAGCAGCCTGCCAAAGGAAGTGCCAAGGACCCTGACCCCAGCATTCCTGGAAAGTAGCCAGCTCAGGCCAAACAGGCTCCCCAAAGAGTTTTCTCAGCTGCTGAGTGGAGCTGGTGCAGCCAGAGTCTGGGAGCTCCTGCCTACAGAGGAAATAGGGTCATTTATTCTGGAGGTGAGGGGAAGGTTTATTTAGATGTAGGCAGGTCCCCTGGCAGCATCTGGAGGAGAAGGGTATCCAGCTTCCCCCATTTGGCCAAGCCAGGAGAGAAGGTCAAGGCCCTGGCCAAGAGGACTTGGGCACCAGGACTCGATTCGAGTCTCCTCTGGAAGCTGGAGTGTAAATCAGGAAGAGAGTAGATGCCAGGTCATTGGAATGGGCTGGGAGCACAGCTGTATTGGGGTGGGGACGGGGGCACCACCCCACTTCGCACCAGGATACAGCTGGGGGGCAGAATAAAGAACTCAGGGCCAGACGGTTAGACTGAAGCAGAGGGTTGGTGTAGGGTGGCCAGGTTTCAGGGCCTTTGGCAGCCAAGCCAAAGGTCTGTGTTTTTCTCAGATCTACTAACAGTGGCCAAGGTGACTCTCGGCTTTTGGCTGTAGCCAAGACTTGCTTGTTGTGTCATCTCTGTAAGCCCCATGGTGCTTTTAACCATGAGCCAAATAACACTGAAATAAGTCGGAGGCCTATTGAGAGTGCAGCTAGGGATGAGAAGGAAGGTGAAATGGCAAGGAATCCCCATTTTTTTTTTCATGACCAAAGCATAATTCCCAACAAAAACCAAGCAGAAAGTGACTTAAGTCCTTGGGGAGAGAAGTATGTACGGTAACAGTGACCGGCACGGCATGCCCTCCTGCATGAACATCAGGTCAGAACAATGTGTCACGTTGCTACTTTGATCATGGGATTTGGATCAGACAGAACTCGGGATTTGGCTCTGGTCTCTGTCACCTGTTGGCTTCGTGACCTTGGGTAAGTTATTCCACCCTATGAGCCTTCATTTCTTCATCTGTACAGTGGGAGAGTGCATATCTGATGAGCTAGTGGGGAAACCCCCCAGGGGCCAGGAAACCTGCCTCTCTTGAGCCAAGCACGGTGAGCTCACTAAGTGGCAAATGTCCATGTCAGCGAAAGGAGCTGTTCTGAGTATACCCTGGTAACTGTGGCTAATCTGTCCTTGGCCCTGTCCTGTGTTGGGTCTATTCCTGAGTGGAACCTTCACTAGAGCTAACAGGATTGTTTGTAAATACTCTAAAAGACACTTCAGTGCAGGGTTCCTGTGACGGGACCCTGAAATGAACATGACAGGAGAGGAAGGCATTTTCTGCACACGGCAGCCTCTCTGGCGGGAGACGGTAGAGCAGGGAGAGGGGCCATGCCTGGTGCCTGGGCAGTGATTTTGGTGACTCCGTGTAAGAGCCCCAGAAGTGCAGGGAGGAGGGTGCTTTGCTGAGATTAAGCGGTACATGGTAATGAGTGAACATTTAGACTATTAGTCTTGACGTGGCTTCCTTGGCCCCATGCAGCTGGGGGAGCCTTGGTTAATGTCTATCCCTTGGGGAGTGAACAAGGTCTTCCAGGCAGGAGCCTGGACGTGGCAAGGACACGGTAAGTGTCAGAATCCCTTCAGAACCTGTGGGAACCCTCTGAGGCCTGACTGTCGAGGGACATCCCGCAGTATGTCTGGGGATTGGGCAGCATCCCTGTGATGAAGATTTTGAATCAAAAAGTACCCTAATGCGTATCTTTGCACACTTACTATGTGCCAGGAAGGCGTACATGCTGAGGGTTTGAATTATTTTTTTCTCAGCACTTTACAGTTTACTAAATACTTAGATTTGTATTTTATTCACATTAGCCTTCACAACAACCTGATGGTGTAGGATTCCTCATTTACAGATGGGAAGATTGAGTTTCAAGAGGCTAAGTAATTTATCTGTAATATGCCAACCAATAAGGGTGCAGCTAGACTCAAATCTGTCCTCTTTTTTGTTGGGAAGCTGAGACCAAAAAATGAAAGAATAAGAGAGAAACTCAGTGAATACTAAAACCTGAGGCTCTGACTAGAAGAGCCAGAGAAGACAGATCTTTGCAGCTGGACATCCAGAAGAGGTCAGCTGGGCGTCCAGCTGGATCTAACCAGAGGGTGGAAGGCTGGGGACAGAAAAGGAGGCAGCACGTGGGGAGGGCAGGCTCCCAGGGGGATCTGCTTGTTGCCTGAAGCTGCCCAGGCTTCTCACATTTCACAGAAAATATTTACAGACCTTTCAAAGAGAAACTGCAAATCATCCCCCTGCGTTTCAGAAGTCATGAGAGAGGCTTTGCTTCCCTTGCTGTCTGGGCCATCAAAATCACCTCTCCTGGCTTTGGCGACTGCTGGTCTCGGGGTCTGCATCCCATCATTTCTAATTCTTCTCGGGGAACCACTGATGACATTCTAAAATTATGCAAAGCGACACACGGAAATGTGCCAAATATTACATTAGTTAGCCAGAAAGGATGCTCACTTCAAATTGCGGGGGGGGGGGGGGGAGAAAAAACAGAAGAGACAGGAAAAGGAATGGACAATTATGGGCCATAGTCTGTACTGGCACCTTTCGCATTCATGTTCTCTTTTAAAACTCGCTATAGTGTAATGTGGAAGATGACATCAGTGACACTTTGGCCACTGAGGAAACAGATGCTCAGGGAGATAATGTAACTTGGCCAAAGTCACACAGAACCCACATCTGACTGCAGAGGATTTTTCAATATTCCACAATTTCTAGTCTGTGGAATTCAGGTGGAATTCAGAGGGGACCAATAAACACAGTTCAATTGACAGCAAAATTCTTGATCCTAGTTTTTTTTATTAATTCGAGTTTCCAAACCATGCAGTTTCCCAATTATCAGCTTCCGAGGAATTAATTCTTAAATCATTACAGCACTCAGGATTCATGGAATCCCAACAGTTAGAATTAGACTCTGACTGAGGACCCAGTGTGGAGCTGAGCGATTCTACATACGAACTTTTTCATCTTTAGCGGCATCTGATCAAAATCAGGGCGCATCTCGCATTGGGCAGAGGATGAGGAAGAGACTCTCAGGTGAACCTGCCTGGTTTCCGCAGACTCTGTTTAATACGAGCCCCAAAGTTGGACGCATTCATACTGCTTTACGTTCTTTGGCAACTCCAGTTTTGACAGGAGAGCAAGAAATACGTCTCCCCCTTGACCGGAGCCATGTGTGATGTGAAAGACCTCAGGTGCTGCGCCGGGTTTTGACAGTTCCTCAGAAGGAAGCACCTCCTCCTGCTCTGTTCAGTCCCCGTCCAGGTGAGTCACGCGTTTTCAGGCACGCAAGCATTTTGAGACACGAGAAATCTAAGCCAGAGCAGGCGGAGAAAGGTGGAGGATAGCTTATTGCCATTAGCTTTGATGGTGCCTTGTTGTCATGGTGCTGCTGGGAAAATCATTTTCAGCGAGGGTCGCACTCACTGCTGTTTTGCTAGAATTTTTGACCCGGGAGGCGGGCGGCCACCCAGATGCAGGTGTGACACGTAGGTGTGCACATTCACACACTCCCGCAGCAGACACCCACTTGTGGTTAAAAGACTCTAACCCGTGTCGATGGCAAACAGTTCCCTCTAGATCAGCGTGCAGGGAGCCGGCACGACCCTGCCAGTCACCCACCTCCCACGACATCAATGCAAGTTTCGGAGCAGAGTCAGCGACTGCCTGCACCACCTCCATCCACCTCTGCTACATGGTTCAGCATTGGACCTTGGAAAATGCCGCCGTCGCCATTCTCTTAAACACGATTCAAGGCTCAGGTCGTGCCATTCGGAGAGGCAGAGGGAACTTTGAGGTCTGCCAGGGGCTGGGGAGGGAGGCGGGTGGCTGGCCAGGGGACGTGACCGGAACCCATTGTTCCAGGCTGCATTCCACAGGCTGGCGTTGTCTGAGAGGACGGCCTCCTCTGCTGGCATCTGTACTGCGAAGTTCTGCGTATGTGCACGGAAGAGGGGCACTCATCAGGACCAAGAGACTAGCTTGGAGCAGGAAAGCAGTTCTACTGTAGCCCTCCAGGGTGAACCATCCTGTATGAACCATGAGATAACCTCACTCTCCACTCAGACTTCCCACGAGCTGTCTCCCTCCCTCCTGCTCCTCTTTCACCTGCCCTTCCCTGGGGGACTGCGGTGGTAGAGGGGAGTGGGTTGGAGGTTGGGGGGACTACCTTGCTATCGACCTTTTCCCAAATTCCTGAAACTAAACCTTCAGGTAATGTAAAAAGCAAGCGAGCTCCATGCCTGGCCCTCTGGTCCCCTCCCCCAGACTTTAATTCAAGCGCTTAAACAAGCTTATTTGTATGAGGGTCCCAAGAGAGTCGATTGCAGGCGATCCTGGACTGCATTTTGAAAAATCCTGGGGAAGAAATAAGCTAGCAAATGTATGAGGTACACCTGGTAAGAGTAGTAATTTATCTAGTTCCTTAAAGTAGTGTTATGGGCTGAATTGTGTCCCGGCCCCTAAATTCACATGTCAAAGTCCAACTACCAATACCTCAGAATGTGACTGTATTTGGAGACAGAACTTTTAAAGACATAATTAAGTTAATGTAAGGTCATTAGGGTGGGAGCCCTCATCCTACAGGACTGGTGTCCTTATTGGGAAAGGAGATTAGGACACTGACAACACAGAGGGAAGACCGTGTAAGGACACGGTGTGAAGCCAGCCATCTGCAAGCCAAGGGGACAGGCCTCAGAAAAAACAAACAAACCTGCCTGCACCTCGATCTCGGACCTCCAGCTCCAGAACTGCGAGAAAAGAAATTTCTATTGTTTAAGCCGCTCCCTCTGTGGAACTTTATTATGACAGCCCTAGCAGATTAATCCAAATGGGAACCCGGTTCACGCGATAATCATCTCAGAACGCAGAGGCTGCTCTAATGCATTGTATAAACAAGGTTGGTTTACGGAGCGGAGGACATGAACCCCAGCCCCGGAGTCACAGAGGTGGCTCGGCCTGCTCAGAAACATAGCTGCCACTGCCAGACATTCCCGCCGCGAAGACCAGCACCTTCTTTTCTGGCTTACCACCTGTGTGACTTTAGACAAGACAAGTATTTTATTATTATTATTTAGCAAATACACACATAGTGCTTACTGTGTGCCAGGTAGTATCCTAAGCACTGTACAAATTATTGACTCGATCCTCATTACAACAGTGTGAGATAGATATATATTGCCGGTCCACAATCCTCCTTTCAAAATCCTTAGAGCCAGCACCGCGTGGTGCGTCAGAATTTAAGAAATATATGACATCCTGCAGCATCTGCGACAGTGGCCCTTAATCAGACAGATTAATACTTCTGTAGGAGCAGTATATGTTGCGTAAATAAAAACTATGAGTAGCCCTGTGTCAACTCAAGACAGGCTTTTGTGTCTACTGAGTTTATTTAAGGTCAGGTTGTGCTGCCAAATGAGTTATAAATACAACTTTTGGTATTTGAGCTTTTAAGGTTTTGAAATTGTGGATCCCTGCCTTACAGATGGAGAAACCGAGGCACCAGGAGGTTAAACAACTTACCCACATTCATTAAATCATGGAAGGGGGTGGGGGCTGAGCTACCAGCACAGATAGCCTGGCTCCAGGGTCCCTGCTCTTGACAACCACCTGCCTGTGCCCCTCTGTACCGCCCACTCTTGGGGCCTGACCCACTTTTGGGATATGAATTACTCCAAGTTTGCATCCTTGCTGTGAGGACCAGGTTCAATGTAGATAGAATTCTGTTATGGATTGAATATTCCCCCCCGCCCCAAAATTCATATGTTGAAGTGCCCAATACCTCAGAATATAACCTTACATAGAAATAGAGTCATTTCAGATATAATTAGTTAAATTAAAATGAGTTTCATTAGGATGGGCCCTAATTCAATATGACTGCTGTCCTTATTTTAAAAGGAAGTTTGGACACAGAAAGACATGCACTCAGGGAGAACGCCAATTGAAGTTGAAGGCCGAGATCAGGGTGATGCTTCTACAAACCGAGAAATGCCCAGGATCGCCAGCAAAGACCAGAAGGAAGGAGAGTTCTGGAACAGTGCTTCTGGTCCAGCCCTCAGCAGGAATTAACCCTGACACCTTGACCTCGAACTTCTAGCCCCCCTAGAACTATGAGACGAATCTCTGTTCAAGCCACCAAGTTTATGGTCCCCTGTTACAGCCACCCCAGCAAACGAGTACAAATTCCTTACACAGTGGCAGGTTTCAGAGCGGTAGCTAACCACACTTACCATCTTCATGACAGAGGCTTCAGATACTTCACGGAAAAATAAAGTCAGAGAGTTGGATGATTCTTAAGGCCTCTTCCAATTTCCAGGTCTGATTTTCTGTGTTTATAGGATAATTCAGTTCCACTTGTCATTTGCACCAGTGGCCTGGCCGGTAAGGCATTTTTTTTTTTGTTTGTTTTTTGTTTTTCTTTTTTGCTGTTTTAAAGATGAGCTAATGCAAAGGTGGCCTTAATCAGCAAAACAAAATAAAGCAAGGAATTCCTTTTCCTATGTTGTGGGTTATGTCCCTGCACATTAAAACTGAAACCATGTGGGACTTAATTTGCCTTCTGATGTTCCTGTTTGTATCATGACCTCACTCAACCGAGGCTTTATCTGAATCCATTTTGCTTGAGTCTACAGGTCTGCGGAGTTTAACCCACAGGATGTGTTTGGGCTACAATTCTGCAGAGGAAAGCAGAGACCTAAGAGGTCGTTTGCTGTGTGTTAAGAGTGTATTACTAGAACTTCAGTTAGGCCTGGGAAGCTCGGGTTCTTCGTGTGGAAATTTGTCCCCTCGCAGTCATTTCACTGAGCAGATAAAAGCTGCTTTAAGAGAGTCTAAAAAGCTGTCGACTACTTTTTCTGTTTATAGAACAAGGCACGGTGGGGCCGGTGTGAGGAAAGAGGTAAAATGTTAAAATGTTTTCCTCAGGTTTAGGCACAGACCCCTTATTATCAAGCTGGTTCGGACCTTGAGGCCTCTGGCTTTGAGATTCTAGACATCGATTCAGAAGATGATTTGCTCTAGATGGAGGACGCCCCTAAGTCCCCATCTGTGGGAACAGGAATTTAATGGCGGTGTGTGTTCAAAGAAAGGGCTTTAGGGTTTGCTTCCAAATTCCATTTGCAGCTGCTGTTCTCAAAGCTGCCTCTCCACTCCCTGTCAGCTCCTCGCCTTTGTCCAGGAGGCTGCCCCCAATGGCTTTCCTGAAAGCACTTCCTGCCAAGCCACCTCCTTGCAGCCCAGGCCTTGCTTGTCCCAGAGCCCAGGGGGCTTTAACATTGCTTAAGGGTTTTCATCTTTGAAATCATCTAACCAGCTATTCCTGGTTATTCTCCACCAATTTTAGGAGAAGTATGCTTTTTCCAATCATATAGACGCAGCCTGGTAGAATTCTGCTGGGGTACAAAGATGGTTATGGGGTGAGAGATGTCACTTTGGAGTTCTCATGGTTGGTGATTTCTATCCAGTGCCAACATGGGAGGTTTAAATTAAGGAAAAGTAAGTGCCTAATGGGTGCAACTGCTCAGGAGTTGAGGGCACATCTTTCCCTTTTGAATCCTCAATGCCTAGCCCGGAGCTTGGCAAATAGTAGGTGCTCAATAACATTATTTGTTGAATGAATCTTGGTTTTCTTTCTTCTTCGGAAAGGTGTCTGACATATGTTAAGTCCAAGAATCAGGGCCACAAACAAGGTTGGAGAATCCTTTGTTTCATGACAGCTCTCATCAGTCACGTCCAACAAAAAGTACCGAGGCCACGAGGCAAAGGACAGAGATCCAGGTCCAGCGCAGCGACTATCCGAGACCCCAGGATCTTCAGCCTCCCTGCACCTCAGTGCCTTCCACTGCAACGTGGAGGTCATCATATCTGCTCTGCCTGCCTCACGGGATGGTGTGAGAACATGGCAAGAAAATAGATGGGAAAGGTTTCTGAAAATTTTAAAGACCGTGCTGAAGGAATTACTTTTATTATTACAGATATTTTTAGAGTTGAGCTGCTCATTTTTATGTTTAACTTTTTAAATCCTTTTTCCTCTACATGCTGACGATCCAGAAGCCAAGCCAGGTTGGCCTCCTACCCCAGCTAAAAGGACATCCATCCTGTCAGACCTGCCAAGTGCCAGCCTCCTTGGAGCTCAGTCATTTGTTTGGTCCACAAACATTCTGGTTACAGGTGGCAAGTGACAAGTTAAGTCACAGGAGACTGGCGGGCAAATAGTTTCTCCCTGATACAGTGCCTGTGCCTGAAGCCACTGAGAGCAGAAACAGTAGAGTCTGCTCCCCAGAGGCCTAAGCTTCTCTATGGCATCCTTGAGACATTATGTCTAGAATCGGTCCCCATTTTGTCTAAAACAGGCCCAGGGAGGAGGCGACTAGTTGGGAGCAGCCAGCCGGTGGCCCACGTTGCCCAGGCAGGAACCTGGCTTCCTGACTTCCAGGCCAATGCTCCCTCCACTCCCCACACCTCTCGATGGATCGATGGATAGATTGATGGATGGAGGCTGGGATATGTGGTGCTTTGCCTCCCCTTATTTTCTGTTGCCATGGTAACTAAGTGAACACAAAGCAGAAACTGCCCATGTGGTCTTGCTGACTCTCCCCATTAGGCCGGATGATCCCAATCTCAACCAGAGCGCCATAGCGAGGCTAATCCATTAGTGCCGAAGCGCAGGTTTAGGGTCAGGGCCCCCTGAAGAGAAATGCCTGAGCTGTGTGGCAGTCTATATTCTCTGAACAGTTTTCCTGGGCAGACAAAATGTTGAAGCTGGGGTGAGATGGGGGCCAGAAGACGAGGGACTGAAATTACCTGCATGTCCTGATTGTCAGTATGTGACAAAGCTGAAACTGTCTGAGGCCTGACTTCTGGCTGTCCATCCTTGCTTACTAGGAGCATCTCTAGAATGAGAGAGCAAAGAGGGGGCCTCTAACCTTCACCTCAGAAATCTGTGCCTCTAGCTTTCCTGCTTCCTTCCAAGACGGACCTAAGGAGCAATGTGATACCATGAGAATGAGGGCAAGGTCATCAATAACCAGGCAGCCCCATGTAGGCAGAAGAGAGGGGAAATAGAAGAAAAGAGGTGTGCTGAGCAGACTGTCCCACAGAAGTCCATTGCAAAATCTCCCTCCTATTTCAAGGCCCCACTCGATGATGACCTTCTCCAACGATGGAAGAAAATAACTCTTTCCTCCTCTCCACTCTCCCAGTTTTCATCATCTGTACCTCCCTTGTGCACTTAGCACCTGTTTACCGTGTATTCACCATGTGAATAACTTTTATTATACAAATACTAATATATGTATATTTGAATGAAAAATTAGAAACGCAAACACCCACAAAGGAGAAAATTAAAAAATCATTCTTAAATCTGCCATCTGGGAAAAAAAAATCGCTGTTAGCATTTGGGGGTGTTATCACTCTTTAGGTTCACGTCTCTTTTCTCTGCCTGCATTCAGCTCTGCAAAAGCCAAGTCCACATCTCGCCCCCTCTCTGTGTACCCCCACTATGCTTCCCATTGCACCAGGACTCAGTTCCTGCATTTTCAATAAGTGGGCGACTAAACAAAGGAATGAACAAATGGACGAGTGAACAGAAGGTGGAAGAAAAAAATTCTACCCAAAACCTGTGCCCACGGAGAAGCCAAGAAGAGAAGAGGAAACTTCGGCGCTAAGCAGGCACGTGCAGCATACCTCTGCCTCCCCTGCACAGCCCTCCCTGTTCTCACCAGAGCAGAATCAGTGCCAGGGAGTGAGTGGGGCACAGAGACCTGGACAACAATCATTAGGGGAAAGACAGAGCCTGCAGCCGGATCCCTGCTGTGTGACTTGGACATGTCTGCTGTGGCTTAAGGGAAAAGAAGCTTCATGGAAACAGCCAAGTCAAGGTTACCACATGTGTGCAGTATTTTAGGCCCAGCAAGCAATCTGGCAAATCCAAAGCCTCTTGGAAATGGGTTCCAAGAAATGTGATTCTAACAGTGCCGTTGACACAGGAGTACGTCCCCGTGACTTGCCCCTCACTGGGTAGAAGATTATCATTGATTTATCTGGAGCAGAAACAGCAGGACTCCACATCACATCTTGGAAGGCAGCCGGGGCAAAAGCAGAGAATTAACAAATCTTTATTATTAATTCCAATACCACAACTCCCCGTGGGTCCTGCAGCAAATCATAGGCTCTCTTAACAGGAGCTTAAGCAGAGCGAATGCTTTTTGCTTTTTTGGTTTTTTTGTTTTTGTGGGGGTATGTCCTCATCCTTAACTATAGAGAGAATCTCAAAATCACAAGTATTCATTAATCACACACAAGTCCAGCATATGTTAGGTGCTACAGGAGATGCCAAATGAGCAGAGCAGTCCCTCTCATTCATTCATTCAGCATCGAGCATTTATTGAGGCCTTTCTATGTGCCAAGCACTGCACAAGGCACTGGGTTTTATCTCACTTTAAAAATGAAGAGATGAGCCACAGGGAGGTTCTATAACTTACCCCAACTGCCCACAGCCACATCGTTTGTAAGAGGCTCGGGATTCGAATAAAGAGAAAGACTCTGACAGTTTATTATTTTTACGATCATTTTAGTGCCATTTAAGAAGCCTTAGGAAGACACAGTCATCAGTTCCATGAGCCTCTCTCTCTCTCTCTCTCTCTCTCTCCCCCCCCCCCCCCCCCGCCAGGACAAGCCCCAGTTCATGCCAGGGGAGTAGGGGAGAGGTTCACACTCATTTAATCTCCCACCAGTGAGCCTCTAGGGGGAGGCCTGTATGTGCAAAACCAAATGCACACGGGTCCCGCGCTGCATCTCCGGGCAGTGGTCTGCGGACGCCTGCTTTCCGCCCAGCGCCCAGACACGGCCCTGCTGCAGGGGCCCATCACAGACCCACGACCAACAGAGGAGAGGAAGTTTTGATCTTGACAGCTCCCATTGAGTAATGAAAGTGTGATGATGCTCAGTCAAGAGTAGCCATTTATTATCGTCCAAACAAAATTCCACCCAAGAAGTAGAGTCCTGATGTTTTAAGCCATGAACTGACACGTATTTGTTAAAAATCTATTTTTAAGCAGGAAGATTGAGAAAAACCTCGTCCACTCCTCCAGGATGAGGGAGTTGGGCAGGGAGTAAATTGGACCCGTGGCATTTGTGCAACTCTCCAACAGCTCAAGCATCCGAGATGCAGGAAGTGAGAGATAAAATGCTCTGGTGTCTGCAACTTTGGAGATAAAGGCTGTGAGTGTGGGCAGATGGAGGCCCCGAGGAGACTCCCTGGCAGAGACCCCAAGGCCGCCTCACAGGTCTCCTTCACAGGGTTCGTTTCTGGGCCCTGTTCCTTTCTCCCCCTTCTCCTGAGTTTGCTTTTTGCTCACGCAGGTATTTTCGTTCCGAGAGACACCAGGATCCAGAGCATCCTCAGGTTATCAGTCCCCAGGCTTGGCCACCTCCTCCCCAGACTCTGACCTCACTTTGGCGTCAGCCTTATCAGGTGTGAACAGAATCGGCTCCCTGCTTGGGTGGAGGAGGGCCAGCCACCTCTGGGACTGAACATGGCAGTCACCTGCCAAATCTGGAGTGACTGCAGGGGTCTGCATGCAGCTATGAGGCCCAGAATCAGGGAGGAAGAAGGAGGTTTACGTAAGTGTTAACGAGGAGGAACAGAGCAGATGCTGAGCTGGCCAAGCAGGAGAGAGTGAGGAGGGTGCCAGAGAGAGACAGCAACTCCCCAGCTTGAGTCCCCGAGGGAACTCAGCCGAAGGGCCACAGGTCACAATGCGGATTCAGTTTCCTCCGGGAACTGGTTTCCTCCCAGGGAGCAGGGAGGGCTAGCTGAGCACAGTCTTTTGAGAAGTGGGCCTTGGGATGACTGAAACAGGCGGTGAGGGAGCTGGCTGGGAATCGGGGAGGTGGGCACGGGCCCTGCTCCCCTGGCACCTGGCGCTGGTCCCAGCTGCTCCACGTCCCCCTCTATCCCACAGTGGGCGAGGACACAGCATCTTGACCTCTGCTTTGGTTTGTTTAGGTTTGTTTAGAGTACTCCTGGGGTTAATGGCCTGGGGGTGAGGTGGGCCTGTGGTATTTACTTAGAATTCATTCTATACAGGCCCCTTTGTCCTGCTGCTCAGGCCATTTGCTTGATGGCAAGGACTCTTGCCTTCACTGGACTTGTTAGTGTCTGTCAGTAAATGACAACTCATCTGAACTACCCCAGAATCACAGACGTGCAGTTCCCAAAAGCTTCACACACCAATGTCTTCATATTCTAGGGCTTGGAAGGGAAGCAGGGGTCAGACCACCCCTCTCCATGGAGCGTGTGGAACTCTAGACAACAGGGTGCGGGGCTGGGCAAGCCTGAGAGGACTCATGCGGGGACTGGAGGCTTTGCCCTTGTCAGCAAAAGAGACAAGTAAGGACACTGTGGGCGTATGTCACTGGACAGCTGTGGCCCAGACGAAAGGGGAGCCTGAAGAACAGAAAGTGTTTCCCACCTTATGGGTTACGCTCCCTGTGCAGCCTCACTGCTCTCATACCCGGTAAGCCACAGCCAGACTTCATCCTGCAGAAGCAGTCACGTGTGTGTGGAAGATGGAGTGTGGATGGGGGGGTGCACGGTTGTTCACTGCAGCTGTTGCTGGGAATAACAGAAGCCTGGAGACAGTCTAAAGGCCATCAATAAAGGCCTGATTAAATAATCTACAGTCTGGTCTACGGCCATGCCACCCTGAACATGCCAGATCCCATCTGATCTCAGAAGCTAAGCAGGGTCAGGCCTGGTTAGTACTTGGATGGGAGACCACCTAAGAAGACAAGGTGCTGTAAGTGTAAAATAAATTAATTAATCAATAATAATAATAATAATAATTTACTGTCTGTGCTTACAAGGACACACTATAAAAGAAGCCCCTCGAGCACTGGAAGAAAGTGATCTCCAAAATATATTGTTACATCAAACAAATATAACTAGATTCCAAACTTCTCGTGTTATTATTTGTTTTTTGTTTTCTTTTTTAAAAAAGGGGGTGGGAGGGTGGAGAAGGGAGGAGAATACATATTTATGCATAGATTGTCATGAGGAGGATTCACGAGCTGGTGATATTGTGTTTTTCCGGGAAGGAGCACGCCCAGTGGGTGTGAGGCTGGTGTCAGTTGACTGGTGCTGTAAACCAGCCCAGCCCAAACTTAGTAGCTTGAAACAACCACCATTTTCCCCACCTCGCATTTCTGTGAGTTGACTGCACTGGCAGGGGCTTCTACACGTGGTAATGTCAGAGTCCCCAGAAGCAAGGAGCAAGCCCAGTGCACACATGCTTTCAGGCCTTTACCTGCATGAAGTTTGTTGAGGTCCCTTTGGCTAAAGCAATCCACACGACCAAGTCCAAATTCAAAGTGGAGAAATAGACTTCATTTGTTTATAGGAAGAGCTACAAGATAATATGGCCAATGGTTTTAATTTGCCACATTATGGGGCGCAGGCAGGGAGGGCGAGACTTCTCTGTAGCCTTTTGTACTTTCTGAATTCGAGTCATGTCAATATTATCTATTTAAAAAGAACTCAAACATCAAAAATTGAAATACGCTCCCTGAGATTAGCTCCCAAAGCACCCAGTGTTGAAGGAGATGCGGGGAGGGGAAAGGAGAGAAGGAGAGATATAGGTGAAACAGGATTGGCTGTGAGTTGATAACTAACTACTGGACCTGGGTGATGAATGCATGAGACTCATAATACCCTTCTATTCTGTGGATGTTTAAATTTCCTGCAACAGAAATTGAAATAATAATAATAATAATAATAATAATTAATAATAATAATAATAATAAAAAGACTGATACTGAAAGCTCCAACTGATTGAAGCTTACTAACTTGGCCATTGCCTTCATTCTCTTTGATCTTCCCAACTACCCTGGAGGCAGTGGGGGGAGTACCATTTTGATCCTGACAACAGCCTTATTGAGGGTGCTGATCCCATAGGGTCAGCTGCAAGTCAGGCCACAGGGTGGCCCCAAGCAGAGATGCTGGACCTTGAGGAACTGTCAGAGAGCAGGTAAGAAAAGAGCCCTGGGGAGCTGCCTCCACAGTATGGGCAGGACCAGTGGCTGAAAACTCCAAGGGCTGGGATGGTGCTGGTGGCGGCTGAGGAGCTGTAAAATACTTGACTGTTTCAGAAATGCACACAGAGCCTCTGAGGGTAGGAAACAAGAAGGAGCCTTTCCAAAGGTTCCAGACCAAAATTATAGAGCACACAGGAACTTCTGAAGGAAAATGACTCAGTGAGAAAAAAGGGTACACTTTCTTGCCCCCTCACTCATCACTCTGCATGGCCACATGTGCATGCAGGCTGAGTGCCCAGGGGCACCTCGAGCTACTCACGGGACCTGGGCCTGGCTCTGAGGGGTCTCACCTAGGAGCAGCTCTGAGAATGCCAAGCATGCAGGCCAGCCCTTTGGTGGGCAGACAGGAAAGTCCTTCACCACCCAGTCATGTAAGGTCCCTGGCTAGCCCTGGGAACTTTCCCCTGTTCCATATATCTACTAAGAGCTTTACAGGAGGTCATGACCTCTAAGGCCGCACTCACTCCCTTTTGTGTGTATGCCTGTGTGCACACCTGCAGATGCTCCTCCTGTGTACAGATGATGACTTTTTAAAAAGAGTAAACACCTGTATTGCCAGCCTGCAGCTTTGTAGTATATTGTTTAAAAAAAAAAAAGAAAAAGAAAGAAAAAACACTTGTTTTCCAGTAATACATTCTTAAATATTTGCAGATGAAATGATGTGATGTCTTGGGTTTGCTTCAAAATAATCTGGAGTTGACAGAAGGTGTATCTTAGACAAGATAGGTCACAAATGGATGAAACTTGGTAATGTTTACATAATGGTGCTATATATCCCTTCTCTCTCTCTCTCTCTCTCTCTCTCTCTCTCTCTCTCTCTCAGTCTCTCAGTCTCATACTTAAATTTTCCATGATAAAAAATGTAAAACATTCACTAGGGAACCCTGACTTCCCCTTAACCGGGTGACTCTGAGGCATGAACTCAAAGCTGAGGGGTGGGGGAAAATGTCTCTGGTATACAACTTCACAGTTAAGATCTGAGAGTCTACTGGATTAAAAATGTAAATAACTTATCTTGTAAATGAGTTTTCATGTGTGCACAAGTGTTTGCTGAACAAATGAATGCTTGGCTGTTATATCCTGTTCTACACAAGTCCTTACTCAGCACCACGATGGCACAGGCGCCCAAACTGCTTTATAACTTGAATTAAAATCAGTACCACAAACTTTTTGTTTTGGAGCTGCTTCCAAACAATAAATTGTTCAAATCCCAAAA
This sequence comes from Cynopterus sphinx, assembly GCA_030015415.1. Taxonomy (NCBI): domain Eukaryota; kingdom Metazoa; phylum Chordata; class Mammalia; order Chiroptera; family Pteropodidae; genus Cynopterus; species Cynopterus sphinx. The sequence continues at coordinate 22,025,697 of CM057380.1, forward strand.
TATCAGAACTGAGAGCAACGTACAGACCACTTTGTAGAAACTCCTCGTGTTATAGATGAGGAAACCAAGGTAGAGAGAAGGAAGTGACCTTTTCAAGCTCCCACAGTCGTTACCGACAAAACCTAAGCTGGACCTCGGGCTCTGGAGCCCAGTCGGCCTGTTTTTCTTACACTATCCAGTTACGTAGCTTTGAATTCAACCCACACCCACAATTCTGTTTTCACAGGTAAAGAGAGAAAACTTCAAAGAGGCGAATGTAATTTCTCCATGGTCTTGGGTCATTGTGACTCCGTAGCTCTCTCCAAAACAGTGTTTTCCACGTTGGGTTATCTCCCTTACTGCAAGAAACTCACAATTCAAAAACCTTAATTTTTAAAACAAACAGGGGAGTGATTATTCTCATTAGAAAGGGCTTTGGTGCACATTTTTTTAAAGGGGTGAACTCTCTCAAGTGTCTTTGAAATATGAGTCAGTTTTTAACAATTCCATCTGCATCCAAATTGTTAGGAATGAAGTGACTGAATAAAATCAGGCACAGCCCAAGCCACAGCCACAGCCACACGGTCTTGTCATGTCAAGTGTCACAAAGGTGCTTTCAACATTCTCAAGCCAAAAAATAAACAAATCAATCAAAGATAACACATCACGAGTGGAAATAAATGGAAACAAAAACAAAGCAAAACAAAACCTCAAACATGTGCAACGTTAAACACAAATGTTGATCTTTAAATTAAATTAAATTAAATTGGTCTTTAAATTAAAATAGTAGGATAACTGTGCCTTAAAGTTGAATTCTGCTGGCACTCAAAACAGCATAACTCTAGTGGTCTTTTGTGTCCTTCATGTTCTGGGCTTTTTCATGCAAAAATATTTTGCGGCTTTGTCCAGTGCCTCTTTCAAGAATCTTGTGACACTTCCATCCCCGAGCCTAACAAGGGTGCCTGCATGTCTTGGCTGTTAAGAGGATTACTGAGATGTTCCCTTTATATAACCCAGAAGATTCTGGGAATAACAGGAAAGAGCAAACAAGAGATGTCAATGAAAGAGGTGACAAGCAAGGGCTGCAATTCAGAGAAGTTCCCTAAGCAAGGGGAGGTCAAAGAAGGTTCTTAACTGACACTGATAAAGCTGGGGCCCGGCAAGACATGTTCGGGATGTGATTTACATAGGCAAGCAAAGGGGTTAGTGGCCTGCGTCCATCCACCAAGGGTTAAGCTTTCAGCCCAGAAACTTCGGGTGAGTCAGGGCCAGAGCCCTGTGAAGAAAGGAGACACCTTATCTCTAATCAGCCCTGCCTCAAAATAGCTCTCTTCCCTCGGGCGGAGACTTGTCATGCTTGCACTGCGCAGCACAGCACAGCTGCATGGAGGTGCCCCAACCCCACTTAGTCAGAAAGTCAATGAATATGCTTTATTCATCTCTTGCACAAGGTTAGATCTCTCTGGGTGAAGTGATGAATAATTTAGCAACCTTCGAGATGGCTTGCGTATATTCTGGGTGTTCAGTCAGGAAGGATCTTACAGTTTAACCTGGATCAAGCATCCTCTTACAGATGGATAAACTGAGCCCCAGGAAGATGGAATGACTTGCGCAGGAGCACGCAGGGAGTCCATGGCTGTGCTGAGGCCCAAAACCCCGGGCTAGGGCAGATCTTCTATTTCTCTTGGCAATGCCGCTGCACTCATCTGAAAAATGAATGAAACACGCACGCCCTGGGTCAAGTTTCCTTCCGTCGTTAAGGAACTCGTTCCCGTGCTCCCGAATCAACACTTTGCACAGGCAGCTCTTGTTAAGCCCTTTCATTCTGGGTCTCGCAAAGCTTCCTCTTCCATCTTCATAATTCAGACAGCTTTACTTTTGAGGTTCGATATATAGGCTGCCACTGTTGGTTGTTTTCCCCCCTGGCTGCTGGAAGTGAATGTTACAAATGGTTAATTGAGGTACTTGGGGAGTTGCTCAGACGAAAATGTCCACCAGTCTCATCTGTAGCTCACCCTTGCCAAGGGTTGTGACTCACAGCTCGGGACTTGCCCTCCCAGTGGCCATCTGTGAGACGGCACAGCTCAAATATTCCTGTTGCCACACTGCCTACACTGCCATTTGCATACTGTGTCCCCTTTGTGTATCCTCTACACAGTATGGGCTTTGTCGAGAGCTGTGTGAGGCACACAAGGTCTACAGGGGGACGAGGCAAGCCTGGGGCTTGCAAATGCTGATGGAAACTGGGCAAAATAATGGGATGTAGGACATTGACAAAGGGCTAGAATGTGCTGTTAGGAAAATGCCTGGCTCCACCAATTAGCTTAAAACTGTTTTGTTTCAGGTTATCATTATACAGGACTCTGTGTCAGAGACTGACGAGAAATAAAATGCTAAGAGGCAGGAAATTGAATTTCAACCCCTTTTTCCATTCTTCCATGATTGTCATCTATTAAATGTTTTCAGTTATTTCTTGCATTAGTCACTTGGGTTGGTCTTATCACAGCTCTTAGGTGGAAATTGGTCCTTAATTTTTTCTCATATGTGGGTCTTTAAGCTAGAAAGGTCGAGGGCTTTGCAATTTCCACGAGCTTCCTTCCATAGTTCTGGGCACATAGCAGGTGCTTAAAAATATATATTTAATAACTCTGTCTTACTGGTCAGCATCACAATTCTAGGCTCACTTTGTACTAAAGCCAGAATACGGCATGAAGACCCTCATTTTACTCATGAGAAGGCAAAAGAGCAAAAAAAGAATATCACCTAAGATTTACACAGAATGAATGACAGAACCAGGCCCCAGGTCTTTTGAAACTAAATTCAGCTCTGGCTAGATAACTAACCATCCAAGATGGAAGCAGAAAATATTATGCAGAAGAACTTCAGTCCAAAGTTAATAAAAAGTGAAGTAGTATTAGTCAGCACTTTGCTTGAGGGGTCTTACTTACAATTTTCATGTCAATCTTTTAAATGACATTTTAATGGGTCTATCTGTAGCTTATTACATGAGTTACATAAACATTCTCATATATTTATGTAATTATAAAAATATGTTTTTTTTCTAGCAGGAGATCAATCATAATTAATTGTTTTACCAGAATAAAAATGGGTTCCTTTTTAACTGAAGAACTGAAAGATGCAAATTAATGCCTAGTAAATGAGATGAATCTCTTTCTATTGATCTGACTAATATCAACTCAGCGTGGAGTTTGAACATCTCGGTAACATGCATATTCATGTTCAAAGATTATCCTATCAAAGGAAGATCAATAAGCATTCACTGAGTGCCAATTGCATGCACAGCTTGGCTCTGACTGGCATAATTTTGCCATTAACTAGCTACGAAAGGACTCAACATTTTCAAAAGCCAACTGTGGGCCAAGAACCTTGACATACATTTTACTTATGTACTTTCCTTTAATCCGCATGACAGTCCTGTGATGTACAAATGAGGGCTCTGAGAAGAGAGGTTGTTAATTCAAGATCACACAGCTAACAAGTGGCAGAGCTGGGATTTGGTCCAGATATTAATGACTCTAAAGCCCATACTTTTCTTGATCTCCCAGAACTTCCTAACCTTAGATCTAACTAGTATCACCTAAGGAGCTTTTGTATAACATGGTATTTGGGTCCCACCCACCTCAAACACATCAGAATATCTAAAGGTAGAACCTGGAATTTTTTAAAATCTCCCTGGGTAATTATAATATGTCACCAGGGTTAGGATTTATGTACTAAATGTGCTGAGCTTCAATTTCTTCAGCTGTAAAATAAGGAGTTTAGATGGACATCTCTAAGTTTCTTTCTACTTCTGTAGTCATCAGAACCATGATGACAGTTGAGTGGGACCAGCTGATGCCTGAGAAGCCCTAATGTGCACGTGAAATAAGCAGTTGTCACCCACATGGCTAGATGCTCTTCCAACTTCCTACTTAAGTGTAGGCTATAAGTGAAGCTGGTTAAACATCTAGGCATAAGGCTCTAAAGCATACAATTATTTCATATATCTATGGAAATTTATACATTTACACATATAAATATATGTGTGTATATATGTATGTGTATAGGTACATACATATATAAGTATACGATTCAGAACAAGACCCTAGAAGATTTCCCATGCCATCCTTCTCTGTCATCTTTGCAGGTATGAATCATAATTATTTGGTGAAATCCCTACGGCCCCAAACTATCTTATGGTACTCTCTACATCATCACATCAAAAAGCCCTTTGAAAATGTTTATAACCTCTGACCCAGAATTCCTCTCACAGAAATATATTAGAAAAAAGTAAACAGAAAGCAGAAAAAGCTTTATGAAAAAAGTTCATGGCGCTATTATTTATTATAGTGGAAATCTGGAAACCATTCATATGTCTAACAGTAAGAGAATAATTTAGTAAAATCTGGCATAGCCTACTAAATGAAGAAATGGTCATTACAAATGATATTTACATACAGATTTTTAGATGATTAAAAAAATGTTAACACATGTCATAATGCTGAAAACAATGTTGTAATTTAACTCAGAGGTTAACTCAATTTATGAGTTAAATTACATAGTTGAATAATTTCAATGTTGTACTTATTTTTACCCATAAAATAAAGAAGAAAAATACTATTACGTGAAGTTTGAAATACCTGAAATCATCCTCACCAATAATCCAATTCTAAATATTTGAAGAACAGAATATAAAAGTGATTCTGAAGCAGACCCTGTCCAGAGAAATTTTATATCTGGTCCTGGGCCTCTAGGCCTGAATAGACATGGGACTTATAAACAGCAGAGTAGAAATATGAAACCACAGGTCAAGTAATTCTTTTAGGTGTGGGAAGCAAAGTTAAATTTAAAATTAGAGTCAATATAAAGAAAGAAAAACTAAGAAAACCCAATGACCAAAATCAACTCTACTTTAATCTAGGAAGGCGTCAAGAAGGAAATGGGATTCAGAAGTGAGTTAATTTATGACAAGGTTGCCATTTTCGAAATATTTTTCTGTTCATTATTTCTCAAGGTGCTCATATTCCTCTGATAGGGGTAGGAAACTTAGTGTTGGTATCTGTCCCATCCCATAGGAGAGGAATGAGCCTCAGGAAGGTGGAGTGACTGGCTTGGAGTGATGGCTGCAACTGAGCTGGCCAAGGCCCGAGGTCCCTTTCTCTCCTGCCACTCACTGCAGGACCAAGACTGAAGGCCGCATCTTTGGACAAGGTGGAGCATCTGCTGGCTGGGTGTGTTGGGACCTATCAGACCCTCCATGAAAGATACCGATCCTCTGCAGCCAGGACCCTGCAACCTGGGAACAATACAGGGTGTGCATTCAGCTACCTGAGGCTGCAGCTCGTGTGGCCTATTCTCTCAGAGACACATTCCCTCCTCTGTGGTCTGTTGGACTGGACTCCTTCCACCACAGGTCCAGGGGCCCTCTCACTCAGTCCCCATGCAGCATAGGGCTTCCCATGGCAGCCTCTGGAGCCAGCACCATGGGAAATATTTGGGTGCCTCAAGTCCCACCACAGTCCCTGTGGCCACTAAGGGGCCTTAGCTTTCCCTAGACTGTGGACCCCGCATGCCTGTGCTCCCCCGCTTCCGTGTTTGGTGTCTCTGCCTTAAAAATTGAACTTTTGTCTACATAAGGAAGTTCTAAACCTGTAAGGAATTTTAATGAGTTTATTTGAACCATCTGATGACAATATCCGGGAAGCAAAATCTCAACAGATTAAGAAAATGTCCTAGAAAATGGCAGTTTTGCAGTTTATTTATACATTAGAACCAAAGGAGGAGGTGTTAAGGAGGGTTACGTGAGATCCGTTGGTGGCAGATTAAGGGGGTGGGAGAAAGCAAAGCAGGGGGAAATCTCTGGGATTGGATAAAAAGTAAAAGGGAGGGGCACGTATTGCTTTTACATTGGTGGGTACAGGAGAGTGAATAATTAACAGCTGCAGTACACAGAGATGGTATGTGGGGGACAAGATAACACTGAGAGGTTCTGTGGTCTCCTGGTGGTGCCCCGAGGAGTCTGGAATAAAAGAGATTACTCTGGCATTCCAAGGGTATGTTATTCTAGATACAAAAAGTCAATAGTCTCACTTAAGGTAAAGATTGGCCTTTGTCAGGAAAGTTACAGGCCCAGGATGTGACTACCCCCTATGACTTGCTTTTTGTGAGGAATTTTTATGTTCAGACCATCCTATGTGCTTAGTTTCAATCTCTGAGTTTGCAGAGCCTGCCATGCTGGCTTCTCCTGAGCGTCAGGTTTAGTATGTGGCCCTTTTTTTTTTTTGTCTACACTTTGCACTTTTGCAAACAACAGTGTTTGCTCAACCATCTGAGCAGCATCAGAAAGACTGCAGATGGTGGGTGGGCTCCAGGCAGGGGTGTGTGGTGGTGGAGTGAGAGGCCAGCCCTCGGGATGGCTGGAGGTCATCAGTGCCCTCCAGGGATGCCTGTGGCTTGCGCTAGACCCTGGGTCCGGCCCTGGACTCTGAAGTTTCCTAAAGCTTCCTTAGACCAAATTTTATAACGAAGGGTGTCTCGGGCGGCAATGCAGTGACTAGCTAGTAAATTTTGATCATCTGAAAGCCTTCTTTACCCTTAAGAAGCTAATACATTTAGTGATGAAAATAGATTGAGGAAGACTATAGTGATTCTTCTGTTAACTTCTGTCTCACCCGGCCTCTTTTAACCTCAAGACAAGTCCCCTTTTTGCTGTTGTTCACTTCAGAAACCAAAGCAAGCTATTCCGGCTTTTGTTCAAAATAGAACTTAATCCACAGCTGAGGTTTTGCTTTTCTAGATTTGAAAATCTCTTCGGAATTTGCACAAATGCCTTTCACCTCAACACCTGTTGTTCAAAGAGAAACACAAAACTGTATTTCTCTTTCCTTTCACAGACTGCATTTCAGATATCCTGCATACACAGCATATCGTTCACGTTAAACATACTCTTATTAAAGAGCTTTAAGCGGTGTTCTCAAATAATGTTTATCTTTGCATTTAAAGGGGAGTTATATGTTGCCAAAACAATCAGCAATGGTAATACTTGGAGCACTTCAGCAAGTCTCTAAACTTTTCCTTCTCTGGAACCACCACATTCTCTTCTGGATTAGATTACTCAGGTACTCAATAGAGATGTTTTCTCAGATCATTTAACATCACATCCAAAAACTTTATCTCGTGTCATTTAAAGAAAAGGTCAGGGAAAGAACAACTTTAAATTCTGAGTAAAACTGCCATGAACATTCATCACGTTGCCTCATAGAAAAAAAAAAACAACCTTGCAAATAATTTCCACTTGGACTTCAGTGCTAGGATACAGTTTGACTATGCTTTATTCTTTAAAAAAAAAAAAAATCAATTAATAAAAGCCACGGAATGCATCGGACAGTTCTTTTTTGCCTTTACTGCCAGAAGTCTCAGAGCTTCACTTTCTGTTCAGTTTCACGAATCCCTCCCATCCTAGGTTTTCTGGATGAGTTCCCATTCTACATCTTCCTTTTTCCCCAACCACCAGATTTTTCTTTGTCTGATTATTTATCCCACCTTCATTTATATCTTCTTTTATGATCCCCCTCAAAACTTTCCAGAAGTGAGTGGATATAAAAATTAGTTTTCGTAGATTCCCTCAAAATGTTCTTGCTAGCTGCCTGTAACAACACATACAGTTGTTTGCAGTTTTGGCCTCTATTTGGGTGACACTTTCAAGCCTCCCAAAGCTACCCAGAACGGTGTATCATGACAGTGGGCTAGACTCCACCCCTCCCCTCTCGAGAAAGCATATCTAGTCTAATGTATTGCTGCGGTTGGTGAGTCATTCAAAGCTTCAGTACTTTTTTTATTAGTAACAACTGACTCGCAGCACATCTGGCAGCTCTGGGTGCCCCACCCAGTGCCCAGACCCTTGGTGCAGTGCAGCTGCTCCGAGATAAGGCTAGGACACCCCAGCATGTCAATCATTTCTTATTGTTCCCCAAGGAGTAGCACAGATTTCCTTCATTTCAAGTGTCGTGAGTGCTCAGCGTGTTGTCCAACAAAGCCTAATATCGGTACTTCCTTCCACACAGCAGTAAAACCTTCTCATTTCCCCAGAATGTCAAAGGGGTCTGCCAATTGTGAGGAGCGTAGTATTTGCAAAGTCACTCAAGTAGCAACTGGGAAACATTCTTGGATTCTGAGGACCCTAAGCTGAAGGCTGTTGGGGAAGGGGAAGGGAGTGAGCATTTCCTGAACCTCATCTCTCTGCCAGGCACTGGACCAAGTACTCGCCTGCTGTTATTTTTAAGCCTTCCCAGCAGGCTTCTGACGCAGGCACATTTGTACCCATCTTACAGATGAGAAAACGGGCTCAGAAGGACTAAAGGATTTGCTCAAGCTACGTCACTATTAAGTGATGAATTCTGAATTCTAACTCATTTGAAGGCTGGTGGGGCTCATTCCATGTTCACTATAAATCTGCAAAGCTCTTAGTCTACTCCCCCAGTCTGAGTACCCCAGGCCCTATAGTGCAGGCCTCACGCAGGGCCTCATAGACCTGGGTGCCTTGGTTCACACCCCAGCCCTGTCACTAGGTGCATATGACTTTGGACAAATTAGCTTAACCTCGCCGCATCCCTGTTTCATAAATCTATAAAATGAGGAGAGTTGTCAGGAGCAAATTAGTTAACCCTGGCACAATATCAGTATTCAACAAGTGCTAACTTGTCACTTGTCAGTTTTAGTCCAGCGTTATTTTACTGCAGGATAGGAAACGCTGCTGTCTTGCCCAAATGGTGGTGTTTGTATGTCTGCCTATTACACAGAAAGCATTCACTTGGCATGGTAGACCTGAGAGTGGAGTCATCTCTGGAACCACCCAGGGAGTTTTTATAAAATACTGATGCTGTGTCCCACCCCTAGCGATTCTGATTCAATTGGTCTGGGGAGTAGCCTGGTATGGTGGGGGGGAGTTCTTAGTGGTTCTCAAACTGTGGTCCCTGGCCCATAGCTCAGCATAACCTCGGAGCTTGCCCCATTCCAGACCTACTCAGTCAGAGGCTTGGGGGGTAGAGCTCAGCCAAACAAGTCCTCTGGGTGATGTGATGTCCACGAATGTCTGAGAACCATTGCTCTAAGAAAAAGCAGTGCCCTAAGAAACTGCCTCATCCTAAATACAAGGCTCAAAGACCAAAACTGACCTAGTGGGCTCATCTATTCACTTACACTGAGTGGTGAACCAAGAGTATGCTCGTCTCCCTAAAGCCATAATATGTTGTGATTCCATCAGCCCATCATCCCCAAGCCCCAGGAAAGTCAAGTCCTCATCAGACGTCTTTTTATTAAAAGTTGAAGGACATCAAGCTTAGATGGCTGCATTTGTATATTTTTATGATGGGGATCGTAAAACCGTCAACCAAAAATATAAATTCCTCTGCACCCATATTATCCAAAGTCCAGTGGCCACCAGCCCCACCTTTCTCTCTTTACTCAGAGCAGCCCTACCCCAGGCCGGCACACACTAAAAATGTCTCTCCTCTCCTGGACGCCACAGCATGGGCGCAGCTATCCTCTGCCTCGGTTACTCTCCTTTTTCTCTCTTCCCACCATTCTGCTCCCTTTGCCATAATCACCACAGTCTTTCTCTTGTATTGATACACTCAAGGAAGTTTTAGCTGACATTGCAGGCCACAGAGCCACCGTAGCCCTTCTAGGGGCTGCATAACTCTGCTCTGACCCCCGATGTGACACTCTGACACTCTCAGAGGCACGGGTATCTATTTCACTCTTTTTCTGATAAAGCAACTCTCCAGAGCCCTCAGATTCTTTAGTACCTGGTCTTGGTCCTGCTCCTTTCGCCACCATTAATTAGTCTCTTTGGAAAATAAGAAATGGAATGTTTGTGTTAAACATTCACCTTCCATGTTTCTCCAAGTTCTGTAAAACTTGTGATTAGCTGTTTCTCCAATGTCATGTAATTTATCTTTCATCATCTGATTAAAGAGTCATACCATTGTAACTTTTAGTGAAACAAGTACCATCTGTGTGTTTTGGGTGCTGTAACGTCTCACAGGGAAAATGCTCATGTTTTCCTCATGCCTCATGTAACCATCCACTGGGAAATGGACAAACTTTATAATTTCTTTAAAAATGATTCAGTTACTTCTAGATAACGTCACCTCAGCTTTTAGGCAAGTGAGCAAGCAACAGAATCACCAAAGCAGAAAAGAAAGAATGGCAGCAGCGAATGTCCAAGTAGGGATGAAAGCCAGAGAGAGAAGGAGAGAGCAGGTTGGTGGTGGAGGAACAGGGAAGAGGCAGAAGGATAGTTAGATCCAGGGGTTCCGAAATCTAAGCTGAGGAGAAGGGACTCAGGCGAGTATTAAACTTGGCCTTGGCAATTAAGGCAAAAAGAGAAACACAACACATTCCATGACTCCCTTATTCTGTAACAGGATAACAAGGAGGGCTTTTCCTATTGCTAGAGAATTTCAGCTGATCCCTTGAAGCTAAGAACTAGGGGTACTATGTGGCCACTACAAACTCTAAGGTCGAAGAGCCAGACCATCCACACAGAACTTGCTAAGCGGTGACCCATAACACCCAGCCCAGGGACCCCTACCCCCTCACCTGCCACAGGGTGTGGAGAGACAGGGAGGCTGATGAGAAGGAGAGCAGTCGGTAGGCTAAGGATTGAATCTCCACCCTCGGCCACGTGGAGGGAGCTTCCAGACAACCACTCAGAGCAGATGGAGTGTCTCACAGGAGGAGGCTGACGTCTTGCCTCCTGGCTGGTTAAAGCGAAGCTGTGGGAACTGTTCAGCCCCATGCCGGCACGGGACTGAGATGGAATGTGGGGAGAGGCTTCTTGGGAGGGCTTGACCTGTGTCCCCAGGGATTTAGAGAAACACTAAGGCTGGAGCCTGACTGGAATGATGTCTGTAATATAATCAGAAATGGTGAGACTGTGTGTGTTGGTTAAGCTATGCACTTGCCCACACTTCAGAGGCAGCTACTGCTGGCTGAGGGGAAAGTCGTTACCTTTGTTTCTGAGCAAGGCTAGATGCTTTGCTAATTAGCATAATGAATGCTTAAAATGGATTTATTTTGTAAGATTATATGGATTGCCCAAATATTTGAGAGTCTCCTCATACTTGCATGAAATGAACACACAGAGCTCTGGGGGCCTGTAGACTGCACCCTTAAAAGCACCAGAGACTTGATCTCTCAGTGGTCCTGTAGATAGCAACTGGTTGCAAGGAATCCAGTTGTCTGATGCTAACCCTATAGCTTATTTGAATTGTACTTCTACTATATCATGACATTTCTCTTAGGCAAATCTACTGTGCAAAGACAAAGGGCTTTCATGGTAACCTAACAGCAGAGCTATGAAGGAATAGTCACCCCTCACCTACTTCTCCATAGTGGTCGTGACTGTTACCTCCCACAGACAAGCCAATGGCCAGATTGGCCTAGGAAGGTTTATAACACTGAAACTTACCTGGAAAAATCCGAAGGTGAGGCCCTGGCCGGAGCTGCCTGGGACAGGAGGATGGAGAGTTTGGGCGTACATTTGCAATGCTGCGCAAAGCAAAGAGGTGCATACACCATAGGTCAGATTGGAGGCTGCGGAAGGTATTACCGTGAAAGAGACCCCATCATGAAGGTGGAGTGAGGAGCTCCTAACAGAAACTTGGTTTTTTTACGGGTGCACTGTTGGTGGAGGAACTGATGGAAAAGCTATTTGTGGGCAGCTGGTGCTTGGAGAAGCATGTGGTTTGAGATCGCCAAAATGCTCCAGGACTAAAGAGCTACCATGGGGACACCCGCCACACTCCAAGTCAGTCCCATCTCCCCCTCCCCATCCTGAAGGAGCCAGAGCCCACAAAGCGAGTGGCGGAGGACAGGAAGAATCAAGTGGGAAATGAATCAAGCAGCTAAGCACTTTTCTCCCCAGCATGTCGCCCTCCGCACGTCTGTAGGGTTCAGAGTCTTATCAAACCAGGGTGGGAAAAGCTTCATATCAGATGAGAGATTAAAGCTTTGCTGTGAGGCTAGATTGGACTTCCCCTACCTAAAAATAAGATGTTTATTAATACCTGAAAGTAACCAGAAAACCTTTAGGCTATATCCATCATTTCTCCCAGGAAAGTGGAAGAATAAATCAACAGGGGGGGCTTAAGAGGGTGGTGATGAAAGAAAATGAAGTTATTTTTTACATCCGACTGAGTCCAACTTGATCAAGTATCTGCAGCTTTCGTTACTGAATGAAAGGGACTTGTTATTTTTACTGTGATTTTCTAAATTATTTATTTTTATATCTCATTAAGTAAAAGTCACGGGGTGGCAAATTAGTTTTCAATCATGTTCTTTAAAAACCACAAGTAAAAAGCAGTGAAACTGAGAAGTAAGGAGATGTGTATTAGTTACCAATTGCTGCTGTAACAAATTACCACAAACTTAGTGGCTTAAAATGACACACATTTATTATCTTACAATCCTGGAGGTCAGAAGCCCTAAATGGATTTCACCAGACTAAAACCAAGGTGTGGACAGGGCTGTATTTCTTATGGAGGCTCTAGAGAGAAATGTTTTCTTACTTTTCTGGCTTCTAGGGGCTACCTCTACTCCTTGGATTGAAACCCCTTCCCCATGTTCAAATCCAGCAACAGAGTACCTTCCAAGCTTTCTCTGACTCTGCCTCTCCTGCCTCCCTCTTTCTCTTATAAGGACCCTTGTGACCATACTGGACTCACTCAGATAATCCAGAACAATCTTTTCACTTCAAGATTCGTAACTGAGTCAGATTTGCATAGTCCTTTTAGCCATGTGAAGTGATGTATGCACAGGTTCTGGGGATAGAGGATGGACATCTTGGGAGGGGGCAGCAGTATTTTGTCCACCGTAGCACAGGCCCAGGTACATGAGCTGAGCCCACGGTTCACCCCTCAGAGAATGCTGTCACCCCCTACTTATAGATTAGCCAGGCATAACCATGGCCTCGAGGAAAGAGATTCTGTTTAATCTTGGGGAAAGCACATAATCTATCTATACCTGTTGTTTAATTTGTGAAATTATAGAATTAGTTGTTCTCTAAAGTGTCTTCCAAATCTAAACCCTTTGCTCCTTTTCTCTTTGGCAAAATAAAAATTTGCAGAAATCTGGCTGCTTAACTCAAGAAACCAATCAAACTGATGCTTCAGTGCACAGTGCCAGCCACCCAGCCATGCCCTGGGCCAAGGAGGCCCTGACAGCCCACTCTGTGGGAGTCTTGGAAGAAGGGAAGCAGCCAGCCCTCTGCCTTCCCTAAGGCAGAGGAGGTTCGTGGAAGGCACAGGTGGGAGGTTCTGGCTGAGAGGCCTCTCCAAGGGAGGGCAATGCGTTGTCCTATCTTTTCCTGCTGAATCACCATTGAAGGCCTTGGGCGCTGGTGCCCGTCTCAGAAACGGTTGCTGACTCAGCGCTCCTGGAGTGGTCCAGAGAAGCCCCAGGGGAGTCAGTCATGGCATTCCCGGACCTGCTCCTTTCCAGTCAGCACATGCATCCATCTAATCTCCTTGAAGTCCCAGACTCATAGAACAGCTGGTCTTAGAACACTGAAAACGGAAGGAATCTCAGACATCATGTCACTGAAGTCCTTCCCACCAATTTTCCCATCATGTGATCTCGAGCTGGTAGCGTGCTTTGTTTTTCCAGCTATCCTGATAAATCATACTGTTTCAGTGGCCTACTTCCCTCTCTGGTGTGGCCTTAAAGTTAAGGTCCACTTTCCACCCTTATCCCCATGGGCCTCAGAGAAACACCTAGCTCCTCAGAACTTCTCTACGCCACCTTTATCTCCCAGTTTTGAGACAGTGTCCACCTACCAGCAAGAGCTCTGAGCCATAAATCAGGACCTCCTGTTCTTGTCCTCTGAGCAGCGAGGGGCATTCAGCAAGTCACACCACCCCTTTGGGCCACATTGGGGATTGACTGTATTTGCTCCAAAGTCCCTTCCAGTGTCTGTGTGTGAGGGGATCAGAATAGATCATTCTGAAAGTCCTCTCTGGTTCTGGAAGTCAGTTCTCCTCTATGACAGACTGAATACACGGGTCTGGCTTAGCCTGGGGAAAGCCAAGGTTATGCTCCAAATGCAAGCCTTCCTTGGATTAGCCTTGTCCTATGCCCAGGCTTCCAAGTGCTGTGTCTGTCCTCCCCACAGGAAGACACCAAATCCACAGCTTTGGGAAGGCGGGGCCTTCTGCTGAGAGCTCCTTTCCTTTCCTGAGCAGGTTTCTCAGTCCCTCTCCTCCCAACCTAGATTAGACTGTAAACTTTACTCACCAGTCCCCTGAGGGGTCATGGGTGGGACTGTGGAAACCCAGAAACCGAGCTGTGACACTAATTCTTCAGCATGTGACAGGCCTACCATTCTTCCTTCAGTTGGGCTTGCCTAACCAGACCAGCACTGGGTCACTCTGTGTATGAGTAGGTAGCGATTCCTGCCTATCTGGTGACCTTGAGGACAGTCACTGCTCAGCGGGTGATGTCACCTCAGTCCCTGGAGCATCTGGAGTACCCAGAGCCCCCACCCACCCATCTCATTTCTTCAGGGACTTTGTATAAGGTTATGACCCCTGCCTCGGGCCTGGCCATCCTTTTTGCCAAGGACTCCCTGTTCCCAGAATCTTCTTGGCCCTTTTGAACCAGGAAAGCGAACTGACCACTCCAGGGGTGTTTTTTGCAATGTTGATGTCGTGCTCCCTTGGCATCTCGTGTGTCCCCTGAAACGATGAACACTGTTTTTCTACTCATTCAGCAAGGACAACCTGCCTCTCCCCCCCACCCCCCCACATGGTTTGATGATCAGGAGGAAACCGAACAGTTGATCTGTGTGTGAATCAGCAACTCACACGGTTCAGGCCCCAGCACAGACCCGCCCTCCTGGAGAAGGTCTCCCTTCCTGCTGGGTGAGTGGAGGAGAGAGGGGGGCCTGTCGTTCCCGCCGTGGGGTGCCCTGCGGAGCCCTTCGCCAGGCAGCATGCAGGGTGGCCCCCCCGGGAGTCAAAAAGCCGCCTCCACATCGTTCCCGCCGGCTCAGTGCTGTTCTGCTTCTGCCCTCCCCTCCTGGCTGCGCCTCCTGCCACACTCTCGGGGCAGCTGGAGCCCGTCCTCCTCCCGCGCCCCGGGCACAGCCAGGGCCTGTGTGCGCCTCTGACGTCGTCGCCCAGTTCTCCAGGGAGGGGACGAGCATCCCTGCCACCCCCGGCTCACGCCGCGGGGAGTGAACAAAGGCAGGCCCGGGGCGCCGCAGGGAGGCTGGGGCTGGGCCCGGCGGGGGACGCGGGGTGCCCCCTGCCAGGAGGTGCCACGGGTGCGCATGCCACGTGCAGGCCTGGCTGCCCGGGCCTGCCCTTGTCGGCTCGGAGAGGATGCAGCCCCGGGACGAGGGTGGCAGGAGGAGCCGGGACTCTGGTCGGGCCGCCCCTGCCTCTGTGTGACTGACCCATGGGACACACTGCACCTCCCGGGGGTGGGGGGGACTCTCTCCTCTGCCCAGGGTGGGGCAGTAGCTGCCTCCCCGCCCGAGGAGCAAACGCAGTACTCCCGGGGGACCCTCTGGGAGAAGCACTAGCCGTGTGAGTCAGCAGAGGAGCCCGCCCTCCGTCCTTCCCCTCCACCTGCCGCCCGCCACCCCATCCCCCGGCTCCCGGGACCAACTCGTGAGCTCGTGCTGCCTCTTAGCGGCCACATCTCTCCCTGGAATTCCTTTCTTTCAAATTTTATTTCTATTGCAATCAGGAGAAAAATCAATAATGATGACTGTGTGATCATGAATCCAGCCTGCTTTGTATCCATCTTCACACCAAGGCAATCATATAATTGTTCATATTTCTTTTTCAAATGGAAGAAGAGGCCCACGAAGGGAGATGTGAATAATGCAGCTTTGGAGCCAAGGTGTGAGGCACCAACCAATATGTCCTTCCTGGCCTGCTCCCCAGCTGCTGGCTGCTCCTCAAAGCCGGCAGGAAGCCTGCCTAGGGCCTGATGGTGGCCCTTTACCAAGGCTTACCCCCAAAGGCCTGTATTTCACCCAGGATAATGGGGATAAGATAGAGGAACAGGTGAGAAAACAAAGCACTTGGCTGCTCTTCTTCAGCTCTTTAAACTTTTTGAAATCTCCAAAGATTACAAAATGCCTTAATAGAGGGCAGTCGTTCTCTTTGCTGATACTGGGATAGCACTAGTTGGCCTGGAGAGAAATTAGAGTTCCTGCATGTTAAAAATAACAGTGACCAGTAACTGCCCTGTTCCCTCTTTATGAGAGGCTCCTCACACGTGTTCTCCAGACTTCTCACCACAGCCCTGAGGCAGAAACTGCCCCTATTTTTAGATGAAGAGTTTGGGGCCCAAGAGGTCACATGCTGTTAAGAGGGGTACAACAGCTTGAACCCAGGTATCTAGCTTCAGATCCCTCCCCTTCTCCCTGAGTATTTGGAGATGAATCACCTGGGCCCCATAGGTTGAGAATGCAGAATGAGGACAATCTGCATGGTGGGGAGGAAAACGCCACAAAATATTAACAAGTCTTTTCTTTCCATACCTGTGGAATAGTCAGCAGTCGACCTCCAGTCACAGTAATTGACTGAAAGCTCATGACCTTGATCTTCTCATGATCCTTTTCCCTTCTCATCAAGTGGAGATTCCTTCGGAGCATTCGACATTCCAGATGTTCCTTTACTCCCCTTATAGGCCTTTTCCCAGGCCTCTGAGGAGCTTCCTTTTAGACTCAGCTTGCTGGCATTGGGACCGGGGCGAAAGGTTGGCAGAGGTTCCCCTCTGTGTCCCGCTTCAGCCCTGTGCCCTCGCTTTCCTCCTAAGCAGGCAGGGTGATGGGCATAGAGACCCACTGCAGAACTGAGAAGAATTTTGTCATCTTGGGGCTTTGATGGAATCAGTGAGCACGGTACTGAAAAGTTTAGAGGGTCTGGCAGTGGAGGGGCAGACAGACAGCTCAGTCACAGAGGCCAAGGGGACCCAAGAAGGCTGTTGCCAAACCATCACAGGCACCGCTGGTTATAGGACTGGGTTTCCCAAGAAGGGCTTCTGACACCCACAGACATTGAAATGACATGCAGCATTGCTTCTTTGCCCATGTGAGGCCAGAACATTTGAGCACCTGTGTAGAAAACCTTCTTCCAGGTCTTCTGTCTCTGGGGAAGAACTAAGTGAGATTATAATTGGGTTTTTACACAGTCTAGGAAAATTCACATTTCATCAACATCTGTGTGCAAGCCCCTGGCATGTTTGCATCTCATTTAACCGTGAGGAACACCTTGCAAGCTTGGGCTTATTTGCCCTTTTACACACATTAGTAGATGAGGTTCAGAGAGGCTGAGAGTTTTGGCCAAGATCACAAAGCTAATTAGAATATGAATTCAAGGCATGGTGCAAGCTCCAGAAAACACTGCACTGTTGAGACTATAGTTCGAGTTACCTAAGACACCTTTGGATACTTTTCTGCTTTGGGACTGAAGACAGTCCCTTGCAGCATGTGAGTTGAGTGCATCTGATTTTCCTGTTGAATGGATTTACAAATTGAGTCATCAGAAAACTTAGTTGTGTACATGTGCACCTGCACTTGGCATTGGCCTTTGCCACAGTTTCATGCCCACTTCCTCCACCACACAGGAAGGCCAAGTCATGACTGTGTCAGTCCCTAAGGTCTCATTTGTCTGTCTGTCTACCACTGACATCTGGGCAGCAGTGGGTCAATTGACCAAGAAAAGAATAGAGAGAACATGGACTTTGAAACCAGACATACTTGGGTTAAATTTCCACCTCTGCCATATTTAAAAAAAAAAAAAAAAAAAACTACCTAGAATCTAGGATGGGGTCAGGGACAAGGAGGTTAGAAGCAGAGTCATGTGGTCTCAGCCTTCTTCCAAGTATTAGAGGGCAGGTACCAAGGCTGGCTCTCTCTAGAACAGTCAGGGCCTTCCTGCCCAGAGATGGGGAACAAGCCATAGCGGGTAGCTGGACACTCTCAGCTCATGGGACCCAATTTCAGGGGCCAAAAAAGACTCAGGCTTTTCCTGTCCCAATTCTCTCCCACACACTGGTCTAAATCTCACTTTTAAGGCTCTGGTCATGAACCAAATGTAACCATTCCTGGTAGGAGATGACACTTTACAATGTTAAAGAGAAGCAGCATGGAATTAGGGGGGAACATCTTTTGGGGGCCCATGAGGATCCAGGCTTTACACATGCTCTTTTGGCCTCTGTCCTCTCATCTTTAACATATAACAGATAATGATACATAAGGACAACTGACACTTCTGTAGGGCTGCTCTATTTTTTACTTAAATTAACTCATTTAAATGCTCACATTAGCCGAATCCCATTTTTTCGTGAGGTGGGCATGTACGTCAATCACCTGCCAAAGATCGAATAGACCGTGAGTACCAAAGCTCGACTTTGAACTCAGCAGTCAGGTGGCAGTGTCCCTCCCTGCTCTTGACCTCTACACCATTCTGGTTCTTTCAGAAATAATGAGGCCTCCCTCTTAGGTACGAGGGCAGGATTAAGAGAGATCGTGCATTTAAAGCTTGAGGCACAAAGCAAGGACTCAATTAATGCTCTTTTCCTTCCCTAGCCTTTCAGATTTGAGAGGAGAGAAGCCTCCCTCTCTCAGCCAGTGTCTGATGGATCAATGAAAAGGCAGGTTGTGATGAGGTTGATGGCCAGAGGGAGAGTAAGGGAGGATAGAAAAAGAGGGGGGTATGTGAGGCCGAGGTCAGAGGCCTAAAACTGTGGCAAGTGCCCTGGTTTTCCCGGGGTCAGCCCTGCATTCTCAGGTGCCACTATGCTGACTGGGGGTCTGATTCCGTGGTATGGTCTTTAGCTCCTACCTGCCCCTATAACTCAGAGCTCAGAGCTCACTGACAGGCCTGGGGAGGAGGAGGTAACACTCTCTACCTGGCTAGAACTGAGAAAAGACTGAGGCTGCTCATTATGGGTGGCAGTGCAGGGTGGTGGGTAGAGTTTGGGGGGCTGGTGTGAGGAAACAGGGCTGCTCTGTTTCAGGCCTATTACAGCCCAGGCCCACAGCCAAGCAGTAACTGCCCTGTCCCTGCTCTGGCCTGACTCAACCACTGGCAAGTGGAGTGTTTCTTAGAACCCAGAAGAAGGTCTCTATAGGGGCAGAGGGAGGCCAGCTCTCGGGATAGTCTCCAAGCCATCCTGACACGTTTCAGAAGAACCCGTCTTCACCGACACGGGCTGTCTGGGCAGTGTTTGCTGAGGTGCATTCATTTCTGTTTATCAAGATCACACCGGCCAAGGTCAGGTGTGCTCGGGCCAAAACAAGCAGACCTTGTTCGGGCAGCATACCAAAGTATTGGTTTCACCATGTTCTCTCTGAATGTCCCTCAGCTCAATTGATACATCATGATCGGGATGGTTTAAGATGACTAAAATGGACTGCCACTCCCTGCTCCAACGTTGTTTATAGGCACGGCCTGCACATCCCATGCAACATAGAATGGAGTTGCTGAACCCCGACTGCGTGGATGTCTTGGGAGTGGTGGTTTAAAAATCCCACCCACTGCTTCAGTCTGCTCTGCTCTGTGTAAGCACAGCCACCACCCCAGACTCCAGGAGAGATTAGTCCACTGTCCTTGTTCTGTTTCATTCCACGTGACCAGCCGAACCGGGCTGTTCGTGTTCAGGCTCTGCAAAGGAGAGTCAACATCCTGCTTCCATCACTGACATTTCAGAAGGGTTCTTGAAATGATGAAATGGTTTCTTTGCACTGTCCACATATTTATCATCACTGAATATTTATAAAGTGCCCACACCGAGGCTGCTTGCCAGTTCTGAAGCCAGATAAGAGTGAAGTTTCTTTGTTCTGTTTCAGAGGGGGTTTGTCAGTGAACTGTTTCTTTTAACCTCTGACAGCCTTTTCCTGGAAAAAAAAAAAAAAAGTCATTTTGTTTTTGCAAATGAAAGAGGAAAGCTTTTGCTAATCCATATTATTTCTCCAATTATCGTTTGGGTTTGCAGACAGTACTTGTTTTCTGAAACCCTCAAATTACCTTATTTCTTTGCACTAAAAATACTTAGTCAGAGTCAGTTGAACACTGGTTGAACTCATGACTTGTGGCAACTTGCGAATTCAACAGATGGTTTCATTTTTTCCGTTCTCCCCCACTTTCATCCACTCCACCCAAGAACAAATCATTCAGATACTGCACTGCTGGAGTGAGTCACAAGGGACCTGTCACAGACCGAGTTCTCTACCATCCACAGTCTCGCACTGTCCCCTCATGGTGAGGACAGTATGGTCAGCCCCGTGCTCCCCTTCTCTTCCTCCCCATGAGAGCAGGGGCTTCTGGGCTAGTTAAGGAACAAGAGGCAGGAACAGCTTATGAGGGCCTAAACGGTCCCAGGTTCTTGGTCACTAAGTGCCATGTTATACACTCTCCAGCGTGAAATGGCTCTGGGCCCTGAACTTGGCCTTTGCCTCCTGTTTGAGACACAGCAAAGCAGGCTGCTTCAACAAAGGAAGTCACCCCCTGGGACCTGGATGCTTGGAAAGGAGCATGAACTTAGCCAGAGTAGGCGTTCCTTTACCAGGGGACTGGGCTGTAATCACCTCACTATTCTCAGAGCCTGGCCCATGGCCTGACACTTGGTAAATACTCCATAAGCCCTTGTGAACTGACTTCAGTCAGTCTCTGTCATTGGCAGTCATTTATGGAGAACTTACTGTTTTAGGTCCCTGGTTCAGACGAGGGACACAAAGAATTTGAATAAAGGACAGTCTCAGCTCCTTTTGGAGTCTAGTTAGAGACTTAGGCTATGGCATAAGAGGTGACACTTGCCAGCCCAGAATGATGTGTTTTCATTGCTTGCGAAATAACACAGACAGTAAGAGGTACCAGTGTTTGGGGAAAATGAGAGATCCACTGAGGACACGACATCAGGGTTAGAGTCTCTGGTTGGTAAAAAATGGAGTTATGCCCTTAAGGAAGCGATAATAGTAAAATCTATCAAGTATCTCCCTCCCCTGTGCGAGTGTCCTTTCTGTTTATTACTAATTCTCACAATGTTCATGCCAGGAAATTAATTGTTTTCTACCCACAGATGGGGAAACTCAGGCCCAGAAGAGCTAAGCAATTCTGCCCCAGGCCACACAGCACCCAGCAGGGAGACCAGGCTTCTAATGCAGGTCAGTCTAACATCAGAACCCATGCCCCTTCCACCACCACTTGCCAAGGAGAAAAGGTCTCAAACATTATCAGGTGCCCTGGGGCTTAATCTGAAGCAGCTTCCAAAGCAAACCATTACTGCTTCTAGGAAGCAAGAGCGCAGCAGGGAAAAGCTGGTAGCCGCAGGTGCTTTGAACACACATGAAATGGGGTGATGGTTGAGACACAGCCTTACCAGGATCGGTCCCGTGACCTGGTCTGGGCTGACGTGTGGCACTGACATACTGGATAAGCTCCTCACAGCACAAATGTGAGCAGCATCCACTGCTGAGCTCTAAAAGACCCCTGAAGAGTTCACATCTCAGCACGTGCATGTTTTATGAAGAGGCCAGGGATCTAAGGCTTGGGTATGGAAGGATACGGTTAAAATGAGACTCTATCAGCCGTGCAGGCTAATATAAATGTAGTGGTTAAGTAGCCAGACTCTACAACAAACTGGGTTTGAATCCTGGCTCAGCCACTTACTAGCTGTGTGAAATCACCTCCTCGTGGATTCCCCCCCCCGCCCCTATCATAGTTTTTAAAAGATGTTAAATGACTTAATATATGTGAAACAGAATGACACCTGGAACAGTGCTCATCTTATGTGAAGTAGGGGTTGCTGTCTTTATTCCGCCAGGCATGTGTGTACCTTCAGAGTTATCATCAAAGGCTCGTGACTGAAGTAAAGACCTAAATGAGGCCTAAGTGGACATGTCTAGAGACACCAGCGATCCTTTGGAAACAGGCAAATCCTTACTGTGTTCCGAATAAGGTTTGCAGTCAGTTGATGAGAGATTTAGCGAGAGAGCTTGTCACATGCAGTGAAACAGTGACCTCTAGTGGCACAAGCACTTATTACTACCCTGTGCTGCAAATTTAAAGGATCTTGTAAGGAAAAGATCAGATTGTAGGAGAGTGGGAACTGATCATGAAGGTTGTTCTGGACCAAAATGAAATCGCAGCTATCAGAAGCCCTATGCATCGGCATTTAGTTAACTTGACTTTTAAAAGTCATTTCATCCCCTCTAAAGCCAGTCTTGATGAGAAAGCCCAAGAGCTTCTCATACTTCTAGAGACATACATACATATGGTGTGAATCATTTGGAAAGTCACACAGGTGAAGAAAAGGCTTAACAACATTCATCTCAAAGGACATAGAAACTAGCTCAAAGGGATTCCCACTAGCCCCATCAGGGAAAATTTGAGCAACAAAACAGATGGTATCGATGAATTATAAGCCATCAAATGAATTCAGACTGACTTTATACACACACACATACACACACATATACATATAAACATACACGTACATATATATATACACATATATATAAACAAATAAATAAATGAAGAAGGGTGAGCTCTTCTTTACAGTGGGATCCCAATCCATAAATGTGGAAGGAATTCTAGAATTATAAAGTTATCTTCCATAAGTATTTCAGGAAAAAAATCATCCATGAATGTTAAAATTAGCAGGCATAATTATGATGAAAAAAAATCTAAAGTATCTTCCCCGTAAGATACTTATTAATTACAAAGGTCAAAATTATGACATTTAAGTAGAGGACACTGGCAGATACCACCTTACAAACGTAAGGTCAAAGTTAACAGAATCAGTAATGGCACAAATCGACATCATGAGCCTCATAATACGATGCACTGAGGACAGCACCTCACTTCTGTTGGATTCCTAGCAAAAACCCAAAACCCAAATCAAATCATGAGGATACAGCGAACAAACCTCAGTTACGTACATTCTACAAAACCACTGGTTTACACTGGGGGGCCGGAGAGAAAGAACCTTATAGGGAAGAATTGGAATTAGAGGTTTCATACGAAAGAACTGAATGATACCTCAGTACCAACAAGCATGCTTAATGCCAGGATTAGTCTCTCACTGAAAGGAACATGTACTTCTTAGAGGAATGGCTTGTTTCAGGGTTGTAGCAGAGAAGGTACAAGGTGAGCCTGGATTATCTGGTACAGAAAGTAACATAATGCCCCAAACTAATGAGCACATACTGAAAGGTCAAAGGAGTTGTCTTACAGGAGCTTCTGCTGGCCAAATTTGGGATGATTTCAGCATCACAATAAATGCTAGGAATAAATTATAACATTAAATGACTTTTTAAAAAATCTATGAGTCCCGAGATACTTTTAAAATTAAAAAGAGATGAAGGCAAAGCTGTTCTTTACAGAAGAATGCCAGCCAATAAGTTTAAGCAGGCTAGGAATAGAAAAATCACATTTTCAAACCACTATTAAAAAAAAAAAAGCCTGATTCAGGCAAGACCATTAATGCATGGTAAAGCAACTGGTGAAAACTCTCAAGGAACAGGAAATTCACAGAGTACAGATTAAAGATGCCTTTACAATGAAGAAATCTGTTGGACACCACCTTGGTCAAATGTTCAAGCTTAATGTCACTGATAAGAGGTTGTATTGACATGTGCCCTCTTAATGAGACGCTGAGAACATGGTATCACCCACGTAGCATTTCACTAAGAATGTTTAACATGAATCTAATCATGGGCAACTTTCTAGATTAATGTAGCATAAGAGATATTCAACTAAGTACAATTGATAAGCTTTGATTGACTCCTGGACAAATAACCAATCGGCAGTTATAAAAAACATCACTACAACAATCTGGAAAATTCAGATACAAACTGTGTCCATTATGTAACTGTATCAATGTTAAGTTTCGAGTGTGATGACAGTTTAATCGTGGCTATGCAGGCAAGTGTCCTTGGTCTTTGGTGATACATGCTATTTAGGGATAAAGTAATTCAGATGGTTTAGAAAAGGAACAATAAAAAATGTGTCCACATACAAATAAACAGGGAGATGAAGCAAGTGTAATAAAATGTTAACCTAATAAATCTTAGTAATGATTAAGGGTATTGGTTGTATTGCTCTTGAAGTTTTCTCAGGGGTTCAAAACTTACCAAACTATAATATTGAGAAAGATAAAACACATTTCCCCAAAACAGAAAGCAAAAAATGTCCATGTCATGAA
This sequence comes from Cynopterus sphinx, assembly GCA_030015415.1. Classification (NCBI taxonomy): domain Eukaryota; kingdom Metazoa; phylum Chordata; class Mammalia; order Chiroptera; family Pteropodidae; genus Cynopterus; species Cynopterus sphinx. The sequence continues at coordinate 22,049,901 of CM057380.1, forward strand.
TGACAAACTGAGGAACTATTTTGGATGAAAAGAGGACTAACAGCAACATGTGATCCTAGCTTAGATCCTGGACCAGAAAAGGGGCATTAGTAGGAAAACTGGCAATGTTTGAAAAAGGTCAATAGCTCATAGTTTTGGTCAATATGTTAATCTTCTGACTTGGATAATTATATTGTGGATATGTAGGACAAATGTATTTGTAGGGGGTATACGCTGAAATACATGTAGGTAACACATCATGATACAACTTACTCTCAAACATATCAGAAAATCCATCACACCATGTAGCTGGAGTGATAAAGCAAGTGTGGTAAAATGTAACATTTGGGGAATCTGAGTGAAAGATACAAGAATTCTTTATACTATTTGTGTAACTTTTTTTAATCTCTGAAATTATTTCAAAATGAAAAAGTTTTTAAAAAATGTTCAGTGTCAACATTATTTTTCCTACATCACTGTAATGAGTTTAACAGTGTCCCTCCAAAATTCGTGACCTTATCTGGACACAGTGTCTTTGCAGATGTAATTAGTTAAGATAAGGTTACATGGATTAAAGTAGGCCTAAAATCCAGTGACTGGTGTCCTTATAAGGAAAGACACACAAAGAGAGAAAAAGGCCACGTGAAGACTGAAGCAGATGATGCAGTGACACAGCTACAAGCCAAGGAAGACCAAGGATAACTGGTAGCCACCAGAAGGTGGCAACAATCCAGGGAGGATTCTTCCCTAGACTACAGAGGGAGCATAGTCCTGCCAACACTGATTTCAGACTTCTAACTTCGAGAACGGTGAGAGAATAAAGTTGTTTTAAGCATGAAAGTTTGTGGTGATTTGTTACAGTAACCCTCTGAAATACCTGCAGTCACCCACCTGCTAAAAACAATGGCTCTATGCTTGACAAAACATAAAGCACCTTAGTCTGGTCTTCACAAGCCTCTGAGGATGTTAATAGCAACATCGTTTTTTGAACATTTGCTATAAGCCCAATGCTAAATGCATTAGATACACTTCCTTTAATCTTTATAACATCTTAACACAGCAGGTTCAATGAGTAAGAAGTGCGTACCAGTTGGGACAGCTAATAAGCAGAGACACTAAGCATCGACTCCAGGCAGCCTGAATCCAAAGCTACATGAGCTCTGCTCTAATATTAGTTCACTATTTCACACACGAGCTCCTCTAACCTAGTAAAGCAAACAGGCCTAGTGTTTCCTGGCACATGCCCCAAGCTGCCCTGAATTTCCACCTCAAACCCTGCCTCGATAGCTCATTGCCTCTTCCGTCTTGTCCTTTTAAATCCTTCCCATCCTGGGTCCAGGCCGTGCTCCCTATCTTCTATGAAAACTTTTCAGGGTCTCCTGGGGCACAGTGATTTTTTTTTTTCTAAACTCAGCATGCATTGTAACACTTGCTTGGCCATAAAATACATACATGCAGGGTTATTTTGGTTGTTATTTGGCTTTAAAAAAAAAATCATTTGTCTCCAACTAAATAGCAAGTACCCTGCAAGCAGATATTTTTAGATGTAGGTAATTTGCCACATGTCGAGGCATTGAAAGTTTTCCTACCCTTATTTTCTCTAGATAACTATCACAACAGCAATAAGCCCACAACAGGTTACTGGGAGAGAAGAGGAGGAATCTGAAAAAATGCAAAGGAAAGGGCCTACAGAAATAACAAATTCAGCCAGTTAAAACTGCTCTCTCCCTGCATTCTGCCCTAGGCTCTTCAGTTTACATGTTTTCCACAGCTGCATCGCCCACCTCAAGGATTCTCCAGTCCCTTCCTTATCTCTGTAGCTGTGTACGAATGTCAAGACTGTAACACTGTTGTTAGTTAGAGTTCAGCCTTTGAATAAGGAACCCGATGAGCGGGTGCAACATCAATGAGTGCTGCTCTCTGTCTGTAAGCTAGGAGACCTGTCCCTCTGTTCAAGAATCCGATAATAGCTCTGATAACACCAAGGTCTCAGACTCTACAAGACGAACGATCTGTAAGACCAGGGGTCTAGAAATTCTTCCCCTGCAGTCCTCCCACCCAAAGCTCCCCCTCCCCACTCTGAGTAAGAAGGGACATGTAAAACCTCAAAGGAACCATATGCCCCTTGCATAGACACTGCAGAAGTATATAAAGCTGCAATAAATCCAACTAGAGCGAGCTCGTGCATGGAGTCGTTAACCCCACGTGCTCTACTGGCCTAATAAATTCTCCTTCCTCTAAAGAAAGTTGTCTGAGCATCCAAATTCCTCCATCGGGTGTCGCTTTCTGCAACGTTATAAGCAATTAATAGACACTCAACGTTTGCAATTGGACGATTTTTAAGTTAAGTCGAAAGTTCATTTGTTGATTCTGCTAGGGTCTGAGAACCTGGCTAGCCAATTTCAGCATGGCTTCATAGTTCGTTGTTATTCTATGTCGCTATAATTGTCAAATAAAACATGGTTTGTTTTGATATAGTCTGGGAAAATGATACATTTGGTACAGAAAATTCCTTGTGTAATTTAGGGTGAAACATTGAATCTCATGGTGGCTGAGATATGACGTGCCTATTCTCTGTACAGATCTGATGCGTCATGCTCTTTATAAAAACAGGAAAAATCCAGTTGTGGAATTTTTCTATAAGTGCTGGACAATGCAAGAGCTACTCAAATAAGCAATTCTAGTTCGAAAGGATTAACTGTGGTTAACTAGTGAAGATACGTTAGGCATAGTAAACAATTTAATTTTCAACTGACCCAAGAGCCTATACAAACAATGCCACGTTCACAAACGAGGTTCATGTAGGTCTTGGATTATCTTGAGAAGTCAGGGGTCTACTTCAAGGGCCGGGCAGACAGCATCAGTGAGGAAAAGGAGCAGGATTCAATACTGCTGTCAGCACACTGATAAATGCAAATTGACAGCTGGCTTCATTGTTGTGATTAAGAGGGAGCAGAAGGAATCAAAACGCAGTGGAGTATGCACACCCCAGCCAGAGGCTCCTTGAGGGATTGTAGATTTCACATACTCTCATTTTTAAAAGGAAGCTCTAAATTTACGTTTCCATGTGAATGTTTCCATTTTTAAAATTAGGAGCTAGTTCATTTAAAACAAACATTGCACAAACCAAACATGCAAGCTATGATTTGGCCCATGGCCCACCAGTTTGCTATTCCCAGGTTGTTTACATGTCTATCTACCCCCTTTGACTGTGAACTCCAGGTACCTAGAACAACAATTAAATGAAGAACACATGTTCACACTTGAAAGGCGTATAAGTGTCTGTTAGTGGTATGTGAAATTCATTCAGCGTTTTTTACATGCCCTAATACAGGCCAAGTACTGTCATGGGATCAGTTGAGGAGCATACAATAACGCATAAACTGCTTTGCTGTTCTAAGTTTATATTCTAATGAGTAAGCAAGTCAATAATAAAGTAAAATAAATTCAGATAGTGGTAAGGATTATGAAAAAATCAGTGCTGGCTAAGGAACAGAATGTGATGGAAGTGTCTAGAGGGACTCTTTTCAATAGGGTGTGAAAGCTCCTTCCGGAGAGATGGCTTTAGAGTGGGGACCTGAATGATGAAATCTATCACATAATAACTGGGAGAAGAGCATCCCAACCAGGGAGGACAAGAAGTGCAAAGGCTCGGGAAGTGATGAGGGGTTGGTTGATGGAAGAGGCTGGCAAGGGTCAGCTCACACAGAGTCAAGAGTCAGGGGTTTGTATTTCATGCAGTGAAATGGGAAACCACTGGAAGCTTTATGTATGAGCAACATGCGATTAATGTTTTAAATAGACTATTAGCTACTGTTTGAAGAATTGTGGCAAAGGAACACAGAAATGCTATTACACATACTATTGAGGTGATAGCTGATACAAGGGGAAGGAATCTGGTGACACATAAAAGCAGGTAGGGTAGGAATTTCTTCTGTACTCAGTATTGAGTTAGCAGAGATGGCAAAAGCTGAAGGATCAAGAGGACACCAAGGATCAAAGTGCCCAGTATTTTCATGTTTTAATTATGAAAATCTTGTAGTGTTCAGGAATCAGACGTAATCTCAATAAAGTGGCATTCTGAAATAGCTGTATTTCGAGCTGTGTCCAGAGGAAACACAGAATTCAGACTCTTAAAGCAGTTGGATGTTTCCTAATAGAACTTGTTTGGATTGCAGGGGTAAAATTAGAATCCCCTTACATTTGCCTAACACATATACTATATAAAATGCTGAGAGCTATGATCGGTTTGCAGACGAGAGGTTAAATGACTTGCCAAATCATCTAAGTAATGACTGACTTGAAATGCAGAGATGACATGGATGTCTATGTTCCTTTCATTCCAGAAAGGAATCAAGCTCAAATGGTTACAAATGAAGTCAAGCTGACATCTAGCCACACAAATAGCTATTATAGGGGATAAAGGGGATCAATGCCTATAATGAATGCTGCTCCCCTTTTTAGTTTTCCAGTGGGTGATGGTTTTCCTTGTCAAACCCCATGTGCATTATGTCTCTCCAGCTAAACTAAGGGCCCAATATGTCTAAGCTTTTAACGATTCTGAAAAACCTGGTTAAAAAAAAAAAAACCTTCAATTTTCCTAATTGCCTTTATAGCTCATGGTGAATTAACTCATTTTTCATTTAGGGAAAAAAGTCAGCTCACTGCCAGAGTTAACATCATGTGTAGGAATGCTGTTTTCTAGGATTTGATTTTCAGCGATCGGAAATTACTATATTTTGTAAATGGAAATACTACTAAACACATAATGCTATAAATATAATGTCTTTGTTTCTAAAGACTATTGATTGATATACTAAAGTGATACAAAAATTTTAAAAAGCGAGATGTTTCATTGCAAACTTTGGGGTAAGGTTAGGATTGTAGTTGGCGAATTATCTGGCAGTAAATGCTGCAAGCACAGCTGGGGAGTATTCTCAGGCAAACAGGAAATGGGTTAAGGAATAGTAATAGCTATTAGGGCATGAACTTTTGTCATCCAATGATCTTGTTTTAGGAAACTCATGAAATCTAACTTTAAATTTTTAAATAAGGCTTTTGATACAGGTTGTGAGCATTAGTAATTGGGGTAATGCCTGATGGTAACAGTGACAGTATTTAAAATTATAAAAGCAAAACTTAGAACTTCAATAAAGGAGTACTCATTTTTATGACTACTTTGTTTTAAAATGGAAAGGTTTCACCAGTCTTACTGTAGGCTTAGGATACCAATTGTAAAAGACAAAAGTAATATATTTCATAACATGAAAGGAATTGTATTAAGAATCAAAATTAGGACAAATACTAAACAGCTATCAGGCATTAAGATTTACAGCTGTAGCAGGAAAGGAAGCTATGAGAGAACATACAGACACACAACTGGGGAACATAAAGCTGTCAAGGCACAAGCTCTTAATGAATTAAGAATTGGGAACTCACTCAAATAAGTACCTAGTGAATGACGCAGCAATAAGCCACGGGTACTAGAATTAACATATAACGGGCGTACCCACACTTCTGAATTACAGACCTGTAAAAAGTTTTCAAATGCATCTGGTCAAGACTTGTGATTTACAAGTTAACAAATACAAGGGACAGAAATAAATGTTCAATGACCCCATAGGGTTACCATAGGCAAACTCAGAATATGGAAAATTCCTCAGGACAAATGACCCAATTCTTTAAATGACAAGGAAAAAAAAAAAAAAAAGACGGAGAATCTGTTAACTAAAACCAAAGCAACATATACCTTATCTGAACAAACCAACTATCAAAATTAGGGGGTGGCTCCATATAGTGGCTAGCAGACATTAGCAGGTGGTCCCGGCTTCGCACCCAGGCGGAGCCACAGACCATACATACCCTGCGTGCACCAGGGCCACCCCCCCAGCACATGCCTAGAGCCTATGGGAGACACCCTGTCTTCAGAGATCCAGTTCTTAAGGGGAAATGGCAACATCCATAGGTCAGGGGATGTGTGTGTGTGTGTGTGGGGCGGGGGGGGGCGGTGGAATTAAAGAAGGGAATAATAAGTGCATTTAAAAAAATAAAAACGTTAAAGATGGAAGGGAAATCTGGGTACTGGTATCACTGTCAACTTTTTTAACTTAAAAGTATAATAAAAGTACTGTAGTTATGTTTAAAATCCTTGCCTTTTGGATGGAAATATTTGGAGATGAAATTGTCTTGAGATTTCCTTCCAGTAAGGGTGAAAGATGGAGTGATAAATTGGTGAGGTGTAAGCAAGGTCGGCTGACCAGGATTTGATCAGTTCTTTTAGAGCTAGGTACTAGGATTCTACTTCTATTTAGTATTTTTCAAATTATTTTTAAATTCAGGTAGTGCAGCCTAAGTTGTAAATATCTTGAAAAAAACCTAGAAAACAGCACAAGAAAAAATTAGGATATGGCAAAGCCACCTCTCACACACCTACCTCACCCCGCATGCAAATGTATCCTCCACTGTCTTCCATCTTTCACAGCCCTCACCCACAGTGCCATTTCAAAACCAGGATAAGGTAGGTAAAAATTCAGACCCCATTAAGAACTCAAGATTAATCTGTTAAACAGGGCCTTTGTTGACATTTGCTTTGCCCTTCTTCAATGCCTCTCATGTAAACAATGTTTAAAGGAGGCAGTTTAAACTCTACAGAAATGTTACAGCTCAGCAATATTGTAAATTATGTAGAAGTCTTTTAAGCTACATTCTTATCAAGTAGCTCTTTCATCCTAGGCCAGGTTAGTTTTTAGAAATATAATGGATTTAAATAGCATTGCCACCTTTTTACCTCCAGTAAATCCCGTTTCCTTAGACACAGCTGCTTTATAAGGCTCTTTCCAGCCTCAATACCCACCACTGATGAACATTTGGAAATCTTCACAATCCTCTTCAGAAACATTTTTTAAACATCCTTAGTGACAGTGAGTCAACTCTGTGGGTGTGTTTGATTTTTTTCAAACAGCAACAAACCATTTGGAGCCAAGTCTAGTGGACCCGTAATCAAGGTAGGTGAAAAAAAAAAACATAATGAAATTTTTATGGCCTTTTTAAGATCTCTAAATTTACTTCCAAAATACTGGGAAAATTACTTCTAAAAATTCATTTGGATACATGACATGGCTTTTTCAACAAAACTTTTTGTGGTCAGATTTTATCAGGGGTTCCCCTTATCGTGAATTCTCCTAGCCTACATAAATATCACTAAGTATCTAACTTGAAGAAAAACTTTAAAGCTCAATAGTGGAGCCTGATTTATGGTTGTTTAACATTTTGTTCAAGAGGACAGCTCATTTTAGAAAAAAACTGACTTAAAAATAAATTTACGGTACCTTTTATGCAAATCAGGTTTCAACTATAAGACTGGTTTAATGCTACAAGATGTTACACTGTTGAACACTCCCATTTGCTTTTTTCATATATAGTGAAGACTTTTACAACAGCTCCCAATGTACAGATAATGGAGGAACGAATAGTTTTGTCAGAAAATCAGTATAGCCATTTTACAACTAAAATTTTGCTTTTTAGTAATTTATTTAAATAAAATATTTGAAGCTGTTTAGAAAAACAAAATTTGTATTTTATTTCCTTGTAAAAATCTTTACACATGCAGACAAACCAGTGTTAAGAAAGTATTCACCATCATTTAAACAAATAACCACTTAAATAGAACAGTGTCTGCAACTTTATCTGTATAAAAATAAGATACATTTTTACAGAATTCACACTCCAGTTCTTATAGCAATGAACAATTCACAACTATAATAAGTACAATTAATTGAACCTGACCATGGTTTTCAATTAGATACTGCTAGGGCATTTTAATGTGCAAAAAAAAAAAGAAAAAAAAATTAACAGTTCTTTTTCAACAGAAAATGTCCTCAGTGTTTCTAGAGACCTAGAGGGTTTTAAGAAATCAAATCCTAATCAGTTTGCTTTTAATGTTTTGATTATGAGTCCATACATCACACTGTCGATAGCCAAAACCAGGAACTGATGCAGGCTCAATGGAGAAAAAGTCAGCGCCTGTGCCTGCCATGTCCCGAGCGACTGCCACCATGGTGCTTGCCTTTATGGGACCTTTCAAAGGAGCGAGATCTTTCACGCCTGTCCCTATGATGTCCCCGTTCATGCCTGTGTTTCTTGGCAGCATCTGAGTGATCCCGAGACTTGCTCTGAGATCTAGAACGAGATTTCTTCCTTTTGTGACCATGTCTATTTGAACTTTTTAAATCATCTCTGGTATGCTTGGCCTTCAGGTGAGGAGAACCATGATTGTGATGTCGTCTTGGGCTTTCACTGTGACTGCGGGATCTGCTTCTTGATCTTGAGCTGTATGTTCCCGATCTACTCCGCCTATTGTTATAACTTAGATGATAAAAATTTGAAGTTTAGATTCTATTTCTAATGAGAACAGATTATTTTGGTGGTGCTCATTACAAGTTCAAAACAAAACTATCAGACCTATAACAAGTCAGACTGAAGACTTTTATTAAATTTCTCTCCCCACCTCATCACCTCCCATACAGCATGTACTCGACAAATCTTAAATACACTGTGTCTATATTTCGAGAGGAGTAATAAGCAACTTTTACAAAATGTTCTATATAGCTATGGTTGTTAGTGAGTATCTCTCACATGCTCAAAAGAGCCACAAATAACTAGCAATCTAATTACAAATTAGAGAAGATTCTTTGGCTATGGTCAACTTACTTGATATTGAAAAGTGGTTAATAAGATATTCATGTTTTCTAACTGAAATGGGACAGAAAAAAGACCATTGTTTTCACATTATAAGCAGAACTACTATATATCTCATTAGCACTTTAGCCAGCTCCCACACTTCTCCAAAAAAAACATGGGCAAAAACAAAATAGAATTCCATCAAGATACACCGCCACAAAAGCCACATACACAGAGAATTTTTCCAAACTCATTTCTCATAATCTACTTCATGTAAGCCTAATCTAGCCTAAGTTTAATAACAATCTACATTCAAATTTCTTTTAAAGAGGTAACTTAAATTCTCCATGTTTTCCCTACAAGAATATTTACTTACTGTCTTCTTGGAGTATGTGATCTAGAATGTGATCGTGTTCTTGACCTTGATCGACTTGCACTTCTGCTATTTCTACTTCTCTTGCTGTCTTTTCTTACACTTAAAAAAAAAAAAAAGACACCCCACAACATTTTAGTTACATACTTAGTATGTTATAAATTAAACAAACAAAAGATGATTTATCAGGCCAGTTTTCTAACTCAAGTATACTCACCCATTATAAGGGCTTTTGGAAGCCTGTTGTCTGTCCTCGGGTTCTTTTTTAATCATCTTCACATTAACAGAGATTGGTGACTTCTCTTCAGCTTTTATTTCTCTTGGTGATGCTTAAAAAAAAAAAAAAGATTAAAAAAGACCATCATAAAGATATGCCAACCACTGGATTAACATGGTCAAAAGGCTGTTTCTAGATATAATTCAAAGTATCATGCTTTCAAGTTTTTAGTTGGTTATCAAAACAATAACAGCTTCATTTTAACATCACTGTTTCTACACAACTGTTAAATGCTAAAGCTTTCTTATAACCTTCTTATAACTACACACACTTGCATTGCCCAACTCATTTCAATTCTGAATAAATCTTACATGGTTTAGAGGCTGGAGAAAATCCACCAAGGGTTGAAAGGGCTGGAGTTCCATCAGGATTCAATCCCTTTGCTTTTAATTTGGCTTCCTGTAGGGCTACTTTTCTTTTCTCTACTTCTTTTTCCAATAATTCATAGTTTGGCTGTTGGAGGAAAATGAAGTTATTATTTTTCATTCAGAAGATTTTAGAATGTTAGCATTAAAAAAGTAACAGCAAGAACATGAATAAACAAAATTACCTTTTTTCTGGTATAAAGCCTAAGTGTTTCTATGCAGATTTCCTGAATCTCCTCTTCCGTTGTACCGAAAAGAAGAAACCAATGGGGACGAGTTGGCAATGGAATCTAAACCATAAAAACACAATGATTTAGATGAAATTTTCAGTTTTTATTAGGAGGACTGACTTATCCTACAGGACTGAACAAGCTAGATATACCTACCTGAAGAGCTCTAGCTGCAAGGTAGATGCAAGCACATGCTATAGTCTCTGGTTGAAATCGAACAAATACGTTGGTTCGAAGACTGTCATTCATATAGTTCCTGAAAAATATTTCAACCGTAAGCTCTGTATATAAACAAACCTGTTCTGAGGCTTACATAAAATTGGAGACTCAATCCACTTTATTCTTTTTTCTTCTCATATTTATATTCATATCCCATATTCTAGCATGTAACAATTCTTAACTCAAAAACCAGTAAAGATAAGAATTTAACACAAGGACATTTCGGCTTTTTTATATATGACCAAAATCCTTTAAAATAATTGTATATTACTACAAGTAGAACTTAAGTTTTTAAAACATATTTTTCTGAAAAGTAATGCTTTGAAAGTCAATTATGACTAATTTCAGAAATGATAAACCACTCCAACAATACTTCAAGCCATTAATTATTGACCACCTCTCCTTTATCCACAATGAAAAGCAGTGTCAACCAAGTTCTTTCAAAAACTCAAAGTACTGTGACAGGGGTAAAAAGGTTAAGTACTCACCAAGTTATATTAAGAAAACTAAGCTACTTCAGAAAATCTACGTAGGGAAGTGAACAATAAACATATACAACAGCCTTGTTTATATACCTTTTTTTTTTTGCAACTAAGTACAAATAAGAGCAATAAACTACTTCAGTTAATAAACTGCTGGACTTATTAGTGAACCCTCCCCACCACATTCCTAAAGTACTGAAAAAATTTTACAAATTGTTTACAAGGTTAAACTAAAAAACTACTTAATAATCTTTACCCATGATAACTGCTAAAATCTGTCTTATAGAACATATATTTTAAATATCATGCATTTTATAAAAACAATGAGACTTTCCTAATATTACTAATATTTATTACTGAATCCAAAAGCAGCGTGGCAGTCATTAAGTCCCGAACAAAAATTATGTCATGTAAGTCCTGCATATATCAAGTTTTAAGACAGTAGTTGTGACTGGACCACAAATTGTTTTACCTTTAAATAAGGCAGCACTCTAAATCATATATCTGTATTTCTATAGTCCAAGTTCTAAAGTGCTTAAGTTAATATTTCTTAAAAATGAAGTACTTCTTAATTCTAATGTTATTGCCTGCAATGGCCCAGCACTATAAATTTATCCAGCATGGGAATGGTGCCCATTTTAAGCTGAAAGTTTTAGTTCCCTTTGGTAGAAATCATGCTATTTGTACTGAAAATAGAAATCTAGTCAAACTCCTAACAAAAAAATTATTTAATTCATAATGGTTGGACAACAAATCTATCAAAAATGAACTACTCATTTTGATAGTACAGGTATACATTAAATACACAGGCATGTTGAATAGTTACTTCTAGAAGCAAATATACAAATCCTTTTGACACCCCGACAGAACTAGAAGATGCTGCCAGATGGATATGGACCACCACTTCAGTGAATCTCGGATGAGAGCTTGCACTGGATTGGCTGGAGAGCAGGGCAGCCAATCAGGCCATCCTGTGGTCATGGGCTGAAGTGCAGAGGGCAGAGTTCTATGACTTACCATCATGGACTACCCTTTAATTAAAGAGTAGAAAAAAGAACAAAGTTAAACTGAGTTCTCCATTAAAAGCAATCAGTCAAGCCAAGAAAACAGGAAGCAGAAATAAGCATTTACCTTTAGATTAAAAAACAAAAACCAAAAAGCACCAAAAGAAACTATGTCATTATTTTGGAAAAGGAAAATAAAACTTACTTTATTTCTGCTTCTGTTTTCCTGGCTAGGAAAGAAATACAAGAAAAGCAACTTACCAGGCAGTTTGAACCAGGGTTTGATTACGTTCACATTCTAAGACTTGTAAATACATAACAATGATCTAAAGGACAAGCGGAAAAAAACTCAGTTTAGCATATTGTCGGTTCTTTCAGAGTCAATGAATATAAGTAATTGAAAATGTTAGGTGCAAGTTTTAATCCTTCTATAAACAGCATGGATAATCAGATCAACCTAAAATGTACCAAAATCAATGTGGGTTATATTACTATAAAATGAAAATTATGTTTAGAAATATGTTCCAAAGTAGTACAGAAAAAAAACTGAGTTAATTCAATTAAAAATATCCAATTTTTTAATATAAACTTTACTGTGTGGTGGGCACTGCATCCGGTAAATAAGTTAAAGCTAGACTACGGCATTTAATTTCCAAGGTGTAATTATGTATGTGCCAAAGCCCTACAGATGGTTATGATTTTAAAGTAACACAATAAGTATGATACTTATTTTAAGTATTACCCTAAGTCATCGAACACTAAATATTTCTACATTAAATCTTATCACATATAAATAGCTTTACTTTAGTGCAGGTGAGATCTTTCTGGATCTGTGTTATCAACGTTCCCATTTTACAATTTTAAAGATGTGATATCTAAGAACAATCCACCAAGGTAACACAGCTAATGGCAGACACGTTTTGGTTATCACATAGTCCTGCCCTCAGATCACCTGTTCTCTTAACTATTTTGCTATTTCTTAAGTTAGCCATACACAAAACCAAGAGCTGTTCGAGAAATCTTTGAACATTCAAAGGTAAGAGTGAGCAGCCACCATTCTTTGAATATTTTTTACTATGCAACAGGTAGCATGCCAGGTATTTGTTTTTGCACATATATATTATTTATTCCTTGGAGAATGTTAATTCATAATCTCTGTTTCTAGGTAGAGAAATTGGATTAACCACAGAGGCAAGTAGAATTTATCTATGTCCACACAACAAAGTAAAGGTTTGAATTTCAAGTGTTCTTGATTCCCATTTTTCTGATAAACTTCAATGTACAAAAGGATACTTTTAAACACCAAAATTAACTCAAATATAAATGTACTAAATTCAAGTAAAATAAAATTTTAAGAAAAGCCCTGATACTTACGAACGTAATTTCTGTATTCTACAACTCACCTTATGGGGATGCTTGACATGAACACAAAAGCCCAACTCCTTTAGCACCCTCCTCTCTGCCTTGATAACTTGATTTTTGGTGTTAATGTAGTTCTGATCAAGGATCAGGGGGCTTGGAGTCCTATAGTTTGTAAGAAATAAAATCAAAACTGTTTTGCACATCCAAAAAATTTTATTTGTGGCATCTCCGTTTTCCCTTCCAACCAACTATTGGCAACAGAAACCAGCTTTTTAAACTCCTGCAAACAAGTTAAAGCATTAATCTTGTGCTGTCCAAGTTATGCTAAGTATGTACTTTCTAGACTATGTTCCTACAGAAACTAACTCGACTTTGCAATGAAAACCATTTACTCTATCTTGGATTTATCGTGATTTTCATATATTTTGGATAGATATGTTGATTAACTTAAGCATAACTTGATTTATTATCACAAGCGCCATTAATCTCCACTGACCCTTTAAATGACAAAGCTAATATGCTCTTGGAAATACTTTTAAGAACCTCGTAAGATTACAGTGATTTCACTCATTTTATAAAATACCAACTCTTGACTAGTTCATGGCCAAAAATAAAATTAGGTGAAAAAATGGTATGTAATACAGATTCCCCCAAAATGGGCCATTTGTTTAAACAAATTATTCCAAGAATCTGTTACAGAAAATTTGAAAACTAAAGATTTAGCTCAATTACCAAAAAAATTATGAAAATCAAACTCAAGACTCCAAGTGATCAACAAAAACCAGGATTAAGTTCAGTCGGAGTTGTAGTTATTAGGCAGTATCATCGGCATGCAATGAAGAAGGAAAGACCATAAATGATGGTAAAAGAGCAATACTCAAGATCTCTGTGCCAGATGAAATTTTGATAGCTTCAAAACTTATGATGCAGAAGACTATATATCAACTGGTGGTTCAATGCTTTAGAAATAGCACGTTCAATTAAAAGACTTATTTAAGCCTTGAAATTCAAAACTGGTTTCTTACTGAGAAGCTTGCTTTTTTCAGGACTTGGACTTTCATTTAAAAGCATATAATAAAGCATCTCAATGTCCTTTGTTTAACACATTCTTAATCCAATCAACAAAAAGCTAAGTTTTAATTAAAATACTGAATGTATGGTATATGTTAAGGGTAGAATATTTAAATATTTCTCCCATACTCATTTTACTTTCAGCCAAGAAGATTCAAGAGTTTCTGCCCTGGGCAAAACACAACATCTATTTTTTAAAGACAGTCATTCTGAGTATTACCCCAACTCACAGCTCATTTTGCTATGCATACCATATCCAGAAAAAAATGTAAGCTCATACTTTCAAATGAAAAATCTGTTTAAATACATCCACTTGAAGATTAGAAAAAAAAAATCTAAAAGAAGCTGCACTCACTACTCCTGTAATGACCTGTTATAGAGGAAAAATCAGCTATCATTTATTTTTTTTCTCAGATTTAAAATGACCAAGACTGGACTACACTATTTCAAATTATTCTTTTTTAAAAAATCAAATAACATTATACAAAAGTTGGCAAAACTGACAAAATGGAAAACAGCTGTTACTTAAATTAACAATGATGAAAATGGCCTTCACTCAGTTCAATTACTACTACAGATATAAAAGGCATATGGAATAAGGCCACCAACTGGGGGAGGGAGCTGATTTCCAGCATAATATCATAATGAATCTGTTTTTATCATAATAGGCTACAAGTTAATTGCTCTTTGGGAAAAAATCTAATTTAAACCAAACGAGAGCAATAAATGTATACATGCAAATGTATTTCGAAGATCTTAATGTTATGATTTTTCACAAGACTTCATCACAACAGAAGTTTAGGAAGAAATTAAATCCATCTCAGATTCTTACTGATGACCTAATGGCACTCCTTCAACAGGTATTAGGAAATAAGACTACCTTCAGTGTTACAGTTGCAGGCCACTTCAACTCAATGCATTGCAATTCAGACAGGAAAACTGCACCATTAGAATCCATACAAAAATAAAATTTTACAATAGCAGTTTTGTCTCATTTCTCCCTATATGTTAAACAAATTCATTTGTATCTGTTATTAAGCTTGCTTTAAGAATTGCCTTCAAATTGTTAAAAATTCATTTTTCTTGCAATCGATCAGCTAAACACTTGTTTGAGTTATGGCTACTATCTGGTGCCGATCATGCATAATTATTCATTAACTCTGCTTAAACAAATTGTTACTTTCCATCTTTTTTGCCACAATCTTTACTTTCTTTTTTCTGTGTCAAAATCCCAGTATCATGAAACAAATAAAGGAAACCAAACCCATTATTTACTGCAATTCCACTAGGTACTCGACTTCTTGCTTATGCCTACTAGTATCTGCCATTTTCAAAGTTAACTTTGTGGGTGTATAATCCAACACCTCTATTTTATTCAGAATTGGTTTTATCTCACAAATCAAGGAAGGCTCAATAAACATGTAATTTACAACTACCTTTTACAGGTTTTGTAGCAGAAGTTGAAAAACGTGTCCCAATAAATCAGCAAGAAAAGGTTCATAAAACTAAGCAACTGTTTTACTTATATTAACAAAGTATCAATTAATACTTTCTGTAGCATCAAGCACATTAAATTAAATTAAGGCTTGCTAGAATTTCTTTCTCCCCAATCAGGTAAACCCTTAAAAGTTTGAAGAGTGTCATCATTAAATCAAAGAGAAACCATCTAGTTGGGGTGAAGGGAGGGAGATAACAACCAAACCTAAAACTTTACCTTCCCTGCTTTTAAATTTGTCTTATTTTTCCAAAGTAATTTATATGAAAACTATTTTCAAATTTCAGTCCTAATAGGAAATGTTGGGCTGCAGTCATTGGAATTTATTATCTGGTCTTTTATAGTAGCTATTTTTCTTTTAGCATGATTAATTTGGCTGAAATACACCTGAATAAAAAGCAATTAGAATTAGGTGGTCCATCCCAACATGGTTAAGTTTCACTCATGTAGTACAAAGACCAAGAAAATCTGGAACTAGTTCAAGAAACTATATTGAAATGAGATGAGTAGTTTACAAGGAGGTAGACAGCTGCTCAATACACAGAAATTTGTAATACCTACTTTAAAAAACCATTCTTTCTCTAGCAATGCTTAAACAAACTGAAGACTGCTTTTAGAACCACCAAAATAAACAGCAGAGGGAGGATGGACTAAATAAGTCCACTTAACACCCTTCCAATCTCTCATCTATGATCTATACACATGTTGAAAATACCACACCATATGCACCAATGAGAATGGTCGCAACAATCTTTGAAGATTTGTCTTCTTTTAGACAAGACTTATAGTATGAATGTGGGATCTTTAAAAACTACAGAAAACCCTTAATTTCCTGGGAATATGCTAAATCTCAAAAGTAAATTATATTTAGAAACTATTAAAATAAAAAAAGCAATCTTCCTTTTAAATTCAGCCATTTATTCTGAGTTTTTAAAAGACAATTATTAGACCACAAAAATAATCAAGGTGGGTAGGGGGTGAGTCAAATAATCCAAGATGTGGCTTGGGAATAGGTATTTTTTAAAAAGCTCATCTGGTGATTCTAATGTGCAGCCAGGGCTGAAAAACAATGACCTTAAAGCTACAAAATGATCCCTCTTTGTAAATTTTTAAATTTACTACAATTTAAAGCTATGCATAATTACATTACAATAACATCAGTAAAATAAACTGATATCCTTCGCCTAACTAAAGTTTAATACTGCTAATACTTTCTAATGACAATCTATGCAAAAAAATATTAAATTATACTTTTAATAACTTGGACAGCAAAGACAAAAGCTTATAACAAGAAACAGGAGTTTTTCTAAATGGTTCACCAGTGGCCAACCTGTTAGTCCCCGATTCCAGTGACCTATTCTCAGAGCACTGGCTTCTCCTTGGGGATTTTCGATACTTCACTCACTGTTGCCATGACGACAGCTTCATCTCTATGTACCACTCCACATCACCCAGGCTTTGGTAAATGTAGCTGGTCGCTGTATAGTCGGTTGCAAGGGAAAAAAGAGTTGAAGTTAATAACATATACAAGTTACATGTCTGAGTAAACTTGTAATATGCATAGAAACACTTTTATATCCTGCTTTTAAAAAAAAGCTTCCATGCAATTAACTCCTTTAAAATTTCATGCTATAATCAGGATTCTAAGGTTGAAACAAAATTTTGCCTTAATAGTGACTAAAAACAAAAACAAAAACACCACACAGTTACACCAGACACAACAGTCAGGTGAGATGTTTTAAATTCCAAGGTTTTTATAGTTAAGACCTACACTGACATCAAGAAAGAATACTCCATAAGTCTCAGAAATTTCCAAGTACAGATAATCATTTTAAGTGATAACAGTTGGCTCAATGGTTCAACGAATAACAGAAAGCTATTGCTTTTAAACAAACACAGAACCTTTTGACTTACATATAGAGCCTTTTTATTAATGTCATTTTGTTTTAAACACCCTGAAGAATCAGCCTAGATATCTAAATACAAATTTTAGCTCAGACCATACTAAGTACCAAATTAAAATCTTCCCAATTTCCAGGCATTCCTCATCAAGAAGCTAAAAGATACTTTAAAATGAAATTTAAAAAATAGTCTATCCCTGGATATGGTTAAGGTGAATGAGAAAAGATGGCAGAAAAAGAAAAGTAAGAAAACTGAAAAATGCTGCGAAAACTATCGAGGTAGCAACGTATCAGACTTTAACTATCATTTTAAGATACAATTTGCTCATCTCTGAATAGTTCTATTACGTCTACTTAGACTCAGCCAATAAGGACCACTCGTGTAGGATACTAATTTGACACTAACCAACATCCAACCCCCAAAACAACTTAAAATCCTTTTATAACTAACTTCCATTCAAACTCAGAACAAGTTTAGCTAACATCACAATTTCTTAAAGTGAAAACAAGGATTAATTTGCAACAAGTACTAGAAGTCACCTGTAGACACAGAAGTCCTGCAACTAAAATTTTTGGCACTTATCTCACATGAACACACAAGTTCACGTAAAGTGTGATGATGTAGCCACACAACACCTACAAGCCACTATCCTGGTCTCTACTTTCTTATAAGACAGAATAATAAATGGGTCTTATCTAAATACAACCCAAGCGATTAAGTTATTTTTCTAACCCACTCTATCACTAGACTATATCTAACCAAAACAAATACCTGTTTAATCCCTTTGACTTCAAACTTTTATCACTGTGCAGTCCTTTCAGATCCGGTATTATGCTGATATATCGTAGAGTTCAATGTTGAGAGGTATTCTAACAAAAGCCAATCTCAATTGATAAAGAATTAACTGAGACTTCAAGCAAAAAAAAAAGACAATCTACACAAGACTTTGCCGCAACATTAACTTGAACTGCAGTGTTTAAACTTCCAGCCTTCAAGTCTTCCAGAGAGGGGAGGGGAAAAACAATTTACAGAAAACACTCACACTTGAGCCAAATGTATTCCCTTTCTTGTTTAATCTTAAGCCACAGGACTGCTTCACAGCACTGTTTGGATTGTCCATAAATGCAACTGCCTCTACAAACTACAGATAGCTGGTTAATTATGTTTTTTTTCTTTAATATTAAGTATCAGTGTGCTCCTATGTGAATTTCAACACCTAAATAAATTTTTCTTTGCATGGGTTTTAACTTGAGAAGAAAGAATGTTTTGATTTGATGATTGGTGCACAGTACAGTAGCAGCAAGAGATGCTGGGTTCAATAATGCCAATCTTACCTTTTTCCTCTTAACTGGCGTAGGTGGTGAAATACATTAATCACATCTCTTATTCTTCTAGGTGCTTCTTCGATTTTTGATGCAAGGTTAATACAAGCCATGGCAACAATCTGAAAGAACCAATGACCCAATAAGTTGTTAGATTATGGTACTGTTAAGCAATTAAGAAAAAAGTGCTCCTCTCCAAATCTAACAAACTTATTTTGATGAAGGAACTTTAGGACACAACTGGGACAATCTTTGGTGAAATAAAATTACAACTATTATTCCCAAGCCATAAATTTGCCAGGTACGCTAACACAATTTCTTTTTACTGCCCAATTCCTCGTTAATTTTGAATCTAGACTCAAACTCAGTCTCAGGGGAGTTTTGCTTTTAGTTCAAAACTCTGAAACACTGATAACAGGGCACCTGGACTCAGGCTCCATCTTCTAGTTTTTAAAAACAATCCCAAAGTCCCTCCTTTTCCAGTGGGTGAGATCTGGGTACAAAGTCCTAAACTAACCACTCCCTTTCTGGGTATCTGGCTGCTGACCCAATCCCCCCCCCTCCACTTCCCATTTCCGGATGAAGAAATCCTCTTCCACCCGCCCCCGCCCTGCTTACCTCGAAACTGTGTTTGACGAAAGACTTGGAGTAGAAAAAACGATGAAACAACACCTGCCCCGTCGCCATCGCCACCTGCAGACGAGGAAGAGGAACGAAGGCCCAGGGGTCAGGCGGGCCCGCACCGAGAGCCGCCGCCATTTTGTGCCGCCGCCGCTCGCTTCCCGCTCCCCCTCCCCCGCCCCACTCCTCCCAGCAAGAAAGCTTGGCCTCCCGGCTCTCCCGCCCACGGCTCGCCCGGGCGCCGGCGGGGCCCCGCGGCCGGAAAGGCCCGAGAGGGCCGGCCCCGGGCCTGCCAGGCCGCGGCGGGGCCGCGGTCCAGCGGGGAGGGGGTGCGCGCGCCGCCGGCCCGGGGCACTGACCTGCGGCAGCCGGAGGAGGATGCCGGCGGCCTGGATGAGCTCGCAGCCCAGGATGCGCAGGTCCGTCTCGCTGGGCAGGTCCAGACCGTCCTGCATGGACGGCGTGGGCGACAGCCGCTCCTCCGGGATCAGCGAGTGGTCGATGGTGAGCGAAACTTCCGAGTAGAGGCGGTCTCCGATGAGAATGCCTCCCGTCGTGGTGGTGGTCGCGGTCGTGGCGGTCGTCCCGCAGCTGGAGCCGCCCGCGCTCGGGGCGGCGGCGGCGGCGCTGGCGGTCGGGTGCGGCCCGGACGCCATGGCCTCGGCGAGCTGCACGCACGCCCGACGCGGCCGCCACCCGGAGCGAAACTAACCAGCGTCCTCGGCGCGACGGCTGTCCCCGTGACCGCCGGGCCCGGGCCGCGGCGCGGCGCGCGCTTCCGCTCTGACGTCACCACGCCGGCCGGCGCGTCCCCGCGGGCCCCGCCTCCGCCCGCGGCGTCCCCGCCTGTGCCCACCGGGCGCTGCGGTCGCCGTGCGGGTCCCTCGGGGACCTGTAGGTGACCTGGATGCTGGGCGCCACCGCCGCCCCGAGCGGTCCCGGCGGCAGTCTTCTCTAGCTGAAACTGACCCGAGCTGCTCGTCCGTAAGCTTTTTCAGCCTCAAGAAGGAGTCTGACAAGTGACTTTATGCCCAAGCCAGCGTTGCTAAAATTCACTGTCACTCCTGCGCGATTGGGGTCATTTGTCCGGAACGTGGGTCCCCTCGCTCCCATCGCTCGCCCTTCTCCTCACTTTTCGCCTTTGCAAGTTCTTCGTGTACGGAAGGACGCGTAGGGCCGACTCCCCCCCTCCCGGACGGGTGTAAGTGGACGCTGACGCCCTGTCCCCACGAACGTGCCATTGCAAGTGACCCTCAAAGGGTCTGGAGAGGACCCGCTTTAAAGTCGTTTTAGAAAACAGGAACCCTGTCGGTTCCCAAAACGCGCCGGTAAGCGTGTGTTGTGAAGTGGGGCAAAGACTTCACGACTGGGAGGGCGGCAGTTGCACAGCTTCAGCTGCGAAACGCAGGCCGAGCCAGGGACAGCGCCGCAGCGTGCAGTGATCTGGAAAATCCTTGGTTTCCAAAAATAGTCTTAGGGTAAGAACCTTACCGAGGTAATCGGATTATTCCCGGAGAGTCTGCGTATTCGTTCGTGGTGATGGCGGTTAAAGAAAACGGGAGAAATGAGTCTCATTTATAGTTTTTCCTTTCGGATATTTGGTAGCACTTCTCAAGTTTTTCTCAAATTAGAATTAAAAAAAAAAATTACTGAGCCAGAGTACTAGAGTCTGGGGTTGAAAGAGAGGGAGTTGGTCTTGGTTTTCTCCAACCATCTTTTTATCCCACGCTTGAACTGCTGAGACGTGGGGATAAGAAGCCCCCATTACCTTTCTATGACAGCTCTGATTTAGGGCCTAATCTGTGTAATTATGAAAAGTACGTTGAAACTTGGATCTGTAGAGCAAAGGGAGTTTGAATACATTTCAATTTGTCAATGATGTCACTAAGGCAAAACATAGTCAAAAACTTTGTTTAAAAAAAGGCATTAAATACACCTTGTATCTTAATGACTGACACCAGGAGTTCTGACCCCTGGCTGCATGTTAGGATCTTCTGAGGAGCTTTTAAAACCCACTGATTCCTGAGACTTACCTGAAGAGGTTGATAGAATTTGTTGGGGATGGGCCAGGCCCAGCCAGAGATATTGCCCATCCTCCGGTGATTCCAGTGTTCAGCCAGGGATGAGAAACATTACTTCAAGAAAGTGTAAATCTGGTGCTGGCTAAGGCACTTAAACTCTCTGCATGTCACCTTCTTCACTTTTCTGACTAGGCTGCTTCCAGGGAAACTCGCCTCCCCAATTTCAGGAGTGATTTTAAATACTATAGCAAATTTTGAGATCTTTAGAAAACTCATTAATGTTATACTCTTTTTCTGGTTCTGATAATCTCTGGTTATGTAAGATAATATTGGGGAAAGTTGGGTGAATGGTACACAGGAATTCAGTGCTATTTTTGGCAACTTCTTGTGAGTTCAATTCTAAAATAAGTAAAATCAATTGTTAATATGCTTCATTGAAACATTGAGCATAAATGAAATCACCTATATTTGTAATGACTTGAGAGTAGTTTAACATATTTTTAAGATGATTTTAATTGAAAATTTTTTCCTCATTAGAGGGTCCTCTACCATGCCACTCCAATAACCCGACTTGGTGATATCTCGATATATTTTATAATAAATGTTTACCTGTTATATCCATGATTAATCCAAAAAAGTTCACAAGCCTAAGAAGGACACGTCCTGGAAGGGAAAATGGGTACTTGCTCTACTACTGATATTTTTTCCCAGTGAACCTCCCTGCTCCCCACCTCCTGTATCTGGCAGTTATTTCCAGAAGAGCAGAACCACCCACGCTATCTCACAACATTACCCCAAATTATATCCAATAGATAGAATATTTTCACTGTTTCTTCTTTCAGCTTCAACAAAAGTGTTGAAAGAGCCAACATTCTACTTGCTTAGCATTAACTCATCAAACTGGTTTGGAAGAGTTGTTATATTGTTATTTTTCTAAGTTATTTTTCCATGTACCTAACATCAACATTAAAATAGGGGAAACACTAAATAATGTTGATATACCAAACATCAACAGAATTAGGAAGAGTAAAGCATATGTTTTAGTTGTATAAAAGCATTAGAAATGAGTTCAGGCAAGTGAGACTGTTTCCTTAGGAAGGTAAGTGATTGTGTTCTTTGTCACTCTTAAGAAAAAAATAGAATGGTAAGACATATATTTTGTATATTCTTTCTTAACAAACAGGATGGTAAGTTTGTAATATATTTTGTATATTCAAACTGGGGTCCTGCTAGTAATCCCTGAGTTCACCCAGGTCTAAAAGGAAATCAGTGATGACTAAAGTGTTTTTATTGTTTCAAGATCTACAGGCTTCAGATAATGACTGAAAAGACAAAGAGAATTATTAGTGGCCTTGCTGGGACTACTGAAGAATCATATTCTTGCTTAAATCATTTCTCATTCCATTTGTCTCTGTAGTCTTTCTGGGGATCATGTTTTTCATTATTATTTCAATTTTCAGTTTCTTTAATCCTAAACTCACAACTGGTACAATTTTATTAATTTCTTCAGCGATTGTTTATTCTTTAGTAGACTACCAGAATTTAATAGCACAATACTGTAATTTCTGCTAATGGCAAATAAAGTGTCTTTACCTAGATGGACCTACACTTTTGATAAAGAGACTGGTACACACAAAGACAGATGTTAAGGTGACCAATAAGTCAGGCAGAGAAGAGATAAGTCATCATAGTTAATGTCATCAGGGGGAATTTATAGCCTTGGGAAGTTGCTAATCAAGTTTCTGTTTACGGCAGAAATCATAGTATCTGATTACACATAAACTATTCAGATAGGTACATGACTTTTTCATTCAGTCCTGTGGTGATTATGACATCATAATTCTGGTCTGGTTGCTCTCATCATTAGAAATAGTCATCTGAAATGATTTATATATAATTAACACTTAGTCACAAAATGCTAGGAAAGTCTCATAGTAATCCTGGACTGGGCATTCTGTTGCTGGCTCTGCTGAGAACGAGTTCTGAAACTTTAAACAACCAGTTTCATCATTTCTTAACATTAGGGAATCTGATTGGACCGCTTCAAGTTCTAAAATTCTCTGACATCTGAACCTCAGATTCATCTTTGGTTCTTACCTCTTTTAGTCACCTAGTCCTGTTGTTTCATCAAGGAAGGAAATGGTTCTTGAATCTGCCTGTATCGTCTATTCTATCATGTCTGCTGTTACCACATTGCCTGCACCATAGCTTTCTAAATGGTCTTGCCTCCATTCCCTCCCATCCCTCCTTCATCCTGGGAAATCTGTAAATCTTGAAATATCAGTTTCTTTACCCACTTTCTCAAATAAAGACTCTGTAAATAAAAGATATCAAATGCCTTTTGGTAGTTGAGGTGTTTCACAACCTAATCTTGTCATTCATTTACTTATTGCATTACCACCCGACCTTATTCCCCCTCACCATGACTGCCTGAACAAAGCAAGACCAGCAGGACCTGTTTCCTCACTAACAAACCTGTCATTTACCTTCCTGATTTAATACTTTTTCTTATTCTATTTCTCAAGCCTGCAATATTTTTACACTTTCTCTCTGCTAGTCAAATCCTACCAATTTTTGTTTTGAGATCCTGATGTTCTACCTCTTGTCAGAAGCCTTCCCCACCTGATCCAGCTTTCATCAGTTTTTCCTTTCTTTGAATTCTCTCATAGTATTTATACCCTCTAGTATGCCTTGTGACACGATTCCATACTTTATGCATTGTTAATCACTTGATGGGTGTATGTCTTGACTTTTTAAAAATAGTACCATATTGTTAATTTTGCATTCTTCACAGAACTCAGTCAACACTTTGTATACGGTACTTAATTAAAATTTGAGCACTAAATTGCTTGTCTTTCTCCTAGTGCTTTGCATAGGCAGCCTGATCTTGCCTTTTCCTTTCTGTCCAGGAACCAGTTCCATCCTCAAGTGTCGTATCTTACCACTACAGCCCTTACAGGTCCTTATTTATCCTGTTCTCTTTGGGATACTTTGTAGCAGATAAGCCGTTTTTCCACTTTTTTTGTGTCTTTACAACAAGCTAGGTAAATAGTCCACACTCTCTATTTCATATTGGCATGGGCTCAGAACAGGAGCCCTACTGGAATTGCTATGACTGGAGAATTGTGGTAGGGGAATGGGGGCTCATAAAAAAGCAATACAGTTAAGTGGTTTGCTGTCTAAATATGGACATAGGCTTTGGGGCAGTTTTTGGAAGTGTGTCCAGAAATTGGGCATAGCATTTTATGACCAAGAGTTAAAGTCAGTACCAATTTAATAAACTAAACTATAAAACCAAAATCCATAGGTTTGCTTTGGGAGCTAGCTTAAAAATCTATATCCCAATGTCTTTTTTAATACAAGGACATTAAGGTCCAAAGAGGAGGCTGCAAATGGTAGATACTCAATATTTGCGGATTGCAAATAATCCAGAGAAGTCGGTCTGTATTTAATGTCAGAAATTGACCGAGTTTGAGAAGTTTTGCAATAGAGAACTATACAAAAAGGAAAAGCCCCATGCCCTCCTTTCTGTATTCGCTAATCTTTTACCAAAATTATCTCATTACCTTCCCCAAAGACAGCATGATGTCTATCCTTCCAGATATATACATATCCCTGTATAATACATATAGTTAATTTCATGTAAAAAGGACCACACTACATATATCCAAACTGGTGTGGAATGATACTATTATAAAATCCAATAAATGTGAATTGCTACTAAAATGAAATTTTGAAATACATTAAAAATGAAAGGCTGAATTTCTTATTATTAGATTCAACAGACAAAAACTTATGTGTCAAATTGCCATAACAATTTCTAGACTTTACTCTCAACCTCTATACTTAACCTCATTTAGGACCCATAACAAACAGTTCAGAGTTTACTGCCAGTTCATGGACCACTCTGAGTGGCATTATTCTTTGAGTTTTTATTTATTTTTAAATAATGAACATATATTACTTTAATTGCTTTAAAAATTTTTCCAACTCAGTCTGTTAATAGAAATACGTACAAAGTTCAGAAATGGTTTCTAAGGTTAATTCTATAAACAATCATACAAACAAAGTGGCAGAAAGGAGGTAATAAG
The DNA here is from genome assembly GCA_030015415.1 of Cynopterus sphinx. Classification (NCBI taxonomy): domain Eukaryota; kingdom Metazoa; phylum Chordata; class Mammalia; order Chiroptera; family Pteropodidae; genus Cynopterus; species Cynopterus sphinx. The sequence goes on from CM057380.1 coordinate 22,075,394, forward strand.
CGATCTCGGTTTTAAAGGCTACATACACATGCATTTGTCAGAAGACTAAGTGTGGAAGAGCACTGTAGGTAGAGGAGAAGTAGAAGCCAAAGCAGGGAGGTAGGTATGAGATTGCTGGGTATGTAGAGAAATATAGTGGACATCTTATTTTAGCCTGCCCAGTATCTAAGCTTCTGTTTTCCCTTGAGGCCCAGCAACTTCTTCATTCTCAGTGTAGGTGGTTTGGGAGGGGCTGACCTCTTTCTGAGCTCACAAATAAGCCACTCCCATCCCCCTTCACTTCCTCCCAGTGACTGGCCAGAGGCCTAGGGGAGAGAAGTTCTTGTTCTTGATGGAATTGCTGAGAGGAGGAGGTAAACACAAAGTTGCAGACTGCCCTCTTAACACTTTACCCCTTGAGAATGGAGCCAGCTAAGAAGAAAAGCAGAGACCAGGGACCAGAGCTAGAAACGCCAACCAGGGACCTCGTTTATGGTCCTGTGCGTAGCCATACCCTATATTCTCTCCCTCGGATTTTCAGATTCAAGAACAAATAACTTCTTTTTTATTCATTTACTCTTAAATCCACATTAACTGAAAGACTTAGACAAGGAATATTATGTTGACTCTGTGTGTGTGTGTGTGTGTGTGTGTGTGTGTGTGTGTGTGTGTACACTAGGAAGTAATGAGGCTACAAGAGGTGGGCAGGGCCTAGATTGTGAAGGGCTAAGAAACAGGCCCTCATTTCTGGAGGCTCCTGGGAGCTCTGGAGGGTATAAAGCAGTGATTACCTCAACAATAAAATCAAAAGCTATAAATCATAAGTCTAATATTAAGAACATCAACTTCCTCAAGCTTTCCTAGTAGTTTCATTTTTGTAAGTCTTTGTTTTCTTCTGATAGAGGATAGGCAATTAAAAATAGGACCAAGCAAGTTATTGAAAAAGACATTTAAAAAAATGATTTAATTTTCCTCTTAAGGATTTAAAGTTAATTTTGAGCAATGAAGAGGTTGACCCTGTTTAGTACTGTTTTCTATTTCCAATAAAAATTCAATACAAGAAGACCTTAAGTGAATAAACTTTTAGGAATAAGAATCAAGTTTTCTGAAGCTCCCTACACATTTAACTAGTTTTCTCAGCAGAAACAGAAAATAACTGAAAATCTGATGAACACATTAACCATTTTGAACATGATAAAACAAAAATAAATGAGCCTTGCATCAAGTTCCCTGCATAGAGTTGTCATCTCTTTAATCTAGGCAATTCTCTAGGGTTTTTGTCCTTTAAGATATTTTTCATGATTTCTGGCCAACTGTTCTGCAGCATGTCCCTCAATTTGATTTGTCTGGTTTTGTCATAATGATTAGAGTCAGGTAAACATTTCTTTCTAGGAATACTCCATGAATGATGATGTGTCCTGAGCTTTAGGTCAAGGGGCATATGATATCCAATTATTGTCCAACTTCTGGTTAATTTTGATAGTTCAGTCATTATGGTGTCCACCAGATTTATCCATTGTAAAAGTCCTTTGCATTTTTGTAATAAGTAATTTGTGGGATGATTTTTGACAATAAATAGCACTTTTAATAACAGACCTATGACATTGTTTCAAAGAAAAATGGTCCATAAGGAAACTTTATCAAGTTGGAAGGAGTCATTTCAACAAAACTCTAGTGAACACTCACCAAACTGTTATTTATGCGAGGTGTGAAGGCCAAACTGGTGAAGACTGACAGCAAAGAGTACAGCAAATGCTAAAACGGGGCAAAATACCACAGAATTTGGGAGGGTGGCAAAGACCTCATTAAATGTGAGGAAAGGGAAGCTCAGAGATATAAAATGACTTGACAAAGATTTTAGATGAGAGTGGCAGGGGTGTGATTAAAACTCTGGTCTTCCCGATGCCCACTCCAGTATTTTTTCTGTGACAGCATCCAAAGGCTCTATTGCGATGCTGGTCCTCCAGGACAGGTAATATTTGTTTTTAGTGAAAACAGCGAATGATATCTTGCTTTGTAACTAAAAGAACAAGCTTTCTCAAGCCCTACCATAAGGTGCTTTAGAAGAACTTTTATTTGATTTAAATTATGTACATTGTGACATTAAGCTGGAGACCTTACTCTAGCTTTGCCTCAGGGAAAGTTTTCTTCACAGTAACAATGACACAAGCAGATACACTAACACAACCAGATATTACTCATGTGCCACACCTTAAAACTACCACAGAACAAGTTTTCTATTCACAAATCCGGAAACATTTTAGAGTTCTCTAACTCCTACATCCTGAGCATAACTAATTACAGCGGATACATACTCCCTTTGTGTACAGAGTATTTTTTATGTATCACTGGAGTCTCGAAAGCAATTGTTTTGCCTTTACATTTATGAGTACCTATTGTATACTTAGTTTTCAGAATAGATGAGGGGAACAGTCGTATACACACTTTCATTCATTCGTTTATGTTCATTTAGTCAGTCCTGGAGGGACTGTAGCAAGTTCCTGAGAAGCTGGATCCAGAGGTGTGCCTTTTTAGGCTCTGCTTGGTGAATCGTGCTATTGGGCTGTTTTCAACCAGGACACCCTGGTGTCCTCCCTGGGCTGGGCGAGTTCAAGGAGAAACAGGTGGCTGCAGGGAAGATGCAAGCTGGGTGAGCTCGATTTTACCCCTCCAGTCGTTTCAGCACTGTTTTTGAACGCGAAGGCCACGCTATCTTTCGCCCTTTGCGCACCCTGCCCTCCTCCCCATAGGACTCTCATCATATTCTTCCCGCTTTATGTCAGTGACTTCATTGAACAGTTATGGCATTTACACATTTTCACGGGGCGGCACCGACCGCTGAAGGGCCATCGCGGATTCAGGGGCAGGTTTCCCGGAGCGCTCCACCCTGGGGCAAGAGACTGAAGCGGGCCGGGTCAGCTGGGAAGTCCTTCGCCCCTGTCTACGGACCCTGCGATGGCCTGGCGCCCACAACCCCGTCAGACCAGCGACCAGAGCGGACTCGCAAACCCTGCTGCCTCCGTCGAACCTCGTGGGGCTCCGCCCGCCCGCCCGGGCGAAAGGGGCAATCGTGCTCAGTTCCGCCAGCGAATGGCGCACGGCCTGGCTGGGCTGCCGTGCGGTGGGGGTGGAGGGGTCCGTGGGGGGAAAGGATAGCACAACCGCCAGGAGGAAGAGGCGCGTGCCCCACGTCACTTCGAGGAAGCCTGGCGGGGGGGGAATGTCCGCCCGTGGGGGCTGCCGGGAAGAGCGGCTCCCCAGCCGGAAGCACTGCCGGGCGCGGCGCCACCGCGCGCACGCGCAGTGCGCGCTTCCGGCGCGTCTGGTTGCGGTGGGCGGATCCCTCCGCCCGCTGCCGGATCTAACTCCCCGGCCGTCTCAGTGAACCCGACGATGCGCCGCCGCCGCCGCCATGACGTGGCCGGGCCCCTCCCCGCGGCCGCGCGGTGCCCGCCTCTGTGAGGTCAGGCGTGGGCCCCGCCCGCTCCGCTCGGGTCCCTGCCCCGTCTGAACCTCTTTGGGAAGGGAAGAGCCCTTTTGTTGTAATTTCCTGAGGCTTCAACCTGTCCCCGCTTCCTAATAAGGGTGAAAAGGCCCCGGCCAGCCCCTCCCTCGTCCGTGTCCTCCCAGGCCGGGCGGTCCGGCGGGGAGTGCAGAGCACGTGTGTCCGCCAGCCCGAAGCTCTCCTTAGGAGCTTCGGCGCTAACGTGTGCCCTCGGGGTCTCCGCCGGAAGACGGAGCGGGACTACGGCAGCTTCGCGCCTGGAGGTGGGGATGCGCAGTCTCCAGTCTGGCTTCGGGAAGTGAATGCGCTTGTCCTTGGCATCGCGCGGGAGTGGCGCCTCGGAAGGCTGTGAACCGCAGTCGAGCCTCCAGCAGTGGGTAATAGCTTTGGTAGCTATTTAAAACCCAACGACTAAGTATGTTAGAAATAAGACACTTTGTGAAGGGCGAATTTCTCGTCCACGTTTCATGGATAACGGACGTAAGTCGCATTTCTGTGACTGACCCACGAGGGGTGGAGTTGAGGCCACCGCTCGCTCCAGGCCAGTCCTCTGGCTGCTTAGACCAGGGCTGTCTTCAGAACAGGCCAGCCCTGGGCATGTACTGCCTCCTTTTCTTGCCCTTTTCCCCTCACTATTTTTTTCCCCTTTCCATGAGTTTTGTTCCCTTCCTGAGTTCTCTCTTGTGTCTCCTCCCCTTGCTTTATTTCGTTAACTTCCTCTTTTCTTGATAGTTGAGCAAGCCTTTCCTTCCTGCCTCTTAAATATCTCCCCTTTAAACACCCATAATAGGAAATAAAAGAATTTTTAAGGTTTTTTTTTTTGTTTTTTTTGTAATGGTCATTTTCTTGTTTTAAGGACTGGGGGGTGGGAAGGTTGGGAGGGAGTTCATAGAGATACATATAAGATTTCCTCTAGTAAAAGCTGCCTTCTACTTCCATAGCTGCTCAGTGAAAGGAGGAGTGTGTGTGTGTGTGTGTGTGTGTGTGTGTGTGTGTGTGTGTGTGTGTGTGTAGTGAAGACAAGAAAGGGAGTAGTATAAAAGAGTGTGTGGTGAACTGCTTACATCAGAAACGGGGAAAAAATAATCCATATCAACAGGTGTTCTAAATGATGTTAACCTCAGTTTGAAATGACAACATAGCTGCAGGTTCTATAAAACACAAACATCATTTCCAATCAGTCTCTGCACATGCCTCTGTGATGCATTTCCTCAGATAATGTGGTCCTTTCACAGAATAAACCTGGTGCGTTAGCTGCCCCAGGAGAAATATAGACATTTTATCTGTGAAATTATGTCACCGTTTCCAGACTATGTGTCCATCTTGTAGGCTTCTCAACGTAGTGGCACCTGTTCCCAGTTGTGCCCGTGGACGTTATCCTTGCTACACTTGGGAAACATAAAGCACAGTCACTTGCCTAACAAACCTCCAAGGAGGCAGAGTTTCTGCTGCTTTTTCCAACTCCATACTCTCTGAGTGTCTAATAAGGAATTAGTGTCTAAAATACTAGAATTCACTAAAATATACTGACTGAGGTTTGCTCTTATTAACAACACTTGCATTCATGGGCTAAAATTTGAAACAGGCTCAAAGAGTAAGTTTGGCAAACTTTTTTTTTCTTACAACAAAGATGGAAATTCTCACTATTAACAATTTGAACAGAAAGCACGAGCAAGGCTAGTTAGCAGGCTTTAAATGTTTCATTGCTCTGAAGCTATAATAGAAAATATCAGTGGGACAATACACATGCATAAAGATTACTTAAAGTTATTTGGCAAAACTATTCCAAACAATATAGTAAATTTCCATTCTGCAGATAATTGGAACATTTTTGAATAATGAATCTGTTCATATTGATAGCTCTTTGATCCTCATAGGCTTTTGTAGTTCCTACTGCTTTATAATCAATTGACCCAAATTTAGCGTCTTGAAACAACCATTTTATTATTTTCACATAATAAAATGTGGGTTCTGTGGGTCAGGAATTCAGACTGGGCACAGCAAGGATGTTTGATCTTTCCTCCTTGAGGTCTTAGGTCTCATCTCTTGTACTGGGCTGGTCAAAGAGTAGGACAGCTGACTGGAGCACCTGCACTTGGCTTCTATACAGCTAGTGGTCTCATGGTGGTTAGACTTTTCCGTGGCAGCTCAGAGCTCCAAGCTAGAATGTTCTTGTGTATAAGCAGATGCTGCATTGCCTTTAATAACCCAGTCTCACTATTTGGTCCACTGTACTGTGTTGGTTAAAGGAGTCATAAGGCTGCCCAGATTCAAGAAATTTGGCCACAGATACCACACCTTGATCTCCATGAGAGGAGTGTTAAAAGTCTTGGAACCACATCCCAAACTTCCACTTAACTCTATATTCAACTCTTTCATACTCATATTCAACTTGAAAACATATCTCTTGAGATATTTTCTCAAAGTGAGTACAACATAAAGTCCCCTACATAGGGCCTAAGGCCGCTGAAATCACCAAGTGATGATTTTTCTTTCTCAGGGAAGCAGGTGGAACGATCAGTGTGCCTGCTGTTGCTAAACAAGGCTTGCCAATATCTGTGTCCCTTCCAAAAAATGGGCTGTATTTCTTTCGTATGAGAGAACATGAAATCATCCCTCATGCTTGCTTGTTTGCTTTTACTCTTTGCTCTTGGGATATACCTGACTCTGTAAATTGACTGAACAGAAGCTTCTCTGTTAGTATCCAATGAAAGTAGTTAAAATGTGCCCCAGTTTCTGGATTGGGGTAAAGCAAGTGAGGCACTTATTTTAGCTGCAAATTTTAAGGAGTGCCAAAAAACTCAGTAATTAAAATATTTTAATGCAGTATTTTAAAAAATCAAATTAATGCTAAACAATCCATAAAATATCAGTTTTAAACAAAGACAGTGGATTCATTTTCTAGGGCTGCCGTAACTAAGTACCATAAACTAGGTGACTGAAAACAACACACGTGTATTGTCTGCCAATTCTGGAGGCTAGAGGCACTCAGGAAGAAACCCCAAGCCTCTCTGCTAGCCTCTGGTGATGGCTGCCATCTTTGGTGTTTCTTGGAGTGTAGCTGCATCATTCCAGTCCCTGCCTCCATCTTCTCATGACCTTCTTTGTGTGTCTCCGTGTCTCTCCTCCTCTTATAATAACACGAGGCATTGGCATTAGGGCCCACCCTAATCCAGTGGACTCTCAACCTAATTGCATCTTCAAAGACCCTGTTTCCACATAAGGTCACAATCTGAGGTTCCAGGTGGATGTGAATTTTTAGGAGATACTATGTAACACCACAGGCAGTATCAGTATTACTGATTTTTCCTTTTGCCCCAGGATCTAATATGGCTCAGCATGGCACCTCCCATTTTAGTTGCTTGCATGGATTAGCCACTGCCAGGTGAGCAGCTATTACATCAGCTCTGGGGCCCAACACTGAGAAGGCTGCTCTGTGCATTCTTCCTGCTAAGTTTCACCTACTCACCTGCTTCAGCTTCCATATACCTATTTGATGACTCCAAAATCTCTCTTTCCAGTCTCTCTGCTCTCCTGAGTTCTGTACTCCTTTTTCCAATAGCTCCTGGATATCCCAACTTGTTAGCTTACAGGCATCTCAAATTTAACTTGTATCTTACTGAAGCATTCATGACTCCCTGTCTTCTTTCGCTGTCTCCTTTATAGGCACAATGCCCTATGCCCTCCCCAAACAAGCCCTTGAGAGGTGTTCTTGACTCTGGTCTCCTCCCCTTCCCCAACATTTCCTTGGTTCCACCTCAGAGATGATTCCAGGTCACCGTCCTCTGCCATAGCTCATAGGTCTTTAACAGCAGGGTATGCAGGTGTTCCTCCAGAATATTAAGTTCATCATGGTCTGCTTGGAACATAGGAAGAGTTGTTGTGACTTTGTTACAGGTTTAGATGTTAAGCATAGTTTGCCTCAGAAAGCACAATGATGACAGATCATTTTGTAGTTGTCAGAGTGACTTGGACATTATGTTTTGATGTTTGGTATTGCTAAACTTGGTTGCTCCAAGCAAATTATTTTTATTCTCACTCATCTATAAAGCTCCCTTTAACTCCCTGATATCACAGAAACCCTGCTCTCTCCAGGACACTGTCCTTGCAGCCTTCTCTAGTGTGGCTGTTCACAGGCCTCTTGCCCCTGGGCCTGGAGGGGTGGGTGGGAATTGGGGGTTTGGGGAATAGATGTTCTCTTTTCTCCTCCTGGCCACTTATAGACCATTTCTCCCCCTTTTCCGCACCCCTCCTCCCAGTGTCAGACTATATTCTCCTACACAGAGAACCCAGTATGGACTCCTGGGTCCTCCCCATCCCACCCCCCCTTTAAAAAAAAAAAATTTATCTCCAGGTTCACTGTCATTCTCTGAAGCAACTCCTGAGTTCAGTATCCAAGTGAGCTTCTAATAACCAGGCCTCATGGTTCCTTGACCTGCCCTTCTCCAATAATAATGCTGTCTCTCCTTAACAGCTGCTCAGCCCCCATGGACCTGCTTTAAGCTTATAGCTAGGATGTCTTAGCGCATCCTAGCTATAATCTTAGTCTCAGTCCTCAGCTCCAATCTTTGCAGCTCTTTAATGCAGTCCTTTTGACTCACAAATCTCAATATTCTCCTTATTCTCCTGGCTTGAATTTCATGCTCAGTCATTTTAATCACTCCCTTGGATAACTCTCAGCTCCCACCATAAACCCACCCAGCATGCCATAGCTTCAGAAAAACACTTGAGCATGCCAAATGGACTTACTTTAAATGCACGACCTCACAGCAATCCTAAATGGACCTTTTATTGTCTGTCAATCACGCATTTCCCTGGAATTGGAACATTCACCCTAGATAACCCATCTGGATAACATGTACACTCTCCTAGATAACTAGTTTTCACAGGTTCCTGATTTCTTGTAATCTCCAATACCTCTCCCATCCTCACTCTTTCAGTTTTCTTAAGAAAACAGAAGTTATCCGAGCAGAATTTACATGGCTCTTAGCACCACCCTCTGGACTGCGCACTCAGCCTTCCCTCCTGTTTCTGTGCTTGGACTGTCCATGCTCCTAGCTCTGCCTAAGATCAATTATCAACTGTTCAAAAGAAACTATACACCCAAAATGAGTCACGTTTGCTAAGCTCCACCAAGGCGTAGTACTTAACCTAACCACAGTTTTAGTGGCTCCCAGGAGTGGAATTTTAAACCTGTCAGTCTGGAATTTCCTGGTTAGCTCTTGTGAGGTAATCTGCCTGATAAGACTCCTTATCTTCCAGTAAGGGAAAGTGACATTGCCTGAAATAATCCACTCTTTTAACTTTCTTGTCCCACCTTCTTTCTGTCAATGAAAACCATCTGTTTTATACAAATCCTCAATCCCTCAGAGGTCCTTTCTATTTACTGGATGAAGTGCCTCCAGATTCATGAATTGCTTAATAAAGCTAATTAGATCTTCAAATCTACTCAGTTGAATTTTTTTCTTTAACACAGCCAGTTAATACAATTATCAATCAATGAATATTTTCATCAGTACACAATCTGTGTGTGTTTTGTCTAATTAAAATACAAATTTAGCTCACATCTCCTCTAGCTACTGTTCCATTTTTTCTGCTCTCCTTCACAGCAAACTCCTCAACACTTCTCCAACTCCACTTTGCATTCATGGACCCATTCAAACCAGGTCTCATCCTTGCCATGCCACCAAAACTGTTCTTGTCAAGGTCGTAATGGCTGTCATGAACCATGGGTTAAGTCTCACACCTCATCCTTGACCTTCCAGCAGCTGTGATGTAGTGGCCTCCTAACTGGCTTCACTGTTCGTACCCATGTCTCACTGCAGTCTGTTCTAACACAGAAGCCACAGTGACCCTTTAACACCTGAATCAGCTCCTTTCATTTCTCTGCTCAATAAAGTCAGAACAAAATCCCAAATCTATACCATGTCATAAAAGCTTCCCTGAACATACCTCTCAGGAACTCTGGAAGCTTCTGTTACTCTCTCCTTTCCCACTCTTCTCTAGCCACACTGGGTGCCCAGGTGTTCTTCACCAGTCCCAGGCATGTTTTCCCTCAGGACATTTCTGCAGTGAGTTTACCATGGTGGCTCTCTCTCTCTCTACCATTATTATCTGCCTCTTTCCTCAGTCCTTCATACCCGCCACTGGAGGCGTGAAGGCTGCTTTCTTCCATTATTGCTGTAATCTCACTCTAAGGACTGTTCTGGACACATAGTCCAGCCATTCTCCAATATTTGTTGAACGACTGGAAGACTGTCATGCTTTGTCTTGACCTTGTGCTTTCCGGCATGCTATGTTGCCTTGGCCTGGAATGCCCTTTTCTCTACCACCTGGAAAGTATTAATTTTTTCAGACTCACTTATTTTTTGGTGAAAAGTCTTTTTTTTTCCTCTAGGCAGCCTTTCTTTATCAACCATACTGGTGATTTTAAAGAACTGTGGTATCTTTATCATACTTAATAAATTTGACCTTGACACAATAATGTATTTTTTAATATGTAGTCCCTATTCAAATTTCCCCAACTGTTCCAGTAATGTCTTTATGATTTTTAAAAAAAATTAAACCCAAGATTTAACCAAGGCTCATACATTGTCTTCTTTTAAAAATTCACTTTGTTTTTAATGTGTCTTTCACTACACTATTTCATGTCCATGATTTCCAAGAGAAGATCAGCAAGATCTCAGCAAGATCAAATAAATGAGAAAATCTATTATTTTTTTTTTCTTTTGGAGATACCCTCCCGTTGGTCTCCATCCATACAAGTTCTGTGTATAACAGGCCAGCTGCACAGCCTCTTTGTGACACTTCCCTTCACCACCAAAGAATTCTCTTGACCTCTCTCCTAGGTTGGATTCCATGTGTCCTGAATCCTAAGTCTCCCTCTGTCTTGATTTAATCCCTTGATTTGGTAGAAAACACCTTTTAGTAGTTTAGGTGAAAAAGTGCTTCACAGATAAGTTTTCTAAGAACTTACTTGTCTAAAAAGTCCTGTATTCTACCCTCAAACTCTATGGAGAGTTTGGTTGGGTGTAGAATTCTAGGTATAAAAATAATTTATTCTTAATATTTTGAAGGTATTATTCTGTTGACTTCTAGTTTTCAATGTGGTTTAGATATCCAATATGTTTTGTTTACTTGTTCTGTGTGTATAACTGTCACCCTAGGGCTTTTAGGATTATTATTTTTTTATCCCTCATGTTCTGAAACTGTACAGTCATATTCCTTGGATTTTTTTTTTTTTAATTCAATAAGCTGGGTACTAGGTAAACACATTCAATCTGGAAACTCTTTGCTTGTTGTTTGAGAAAATGTTCTTTTATTATTTTCCTCCCTTTGATTTATTCTCATTTTTCTTTCTGGAACTTGTTATTCTAATGTTGAGGAGCCTGGATTTACTCCTAATTTTATTATAATTTTTTTTCTTCTTTTTTTCTTTTCCTTTTTTTTTAGTTAAAAAAATTCTCTTCTAACCTTCCTATTGAAATTGTTTTCATTATAGTTATTATACTTTTAGTTCCAAAAGCCCTTTCTTTTTTTTGATTGCTTTTTTTTTTTAAAGAAAACTATTTAATAACACATTATTCTAGTGTCATAAGTCCAACAGCTTTTCTTTTTTGGAGGATACTAGTTTCTTTGAAATTTTCTGTTGTCTACATTGCCTCTATTTCTTTTCAGACTTTTTTTTTTCCTTTATGCTTTGGTCTATGTCTTTTATGTTGGAGGCTTTCCTAAAATATCTGCTGATTCTTGGCTGTCTGTATTTAAGAGTGAGTGTGGAAGGGCTGATTTTGGTGGGAAGAGGGAAGTAGGATGAGTGGTGAGCTTCACTGGAGGATTGACAAACTGTAGTGAACCCACTTGTAGTGGGCTTGCCCAATGTTAGCATGCAGAGGATCCATCATTTTCATCTCTGAGAATTCATCAGTTTGCTTTGGAAGGAGCAAATTCACCAATCTGACAGCTTTCTGGAAAATGAATGTGCAAAGGGACTGGGAGGTCTTGAAGACTAGGGTACCCTTTCCTTTCCCACCTGGAGGAGTGGGAGGGATAGGGAGGTTAGGGGTAAGAGGGGTAGGGGTGGGGCTCTTTTGATCTCTGAGCCCTCGGGTTTCTGTGGTGGGATATGGGATAGACTTGCTTCTCACTTGTTCCCCTCTGTTGGTACTTGGGTTTCACCTTTTTTTCTAGGTTGGTCACACTCAGCCTTTGGTTTCCATCTTCCTAAAAATGTGATTTTGTCCTCTGTTTTTCTTACTCTTTTATTTTTTATATCTTTGTGGATTTATAACTTTTATTTTCTTCTGTCTTTTGAGGGGGTTTTGGGAGAGAGTAGAGATAAAAAGCATGTGTTCAATTCTCCAGTTCTAATTAAACTTTTTAAATGATCACTGCGTGGTTTTTTCTTAGAAGAGAGCTTGTTCAATCACATATATAATTAAATGTGCTGTGGTTTATTTTATCATGAGAATAAGTATTCCACCAGTTAAAGGAACACCGTGTGTTTTAGGGCCATCTAGTGGACAACTTGGAATTAGCACCCAGACTTCAGTACGTGCGAGGCTGAAGCCAGCGCAGGACCACAGACTTTTTAAAAATCTTGAACCGGTGCTTCTAAAATATATAAAAAGAGCTGGAAAACATCACTTAATCCTTGGTGTGTCTTTGCAAAAGCTTCTCGAATAGAAGTGTCTCCTTCATTATATGGAAAGAACACACATATATTAATTTTGTAGTTTATTTTAGTACCTACTTTATCTTTATGGCTATCTTAAAGTCTTATTGCTGAAATTTAGAATGTTACTCTGATAATATCCTTGTGGGGTTGAAAAATAACTGACATAACTATTCTCCTATCTTTATAACAGCATTTTATTCAGTGAGGATTAGATTCTATTTCTTTCTCCTCTGGGATGTTTCATAAGTCCATGGCTGGCCTTTCCTAAGAATTAATTGAAAAGGAAATGGCAGATACGATTAGGCTTTGGACCCAGTAAAATGATAGAGGCCAGACTCGGGGGTACCCATGGCCAGCAGAGACTGCTGCTAGTGAATTATGCTGCTCTGTGGTTATTAAGACTTCACGTTATGCTGATGAATTGAAACGACATAACTTATCCAGTCTCTCAATCTTACTCTCAATAATTTACTTTTTTTTTTTTTTTAGATCTGAAGAAGATTTCAGGGAGAAATTTAAAATTACTCCTTTCTTTTCATTACCCCAAAAGGATATTTTTGTCTGTAGCTGCAGAACTTGCTGTAGCTACTCCTAAGCCTCAATCAAGCCAACTCCTGAGAGTTCCCACAGTGTCAAATATATGAATTGCCAGTGCTTGAACCAAGTGCAAATCAATTAAGGTTTTAACTAGATCAAGTGTGAACTGAAATGTGCTATACAATTTAAATACCATCTAGTGGCTAAGTGTCATTTTTAATTCTCATTCAAAACAGTTTTAAATCCTTCTACTACTTTTCTTAGGTTGATTTACCAAATAGGTTAGAGTCAAGGATATTATAGCTGCTTCTGCTCTTGGAGTGAAATTAAATAGGGTTATTTTCTCATCATAAGAAAAAAAATGTTTAACAGCTTGAAAGGTGCACAAATCTCAGCTCTTATTCTAGGTGCATCTGCTTATATGGCTACAAAACAAAGATTTGTTGCTTAGTTTGGTTACTATGTCATTAAGTAACACCAGTAATTATAATTTATTACTTTGTAGTTGAAAAATAAAAAAAGTATATATGTAACATCAGGTAGCTAGTATGGGAACAAAATTCTAAATACTGATGGCCAGAAGATTTAAAGGATTGACTGCCTGTCTCAGAAAAATACAAGAGCCGTGAGCATTATGGACATAATTTGCCCATAAATGGATGCCATGAACAAGCAAATTATTGTAATAATAATAATAATAATAGCAGTCGTAGTAGCAGCAGATAACATGCATTGAACGCTTATATGCCAGACACTGTTTAGAGTGCTCTATTTGTATTAACTCATTTGCTTTTCACAGTAACCTAATGAGCTAAGTACTGTTGTTATACCATTTTATAGAAAAAATGAGGCACAGAGTGGTTAAATTGCATGACTACTTGGCTGAGTGGGGATTGGAATATTTGGGGGTACCCCTTTGTCTCTTAGCTGGTTTGGAATTTGTTTAGTACCATTTTGGTAGAAGGATTCTTGGAAAATTGTGAAAGTCCCTTTAATAGAACCAGGGCACAGTCAGCACTTGATCATTCTGGGCTGGGGCTCCAGGTAAGGTTTGTGGATGTTGGCTCAAGGATGAGGCTACGCAAACCAGGCTTGCTCTGTGTCCCCAGCCAGATCAGTTTTGGTTAGACTCATCTGCTCTTTTGGCGCTGTGGGGTCGGGGCTAGAGAGGTACTGCCCCCTGGAGAACTGAGAGTAGATTTTACTTTTGTATATTTGTGGTCTCGTGTTATTTGTAACCTCCTTCTCCAGCTCTTCACTCCAAGTAGGGAGTGGATTGATTTGAGTATGGTTATTCAATAAATAGGACATTATTAAGCATTTTTTCTTCTTGTTTATCACAAGTCTGGTTCTTTCACTTCAGGAATGTGACCATTTAAAGCCTTAAAGATAACAAGTGAGTTTAATACCTCCCTAGTGCTTTGCTGATATCAATGAGCCTCACAAAGGTAACAATAGTTTTATTATTCTCAGTGTACAGATAAGGAAACTGGGACTCAGATTAAATTTTTGCTTGCCAAAATTCACATGACTACTGCCCATATAATTAAGACGAGGACATTGATTGCATTTATTAACACACACACACGCACACACACACACACACATTTTTCCAGGCACTTAGTATGAATCTGTGTGCATACATAAATGCCAATGTCAATTGAATGTTAGGTAAGGTAGCCTGATGTAAAAGTGAAAATTATGCAAATTGCAATTTTATTATCTGTATTTTACTTTCTTAGTTACTCCTCAGAGATCTTTAAAAGAAAGTCAGATAATCAAATCAACTATATAAGATAGATAGTTTAGGTGTTTTACAGCCCCAAAGGAAGAATCTAGGTAATTTTGCAAAGTTTATTTTAGTCCTCTATATTCTAGTTTTCTTTTTTTAGGTGAGGCAACCCTTGGTTGACTTTGTAGATTGCAAGGACCTTGTCAGTTTACAATCCCTTATTTTTTATTTTTACACCTAAAGCACCTGGTCTTCTTGGGTGGTCTCGCATTCAAGTACTAACCAGGCCCGACCCTGCTTAGCTTAATAGAGGTATCAGGCTTGTTCAGGGTGGCCTGACCATAGACTATATTCTATTTTTTAATTTAAAAAATGTAGAATTCTAATTCTTTAAACAATTTTATTTTTAAAATGAATACCTCTATAGCAGTGTTACAAGCTTATTATGCCTGATACAATTTTTCCAGAAGGAGGCAGCATTTTACTATTAAATTGATGCTTCTGCAAAGATTCTAATAAATATTATTTGTTTTCTTTAAAGATGTAGACTACCTAATCACACACATCCAAAAACATTTCAGGGCAAAGATTCATGGCTATTACTAGAGCTTTGCATATTGAAACAGTTAGAAAAGCCAAACTCTGCTGAGATTAACTGCATTTAAAATTATAAATAGTATTTATGGTGGCCAAATTCATTGGCAGGAACCTGTTTTGCAGTAAAGATAAAATTGAAATATAGAATTGAACAGAAGATGGAGTAAAGAAAGAGTATATGAATGATTCAATTATTACTAACTTGTAAAAAATAAATATTTGGTCAATCAGTGATCAACATTAGAAAATAAAACCTTTAATTCACTAAAAAATAAGAGTAATGGATTAGTTTTAATCATCCACCTAATTTTATAAATATAACTTACTTCTTTCCTTGTTTTCATAGACTCACAGGCTCTTTAGAAGGAACCTTGCAATTTTATGTGATACATTTCTGTGATTGCAGGTCAGAACTCATTTCATTCTTCTAGGGATGTGAGAGTTACTCTGCTTTCCAAAAGTCATCTCATTAACCTAGCAGAAGACACCTTTATTACTCTTATCACTTAGGAAATTTCAAGAGTTTTAGGGCCTCTGTGCCAGGACAGGAGGAAAACCAAATATATATATTTTTATTATACATCACAACATCATAGCAGGGATTATAAAAAAGTTAGATTATTTCATATTCTCCATTAAGTAGAGATAAATTGGCTACATAAGTATGTAATGGGAATACTATTTAAAAACTGATATAATAATTTTATTTTTCATAATTCCTGTTCTTCCTCCACCTTTTCCCATGAAAGCTTATTTCCCAGGGAAGGAAAGGGCAGTATCAAAGAAGTTCTGAAGGAAATGGTGATGTTCAGTGTTTTCCATCTGATAGGAGGAGAAAGTAGACAACACTGAGTTAGTGTTCTAGTTAGCTGGGTGTGTGTTGGGTTGGGGAGGTAGCATTACCGGAGCAAAGGGGTCCATCTGCCTAAGCCCATCTAAGTCTAATGAGATACCTACAGGTTTTGCAACACAGTAAAGGCTTGTTATAGAGAGTTGCAAGTCCTGGAGACACAGGTGAGGAACTGCTCAAAGACCTAGTTTCTGGGTGTCTCAAGGCTACATATTATATAGGGGAAAATTCTTAGTCATGGAAACAAAGGGAGATGGGGTCATGGGCACTACTGATTGGGCAGGACTGGGGTAGTTGATGATTGCATCTGCTTTTGGAGCCAGCCACGGTGTCATCTTATCTGTCAGTGGGGCTGTTCTGATGGGTCTGGGCCTGAAATGTACCTAAAGCCAAAATATTATCCTTAGTTTAACTAAAACTTATTGTTGTCATGATCAATAGACCTAAGTCTTTATTCTTAAAAAGTTTGACTCTGGCCAGAATCTCATGTCCTAAGGCTTAATGATTAAGGGAGTAGGCATGCAGTACCCGCAAAGGTGGAAGAGTAAGGACAGAAAAAGCAAGTGAGTCGTCACAATGCTATTAGGCAAAGCCTGCTCGAATCAGAGAAGAAAGCTATATTAAAACAGTCATGATGGGAAGGAGAGACAGATGTACACATGCATGCACACACTCACACACTCTACCCAAGACCGGGAGAGAAGGGAAAGTGGAGGAGGAAGAAGGGAGGGAGGTGGTCAAATAAGGAGACCCCGATTTTTCTCCTTACACCTTCATGGCCAAAGGAGAGAAGGCGTTACACACACACACACACACACACACACACACACACACACACATTCATACACACACATGTACACACACATTTATATACATTCACACAATTTGTAGGGGTGAATATTCCTAGAGTAAGGAGTTTCCCTAGATACAGATTCTTTCCAATTTCAAGACACTACGAGAATCAAAATATCCAATATAGACCCATCCAGCTGACAAAGTAGAAAAGCCTGAAGGCAGCATCTAAGCACAGAGAGGGTCAGGTATAGAGTCCCAAGACTCCCTTGGCCTCTGTGTGATGTGGAAGGATCCGAAAGGCCTGACGTAACCGTAATGCAGGAATTGAAACCAGAGGCCTGCTAAGGCTGTGGCAGCAACAGGTGGGATGACTCCCAGTGCAGGTTTCTCAAGGGGGTGCTGGAAGCTGAGGTGGAGATTGACTTAGAGGATTTGCAGGGCCAGCCTGGGCTAAGGTAGGACCAGTTAACAGAGGAAAATATATCTGAGATCCCCAGCTTTGCCGAAAGAACTGACCACTGATGTCACCAGAAGGTATGACCAAGTAGTGCAAGGGACAACTTCGAGGAAGCCAGCCCTGGGGTCAACTTTCCCCTTCAGCTTCTTCCAGAGATAAGTAATCTCTGCCCTATCCTCAAGCCTCCATCTTGGGAGGTAGGCAGAAGGAGGGAGTAATAGGATAGGAGAGAAGAGTCTTTGAGGGAGTTTGACTTTGAACTCACTGCATATTTATCTGGAAGGGACTGTTTAAACCCAAATAGCTGACTGATTCTTAACTGGCAAGTTTGTATCTCCCTTTATCCCACTCAACCCCACTTCTTCAAAAAGTGCCAATGGGGGTGTATTAGTCAGCTTGGGGTACCATGACAAAATACCATAGACCGAGTGGTTTAAATAACACAAATTTATTTTCTCACAGTTCAGGAGACTGGAAGTTTAAGACTCGGTGCATGCAGATTTGGTTGCTAGGCTGCCAACAGCCATCTTCTCACTATGTTCTTACATGGCAGAGAGAGAGAGAGCTCTGGTGTCTCTTCCTCTTCTAATAATAAGAACACTAATCCCATCCTGGGAGCCCCACTCTGATAACCTCCTGTAATCCTCCCAAAGGTCCCATTTCAAAATACCATCACACTGATGGTTAGGGCTTCAGCATATTAATTTGTGGGGAATAAAATTCAGTCCATTGCATGGGGTTTGTAAGAAAGTTTATCTGAGTTATAGAAAAACATGATACCACAATCTTTTGGTGTGTATAAATTATAGTGTATCATTAAAAATTGTACGAGTATTTTTAGTTCCCCACCTCCCCGTCCATGAGAATACTGTGTGTATAGGTATGTGTGGGTAGAGAAATAGAATGAGAGACTGGAAGGAGTGGGAGAGGAGGGATAACAAGAAGGTAGGAGGGAGAAAAAGAGAGAATTAGGTAAAGATGAAGAGAGAGAGAGGGAGTGACCTGGAAAAAGAGAGAAAGAGAGAGGAGAGGAAAGGAGGAGGGAAGAGGAGGAAGGGGAGGAGAGGGAGAGAGGGAGAGGGAGAGGGGGCAGGAGAGACAGAGGAAGAGAGGGACTTAGAGCCTACTAGAGCAGGAGAGTTTGCCAGGAGGACTGGTCTTTGGGGAGAAATTGGAATTAGAGGGGATTCTCAGGTTCTTGCTCTGTGGTAGGTGATATGACACCCTCCTGATTTCAAGACGGCTTCTTTCAAGAAACACGTTCCTGTTCCTCCCTTATATAGTTGCTTTCCTGTTTTTATTCTGACACTTTGCTGTGTCAGTCGGGGACCTTGGGGTCCTTAGGGTCACGCACTTTTCACAGTGGTGATCCTGGCTAAAGTTTAACAGGTCCCCATTATTGTGAAGTCTGTCTTGTGTCTAATCTCTGTGTTGGTATTTATGACAACCCCGCCCCCCCCAACCCCCGTTTGCCCCGCTGGAGAGTAGTCTGTCCCTGATATGCTTAACAGCCATTATAAACTGAAGTCTGTTAGGAAATCTGCCTCCAAGTTTTCCTTTCCTAGCTGGGATAACCTTAGTTTCTGTGTTTCTTCTAAGTTGCCGTAGGCTTTCCTTCTGAGTCATTTAATCATCTTTAGCCTTACTTGGATTTGCCATGTACTTCTTCAGCTAATTAGCCTACAATAGGATTAGCAAAAACCGCAAAGGGTGCTTGGCTCATGTGTTTCTGAGTCAGACTCTATCCCTTTTAACAACTTCACATTTATTTCTTCTTTAAGACTATTGCTTAATTAAATAAAAGGTCAAATTTTAATAGTAATAATCCCAGTGACATCAACTATTTGCTGCGTTATTCCAACTCCTTTGGACTTAGATCTCTCTGCCTTCTGTGATGCTGGCTAGAGAACATTGGTGTTATATGATTTTTTTTTCTGATAGTTTATTTTTGGTGTAAAACTCTTAGTGAATATTTAAAAGTTTGGTTTATTATAAACTTTAGAGTGTGTGTTTATGTAAAATGAGAGAACTCTATCATAAATCTCTATTTGGGTTGATTACTTGCCTTATGAGGCATATAGACAAAAATGCTGAACATTCCATTCAACCCTGTGGGACAAACTGGAAATTCTGAAGGATTGAATTTCAGCATAACAAATGGGAAAATTCCATACAACTAAGAAAAGATGGGAAGAAAGAAATAGTACATTTGTAATTTTCTGAGGAAAAAAAAATAAGAATGATTTTTTTTTTCCTGTGTAGAAAAGTAGGAGAAAGAGTTCCAGAGTTTATAAAATATATTGCTTTTATATCTCAGGGTAGATTTTGTGGTCCACGTTAAGGCTTGAAAATAGTGTTTGCAAAACTGATTAGATTAGTTATACTAAGCGTATCTTTCACAGTTAAAAGCTGTCTGGAGATAAGCCCTATCATGTTCAAGAATACTATTAAACATTTCAGTACTCATGATCCCAACCACAAAGTAGCAGAAGTAGTTTTAAAGGCTTCCTGGAAGCTATGTGGAAATTTTGGGGACAAGGTCAAAGGTATTTTGAAATATTAAATACATTATTTTGTTTTCTACCAAAAGAATAGAAAAGTAAAGCCATACTTAAGAATGTGTTATAGGTGCAGAGTAAAATGGAAGTTTGAGATAATTATCTATGTAATTCAAATATAAAAGTCTGAAATATTTAATTGAAGACAAGTGAATTCGAATTGAATCCTTTATTGAATTGACTTTGTTCTCTCAATGGAGATTCAGACTCAAAACTGGGAAATGATGATTATAAATGTTTTTATTTGTATGTTTGCATCATTTTGGTAGCAGATTATTTGACAGGTAAAGGGTACCTCTTCATTAGGAAATATTTTCTCTAAATAAACACTTTGGTTATTTTAATTTCTCTGACTCTTGCTTTATTTGTTTTTATTCTCTTGTTCAAAATGGAAAGAGAATGGTCAGGGATGCACTTCAGTTCTCAAGTTTGCCCGTTTATTTTCCAACTGTCAGTGAACTCAGTAATTGTAATGCACTCCTTGGTGACAGAAGACCAGAGACATGCATGATGAAAGAACATAAAAAGATGAGGACAGAGAGGGAAGAGGGTGTAGATTCAATCTCCAGTGCCACTGTGGTTATGTTAGACTCAGAAAGTATAAATAACATGCCTATGCCCAGATCACACACATCTAGCAGCATACATTTGCCAGCACTCAAACCCACAAAATCATTAAATCACATGAAGGGCGAATTACATCTTGAAAAGTATGACACAAGTGTGATTTACCTACCCTGAGTCCTGTCTCTTCTGGCATGTAATTGTGCCTTTCCATCTTGGTGAGCTGACCAGAATGACATCACATTTGAAGTATAATCAATATGACTGGTCAGTCCTGAGGTGGGACATATCAAATAGTTTTGGAGAGCTGAACTTGAGGTCAGGGGAGAGCAATCTTGCAAGCACAGAAGAAAGGAGCATCAAACAGTGTACCTGTTTGGTGAACCTCGACCTTCCAACAAATTGCATCAGAGTACACCCAGCACTGCATTATTTTATATTTGCATAACAATTTTTTAAGAACTAGATTGCTATTATAGTTTTGTTTTTATGTATGTGGATGTAGTGGATCGAAGAAATTAACGTAACTTCCAAAGAGATTGTTTAGTGCTGGATGAGGCTGGTGGTTGGTAAGAAGTGCAAAAATAAAGGAAAAATATATGAAACAACTTTAGCCAAAGACATCTGGGAATTTGATTCCAATGAATTCTTACCTTATTTTATTTTTGCCTCTTTTCCCTTACCTACAACTCAAAATTCTTATATTTCTCTAAACCTGCTCTTAAGAATGTTCTAGAATCAAATTAGTGAATTTTAGTCAGGGAATTATTTTTTCCAGAGGTATTTATATTTTGTTTTTTTTTTTCCTTTGTGAAAGATAAGTCTTGTCCTCAGTAAAAGAAATTTCAAAGTCAAAAATGGGTTATAAAGAACTTTGGGAGTAGAACCCTTTCTCATACAGCTGTGCTCACTTCATCTGTAAACATTGACAGTTTTTGTCTGGGACTATTTCTTCATCTAAGTAAGGTGCAGAAAGTCAGAGTCGCAATTGATTAAGTGGCATTACCTGACATAAGCCAAGAAGTCTTCATGTGTGTTTTTTGGTAACATCGCAAGAGCATATGTTATTGAATCAGTAACACTGTTATTCCCCTCTTCCTCCATCCCAAGAGTATTGGGAGAGACTTTTAATTCAATCAAAAGTAGCAAATTTGGAAAACATCTGGACTACTTAAGAACATTGTTTTAAAAGAATGACCCTATCGTATCTGTGTAACATCACCCATATTCTCTTTGGTAAAATAAAAAAGGAAATACTTCATTGGAAACAATAGCCGCGTTCATGTTTTCATGATCACATATCTCAAAATCAAAATATAAATTCATTGTTTGTTCCAAGAATTTGTCAGCATCCATATGATTTATTCTTGTTAATAAGGGCAAATATATTGAATTAAAGTTTTATATCAAACCTACGTCCTGTAGGATTTAAAACAAACCAGTCTGAATGACAGATAGGCATGATGCAAAAAATCACTAATGAAAATAAGGCAGGATTCCAAGTGTATTAGATGGCCGTGTTTGTGTATGTTATATATTATATATTAGAAAAATGGATTTGTGATACCATAAACCTTGACTTAGCTGTAAGATTTTCATGTTTTAATGGACCATCCAGACCCTTTCCTCATCATTCCTTGACTATTCCGAAGCTTCTACTTCTACACTTTTGCCAGCTCTTATCGGATTTGTACTCTAGAGCATGTAGCCACCTGGAAATACTTCACTTCCACATTTTTTTTTCCTTTGGTCACAATCTTTTCTCCTTCAAACTCCTCCATTCTCAACCCCTCTGAAACGGTCAATCTTCTTTCCCTGCCACCCTCAGTCACGCCTCCATGTAGCCTGTGGCAGACCTGCGCTGTCCTCTTGTCTCCTTCTCCTTTGGGGCCTAGAATCTGATCTGGGCCAGACTTGTTCCTCAAGAATGTGTTTTCAGAAAGGTGAACAGAGCAGCTTTGATCTTCTTGTGACATGTTTTTCCTTAACACCTCTCTCTTCTTCCAGTCTGTTGGTCCACCGTTTCCTTTGCTGCCAGTTTCGTGTTTGGGAAAGGAGGGCTTTTCATTACAGTAAATTTTGACTCTCTTGTGGCCCTTGTTTTCCCTGGCAGGCCCAACCTTATTACACACACACACACACACACATCTTTGTTCTGTTGGAATATCTTAAGAAAATGTAGTCTCCCTGTTGTCAGCCCCCATGTCAACATTTATTGACTCACTAATATGATAAACATGCTGTATAACTGTTGCTATTTCCTAACTTGCATCTGATTTTCTTTTTCAAAAACCAGAAATAGTTACACATGTCTTTCTATGATCAGGTACTTAGAATGATGTCAAAATTCTTCTCTATCCCTGTTTCTCTCTTATTCTTGTCCCTATTTTTCCTGTACCTTCAACTTTGGAAACAAATCACTGATGTTTTTATAGTCAGAGAGAACCTTGAGGGAGGAAATAGTTTTATTTCCTCTTGAGAGCAATCTAGCAAATACCACTAACACACGAAGAGGCACGAATCAGCACAGCAAGGCCAAAGAGATCACATGGCTGAATTTAGCTCCTGAAACAGTTATTTTGGATATAAATGATTTTGCCACTAATTACTTATGACATATTAAGAGCTGTGGGTTGCAAAGATTATAAGGAACAAGAATTTAGGGTAGTATATCTGAATTATTTGTTGAGTATTACCTGTGGTAGGTAGACATAACTGACACAGCCAAAGGTCAATGCTTCACATATATACAATTAGAAAGTGTATGCATATATTCATATATACATACACATATTTATTTATTTATGGCCTTTCTTATTCCAGAAAGGATTTAAGATTATTTACCAAAATATAAATGATACAAAGAAGTAAATTAAATAGAAAGCAAATGGTTGAGTGTACTGGGTTCCAACTTAGGATAGGAAAGGGGCAGATGAAGCTAAGAGTGATCTTTGTACATGCAATGTGTGCTAGAAGGGTGGGTCTCTTGGCTCATGTTGGGCTATAGATCTGCTCTAAACATCTCAACAGGAAATCTAAAGAGGGAGATCAGCCTGAAACTGACTTAGCAGGAGCAGAACCACTCCTGGCACTAAGAAGAACAATAGAGAATTTCTAATAAAGAGGATGTTGTAAAATAATAAATGAAGTCCTCAGCAATATCAACTGAGTAGGCACAGTGATAGGTTTTATTCACCCACTCTTGTGTGCTCTGAGGCTGGCTGATACTCACTCCTCCAGAAATAAATTGTCTTCGATTTTTGGAGCCTTTCGTAGTTTCAGATGGCTCAGAGTGTTTTGAGAGAGAGAAGATGGCAAAATTTTGTTTTTCTAGGTGAAAATAGGCAATAATACTTTGTCACCTGATGTATAGCCAGTGGATAATCAGAATTGCATGCATATAAATATAATATATATATAATTATATATATAATTATATGTATATAATTATATATATAATTTATTTATTTAACTTAGTTTCAAGTATACAGTACATCGCGTATATTTTTAATCCCAGAAGTAAATACAATTTTTCTTAATTTCACTGAGTAGTTATTATTTATGCTTACTGTCATTTGATGTTTATTTGAATATTTCTGCTGTACCTTCTAGTATATATCTAGAAGAAAGAGGGCAAAGGTTAAGAGGTTTTAAATTTTTTTTCATGTTTGCTTTACACTCTTAAGAAATTTACAGATTGTTATATGTTCATTGAGAAGAGTTAGAAAATACAGAGACAGTCTAAAATCTCACCATCTGGAAAAAACTGACATATAGTGTATATCTTTATGTACGTAGTATATTCTTTGGCTTAGTTTCTCAATTTTACCTAACCGCAGCCATGGAACTTTTTCTACATGTGATTAAGTAATAAAAGTATTGGTCTTCTATTTCATTTGAACACACAGAGAGCACTATGCTAAGATACAATGGAATGGGAAGAAAAATGCAAACGCAAAGCTTTGAGTACAAGGCTAAAGACTAGAGGTAAAGTCTGACATTCACAACCCCGCCTTTCCTTTTAACTTAAACCCTTTTAGGTTCCAGTTTCTGCAAAGTAAAAATGTTACCAAAGTGGTGATGCTTCAGAATTGCACTCTGCAGACACGGATGTTACTGTCCTGTTAACGAACATGGTGGCCTGGAAGTTGGACAAGAACCCGGTGAGCAGGGTCCTGACCATGTGCTCTTGATTTAGGGAAAAGAGGAGAAATGAGAAGGAACACTCCAAATTGGTGGCCAATCCAGAGGTAATGAAGTCAGATCTGTACTCTGCAAGTCTGCTTTTATTTTTAACCCGTCCTATCAGCATTTCCCTCTTCTTTCCTTCACTCTGCTTCCACTTTGCTTTTTTTTCTCTTACTCTTCATCTCCCTTCCCTTTTCCTCTTCCTCTTCTTCGTATTCCTTCTTCTACTCCTTCTCCTCTTCCCTTTCTTCTATCTTTATTGACTTGCATTCTGAACATTTTATGTTAAAATGGAAAAAGAAAGATAGGACACAGCCCTTAGAACTGAGTTTGAATTTTGAATCTCAGGGAAAAACTTTTACAAAATCTATGGCATCTTGGCTTTAACCAGGGCCAAAGCTGAGCAAAACAAAACAAAACAAAACAAAACAAAACACAAAACCGATGGTCCCTTCTCCTGGACAATAATGTATGAGATTTATGGGTGGGTGGAGTGGCCTAGAATTCCAGCATCATTGCTGAGGGCGAAGGTGATTTCTTGGTCACAATTGCTCTCATCTGTCCCCTGTGGTTGCTAGGAATAACTCCCTTGGAAAAGTTTGAATTTTGGGACAAGAATCAACTTTTTCTTACATGAAAGAAAAACAGTCTGCTACTTTCACATATAAAATCTTCCTGAAAGCATGAAAGAAAATTGAATGTCAAACTTTTATTATAAGGTAAGTCTTAATTATACCATCCTAAACACAGTCTTTAAAACGTATATCTATTTTTTATCTTCCCCGCCCCACTCCCCCATAATACCACACACTGTCGCTTGGGTTAAGTCCAAAGAAAATCTGAATAAAGACAAAATCTATAGCTTTTGGCACGTATACTGATTTCCTGCTTTGTCTCAATAGTATTACTTTTATGAAACCTATATTTTTCACTAATATCAACCATTCCATTTTCCCGTTTCTACTGCTTTTTATAAAATACTAATGGCAAAATATAATAAAACAGTCAAACTCTTTCTACAGCACTACCCACTGACAAGGATAGCTGTGCTGGCCACAGGGAGTGGCTGACTGGCCTCAGGCAGCTTCCTATTATTATGGCTCAAAATGTTTGTCTGGAAGCCAATAAGAAAATTCAGAATGTAGCCAACAACAATTAGTTTAAGGGCCCTAATGTATAATGTATGTAAAAAAGATGTAGGTTATGTGGAAGTTGAATTTAGGAAAGTAGAGACCCATATGTATGAGAACATGGCTACTACAGGAAAAAAAAAGTCTAAAGGTAAAACCTAACCAACAATAACAAAATGACTAAATTGTAAGCTTAATAGACTGATATTCAATTATGGGTTGCTATTATTTAAATTTTATTGGGGAAATGAGATGTGCACTGAGGCAATAAGAGAAAAGTGAGAAATATTCTCAGAGGCATTGCCATTTTAATTTATTGTCCCTGAAACATCAGGAAGGTTGACAAGAAAAAGTAACAACAATAGAAAGTATGAATAAGGTCAATAGCGATATAGTCATTCTCTGTCCTGGCAACTGCATGCCTACTGCATGCCTACTGTGTTCCAGGCACTTTGGGAGATGAAAAGATGATTGAGATCAGATTTTACCCTCCAGATGCATTTTGCATAATACTGAGAGTACAAAAATTACAAGTGGCAGCAATCCAAATTGGATAATGAGATTTTTTAAAAATTTTAAAATAAGTATTTTATTTTATAATATCTTATAAATGTAATATTTTATTTTAAAATTTGGAACAGCAATAAACTTTCAGAAAAATTGCAAGTACAGGGCAAGAAAGAAAACTGTTTTTCTGACTAATTTGAGAGTAAGTAGCTGCCTTGATGTTTCATCATCCCTACATACTTTAGAGTGCATTTCCCTATAAGCACATTCTCCTTCATAACCACAAAATAACCATCAACATCAGGAAATGAACACTAAATCATTCCTAACATTTAATCCTCAGGTCCCATTTAAGTTTTACCAATTATCCTAATTATGTACTTTACAGCAAAAGGATCCTGTTCAGAATCACGTGCTGTGTTTAGTTGTCATGTTAATCTGACACCACAGGGTTCATTCTAGTTTTCTCCTTTTCCATATTTATGCCTTCTTTTTCTAACAAGGAAGAGCCTGACTCTTCATACCTGTGACTTATGTACTCATTCCCCTTGTATGTAACCCATTTCTGCAGCCCCAATCTTGCCCACATGGCTACTCACCTCATTCAGGCTGAGATACCCTGTGCTTGGCTGTCCTCACTTGTGGACACCTGTTTACCCTGGTTGGGTTCCAGCACTCTGTACTGGGTGGCCTGGATGTTCTCCTCACCCTATTTGGGCTCTGACAGCCTACACCAGGTTGCCTTGCTTGAGAACACCTAACTCTGGATCTGACCTCCACATAGGACAGCCATTCTGGGAAGTCGCTCCCTTGTTTGACTTGAGCTCTGACACCTGCTTTGGGTCACTGTGTCTCTCTCCTTCCGTGGCAGATGCTTACCGAATTCTGTCCCACTTCATGGCTTTAGGACTGTGTTGTTGGGAAGGGAAAGCAGGAGAAAAGGGGAGGGAAGAAAAGGAAGAGTAAGGTCTTCTGTAAATTCTAAATTTGAAAAAAAATGAAACAAGGTACACTATATATTTGTTTTCCATACCAACAAGAAGGGAAGCTTTGCCTATGTCTTTCTTTCTTTTTCTTTCTTTCTTTCTTTCTTTCTTTCTTTCTTTCTTTCTTTCTTTCTTTCTTTCTTTCTTTCTTTCTTTCTTTCTTGTCTAAGTCTTTTAAAAAGACTAAAAGATAAACATGTTTTAAAACTTTACATTTACTTTTTTCTGGGGACTAATATAATGCTGGGTAATTAGACTCAGGTTCCTTATTTTTATTTTTATTTGGGGCCAGAAAGGAAGTGTCTTTTAATATATGATCTTTCCTTTTTAATATGCCTAGAAGGATTGGAAAATATTGGGAATTAACAATTATTGGTGAAGAGACTAGATTTTAAAGCTATTATAGTTTAAAATAAGGGCCAGCATTGCTCCTTTAATCATTTCATGCAATTTTACCCCATAGGCATTTATCCTTGTCTTTATCCGTTGAAATGCATTGTAAACCCTATTAATTTAATCCAGATGAAGCCAAACAGTTATTTCTGACTCCATTTGCCATTTTGTTGAGCTAATTACTACCAAGTGATCAGTGATTGAATCTGAACAAATGCATTTATTATTATTAATTGAATAACCACCGAGTTAATTAAACTGTCCTAGGATATTATACTCGAAACTGATTGAATATAATTTATCTGTATATCTTCAAGACATTATATCCTGGGGAAGATAATAGAGGAGGAAAATTTCTTTTCACTTAGATAAAAAGATACAATAAACGCTCATTAAAAGAAATATTTTTTTAATATCTGGGAGCTGGGGTGGCTTGAGGAAGATAAATGACAGTTTTATTTATACAAACTCTTAATATAGCAAACATCTCAAATTAATCAACAAAGTTGGAAAATCCAGTGCCTTATCTGAGAATTTTAATATCTAGCCAATAAGCTGGATTTAAAAAAATTTATCTGTATAGTCAGTTGTTTATTTTCCTATGTAAAAGCTAGTAACAAGGTGAGGTTCAATTAAGATAAATAACCTAAAGTCGAAGGGTTTAAAAATGGCCACAAGCCCATTTTTTTTTCTTTTAACTCAAGAAGCCAAGAAATTTTTAAAAATAATAATAGAGCATAAAGTACAGGTTTCCTGTCTCTGACTGGCTCAACCTTGCATCCTTCCATGATTCTGGCTCAGGATTCTTACTAACCATAAAGTAGAGTGTCAGGGCCTTAATGCAAACCATGATTCTGGAATTATTGTCTCATAAATTCACACATCAAAAAAGAAGTGAGATGTTTTGTACTTGGTAATGCAATGAGAAAGTTTGAGGGTTTGAGGTTTCTTGCAAATAAATTGAGTTCCTCTGCAGAATACACAGAATCCAGGAAGCTCAACTTTCTCACTGAAAATGAAAGATGACCAAAATATCCAATGATAAGTTTAGTGATTCTTTATGACCTTCAAAATACATTTCATTTTTCTTAAATGGACAATCCTTGAAGACGTTGAATAACAGAATCAATAGAAACAAACTTAAGGAAATTGTGAACAATGATATAAAAGTAATTGTCTCCAGAAATAGTCAAGAAAAAAGATTACTGACCACACTGAATGAGACCCCATTTGAATCTGGGAGGATAGAGAAGTGATAACCTGATGAATCAATAGGAAATGTACTTTGCTAAGAGGTAAGAACAATACTTGTGCATTCAGAAGCAAACAACTCTGAGACTTCAAAGAAACTCTTTGTCTTCTTTTTTCATATCTTTTTGTTTAAATCCTTAAGACCTTGGTGACAGAACTGTATCTGATAATTACATAGTGAACTTTGGGTACTGCCGCCTCATGCCCAGTATGTTGTCAGTCATCTCCAACATCCCTTGTACATCCTTGCTTCCCGCCCCAACTCCTCTGCCATTTTGAGACAGACTCCATTCTGAAACTGTATCTGAATTAAAAAAAAACAACAAAAAACAAAAAACAAAAAACAACACTTGCCTGAAGAAAGAGTTCTTTTAAATTTATAGAATTTAAGGATCTTCAACAGAGAACTTTTCCAAGCACAAAATCAGATTATGAGGGAAGGAAGGGCTGTCTTTCTAAGGGTTAGTTTATGTCCAGTTCATAAATGCAAAAACATCGGGCCTGTTACACAATTCAATGCCAGTTTAGGAGGTAAGGAAAAGGATAGATGGGGGTTCAGACCAGCGATTAATTAGTCTGAATTCAGAAGTCCAGAGAGTTTCCGAGATTTTAAATAGCTTATATTGTGTATAATATCAAATTCTCATACACATGAAACTCAAGTCATCTATTGAAATCTCTGGTTCTCAATGATGTGAAGAAGTCTTATCCTACCAGTAGTAATCAGGGTTATGCTGTTCCCAGTTCTTCACTCTCTCTTACAATGAAAAGATGCAAACATGTTCTTTGTCATGGAAATGCGAAGTGCTTTCCACAGTGGACAGATTATATTTGCACACCTTGTTGATGTTGGACTTGGTTGTATGACTTCTTTTGGCCAATGGAATGTAAGCAAAGGTGACAGCGTGCCAGTTCTGAGACAAAGCCTTAAGAGAAAGTGTATATTTCTGTACTTACCTCTTGTGCTCTGTCATCACCATGAGGATTACATGGCATGGGTAGCTGCAGCCACTTCAGCCTAGGCCTTAGAAAGAAGACTTGAGGCATAAACTTGAACCCAACTTGAATCACAGACTTGAGCAAGAGCCTCAAGTTCAACCTGGCTCCTGGTGAGCTCAGTCAACGTGCAAACTCATGTGGGGTTATTTAAAGGTTTGTAAGCCACTGACTAATAAATTACTTCATGAGCTTGTTTTCAAAATTTATTTCTTAGTATAAATTTTAAAGATCAAATGATGTTACAAATGGCATTATCATCCCTACATTGCCTCAAAGCCTCCAAATATAAAAGTATAATTGAACCTTAGATTAAATTGTGCTTAATATTGTTAAAACGTTTCAGCTCACCTTTCTTAGTGTGATGGATAAATAAACTCTAACTGAACTCCCAAATTCAAAACTTGAAATCATTTTACACATGAAAAGTATACTACCATGCAGCCATTATAAAGGAAAACCCCAAATCCTGGGTCAACCCAATTCTCCACCTTCTCCACACCTGTACCTGAGCAGGTAATGTGGAGAGAGGGAGCAGGTTGAGAAATTCCGCTCTGATGGCTGCTAATCTCACCTAAGATTTATTGTTACTGGAGTCAGACAGCCGCACCACACTTTTCTGGTAAGCTGTCATTTCCTCTCTCCAATAGGGACCATTTCACATGGTCTCTTCTCTTCTCAGCCCTCCAACACCTCCCCACCAGCCTCACTCTCAGCTGATGACATTGCTTCTTTACTGAGAAAATAGATGCAATCAGGAGGGATCTACTTTACCTTCCCACCTCCAACTCAACCTGCCTTTCTGTCTGTACCATCATCCGTTTGTTATATCACTTCAGAAGTCTTTGGGCCTGTATAGGACAACCTCTCCACTTGTTTGCTGACTCTCCAAAGCCCATCCTGTCATGCCTCCTCAAGAACTTTGCCTCTGCAATCATATGCTCTCCTTTCTGCACCATCAGTTTTCACCTCCTTCAGAGATTATTTTCATCAGCATACAAATGTGTGATGTCTCTCATATTATAATATCTTCTCTTTAAGTTCTCCTCCATTATAGCTGTTCTTCATCACAAAATTTCTTTAAATAATTGCCTGTATTTGCCGTCTTTACTTCCTCACCTCCCATCTTTTCTATATGCCACTGCAATCAGTTTTGCATCCCCACTGCTTCAAAGAAACTATTCTCATCAGGATCAATATTCTCCCCTGGTCAATAACATGTAATACTGTTGATTACTCCTCTCTCTCTCTCTCTCTCTTTTTTTAATACTCCCTTTATTTGGGTTCAAGTATGCCATCCTCTTCCAGTTTTGTCCTACTTTACAAAACTCTTCCCCATCTCCCCTGCTGGCTTGGTATGATTTCCTGGACCTCTAAATGTTGGAGGACCTTAGGGACAACATTCTCGATTCTTTTTGATTTTCTGTCATACTTTTTCTAGGTGATTCTAACTAGTCTCATGGTCATCTGTTTGTGAATTAATCCCAAATTTATATCTCCTCTAAGCTCCAAATTCATATACCTATCTGCCTACTAGTCATCTCCACTTGTATGTCTATTAGACATTTCAAACCAGACACGGTAAAAAACAAACTCTTAACTTCCATAACCTGCTTTTTCCCAGCCTTTCTATAATCAATAATGGTAACTCTATTCATTCAGTAGCTAAGGTCAAAAATGTAGGTCTAACCCTGGTACTTTTCTTTCACTCTCCATATCCAATCAGCAAAACCTATTGGCTCTACCTTCAAATTATCTGAAATCTAGCTACTACTCACTACTTCCCATACTCTCTGGTTTCTTTTGGGTTCTGACAATAGGTGGCACCACCAGGATAACAGTGTGTGGGAACAGATAAAGGGCAAGGTATTTCTTCCTCACTCCCTCTTTGCTTCAGGCCTGTATCTCTAGCAGAAATTGTATCCTACAACTCCAGAGACCCTTCTCCATGACTCTGCTGGCACTGGGTTCTTCTATGACCCTGTTCCTTCCTTTCTTTGCCCTTTCAGCCATTGGCATAGCATCCCCTTCCCTCTTTTGCTTGTATCCCTCCCCAGGCCTCTGTAAATGTCCCTTCACTGAAGTCTCTTCATTTGAAACATTTGAGGGTAAAGTTCCTTCCTGGTTAGGATGCCAATCAACACACTACTTTATGTAAAATACCAAAATACCATCCTACCCTATTTTTCACCCCATTAACTATTTTTTTTATAGTACATACTATTAACTGAAATTTATTATCTCTTTTTATTTTCTGTCCTCTCCCCAAGGCTTTCTTTTTATTGCTCTCTCATATCCCTAGCCCATAGAAGAATTCCTGGTATATAGTTTCTTTCTTTTTTTTTTTTTTTAACATTGTTCTTTTTTATTTTCCTCCCTCCTCCTCCCCCCTCTTCTGGTTGGCATATAGTTTCGGGTAAACATGTCTCTAGGAAAGATGTTCCTGACATATTATTTTTAAAAAGTAAGTTGAAGAAGACTATTATGATATAGTTCTATTTTTAAAAAGTCTACCTACCCAGATATAATTGAGTCATGAAAATAAAGGTCTGGAAGCATATAACCGAATTATTTACAGGGTTACTTCCTGGCAAGTGGATAATAGGATTTGGTTTTATGCTTTCTACATGTCTATATAGTTTGCATTTGTATGAGAAGTAAGACCACTAGAAGCCTATATGAAGCTTTTGGGCAAATTAGGAAAATTCATCCCCCCACCATAGGATAGAAAGAGTCCCACTGGCACCAGGAGAGTGGATTTTATCTGTCATCTGTCACCATTTTGAAAACACAACTGGACAACTTTACCTGTTGGCTTGGGGAATAAGTATTTTTTAATGTCAGAAGAAAGTTCATTTATACATGCCCTTCTCTCAATTTATTTTCCAGCCCATCTTTTACTTTTTTTTGAAACATTCTTGACACTACAGAACCAAAGTGAAGTATATTAATAGTCTTTTTTAATATGCTTTTCATGACAAAGCAGCACTAGCGCTTTCAATAACAGAATTTACTCATAGGCAAGCACTAAAATAAATGACAGACAAGAAGCTATTAAACTTAGTATGGAACTCAGTGTTAGCAGCTGAATATAGAAAACTATTACAATACCTTAATGAAAAAATCACAATGTGATGATAAAGTAATGTAGAAACTGAAAACTTGTAAACTCCTGGAATTGCTGACTGCTCAGAAATTCCACAGATGGATCATGAACTATGAGCAGCAGAAGGTGCTCTGGGTATCCCCTGGGGCCAGGTTAATGTTGGCAGCAGATCTAATTTAAAATTGCAATTTAGATATTTGACAGACCTCATTGATAATTTGACTCCTGATTATATAGCCAACTGAACATTTTGGAAAAAGTGAGTTTCATGGGAACTCGCATGCAGAAGCACCCAATTAGGCCCAGTAGCTTTTCCCCCTGGAGTGCTGAATTAGGTGTTATAGGATCTGGTATAGTCACACACCATAGAGAAATAGGACTTTTGCATTTCTATTTGGTGCAGCTTGGTTAACCCCAGAGGTGGCCCCTCCAGGTCAGAGCTGAGGCACATGGATGGTGTGGGGAAAGCATGCCTTGTTTCCTGGGCTGTGTCTGTCCTGACACCTGCAAAGGTGACCAGAGAGCAGGAGAGCCTGGGCTGATACTAGATAGACATGCCTGCCAGGGAGAATAGACAGATCTGGTCCACACGATTGGTGATGGATGGTGACGTGTGAGCAATAGTAATAACTTGCCCATTTCAGTTGTCTCCAATCCGCCTTGTCACTTGGTCCTGAGCCTTGTATTCTCTCATATGTCCTTCATTTTTCAGCTACTTTTCCCAAGGAGAGAGCCACATAGGTTAGAGGGGACACGTGTTTTGGAAAAAGTGAGTTCATGGTGACTTAAATGCAGAGGTACCCAATTAGACTTTAGGTTGACAGGGGATCAATTTTCCCACTGGTCATAGAGTGGATGATATCTTTCAAATTCTCAATGATCACAGCAAACACTTTACAGATGGCACTAGCAAATCTAGCTAAAGCAATGATTTTCTTGGGACAGTTCCCTTCTGAGATAGTGATGTGTGCATTTTTCTCCCCATGCCTCCATTAACTACTACTACTACCCACCCTACCCATGAGTCTGTCCACTTCCTTCCATGTAATCTTTCAGTTACATTAGAGTATCTGGGGAGTTGGACCTTGTTAAATATTTGGTCACTGGTGGTAGTAAGTGCAAAAATTGTGAGCACAGGGTGACTAAGAAGCAAGGGGGATGAAGTGGGAAGGAAAAGGTGAGATTCTGGACATGGATCTATGGAAGAATGAAACAATAAGGGCAGGGAGGAAAGTGAGGAAATCCTCTGTCAAAGGGGAGAAAGGCAAGAAAGAGGATAGTAGAAGAAGCAAAAATGATATGGTGGGGGTCAGCAAGTGGGAGAAGGTGTGGAATGCAACAGTTCTAGATGTTTTTGCTGGGCTAGGCCAATCCTGATAATTTCAAGCCAATATTTCTCTTAATTCACTAGAAACATTTTCTTTTCACTCTAACCCAGTTTTAACTGTGGGCCCTTTAAGAGCAGGGACCATTGAAAATAGAAAAAGATTGCTTAGATATAATGTTTTGAACCTGCAGTTCTCAAAGTGAGGTCCTTGGACTTGCATTATCAATATTTCCTGAAAACTTGTTAGAAATGCAAAATTTTCAGTCTTGAACCTATTGAATCAATAGGGGGTGGAGCCTAGTCATCTCCGGTTTAAAAATCTGCAGTGCTTCAGATACACACTAAAATTTGAGAGCTATTGCATGAAGTTCTTGGTTCATTGATTGGCCAATGTTCTCATTCTTAATGCATCTATCCTTCTGGTTCTTCTTCTCTTCCTGAATAAATGGGAGGCTCTTCTTTCTCCATTTCTTTGAACCTAGACATGTGATTTGCTTTGATCAAGAACATGTAAGTGAAGATGCTCTGTGTTCCTCCCAGGAGCAAATGTTTAAGAGTCAGCATATGATTTTCCTCACACTCTTCTCTGGCTGTGGTGATTGTAGAAGGATATCTTCATATAAATGTCTGTGTGATTGGATCATGCAGGAATATGAAGACACAATAAGAAGGTTGGTCTCAGTGAAGGTCATTTGCCCCAGTTTTGTGTAAGTGATAAATAAACTGTGTGTAAAACCACTGAAATTTAGGGATTATTTCTTACCACATCAGAAATTGGTCTATCCTGACTAATATGCTTACTCATTGTAAATGTTGTATAATTACAGTGCTTGCACAGTTTTAGGCACTTCGACAATAAATACTAGTTAGTTAAGTAAATTGAATGAAGAATGAATTCAACATTCAGTCAACAAACTTCTGTAATTGTGGGAGGAGTTAGCTCAGTTCAGCAAATATTAACTGTGTCTAACTCATGTAATTTATATGTATGTACGTACATATATATATATATGTGTGTATATATATATATGTGTGTGTATATATATGTGTGTGTGTGTGTGTGTGTGTATATATATATATATAAAAATTACATGAATTAGACACAATTTGTAACCTGAGAGATTTGGTTGGAAGATAAACTTGGAATGGTTGATCATTGTGAGGGTGCAGAGAACCTTGAATTAAAGACTAAAGAATTATATTTCACTATGTAGATAATGATTGGGGAGAGTGTCAATGGATTTTGAGTAGAGAGAATTACTATTAAACTGTCATTTTAGAAAAATAAATCTGCTGATGGTGGAAGAGGTTCAAGAAGACCAATCGTGGGGCTGTTTTAGTAATCTAGGTGTAAGAAGATGAGGGCCTGGGCCAGAGTGCTGGTGATTGAAATGAAAGGGCATAATCAGAAATGAAGAGGTTAGAAACTAAAAACAGGTATTAGGTATGTGAGAGGTGGGAAGATGAGGAAGAAGAATGATTTAAGAATGGTTCTGAAGTCCCACATCTGTGATGCCACTAGGGGGAAGTTGAGGCAGATTAGGTCTTTTTTTATGTGTTGAATTTGAGGGATGACAGCTCATTTATGGATAAATGTTCTGAAGGTTAGTTTGTGAAGTGAGATTGGATGAGGCTTGGCAGAAAAGTTATGCCAGAACTAGAGGTTATAGTGTGCGGTCACACTGGAAACAATGAGCAGATAAGGTAGCTCAGGGAGAGCTTGAAGAGAGAGGACAGCACTGAGCTTTGGGAGAAATCCACATTTGGGGACAGGACAATGATGAAGAATCAGCAAAGGAGACTGGGGAGTATTCAGAAATGTGGGATAAGTAATATAGATAATTTTTTATTGAGCACTTTCTATGTACTCAGAATTTTACATATATTCTCTTATCTAATCCTCACAGTCTCCCCAGAAAGAAGAGTTATCCAGTTTTACTGATAAGCAAACTGAGACTGAGAAAAGCTTAAGAATTTTCTCTTAAGGTCAAATGGCTACTGAACAGTGATGACAAAACCTATTTGTTCTTAATCACTGCAAAAACTCAAATGATCTGTTTTACAAGAACCAATACACGGAAGGTTGTGATGAGAAGGGGCTGACCAGCATCAGGCTGACCAGATGCTGTAGAGTTCAAGAGGAATGCTGTTTGAGGAAGGTCCATTGATTTGATGAACAGGAAGTGATCGTTGTGAGTAGAATGGTGGAGCAGGAGCTTTGCTACAGGGGTAAGGTCATGGGTGGGCAGAGTTGACACGGAGGAATTGGTGGAGACAACCAATCAGAAAATGTTTGGTTGCTCTTGAAAGGACCATATCATAGAGGGCTATCAGGACTAAGGTAATGGGTGTAATCACTTCCAAGACCACTTCCAAGACAAAATGAAAGAATACAGTAGAGCCAGAAAGTGAAGGTTCCACAAAGATTCCACAAAGATGATTTTTTGAGAATAGAAAGACTGGTAAGGGAAAGGACAACTGCTAATTTCCAGACCAGAGGAAAAGGCCATCTGAGTGAAGGTCATCTATCCAATTCATTAGAATGTACTGACGTTTCCTTTGCTGCATTGATACCAGAAAAGGCCATTTTTAATTTAGACCAGCTCAGAATTAAATTTTTCAGTTATTAAAATATCTGAAAGTTTGTGAAAATGTGAGTTCTTTAAACTTATAAATAAAAAGTTGATTTACAAAACA
Source organism: Cynopterus sphinx (assembly GCA_030015415.1). Classification (NCBI taxonomy): domain Eukaryota; kingdom Metazoa; phylum Chordata; class Mammalia; order Chiroptera; family Pteropodidae; genus Cynopterus; species Cynopterus sphinx. The sequence goes on from CM057380.1 coordinate 22,112,226, forward strand.
AAATTATAAAAATTTTTCCAAGTTATGCTCCAGGGTCTTTAGTACTTTATTTTAGGAGACAACTATTTGCCTGCTGAGCTTACTTACTTCTAAGTGCGTGGTCTGTATTCTGATTCTAAAAAAAATAATAGTATTTAATAAAATACTCATATTTTGAATATATTTTATGCAGCTGTTTTTAAAAAACATTATTAGAAACATCTTTGGATCTTAAGTGTGCTTGTTTTGGCAACTTTAAGTCAGGATTTACAGATCTAAATCATTTTCGTAATAACTTTTTGGTTTCTTATATAAATTCCAAGGCATATCTAAGAGCCTGTCATTTCAATCCCAATTTTTTTTTCCTAAACAAAATATCAGGACTTAAGAATCAATTATGTGCTTAAACATTTAGTAACTCCCTAAAAAGTCAGTGAAATAAAATGCCTAGAAATCGTCCCCTTAGTATGCTAACTAAAGCCAACCTTGAAGAATGTCCTTAGCTTTGTCAGGATTTAAGGAACATAAAAGTTATTGAGAAGTCTTATGAAATTTAAAAGGGAACAGAACATATGCTATAAAACGTAAGAAAGGAACTCAATATATTTGTCAGAAGCAAGTTTCCTCATAAAAAGGAAAAAGAAATATAATTTAATTTGCATGACTTTTTGTCAACTCTGGTTTATTTTGTTGCTTTTGTTTATTTATTTGCTTGTTAAGATTTGGCTGTTGGGTGTTTGGACTAAGGCCTGAAGAACTCTGAGCTCTATTGCCCCTGACTTGCCAAGCTGTGTAGGGAAATTGCATCTTTTGATATTTATGAATCTTAGGACAGAGGAGATTATTATGCCACTTTATAGAATGTGTTGAGAGTTTTTCTATAAATAGCTGAGCAATAATTCAAACTCCAGAGAAGAGCTGGAGAAGAGGAGAGTGGGGCTGAGGAGGCATTGTGCAAGCTGAGCAATAGTGGGGCCCTGCAGGGCTCACCTGCAGTTCTGTGCAGAGTTGCCTGCACATGTGGCTTCCTGGACACCACTTTCTCTCCACCCTCTCAGACTGTTGCTCCTCTTCCTTGATCTGGGCCTGAAATGCAGAGATTCTCTAAAGTTCTAGCTGCACCCTCTTCTTACATTACCCATGGAGCATTCTTTTCACTCTGGAGTTTCCAATCATATTTCTAAATATCAGTTGGACATATGTCCATTTGCACCCTGTCGGTACCCTAGATCCAACATCTCCAAAATTTAGCATGTCTTCAGCCCTTGGCCATAATGCCTTCCTCCCCAGACTCCTCTTGATTAACAGGTTTTCAGAACCTATGAAACTGGAAATGCTTTCACCTCCTTCCTGTCCTGCTTCCAGTCAATGGCTCCTGCAGCAGAGTCTGGCTGCAGCCTCATTTTCTGGCTATACTGCCCTTCTACCTGCACTGTGATTCAGGTGTGCTTCTTTTGCTCATAAAGTACATGATAAATGTCCTTGGCCCATGTTTGTTTGTCCTCCTCTGATACACTTCCTGCCTTTTATGTTTGTTTGGATTATACCAATCCAGTAAACTCCAGCTCCATTAGAAAGACATAACATACTAGGTTTAGAACATAATAGGACTCTAATAAATATTTTTAGGGCTGAATTAAGTGAAAAAGTACAAAAACCTCATGGTACAAATACAAAAATGGGGATTTAATTTCATTAGCTGAGAAACTTAACATCAATATAAGTTAAGTTTACTGTCTGATCTCCCTCCACCCTGTAGGCCCTTGTCTTGGCGTGGCTTGCCTTGAGCAATCCTTCCCTAGATCCTGACTTAAAGAGAATTTCTTTCCTTCCTTCCTTCCTTCCTTCCTTCCTTCCTTCCTTCCTTCCTTCCTTCCTTCCTTCCTTCCTTCCTTCCTTTCCTTCCTTCCTTCCTCCCTCCCTCCCTCCCTCCCTCCCTCCCTCTTTCTTTCTTTCTTTCTTTCTTTCTTTCTTTCTTTCTTTCTTTCTTTCTTTCTTTCTTTCTTTCTTTCTTTCTTTCTTTCTTTCTTTCTTTCCTTCCTTCCTTCCTTCCTACCTTCCATCCTTCCTACCTTCCTTCCTTCCTTTCTCTCTCTCTCTCTCCCCCCCCCTCTCTCTTCTTTCTTTCATCATCTATTGATCTATTTTATCTATCGATCTATCAATCATCTATCCATCTATCATCTATCGATATAGATATAATATCTGCATATAGAGATTTTATTTATTACTAAAAACAACATTGCAATGAACATATTTCATGGGTGACTTTTTCAAATATATCTGTAGCTTAACTTCCTAGCACTAAAATTGCTGAATAGAAAGGAACATGGATGAAAATGTTTGATACAGGCTGCCAAATTATACCAACTACCCTTATAATAAAACTGTATGAAAATGTTTGGTTTTCCTGCCCTTGGCAAAAGTGAATATTATCAAACTTAGATTTTTGCCATTTTTATCAATTAAAATGTTGTTTTAGTTTACATTTTCCTAATTATTTATGAAGTTGAGCATTCATTCATATGTGTATTGGCTATCTGTATCTCTTTTTCTGCCTTTCCTGTTCATGTCTTTGTTCAATGTTCTATTTAGTTGGTCATCTCTTTCTTAACTGATTACACCTGTTCCTTATAAATTTAGGAAATTAGCCCTTTGTCTACAATATAAACAACCTACAATATAGGTTGTAAATAATAGTCCAGGTTTACCAATTGTATTTTGATTTTGTTCATTATTTTTTATTGTACAGAAATTTAAAAATTTGGTAGTTAAGTTTATCAATCTTCCTTGTGCTTTTTTACATTCTGAGAAAAGTCTTCTACATTCTAAAGTTATAAATAGATATACCCAGTTTTTTTAACAGTTATTAGTTTCTCTTTCAGAATTTAAATCTTTGATCTATATGAAATTTACTTTGATATAAGGAGTAAGACAGGGATTTGTCTTAATTTTTTTTCCCAAATGGTTCCTAGTTATACTAATTCCACTTATTGAAAAATCTTTTCCTCACTTATCTGAAACGTAACCTTTATCCTAAGACCTAGTGCATGGTTAGGTGTATTTCCGAACTCTGACCTATTTAATTAGAGAAGGTTTATGGTTCTTTACACCACTAGTTTAGAAGGTTCAGCATTAGATCAGCAGGACTCTAGATCCAGATCTATTAGTAGATATACATTTCACCGTCACAAAATTCAGGTGTGCAAAGACGTACCTTTGTTTTTCTACACCCAAACTTCATTTACGCTTGAGCCCCCATGTCCGTTCTGCAGCAGAACACTTAATTCAGCCAATTCAAGGTATCTTCGTCTCTCGTGAGTGGTCTAAACTCTGGGGATTGGGGATGGCAACAGCTTCACTCTTATCCAGGCTTTGGCTATGGAGTGAATCTGTTTGATGGCCATCTTTTTCTTCATCTGTTTTCTGATGGTATCTAGGAGAGGTAATTCAACCTGTCTGATTCTAATCACTGTGTACTGGTAACAACTTCCATCCCCAACTGGGCAATCATTTGCTAGTTTCAGGCACCTGTGACCTCACCAGACACCTAATCTAGGGTAATTTGTTGTAGCAGCCTGAATGGACTGAGGCATTTAGTGTCTACCACACTTATTTAAAAAATTTAGTATATATATTTAAAAATATTATAAATAATTTTTGGAACAAGGGCACAAATAAGTAGTTAAAAATAAGTGACCTCCATCCTTGCCTATTTATGTTGTCTCTTTACCTTAACTTTGATCCTGAATCTTTACATATGCTATTCCCTACGACTAGGATGTCCCCTCTCTTTTTTGACTGCAAGAGTATCAAAGGAGAGGTCTAAACTAGAAGAAAATTGATTCCTTCTTCAAGGCCCAGAATATTACCACCTCTACAGTAGAGGGTTTATGGACCTTTTCCAGGCAGAGTCAGCTGCCTCCTCTACAGTCTCTCCTGTGCATCCCCTGCCCCTACATTACAGTCATGATCCTTTTATACGGCTGATTCTCTACAGACAACACTTCCCCTCAAACATCACCCCTTTGAGTGTTCTCTTTATCACGAGTAGAGCTACCACCAACTCACTGGTGCCAGAGTCCAGCATAGATTCCCACCCACCACCATGTCCTCACGTTTTATTTCTAAGCTTCCATTTCTCCCCATTTCCAGTGCTGCTCTCTTCTTTTAAGCTCTCATTATATCTGCTGCCTGTATTATCATAATAGCTTTCTATCTTTCTCTCAGTTTCTAGTCTTGCTTTCCTAACAACTCATTCTGTGCATAGTCGCTGGAGTACTCTTATAAAATGCTGATCTAATCATGTCACCCTGTTTTAAGCCTGTCCGTAGCTCTCCCTTGTGGCCTTCTGACTGGCCCACCAGATCAACCTCACTACCCTCATCAAGTAGTGTTTTCTGGCCACGCTGGCTGTTTTGATGCCTCTGACGTGCCGTGCACCTTTTCCTCCAGGGTCTTCTCACATTCTTTTCTCTCTTTCTGGTCTGCTTTTCCTCTACCTCTCTTATAGATTAGTAATCCTTCTGCATCCTTCAGACTTCAGGTCCCATATCTCTTCCTCTAAGAAGCTACCCCTCTCCTTTCACAATCTTTATTCATTGTGCTTCTTTGTAGTCTGGTCGCATGGCAATTTCATAGTTAATTAAGAATAGACTTCAACATCTTTCTCATCTACTAGAACACATATTGGGACATCTTGATCACCTCAGCATTCCTAATGCCTAGCACAGGACCTGCACATAGGAGGTGTTTTATGTTTCGATTTACTTACTGGATAAATATGTACTTATTTACTGTGTTTGTTAAAGGCAGGGCCAATGTATTAGTCATCTTTGAGCTCCCATACCCTAGCATAGTATCTGGCGTATGTTGATGCACAATAAGTGTTTGTTAGATGAATAAACACCTCAATCCAATTATTTGAAAGGTTGTCTTGGAGGGGGAAGCAGGTATTTTGTGTGGCTGTGAAGAGGGAACCAGGCCAGGACTAAAGTTAAAAATTAGAAAAAGTCTGAATTAAAAAAAAACAAAAAAGAATGGATGAGTAACCTAATAGGAATCACATCTGACCACTTCCATTGAATGTTTTGGGGTTCTGGAATTATGGGTAATTGAAATTATAATTTAATATTCTTTTCATGTTTTCCAAATTTCCTATAATAAATCTTATTTTTATAATTAGAAAAAGTTATTTAAAAAGCTGCAAACTAGTGATAAAGTAATGGCTCTTTGTCCCTATAGGTGTTTGAGCAACTGGGACTGTCACCTGCCAATAATGACAAGAGAGAGACCTCTCTATGGGGTGGGGGTTTGGACCCTACATGCTCTAAGATTCTTCCTGCTCTAACAGACTATGATACTGCTAAGTGAATGATAAGCACTGAGCCCTCTTCCTTGGAAGAACTTTGTCTAGTCTCCTTGGCTGCCTATATTCTGCTGGTGGCTTCCTTACACTGGAACCTCACTGTGACAGTATCAGCTACAATGACTTTTCATCTGTGTTTATCTGGGATGGCTGATATATAACAGAAAGATTTCAGAGACAACAATATTAACAGTGATGCCAAGAGCATGAATATGTAGGTGAGAGGTGTTTGTGTGGTAACACATAAGATATTTCTCAATGACATGTTTGAGTGAGTCCTGATTAAAATGCCCTTAAATCAGTACTTAAAGCACACATACCCTAAGTATTATATTTAATGGTAAATAGATATTTCCAAACTGTGGTTTTGATTAAATTAAAAAGATGACCCCTCTTCTGATTTCTGTGTTTATGAGCTAGTTTGGTAAACAGGACTATTGTTTTTCTCTTTAAGAGATAAGACATTTAGACCAGTTCCTTTAAATTATGATAGCTCTGAATTAAAAGGGAATAAAATACCCTAGGGGAAATCTGGTTTGTAGAAGTGTTAAGGACAGTTCAACACACACAAAATTTTTCTGATTACATGAAATCCCAGCCTAGCTAGACAGAAGGGTGGTGGGAGAAAAATATAATATAAGATAATGAAATAAGATTGATTTCTGCAAAGCACATGTGAAAATAATTGTTTTGTTGTTATAACACCTGTGTAAAAGAGTATGTGTGTGTATATGTGTATAAATGTGCACTATACCGAGAAATGTTATCCTGACAGTAGACTATTAAAAAATAAAACAACGCAAAAAAAATTATAAAAGAATTCAAAAGGGAAAAATTAGAATTTCCTATTATTAAGCCCCTCTCTCCCCGGTTTCCAGTGAAGTCTCGTGGAGCACTGTTATTCCTATGAGCAACTGAGTCTGTCCTTTGTTTACTTTACATTTTCACATGATTTGAGTACTTTATAACTCTTTAGGGTTCTCAGTACCAAAGTGAATTCTAATAATTATATTGATTGAAAGACAGAGGAAATACATTTTCTTTCTATTCGATAGGAGCTTTCAAAAGGTTTGTCTACCGAGGCATAAGGAACTATAAAAACATAATGTGTTCGGTTATCCTCTCACAGAAAAATGCACAAGAAAGTTCCAGGATATCCAGCTCCACTCCCCATACAAAGAGTTTTTCTTTGAAGTGGAAGAGTTCGGTATGTACTCGGTTGGGGGTGTAGAATGAGAAGAATGTCAATATGAAAAGGTTTCTGTGAGGCTGGGGTTTTCACGACAGGACCCAGGAGCTGGAGCTGGTTGTCTGTTCTGCCAAGTACGTGACTCTAAGGTGTTGTACAGTCTGGTAATAGAGGTGCTTGTGGAGGTGGAAACTGTCTCATCAAAGTACTTTGAATAGAACCTTCTTCACCTAGGCATGTACCTGAAACAACCCAGCCTTGGGGATTGTCCTACTCCTCTAAAATTCATACAGCCCACCACCCATTGCACCCACTCTGCTCTATGCCAACTTCTGCTCTTCTGTGGTTCTCCAGCTTCCAACTTGTCTCCAGACCTACTGTTGTGTCTGGTACGATTGACCTCAAGGGTTTCTTCCAGTAATGTTCCTCCTACTTGGTATGGAATTCCTCCTCAGAAACCATTCCAGTTTCATCCCCAGACCCTCCAGTCTGTGACAGCGTCTGAAAGACACACCGTGTGCTCCCTACCCTCATTGCCATCTTGGTTCATTCCCCATCTAACTTCCCTGCCAGGAAGGGGAATTTGGATAAAGGGGAGCACAGGAATGGGGATACGGAGGCACCAGAAACATAGCTTGGGTGTAGACATCAGCCATCTTTATTTCCATCAAAAAAGGGTGTGGTGGTTAATTTCACACAAGTTGACTGGCCTAAGGGATGCCCAGAGAGCTGGTGGAACATTATTTCTTGGTGTGTCTGGAAGAGAGTACCATTTTGAATCAGTAGACTTAGTACAGAAATTCACCCTCAGCAATGAGGGTGGGCATCATTCAATTCTTGGGGGCCAGAATGCAACAACAGGTGAAGAAAGGCTGAATTATTTCTTTCTTTTTGAGCTGAGATGTTCAACTTCTTCTGCCCTTGGACACCAGTACTGCTGGTTCTTGGGTCTTCAGACTCCAGGACTTACACAGTGGCCCCTGGTCCTCAGGCCTTTGACCTTGGACTTGGAGTTACACTATTGTTTTCCCTGCTCTTCAGGCCTTTGGACTTCGACTGATTTATACCACTGGCTTTCCTGGGTCTCCAGCTTGGAGATGGCAGATTGTGGGACTTCTCAGCCTCAGTAACTGCATGAGCCAATTCCTATAATAAACCTTCTGTCTAGCTCTCTATACAAATCCTAGTGGTTCTGTTTCTCAAGAGAACTCTGAGTAATATAGAGGGCAAGCACTCACAAGAATGGCTGATCTCATACCTTTAAGAATTGATGGAATGGATGCATCAGATGCATTTAAACCATTTTAATAGATTAATTTTTTTTTACATTTGCAATATGCTTTATTATTCACAAAAACATTTACGTATAGTTTTGATTACTATGAAACAAACCCTATGGAACTCTTACGTTAATACTTTTGCTCATTTATTTACATTTTTTTCTCCCATATTTTAACAGTTCTGAAATTGGGATGTGTCTCACAATCAGTAGTTGTCATTCACCAGGAATAGCTGTGGCTAGGTATAGCTCGAACTTGGTCTCAGCTGTGTTGTCACTTCAATTGAGTCAAGTGCATAGTCAACACTACGTGTGTTAATTGGTGTTTAGCAGGTTTTTAAAAATTATAATGTGATTTGACTTTGAAATAAAAAGTTATCATATACACAGTAAAGCATGGAAATAGTGGTTTGGGATGAAATTTGATATTAGTGAGCCTAAGGGCCATCATTGGAGGAATGACCACAGTTTCATATGGTCTTGCAAAACAACCACTAAATGTTTTACTTAAGAAAGGAAGACATCAACATGTAGATAAAGCGATGTTTCATTTTGTTGCTGAAATTGATATAACAGAATTACCTACCACACTACACAAAGCACCTAAAGTTGGAAGAAACCGCCAAATCTGTCAGAATAGATAAAAGATTAATAGATAATTTTAAAGACAAACACTACTTGTTCTCCTATTAAGGCATTGCATCATAATTTCATTGGTAGGATATTTTTCTTCCTTAGGAGTACATCAAAGATGGGGTGTCATTATCAAGCACCTGTTAAGTTAAAAGTTCTCTGCTGGATGCTCTTAGATGACATTTAAGCCTCATGCCAGTTCAGCTCCATAGATATTCTTATCTCCAGCGTAGGGATGAGAGATGAGTAATTTGCTCAGGTTGGTAATTTAGTTTTAGTAGAGCTAGTACTTGAATCCTCATGTGTCCACACCCAGAACCTGTGTCATTTTCTTTAGACTCTACTTCCTCTCTACAAATCTCCCTAATTTTTCAACCGCTTTGTCTTTCAGAGGAAACTTGGAAAGAATTGCCTGAAGAGATCCACACACTGGTGCTATTATGGTATAAGATGACATCTTGGATTTTTCTTGGTTTTTTATCTGAAAACTTAGACTTTAGGGATGAAAATCTTAACTGGAGCAATTTAAACCTAACATTTAAAATCCTGACTAGGACATTTATGGTACTTACTGCTCTTCAGGGCACCTTGAGTTCAGCTCACATATTCTCTCATCTCATCTCAGAATCATTTCCTAAAGTGTGAAATGCCTTTCAACTAGGTAATCTTTATTTATGCCTGAGAATAAGTCATAATAAATAGGCCCCAAAGGATCATCCTAAAATTAAAGTAGATAAGTTGAAGATGATCCAGTGACTGTCCCTCAAATCACCAGCTAAGGATTGTCTAGAAAACCCAGTATTAGAAAAGTATTAAACATTTGTTTTTACTAAACTCCAGGTTCTCAAAAAATAATCAGATGAGATTCTCACACATAAACATTTATCTTTCCACAGTTATCTGTGTGGGAAAGAGTTGGAATAAAAAATCAAAACCATGTGAACTGTTCATGATTATAATTGTATTCATACCAACATTTAAAAACGTTTAAACATGTTTAGAAAAGTGGTTTCTTCTTAGATCAGCATTGGGGACAGCCGTCCTCTTGGGAAAGGCCAGTTTGTGGTAAACCAGCCGGCAACAGGGGTGGAAGTGCCAGAAATATCGGTGGTAAGCTGATGATACTGAAATTCCTAGTGAAATTCTGAACCCAGGAGAATTTGCTTGCATTTGGAATTACTACATTATGGAATGAAACCAGAACGCTCATTATTTACACTTTACACATTTACTTCTTTTTAGATCTGGTTCAAAGGCTCTGTGAGTTGTGTTCTAAACTAGAGACATTCTGTTAATGACATCACAAGGACTTCGTAGCAATTAGCAAAGATAATTCTTTTTCTCCAGATTGAGCTGGTAGAGCCATTCTCTTTCTTGGGACAAACATTCAGTGAAAACAGAGTTAGGACATTGCCAGCATTTTACTGTAACCTGCTATGAAAGGTTCGAACAATTTATTGGCATTTAAAATGTTAATAACTAATGCAATGGCACTTAATGTTTTATTTCTACTTGTCAGTTACCAGTATTTTCTTTTTAAAAAATTAATTTTTTTTTGTGGTGATGTTGGTTAACGAAATCCGATAAGTTTCATCTGTACACTTTAACAGTAAGGCATATAAATATTTACACTGTGTGTTCACCTCCCATAGATCAGTTTTTTCTAATCGATCAAACCAACTAGGGTTACTCACTGACTCTTAAGAATGAGCTAGTAGATTTAAAAATAATATTTAGAGAATAATTTACAACTCTGCCTATTCTCACCCTTTTCCTACCCAGCTTCATAGGAAGAGATATTCCTCCAGTCCAAAGTGAATCATTTTCTATATTCTGAATGTATACATTAAGATTAAATTTGCCATCTGCTTCACCTCTCAGACTACAGCTTCAGTGAATGTCTCAGTGAATATATCTCAGTGAATGTCACCATCATTCATTGTTTCCCAAGAAAGCATTAGATATTACTAGAGACTCTGTCCTCCCCATTCCTACACTCTAACTCCCAGCTCCATCCAATTTGCCAGTGTCCTGCCCATTTTACTACTTCAGTATTTTCCTGCATTTCCATTTCCCTCCATATCCTCTGCTATGACCTCTATCAGTCCAGATCCTCACCACCTTTCAAGAACTTCTCAAATAATCTTTCTGCTATAATTTTTGATATCCTTATAATCCATTCTCTATATCGGTATCAAAATTTTAAATGCAAATTTTCTTAAAACCTTGTAATGGTGCTTTACCACATTAAAGAAAAAGTTCAAGATCTTTAGCATGGAACCAAGCCCTTGATGCTACAGCCTCGCAGGCCTTACCAGCATCACTCTGCGCCATTCCCCAGCAAGCCCCTTATGTTCCAGTCCTAGATAAAGACTTGATGTTTGGCAGGTGGACCATGTTCCTTCTCCTTCTTTTGCCTTTGCAAGGTGGTTTCCTCTACTAACCATTTGCTGTTTGCCCACAACACTCCTACTAGTTCTTTAAGGTGAACTCATTCTTTTGACACCTTTGGGAAATAGGAAGGGAGCCTACGCTGAGTTCAAAGTCAATTACAGTGGAGCCTTCTCTTGTCCTTCTGTAGGACCCTATGCACACCTCCATCAAAGCACTTGTTATGTAGCATTTCAATTTTTGTTTTTAGGGGAGGAGCTGCGTCTTTTATTTTTGTCTCTTTAGGCCAAGCTTGATGCCTGTTACTTAGTAGATGCTCCATAAATTGCTACAGCATAAAAGAGTTTAATCTTTTTTCATTACTTCTGGAAACAATTCAAGCAAAGTTATTTTTCCTCTTCCTTTTTATATTTTAAATTTTTTTCCTTTAAGTCTAATTCATCTTTAAAACAGACAGCAAAACACTTTCTACATCTTAGCCCCACTTTGTTGAAAGTATAGTCCAATTACTGCTTTAAATTCTAACCTCCTACTGATTACTCAACCCACTGAAATTTGGTTTTTACCTCATCGCTCCAATGAAATTGTTCTTATCAATGCAAAAGTCATTCTTTATCTTAAGTGATTACTCTCCAGGATTTCACATGGTTGATCTCTTCCTTTTCTCTGAAAACCTTACTTATTTTGATGTTGTGATATTATTTCCCCTGGTCTGTGACATCTCTGAACACTAGTCAGCCCGTCCAGCCTGCCTTTGCTTAAGTGCTGGATGTCCCAAGGAAGCCCCTGTTAGGTGTTACAGCTTATTCTTGAGTAAATTCATCTAATTCCACATATTCAGTAACCATCTGTTTACCCAGTAAGCCCACATTTTGACTTTCAGAACTCTATTTTCAACTTGTAATAACTTCTGTGACTCACAATACCTTCGAACTTTACATGCTAAAATTGAATCATTTCCTTCCTCATACTTGGTCTCTTATATTTCCTATCCTAGTGAGTTAGCAGTAGAGTCAGGGTAAAATTAAAGGGGTTGGCTTTTTGTAACCTTTCTCCAGGTTTTTATGCTAGACTACACAGTTAATAAATATCATGTGAATTATCTTTCATGTGTATTTCAAGTTAGCTTTTGTATTAGTTATATGTTGCTATGTAACAAATTACCTCACATTTAGAGTCTTAAAACAGCATATATTTATTATCTTGTAGTTTCTGCAGGTCGGAAGGCCAATCATGGCTTAGCTGGGTCCTCTGCTCCGAGTTTCACAAAGCTGCAGTCAAGGTGTTGGCTGAATCTGAGCTCTTATCTGAGGCTTGGGATCCTCTTCCAAGTTCACTGATTGTTGGCAAAATTTATTTACTCGAAGCTGTAGAACTCATAGCAGCTTGCTTATTCAAGGCCAGTGTGAGAGAGAGTCTCTGACTTGTTCACCCACTTTTAAAGGGTTCATCTGGTTAGGTCAGGCCCACCCAGAATCATATACTTTTGATTAACTCAAAGTCAGCTGATTAAGGACCTTAATTAAATTTACAAAATCTCTTCACTTTAGCCAGCTAATGTAACAATCATGTGAGAGACTATCCTGTCCCTTTTGCCATACACTATTAGTCAGAAGCAAGTTATAGTTTCCACCATATTCAAGGGGAGAGGGTTATACCAGGGTCATTGGGAGTTATTCTAGAATTCTGCTTACCACAGCTTAATTCTAAAAAAAAAAAAAAAAAAAAAAAAAGTAATGGCAAAAACCAATACATGTTTGTAATTTGGAAATATTAAAAAATTGACTATAAAAAAATTATAGAACTTTAAAATCTCAAAGTTTGTGGAAGTGGCACATATTTTGAAGATGGGAGGAAATGGTTTTCTCTGCTTACCCTAGCTTACACTTACTGCCTTGGGCAGGGGATATATCAAAGTATCTAAACTTTAGATCACGTTATATGAACCTAAAAGGAATCATCAGATAAGTAGTTCTAAGATAGACATTTAATTACATAACTGGCTTAACTTGAGAACCACTTTACCATATACTAGCCTCATTTGCGTTAGGTGAGAATAAACGTAATTATATGTCTTTAAGTAAGTTATATGGTTTTCCTCAGTGTCCATTAATTTGACTTTTCCTAATGGATTTTTTTCTTTCTTATAATACTTTTGAGACTGTGTTTTTTGTTGAACTGCCTATACTTTCCTTAGGATAGGTAGTTTAGGTACCTTTTAAAGTTGTTTTCTTACAATGTACAATGACATATCTACAGAAGTTTCCAGATCACGACTCTCCCCTTTCTGGCCCCATACCATTTGTACCTCCTTTTTCTGTATGCATTACACAGATGTTCTGGAGTTAATGTAAACACCATTAGGATATGAAATGTGCTAAGAATCCTGCCACTTCTAGGTATTGCTTCTTAGGGAAAACTGTTCCACTGGTATTTGGTAAAAAGCAACATGACTTGGTGAATTTATCTCTCTCTCTCTCTCTTTTGTCATTGGCAATGATAATGCAATGTCCATTGTATGCATTCGGTGTGAGGTTGGCTTGCAGATCCCTACAGATATGTGGTTACTTCTCTGCTTTCCCTTTCTTTTGCTTGGGCAACTGCCACATTGATGCACTGGAGCCACTCTTCTGCATTCTTCTCGTCCTTGGCCTTGAAAACATAAGTTTTATTGTCTGTGAAGATTTCGAAAGCCCGAGGGAGAGAGCGGTCCCTGCGTTTCCTGGCCACAACTTTCACACTCTGTACTTTGCTGAGTTCTATTGGGGAGTCATCAGGATCGTCTTTCTGGAATGCAGATGGGAAGGAAAGAACATGAGCTGGCTCCCAGGGTGTGGCAAGATCCCTAGCTGCTGGAGAATTTTCTAAGAAGAGCAGAACCCTTTCATTTCTTGTGGCTCAAGACCCCGGTCATTTTGGGTGCTAAGGCCTCAAAGAATCATTAGAACAATGGAAGGAGGATGGAATTGGCCTTTTGTTATATAAATTGGATCTAGTATCATAAAATATTCAATCTATAGAAAAATACAGTGAGATTGGGGAAATTGCTTAATTCATATTTCTTTGATTTTGTCATTTTTATTGATGTTAACATGGTATTAGTAGAGCAAAACACAACAGTACAATTTGGAGTATTATTAACTCAGAATTTCAGATAATTTGGGTGGCATGAAATTGAATTTTCCTTTTTATTATCTCTGAGAAAGGGATATTAATTGAGTCAACAAGGGTTCCAATTTTTAAATAGATCAAACTATTTTTGAAACTTTCTGGAGCTTTGGAAGCATGATTTGTCTACAAACATGAAGTGAAGGAATATTTAATGATTTACATTTTGCTTCATCTAAGCAGAGGCTTAAGAATCTCTATAACACAGGGGTATCACAGTGGGCTAGCACCAACAGTCTTAAGGGATCACATATTTCTTTAAAGCAATTTCAGTTTTTAACATCTCTGAATCCATTTTGCCTACTGGAGACTATACCTGTGGTTGAGGATCTTGCCAATTATTTTTTCTCACCTGCCTTATACCATCACTCTTCTTTCACCTTGCAATGGAAGGACATCCTTTTCACTCATCCCAAACATTCTATATATGCAACTTGGAAAAATCTCAAGAGCATCAAACAAGCAAACAAACAAACAAAACAGCAGTTCAGAATACTGATGCCAGGGAAACATCCTTCAACAAGGCAACATAATTGTTCCCCATCTGTTTCATTAAGAGATGCATTTCCAATAGCATTTCGCTTTTTACTGTTTAATAACTATTTGCTACATTTGGTATATATGGTTTTTTATAAATGATATAATTTTTTAAAGATAAAAATAAAAAGTCTCAACATTAAGAGACTGATGGTTATAAGAAATTAAAATAATTAAATTTCAATTTACATACATAGTTTTACTGCAGTGCAAAATGATAGGGCGATCATGATAAAATGCTGTGGGGGAAGTAGAACAAAAATATGATTTCAAGGAAAAATGAAATGATGCAAACATTTCTGTTAAAGAGGAACAAATTTATATATTATTTTAAATGGATGACGTTGAGTGTCACATTGCTATGGTAATTATCCCCTTTCACCTTTTTTACCTATCCCCCAACCTCCTTCTCATCTGACAATTATCAGTTGGTTCTCTGTATTTATGAGTTTGTTTTTGTTTTGTCTATTTTGGTTTTTTAGATTCCACATATAAGTGAAATCATATAGCATTTTTCTTTCTCTGACTTATTTCACTTAGCATAATACCCTGTGGGTCTCGAATGGTTACATTTAAAGAAGTGTGATCTTTTTATTTTAAAATGACAACATTTACAGTTCAACAGAAATTACAGTTTGCGCAACTATGAAAATTCATGAAAGTGTTGATGTAACTTAAAATGCTACAAGGTAGTAAGTAGATTTTCCAAAATTCTCTTAGGGGATATGCAGGGTAAAGTTTGAAAATATCTGCACTAGATAATATTTTGTTAGCTTAATTTGGTTTATAGTAAGTATCTGAAAGTAATAAATTGTATTTTTTTGAAATTTTCTATAGTATAGAAATCGATATATGGAGAAACTAATGAAGAAAGAAATGTTGCCATAGTCATCTAATGAGAGACAGTGAATTACCAAGACAGGAAGTCAAAGATCACCGCTGCCTAACTGGTTGGCTGAGATCAAGACCTTAAGAATGCAAAAGTAGAAAGTTACACTACAGACTTTCATTTGTTATTTTAAAATGTACATTTTCCTCATTTATAAGAAAGGCCTTTTATAATGTGACTAAAGTTTTAACTGGTCTGCTGACCACTGCTAACTGACTATGCCCCTGGGGGTGAGAGAGGCGTTGCTTTGGTCTTCATACAATCCCATATTATTTCTCAATATTTGAGCCACATGTTCTGGAATATAAAACCATTATTCCCGATAAAGATGTCAAACAAGTTAGCCAATTTTAAAATAGTTTATAATCTAAACTTTATTAAAAACTTCTGAATCAAGAAGTACAAAGGTGATTTACTTGAGTTCAAGAAAAACACTGATATACTATCTGCTTTGTTTCAAGGGATCTGAGAAATCGCTACATCTTAACTTCTATTCCTGATTTCTTTACTAAAAACAGGAAATTCAGGTGGTCATTTTTAAATACTTTAAAAATGCTTCAATGTGAATCTATGCTCAAAAAATAATATTGCTTTAAAACTCCAATAACTTTCTAAATTGAACACAATATTATATTTCCCTTTCAAAAAGATCTTCAGCCACAGAAAAGTCCATCTGTGTATTTTATAATACACACAGATGGAGAAAGTAACATGAGTTTAGAGTAGGTGTCACCAAAGATTTTTTTATTCAAAAAGTTAACATGATTTTATTAATTAAAATAGCACTGATCAGAATTTCTCATATTCAGATACACTGTATTTGCTTCCTGTTGAGTAATAAATTCAAATACATTTTATAGTGAGCACTCTAAAAATATAGCATACATATTCTGAGTGCATTGTGTTTTTTAAGTAATTTAACACCTTTTTATTAATTAATTCACATACAGTTTGGTTTGTCACTGGCTCTGTATTTAAGTGTATGTGAGAATCAGCATGGTATACTCACTTAAGAACATGCTTTGGTGTCATACTGCCTGAGTCAGGGCCCAGTTTTACTGTTCCTCACCTTACTGGCTCTATCTTTGGTCAAGTCAGTTAGTCTCTTTGAGCCTCAGTTTCCCCATCTGTAAAATGGCAATAATAAGAATGCTGACCTCAAAGGATTGTCTGAGGCAATCTAGTGTGGCATATAAGCACTGATAAGCTTTATTATTATATTTCAAAATAACCAAGAAGTAGGTCAAGATTTCATTCCCTTGATCCTGAATCAGTAGAGTTTAATGATAAATAAAACCAATTTGAAAAGAAGGGGATAATTTTGCATTGTTGATGGGAAATAGAATGCTATTTCAGAGGTTTCTCATTGAAAATTCAGAATACTGATATTTACTGAGCATCCTAGTTCAGATAGAAAATTATATTAAATAAATATATATTCTTTTAGAATTCTATTTTATTCATTAAGTGAATATTAAATGAATGAAAGCTTAGTAATGTATTTTGCTAGTCGGAATTGAACTTTGTTGACTACAAATTTAAAATAAACTTAAAATAAACTGGCCTTTATTTCTTCCTTAGGTTAACACCTCTAAATATAGCCTATAATTATGAAAGAAATCAGAATCAGTATCATAAGCCATAAATTTAGGTAGGTGATCCACAAGGAACAAAAAGCAGTCCTTCTGTAGTTCATCTCCTAAAACTTAAGTCAACAACAACCAAAAAGTTCCCATAATAAACTGAAGAGGGATAGTGAACCAACTAACAAAGAACTGAACAGAATAGACAAGTGAAGGGAACATATGTAAATGAAGGGAACATATGTAAAATGACATCGTAAAATGGAGAAGAAAAAAAATATTGGCATTTTAACTCAGAACAAAGCGCCTAGCTGGTTGCCACTGGCTTAAGATCTTAAAAATGCAAGTGTAAAAGATGACAGAAAAACTTACAGACTTTCCTTTTTGAAACAGAAGTTGATTTCCAGCCAGTGTGAAATAACGGGTTTTCCACCGTTTGATGAACTTCCATCTGACCTGCTTTTCTTTAAGCTTTCCTTCCATGAGAGGCTGGCCATCTAGATTTACAACTGTTGAAGGTAACAGAATGGTCAAGTATATATTTTCCATTTTTATTTGGCAAGTCATCAAAAGTCAGATTTGTCCAATGAACCAGAACCCAATAAGCATATTTGGAAAGTGGGTTAATAAATTATGAATTTGCTTAACTTCTCCCCCTTCGTCTCTAAAAGAATGCACAATTTAGATAAGATGATGGGAAGGTGTTGAAAGCCCTTATCAATATTTTCAAAAGGAATATAGTCTACAAAAAGAGCATCTGGTGAGCAGTTCCTAAGGCTCATCAGATAGCCAACTTTCTCTGTTTCTTAACACTTTTGTTTCGTGATATTCTGTCCGCATAAACTGCTTAGAAATATAGCTTCATAAATAATCACAATCCACGAATATTTAGCTATTTGGCAGCCAAAGTCAATGCAGTGCTCCAAAATACATGTTGTCCTAAAGCCATAACAGCTGCAAAGGCAAATTTACCCAGCTCTTTTGAACATGTTATTTCCACTCCCTAGAACACACGTACTCTCTCTTCACTCCATATTCCCATCTTCGCCTAGTCAACAACTAATCATTGCATGTTTCAATTCAAATGTTGCTTCCTTTGGGAGACTTTCCACAAACCCAGACCAGAGTGGCTTCACCTGTTATGTATTCTCATAGCATCTGGCATGTTTCTTTTATGTCAGGCATCATCATTTGTAGATTGTTGTGGGTGTTCATCTGATTAATATCTTTCTCTCCTGTTCAGCTGAGCTCTGTGAGGGCAGCGTCTTTGCTTTGTTGACTGTTACATCACTAGGCATCTAACATGGTGCCTGACAAATAGTAGGGAGTCTATAAATATTTATTGAATGAATGGATTAATTTGACATCCGAGCAGACTGTTTATGATTACATGTAATCATAGAATTAGAAGATGTTACCATATCAGAACTTTAGATGTCAAATTGAAGAATTTCATTTCTTTTTCCAATTATACAAAATTCATTCTTCAAATTCACATGAAATCATCTGATTTCTGGGGAAAATGACAATATATACTTATATACATTTATGTTCAATTTGCACAGAACTTTGAAAGAAATGAGATTTGCTCTACCACTTGGAAATTTGGACAGTGCCCGTTTGATCATATGAACTAAGCCTATCCCTTCCACCCACCCTACCACTACTTTTTTCTAAAGTAGGTCAAATAACTACCTCAGACAGGGGGATTTGTTCACTTTGCCAGCATTTTCAGAGTAAGGATAATAGAATGTATGAAATGTATGGTTTTTATAAACCAGGGTTTACTGAGGCTAGCAGGACCAGCTCACATTGTCCACCTGGGCTAGCATTCAGTGAGTGTTTACTAAGTGTGCTGTTGAGTCATGAAGGGTACTATAGCTCATCTGAGAGGAGGAAGAAAAAGTCCAAGAGGAGATTCAAGAGGACAAAGATGGATACAAAAAATACCAAACAACAACAACAAAAAACCAAGCCAAATTTATATTAAAAATTTTTTAAAACAACCATTTTACATGCTTTCAAATTAGAAAAAAATATTAATTTAAATTGTAATATTCCAATTTTTGCATAAAAATTCAGAAGAGTTAGATCTGAGTTCTCTCAACTATAGTTTTCTGATCAGCAATGAGGGAAATAATAGTAGCTCTCTCCTGCTTAACAACGATGTTGAGAGATCAAAAATCAAAATAAAGAAATTTATGTGAGGACAATAGGTAAGTGGCAAGGCACTGCTCCCTCCCCACACTACTGTTATTGAAGACTTTATAGTGTGTATAATCACATTGCTTTCTTGCTGTGGTTTTAATGGAAAGATGATTTAATGAAATATCATTTAATAACAGTACACTTTTCTAGTCTTAGTCTTCTCTGTTTTTTTCAAAGTAGTATTTGAAGTAACCATAATATCTGAGCTAACCATGATAACCATGATTTGAAGTCATAATTTATTTAGATAATATTTAAGCAAATGGACTCTTCTAGATCTGAGATAAGGATTTAGCTATAAGTATTTCTCTTTAATGCAGACCCAGACGTTTCACGTGAAGAGTATGTGACAAAAATTTCCACGCAGCAGTTGGCAAAGTAGTTGAAGGAATTGTTTGAGACAAAGAATGGATGGATCATCGTACCCACATACCCACATGCCCATAATGACAGTGTGAAACTCAGGACAAAACGATAGGCTTATCTGAGAGCAAAAGGATGAAGTACTGTAGAGATATGCTGGTAAGCAAAAAACTTTTCATTGTAGCCCAGTGAAAATTAACCCTGGAGAAAAAGGCCATGGAAAGGGTTTTAGGGAGAAAACATTAGCAGAACTTTAATGTAGCTGTGTGTTAGGGTCCTAGTTTAGTCATTAGAGTTAGCTTTAGATAATTCTGTAAAAACCAGGTTACTTGTAGCTGTAGAATTAATTTAAAAATAGCCTCAAAAAGCAAAAGGAGAAGACTTAAAATTTTTTCCAGCTGCTATCCCATGTCTTAACTTTTTTTTTGCAATTATGTCTAGCATATGCATAACTGTCATTTTAATAGGTCTGCTGGCCATAGCACATCCTTGTAAGCAATAGTTCTCATATGATATCAGTCTCTTTAAAGTTAAAACAGAGAACTAATTCTAAGGATGATCCTATTTCATTTGAAAAGTAACATGTGGAATGAGGCTATAAGGGGATGATCATGTGTCTAAAACTACCTTGTTTGCATGTAATGCATACAGCATATTTAAATATTTTCTCACCAATTAGTGCATTATTTCATTCAAAGCACCACAGTTTGGCTAAGACGATCTCTACCAAGCTGGACCTGTTCCTTTAATTGTCAATTGGCTGAAAAAACTATGGAATATTAAACTGAATTCTGTAGTGCAATTGGAACTCAAACTGTGTTCCCATGTTTATCAACTTAAAAAGTCAGAATGCTAATTCACATGTTTATACAATAGTTGTATTTCTTTTGTGCACCCACCATTGAAAATACTTATACTGATAAAAGATGAATTTTGAAGGTGTTACTCTTATTCCATATGAGGTTGCTGAATAAGAATGAAATACCAGATAGATACTTTAAAGCTGAGAAGCCCCACAGTAGGAAGAGTAAAGCAGTAAAGAATATTCCTCAGTTTATCTATTAACCATTCAGCCATCCTGCACATACTTTTGAGCCTGGATAAGCTGTAAAACACTGTATATGGATCTGAGGAAGTTACAAAGCCCAGCTCAGGGAGAGCTTGAATTTATTATCTTTTTTTTTTTTTTGCGGGGGCAGGGGTGGTGGCGGGAGGGAAAAGCACTTTACAAATTCTACAGCTCAGTGCCTGGAGAGTGCCACTGGAGTAACTACTGCACTACAGCACTCAAGGATATTCTACTTCTAGCTGGGAGTAGGTGACATGTGAGTTGGGCTCCCATTGAAGAAGGGAGAAAGGATATTCTAGGAAGAGTGCAGCAAAGGACCGAAGTAATGAGAGGGGTGTGTGAGGGAAAATACATAAAAAGAAAAAAACCCTAGAATTAATGAACTCAGAAGCAAATTTATAACGTAGTTGTGTTAGGGTACAGTTATGGGCTGAAGGCTGAAAGTAGGAAGATGATTCAAGATTTTCTAGCTGTAAGACCCATGAGAGAGATTGGTGTCAAATGGTCATGAAGAGGTCATATTGGACTTTATTTGAAAATTCTTCTGAAACCCCATTTTGGAGGACTTTGCTTTTCTTAAGGCCTAAGGAGGGGCCTCGGGCCTGTGAAGGTCCAGTCAGCACGGGAATGAAGCCTCATGGATCCCAGATGGGATTGGCTATGTGTCACGCAGTGTCCTGGCAGGAAACAGATGGCACTTCAAGCTGGGTAATTGAGGTGAGTTAATAAAAGGACTATTTATACAGATGTGTACAAGGTGTAGAAAAAACACCATAGTTCTCTGGGGCCAGAAACCCTCAGAGGCCTAACAAACAGTCCTCTGCCTGAAGAGCAAAGGGGAGAGGACACTTGGACGCAGAGCGAGAACACTGCCTAGCAGGAGCTGTGACCATGGGTAGAGGACACAGTCAACTTGCAGGGACAAAGCAGAGAGTGAGTAAGGAATAAATAACCCAGCCTCACTGTTCTCCCTCCCTCTTAGCTCCTGCTGTTGCCCCCATTGGTCAAATGTAGCTGAACACCACAGCTAAGGGAGACTGGAACACACAGGAGAGGCATCTATCCTAAAACTGGGGCATAGGAAGCCAGAAAGCCTCCTGGAGTAGAGGTTGTCTGAGCTGAGTTCTGAGGGACAAGTAGAAGTTTTGAAGGTAAAGTGAGGAAGGGTATTCTGGGGAAAAAAAGTCACATGCAAAGTGCCAAGGCTTAAAGAGGGGGCATGAAATGCATTCCGGGAAGTGTAACTCATTCTATGTGATGGGGACCTGGTGGGACTAGGAGGGCAAGAGATGAGATGTGAGATTCAGGGAGGGACCAATTCTAAAGGTGCTTGGACATCATGCAGAGTGGAATCTAATACTTTGTAATGCAACACAATGAAAAATAATAATTTCTGTAGTCATACAACCCCTTTTATTACAGGAGCATAAGAATTCAACAATTCAAGGTCTCCATCTTGTTCTAAGATT
Source organism: Cynopterus sphinx (assembly GCA_030015415.1). Lineage (NCBI taxonomy): Eukaryota > Metazoa > Chordata > Mammalia > Chiroptera > Pteropodidae > Cynopterus > Cynopterus sphinx. The sequence goes on from CM057380.1 coordinate 22,134,351, forward strand.
TATTACAATTCTGTAATAGCCAATTACTATTTAAACATGGTGTGTTGAAATCCATGTTTACTCCTTATTATAGTAGATTATACAGGGCTGAAACTTTCTCTGTTATTTGCTTATGGTTTATGGGGTAAGAGCAGTGACTTCAGAGCCAGACCTCAGTTGAAATCTAAAGTCTGCTACTTAACAGCTGACTGGCTTTGTGCGTTGTTTAACTTCACTGAGCTTCAGTTTTCTCCTCTCTAGAGATGTCATTTAACAACAGGGCCACCATGAATGGCTATTCAGGTTGTTCACTGCACAAGAGCACTCAGCCACGGAGGTGAGTAGGGCCTGAAATTCAGCCTGAATTTTGCTGTTCAAGCCATGCACTCCAAGTGGACTTCACTCACCATAAATAAAGCCACATAAAAGTGCCAGAAAGGTTAACATGGCCTTGCTTAACCAAGTGACTGGTATGTAGTAAGGCGTTAATAAATAATAGCTGCTCTCATCATGATCGTCAGCACTGTCATCATCGTCAACACAAAATGATTATCCTCATCCTTTTATTGTGAGAACTCGCTGGTAGATTTATGAATACCATACGCTAATGGCTTTACGATAAAACCCACCTCTCTCCCTTCAATCAAAAATGTAGTGAGACATACAGTTAGGAACAGTGCAAGAATTCAGAGTGAGACAGGAACCCTTTTGAGGTTCAAGGACTGTAGGCTTTGAACTTCAGGTAAGAGGGGAAATTCAGAGTCCCAAAAGGGAGTTTTTGAGTAACTGATTCATTTATTCATCAAGACTGCCATTTTCAAGGCAAGCCAATAATGGATTGAGCTTCGTTGGAGACGTTTGCCACACTATTGGTGTTGGCTCCCTTTTCCTCCAGACTTTTTGCTTGTTTTTATAATAGTAGATGGTGACCCTCACACAACCACTATTCACATTGCTCTTTGGCTTCCATCCAGACTCAGAAATTACTTACACCGTGTGCTTTCTGGCTTCTGCAACTATTGTCTTGAAAGTATTGCACTGTACATCAATAATCCATTATTGACACTGTCATGAACTTAATTTGTGTTATTTGAATCCTTAGATATTCTTCCTTGATTGTAAAGATAAATACCTTTAAAAAAAGGCATAAGAAAAATGGTAAATCTCAAATACTTAGTTTTCAAATAAGAACTGAATTTTGAGATTTTTCCTTGAAATCATTGCTTCTGGGAAGCAGTCTGTGAATAATTTCTTTGTATGTATTGAGAGTCTCAAATTTACTTGAATTTCCTTTCATGGTTTTACTGATTTGTATGTGAATGTGCCAGCTGTAAGAAAGCCAACTGTGATTACAGAAGACATACTTAAAGAGGGATAGAAACACCAAATGAGGAGGTCATAGGAACCACATTTAGTAGAGTGTCTGGTTTTTGAAATCACTAGGGATCCTAATGAATGGCATGTTTCTTATGAATATCCAGGCAGTGTTTAAGGGTGCTATATTTTCTAATTAGTAGTGAATAAAGGAGGAGGCATAATCCCACATCGATTTTGTAGCATCCTACAAGGTGCCGTAGATCCCAAATAGGCCAGACAGACTCAGTCTGACAGCGCCCTTTGAGGGCACTTTCACCTGTGACTGAATGGCTTTCTTTCCCAGTAATTTCATACCCATAGAAATGTAGTGTGCTTTCTATGCTTCTCTAGCAATTGCTGAAATAATCATCTATTTTATAAGCCTGTTAAGCAATGTTTCCCAAACTGTGTTCTGAGGGCCACCCATATTGAAATTACTAAAATGCACATTCCAAGCCACTACTCCAAACCTATTGAATCACAATTTCGGTGTGGGGTTAGAGACCCTGCATTTTCAACAAGATCTCTAGGTGATTCTAATGTAGCTCAGGAATGTCTAGGAAATGATGGTAGCCTCGCAGTAGATCATGGTAATAGATGATATAACACACAAAATAATAAAACTACAAAACCAATAGTGGAAAGAAAATTGTTATAACCTTTGCATGAAATTAAAGAATAAAATAAGTGTAAGATCATATTGTGTATCCTTGGCTTAAGAGAATTACAGAAAAAAATTCTCAGAATCAACGTTTATAGAATTTGGCTTATTTACTAGGTCAACAGTGAAACAAAAATTCTAAAATCACTTGCCAAGAAGGCAACCTCTTCAGTAGTTTTGAACAATAAGTACAGTCTCCTTTGTGCCTTTATCAGAAGCTATCAAAGAAGATTGGCCCAGACTTGCCTGTAATGACTAGTAGAGACCAATGGCAAAAGATCAGGGATGGAGGAAGTGAATTGAAATAATGGCTCAATCTTAGAATTGAACTTTCAACAAGAACGGGTTCCACACACACTTCTCATGTTGGTCCCACATTGTTCTCCCATTAATATAATCTCATGGGTAGGTATTACTGGCAATAGTTGGCTCTCGAGTTTTAGACGGTTTTAAATGTTCAGTGCTTTCCCACACTGCTTATGCATTGTAGAGATTTCCTTGCATGCAGAAAAATAGATTAGACATGTTTGTACCGCGGCTGTGAAAAGGAGGGTCATCTTGTTTTATTGTACAAATTGAGCACATCCTATTCATCGCCCTACCTGCCTGTACATCCTTGGTGTTTTAGAACATTCCAAGTGTTGTCTACAATGCTTTTGTGAAATTATTTGATACAAGTTCGATCTGTTGTAGTGCAACACTTGACCTCAGACCTTTTGGCAATAAATAGAAATTTTCCAGTGTCTGTATTGGAAACTTTACTATCATACTCTGTGTGTTTGATATATAAATATATTTGATACACACACACACACACACACACACACACACACACACACACACACACAACACCTACTCTCTGTTAAATAAAATGTTCTCTTACAGTACTTTGAAAACATCTTGTTTGAAAAGTTACTGTTTATACAAATAATATATTTAGCACAAAATGTACACTGGATGTGTCATTATATGAATATGATTTTTTATCTCAAAATGTATCACTTTGAACGTATTAATTTTTTTTATCATTACTTGCCTGAGAAAAACTTTACTAAAAATGTTCAGAGAAGATACAAATTTTAGTTGCTCACTTATTTGATAGATATTCATTGAGCTTCTGACATGTGCCAGGGGCGGAGGATGGATGGAAGAAGGGAATTCCTTTCACAGAACTTATTATTTGTTGGAGGAAATAGATGTTCATCAGATAATCACATGTAGAAAAATGACGGCATCCATAATGGTGTTTGTTATGAGGGGAGGTCTGAAGCACTTTGAGGATGTTAGTATTAATCAGGACAGTGGCAGAAGGCTTTTCTGTGGCAGTGAATTTGAGTTTTAATGAGAAGCCTAAAATCCATATTAACTAGGTAAAGAGAGAAGAAAGGGAGCTTTGGGAAGCAAGGCAGCACAGGAAGAAATGTGGTGCATATTGGATACTGAATGAAGGCCCTTCTGGCTAGAGCAGAGAGGAGCAGATGGCATATGAGACAAGATGAGGCTGGAGAGGGTGGGAGAGACCGTGGCATGTGAGGCTGTGAGGGGCATCCTATGGAGTTTGGTCTTTAAGCTAAGAGCCATGGGAAGATACAGGCTGTGGTACCATCAGACTTGTGCTTTGAAGAGATCATTTTGACTGAGTGGGAGGAAGATCTTCAGAAGGGTCTGGAGTAGCTCAATTATTGATGTCATTTCAGACAATAGGTGATTGTATCTTGCTCTAGGGCAATGGAGAGAGACAGAGTTGAGAGCAATTGAAAAGCTAAAATCCAAAATATTGAGTGATGGATTGGATGAGGTTGAGGGAGAGAACAGTGGGTGTCTGGCTGGTCCAATAGAATGAGTGATGTTATGTTCACTGAGATAGAGAATGCTAGAAGAGGACCAAGTGGTCTTCACGGGCAAGGAAGAGACAATCATGAGTTTTAATTTAAATGAATAGAGTTTGAGGTGCTTTGAAGCACTAACTAGGCGGTAGGAAAGTAAATCTAGGGTTCAGAGGAGACGCCTGGACTGCAGATAGGCATTTGGTATCTGTCTTATTAAAGTGATGACCGGAGATGCAGAACCAGCAAAGACTGACTAGGAAGAGTGTACAGTGAGGAGAAGAGAGTTGCTACAACAATGAATAGCTGGAGAGAGGAAGGTAGGCCTGGAAAGGAGGCTGAGGACTGTTTAGAGAATCAGAGAGAAACCAGAAGTTAAAGAAAGAGAATGTTTGAAGGAGCAGATACTGGTCAACAGAATTGAATGCCACTAACCAGCAAGTTAACACAAGGGCTGAAACAAACACATCCAGTGCATGGGTAACTCACGTGACTTCAATGGCTGTAGAGATAATGGGCTTCGAAGGCAGATCAGGGAGGGTTACGTCAGGAGGAAAAGGAGACAGGAAAGGAAGAGGCTGAGCACTGACATCTCTCTTGGCTTTAAAGAGGAGGTGAAAGAGAGGCAGTAGGTGAAGGGAAAAAGGAGAGGGTAAGCCAGTTAAATGTGTTTAAAAGCCAATGGAAAGGATGGAGAAATTGAATAGGGAAGGCAGAAAGGGTAATCTATACTACAGAGTTTCTGAGAAGGTGAGGTCAAAATAGGGCCACCCTTTTGAGATAGTGGATGACTTCATCCTCAGTGGGTGCTAAAAGCACCTGTATGTTTTGTACATAGGTGAGTTTGTGGCTGAAGAACAAATTTCATTACCAAAGTATTTATATAGGCAAATAAAAAAATTAGGATTACTCTGAAAGGTGATAACTAGAGCACTTTTTTCTTTTTCTTGAGCACTTTTAACATACATGAAGTGCTTTATTTTAAAAGCTACATAAATTTTTTTAAAATCAGTGTCATTCTGAGCCAGATTTACTTAGTCTAGTCTGCCTTTGTAAAGCATGCTTCTACTCCTTCAGATATTGGCTTGACTCAGCTTATTCTCCAAGTGAAAAATAACATTTTTGCATGCATGATGATTGGTTTGTGGATAACCACAGAGTGACCAATGCTTTGCTGCAAGTATAAGGCCTATCGGACACTTTTATCTATATTAAGACAAGATTGTTGTTGACTCATTATGGAAAGGCAGAGAATTAGGAAAGTGATGCTGGATGAACAGCAAATATTAATGCCTGAAGGGTGTTATGTTACTGATCTTAGCATATTTCTCATTGAGGCTCAAGTTATTAGCAAGTTTACTAGGGGCTCTGTGTGTTTATGTAAATTGAAACCTTTCAATGCAATGTAAAAATTGAGTATCCATAAGGTGTACACAGCAATATTTTCTTATAAAAGTTTATTTTGTAAAAGATGCTATTTCAAGGTTTCAATTCCATAAGATTTTTTTTTTAATTTTGAGAAAATATCAGATTTTTTAAAGTTAGATTTAAATGTCACATTTCAAAACAAATCCTATTTCTTCCATAGTCATCCCATTACTTATATAATCCATGAATTACTCAATCATCTATCTGCCAAATACTTATTAAACACTGCTATGTGCCAGGCTCTAAGTAGGGCACACAAAGGTGAATAATCCATGGTCCTTCCTCCTCTAGTTTACTGTCTAGTGGGGGAGATTGATGGCAACATGCTGGGTACACTGTGTGGGCAGAGGGCAGAAAGGACAGAAAGGAGAGAATTTATTCTGTCTAGGGGTAGTGTGTCCATGTGTGCCACTGTGAGTACTTTGTGTGTGTGTGTGTGTGTGTGTGTGTGTGTGTGTGTGTGTGTGTGTGTGTGTTTGAAAGAGAAGAAGAAGGAGGGAGGGAGAAAGGAGGCAGGTGTTAACAGAGAAGGAATACCCCTGCCAGAAAGGCATAAAACATGAAGATGGGAAGAGGCAGGAAAAGGAAAAAGATTCCAGGAGAATGTTATCTGAGTAAATAAGTGTGTATTTGTTTTGTCATAAAGTAATTCAAAGTATCTTTGAAAAACAAAATGAGGTTTTTTGTAAATTATCAATATTTAGTAGTCACCAACAGTATATAAATATGAAAATGTGAAGTTATCCCACACAGCAGTGCATTGTTTTTGAACTCTACCAACATTTAGCATATGTGACAATATTCTAACATATGACAAGAGGGAAGGCTTCATGAGACAAACCCAGTCATTGAGTAAGTCCAAAATGGGTTTTCTTTTGTCACCTTTAAAATTCTATGAATGTTGATACTGTAATTAAATCTAAAAGTTTTATATGAATGGACTCATAAGGCTATTTGTGTCTTACAGTCAGGTTCTCAGAGGTCATTTAGCCCATTTTCACACTGGCATCTGGAATGGAAGGGTGCCCAGCCCACACTGAAGGTGGCCAGCAAAGGAGGGCCACCACATATTACCAGTTTGTAGTGTGTGAAGAAAACCTCTTTATAGAGGCCTTTCTTTTTTTGATTTCATCTTGAAACCATCTCTTTTTTTCATGTGATATAATGCAAAACATGTTCTTACAGCACAAATATTTGAAATCAAGTTCTAAAGAGGAATCATGATAGCAGGTTAATCTGAAAAATTTTTTCATTCTTTTATAACCTAAGGAGACCTCACATTCAATATCTAAATATCTAATGACTAAGAGAGCACTCACACTGTGGAATGCTCATATTTGTAAAGGAAGACACAAGCGCCAAAACCGAGCCATCTCCGGGCTTTTATTGTAGGGTGTAAGAACAAAAGCATCTCACGTGTCTCAAGAAACAAGAGTGAAAGTCATGACCTAGTTCTCTCTTGTTCTTTAAAAAATGTTACTGAATAGAAAGCCAGATGTGTTCCAGGATGGCCCTGCTGACTAACTCTTACTGTTATCATGCACTAGCAATTCCAAGACATGATGAAAGGGATTTGCTTGGTTTTCCAGAAATAAGTTTTGTTCTATTAAATCTCCTTGCTCAATCTGTTCTCCCAGTCCTGTGGAGTAACGGGATTGGCAATAAACACCACTAGGCAAGTCTCTTAGGATTCTTGAGTTATTTCAGGGATTTTCTAATCTACTCTGTACTTTTATTAAATGATTATCAGAAACTGAATTGGAGAGTCTGGAAATAGCTTCTACTGTAATCATTTCCCACATGTGATCACTTCCCACACATTCTCATACAAAGTCCCTGCACTTCTTTAAGTAAAATAAGTCATTGGGGAGGCAGATCACTTGGTTTTTCCAATACATTGTAGGAAGATGGAATAATTGTTCTTGGAATTTCCAATATTCCATGTCCTCAACTTGGATTAGTCCTAGAGATTGAAGTTTCAGGTTCAGGAATTAACCTGGTTTAAAATCTTAGTTCTACTGCTTAGTAGCTATGTGACCTTGAGACAATTATTAAGCGCTTTGTGTTTCAGTTTCCTTATCTGTAAAATGGAGTCAATAATGGTGACTTACTAAGAAAAAGGCATGTGAAATTTAGCACATAGCATGATAAATGCCAACAATTATAATCATTTCAGGACCTTTATACTATTCTAGCATTTGGTTATCTCTTCATCTGCACCTAATTGAACTAAAAATACTATTTTATTGAATACCAAATATTAAATTCCTGTGAATTTGGGCATGTTGATGGTGGAGTTGGTGGGAAGATGAGTGGGAGTTGTTGTGACGTGAAGAGGGGAATGTACTTAAGGCGACCATTAAATCAGCTGGTTTGCTGTCAATTTCTCAAGTACCGTAGCTTATTCTGCACACAGTTGAGAAGTTTTCATATTTCAGTATGTATTTCCTGATGTCTAGTTAAAGTTTTCTAATTACCTCATGTTTTGTTCCTCTTTTATGGAAATGCCAGAGAATTCTTTTTAATGCCTAAATAATGACAATACTTGACAATAATTACTGTATCGTTTGTCAGTACCTTAAAAAAACAAAAATGAAAACCCAAATCTGGTTTCTTCAGCCTTTTTCCCTAGACTCCAATCACACATCTTTAGATCCTTCCTTCCTGAGGCTGACAGGACATCTGGACCCTGTGGGACACCGGTGAAGCCCGGAACAGTAACAGGACTTGGGCACAATACACCAGGCACTAAAACAGGCAGGGAAGTGAACCCTTTGTGTTATATGTCGTGACTTCTCTCAAGGAGAAAACAAGCACCAACATCTATTTGCCAGATTCAAAATGCAACAGATATGGAACAGTGATGTATTTGACATGATTAACACATAATCACAATCTTGAAACATCATCTTTTAATATTTAAGGCTTTGGTGTTGCCATTTGTAAATATTCTTTCTGTCTTTCACTTACTTAACAAGTATTTATTACATGCTAAAAATATAAAAGAAAGTATGCTAGATCTTTCCATATATACCTTTTGGCCTAACAGGATTGTGAATTGTTTCAGGGCAGAGATGTTGTACCTTATTTGTTATCCAAGGCTCAGCCTATAGAAGACATTTCACTCAACTCAACAAAGGCACATTATATAAACAAAAAATGAGATGTAAGTATCATGCTAGCTGTGTATAATCAAATAACATATTCTTACATCTTGATCATCTATAAACTTATAGTTTAAGCAAAATATGAATGCAAGTATCATTTCTATGAAAAATATATATGCCAGTACTATTATTTTAGACATTTTACTTAGATTAAATATCTAATTTATATGCTTATATAAAAATCAGAAGATACAATCAGTACCCCATATAAAATGTTTAGGGAGTCAAGAGTTTTTGGTGAAAATACTAGTTTAAAATTGGATTTCCTTCAGACTCAAGCCCCTTTTCATGTAGTAAAAGGAAGTGAGCAAAGGAATTCAAGCACACTGAAGTTTTCAGGGCCAAACATTTTGAATCAATATGTTTTGATATAAAATATTTGGCCTTGTTTGAATTTTTGTTGCTATATGTTCTTAGTCTATATTTAACTGTGAGAAATAAGGAAGAGTGAATGTGCAAAATGTTCTTTTCAAGTGCATAGCAGTGAATTTGAGAACACATATATTAAGGGAACACTGTATTTTTAACTTGCAGCCCCTTTCCTGAGGCCTCTCTTGGCTAGATATGATGAACTGTTGATTGGATTAAGGGCTCTGCTTACTTGGAATGGAAATTCTGAAGGACCTCTCAAAGCCACCTCAGATAAGCACCTTATTTCATCATGCTCTCAAAGTTTTTCTTATGTTTGATCTTTTTCATAGGTGAAATTGGAAAGTTTTTTAATGGAGACATTCCATTTCCCAATTCCCTATTGTGCAAATTAACTTGTTAAAAATTGGAAATTGGGGTATTCACTCTGGCGTCGGCTCTGTCATCAGCCAACAATCTTTGCCTCACAAAAGCTGCATCCTTAACTGCCAGCTTCTTCCATCCATTCCTTTTCCATGGGGTAATGCATTTTAATTGGTACATCTCTGTGAGCCCCTCACATCTCCATCTGGTCAAATAAACACAGTTTTTTTTTTTTTTTTCCATTCAGCCCCAACACCTTGGCAGTTAGCAAAGATAGACTTGCCACAATGGGTAATCTTTAAAATGCACAAAAGTCTAAAATTAAAGGCATGGGTATAGGTGGTATAATCAATGGCTATCTAGAAGGTGGCTTGTCTACAAAGTGGCTTTGTGCTCGACAGTGTTAGAACACAGCTCTCTCAGTCCAAACTGCAGTTCCTGAGCAGTGACAGTGTTGAGAGCTCAGTGTCCTCTCCAAGGGCAAAGTACTGGTGACATATCCCGTGTTCACGGACAGCATAAAATTTCGAACATAGGCTTATTACCAACCAATTTCCACTAGTCAGATTGGGGCCCGTATAACCAGGAGGCAGAAAGGTGAAACAGTTAAGAGTGTGAGCTCTGGAGGCAGATTGCATGCCAATCCTGCCACTGTTAACTTACCTCCTGTGTGGCTTTGGCACTTATCAAATCACTCTGTGCTTCAGTTTGTCCATCAGTAAAATGGAGATAATATTAGAAATAACCTCATAAGCTTATGATGAAGGTGAGATGAGACATCTGACATGTTTAATACAGAGCTTGGCTCATATTCACTAACAATTATTCTTTTTAATCAAGGTCAGCAGACTAAATTTCTTGGGCAGCAGAAAGGAAGGGGAAGGGTGACTAACTAGTTATGAAGTTATTCTTCAAATAATTCCTTACCCTGTGTTTTTGCTTCTTACGCAATGTAATCACAAAGCAAAGGTGTGAGGGATGAATGACTAGGATACAACATGAAGTGCGGTCTTGTTTCTTTGAGGCTTTGGACATAAAGCTTCTTTTTCTCTAACCCTCAGGGTTATTTGGATTGAAATGAAGAATGGTTCCAGGGCAAAATGGCCAGCACTGCTTTCTTGGCAGCCTTCTATATGTAAGGTATTGTTTCTCTTGCTCATTTCTGGTTTATGTTTTTCTCCCATTCAACATGATCTCTTTCTCACCCCTACTTTGGTGAGATTCCTCTCTCAGCACGAAGCAGAGGTGATCAGGCACACCTCTGTGCATCATCACAACTGATGATGTTTATGCAAGAAGAAGGCCAACTAGAAGAGCAGGGCTCATAGATCCTTGTTAAGCCCAGGGGCGTACATGATTCTTAGTGGAAAGGGGGATATCTCTCACCGGTCGCTTTTTCAGGGTTGTTGCACATGAAGCATTGCCACGCTCCTGCTGCCTCACTGAAGCCAAACACATCAAAGAACCTCACTTCTTCCAGATGGAGCTGTACCTGGTCCAGATCCTGTTTCAGGAACACAAAGCACAAGGAACAAAATGATCTGCCTGCTACACAGCATTCTGAGACTGGGAAGGGGGTTGTAGAAGCAGGAGGGCCAATGCTTAATCTCTGTGCTAAGGATGAGAAGGTCTGTCTTGCCTCACCGTGGAAAAGAGCAGCACTTCAGACTCTTCCAAGGGAGAGCTCTTTAATACAGAGGCAGTGAGCATGGGCCCCAGGGCTGGGCAGCAGGGTGGCGGGTGAGGGGTCAGACACTGAAGTGGCCCAGAATTTTCTTGCATCTAGTGGCAGCTCTAGAATCTCTAAAAAGTAGGGTTATCTAAGTGGCAGCATGGTAGAAAGGAATGCCACTGGGGGATTTTTCATTTGCATGCATTTTACATAAAATGGGGAATCAATTATCCATATCAAAAAATTATTTTTATTAGGCTGGTTTTACAGGGGGCTGATGAAAAATATGGGGGAGGGCTTAATCCTTCAGCACGTGGCTCTATCATTGTGTTAGTTGTATACTTTATCTTAAAAGTGTATGCAAATTTTGCATTCTGTTTCATAATATGGCTGTATTGATTTTAATGGAAAAGATTGTCTTAAATTACTTATCAGTAAATTAATTAACTTTGTCTCCTCCAAATGGTTGAGTGGAATTGACACTCCAAGAAAATTGCTCATGTTTTAAGTGCCCTGCGGCATCTTGCCAATGTGTTCCTATTTAAGAGGCAGAGGAGAGAGGTTTCATTACACTGTAAATGGATGGAAAACTATTAGCTTAACCAAATTAAATAGCTTTACTGTCCTCTTGAGGCTTTCCTATTATGTAAATGACTTGTATCCTCTGCTACAGGGTGGCCTGAACGGCAGGTTGCTTTCCTAAGAGGCATTTAATGTCCTTGCTAGGTTCACATGTGCCCAGCTAACTTATATGCTTGTCCTCTGTACTCTGATTTTATTTCCCTTCCTCTGGCCCACACACTCATATCTTCTACCCATAGTAATAGCTCCTAGTATGTCCAAGAGCCGAGGGATGGAAGCACTGTTTGCACTGTTTATTGTAGATCTAAAATAGAGAATGGTCAAGTGGCTACCCACATGCTACCCCAAAGTTCTGGTTTTCTAGGTCTCCATTTTTTTTGATGGGGGTGAGAAGTATGCTAGATCCTAAGCTCCTTGAGGGCAGAAACAGATCTATGTTGTTCATAGTTGTATCCTCAGAATCTAGTCCAGCATCAGGAATAGATTAACATCATTGGCTTATGAGCCCAGTGCAAAGTTTATTGATGAACTATATGAACATATTATGAGAATTTTAAGGGAATTCGTTTTAGAGAACATTTACACTCACTGGAACATAAATATCATGAGGTCAGGGGTTTTGTTCTTGTATTCTTGTCTGTTGTCACATCAGCACCTAAAAGTGCTTGTCACATAAGCAAGCATTAAATAAATACATGTGGAATAATGAAAGGCATAAACTGGCACTATAAATACCTTTATTTCTTTTTTTTTTTTTTAGGCGAGGCAACCCTTGTTTGACCTCACAGATTGCAAGGAACTTGTCAGTTTACAATCCCTTATTTTTTTGTTTTTCATGCCTACGGCACCTAGGTGGTCTCCCATCCAAGTACTAACCAGGCCCAACCCTGCTTAGCTTCCAAGATCAGACAGGATTGGGCTTGTTAAGGGTGGCATGGCTGTAGAGTAGAAATACTTTTGAAACATTCTTTATTTAGACTATTACGGTTTATGTTATTGGAGTGGACATTTTGGAGGCTCCATGAGCTGAACACACCATTTTGTTGGTAGCATGTAATACCATATTTTAGGCATACCAGTAGACACTGTATATACAGCATGTTGTTTCAACAGAGTGATTTCTAATGTGTCAGTGTGAAAAAGGAGACTTGAAAATAATTTTTTAAAAACATATTCCCAAGACAGAGACCAAAGAAGCACCTGGGAGTTCTGTAGGTTTCAAAGGATGAAATCCATATTAAAATTTATGGGAGAAAAGCAGATGTTCATAAATATCAGCTTCAAAACTGCTAAGTCTCTGAAGTCTGCACTTGGGCATTGGCATGCAGATCACTTCCCTATTTCCCACACAATTAAGGATCAATTTTTCATTCACAACAAACACTGCCAGCAAACAAAGTACTTAAGATAGTACTTAAGGGTTGCTTATTTTTCCTGTTCGGAGACCAGAAATGTCCCAGGCTGTTGCCTATAATCCACATTTGTCTTGGCAAAAAGTTACTTAAAAAGTTTAAGACAGATGGCAAGCTCCATCCCAGTGTTCAGGTTCTGAAGTCAAAAGCAGTCTTCCTTCTTCAGAGGATTTAGGTGTTGCGCAAAGGGAATTGAGTGAAGAAGATGGATGGTAGTTCTGTGAACTGTTGAAGTGGGCAGTAACAGCCAACTTTAATAGAGAGATGGATGAAACACATGGGGTTCTAAATATTAGTGGAAAATCAAAGCAAAATAAACCACAAAACAAGCAAACACAAGCCAACAACCAGTGATACCTAAATTTTTTGGAATTTTTGACCTCTTAATGTGCTTGAGGTCATTATTTCTCTTGCCCACTAATCTTCTTTACCCTCCTGGGTCCTGTAGCTTCCCCAGGCCTTGGCCAAGAATTGCTATATGGTTTCTTTCTTTCTTTTTCAATTTTTTTTTTTAAAGACAGGAGAGCTAATATGGACTCATTTAGAGAATTATAAACTTTCTTTAAGACAACTAGGCTCCAGAAGAATAATAAAAATCATTTATATCTAAATACAGTTCCATTTAGTTCAACGGGATTGGAATGGACAGACTCTTCGGTGACCCCTCCCAATAATCCCATCTCCTGGTGTTCATCCCTTTGTATAATCCCCTCCTCCTAAGTGTGGGAGGGATCTGTGACTTGCTTCTAACCAAGAATATGGCAAATGTGATAGGATATCAATCTCATAATTATGTTATTACACACTCGCAGAGGATGTGTAGAGAGGTTCTCCTGCTTGAAGAAGCAAGCTGCCATGTTGTGAACTACCCTTGGAGAGAGGGCCACAATGCAGGGAACTGTGGGTGGTCTCTAGGACCTGAAGGCAGCCTTCAGCCAACAACTAGTAAGAGATCCAGGCCTGAAGTCCTACGAACTAAAATAAATGATTTCTACAAACAACCTGAACAAGAAGCAGACTCTTCTCATTCGAGCCTCCAAATGAGAGCACAGCCCAGCCAATATCTCAATTGCAGCTTTATGAGACCTTGAGCAGAGGACTCAGCTAAGTCACAAGCAGACTCCTGACACAAGGAAACAGATACAAAATATGTGTTGTTTTAAGCTGCTGGGTTTGCAGTAATTTGTTATGCAGCAATAAAAATCAATACCAAGATTGTGCCATGAAGAAGAAAATGTTATCCCATTGGCTATTTCTCAATGAAAATAATGATTCTGCTTAAGTGTCACATTTGTCCAAGCACGCTTCAGATTAGGTCTCAATTAAATCTGAAGAATACAGAAATCCAAATTATTTCTGTTGATTTAAAGAAAAAACATATAATCATAGTAAGCATACACTAAGAAAGTTTTTTTCTGATAAACACCATCAGATTCAAAAGGGATAAAGACCCCTGAAGAGAAACTGATGTTTTTAAACAGCTGACAAAATGAGTTTTACTCCAGTTTTAGAAAAAATCATTTATGGGAGTAGGAGTTTGGAAAATTATATAAAAAGTACCGTGCAAAGCCTCTTAGGGGAAAAATAAGCCAGGCAGCATGGAAAGATGAGAGGATATTTACAACATCATTTTGATGACAATGACAGCATGAGTCAACGCTATGGATTCCATAAAAGTGCAAAGTGGCCTCTGGATTTTATAATGTGGTCTATATACTGTGAGAGGGTCCTGGGAAGCAGTTTTCCAGAAATCAGTGAGAGCATACATCTGGAAGAACTTTGGGTTCTGGCACATTATAATTCTGTTCTAAAGATATTTTTGCACAGATACAAAACAGGATTGGTCGCCTCATGCGCTGTGTGCCTATGGTTAATAGGATCAACTCTAGGGACATAGTTCAAGTATGTTTTTAGGAAACGTAAACAAGAGTTTTTTTTTAAATGATCCCCAATATTTTCACATAAGAGTAAGACTTTATGTCTTATAGCTATTTCTAGTCCACCTATTCTAACTCCGTGAGGTCCAGGGTGGGAAATCAACTTAGTAAGGAAAGAAAATTAATGATTCATTTCTCTACTGTTCATCTTTATATTATTAATATTATCCTACATTGTGTGGATGTAGTGCCTTATAAGAGACAGTGTATGTTGAATGAATAAACTAGCAAAAGACACTAAATAATATTATGCTATAATTTAATTTTTAAATTTATTTCAAATTCTGAAAAAGTTTACTGTTGAATTCAATTCACAGAACTTAGTCTTTACAGCATCGGGTGTCAGGTACTAAGGATAAATAGATGAAGGCGACATGACATAGTCCTGTATTCCAAGAAAGCAAAAGGTAATTGATTGGGTCCACACTTTCCCTTACAGAAAGAATCTGAAATATACCTTTATTTGTGTTTGGTTGTGATTCTCATTAAGATTCTTTTACTGTGACTCTTTTGGCCCCCAACTGGATTGAAGCTCCTTCGCAAGAAGAATGACTTCTATATTATTTTGTAGCTTCTGACAATACCTAGTCTAACACTTTACCATAGTAGATGTTCAATAAATTTTTATACATTTCTACTAATTGAGATGCATAGATTTTATCTCTAATTTATGTCAACAGTAGCATTTAGTTTTTTCAGTTTTCATGTCGATTCAACTGTGACTGTAAAACCCTTTTGGAATACATTTATTTTTAAAAATATATACCTACATCTTTATGTGTATTATAGGAATTCATTTTACTTAATTTTATAAAACAAGTTCTTATGATAAAATGTTAGTAACTGAAGAATGTTTGCCTGATTTCATCAATATAGCATGTTGACTGCATGTTCTCAAGACTCTCAGTTTTTCCAGATCACCAGTTCTTAGGAGGTGTCAGCATCAGGAATCTTGGCAATACTTGTTTATGTTAAGCTTACATCAGATACAGGTTCTAATCCTGGAAGCCTAACCCTGTAAGTTTGTGTTCAGGCCTGGGAGTCTGAATTTCTAAACAAGCTTCCCAAGTTATCTGATGTGCACTGACTGAGAAATTGATCCTACACCCTTAGGAGCAGATGTGGGGATGGCTGATCTGTTTCGCTTAATTGGTGTTTGAGGACTTTGTCAGTCCTTATGGGCATATATTCATGCCTTTCCACAATAGGTTTCACATGACAAAATACATAATCTTGTTGCAAGAGCAAAAATTCCATTTTTGAAAATCAGAGTTGTTACTCTTCCAAATTGTGCAATATAGAAGGGAGAGATGAAGTGTGAAAACTGAACTTGTTGGGCCTTCTCTGAAACTTGGCAGAAGGTGGGGATGAGTGAAAGGGAGGTGAGCCACAGGTGGGAGACAGACTCTAAGCAGAGGCAGCAAGGGTGCTGATCTGGAAAAACTCATAGCATATTTCATTATTCAATATGGACGTCACACTTGCACCAACTCTCCTTTTTCTATCCCACATCAGTAAGGGAACTCTAGGTACACATGAATATATGGGGTCAATGTGGCAAGCTTCTCACAATCATTAGAGATCGTGAAATAGACTCGACTGTCTTCCTATCCTTTGAGTCCCAGTGTGTTGGAAAGAAATGAATTGCTTCTTGGCATGTCATGGCAGTTTCTGACTGTGGGTCTGGTTCTGAGTGTCTGGAAGAAAGCACTCATTTTTGTTTGATTCATTTCAGAGAGAAGTTCTGAAGAACTCTTTTATTTAAGAACCAACAACTATGATAGAATATTTGCTTTGGTTCAAAAAGTCAAATTTTCCCATTCATCTAAGGATCATGAAGAAATAATTCGATCACAGAATGTTGACAATAAACACAAGAGTTTAAATAAAGCTAATATAAGCATATGGATTGAGCAGAAAATAAAAGTGGCAGATTGGGCAAAGCTTCATAAATGTTTGATAAACTCATAATTTCTTTATGAATCCAATTAAAAAATTTATCCCATTAAAACCAACACATTATTTTTTATCAGAGTGAAAGTAAGGACAAAAGACTACCGAGGTTCAAAATATCAAGAAAACTGACGTTTCTACAGCGATGACAGCAGTAAAATATAATCACTGTAACAGTTGGCAGTGAAAGCCAGCATTCACATGACATCCTTTCATATTGGAAAGCAAAGCATTGCAGTGATTTTTTCCTTTCCTAATCAGTGGTTGCCACGTGCATTGAACAACCATGTACTGAGCATCTAGTACAACTCTGTACCACTATGTGGCTCTAGACCGCAGAGAGTCTGACATGGAAAGAGCTCATTGGAGGGCTTTCTTTTTCTTCCTTTGGAAATCATTTAGGGAGATGACCATGCTCCTTGGCTATGGGGGTTATTTGTTGGGGACAAATTCTTATTTTTCCCTTTTATCCCTGATACCACTCTCATTCCCAGACTGTTCCTTCCACTTTCTCTTAAGTCAGTTCTCACTCTGAGTTTGATATGTGCCTTTGAACTGATACATATATTGAAATATATGTAGCAATGTTTAGTGTATTTTTTTTTCATTTTCACAAGTGATGTTTTGCCACAGGTCACTTTGCATTTCTTCTTCACATAAGATCTCTACATGTTGTTGTGTGTATTTGGTTTGTTGCCTCTACTGCTGCAAAGTGACTTCAGAGTGTGCATGCACCCCACCATATTTTATCTAACCTTTCTGCTAGGGACAGGCACCCAGTGTGCTTTCACCTTTGCACTTATATGAACCATGTGACAGGAATAGCCTCATGCATGTCCCCTTGTGGACACAAGCAAGAATTTTGGGGGATGATCTTGCAGGAGTGGAATTGCTGAATCATAGGCATGTATAAGACTATAGAAGAAATCTTTTTATGTTTCTGCACAGTTTGGGTTTTCTGAGCAAATTTTACAGCGACTTGAAACCTGGGTTAGAAGAACAAGCTTTAGTAGTTTATAGGGCTAATTAGAAAGTGAGAGAGCATCTAGAGAGATTTCTTATGTGTTTATTTTTCAAGGTAGGGATGAGACCCATGGTTTGGAAGTATCCTTGGGTTGTCAGCTGGAGACACAGTCTCATTTGCTTCCTGGAGAGATTTATTTATACACCAAAGGGTAAGAGTAGGAAACCAGGTCCTTTCCAGGGAGTAAAGATTTGTCTCTCCTTCTTTCAGATGAGAGGGAGTAGCTGTCCCTCCCCTATTTAAATATCTAGATTCATATTTTCAGGGTTCCTTGTCTACAGAACAGACCTTTGCACGTGTAGAATGATGTGTTGCCTTAGGCAACTGAGGCAAAGGGAAACTGGTGAGGTTATTTGCTGTCAATAATAATAACCTGCTCTGCTCCAGAAACCTTGCTTTCATGAGACTTTAAAAAATTTAACATTATGCATATCTTTAACTTCACCAGGTTCTGATAAATTGCTTTCCAAAATGGCTGTCTAATTTATATTTCCACAAGCACAGTATGAAGAATGCCTTTTCCACGTCACAAAAGAAGGCCTATCTAGGCTCTGAAGCTTCTGGAAGAAGCATCCATCTACCCTTTCCCGTGTCTGAAACAGGCCATTCTTTGGGTGACTACAGACATCTTGGTCTGATTGCATCAGGGGCTTACACAGTCTCCAGCGACTACTTAAACTGTTGTTTCTTAAACCGTGGGAAAAATCAACCACACTTCTGTAGAAACCATTGTAGTTTTCTCCATCTTTATCGCTGTCATGAGAAGCATTCCAGGTTTTGGGAATCAGACCACTGTTTTTAGGTACAATGATTTTAATACATTAGTGCATACCAGCATTTGGCTAGGGTCTCGTTTTACTTTAAGAACTGTTATTTCGTTGACGTTTTTACTACTTGGAGCAGTTACAAAGGTGATCAAACTGACTCTACTATGGACTTATAGAGAAGGTGTAGCGCCCCATGAAGTGGGAATTTTAAATGTCTCCATTTAGTCATTCAACAGATAGAGCACAGCAGTAAGCACTGGTGCAGTAATAGTGATCAAGGCAGAAATAGTAAGTTGAACTATGCCTTAGTAGAGAAATAGGTAAAATGAACTATGGTCTATTTACGCAATGGAAAAATTTCCAGACGCAAAAACGAATGCACTAACTCTACGTGCATGAACAGCAATTGTTTAAAAAAGATGTTAAGAGGGGTTAGTCTCTTTGAGGGCTTCCTTGTAGGGGAGTCTCATTATTTTGTGTGAGGCTGGCTTTGGGGTGAAAGTCGTTAAAGGACCATGTCTTCCTCTGATTTTTGTAAATATTCTTGTTTGGGGCCGAGGGAGCTCCATATTAAGGCTTCTTTTAATCTAGGTCTTCAAACTTGGAGACAAAGAAATAAGCATGAAATGCAAAGTGTTTAAAATATGTTCTATTATTTTGTTTTGGAAAACAAAATAAGCCAAAATAAAGAATGCTAATACCAAGTTTTATTTTATGGAAGGTTACAGAATGGGTTAAATGACAGAAGTGACACTTAGAAATAAGACTTTTTTTTTTCTGCAGGGCATAAAGAAATATGGCATAAAGAAGTTAGGTTTTGGAGCCAGAGGATCTGAGTTTGTGCCCTGCTACTGTCGTTCACTAGCAGTTCTTGGGAAAAAAACCTTAATTTCTCAATGCTTTCAATGCACTCCTCAATCTGTTAAATGACAGCAATCCCTAAGCTGTCTTCTTCAGAGAGTTTTTGCTGCAAATCAGCTCAGGGATAATTATACCAACTGTAGAGAAATAATATAAAGTAGTGATAATGGTGATGATTTGAACAAAACAAAATAAGAAGCTCCTTTTTATGAATATAAAATATAGTGCTTCTTTTTTGTCTCAGCTAAATAAATATGTAAGACTTTCTGAAATGAATGACTTGTTTAAGAAACACTGATGTTAGGTGGCTAAGAAACATATTTCATTTCTAAAAGCAAGTAACATATTATCTGTCTGTTTTTGTTAGTTTGCTGTCAAACCTAGGAATATTGGATGTAATGAGATGCAAACATAGAGGATATAATGTAACGTGAACATTTGAAAGGGGAATAATGACATGTGCATGGTTGATGGGGCCATAATGAGATGTACAAATAGAAATGCACATAGAAATGTGCATGGGTAATGGTGTAATGAGATGCATAAATGGATGGGTGTAATGATAAAAGCACTTAGGGGGGATGTAATGTGATTTATAAATGGAAGCATAAAATAAGGAGGGTAGAAAGGGCAGTTTGTGATAAGAGCAGAGAGAGGGAATGCAGTGCTATGCATGAATGGTGGAGCTAATAATATGTACATGATGAGGATGTAATGAGATAAAAATGGAATGGCATAATGAGGTTCACAGATGGAAGGACGTAATGAGCTGTGCAGAAAGGAGGGAATAATGACAAGCATAAAAGGAAGGATTTAATACTATGAATAAAGAAATGGGCATAAGAAGATGTGAAGACTGAAAGGAGGAGCAGGAAGAAAGAGATGTTGGTGAAGGAATAGGAAATAACAAGGTGGGCAAATGGATCATCCTAATGAGATGCCGAAATTAAAGGGTGCAATGAGGTGTGCTCATTTGGGGACTAATTAGACACACACATGAGATTATAATAAGGTACCTGGGTCCTGATAAGACAAAGACCATTACATTCAGTTCTTACTAAGGAGGTGAAAATGGAAAACATTTAGAGCAGAGCCACAGAGATACCTAAATTGTTACAAATCTGGAAAAGAGAAAGCTAAACAGGTACTTTAACCTGAGTCTCGAAATTTATGAATAGTTTTATTGGTGCTGATTGGGCCACTTACTCCATGCCAGGTGCTCTGATGAGTATTTAAATGTATCATCTCCTTTATCTTTCCTACAATATGAGGCAAGTGGATTTGTTCCTAGTTTATAGATGAAGAAATCGAGCTACAGCTTTTGCCCAGATTCCCAGAACACATTGGTGGTGGAAATGTAACTCAAGCCAAGTTGACTGGTTCCAGCTGCCTTTGCCTCTTTTCTGATGTTTCTGTGAGTACTCTGTGACACCCTCTGCCACAGAATCACATGATTCCTTGTCAAAGATGCAGAGTCCCAGGCCCACTCCAGCATTACCATTTGCAAAATTCACGGAAGCCCCGGAAACTTGCATTTAAACAAGCTCTCCAGTGACTGCTGCACGTGCTAAGGTCTGGGAATTACTCAGCCAGACCAGCACTAGAGTCGGGGACTGTTATAAGGTTTCTCATTAATTTTAGTGAATAATCATGAAGAAATGAACAGTTTGGGTTGGTTACAAGAGGAACTGTACAAGGAATTTGAGACCCTGGAATGAGGAATCAGATGATTCTGTGCATTTAGCAGAGGGCTTTTCGAAAAGGCCCCTTTCCCTCAGATTGGTCTTCAGTAGGAACCCAGAACTATATTAAAAATGGTATAAAATGCAAAAATGTATAGAAAATAATTAGACTCTAAGTAATATGTATTTACCGATTTCAAAAAAGTAAAGATCACTCCATAGTCTATAACCCCTAAGGGAAAGAGGATAATGTATCCTTAGAACTCAAAGTTGGCTGACCTGCATGCAACTTCCATGGCTCTAAAAATAAAAGCAAATAGTGCCACTGTTCTCTTTCTTGACAAGTCTAGTATTAAGATATTTAAATTGTTATAATTTTTTAGATGAAAAACCCAGAATTTATATTTTGAAATGAATGTTAAACTTGAATGACTACTCACATTTTAGTGATACGCCTCTGCTCAAAACATTTTTAGAAGTTCCTTTTGAAATTGTTTTTAGAATACATCCATGAGCCACATAGGAAAAAGTTTCATTACTTTAGTGAAACCCAGCTTTTAACTAGGAAAACTATTATTCAGTTAGAGAAGACATGTATTATGTCCTTTATTTTTTTTTAAGTCTATTGGGGTAACATTGGTTAATGCAATTATATAATTTTCAGGTGTACGTTATCATTTGACATCTATTTGCTCTGTGTGAGTACCACCAGAGTCCAGTTTCCTTCAGCTACCATATACTTGATCCCCTTTACCCACTTCACCCTCCCCCAAACCCCTATATTTGGCCACCTTTACCCAGTCTACCTCTTCCCTCCCCTCCCACCCCCACCCTCTGGTAACCACTAATCTATTTCCATGTCCCTGAGTTCCCGTTTGTCCAGTTCATTTGTTGCTTTTAGGTTTATATCCCACATATAAGTGATATGTGATTTTCAACTTTTTCAGTCTAGCTTATTTCACTTAGTATGATTATCTCAAGGTCCATCCAGGTTGTTGCAAATGGCAGTATTTCATCTCTTCTTATGGCTGAGTAATATTCCACTGTACCACAGCTTCTTTATCTAACCATCTGTCACAGGGCATTTCAGTTGCTTCCATGTTCCAGCCACTATGAGTAATGCTGCTATGAACATCGGTGTGCAAATATCTTTTCTGATATGGGTTTTCAAGTTTTTGGGGTAAATACCCAGTAGAGGGATTGCTGGGTTATATGGCAGATCAATTCTTAGTTTTTTGAAGAACCTCCATACTGTTTTACTTCGTGGCTGTACCACTATTATATCTCATAACATCCCTGCACAATGGCTACTAGTATTTTCTGCACTTTGCGGGTAAAGAAGATGAGGCTGAGAGAGTTAAATAAAAGAACTGGTAAGTGGAAGAGCCAGGATTCAGACCCAGATTGCGAACTTCTAAGGACTACACTTCCACTTTGCTTGAAAAGAGGTACCATTTATACTAATAGTTTAGTGCTCAGCGTTTGTAAGCATTCACACAATATCCATCATTGCACCAAAAGAAAAAGAAAAAGATTTTACTCATGCACTGATTTTTTAAGAAAAGAACCTAAACCACCAATGGATTAGAATAGACATTCCAGAGGTACTGCATACCTTTGTCCCCCCAGGAATAGAGTTATTTCGTTAACTATTTTCAAAAGTTTTTTTTTTTTTTAATTTCCTTGACTGATGCAGAACATCTGGCTGACTGAGAAGGAATGTTCACTACAGTAGTAAAATTGACATGCTTCATCATAGGACAGTTCGGTTTGTGTAACATAAAGGAAATACAATACATATGATAAACCAAGATATAAATAAACCAAGAAAATATTTCTTATTTCAATTTTAATTTCTTTATAAAAGTTATGTACAACATAAATACAGTATATGTGGATGGTGGTTAGGGAGATACTAACAATGGGTATCAATTAGACAAGTATAAAGGCAATACTTTCTAATTTTTTAATAGTAAATGTAACTGTCACTTAGATTGAATGTGTTTAACCAAATCATGTGTAACCACTCGATATAATGAGTTGTGGGGATGGAATTAAATGTAGGACCCTATAGATTGTTATAATGCATAGTTCTTAAGGGAAAAGATGAATCCAAATGAATGTAGAGACATTATTTGGGGAGGCAACATTTAGAATTTGGCTGGACTTCCAAACTCAGTGGTCTCAGGGCGTTAATAAAAGTCATGATTGTAAAAGTCTCCAGAAGACATGTCAGTTCTCGAGGACTCTTCACCTTTGAGCCTGTCCTCTCACCTTAATTATGTTAATCCCAGAGGAACTATGACACGGTTATGATGGAGGAGTGCAAATCCACTGACGATACATAAACAGAGATAAAAATTCATCTCGTGCAAAAGCGAATACTCTCCCAGTGCCTGATGTCCGCACAGCGGCAGGCACAGTTAGCCTCGCTCTCCTTGCTCCGTCGTCTGTCTGCCTTCGCCTTGGCCAGCAGGGTGACGAATGAGCCTGGGTCCTTGTTTCCAAGGGGAATAGCAGAGCATGTGTTGGGGCCAGGAGGAGAAGCAGAGGGCTCTTGTGAAGAGAGGCTCAGCACAAATCCATCACCTTCTTCTTTCAGAAAATAACTTTTTTTTTTTTTTCTAAAGACCATATTTCTGTTTCTCAAATCAGGTTTCCTGAGCGTAGACTCTTCTCCTTCAGTATTTTAAATCTTTTCTCTCGGTCTGCATCTTTACTCTATTTTTTCAAACACATATCTCCTCTTCCTTGTAAACTTATGATTTCATTACCACACAACAACAACAACAACAACAACAGCCCATTTTAGGACCTGAACAGCTAGCTGATCACTGCAGGATAAAATCATATTTCCATTTTACCGGAAATCTGTCTTCTCAGATCCCAAATGAACATTCCTTACTGCCTGACGGCCCTGCTATGTTTCTCCAGTAAGTTCATGGTTCCTTTCACTGAGAATTTAATTTCGGACTTTTCTTTCCTCAGACCTCCCATATTCCATTCCTTCTTTCCCCGGCCCATTTTCAGCTAATGGCCTCACCTCTCATTTCACTGAAAAAGATAAAATACTATCAAAACGAACTTACTCATCTTTCTACCATCAAATCTACTGCTTGATCTGAGTCTGCATGCAATGACTTTTCCTCTTATCTGCTTATCATTCGCACTCTCTCTGTTGCCATTTATTGTTCTGGGGGCTTCGGTGTTAAACCATCCCCATAATCCCTCCATTACCAACCCATCGAGCACCAAACGTTTACAAGAGCTGTCTGCATATGTCATATCTCCTTCCCCATTCTTCCCTTTACATTGCCTTTGAAACTGCTCTTCCCATGTTGCCCAAATGATGGACTCCTTTCTGTACTTCCTTCCTTGATCTGGCTGCCAGTCCAATTCTCTCTATTTTTGGAAATTATCTTAAGATCTGTAACCTCTACATTTCTGGGATTCTTTTGTCTCTTGGCTGCTCTCTGGATTCAGTCCTGACCGAAGTCCTTTTCCTCTCTGTAATCTTCCCAAGGCGTTGATCGTCTCTGTGCTGATGATGCCCTGATTTACATTTCTGACCTAAACCGCTTCACATTTGTCTGCTAGAACATCTTACAGGCATTTTAATTTAAGATGTTCAAAAGCCTCCCTCATTCACCTTTACACCCCACCCATTAGCTTGCCATGTCCCTCTTACCTCCAAAATTTATACGTGTTATCCCTACTATGACCATCCCAGTTTGAACTACTCTCTTCTCTCATCTGGATTAGTAGTCATCTCCTTTGGCATCTCCCTGATTCTGCTCTGGCCCCATCTGATGTAGTCTCCACACAGCAGACTGAGTGATCTTTTGAAGATAAACTGGGTAACACTTGCTGCTCAAAACTCTTCAGCGACTTCCTATAGACTGCAATAAAATCTAATAAAATCTGTCGTGGCTTACAAGGCCAGAGGTAAATTTCTCCAGACAAATGCTCAGCTTGCCTTTTTGTTCACTGTGCTTTACACTTATCCGTTCACTTCTTCCAGTGCTGCAGAAGGGGAGTGCGTTCACTCCTGGGGAGCATGACCATCCGCAGTGATACAGGAAGAAGACGGTATTAGGAGTTTCACTTTATTTTTCCTCTCATCCTTTAACATGTCTATTTTTGAATGTTTTATAATGGAAATAATGAGTGTAACAACACACTATATATAATTTATAAGTAAATAAATATAAACATTGAGAATGCTTGCTCAGAATTTTTTTTTTTCTGATGAGATGTGTGATTTAAATTCGGAGGAGAATGCTCTAATATGCCAAGGCATTGCCTTGCTTTTCTTATTCTTTCTCTTTGTTTTTTGCTGTCAAGGCCTTTGTATAAAACATTCTCTTTGCCAGGAAATCTCATCAGACACCACCTCAAAGAAGCCTTCCTTGACCATCCAACAAATGTTCTGTCCTTCATTACTTCCTTCGGCATTTTATATTTTTACAGTCTCTATCATGGTGGAATTGTGTATTTGTTTACTTGTATATTGTTGTCTCCATCTGGGCAGGGCATGATTGCTTATGTCTGGTCCCTGCACATTGCTTGGGCTGCTGCAGGCATTCCTCCAAATATTTTTAACTGAATGAATGAACTTAGAGTCAGATGTACCGTGACTTCACTGTGATCTTTTGTCTCTTCCATGTTACTGCTGATGTCATTCTCTTTACATGGAATCATTTTCCTCCTTCTTTAAAAAAAACCAGACTCTGTATTTTAATGCTCATCATTCTCCCAAATAGCTAGCTCCCTCTGCACAAGAAGTATCTCAGACCTTTTCATCTGCACCAAAATTCCACCTTCAATCTGCCCTGTGAACCCCCTTGCCTCCAGTTTCCTATAATCATTTGCATTTTCATGGAGTTTTCTCTTTAATCACTGGATTTACCCCTTGACCTGGCTTCTTCAGATAGACTCTGATTCATATCTTCTTGTTTTCCCTTTTCCTCAGCTTTGCTTCTTAGATACTGCCTATCAGATATTCCGAGCTCATAGCCCAGGGGCCCTTACCCCAATCTAAGCTTCTAAATTCCAAACCTAATTCCCATCTACTCCATTCCCATCTAGCTTGCTCGGAAAAGGAGGTTCAACAAAGCTAACCATTCTCAAACACCGTGTTTCATACTGCTCTCCCGTGAGGCTGGCGGACAACACTTGTCACTGACGTCACATGTGTAGACTTAAATTTCTCAGAAGAATTTAAAGAGTTAACAGCTTATACACAATAAGACCACTCCTTATTTCCTTTCTTATGCATTTTATTTATTCAAGCACTGTATTAATAGTGTAACTCAGAGCACTAGATCTAAGCCTTGGGAGCATCAGGAGGTTTCCTTTTGTTCTATCCAGAATTGGTGGTTTAGTTTTATTTATGCTTTGACACTCCTGCCAGTTACCCTGGGAACTGTCAAGTGTGTTTGTAGCAATGTGGACTGAAAACAAATCTCCAAATGTTAGCCAGATGGGGCACATTTTATTTCAGCAGCAAATTTAATTTTTTTTGTTTGTTTTGTTTCCATAATTGGCATAGTTTTGAGACCTCATTTCTATGGCATATGGAATTTCTCCATGCTTTGGGAACTGGAACATGTGTGTCAATGAAGGAGATTTCTCTCTTAAATTCTAATCTTTATGAAATCCCCCAGCCAACTTTGTCAAGTGTCTGGTCTTCCCATGGTCAGAGCACCTCACTTTCTCAAGGGCTGGGGACACATGCACTGGAATGGAATTATCAGTTGTATCTCTAGTTACTCCACGAATGCCATTCTCCTCATTTATGAAATAAATCAGTGGATTTTCTACCTTCTTTCTAACATTCTTATTTTATAATGAAAATTGATTATCTTAAAATGGAATTTTCTTTAAGTAAGCTGCTCATTTACATTTACTTACATAAAGCAATATCACTAAAAGTGGTACTTATGTAATATTTTTTCTTTCATTATAAAAAAAATACATAGAGAAAATTTTGAAAATGCTGGTTCCATCAACTAGAGCTTACCATTGCTAACATTTTGGTATATTTCCTTTCTGTTGTTTTAATGGGCAATCCTCCAAATAACCTTTATATAAATAATTTTCTATTCTGTAATGTGGTATTTAACTTAAGTATTGTTTCATGTCATTAAACATTTCTCATAAAGATTAGGTTTAATACTCTTCCATATGAATATATATATACACATATATATGAATATGTACATATATATTATGTTAATTTTCCCATCTCTGGATATGTATCTCTATATTTATATCTATACATCTATATATAATACTCTCATTCTCCCATCTTTAGACATTGGGACTATTTACAAATCACTCTATAGTACTTTTTTGGTGTGTATATCTTAAGTTTTGTACATATTTCAGATTATTTCTTTAGGACAGATTCCTAGAAGTGGAATCACTGTGTTAAAGGATAGAAATATTTTTAAGACTCTTGACCTGCATCACTAAATTGCTTTTTAGAAATGTTGAAATAATTTACACTTAAGTAGAAATGTGTGAGAGTGTCTAAATGCCCTTACTTTAGCCAGCACTGGTTATTGTCTTTTTTAAAAAAATGAATTAAAAGGGGTCATGTTATTTTAATTTCAACTTTTATGTCTTGACTACTAATAAGGCAGAATACTTTTTCTGAACTTAAAAGTCTCATTTGCTCATGTCCTTGGCCCACTGATTATTGATTTCCATGAACTTATAGTACCTTAGATATTGAACTTTGTCTTTTATGCTTCTTCCACGTATTTTTATTTTGAGTTATGTGGACAATTTTTGCTTTTTATAAACTATTTTTTTTATGTAGTCAAACTCTCAATCCTCTACTTTTAGACATTACTTATAAGTTTAATTAAATTTTTTAAAAAAGAAAATCACATACAAAGGATAATATAATAAATACCCATGTACTTGCTGGCCAAATTTATCAAAATAAAGTTACAGATGAAATTAAGATCTTAATCTTCTTTCCAGGAATGCTTCCCTCTCTCTTTTCCCATTTCCTCGTTGTCCAGGGGTGATGCCATCACGAATTTGGTATACTTCTAAATATACTTTTATATTTTTATCACAAGTATATGTACTCATAAATAATGCATAGTACTGCCTAGTGTGTTTTAAAAATTTATGCAAGCTATCATACTATTCATGTCATACTCTTGCAACTTGCTTGTTAAAACTCAGTATTATGTTTTTCAAGATTTATCCCAAATTACTACATATAGGTCTAATTAATTCCCTTTCACTGACTGTACAGAATGACTGTACCACAACGTTTTTCTTCATCCTTCTACTATTGATGCCCTTTTCATCGATCCTGATTTTTTAATGCAAACAATGCTCAGTTAACACCTGTACATGTCTCCTGGTACAGGTATGTGAGTGTTTTACCTAGAAAAGGAATTGCAAGATAATAAGGTATGATGAATTTATAATATAATCAGCTATTACCAGATTGCTCTTTTAAAAAGGTTGTAAAGGAAAATTTGTCTTAAATTTTGTCTAGGACAGAACATTTTTGTATATTATAATACAAAACCTTCTCATGAAAAGAAATGAGCTTTTCTGATAAAATGCTTAAGTTCTACTAAGAGAGAACATAAATGTTCTCACAGTGCAAAGAAAAATGTGTGTGGTAGTGAATCTGTTAACTAACTAGCTAGGGGAATTCTAGGGATGCTTAAGCATTTTTTAAAATTTTTATTTATTTTTATTATTAGTTTCAAGTATACAATACCTTGGTTAGACATTTATACAGTTTATAAAATGATCCCCCTAACTGCTCTTTCTCTCCTCTGGCTCTCCACCTAGCCATTTTACGTTACTGTTAACTTCATTCCCTATGCCGTGCTCCCCATCCCTGTGACCATCTATCAACTACTGATTTGAACTTCTTTAACCCTTCACCCCTTTCTCTCAGCCCCCAAATCTCCTCCCCTCTTTAATCATTTTTTAAATAAGCTTTAAATGAAATTAAGACTTCTGGAAATCTAGTTACTCATCCATGTCAGCTAGCTGTCTAATTTAGTATATTAATTACATGTATTTATATATTTTTTTATATTTGAGTCTAATTTAATTATTAAATATTTTTTTCTCAAATGCTTTTTCCTAAGCAGGTAAACCTAATATTCTCATCTGTTGTGTATAAACATTCTCATTTTTTCATGATTTTGTCAAAACTTGTAGTGTCATAATTCTTTATTCTTGCCAGTCTGATGATTGTAAAATGGTGCATTATATTTAAAAATTTATATCAGTTATTTCAGGTATCTAATTTTATCTTTAATAGTATGGGGAAAGTCACATGTCCCCATACTATCTAAAAATATTTTATTTTCTCTTTGCTGATTTGAAATCCCCCCCTTTTCACCAACCAAGCATCTATATATGCTTGAGTCTACCTCTGGACTCTTTATTCTTTACCATTAATTTATCACTCTAGCAATAATTATGCTTTCATCTTATCATAGCTTTAGAATAAGTTTTCTTTTCATAATAGCAAACTTTCCTCTTCTATGTTCTTCTTCAGAATTGTTTTGGTTATTTTACAATTAGTTGTTAAACTCCACGAAGAAATTCTGTTGCTATTATGATTAAAAATAAAATTGTATTTATATTTTAATTTGGAAGTTATGGGATAATGAATATTCCTAGATATGGAAGGGCATATCTTTCCATTAATTTAGGTTTTAAAAAAATGTTTTAATTAATATTTAGAAATTTTCCTTCTTTAAAGAGTTTCTCATCTTTTCTTAATTTATTCCTAGTTTTTGTTGCTATTATAAATGGTATATTTTTGTTGCATTTTCTAATAGTTAATACTCATGTTTAGGTTTACTATTGATTTTATATGTTGATCTTATGTCAAAGTTAGGATTAACTTCACCAATTCCTCTTATAAGTTCTAAAGGTTAAATTCTCTTGAATATTCATACAAATAATTTTATTGTCTGTAAGTGATTTCTCTCTCCTGTTTCTTTTCTTTCAATCTTCATATCTCTTATTTCTTTTTTTGACTTTCAGCATTGGGTACTGCAACAAAATGTTAAATATGGGGGTTAGCAGGCATTCTTTAATTTCTAACTCTAGAAAATGCCTGTACATTTTATATATATATAAAGTTAACTCTCGGATTTCATGACTAGTTTATTTTTTCTAGTTTACAAACATTTACTTCTTTGAAGTTTTATTTTATTCTGGGAAGAACACTTAAGATCTATCTTAACAAATTTCCATGTGTACAATATATTATTGTTGAGTATAGGTAGGATGTTTCACAGCAGAGCTCTAGAGCTAGTTCATCTTGCTTGACTAGTCTAGTTTTTTCTTAAGTCTTTAACTTGTTTTATATGTAGTTAAACAATTATGTACATATATTTATGTATAGTAATTGATTATATGCACATAATTGAGTCAGTTTCTGGACTATGTAGTCTGTTCCATTTATCTGCATGCTAATCCTTGTTATAAAAGTGGAATAATTTAATGATTATAGTATGGTGTTAATATTTAAGAAAGTTCTCTTATTTTGTCCCCCCCAATTTAAAAACTAGTCTCACCTGTTTATCCTTTTGCTTATGTTTTACCATCACTTCATTAAGTATCAAAAATCATTCTGCTAGAATTTAAATTGGAGCTTAGTTAATGTTGTTTGACTTAGAAGTATTAACACCTTTTCAATGTTCATTATTCCCAGCCAGAAATCTGATATGTCACTATATTTTTTCAAGCTTCATTTCTCTCTATTGCAGTGTGACTTTGAGAAAACTAATTACTCTCTCTTCTACTTAGTTTGCCCTTTGTAAAATGCGAATAATAATATCTATCTCATGGGGTTGTTGTTGGAATTAAGTGAAATAATTGAAATTAAATGCACGGTGGAGGGATTGGCATATTCTAAATGCCCAGTAAAAGTTAATTATTATGATGATGATTACTATTATTAATTCTAATAGTTTTTTTGATTCTCAGATTATCTGACAGTAACGTTGATTTTATTTCCTTCTTTCAAGTAGTATAATCCTTACTTCTGTCTTGTATTCTATTTATTCAACATATTATTATTATTTTAATGCCTACTATAAGCCAGGCATGTTCTTTAGACACCCAAGATTCTGTATGAACAAGATAGACAAGGTCCCCGCTCTCATGGAGCTGACATTCTCATGTTGGCTAATGCTTTTGAACAATGCTAAATAATAAAGATTATGAGTATTCTGGTTTTATTTTTGTATGTAACAAAAACATCTCCAATAATTCACCTCTAAGTATAGTTTTTCTTATAAGACAAATATTTATCATGCTAAGCATACATCTTTCCATTTTTAGTTATTAACTATGCTCATTCATTTTATTTAGTCAACACATGTCACTGAGTGCTATCATATGCTAGGTGATGCTCTGGGTGCTGAGTGTACAATGACAAATGTATATTCTCACAGAAAACCAGTCTTCTTAGGAAAACAGACATTAATAAAGTTTTTATATAAAATGTTTGGTTATTAAAAGCAGATGTTGAATTTTATCAAATGTCATTTAATACCTAGAGATGATAATATTTTTATTTGAATTATTGAACTGATACATTATATTAAAATGTTCTTATATTTTTATAACAAAAAACTATAGCATTACTTTACATAAGGATTTTCACATTTCTACTCCTGTGTGAGAATAGTAAATAGTTTGCAAATTATAATTTTAATTTCATACTGCAAATCCCTGTTTGACATTTGGAGAGTGTTTTCTGGTAATGTTGGTCTGATCAAATCAGAAAAATACAATCCTTCAGGTTCATTTTTCAGGTTGTCCTTCAGGTTATCTTTCTACCTCTACTCTGAACCTCTCTTAATGCATCTGAGACAGATTTCAATTTATGTTTTCTTGAGGGATGGAGGGAGGTAAGAAGAGAGGGAGAGAGAAGGGGAAGATAGGAGGGAGAGGAATAGGTGGGGAGAGAGAGAGAGAATGAGAAACACTTTCTCAGAGCAGAGTATTAGCTAACATTCATTGAGAAATCAGAATGGCAGTTATTGTTTTGAGAGCTCTCTATGTATTTAACTTATTAAATACTCAAACAGCTCTATTGAGGTAGCTACTGATATTATCACCTTTGTACAGGTAAAGAAACTGGGGCACAGACGCAAAGGCCTCAGAACTGGAAAGTGGCAGAGCCAGATTTTAAACCCAGGTCATCTGGCTTCAAAGTAAACATGCTTGACTACTCTGGTAGGTGTGAGTTAAGATAGGTAGGTTATCTGCCATCATGAACACAAAGTTTAGTTTTTCACAAAACTTCCCTATGCAAAGTGTGTGGTGCCATCCCTGCCTTCAGGCCTTTTGCAAGTTAATAGATATCTTGCTGTTGATTTTCAGTTCTAAAATTCCAAAATACTACAAAAAGCAACCACAATAACAAGCCCTCCAGAGCTTTACATTCTACAGACTCAGGAATTATCTAAGGAGTTTCTTCCTTCTTTGTGGAATCCCCAACCACTTGGCTTCAGTGTTAACTCCCTCACAGCAGCTGATAAACCCATGCTTATCACTTTAAAAAAACTGGTATATGTATACACTGTTCATAAGGTAAAAATAAAGCAGTCTTTGGAACCTTTTCACAGCTATTTTTAATTTAGTGTGCAGAACACTTAAAAAATAGAAGACAATCAATTTGATTGAGAAATACCGGGGCAGATAACTTTGTCACATAGTGTATATTCTAGATATCAAAGTTTTTTCTATTATCCAGGCATAAACCAAATTATGAAACTTTAAAATTTTTGAAACAGCTTGGTTTACAGTTAATTTTTCCCTAGAGAAACATTTATCAGAAAAACATATAAAACAGAAGAAATATGAATAAGTGTACAGGTTTGCCAACTTTTTTTTTAATCTCTTAGGACTTGATGCTGCCTGCCAAGTTTTAATTTATTCGTTGCCTCTACTTAAAACACAGTTCATACTACAAAATTTATAAGAATTTGAGACATTGTCTTTAAACCGTGATACAACAGTTTAAAATTTGAATGAAATATGCAAAAAATCTCCTACTTTGCATTGATGCAATTGTGGCATTTCCTTTGCTCTTTAATACTGCACGTCTAATTTTTAAAACAAAACTAGTGAATGATGCAATAGTTGAATGTGTCTTCAATATCTTACTCTAAATAAACTGATTAATCACACCCATTTCTCATCCCTTTACAATCCTTCAGCACTGAAAAGGTACTGAGTTAGTTCCACAGTATAACAGTTTTTGATTAATTTGCTACTTGTTTGCACTTTGATTTTATTTAATATTAGTATGTTTGTTCCCCGTCTCTATAGTAAAAGAAGGATGGAGACCATCATCATATACTCTTAGAACCTCTGATTTCCCAGTAAGCATCTAATGCTTAATCCTGGCTTTTCTCGAAGAAAAATAATAATCAGAATCTTTGAATATGGTAAGGGCTTAGAGAAGCTGCTATTTGCTAAGGACATATCAATAACCATCTCTATCCTCATTGTAAAGATTATCCCTGAGCGATCCAATCTACTGTCATGATGTTAAGTACTACCTTAATGTCACCCAAATTCATATCTCCAGTTATGGTCTTCTTCCTGAGATCCCTAATGGCATTCCAACTGCCATCACCACCTGGTTACCTACACAAACATCTCAGACTCAAATATATAAACCAGAATGCTCTATCTTCTTTCACCACATCAGTTCCCTTTGTGGTCTTCTTCAGGCTGCCACCATCATCATTCTGGCCATACGATACACGCAGTGTCATCCTTGGTTCTTTCATTTTTCTTATCAGGTACCAGGTCCTGCTGATTCTACTTCTTGCATAGCTCTTGAATCCATCTCCTTCCTAAAACTTCCAGCTGCAGTTGCAGCCTTCATTTCTTACCTGATGATGGTAAGAGCTTCCTAATAGTCTTCCTGTCTCCTGTCTGGTTTCATGTAATCATTGTCTCCATACCCAGGTCTGTGGCTTTCCTCATATGCAAATCTGACTATGTCGTGTCCATTCACTTTCAGTTTCACTCTACAGACTGGGTGGGGATATTTCCACATTTTGTTCTTTTCCTAGTTGAGAGGCCTGCTCAGGAGGTCTCAACAAATCTCGTTCTGAGAGCTATGCCCCTGTTTCCACACTTTTAAAATGCTCTGTGTCTCAAATCATACTTGCCTGAATTAGCAGAGCTAGTACCCACTTTCTCTTTCTCACCCCCCCAACCCTCTTTTTTTCTCTCTCTTCTGACTCACCTTGTCTTCATGTTCTTGCTTTGTGGTAATTGCAGAGGACAAAGGAATGAGAAGAAGTATGGAGGGAAGAAATGAAAAGCACTCAAAACCTGCAGACCATTTCCCTGATGCTCTTTCCCTTTCAATTATAGAGTCATGTTCTTCTTTTCTCAAACATTTTCTATTCTACACCATGTATGTAGTTTTTGAGTAGCTCTGAGTGTAGTTTTTGTGGGCTCTGAGTGGGCTGTATCAAGCCACAGTGTGAGCTTCAAATGAAAGTGTCGAGAATTTAGCTAAGCTACTCCATGATATTTCTGCCTTGGCATTCATTTTTTTGGCCAAGCCACCTGTGGGGGGCTTAAACTGACATCAGCCCCCTAGTGCAAGTGAATGCCCTAGATAATAGCCTGCGGAGTCACAGGCAAATGTTAAGTTTCTGATATGACTTCTCCAACGCCTTTGTAATGAAGTCTCTCCTGCTTCCCAGGCCCTTCCCCTGTGTGCCCCTTAGAGAAGGCTCCATGGGGCTCACCAAAGCCATGTTCTTTTTTTTGGTTTAAATTGACTAATCTGGCCTTAGCCTGGGAACCACAAAGCACTTTATCCACAGACCCAAATACAAGCATGTGCCCCAGGTCCTGCCTCTCTCTCTGTCTGCACCTTGCCTGGACCCTCTCACATGTCCCCTCAGACCTGTTGTGTATTTCCTCTAGGACCTGTGAGTAATCTATTTTAATTTCTCTTGTGGTCTTTATTGAACTTGGGCTCACTCTCTGGCACTCCCTGCACCACTTAACAAATGTTAATTTAACAAAGTCACAACAGACAGTGACCCTGTCTGCCCATAGCACTTTGTCTTTAGTCCACTGTAGCACCACCTGAAAATTATTACTTATTAAGTGTTTTTTTTTGATAATAATGAAAGAAGCTAAAGAAGGAAAACATTGAACTGTTGAGAAAAAGGCAAACTGTTTCATGATAATCTTGAATCTTAGTTTAAAATAACATGTCCAAGGAAATAAGCATTTACCTTCTGCTGCAGAAATGTGGACTCCATCATGGCCGTTTCAAAGCTGTGAGCACCCTCTGCCTGGGTCTTCTCCCACAGAGATCTGAGAAATTGCACAGAATGACTCTGTATGGACAGGGGCTCCGGAAATAGGCCCTGAAAAGGAATTAATGAGAAAAACATAACACTTTTTTCTGGTCTCAACAATATTGTTTGATTGACTACAAGACACTATTTGGTTTGGTTTGATCTTCAACATGATTTAAATGTAAATAAAACAACAAAGAAATCTATCTTGAAGATCAAACATGTAATACATTTTAGGCTTTTCATTTTTAACAGAAATTAAAATTGTTGAATAGGATTTTCAAGGCAGTTGCTATTGATCTCTATAAAGCTTTGTCATGTAATATTTATTTCAGTCATTTCCCAAGCATGTTTCCAAACTGGAAAATGGTTAATATAAATATTCATATTTATTTTTACAAAGATTTGAGAATTAAGGTATGAAATTAAAGCTGGAGTGCAAATACCAGAATAGATGATGAAGACTAGAAATTAAATAACTAATTGTTCATTATGCAACTACTCAAAAATGAACAGTGTGAGTGAGCACGTGAGGGAACAAAAACATTTTTAATCCTAAAATGTAAAATGGATGGATACTCCAAGAGCTTTAAGATACTCTAAGTTTTATATAATGATTGTTAGTGTAAAAAAAAACCAAACCCACATTTATATATATTTCATTCAAACTAATGAAAATAAAAATTTCAAAGAAAGATTTAGATTGTGTTTGTATATTTACTAATCAATTATGTTTTTAATAGTCACTTACATGTTGTGGTGTTATACCTATAAATGTGAGAAGGTTTTAATACAAGGTCACCATTTTATAAAAATATACAGAACATCAGACATAATTGGAAATTTCTTAATTATTATCAGAACCTTATATAGTACATGATTTTTTCATTTAAAGAGGAGCAGAACTGGATTTAATTATCAGTCCAAAGAGGAGCATTTAGATTGGAATTAGTGAATTTAAGAGCTCCACAAATGTGTTAAATTACAGAAAAGAAACAGTCTGGCCCACCATATAAGGCTAGTAGTAGGCTTGTAATCATCAAGTCAAAGAACTGATTTTTATTCAAATCTTTTATTGATATTGTGAAGTCAGGGCTCATCTAGACCACTCAATATCAAAGGTGTGGAAAAGAAAGGAACCAGTATAGCAAAATGAACAAAGAAGAAAAAGCAACATAAACAGATGCTTTTTGGCAATTTTGCCTAAAAGAAAGGCCAAGTAAGAATAAGTAAATAAAATGAGATGCAGGAACAAAAATAAAAGCACATTTTCTTGGTTTGTTTTCAGAAAACTGACAACTGTTAAGAAGAAAGGCAAGGATGAAGCCAAATACAAAATCACTAATGAAAACTATTTGAAAAATATAAGTAAAATAGTAGAAAAATAAGGTCTTCATTTTAAGAAAATGAAGAAAGAGCAATGCTGTTTTTTATATGCCAGTACAATTTGATTTACATCAAAATGTGAATTGTTCTCTATGAGGTGTTAATAAGTTTTCTTAAGAAACAACATAGGAAAAGATGATAGTCTTAAAACATCTCCAGGTAGTCTCTTTTCTTAATCACTATTCAGCATTAACCTGCCTTTCTAAAGAAATAAAACTATCTGGTGACTTTTGAAGAGGTTATTATAGAAATATTAACAGAAGTAAACTATCTTGTCACTTGGCCTAATTTTTAACCATCTTAAAACATTTGCATTCTCTTTTTTTCTGCCTCCTTTCTTCCTGCACCCTCCTGCATTTTTATTTTCCAATACAAAGGCAACAGCAAAAAGGCCACTGGACCAGGAGTCAGGTATCCTGAGTTCAGTTCTTCAATTTTCTTATCTATAAAAATAACATCTAAGATCTCTTCTACTGCTAACATTTTATAATCTGTATTCAAAAATTTTATGAAAGTTTAATGCATTTAAGATAAGAACCTCTTTTGATGCTAAAATCTTTGCATCAAATTTTCACTGTTAAGTTCAAAGTTCCTGTTAAGGCAATTTTACCTATACATATATTCTATGGGAAAAGTAGCATTCTGGTTTTTAAACAAAGTTGAAAAGAATATATTGACACAAAAATTAATTGGAGTTTGAAAGACTGTAAATAAAGGCTAGCTCTACACAAGGAAAGTTATTTCTCCGTATAAGCTGGGATTTGTCATTGTTACCATTGTTTAACCAAAAGAATTTTCCCTTTTGTTCTTCTTTTTTAAAAGTAAGGATCAAGATATTAATAGGTTTGACCTCCTGATTAGTAATCCAGGGCCTTTTATAAGGAAACTATTCTAACATATAAAAATCCTTATTTAAAAATTAGTAATGGAATGTATATGTATTGCTGTTATCTACATATCCACTTTGGCCAAAGAATAATTCAGAAAAATGATTATAAATGCATACCCCACTGACTCATTAAGGAGCCATGATGAACACAAATTATACACACCTGCTGAAATAGAAACATGATCTGGATCCATGGCTGAGGTTCTTGGCTGATGAGAATAAAGCTGGATTTACTGTATAGGCAGTAATGACCCTTCAAGGAGCAGGTGAAGAACAACTTGGCTACACAACTTTTAACAGAGTCTATAAACAAACACACATAGCATTAAACATTAGATTGTTCCTAGAGTTACACTTTATACTTCAACACACAAACACCTTTAGAAATGCATACTTAGTTTTCAGTTTGTCAACTAGTAACTTCAAACAACTGTGTGTTTGGGAGTGGACTCAATTCATAGATGAATTACAGATGCTTGAAACAAGCTATATTTTATCCATCTTTCTCTTGTTTTAATTAACAATGCATGAGGAATCTCCAAGTGACTCACATGGAAGAAAAAAAACCTCTTTCAAATGATGAAGGAGATTCCATGTCATTTCTATCTGATTTAGGCACCTTGAAATGATAACCTAGAAAGAATAAGCAACCAGATCAAGGAAATTCAGACCTTTCGTGGGCAGTGGATAGTGTGCATGAACCAGGGGCACTGTTCTCTTGGTTGTGCAGGACCCACACTGATAGTCTCCAGAATAACTCTGGCAAGAAGTGTAGCTTCCTGTGAACTGTCTTGGTCTGGTTCCAAAAGGTCATTTCATCTTGAAGAGCTTCCACAGAGAAGCTTAGTTAATATCATCCTTCAGGGACAGGAAAGTAGGGGACGGCAGCAGATAGCAAAGGTGGTGAGAAGCCATATGTTGGAGGAGCCATTCAACCTTTACAATCCTACAAGACAGGCCTTATTATTTTTATTTTAGAGATGAGGAAACTTAGCCCATTTGAGGGTGAGCTTAGTGGACCGCTCTCACTGCCTTGTTCACCACTATGACCCTGGCATGTGACACACAGTAGATGTTCCACAGAGAGTATCTGGACAGATGAATAATGCTCAGGGGTCCGGAAAACAATTGCTGATGCCTATCTGATCTGTGGGAGAGCCAGGATTTGAACTCAGTTTAGCTGATAACCATGTTTTAGACACTATCATACTGGAGATTTAAAAATCTGTAGTCAAATTAACAGTTCATGGGGGGATTTATTGCTTCAGAATTAATCTGACATTTTAAATGGAATATTTTGAAATTTAATAGATTCACTGTGCCCTAGTATTAAAAATGAAATGGAACAGACTTTGTTAAAAGTCGATGGGGACCCTAATAAGGTGCCAGAGTCAGCCCCTACCTATGAGGATGCGTTGGGTTCCTTTGGAAGGTGAGGAGGCTTCTCTGTGCACCATCAGGGGTCAGGTATGAAGGCATAACAGGCTTTTCAGGAAGAGTTCGGAAGAGTTAAGGGAGACTGGCCAATGACAGATTAAAGGTGAAGGCACTGAAAACAACAATAAAGTCAGAGGGCCACTTAGAAATATATACTAAAATCTTAATAATATTAACAACTTCCTGTGATTCTGAAATATTGGTATGAGAGAGAATTAGTTGTCATGAAATTAATTGTTTTGGGGAATTAAAAAAATATTGGGGTTGGGCATTCAGTATCTGCATATAAAATCAGAAATTATTTCTACATTCTGTGGGTGAATGGATCACGAGATGTAAAAAGTGCTTGAAGGTTGGAAAGACCCCAGAATAGAACAGAGCACAATATCAGCTTAAAATGGCCCTATGAGAATATGTTTGACAATGGCAGTTAGAAATATATTTTGGGCACTAATGCTCTGACAAATGGAATTTAAATTGATGTATGCTAGAGAAATAGCAAACCAAATCTACCATAAAAGCACACACACACACAAAAAGGTATTTGCAATAAATCTAATGTATGTATACATTGAGACAGCAACATGTTTTGCTTTAGCAGAAAGTTTCAAAAGGAAACAAAATTCTTTTCTAAGAATCCATGCAGGGCCCTGAAAGTCGCAAGTCAGATTTCAGGCCTCTGCCCCCCAAAAACAGGTTTTGTCTGTTTCCTTGCCCTAAATTCTTGCTGCTCATTCATGTTTTATTTTGAAAATGAACTTCATTTGGATTTATTTTACTCACCCTGGGACTACCAGCTTTCTACACACAAACCTCAGGGGTCCCAGAGTGCATAAAAGGGGCAAAGTGGTAGAAGAGAGACCTCTAACTTAGAAGCATATACACTGGCTGGAAAAATAAATCAGTGCTGTGATAGAAAGTTTTGTTAATGCTTTCAGTAAGGCTGACCTGTATCAATATTTTTCTACTCATTATTTTCAAGGCTTCCCTGACCTGGAATGTTTTCCCCACAACATTAACATTTAGCTGTTCGTTTTTCTCTGTAATTTTTCCCCTCCTATTCATTCAATGATATTGAATGGTAGACATGTGGTAAATGGTTGTTGAACAAATGAATGAATGTCAGACACTGTGTGGAGAAAAGGAGTGGTTATGATATGGACCCCACTCTTAAGACTCTTGCAGCCAAATGGGAGAAACATCTTTAACAACATCTATAAAAAACGTTGTTTATACACATCTATAAACAACGTCTATGAAAAATTATTTTAAGTCCATGAGATGACGGAGGGTCACACTATTATGACCACTCAGAGAAATGAGCAGTTTGTTCTCACTAGGGAGGAGATGTTTGAGGTGAAACATGAAAGATGATCAAGACTTTGAACTTTGAAAAAAAATGTGAGGGAGACAGGCCTTTTAGGTGTAGGAAGCATCTTGGAAAAAAATTACACAAAGCATAAATGTTCAATATAATTCCAGGTAGTAATTTTAGTTTATCTGGGTCATTAAGAAATGTTTTACTCATCAAGTGATGCCCAAAGGCTTATTAATTTTTTTGATTTATGTTGGAGAGGAAGTCATGCTTTGCTAAATATCTAATTCTTCCCATAAACCACTGAATCTGATTGTTATTCCTTTACTTTTGGAAGATTGTGGCTTATTTTTCTAAAACTCAAAGGATTTGGTTTGGTCATTATAAGGACAGAAGTTAACATAAGCCATAATACTTGTAGAATGTATATTGTAAGCTGAATGCCCAAAATATATACATAATACACATAGGTAAATCTAAAGACCTGATACAAAATACAAGAACATTTGGTTTTCCTTTTGAGTCAAAATCTTTAAGAATCATTCTGGAGTTTTTTTTCCTCTGTCATTTTTCTCCCACAGTTCATATGTCTTTATTCCTACACTACATTCCTTATACTATATTAAAATGTTGTTAGTATATTTAAAGAAACTTTTATTTTAGGACATTTTTAAATTAGCAGAAAGATTATGAATATCGTGTAGAGAGTTCTCATATAGTACACACTCAGTTTTACCTAATATTAACATCTTAAGTTAGTATTAATGACAAGTAATGAACTAATATTTATACATTATAATGAACTTTAGTCCACAGTTTACTCAAATTTTCTTGGTTTGTACTTAGTGTTTAGTGTCCTTTTTCTGTTCCATGAAGTCATTCAGGATACCACATGACATTTATTCATTACATATCCTTAGACTCCTCTTGGCTTTGACAATTTCTCAGACCTTCTCTGTTTTAGATGAACTTGACAGTTTTGAGAAGTATTTTTCTTAGATATTTTGTAGAATGTCCCTCAGTTGGAACATGTCTGTTTTTCTCACAATGAGACTAAGATTTCAAGTTTTTGGGAAGAAGACCACAGGTAAAATGCCATTTCATCATATTATACCAAGAGTACATTTCATCAACATTGTCTAATGGATTTGAACCTACCTCCCCAGCTGAGCTACCTATTATTT
Organism: Cynopterus sphinx; assembly: GCA_030015415.1. Classification (NCBI taxonomy): domain Eukaryota; kingdom Metazoa; phylum Chordata; class Mammalia; order Chiroptera; family Pteropodidae; genus Cynopterus; species Cynopterus sphinx. The sequence goes on from CM057380.1 coordinate 22,175,958, forward strand.
CTGCAGGAACAGGATGGACAATCCAAAATAAATTGCCTATATCTGTAATAAGACCACATACATTGTCCAGCCTCAGAATTGTAACTTAAGGCATTACTTTCTATGCAATCACTATATAGTCAACAAAATTCACTAACCTGGGGGTAGGACAAATCTTTTCACAAGTCTAAAGAGCCTTAGAAAATCTACAAAGAGAAGTTCTTTATAGGCCTATGTAAAATGAGAATAAGTGGTTTCTTTTATTCTTAAATATAATAGGAGGAAGTAGGAGAGGGTTCTGAACCCAGAGGAAATGATCTAGGCTCAGAGTTCCTTAGAACTGGAAACGGCTGTGGAATGAGGTGAAAGGAGGGCTAGACAGTACCTTTAATGATGCTCTGCTATGGGTTGATAAGTGTGTCTGTTTTCCTAATTGTCTATATTGTATCTGGGAAACACACTATTCTTCTTGGTAGAACAGACACTTATAACTTATCTTGCAGGGTGGTCACATATATAATCACACCATTATATACTTTTTATTTAGATATCAGTGCTTTTTAAGAAATAAAATAGAATAAAAATAGAATATGACTTTGGTTCTTAAATAGCTAGTAGAAATATCAAATACTTGGCTTTATGTTTTGGAAAAAGAAATAAGTAAGCTGTTGTTTTGAATTTTTATCAAACTTACATTGTGAAAGTTCTCTTCCAGCTAAATAAGGGTCAAATATTTGGCTTGTTTCCCAGGTTTTTCAACTGAGCCATTCTTCTCCAAACTGTATTGCTAGAATGATTTATAAAAACTCAAAACACAGGAATATTTTGCTGAAATTGTTAAGTTGAAAGTATTCACACATTGAATATAATTTCTAAATAAGCAACATTCAAAGAAGGCATTCAAAGGGCTTAGCAGGAAGGGAGCTAATTTTCATCAACTTCTTATGTTGTACATAGGTGTCGGTGTAACAAATCACATTGAACCATTATAAAGCAGGTTTTGTTATCCCCATTTTATCAAGAAGAAAATCTCAATTTCAAACTTCCAGAAAGCAAATAAGGTGGAATTTGAAACCAGGTTCCAGAGCCTATTCTCCTTCCAATATATTATTGAATGGCTCAGAAAATAGAGGTAACAGAAGTACCTCAAAAAAGGAATTTTCAGTAGAAAAATCCTTGGCCCGGAAGTCAGACAACCAAGGCCTTAGTTGGTAGACTCATCTTTTCTCTCTATCCTATTGCTTCTTATCTATAAAACAGGGTAGGCCAAAAACTGATCTAGCATGTACTTTAAGAAATTTTACATTTTTAATTGCTTATTATCTATCTCTCTCTAGATTGTAAGCTGCATGAGGGTAAGAATTTTTTTTAGTGTAGTAAAATAAATATAACATGAATTGTAACCATTTCGACATACAGTTCAGTGGCATTAAGTACATTTACATTGTTGTACAATCATCGTCACCACTCATCTCTAGAACTTTTTTGTCTTCCCCAGCTGAAACTCTGTGCCCATTAAAGTATAACTCTCCAATTCTCTCTCCCTCCCAGTCCCTGGCAACCACTAACCTATTTTCTATCTATGAATTGGACCACTCTAAGTACTGTATATAAGTAGAACAATACAATATTTATCCTTCTTTGTCTGGCTTATCTCACTCAGCATGTCTTCAAGGTTCATTTATGTTACAGGGATCATCAGAATTTCATTCCTCTTTAAGGCTGAATAATTTTCCATCGTATGTATATGCCACATTTTGTTTGTCCATTCATCTGTTGATGAATGTTTGGGTTGTTTCCACCTTTGGCTATTGTGAATACTGTTGTTATGAACATGGGTGTCCAAAGATGTCGTTGAGGCCCTGTCCTCAATTCCTTTGGGTATAAACCCAGAAGTGGGATTCCTATTTCATATGCTAATTACTTTTTTGAAGAACTGCCACACCAGAGTGTATTTTTTTAACTCTGAAATTTTATGATTTGATGAGAGGCTATAGAGGGATTACAGTGTCTGTGATGACTGTTCAAAGTGGGTTGGATGCTTTCCCAGGGCTACCCAGCACTTGGTCTCAGCACTCAATACAGGACAGATGGCAACAGGGTCTGTTAGAACAGAGTTCCTCTTCCTGCTTGACATTAGTCAGACAGGAACCACCAAAGGCATTTCTTCCATCTTCCATTTAATTCTCTTTTGATGTATTTCAAAGACATGGAATTCAAAATACTGACCCAGAATGAATAAATATCCTAAATTGACAGAAAAAAAGTTGAAGGAAATGAAACTAGTAATTTTCCAAAGTAGGTAAAAACACAAAACAAAACATATTTTTGAAGTCAACTATAGATTACAATTTTGGGAAAAAATATAGAACTAACTTACCACTTTAATATACTTTTGATTTTTGCCTGAAAAAAAAAAAATGGAAGAAGGCATCACAAGCCAGTGCAGACCACTTATTAAGCTTTAATTACATATGATTTGCAAAATATATTTTTGTCTTAGACTAAAGCTGTACTCTCTGTCACTCCCAAATTAAAGTTTAGAATTTTGAACAGAATAATAATTATCTCACAACTTTGATGTAGGAAATAGAAAAGACATTCCAATGTAAAAATAATTAGATTCTCAAAAGTAAAGATGAATTTCTGAAACGAGTGAAATGACATCAAATAATTTTTAAAGAGTAGACATTGCTTTAATCATCTTGATATTTCCAGGGCTTGGTTTTGTAGTGGGTTCCCAGAAATGTGAGTTGTTGAACTGATGTGTGCTTAAGGGAAAACAACCAAATTTCTCATTTGTTGAAGAAACTAGAGCAGGAGGTGATGAGAAAAAACACTTTGTCTCGTTTTCACTAAGTACTATTTACAACATTATTGGTTGAGAAATACATGGTCCCTTCTCAGCAGCTGGTTGGCGACTGTCCAGGTCACACACCCATGTATACAGCATCTCACCCAGAGCAAAAGTACTATGCTCGTTTTCCCAACCATGGCCAAAATCCCAGCCAGTTGTCAAACAAGCATGACAAATGCTTTTGTTCTTAATCATCAGAAAAATGAAATAAAGTTCTTTTGGAAGTGATTGCTTTATTAACACAAATAAAATTCAGAGAAGCAAAGGGAAATTTGGAAATTGTATACTCAGGAATATATAAAACGTAGGTGTACAACACCCTAGTCTTTGGCCCTGATTTTGAAAAAAATGTCAAAATTCTGTATTGGTATACTAACACATATATTTATATAAGTGTATGGAAGGAAAATTTGTAAGGCTCTAAATCAGTCACTGACAGTGATTATTCTGGGTTGAGAAGTGAGGTTGGGTATGGGGAGCATACAATTTTTATTCTTTATACTTTTGTATTACTATAATTCTCTCTTTAAGAGTTTATATTCCTGTGTTACCTGTATAATTTTAAAAGAAAAAAAACATGTAAAGAGAAAAAGTTGATATTGCTTAAATCAGGTAATTTAAATAATATCTCACTTAATTACCATGGAATGGGGCTAACGTTTATGGTTTTAAATACATTTTTCTTTTTTGCCTTCCTGGGTTCATAACCTTCACTCTAATGCACTTGAGCCTCTGCCTACCTGGCAGTAGGGTGGGCACAGGAGTGGTGGTAGGGTGGACATTAGACAGTTTTAGGAGTACAAAGGTGAGATAGAATTTAACTGTCAAAGTTGGATTATGCAGCATGACAATAGGCTTGCAAGCAAAACTTTTGTCTTGAGGAAGGATATTCTAAATTTCCCCTTGTCCCTTTAGATTATCAATCCCTGAACATGGAGGATTTACATCATAGATCTGTGGTGTGGAGGGGATGGCAGCCAGGTCAGTTCCAAGGTTGGTAGGGAGAAGAGCATAACATAGAAGATGTAAAAGAGAAGACTTTTCAGCTCAGAGACGGTTGTGGAGAAGAGAGAGACAAGTGTGAAACCATTAAAAGTGGGTCCTGATTTGCCCATCTTTGGACTTCAGCCTGGAAAAGGGGGAGCATATTAGACAAGCTGGGATAACACTGAGGGCAATGATGATCTTCAGGAAGGAGATCCATTCCCAGGTACCAGTACAGGGCGGTCAATTTAAGTAAAGATCATAGAGCCAGGCACAGGAGGTCTGAGGTTCAGCCTTGCCTCTGTTATGGAGTGGAAAGGAAAAAGAAGAAACTGAGATTCTTGCTAAACAGTTTTTTCTGAGAAATCACTACAGGGGTGGGGGAGGTCTGCAGAGTTGACTATAGAGAGAACAGTCCAAGCCAGGCCTCAGAGGGGACCACAGCTCAATGAGTGTGAGAGGAGGTCAGATTGGCTAGGTAGAGCGGTGGGCCTGCTCATGTGCACAGTGCCTAGATGTTAAGTTACACCGTCCTGGACTTCACCTGTGTGTGCCAGCTGGGAGAGGGTGATCAGACAAACAAAGGACATTATCTTTTAGGCAAGAAGACACCCCTCCCTTCCTCCCAGGCCCAGGCACAATGCTTTTCCACCACAAGGAAACAGAATCCACTTCCTCATGTTCCCAGATGCTACCTTAGGGAGACAAGTATGGGAGAGGGTAAGAGAAAGAACATTTTCATCCAAATTAGAAATTGTTTCCTAAACATACTATCCAAATGATCAGTGGGATTAAATTTATATAGGGACCCTTAATTTCCCTCTTTGCTAACCTGCGGTTATTCATGATGAGTTCTAGGTAAAATGATGGTGCATTTTCTCTGCACATCTGAGTTGTAATGTGAAATTTTGTAATATTGCAATAAGTGAAAACTAATGGTAGAGAATCAAACTACAGTGAATAAGAAGACATAGGTGGAGAAAGAAATCTTGTGCTAATAAAAGGTCCAAGAGCCTTATTAAGAGTCAGACAGCAATCGGTAGAGGGTGTGGAGTAGGCAGAGTTAAGATATCAGATATTTTGCACATGAGGGTTAAAATATACACAGTAGAACATAGTGTCTCTTGGAGCATATATGATTGTGTATTTCTTATGTGAAAACTATTAAGAAATTGCATCAGCTTACTGTTTTAAGTTGCTATTAAAGAACAGAGTGAGACTCACCCATTAACCTTTACATGATGGAGTATTTTGGGTGCAGCCCTGACACGGGACTGAAAAGCCTCTCCCTCAGAAGCCATTCTGAGGGTAATTGCTCTGAGGTTTCACTCAAAGCCCACTGCTTATCCAAGGTGGTGGTGAAGAGCACAAACTCTGGAACTAGACTCTCCTACTTACTAGCTTTATGTCCTTGAGCAAGTTACTTAACCTGTCTGTGACTTAATTGCGAATAATAATAACAGCATCTATTTCTAATTGTTGTTCAGTCATCAACCAGGCTGGTTTGCCTGGGACTGAGGTGACTCCTGGGACTTGAGACTTCCAGTGCTAAAACTGGGAACGTCCTGAGCAGTTGAGAAAACCAATAGCAGTTGGCTAGCTTTGTCAATGTGAGAATAAAATAAGTTAATTTGTGTGCACTTCTCTGACATAAGCGTGCTCAGCACAGAGTAAGTGCTTAGTAATGTTTGTTATTGTCATGATCACTATACAACTACTACTATCTGGAAATAGAAATGATCCCACAGCCAGGTGGAGGTATTTGCATGTGGCCTTCAGGCTATTTTGATTAGAGAAAAAGGGACTGGGTCATGACCCCTGGAATCTCTCAGTGTTTTAGTGTCCTGAAATTTTCACCTAATTGTTTATTTTAAAAAGAATTTAATACAGAATTAATACTTAAGTAAAACAAATAGAATTTTGTACAATGGAAATAAATTTCTCCAGGGACATGACAAAAGATCTAACGAGAAAGAAGATCTAGTCACAGGGCTTGAAGCCATCCACTTGGTCTCTCTGAAATCCTCCAAAGTTCTCCAAAGTTCTCAGACTCCAGTCAGGAGTAAGTGAGGCATTTGATGCTGATATTTTGAGGGTCAGAGTCACAGAAATGTGGCAAGAATACCACTGGGAAGCTTTGAGGAAAGGCTTCATATTTTGCTGAATTCAAAGCATCATAAATTCCTTACAGCAGAATAAGGAAAAAAGAGCTAACATCAACTGATTGGTTTTTATGTCGGGCACTGTTCTAAGAGCTTTACGTGTGCTTACAACATTCCTATGATATACAGGCTTCCAGTTTAGAGGAAGAAGCTGTAGCTGAAACATGTTAAGTAATGTCTTATGCTTAAATTGAATAGCATTTACTAACAGTTGATGCCAAAGAGTGGTTTAATTTATAGCCAAGTATTTTTAATTATATAAATTCTATTATAAATTATATATCACTTTCATTTACACCATATTTAGGGATTTGTTGATAGTTTGTTTTGCTTTTGATTGCAGTTTTGATCATTATAGTACAATTGAATGAGTTACGAGGCACATCCCCATTTATACTCAAACCTGTCTTGACAGAAGCCCATGTGAATGACCCATGAAATGCCAGCTCTGGGTATTACTCTTATCCAGTGGGAACCACCTGAACTGGGAGTATAGCAATCAGGGAAATAAGTCAAAGAAATAAATTGCCTCTGTCAAGTTAGCTTTGGAGACTAGAAAGTCTATAGTAGAAGTAAATATCATAATCATAAAATTATTTTTCTATAAATTAATGTTACACACGACAGAGGTCAATACATCTTTGAAAGCCTTAGTTTTATCCATTGTTTCTTTTAAGTTGTATTCAAGTGTAACGTGTTTCATTCTTAGGGAACCTAAACTCTGGAGATGATGACATTAATCACCATAATTAACATTAAAGAGAGCCAACTTTTTTACTCTTTCTGGTTTATTATTTCTACCTTCATTTTCTTATTGCTGCCCAGAGACAAAGTTATATCATAAAACAGAATAGCAATGTTATTCAGCTTCTAGAAACTCAACCTTCTAGCTGTAAATTTGAAACAGCTGTTTATATATATTGTCCCATAGAGGAAGACAGAAAGATCTATGAAAGAACTAACATCAGAGTTAATAGAGTTGAATTATCATTCTTGCCTCAATTATTTATTTCCCAGTGGTCCGTGCTGTGGCATGAACTTTGGAGTGAGAATACAGTCAACATTCATTCAACAGAGGCTACAGGAGTGGCCTACAGCCCCCCAGAAACTCTGGCATCTCAAATATTTGCCTTGTGTGGGAAATCTGATGCCAGGTACCAGTTAAAAGGGACTCTCTCTATAAGACAGGATTGCAGTGGAACCAGCTCAGAAAACTATTGTGTTCTTTAAAATCTTGAGATTCAAACACACTTGAAAGCATTCCAAAGCTCATAATTCAATTTCCCCCATATATGTAGATCATAATGGCTTTGTATTAAAATTAAAGAAAATATGTCTGCTTTGGTAAGGCCTTTAATTGTTAATTTTTCTGCTTTACTGAAAACCCTCTCTGGTGAAGAGGAATCTGAGAATCAGAAAGTCAAGATGTATTTATGACCCATAATACAGGAGGTATTTATGACCCATCTGCAAGAGCCTGCTTAAAAATGATTGAGATATTTAATACTATCTATACGTCGTGATAGCAACTCACTCAAAGGAAATCTTTTAGCACAAAACCATTGGTCTGGTGTCCCCAGGAGAGAACCTTCCACATTCATGAATTCACAATTATCCAAGCAACCAGTTACACAATATCTGGTATTATTCTGCATAAAAATACTCTATAAGGAAATAGTTAATATACAGTCCTGGCCTGGTCTCCTGGATTGAAAGCAGTGGCAGCAAAAAGAGCAGGTGAGATAAGGGTTGAGGAGTCTTTCCTAAGATTTGGATGACAAAAAGGCAAGAAGTAGCTGCAGTGCTAGGTTTCTATAAGTGCTAACAAGGAACCTGAAATGGCCATGTGCTCCACGAACAAATACCACAGAACCCACCTTTGCCTGTGCTAGCCCTGGACGCCCATCAACAGCAACTATCTCTCATGGCAGGCTTTGACTGAGCCACCTCAAGAACCTTCTATTCTAGTTAATTTTTTCTCATCCGTGACGTCTTACCCCCATTCTCTGGGCTTATGATAGTTTTTCTTCTTTCAACTGCCTGCATACCTCATGGCCAAGACCCTGCTTTATGATTCCACCAAGTCTCATTTAGCTAAGTCTAGCCCCAGGAATGAAAGATGGGGAGGGAGAGACACATTTGAGAAATTGCCCATAACTCTTTTTCCAATAGGAGAAGACTGCAGAGAGCACAGGATGTCTCTGACCATAGTCAATAGCTTATGGAGCATAGTGAATTTGCACTGAAAGAGAACTGTACTTCTTGGGGTTCATTCATGGCATATGTATGTCAATGGTGACTAGGCAAATCAATAATAAAGGCAATCAAAATATGCCTATACTATGCTGATTTGAATAAAAATAGCCTGTTCTTTAAAAACCGGAAACTTCATCAACATTGTTCTAAGAACCTAAGAACATGCTTCCGTAAGCAGGTCAGCTTCATTATCACAGGACCAGGTGGGCTCAGCCTACAGCCCAGATTCTGCTCCTGGACAACTGGGCATTAAATCTCAGGTCTACCATCTATCTGCCAATGTGTAATTTGGGGCAATTTTTTTTATCTATATTTCAGTTTTTGCACTTATAATTTAAGAATAACAATATTTTACTCAAGGCAGAGTAAAGCATTTAAAGTGATACTTAGCACAGAGTGCTTGCTGCTTCTAGTAGCCTGGAAGAGTTCACCCAGAACCATGCTTATAATTATGCTTATAATGTTTATTTATGGAGTACCTGATGCTTCTTAAGTATGGAGTTTGTCACAGGATGTGTGGCCATATATTTTTATTGTAATGTACACAACATAAAATTTATAATCGAAACCATTTTTAAGTGTACAATTTGGTGGCATTAAGTACATTCACGATATTGTACAACCATCACCTCTACCTAGTTCCAAAACTTCACTACTCCAAAGGGAAACCCATACGCATTAAATGGTTACATTCCCTTCCCTCTAGCCAATGACAACCACAAATCTGTATTTTGCTCCTATGAAGTTGTCTATTCTAGATATTTCATATAACATATGGCCTTTTGTGTCTGGCTTCTTTCATTTACCATAATATTTTCAAGGTTCATCCATGTTGTAGCATGTATTGTTACTTCATTTCTTTTGATGAGTGAATAATATCTCATTGTTAGATATGCTACATTTCATTTATCTATTCATTCATTAATGGACATTTGGGTTGTTTATACCTATTGGTTATCATGAATAGAGCTTCTATGAACATTTATTTATGTACGTATTATTGTTTGAACACTTGTTTTCAATTACTTCGGGTTTATACCTAGGAATGGAATTGCTGAGCCATGAGGTAATTCTATGCTTAACTTGTTGAGAAATGGTCATATATATTTAAACAATTATTTCCATGTCCTTATAATGTCCAAACTTAAAAATAAAACCACCGTAATAATGGTGGAGGAGATGTACCTGGATAGTGACATCTAGAGTTACTTTTCCCGGTCCCCTGATCACACAGACGGTGAGGAGCAACCCTTATGAATAGCATTCAAATAAGGATCATTTGTGATAGGGTGACTGACAACTTATAATTACAGAGAAGGGTTATTGTGAGTAACACTGATCATGTTTTTGTGTAAATTTTAATGTTGTTTCTAATATTTTCAGGAATTTAGCCAATACTCTCCCCCAAAATAAGTATAACCGAAACATACATTATGACAGTAAAATTGAACTTATTTTTAAATGACAATATTGATACTTTTATTACTTCTCCAGTGAACTTTTGGTCATCACTAGAAAGAATGTGCCCTGCAATAGCAGTGATGAGTCCAGCTCAGCTCCTGAAAGAGGAATGCGAGGACTCATTCAATCACAAAATCTTCAGGGGAAGTTCATCTGGAAGAAGTCAACTTTTCTCTATCACATACTCTTGATGGCTGCCAAATACAAGCTGGATGTCCAAACAAAGTAGTTGATATCACTATAATCAGAAATAAATTTGGGACCTTGTTTTTAGGAGCTAGCATAATTTGTGAATGCAAAATTAATTTTAGAATTTCTATGAATTTTAAATCAAATATGTACATATATATATTTATACAAATATGTATGTTTCTGCATGATGCTAATGTAGTTGATTTCTGGCAATGATACAGAGTCACTTTGTGGTCACACTGAGTCAGGGGAAGCCCATGTGTTATAAATAAACATTTGGCTCTATCAAGCAGAGATTTATCAAAAGTTGTACAGAGGCAAACCAGGCAGGCATGCCGTGATCCCCTGCAGGTACCATTCCATGTGCTACCAATTACTCTACAATTCTGCAAAATGCATAACAGCAACCAGACTTAGGGTACAGAAATTTTAGGAAATTTTATTATTAAACTCCACTAAAATGAGTCTGTTTACATTTTCTCCCGGAGGAGAGAGGGAAGGGTCTAAGATTATCTATATGTGAATCGTCTATCTCATTGCTCTCTCTAGTTGTCAGTTCTGAATGAAGACTGGCCCAGGTACTAGACAATAGCCTCAAGAGAACACTCTTGGGAGAGGGATATATTGTTACTAAAAGGTTTGATTATGCACAGGACTTTGACACAGTATGTATCAGCTGTCTCGAACTCTTTGAAGCTCTTGCAAGAAGTGGCCATTAGCAACTTCTAACCAAACCTGGCTTTCTAGGATATCCACTAGGGATCTGTTCTAAGCTGATTTCATAATCATATGTCAGACATTGGAAAACTAGGGTGCATCTTGTTTCATTCACTACCACTAAATTCAGGTTTCACTGAATAGAAAGCAACTAATTTCATGCAGCCAGTTCTGAGGATATACCATGAAGTTGGAAGCTAATTTTAGAACATAATTTTAGTCTTAAGGGAAATTCAATACTGCAGACTACAAGTATGCGTTAAAAACCTCTGAGGAGGGTATTTTCATATAAACCATACTCTTAGAGCATGAATTTTGAAAGATGATACAGGTTACTTTTCATTGATGCTGTCGCTATAATAATATGGATAGCTGTCAAGCTTGAAGAAGCTTGATTTCATTTGTTATCCTGCACCATGGAAATATCTAATATCATCATCATCATTAACAAATATCATGGGGATTTATCAAGTCTGGGGCATTGGGCTGGGTACTGAAACTATAGAAAGACTGGTTGAGAGTCTTACAATTTAAAAAGGAATATTAGGAACACATGAACATAACAAAATAGCAATGCAAGATGAGTGGTAACTGGAATCACTGAGGATGTGAGACTTGATCTTGAGGAAGTAAGACTTGACCTAAACTTGATGAATGGCAGATCTAGATAAATGGAGCAGAAGACACCTAGGAGAACTATAGATGATCAAAAGCATGGATGTCGGGATGAAAATGGCACTCTCATAAAGGCAGTGTGGACAGATAGGCAGTGACAAGGCTATGAATGAAAGGTCAAGTTCTGACTCTGCCACCTATTGGCTATATTACCTTGGCTAGGCTATTTGATTTCTTAAATTTTTTTGTCCATAAAATGAGGACAATGATAACTAGACTGCTGGCTTTTCATCAGGATTATATAAAGTAATTTATTCAGTTAATCTTTTAGTCAATAAATATATCCATAAGCACCATAAAGATTCTTAGTAAAGTTAGATATTCTTACAAATAATAAACTGACCCATTTAGAAAGAGCAAGTCCATGTGGGAAATAACTGGAATCTGAAACCAGAAGGATAAGCCATATCCAAATACAAATGATAGTCATCATCTATTTATGGCTTCTCAATGTCAGAACTGATACAAAGACAAACCAATAACAGAAACCAAATGACGCTTTATTTCTAGTATTCATTACCTATCCATCTGTCTGTCCGTCTATCTATCTATCTATCTATCTATCTATCTATCTATCTATCATCTATCTATCTATTTATCATCTATCTGTGTGTGTATGTATATACATACATACATACATACATACATACATACATACATACATACATACATAAATAGACCATCATTTGGTTTCTCGGACACAGTATAGTCACATCATTTCATTTATTCAATAACTTACAAGTAATTCCGTATTTTCTTATTTGTTTGTTTTTAAAGGGTAAGGGAAGAAGGTAATCAAAACAGAAGCTATTAAAAAATAAAATAAAATAATATCCAGACATACTAAGGTTAAATTGGGCAAACAAAGCCCCTTATAAAATTTTTTTTCTAAGCAGTAAAACAAAAATTATTAAATGGATTTAATATAACATAGACATAGACTCATAGGTATTTTAAAGCTCTTTCATTCAACACCATTTACTGAGTTCCTGAAGGATAGACATCGGATACACAGTAGAAAATAAAAGATGTGCTATCTGTTTGGTTTAGCAGGGGAGACAAACAATAAAGAATAATATAGAAAAATACAAATGTGATAAGTGCTATGAAGGAAAAAAAAAAAAAGGAGGATGCTGCCCCCCCACCCAGAATAAAAACAATGTGAGAACTGCTAATTTAGAATGGGTGGTGGTCAGAGAGGGCTGTTCTGAGGACGTGATGCTTGTGCTCAGACCTAAAGAACAGACAGGAGTGATCAAAGTGAGAAGTGAGGATAAAGCTGCCCAGGTCTGGGCCCTGTGTTGGGAAAGAACCTGGGCAATGGGGCAACACACACAGTCCTCAAAGACCTTGCCAGACCTGGAAGCCTATGTTTTTCTTTTTAAATCTGTATAAATATTGACCATGATAGATGACGTCCAAGCCAACTTGGCCAGGGTGACCACTAAGACCCATTGCCAACTCTTGAAATACAACTTGAAAAACTATTTCTGGCAGCAAGGCTAGTCTATTTCTCCAGCATACATAGAAGGATGACTGGCCAAAGGTCTTCCAGCTTCGAGTTCACACAATTCATATTAGGCTCAGTGATTTATAGGAAATGATGTGACTATACTATGTTCTGAGAATAAAATGATAATAAAGAGTGTCACAAAATGGTAGGGTTAATTTTATTTCCTTTTTAAGATTATAACTCCTCCTCCCTGATTGAACTAGGTGAGATGGCCAAAGCTCTTCTAGCAGGACATGCAAATGCCTGCTTTTGACCTCTCTCTGGTCTTGCTGAGTCGGCCTTTATTCCAATACAACTCCCACTTAGCATAAATCTAAGGTTAATCAACTGCAGGTTGCCTGCAGATGTCCTCGCAGGCAATCCTGGGCACACAGGTGCTGTAGGTATCCACATTTATGTAAAATCCAGTAGGCTTGATAGTCAGATTCCACTATGAGCAGACAGCATCTAGTGGGGAATGATGGCAGAGATAATGCTCCACACCCAGGAGAGGTTCATGGTCCCTTGAGTTTCATTCTTTTCCTCATCCACATGGGGTGGTGAGGGGAACTGCTGAATTTGATTTTATTTTAATCTTACTTTCTGTCAAAACTGAAAATTGATATTGTGATGCTCTATGCCCAGTGAAATACCCTCTGAGAAGATGCTGATGAAAAGCCCCGAATCTGAGAGTGTGGAATATTAGGAGGTGTCTTTGACATCCTCAAGCAGAGTAGACCAAATTTAAAGGCCAAGATGAATATGCATGGGATAAGGAAATGCAAACACAATGAACTGAGGACAGGAGACAGAACATCAAGAAGAGAGTAGCTGGGAAGATTTATTATGAAGAAAGGAAGTCAAATCAAAGGGAAAACAAGGTGATAGTGACAGTCCCAACTCAAGTAGTCCAATGCTTTTCCCCTCTGAGTAGAGCAAACAGGACCTAAATACAACTGGCATCTGCTTTGGGACAAAAGAGAGCAGAGCACACAAAGAGTCTGTCTCCGAAAAACTCAGTCAACTTTGCATTTTTTTTTTCTCTTCAATTTTTCAAATACTCTGCTGGGAAAAAGAGATGTGAGTTATTGGCTCAGAGTTAGTGAAGCCTGTTCTATATGACCTCAATGACCCTTGAAGTGTGCATCTGTCACAACAGAGCATATAGCTTCCTAACACCCTGACTTTGCTGGACTCACGCGAGGCCATGGGGTGAGATGCCCAAATAGCCCACCCAGCACCATAGCTACCAGCCTCCCTCCTTCTTGGACAGAGGCCCAGTCATGCAAATCAGCCTCCCAGAAGCCTTCTTTCTGCTGTTCTTTGGTTCTGATTTTGTACTTCTTCCTTCCTAACATATAGAATCTCATCAATGGGGGTGACAATGCAAATATGAGCAAATGTTCCCTTGGGTCTTAGAACACTGGAGGGAAAGGGTTTCAGAATAGCTCAATAGCAGCAAAAGCACTGAGTGTTAAACTGCTAATTCTTGTTGGCGCAAAAGCTCACTGAATACCAAAATGTTTAGTTGGAGTCAAGTCCCCACTCCCACCCCATTCACTTACTGGAGTTTTACAAATTAGCCAAGTGTGGCAGCTCAGACAGTGATGGTCAGGTTAGGACCCAGCTTCCCTGAGTAGCAGTTTGAGGCCCCTCTGACACCAGAAAACTAATCTCAGCAGAACTGTACAAAATCCTCCTCAGGTGGTGCTTTTTTGGACCACAAATGGTTTTACCCAGTCACTGTTTACCACCAGGTTTGCATCTCCTTTATACTTCCAAACATTTTGTTGCCATTCTCTGTCTTCTCCGTTCTCATAAGCTTATACCTTTTAATTCTTTTATTATCATTAAGTGAAATTCTAGTGGTAGTGGAGATAAACACGTGTCTGACTACCACATTTATTGGAAGTCGTGTGTAAGTGGGGGAGTGGGGAGGGAGAGAGAGAGGGAGAGAGTTAGGAGGGGTGTCAGAAATCCTTTAATACTATCTGACATAGAACTCTAGGTGGATGTGGCAGTCAGTAAAAACTGTCTAGAACAAGGCTTGATAAACTAAGGCTATGGGCGAAGTCTGACTCACCACTTGTTTGTGTAAATAAAGTTGTACTGGACTACAGTCGTACCCGTGCATTTATGTATCACCTATGGATGCTTTTACACTACAATGACAGAGCTGAGTAGTTGAAACAGAGACTGCATGGCCTGTCTCTGTCCAAATATATTTACCATCTGGGCTTTTACAGAAAAAGTTTGCCAACCTCTGGTCTAGAATACAAGTTGATAACAATGATTAATATTGCAAGACTTGAGATAAATATTTGTCTGTATTTAAAACTTGTTTGAAGAATGTTAGTATTTTTGGAATTATTACATTTAATCTTGGAGTCAAATCTTGAATGCCATGGGCAGGAAAAAAATATTTTATTAAGATAAGGCAAAAGAATATCCTTTTAAAGGAAGTTACTGATCCAAATTCAATATCTTGTATCCAATATAGCTTTTAGATAAATGTTACTCACAGAGGGAAATCTGGCAACTCTTCACATATTAAATTAATGTTAATTGAATGACAGGTTTGTTGTTTCCAGTGCTTTGACAAAAATATTCCATTTAGGATATTATCCTGCTAATTCTTTGTTACAAAAGGCAGCTATAATTTCATGTTACTGGCATAAGTCCTTAAATTGTACTTCTAAACTAGTCCACATTTTTTAAACTCAAATTTCATCATCATGATTAAAAAGTGAAGTATCTTGGAAAAACATCCCTTTCCTAAAAGGTCAAAATATTTTTCAACATAGGAAAAGTCCTGGAAGGAAATACATAAAATTTCTAAACTGGTCAAATGGTAAAATGAAGTATAATTTTCTTTATTCTTTTCTCTATTTTTCAAATTTTACAGTGAATGTCATACGTTCATAATTATATAAAAAAAGTTTAACTTCACAAGAGAAATTTTTCCAGTGGGAAATAGATTAACATTGGGCTGTGTTAATTGATAAATTCAATTACCCTATCAGCTGCTACCAAGTTTTTATCACAGTGGGCTAGCTTTCTGAGGGATAAGTGCTGAGCTAAGTTTGTTTTACACATAAAGTGATTTCAGGCAACATCAGCTTTAGAGACATGAAATACTCAGAACCTAAGAATTGTGTCTGAAAGCCATTGGATCTAAATACATTGGCACTTCCCTTTTTTTTTTTCTTTTCTTTAGCTTCCATGTTCCATTTTGAGTTTGGAGAATAAGACCATTCTCCCCACAGGTGACACAGCCTTTGGAACTGACCTGGGGAGGAGAAGTCTTTGCCTCGTCCACCCTCAGCCCATGCTTTTCCTAGATATGGCTGGTGGGAGTTCTGGAGTGTTATACTGTGCCCTTGTCCCCCACCCCATATTCTCCTACAGATAAAAATCCATATGCAATTAATCTCTATGGTAGCTGAAGCCTACAACGTGGATACTGATTGCATTTCAGGTTAAAAATATGGAAAGCTCTTAGAAATAGTATTAGAAGTAATATTTTGGGGAATGCTTATCTCATTTAATTCTTGAATATGCAATGAATTTGGCCATTATTGTAGAAGAGCCACTTCTGGCTTTCACCCTGTCCGATCCTTACCACCCCACCCAACTTCCTTACTCTCACTTCTCCTCCAAGTTTATGAATAACTATAATGAAGCACCTTTATTAAAAAAGAACTAGCACTTACCAATTTCCACTAATTAAGTATTTTCTTCAATATATCAAATGTTTTGAAAAATTCCATGCATGTATTCCCTGAAAATGATTAACGATTTTACCTCATTTTTAATGTTTTAAGATATAATTTCTTTATTTGTGGCATTTTCTGTAGGTTTTCAAATTTTATGTTGAAAATAAGAAGAAATAAGAAGACAATTAATTTTTATTTATCTAATTAAATAAAGGCTGTCATCCTAACCATAAGTGAATGGTAATGTGCAATATTCAAGTCCATTTGGCAGAAGGATGCAGATCAGTCACACATTCATGGAATACACACTGTCCACTAGGTCAGGTTCTGGGCAGGCCTGCTCCTTGCTCATCATTTGTTGGTTCATTTGTCCATTCATTCCTACAACTGTGTGTGTTGCACACTTGCTTTGTGCTTGGCATGGTGCCAAGCACTGGGGATAGAGAAGGTCCAGGGCCTGCAGAAAGCAGAGATATCTCAGGGATACCAGCTCAGAGCCTTGGTGCTGACTGCTTTTGTCTTAGTTGCTGTGGTTTGGCTGCCTCCCCTAACTCTGGCTCTGGGAATCCAAACCTAACACTTTTGTTCCACCCTGGGCCTGGTCGAGGGTCCCAGGGGCTGAGGAGACCATATTTGGTCTCCAAGAAACCCCTTTCTAGGGCACAAAGAAGTATTTTGGGTAGGTCATTTGTCTGATGAGGCAGTGACCTGTGACTGACTCTGCCAGGGCTGACTCTGGCTGGACTCACTGTGGCATGGATTTCTCTGCTCTGGTTAACTGGACACCAAAGATGTCTCCCCTGTGCTTCCTCCTGGGACGTCAGTGTCTAGCCCAGGGCAAGTGGGTGCAAAGGCAGCTGCCTGCTATGATTGCTCTTATGATACTGGCCTATTCAGTGGGGACACCTCACCCCCACACTCTGTTTTTTGAGTTCTTGTGTCTCCAGACCCTTATCTGTTTGGAGAACTTCAGCTCCTTCTGTCCTGAGGTAAAGGAGAAAGGGCGAGAGCACATAGGAATGCATTGCAATAGAGATTAAATGAGGCTCCTGCCCAAGAAAGTGGTAGAGGTATAGTCTTTGGATTGAAAAAGAGAAGAGGAATTCTTCTTAGACTCTTTATGGTCCCTAACTCCCATCACTGCTTCATCTTGGGGGTGGTTCCAAGCTCGCCCTTACCAAATGTGAATGAGGTGAAAAACCTATCCACATCTCCCCATACAAGCCTTACACACAACCAGCTGATTGCATGATCCTATGTCAGTTAAGTTTTGTTTTGTTTCTAATGTTATATGAGGTGAAGGAAAAGAGTGTGACTAAAATCAGAAAAAGACTGATTTTCTTCAAAAGTCAGTAAGGTCATCATTACAGCATTCTGGTACAGGTCTCTTAATGCCAGCAAAGGTCATTTATTAATGAGTTTTCCGTTATCAGTAAAATGCCTCATAGGGATCAGAAGAGTTTGCCAAACCATATCTCTATGGGTAAAGTGAAAATGAATTTGAAACATATGAATTACATTTCTTTAAAATGTACATGAGTTCAAAAGTTAACAATAGCAATGCTTGACTAAAAACATTTGGGAATTTTTTAAACCCCAACTATTTGAAAAACCAGTTTCTAATTTAAACTTAGATGGCTTCCTTTACTCATTATGGCACTAGAATTCACATTAAGGGTATTCACAGATAACATTCTAACAAATCAAGAATGGCAAGATGCTATTGTTTTATTCTTTGCTTTGGAGATTTTCTCATGATTTAGTGCTTTAAATTCTCAAATAAACCCTTTATATAGTTACTGAATTATTTTATAAAGACAGAATATTCTTCTTGCTGTTGCACATAAATTAAAAATATACAACAGTTCAGGGAATTCAAAATTTAACATGACAAAATATTTGGAAACATTAACAAACATCTTAGGTGTTTAATATACATTTGACATTGGGATTACAGAGAGATTGTATAATATCAATGTTGTAAGAACACCAAGGATGTCTATGCTCATCTTGATTTTTTTTTCTGTAGATTCAATTGTTTATAAGAGTTCAAAGGCTTTACTAAAAAAAAAGAAAAAAGAAAAAAATGAAAGAAAAAACCGAGGGTATAATTGTATGGTAAAATGGTATGTCTATAAAATAAAAATTCAGTAGAAAGACATGATTGGGATGTAGAAAGTCTTAACTGTCTACATTTTCTGGAAAAGATAGCTTTTATTTAAATATTTTCAAAGTTTTTTTTAAATGAACTTAGAAAATATCATGTAGATTCAGTATAGAAAGATGGCCCAAAATACAATGAATTCAGTTCCTTTTAAAAGAAACGAGGGCCAATTGGGTTAATCTTTAAATATCAATGATAAGTGAATTCAGATATAGATACTTGTTTCAATCCACCTTTCAATGCTTTGGGTTTAGGAAAGCTTATATTTTTTGCTTAATTTTAATTCTCTGCATGTTTTAAGGGTAATGTAATCCATATGTTGCAAATTCATTTACACAAGTGGCTAAATATGATTGAAACATATTCGATACTTGTAGGTCTTTTAAAGCTGTTAAAACTACCAGGTTTGTAGAAGTTAGAAGGTTACGCACTAAAAATTCAAACATATATCAATAAGTAGAATTTTCTGTCTTTGAAGCCAATTTATCTTTTCCTATGAGAAGAATCTAAGGACGATGGGAACCACAAATTGAGTATCATGAATGGTCCAGATTACTGAGTTTGGTATCTTTGAGTGTCTGTGAGGGAAAAAAAAAATCATCTCTTCAATTACGTTGATTAAATTAAGAGTTAGTTAATTAAACCACAAATTCAGTATAAAAAAGAAAATTCTTTGCTATTGGGACGTGCTAGAATGTCTCATTCCTATAGTAGTAGTGCTTCTCAAACCTTAATGTACACATGAGTCGCCTGAAGGATCTTGTTAAACTATGGATACTGATTCAACAGGCACAGGATGGGCCTAAGAATCTGAATTTCTAACAGGTACCCAGGTGATGTCAATGCTGCTGCTCCCTGGATCACATTTTGAGGAACAAGGATCTGTTCCAGGTTTCTCAACCATAACTGATATTTTGGAGGGCTCTTCCCTTCATTACAGGGTGTTTAGCAGTATCCACTAGATGCCAATTGCACCTGCCTCTCTACTCCCTGTTGTGGTAATCAACCATGTCTCTAGATATTACCAAAAGTCCCCAACCTGGGACACAATTGCCCCTGGTTGATAACCACTGCTCTATCATTATATTTAGTGGTTACATGTTTGTTGCATAACATCAACACCTTTTTTTTTTTTTGATGAACTAGCTTCAGTGAGTACATCCACCAAATAAATGGCTTTCATATTTCTCTTGCGGGCAATTATCATACTTATATTTAGGGACACTGGATTTTCATGAGGGTGCTCAGAAATAAATCTGCAAACCATATTTAACAATTGTGAGAATTTTCAGATATAAATATCTGAAAAATAACTCAACTACTGGTTTTATTTTATTTCTCTGTTTGTTTTTTCTCCCTTACGTTCAGTGAATTGTCTTTTTGTTTCATGTATTTTATAGGTGCTCATACACAATTTGAAGTAAGATTGGTTCCCAGTAAGTAAGGTAAATGAAACAATTTGAATAAAAATAGACCAGCCAGGGTAGGCACAATGCATTAATTTGCTGATCATAATTGGCTCTTTGATAGATATTACTATATTTGGGCAGAAAGTGAGACAATCCTCAAAAGTATTGAACAATCTGGCCTATTTTTCCCCCAACAAACTGAAATAAATTGATAAATACAGAAGTCAAGAGAAAGGACAGGATATTAATATAAAAAGCAGTTTTTTTAAAACTTTATATTGGAGATATAAAATTAACAATAAAGTTGAGGCTGATAAAAGAACTCTGCCAAAAAAACTAACGTTTCACATTTTGTTGGTTCAAACATAAGGCAGTTAGAAATAATTAACTTAGAGCATAAAGGACCTTTAAAAGGTCCTCAAAAATGATCCACCTGAGTGTTTTTCAAGTTTCTTTAAGCCATAGAATTCTTGGTTAAACAGGAATCTATCAGAAAGGCTGATGTGTAAACCCAGCCAACTCAGAGTTGCTCTGTTTGCAGGGTAGTGTGGGAAGGAGGTCCAGGGCCCTTTGAAGGGGCCTCTGAAGCTCTTTAAGGAGACATGTTGAACATCCATGACCTTGTAATACACTCTTAGCATAAGGGGGAGGAAGTGGTGGCACAAAGGGATGAAGTAACCTGTTTTAGCAATTGAAAACTACCCAACAGCAGAGTTGGGACTGAATCTCCATTCTACAGACTCTGGTTAGACAGGATGCTGGAGAGTCTGGAATTATCACCTGGGCCAAAGTTACCAGCATCTCTCTCTATTACTGAAGCCAAATATTCTTGTTAAAAAATTTTCCAAACCTTGCAGAGAGGTATATTTCAAAATGTGCAAGTTTCTCCTTCCCACTCTCCTTTTCCTCAACTCCCATCCCCAAAAGGACATATATATTCTTTCCCCTGTCCTGGTTCTTCTTAGCCAGCTCCATTTTCCCTTTTATCATAGCGTTAACATTTTCCAATATTCTACATACTTTATTTATTTATCATTTCTATTATTCACATTATGCCTTTTCCCTCTAGAACAACCTCTGTGAAGGCAAGGATGTTTACCTGTTTTGTTCACTGATGTTTCTCAAGTTCCTAGAATAATGCTGGCATGCAGTAGGCACTCAGAAATATTTGTAGAACAAGTGAATAAATGATAAATGAACAGTCAGGATAAATAGGCACAGCCCAGAAAATTTTTATGGCAGTAATGACCCTCTTCTGTGTGATTCCACAGTGGTAGATGCATCCATACAATGTTATATTATTCAGGGCTAAAAGGAAATTAGCTACCAAGTTGTGTAGAGACATATTACCAGTGAAAGAAGCCAATCTGGAAAGTCTACTTAGAAGTTAGGAGGTTGGGTGTGACAAGCAGAACCACACTCAGAGTTTCTGCAATGGCATTATGTTTCCCACATTTGTGGCTTGTTTTAATGGTGGCAAAATATTTTAATGGCTGTTGAATAATTGATGTGAATATTTTATCTGAAAAATCATTATTTTCTATAAAACAACTTTTTTAAAGTCCACTAATTTGGGTGGTAAACACACAATAGAATATACAGATGTCAAATTATAATGTACACCTGAAAATTATGTAAGAGTATAAACCAATGTTACCCCAATAAACTTAATTTTTAAAAAGAAAACAAAATCCACTGAAACTTTTTTTTCAGTTTGCATTCTGTAATTTCTCACTGGTCTCTAATGTGGCCAGGACAACAATGTGGACAGAGAAAATCCAGTAATTTGGTATGCTTTATTTAATTTGTTTTCACTCACTCCAAGTGAGTCTGCCAACACAACACGAGGCTCTGTCTGCTTTAGATAGACTCATTTGCAGTTTATAAACATGCCCCTCTCTGAAAATGGACCATAACACCAATAAGTGCCTGCTAAATTATCAAATATCTGGATCCCTGTATGCCAACTAGGTACTTGCCTATGTTTCGGGGAAAATATTTAAAAATTCTTCATCATCTACAGTTTGATGTTTCTTGTGGAGCAAATGAAGAAATTACCTTTTTTTCTGGTTGTTTTTGCTTTTCCTTTTCCTCTGTCACAACAAAACCCTTTTCTCTCAGTCATGTAATCTTTTTTTAGTTTCCTGGCTACCAGGTAGCTCTTCATCATCAACAGTGCTCAGAAATATGGATTTGCTCAGGTTTTAAATGAGATTTGATAATATCCAGGGACCATTTTGTTTCTCTACAGGGCATATACTACCAGTTTCACAAAGGAAGTAAATGGGAAAATAACATTAACTTTCTTGAAATTTGGTTTATGGCAAGCTGGATCTGAATGTACTCTTCTGCTGGGGACCATCAGTGGCTCAGAAGCATTTTGTACAGCACTGTATCCTTGGAGTGAAGACAGTCTCCAAACAACAATAATGATGACTGATGAGATAGTCTCTGAGTACCAGTTTCCCTAAAAGTGGCTAAAAATACTCCTGCATATATGAGTATAATGCCATATAATCTTCTGTTTTAAAAATAATACATTTAGAAGAAAATATTTAAAAATATGAAATATGTCACAGCAAACTACTTCGGTCCCTAAACCGCTTCTTCCTTGTCTCCTTCTCCTGTTAAAGTGGCACCTTTAGGTGAGATAAAATCACTAAAAAATGTACTCCTGTGCATTTTTGCTTCATTTGTGTATTTACTTTTGCTTCTGTTTATTAGCAAAGTCCCTTTTAAACTACTACTAGGGCCATACTCAAGGTAGACACTATATTAGGGAAACTGACCATTTCAAAGGGTACGGACAACTCACTTCATCTTCAGGCAGATAGTCTCCCATGGATTTCTATACAAAATGGCCCCAGAGTGTACATGTGTTTACCCATCTTACTTTGAGCTGTTTCCTAGTGGGATGAATATACATTTTATTTGTAGATAAACACTAGATAAACCAAGATGCAGAGAAGCAATGTATCCCTTTGTCCAATGGCCTGGTTAGAGCATTTTTCTCTAGTTATTTGAACAAAAAAAATTAAACTTTTTTTAAGAAGGAGGAGCTTTTGAAAATATAATTAGTGAGAAATAAAGTTATTTGATGTCCTTAGTGGGACTTTGCAGCCTGTTACATTGTGGATTTAAATGCGTATGTCCTTACTGGTGATGGGGTTGTCTGCCTGGGCCTTGAAGCTCCTCTTGGCTGGGGGTGAACAGTAACCTGGTGTTAGTAGAGCAGTTTGGAGGGAGTCTATAGATCTTCCTCTAGCCTTATTATTTGGATGTTTCTCATGGGCCATTGCAACGGACTGGAACTAGGTTATAGGTGGCAAGAGAATATAAAGGGGAGAAACTAACTGCTGTTACATCTGTCTGTCTGCTTTCAACTTAAATCCACTCTTTGGAGGAAAGGGAACTGGAGAGTAAGTTGATCCAAGATAAACTCCTAAGTACCAAGAAAAATTCTCTGGAAAAGATTTTTCGAACAAATGTTAAACAGGGGCCAAAGGGACCACTTCAGTAAAATGAGGCTTCAGAAAAATTGTAACACTTTTCTATTGGCTGTTTTTCCCTCTTGCATTGTGAGAAGAAGTGTTAGGATTTTTGTCTGTCTCCACATCTTACAACTCTCCCCATGGATAAATGATGCTAGTCCCAGAAGTAAACTAATCTATTTTTAAAAAAGATATAAAAACAAATCTACTTTTAAAAACCACCAGAACAATTAAGTGGATAAGTATTATCACAATCATCCCCCAGAGCAGACCGACTGAGTAGACAGAGGTCAGGACTGCTGTTACCTTTGCCCCCCCTTTCATCCCAACATGAGTCTGGACTTGACTACAGCAAAATTTCAAAACAGAAGCTTTGTTTATAATTAATTATGAAAGAAGAACCTGCTTCTTGATAGTTACAATAAATTTTATTTTATTCTATTTTTGTATATTCTCCTATCTGTTCAAGTCAAGAAAAATCAACTCATGTGGGTCGATTAGAAAAAGGACATTACTGGCTTTAAAATGATCTTTCTGCAAGTCAGGCTTGCTGATATTTTCTACAGATGGGATGTATTTTCACCCAATCAGGAAATACTTCAAAGCTAACCAAAGCAGCATTGATGGGTTCTTGTAAGCTTTTTTATCATCCTTTATGGAACTCCAGCGATGGGCCAGATTTTTAAGGATGTATTTCAATATCATGCATTTTTTTAAAACCTCTAATCACTTTTGTTCACATAAATGAATACCAGTGATTCAGATTTTTAACATGCCTTTTGGCAGATGAACCAAATTCCGTTGGTCTCTTGTATGTAAATATTATCAGGCAGTGAAGTTAGACCATCACTCTGTGTATGAATACACAGTTTGCAGTGGTTGGCAAACCTGCACCAGTGCCAGAAATCTCTAAGACCCAGGAGAGAATTACTGACTTAGGAATGACAGGCTCTTTCATACCCAAAATGACACTGCTGACCCAACCTCAATAAGACCTGAGGTTTGACAATTTTCCCAGACATGATGATAGATTTGTGCTGATCTCTTTCTTTATACCCCATTGTCTGTCCCCACTGTGATCAATATCATGCAATAATAATAAGATAGCTGACTGGGGATAAAAAAGCTATTTGTGACCTTGATTCACCACACACTAAATGCTGCTATACAGTGACTAGTGAGGTACTTGTTCCTTCAACAAAGTTTATTACTGAAGTGTTGACCCATATGAAAGTGACATTTTTGTAGGTCAAAATAAGAAAGTTGAATATGAGTTTTTTGCATATGGCTCAAACCAATACCAACAGAACTTCTTTAAAAGGTTTTGTCATGTTTTTATAGAGGGACCTTATAATATCAGTCTAAAATTATTCTTAACACTTTTTTGTTGTTGTTGTTCCCTGCTGGCTATCTGTCTTTTTTAACTTTAATGTTGTGGAAGTCCTTTTTTTTAATGTTTCTTCTCTTTGTTTCTTAATTACTTTGTGTAATTTAGCAAGAAAGACCAAATACCATGAAACATAGCATGATTTCTAAGTCTAATTTTTCCTTCAGTAAATTTTTAAGTAAAGAAAAGTGATATTGTTGAGCTGAGTGAACTCACTGAAACAAGCAAACTTGTGTCAGCCAGATGACTGCTGGCATTTTGCTGAATGGTTTACACCATCTTTGAAATAAAAACAATGTGTCCCCTGCAGTCAGCATGAGGCCTTTCTTGGTGGATGTATTTACAGTGAGTCATATAAATCTTCTATCTCTCACACACATCTCTGTGCAAGGAATTTCCCAGAAACATCCAGGAAATTACAAAAGTATGAATGAATTCCAAAGTGTCAACTTAAAAAAAAAATACATACTCAGTTTTAGGTCATTCCTGGTAGGTAACATCAAAAGAAAATACTCTTTTTTTTTGCAGTAAAGACGATGGATTCTTTCAATATTTGAAAAAATCCCAACTCACCTAGTTAACTCTCAAACTCTCAATATAATTCAAGGCAATAAGAAATATCATGTATTTTTGACGACTAGATGCTTGGAGTAATTCTACAGGACTTCTTCACATTTCCACAGATTATAACTCACTGTATAGCATATCTTTAATGCTTTAGGCTAAACTTAAAACAAACACACAAAAAAACCCACAAAAAGCAGAAACTTGTAGTAGATAAAAATGGAGCTAACTTTATGTTTGCTACAGACTTTCTTTGTCAAACTGGGAAATTCACTTAACCTCTCTTATTTCAATTCTCTAATCTGTGTATTAAATACATTGATTATTAAAGAAATGGGCAATTGTAAAGAATTTGTATTGAGTTTTATTGATTTTAGCTATTCTCAAGTCCTTGTATATTTAATTATCCAAAACTTATATTAAATATGAGTAATATCACTTTTACTCATATCACTTATTACCATTTAAAAAAAGTTTTAACTACGGCCATGCCACCCTGGACAAGCCTGATCCTGTCTGACCATGGAAGCTAAGCAGGGTCAGGGCTGGTTAGTACTTGGATGGGAGACCACCCAGGGAGACTGGGTGCTGTAGATGTAAAAAATAAAAAATCAGGGATTGTGAGCTGACAAGGTCCTTGCAATCTGTGAGGTCAACCAAGGGTTGCCTCACCTAAAAAAAAAAAAAATTAAGGCTAATAAATAAATTAGTGTAAACACCTTTGAAAATGTCAGATTCTATACAAATATGGTAAATAATATTACTAAATCCTCAAATCCTCCCTTTCCTTTTGTTATTAAAGAGAATATACTCTTTCTTCTGACTTGGAGTGAGAAGAAAGAGGAAAAACTCTCCCAGTTTCTAAACAAGGGGATGCTAGTTAGTAGTTGGTGAAGATAGATTGGATTCCCTATCTTTTAGCTGTGTTTCCTTCTAGAAGATGGGCTGCTCGGCTTTTTCAGTGAGGGTTGTAGCCTGTGAAAAGACTTCACGTTTAAGAAGAGGGCTAGGACCTTCATCTAAATCTCAATGGAAGAACACGGTTGCTGCCTGAGAATGACCGCAGGAAAGATATAATTTGGTCTGTCAATGCCTTCGGGCAATTCAGACTCATTTAACCAACTAGAGAAGGGTAAGCCTGCCCAGGGCACTCTGCCTTGTTTAACACCTATGTCTCAAACCCATCATCTTTCCCAGAACCAGGACTAGGGTGGCAAAATGTAAGGAAGCATCAGTAAATTTAATATTCAAGATAAATAATATTTTAAAAACTCAAAATGACAAAAAGGCCATGATGAACAAAATATCAAAATTGAAAGTAGAGATATGATCAGTATTACTACTTACTTATTTTGCCTCATTGTCAACATGGCTCAGCAAGAGATTGCTACTGATCCTGTCATTGCTTTAAATTTTACGAGCTTTTTGGGTACCTCCTTAAAATGCGATCCAACAGAATTCAGAAATCTCAGCCCCTGACATCCTTTTCTTTTTCTGTCCTTTGCTTTCTGACTAGCTCAAACTCTCACTGTCTCCTGACCTGTATCACATCCTGATTACGGGTTTGTACTTTTCTTTCTCTATTCTAATCTCCAGGAGGTCAAGGATTGTGTCTGGGCCATAGATGAATCTCATACAAAGCTGAATAGATAGCACAGCACCAGGCACACAGTAGCAGCTTTCTAAGTGATCGCTGAATAAAGGGGGAGAAACATCTCTTGGAGCTCAATGTTGTGCATGGCTTCCTTGCATGAGAAGATGGATGGAAAAATGCCTCTGGCTGAACCCCTACCCCAGAGCCTGTTTTGGAGGCCACAGATCTCTTTCCAGGATTTTCCCAAACATTAGTGTCAGGGAACCAGAAGCAAGATATCTTAAGGTTTAAAAACGTCAGTTTGGTGGAATAAAGCACCTAAGTACATTCAAATGGGAATCAAAGAGATGACTGACCTCATTGGAATAAGGAAACAATTAAAATAATGTAAAGATGTTTTCAAAATGATCTATTTTGCAAGCGATCAAGAAAACAGCTTAGCAATTTATATCATTTGAGTATTTTTTTTAAGTGATGTCTGAAATTTCTCAAGTTTAGGGCGTTCAGAGCACTTACCTTCAATGGTGCACTGATCGGGGACTGGGATCTTCTTTCCGATTTCCACAGCGTATGCTTTCACTTGACTGAGGTTCTCCTTTAAGTGCAAGTAGAGCTTATCTTGGTATTCTACAGGGCTTGGAGTTGTCTCTGGGGTTTCTTTCTGGTGGCTTTCTTTTACTGTTTCTGGCAAATTCTCTGAGTCTATATGTATAATACTTGGGTGTGAAACTGAAGAATTCCCCAGCTGTGATCCATCAGCGTCTGCTTTAAAAGGTGACTTGTCGTTTCCTTGGCGAAGTGGGTCTGTTTCCGAAAGAGAGACGCTGGCTGGTAGGTCTCCACTCTCAGCAACTTCCCCATCATCTGAGCTTAGGTTCTTTGTTGGCATGGGGTGTAAAGCCAAACTCTTTGACCTGCAACAGAAGCAAAGGGAAGGCTGAGACAGTAAAGGTATCGAGCTACCATTTATTGACGAGAAAAAGAAAGAACAATAACACTGGGGCAAAAATTACTTCCTCTAGAGTGTGAAACTGAAAATCAATACTATTTGATAAATTAGATCTGATAAAACATAAACCACCAAGTTAAGGCCAAGCCAGACCTTTGAAGATCTAGGTCACCTCCCAAAATAAAGGTTTAAGAATCAGTTACATAGCAAAACTGGCTGGGAAAAGGTGGACTTACATATTTATATTATTTTTTCTTACTTTTGGTTTAACTTTTTCATCAGAAATCAAGAGACACTTTTATAAATATCATTCTTAATATTGGCATAGAATTTTAAGTGTTTTTAAACAAAGATAGGTTTTTTTTTTTTCCATTTGGATTCTCCTTTTAAGAAAAGTGAGATTGTTTGCATAATGAAAGCATTGTGAATGACATTTCATTTGTGAAAGGATGGCACTTTAGGTGGCTGTAGGTAAAAGAGATTTAGTAATCACCCCAAAGAGTGTGATAACAAAACTAATAGCAAACATGAATTATATACTTTAAAAAACTAGTTTAGCAATATTTCTACCTGTTAAATCTAATGTCTTTTCTTTCTTCCTTGGAAACTTGGCCCAAACTATATCTTCTGACAGAGCCCGGGGTATTGCTCTCAGCATTTATTTTGTCTTCAAAAGCCTGTATTTTAACTTGGAGTCTTTCATGGTCTTCATTTTCAGCTTTGCTGAGCCTGGGTTCTTCTAGTTTCTCAGGGAATTCAATTTCAGTGCTGGTTTTTCTCCTAAAGGAATAAAAACCATTGTATTAGATGCTGGTCATATATACCCTTCAGAATAGCATTACTTTCTAACTGCTTTTTATTCAGAACTAAAACCTTTACTTGATATTTTTTTATTATTTGTTTAACAAATATTTATTGGGTAACAATTATGAACATAGGTCTTTGAAATTGTTTTTATAGCACATTCTGCTCGAAATTTAGAAACATTGCTGTTTATGTCAACTTTGTGTTAGAAATACATGAAAGGATTTAGAGACTAAAAAGCAGTTTTTATGGTCATCTACCATATTCTTATCTAGTGCTCCAAAAGCATGGCTTACATATAAAATTCATGCCAGATATTTTCTGGAAAATTTACACGCGCTGATCTGTTTGTACTGAAATTGATAGAATAAGAGCATTTCAAATGGACCATGTAAACTCATGGTTTTGTTAATTTTATGGAAATCAGTGTGTCTCTTTCATCTTACAAAGCAAAAACCATCTTTCTGAATTTTATTATTGGATGAAAGAGGTTTTCCATGAAGGATATTAATAGTTCCAAATATCTTTCACAGCAGAATGTATAAAACATTCAATGGGCTATTTAAATTACCTCCTTTAAGGCAGGGGCTATTTGTGGAATAACTTTGGATCCCCTCTAAGGGCTTTAGATAGAGTAAGAGCTGAGGATAAGCTGCAGAAATAGCTCACTGATGCTAAGGCGCTGAATGATTATAGAAAGGAAGTCTGCATTTATCTTCCCTACCCTGCCTTCTAATATGAGCCAGCCTAGATCTACTTTCATATTTATTTAACAATCACTATCAATCACATCATGTGGGGTTAGTAGTAAATCTTTCCTTTTAAATACAAAGGTTAATAATCCCTAGAAATCTATTCACCAAGATGGATTAATGATTCTGTTGATTTGTGTGTATTTACTTGATTTTCTTTAACATTTTTCGTAGAGGTTGAGGAAAGGTCCTCAAGCTTATAGAAATATCCTGACTTTTGCAAACATAAGGCTATTTTCCCCAAAGGGCCAAAGTAAACTTGGCATAGTATTTAGGTGAGGGTGAGAAAATACATTTTTTTAATGGCACTACTTTATTTTATTTTATTTTATTTTATTTTATTTTATGTTTTATTTTATTTTATTATTTTAGTTTCAAGTATACAATACATTGGTTAGACATTTATGTAGTTTATAAAATGATTTCCCTAATTGCTCTTTCTCCCCTCTGGCTCTACACTTAGCCATTGCATTAATGCTGACTGCATTCCCTATGCCATGCTCCCCATCCCTGTGACCATCTATCAACTACTGATTTGTACTTCTTTAACCCTTCACCCCATTCTCCCAGCTCCCCAAACCCCCTCCCCTCTTGCCGTGACCAGACTATTCTCTATATTTGTGAGTCTGTTCTTGATTAGTTTGTTCTTTTTGCTTCTTAGATTCTGCATATAAGTGAAATCACGTGGTATTTATCTTTCTCTGTCTGACTTACTTCACTCAGCATAATAACCTTTAGGTCGTCCCTCCGTGTCATTGCAAATGGTAGGATTTCATTTTTTAATGGCTGAGTAATATTCTATTGTATATATGAACCATAACTTTTTATTTTTCTTACAGAGATATTTTTTTAAAAAATTATTATTTGTACTTATCATATCAATTTCTCTATAAAATGGGAAACATAATTGTACTTAACTCATAGGCTTGCTGGGAAGATGAAATGACAGGACGAGGGTGAAAAATTGCTCCTA
This sequence comes from Cynopterus sphinx, assembly GCA_030015415.1. Lineage (NCBI taxonomy): Eukaryota > Metazoa > Chordata > Mammalia > Chiroptera > Pteropodidae > Cynopterus > Cynopterus sphinx. The sequence goes on from CM057380.1 coordinate 22,206,536, forward strand.
GCACATAACAGGCAGTCAATAGATGTTAGACTGTATTGTTATTGTTATTAATTGTATTATTATTGTTCCTTTGGAAACTTACTCTGCCCTGTCTATACCTTGTGTTAATGTGTAGAGAAAACATTAGTGGCCTAGACACAGGCTGATGATCATATTTCACATCTTGGAGGGAACTGATGTCCCTGGAGAATATGATGGTATCAGACTTTAGCAGAGGGCAGTCACTAAGGTCCCTTTCTCTGCCAAATTTCCAGTTACCAGGTATAAGTTAGTAAGCACCATGGCCTTAGGGGTGAGGGTGCTTGTAGCTGGGCGTAGATCGTCCTTCCCCCTCAGATCGTTTATAGCATCCCTCTGAGGGGACTTTGGGCATGCAAGAAGTTAAGAGTTATCCCTGGATATCTGCTGACCCCACGAGGGGCAGGGCTGGTGTCTCTGGGGTAGGGTTGCCAGGTAAAATGCAGGACACCCAGACAAATTTAAATTTCAGATAAAAAAAATTTTAAGTATAGGCATGTCTCTAATGGGATACACTAAAAATGTATTATACTATACTAAAGTAATTACACTTATATTGAAAAATTATTTGTTCTTCCTCTTAAAATGAACTAGGTGGTCTGTATTTCTATTTGTTAAATCTGGAAACCCTATTCTTGGGTAAACTCCTGATGCTTGGAAAACAGGGTCCTGTATGCTCATTTTTGTTCCCCCATGCTCGGCGCAGTGCTTGGCACACACAGGTACCTGAAGTGTTTGTGGAATAAACGAACTGAGACTATCTTGATTTCTGATGCCAGCTTGTTCTCCCCTGGACCCAGCCTCTTGAGGTCTACCAAATCCCATGAGGCACTGGTCACTTCTCTTGGTCCTTGGGGTTAGTGTCATTTGATAAATATCAAATGTGGAAAGAAGCAAGGAGCAAGAGTGGGAGTAAAAAGAGAGATGTGTGAAAGGCCAAATATGAAGAATGAAGAAGGAACAATCAGATAAAGCTCCGGACCAAAAAAGTGATCTCTAGATATGAGGCCGATGAGGAGGATTCTCACCACAAAGACTTTCTCTTATACACAATCTTTCTTGTTTTCATGATTTGAAGATTTATATAACAAGGAGTCAGGGTAAGGGGTGGTAATAAAGAGTCACCAAGGCAGCCAAAGCCACAAGATGGACTAAAGGGTCGTTTACATCACTGACCATCAGTTCACCAGGGCTTGTCATGCAGTGTTGCTAGCAGGAAGTTAAGAAAGGTTATGGTTCCAATAGGTTGAAAGGTCAGGAAATGGTAGGTAGATGTTCAAGTTTAAAATAAACATTCGCTGCCCCTTCACCTCTCCACTGGGTTTTTAAATTTAATATCAAAAGATAGGAGAGAATTTGTTCAAAAACAAAGAATGTTTCCAGAGGTAAACTGCATTCCTTCTAGAGCGAGGAAAGGCATCCCAAATGTGAAACCGCTGGTCCTGTGTGCCTTTGCTTGTGGGGGATGGTGGAGGTGAGGGCCAGTGGGCTGGGGCTGCTATTTTTTTTCTATTTGTCACTTTTAACTCCAGAGGTAATGTTACAGAAACCTTTGTCAGAGTTCTGTAATCCCCTAAATATTAACTTGGCTTTCACTCAACACACCACATTACAGGAGGCTCAGATGATTTCCAGTCTGAATGATTTCTGGTCTCTGTTGCCAAAGTAAAGTTTTAAAAAATACCTCTAGGGATGCCGGGGAGGCCTAATTACCTCCCTCTGTGTGAGCGGGACTCCCCCTGGAAACAAATTGGCCCTTGGGCAGCATTCTGCTCTCACTAAGCTGGGAGATGAGACTATAAAGCTGGCAGGCGTCGAGAGATTGGCAGCCTCTCTTCCTGGCTTCTTAAATCAAAGAAAAATAATATTGGTTAATGTTTGACGAGCTTGGCTCACGATCCCATGTCTAGGATATGTACTCTTGCAGAGTGAAGCTTGTTAGAGAAGGAGGAGAACATAATGGATCGAGTCCACATGGGAGCTCTAAATTCTTAGGATGCTATATATTCCTCACTTTTCGGCAATTTCTTGGGTCATCGGTCATCATGAGGATGACAGAGAGGATCCCCCAGATTTTGGATCCTCAGTGAGTAGCGCTGCTGGACCACTGCGCCTGAACACGAAGGGCAAGGCTTGAGCAGCCCAGGTTCTTGGTACTCTGTTCTGCCTCAGACCTGCTTTGTGGGCAAGAGCAGAGACCAGCAGAGGCCCTGTGATATGGGGACCCAAGTGTGGTCCTGCCACCGAGAGAACTTTGCTGAAATGAAATGACTCCATGGTTTATTTTATTCACACAAGATTTTAAAAGGGGTTTCGAAAGGAGATGGTTGTGGGCAGATGGACTGAACATGGCCTCACAGGGAAATGTCCTAGGCTCATGACTCCAGTATCTTGTTTATTAGGAATGTGCAAACCTCTTTCTGGCTTTACATCTCATTACTGTCATATAAAAATGGGATGGTTGATACTGCGTCATCAGATCTCTGGAAGCATTATGTAAGATAATAGGTGTGGCTGTGTAGCCCGTACAGAATGGGCATGAAAAAGTCAAATAGTAAAAGAGGGGTGGCTGCTGCCCAGTGTGGGCATTTGACGCTGAAAGAAGGTGGCTTGTGCAGGTGATGCCAAACCTGGAAGATGAGCTTCTCCTGCTCAAAGCCAGAGAAAACCACAGAGTCCTCCCAACCACCACTGCAGCATCCTACAGAGTGTAGGCTTAAGGAGAGGGACCCTCCCTGCTTTCTGAGCTGGAATATGGAAATATTATGCTGCATATATGAATTCTGAGCTATTGCAAACACAGAGAGAATTTCTTGCAATCAGAATAAAAGTTTCAAAGCCCTGATACAGGGAAGTGATCACTGTAAGGCAAATACTCAGTCATTTGTTCACTTTTCTTTCAGCTGACACGAGGAAGAAAAGGACATGGAAAAAGGACGAACAAAGTGCAAAGCCTCTGCCCTTGCTGCTCAAAGTGGAGGCACTGGACCGGCAGTACCAGCATCACCTTGGAGGTTGTTGGAGATGCAGAATGTCAGGCTTCGCCCAAGACCTACCAAATCAGAATGTGCATCTTAACTCGATCCAAACTTGCACTGACACATGCAAGTTTGAGAAGCACCAGCCCCTATGATGACATAACAGAAGATGAAGCAGACAGGGGCATTTTCCCTTGATTAAGAAAGGCTGCAAAGGGTTTCACTAATTCTGCAGGGAGATGAGATTTAAAGCAATGTGTGCCTCATTTGAATTGGTGCGTGGTAAACTGCATGCAGTTCCCATTTTGTAGTTTCCCCACCCATAAGCCTTCCAGGGTCCTTACCATTTCTGAGGTAAAGCGACCTTGTCGGTTTTTGCCACTGATAAATACTGGTTCAGATGTCCCCCAGGTGTTCAGTCAAAGTTCCCGAGACTAGAATGGGCAGACTGGATGAGCAGAAACTTGAACAGAAGGCTGCTGGATCCTAATGAATTGCCATCTGGATGTGGCACAAGTTACAAAAGCACTTGTAAGCCATCAAGGGCTATAAAAATGTCAAGCAGTAATGTCATCAGAGCACCTTGAATCAGGGGTCAGAACTGTAAAAACGTGCTCCTCTTTTCTAGGCTAACTTCATAGTCTGGGAACATAAGCAGGTCACAGGGTCTGGCAGAGTTAGGAGTAAGGCGAGGGTGTCTGCCCTGAAAATGTAACCACTGGGCCTGAAGAGGAATCAAGTTACCATGTGGTCACTCATCAGCTTTTGAGGCTTGACGAGCAAGAAGATGGTTAAGCTTTCCTTTCTGATACATCCTTTGAGGCTCCACCCCAAATATCATACCTCACCCTATTTTTAATAGGTAAAAACATAACTGCCCAGAACTAGAGGAATACAGTTAGGCAAACACACTGATGACTGAGCTGGGGTTGGAATTCTACACACAATCCTGTGATTCCATTCCCAGTCCACCCAGAATTCAGCATTTACCTCCAGCAAAGTCTAGCTGACAGCCTTCAGGCTGCCAACTAATAAAAAGTACACCTTTGGCCTCATGGCAAATATGAATACCATTAAGAACTGTTTTTCCTCAGCTGAGCCATTCCACAATAGCCGTATCTCAGTTGTGGCTGACGTGTTATGTGTTCATGACCTTTCATGTATTAAATCTCTTTTATTTTTAGGTCCCAAAGGGAGCAACATAATAGTGATTAAAGAGAGTTCTGCGATTTGTCCTGGCTCAGCTGCATGGAGGATTTAAGGCAATGCTTCTCTACCATCCGCGTTTTGGTTTTTTAATTTTCATCTGTCACAGACCAATATTTTTGTAAAATACAGTGAAAATAAATTACTGGAGTAATAAAATGAATAAAATAAAGACACACACGGTATAAGCCCACTGATCATGCATTTGGGTATTGTAGCAATGTTGAATTGCTATAAAAGTTCTAAACGCTTATTTTCGATCCTGTAATAACCTTGGTGCAGGCTGGTAAGGAACAGTCTGCAGATGGATGCTGGTTCGTGAGCTACGCTTTGAGTAGCTCTTGGTCTTACAGACATGCTAAGTGAGATCGCCTGCTATCCTGCCACCTGGAACAGAGCGCTGATGCTGTTAATGTTTACTGAGGGCTTTCTATGTACGAGGTGGCCTCTATTCTAGTCCGCTACATGTGTTATTTCTCACATAATCCAGTAGGGCAGGCCCTATTACCCTCTCTACCTACAGATGGAGAAACTGAGACCTGGACATGTCAAGTAACTCACTGAAGGTCAACTAGTAAATCTAACATTAAACTTCACCTCCAGAGCTCACCCACTTCGCAGCCCTTCCCCACTGCCTTTCAGTAGGTTTAGGTGGCATCTGAATTTACCCCAGGAATAAATAATTCATATTATGGGTTTGCTGATAGTCGCAAGAATTATTGTACCCTAATACTGCTGAATGACATCCCGTGGGAAGGCATCAGAACAGAAATGACATCTAATCACTGAGCAACCTTCACAGTGATCCGAAAGAGAAATTTTGGCATCCCCTTTAACCCAAGGTGTTCAAAACTCAGGAAATGTCATGCAGAAAACCCCTTCAGAGTTCAATTGTGATTAATACCAAAAAAGAAGAGGGAGCGTCTGGGGAACCAAACCAGCATATTCCAGATCATCAGGGTCAAGTAAGAACTGTTTTAGCCTCAGCTGTCACTTTCCCACAAGGCCTGTAGGGGTCAAGTCTTTCTCACTTCTCCCTCGGCCCCCTTTTCCCTTCCCTCCAGGTGAAAGCTTTGGTGTTTGGTCTTGTTTGAAATGGGAAACCAGGCTACGAGAGCTTGATGAAAAGCTCTTTTCCTTTTGGTGTGTCTTGTGTCTTGAACACCGCAGTGTTACAGGAAAGGGGCCTGGTTCCCTGGGCAAGGCTGTGTTTGCACCGCTCACACCCCTTGGCAGGGCTGCCCTGCTCGCATGCCCAGCCCTGTTGCCCACACTTGCAGTCAGCCCCTCTGGGCCTCGCACTCCCTGGGCTTGCTTCATTGTCTCCAAAGCTGATAAGGATGTCTCCCACCTACATCTCTTGCCGATAAACAAATTCCTGAAATACCTTTACGGACCATCACATCACCATAAATGCTGCTTTAAGAAAGGACAAATGGTAGAGTAAATGAACAACAGATGGAACATAAATGGTACCACATGTCAGACTTAACCTCTGCAGTAAGAAGAGGGGCAAAGAACCAAAACCTTTCTTTCCTTCTCTACGCAAGGAGTAACAACAGGCACAGCTACTGCCCCAGATGGCTCTTATGATATTCTTTTTATACAAGTGACCAGCATAGACCTCTCTAGGTTGAAAAGATAATTTTTTTTTTTTTTGTAAATTAAAACTCTGGTTACCTTGGTGGAGAGAAATCACATTTGGCTTTTTCTCAGCAGGGGGCAAGGCTGACCAGAACATCACATGTTTTTAATTACGGTCCTGAACCTCCTTGTGTATATTCCCTGAGCCAACAGCTGCTCTCAAAGAATCAATTTCTCTTTGTATAAACATGTCTTGCCTAAAAAACTGGGAATTCTCGTTAGTATTTTTAAGACTATTTTCTTTCCATTGAGAAAATGCTCTGAACATTACCTTGCTCAAGTTTGGGGGACAGAGGGGCACACAGAAAGATACCTAACTCTTCAGGGCAGGACTGCGAGTATGGAGGGGTGGAGAGGCAGTCTGAGCTGTAGTACGTCGGTGAGAAAATGTCACCATGGGCAGGGCTGAGGAGGGAAGTCATCGTGAGAAAGTGGTACCACTTCAGAGTCTTGGAGGAGGGCAGCCTTTGACAGAAAGAGAGGCACAAAAAAGGCATTCCAGAAAGTGATAATAACGGTCAGTGGGGTACCACTTTTGGGACAAAACAGGCAAAAGTCACCCTTGACATTCCTTTAAAATTCCTTTGAATGGTCCATGATGTACTGTGAACGCTATAAATCTCATCGACATTCAAATTTGAGATCCACTGGACTAGACTGAAAGAAGAAATGAAAGGAAATTGTGAGCTCATGTCTGGGTATTTACACCATTTCCCCCAAATACTGCCATGGACTGGGTAGAGAGTTTTATTTCATTCTTGCCTGTCCTCAAGGTTTCCTTCATTATGCTTTAACACGAAGCCTCTGCAATCCTTGCACACATTTAAAGACTTTACTGTCGTGAAGATTAAGTGCTATCCCATAGTCAAAGTCCCTAGCATGGGATTTGTCATGTGCTAGGAACTAGTTGAGTGTGATCAGACTTATAGACACAGTCTTCTTTGCAAAGTCGTAGAGAAGAACTTGGCTCCCAGGTCTCTGCAATTTCTGTTGTGGACTCAGCAAAGAGGCATCACTCTAGGGCTCTTGGGCAGTGCCCTTAGGGACTGTGTATGACCACGGGGTTAGGTTCTGATGTGATTCCCCGGATGTCAAGATGGGAACTCCAGAAGGACAGGTGTTAAAGCGTCTCACCGTTTGAAAAGGGTATTTGCAGGCCATATTGCTTGCAAATGCCCATTAGGCCACACGTTGACGCAAACCCCTGGCTCTCCCGTGTAGTCCATCTCCAATGTTCATTGCATGAAATTTAGGATAAACTGAAAGTCGGGGACTACTCTAAGGAGGGCAGGTTTTCTGGAGCCATTCCCTTATGAAAATGATCTCCTTATGCTATTTTCCATTTATTCTTCTCTGCACATTGTGTATTTCCTTCCCTCCATGTGTCATCTCTTTCCATTTATACCGGATTCAGATTTACACCTGCCTAGTTGGTTTTGACTATAATTTACCTTTCATTCTCTTTCCGCCCCCGATAGGCCTGATTCTTAAAAACAAAAACAAAAACCACGAAATCTCACCACTAATACCATTACCACCAAAACAACAAAAGAACATACCACCCCTCTAAGTGAGCCAGAGGTTTGGGAAAGCTTAATCACATGCTTTGTTTTAAAACGTTCCTTAAGAGCAACTCTTTTCCCCATGACTTTGATGGCTTTGGCTAGGGTTCAAAAACTGGATCAGAAGCAATTGTGACCCATGGCCCTGAAGTCCCATCATGGCCTGGGACATGGAGCTGTGCCGATGCCCTGTCTCCTTTCCCTCCGCTTTCCTCTCGTGCCCTTTCCTATTGCCATCTTTCCTCCCTACGTGTTCTCCTTTCTTCTGTTTACTTCCCACCCCTACTTTCTTTCCATAACTTCTATCCCTCAAAATTTCAATTCCCAACTGGGACCTAAGCTTAACCTTCTACAGAGACCACCTGTGGCAAATTGCCCCCAACCTCGATGGGGCCTGATTCGAGGAGCCTCCCTAGCACCACATGCATTTGGCAAAGGCACCTTCTAGTTTATTGATCACTGCATGCTCAGCTCACAGTCGCTGGAAGTCACCTCATCCTTCCCCAGCTTCTCCGGGGTCATGGCAGACCAACAGTGTGATGGATAGTGGCTGCCCAGACAACTACATAAGGCTCACAGTTTCAAACACTATCAACCTTTCCCCCTATCTTGACATCTTCTCTTTTTCAGCCCACAATTGCTGTTATCCCTCTTTTGCTTCTCCAGAATTGATTTCAAAATCCAAATGCTTTGCTTGGCTGTCTTGTTCTTTAGACCCTGCTGGTTTATTATTTAGATATAAACATTCTTTCGAAAACACTGGAACAAGAAAAGTGCAAATGTATTACCTGGTGCATCTAATAAAGCTCATCCAGTTAATTCAGAGTCATTTGGCACAAAGACATCTCCTGTCTGCTTTAGTTTCTCCTTCTTTCTAGGATGCTAATTGATTTTCTTTTGATAATCTTGTAGTTTTGGCTTGAAGTCTAAAATCTGGCCTGCTGGGCTATGTGTCAGATTTGTAAATTAGATGACATCTGTTTTGAATTTTATCATCTTTAATTTTCTTTCGAGCTCTCTTCACTTATTCATTTCCCTCCAATTGTAAGGATCAGACTTTGCTGGATGTTTTAGACAAAAGTGTCAACCTTTCTGCTTTGGAGGACGCAGATTAAAATTACTGAAGCTAAATGGTACAATGAAGGCTATTCAGGGAAAAGACGTTGGGGGAGAAGCCTTAGCAACCATCCCAGAGAGGATGAGCAGTTAATACAAAAGGCTGGCTCTCCGCACCAGCATTTTGAAGTTCCCACCGAATAATTACAATCGATTCTAAGGAGATTGACAGTGAGGGTTGAACTGGGTGAAGCATTTTGAATTGAGAGAGGTTGAGGTGGTGGCGATGGCAGTGGTGGCAGTACTGAGGTGACTGGTGACCTTTGATTTCTTCAAATCTAATTTTTCTCTTTCTTTTTGGTCAAATAGTAAAAGGATGAGAAACTCAAATACTTTCTCCTACACGAAGACTCATATTTTAATAGTGAGACCTTATTTTTCCCTCCTCTCTAGACAGCTCCTAAGTTCTTCTTTTCATGGGGGAAATCGTGCATTGCTTATTGGATTGGGCCTTCTTATTAAGGATCAATTTTCCTGTTAGACTGCCTAATGTTAATACCGTTGTATAACATGTTTTTCCTTTATATAAACCTTTTTCACACATATAACCTCACAGATGTCAGTCAGCCTCTTGCAATGCTGCATTTGTAGAGGCAAAATAGAACAGATGAATTGCTGGCCAGAACACGTGCCTAAGCTGTCACATCTGATCCACATGTCAGTCATCACTGGGAGGAGAAATAAGCAGGCTGGCTGTGTGAAGACTACAAAAGGACTCCCCCAAACACCAGCTATAAAAGCTCTAAACACAATTTCTGAAACTACATTATGAAAATTGGCCAACTGTGACTTTTTGCTTGCATATAAATGACAAATCATCCCTTCCCGATGCTGGCCTTGGATTTCTTGGATGCTGCAGTGTTTGGGCTGGTGCTAGGCAGGTCGTGGGACTGTGAAAATGTTGTTTTTGAATCAATAGGTATATAGCAGTGGTTCTCAACTAGAGGCCACTTGGCAATGTCCAGAGACATTTTTGAGGAAGAGGGTTGCTGCTAGCATCTCATGGGTAGAGGCCAGAGATGTTGGTAAATATTCTATTGTGCACAGGACATCCCCACAACCAAGAATTATCTAGCCCAAATTTTAATAGTACCAAAGTTAGAAACCCTGGCATACAGGCATCTATACAGTGAAACAGGCAACAACGGATTTTTATATGTTCAATCAAGACTGTGGTGTTGAGAGCAAAGGGCACTTGCGATCTGTCTTCTTCTGGTGAATAGTGATTGTTGACTTCGATAACCATGTTGGCCAGATAATATTCTCTGTGTAGAGGGGGCTGAGAGGCCCTCCCAGGTGGGTTTCCCTCCTGCTACCTCTTTTCTTGGTTATCTTCCAGGTGCATGCCATCACTCAAGTTGGATATCTCTGGGTTTTCATCCTTTCTCCTCAGCACACCTTCCACTGGTGATCAATTCCTCATAATCCTGAGCTCTCTCACTATAATCATCTGCCTTGATTTCTTAAGTTCCCCACCACTGACCACAACTGAGGGAGCCCGTTGTTAAATCCGCAACGACAGCCTCCCAGTCACGCCCTCTCTTGCCAGTCTGCTCTTCCTGCCAAATCCATTCCGTGCTCCACATCACTAGCCACTTCTTCATTCATCCAGTCCTTTGTTGAAGGGATATTTATTGAGTGCCTGCTGTCTGCTAATTCCCGTGCTAGGATTTGTGATCGCTCTCCGGATTAAAAACTTTCTAAGCCTCCATGTGGCTTACAGGACAATCTCCTTGCTTCCTGACACAGCACGTCAGACCTCTGAAAATCTGTCTCCGACTTAACTTTTCAGCTTACGCTTACAACTACACTGATGTGCTTGTTTCAGCTGCGTTGCACTAATTGCTTTTCCTTAGTCTGGGCTGTACACTCCTAAGCTCTTTTATCTTTGCACACGAGGAGTGTCCTTTCTAGTTGGAGTATTTTTTCTACCCTTATCTGGGGTACTCACTTGTCCTATGCGACTCACTGTGGTACCTAAACAGATGTCTGGCTCATGGAATCTACTCAATAAATAGGGAATGAACTTCAATTTCACCTTCTCTGTGGAACATTCTTCAATTCCCCACTCTCGGTTAGTACATCCCTCAAGCTCCATAGCCCATTTTATACATTTCTATTAAAACCCCTTGAGGAATGGTGTTTTATGTCTTTTGTTTTGTTTTCTCTCTTGGGACCTCTAGGCTCTGCTCCATGCTGGGCATAAAGTGGACCCTTGTAACTAAAATGCTCACTATTTTCTCAAGATGGCTTCTCATGTTTTTGGAATCCTTGTTCCATATTAGAAACACTATGCATGCTTTGTTATCCCCAAAACTCCCCAATTTGATGCTGGTTTCAAATGGGCCCTGTGCCTACTCCAGGAGTGAATACTTTTGAATGCATAGGATCTGAAGTTTGAGTCTGTTGTCTATACTTGGTTACTGTGTAAACTTGGGAAAACATTTAACCAATCTCTGAGCCTTTGTTTCTTCTGTAAAATAGAAATAATGATCTCTGCCCTTCTCACCTTGTGGGGTGGCCATGAAGATCCAGTGAGATTATAAGTTTGAAAGTATTTTGTAATTTCTAAAGGTCATAGAACTTTTCAAGTATCATCCTACTCAAAATATAACAAATCAAAATAACTGCCCCCCCCATCTTGCATGGTTTTCTTTATTTTTTTTCCCCCACAAACTTCTTGAAAGGGCCAGTTCTGTGCACTATGTCCACTCTCTCCCTTCCACCACAGCCATCCTATTTTCTGCTCAGTCATACCCCTGGCAGCTCACTCACCACAATCATCAATAATTTCCTCATGGCCAAAACCCATGGACACTCCTCTGTCCTTCCTTCACTTCACCTGACTCCCGTCTATCTTTTTCTGCACTGGGACCAGAGTAAACTCCCTGAAACACGATTTAGATTATATCCCGCCATGTACAAAACCCCTCCATGACTTCTCAGTGACCACAGGGTAAAATTCAAACTCCTCAGGAAGGTACATCAGGCCCTTCATCATCTGCCCCCTGCCTATCCCTTCATCAGCATTGCCTAATGCTGCTCTCCTGGTAACACAGACCCTAGTCATACAGAATGACTTCTGTTTCCAGACAGTGTCATATTCTTTCCCGTGATGCCCAAAAGACAGCCTGGCGCATCTGGTCATCTTTCAAGACTCAGTTCAAAATATTGCCTCTTCGGGAAAGCCTTTCAGGATCTCAGCTTCCCACTCCTCTCCATTTCATGCAGAAATAGATACCCCTATTTCTGTGCTCCTAAAACTCCTTGACACCACTGTGATTAGCATAACCTTCATTATTTTCTGATCACTGCTTAAATAGTTAACTCCTCTACTAGGAAGTGAGCTTTTTGGTTGCAAGAAACATGTTTTTTTTTTTTCTCTTTATATAACTAGCTTCTGGTAGAGTTTCTGGTACAGAGTTAGGAATTATTAAATATTTGTTGCATAAATAAATGTTATATAAAACATTATTTATTCTTTTACCATATTTTGTACACTTTTCAGGACAATTTTTGTTACATTCTGGTGTTCACAGATTTAGAAAAAACTGTGGCAAGTGTGATACTTTATTCAGATAGGCTTTCTTTGGGAAGTTTCACGCCTACAGGAGAAAGTATAGCTATCTATGCAATGCCTCCATGGGTTGACGACAGATTCCTGAGTACACAGGAATGCCTACTCACCTGCCACTTCGGAGCTTGGTGGCTTCCAGTTGTCGGGTGAGGAGCTTGGCAATGGCAGTGAAGCTGTTGCTCATGCGGAAGATGTCTCTGCTCTGAGGGCCCAGGATGGAGGAGAAGGTGTCCGTGATGCTCTTAATCTCCAGCAGAAGAATGTGGTGAAAAGAATGCTCCATGTTTGCTAGTTGACTCACCAGGAATAGCAGGCAGCTCCTGGCTCTCTCCTGCCAAGAATAATGAAGAAATTGTACAACTGTTGATGGGAATGTAAACTAGTGCAGCCACCATGAAAAACCGTGTGCAAGTTCCTTGAGAAATTAAAAATAGAACTATCATATGGATGATCCAGCAATCCCACTTCTGGGAATATATTCAATGGAAATAAAATCACTGTCTTGAAGAGATATTTGTACTCCATGTTCATTGCAGCATTATTCACAAGAGCCAAGACATGGAAACAACCTAAGTGTCCAATGATAGAAGGATTGTTAAAGAAAATGTGGTATATACATACAATGTTATATTACTTGGCCATAAAAGAGAAAGCAATCCTGCCATTTGAATTAACATGGATGAACCTGGAGGGCATTATGCTAAGTGAAATAAGCCAGACAGAGAAAGAAAAATACTCCATGGTATCACTTACAAACAAACAAAACTTATACAAACAGACTGAAAAGTGATTGGGAAAATACAGAGAGTTAAAAGATACAAACTTTTCGTTATAAGATGAACAAGGTCTGAGGACCTAACGTATAACCTGGTAATTATAGTAGATAACATTATATCGTGTAATTTGAAATTTGCTAAAATGTGTCCGTGATGGATGAGTTAATTAACTCAATGAGGAGAATCCTTTCACAATGTGTATATATATATGTGTGTATATGAAATCATCAGATCGTATGCTTTAAACATGTTTTCATTTAACTTGTCAGTTATACTTTAATAAAGCCAGGAAGAAAAATAACAATGAAGAACAAAGATCTATATTTTCAAAGAAAATCAGAGCCCCGCAATGAACAAATGATAATTCTATGGGAGTTTACTAAGAGAGCTAGTTGGAACTAAACAATGTTTCATTCCTAGTGCCTCTCCACCAGCTTCTTTGAGGTTTTTTTTCCTGACTTCCAGGATTCCTGTTACCTCTTTTTATACATATGTAAATAGTCTCATTAACCTGTCCTGCCAGGTTCAAATCTCTCAACCACTATTAGTGACCTTACCCCACACTTCTACCTTTCCCAACTTTGGGTCCTTCTCTGGCCAGTCTCCACACCTGTGACTCCCTAACTCCACCTGCACAGGGAGGCCTGGTCAGTGGCACCCTCCGACCATCCATCTGTCAGATAATGCCATGTGTCACACTGGTGTCCAAAATTTACCTCCTCTCTACAGGACAAGCTCACTCATTTGTTCACTTTCAGCACCTTTCAACACGTTCCAGTGTATGCACCTGGTCGAATGAGTAGATTGTATTACCTCGCTTTAATCTTCATTAACTCTCACAAGTGACTTAATAGGTTTATTCAAAGAAACTGAAGATAAAGGGCAATATGAAACATGCAGACATGAATGAATAACATGAAAATGGCTTAGCTGACATCTCTATACCCATCATAACTGCTCATGAACTGCATTATGAGGTGACATAATTTAAACATGATGAGGAGTTATCTAAAAAACATTTGTAATTATCAAGAACATTATTGGAAATGTAGATTTGTGTCCAATATAAATGATGATATACCATTAATAAATAAATATGGCTTATTTCATCTTTAACTCGTTAAAATCTTATTTTTATACATATAAAAATTATTCACAATATTAGTGTAACAGAAAATATGTATAATTATAAGTAGCTATCTATTGGAAGTTGATACTCAAAATTCTTTGAAGTGCTAGATGTACAGTTATAAATTGTTCTTCTACCTAGAAATTCCCTTTTACCCTTCATTGTGACATGTGAAGCCTCAATCCCTTTCAAGATGTAATTCCTGTCCTGGCTCCTGCGCAAAGCCATCCCCAGTGACCGCTTCTGCCCGAATTTTCACCACATTAAAGATTCTTTTTAAAAGTCTTGTTTAGCACTCTATTGCACTTGATCATTTGTTTACTCATGCTTTTATTCAGTCACCAGAGAGTCATTTCATCCTGTGATATGCGTGCACTAGACTCTAGATGACCAAGGTGAATGAGAAGTGGTCTCTGCTTTTAAGGGACCTGCAGTTCCCCTTTCATTTATAATTTTCTAATGGTTACATGTACCCATCAAATCTCTTAAAGGGGCTACTTCTCATACATCAATCATCCTCCTGGCACAGAACTGCGCCTGTAAGCCTATACCCAATGTGTATGTGTCTGTTCACTGATTTAAGCAAACCTTACGTGCCAAAATACAACCTGACAAATAGAGCATGTAGTTGCAAAGGAGGAACCTGTGCTTTACAGAATTATTTATTATAGGGCAGATTTAAGTAGTGAAGTTTTCTACTTTTTAATATTTAACTTGATTTTCAAAGATTCCATATACATTTGACTGGAGCAGTAGAGTACACAGTTTGACAGCTAATTGAAGAGATATTTATCCATTAAAGGATAAAAATATTAGATGAATGAAAAATAAAAACCATTGGAACAAATTCTAGATAGCCTGTTTTATATGTTGGCTCATACAATTGCCAGGTTACAGAAGGATACTTAAATGCTTTTAAATCTAATATATATATAATTACAATGTAGATGCTTTCATTCATGCAAGGACTCCATATGTCAACTCACAGTATGCAATGCATCACATTCCCAATTTAAAGGCAAAAGGCTGGTTGTGGGGTCCCTACCATGTGCCAGGCACTGTTGCAGAATGCAGAAGCTAGGAATATATCACAGAAGAAAAAAGATAAAAATTCCTGCCATGATAATGATTAATAAACAAAATGCGTATGCAAAATACTTAGTGTGTTGGATGGAGACGTGTACCCCAAAGAGAGATAAAGCTGGACATGGAGTCCCAGACAGGAAGTCAATTTTAAATAGTGTAGTTGGGCCAGATCTCACAGAAAAGGTGAATTCAACAAGATTTGAGACTCTAAACCCAACACTCGCAGTAACATAGAAAACAATTACAGTAACAATTGTTCTGCTTGATACACAGGGAGGTCAGAAGATGTAAGGACTGGGACACGGGTGATGTAACATTTTACTAATGAGAATGTAATTTTAAATTTCAAGTAACTTCCTCAGCTTCTGATTCAGACTCATCTTCAGCAGTTTTTTTTTTTCTCTGTCTCAAACATTTCATTTTCTTATCTCAGTGTCCCTGTGGTTTCATTATTAATTCTTCTTACCATAAAAATTAATGTGCCCTTTCTTTAAAGTATATGTTTTCCTAAAGTGAAGATGGCTTTGTGGGTATTTGCTGAAATCAACCTAATTCTGGGTGATCTTATGGCAGCCAAATTGAGCTGAAGGAAAAATTAATCACAGTGCAGAAACAAGAAAAGCTATAGCTGCTCTGAAACTAAAATATGAAACCAAGCCAAACTCACATGGTTTGTTCTGAAACCTTGGAGCACATCCATGTGCCTCTCAAGGGTAACAGGTATAATTTTGTATTAGAAAGTGTAATATTAGAGTAAGAAGGGGTTAGTCTGATTTCTTTCTCATTTCCATGATATTTTGTCTCTGGGGGGCCAGTGACTGCAGTTTTCTTTCTTCAGTCATCCCTCTGTGAAGACAGGGTCAGCGCCACCTGTATGCCTTAATTGCGGGCCTGACTTCACCCCTTCTGACATAATTGATTATTTATTAGTAAAATAATAATAGCTGACCCACAGAGAGCATTTAATCTAAGTACCATGTGTATTCTACATGCTTTTAATGTATTTATTCATGTATTTCTCCCAGTAATACTATGAGTTAAGTCCTGTGATCACTGCCATTTTACAAGAAGGAAACTGAAGAACAGCTTAGAAGACTAACTTGCTCAAGGTCATACTGCCCTCTCTGTAGCTGGGTTTTCATTGGTTATATCTCAGCCTCTCTCATCAAAAATCCCAAACCTACTCATGCACATAATTTTCCATTCCCTTTTTTTCCTATTTCTTGTTCATCATCAGTTACGTGGTCCTTTTTATTTAACTGTTTTTGATTTAGTGAGATAAACATCATAACTACTCTGTAAATACAAAACAGACCAGCAGGTCTTAAACTTTTCTGGTCACAGGACCCCTTTACTTTCCTAAAAATGATAGAAGACCCCAAAGAGTTTTTATTTATCTGAATTATACCTATTGATATTTAATATATATTAAGTTAAAATTAAAAAAAAAACACACACACATGCAAAAAAGCCCCTAGAGATATTTTCAATTGTCACAGCTGGAGAATGGAAGGAAGACCAAGCAGTAGGAATCTGGTGGGTAGAGACCAGAGAAGCTGCTAAACACCCTACAATGTACAGGATAGCTCCCGACAACCAAGAATTAATTATCTGGCTCAAATGTCCATAGTGCCAAGGCTGAGAAAACCCGAGTTAAGTGAAGCTGGCTATCCTCCTCGCCCCCCTCCCCGAAAGTATGTGGCAGTGAAAAATATGACTATGAGTACATTTCAGTGCCACCCTCTTGATGTGTGCTAAAGCACTAGCAGTTTTACCCATCATTGCTTTCGTCCTTTCAGTGCAAATGCTAACACAGTGATGTATGAGGTCAATGGTGTACGAGTGTTATTGTGAAAATAGCTTTGACCTCACCGGTTCCCTGGAAGGGCCTCAGGGGTCCATGATCACACTGAGAACTGGTGAACTAAAGTCAAGTGTCAGCAAACTTTTTCTATGAAGGCCAGACACTAAGTATTTTTGGCTTTATGGGCCATATGGGCTTTGTTGTAAGAAAACCGCTACAGACAATAAGTAAATGAATGGGTGTGGATAGATTCAGCTCAAAGGCAGTAATTTGCTGACCCCTGAGCTAGATCGTCTGCTTGCAAAATTGCTTTGGCCATTCTATTCATTTTTATCAGTGTTATTTTGTTTTAAAAATACTGCTCCTCCTATCTCATAAAGCTCCTCTGGTATTCTTTGTCAGGATAATAGACTGGAACTCAAAAGTGGTCAAAAAATGAAAATGTGGGTGCCTGGTTATGATGTTGCTAGTTTCCCTTTATTAAGTATCCACAACGTGCCAGGTACTTGGCATATGCTTCCTCACTTAATCCTCACAACTTCCTTGCAAAAGGGGTATCTGAATGAGGATACTGACGTTAAAGAGTTAATCACTTGACCAAGGTTACACAGATAGATAATAGGCACAGTGACACAGCAAGATTGTATCAAGATCTGCCTGATCCCAGAGTTTGAATATTTCCATTTTTCCCAGACTGAAAAACATCATTTAGTACAGCCTCGTATGCTGCAACCTCCCTCTCTCTTCCACCCACAGCAGCATCACCAACTGATTACAGTGCTCTTCTCTGCTGAACCTTCCACAGATACTTTCCCTACACTGCCCTCTGAGTGGTCCCCATCCCTGGCTGCACATTAGAAACAGCTGAGAAGTGTTCAGAACAATTCTAATGCCCTTTATTAAGCATCTACTATGTAACCTCCCACCTCCACACCCATTTCTACTTAATTTCATTGTAATGGGTGGGTCCCAGCCTAGAACTTTTTAAACCTCCCAGATAATTCTAATGTGCAACCAGAGTTGAGAATTGCTAGTCCATAAGAGCCCCAAATCTGAAAATTTGATAATTAGCTGATTTAGGAAATGTGAATTTGGTCCTGAAATCTACACTTTCCTCTCCTCCATTTTTTTTTAAATCAATTTACAAAAGAGTAAGGGAAAATAATATTTTCAGCTGCCTGCATGAAAACATTTTACTATTGGGCATCTGTTATTTTTGCTGTTTTTTACTGTTATTTATTTTTATTTATTTTATAATGAAGAAATTATTATTTTTCATCACAGCTCAACTCTGAAGTCTCTATGTACCAAAGAAACACTTACTATGGCCATTAGAAGTATAAACCAAATGAGCTTATTGTTAGTGCTTTCTCAGTGAAGCTTTGCCAGGGAGACCCCAGGCTTTCTTGGGAGTCCTCTGAAGTCTAAGTGGGGCCAGAGGCGTTTAACTGCTTGGGGGTACATTTATTCCACGAGTCTCTTAGCTCCAGACAGTTGAAGGTTTTGTACTGGAGTATGGAGACCCAATTCTTTCTGATCTGTCCTGGGGTTTCCCAATTTTAGCACTGAAAGTTCCTCACACATATCTTTAAGCCAGTTCAAATGTCACCTTTTCTGCGAAACTCTCCCTCATGCTCCCATCCAAAGTTGGTTTCTCCTATCTCTGTGCTCCTCAGACCTCTGGATGTATCTTCACAAGAGCTCTAAATGTGTGTCGTTTTCTCCCTTTCCCTGATATGTCCTTCAAAGGCTGGACATGTCACGTTCATCTTTGTACCTCCAGGGCTTACTGGGTTGCCTGCTATAGATTAATGTTTAATGTTGAAAATCAGCACTAACACCCCACTACGACTAGACACAGCTCTAAAACCACGAGGTAGGGAAGCCTAATGCTTTCAGCAAAATAGGACTTTAATCTTCCTACCTCCTTGCGGGGAATGCTGTACCAAAAAATAGATGTTTTTGGTACAACTGGATTTATATTGAGAAAAACTTGGAAAGACGTCTGGTGTGGTGTTATTATTAGCTGTATAATTTTGAGCACCTTTTAAAACTACTTTAAGCCTCAATTTATTCATCTGTAAATTTTGGAGTTAGCAATTTGGTGGAAGATATTTTAATTCTTATCAATGGTTATACCTCACTCTATCACCTTTTTTCTTATTTGTCATGGCTGCCATAAGGTGAAAGTGACAGCTATTTACTTCCTCAGCCTTCTTTGTAGCTAGGAGATGGGTTTATGACTCTATCCTGGGCATCTGGATCTGAGTAACTGGTGAGTAACTGATAGATAAGGTTCTCCTTCCAAATAAAAAGAGACATCTAGCTTTTTTATAACCAGACATTGCTCTGTGTACATTATGTACTGCCTGGATCTATGGCAGCCAGCGTGCAAGCATGAGGGGGCATGCTTGTGGAAACAAGTCAATACACTGCGGACGGTGAGGCTTGTCATCAACATTGCAGAACTTTTGAATACAGCTTAGACCCACGTCTTCCAGACTTCTTGTTACATGAGATAAAGATTCTCATTATTGAAGCCAGCTTTAGTTGGATATGGTATTACCAAACTCATCTTAGCTGACACAAATACTTCATGACTTTGTTGCAAGAAATAATGAAATAATATCTATAAAGGGCCAGGCATGGAGCAAATAATATTTTAAAATATTAGCAATCAATTTTTATTATATTATTTTTAATAAGATCTGATACCAGAAATATCAATGAGTTAAAAACAAGTCACTTGGTAGAGCCCTAGCGTTTTATTATATTACTGGTTTCAATGCCAGGCATACTTTGTGGCACATAGTAAATGTTAAATGGTTTTGGATTTATTTGACATTATGCAATATATTCTGCATCTGAAAGAATGTATATAAATACATTTAAGTAATGAAATATAACTTTAGCAATACCATTGAAGGCATTTCTGTACCCCTCCCCTGCGCTTCTCCTTTTCTTCCTCTGAGAACCATCATTGTAGATATTCTTGGTTCTTTGTCCTGTTAAACAGGAAGACTTTTGGTACCCCTTACTCTGGTGTCTGTGTAGAGTTTGAGATATTAAACTTTAAAATAATAACATTTCAAATATTCTATTGACCGATGAGTTTATATTCACTCTTTTTAGAAAATCCAAACAATGACCAAGTCTGAGTTGTTACAAAGCTGCTAATGCTGATTTTCTGTTAGATTCAGCGGGTCTGTCAGACAGTGTGCTATGTCTCTCCATCCCAGCCACTGCTATGCTCAGGCCTCCCTGCTCTGCATTCACCCGGAGACACCTTCTAGCAATAGCCTAAATCGTCCCACTGCCTACAATCTCCCCTTGAAAAATAGGAATGGTTGAAGGTTTGGCTTTTCAGAGCCTCTCTTTACTGCAGGTAAAGTAGAATAGGAAGAGACTAGGAAGGCAAATAGGAATATTGGTTGTTCAAACTGACAGTAAATGTGCACGAATTTCTTTCGTTAAATATTTGCAGAGGAAATTCCACCCTCAGAGATCAGAAAGGTGGCCGTACCATGTGAACCCTCACAGCTGAGCCTCTTGTCCCCGCAGGCGTGGGCACTAGTGTGGCAGTAACAGAGTAGACTCAGAACATCCTTTGTGGGTTTGAATCCTGGCACTGCAACTGGCTAATAATTGTGGACCTTGGGCACATTACGTATCTCCACGACTCAGTTTATAAAATGGGTAAAGAACAGTGCCTGCTTTATAGAGTGGCTGTGAGGATTCAGCAAGTTAAAAACAAAGCATTCAGAACAATGCCTGGTACACAGAGAAGCTGCATAGATGTTGGCTCTTATTGTTTGAGTGAGTGTCAAAAATCCTAAATGCGAATGCAAACACATTTGAATTAGTACGAAAAACAAAACAAGGTGTCTCAGAAACAATATATCTTAAATATTTTCCAGGTAATTTATTTTTAAAATTAGTAAAGGTTTGGAAGTTCTAAAAGTGTCCAAAACCCCAAAACCAGCTCTGTATAAGCAAATATGGGCACATGTTTTGATAACCTGCCAAAAAGTTTCCTTGAAGCAAAAAATGCTCATTTACTGAGAAAGCCCGTTTCTTTTTTTAAAGAAGTTGCATGATTAAGTCAAAACATTATACAACTTAAGATTTTCTTAGTGACTTGAATCCAATTTTAGCTTATTGTCTGTAGATAGCTAGATCTTTTTCTCATTACAATCATTTCCCAATCTTTTCAATCTTTTCTTGTGTCTGAAGTAAAAATATTCTATTATAACATTTTCGATCCCACAAAAAAGTTGCTCATAATTATTGGAGTAGGCAAGACAGTAATGGTCGAGCTTTTCAGTAATCCACATATTCCAAGATAATTCTATAATTAATAAATACTATTCTTCAAAAAGGACAAACATATATACTTCTAGTCTTAAAATATTAGTATAAAAATATATAAAATGCTTGCATGGTAAGTAGGTGTTAAATATTGTTAGTTTGCTATATTCAAAAGCTAAGATTCAATAATTTTTAAAAGAACATTGAGGGGGCAAGCTCCTTGAAATTCTTTTTTATGAAATAAAGTAGAGAACAAAGAAATTTGTTAATGTCTTTCTTAGGTAGATATACCTCCAATTATAAGCTTGTTTTAAAAATAGCACTCCAAAAAGTCATATTCCACAATTCTTTAATTCTCTAATCACGTCTCATTCTTTTATATATTGGATTGAAATACTTGAACATATTTTTCTTCTTATTAATAAGCAAAACTCTATTAGAATTTAAATATATTTACATATTCTAAATGACTATTTAACCCAATGTAAATGGAATAAGTTCCCCTTCTTTCCCTGTTGTTTTTGATTCTCTTTGCATGATTTCAGGAACTCACAGTTTCTGTGGGCAAATGTGAGAGTAATAAATCATGCCAAGTAAAACAATACTGTCCAGGCAAAACAAATTTTTAAAAATAAGTCCCACAATAGTCAAGAAACAGCTGATGAAGACAGATGTATCTTTTGTTTTGAATGAACCTTAAATTTTATAACATGGCAAAAATTAAGGATCAACTGGACTCAGTTCAACTCTATACATTTGGCACAGATTGCTAAAATAAACCCCACCCTTGTAAAAAAAATAGGTATAATTCTTGTATTTATAAAGTAAAAATAGTTTTATTTAAATATGGAGCTTACTATGTCTTCCTAAAAAAGATGTTTTAAAGAAACTGACTATGATTTAAGTTAGAAATTAGAGAATGTGATAGATAGCTTATCTTCATACCTTGCTATTTGAGACAATAATGCAATCAAATAAATTATGTTTTTAGTATGATTTTTTTTAAGGTCAGAAAACTGGTCTGCTGTCACATAAGTTTTTCCAATTTATTTTTCACAAAACAGCATTTTGTGTTGCCACGTTTACATTTGAAAACCCAAATCCCTCTTCATCTGTGCTGAGTTTATTTCCCAGCAACTTTTATTTGCATTGACCCCTAAATACTTGCAGACTGTAAGCTTGCAGAAGCCCATCTAATTTGAACTTCGAACATAATGTTATTTTGTGGATTGATAAAAGATTTAGAAGGTCTATAGTTTGGATTTACTCTCTAAAAACTGGGGGCTTGGGAACTTAGCCTTTTAAAGGTAAGTTTTTTGTGTGTGTGGGCTCAAGAGCCCCAGAATGAATAATACTGAGCCAGAATTTCTTCTCCCACCACACCATGGTCCCCTCATGTAAATGACCTCTCATTGATTATCCTGAACAATGGTTCCACTATTTCTTCTGCTTCAATTAAGCAAACTTTTGAAAGATTAGTAGGAACTTTAGCATTGAAACATTTCTAGAGAACTCAAAGCAGCAGCACATCCTTAATTACACGATATCTGTTTAGCAAATGTGGTGTAATCACAGAACGATAGAAAAAAGTAACCACAGAGCTTTTGGCCCAGTCATAGAAACCATTTTGAAGAAAGATGCTTATTATGGGTCCAGAAAGAAAGAAAAGGAATAGAAAGAAAAAAGAAAGGAAGAAATCGTGTTTGAACGCTTTGCCAGGAAAAAGAAGTGTTTTTTGCTCATTAACAAAATGGTAAGATTTAACTCAGTCCAATTTATACATCAGCTACAACTGAAATTTCTATAATTTCCCCATTACATTAGATAATTCTCTCAGTATATAATTAAATACAAGATGCCTATCTTTCTTTGCACCTACTTATTTTTTAAAAATAGCCAGATTTTTTCTTAGTAGCTGAGATATTACTCCCAAAATACAAGTCAAACAGAAATATTTGGATAAACATTAGTTCATTACTAATAGGAGATAATGAAAGGGAAAAAATGTAGTTTGCAAAAGTGTAAAATTTGTCTGAGATTAGAGATTTCCTTAGCTAGGAGAGTTTGATATAGATTTTTTGTTTGTTTTTTGTTTTGTTTTGTTTTGTTTTTGTCCTAGAGAAACTATATTTTCACAGTGAACTGCCTTAACTACTTACTGGAAGTAAGTAGGACATAAATAAATAAGTAAATAAAAATATGCAAGCAAATTGTAGCTAATACCATGGGGTTTTGAAGGTATGTCTAGCCAAGGTATACCCCCTGCCCCCCCAAAAAAAGTATGAAATATATTAGTACAGAGAAAGCAATTACTTACAATTGTTTTTTTCTCATTTGTGAGTTTACCTTGACACAAACAGCGGAAGTAAAACAGCTTTTTAGGATTTTCTGATAGGGTTGCATTGAGATCTTAAATGGACACATGGTTTGTTTTAAGTCTATTCAGGATGTTATAACAAAATATCACACACTGGGTAGCTTATGAACAACAAACATTTATCTCTCACAGTTCTGGAGGCTGGGAAGTCCAAGATCATGGTCTGGTAGATTTGTTGCTAAGTTTCTTGGAGGAAGGGAGGCAAGGGTAGCGTTCTTGGGCCTCTTGTATAAGGCCACAATCTCATAAGGACTCCACCCTTATGACCTAATTTCTTTCAAAGGCTCCACTTCCTCATAGCATCACCTTGGGGGTTAGGTTTCAACATCTGAATGGGGCAGGGGAGGGCGTTCAGATCATACCAGTGTTTCATCTCGCCATTTCTTGACAGAATGACAGAAGAGTTACCTCACTGTATCTACCGTTTCCACTGTATCAACTATACAGGAGAATAACATGTGTGCTTCTTGCCTTCAGGGTCATTCCCACTTTCTAAGGTAGAAGAAGGTAGTTTATTTCCTTCAGGACATCTTTGTAACTTCTACTGTTTCCTCCCATCATCCTCTTCCCCTGCTGTGGGTCCCAAGTCTGGCTGTGATCCAGGCTCGCAGCTAGCGACAGGACTCGGGATTTAGAGTGCTACATCAATGTGGTAGGGTGCCTACACTTAACCTCTGTAAGATTCTGCTTATTGTATCACACATGTGTAGCAGGATGCCACCTTTGTTCTGACATATATAAAGCTCGTGCAGTCACCTAGCACGAAAGCACACGCTTCATTCTCACGTCGGCTCCTTGTGCATTCTTTCCACTGGGCATCTCACCACCAAAACCTCCCCTTCTTGATCAGCTAGGTGCTGGCACCTGCCCGTTTAATTCGTGCCTACCAGACTTAAGGAGAAGTTGGTAAACAATCAGAGCTTTAGGAATGTGGAGTTGTCATAGAGAAGATGGGCTCTGAAAAGTGTTTTGAATGAGGAAAGGGGCGTTTGAATGAGATAAGGACTATCAGGGAGAATGTTGTCTACTGCCTGAAGGAAGCTTGCCCTCCACAGAGGAAGGCAGTAGAAGAGCCTGAGAGAATGGAGAGGATGGTAGGAGCTTAGCCTTTCTGAAATCATCTATATTAGCACATGAAGATTTCAATAATGTAAAGTTGTTTGGAAAGTTCTCCACTTTTCTA
The DNA here is from genome assembly GCA_030015415.1 of Cynopterus sphinx. Taxonomy (NCBI): domain Eukaryota; kingdom Metazoa; phylum Chordata; class Mammalia; order Chiroptera; family Pteropodidae; genus Cynopterus; species Cynopterus sphinx. Next base: position 22,231,300 of record CM057380.1, read on the forward strand.
GGGAACAGCAGATATTTGAAACTCTATGGGATCCACATAGCATGAAAATTAGTAAACATTACTTAGATTATTTTTATTTATTCTTGTTCTGGGAACACTTATTTTCTAGTTGTCATAAATATATTAATCTTAAATATAGCAAAAACTATTCCTTTATAACCTTTAGATTTATTTATTACTTAAGAAGAAAATGATGATGTAAAGATATCCTTCTCAGTGTAATTTCTAATGTGTTATCTACGTGTATTCATATAGATATTAAGAATCATTCTGGTTAACGCTGAGAGCCGTACTGAACGTATCAGCAGGAGTCCACTACACATCAGCCAACTGTCAGATGCATCTTTTCTTAGAGGTTTTAGCTTATCTCATGTGAACCAGTACCAAGTTCCCAACTCCAACTCATTACAAAATAAATGTAGGCTTCAATTTTTCTAATAAATCTCTGGGGGTTTCTATAGCAGATAAAGCCTGTAGGGCCTGAGTCCTTGAGACAAGTATCTCTGACACTTTCATGTGCATACACATCCCCTGGGGATCTTGGTAAATTGTAGATTCTGATTCAAGTTCCCAGGTGATGCCCAATGCTGCCAGTCTGGCGACCACACAGATTTGTCAGCAAGTATACTGATGAACCCTGAAAACCAGTACGCATCACCCATGACTGGAACTTGTTGCCTGTAGTTTTCCTGGTCCTCCTTGAACACAACCTGCCTTGTTATCAGCTGTCATTTACTAGTACAAGATGCTGATGCTTGGCTAAGTTCCAGTCTCTACAGAACAGCTGGTTGGCAAATATCTGTGGGCCACCTGCCATAAGCTCATTACTGGTATGAGTGGTGCAGGGAGCATGAGGAAGTGTAAGGCATGGTTCCTTCCTTGCGAGTGTTTAGAGTGGGTTGGGAGTGCATGTATTCATACACTGAATGAATGAATGAATGAATGAAAGCGAATGTGACCAGAAAAAAATAAGGTGCTGAACTCCAGGTTACAGATGTACACCATCAAAGGGTCAGAGCAGGGGAGATTGTCATGGCCTGGGGAGGTATGGAAATGCCTCCTCATTGGATTAGGCTCTCCAGAAACAGACCGACCTTGAGATGACTTACATGCAAATCATCTATTTGGAAACTGCAGGAGACCACTGGGGGAGCAGAAGAGTGTGGCAGAGAAGGAAAGTGGCTCAGAAGGGGGTGCCTGGAAATTCTGAGGAAACGTTAATACTCCATAAATACCCCATCACTGGTGGAGGACTGCAGGCATCTGTCCTGCTATGACTGTTAGCAGAGTGGCTTGCGGAGTTGGGGGAAGTCGTAGGCAAAGAAATGCAGGTGCTAGAAGCTGGAAGGAGCAAACTTATACCAAGTGATTTAAGTCTGAGGGCCATGGTGGTGATGGTGGGGGTGGGCAAGCATTGCTGCTGTAGTTGTGAGAGAGCAGCAGGATTTGAGCTGGAATTAGCAACTACTTCACCCTCTCCATCTCCCTGTGGCCAATGGCTAATTGTCCTGGATTCATTCGCTTCTTGAGCCCAAGGCTGGAAGTGGGCAGTTGCTATGTAGAAACGTTCTGCTTTTCTTGGAGCAAGCACACACTTCCCTCATGGATTTTGCTGTACGAAAGTCAGATGGTGCCCCTTTGAAGAAAAAAAGATAAGATCTGTGGGGACAATCTGACTGGGAAGCCTGCCAGGCAGAGGCCTCAGCCTGGTCATAGAGGACCTGAGAGTCCTTTGTGGATCTGGTTAGTTAGCCAGATAACTAACCAGTTGATAATTATAAGACATTGCTGAAAATTGTTGCAACATATAACTTTTATAACCATTATTTATTACTCTGTGTTTGCAGCTATTTGTGGAGACTGTTTATCCTTTTCCCAGGCTTAGTATCTTGGGAACGGAGGTACATAATATTCATTTACTTGTCTCCATCATGAAGAGAAACGAAATACTGTTCCAAGGTCACCTGGGCACTGGCAGTGAATAAATTTAGAGAGAGAAGGAAGAAGATAGGAAGTGTCTGTTACTCAGTGAGGAGTTTTGTAATCTGTCCCCGGTCTACCTTCCAGCTTCCTCCCTCTCCCTTGCCATTCAATACTCCAGGCGCTTGAAACTCTTCAATCTCTAGAAGACTCTGGGTCCTTCCCCAACTACTTGCCCTTGCTCTCATGGTTCCCCTTCTCATCCTCCCGTAACTATCACATCATCCGACAAGCCCACTTTATACCACATTCCCCAACTCCCCTATGCAGGGTTACGTGCTTCCTTCTTGATCCAGTCCAGAAGTCACGAGTAACAGGCGCCAAATTAAATTTGAATCACCTGCTTATACATCTCCCTTATCCTCATTCACCGTGAGTTCCTCTAGGACAAGGACCATGTCTTTCTCCTCTCAGTGTCCCCATCACCAGCCCTGGGTCTTGTACCCAAAAAGAATTAGCAGTTCAATCCTATATCATTAAAGAAGGGAAGATGTAGAATATCAGCAGTAATTTGAAAGCATATTATGTATATATTCAAAGGTTTTCTGTTTTTGTTGTCTTTACTCTGTGTGAGAAATTTGTTTATAGTATTATTTATGATTGGCATGTAACCTTACAATATAAAAACAATAAAATTATTTTATTTGGGGGATTAAAAAAAATCATCCCTAATTGATAACAATTCTTTCTGCCACCAACTAAGGCTTGAGCAAACAAATCTCCAAAGTCATGGAGTCTATCAAAGTTTTAACTAACTTTACCATTTTGGGGGAAATTGTGGTTCTTAAAGCACAGATCCTTCCTGTTGTAGAACTGCCTCCAAATCCTTTAGTCTTGATTTACAAATTAAAGGTACAAACTGTTGACCCTGCCCCTATTTCTCAGGATGTTTTTCCACAGTCAGGATGAGGACAGTAGTGTGGTCCTCAGTCGCCTTTGTCATTCTTTTCCTTTTCCTCCTGTAAGCATTTTTTTTTGTGGAAGGCCTGCCGGATGTCACAGAAATGCGACCTGCACAAGATGTGTGTCACTTCTAAACTTGAAAAGTGTCCATGACTCTGAGCCCAGAAAGGATGTAATAAATATGCCCTGGTGTTTGGCCAGCATATCCCAGCTAGTTAGGAAAACAAGGCAGAGGGCACAGGATTTCACAGCCACCCTGGCAACGGCTGCACTCAGAGGGCATGCCATTTGATTCTTCACAGGTGCAGACTGTTGGTCTCCAGCTGAGGAAAACAACCAGCCATAGCATCCTTCCTCCTGCTATGAGATCATTTGTAAAGAGCAATTCAAAGCATCATCTGTCTGTTTCCACCACATAGGCCTGCTGCCTTGCAGATCTGGAACAGGAGGGAAAACATGGCTGCAAAGTACATGATACTAACCAGTGGTGCCTTCTAATAAGACCAGGTCCTAGTGAGGATTTGACTATTCAACTAAAATTGTTTCAACTTGTTTGAGACTTAAGTGGATGAACAGAACACATAAATTCAATTTGGCCTCTCAAAAATTCAAAGCAATGTCTAAAGGGTTTCTTTGCCATGTTAGGAAAAAGAGCTATGATAACTCCAGCACGCAAACAAGTGGGCTGAAACCGCTTGCTCAGCTGAGAGAGTCTAATGAGTCAAGAAAATAATGAAAAAAAAGAAAAAATTCCTCTAGAATTGAAACATTCTATTTCAGTTCTCCATGGACATGAAAAGTCAATTTTGCCTGGATTTAATTTGAACCACTTCAGTTTAGTTAATGAGAGTTTTAAAAATAATTGCTACAAGCTTATGTGAGTTGTTTTTATAGGTGGGGAGCTAGGGGCCACCTGCCCTTTATAAAAGGCAATGCACTTCCAATGCCCCCAAGAAAACAAGGCCTATTTTAAATTATAAATTTTTTTTATAAAATATGGTTTTGTTATTGTTTTTGTCACTCTCATTCACCTCAGGAAAAATGCTCTGCAATATAAATATATAGCAAATACACATTCCACCAAAAAAATAAACAAAACAAACAAACAAACAAAAACAATATACCAGTTATTTCCTAAAAAGGAAAGAATATAGCCAGCTCTACTTCACCCTTTAATGACACATGCAGTTAACTATGGTACCTTATTCCTTTCCAGTCTGGCTTTATTTTGACTTGTCCCGCTCATATCCATCCATTCAGCCTCCTTCCCTGGAGAAGCAGGGGAGAGGCAAGCCATTTACCTGAATGCTGTCTTCCCCAATTTGTCTGTTAGGCTTAACATTCAGTCCATATCCAAACACAAGCAGTGAGAAGGCCTTGGGCCACACCGAGAAAGGAAGTGATAAATAAAAGTGCTGACCTTTATTGAATGTTTACCATTCGCCAGACACTGTTCTACATGGTTAAACTCTTTAAATCCTCACAACAAACCTGTGAGGTCACCAATATTGCTATTCTCATTCTACAGATGAGAAAACTGAGTCAGGATTGGTGATGGAACTTGCCCAAGGCCACATACTTGGTAAGTAGCTGAGTCAGGATTCAAACCAAGGCAGTCTGACTCTAGAGACCACATCCTTATGGTCTCTATTTATATTGTACCATTTATATTGTACAGGGGTCCCCACGGTAAGCAAGAGCATTCGTGCAATGGATTCTTAAACAACACATGCTAGGCGGTGATCACTGCTTAGTCCATATGAATATTCTTCAACCAGTTTGCTGCCTGCTAAGGGTTCATATGTGAAAACCTCCTTTCACGATCCACACAATGTCATCTTTCTCATGTCGCCAAGGAGCCAGGATCTTTTAGAATTATAGATGGACATGCCTCATCACTTGCTTTCTGACCCCATGTGCCCTGTCGACCTCATCCTCATATTTCACTTGTTGGAAATCAGACATAAATTGAGTGGGCTCTGAAATATCACGTCCTCTCCCTCTTAAAATTTTTTCCTCCTTTCTCTTAAGTTATAATTATTTTGCCTAGAAGAATTAGAGACTTGAATGAATGAAAGTGGTTAATGAGAATCTAACCTTCAAATTCTTAATAGTACTCTCGACTCATTTATTTTTTTGGCCACAGGTGAATTCAGATGGATAAGGTATACTCAGAGGCTCTTGGAGCAGAAATAGACATTACAGGTAAATTACAACATGGCACAGTCAGTATGACATTTGAGGTACAACCAAAGTGCAGTGGGCGTAGAGAGTGGGGTGATTAACTGCCTAAAGATACTGGGAAGAACTTATAGGAGACAACATTTGTTCTGAGTCTTAAAAGATAAGTAGAAGAAGGTGGTGGGGAATATCCAGGCAGAAGAATAGGCTGTGAAGATCATGACCTATCAGAGCCAGGTGTGCTCTGGTTAGAATGTAAAATGCTAGCAGACAGAACGTAGGGGGATGGAGTAGCCTGGACAGCAAGAGCTTAAGCTAGAGAAGGAGGTTGGGGCCAAGCAAGGAGTCTAGATAGCATCCTAGTGGATGAGCCAACAGAAGATTATACAAAAAAATAGAATCATGCTTGTATTTTTAGGGAGAGAACTGGTAATCCTACAAAAGATGCAGTAGAGTGGGAAGAAGCACATTCCTCTCTCATTAGCTCTCTCCAGCTAGGCAGGTTTTTATTGTTGTTGTTGCTGTTGCTGCTGTTATTATTGTTAGTTGAAATGTATCAAGCACTTAGTATATGCCAGGCACTGAGTTAAGGGCTTTATGTGAATTATCTGGATATATGCTTAGGGGTAGACCCTTAGCAACTACTAACCAGTAACTAAGTAGCTACTAAGCAGCTACTATTATCTGAGAGGTCTCCACAGAAATCTCATATGAGAAAGACAAAAGAACCTGTATAATTTTGCCATGTGGAGAACATATCTCATAAAATAATATTTCTTTTGTGTGCATTTATTCAACAGAGCACACCACAGGAGTGGAGTGAATCCACCAGGCATGATGAAGAACCTGCTGTGTCCTCTCCTGGACAGTGCTAAGGAAGGTGCACCTCAGGGGCAACAGCTCATCAGTTGCCTCAGAAGTGATTTTTTCTGCCCGTCGGTCCCCCCATTTCCACTCTCCATCCAATAGATATGCACCGGATGCAGCACATACCTGAAAATGGCCCATGAGTCACTGTATATCTTCCTATACACAAGTACTATATGGCTATTAAATATGATTTCACGTAAACCTGGACCAAAAAAAGAAAAAAAAGATCCATGAAGTAATTCGGGAGACACAGAAAATAAGGATCTGTAGGATTTTTTTGTTTTATATATACAACTCTCCTCTTCCAAGTGTAACGCAGATGGATGCTGATATTGAGCTGTTGGAACAGTTTGCCCACCCAGATGGGATGTGATCTGAAAAACAGGGACACTGGCCTGGTTCCCTGCAGCCGGCCCTGGAGTTCTTACACCCATCTTCACACGAGCACAGGTGAAGCATGTCAGTTAATAACTCGTGTGATTGATTTTGAGCTGATTCTGCCTCTGAGGCTCTCCTTGGCCTACATGCCCCTTGGAGACCCCCTTCTTTCTCCTAGGGATCAAACAATGCAGTTTGCTGGAAGCTGAAGACAAGGGAAGGCTCCAACAACAGGCGCCAATTAGTCACAGATTGTGCACTTCAAAAGCTGGAGCAAAATACTCAAAAAGCTGGATTAGTGCTTTTGCATTTCCAAAATCTTTCAAATCCTAGACACAAAATCATCTGATACTTGGAATCCCTGAATATATCTGAAATTTTTACTTTGGTGTCAAGGGAAAATGTTTAAATTAAGTCATTTTTTAGATGGCATCAAGATAGGACAAGGGGAGGATCCTACAGCCTGGGATCACTGGGGTCCTGTGACTGTCTTAACCATTAACGCTCTGAACATTTTCATGTCTTGTGTATTCTCAGGACTCTTTACCTCTCCAGAGATCTGGCTTCCCAAACAGAAAGTGGTGGGGCCCTTTTAGGGCAAAGTTCCTGCTGCTTCCTCTTTATTGCAATTGCCTCCTCCGTAGGATCACACACCAGATTTCTGCTCTCATGCCCACCTGAAAATGTACTGCGGTAACTTCCTATTTCCTTTTGGAAAGAGGCTGGGTAGAAATATACATACATATATATTTTGCCTATTGGTTTTGGTCTTTAGGAATATGGCTCCACAGATTTTAGAAATTTGAACAGGTCCACTCAAATGAAGCAGTTATTATTAGTTGCTTACAATACCACACTTATTCTTGGGTCATCTGAGCTTTGGCATTATTTAAAGCTAAAAGAAGGACTTTCTAATGGTGATATTTAGATATTTGGAACAAATAAGAAGGCACATTATTCCTAAGTAAAGGAGCCTGACTGGCATTTATAGGTAATTTTGTAAGGCTGATCCTAAATAAAATGAAATAATGGAATTAAAGAATATCAGAACCAGAAGGGAGGTGATCCTGTGCAGAACATTATTTTTTGAGGAGAGAGAAGAAACACCAAGAAATGAAATGACTTGATGAGCTACAACAGAGACATTCTTTGTCTTCCATCGTTCTTTCTGCCCTTCTCTCTCAGTTAACTGGACATGTGGCCATCAGCATCCCGACTATATATTCTAGCCTCCCTTGCAGATAGGTATGGTCACGTGTGGCTTTGTTCCATTTTGCTAATGGCCTATAAACCATAGGTTGTGTTTGACTGTCTGGAAGAGTCTTCTACCCCTTTTCCCTTCTTGCTGGCTGAAATACCGACTTGATAGGTGGAGACGAGTGGCTGTCTTGGAGCATGAGAGGGAAGCTATGTGCTCTTTGGAAGCTCAAGAATCGTAAAGCAACAAAGCAGAACAACCTTGGGTTTCTGCAACATCGAGTTCTAGACTAATTGCCTTCTAGAATTATTTATGTGCAAGTGATACGATGTGGATATTTGTTTAAGCCATTGTTGTTTTCAATTTTTGTGTTACTCTCAGCTACATCTAATCTCAACTGTTATAGGTTCCAGTAGCCTGGAAGAGTTTTTATCGATTAGCATGGCTTGAGGGAGGAAGGCAAGATGGAGGATAGACAAGGCCTGATTCTAAGTCCAAAGGAGAAAATGCTTTAAATATTTTATGTCAAGTGATCTCAAACAGCTGCATCAGAATTACCCTGGCAGAGTGTCCCATAAATCCAGAGTTCTGGATCCCTTTTCTAGAGATTTGACTTAGTAGATATTCTATGGGGCCCAAGAACTTATATTATTAAAATATAGTAATCTTGATATCCAGATACATTTGGAAGAATTTGATCTAGAATTGTTCTCTGCTGGAGAGCTGAATCAGAACCACCAGAAATTTATTTTTTGTCCCTCAAACAGATGCCTCCATGGGCACATGAGAATGAGAGACTGAAGGAGAGAGAGTGAGAGCAAGAGAGAGAGAAGAGAGAATATTCTGATATCCCAAATTCTGAAATAAGTGATTCCTCATGCTTTTCGGACCCCTTCTTCATCCTGTACCCACCTGGAGTCACACAAATGTCTCCTAATAGACCATTCTCTCTCAGGTTTGCCTTAGTTCAGGTGAACTTACAGTGACATAATTGTATGTGGCTAATTTTTTTAAGTAGTTACATTTTCTGTGGGAAATCACTTCCATTGTGCATTACTACACATTAATGAATCATAAATGTATTTCTGACACAAAGAATACCATTGAAGTATAGGAAGGGAACACTTGACAAAGCTATCAGGGTCTCCCACAGCAGAAGGTGAATTTTTTGGTCCACAAAAAAATCTGCAGCATCAGCAGATTTAGGCAAACAGCTGTCAGCTGAAGTTGGCACAAGCACTTGGGCCCATCAGCAGGCTCTCCTGGCAGCAAAGGTGATGGCATGGGAAAGTTACCAGAAGGCACATTGTGTCAAGCGTGCGACATTCCCAACAGCAGTGGATAGAAAGGGATTAGACTAAGGAGCATGTCAGTACTAAAGTAATCCTTTTACAAGATCCAGCCTCATGCTGACATGTGCAGGCTGTTTGGGAGCTTGGCTCTGCAACCTTTTTGGGGGAAGTTGGAGGAGAAGGGTCCTCCACTAGGAGGAAGTCTAGCATTCACTGGGCTCTCTGCAAATTTCAGCAGAACCAAAGGTCCATTTTAAGACAAAATCGGAAGAGTGTCAAGGATATCAAGATCTAATTCCAACTGAGTCACCAACTAATACGATCTGAGTCTGGGTAAGTGACATAATCTCTCCAGTTTTTAATTTTCTCCTGTGTAGAATCAACTAGTTGATGAACTATGAAATCCCTTTTGAAAGTCATACAATTTTATATATATCTTACAGGAAACTATATTATATGTCAATGGGTGAAAGTAAATGCTTCTCTTAATTTTCTTTTATTTTTTTAAACAAAAATTATAAATCCCAACATAAATCACCAGATATATATGTGTGTGCACACATGTATGCACACACCTTTCAGAACTTGAATTTCTGTAACTTCTTTCTTAGTCACCTAATCCCCACAAGCTCTGATGGCATCCTGCTGTCCCTGCTAAAAGATTTCATTATGCAAATATTTAGGCTAGGACTTTTAAACATCCACAAACGGTTTACTTCACTCTCCCAAATAACATCACCCGGAGGGCTGGAAACACACTGCGACCAGGCTTATTGACAGGATAGCTATTAATAATAATGGGTTCTTATTAACAGGTAGTCTCTGAGGCCTAACTCTGTGCTTACTGATGGCCTCCTGGGTTATTTGCAACCAGAAATAAGATGAAATTCCTGTATTGGTTATTGTTATAAAAAGTGGTCTTGAATCTCTCATAGTTCTGTCTCCATTTTAACCCTTCCCTTTCCTTAGGAGATACTCCAGTAACAAAATTCTCACTTCCTGAACCTTCCATGTCGCCTTGCTACTATGCACCTTTGATCTACAGGCTGCTGTTCATGCAAAAGCTTTGAAAGAGAAACGGGAACTCTCAGAAGTCCCAGGACAAATTCATAGGTCATAGAACGCCAATAAATTAAGTGCCAATAGAATTTAGAGAAATGGAGAGGGAAAAAAAGCCAAACTTACTTCATCCACATGCCCAACGGCTCCATAGATTCTTGCCACCTGTCCAATGAGGTAGGGAAATCTCTCACTAATTTCCTTCAGCATTGGAAGAAAACTGTTCAGGGCCAGTGGTTCGTAGCCCGCTATTTCTATGAGGATGTTTAGGATGATGTCATTATGGGCTGAGTCCTTTAAATGCCCGATTAGGAAAGGAACACATTTCTGAACCACCTACAAGAAGAAAGGAAGGTAGGAGAGGAGAAAGAGAAGGAAGGAGGTTAATTAAATCAGAGTCAATCTAGTATTCTTTGTATTCCATCTGAACTCAACGTGTTCTGAAATTATCACTCTCGTTGGAACTCAAGCTAATGTCTCAAGTCTGGAATTTAAAATTTACTAAAAATTATAGAGGCTTCAGTTTCTTTTTCTTTTTATCTGTGCTACTGAAGAGCAAAGTTGACAGGTACTCAGGTGCTGCTATTCATAAACTCAGTTCTGACATGTTATGTCCTCATAAGGAATGTTATATTTCCACCAAATCGCCAAGAAAGCTGACATTTAGGGGGCAATACAAGAACATAAGAGATCCTTGATGACTTTAATCAAAGCCTTCAAATCGGAGAAATATGGTTTGGGAATATTTAATAATAAAAATAAGAAGGCAGAAAAGAATTCTCCCATTTTCTTCAGTTTTTTATTTTGATTACAAAAATGTAATAAGATGAATTATTAAAGTAAAATCATTTCTACCATATTCCCACACACTCATGTTTCTTTCTATATTTTAATGCTTTGGTGAATATAAAGATGCAATAATCCATATTAAGTAAAAATGTAACTTTGTGTGGAATAAAGTCACTATGTTAATACGGACATGTTGCACACTGATAATTTCATGAATTTTGCCTGCTAAAATAAAAGAATTAGAAAGGACAACCTGTGGAAAAACTGAATGATAAAACTAAAAGCAGTTTGTCCATCTGTATTTCTGCTATACTTATTTTTTTGTTTGTGGTTGGTTTGTTTTTTTGGCTGGTTACTTTTTCGGTAATGTAGACTTGGAATAGCCTCCAGCATTACAACTGAATTTGATACGCAGCTCAACTCGCTGAACTCTACCCCTTGCCCAAAACTTGCTTTTCTTACCTCTCTAGCCACAAGTGTCTCCTTTCTCCATAAGTGACACCATTATCTGCTTGGGTTCTCAAGCCAGAAAACTGGAACTCATTTTTGATGACTGCTTCTCCTTAACAGCAGCCTCAGCCATCAAGTCCTACTGATTCCACCTCCCAAGGATCCCATAGATCTGTCCACTTCCTTCTATTTCATTCATCTGTCCACTCATTCATTCACAAATATTTTTTGAGTCCTTTCAATTTGTAAAGTACCGTTCTGGGTGCTGGAGTTACAAGTGAGACAGGTTCCTGACTTCATAGAATAATTCACTGTCTAGTAGAGGAGACATTTTGTAAGATAAATAATTACAACAGAAACACATATATTAAATGTATTAATAAATTCCATATAGGGACATACAGGATGCTGTGAGAGACTGTTCCAGGGTCCTAATTTAGGCTGGAGGTCAGGGACATCCTCTCTTAGCAGGGAAATAAATGTAAGCTGAGATCAATGATCCAATCTCTCTACATTTGGGTTATTCCAACAACCTCCTAACTGTTCTATCTGCCTCCAGTCTTGCCTATCTAATCCCTTCTCCACCCAAGGCCACAGTGGTGACACTTTCCTGCTTAAAATACTTCACTAATTTGCCACTGTTCTCAAGATAGAGGTTTAACATCTCTTTTCTGAACTATCTCCCATCTACCTTTTTAGACTTATCCCTACATCCACCTACTCTACTCTCTCCCTGTCCGGACTACATCACATAGCACACTTCAACCAGACTGAATTTTTTAAAGTTTTCTAGACTGGTTAAGTTTTCTCTTGCATCTGGGATGTTGCTCGTATGAGTCACTCTGCCAGTATTTCTTATTGCTTCCATTTTGCTGGATAACCCCAATCATTCTCGAGGCCTCAGGTTAGCTGTTATTTCCTTAAAAAGTTTTCCTGAACTTCCTTCTTCTCCTCTCAGTCTCATGGCCCTGCTGAAGCTGCCATAATACTCAAAATGGCTCTGGCAGGCCCTTTTTATGCTGTCTTCTTATTGCTGGTCTAGATGTCTGTCTTGTAGGCTGGATCGAAAGCTCCACAAGGTCAAGAATCGTTTCTATTTTGTACACCATTGCATATGCAATGCCAGCACAGAGCCTAACCAGAGGGCAAGTCAATAAATATTTGAGCAAATCAAGGAAAGGAAAATCTAAGTGATTTTACAGGGTTGCATTTGGATAACCCCTCAGCCCTTCACCACAGTACTTAAGTAGTTGTACATGTTTAAACATATTTACTGTCACGTGTCATATACAACACCTAACATAAAAGAGGACAGTTTTGAGATATTATCCTGCCTGTAAATTTAAACTTATTTTCATATCTAGTACCTGCAAATGAAAGGACTGGACTAGTTTCTGGTACATGGCACAGATGAATGAACAGTTCAATAAACGCTGTCTGTGCATTGGGAGCGATTTTATGTCCTTCAGGAAAAACTATGAGAGGTTCCTGGCACATATGGCAGATGTGACAGCCAGCTGCTCTGGGTTCAGGGCAGCATACTTAACCCGAGGCTTTTAGGAATGGAAAGTGCTTACACATTTCCTGTCGCATTCTATAACCTTCCATTTCCCAGTCCTTACTCTTCATAGCCTATTCCTGAAAGACCAAGGTATCTGTGACATGCCATGCCATGCCATTTTTATGCAAATTCCACATGCAGAGTTGCCATGTACACTTACCCCAAGTCATGTAAAAGTAGATCAGTTGTCCCATAAAGAAAAATAAAAAAATGAAAAGGAAAGAGAAAAAAAAGGAGAAAGCAAAAAAGCAGGTTGAAGGCAAAAACATAGGCCTGGGCAGAGGTGAATGCACAAGAGGAGCAAAGAGAAGGAACACCTTGATTAATGTAAACAAAGTAATATCAATTTTACCAGTTAAAGAAAAGTTGACTATTTTGCTATAATTTCCTGATAACCCAAAATTAATATGATGATGACAGAAAAGATAGATATTTCTTGAAGTGTATCATACACATGAAAGAGAAGTTGTACTTTGGGCTTTAGATAGATTATTCTTAGATAAGGAAGAATTTTATTTTCCAAACACAGGGCATTTCCTTAAGTCAGTCTCTCAGTGCTGCCACACTGGGGCCTGCTTCATGGCTCAGAGAAAGCCAAGTTACTGCTGAGAGCAGAGTAGCCACTCAGACAATATAGATAGCCGGGAGAGAGCAGGCCGACATGGCCTTGGTTCAGGAAATAAACCACATTCCGTGGACCATTGGAAGACCTTCTAAACTGGCCTCCTAACTTCAAGTATCTCTCACTTCTGTACAGCCTCCACACTGCCGTCAGAGTCACTGTCCTAAAACCCCATCTGATCACATCAAGACTTCAAAGATTTCCCACAGCACGTGGCTGGAGTCCAAAAGCCACAGCATTCCAGGGGTCTTCCTTGGTGGGCAGATCTGCTGCCTCTTCCCCCATGAACCCTCTGAATCGACATGACACTCAGGTAATATAGATGCCACTGAATACCCACAGTGGCTTGAACATGGAGCGAACTCTCTTACTTTCAAAGCCAACCTCAAATAGCTCTCTCCCACCCCTCCTAACACATGCAGGACCTGGAGGCCCCCAGAGCTCGCACCCAAATGTTCAGCAGCTATAAAAGGTAATGTTTCTTCATTCTACCTGACACACAGATCTTTATAACAGTGGGAGGCTTGATTTAAATTTATAATTTTTGGCTTCTGTTGAAGAAACAGGGAGAAATGACCCTTAGCCCCCATTCCTTGTCACTCCCTTCTCTTCCTACCCCTGTCCTTGCCCTACAAAGAATCTTCTATGCATGTATGTGAATACGCCAGCCCACAGCTCATCCAGGCCACCCCTTGGGCCTGTGGGGTGACACTGTTGGCATGACCTGTCCTCAGGGTAATAGATTCAGGTACAAGGTCTGTAAGAAGGATGGAAATATGTAGGAAAGGGATCCCAAGACCCCAGTTACCCAGACTGTGCTACCTAGTGACCCAGTTACTTCGGGGAGGCCGTAGATGGATACTGGAAGCACAGGTAGAGTTGGGCCAGACTGGAACCCTTTAACACAAGTAGCCCGGGGAAGGGTCTTATTCCTGGCTTCTCTGCTCCTTCCTGAAAAGAATCAATCACTGCCGTTTCTGTGCTCCCACAGCAGTCTGCTGACAAGTTTAGCATCTTGTCATTGAACTAAAGTTTTAAGACACAACTCATCAAGAGCAACTTGAGAGGAGGGCCATCTGAAAACATAGCACCACAACTTAATTGGCAGCAAAAGACATTTAAATTCTTATGTATAGAATAAAAGGTAGAGCTACTGTGTGTGTGTGTGTGTGTGTGTGTGTGTGTGTGTGCGCGCGCGTGTGTAAATGTATTCCCTCTTAAATTAGTCCTCAAGCTCCATTTTTCCTTTCAGTTAACTTGTCTAGCATTAACCATCTCTACTAATCTCCAGAAATCTATACAATCACTGCCATTCCTTTCATTTACTACTTACTCCCACCATAGTGACAAAACACATATTCTGAAAACCATGGTTCTGCTTCAAATACTCGTTTAGAACATCTATATATTTCACCACTTTACCTTCTTAATGTTCTGCAACTGGCTTCTTATTTTAAATACCAAAAGTGACCTCTGAGTAATGTCAGCCTGCAGATGCCATGTGTGGTGCTGTAGGATAAAGTACATGAATAGGAATGCTCTACGTTGCTGAGGAGAAATACTAGAAAATGACTCTCTTCACTAGGAACCAGACTACAAAAGTAGTTCCTCTAGGTCTGGACATTAATCAACAGAAGGTTGAACTTGTCACTTGCTGCCACTCAATTCTGTATGGTTAGAGCTAGAAGCCCATGTCCTGGGGAGAATAACAAATATGCTCATATGTGTTACTAAATTCTGTTCCTTTTGTTGGCCAGACTACTGCATAATTCATGGCAGCCAAGAGTACAGACTTAGCCCCAGAAGGCCATTGACCACACAGCCTTTTCCTATAAATGAACTGAGAATTCTCTGGAGGTTCCAGCCATGAATCACCAACCAGGAACTGCCTGTCTCCAGGCAGGAAGATTGATTTCCTGAGAAAGGGATACCCAGAGGGCGTGAGGGAGGAAGGGCACCCACTTGCCTGGCCAGCCACATTGGAAACTCACAGATGTTTGGATGTTGACCGTGTCCACCTTTGTCATCTCATGAGCTATTCAGCTGTACACACAGAAATTTATTTTCAAGGGCAGCTGTTTACCCTCCAATTCTAGAGAGCCAGGTGATCACCAGGTACAAAAGGTAGTCGTGAAGAGGGCATTCAAAACAGCATGAGACATTCCTGCACATTGCTCCCATTGGAGAACACACTCAGTTTACTTCCAAGTTACAGAGAATGGGCAGAGCTTTTATACGGAAAAGAAAGCTCCACTTTAGTGCAAATTTCGCAAGATCGAAAACCTCCTTATTCAGCTTCTCATTCCATCTGAAATTGAATTAATTAGACTTGCATTGACAGTCTCAGCCCGCATTTCTGATTGTTGTTGTTATACTTTCCTCTCTCAGGAAATCTATCTTCCTCCCATCCTCCTTGCCCACTGTCTATTTAAGGAACAATGGAAGAGACAGAAGGTGAAGCAGAAATTTTTCTAGCTCACTGCCTGTGTACCACGGCAGTCAAATGTGTGAACTCATGAAGAACTAAGAGATGACGAAGGCAGGAGGAGGGGATGCTTTAACATGAAGGGAAGCGTTGATGGGAGACAGAGGGTTGGGCAGTTTCCCTGTCACAACATCTTTGCACCAGTTAGGATCTTGGCACAGGCGGGGTTTGTTCACATCACTATGAGGCTTCTTCATTCTTGAATCCATGCTCAACACTTACGATAACTACTGGAATCTCCTCCTCATTCAGTTCAATTCTCCTTCTCTTGTCTAGCTCAGTTCTCTGATGGGCATCTTCTGCTATAGCCTCTGGGACTGTCATCTGCTATACTTGCCATAGCCTTACACCCTCAATTTTTTAGTCAATTGAGGTCCAAAGATCTAGTTGGCTGCAATGAAACTGGATTTACGATGTAGCTTGGCCTTACTTGTACGACTTTGGGAAAGTTATCTAGCCTGTGTCAGTCCCAGATTTGTTTGTAAATGGCAGTCTTAGGGAGGGCAGTAGGACAATAACGGTCAGCTGGAGACAAGGACATTGCTCATAAAAAAGTTGGAGAGGCTGATAAGGTGGGGGTGGGGCATGAAAAGCCACCTCTTCAAGTCACTCTTTGGTAAGACCACTTTCTTGACCTCTCCAAACTTTAACTTCTCTGTTTATAGAACAAAATTTTTATTGTGGGAAATAAGTGAGATAATGTCTATAGAAGACCTACACCATGCCTGCTACCTGGTATAAGCTTCACTACTGTTAGTGTCCCTTGATCCCCATGCCCTGCCCTCTGTAACCAGCTGAGTTATTTCACTTTCCTCTCTCAGTAAACCCTTTTGCTACTTTCCTCCCATTCTCCTTTCTTCCCACTCTCCCCAGGCCAAGGAGGAGAGAGTTGGGAGTCAGAGTCCTGGACCTGTCAGTTATTTCTGACTACCTGTGTGAGAGGGGGCAAATTAACCTCTCAGGGCATCTATTTTAATGGCGTAAAATATACCAGAAAAAAAATAACACATTATCGAGGTATGAAGAGGTTTAAGTGAGATACTAGATATTAAAAAGTGTCCTTTGTGAATGATGAAGTACTTTGTAAATTTAGGCACTAATAATACTAACTTATCCATGTTAATGGATATTCATAAAGTGACTTCTGGATGCCAGGTACCATGCTAGGTGTTGGGGACACAGGTGAACAAGATGGTCCTCATGTCTCAAGCATTTACATCACAGCCAAGGTAGTCCAGAGGGAGAGAGACAGGTAGAGACAACGTGAAATTTGCTCTGGCAGGGGCTGAGGGAAGAAGTCAGAGAAGATTCCTGGCAAGAAAGTGACATCTAAGCAGCTGTCTAAAGGACCAGGAATAGTCAGCCCAGAGAGGGTGGCGGTGGTGAAGGAAGCACACTCCAAGAGGCGAACCTAGCATGTATGTGAAGCTCAGTGCCCTGAGAAAGAGAGCTCGCCTGAGGGTCCCTGGGACGGTCGAGTTGTTCAATCAGGAGCCTGATTTTAAATGCCTCATAAGTCCTTGTCTGCCTCTCTGGGCAGCCATAGAGGGGCTGGAACCAGGGGTGTGGCTGGATTGCTTTGAAGATTCCACCTAGTGCCACCTTCAGTCTTGGACCCCACCTTTTTTTTGGGGGGGGGGTGACCCGAGTCCTTTCCCCTCTTTCTTCCTGCAGAAACATGTGTTTGCATTGCCCTTGCTCTCAGGCTGCAGATAAAATGTAATGCTAGTTGCCTCCTTTACAAAATCAGGTTTGGCCTTTTAGTCATTATTCCCTATTTCCCATATCACCTACCTTTGGTGGACAGAGTAATGACTCCCCAAAGATGTCTATAGCCTAATCCCCAAAACCTATGAATCTTTTCCCTTACATGACCACAGGGATTTCGTAGGTGATTAACTCGAGGGCACTGAGCCCTGAGATAATCCTAGATTACCTGGGAGGCCTCGATGTAATTGCAAGGGCCCTTAGAAGAGGGAGGAAGGAGGGTCAGGGTCAGAGAATGCCGTGTGATGAGAAAAGCAGAGGTGAGAGAGGCAGACAACCTCTAGCAGTTGGAAAAGGCAAGGAAACAGATTCTCTTCTAGAGTCTCCCCCTGCTGACCCATTTTGGACTTCTGATCTTCAGAATTGTGAGATGTTAAATTTTTGTTGTTTAAATCGCTGTTTGTGGTACTTTGTTATAGCAGCAATAGGAAACGAATACACCACCCTGTCTGTACCCCCTCACTCTGAGCCTCTTTTCAGGTGACCAGTGATCCCTCGACTCCATGCCTCGTCCACACTCTGCTGTAGCTTTGCTCATCTTTTTTGTCCTCAGTCCTTTCTGAAATTAATTCCTCTACTTGTTCTCTGCAATTCATTCTCTAACTTCCCCTAGCACCTTGATATTAGCTAATATTTTTCTCACTTCTTCGATCCTTTAATTCATATTAGACTCCTTTTTAACCCTCTTTATTTCCTTTAAACTCCCACACTCGTGGTCATTTCTTATGCTCCCCTTCCATACAGAATCCACAATAGATGACTTAATACTCTCCATCCCACCTCCACAGGCACTGCCCCTCACTCACGAGTTGCCAAATCCAAGGTAAACTGCTATCCCCACCCAGGCTCCCTTATTTCTCTAGATCATGACTCTGTTCAGCCACTTCTCCGCTTCGGGAGACCACAACATGTCTTTTCCTGGGTCTTCATGGTGTCCACATTTTTTGGTCTCTTTTGCTCATTTACTCATTTCTGAATTTAACAACTTGTTATCGAAACCCTATATGTGCCCTGGGCCATACCAGGAAGTGCATACAGATATGCAGATACAGGTTCTGTGCTCCTCAAGGAGTTTACGGGGCACTGGAAGAGACAGACAAGCAAAAATAATGACAACACAGCCTTCTGAGGTAACAAAGAGGTTCCCAGTCCGCTGCTCAGCTGCTAGCCTTGCTACTCAAAGTGTGGTCCCTGAAGCAGCGGGAGTAGTGTCACCTGGAAACATGTAAAAGAGTAGAATTGGGAGCCCCTTTCCAGATCTGCTGAATTGACATTTCTGGGGGTGGGACTCAAGCCTGCCCTCCAGTGTCCAGGACTCCCAGCCCTGTCTCTGCTTCCTAAGGCCCTTCCCATCTCTCCTCCACCTGGAACAAAACCACGCATTCCTCCAGGTCTGGCCTGGAAGCCTTGCTCTTGTGGGTCTGCATGACACACATGACCTATTTCCCCTGAGGCAGAATTCAAATGTCCCCACCCCCCGCCCCGTTTATTTTATTTGCAGAACATTTGTCACTCTGTTTAATGCAGTTTGGTTTTAGGAATATTTACTGAGAGCTATCAGATACTATGTCAAGGTCTGTGATACAGAAGAAAAGTAACTCCTTACCACAAGGAGCTTGCAGTCTATTGTGGTTAACTATGCATATGACCATTCCTGCCTACCTTTCTTTGGACAATTTGAGTGTTGAATACAAATATTCCAGTGTTTACCTTAGTGCTAACTGGTTTTCCAGGGGATAGAGATTGACATTAGGAGATACTGATTGATAATAAAGCATAGATGCAACCATAATTGAAGTCACCTTGACTGTTAATCTTCACTGCACACATGTGTTGGCACCCTGCACAACCCGTTTCTACTTTCCCCTTCCTCACAGCCTCAAGTTTCTATCTGAGTACCCTCTAGATTCAGGAGGAGCTTCTGGAGAAGAGGATGTCCTAGACAGAGAAAGTCAGAACTTTTGCTTGGATGTTGGTGGCAGTGGTGGAGATAGAGGAAGCAAAGTGCCTAGAGAGCCCCTGACACCTATCTGGAGCCCACAAGTTGAAAGTGTGCAGAAATCAGAAGCTGAAACCTAGAGATCAAATCTAAGAAATGGAGAGAAACTGTTCTGTTCATATTATTTGAGTCCCTGAATCGAGTTGCATCTGAAGGTTTTTTCCTCTTACATTAACTAATAAATTCCCTTTATTGTTTAAACCACTATGGGTTGGGTGTTATGTTACTGATAATCAAAGCATCCTAATTATTATAATCTTTTACTAGAATCTGAAGAATAACGACTAATTTACTATTTAAAAAATGAGCCTTTGCTCTCAATATAGGTTGATTTCCCCATAAATCAATGCATAGGTCTTTCACTTTGCTCTAAGAAACCACAGATCCCTAGGACTGCATGGCCACACTAAACTTTCATTAGAGCCATTCTGCAATGGCTACAGGTTTACACATTTGTTGTATTTTTATGACTGTGCCTCTGTTGGTTAATTTCAGTCTTCCTGGGTTAACATTAATCTGGGTGTGCCTGTGAGAGCATTTTCAGATATGATTGGCATGTAAATAAGGAGAATGAGTAAAACCCACCCGATTCATACGGGCCTAAGTATGACTGTTTGAACTGGGACTTCAGCCCTCTCCTGCCCTTGGACTGAGACTTACACCATTAGCCCTCAGGTTCTCAGGCTTTCAGACTCCGGACTAGTACCCACACCATCAGTTTTCCAGTTTCTTGGGCCTTTAGACTGAGAGTAGAACTACACCATTCGCCTTCCTGGGTCCTCAGCTCGTAGATGACAGACTGTGGGACTTCTCAGCCTCCATAATCGCATTAGCCAATGATTCATTATAAACATATATATGTACACACACTCATGCGTGCACTTGCGCACACACACATCCTATTGGTTATGTTTCTCTGAACAACCCTAAGAAAGCAACTTCTGCCATCATCTCCTGACTTTTATGTTCTAGGAAAAGTAGATGAGTGCTTTCATTTAAAGACGGGCATGTATAGACATATAAATAAAACCTGAAGCACACATCCTATTCACATACCCAAAAACATGCCCGTTGCATGACCCATCACACATATAATGTGTTCTTTACCTCTGGTTGCTTTCTCTTTGCAGCTACGTGCAAAAGCCGTAGAAGATGGTACTGTTCTGGTTGTTCCAGCTGAGACATCAAGGCCAGAAGCTCTGCCAGGTGTCCATTAATTGGCTGAGGCTGCTTTTCATACACAGCAGGTAATACCCTCAACAACATGGTGTTACCTGTTGAGGAAACAAAAAAGGGAATGATGACTTTATCAGCCTATGAGCAATAGAAATAACATGATTGCCAATGCAAAAACCTTTGCGTTTACTCACACATAGTGAGTTGATATCCAAGTCTTCTGCTGAAAATAACCCAGTACCTTACGGTACTTTTTCTTCTGAAAAATCACGAAAGCATGATTTAAACTGATTCCATAAAAGGGAATATTTTATAATGTGATCAGCATTATCATCTAATGAAAAGTTTTCCTGAGTCATTCACCATGGGGAGGAGGAAACTTTGACAGTAACCAGACCACACCCTTGAGAAGGAAACAGTTCGAATAAAGATTTCCCGATGAGAACATTTGGATGCTGTTTAAGTGAAAACTGAGCAATGTCATAAGCATGGATCTAAAAGAAATTGAACAAAAAACAAAATTGCAAAGGAATGTATTCACGTTCCTGAGAGATACAGGCATCATCTGGAATATGAAAACTATGCCTTATTTTTATGAATATTTAGAAAAGTAGCAATGCAAATTTAAATCCCTAATTTCTGCACTATTTCAAGAGAAATTTAGAGTCAGCTTGTTTGTCACATGTGATTTGCTTCAATGACATGTATGGACAACTGGATTTAAAATGGCAAAAATCTCAAGAAAAAATATTACGTAAACTACAGGGATTTATCTGCAAACAACATATGGGAAACATCTGCCTATCACTTTACAGTGGATTTTTCCTCAAAATCTTCTCAAGTACTTAAATGTTTCAGAAATGGTTCCTAGAGATTTCTTGAAAAAGAATTGTCTTGCCTTTATTTACTTTACATTTGGTTTTGTATATGGCAGACATACACAGAAAGAATCAAATAGGCAGTGATTACACATACGTAGACCTTTATTAAATGATGGGGACAAGCCTATCAACAAAGGACATTTAGATATGAGAATTAAGGAAAGAAGGCCAACATTTTCAGAATGTCAGTGGCTAAATTTAATGAAGGGCTGATTTGGAATCAACTTGAATGTATTTGGGTGACCGTAAATAAGGAGAGTTGCTTTGTCCACATGTGGTTCATAGAATTAGTCTCAAACAGATTTTAGTCAGACACCCCAAAAGTGCAAGGTATTGGAAATAGTAAGGATTTTCTTATAAAATATGGTTTGTCTGTTGGAAAAATATTGTTTTATTTTGTTTCTTTGTTTTCTGTTTATTTTTACTGAGCTTTTCTTTAAAGAATCAGGAATTTTAAATGTAAATCTCGATCTATACAGAGCACATTAAATCATAGAGTTTAGTTACATGGATGACTGATCAACTGCTGAAAATGGTCATGATAAATGGGACTATCTTTGGAACAGAAGATAGGAAATTGGTGCAGGCTTTTTGGTATATTACTCCCCAGAGGCCTTGGGAGCCTTGAAGGGAAAAACCTCATATTAGTCATTGTTAGCTCATTTGAATTTCAATTGAATAATACAAAAATAAATGTGTAAGAACTTCATTTTAAAGTTAGAAACTGATGAAGATACTTTGATGTAGAAATTCTATAAAATCCATTTATAAACTATTATATTTTTTATTATGAAATATTCCAAGCCATTAGACAAATTCAGACAATATTATAAGGGCTTGTGGATTCTGAATTTCTAACAAGCTCTAAGGTGATGCTGATGGTCCCTGGACCATATAATTAAGTAGCAAAGCAGTGGGTATTTCCCTGGGAATTAAGTTTTTGGATGCTCCAAAATTTCTTTGCAAAATGGTTGCAGTAGTTTTCTATGGCTGCCATAAAAAATTACCAAAATCGTAGTGGCCCAAAATAACACAAATTTTTTTATCATGTATTTCTATAGTTCAGAAGTCCAGTGTGAGTGTGACTGGGCTAAAATTCAGGTGTTGAAAGGGCTGGGTTCTTTCCTGGAGGTAATCTGTTTCCCTGACTTTTCTAGCTCCCAGAGACCACCAGCATTCCTCAGTTTGGGGTTCCCTTCCTCCATCTTACAGTTATCAGCATAGCATCATCTCTCTGACCCTGCTTCCACTGATTCTCTCTTCTGCCTCTCTCTTCCACTTGTAAGCACCCTAGTGATTACATTGGATGTATCTGGGTAATCTAGGATTTTCTCCTTATCTTACATAGCAACCTTAATTCCAGTTTCAGTGCAATAAAATTTACAGTGTTCACAGGTTGTGTGGATTCAGATATGGACATCTTTGGGATTGGGGGGCATTATTCTGCATATCACCAAGATTATAACAACTTTCACACCCATCAGTAGCATAAGTATTTCTGTTGCTACGCATTGTTGCTAACACTTGGTCTTGACAGACATCAGTTTTTTTCTAATCTGATGGAGTGTCAGGTGAGACCTCATTTTTTTTTTTTTTGTTTTGATTTTCTTTTCCTTAAGAACTCGTGAGGCTGAGAGCCCTTTTCATATGTTTACAGGTCATTTTTTCTTCCACAATTTAGCTATTCATATCCTTTGTCTCTACTTGATTGGGATGTTTGTGTTTTCTTATTGACTTGTAGACTTTTTTATTTATTCTAGACACTAATTATTTGTTGTTTCCATTTTAAAGTTGTAATCTTAATCTAGTTGATTTTTCAAATTACTTTATGGTTGGTTTATTTATTTATTTATTTATTTATTATTAAGACAGCTTTCTATACTCTAAGTTCATAAACAATATTCTCTATTTTCTACTAAAAGCATTATCATTCTGTTTTTATATTTGTCTCTAATTCGTATGAAATTTACTTTTGTATGTATGAGGAAGAGATCTAATTATATATTGTCTGCATGCTTATAAACAGTTGTCCCAGATCCATTTATTAAGTAGTCAATTGTATCCCTTCTGATTTGTAATACTTCTTTCATATATTAGGTTTCCCATGTGTCTGGGTCTGTTTTGGGGTTATTATTATATTTTCACCAATTACACAGTTTCTTAATTACAATAACTTTATAATAAATTATTATATCTCATAAGGCAAATTTCTTCACCTTCTACTTCAAATTCTTCTTGGCTTTATAAATTTTAACAGTAGTTTATTGACTTCCTTGAAAACCTAGGTTGGGATTTTATTTTTTCCACATTGAATGTATAGACTAATTTGGAATGATTGGCTTCATTGTGAAACTGAGTCCACTTAAGAACATGACTTTCCTTCCATACATGTAGTTTTTTAACATCTTTCAATGGTTTTGTAATATTAGTTATACTTTATGTACCTTTATTAAATTGATTACTAAGTATCTCATATTTGTTGTTTCTATTGTAAATGAAAGCTTTCTAAAAATATATATTTTCAATTGTCTGCTGATATTAAGAAAGCAACAGATTTTTGCATGTTGATCTTTTATCCAACAAAATTTGCTCAATTCTTATATTAGTAATCTGTCTTTAGAGTCTTCTCTTAAATTTTTTTGTATATGGATAATTAACTCAGAATAATTGCTAACAGTTTTTTGTTTCTTTTTTTCAAACCTAATTTCTTATGTTGGTTTGTTGTTGTTGTTGCTGTTGTTTGTTTGTTTGTTTGTTTTTTGTCTACTTTACTGGTTGGGATCTCTAACACTTCAATGAATAGAACCAGGTCCATGAGTATCCTCTTGTTATTCCTGTTTTAAAGAGTATGTTCTAAGGGTTCACCATTATGCATGTAAATGTTTCTATAGATTTTTGGTATTTACATTTTGTCAGTTTAAGTTCCTGTTTCTTAGTTTGAACACGAATTTTATTAAATGACTTCTGCATCTGTTGACATGACTATATGATTTCTCCTTTAAATTGTTAATGAAATAAATTAATAAATCTTCTAACAATTAATCAATCTGGCAGTATCGGAATAAATTCCACTTGGTAATGATGTATTTTTGTGCATATGTTGCTGGGTTTGTTTGGCTGATATAATATTTAGAGCTTTTGCATTTACATTTTTAAATGAGACTGGCCTGCGATTTCCCTTTCTAATAGTGTCCTTATCTTTTCTTGGTATCATACTTAATACACATATAAAAAGAATTTAGCACATCCCTGCACACTCTATTCTCAGAAGCTGTTTGGATAAAATGGAGTTTATGAGTTCCTTAAATGTTTGCTTGAAGTTGCTTATAAAGCCTTCTGGGTGATGCTCTATGTTTTTCATTAAGTTGAACTTTAAATTATGTGGTTTGTTTCTGTATCTTTTAGCTTTTTGTTTTTTGTTTTTGGCATTTGAATGATCAATTATGACAAAAGTGAACTTAGTTATGAGAGAGGTATGTTAAAATCTCCCTCCATAATTATGAATTTGTTAATCTTGGGTGTATATTTTTAGATAATATTTTACTAGATAATTCCAAAATATTTTCCTGGTAAAATTGTTTCTTTTATCTAATTTTTCTCTTTTGCCTTAAAGTCTATTTTTGACTAATATTAATATAGCTATGCTACCTTTTTGAATAGCACTTATTTGGTATATTTTCCCCTGGACCTCCTTTAAATTTGTTGTTTTAAACATTTCTAGATTCTAATGTTTTACTTATGGCTCTTGAAAGTGACATATAGCTGGGGATTTAAAACTATACCTATCTGACAACCTTAGTCTCTTAACTGGAAAGTTTGTTTAATTAAGATGTATAGTGGTTATTGGTATATTTGGATTTATTTTTATGTTATGTTGCACTTTTCATTTATCTTGCTTTATGTTTTTGTTCTCTCCTTAACTGCTTTCTATTGAATAGGTCAAGTATTTTTTTGTTTTTTAATTCTCTCTGTTCCTTCTATTTGAATGTTCTATCTCTTTTTGGTTTTGGTGGTTGTCCTTAAAAAGATAAACATTCTTTAACTAGCAAAGCAAAATTAATTAATTTATTATCTTCCTGAATGAAAGGCTCTTAGACTAATGAACTTAAAAAGTACATTTTGGATTATTTTCTTAGCCCTTTCTTCCAATTTCTTAATATTCTCTTCAGCTTTGCCTAATTTCCCATTAACCCATTTCTTGAAGTTTAAAAAATCAATTCTTTTTTTTTTTATTTCTAAAAGTTATATTTGGTTCTTTAAAAAGTTCACTTAGTTTTTTTCTTTTTTCCAGGTTTCAAATTTCTTCTTATAGGTCTTCAATAATTCAAACACACTTATTTTCTAGTTTCTAGCAGATATTTTAAATAAATGACGTATTGGGGGAGGCTGTCTAAACCTTTTGAGTTTCTGATGATTGTCATTTATGGTGGATTGTTTACTCATATGTTTAAATAGTTTAAATTATGAATTTATTTTTACAGTGGCAAATAGCATACATTTGAATCCGAAACATGTGTGTCACAAACTTTAGGGATTCTTTTGAGTTCCATCAGAGACATGCTTACTTCTCACTTTCTTGTGCTAGGGCAAAGTGGGGCTATGCCTGCTGAAATCCAGTATGTAACTCTTTGAGAGTGAGTCCTGCTTTAGATGAGGGTCTCATTTCTAACTCTCTCCTCTCCAGGTCTCCCCCGGCCTAAGCTTTACTTCCACATGGTTATCAGTTCTGTAACGTGGTTGTTACAGAACTGATAACCCTCCACAGGGGCTCTAGCATCACCATCAGTTCTTGGCCTTACCTTCTGGTTTAAGTTTCTTCTTTGTCTTTGGCCTCTGGATATTTCCTTTGTTTGGTGTGTGTGGGGGGTGGGGTAGGGAGGGGGACAGCTCACTTGTACATTTAAATTTTCTATTTTTGTTATAAATTGAACACATTTCCAGTTGTTTTATGCGGAAAGATTTTCAGCTTATACAGATCTCCATATATTGGCAGAAGCCGGAATCCCTAAATTTACTTTAAAAATATGATCTTTGACTCTAAACCTAGTGGAACAATATACTTACACAAAATATCAGGTTATTAAGGACATAGCTAAAATCAGTTTATTCCTTTCCTGCAGCTCTTTCTCATTTTAGGTTTACCAGTTTTGCTGTGTTGTTATTTAAAAAGTATAGTTATAAAAGTATAGCTGCAACTGCAGGAAGATTAAAGACAGAATAACTTAGTTTATAGAGACATAGAAATTCTTATTAAATTGGTTTATCTTGGAATCAGAGAGTCACTTGCACAGTTTAGACCGGTAAAACCGCTTCCAAAAGAGAAGTGGAAAAAGTTTTCTACATGTAAAAAGTTGTGAAATAATAAAAGTGCGTACAAAATGCTGAAATGATAATCCTGCTTTCACACCCCAGTGCCGCTGAATTATTTCTCCCCCTAACCCGGCCCCCCTCCCTCTCATCCTCAGTGCTACCAATTCTTGTTACAACAGCTAATCCTCGGGGGCAAAGCCTTAACTCAGTTTTCCTCCCTCTTTCTCCTGTGACCCTCCTCCAATTAATCTGCCTGCAGTGCAAACCCCAGTGGTTTACTCTTGTGCAACCTCCACGTCTCCCTCGCCCTCCCACCCAGCCCCCTACTTCCCAAATTCAGAGAAACTCCCGTTCCCGCAGTGCCACTGGCATTACTCATTCATCCCCATTCAGGCTTCCCCCAGCATTTATTAAGGGCTCCGGGCTCCTGCCTCCCTCACTCTCACTCTGCTCAAACTCCGCTCACCGGAGAGGCTCCTGCCTGGTCCCCTCCCGTCAGCAGTGGGGAGTCTCCGGAGAACTTTGTCTCTCTCCAGCAATGCATCTCCCCGCGATTCTACTTTGTGTTCTCTGGTCTGCAGGGCGCGCCGAGAACTTGGACGATTATGAGCTCATGTATGTGAACCTGGACAATGAAATAGACAATGGGCTCCATCCCACTGAGGACCGTAAGTTCTTTTTAACCGTTTCTCTGCTAACCCTCACCACACACCCGCCTTTTTGGGTCTGAACATTGTACCTTATCCTTTGCAGCCAATGAAACGAGCTAAGATGATAGTTTTGCCAAAAGGGAGAAGAAGCACGTTAGGAGGGGGGGGGGGGAGGTTTCTGAAAGTTGTTTCTGTCGGAGACACAATGGGTTGAGTAGGATGAGGTCGCGGATATTTGCTTGTTTTGAGCGACACCCACGGCAGCTTCATAGAGTTTGGCTTTATTTAACGTGTCCTTGCGTGAGTGGTTTCTGCCATTCTGGAGGTATCTGCATGCTGTTTTTCCGAGGTGTCCTTAAAGGGAAGGGGCGGGGGCGGGGAGCAGAGCCGTGCCCTGGGGCCCCCGAGGGAGGCCGAGGGAGGCCCGGGAGGGTCGGTAACGTGTGTGTGTCCCGCGCTCTCCAGCCACGCCGTGTGACTGCCGCCGGGAGCCTTCCGAGTGGGACAAGCTCTTCATCATGCTGGAGGACTCGCAGATGAGGGAGGGCCTGATGTTGCAGGCCACCGACGAGGTCCTCCGGGGCGAGCTGCGGAGGCTCCGCGGCGAGCTGGGCCGGCTCGCGGGCAGCCTGGGGAAGCCGTGCGCGCCCGCGGCCCCGGCGGCGGAGGCGGCCAGGCTGGCCCCGGCGCTGGATGCTCTGCTGCAGGCGAGCCGCGACGCGGGACTCAGGCTGGCGCGCCTGGAGGGCGCGGGGGGCAGCAGCCTGGGCGCCGTGCTGGAGGAGCTGAGGGCCACGCGGGCCGACCTGCGCGCGCTGCAGGGCTGGGCGGCCCGCCGCTGGCTGCCCGCAGGTAAGGACACACCTGGCGGAGCAGGGACACCCGCGCCGCTTTGTTCTTGCAGCGCGCGTCGCGGGAAGCCAAGTCAGGCAGCCCTCCAGGGGAAGCCTCTCTCTCTCTCTCTCTCTCTCTCTCTCTCTCTCCCCCCCTACACACACACACACACACACACACGCACACACGCACGCACCATGCGAGGCGGGAAAATCGGTTTGAAACGTAGTCTCCAGTCCCGTGGAAGCCCCGGACAGCCGGGGACGTGACCATCCATCGCAGTCTTGAAATGGGCCAGGGCCCCTGACGGACACCCGATCCCTGCCGCTGTAGCGACGGCTCTGTTGGCCAGTCACAGCAGTGACCTCTCTAGCCTGCCAGCTTCCCCTCCGTCAGGGATTTCCACTTCTAATTTTAGCCTGCCTCTCTCTCTCTTTCAGGGGAGCTCTGGTTCCCCGCTCTATTTCAGGGCCCAGCCTAATTTTTAGGGACGTTTTCCAGTCTCTGGGCTTCTCCTCCCTGCTGGTTCTGAGCAAGACTTGAGGGCTGAATGTGATCTCCTAAAGGGTCAGCGGAAGTCTTGGGAGGCCCCCAGCCCCTGTAGTCTGTGGAATTAGCGGGAGAGTGAAGGTCCCAGGGTGTGAGCTTTAGAATTAACCAGCCACTGAGGAATCCAAAATGGAACAGTCAGTGTAGGAGCCAATTGGTACCCTGGCCCCACCTCTGGGGATTTGGGGGATCAGGGCTAAAGAGGAGAGAAGTGGTTCAAACTAGATGCAACTTGTCAAAGTCCCATGTAATACTCCATGAATCTTTAAACACATGTGGGCCCAAAATAATACATTTTAAAGATGGTTAAAAGAAATAAAGAGAAGATTTGGAGCCAAGTAACACTCCTTTACGAGTCAACATTTCTAGAAAATTGTGATGCAGCAACATTTGTGGGTTAGATTAGAAAACCAGTGTCCTAGGAATGAAGATATAATTTGCATTTTCCTGAGAATCTCAGAAACTGAAAACAGTTACAAACAATGCCATCCTTCCCTATATTTCCAGTTAGATGGAATATGAGGAAGAATCATAGGCATGTGTGAGAGCACATTTCATTTAAAATTCAGAAACCATACCAGAATATCAGTCTTTTCTAAATATTTTAGGACTGTTTAGTACAGAGCATATTTTCTTAATCTTCATATTCATTAGAGCAGGAAAGGGATGTGCTTCTGATTTCTAAAATGTTAATTTTTTATTACATCCAATAATACATTTATGTACATGCTTTGATTTCTCCTCTCTTGGTTTCCTGCCAGCTTGGCTCCTATGGGATTTCTAATCATTCTGTTGTAGGCCTCCTAAGAACCTGGTTTTAATTTTGTTTGGTCTTTGATAATATAATCAGAAAAACCTATTAGTTAAAAGCCATTTCATGAGAAAGTTTCTGACATTTTAAAGAGATAGCAAGAGCCTCAATCACTGGTCCCCAAAAGAAACCACACACACACACACAAAACCTTGCCAAAATGCAGTTTCACTCCATTAACTCACATAGCCAGTGCAGCCTACAGAGGAAGCTGGGTCTCTGAGAGGCAATCAAGGAATGCTTCGGAATGCAATCTTGACTGCCTGAGCTTATTTAAACAGGAAATCAGATAATTAGGTTGTAGTAGGTACCCTCTTGAATACTACTTTACTGAAACATTATAGAGTATCTCAAATGTCTATGCATATGGTGATCCTTTGTTCCATGACCTTTGTTTGATTTATTTAATACAGCTAGAAAAAGAATGTACCTACCAATTTCATTTGAAAATAGGAATCGACGCCTCATTAAAAATTAATTTTAAAAAACCTTCAAAAATTCCAATTGTTCAGTGAAAAGTTAATACCAAAGTGTAACAGGACTAATTTTGTGCTTTAGTTTCATAGCTACTTTTATAGAATTCTCTGAATCTTTTCCTTTTTTTTTTTGGACAGAGCCTTGCCCTTATCCACTTGCATGCTTTTAACTCAGTTTACCATATTTTGCATGGACATTTGGTTCCTGCAATTTCTGTCTATTTATCAGTTAGTCTTTTAATGTTCTGGGAGTTTCCTTTTTCAAAACTATCTTATGGCAAATCTTCATTAGACCATTATAAAGTGAATAGCTTGTTCTAATTTAGATTAAAAATATTTCATTATTTGGTCTTTCATACATACATGAGGTCAGTATATAGCAGAGCTCACCTATTAAAGGTTTTAGCACATTGTTTTCTAGAGACATCTAGAAGGTTTCACTTTAGTATCTTCAACTCCCTGATAGGACATGTGATCTGAAGATGGACAGAGATGGGAGTTTAATGAACTTCCAACCTCCAAGTTTGAAAGTCTCCTTCTTTCCCTTGGAAGAATTCACTCTTCCTTGTTTTTCTGTTACTGCTTAAATGGTATTTATAAGCATGAGGACAAAGTAAGAGTTTTTAAGCATAGCCTTGGTCTACACAGCTCTTCTTGAATTCTACATACTTGTTGCTTACAGACATGCAGAATATTAGATAGAGAATGAAAAAAAGAGCTTTTTATAGATAAGAGTAAAGCCTGGAGAGATCAGGGGTTCATCAAAAACTGCAGAGCTTGCTAGCTGTACAACAAACTAAATTCCAGCTCTTCTAGCTAAATCCAGGGGTTCTTTTACGGTTAAGAGGCAATGCAGTGCGTAAATTAAGAGTTTGGTTTCTGCAGCCAGAGTGCCCAAGTTCAAACCCAGTGTTACCACTTATCAGCTATGTAAGCATAGCCACGTTGTGGAGTGCTCCATACCTTAGTTTTCATATCTGTCCAATGGGATGATGTGAGAATTAAAATGAAATTTAAAGTGAAAAGAACAGTATCTGGCACATAGTGAGTATCCACTGGCAGTTAGTCATCATTAGTATACATTGTTGCTTTCAAAGGTAGTTTTCTACAAACTTTGTAAAGTTTATAAACATCTGAGAACATATGGTATATTAAAATGCATCAGCAACACTATGCCTGTCCTAGAGTTTTTATTTAAAAATGCATGTAGATAGTGGCTAAATGGGTGAAGGTCCATTGAATTTCACAGGTTTTTGTTCTGGGAGTTTGGTGAAATCAAGGAGAGGAAAACAAGTTTGACTCTTGAGTTCAATTACGGTGTCATTGTTTGAAGTTAATGCATAGTGACTGAACATTTTTTAAAAAGCTGAAACAAAGAAAATAAGCTAATTAGGAGGGAAAATAGTTATTAAAACATGATTTTCATTACTTTGTGGGTTTGGACCATTTGATTTCTCAGCATACCTTCTCCTCCATTTAGCTACTTCATTGAATAAAACAATTGGCTTTCCTTATTCCCATTTTCTTTGCTCTACAGAGATTACACTTGAGGACTCTCAAGTCATAATGCGATGTTGCATATAATTTTCAATTGCTGTCATTAAAATGCCCATGTTAAAATACCTAAATGCCAGAATCATTTCTGAATGAATGTATATTTTTCTCTCATGTTCTTCTAATTTTCTGTTACTTTAGGTTGCGAAACAGCAATTTTATTTCCAATGCGTTCCAAGAAGATTTTTGGAAGTGTGCATCCAGCAACACCAATGAAGCTTGAATCTTTTAGTGCCTGCATTTGGGTCAAAGCCACAGATGTATTAAACAAAACCATCTTGTTTTCCTATGGCACAAAGAGGAATCCATATGAGATCCAGCTGTACCTCGGCTATCAGTCTATAGTACTAGTGGTGGGTGGAGAGGAGAACAAACTGGTTGCCGATACTGTGATTTCCCTGGGAAAGTGGACCCATCTGTGCAGCACCTGGAATTCAGAGAAAGGGCGCATGTCCTTGTGGGTAAATGGTGAACCGGTGGCTACTGCTATGGGTATGGCTGCAGATCACATTATTCCTGAAGGTGGAATCCTGCAGATTGGCCAAGAAAAGAATGGCTGCTGTGCAGGTGGTGCCTTTGATGAAACATTAGCCTTTTCTGGAAGACTTACAGGCTTCAATATCTGGGATCGTGTTCTCAGCAATGAAGAGATAAGAGAGACAGGAGGAGCAGAGTCTTGTCACATCCGGGGAAATGTTGTTGGATGGGGAGTCACAGAGATTCAGCCCCATGGAGGAGCCCAGTACGTTTCATAAGCGTTGTGAAACTCGACTTGAAGCCAAAGAAAGAAACTCACATTTTAAACATATGCCAGCTGGGAAGGTCTAAAAATCTCAATGCATATTAAGAACACTTGAGACTAATGAAGGGGAGAGTTGAGATCAATATTTATCTTGGCAAAATACTCTATAAACAGTTGAGAGAAGACATTGGAGAAGGCTTTTGAGGATATTATTACTAGACTTTATGCCATGGTGCTTTCAGATTAATGCTGTGTCTTTGTCAGATAAACTCTCAAATAATTAAAAAGGACTGCATTATTGAACAGAAGGACAATTGTTTTACTTTTCTTTGGTTAATTTTATTTTGGCTAGGGATGACTTTTTCATTGGAAGAATAATAAAATAACATTTGTTGTCCATTGTTCATTGTTATTGGCATGTACTTTATAAAAAATGATGATGAGACATATTTATACTACAGTGTGACTTAACAAATACAAATGTAGTTTCTGTGTTATAATCAAATGTCATTTTTTGGAGAAAATAGTTATATAAGTTATATTGTAAAATGGTTTTGTATTAATTTTATTAAAACTATTTTTGTAAAGCTCTACTGTAAATAAAATATTTTATAAACCTAGTGCATGTCACGTAATTATAAATTTAAAAGATTTTGGAGCAACTCTACGCTTTTCTTTTTTCATCTATAGCTGGAAATTAATCTATTATGTAAACAGTAAGAATTAATATTATTAGAAACAAACTATGGTGTTGTTTGACTTTTTGGCTTCCTATAAATCAAAAGGTACAAATATGGTCTTGGCTAAGTCAGTTCATCTCTCTGGATTTAGTTTTTCTGTCTAAAAAAATCAAGAAATAATTATCTCTCGGTCCCTTCCAATTTCATGATCCTATGAGCATATACAACTTTCCTGTCCTATGTAACATGGGGAAAAAAATATGAATTATCAGAGTTCCCAGATACACATGATTGACTGAAAGAAATGGCTTAGGGCTATTATTTGGGGCATCTAAGAATCTGGCAAAGAAACAGTGACTCCTGACCTTAAAGCAAATCCCATTCTCTCATTTACACATGAAAGAGGGAACAGTCAAACCCCTTCACCCTACAGATGTGGAAGTAACTCTTTACCACACTTGTATTCTCCTCCTGTTGGCAGTTGTGTAGGGTTATTAGAATTTCACAAAGCTGCTTCTTAATGTCAGTGGTAGAACCACCGTGATGATGTTCTTATTTAAAGATGGGGCCTAAACAACCACAGGCCATACCCTGTTTATATGGTTTAGAGAATTGGGCCAGGAACAATTATTAAAGTACATTCTGTAACTAGCTGGATGTCCTTAGATAAGTTGCTTAACTCCTCTGGGTCTTCTCAGTAAAAGAAGGTAGTTGGGTTCTTGGTACCTTTTAGCAATAAAATTCCATGAATCTAGGAATGTTTGAGGATGCTCATGGTATCTACATGTGAGACACACAAAATCAGGCTGATGGCTCTCAAAGAAAATTGAAATTATGAGGTCATAGGCCAGTCCCACATCCTTGGAGATTACATAATTCAAGGTTGTAGGCACAGTGACCATATGTATATCCCTGTTTACCTATGTCTCTATGACTTGAATGCTTAGCTGGAAGAAGATATACTGAACCCAATCTTAAGCAGAGAGTTAGGTATGTTTTCAATTCTTTTCCACATTTTAGCATAAATTATATCCGTTCAAGAGACCCAACATGACACAGGCCAAGTATATGCAGACTCATACCGGTAGAGTTAAATGTAGGCCCCTTCAAATTTTTTTTACAGGAATCCCATTTTGAAGTCAGAGAAAAAACAAATAGAAGAAAATAAAGTAATTCTTGGGTTACAAAAGTAGAAACTTTATTTGCTACAGCCTTAAGTCTGGATAGGTGTTCCAGGGATTTATAATTGTTCTCCGATATCCATTTTCCTCATTTTCCCGCCTAAGTAATAGAAATCTGACTTTAATGGCACATATGGGCACTCAGACTAAAGTCTGTATTTTATAGCATTAATTGCAGTAGGTGTGGCCATATGACTAAGTTTTGGCTGATGTTGAAATAGTGAATGTGATTCTCTTTTCTTTCTTCTAGCTGATTGGAATATGGTAATGACGGCTGGGATCCCAGTAATCATCTTAGAACATAAAATTCAGCATAAAAATATAGAAGAAGGCTGGGTCTTCTGTGGTATCTGTCTTGCCAACCCTGAGCTGCCTATCCCTAGACTTATTTTACATGAAAGAAAGATACACTTCTATCTGCTTAATTCCACAATTAACCGACAATATAATTTAATCCTGATCCAGTAGAACAATTTTTTTTTTAAATTAGAAAGACCATGAACTTTATTCCCTCGAAATGCTCATAGACTTCCCATGTTCACTGAGGCATTATTTACAATAGCCAAAATTGGAAGCAACCTAAATGTCCATTGAGAAACAAATGGATAAGGAAGATGTGGAATATTAGTCAGCTATTAAAAAGAACACAATCTAGCCATTTGCAACAACATGAATAGACCTAGAGGATATCATGATAAGTGAAGAAAGTCGACAGAGAATGACAAAGACCATATTATTTCACTTATATGTGGAATCTAAAAACAAAACAATGAACAAACAAAACAACAGAAACAAACTCATAGATACAGAAAAAAAACTGATGGTTGCCAGTGGGGTGGGAGTAGGGGATGGATGAAAAAGGCAAAAGAAATTAAGAAGTACAAACAGCCAGTTAAAAATCTAGTCACAAGGATATAATATACAGTACAGGGAATATAGTCAATAATATCCTAATAACTATTTCTGGTGCCAGATAGGTACTAGACTTATTGTGGTGATCACTTAGTAAGGTACACATATAAATGTTTAATCACCATGTCATATACTTGAAACTAATATTGCATGTCAACTATAATTTAAAAAATTAAAAAACCCTTATAAACTATACTTAGAAAATACATTTTACAACTTTCAGGAAGCTGGTCATCTCAGTTTTTTTTTTAACAGCATTTAATTTGTTTTAGAACACATAGTGTTGGCAAAAGGAGAAAATAAGAAATGTGTAAAACTGACATAAAATATCCAAAAAGAAATTTGAGTATGCTATTTTAGTTTAGCACAATTAGTGTTTTAGTTTGGCAGAATTTCATTCACTAAAATAGTTATTAAGAGCATGACCATATTATGGCACAGTAAAATAATTATGTAAGATGATTCAAGTTATTAAAAGGAAAAAGGATAATATGTTCCATATGTGTAAATTATTAAATATTATATGTGTGCATTAGGGTGATCAACTGTCATGATTTGCCTAAGATTGTCTCAGCTTTAGCACTGAAATTCCTATGTCCCAGGAAAGCCTTCATTTCTAGGCAAATTGTGACAGTTTGTCACTTTGTCACTCTGGAACATATGTATGTTTATCAGCAGAACAACTTTTTTGCAGTGATAATATAGGAACAAAACAGAGGTGATACACTTTCTTTTTCTATTACAATATAAATTGGCTTTTAATTCAGTGTAAATTTTTTAAAAATATATTTAGAACATTTGATTACTAACTGTATTTTGTAGAATTTTAGAGCTTGGTATATACAATTACTTAATTTACTTTAATGAAGAATTAGGTTTGTGAACAAAGAAGAAATTATAACTGAATTTATTTCATCTCATTAACTTTTATATTACAAAGCTCTTTTTTGAGAAGACTACTAAGGCCAAATGTTCCCAAAACTATCTTTTAGCTACTTAAGAAATAGCATTTATAAAGTAACTTAACTTGGTCAAAGTAACATTTACTTATATATTCTTCAATTCAGTGAACTTGAAAACTCAGATCGTTGACACTTGGCATTCAGTTTTATAAATCTAGAGTATAAAAGAAATCTTGCTGGGTTTGTGGTCAGAAATCCAGCATCCAAATCTTAACATCATCACCTACTAACTATGAAAAGCTGAGCCTGCCAACTAATCTTTATCAATCTCAAATTAGCCAAAAAATAAGGGTTAGCAGGACTTGCTTACCTTGCTGAAGGGTTATTATGAAAATGACATAAAAACAGATAATGTAACTAAAAGTGCTTTCTAAACCATAAAATAATATTTGAAATAAGTTATTTTAAAAAATATTTTCCCAAGCCATTCCCAGTGGATTAAATAGAAAATAAGCAAACAAAATACAAGCAAATATAAAGATTCTCTTCCATTATGGATAAGTCATTCTCAGAAATTCAGCATATAGATGCTTATACCTGGACAGGCCTTACTCTACTTCATAGCAACATCTGCTGGTGGAGTTGAGAAGGTGCAAACTCTGCCAAGCACCTCATCCAAGACTTGGTTAACAACTCAGAACATATATATTTTCAAAATATGTCTCTATTTCTTAATCCACATTTGGGTTGGCTTTTTATAACATTATATTTAATATTTCCCTATGTATATAAATATTCAAGTTGAATATTCTTAATAAGATTGCTTAGTCATCCATTTCCTAGAATATTTTATTAATAAATTCTTTCCCAACAACCTGTTATAGGTGAACTTAAAACCTATTTCTTTAAGAATAATTGTATTAAGAATTTTTAATGGCTGTATATCTCCCAGGAGTTATGAAAATCTACAAATGGATATGGTTCTTGCTTCAGTATTTTATTATGCAGTGACACATGGCATATGATACTCAATTAACAATGACAACGATGATGAGGATGATGATGATAAGAAGAAGAATCAAAAAGTATGGTAACTATGGCCTAGCATAGTGCAAAGTATTTCTGCTTTATCTATTTAAGCCTCACATCCACCCTAGGTGGTACATATTATGACTGCCATAATAAATGGGGAGGGAGGTCAATTTCTATCTTCATTTTTCTGAGACATTTCGCTAATCAGTGGTTTGAGTTTTATCTCACATTGAGAAAGAAATGAGGTGAATCAATCATAATTAACTGAACAGTCTTTTCTAGTTTATTGCCCATAAGTCAGAAAGGAATTTGGACTCTTGCTGAGACCATATTACATTTTCTTTCCAAAAACTTTCTACTTAAGTTTCAAATCATTTGAGGTCATCTTGTTACTTGTGCCAGAGAACCATGTAAAAAGCATATTGACAGAGGGACATAGCATTTCCTTATTATGATCATTGATTCAGAAATGCAGAGAAAGGGACATCACCGCTTTAGTTTGTTAGGAGCTGTGTGCATTGCATCACAGAGTCTTAAAAATTAGAAAGAGTTTCCCCACAAGCCCTCAAATAACCTCTTAGAGTTGAAGAGACTCTCATTTTAGGGGTTTCCAATAACGTTATCAGCTTCTTGGGTGAAAGATATGCCAACTCATGCCACACTCAGCATTGATTATGCATTTATATTCCAATACTGGACAGGTTCTACATAGGATCATCACATGGCAAAGAACAAGATTGGAGAATTACTTGGGACCATTGAGAAACAACCCTCCCACTCTGAAAAGGTTCTGATATTATAAAATAAGCAATTACCTCTGCTATGATTTAAGTGGAAAACAAATTTATTACCCAAGTGACATCCTTGTCTTATTTTTTAATTCAAGGGGAAGCATTCAATATTTCCTCAAGTTGTAGGTTTTTTGTAAAGATCCTTTATTAGATTAAGGATGTTTCCTTCAATTGCTAGTTTGCTGATTTTTTAAAATCATGAATAGAGTTTGCATTTTAGAAAAGGAGAGATTTAAAATTTTGCCTATTATATTTAGGCCTTTATCCACATGAAATTAATTTATGCCTGTTGTGATATAGACAGGTGTCTCAGAACCACTTATAGAACAGCCTATCCTTATTCATTGTGAAGACTCCCCTGCCATGTGCATGAATGTGTTTCTTGCCTCTTTTTTATAGTCCATGGGCTATTTGCAAAAGCACCAGTGCTACACCATTTTAATTACAGATGCTCCTCAACTTATGATGGGGTTGTGTCCTGATAAACCCAACATATATTTAAAATACCATTAAGCTGAAAATGCATTTAATACATCTAACCTACCAAACACTATAGCTTTGCCTAGCTTATCTTAAGCATGTTCAGAACACTTACATTAGCCTACAGTTGGGCAATTATCTTGAGTTCCATCTCAAGAGTAATTGCCCTCTTTTTCTCACTACAAACAGGAGACACAGATGGGCATTTTGTAGACATGATGGGATATGAAAACACAAAGGACAATATCCAAATAATCAACATAGTGTCAGTTGTTTACCCTGATGATCGCATAGCTGACTGGGACTGTGGCTCACTGTCATTGACCAGTATCAGGAGTATTGTACTGCGTATGGCTAGCCTGGGGAAAGATCTACAATAAAATTTGAAGTTTGGTTTCTACTAAATATGTACCACTTTCACACTTTCATAAAGTCAAAAAATTATAAGTTGTACCATTGTTAGTTGGGGACCATCTGTACTATGATTTTACATTGTCTTGGTGTCTGGTATGAAAGTTACTACTTATTCTTCCTCCCCAACAATGTTCTCCTGCAAAATGGTTTTGGCTTTCTGTCATTGTATCTTACCTATGATTTTAAAATCAGCTTGTCATCTTTCAGGAAAATCTTTTTTGGAATTTTATTAAAACTTTATTACATTTATAGATTAACTTAGAGAAAATTGACGCTTGCTACATCAAGTTTTCCTATCCATGAACATGGCTTATTGCTCCATTTGCTTACCTTTTATTTACCTTTACTGAATAATTTTCAATAAAGTTTTATTATTTTATTTTCAAAAGTCACATACATCTTTTTCTCTGTGTATTATTTTTTTTGCTACTTTAATATTTCTATTATTGCATTTTTGATTTATTACTGGTAAAGAGAAAAACAACTGGTTTCTATTAATTGATCTTACACACAAATACTTATTCAAAGTATTTGGATTTTCTACTATAAGTAATTATATTTTTAGAAATAATTATTGTTTTGTTACTTCGTTTATGATTCTCATATTCAGAATTACATAGTGTTGTAGTAAAATAGAAGTAGATTTAGTGGCA
Organism: Cynopterus sphinx; assembly: GCA_030015415.1. Classification (NCBI taxonomy): domain Eukaryota; kingdom Metazoa; phylum Chordata; class Mammalia; order Chiroptera; family Pteropodidae; genus Cynopterus; species Cynopterus sphinx. The sequence goes on from CM057380.1 coordinate 22,270,862, forward strand.
TTCTTGTCTCATTCTCAACTTTAAAGGAGTGCTTTGAATATTTCACCACCATACATATATTTTTTAAAAAAACTTTTTTATATGAATGGGTACTGAATTTTATAAAATGCTTTAACTGATCATAAGATTTTTTCCCCCTTTAGTCTTTTATTGTGGGAAATTACATTTTGAATATTATTCCATACTTGCAGCCCTGGAATAAATTCAACTTAGTTGTTATAAATGAAGATAATAATTTTTCCTTCATAAATTACTTAAAAGAGTTATATAAATTAAAATATTAGAATCTAGTACAGAGAAAGCACTCAGCAAATGTTAACTATTATTTTCTTTAAGCATTGCTGGAATCATTTTGCTAAAATTTTTTTTATATGTCATGCATCTATGTTTATAATTAAAATGTGCCTATACTTTCCTTTCTTCTACTGTTCTTGTCTGGTGTTGATATAATGAATATACGAGCCTTGTAGAATTAGAGAATGCACTTTTTTAATTATCTGAAAAAGTTTAGATAAGATTATAATTATTCCTTGTCTATTTATCCTAATTAGCCTATAAAACTAAATGAGACAATTTTTGCTTTTGCTTTGTGTGTGTGTGTGTGGGGGGGAGGTTTGATATAAAAATGTTGATACAATTTTCTTATTTGATATAGAAATAGCCAAATTCTTCATGTCTTTGGATCTCAAGTATAAATCAAGATGACACTCTGCTAATATCTCTAATTGTTTCTCCAAAAGGCAGAACCTTTCGCAATTTCCTTCTAACCGGTAGAGTTCAGAAAACACAAAACAGACAAATGGAATCTAAACAATTTGAATAACATGAAAATTTGTATTTATATTTAAAGTAAAAGTAAACACTATTACTTATATGTAACCATTAATAATGAGAAGTAGAAAAAATTGTCTTAGAACTACTGAAATATTTGCTTTAGGGATAAATACACAAGCTCATTTGACAAAGTCTCTCATGATTGGCTTATACGCATAAAGAAGACATTTGGTTTGGAATCAGGGATAGACATGTATAATACAATTGAAAAATATGATCAGTAGAATAATATCAACTAGTGTAAGAGGAAGTCACTACTGGTACACAATAAGGGTTGCCTGCCCCCTCTGGCCTACTTTTTCACTAGAGTTTTAAAATAAAGGTAGAATGATTCTTTTCATTAGATTTACACATGATGAGAACCTCAGAAGAACTGCAGATACATTGAGATGGAATAATCATTATCTAATATCTTGGCATATCAAAGCAATAAGTTGAGTCTCTTAAAGAGAAAGTGTAAAGAGATAAAGTTAAGTCCATAAGGCTATAAATGGGCATGTGACCCATGTTAGGTAAAACAGAGACAATGAGACTGGTCATGGAGTTTCTTTTGCTTAATTGGTATTTATGGTGTTAGAAGCTGGAAGCCTCAGAGGCCCATAACAGGAAGCATAGATGAGTAATGACTTTTGGGACCATGACTGAGCCTGAAATTAAACCATATGGAAATCCTGATATATTCATGCACTTTTCAATTTTGTGTCTCATTGGGAATTTCTTCCTCCTCTTCCTCCTTCTCCTCTTCCTCTTATTCTACCTCCTTCTCTTCTCCTTCTCTCCTTCTCTTTCCTCTTCTTCTTCTCCTCCTCAACTTTTCTTCTTCTTTTTCTTCTTCCTCCTCTTGTTCTTCTTCCTCTTCTCCTTCCTCTTCTTAATCGTCGTCATCATCATCATCATCATCATCATCATCATCAAGTTCTTAATACAGTATTTGGTATAAAGAGAGCACAAAATAAATTTGGTCTTATTGTTGTTATTGAATGGATGACCATTTGGTGGAGATTCAAGAATTGCTTGAGTTACTGAGCAAAATCATGTTTAATGTCCCAACCTAAGATTCTACACTTCTATAATTCTAGTCTTGTAAAAACTTAGATTAAATCAAATAACTGCAATACTTTAGAGTTTTCTGTAGAAGTAGAAAAAATGGGAGAATGAAAATTAGAGATAATATAAGCCAAGGAGGAATTTCTAATGTGGAGAAAACTTTAGGTTAAGAAAAAAGAAATCTTAATGGTGGCTTCTAAGGCTACATGGCAGGGGATACAGGACAAAGATTTTGCAGAGCAGAAAAATTACTACTCAGAGACAGCAGTATTACTTTTGCTTTGAACCTCAAAGTTTTATGTGCTCATGTGGCTGATAGTGGAGTTTTATACACATATCTGTCCTAAAAATCTAAACCATGAAATATGTAGCCTCAACCTTTTAGGTCAAATTATCATTTATTTTCTGGTAATTTTCACTGTGCCAGATTAAATAAACCAAATCATTTGTTTATTTCAAATGCTTGAAGTGAATTGAGAATGTGTATTTTGCATTTCAAAAGATTTCTTTGTCATTGAAAGTAAATTAAAAAAAAAATGAAAAACCAAAAACCAAAAAACAAAAACAAAAAAAAACAACAAAAAACCCAAACCCAAATACATGACCTAAGTTCCTGGAAGCTGCAAAGAGACAATTCAATTTTTTTTTCATAAATCAGTTACTTGCGAGTCTCTCGTGGATTTAAAATGTGTGGTGGCTATAACTGTTTGTAATTCCTATAAAATCTGTTCCAAATATGAATCTAGGGTGGTGAATAAAACATAGTTGCTTTTCTGGACTTTTAACAAATTTAATATCATGTATAAAGTGAAATTAGCAATTCGATCCTATGACTAAAGAAAACGAGAAATGAATGCTATCGACTAGTAATATCAATAACAACTCTTTACAGGGGAGCATCTGGCACATCATTGGGGTAGCTGGTCAGATGGGGGGAGGGGTTGCTAAGAACTCTTCTTGGGAATGTTTAGCACAATGAACAAAACCTTAGTCCTGGGCAGGCCATTGGGTCTTATGAGGATTGGAGGACCAATTTGTAGCTTGCTAGCCTGTTTCTTGGGTCAATAGTGAAGTCCAGGAAAAGGAGAGTTTTAGATAAAACAGAACCATTTATTTGATGGCAAACATGGTAACACAGTTTGGTACTGGGAGCCAAACAACTCTGCTCCAGAGCCTGTCTACTAAACTGAAACATAAAGGAGAAAGACAGATAGTCTTTATCCTGCCACAAGCTGCCACATGACATTGATGGACTGAGAACTGGTGGCTCCTGAAGCTTCAAGTGGAACAGCACAAAAGGACAGACAGGCAGGGCACTGTGGAATGGAGTCTGTTCCTGGGATCTTAATGGTAGCAGCTACAGAATTTTCTGGGCTCAGGGTGGTGGAGGTGGGCACCAACCATCACAGCATATCATGCCAGGAAACAGCATAGGCTTGTGCACTGGTCTGGATACTTCAGGAAGAGAGCAGATGTAGGACTTTCTTGGGAACTCTAAGAAATACTTTGTCTAAGAGCACTTCACCGGGGTTTGAGCATGTGGAGAGGAGGTGTCAGTAAAATGTAATCATGTAATCATTTTTATCAATGAGAACTGGGGACATTTGGGTGCATATCAAATATCACATATTCTCTGATCCCAAATCCAAACAACAACAACAACATCAGCAACAAAACGTGGTTTCTGATAGGTCTGAAACCAAAGGATAAAGCACAAGGCAAAAAGAATATTTTGAGTAGACCGATTTGTTCTCTTTCATTCAAATGTGAAATAATTCATAGAGGTGATCTGATTTGAGTTTTTATAATAGCATTTAACACAATTATAAATCAGTCGCCAATCGTGTTCACATTTAAGAAGTCTTTACACATTTTCTGGTGTGTTTCATCTAATATTTCTTGCTTTTGGAAACCAAAGGAACAAGAAGTTTTCCATCTGCTACCAAGAGCACTGGGGTACATTCCACTCAGAATAGACTGGCTTTCTACAGTAAGCAGGCAGACAAGCTGACCGGAAGCATGAAAAACAGTTCTCCAAACTGAGAAATCTGAACATGGAAGGAGGCTTACAATTCATCTAAGAGTCCAAATAATTCATCTGCCCGGTGAAGAGACACAGACTCAGCCAACCCAAGTAACCTTATTCATGGTCACAAGTCAACTAGTGGCAAAGTAGAGAATCTAACCTACCTCTCAATACTCTAGGTCTCACTTTCCACAAACCATAACTACTTTACGAAAATACTTTTAAATGACTCCTAAAATAGGTCCCCACACTCAGCCTTCACACCATACCTTGAAGTATGCTCTTTACTATAACCTCTGTGTGATCAGCCAGGAGATCCGCCGTGGTAATTGCAGCCAGAGACAGGTAGTTGGACATATTCCTGCACAGTTCCTTGTTGCCTCTGTGGAGGAATTTCACGGCAATGGGGATGGCTAGTGCCATCACAGGGGGCCGGTTGTAATTCTGAGGAAGTGTAAGAAAACAACAAATAATAAGTGTTTCACTATTTATTCATTTATTGATTCATCCAAAAAATATTTCTCATAATGCAACTGTAAAAACAAAGGCCCCACCCTATTTGCATTGTATTTGGGAACTCTGAAAACTCTTGCTCTTATTAGGAAGACTTAAAGGCAAACAGGCTATTAAGAGCATAGGCTAAGAAAGCCATGATAGGCAAAGTGTGGGGCACTAATGAAGCAAAGGAGCACCTAATCCAGTCTTAGGGAGGAGGTTGGTCAAGAAAGACTCATGGAGGAGGTGATGCTTTAGCTGAGACCTACTAGATGAACGAGAGATTGCTGGGTGATGGCAGGCATAAGAGTTGGGCAGAAGAAAAAGAATAGGTGAAGGCACAGAGGTGAAAGAGAGAGCTTGTGCATTAGGGGAATTCCAATAGTTCAGTATGCCTGGACTGGCAAGTAAACAGTTGGGACCGGAAAGGTAAACAGGTTCATTCTGAGAGGTCTGGCATCCTAAAATAATTTTCTTTTTGATTTACTTTGTGACTGAGCATCAATATCTAACATAATGCTATTAGCATTTGATTACCTAATTAGAAAATAATATTTGGAAAATACAACATGTTTTCTTAAAAGTGAATGGTATGTCTTCACTACCACCTACCATTCTGACCATCAACCTCACTCCTTGGACTAACTCTAAGGCAAAAGTTGCACAGCACACATGTGTTTGGGGAGCTGACTCTACATTATTATATTAGAAATAAAAAGTGGTTGTTATTTTCTAACTGCTCATGTGAAAGGTGCTTTTATCTTTCCACCATGGATTATCTACTCTATTACTTTCCACAATTCTGGGTTTATGGTAGTGTTCAGTAAACATCTGTCAAATTGAATAACTAATAAAAAATGTAAATCTATTGTTATAGTTGTCATTGGGACTATACATGACATGTAGTTTTTCTTTTGGTTTCAGTTTTAAATGACACATCTGTCCCTGTGATGGCAGGTCAAAGCCCTAGTTTGGAGAGTGGAACACAATCACACAATGCTTCTCAGAGCTTTCCCATGAAGAACTATAGGCCCAAGCTTACTCTCCCTACTTTGTATCTTTAGTCAAGAACAACTTGCAGCTATAGAAGAAGTACATGTCTTCCATTGGAGGACTCTGTCTCCAAGTAATTTACATGTAATTTACTGAGAAACCGCACATGGTGGCATGGGAAGTGAGGTGTTCCTAACAGTGGATACAGGCAGTAGAAATCAGTATTCCCAGCAACTGGTGTTTTGTACCTTGGGTGTGAGCTAACCCTTGGCCAGCAACAATGAAATAACAGGCTGTCTTAGCCAATTTGATCTTTTTTTTTTTTTTTTTGCCATAATTCTAGATGCTTTTGAGAAAAATAGTGGCAGCTATTAAAGTCTTTAAAGTGTGGTTCCAAGTGAATTATATAAAATGTCCCCCACATGTATAATGTCATTATTTGGGGAAAAATGCAAAATTTAATCACACTCAATTTTTCTGTTTTCCTTCCATATATGTCATCTGGAAATCTCTCAAATGATGGGAGAAGTAAAACATTAAGCAAAGAACAAATAGTTCATATAAACACTAAGGAGTTGTGAACAAAGACTTAGTCTCTAAACAGTGTCCAGACACTCCCAGTGTATTAAGAAGCCACAAGTATTGCTGACAGCAACAGGATGTAAGTGAGGGGCTGGGAGGCCAAGATAAGCCTGGACAGACATGGGTCCTAGGACCTGACAGCCTCCTTTTAATAGCTGAGCTTTGCTCTCAAGTGAAGCAAAATTAGTTGCTAATGCAGATCCCAGGCCTATGACATTGTTTCATCACTAGGATTATTCTGATCACAGGAATGCTAATGGCACACATGCAAAGAAAGCCCTATGATTACTCGCACAAATAAATCACTTTAGCAGCAGCTGTTAATGCCAGAGCCTATGATAGATCTTGCTCCTCAGTTCAGATGTGAGCATGTTGGTATGTGTATCATCTTACACACAATTTAGTACCCAGTACTCAGGGAACAAATTTAGTGAAGTACAGGGTAGAAATAAAGACATGATTATGGAAACAGTTATGTCTAGCTGGAAAAGCAGAACAAGAGGCCTTTGTTCTACAGATGCCAAGAATTATATTTCTAACTAGATTAGCACCAATTTGAGGTTTTGGTGGAGTTTTTCCTTTTGAAACTGAACTTTGGGAACATTTCCCAGTATTTTAAAATTGAAAAGAATAAAGCTAAATAGAAGAGATATCTATCTGAGGTAATAGCCACTAAAAAGTTCTTTGGCTCTCAGGCCTTAAATTCAAGTGAGTGCCATAAAATAGTAATCTCAAGAAATAGTAAACATCATTTACTAAAATAGTTATTTTATGGTTATTCATTCCACAACATTGATCAGATAATTAAAATAAATTTGAATTTGCAAAGACAATGTTTGGTTCTTAGCAGCATGGCTATATATAAAATCTAAATGGCATATACTTCTAAGTTTTCCCAGTGTATTTTCTGTCATTAATAAGAGAGCGAGTCTCAGGAATCTGAAAGCGTGTGTCCCAATCTACTCCTATTTCATGCCACTGTCTCGTATGACATTAATTGAAAAATAAGTACAATGGCCCATTCTGGGGAGAAGGGTAGCTCGTGCGGAAGCCAGAAAGCAGTCACTTCTCATGAGCTATTTGTTCGTTCGTTCATTCATTCATTCATTCATTCATTCAATAAATCAATACTATTTTGAGCATCTACTGTGTGCCATTCACTTGTTCTAGGTGCCAGGATTACATCAGTGAATAAAACAGAGCTTATATTTTGGAGAGGAGGAAACAGACAATGAACAATAACTTTAAATTAAATCAATAGTTTGTTATAAAGTGTTGAGTGCTAGTGTAGAGTCTGCTGTAGATGATATTAACCAGAGTCAACATTCATGCAGTACTTCCTGTGTCCTAAAGATTTTATGTTTATTTTAAAATGACTATTCATTTAACCCTCACAACAAACTCAATAGGCAGGTATTCTTATCATCTGATTTTAAAAATGAAAAAATGATGGCATAAGAAGATTAATTTGCCCAATCTCACACTGCAAGTAAATTGCAGGGGCTTATCTACTGAATCAATTTCTAAACTAACATAACCAGTCCTGCCTCTAGAGTTACAATGGAAATGCTCTCAAAACTGTCCAGGTCACTTCAGATGCAATGCCAACCAAAAGCAGATTTTAAATCTTCATACAACATTAACTGGAAAAGACAAAATAAGAAAATAAGAAAATTAAAGTGTAGAGTCAAGGAGAATGGACAATAGGTCTCTCTATAAAAAGGAAAAATGGATACTTCCTGATTTTCCAATAGTAGATTTGGGGATTATTCCTATTTTTTCCTTCCACTCTCCAGATAACCCTGTTGGGCAATCTTCCTCTTTATAGGCATCAGCAACAGTGTGAGCAGAGGTGGAGAAAGAAACAAAATGCAGAGATTTTTTGACAATAGCTCTGCTAAGCGATTTGGTTGGGGAAGAGGCTATAACTAGAAGAGTAAGGGTGAAGCCAGGCACTGGCTCTCAATGTCAGGCTGGTAGTCCCCTTGATTCTCTAGAATTTCATTCTAGCGCATCAGCCATGTTGATAACTTCAACCTCTTTGAGGTCCATTTAATTTTTTTCAACCCTCTTCACATTTAGATTTATTTTAGATGTAATATTTTTTGTAGGGGGTATTGTCCCTTTCAGGATTTTTCCAGGGGCAAAGAAATAGATATTGATCAACTCCACATCAAAATCTGGTCAGAGAAAGCCGTGATGAAATAGGTACTCCTGGATAATGGCTGGACCACGCAGGGAGATTGCTTTTGTAATAAAAATGCTCTCCATGAGCAGCAAGTTTGTTACGTCCATTCTACAGGTGGCAGAACAGAGGCTTAGAGAAGTAAACTAAGTTCCTTTATTTATATGAGAACAAGAATGTCTAACTCTATGACCCTCAAGCTCTAAATCTCCTTATGCTATCTCTCAGCATTTCCTAAATGAGTCAGAATTTTAAACCAGGAAGTGATCTGAGAGATCATCTGGTTCCTTCTTTGTTTTTTTATTTTAGATGACAGGTTGAGAGACTTATATAAGGACATGAGGTGAGTTAGTGAAGGCATGTCATCAAGGCAAGAGAAAGCAGAACTCACAAGTGTATACTGCACACCACCTGTAGTGATTTTATATTGAGGAAGTTCTAGGAGGTGAAGTCTGGAATTTTAGAAGTTACTTTAAGGTTAATGTGGCAAATTCATAAATTTAGGGACCAAGAAAAGAAAAGGTTCAATGTAGTTACTCATTCAAAGAGGAATATGGAGGTTCTTGAGGTAGGTTGGAGTGCAGGTTGAAAAGGGGGGAAAATAAGACAGAAAGTTTCAGTTGTGAGTCAACATATATAAGTTTGAAATGACAGTGAAGTGACCAGTGGTAAAAATCAAGTGAAATGGTTAAGGACATGGTAAGAACTGGTGGGCTCTTGCCAGATGCTGGGAGGTGGAAAAGAAATTATTCCTTTTTTATGTTGTACCAGTTAAAAATGCTAAGGATGACTTTTGAAAGTTGATCTACTGTTTTATCTTGCTGAAAAAAATAGCACAGAATATGAGTCATCTGGATCTCTACATGGTTCATACAAGAACCCAAATTACAAGTAGGATAAAATTACCTCTTCAGTATTTACTGCAGGTCAAAAAAGTTCTTAACATTTGATGATAGCTAAATGCTAATGCTGCAACCATAGCCTTGCCTTTAGTTATGGGGGCTGATTTCTGGGAGCACATCCCCAAGGATGGCCTGGACAAATCACTGGCTTTTGGGATAAAAGGCAAGTTTGCCTTTAGGACTTCGCATTTTCCATTCTAATACCATCTGCCTTATTGGAGGACACACTAAGGAGACCCTATGCCTACACTGGCCTATGGACTGGAGTTGTCCACTTCTGTAACTCATTTGTCCCTCTTGACCAAGAATCCTATCCCTTTGCTTTTTTTTTTTTTTTTATCGGTCCTTTCCAAAATATCAGTGCTTGTACTCATAGCCCTACTCTCAATAATCTTACAAACTCATTTACATTGAGTCATTGATCAGCAGTAAGTTTAGCATTTTGATCTCTCGAAATCAATTCACTTCCCATCTACACCCCCATCCCAAAATCTGAGGTAGAAGATATAATGCCTTACCCAAGATTTGGGGCATTTTGAAAGGCAACTTGCCTTTCAAAAATTATTTCACAAATCTAGACTTTTGCAAAAGCTGTTGTTTTTTTCTTAGAATGTCCTCTCACTCCATTTTTTTAAAATCTGGTGAAATTTCTGCTTATTTTCTTTAACTATTTTCCAAATGTAATCTCTAGGAAGTCTTCCTGACTCTCTAGAACTGTGCTAGCACAGGAAGCACTATCAACTGTAAATGTAAATATTACAAATTAATATCTGCTAAAACATACACCAGGATTTCTGGTCAAGATGGAAGAGGAGGTGAATGCTGTGCTTGTCTCCTCTCATGATCCCATTAAAATTACAACTAAACTACAGAACAACAGTTTTTGAGAATCCCCTGAAGTCTAGCTGAACAGAAGTCTTACAACTAAGGACATACAGAAGAAGCCAACTTGAGACTGGTAGGAGGAGCTGAGATGCCGAGTGGGCTGGTCTTACACACACATGGGGCAGTTAAATCATGAGTGATATCTCGACTGCAGAGTTTTCCCCTGAGGAGTGAGGGATCCCAGACCCATACTAGCCTGGAATTACACTGCTGGGAAGAGAAGTCCCCAAAACTTCTGGCTGTGAAAACCAGTGGAGATTGTGGCTGAGTGAGATGGAAGGAGCCTCCATCAACCTGGCTAACACTAGTCACTCTGCCCTTGTGATTCTCTGAAATCTCGCTTCATCCAAGCTGGAGGCTTTTTTATATAAATGGCTTGTCTTGTTATGGACTCCTAAAATCTCTCAAGTTGTCATAAGACTCAGATAAGCAGCATCTGGCATCAGCATGCCCCATACTTCTTGTTGAGCAGCCCCAAGCCTGGTACTAGTGGCAGCCAGCCTGTTAGTGGCTTGTTCTCTCTCAGTACCCCTCAGCCCAGTGTAGGTGTCAGCCATCTGTGAATTGTTTGGTGGCTCAAGCCATGTGGCACTATGAAGGGCACAGGCTTTGGCTGAACTTGGCTTTTGGTTGGGCCCATATCAGGAGGCCCCGGGGCTGACACACATGGTGGCCAACTTCAGACAAAGCTGGAGTACCATCCAGGGTTGTATCCAAGGACAATACACCCATAGGGCAGACTGGGAAGGCACCACAGCCCTGCTAAAGTAAATCCTGTTCCATAGACCCAGCCGCTCACCAGCCAGTCCTCATAACCAATCAACCTGAGGGTCAATTCCCATTGATGTGCAAATAGCAACCAAAGCTCACTATCAATAGAGGGCACATAAACCATTCAAGGCACATACCTGAAGCACCCAGTTCAAGTGACCAGGGAAGACTGCCACTGGGACCAACTGCACACCTAGTACATAAGGCCACTCTACTAAGACTGGGAGACATAGCAGTCCTATGTAATACATAGAAACAAACACAGAGTGGCATCCAAAATGGGGAGACAAAGAGACATGTCCGAAATGAAAGAACAGAACAAAGCTCCAGAAAAATAATAAAAATAATAAACAAAATAAATAATAAACACAAGCGATATACCAGTTACAGAATTCAAAGCACTAGTTGTAAGGATATTCAATGAATTGAGGAGAAGAGAAAATGAATTCAGTGAGGACTTTAAGAAAGAAGTAGAAAACATAAAAATGGAGATAGAAAATATAAAAAAGAACCAGTCAGAAATGAAGAATACAATAAGATAAAGAACACATTAGAAGGAATCAATCATAGATTAGATGAAGCAGAGGATTGAATTAGTGATTTAGAAGGAAAGGTAGCAGAAAACACCCAATCAGAACAGCAACAAGAAAAAAGAATCTAAAAAATAAGCAAAGTTTAAGGGGCCTCTGGGGCAACATCGATCATACCAACAATTTGCATCATAGGGGTATAAGAAGAAAAAGAGAGAGAGAAGGCAATTGAAAACCTATTTGAAGAAATAATGATCGAAAACTTCCCTAACTTGGTGAAGAAAGTAGACATATAAGTCAAGGAAGTGGAGAGAGTCCCAAATGAAATGAATCCAAAGAGGCCCACACCAAGACACGCCATAATTTAAAAGCCAAAGAATAAGGACAAAGAGAGAATCTCAAAAGGAGCAAGAGAAAAGCAGTTAGTTACCCACAAGGGAGCTCCCATAAGAATGTCAGCTGATTTCTCAAAAGAAACTTTGCAAGCTAAAAGGGATTGACACAAAATATTCAACGTAGTGAAAAGCAAGGACCTACAACTAATATTACTCTACCCAGCAAAGCCATCATTTAGAATTGAAGGACAGGTAAAGAGCCTCCCAGGCAAGAAAAAGCTAAAGGAGCTCATCATCACCAAGCCAGTATTACAGGAAATGTTAGAGGGACATCTTTAAGAAGAAGAAGAAGAAAAAAAAGAAAAAAAATATATGAAAAACAAAATGGCAGTAACTATATATCTAGCAACAATTACTGTAAATGTAAATGGATTAAATGTTCCAATCAAAAGATAAGGTGATTGAATGGATAAGAAATTAAGACCTTTACACATGCTGCCTGTAAGAGTCTCACTTCTGATCTAAAGACACTTACAGACTGAAAGTAAACTGATGAAAAAAGATGTTTCATGAAAATAAAAACAAAACTAAAAAACCCTGTGGTAGCAACTGATATCAGATAAAACAGACTTTAAAACAAAAGCTATAGCAAAGGACAAAGAAGGACTCAGTAATCCCACTTCTGGTTATTTATCTAAAGAAACCCGAAACACTACTTCGAAGGGACATGTGAATCCATATGTTCGTTGCAATATTATTTATAATAGCCAAGATTTGAAGGGAACCTGGTGTCCATTAATAGATGAATGAATAAAGAACAGGTGGTACATTTATACAGTGGAATATTAATCAGCCATAAAGAAGAATGAAATCTTGCCATCTGTAACAGTATGGATGGACCTAGAGGGTATTGTGCTGAGTGGAGTAAGTCAGACAGAGAAAGACAAATGCCATGTTTGCACTTACATGTGAAATCTAAACAAGATAAACAAAACAGAATCATAGATATGGTGAACATTTTGATAGTTACCAGATGGGAGAGGGGTAGGAGGGGTAGATGAAAAAGGGAAAGGGATCAGGAAGTGCAAATTGGTCATGAAATGTAAAGTGTAGCATAAGGAATATAGTCAATGATATTGTTATAACTGTATATGGTATCAGATGGTTACTAAATTTATTGGGTTGCTCACTCTGTAAGTTATGTAACTGTTGAATCACCGTGGTGTGCACCTAAAACTAACATCATATTATATGCCAACTATATTTAAAAAATAAAATATTATTTAAAAAATACATGACATAAAACAGTATAAAAATATCTCATTAATTTTTATGTTGATTATGTGTTGAAATAATAATATTTTGGCTATATTGAGTTAAGGAAAATATATTATCGAATCAATGTCATCTGTTTCTTTGTACTTCTTTTTAATATGGTTATCAGAAAATTTTAAACAATATAGGTGGCTAGTGTTTGTGGCCTGCATTCTATTTCTGTTGGTTAGTGCTGCTCTAGAATCTAGATCAATGGTTTTGAAATTCAATGGGAGCTGGAGTGTACAGCTGACTTGTGAGTTACTATCTGAATGTTTGTGAATGGCACTTTGGAGTAAATTAATTTATGTTTCTAATGTATATTGATAACATATTCAACATAATCAGTGAAGAATAGATATGTTAGGTCTTTGTTGTTATAGCCAAGCCACACTAATCTCTCATTAATTTTGTTGAAATTCCCCTTTCCTCCCTTTCCATCCCAAACCTTAGGGACCAAAAAAGAAAACCAAAAAACAAACAAACAAACAAACAAAAAAACAGTGTAAGAGTGTGTGTAGAGTCTTTTTGTTTAGTTGGCCAGTCTCTGGACTAAGGAGACGAAATTAAACTTGTTCCCGTTAAGCAATGACAACTGTGAGAAAAGTAGAAGAAATGAAACTAATATTAGCTTCCGTGCACAGTGCTAAACTCTTTAAAAGAATCATAATTTCCTGAATTGTGCTAGTGAAACCATAGTTCTGAAGGCTATTCATAAATGTTGTATTGTAGGTAGGGAGGAGAAGAAAGCTCCATGGTCAAATTAGAATGAAAAATGCTGTACTAAACAGCCTTTCCTTATTGCAGGACTCTCCAGAGCCTTTAATATGCTGCGAAGCATTGTGATAGCTCAAAAAGGAAAATTTGAATTCAGTGTTTATCAACTTATTTGGCTACAGAATTTTTTTTTTTTTTGAGAAGTACCTATCAATATCATTGATTTATAAAATTTGTCATGGACAATGCTGCTTCACCTGCATTTTACACAGAGAAAACTGTGGCTTAGAAAATTAGGTGACCTGCCCAACATTTCAGTCTTACAGACTTGATTTTTGACTGAGCCAAAATTCCAAATTCACATTTTTGCCAAAAGAAAGAATTTAAGTATGATCAGAACAGTCAAATATAATTATGGATAATTCACAATACATATAGAAATATACTTAAAAATGACAAAGTTAATTCTCCCCACATATTCCAAGCTCATTGGCCCTTAGTTCAGTCTCCACCCCCTCTTTGGTCTCTCTGAATGAAAGTTCTCCTTTTCTGCATTTTCCAGTATATCTCATTTGAATCTTGGCACACATTGCTTTACTTTTAACATTTTATATGCACATTTCTTTTCTCTTCAAACAAATTAGAGCTAGCTGTGGTATTCTTTTGAACTCCTCATAGTGTGTCTTGTATACAGTAAGGGCTTGAAAGAAGCTTCTAAGTTTATTAATGACCAAGCCTGTCTGGCTTAGCTATTGATGGTTTATGGTGTCTTTTTACAGTATCCAAACATTTCAGAAATGCTGGCTCTTGGTTCAGAAACATCACATGTTCACCTAACCTGCCAAGCCAGTATCAAATAGTGTGATGTTGAACACTGACATACCTGTAAAATGCAGCTCATGATATCAGAGGCAATTTTTGCATGGGGAGTGTCTTCATCTTTCCCGGAGGGTCTCAAGTTGTGTTCCAAGCAGGAGTCCCATAGCCCCACGAGGGCCTTGGCATGCTTTTCAATTGACTCTGTCTCTCTGATGGCTGTTGTGATTCTTGTGATACAGATTTCAACCACTGCCTGGTCATTGTTATTGGTTTGGTAATCCTATTTGGAAGAAAACTTTGATGTTAAATAATGCTCTGGAAAGTTCAAAGGACCAACAAAATACAAACTCAGTCATTTAGCCAACAGGTGTGTCACACTGAGTGCTAAGAGGTGAGGCTGTAAAGCTCAATACAATAAAGGTCTTCTTTAGAGATGAGACTCTTGTGGAAGAGCCTAATTTGTACACGTGCCAGAATGAAGCAGGTTTGTGCTATCACAGATACATGTATAGGGAACTATGAGAACCCAAAGGAACATAATTATTCAATTGCAAGTGAGTTTCATCTTCAGACTATTTTGGTTTCTAAGTCTATTTCAGGTCAGATTTTACTTTTTAACTCTGACATTTCAGAAACTTTTGTAAAATATTTGAAGTTAACTTTTAATTTATCGTCATAAGCCTTCTTTTTCTGTACTCAATAGAACACATTATTTCATCTATCTTTTTTTCGATTCAAATAACTACAAAGTCCATTTTTTTCTTCCCCAACCAAATTTTCCTCATTCTTCTATTTTAAATCTTCCTCAACTAGCTAATTATCTTTATTAAGAGATACATGACCCTTCGAAACATCTAAGTGTAGGCTTTAATTGGGAAATTAGTCTGACTGTGAACTCTACATGGTGGAATGACGAACCTGAAAGTATGATAGAGAAGTGAAAAGCACAGAAATCTCACACCATCATTTGCCATTAGAGTTGGGAAGCGATGTGGCTTTTGTCCTACTGCAAACTCCAACTCTAACAATCATTTTTTACTGTTATAACTAATGCTGCAGTAAACATCTTATGCATGAAACCTCCTCCAAACTGTAGGTTATTTAGAGCCCAGATTCTCCAAAAGTGGAAATTTCTGAGGCAAAGAACAGTAATACTTTTAAGGCTCATGAAAACTGCTTAAATGTTTTCCAAAAAGATCTTACCAACTCATCTCATCAACTGAGTGAAAACATACTCTGCCCATTGTACATTTGCAAGGACAAAATATTTTTGTTTTGCTAATTTGATCAGTGAAAAACAATACCTCATTGCTGTTTTACTGGGAATTTCTTTGATCAGAAGTGAGGTTGATTATTTTCTCATGTTTATTGGTATTTGTATTTCCTCCTTTGGGAATTACCTACTGTATCTTATGTCTATTTTTCCTTAGATGACTTCAGTTTTTGGTCCTCCTTTGGTGTAGTATCTCTTTCTCTTAAATCAACATTTGGCATATTGCTTGAAAATACGTCTTCATATTCTATTATTTCTAGTTTTATTTTTTACAGCTATTTATTGACACGATAGATTTTTGGATAGTAAAACTAGTTGGTCTTTGGGGATTTAATTGTTTTTCCTTTCTTAAATTAGAAATTTAAGCTGTTTAAATAATTATTTTTTTGAAAATAAAATCCATGGACATGGTATAAAACTTCAAAAGATACAAAGAAAGGGTTCTCAGTGAAAAGTCAGTCTCTCCCTCTCAGCCCAATTCCCTTGCTGAGGGGAAACCAGGCTCACCATTTTCTCACCTACTTGACAGAGGCACTCCAAGCGCATGCAAATATCCATCTACACATACTCCTTTTTTTCTCCTTAATTCCTATAGCAGCCTTTTTTTTACATCACATTTTCCTTATCAAAGTTATAATAAAAATTTATCTATATTTTTAGAGATTAAAAACTTGACAAAACATTTAACATTTGTTATTTTAGAAATTAATTTGTTAACTACTCACTTTGCTCTTAAATCTATCTGGTATTTATGGAAGTAAGTAAGGATGTACACTGTATTCTGAATAGCTAATCTAATTCTCCCACCATCATTTATTGAATAATTCATTTCCAAGTAATTATTTTATACATGCCAGATTCTATTTCAAGCCTGCTTTTTCTGTTTGCTTGTTCCATTTCTCAATTCTTTTACAATACCAATGTTGCCGATTTTTAATATAAACTCCACAATTTTTGTAAGTCTTTACTGGTATACTGTATGTATTTGTTGTTTTTGTCAACAAAATCTTTGTTTTTTCCTCATTAGAACTTTTAGTTATTGCTGATTAAGTGTACAGCTTTTTTGTATTTATTTTGTACACAGATATTTAACTCCACTCTTTCTAATTTGATAATTTTTCAGATCATTCTCCCGGATTTTCTAGAAAAATTTTTGTTTGTGTCTTTACCTTTTATATATCTCAAGGCTTATTGAATCAGTTGTAATTTCCTAAGCTATTTCACATAAGAGTGATAAAAGCAAAAATACTAGCTTAATTTCTGATTTTTGTTTCTCATTTATTATAGAAAAATTTATGGTCAAATGCAGGAAAATACTGTGTTATATCATATATGATACATCACTTTCTATTTTCAAAGTTTGTATATTTGTTTTAATTTTTTTAAAATGCCCTTCCAACATCTGTGGTGGTAACCATTTTTTTAAATCTGGTTTATGCATACGAAGTTTTATATTACCATATAGATGAAATTCCAGATATTACTCCATCTTCACATTCATAGAATGGACAACACTAAATTTGATGAATTGTTTTAGCATATTTGTTTTTACTTCTCTCCTTTGTTGGTGAGTGTATTCTTTATTTTAATGCAGCAGAATTATTAATTTTACCAGAACAAAATCCTGCTATGCAGCATTTATCTTTATAACACACAGTGACTTACATATATTTCTTTCTGTAGTTACAATATTTAAACATTTATTCCACAACCACTTAATACTGTACAACACAAAAGACCACAGTTACTCCCTTCTTATTGTTACTTTCTATTTTGGCATCCATGCTAATAATTCTTTATATTTATATCACTTTTTCCTCTTTTAAAAGCACACATATACACTTATTTATTCTATCATTCTAAGACTCTCCAAAGTCTAGACATTAACAATAATAGCAGCAATAACAATAAAAGTTGTTTCGGAGTCAATAATATTGCTAGAGTTTCCAGCAGAAGCAAACTACTTTGAGGGGCAAAATGCTCAACTCAAGCCATTCAGTATTGACACAGTAAAATTCAATTTAAAGTAAACTCAAAAATCCAAAATTATAATACACAAAGAAATAAGCCCATATGAGCACATGTAAGCAGATGAAACTTAGAATAGATGAGATATTCAATAACTTCAGGTAATGTAATTGTTGATTACATTATACAAACATATGTTCAAAATGATTTAATGTATAAAGTAAAATTATTTTTTATAAACAAAGACCAAATCATTTTTAAAAGGACCAGAAAAACATTAAAAAAAACCATATGAAATTTTTAAAATGAAAATTTCAGTGAATGGATGAATTAGTGGATGAGATACAGCTAAACAAAGACAATGAATTGAAATATAGAACTGAGGAAATTAAAACATAGTGTATCACATAGAGATGGAAAATACAAAGATCAAGAGTTGGGGAGGATAAAATAGAATAGAATGTGAATTATATGAGAGCAAATGATTTTTGTCTGCTTAGTTTAGTATTACATTACCGATGCTTAGAATATTGCTGAAAGATAGGAGATACTAAAAAATATTTATAGAATGCATAAATGAGTGAATAAATAAGATTTACAGAAGGAGAGATTAGATGGAAAAGATAATACTTGATATAATATTTTAAAACTTTCCAAAATTGATAAAAGGTAAAAATTCAAACTAACAAAATACAATGAGGTTTGAGTAGGAATATACAAATTAAGCCACATTTAGACACATAATAGAACCACAGAACACCAAAAATACAGAGAAAAAGTAGATTAGGTATAAAGAATGACAAACTCACAGCAAATTTAGTAGCAGCAATAGTAAAATTACTGAGAAATAAAGACTGCCAATCTAGAAATTTACATCCAGGTAATGCAAATTCAAAATTAAAGTTAAAGTAACAACTTTTTCAGAAAAAAACAAAAACAAAAACATTGAGTTTCTCACTAACAGATCTCCACTGAAGGGACTTTTACAATGTATCCTTCAGAAAGTGGACACTTGGATACAGAAGGAAAAAAAAAAAGGTGACAATGAAATAAAAGAACAGTGAGAGAAGAAAAAGAGAAGTAATTAGTACTCAAACTAAACAATGGCTGAATTTTTAAAAACTCAGTAATTTGAAATAGTTTTGGTGGTATTAAACAAGGAGAAATAAAAGTGTTGATTAAGAATAATATGTAAGGTAGACATTAAAGCATTTCAACGTTCTTATGGTAACAGGAGGAAAATAAAGCTATAAAATAACTTTAGTCATAGTTGTTATAATTCTACAAATGTCAAAAGGTGTCAATTATAAATCTTCCATTTTTAAGAAAAAGAAAACTGCCATCCCAATTAAATTGTGAGTTACATCATTACTTAAAGAGAATTCTATGTGAGACATTAAATAATGGTACTAATTTCCTTGAAATTCCTTTCATCTCTAACAAGGGACTTGCCTGTTTCTCCTCTTTGGTTGCATTACTTACTGTAGTGTAAAGAGTCTTTGACCAATATCTCAGTTACAAAAGAGTAAGTTCTCTTTTAGTCTTCATTAAGCTCTTACTTGTTGTTTTGCAAGAAAATGTGGAATTTCTATCATTCCCCTCATTAATGAATATTTGGTTCACTAATATAAAATTTGTATTCTGGTGCTTTTTTTCTATGCCTTTATGCATTGCCAATAAGTTTTTGAAAACATTTTAAATTGATATTTAATTCAATATTTGTGGTAACAACACACAATTCAGTTGGAATGGCAACAACATGAAAAACTACAGCAAGTTCATGCACATGCAGGCAATGGCAACTATATTATACTTAATTCCTGGCCAACAGCAATTGTAAGATTGCAGTCAATTATAAAATATATACTTGTTTCAGAGATATAAATATGTTAAAAAGTCTCAGAATTGATGAAGTACAATAAATATATGTGCTAAAAATTTAAAGGTAACTACTAGAAGAATAGAAATAGAATGTGTTTCTTGCAAATCAATAGAGCCAATACAGGTGGAAAATGAAACAATAAAAGCTCAGTCAATTAAAAAAATTGCAGAACAGAAAATAAAAATTTAGAAAAATCAGAAAATGTAACACAAAATAAGATGAAGAAATGCATTCAAATATATTATTTATCCCCAAAATACAAATTGACAAAATTTATCATTTAAAAAAATTCATATTGACTTATTTTTTAAATCTATAAAATCTTGGACAAGTTAAATTATTAATCTCTCTGTGCCTCGGTCTCTTTGTCTTTGAAATAGGGATAATATTAGTACCCTTATCTAAAAGCTATTGAAAGGAATAAATATGTTAATATGGAATAAACTCTTAGAATAGTTCCTGGCACACAGTGAGTGCTATCTAATTATTAGCTATTATTAGCTATTATTACCTATAAAGTTAAGTCTTAAACTATGTTACAAAACAACCAATCTCATGCAATTCACATTCTATGGCTACAATGCAGTTAAATTTTAACTTCACAACAAAAAAGATGATAAAAATCTGTTGAGAAAATATAACACAAACTTCTAAATGACTTATGAGTCAAATAGGAAATCATAATCAAAATAAGAGACTATTTAGAATTCATAATGCAAATAATATATCTCAAAAACTTGTAGGATGAAGCTAAGTGGTCTTATGATTATGTTTATGGTCTTCAATGCTTTTATTAGGAAAAAAGTCTTTTAAAAAGTTAATCATACAACTGAGGGAATTAGAAAAAGAATAGCAAAATTCAACCAGCGCAAAACCAAAGAGGAAAATAGTGGACATCAAAAGAGAAGTTAATGAGATTCAAGATGGCATAGAAGGTAAAGGCTGTACAGGCCTCCTCTAGTGACCACACCAAAATTATAACAAAACTACGGAGCAATCAGTACGCACAGTTGCCGGAGGTCTGGCTGAACAGAAGCCCTACAACTAGGCCACCTCAAATAACAGGTCACCTGTTAAAATGGTAGGTGGGGGCGGCAACACGAACTGGTCTGGTCCCATGACCTCTACTGGAGATCAGCAATTGGGAGTTCTAGTTTAGCTACAGAGCCCCCTCACTCACCTGAGGAGTGATGGTTCAGGCCACATATGGAGCTCCCCAGCTCAAGGTTCCAGTGCTGGGAAGAGAAGTCCCCACAACTTCTGGCTGCGAAAACCGGAGGAGGCTGTGGGAAGTGGAGGCCTTCCTCTTAAAGGGCCCAAGCCTGGCCTTACTTGCTGACAGACTTGCTTGCTCTGAGCTCCAGTGCTGGGGTAGCTGCTGGAGGGGCTCCAGGAACATCAGGGAGGCACTGAATGGTCAGGCTTCAGTGTGAGGGATGGAGGGGTGGTTTACTCTCTGACGGAGGTGTAGGCGCAAGCCATTTTCCCCTAGTTGAGCCTTCCACCCTTCCAGACTGCAGACACAGGTGCTATCAACCTGAATAGAACAGGTTGCTCCACCCAGGGGATTCCCTAAGACTCCTTTCCCAACTGGTGAGCCCACCCAAGCTGCTTCCAGTGATTCATTCCATACAAACAGGCTGTCTTGGCTCCTGCTATGAACTTTCATAAAATCTCTCAAAGGATTACAAAACCCAAGGAAGCAGCATCTGGCCTCTGTGTGCCCTGTACCTCTTGCTGAGCAGCCCCAAACTCTGCACTAGTGGCGGCCAGGCTCTGTCTCAGGCTTGACCCCTCGGGGCACCTATAAGCCCAGCACAGGTGTCAGCCATTTGTGGATTGCTTGGTGACTCTTACCAGGTGGCCCTGGAGGTGCACAGGCTGCAGCTGAACTTGGCCTGATGCTGGATCCCTCTTAGGTCTGTGCCAAGTGGTCCCATAGCACATCTACTACATAAAGTTGCTCTACTAAGACTGGGAGACGTAGTAGCCCTATCTAATACATAGAAACAGATACAGGAAGGCAGCCAAAATGGGGAGACAAAGAAATATGCCCCATTTGAAAGAACAGAACAAAGATTCTGAAAAAGAATTCACCAAAATGAAAACAAGCAAAATACCAGATGAAGGGTTCAAAACGCTGGTTATAAGGATGCTTAAGGAAATTAGGGGAAGAACGGATGAGCTCAGTGAGAACTTTAACAAAGAAATAAAAAGAAAATAAAAATGGAGATGGAAAATATAAAAGGGAACCAATTAAAAATAAAGAATGCAATATCTGAGACGAAGAGTATATAAGAAAGAATCAACAGAGTGGAGGGTGTGGAGAATTGAATCACCAGTATAGAGGATGGAGTAGTGGAACACACTCAATCAGAATGGCAACAAGAAAAAAAAAATCCAAAATAATAAAGATAAAACAAAGAGTCTATGGAATAACATCAAACTTAACATTTGCATCATAGGGGTACCAGAAGGAGAAGAGCAAGAGGTTGAGAACCTATTTGAAAAAAGAATGATGAAAAAACTTCCCTAACCTGGTGAAGGAAATAGACTTACAACCTCAGGAAGCTCAGGGAGTCCCAAAAAAGTTGAACCCAAAGAGGCCCACAACAAAACATGTCATAATTTAAAGAGAATCTTAAAAGCAGCAAGAGAAAAGCAATTGGTTATCTATAAGGGAGCACCCATAAGACTGGAGGCTGAGTTCTCAAATAAGCTTTGAAGAACAGAAGGGCCTGGCACAAAAAATTCAAAGTGATAAAAACCCAGGATCTACAATCAATATTATTTTTATCCAACAAAGCTAGCATTTCGAGTCCAAGGACAGGTAAAGAGCTTCCCAGATAAGAAAAAGCTAAAGAAGTTCATCATCACCAAGCCAGTATTACAAGAAATGTTGGAGGGACTTCTTTTAGAAGAATAAAAAATATGTAGCAAAAATATGAATAAAGAATGGGGATAACTACATATCTATTAACAAGTAGTTCAAATGAAAAAGAATTAAATGCTCCAATCAATAGGGAGGGTGGCTGAATGGATAAGAAAATAGAACCCTTACATATGCTGCCTTATAAGAGATTCACTTTGGGTTAAAAGACACAGACTAAAATCTTGTATGCCAAGTATAACTGAAAAACAAATTATTATAAAAAAATTTATGAAAGAAAAAAGAAACTCTATAGATGATTAATAAGCTTTTTTTTCTTTAAGAGACAAAGCTCTGAAAATACTGATAAAAGAAAATAGCAGTGGAAAAGATAATTTAAATACGGATGCAGTAGAACACAAAAATAAGGACAATACAAGTAATTTTATGCCCATAAACTTAAAAACTCAGATAAAATGCATAATTTCCTAGAAAATGTTTTACCAAAAGTGACGAAAGAACCCCTTCCCCATTTTCTTCTAAGAAATTCAATCAGTAGTTTAAAAATATACTTATAAAAAACAACAAACCCAAAACACCTCATGGCACCCAGAGGCTTTTACAGCTTTCTATGAAATTGAACAATAGGTCATCACCATCTTATAAAACTCTTATTGACAATAGTAATGGAAACAACTCCCAATTCATTATATAAGGCTAATATGTATAGCTAGATACCAAAACAGGTAAAAACTGTGGAAGAAAGGACAATTATAGGCCAATCTCTCAGTTCAGAAGAAATGATTTTTAGGTAAATGTATTCCAGAAAGGACTTGAAATGAAAAGTCAAACTTAAAAGAACATTGGGGAACTTAAAGAGATTTTGAGTGAGAAGTTACATTTCAAAACAAAGCACAAATACCAGGTGCTGTAGGCGTACCAACAACAACAACAGCAACAACAACAAAGCAAGAGGACAAAATATTTTCCTTATGAGTAAAACACAGGTGGAAAAAGAAGGCATGAACTACAGAGTGAAATCTAAACAATTTCAATTATTTTGTGAGTGAATTTAGGAGGATTGGAGCCTTGCTTACCAAATTTTCTGATTAACAACGCTTGAAATGATAACTAATATATTGGATAGAATCATACTTTTTAAAAGGTACAGATATTCTGGAAGAAGGGCCTAAAATCAATAATATTATTGCAATTATTTAAAATCTGAAATAATTCACTTAATTTTTTTTTCAAGTTATTTAATTACAAGTCTTGATTCAACCTGAGGATCTTGGCACATCACAGGATAAATGTGGCTAACTGTGTGATGCTATTATTGGAGAGAAATTTTAGAAACAGAATTATCTGACTAGTATCAGCAGTTGTTCTAAGCCATTGGTTCAAGTACTGGACCAATGATACTTTGATACTTTACAATAATAAATTAGAAAGATTCCAGGGCAGGATAACCAGAATGTTTAGAATTCAGGCTGTACTTGGGAACTACAATGAGGCATCCTCCAAGAGCTGGGAAACAAGATTGTCCTTTGAGGATTAAAACAAAACAAAAACAAACAAACAAACAAAAATCCATTTGTCTAAGTGAGACTAGCCAGCTACTGGGCTAACGCAAGATACTATCTGTACGTGGGTGACTTCACAAGTGAGTTAAATATACTCTCAGGGAGGTAGAGCTGAAATATAATTGTAATAGAGAAGGAAGAAGTCTAATCAATAATCTATTCCTTTTCTAGAGGAGGCCTGGGTAAATAGACTTGGAGAGAACAGCATGGATCATGCAAGAATTCTGACTGACATGAGTTTTCTTTTACACTGTAAATCAGTGTCAGCACTCTAATTTATACTTCTGAGTCTTGCAATTGGATAGCATGACTTGGATAGCATTTCTCATATATTGGCAAAATTGAGTGTCCAGATCCGAGATTGGAAATGTGAGGTGGTATAGCGTTTCCATATCATAGGCCCCTTTTTTGTTATGGAAAAACGAAAGGGCACTAACGATGTTTACCTGGGAAGAGAGAAGCCAGAGATCAGACTGATACCTATCTTCACATGTTTACAGTTCTTACAGAGGTTAGATTCAGCTGATTGTTGGCAAAGAACAGAACAAAGCACAATGTATAAAGAATACAAAGAATAAGATTTCATGTGACCAAAAGGAGGAACAATGCTAACAATTTGAAATTCCAACAGCAGAACAGTTATCTCTTTGTCAGTTGGAATTCTTTGGTCATAAGTAATAGAAAAAATCTGGATGACTATAGCAAAATGTAAATAATAATTAAAAGATATAAGGTGGCTCATAGAGTTGTAGAAAGGCAGTGACCAAAGCAACCAACGTGATAGGAGGGCAGGAACTAAAGGACTGTTTCTTGGTATACCATCATCCTGATAAATCTGCTTTTATCTTTCCTAGAATTATTGGGAAAGAAATTCTGATTGTCATAACTTGGGTCAGAGGTCCTCACTACTTTCCTACCACCTCCCCTGGTAAGGGCAAGGTAGAGAATCTTGACTGAAGACCCAATCAAGGCTTCATGCAATGGAAAAGGAAAATTTACTAAAGAAAAATTAAGAAGCAGAAAAAAATATCAGAAACCTACTGTGCCCCCATCATTGCAGGTACAAGGAAAGGCCACCTATTTGTTAGGAATCCTAAAGAAGGGGTTTCTGTACTGGAAGGAAGTTGGAAAAGATGATTTCAAAGGTCCCTTCTAGTTCTTTGTTTCTGACAAGAAACTGAGAAGTGAAATTGATTACTGAGATCCAGGGTCACTAGGAAAGGACTGATGAGGAAGATCTTGTCTTGGTTATAAGGAAAGGATGGGCTGCAGCTAACAGGGAAGTAAGCCATAGAGTGGGTGGTTCAGTGGACTATCACTGGCATTGGTCATTGAAAATCATGGGCATCGAGGCATCATGGATAGATTTTAAACAGTGAAGAGACATGTAATAAAATCTAGTTTAGGAAGTTTAATCTGATAACTGTTGGTAGATTGAACTAGAGAAATGCAGGAACAAAGGCAGGGAGATAATTGTTTTGAGGGCCTGAACCAGGGCAATGGAGTAGGAAGGAAAAAGAAGGAGCAGACGAAGATGCTTTCTCTGGCAGTGTCTACAGAACTTACAAGGTGAGAAGAGAAATGAGAGAAAAGGATCAAGAGTAACTCCAGGTTTCAAACCTGGAGATCTAAGAAAATGACAGCATAATTGGAAGAAAGACAACAACTTCTAATTAAGATATACTGATTTTGAAGGGCTGGATATCAACGAGTATGAGCGTGAAGCTTAGAGAGAAATGTCAAGGCTGAAAACATGGATTTGAGATTTCCTTATATAGAGATTGAAATTGAGATTGTACGAATAGATGATTTTCTACAAGGACAAAATATAATGTAAAAGGCAGCCCAAGAAACAAGAAGGTCTCTGCGCTCACCCATTGCCAGAATCCTAAATGTTCGTCCAGA
Source organism: Cynopterus sphinx (assembly GCA_030015415.1). Taxonomy (NCBI): domain Eukaryota; kingdom Metazoa; phylum Chordata; class Mammalia; order Chiroptera; family Pteropodidae; genus Cynopterus; species Cynopterus sphinx. Next base: position 22,296,777 of record CM057380.1, read on the forward strand.
GACCTTAACTACATCCAGACGGTCTCAACTACACATTACTCCCTCAAGGCAGCGACCTTGAAAAATGGCTTCTGCTGTGGGAATAGTGGGCAATTACATCTTATTAGAAAGAAGTAATCACTAAGAACCACTAGAAGTCATTTCAGAAATAATGAAACTTGAACTGGCTTTTAAAAGAATGGAGAGGGAGAAGGAATTCCACAAAGGGACGTATTTATAACTAAGATTGATTAGGAAATTTAAATATTGGATTGAACTGCATGATCCCTCTTAAAAAATGATTATTTTTAGTCTGCCATCCACCTGCTCTACACCATGGCTACGAATAGAGAAAAATGAAAGAGGTGACACAGGAGAAGTACTCACTGTCTAGACCTGTCTGGTGGGATGCTGATTTGAGGTCTTAAAGGATGGACAATGCTCTTAATGACAAAAAACCTGACAGCCCTAATGGTTAAAAGTGGGACACAACAGAATTTATCAGTCCTAAAATTCTGAATTTAACATCTGTGAGACAAAGCAATTGATGAAGGAAACAAATGAAAAAAAAAAATCACTGACACTAGTGACCTCTAGTGGAAATAGGTTTGGGGAAACATAAATATATAAAATAATTTATTATTAGTATAAATATAACATATTTATTATATCAAATAAATATTATAAATATTTATTAGAATCAGACATATATACACACACTATTAGATTAGATAAAAATCAGTGACATATGCAGCCAATTTATTTTCAGAAAAATGTAAAAAAAAAAGAGGCTGCTGAAAATAGCACATAAATCCTACCCGGAAAGTGGAAATGTACCAGGAATACTTTGTGTTTTGTGTCAGACTAAGTTGATTCATGTTCTGGAGAAAATGTGGACATGTAATTGCTGTTAAAGACATTACCTGAGAAAAGAAGAGTGTTTGGGTAGTGACTTCATTGGTCACTGGGGGAACTGGGCATGTTAATGGCAGCCAACAAGAGAACATGCTGACAGGCTTGAGGAGGAAGCTACCCTGGTTGCTAGTAGGCCTTTTAAACATTTCTTCATGATAACATGGAAGAAAGCTGTAATTTCTGAAGTGTGTACACATCTGCTAATTCAGTATTTTATGGCTTGAGTCCTGTTTTTTCTATGCCCAGTGGGTGTTTATGCCACATGTTGGCAAATGCTGTTCAGCTCGGAGGATATGAGAGGATGCTTGGTGGCCTTGGCCTTTGAAATGGGGCCAGTCTCATGAAGGGTCCACATGTGATCAGGAAGGTCAACATTAAACGAAGCCAGGCATTCCATAACCGCCTCCTTCGGGAAGTGCTTTCAGAACATATAATTTTGACATTGAGGAGAAGCAAAGGAATGAGAGGGTTGGTGGAAATTTTAAATTCGTTTGATCACGCTAGTGGCTAATAATGTGTGAGTTGAATAAAATAGTGTGTGTGTGTGTGTGTGTATGTGTGTGTGTGGGTGGGGGGGTGGTGTTTAGAAAAAGGAGCAACAGAAAAAAAAGAAAATGAAACAAAACAAAATAAAACCAGAAACGATATATAAGCAAATGGAATCAGCATTATGAAGCCTTAGGCAACTGTCACTTCTGGCAGCAGGATGATGGTTGTCCTTGTCTCATATTACTTGCGTGGCAGAAGGTACCCTGCCTTCTTTCATTATTCAGCCTCCACCACACACCCTGTTTTGTTTACTGATGCTGCCGCACAGCTTGACAGGTCTGCTTTTCCCCGGATTCTCCCCCTCTCCTCTCCACATCATTCCGAGGATGTAGAAACAACTCTTAGATAAGCCTTTTGTGAGAATTCCAATCTGATATACAATTACAGAGTTCTGGTCTACCTGAGAGGAGATTATATATATATATATATATATATATATATATATATATATATATATATATATATAGAGAGAGAGAGAGAGAGAGAGAGAGAGAGAGAGAGAGAGAGAGAATAGGAGAAAGAGAAAAGGTGGCCTGGCTGCCCCTAAGTCAATGACTTCCTTGGTGTTATTTCTTAGATGTCAACTCAACCACAGACCAGAGTTAAGAGGGACCAATATTAGTGGTCCTTCCTCTTTCCCCTGCGAAAATCCTTCCCCCCAGGATATAAACAAAAACTTAGTTCTAGAATAAATCATTTCAGGGGTCTAATCTAAAAACCAGTTTACTTACAGAAGATGAGCTAATTATTTTAATTTGCTCCAAAGCTTCTGTCAGGCTGTCTTCAATCTCAGAGTCATCTAAGGAGAAGAGGTCCCCAGCTCGTGAAAGATCTTTTTGTCCCAAGACCAGTCTGAACAGGTGATGCATGACGAGGAGTTTGGTAGTCAATTGACTTTCCGTAGGCTCAGGGCCATGTGTCCCAGTTACCAGAGGTTAGTAAGACGAAAACATGTAGCAGGTGGTACACTTTGTATTCGCCGAAAGGTCATTTTTCTCCAGACTTGGAGGTCTTATTGACACTCTCTGCAAGAGAAACAAATGACCCAATGTACACATTAGCAGAATGATGTGAGCTTAGAACGTGAACCTGGTGTTCATCAAAGAAGGAAAAAAAAAAAAACTTTGGAAATGCGCATTGAGTAACAGATTCTGACTTGATGATCTTTGAATGAGCTCTTTCCTTATTTATGTCTCAAAAAGTCCTGTCAAAAATTATTAAGTTTCTTAGAGCTTAATTTGAGCCTTAAAAAGCCGTGCAGATCCCACACTTATTTTTCCCTTTTCTATATTCTTTCCCTACTCTTCTCTTTATGCCACAAGGAAAGGGTGAAGAAACAACAAATATGCCCAACACTTGCCAGATTTTCCCCAAACAGATTCCCATGGAAACTAAACAGAAAAGGGCAATGGAAGGAAAGAAGGAACACAGGAAACATCTTTTAGACCCACGCCCTGGTTTTCTCCCTTTTCCTGGATATGCTTACCTTCTTGGCTGGGCTTCTTAGCTGTATCGATCACAGAAACTGCCCCAACACTCTGACCAGAAGTTGATCTCAGCACTTGCCTTATCATTATGTACTTTCTAAATAAGTTGCAGTGAAATAAAAGACTCTGCCAAAGAGTATGTGGCTAGACGAACCTTAAGAGAACATGAGCATGGACTTGAACTTGAACATTGAACTTGAAAGTGAGAACATGCAATGGAGGCTAAGGAAGAAGGGCTTTGGGACCAGGCTATTCTCCTTCTATTCCCAAAGTTGAATTAATAAAGTCCCACTGTACTTCGCATTCAATTAATAATCCAAAGAGAGTAGGGTAATGGCACAAATTAAATACCTGATTATTCTCATTAGCTCTCTTCTGGGCCTAATAAAATCACAGACCATTTGCACCGGTAGAGACCTTAGCAATCGTTTAATGGCTAGGGAGGTTTAATGACTTCCCCAAGGCCGCATGGTAACTGTGGCAGTGCCAGGGGGCTTCCCTCATGGTTTACAGTGAAGTGGAGTTACCTTATACATACAAGTAACATCCAAATGCAGCCACATGCTCAGAATGTGAAAGCTGAGAGTGATTTATTTAGTAGAAGCAATAGGTGAGTCTGCCTAGCATTTCACACTGCATGTACTCCCCAGAATGAGTGTATAAAGAAAGAAGTCTGCCGCTTCCTCAGTCCTCTCTTCTGAGCTATCACTATGAGAGCACCTCTCTATACTGAATGCAGTTTTAAAGATACATACTCTCCATGAAATATGGTCTCCAAACACAAGCCAAATCCTTTACCAGACAATTAAATAAGCCACCAGTAGTATTCCAAATGGTGCAATTCATAGGCCTTTAAAGGGATTTTGAGGGTAGTAGTATTGCCTATGTGTGACTTTTGCACTACCTACCAGCTTGAGGACAATGGCATCCAACATTTATATATGCTTACCTATGTGCCAGGCACTGTTCTAGACGTTTTGTAAACATTAACTCATCTAACTCTGATAAAAACTATATGAAGATATTTCATCCCCATGTGACAGGTAAGGAACCCAAAGTATTCAACAACTTGCTTAAGCTGCACAGCTAATAAACTGGAGAGCTGGATTTTGGACCCAGAATGCTAGGTTCTAGGTTCATAACCACTATGGTATGTAGGGCTCCATGTGAGGCAACGATTAGGTGTAAAGACCCTCAGAGTATTACTAACGTTTGAAGATGAAGGGATGGGTAGTGTCTTGAAAAAATGAACTCCTATTGCCTCCTGCACCAACCCTGCATCCTTACCCCTCTATTCCCTGAAATTTCAGCCAACCCAAAGGCAGGAGGGTCACAAGGAAGAGAAGCTTAGAAGAAGAGAAATGAAGGAGAGTGGTAGGAAGGTTGCAGGGGATGGAGAGAGAAAGGTGAGGGTCCTACAAAGTGGTCTGTGCCCTGGTTTATGTGGAAGGGTGATTTACAATATATACAAGAAAAATTAGGATAGTGTTTTCCTGAATTTTCCCCTTAACACATTCTCCCCCTACCCACACCCCCAGTTTCAACATATACAGTGACAGAGCCTCAGAAAAATAATATTCAGGAAATTAAGACACCGGATGGAAATAACTTCACCTTGACTAGTTGTCTTGTTGGCCAACATCTGGCACTTCCTGGAGCAGATTCAGCTGCCCCACACACATCAGAGCCGGAGCTCTGAGAAAGAGCAGAAATGCGTGCTGGGGGAGAGGAGCACCCACAGGCTTTTCCTGGGCTCCTTCTTTCCATGCTTACAGTGATGCCTGGTGCAGAGCCCCATATTCACGCTCCCACACAGCTGTACATGAAAACTGTCATATGTCTGGAGCTGCAGAAGAGATGAGGCTTATACCAAACGTTCTACAATATAAGGATGACCCAGAGAAAAGTCTTCTGTGCACTGTAAAAGGAAGCTTGGGGAAGTGTAAAGGAGAGAGAGATCTCTTCTAGAGGAAGGGGATAAGAATGGCTTTGTGGAGGAAATGGTATCTGAGCTGAAGATTTTAGATGGTTTCATTCAATGCATGAGTCCTGAGTCAGTTTTTTGTCTGGGACTTAGGTTCAAGTCCCAGCCCGGCTACTCAGTAGTTATGGGATTTTTGGTTCATACTTTTCCCTTCCTCAACCTCAGTCTTTTTATTTGCAAAATGATGCTAACACGTGCCTTGTCTATCTCATCAAGTTATTTTGAAGATCAAAGCTGATAACACAGAAAATTGCTCTTTGTAAAATGACATGAACAGCTCATGTTTAGCGGGTGCTTACCATGTGTCAGGCAAGAATGTGTATTAAGTCATTTAATTCTCATGATAATTCCATTCAATGAGAAACTGATGTTCAGGGGGGAAAATAACCAGCGCAGGGCCCAGGCACCTGCAGAGTAAGCTGCAGAAGCCAGATTGAAGGCAATTTGTCCCCCAGGTGAAATCCTCTCAGGATTGTGTACAGTTGTACATAATTGTGTGTGATAATTATTAAGCTGCCTCCCTTCCCATCAGTCATCATTTAGAAAGCATCCACATGCTACATTATACTGCCCTTTTCTGGATAAGGATCAGCAAGCCATGTTATTTATTTTTCAGCAGCTTGGGTCAATGTTTCGCTCAGGTTTCTGGCTTCTGCTGGTCTCTTTGCAACGGTAGAAGTAAGAGCCAGATCGAATTCAATCTCATCTTCTGAGAAACTCACTATCACCCCTTACGAATGTCATAGTCTTGTGGCCTATATGCATGTATACAGATGCGCCCACTGTACACACACAAACACACATATATGTGCACACATGCACATACGCGTGCACACTCAGATACTTTCTATACCCCAAGCTCTTTGCTAGACACTTTCTTTTTGTAGTTCTCTCACCAACCCTGAAGGTAGATATTATTACCAAAAAGGAAACAGGGCTGTGAGGTCACACACAGAGCCAAGATTCACATCCAAGCAGGTCGGCCTCCAAATCTCATACTGCCTGATAAAATTCCTTCTTACTCCCAACTTTTGCTCTTTTAATTCCTTTTTCTAAGGTTTAAGGGACCCAAATCTGATGCCCACATTCTCGTTATTTAGTATATATTTTTCAGGCAGGTATTGGTTGACAAGTCAGGTTCTAGTAAGAAGAAACAGACACGACAAAAAGAGAAATAATTCTGCACCAAGCGTGACATATTTCAGGGAATCACCGCTCTCCCCACAAACTCAGTTTACCTGTGCACTACTCCTCAAAGGCAGGTCTGTTGTTACTCAGCTGTATGTTTTGAGACTGGGCGGGAGATTCAGGCAGCGGGCTCCTGGGCACAGAGAGCGGGCGGAATCCACTCAGCTTAGTGAACCTGAAGTTGTTCATTGCAGAGCCCGTGCGGGTGAAAGAATTCAAGGAATGCAGCCTGATGCCACCGGCTGCTCCAGAGCTGATCAGGTGACAGGCTGCCCTCACCCAGTGAAGAGAGTTACTTCTGAGTGAAATGCTCTGTTTCCTGGGGTGAAACACAAAGCCTGCTCCAGTAGAGTTGTTTTTAACAGAGAAAACAAAACGCTCTGTGTTCATGAAAATCTATACTTTCCCTAGGAAGAATGGGGAAAAAAACCCCACAAAACAAAAAAGCCATGCAGGAAACAACAGTTTCAACTCAAGCAGGTGAGTGGAATGGCTATTGGGAGACGTTTCACAAAGGCTGGGGAAGAGAGAATTGTAACTTAATTAACACTTCCCTCCCTCTTGAAGTTCACACACATAGTTTGAAACACTGAGCGTTTGTCCAATAAGAGCAGCCGCTCCTAAAGAAGTGATCTTGTTCTGCCACTAGAGAAATATTGCTGAAAATTCAAGGATGCAGAAAGTTGCTAATAATCGGAACAAACTTACTGAACGAAAATGCACACAGCAGGTCCTCGAACAAGTCATTTTGTTCAACATCATTTTGTTTTAACACTGATAATAAAAAAAAAATTGATTCCCTACTAGGGTCATTGTCTGTGTGAAGTTTGCATTTTTCCTGACATCTGTGTGGTTTTTTTCTGGGTGTCTCTGTTTCCTCCCACATCCCAAAGAGGCACAGCGAGGTAAATGAGTGTGTCTGCTTTGTCCCCGTCTGACTGAGATTAGGCGTGGGTGTGAGTGCCCCCTGATGGAAGGGCATCCTGTCCAGCGTGGTTCCCGCTTTGTCCGCTGAACCGCATGGGCTCTGGCCAACTGAGACCCTGAACTGGAATATTCAGGTTGGGAAATAATAATCTAACCTATTTTTATTACCTTTTCTTAAATGTATGTATAGCTCATGTTTATTTCAATTATTAGAAATGTTTTGGGTCTTTATTAAAAAGTTTGGTATTTTTTTGTGACGAGAAATGTGCCATAGGAACTTAACTCTTATCTATATTAAATAGCCTATGGTAAAATTGGTTTCTTAGACCTTGTTTTGCTTAAAGTTGCAGTTTCCAAGAACCTATCAATGACGTTAAGTGAGGACTTACTGTACCTTTCACTTTATTTGTTGGAAGCTTCTTCATAAAAATCCACTTGGACCAGATATATTAGATTTGTACTTTAAATATTACAGCAATAGCTGGAGAAAATGTTTATCCTGCTTGATCCATTGACACTCCAGAGGAGAAGTTACTGAAATCCTCCTTTATTGTTTCAACCAGTTAAATGCATTGTAAAAACAACAACAACTACAAAAACAAAACAAAACATGTTTTTAAGCCATATTATTCTCTACCCCTATTTTGTCTACTGTCCCTCAAATCACCTATCTGCTGGCAACGTGCACTGGAAGTTGTGCTGCAGATGAATTCATCTATGTGATCACTAAGATGTGGACATTGTGACTGTCCACCCTGGAGTGCTACCCCACAAAAGTGTGTGCTCAGACAGACACACACTTGCCATCGAACCAGGTCACGGGTTCCAGGCGAACAACCTCATAAATATTCCTATTCATATTTTTACGCTATCCACAAAGGGGAAAATGTCCCTTTGAAGAGTTTCTTTTATAAAAATAGAGAATCCAGTCATTGGAGATTGGCTTTTACTAGCAATTTTCTGGCTTATCGTGAATGATAACATCTCATTTAATGAAATAGACTATATTTCATTAGCCTTCTCTCTTCTTCATCCTCTATTCGTTTTAATGGTTTTTATCACTAGATTTTATACAGTCTCCTTACACTTTTAAAGGCGTGCCAAGTTCCCAACATGGACACTATGGGACTTCAGTAAGAAGAGCCAAGTGGATGCAGTATGGGAACCTGGGCACACCTGGGCTCAGCTATGCCACTGCCTGCAGTGCAAACCTGGGCAGGTTAATTAACCTCCCTAAGCCTCAGGTTCCTTATTTGTGCCTGAGGATTGTGATATGGGTTCTTGGGAGGTTTTATGAGATTATTACGTAGAATATTTAACACAGAACCTGTGTAACACCTACACAGAAAGTGACAGCAATCATATCCTTAATATACATTATTCTTATAGGTCATTCTCCTGTTAATAATGCCCCATGACATCCCTTTTCAAAGCCAATGCACTACTGTACTGCTACCTGGCATTGAGTGCATAGCACTACAAATGTCCAGGAACTTTCCCATTTGTGTCACATTTATATCCTAGTTGTACTCTCCCCCAATCCTAAATCTGGGTGGTTCATGCACTGTCTTGAATGTGTCTCTATTGATTTTTTTGGCAACTTGATCTTGTTCCCTTGAGAGAGAGCCTTTCTGTGGGGCTCCCCCTAACCATGACTCAACAGTAGCAGCTAGAAGGCTGTATGTAATTCCCTGCAGGACACTAGAGGGAAAGTTCTTTATGACTTTTCAAGGTGACCTACCTTTAGTGGGCACTAATAAAACAGTGCTGGTTTACTCCATTATGCATCAGTAGATTCTCCTAAACGGCAATATAGGAAAACTCAGGAAGCCCATTTTTTCTGAGGAAATTAGCATCTAACTTTCAACCCCAGGTTAGGATATTCTTTGTTTCTTCACTTCTAGAATAACCATACTTTTTTTGTTATGCTTTGCACAACACTACTGTGCATAAAAAAAAAAAAAGTTATTTTATTCACCTGTATAAAAGGTGCCCACTGACAAACTTAGACCCATTTGGGTTCTAGAAACTTTCAATAAAGTTCTCAGATAGATTTTCCCTTGAAAGAAAGGATTAAAGATTCTTTTCAAGGAGCATCTTTTTCACACAGTGTGAAAGAACCACAGGCGTTCCCATGGGAATGGGCCGCATACATTTCAGCCCTTCCCACAAGATGTCTATTGTTCCCTGGCGTCTCTCAGTTTCCTCTGCCACGACATGTTGCTACACTGCACTTCTATTGAAAGCCTCTGAAGCTGGGTTTTCCGAATGATGATAAAGAGCTCAGCCCTTGGACCTTTTGCTAAGGCTCATTTAGTCTAAGGTTGTAGCAGGCCTTGTTACCGTAAACATATACGAAAAAATAGGTTTGGTAACTTGTTTCGGCAAGAGCTCAAAAACCATAATTAATTTTGAATATATATTGCAACTTGTTGAAACCACAAATAGATAGGAAACATTTTTCTTTATAGGGAATGAGGGAAACATCTTTGAGTCTAACCAACTTTCTAAACCAAGACTTTGTGACTGCCATAATGATTTCATAGTGTATCCATTTGCACCTATAAAGTTGGACTTTGTAGGTCGTATTTGCTCTGGACTTGATATAAATCTTGCTAAAACTTTTAATTCAAATTCTGTAGGTTTGCTTTTCCAGAAAGCATACTCAAACTCTCAAATCGCAGGGAAAATTCCATGTTAAGTGTACCTTTATTTACATTTAAATTCCACATATTAAAACAGCTGCATGACCAATTCAAATAATGCCTTAAGTATTTTTCTTTATTCTTTAAATTGAAACCATGTATATCATGAAATCAACGGTTGATTACTCTAGCAATTTAAATATATATTTGAAGGAACAAAAAAGTGGTTAGATGCAGTTATGATTTCTAAGATATCTGAAATACCAAATGGAAAAAGGAAGCAAATCCAACAGTAATAATGACAGTTTAACCCAGTGACCATAGCGATGCTGTTGAATTTTCTTTGAAAATCACAGGCAGGGGCAGTTTCTTTACTGGTTGCAAAATGTTTTTTGAAGTAAACAAAAGTATGACATAGAAATGAGCTTACACTATTATGGAATAAGACAAAAATGCACATAGAAGCACAGTTTTCTGCTCCTGAGGCCTAGAGACATGTTTTAATAACCCACAAAGAGGTGGCTTTTTAATCCTAATAACTGAAATGCATGCACACTCGGCTAGACACACACCTCCCCAAAGCACTGTATCTGCATAATCAGCCAGCCCCTGGAAGTTTCTCTGCCCTGTTTTTCCGAAGCCCACTCCTCACCTCACTGCCAGCTTCTGACATTCACTTTAATTAGCTTTTGTTTTTGCTGAACAAAAGGACAGGAAGGAGGATAGCCATACCTCTTTGCACAGGAAACTGTGGCCATCACAGGAAAGAGAAGGCAAAATGCTTGATCTTTAGGGCATTTCGTCCAGGACCATGCTCAGAGGCAGCCTGGTAGCCCCCCGCCCGTTCTGTCCTGCCCGCAGCAGCCGTGCTTCCCTGTGTCGCTTGTCAAGCCTGCGGCACACTTGATTCCCTCCCCTGGACTCACCGTGTGGAATCCGGCAAATGAGTAACTTCTCCCTCTCCCAAACTTAGGCGCAGAGCAAACAATTGGCACACCGCTTCACTTATTTCTACAGTAGATTTACAGAAGTTTCTCCAAGCAAATCAGTAGTTTTAAAGAATTAGAGGATTTGCCCAACAACCAGCAATTTAGCTTCTGTTAATGAATAACTCGCTTTAAGGAATCAAGGAAGTTTTGTTAACATCAGATGTGGGGCCTTTTATCTGGGAGGCATCGGTGAAAAGGCTTAGGGAGGGATGGAGGGAAGCAAGTAGTGAAATGTGATAGTATTTAAGCCAACTATGATAGAAGAAAAATACCACGAGAGAAGCAAAATGGCTAAAGGAGCAAAAAGTCTAACTATGCTATTGGTCCTGCTGGTAAAACACTGAACAACTAAGTGGAAATCCCCTAGGGACCTTTCCCAGCCAGCACTGCTCCTTCTTGCACCCTTCCGAATTGCTAATTCACTTCCTTTTACCACCCAAACATAGAACTTTTCTTCTCAGGCCTAATACACTGGGGCTCCCTTACAAGCAGTCTGGCATCTCCTTACATCTCTCTTTTAAGAAGAATGCTCTTCAAACCTTTAATGCATAGATTAGATGGTGGTACCCAGCGGAGGCTCGTCTCTCCTCCTTTAAGTGCATGACATGGGCTTTCGCCCCTTATTGATATGAGGTTTGGCCTATGCATAAGGCAACAGAATATTTCTGAGCCGCTTCTAACTAGCTTTCTGTAAAACTGAGTGTGTGAGTATGGTGGGACGGTGAGGGGGGGAGAGAAAGGTAATGGTGCAGGACTTGAAGTATCAATATTTCTGTGGCATTGGCAATCATGCTGCCGTTTAAGTAAATTGCTGGCTCAAAAGACACACTCCTGGGGTAAATAGAGTTTTTTCCTGTGTTTACCACCCAACATCCACTTGTTCTACTTCTGGTAGAAACTGTACCCAGATTTCCTTTGGGATCAATCTTCTTTAGTCAGAGTTGACTCCCATAGACAGGTTGGGTCTGAGCCAGTCAGAGAAATTGCGTTCCTCTTACCATAGTAATGAATCTAGGGGAGGTGTGCGGACCCTCCCAGCCCAATGAGAGTCATGACAAAGATGAATGTTTGGCTTTGGGGGAAAAGAGTGATTCCTGCTGGACTTGATGACAAGAAGATATAAGGTCTGGTTGCTCTTGCCGTCCTGCCAACAAGAAATCAAATCTTAGTGACTTCATTTGGGCCCCTTAAACCAGCTTCCAATGAAGCTGACAAGATCTGCCCTTCCCTGTAAGCCAATTCCTTAATAGCTTAAGTGATTTTAGGTTGGGTTTTCTGCCATTTGTCATTTTAAAAGTTCTGCCTGACAGATCCAGGTTTGTGGGAGGGCTTTTCTGGGAACCCTTGTGAAGGAATCTCCTCGTGAAGGAAGTGGACAAATGGGCTACTTTAATGAGAGCCGCAGGCTTCCGCGGACAACCAGTAGAGGTGGGAAAGGTCTGGGAAAGAAAGTAGTCATTCAGTGTACCTGCTAGCGGGACTTTCCAAATTAATTCTTCTTAACCAACTCCATGCTTAGTTCCTCAAAGACTTCCACTTTAACCACCTAGACTTGACTGGTGGTTCCTAGCCACATACTATTTGACCTCAGTAAACCTAATCATGGAATCCACCCACGCATGCACAATTTTCATAAATTCCTTTGGTTAATTAGTTTCACAGACTATTGCTCTCTCTCTCTTTTTTTCCCCCTCCTTTCCGGCATAGCTCCTGCCCCCACCCCACCCATGGTGAATGTGAAATAAAGAACATTCTCTCTGACCACAAAGATGCTTCCTTTAGAGAACACATAAAATTCTAAAGGAACTTTATATGGATAAATGACAAATAAATATTGAGAATTCCTGGCTGACTTCATTTTCTGTAAGTAACTTTTCTTAGCTGAAACCAGTGACACTCCTTCAGGTATGCCACTTCTGTGGTTCTTCAGGTACATCACTCCCAGGTTTGCAAAAGCTCATTACAAGCACAGAAAAACTCACACATATCCAGGAACTACCCTTTGGCTCAGAAAAGTAGCATGTGGCTTGAACTGTGGGAGTCAAGTAAAAACAGGGGAATAGAGACCTGTGGCTAAGGTTTCTTCAGTTTGTTTCATTACAATAAAGAATAATTTAATAAAAAATATGATTATAAAAGTAATATCTTTTACACCCAGTTAGAGAGGACTCATTCTCCATAACTAGCTCCTCTTTCGGTGCTTTTGATCTTGGTAAAGGGCCTTCATCACCTACCAGTCACATAGACTGGGAAGATGGGCATCATCTTATATTGCTCTCCTTTTCCCACTTGCATCCAAAGATCCCATCACATCTTAGGTCCTGTCCATTTGGTGTACTTAACATTCTTTGTGGTCTGTGGTAGAGAGATCCTAGGGTCACCCTTGATTCATTTTCTGGTGTTTACCTAGGCCATACCTGAACTCCTGACCCACAGAAAGTATGAAATAATAAATGTGTGTCATTTTAAGCTCCTGTTTATGGTAATTTTTTACACAGCAATAGAAAACATGATCATTCCCATTTGATAACTAGATCTCCATTGTTTCTATTAAATTTTTCATCATCTCTTGTCAGACTGTTGACAGATCTCCCCTAACAGGTCTTACTGCCTCCAACAAGGTCTCTTCAACTCTGCCACCAAATCAGCTTTCTAAAACAAAATACGATATGTGGCTTTTCTACTTAAAATGAGTAAGAGGCAACCTGTTGCCTGAGGATGTAATCCAAACCCCTTGGCTTGGCACATAAAGGATTTTGTGATCTGGTCTCCACACTTCTCTTCAGCTCTGCTTCCACCACTTATGCACACACAATCTGGTGTAGTGAGGTTGTTGCCTTTACAACATACCCAGGGGCCTATCATCTTTCGGTTCTTAACCACTACTAGTTGATCAAAACACCATCGTCTCATGTCTCACTTGAATTGTTGCAATAGTTCTTTGGCTTCTGTCCTTGCCTTGTTAAAATATAGTTTAACATAATATCTAGACGATCCTATTAAAAAAAAACAAACCAGAATTGACTCCCTACTGCTCAAAACTCTTCAGTGGAATGGCTCTCCATCTCACCCAGAGTCAGAGCTGAAGTTCTTTCACTAATCAGCAAAGCCCTATATGATAGAGCTTCACCCTTCTCCCTCCATGTCTTTAGCTTCATCTATCATTCTTGCTTTTGCTCTCTCTGCTCCAGCCACACTGGAGCTACACAGGGTTTCCTTGCTGTTCCTTAGACAAAGCAGATACATTCCCACAAGAGAGTCTTTGCATTTGCCATTCCGTCTGTCTGGGAGGCTCTATCCCCAAAGGTCCATATGGCTTGCTCCTTCTCTTCCTTCATATCTTTGCCCATATATCACCTTAGCAGCGATGCTCTCCCTGACCACTCTATAACACAGCAACACTCTTCGCCCCCCTGGCATGTCTCACTTCTTACTAATTTTGCCTATAGCATTTACTGTCATCTGATGTACTATATGTTTACTTATTTCTTTTTAAAAAAATTTATTTTTCTTCATCACTCATTTACAAATATAAATTTCATGAGGGTCGGGACTTTATTAATTCAGTTGATTTCCTAGATTTCAACATGGTTTATGGCACATAGTATGGACTTAAATTGTTGAATAAACTTTGAATAAATAAGTGAAGGTGATTTAAACTCAGATTCTCCATGAATGGCTGTGATTAGAAGTCAACAACCTGATGAATGATAACTGTGTAGAACTCACTTTGTCATTGACTATGGGAGCAGAAGTATTCATCTTTCGGGGGCAGAAGTGGTTGCAAGGTCATGGTTCTGGCTCAACATCGGCATTCGTAGGGCCAGAACAAAGGTGGCTTCCCACAGCACTCAGCACACTAGCAGCAGGGGCTTCCTCATTAAGCTTGTTCTCCAGTGTAGTTTTGATCCTCCTGTCCTCCCAGCATTCTGTGAACTCCCAATATAGATTTTTCAATAAAAATCTATTTCTGTTTAATCAACCAGAAAGAGCTTCTGTTGCTTACAACTAAAAGTACTGACTGATGCTATAGCTATCATTCTTCCTTTTTCATCTGTGCCTTGCACCTGACAGTTCCTCTACCTAGAACACCCTGGTCTGTTTATAAAATACCAACTCATCTTTTAACCATGATTCTTACCCCTCCTTCTCTGTAAGGGTACCTATGCCAAGCACAGCTGATTGCATCTTCTTTTGTTTTCACAGGGCAATTTGTATAGACCTCTACCATATTATTCTCATTCTCTCCCACTAACTAGCACCCTTATGGGCAGGAACCAGATTTCAATTCACCTGAGGAACTCCAGGTCTAGCCTACTTTTTGGCACAAAGAATAAATTCAATCAGAATTTCATAAATGATGGCTTCTTAAAAGCATCAATAGAATAATAATTCTATAATTGAAAAGAATTCTGATGTAGGAACAAAGAAATGAATAGCAAAGAAATCTGTTTAGCTGAGATAGAATTATTTACTTGTTAAGCTGGTAAAAAAAAGTGTGTTTTTTTTTTTAATTTTTCAAGTACTGGTAAAAAGGGAGAAAGGGATACATCCTTTTACTGAAATAAACTATAACCAGACCAATTAGAAAACAGAGAAGACACAAATTACTTATATCAAGAATAAGAGTTGACATCACTACAGATTCTATAGATATATTAAAAAGAGATATGGAAATTTTATGTAAATAAATTTGATAACTTAGATGAAATGGACAAATTCTATGAAGGACAAAAACTGTCAAAGCTCATTAAAAAATAACCAGAATAGTCCTATATTTATATATTTAAAAATTGGAATTATAGTTAAAAAACATTCACATGGAGAAATCTTGAAGCCCAGATAGCTTCATTGGTACATTCTATAAAACACTTAAGAAATAAATAATACCAATTGTATACGAGTTCTTTCAGAAATTTTATTCTATTTCACAATAAGATTCTTTGAGAACTACTCATATATAAATTATAAATAAATATCTATATATGCATATGTGTGTGTGTGTGTGTGTGTGTGTGTGTGTGTGTATCCGTTAGTGGTTGATAGCATTTCATCCTTTGAATATAGCACATTTTATTTATCAATTCCTCTTCTGATGAAGTTGTAAGTGGTTTGTAGGATTTTACTGAGGGACACTGTTGTTGGAGTAGAAAGAACCCATGTGCTAGGCTGCCTGGGTTTACATCCAGCCCTGCCATTTATGAGCCACATGACTTTAGGACATAATCTGAACCTTTAAAAAAATATTATCACTTTTTTTTTTAATCTATAAGGCAAGGGTATTAACTGTACCCACCTTCTAGAGTTGTTATGAGGATTATCTAAAGTAATATTTGTAAAGGGCTCAGAACCATGACTGGAATGTAGTAAGGGCTACATGAGTATTTGTTAAATGTACTCTAAAAGGAATACCCTTGTAAGTGCTTCCTGGCGCACAGTTGTAGAGATTTGTTTAGGATATATACCAGAAGTGAAATTTCTGGGTTGTAGAGTATGTACATTTTTTATTTTACTCAACACTGCCAAATTACACTCCAGACTGTCAGTACTAACCAATACTCCCACAAGAAGGCACATTTTTGTCACGTACCAGACAACACTAAACAGACTCTTTAATTTGACCTGTTGGATGAAAATGCTATCTTTTATATTAACCTGCTTTTTCAAATAAGTGATACAATTAAACGTATTTTAAATTCAGAACATATTTATAATTTCTCTTCTGTTAAAAATCTGTTTACTCATATTCTTCTCATGGATTTCTATGGAGTACCTTTTACTGATTCGAATGTTTTATATACAGTAGACACTAAGGCTTTGTTGGCTACATATGTTGTAATTACATTTAACTTATGTTTCACCTTTGTCTTGGGGAAATATTTGCTATAGAAAAGTTTTGTTTTATTTAAAATTCAAGAAGTAATCGTTTTCCTTTCTACTTAGTTCCTGCTGGACCTTCTGCTAAAAGAAACAACATGTATCATTCCAAGTTTCTTAATTCAAATACCAATATAAATATGCATATTACTTCCCCAATTTTATATAAATTATATAAGTTAATATACACTCAATTTTGTATATTGCTTTAATCACTTAATAATATATCTCGGTACTTTTTCCATATCAGCATGTAGAGAGTTTATTCTTTTTAAATTGTGTATTATTCTAATGTGTGGATACACAATAATTTATTTAATAATGGGTATTTGTATAATTTCAACCTTTCTTCATCTCAAAATAAATCAGTAAATTAAAACAGAAGGTTTTTAGCTTTTAGAAAATTCATCTTTCTATTTGTGGTTTATACCTTTTCTTTTTTAAGAAAGCCTTCTCTGCCCTGAGTTTATATAGCTAGAGAATTCTTCTATACATTTTCTGAAATAGATATTTTTTTCACAGTTAGGTTTTAATGCAAAATGTTTTTTTGTCTATAACATGAGATAAGAATCTGCTTTACATATATATATATATGTATACTACATATATATACAAATATATATATACACACTATATAATATAACAAATTTTTCTAATATAAATAGACTGCTCTTTACCTATTGATTTATGATATCAGTGATTTGTGATTTATAATATGAATATGATTTATTATATTCCAAATTTACATATATGTTTGGGTCTATTTCAGGAGTCTCCATTATGCTCCATTGACCTATTTGTTCTCCTTTGTGCTAATACTACACTGTTTTGATGATCTTAGCTTTTAACTGTTTTGATATTGTACAGAAAATGTACCCATTCTTTGTTCTTTATTTTTGAAATTGTCTTAACAATTCTTTGACTTTTACAAGATTTTGACCACATAAATTTTAGACTCAGTTAATCATTTCGTAGAAATCAATTTGAGATCTTAATTTGAATTATAATTAGATTTGTATGAACCATAATGAATTATAGATAGATACTTGGCAAGTACTGATGTCTTTTCAATGATGATTTATTTAACTCATGAACAAGGTAAAATTTCTACTTACTTATGTCCTTTTTTATGTTCCTCAATAAATAGTTGCATATTTTTTATGAAGTTCGTGAACATACTTATGGTGTTTTTTTCCTAGGTATCTTTTTTATGATTCTTTTTTTAAATTATATTTTCTGTTTTATTATTCTAGTGTGAGGGAAATTTAAAGATTTTTGTGTAATGATCTTGTGTCCACAGCCTTGTTGAATCCTATTATTAGTTTTAAAAGTTTGCAGAGTCTCTTGAATGTAGACAATTCTATCATCTTTAAATAAGGACAGTTTTATTCATATACCTCTGACTTTTATTATTTTGTACCTCTTCTGATTAGTTTTTACTCATTTTGCTATTAGTCATTTCAAAGAACTAGATTCAGATTTTTAGTCAGTTCTGTTTTTTTTTTCATTTTTCAGTTTTTATTTCATTAACTTCTGCTTTTATCTTCATTGTTTCTTTCCTATAAATTTTATTGAGTTTAACTTTTCCCCCTAGCCTCTTAAAATGACCATTTAGCTTATTGATATATTTTTTTAGTTATCTTGAAAATGTTCTTTAAATTATATTTATAGATTGTATACTCTTAATTATTTTCTTTCTTTTACTTTCTGTAGGTTTATTATGCTGTTCTTTTTCTATTTTCTGAGTTGAAATTTGAGGTTTGATTTTCAGGTTATTTTCTTCATATTCGGCTTTAAAACTGTAAATTTCTTTTTAAGCATGGTTTTAGCTGTTATTCATAAGTTTTGATATGTTGTATTTTCATTATTATTGAGTTCAAAATGTTTTTTACTTTCACCATAACTTCTTTGACCCATGAATTTTTTAGAAGTCTATTATTTGATTTCCAAACATTTAGAGATTTTCTAGTTGCCATTTTATTCCCCCACTGTGGGCAGAGAATCCACTCTATTTGTTCCTTTAGTATATTTCAAAACTTGTTTTATGACTCAGTATGTGGTCAGTTTTAAAAAATGCCTGTGTATTGACTTCAGTGTTCTACATATATAACAGGTCAAGTTTGCAAATTAGTTTTCTAAATTTTATAATATGACTTTGTATGGCTTTTTAAATTAGATATTTCAAAGTGTATTACAATTTCCTGATATGTTTTGGAATTGTCGATTTCTCCCTTTGTCTATTTTAAAGTTCTATTTTGTAATTATAACTATTGTGAGGTTCTGTTTACTTGGATAGAAAGTTAGAGTTGTCATAATCTTTCTGGTATAGAAACTTTTATTATTATGAAGCATCCCTCACCTATATTAATGTTTTTTCTTCTAAATTCAGATTTGTCTGATAATAATACAAAAATACTGTCTTTCTTTTGGTTAGTATTTGCATGCTCTATTTCTTAATTTCAACCTCTCTTTATTTTTAAATTTTAGATATGTTTCTTTTTTATATCATTTGTTCCCCATCCCCCAAACATTTTTGTCTTTTAAGTAGAACATTTAGATCATTTTCATTTACTCTAATTACGTATATATGTATGTAGGTATTTAGGTTTAAATCTATTACCTTAATATTTGTTTTCTATTTGTTCTATTTATGATTCTTTTTCTCTCCTTTCTTGCTTTTGTTTTGATTGAGCATTTTTTAAATTCCTCTTTTCTCCTCAATAAGCTTGGAAATGATATATCATTTACTATTTTGGAGTTTTTTCCCTCTCTATTTATATTTTGGTGTTTCCTTGGATGCTTGGTTATTGATGTGTGTGTGTGTGTGCATGTGTGTGTGTGTGTGTAAGTGGATGTCATATTTGTAAAATCAAGTGTAAAAGTAATTTGAGGCTCAGCATGCCTTGTTCTAAGGAATAGGATTTATGTTAGTTCATGCATTAGCATTAGTAACACCTCAATTCAATTTTAGGTATTGAGATAAATGGAAACTGAGTTTCATTTTCTTTGTTTCCAGTTTATCCTGTCCCTAGAGTCTAGCCCTTTGGGATTTCTACAGAGGTTTCTACAAGTCCCCTTCCCTTCTTGATATGTTCTAGACTCTAATGTCTATTTTCTTTTCTCTGTGAAGCTGTGAAAAGTAATGCTCAACTTCTCGGCCTCTTAGATTTTTAGGTTCCTTTTTAAACCAGCAAAAGCCCACTGGGGAAAAAAATGGCCTCCAAAACTAGGTTAATCTCCCTTGGCTTTCGTTTTCCTCCACATCTTGGCTTACCAATACTTTATTCTTTTTATCTTTTCAATGCCTCGAAACACATTTTTTCCCAAACACTTAAAAAAAATTGTCCAGGTTATATTGTCTTCAGCAGCTGGATTAGTTAAGATAAAGGTTTAAGAGTTTACCCTGTGAAGACATGGAATAAAGCAATAACGTGCCTTGAAACATTCCTGAATTCTAATATACTTTCCAAGCATACACAACTTGGTTATTCATAAGCAATGGTATTACAGTTGCTAGGGAAACAGCTTACTGAGCTCCTTTACCCTTGAGCCATCATAATAGATTTCCACCTAAATTTTCAAGGACAAAACAATGGCTAACTTTTCTAACTAAAGGGAATTTCAGAAAACAACTAGTAAGGCTGATATGAAACATATGCTAAGAAGGTAAGTCTGTGAAATTAAATATATTTTTTATGTCGGTACTATTGTCTTTATCTTTACTACCCCATAAAGAATGGTTTGTAGGCTGGATACAACCCCCATCCCTAATGTGCTTCATTATTAAAATAACACTTAATTAAGTGGTGGACAAAGCCAGAAACATGCTATGGTTTAAGGAAATCTCTTAGGTTATTTTCAGATGTTTCTAGTTTAGCAAAAGCCAAAGCATATTTTGTTGAGCACATTTTATTCCTATGTGTATTATAAGAAAAATCTAACCCATATGTTTCATTTCATTAATATTTTGCCAAGTTAAATGGTTCTTTTGCAAGATATATTTAATGTTAAGTTATTTTTATGAGGCTTTTTTCCTTGGATTATGAATTCATATGTCACCTAAAGTAAGTATACTTTGATCCAAATATCTTGTAGTTATGAAGTCAGAAACCCACAAAACTTGGGTGATTTCCCAATAGTGCCAAATACAATATTTCATTTCTACCACTAACATCATTATTTTTTCCTCACATTTGTCAATCAGCACTTAGTTGAGAAAACAGCACAGTTATTCTCCTTCTTAAGCCATGCTTTTTGATAAATGTCCAAATGAGGCCACAGCCCAATTCAGCATGGGCCACTAACTTCAAATCATGGGCATAGATCTAAGTGCCTGGTTTGTATCCTGACTGAATCACATATGTGGTTACTTAAGAGTATGATATAAGTCAGCACATCAGAGGACTTGATGAATACTAACTCAAAGGAGTGGCAAAAGTGACAGGTGAAGATATGGGCAACAGGAATCTTCAATCAATACTGGTGGGAGTACAAATTAGTAAGCTGCTGTAGAAAATTATTATTATCTAATAAAGTTGCAGATGTGCATGTCCTCTAAGCCAATAATTTTACTCTCACATACAGTCCCAGAGAAACTTGCACATGTGAACCACGAGACATGTACAAAAAGTCCATCATGTTGTAATAAAAAAAAATCTGGAAGCAACTTAAATATCAATCAATAGGAAAAATTGATAAGTCTGTTGTGATATCCACAAAATGTAATTGTAAAAAGCAATGGAAATCAATAAGTTATAGGCACGTACATTATATCAGGGACAAGTCTCAAAAACAGACTGCCAAATGTTAAAAAAAAAGTCATAGCAAAAAAATAATGCAATATTTTCCCAGTACCATTTATTGAGGAGGCTTTCTTTCCTCCACTGTATGTTTTTGGTTGCTTTGAAAATTATTTACCCATATGTATGTTAGTTTATTTTTTAAGTTCTTGATCCTGTTTCATTAATCTGTGTGTCTGTTTTTCTGCCAATATCATGCTGTTTTGATTATTGCCACTTTGTAGTATACTTTGAAGTTAGGTGGTATGATACCTCTGGCCTTGTTCTTTGTCCTCAGAGTTGCTTTGGCTATTCATGGTTTTTGCAATTCCATACAAATATTATGACTTTTTTGTTTTATTTCTTTAAAAAATTGCCATTGGGATTGGAAAACCACATGCAAAAGAATGAAACTAGACTGTAACTTGTTACCATACACAAAATTAACTCAAAATGGATCAATATAAGACTTAAAAAAATAAGATGCATAGAAGAAAACACGTGTACTAAACTCAGGGACTTTGGTCTCAGAGAGAATTTTATAAATTTGACCTCAAAGGCAAAGGACATAAAAGCAAAAACAAATGAATGGGATGACATCAGATTGAAAAGCTTCTGCACAGCAAATAAACCATTAACAAAACAAAGAGTCAACCAACTCAATGGTAGAAAATATTTGCAAACAACACATTTAATAAGGGGCTAATATCCAAAAAATATCAAGAACTCATACAACTCAACAAAAACAACAAAAATAATTCAATTAAAAAAATGGGTAGAGGACCTGAACAGACACTTCTCTCAAGAAGACGTACAAATGACCAACAGATATATGAAAAGATGCACAACTTCACTGGCTTTTAGGGAAATGAAAATCAAAATCACAATGCGATACCACCTGTTAGAATGGCCATTGTCAACAAGACAAGTAATAACAAATGTTGGAGAGGATGTGGAGAAATAGAAACCCTCATACACTGCTGATGGAAATGTAAATTGGCACAGCCACTATGGAAAATAGTATGGAGTGTCCTCCAAAAATTAAAAATAGAATTACCATGTGACCCAGCAATCCCTCTTCTTGGTATCTACCTGAAAAATTTAAAAACATACATTTGTAAGGATATCTGTAAAAACATTTATTCTTATGTTCATTACAGCACTATTCACAGTGGCTAAGACATGAAAAGAACTGAAGCGTCCTTCAATAGATAATTAAATAAAGAAGATATGGTACATATATCCAATGGAATACTACTCAGCAATAATAAAAGATAAAATACCTCCATTTCCAACAATATGGATAGATCTGGAGAATATAATAAAAAGTGACAGCAGAAGTGAAGACCTTATGATTTCACTCATATGTGAGATATAATACTGAAAACAACAAACAAACAAGACAAACAAACAAAAACTCATAGACACAGACAACAGTTTAGTGGTTATCAGAGAGAAAGGGGTGGGAGGTAGATAAGGCTGAAGATGGTCAAATATATGGTGATGGAAGGAGATTTGGCTTTGGGTGGTGAACACACAATGCAATATACAGATGATGTGCTATAGATTTGCATACTTCAAACATGTAATTTTATTAAATGTCACCCCAATAAATTTAATAAAAAATAAAAAATGCGGTATCATTGTATTTATATGAAGTTTAAAAATTGTAAAAACAAGAAATTTAGCATTTAGGAGTATATATAAATATGGAACACTTTAAACAAAAACGATGGGCGATATAAATAAAATTCAGGGTAGTCATTACTTGGCATGGGTTAATAGAAAATGAATGGGATAGGATATAGGAAGAGTATTTAAGACTGCATTAATGTCTATATGTTTTTTTTTTTTTTTCAGGCAAGGCAGCCTTTGGTTGACCTCACAGATTGCAAGGACCTTGTCAGTTTACAATTCCTTATTTTTTACACCTGGTCCTCCTAGGTGGTCTCCCGTCCAAGTATTAACCAGGCCCAACCCTGCTTAGCTTCCAAGATCAGACAGGATCTGGCTTGCTCAGGGTAGTATGGCTATAGACAATGTTCTAGTTTTTAAAGCTGTGTGCTGTGTACACAAGATTTGTTTTTATCATTATCGTATATTTTAAAATGTTTAAATATTATTTTGTATTTATTCAGCCTTAAAAATTAATTTTAAAATGCAGACAAGTGTGCAATCAACATAGTAGATTATTTACCTACTACCCAAATTCTCATGAAATTAAAGCAAAAGTTACAGTTTGTCAGAGTTTGGTTATAGGTTTAATGCTTTCCTTCCCTCCTGACTTTTCAAAAAAATTCCCTTTGGGTTCTTTCTATGCCTTACATAGCTGAGTTATTTCTTATGTTTTCAGATTAGATTAAATACTATCAGGCAGCTTCTGTCATTCCACATAAGTTGTAATGGTTACTCTATCAGAAAAAAAATCTATAATAACATAGCATAATAGTTAATGTTTGACAAGCAAGTCTCAGTGGTGTACTGGAGCTGTCAGTATGGCCATTAGTAACACAAGACACAATAGGCTAAATTCTGCAAGAGAATACAGCTCTCCCTCAGTCAAGACAAAACTGAACTTTTCCCAAACAACGGAGAATCTATTTATTGTGTAGAACCAACTATTCACAAATCCAGGGTGGCCAGCCTCCTTCCCTTCTCACCCCCTGCTCTACCTTTTTTCTTTCCTCTCTCTCCACCCCATATCTCCCTTCCTTTCTCTTTCCTTTTCTCTCTTTCCACCTTTCTTTCAACAACTGTATTAAATAGCTATCATGTGCCTGGTGCAAAATACTCACACATGCACTGGTGTCCCAAAAGAATAAACGGAACCTTTGGCAGTGCATGTAATACCGTCCCACCTCTTTTTCTCTCTGGCATAGATGACCCTTACTTGCTCAATGAAGTGGTAGCTTCACAATTTTTGTCATATTTGTTAGCTGTATAATTGATTTAGTTTTTTCTAAAATTGTAAGTTCTACAACATATACAAAAGAGTGTATATAATGTATATTTTTATATATGCAATAAGAGTGGATAAAATTAACATGCATGTACTCACCACCCGCCTCCAGTAATAAACATTAACTATAGTTAGAATGTGCACCCCTCCCTAATTTTCCCTTCCTTTTCCAGCCAGAAATGATGCTATTTTAATCGTATACTATCATTATCTTGCTTTTCTTTATAGTTTTGTAACCTATTTGTATAAATATTTAATGTTTTTGAAATAGTAATTGGATAATATAGTATATATTCTTCTGTGACTCAGTGTTTGTCATTCAATATTCTGTTTTCACAATTCATCCATGGAGCTGTGGTTGATTTATTTTTACAGTTGTACTTTGTCCCATTTTATCTTTTCTTTCTGGATGGGCATTTTGCTTGTCTCATTTTTGCTGTTATAGAGACTCTGCTCTGGATATTCTTATACATGTCTTCTGGTGCAAATGTGTAAGTGTTTCTCTTGGGTATATACCTAGAAGTGGAATTGCTACGTCATAGAATATGTGAATTCCCCACTGTCCTGGAAAGTGCTTGTTTATCTATCATTCTTACCTGCAATTAGTGAGAGTTCTTAGGTCTGCATCATCACCAACAGATAATGTTGCTTGACTTGTAAACTTTTGTCAATCTGATGAATGTGAAGTTTTATCTTATTCTGGTTTTAAGTTGCAATTTATTGATAACCATTGAGTTTGAGCATCTTTTAATATTTATTTGCCATTAATATTTTTGTCTGTGATATGCCTAATCATGTCTTTTATATTTTTCTATTTGGTTATTTATCTTTTTCTTAATGATCCATAGGGGTTCTTTACATGTATTTTTGATATGATGTCTTTTCTAGACATATATATTTCAAACATGTTCCCAGTTTATGTTCAAATTTCACTCTATGATATTTTAAAATGTTTTTGATATCTTTATTTTAATGTAGTCAAAATTATAAATCTTTTTCTTTATGTTTTGTGCTTTTTGTATTTTGTTTAAGAAATGTAATCATGCAGCATTTGTCTTTCTGTGACTGGCTTATTTCACTTAGTATAGTGTTCTTCAGATTCATTCATGTTGTCACATATGGAAGGATTTTTTTTTAAGGCTGAATAATATTCTATTGTATGTATATACCACATTTCTTTTATTCATTCATCCATCAGTAGACACTTAGGTTGTTTCCACCTTTTTGAATATATTCCCAGGAGTGGAATTTCTGGATTATATGGCAGTTCTGCAGTTCTATTTTTAATTTTTGAGGAACCCCTGTACTATTTTCCAGAGTGGCTGCACCATTTGCATTTCCACCAATAGTATACCAGGTTCCAATTTTCCCACATACTTGCCAACATTTGTTATCTTTTTTTTTTTTTTTATCTCAAGAATAGCAGCCCTAGCAGGTGTGAGGTCATATCCCCTGGTGGCTTTCATTTTAATTTCTCTGATGATTAGTGATGTTGAATACTTTCCAAATACTTGATGGCCATTGTATGTCTTTTATAAATATAGATAAATATCAAGTCCTTTTTCCTTTTTAAAATTGGGTTATTTGGGTTTGTTGTTGTTTGTTTTTGATATTGAGCTGTTGGAATTTCTTAAATATTTTGGATATTAACACCTTTTCAGATCTATGGTTTGCAAATATTTCCTTCCATTTTATATGTTGCTTTTTCATTCTGTTGATTGTTCCCTTTGCTGTGCTGAATCGTTTTAGTTTGATATAGTCTCACTTATTAATTTTTGCTTTTATTGTCTTTGTCTTTGGTGTTATATCCAAGAAATTATCATCAAGACCAATGTCAAGAAGCTTTTTTTTCTGTGTATTCTTCTAGAAGTTTTACAGTTTCAGTTCTTACATTTAAGTCTTTAATTCATTTTGAGTTGATTTTTGTATATAGTATCAGATGAAGATACAGTCATATTATTTTTGTTGTTATTATAAACAGTTATTATAAATAGTATATATGCTTTTTATTCATACTATAATTTATAATGAAATATTAATAAAAATTTAATTAAAACTTTTAATGACTGAAATTGATAAAACTACTTTGGAAAGCAATGTGACACTATCTTATCAAGTGGAAGAAGCTCATATTTAGGACCTAGCAATTCCAGTCCTAAGTGTATACTTAAGGGTATATCCACGAACACCAGGAGAACTGCAAAAGTAGCATTGTTCATAATAATAAAAAGTGAACAGTATAGTGGGTAAATTATTGTGGTATATTCAATGGAATATTACACAGGAATGAAAATGAATAAACTAAATCTATACATATTCACATGTATCATAATATTAATAAAAAAGTTAAGAAAAAATCATGTAGTATGAGTCTTTAATTATAAAGTTGAAAGACATGAAATATTAAATAATATATTGCTTAGGAGTACATGCACACTGAGTAAGATTATAAAACAAGTCAAGGAAATGATCAACATTAAACCTGAGAAAGGGAGAGAATGAGGTTGCCATTGGGGAGCACACTGACAGCTTCAAAATACTAGTCATTTTCTATTTCTTAAGGTATCTGGAGGGTACAGGTATGTCTTATTATTTTTAAAACATACATATATGTGTGTGTGCATGTTATGCATACATATACTGTATATATGCTTTTGATTCATACTATAATTTATAATGAAATATTAATAAAAATTTAATTAAAACTTTTAATGACTATTAAACTATTAATGACTTTTAATGACTATTAAACTAATGAAAATTAGTTTTTGGTAATTCAAAGAGCACTTTCATGGTTTTCTGACAGCTTATTAACGCATTAATGCCTCAAGAGTATGTTCTAGGTCTGACCTTCTTACTTTGTATCTTTGTATAAGCGAGGTAATAAGCTAACTCCAGTAATGTGCTCTTAGGTCCCTTCACTTCTGAATTACAAATTTTTTTTGAAATTCACATTTTCTGATTGATCTAAGAAAGAGAGCTCTCATGCTGACCTGGTTCTGGCCCCCATGGCAGCATTGAGCAATGTATAATTGGTATCATGGAAAAAAATATCTTTTGACCCTTAACTTGTTTGTTTTCTCAGGCTTATAGCTGGAAAATTTCCCTTACCTCAATCAACAAATGAAAATGACATAAGTGACAAATTTTGAGATTCTTCTTTTTTCTTTGCATGATTTACTCCTTTCATTCTTCCTTTTCTGTTTAAAATTATTTTAAACAGAAATCTACATTTTCAACAGATACACAGGACTGTTTTATAGGGTGAATTGCATGAAACTTTCTTGTTCAAGGAAAATATTATAGCCCAAATTTTCCTAAACTCCAGCCTTCTATAATCCATCTATGATTTTTGACATATCCATTTATCACGTCCTATTATATATGCAGTATTTCTCTTTAAATTTAGTTTAATTTGACTCACTTTTACTATCTTTACCTTATCTAAAAAGTAATATTACTTAAATCATGGGTTCGATGTGCTATTTCTATTTTACCTAATATTCATGAAAATAGAATCATAACTATAACTGTTTTTTAAAAGTTTGTCCATATGCCTACCACATTTGATCAAAAGTCATTGGGTGTATGTTCATGTGCTATACTTTGGAAAAGTCTATTCAAATTGAGAAAGACAAAAAACAAAAACAAACAAACAGAAAAAACATCTACCTCTCTCCCACCTCCTCTACTCCAACAGGACATGTTCAACAGAAGGGCAACTGGCAGCCAGCTCCAGCCTCAGCATTTGCCAGACTGCCAATCTCCTCCTTTGTCGGAAGAATGTTTCTCATTTAGATTTGCTCTCTGCCTTTTATCTGGGGTTGCCATCTTTCTGTTGCCCAGCTCATTATAGAAGGGGTAAATTTATGCCCTGGGAAACCGACACTCCTGCAGCTGCAGAGCAATGCCAGCCGGTCGGCCAAGATGAAGTAGCAGAGCAGAATTAATTGACTGGTGTTCAGGTCCCCATTAATACATGGGCCAAGTCACTTGGGGGCATGTGTGACTGTGTTAAAAGTGGGTTGTCAGCCTCCCCTTCAGCTCCTGCCAATAGCTGGGTAACAGCAGACCCCATAGTCTTCTCTGACAGTCCAATTCACATATCTATTTGGTGATCATCAACCACTTGGGCTTAATTTTTTAAAATTCTCCACCAACTTTCTAGATGTAGCATTCTTGGTTTATTAAGCTCTGCTTTTTTCTCAATGGCATTGGGTATCCCTGATACAGTTTGATTAAAGAACTTTTTTTTTTCTCTTCTTTTTAGCTGTTCTTCAAGGTCAGATGGTTTAGATATTTCCAGAAGGCTGCCACTGCCTCTTAGTTCCACAAATGTGTGTATGATGCCATTGGCAGGGGCTTCCAGGCGCATGGCTGAGTCCATTAAGGCTTAGTGAAGCCTGAAAGGAGGAATCAATGTTTCATTTACATCAGAAGGCTCAACATCTCATCACATCCTGCTGGAAACAGGCTGGACAACATCTTAATACTAATCAGTTCTCTCTGACATTTAATTCTAAGGACTGGTATTTTAAAAATCAACAGTATTAGCTCTGGCCCTCCCAGTTCCTCTCAGGCATCATCTGCCCCCCTTGCCAGACTGTACAGTTTGACACTCTTGTTCAGCGACTTCTCACTCATTAAACTGATCAAGATACAAAACTTGTTAGTTAATTTTTCATGCACTTGGGGAATCTGGTTGCATATTTTAATGATCTGCTCTCAAAATGTGCTGATCAAACTGCATATTTTGTTGATTCGCCGTGACATATCCTTAACCACAGCATTGCTCATGCCGGGTCCTGGGTGATGTGAGCTGCATTCTGTAATCATGGAGTGGACGCTGTGTGTGCTAATTGAGCTGGTACAGCTCTGTCGAGGCATTGATGTGCTCTTTACTCATTGATCTGAATAATAACCATTTGTAATTTTCATATTTCGTACCCCAGGGCTCAGATGGAATCAAAACCAATATTTACCAGAGTAGCATTTGTGCCAGCTAGGACTTGAACTTGAAACAGTTTTCTCATTTCCTTAAGGTCTGGTCATAAAAACTCGGTTGTCTCCCACCCCCTGCTGCCCTCTAACCCCCACCACACACATATACACATAAATGAAATGAATAAAGAAGTCAAGGAGTAATTCTAGACAAGTTCAAACAAAAAGGTAAAAGCAATTCTTAGCTACCCTCTCTGGATTTTGTCAATGTTGAGGGCTTAGAATTGGCTCTAAGCTTTTGGAAAACAAATCTTCTAAGCTTGCTGTCTGTGACTCCTAGTCATTAACTCCAAAATAATTCCTTCAGGCAGAGTGGGTTCTCAGGGCACCCTGCCAATGAGGAGGCACAGAGCTGGGCTGCTAGGGCCTTTGTCAGAAGGTCAGAAGATTTGGGTTCTTGTCCAGTCCCTACGCTTGCTTGCTCACAAGACTCTTAGGAAATAAATCAGGGTCAGACCTTATTTCCCAATCTATACTTTTAAAAAGAGGTGGAGGAGGCCGTGGGTACCTTCAATTTCTAAAGTCTATAAAGTAAAAAAGGCCAGGACACAGGCTTTTAAAAACATCTCCATGAAGAGAAGATACTTTATGTTATAGATAGATAGTTTTTTTTTTAAATGTGCTATCAAAACACAACAATAATAAAAAGCTGAAAATTAAAAATTAAAATAGAGTTTAAGAATAGTGAGGTTGTCTTCTCAAGATATAAATAATGATAGCATAAATAAACATGATTTTCAGTATGCCTTAAATAAGACTTTTTATGTTAAGAAAAGCAGAAATAAAACACTAAAAAAAAGCAGAATTATGTGAATGGGGGTGGGGAGAGAGTGTCAAGAAAAACATTGATCAACCATTTGAAACTTTCTAGAGGGTAAGGAAGACAGGTTATTGATGACCCTCAAGAAAGCAATAGAGTGGTAAGAGCCAGCCTAGATGGTAAAGAACATAGTCACCTCAGATATACATAGAGATCTATCTATCCCAAGAAGTCTGAAAGAGAAGTAGAAATTGAATGTTAGGTAAGGGTAGTTGAAAGCAATTAGTCAGAAAGGAAACGCATAAAGGAAGCAACTGGCAAAGAGACAGAAAGAGGATAATTGATGGAGCAGGACAGTGAAGAAGCCTTTGAGAGACAGAATTCAGAGCAGAAGGTAAGCTCAGCCTTGGCAGAAAGGAAGAGACACATCCCCTTGAGATACCTAAGAAAATCTTTACAATAAAAACAAAAATTAGTTTGCATGGACAAAGAAGAGCCAAGAAAAATTATCCCAATTCTTCTTCCAAAGTAAGGGATGAGATGTGATTTACTGAGAATGAGAATTGGTGGAATTAGGGCAGAGAAACAGGTCTGACCCAGACACCATGGAACATTAAGAAATGAATAAAAGATTTGAAATAGGACTTGAGATCCCAGATCAGATTTTGAGAGCACAAATACCTGATGGACTCTATGTGGGGATTTACCCGCAAGCAGCCCTTGTCAGGCAAGATCAAGAAAAGACAAAACAGAAAGTGTGGATTATCCAGAGGTGTGAACAGGCTGTATGGGACTTGCACAGAAACAGCGAGGAGACATGGTAGGTGCTAGAGAGAGGGCTGTGGGGATGGTAAAAGAATGACACAGGCCAAGCGGCCAGGCAATGAAGCCACAAGGATGGCTTGGATGCAGAGAAAGTCATGACAGCCCAATCTTAATTACTAGCATCAAGAAGCTGGTTTTGTTTCATTTTATAACATTCACTAGAATAAATTGATTTCCAAAGCTCACTGAGCTATCATCTTGTGCTATGAGAAAACAAGGGGAACTTACCTCTTATAGCAATTAAAGAGAATAACCAAATGTTATTTAATTGAATGTTAGTTAATTGAAATGGGATTCCCCATCTGATAACTATTTTACGAAAGCTGCATTTAAAATCAAGCTTGTTAACTCCCTCGTTGAATGTGAGAGATGGGCAGAGCTGCCCACCAGCAGGACGCCCTGAGGACAGCCTTCGGCCTGGCTCAGCCCTCGGACCCAAGGCACACAGCGAGCAACCTCCCTCTCGCCAGCCTGAGAGTCTTCGTGGCACTAGAGCTTCTTGACATTTTCAAATACCTGAGTTTTTGGCAGCACATTTGAGGGAATTAAAAGACAAACACTTTTTTGTTTCAGAAAACCCGGAAAACTTCCTGCAATTATCCTATTTTTTTTTTTGTTTGCTCACTGGCACCATGTCACCACTTGAGTGTGAGTGGGTACCACCCTGAAAATGTTCGCTTGAGTCCTCCTAGAGCACAATCTTTGGGTTCCAGTAACCCCTGCCCTTCCTGTGGCCCTGGCTTGAGTTCCCATTTCTGCCTTTAATGGCCACTAATAGCAAGTTGACCACTGCCCCACACCACCCATCCCCCAGCCATGCTCTGTCACCTACCCAGCCCTGACTGACCTTTCCTCAACTTCAGTAAACATGAGTCGGTCACATTGATCCTTTTGTGTCTGGACACTTTGGTGATGAGCAAGTGGAACCTGATTTGCCATCTGGTGTATCTTACAGGGAGGTTCAAAAGTCTTCAAGCTCCCAACTTTCACTGAGCCATAGAGCTTCCCTCTGCAGTCAGTGAACGTCTGTACCTGGAAGCCATTTTCAAAAATAGAAATTCCAATCTCTTTCCCTGATTTTCAATGTACACACAGTGAGAGCTATTTTAGTATAGCAGTCACTACAATAAAAATCCTTTCTGTGTATTATGTCACCTGCTCCTCCTAACAACCCTGATCTACAACTACAGCCAACACCTAACAGGCCACTGTTGTTATTCTCTTTTACAGAGGGGGTGATAGAAGCTTAGAGAATAGCAAAAAGACTCCCTGAAGCCACCCAGCTCCTCACAGAGCCTAGCTCTGCATCCAGGCAGGCGGAATTCAGAGACAACATACTCCGCTACCACTTTACAATTCATTCAGTGGCTTTTTCATCTATAATTCATCATAAATGATCCAAGTCTTCTAGAACCTAAGACTACAAGCTTAATTGCTCCAGGCTCTCTTTTCTACCCGGCTCTGCTCATTTCCTCCTTTGATGAAGTGCCTGCTTCCTCACACAGCTCTTTACAAAATGTGGTCAACAGGCGTTTTATTCCATGCCTCCTTCAGCTTCTCCTCCCTGTCCTCAGTTCTCCCACAAGTTCCTGAGTGCGATACCGGTCCCTCTGCACCTCTTCTTCCTCACATCTTCCACAAGGGGGTGCTTTCTGACCACAAAGCTTTTGATGTTCCTGCCCGGCTGCTAACATACAGCCAGTGTCAGCCGAATGCTTTCATTCTGTTGGAAGAAATGGTTTTATTCAAGCTACACTCCTCATTGTTATTTCATGCAGGGAGACCAGCGGTAAAAGAGGAAACCATATAATTTTTGTGAACTGTTCCTCCATAATTCATTCACTGGATTTCTGTGTTATGCTGTATGGAATCCATTAAGCAGGATATTGAAGCTTATGAATGGAGACCTAGTAATTCCTCTTTAATAAACATGAGTTACTTTTATTTCTTAAACTTTATTAGGCACTTACTCAAGACATTACTCAAAAATGCTTGTTAATAATATGAATGATGATTTTGATTCTGTTGGCATTATTAGTATTTCTACAGGCCTGAAATACCCAGTCTG
This sequence comes from Cynopterus sphinx, assembly GCA_030015415.1. NCBI lineage: Eukaryota > Metazoa > Chordata > Mammalia > Chiroptera > Pteropodidae > Cynopterus > Cynopterus sphinx. The sequence goes on from CM057380.1 coordinate 22,329,708, forward strand.
GACTATTCCTAAAGACCCAGAAAATGGCTGGCGTGTGAATGTAGATCTTTATGCCTGGGTTTAATTCCGTCTTGACACTTCTCACCAAACGCTGTAAGGAAGGCAGTGGCTGCCACCACAGGGCTCTTTTTGTGTAGCTGAAGAAACAGATCCAAGGAGACTTGCTCAGAGCCTTAGAAAGAAACCGTATATGGGGATCAGGGCTGCTTCATGCTGCTTCCCTGCCGGCTGCACTGTTCACCCAGCAGAACTATCACAGAGGGTAAAGAAATATAAATACGCTTCTCACTGTCAAGTGAAGCTTACCTTGTTCTCCTTTCCTGCCAGACCTCTAAATGCTGGGATTCAGCTTAGTTCCTCTTTTCTTCCCCATCACACTTCTTCCCCAGTGAGTCTCATCTATTGACGTGACTTGGAATACTGTTTGTAGAGTGATGACTCTGAAACATACATCTTCCCAGACTTCTCCTCTGAACCCCGACTCATATCTAATTACATACCTAACAGCACCATGTGTGTGGCTTCTTGCTATATCAAACTGAACAAGTCTAAATGGAACAATTGTTTTCCCACCACAACCCCAAAAGACATCATCACCCTCCCAGCATCACATTTCCTCCAGTTTCAGAAAATGGCCCTAGAATCCACCTGGTTATTAAAACCAAACACCTGGGAGTCATCCTGATACCCACCTTTGTCTTTTCTCAAACTCAAACACATCAGCCAGGCCTCCTGATTCTATATCTAAAATATACCTTATATTTGTCTTCTGTTTTCTTTCCATTTCATACTTCACTTTAGTTCAGTATCTCATTGTCTCTGGCCTGGACCACTGCAAGAGCCTCTCACAGGATCTCCACTCCCGTTCTTGTTTCTCTCACCAAAAACTGAGTCCCCACACAGTATCCTGATTCATCTTCTTAAAATATAGATTTGGCTCTGATCTCTCTTGCTTAAAAGACTTTGGTGGTTTCCAATTGTACTTAAAATAAAATCTCAACCCTTATCACAGCCCACAAGACCCTTATCCTTTTCAACTTTATACCAGTCCTCACTCTAGTCAGCTGGCTTTCTGTGGGACCTGGAAGAGGCCAAGTTCTTTTGTACCTCAGGGACCTTTGTGCTGGCTATTCCTTCAGGCCTTTCCTGACCATCCTAAGTAGGTAGGTCCTTGTGGTTATTCTCTAACACCCTATTTATTTCCTTCCTAGTGATTTTCACCGCCTATAATTATATTATTATTTGCTTACTCAAAAATTTATTATCATTTATTATCCAACTTTTCTCAAACCTGGTTCAGTCAATAAAAATCACTGTCTATAACACCAGTGTCCAAATACGACTATTTAAATAATTAATTTTTATTTACAAATTCCCACTCTACCAGGGCAGACAAATGTAATCTAAATCGACATGGTCGCCTATTCTCTTTCCTGAAGTGGCACCCAGGTTCTCTTCAAGATCCCCATGTTCTCTGTCCATACGAGGACCTGCCAAGACACCTGTGGTTCTTCCAAGCTTTTGTCAGTGGTTCACAAAATCCACCAGGAAGACATCCTCTTTCTAATCACGTGGCCCTTCCACCCAGTGGTCCTCAGCATTGTTTCTATTAGGCATAAAGCCAACCATTGTGCAGTTCCTGCACCACGCTGGGTCCAGACGGTCTGTGCTGCTGACGAAAGCCTGGTCTGTCTCAGTCTGACTCTGTAGACACTCCCACCCAGAGACAGGCACAGGGCTTCCTTCCCATGACCCACCAATGTCTACACCCTTATTATCTTCTTCCACCTCTCCTAATCCTCTCGGTTCGGGGAATCTTTTCCTAGAAGGAAGAGAGGAAGGGACAGAGAGAAGCCTTGCTCTTTTTTGGAGGTTTCTCTCTCAACTATTTCATCTGGGGTTCTGTGATCTTTTGAGGGTCTAGTATTTTGAAACTCAAAAAACAAAGGGAAACTTTTTAATCTGTTTTCTGTTTTCACATCACTTTCTTCTATCTATGAATCCAGAAAAACCCAATTGAACTGGGGCAAAGAACCAAAAATGGAGGTGAGGGAATTTTTTTTTAAATTAATTAATGTTTTAAAAACATTTTACCATCACACTAGTATTGTGCCTCATAATTGGTATTTGTAAATTTAAAAAATAATAATAAATGAATGACTGAATTAATATTTGCTCAATGTAGTCAGAAAACCACAGTTAGGTAAATAGAAAGGACAAACCACAGACTAGGAGCAAGGTCTACTTCTTACCTTCCTGTTTGGTGTTTGAGCCCTTATGGCTCACTTAATTACTACATTCCAAGCCTTCCAGAGACAGAATTATGGTTGATGTGGTTGATAGCTGAAGATAATCACTTTGCTGAGTTCTTTGAGCTTCCTGTAACAAAATAAAAGAATGTGTTGGTGTATATTCTTTATGAAAATAAGTTTACTATACTATCTTCTCCATGAGCAAAATACTTGCCAGGATTCTTCCATTAAATTGTTTTATAATCTCTCTTACAAGATGGAAAACTCTGGTTTGCACTCATAGGTTTACTCCAAGTTTTACTCTATATGTCACTGGCATATAGAAAAAAGCCAAAAGAGTTGAAAAGAAATAATATGGCACTAATTATGGTACTATAAAACATGTTTGTGCTCCATGAGATTGCACCTATGCCTTTATGCATCAGTTTGCTTAGCTATAATGTGAGATTAATAATAATACCTACTTCAAGGGCTCATTTCGAGGACTAAATGATAAACTACTGTAAATTCCTTACCTATTGCCAGGCTCAGTAAATATTAGCTTTTATTATTGTTTCATAACAAAGCAATGAGCTTCTTTGTCACTTATCTATTGCTGCATAACAAATCATACAAAATTAGTGGCTTAAAACAAGAGACATTTTGTTATACTCACAGATTCTGTGAGTTGAGAACACACACAGAAAGGGCACAGTAGGGACAGCTTGCTTCTGCTCCATAGTGTCTGAAGCTTTAGCTGGGAAGACTAGAAGGCTCGGAATGACTTCATAGCTGGGGCTAAAGTCATCTAAGGCTTGTTCAGTCAGATACTGGCCAATTAATGCTGGTAGTCAGCTGGGAGACATCTCAGCTGAGGCTAAAGGGCTAAATCATTCACACATGATTTATCTATCTCTCGTGATAGTGGCTGGATTCCAAGAACAAGCACCCTAAGAGAGGCAAGTGGAAGCTTTGTCATCTTTGACGATCTGGCCTTGAGAGTCACATAGCACTACTTCTGCCATAGTTACAGGCCTCCCAAGATTCTAAAGATAGTAATGTAGACATCCCCTCTCAATCAGAAGTGTCAGTATCACATCATAAGAAGAGTATGTAAGAAGGGAGATTTCATGTGGCCACTTTGGAAAATATAATCTGTCACAGTTCCAAATTGACAAATGTTGGGACACAGGCACATGATTCCTGCTATTTGTTATTCTTGAACAAAATTGGGTTTTTGTAAATGAGAAGTAATTTAATAGGCATGATGTATAGGAATAAAAGACTCTCCATCTGTGGAAATTCAATCATCATCTAGGGAGAGAGAAAAGAACTAAAAGAAACCGTAGGGTCTACCAAACTGACAATGGCATGAACTCTACAAGAGCTCACGGCCAACAAGACATGACTACAAAAATGTTACCACACGTGGAAGAGCTGCTGTAGATAGATGGCCCAATCAGGACTGTGCAGGGTTCTGAGTAGCCCAGGGTAGGTGGTTGGCAATCCCAGAACTAAAAAAGTGTGGTTATGCTCTCTTCTATGCTACTGCTCCCTGCTGTTGGGCTGAGAGAAAAAGGAAGGGGCACTTCTAGTGGGGCCCCACATGTTCCCTAGGGCCGGGCAGCTGAGGAAGCTGATTAGGGAAGAAAGAAGATGGGCCCCCCAGGTGGGTTTGCTGTGGTTAATGGTTTATCAAAGGCAGTTTCTCTTCTAGGTAATCTGATTCCAAGACTTTCAGAATATTAGGCCAGCAAACAAACAAACAAACAAACAAAAACAGAACAACAACAAAAACAAAAGAAAATAAATATAGAACTACCAACTATTAAAATTATACTAAGAGCATTTTTTAAAAATAAAAGAAACCCTACCTAAAATTTTTGCCTACTTTTTCCATCATTTCATAGACGAAAGGGTGTTTTCACACACTCTCTCCACCTCCACTCCCACTCTACCTCCACCAAGAGATAAGGGATACTTTGGAACACCATTATCTCAGAATAAGAGGCAATTCTCTAAACCAAATGAATGTAGTTTTATGAACAACTTCCTACATAGTCTGCATCTTTCTCATTGTAATTTGGACCAGTGGACATTACTTTCTGCATCTAGTATGGAGTCAACAATTGGTACTTGAGAGCCATTGATTAGTGGACTCCATCTCCCCTGAGGGAATTGAAGCTACAGCAGCAGACTTGTTGGCGGAAAGAGTTGTGTATAGTCACTGTCTCCTCTCCCTCACCTTCCCTGCTTTTCTCACAATTAGGGCCTCCTTCCTACTCCCATCCCTTTAATGGACTTGGTCTCAATAAGGTCAGCGGTGACTTCCTAATGACCCAACGGAGTGAGCATTTCTCAGACGTCTTTTTTTCATCTTACTGGCACAGGAAACTTGATTATTCCTGTTATTCTTTTTTTTTTTTTTTTTTGGTTTCATAGTATTATTAAATGTTACCCCCAGAGAATTAGGTTCTGCTTTTTTTCACTTTTCACACACAACTGAACTAGACAAGATTTTAGCTACAGAATATTAATAATAATAAGATTGTTAGATGTTTTATGTGGGATATGTTGGAAAAAGACTTTTTTCTGTATGGTAATATATATGTACCACTGCCAAGTACAAATGATTTAGGAAAATGGATATTTACTTGTTTTTATGATAGTCAGAAGAGGGTACAATCAAGTTTTACCTTTAATTACTTATAATGAGAAAAACATACTGAAAATGGTTTTATCCAAGCCCTAGAGGATGATTATTTTTTCCTTGCAGCTCGTTGAATTGAATTTAACTACAAAATTACAAAAAAAAAATCAAGTTCTAAAGCAATAAAAGCAATTATTTATGGGCAGTATGTTTTGTCCCTATTCCTGTAAAGATAGCATTACGACTCTTACATTTCCACTCCATTTCTTAAATTTATATCTAAAATGTATCTTTGTAGTGGAAACATTATTTTCTATAATAATGTAATATAATATACCCCCTTTTGTGTATTGTACATTTTAGAATGTAGTTATATTGTGGAGATAAAATTGGCCTTTTCCTATTCTTAAACCTTGGGGTTTTAAGAACGAAATCATTAAATAGTCAAAGTACTGAACACAAACTTATCTTTATTACTAACTTAAGAGTTTATTCTTTTAACGTAAGAAACATTTTCCAGATTCAAATAACCTCTTATAGAGCCTTCCTTAATTCTTGAACTGAGTAGGTACTCAATTCAACTTTATTGAGTCGAATCCTTCAAGGAGATGATACAACATCTGAACTCTGGATTTATATTTTTCATCTGTTGCTTTTCAGTCTTCTCTGTATTAAAGTTATTTGTATGTATTTCATATCATTAATGATCCTCTTAGTTTCTTGAAGCAGAAATTATGTCTGTGTATCTTCATCTATTTCATAGCACCTAGCACCGTTCCTTTCATGTTGCAAATGTTTAATAAATATTTATGCTGAGGGGGAAACAGGCCCAATACAGAAACTGATGAAAACCTGTAGCAAACTTCAAACTGGTGAAATGCTAGAAAAATTGTGTTTGAAATCAGGAATGAGATAAGAAGACCTGCTGCTACTACTTGTATTCAGTATTGATCACTGAAGATTCAAGTCAGTGTTAATGAGAGAGAGAGAGAGAGAGAGAGAGAGAGAAAGGGGGAAGGGAGGGGGAGTTGAAGGGGGAGGAAACAAAAAGGGAAAAAAATTGTAATAGTATTGTATGATGGCAAATGGTTGCTGGAATTATGATCACTTTTTTAGGTATAGAAATGTTAAATAACTATGGTGTACACCTGAAACTAATATAATATTTTATGTTAGATATATTTTCATAAAAATCTTTTACAAAAAGGAAGGAAAAAAGAAAGGAAGGAAGGAAGGGAGGGAGGAATGGAGATAGGGAGGGAAGAAATAGTTTACAGCAGTGAAAATTAATGAACCAGAACTATAACTGTTAACATGGATAAATCTCAGAAATGCAATTAAGCAAGAATGAGCCTATATAGACCATGAATCTTTGCCAAAAATGCTTAAGCCGTTCTCTCTTTCTTTCTTTGTAATATAACACTAACATTACTTGGCAAATTGCTTCCCAAACTGAAGGGGACCTTGCAGCTTGGTATGGTCATGTGACTTAGTTCTGGCCAATGAGATGTAAGTGGAAATGATGATTAGGACCTCCAGGAACTTCTTAAAGGGGTTGTTGCTCAGCTGCTAATAACATTTTTTTTTTTTTTTTTGCTCTTTTGCCTTTTCCCCTTATTCCAGACAGCAATGTGAATATAATGGCTGAACCTCTAGGAACTAACTTTAGACTAGAAGGTGACATTGAAAACGAAAGCCATCACTATATCAGCCCTAGACGGTCTACCTACAGATTTATTTTATGTGATAAAGAAATAAACTTGCATTTTCTTTAAGATGCTTTCATTTTGTCTTTTTCTTGTTACATTTATTTGTTTCTGTTTACATCTGACTCAGATGTAAATATTTAAAGACATGTAAAGCAATTAGCATGTAGCAAAGGCTTGGAAAAGCATGCAGTAGCAAACAATGAATTCAGGATAGTGATTACTTTTGGGGTGAGATACAGGGGGAGGAGATGGGAGGTATAAATACAACACATATGAAGTTTTGTTTTGTTTTAGTCTTTATATATTATGCATGTCTTAAATACTGGCATAATACCATTTAAGACTCTGGAGCTTAAAGCCTATAGAGTTACCATTTGCAACTGTCCGCCTCCCTCAATTATCTGGTCACTTTGGTGCCTGAGTTGGACAAACAGAAATAAACCTGATGATTCTCTTGACTCTTTTCCTTGAAGGCCAAAGGAGTCACCCTGTCTGTTTCCTTTTCTCTCTTCTCCTCTTGTCCCTCACAGATGCTCAGAGGAGCTTTCCCTTAGCCAAAGTCTTTCTACTCTTAGAACATTTTCATACTTCCTTTCTAAGTGTCCCCTCAGGCTGTATTTTTAGAAAGGGAGAAGCAGGAGGAGAGAAAGGGTCTCGATAATCTCTGTACCTTGGGGTGGAGTTTGGTTCTACCTCACATTGAGATTGTCTTGTCTCAGATGGCATCATTCTGAAGAGTTGAAGAAGAAGGCGCTTTGCTATGGTGCCGGCTGTTGCTTGGTACTTGGCACATCTGGCTCTTGTCTCCCCACCATGCTAAGAGGATGTCAAATCTGTTGGGAATTTAGAAGCATGCCAAGAGCAGAACAGCTTCTACAATGACAGTGTAACAATTTCCCTCTGGAACGTTTCACAAATGGGTTGATGGGATTAGACAGCATGCCTTTCTTAGAAGACTTTATACACACGGCTGCTTATATAAAGATGAAAGTGATGTTTTGGGGAAAATGCCAAGTTGCAAATCTGAGGTGGAGAAGATATACCATTAACCTTGCATCTACTACGCTGTCTATTAATTTCAAATGATAAAGGGATGTCAGATAAAGCCAATTAGCATAAAACACTCTTAGTCAGCTTTGTAAAACTTCAACAAATAGCAACGAGAATGAAAGACATTTGGGGATTTTTTTTTTTTTACAAAGGACTCTTAAAAGTGATTGTGCCTTCACTTTCTTTCATCTTGTATTTTCCACGTGCAAGTCCTAAGGCAACTACTAAATGATTTCCTAAATCCACTCTTCTTGTCTTTTCTCTCCTCTGTGATTTAGTGGCTGGGATCTCTTGGCAGAGAAGAGAAAAAATGGAACACATCCTTCTGGGGAAGGAAATACATGATTACACCTGATATCCAGATTGATTGGGAGTCTCTCAACCTGCTGGGAAACTGACACTTTTAAATTCGTGGTACAATGTAATGAGGAGGTTTCCACTTGGAGTTATTTTAGTGCTTAAGATAAGGATTGAGGTACAATAATGGGTGAACACTGTACAAGTGAAGTTTGTGTGGTGGTGACTCTTCGTTTTCCAAATGTATCCCTGGGTATACAATTGTAAGTAAATTTTTAAATGTTTACCTTATGCTTGTCTCTGGGCTGATCTACATAGAAGACCTGGAAAGCATCTAAGGTATGAAATTCTCTACTACTGTAGGGAACTTAGGGGCAAGGACAAAGCATTACTAATTTGCCTAGTGTCTGGTGGGTACTAGTGGGTACTCAATAACAATTTTTAAGTGAATAAATCAAACAATTAAACAATGAATGACAGTATCATATACAATAACTACCAAAATGGGATACTGACCAGAGGAACTATAGAAGCTCTAAGAAAAGGAAGGCCACGCTCAGAGGATGCTACATGACAATAGAACTTGAGGACACACTTGAATGATGGTGAGCACAGAAGTCATTCTAGGGGACACAACTAACATGAACAAAGGCATTGAGGAAGACATGAAGAGGGTATTGCAGGATGAATAAAATAGGCTTGTATTGAAAGTATAAAGCATCCTTTTGGGAAATAATGTTAACAACGACTAACACTTCTCTGTTTTAGATGGAGCACAGATTCTGGGGTTGGAAGTTTTCTGCTTGAGTTCTGTCCTGCTACTGGCAAGATAGTTTAGGGGAAGCTAGTTTATGAAAGTAGCTCAAGTAAGAGATAAAATGACCCTTTGGACTAAAATAGGGAGCAGAGAGGAAAATCCAGTCTGGAGAGATTATATCTATGGGGATACAGGAGCTGGGATATGGTAAGGGATGAAAGGGAACCTCATTCAGTACAGCAAGCCACAGGGAGTCAATCGCAGACCCTACCCTCTGGGTGTTTCAGTCTTGAATGAAATCATGTGTAGCATGGCTGGAGGGAAATGTGGAAACTGAAAGGGACTTGAGGAGGGTAGAGGGAACAGTTATTGTGTTCTGAGGGTACAAAACCTCTTTCAGTTTTTTTCATTACTTCTCTTTTTAGATTCTCTCTCCATAAAATGCTGGTGTGAACTTCCACTAAAGTGAGACTCCGCGTCTGGACTCTGATGATGATGACTGCAACATCTGTGTGCCAGACAGGCATGCTTCTAAGAACATTTGTTATGCTCTGTCACTATATACAGATGTCTCATTTAACCCAGCCCCAAGAGGAGTGTCTAGCACAAGGTAGGAAGCACTCGACAAATAGTAATAGTATCAAGTTATCTTAATGAAAATCTGGAAAAGGTGGAAGATGGAGAAAGAGGAGGAGATGTCATAGTTCAGATCTCATTTCTGGCCCATAGGTACTTGACATCTATAGGAGTTGAGAGGCAGTCATTTCACCTGGTTGCCATTAATGGTCTATGGATGCTGTGTGTACTTTGCAGGGGACAGAGATGTATAGGAAGTATGAGATTTTGTATTGACCTGTTTAGGCGGGAAGGCTCTCCAGCACCAAGAGGCTGCATGGATGGTTTTCTGCATCGTAAACTGCCCAAATAGAGTAGTAAACTTCTCAAACTTCCTTTCCTCAAAATACTAGGAACTGCACTCAGTGAAATCTGATTATTAAAATGGGCCAGGTGTGGTCTCACCCAAACCACAGGGGGAAAAATTAAGTTAAAATTGTCCTACCTTTGAGTATTCCCTCACATTTCCTAAAGCTTTGGTGACTGTTACAACTTGTTGGCTTATGAGTGTGAGCAGAAGGCAAAGTGAGTGATCAAGAAACAGATGAATATTAATGGTACAATTCAGAATATCTTATATTTCATGATGTTCTTCAGAGAGATTACCATGACTTTGAGGCTCTGCCTCCTAAACATGTTGAGAGCCTCAGCCCTAGAAATGAGGAATTCAGGCCCACTTAAGAGATCTTATGATCCCTTCTCGAGTGCTTAGGAAAGATGCTCAAACTTTCTGAGTCTCAGCATGAGCATATATACTTTAGTAATAATAATTTCTACTTTTTCAAAGATTAAGGGATAAATACAAGCTATCTGACAGTGCCTGGCACATAATTGGCACTCAATGAACAGTCTGAACAGAGATAAATGAGAAAAGAGCCCAACAGACACAGTATATAAACTATAGCAGTGCTCCTCCCACATGTATATGAGAGAAATCATCTGGAAATCTCATCGAGTTGCAGTTTCTGATTCTGTAGGTCTGAGTCAGAGCCTGAGATTTTGCATTTCTAACAAGCTCCCAGGTAATGCTGAGGCTTCTTGTCAGTAGCAAGGAACTAGACTATGGTATGTAGCAAGGCATAGGTGACAGATGTTGAGAGATAGGTTTGGCTAAGCAGCCCCTTGGGAGAAGGTCTAGATGAAGAATATGGGATTGATTCAAGGGGAAAGCAAGGGATAAGGACAAAATTTTCATCTGGGAGAATTTTTCATCTCTGTCTTTTAAATTGAATTTCACTCTTGAGTTCTCCAGGCTGATGGTTGTCTTTTTCTTCGGTTGACATAGGTTCATATTAAAGTTAATGTAATTTTCAGCATTTCCTTTACAGAGTCTTCAGATGCTGTCTCCCTGTCTCCAAGAATAGTGGGACATCTAAGACGACTCTATTGTCTATAGGACATAGCTTTACGGAAGGAACCAGCCTTATTGAATTCCTGCTGTGTGTCAGACATAGTTCTCATTGCTTCATATATATTTTCATATTTACTCTTCACTTTATAAATATGGGAATGAGTGCTCAGGAGTTAAACTTAATAAAATCGTATAGATATAAAATGGCAGAGCCAGGATTTAAACTAGATCTATTTCTTCCCACCAGACCTGTGCTCTGCCCTCTACACCTTATTGCTTTATCATTTGGCTTTCGGCAGAAATAATTTTCTTTGACATTTAAGCAACTAAGTATCATTTGGTGACCTATTAAAAGATAGCACCATGCCCTACCATTAATTCCGCTGAGCCATGTTGATTTTGCATGGCAGATCACAGAGAAGGGGCAGTGGAGTTGGGGGTAGGGTAGTCTGACTTTTAAGACTCCGAACCTGCTGTTTCTCTTATCTTTACACTGGAAAAAAACCCAAAAGCAAAAAAAAAAAACAAAAAACAAAAAAAAACTGTTGTGTACCTATAGGTGGGCAGAACCAAGGGTAATAGTATAAAATCTTCCAGGGAAAAAAGAGAAATTAGCAAAGGAGAAAAGATATCTGTAGTCATTTAACATATGACTTTAAGGAAGTGAGTAACAAAAGGTTCAAAGAAGTTAAATGTTCCTCAAGTAAGTAGAAGAGATAAGATTAAAAGATAAAAGCTTGAGTAAATGAGATGACTAGGAGATCAGAGAGTTATAATGGGCCAGTCCTACTAAGACACACACAAAACCTGGCCTCCCATTAGAAAAGTAACGCCTCCCTTCCAGGTTCCTCTGCACTGACACTGTAGAATCTGTGACCATGTTTTAACAAGTTGTGGGGAACTGAAAAGCCAGAGCTGCAAATTCAGATGCCAACAGGCCCAGAGGGTCTCGTACTGGCTTAGAAGGCGAAGCTGCTCCTCGGCTCCAGCCTGTTGTCGTGAAGAAAGCTGCTTCAGTGGCCAAATTTTTCCATTTCCAAGAAAAGCCCAAATTCTCTATTTTCCTGTGAAATATCTTAGCTTTTAAAAGTTGGCAACAAATTAAAAAATTTTTACAACTACAGGCCAAAAGATTATCTAGCTTCAGGCCACATTTGACAACAGCTCTGTGTTATTGTGCCCTCAAAATAGATCTCAGGAGAGAAGAATAAGAAATTGAAGCTGGTAGCTGAGGAGGTTCAAGAAGGAGTATCATATGCACTGGATTCATTGCCTTGGCAATACGACCTGAGATTTGTGGCCCCATCATTGCCTGTTTTGGGGTTATCAGGGGCACTGTACCCCAGAGCTTGACTCCTAGCGCCATTCATACCCAAAGGGAGCCCCAGGGCAGCCGTCCCACTTACGTAGCTTTAGATAAGGTCCTACAGCAACATGCCAGCTGATGACCCTCTCAGGCACATATTGTATCTTTACACCCCTTTCAAGAACCAGAATCGCTAGTGGGGAGCCTTGTGTGGTGGTAGTCAGACATGTAAAGGGGCACTTCGGAATGAGAAAAGGGGAAATTTGTCTGGATGGGTCCTTTGTGCTAGAATGCTAGACTGTGGCCCTAGATCTGAAATTGCTAACTGCTGGAGTAGAAATGCTTGTGATGCTTGTCTTGTGCATTACCTGGCATTCATAATTGTATGCCTGGAAATTTGTACATGGCGATCAGATACCACCAGGTCTCAGTCTTGTACCCTATTATGAATTTTAAGTCTGTGAGGGAAAAAGGGACGTAGTGTGCTAAAAAGTATTTCACTAGCATAGCTCAGATGAAGAACAAGATGTGAAATATTTTTTGCTATGGAAATTCTTTATCTGATACTTCTAACTTAGTCTTAATTGGTGTCATCCATTTAGCAGACTTTAGCTCATCATTCTTACATGGTCTGAGGAAATTGTGAAAGTGTGTTCTTCAAGCAAGTAAGAGGATCAGTATAGAATTTCCAGTGAGTAATATTTATTTAATGTTTGTATAGCTTTGATCATTTGTATCATGATTGCAATCTGCTGAAATTGGGTTTTATTTAGAAGCAAAATAAATCTCTGGGAAAATACTGATGTAGCTCCACATCACTGTGAAGGGAGTGCTGTGGAATCTTGACAAGAACATATTTACAATTTAATTGCCAGCAGTGTTTTTTTTGTTTGTTTTTTGTGTGTGTGTGTTTGTTTTTTTAATTACATAAAGTATCAACATGAGCAGCACAATCTCTTTGGTTACCCTACCTGTCAGCTACTTAATTTGTAGGTGGGTGCTGGTCAGTCAGAAAGTTAGACTGATCTAAATACAAGTATGGTCTTTGATGCATAATTTACATCTTAGATTTATTTCCAAGCACAGCAGAATGGTTCTAGAATCATATCTTTGAACTATTAATAAAGGCCTACTGATGACATGGTGGGTGGTATCTGCCTCATTTGACTAACATTTACTGGCTTTGATGCAATAATATTGATGTGTGAGTTGTGTGAGATGTGTGAGCTTTCTCCTTTTACACTATTTAGACTCCAATTCAGGAGAGTTTACAAAAGATTAAACTGATGACTTCCATTTCCTAATAGTTTTGTTTCTGCAAACAAAGATTACTGAGAAGTTGAAAATGAAGAATAAACTGTGTGTGTGTCTCAAAGCTAAGTGTAATGTTAAAAAGAAAAATATAGCTTTTGATTACTAGCTTCAGACAAAATCTTAAGGGATTTTATGGACAGAATCTGAATTTTCATACTAATAAAGCTGATAACATCTGTTAAGTAATTAATAACTTATTTTGTTTGTGGGAGAATGAATTTTGTGAAAAATACAATGATGAAATATAGTCCAAAACTTTTAGAAAATTTGTTTTTTTCTCCTTCCTCTGCTCTATTCTTTTCTTTAATACGTGTGTTAAAAGAAGTGGCATGTTTGGGAATGGTAAAAAAGAGAGGGGGGGGGTTTCAATCTTCAAATTCTAAAACAAGTTTCTAAGATACTTATGCATGGATTGTTTTTCCTCTCTGAGTCTAAAACATGGGTAGGCTCTACCTTTAAGCTCTATTTTGAATGTCATTTTTTTTGATCACACTCATTTTTAAAACACAGTCTTTAGGACCTAAGCATGTAGTTTGATAAATAAGATAGGCTTCTACATTGTTTCAGATTCCAAACCAACAATCATGCTCCATGAAGTCAAGTACCAGGAGGCAGGAAGAAGCAATAAGTAGAAAGGCAAGCTGATTTGCTTGTATGATTTTATTCCCCTTAGTATTAGCATTTTAGGAGCTAACCACTACCCAAAAAGCAACTAAATAAGAGGTCAAATTAACACACAATGTTCTCTAAATGCATCACCTTCTCTAAACAAGCAGCTCTTCAAAAGTAGCAAAAAGTTCCTGGCTTTTTTCTCAATTTGGGAGAGAGCTATAAAATAAAACTTTGTTTTTTAGGAATTTAATGGCCAAATTTTATCTACCCCTTCAAAGAAATTCTCTTAAGTGTCCTTAAATTAGGATTGGTTTCTCTTTTTTTACGTCCTTCATACCATCAAAAAATGATCTATTCTTAGAGAATAGAAAAATAGAGGGATCAATGAACCAAAAGCTCATTCTTTGAAAAGATCAACAAAATTGAGAAACTTTTAGTTAACTGACCAAGAAAAAAAGATAAGATACAAATAACTAAAATTATAAATAAAAGATTATTATACTACCAATGTTACAGAAATTAAAATTAGGTTAAAAGAGAATACTATGAACAATTGCAGGCCAACAAATTTGATAGCCTAGATGAAATGGACAGATTCCTAGAAACACACAGATAACTAAACCTAACTCACAAAAAAATTGAAAATCTGAACAAATCTATAACAAGTGATTGACTTAATAATCAAACTTCCCAATGGAGAAGTCTAGGACCAGATTAGATTGCTTCATGGGTGAATGTCACCAAACATTTAACGAAGAATTAGAACCAATGTTATTTAAGCTCTTCCAAAAAATTGAAGAGGAAACACTTCCAAATTCATTCTATGAGGCTAGCATTACCTTGAAACCAAGACCAGAAAAACTTTACAAAAAAATGAAAACTATATACAATAGCCCTTAAAGATGAGACAATCACCAGCAAAACAGTAGCAAACTGAATCATGATGATACACCATGGCCAAGTGGGATTTAACCCAAGAATGGAAAAATGGGTCAAAATAAGAGAATCAATCAATGTAATTTAATAGACTACATAAATAGAATGAAGGGGAATAAACCACACTATCACCTCAATTGACACAGAAAACATGTTGCATTTGACAAAACGCAACATCCTTTTATGATAAAAACACTTAGAAAACTAGGAATTAAAAGAAACTTTTTCAACATGGTAAAGGGCATTTATGAAAAACCTGCAGCTACCATACTCAATGATGAGAGACTGCAAGTTTTCTCTCCAAAGATGAGGAACAAAACAATGACGCCTGCAAGAAAACAAACAAACAAACAACAAAAAAAAAACGTTGAAATTGAAAAAGAATTAAACGATCTCTATTCACAGAAGACAGGGTCTTCTGTATGAATGGGGCACCATGGATTTGTCATCTTCTAACAGAACATGTGTTCAACTTCTGGGAAGACTGGAGCATGTTTACAGGCCTGGTTTCCGTTGTTTTCTGTTTGTTACTCTACCATAGGTTAAGAATCTTAAATTTCAAGTTCATAATTTAATACTCTAGCCCATAATACTCTTTTAAATTTTAAATATTCTTATTTTAAATATGTTAAATATTTTAAACTATTGATATTGGGCTTACTATTAAATAAATGTTCTATTTGTGTTGTATATTTTGAATGTACTAGAAAAGCATCCTTCAAAAATATTTTGGAATATTGTAGCAAGGTTGTTATTATGTTGCACTGACTGCTTTTTCCTTGATTAAGATAGACAAATCTTTTCTATTTAGTAAAAAATATACATGAAAATAAAGCACATGTACTCTATCTTTTCACTATCTATGTTAAATTCTTTTTGAATATGTTCTTTGATGACAGCAATACTTAGATAGTCTTTGATTAGTTATTGCATTATGTTATTTTCTGGTAGCAGACAAGAGGATAGTTTTCAAGGGTCTAAGAAGGCTAGTTTCACAGAGCAAATAAACTCTTTGCTGAGTTTATTTATAATTAGAAGTCGGTCACCAACCATATCCATTATAGAAATAATCTCAAGAAAGGAAAACTATTAAATGTTACAAATGCCTAGATATGTCATTTGTATATAAAACATGATAGAAAAGTACAGAATACAGTCAGTCCTCAGATGCATTGGAAATCAGAAACATAAGGAAATGCATTTTGAAAATCATGTTGGAATACTATTCATCACCACTTCCTGGAGGAATGACTCAGTATCACGGTTTATGGTCTCAGATCTGAGTGCTGGGAATATTTATCATTAGATAGTCTATGTGGTACTGAAAGATTCACTTGGAATTGGGGAGACTTAGGTTGATGCCCTCTTCTACCACTACATTGTGATCATCATCATTTAACCTCAATTTATAGATACAGAAACTGGAGGTTCTGAGAGGTTAAGTAATTGTCTTATTTCCCATAGGTGATGACAAGTCATGGTTTCTGGTCTTTTGGACCCCAGAGCCCAAGCTTTTTTTACGATGCCACAGGAGAGTCAAATACATTTTTGCATTTATTTCTCTATTTATACGAGTGCACATGGGCAACTTGATGAGAAACATTTTGTTTGAACAAGATGCTGGTTTAAAATCTAACCACTGATAGGAAATTTGAAACCGTTGTCTTATTTACGTTTTAGTAATATGACTAGTCTCTGTACCTAACAGTATCTTCCTCCATTATAAGGCCAAAAAAACATAATATGTACTTAGGACATGTACATGAATTTCTGTACAAAGAGTCAAAAGAAAAGCAGAGAGAAGAGGTGGGTCAATTTTTAGGATTGCCACTGTGTTTCTTTTAGATATTAAACATGTTTGCCACCTATCATAAATGAAGGTTAGAGAACAGTTCTAGAGCCTTGACTGGGAGTGAGTGGGTGGTTTCATTGTTGTACATAATTAGTTTTGTTTGTAATTGGTACTGAGTTGCCACATTAGGTTCTGTGTTCCAAGTATTTATTTGTCAATTGTCACTTTGCAACCAGCTCAACGTGGCCTACACAAGTGGAAAAAGCACTTTCTCTGGGCTTTCTGTTGTGCTTGATAGGTAGGGGCCTAAAAATTTTCAAAGGCTGCTACCTGACTAATTTACTACCTCTTCAGGTAAACCTCTCTCAATATTCATCTTCAAAGAGTGAAGGTTCTGTGTTATGTGTGCATAGATGGCTTATACATAGGTTTCCCAGATTTAACAAATGAAAATACAGGACACCCAATTAAATGTGACTTTCAAATTAACAATGATTAACTTTTTAGTATATGCATGCCTTAAATGTTACATGAAAATTCTGTATTTTATCTGACAACTCTCTTAATATTCCAACTTATTTAGAGTAAAATCGAGGCCAGTCTGTTTTCAGATATTCTTAAAAATATCTATATATCTATATATCTATATATCTATATATCATCTATATCTATATCATCTATCTATAGATATAGATTAGATAGATATAGATATAGATATAGATAGATATAGATATAGATATAGATATAGATATAGATATAGATATAGATATAGATATAGATAGATATAGATATAGATATAGATATAGATATAGATATAGATATAGATATGAAAAGATGATCAACTTCATTAGTAGGGAAGCACAAATCAAAACCACAATGAGATACCACTGCATACCTGTTAGAAGAGCTATCATCAAAAAGACAAGTAATAATAGGTGTTGGAGAGGTTATGAAGAAAAGGAACCCTCATACACTGTTGGTGGAATGTAAATCGGTACAGCCACAATGGAAAACAGTATGGAGTTTCTTTCAAAAATTATTAGAATCACCACATGACTCAGCAATCCTTTTTCTGAGTATCTATCCCCCCAAATTAAAAATATTTGTCCATAAAGATATATGTACCCCTGCATTCATTGTAGTATTGTTCATGGTGGCCAAGACAAGAAAACAACAAAGTATCCTTTGATAGATGATTGGATAAAAGAGATGTGGTATATATATCCATATATATACATACATACATACATACATACATACATACATACATACATACAATGGAATATTACTCAACAATAAGAAAGATGAAATACTGTCATTTTTGACAACATGGATGAATCTTGAGATTATACTAAGTAAAATAAGTTGGATGGAAAAAGTCATACACCATATGATTTCACTCATATGTGGGATATAAAGCAACAAACAAACAAGACAAACAAAAACTCATAGACGCAGACAACAGTTTAGTGGTGACCAGAGGGAAAGGGGGAGAGGTAGGTAAGACTAAATGGGGTCAAATATATGGTGATGGAAGG
The DNA here is from genome assembly GCA_030015415.1 of Cynopterus sphinx. Lineage (NCBI taxonomy): Eukaryota > Metazoa > Chordata > Mammalia > Chiroptera > Pteropodidae > Cynopterus > Cynopterus sphinx. The sequence goes on from CM057380.1 coordinate 22,347,866, forward strand.
AGATTTGACTTTGGGTGGTGAGCACACAGTTCAATATACAGATGATGTATTATTGAATTGTACATTTGAAACCTACGTAATTTTATTATCCAATGTCACTCCAATAAATTCAATAATTAAAAAAAAGCACAACTGAAATATGTTTGCATTTCAGATAATAACTTTGCAGTTTCTACCTCCAGTTTTTATTTCTTATCTTCATCTAGTTTTAATATTTTCTTGCCTCAAGGTAGCTGAACGTGATTTGTTGCCAGTAGGGGATATCTTATTTTTTTTCTGTATAAAGAAGGCTGAAGCATAATCCACAGATGCTGACAGATAGTCCACAATGAAAGTAATCATTAAAAATACAGTCAGTGGCTACAGGCGAACATCTCTATGACAATCTTCAAATGGAAAAAAGAATTAAAGTGGAAGATTTGTAAGCTTTTAAAACATCTTATTAATGTATTTAATCATGTAAATGACTTTATCACCTTCACGCACCACATTATAGATGCTGGATAATGATAGCTTTGGATTTTAAATTCACAAACGTCTATGCTTATTTACCACTCCAGATTTTTACAGCTCCCTTCCACACCAACAAGAACGTAATCATGCTCTCACAATTCATGTACTATAAGTTAAAGAATCAGAAGGAAAACTGTAAGATCCATACGAGCGTATTTAATACTTCTATTTGAATTGACATTTAAAAATAAATAGAACATTTTAGAGTTATTTTGAATAAGATAAGGCACACTTTGATAAGAGATAACACTTCTCTTCATCATCCCAGTAAGCCTTCTGAGAATTTTTGCATGTGCCAGATTTAGATTTCATGTTATTGGCTTTTATTTTAATTGACTTGTATGATCAAAAAATGAACAGGAATGATAAAATCAGAAAAAATTGGTTTCTATAGTAAAAGAAAGATTGGCAGGAAAACTCAGTCAGTTTTTTGTGACAAACAGAACCATGTGTTCCTTCTTGGCCACTCTGAAAACACATCCTCCCTCAGATAAGAACTGCACGTGGTTCCTGTTTGCAGGACTGCTGCAACTCATTTAATCCTCACACCACTGATAAGCAGGTACAATTTTTATCTTCAGAGGCTGACACAGATTAGGCCCTCAATATACATTTGCTGAATAACTCCTTATTTTTACTTAGGCTTTAATTACTATTTGTTTAAATAATTGTTTAACTTGTGGTTTTTTGTCTGTTTTCACTTGTTTATTTATGAGACAGCACAAAACAAAATGTGTTTTTAGCTTTGTATCAGTGAAAATGGACCCGTTTCTTTACTTGAAACCAATGGGGCACATTTCTTACTGCCCGTTGTTGGCTGTAGCTATGACATGGATGAGAGCAGCTGCTCAAACCCAGAAACTCAGCTCCACATCTGCTGGATGCTGTTCGGAGGAAGGCAGGGGCACATGTCCTCGTTGTGTACCAGGCACTGAGCTAGGCCTTCTACATGTACTTTTTGCTCTCACTCATTCCTCATAGCAACCCCCATTTTACTGATGAGGAAATGAGGACCAAGGTCACACAGCTAGTAAGTAGAGGCATGAAATTTCTAAATCAATACAAGGTGATGTCAGGAACGTATCTGACTGATTCACAGTTTAAATGCTGTCAGGTGAATCATAGCCTTCAAGGAAGAGTGTCTACCTCTGTTCAATATTGAGTCCTGAGCACCTAGCACCTAGCAGGCATTCAGTGAACAGTGCTGTAAAATGGAATACAGATAAAATATGCGCAAGACCCCAGCAAAGCTCTTGGTTCTTAACAGGCACCAGTCAGTCCCCCCTGCCCTGTGTCTTCCTCCGCCCCCAACACCAAACCTACTTTAAGTATATTAAATAAAACGTGACATCAAGAACTAAAGTAAAGGAACCACTTGGTAGGAGGTCACTAAAATAGCAGGATATATATGTGTGCATATATTTGTATATATATATATGTGTGTGTGTGTATATATATATATATGTATGTATGTATAAACATATATAGTCACCGTCATAACTAGTTCAATCTAGAACTAACCCTAGATTTCTATGGCAAAGAGTCTAAAACAGTATGACAGGGTAGTCCTTTCCATTTACTCCCTCAGGCCTACATTGAACAGCTCGAACAATTTATGAGGTTTCCAGAACGGTTTTGCTTTGCTGCAATATCTTGTGTGGGCAAAGTACACTAAATCTGAAATGATGTTAAACTTGAGGTCAATGCAGGGTTCAAAAGAAAATTAAGTTTTGCCAAAGAACGTGTGCTCGATGGTCTCTCTAACCCAGAGTGTTAAGGGATAAAGCAAATCCCTCCAATACAAAGTGTGTTTGAAGGTAATTTTTTTTTATTGAAGTCTATTGTCTTAACATGTGGTTGTAATGTGAAAGAAACCACGAGTTCTCCTCCTGCAGTTACAGTTCCACAAATGTTTTCAAATGAATGCTTCATCAGTCTGATGTTAAGCAAGAGGCAATGATTTACCCCAAATCTTGCAATCAGATGTCTGAGTGTCCGGTGTCTCCTGATGCCTTCCTAATACAGATGTAACATAACTATAAAAATTGAAAATAAAATGTAGAGGTTAAAACTGTATGAACTTACTCTGCCTCCATCAACCCATGTTGGATAACATTGTGACTTATGAGATCAAATTTTCTACTTAAACATAGGTTTTTGTATGTACATTTTTTGTTTATTTTTTTGGCCTTGCCTTTCACATTTGCTAAGTTTCCACATCCCGGTATTTCCTAACTCTCTAAACAACGGTGTTCGATTTGACCATCACTCCCGGAAGTCCTCATGTTTTGATTATTACCTGGCGGAGCAAGAACATAGCCAGCAGTGCCCATGGAGAAGGAGCCCTTCTATTCTGTATAGTTAATGGTTTCTGGACCAGCTGCTTTTTGTTTTATTCCTTGGAGAGCTTTCCAAAATGTACCTTTACTGGCCCTGCTGACTTAAATTTGATCTAGATGCAGATAAATGGGATGTGGTCCTGAGGATGTAATGACTTAATAGCATTATGGCATCTTGGAGCATCAGCATGAATTATTCAGTTTTACATTTCTGATTTCTAAAAATGTAAGCGTTTATTAAGAATTTGTTGATTCCTCTTTCCCCCATCACAGGACCCTTGCTTGATGTGTTTCTTGATTTCTCTTGGTGACTTTGCTTTTTTATCTGTCTCAAATGTGGACCTTTAAGCTGCCTCTCTCTATCCATGAGGCCTGGATCGCTCTCCCCATTACTGCTTTTAATTTCTCTTGGCTACTGCTGCCGCTAACACCACTTTTAATTTCCTTTAACTTAGTCTGCACTTTCTTCCTCCCTCATCTTCGTAGTGTTTTCCTTTCTTGTCTTGCTGTCCCCTCCCAAAGCCAGTCAGTACTAGGATGGAGGCTTATAAATGTGTACCTGGCAGTTAAAAGAGTACTTTGCTTTCCTATAATTGAACCAGTCAATTATCACGATTCATCAGGTGCTATCCTCTTCTTGGGCGCACTTAGTGATACTGAGTTCTGAGTAAAAGGTGTATTTTTTCCCTTTTATTGTGGAGCCATTCTGGAAACACAAGTACTCTGAAGATTAAATAACATGTAAGTGCTATTTATCCGTCATAATTTCTTTCAGGGTGCCAATGGGTATCAGTTCAGTAGTTGGTGCCCTTTGTTACCCTTGCCTTCTTTGTTTTTTAAGCACCAGGGTGTAGAAGCCTGCAGAACTGATGTGTGATTGGGTCCTGGTGTTTATTGTGCTGCCAGTGGCAATATCAAGTTTATTATTGGTGAAAATTTGACATGAGACTTTAACAGAAGCAAGAAAGATAATCTTCATTTCAGAGCCATAAACTTTTTCTTTTTCCATTTTTGGAGTCACTTTAAAATATTTTTTAAATTTTTTGCTGTTATTAATTTTACAACCTCTATTGTAGATGTACTGAAGTTAGTCTAGAAAATATTTTATTTCAAGAAGGAAATGAGACTGTGCTGGGAAGCTATCCCCACCCCTTCCATGTTCTCCCAATAAAAGAATTCAAGAAGAAATTTTTATTAACTTTGTGAAATACATCTAAGAAACTTCAAGCCTTTGGGATTTCACGAGTAGTGAAGTATAGTATATCAGAAGTGATCAGGGCTTGATAAGAATCAGATAAGTGAAAATCCAGGGAGCATGGGACAGAGGCTCGTGGGCAGGAAGGCCTGACCCAGAGGGAGGAGATCCACCCTACCAGCGAACTTGCCCGCTGGCACCCCCTACAGTCAGAGGAGGGGTTCTGTAGGGCTGAACCAGAAATCCAGATGGAGACCAGGTCACTAAACCTGTATTGAAGTTATCTGGAAAAAAATTTTAATTGTCATTATTCAAAAACAACATATATGCGGGCAGATAGATAAGTGATTTTGCTACCTGATTAGGGAATACTACTCATCCTAGAAAGAGGTGCTTAATATTCATTAGTCTCCAAAATTACAAGGACACAACAAAAATACTTCCATTCCAGTTTTCTCTAATGACTCCCAGGTTCCCTTAAAATATTTAGTTGCTAATGTATGTTTAGATTGAACTTTAATGCTATTATTCTTTCTGTGTTCTTGCTTTTAGGATACTCTTGGCATAATTGAAATGTCAGGCTTTATTTGTGGCTGTTTATCTTATATATTCTACTTGGGATCTTGGGTCCCCCAACTATATAGAAATGTAAGTACATTATTTGCTCTGTTTGCTCTGGTCAATCAAAAGTGCTTCTTATCTTTCTTTGTCTACCTTTGAAAGATGTACCTTGGAATTCTGAGGGCTGCTTTTGGGACCTGTAATATGGAAGTCACAGTGTTGAATTGATTCTTGTCAGATTTTTTGTTGTTGTTGCTGCTGTTTATTAAGCTCCTTTCAGCTTAGGCAGCAGAATATAGATCCATCAGAATTGCTGTCTAAATCTGTTTTGATGGGCTTGCATATTAATACCTGCAAAATGAAGTCTCAATAAAATATACAAAGCATTCTGCATGGATATTGTGATCGTTTCAACTTGTGAAGAAGTCCTATTCCCTTGCACTTTGCAGCTAATATACTTCATTGTAGCCAGCTAGACAGAACCCAACTTGAACATCAGAACTTTACTTGTTGATTTTTAACCATCTGTGGTTTATTTCAATTTCCAGTTATATATTCTTTTGTTCTGTCAGGTCCTAGAAATTAAAACCTCTAACTAAATTTCTGAAGGCTTTATGAAAGTAAAATATTATTTTTCTCTAATGTATTTGAATTTCCACGTGGTCTAAATATTTTTACATATTTGTAAATATTTTGAAATAAATTATTGCAAAAGGTAAAATTTATCTATCTATCTATCTATCTATCTATCTATCTATCTATCTATCTATCATCTGTATATCATCTAAACCAAGATCAATAAATAAATCAGTAATCAGCAACAAGGAAGCATATTGCAGGCTCAGAATCAAAAAGCTTTGTGGAAACAACATTTTCTTCAGAGGAGATTATTATGGCCTCTTTCTCAGAATTGCCTTGAAAATGAACCCAAAAGTCAGCTGCATAGTAGGTAAGCATTTACTAGACTCAAATTCAATATTGGAGCTAAGTAACAGGTGCCAAATGACATCTAAAAGGGCATTTAACTGTTACCAAATTACACATAAAATATATTTAAATCTTAAATCAGTACTTTCTGAAAGAAATTGATGAGAAGAAGTGAATGAGAAGGGAAAACCATTACAGAATTAACTATAAATATTTAACATATCTGGGTATCAAATATAGATATGAAATCAAAACATAAAGAACACATTAAAAAATAATATGGTGAAGAACAGAATATTTATAAGAATTTTTATAAACTGAGAAGAAAAAATAGTCAAACAGAAAAATTTACCTAGGGCTCACAAACAAAAAAAATGAATAGAAATAATTAGCACACATATAAAAATATTTTTATTGTCATGAAAGTTGAATAAATGCAAAAGGAAATAATAGACCTTTTTCATCAATAAAATTAGCAAATATATAGAAATCATAGGAATGAAATTCCTAAGGGCAGGGCTTGGCACAATCATATGCTGCTGAGTAGATATATAAATTTCTACAGCCTTTCCGCAAGACATTTTAGCAGTTTGTATAAGAGCTTTAAAAGTATGAATTCCACATCTAGATATCTATTCTAAGGAAAAAAACAGAAAAATGAAAAAAGATGTATGTACTCAGAAATTTGTCATAGTGCTATCTGTCATTTTGGGGACAACCTAAATGCCCACTACAGTGAAATATTCTGAAGTTATTTTAAAATGTTGATAAAGAATTTTTAATGACATGAAGAAATTCTAATGATATATAATAGTGAAGAAAGGGGCTGGAAATAATATTGTATGCAACTCATACTCATAGGGGTACTTATTATATTTGAGATCATCATTTGTAAGGAAAGCTCTCTCTTTTCCAAGGTCTCCTAGGTTATTAGCATTTTAGCAGGGGATCAATAAATGCAGGTTTCTTGGTTACCTTTGATTCATCAGATAAAAAAACATTTGAACCGATATTAAGCATTTTTAGATATTAAGTTCCAGTTGGATTTTAATGTCAGGTGTTAAGAAAAGGCACCACCTCTGAAAATCTCTATAGAGAACACTTAGAATTCATAAATGATAACTGGTGCTCTGCCTTCTGTCAATAAAGCAAATCTTATGAATTAATAGTTTATGGTAAATAAAACATCTGGAATAATTGGCTAATGAATTTAATAAATAACAATAGTGTTTAAACCCACCTCTTTTGAATGTAGGGAACAAATCTAAAAATTATAATAGTTATGCAGACAAATTGAAGTATTATATTTCTATGTTCTTTTACTCACTGATACTTTTGAGTGTTTTTTTGTTTTGTTTTGTTTTTGTTTTTAAAGGTGAATTTATTGTTGATGAGCTAGATAAAACTGGCACTAGTTGTCCTTTGGAATTGCAGAGTGAGGGACCCAAGATTTATATTCTGGATTAACAAACAGAGTATCAAACATAATCACTTAAGAATTTTACTTTTAATTTTTGGACTCAGCTATTAAGGAAAATCAAAACAGCCTCTTGCACTATAGCAGCTTTTCATGATTTTTAGTATTTTGTGATAGATTGCTAATGATTACTCCCAAAATGTTTTTGTGAAAAAGTAGATAAGAGCCTCATTTAACATGGGACACTTTGAGGCAGGGAGCCTAGGAATACATTGCGAGTGAGTGACAGGCTGAGAACCACTCCTGAGCCCCTGCCCTAATTAGGTCCCAGAGAGGGCAAAGGCAGTCCTGGAACCCTTGCGGAGGGGAAACCTTGAGTCATTCTCCTTTCTTCACCTTCCTAGTAGGATGGAGGGCAGAGAAGAACACCTCCCCATTGCAAGACCACAGCAGGGAAATTGTTGTTTTGATTTCTTCCAAATTAAGGGAGTAGGGTGGATTTATAATTTCTTCACTGAACAACCAAAAAGACTTCTTTAAAATTTTGATTTGATCATATGAATGCTTAATCTCTTGCTCCATATATTGGAATTCATGGGAGGGTACTGTCCTCCAGCTGACCTTTCCCAAAATGGAATCCTGAGTCTAAAAGCTGTAACCTAAAACCCAAATCATGGTCTTAAAGAAATCTCCCCGAGAGAATTAGGCAGTTCCCTTTTCATTTCAAAATGTATGTGTCTCGTGCCTGGGTTCAGAAAGTGTGATATCCGTGGCTTCAAGACTCCTTGAATTTGGGGATCTGTGGCTAAGCAATAATCTCTCAATTCCAACTTGATTGGAGCCTGAACCCAGTCTCACCCGAAATTAGTTTTCAAATTCAAACACAATTAAAAACAGATGTTTCCAAGTAGACTGAAAAGGGCTATGAAGCACAAATCAGGTTCGCTGCCTTTAGAACTGGTTGAATCTTCTAGGAATCTGTAATCAACAGGAAAGGTTGAAGAACTAAGGGTTGTTCCTGGAGTTTGCTGTTTTTCTCTTCCACCCCAAGCCCTCCGAATATTCAGAACGTGGGCCTTTTGAGGACGTGTGTTGTAATTTGCCAGTCTGGACTTTTCTGCCTGATTTGCTTTCTAATCTATTCCAGGTCAAGACAAACTTATGTCTTGGGTTAGGCACTTAATAATTCTTATTACTGAGAATTAATTTCTACATATAGAGAAAGGCCCACAAGAAAACTTGTTATTCAAAAATACTAGAATATTAAAGATTCTTGACAGAAAGTTTCATTTAGCACATGCTTTAAAATTCCTTCTAAAGCTAGCCTAATAGTAATTCAGGAAACATTAATGTTTTTTTCCCCCCATTGAATTAAATCCCTATTAAAGTTTGCATGGTTGGGAAAGGGTGAGGGGAGCTTACTTGTGGACAAATAGTACCCATGAACTTTAATGCATTAAAATGGATTCATACATTCTTTTAAGATGAAAAACATATGTCCAATTACTGTGAGATTCACCATTCCTTACAATTTCAGAACAGACAGTCCTCATGTCCTTGTCTTAAAATGAGTATGTCTATTTTCAGAATAATTTCCAGCATTAAGTCTGGTCCACCACTTGTCTTTTAATCTCCTCTTTTATCCCTGGAATCTTCCGTTCCTGGTACACTTTATCTTTTTTTGTATGGAATAATATCCCTCAGAAATCTTTGATGCATTGGTGAATTAAAAGAAAAAAATGAGATGTAAGTGCTTGCTCTATTTGTCATTTTTAATATGTTGTGAGCCCCTTGATTTATGATTAAGCATTTCTTGGGAGAGGAGAATGTTTAAGGTGGTATTTTGAGCTCCATTTAAGGCAATTTAGTTGTCATCAGGCCTCCTTACCCTATAACCTTGGTAAGACCTTGCTTCATAAGTGGGACCTAAACAATTGGCTTGTGTTTCGAGTAGACAAAGCCTTATGGAAATGATACTTGCTAAGTGTTTTTATGGGACATCTGGGTAAGAGTTAGCCTTTCTCAGACCAGTCACAGACCACAGCTAGTCTGACTCCTACACCCTTGGTGGCAGTTTCTTCTCTTAGAAAACTCTTTAAAATTTTTTTTTAAATTGAGAGGAAATAAGATTTAGATTCACTTTTTCCCCCCAGATTCCTGCTTTGATTTCTAATTCAGTGGCCAAAATTAAGGGTGTTCCCTCCATGCCTTCCTCATCTTTGTGTCAAATTTCCACAGTTAGTGCCCCTTCATTCTGTGGCAGCATACCCCAGCATCGGGGGGAATCTCTATAGCCCATGTGAAATCCATGTTATACCAGGAGGTTGTGGCTCTGCTAAGGAATGACAGAGTGACTTCAGGCCCTGAAGCTGTTAAGTTGACTTTAGTCAGCTTGAAAGGATGACTAGAATTGTCTCTATCTTCAGTGCTTTCTCTCAACAAATCATCATGATCTGAACTAATGTCGGATGCCCAGGGGCACAGAACCCCCTCCTTGCCTATTTGACCCTAGATGAGAGGAGAAGTTAGTACAATTTCACTCCCTTTCTTAATAGCAAAACTTATCTTTTATTTAAAAGAAAAGCAATGAATACAATATCCCTTGGAGGTTACCAGCAGATGAAAGATTGAGGAGCTCTCTGTAATATTTTTCCTGACTTCTTCTACAATATAAAATTTTTTGTTTGGAAAGCACTTCAGCCATGAACTTAATTCTAGAAATTCCTGGGCCAAAGGTAGAATATCTCTTACATAAGAACTGCCAGGAAGAAGGTTAGGAAGTGACTCAGACAAATATGAAGTAAGTAAGTAAATAAATAGCGGAGGGGAAATGTTAAGAATATTCAAAAGATGAATTTTTTCTTGCTATAAGCTAAGAAAAAATGTTCATTCCCCCAAAGAGAATGGATCCACACACGATTCAGGGTGCTGACAAGAATAACACATTGTCCTACCATGCCTTACCCTCCCTCTTTTTATTATTGTTCTCCTGAGAGTTCTGGGCCATTTTCAATGTGAGGATTAAGAAGTCTACATCCTATGGAGGTGCTCATTTAACTCCTTCCAGTGAGGAGACACCCCAGAAATCTTATTGAACTGATTTCTCACACAAGTCCCTGCTGTGCCTCGGCGTCATTGCAAAATGGAGGAGATATAGATGTCACTGGAGAATACCAATGGTAAACAGAGTTTTTAGAATGTTCAGACGTTTGAAATAACACCCAGCTGAGGAGCAGTTCTACACACAACATCTCAGACTTGCTGTTCTCTGGAGGAAAGGCTTTTGGTGAGTCTGAAGAGGTAGCATGGTCCTTGCTCCAGCGAGGCCTGCACCAGCAACAACTGGAGCAATCCACGTGCAATCTACCGGAGCCGAAGAATTCTGCCATAACCAGCTGCCATCGCTTGGCACCTAAGTTTTCTGGTCGATGATGGAAGGCATTGGATTTCATCTTTAATAGCCTTTCCAGCTTTAGAATTCTTTGTCTATACTCTGTATTCAACTCAAGAGGTTTTTTTTTTTTAATTTGTTCATTTTAATTTTGCGGGGTGTAGGACATAAAGGAAAGCAAAGCAAGTCAGGGAAGGAGGGGAGTGAGGAAGGCAAAGATCAGGAATGAGAAAGAACCTGGAGAAGAATGAAAGGAAATAGGCTTATCGATAAGTAATGGGGTGAGAGGACCGTGGAGGCGGATTAATTTCCTGTATCTCAGACTCAATATGAGGGGGAAATAGCTGATGATTTGCAGGGTAATTCCATAAGTAGTGTCGGAGTTAATAATTCTTTAAACTTTTTACCTTAAGAAAAACATACTAAGTGACTGTACAGCTCATGCTGTCTTGCAGGCAGAGACCACATCAGATGGCCCGGTTGGTGGTGCTTGCAGGAGTCTCACTGCTGGTCAATAAAGAGGATTCCACATGGGCAAGCTGCCACCTCTCCCCGTCCTTGGTATGGCGAGGAACCAGTTTTGTTGAGGCTCTTTGGGTGCAGGCATGTGTTCAGGCCTTTTCTTTTCTGCAGCATGTTCGCAACATAACATTCTGCTCCACAGGCCCACTGCTTACACAATAAAGAACGGTTTTCTGCAGTTGACTATGTTTTAGTTGACCCGACAATCTGTGGGAATTGCTGTGGCTGTTTCTAACTTTATTCAGGAGTCAACGGTGGTTCCTATTTCTTTAATGTGCAGAATAACAGAAACCACTCAGGTGTGTTCTGTGCGACACCTGGTCTCTTAAAGCAGGCAGGTTGAATGGGAATCAGGCCTCTCTCGCTGTAATGGTGAAATGTTTCATTTCCTAGGGGGCTGTAACGTATTGATAAAGCATGGAGAGAACTTGTTCTGGAAAAGATTGCAAAGCGTTTTCAAAGCAGAATTGCCTGGTGTTAGCAGGCTTTCTGTGAGCGTTGGATCAGACGCTGCGGAGTGGACTGACCTGGGGATGTGGGTAAGGCCTTCGAGGTGCTGGGACTGTGATGACAACTGCAGCCACTCCCCAGGCAGTGTGTTTCAGGTTAGAACTTTGAGGTAATTGTCCTAAATTCTTTGTTTGGAAAGAAACATTATTTCTCAACCCTCAGGTCTGTCAGCTGCTACCTGGAGCTTAGCAAATTCCACAGTGGGCTCTTGTGCATTCTTTGTTTATGAAAAGCACACCTCAGTACAATCCTGCATTGACATAGCAGCCTATTCAGGAAGGTTCCTCTTAGCTTCTACGTAAGGGATGGAGAGCTGAATAGCTGATTGGAAAACTTACATAAAATGAAGAGTCTTTTGAAAAAAAAATACATACATACTATAAACATTTGCTTTTAACTTAACATATGAAATTGTGTATTTATTCAGGAATCATTTGATATAGGAGGGCAAAAGTCTTCTCTTCGAATCTGGGCCTGATATTAGGGCGGTCTTTCACAAACCACATTTATAATACATCATCTACAATTCTCAGCTTTAAAATTACGGCTTCATTAGAGCAGACCAAGAATTTAAAGACACTAGTAGAGTAATTGGAGGGCAGAGGCTTCCAGATTGTAATTGTTACTTTTCCCGCTGACTTTTACAGTTGTCTCCCTGACACATAATTTAACAGTACTTTTAGGAGCTCCCTTTTGGCAGACTTTTTGTTTCCCTATAAACGATTCCTTCCCTTTGCATTCGTATTTCATCGCTTCCCATTGTATTTATTTAAATTGTGTAAATATTTTAAGTCCATCAGGGCATAAACAGTTTGGGGTTCAAAAACAACTGATTCTTGGTGAACCTACAACTCAGCTACTCAGAGTAGAGTCCCAACAGCTGCAGAGAAAGGCATGCTGCCTGTTGGCCTTCAGTATGGGGGGCAAAGAGTGTGTGTGTGGGGGGCCTACGGAGGGCGTGTGTGACCACTGGTCTGCAGAATTTGTAAGTGGGGGTCTGTGAAGCAGCTTCCACTCTAATAAATTCTCACCATGTAAAGTGCGGTGTGACGGTTCCCAGCTGAGGAACAGATAGAAATTCAGTTGCTGCTAAGTGTTATGGGCAACAAAGACAATCAGCACAAAGAAGGAGCGATCACTTCTGTTTGAAATGAACAACAGGAAGGTATAAGTTCATATGTTGAAGTGCTAACCCCTAGTACCCTAGAATGTAATTGTATTTGGAGATAGGGTGTGTAGAGAGGTAAATAAATTCTAATGCCATAAAAAGGTGAAAAGATTTAGAAGTGCAAATTGGCAGTTATAAAAAACTCATGGGGATATAAAGTACAGCATTGGGCATATAGTCAATAATAACTATGTAGGATGTCAGATGGGTAACAGGCTTAGCAGGGTGATCACTTTGTAAATTCTATAAATCTTTAATCACTAGGTGGTATATCTGCAACTAATATAATTTTGTATGCCAACTGTAACTGAAAAATACAAAAATATGATTAACAAATAAATGGTAAATAAATAAAATAAGATCATTTGGGTGGGCCCTAATCCAATATGACTGGTTTCCTAATAAGCAAAGGAAATTTGGACACAGACACTAAGAGAGGGAGGTCAATGTAAAAACAAGGAGAAAATGGCCATCTATAACCAAAGAGAGAGACCCGGCACAGATTCTGCCCTCGCAGCCCTTAGAAGGTACCAAGTCTGCTGACACCTTGCTCTTGAACTTATAGCCTCCAGAACTGTGAGAAAATAAATATCTATTGTCTAAGCCACTCAGCATGTGGTGCTTTGTTATGGCAGCCCTAGCAGACTTCATGGAGCAGGGAGCATTTGATGTGGCCTTGAAAGGATGGGTTGTTTATCAATAGCCCAAGATAAGAGGAAGGACATTCCAGGCAGATGGAAGAGCAACAACAAAGGCTTAGAGGTGGGCAAATATCTGAACTATATAATAAGACCATTTGGCTAGAGGAGGGTTGCTACAGAGCAGCAGTAGAAGAATAGGCTAGAGAAGGTAGGTCAGACGCTCAGGGCGTTGAGGGCATCCATGGCAGCGGGCACTCACCGAAGGCTTTGGAGCAGTGACAGGGTCAAAGCAGCATTTTGGATACACTATTTCATATAAAGGTGTCAGAGAAGGCTGCCTGGCTCCTGCTGAATTTCCTCCTGTCTGTCAAGGGGGTGAACATGACTCCTTCCCAGGTGCGGGAGTGATACTGCTCAGGAGTCAGCTGAGTGGAATAGGTGGGAGAGAGGACTCATTGCTACATAAGAGCAAGAGAGTGTTGCTGCCTATTAAACTTCCATCCTTTACCCACCTCAAGAAAAAAGAGACTTGTCAGGCTTTTGGACACGATTTTGTTCTCAATTGCGCAGGGAGTAGATGGTATGAGTGCAGAATGCAGGAAGCATGCTTGGCTCTGGGCTTCTGATAAAAGCCCCATCCCAGCTCCTGAGGGGCGACTAGACTTTAGTTCATCTTTGGATGAAGCAATGCCTCTCACACTGAGATGATGAAACTGCAGCATTTTATATTGCATGCGAGTCTTAAAAGGCTATTTATCTGTATATGGTACCTCTGAGAGGGCCTATCAAACCATTGGTGCTTAATAAATATTTTTGAATAAATGTGGTAATGACCACTTTTGTGGCTTTTGATAATGCTTTTGTAGCCTGTTGCATTAGAAGAGGTTTCTCAGACCTTCATTAACACTAGTTTTCTAGAGCTTTGTGATATTTTTTAAAAATGATTGTCTAGAAAAGACTCAGTTAAGAACAAAGTCCCAACAGAACAGATTCTGATTTGGTAGGTCTGGGATAAGACCGGGGTATATCTATTTATAGAAGTTCTGTGGATTATTTTGACATACATCTAGGGTTGAAAAATCACTGATCATATTCAACTCTTCACAACTTTATAAAGGTTGAGCTACAGATGGATTGGCAAGGTTAAATTTGATCCCAAAGAATTTTAATCCTTATGACTCTAATTTTATCAAACTTTATTAGCTTATCTAAAAAAGTCTTTGCTAATCTAGAATTTAAGCTAGTGACTTCAAAACAGCGACTTCTAATTCCATTCTAATTTAAGAGGTCTTTTTCTCTTCCTCTCGATTACCTCAAACCAACTAAACAAAACAACACCACGTGATAAAAGACAGAAAAACCTATTTACCAAAACAAATTCCTGCCTAGAACTACAGCCAACTAGTTCCAATTAAGCTGAAATGCCAAACTCTTTATAAAAATATTGCAGGTGGGAGTATTGTTCATGAACTTAGGTGTGCAAGAAATGGAACTTTATTTTTCTATAACTCAATTTTTCTTTCAAGGTCCCATTCTAATAGGTGGCAAAATCTTAGTTTTAGTCAATAAAGAGTATTTTCTACCTCCTTCCCAGTGGTTGCACTAAATTATTGGGAATTTAAATAATGGTAAGACATGGAGGTAGAGGGGGTGATGGGAGATTGTCCATCTGATCTGAGTCATCATGTGTTTTCTGCTGGCATCACTGAAATGTCCTCATTCCTGTCTGGTCCTTGCTGCTGTGTCGTCCCTTGCTCCCCACTGCAAGGCTTCAAGTCTCTACTAATTTCCATGCATTTCCTGAGCACAAGAGGATGAGTCTGCAGCTTCCTCCCCATCTTGGGCAGGGGAAAACTATATGGTTGCCTCTGGCAAATTTATGTTGATACAAGAGGTAGCCATTTCAACCCTGGGACCTTATCACTCCCCATGCTTTGCCCAGGAAAGAGGGATAATTTTCTTCCATTCTGATGTGTTTGTGATTGCAGGGCCCCCTCTCTCAAGGTTCCTGGCAGAGACTCCTCACTATGCACTCCCACTCCCCGCCAATATGAGGAGTCTTTTCTAATCTCTGGGCCAGCAAGCCTTACACTCACGTAATCAAGCATTCTCACAGACCTGTTATATTTTTTCTGCGCAAGCATTCTTTCAGTTTTCCTTTGAGTGTTGGATTTTGAACAAATCATAGAAAATGCCTTGTTTTCTTTTTAGGTCCCTTCACTTGTTCCCTAAGGCAATAAGCACCCATCTGAAAGCATGGGGGTGACACTAAGGAATAATGGAAATAGAAAGTTAGACCTCCTCTGAATTTATTTGATTTAGCCTTCGCTGCAATTGTGACCAAAGCCAGAAGATCACAAGCTTTAGCGATCAGTTTAATGAAGAGCTTTGAAGAATGCTGGCACAGAGCTTGGTGAATACAAAGTACTGAGTTAGCCAGAACATCTTAATATATAATAGATGGAGAACATAAGATGCTTACTTTAAACACACTAAGAATACAACAGCAAGGTTGAGGTGAAGGTTTCTTTTTCATGTTTATATTTATTCTGTATCTTGTTATCATTAAATCATTCTCTGACTTGTTTGCAAGAATTTCCTCGGAGAAATACTGACTTTAGGTTTTATTGTTATTTTCTATGGACTATATCCTTAATCTCAGAGACATGCTTGCTTGGAACGGAAAATTGCATTTACTCACTCTAAGTTTGTGAAAGGAAATTGAATTCGATAGAATGTTTATTGCTAAAAATCAAGTTCACTCACCTAAACTTATAATGTACACGCCAGCTCTGTGGCCTCTCTAACTTCATTCTGTTACTTCTCTCCTATATAAGGCCTTGACTTCACTTAGTTAAAAGCGTCGAGTCCTTTACTTAGCTTTCTCCCTCTAAGCCTGCTTGAAGAACTCTAAGGCCCTCATAAGAGCCGTTTTAAAGAGCAGTATAAATTGAAGTTTATCTCTGCTCATGGAAAATGGAAATACTAAAGAAAAAACATTGATAAATACTTTCCGTTATTATTCTTCTACAAAAGTTTAGATATCTTTCTAACATCTATTAGTGGCAAATATACAACTTCAGAGTGATACCATTGAAAGGGACATAGAGCAGAGAAAAAATGAAGAATTAAGACACTGATATATTCGGTTTCCTAGGTCAAGTGCCCAGTTCTGTCTTTGTACCCAAGATGCTACTGCTCTAGAAGGAATTAACTTGGAAAAATGTATTCACATGAACACACTAGTTATGTCCTGTATTACCAGTGCTTCCCCCACTATTACATGTTTCATGAGGGCAGAAACTTGGTCTATGTATTATATTCCAGGATATCCTACTAGGAACAGGGTAGGCAGTCAATAAATATTCGTTGAAGTTTTTTTAAAATATGAATGGATTCTCCCAAGGTTCTGGGTAGGCTTCCTCTCTATATTGTTGAACCTAGGCTTAGAAAAAAAATGTCAAGTTTTAATGCAAAGGTCGTTAGAGTGGTTGGCACACCAGCATTAGCCATGGCTGTCAAAGCAAGACTGCTTCCCGAGATCTCTCAAACTCGTCACCTTATTGGGCTGATACCAGAATCCTGTGCATAGCTGCTCTGGTCTACCCGTTTTGAATAGGTGGGCTCCATCCCTCTCTCCGGGAGGACACACTTGCACATTTGCGAATGGTTGTTTTCCTATGAGTTGTTGGTGTAGCTTTGGTATATGGATAATCAATAAATTATAGAGGTGGAACTAAAATCTGAATTGACAAGTTGAAAATTTATTCTTTAATTTCAAATGTTTAAAAATTATGGAAAGAATAGCAGTAACTGTAGCCTTTTATGTTTTCATTGTACGACAGCTCTGAAACTAGGAAGTTAAGCTTAATTTTTTTTTAGTGGGGGGAGCAGTACGTGCACACTCTCGTATGTGTGCATTGCTTTTTTCTTAATAAAATTTTAAAATTAAATTAACACTGATGATTTCAAATGCCTTCTCTAAGTAGAATTTCACATGATTTAATGGCTAAGAAATGAAGCTCCATAGTCTTTAGTTTTTGTTTTGTTTTGTTTTTAACATAAAGGTCATTATAATTTGGGGAGAACTTTGAAATTTTGTAACATATTGTATCTATGGCACTTTTTAAATTCATGACTAAAGAATTTTGGTTGATAATTATCATCACATGTAATTATAGTTTATTATAACTTGTTATTACATTTTACTTTTTAAGGATCAAAATGTTCCCATTATGATATGTTGCCTACCATCAATACCTCAAATGTGCGAGGTTATTTTGTATCATCCGGCTATATGCTGGTTGCCCTAAGTATACATTTTAAGTGGATAGAGGTACAGTTGCCAGAAAAGCTACAAAAGGGTGAGCTCTTTTTAGACTTTAGAAAATTTAGTTTATCAGACTTCTTGAAATATTGGCAAGACTTTGCAAGCTGGTATTCTGTACTGAGATGGAAAAAGCATTCACTGAAGTTGAGATGTAAACACTGGGTTTTAAAAAAATATATTTTTGTTATCAATGTCCCCCTTCCCAGAATATTCCAACCTCAGTTATTCAAAGTCTCTATCATCTGAAAGAAGATTGGATTGTCACTTCTGGGGGACCCGTGCCCTTTATATGTCTCATTTTCTTTCAAATAAGTGAAATTAGCATATCTGAGTATTATATGTGCTTATCCCATGTTATAATGAATATTTCTAAATGGATATTTTTGTTATAAGTCACTTCAAAGATTAATCTTGATTCTTGACACTTGCAATTTTGTTAAATTGATGTATTAATGGTATATGACCATAACATAACTATGATTTCTATATTGGCTGAATCAAGTAGTGCATATGAAAGCAATTAAGATTTCTGGGACATTCTACACTAAAATGTATAGAATTAAAAAAAGAAGAAGAAGAACTTCCTATTTTTCAATAGTGTGGTGGGTGTAAGGTACTTAGCATTTTGCTTGGCACATTGTAGGTCCTCAATGAATGTTAGCTATTATTGTAAACTATAGATGCTCCTGTTATTTGGCAGTTTTTATCTTTCTCTTGACTAGTGGAGATACTTTGCAAGTAATATGTCACACAATCTAGAAAACTAGAGCTTCAAGGAATGAGTCAATCTCCCCATTTTATATATGAGGACATTGAGGCTGCAGGAAGTTAGATGACGTAGATCAAGTTATCCTGGTCAAGTGGAAGGTCTGAGACAAATCCCTGACTCTCAGTTTACTATGACGTTCATCATCCCAGGTCCAGGAACTTTTCAGACATGTAGAGCCTACAGGTGTGTCTGAGCAAGGCCTGCAGCACTGTTCTTATTTAAAAACACCAGGGAAGAACGAATTTGGGTTAAACAGCTCACAAGAAGAGAGAAACAGCCCACAAGACCAGAGAAAGCTCCACATCTATCTGGGACTGAATTTTCAAGCTTGAATTTTTTTAAAAAGCACGGTCTTTTGGAATCACTTGATTTTTGGTCATATAGTTGAGAAGCAATTTATGGATTTAAATGAATAAATTGTCAAAGGTCTGTTTCATCTTTAAATTCAAGTAAATTGAATAACAAGTCATCATGAATTGTAAACACAAAGTAATGTTGCCCTGTTCCATTTTTTCTCCCTAAAAATGTGGGTAATAGAGATTTTCACATCCAGCATTATTTTTGGAAAAAAATTAAGTTAGCCAATGCTTCATATAAAGAAAGCTATTTTCCCTACTCTGAAGAGATCTGATCTAGAGAAACTGAGGGCCACTGAGACTACATCCTGAAGTTGTTTTTTATTCCATTGTTGTTCCCACTGTGGTTCAGAAAAAAATGTAAAACTGTTTAAGTTTTGTATTTTCACTAGTCACTCTATTTCTAAACCAACACCTTTACAGAATATTCTGTAACATCAAGGGAAATTAAAATGTAATATTGTTTCTGCTTTTATACCTTGGTTTTCGGAGTTTGATTTAGAGTTTTTCTTATCAAAATATGTGCTAAGTCCTCATCTGACTTCTCACTTGGCCAGAACAAATTAAGACAGAGCCTAGATGACCAGCAAATGTTCCTCTGACATTTATTTCAGGGAACAGCAGTACCTACCTCAGGGCCTCAACATCATTCCCTATGAACTTAGGTGCAAAATTCAGAGAGTTCTAGGTAAGGCATGGTTGAAAGAGAATGATAAGGAAGATATTTGAGGGTTTTGAATTTTTAATTATCTTATTTTGAAATTAGAATCACACAGATGGCTGGTTTATAGTGGTTTCCCTTGGCTTTTAGGTAAAATTTTGTTTAAAAAAAAAAATGAAAGAAATTTACTTTTGCTCACCAAATTTCTATGTGGCCCAGTTTGGGGCCAATACAATAATTTTATTACAAAGTCACAAATTAAAAAAAATAATTCCCAAGTGGAATTTCTTGAAAATAATGGGTAAAATCCTCCAACAGTCTACGAATGCCAGAATATGCTGTAATAATTGGTAAATACCTTGTCATATGCCCTGTAATGACTGGTAGAGCAAGTTACTAAGTCTGTTATTTTTATTTTTATTTTTGTCTCACAAACTGTTGACCCATGTTAGAGAAACACATGCTTCTTATTGTTTTCCTCATCTTTTAAAACATTGGTGTACATGTTAAAATAGTGACAGTCACAAAAAATGGCAGAAGGACCCTGGCATTTTATTTTGTATTTTAAGAGTATACCCTAGATTTCCTAGATTCAACCAGATTCCAATTTCTGTCACCTATATTATGTTTGGGAGGTCTCATTGCTGCAAAAATGACTGTTGTATTTCCTTTGAATTTGAGTTCTATGAATTTTTTAAATTAATTTTTTTGACATTGCAATCATTAAATAGTCTCTATATTATTAGGAAAAGGAAACCCAATGTTTTCTTTTAAGCTCTATCTTTTTTATAGTTGGAAGTACCTACAAATAGCTTATTATTTTTTAGTCTGCATTTTGACCTATTTCTTGAAAGTTAATGTGAAATGTTTATGAAATATTGCTGCTGCTTTTCTAAACCAGAATGCTGATAAAGCAACTTCTCCTTTTATACATAACTTTTGGATCCTTAAAGAAAAAAAATATATAAACAATGTCTGAGAAAGATGACAAGAATCAATACCAGTGACTATTAAAACAAGCCTACCCTAAAGTCACCACAAAATTGCAGTAGAAGAGTAGAAGTGGCCTTAATTTTCAATCAGCAGACACTTACCAAGGGCTTGTCATTCACAGAGGACTGAAAAGTATTGAAAAACATGTCACTACTTCTGAGCATCTCTAAGCGAGGGCTAGAGAATGTCTGCAAATGGCTATAGGACTGTCATCAAAAATGCGGATTCAAGGCCCCACCCCAGAACTGTTGATTTAGAACCTCTGGGGTGAAGCCTAGGAACCTGCACTGAGAAACAGTCATATGCGTTAAACTTTTAAAATAATTAAGCTAGAAGCTTACATTTTCAACGTGGGGAAAAAGACTTGTGAGCAAATAATGCACATTCTCTAAAGCCGGACGGATGAACTGAGCTGTCATAAAGTTACAAAACCTTTTAAGACAAACAAATTAAGAGAAGAATAAGGAACATGGTTCTCTCTATATAAACCCCTCCTGTGGTTCTACAGGGAAAGGTGAGGCTTTTTTTTTTCTAATGAGATATTTTTAATTTTTAAATTTATTTATTTATTTTTATTTTTTAGGCAAGGCAACCCTTGGTTGACCTCACAAACTGCAAGGACCTTGTCAGCTTACAATTCCTTATTTATTACACCTACAGCACCTGGTCTTCCTAGGTGGTCTCCAAACCAAGTACTAACCAGGCCTGACCATGCTTAGCTTCCGAGATCAGACAGGATTGGGCTTGTTCAGGGTAGCACGACCATTGATAAGGTAAGGCTTTATTCAGGTGTAAACACTTATCATCATCAATATAAAGCAGAGTCTGAAAAGTTAAACTTTATAGTCCAAGGAGGGTAGTAGGTATCCTGGCATCCCTGCCAGGGCACTTGCACTCTCTCTAATGCATACTCTTCTCCTTTCTATCAGCATTATTGTCAGCCTGCTTCCTCCAGTCTAAAACAAGGATCTCCCCTTTCTATGCCAAAACCCATGGAAATGAGAGAGTAGGAGAACTTGAAAGGGAAAAGCAACTTACTATGTATAGTTTAGGCGTGGGGGTAGCAGCATGATCCAGGTGAATGGAGGCCTGGTTTCTTGACCCAGTAGTAGCTGTGTGATTATTGGTACAATAATTCCTCCAGGCCTCAACTTCATTCCCTGTGAATAAAATTCTCCATGATTCTTCTGCTGCATTTTAGCTCTGAGACTGATTTGATTTGCAAGCGTCAGTGTCTTATCTAATTGCATGGTTGTTTAGACAAGGAAAGCCTAGAATTTCACTGGCTTTAAGCCTCCCTTATAATCTAGTCAGGAATTGATATGTCAGCATCAGTGTCTTCTTCTTTTGATGACATGGTGGTTAGGAGAAAAAGCTTTAGAACCAGGTAATAATCCACAGTGTCAGCCCATGCTCTGTCACGCACCTGGAGTAAACTTCTTCCAGCCTCAGTTTCTTCATCAATGAAAATGGAACAAAAGTACTCATCTCACTGTACTGTTGAGAGTACTAAATAATACTTGTCAATCACCAGCTCCATGCCTAACATATACGAAGGACCCCGTAAGACCAGCTACTACTATATTTTAAAGCCACAGAATCAGAAAGACTGCAGACACCTAGTTCCTTCATTGTGGACTTCTGTCTTCGAGGAGTGCCATGATGAGAGAGGAGGGGCCACCGTTTCTATTAGTTACAATTAAAGAAGACATACCGGGTAATTCACTGTAGTGACATATCTCACATATTTGACATCTGCAGTGGAATATTTTTTAACATTCTCTTCTCTATATGATAAAACTATTTTCAGTAATTATTGCATAATGTAATCAGTAACAATCATCTTTACTTTTCCTTTAGTATGAAAACAAATAATTAACAATTTAAAAAGAAGAGCAAATTGTAACTTAAAGATACTCAAATTCAGTCAAATATTTCACGTATGAACTAAAACGTGCACTTGCCAAACAAAAATATTATACCTTGTAGTTCATTTTCCTGGTTTTAAATGTGAAATACAAAACCTCCAGGAGATGACAGAATTGGTATAATTCAACATCTTTGTTTCTTTGTTTTTGCAATCACAGAGCATCTACTGTTTATTTTCAGTCTACTACTCAAGTGCAGGAAGAGGTGGTACCGTGAGGGTTAGAGGCAAAACCTGCGCCAGAACCAACTGCTCCAACAGTTTCAAGCAGTTGCAGACTTGCTCTAGAACAAACTCCTGTGGCTGGGCGCACAGGTGTTGGAGCAGGGAGAACTGGTTGCTCTTCCCGTTAACTTCCATGTAGAATACAATATTTATTTGATTTTAAAAACGAAACACTATGGCCTTACAACATGTAGTATTAAAACCCAATAGTAGCCACAATAGTTCTCCAGAACTTAGACCAACAAAGAAATTTGGGGCAGGGAGGGGAGAAGAATATTTTATGACTGGCATTTTTTAGAATTGTTGGCACATGTCGATGACAAAAAACAGGTCAGCTTTTAGTCAGCTTTATTATTGCTTTTAAATTCTCTCTACAGACAACACGCCCCTGTTTCCTGAGACGGGGAGGCTTGCTCTCTGTCCCACCCTCGGCAAACTGTTGATTCGGTTGTTTCCTTCATCTATGAGTTTCCAGAATCCTCTGCATCCCCAGCTCCCAGTGCAGCCCTTTCCACACAGTAAGTACATAATAATTATTTATTGAATTATGAATGCCAGTAATGCTGCATTTCCCTGTGCTCGTCATTTTAAACATGGCAAAAGGCAAGTATTATTACCTGCCTTTCACAATCAAGCTCTGAGAAATTATATATATACATATATATCTATATATATACATATCCTGCTCAAATTCACACACCTCCTTAGTGGCGGCAGAGCTGGAATTCGAATCCAGGGCTCTCTGGCTCCTGTGCATTCAGCATATGGCCACGGACCCAGCTTCTCATCTGAGCCGCAATTTGTTGACACCTGACAACTGACTTTAAAATTTATAATGCATAATTAAAGAAGTAACATTTGTGGTTACTATTCAAGCTTGTTTTCATCCTAAATGCAAGTTGGAAAAATTTTTGGCATTGGAGACTGTCACATTCATTAGGAGCCTTAAACCCATCTGCAGCTCTATTGATATTCATCAGGCCTGCTGAATCATTTACACCATCAGGAAATTAGTCTAGAATGACCCTCCCTTTCAGAGAAAAGAACCAGGAAAATCCAGAGAGGCAAGAAGCTGAGCCCTGATGGGAGGCAGATAAATAGCAGGTAACTAACTGCTCCAGGCCCCACTGCCAGGGGGACCAGGGAGCCGCTGTCATTTGTAGGTTGCAGAAATAAAAGCCCAGCCACGGTGGGATTTCCATTCATATGGCAACACAATCCAGTGCCTGGCAAGTCACTGAGCCTGTACAGCCAACCATCTGTTTCAAAGCCTCCTGCATTTTCCCATTCATGGAGCCATTTAATCCGCCCTTGGCAGGACTGAAAATAAAATCTGAGAGACTCACTGAAAAATGTGTGGTCCAGAGAAGCCCTGACTGAGATAAACCCAAGCCTAGCATCCCAGACCACTACATAAAGCACCTCCTGGCGCTTTTTCTAATCAGAAATTATCCCACGCGCTGTCGCCAGGGGGAGTCCCCACAGGAAACAGCTAGCCTGCAATGGCCCCCAGGAGATGACGATTCCAGGGACCTCACAGAGCTTCTGATTTAGTGATTTTTTTTCCTGTTGTAATTAGAAGGGGAAGGGAGATTTGAACCTTTCCTTGTTTTGTCTAAAAGTGGCACCAAGAAGGGGAAATCGACTTGAGCTTTTTTAATTCATCTCCTATTTGAGAGCTCAAGAGTTAAGGGAACACCAGGTTAGAAATTTAGAGCATGACATCTTTTTTATAATTTCCACTTACCAACAAAATATCTTTAAAAAAAAAAAAACGTAAAAAAAAGTCTAGAAATTCTCAGTCATCATTAAGTTACCTTGTAGCAGAGCTCAAACCCTCATGCTTCCTACATAATTACAAACAAACAAAAAAAAATTCTACTTTGCATGAACTCTTAGACGTCACTGGTTCCCAGATACTGGGGACCATCCTGGTGACCTAGGGGACCATTAAACAGTACGTAGATGTTGTTCAGTGGATTCACGTTGAGGCCTGGGAGACTGTATTAGGAAAGTACACAAACTAGGTGGTTCTAATTATCAGCCAGGTTTCAGAACATTTCTCGGGAAACGCTGCCGTAACCCGATTTTATCTGCCTCAGCCATCTAGGGCTCTGCATTCCAGTTTGCTGATGACCGGTAATGCACTTGGTTCTCCTGATTAGGCTTTTGCTTCTGACTCTGTATTTCTCAAACTTGCCTGATTTACAGATTATATAGGCATTGGGTGTCAAACCTGACTACACGTGGCGTCACCTGGAGCTCTTTAAAAGGACCCTATGCCAGGGCCCCACATCTAGTGGCTCTGATCTCATTGGCCGGAGATGACACCTGGGCATTGGGGTGCTTTAAACCTCAGTTTGAGAACCACTGATCGAGGGGGATGAGATGCCCTGGCGCCAGGCTAGACCCACTGAACCAGTACCTTTGGGGCAGGAGCCAGGGCATCTGAGTTGTCAGCATGCCCGATGAGGGGGCCTTATGGCCTGGCAAGTCTGTGAACTGAAAGAACCTCACATTTCTTTTTCCCAGTAGTCTGTGGCCCTTTTCTGTCCTTTAGGGACAGTTCTCATTTTGCTAGAGTTGTGGCCGAGGGGGGCCAGCGGCTAGTCTGGCAGAGATGTGCAGAGGCAAAGACTGGGGCCAATCCTAAGGCTCCCTCCTCCCTCCTCTGCCACCCATCCACACACATGTGGATGTTTCTATAAATCACTTCTGATGTGTGGTTCGCATTCAGGAAGTGTTCTGACTGCTTACCCATGTAATGATGGAGCAGAGGAAAGGTCTAATTTTGGAATGACTGCGGCTTAGGCAGTGCCGCGTTCCCTGCGAGTCTAAATTTCCTCAGCACAGTGGCTGCAGTTCTCAGGCTCCTCACCACAATTACGTGGGCAGTCTGAGGCACGCTATCCATCACTGCAAATTACTGGTGTGCTCCACTCGAGAATCAGGCTGGACGGCCTTGCTGATGGCAATCTTTCCAGAACCTTCTTGATAACCAAAACAAGGCAAGGTGGGAAGAAGAGCTTAGCGAGTCAAGGCTGCTGAATCAATTAACTAGATCTCTGCCTGGCTTGCAGCCTGAGAGACAAGGGTTGTGGGAGCTACTAGCACACAGACAGCATTAGACCCAGGTAAACGTTCTTGTCCCCTCAGTTTTATAGGTACGACACAATCGGGAAAGGGAAGTTGGATTT
This sequence comes from Cynopterus sphinx, assembly GCA_030015415.1. Classification (NCBI taxonomy): domain Eukaryota; kingdom Metazoa; phylum Chordata; class Mammalia; order Chiroptera; family Pteropodidae; genus Cynopterus; species Cynopterus sphinx. The sequence continues at coordinate 22,373,508 of CM057380.1, forward strand.
GTGGAACATGTTACTAGCTGCCACACTCACTGCCATGACCGAACACACTGTAATACTCATGAGCCATGAGGCATCACTCTCATTTTACAGATGGAGAAACCGAGGCTCAGTTCATGCAGGATCACAGAGATAAGTAGAGGCAGAGCAAGATTTAAGCCCAGTTTTCTTTGGCTTCAAAGCCCTTGCCCTTTCCAGTATCTTAGGCCAGTTGAAACCCCACAGGCCCTGGGATCCATCTCCTCACAGGTGAGCTCCTAGAGAGCTGGGGAGGCCGGGCAGGAAGGTCAGGTGGGCTGATGTATTGGCAGTGATAACCAGTGAAGGAGCTGCAGGGTGACCCTCCCCCACAGGAGGACACAACAGGACAGGAAGTGGAACTTCATCCTTATTCCGTGAACACGGAACACTGGCTTTTCCAACCTGGGACTCCTGGTTTGGTGAACTGTTAAGAAGACACTCCCAGGAGTGTCTCCTGGTTCAAAAGGGCTTTCTCTTTCTGTTACTGGGGTCCCCACAGATCTCAGTGACCACTGTGCTAGGACTCCTGATGTCATCCTTGAGTTTCAGGTTCTGTATCCTCTGGGAAGTAGACCCTGTGAGTCTAATCTTTGGTGATTTGTAGGTGCTCAGGTGGCTGAACAAACTGTAGCAAGAGAAAGGACACTCCTCCTTGCCCGGAGTGGGGGCCCTGCAGAGGCTGACCATGCGTCGTCTGCCTGGGGGCAGGGAGTTTATCTGGAAGGTGGCCCAGGAAGCACTGGTGGGAGAGTGAGGGTGAGACAGAGAAGGGAAGAGAGAGCAGCCCATAACGCTGCCCCGTTAGTGGTTACTGCTGTGAGTGCTCGGGGTTCAGGAGATGGCAGAACTTGGAGACAATGTAGAAGAGCGCACACACCTCTGACTTATCGCCTGCCCCATCCAGGGACAAGAGGGTTGAGGGACTGATCCCCTAACTCCCACTCATCATTGGCTGAGGGCTATTCCTGAGGGGAAGGGAACCAAACCCCTGCCTGACAGGACCCTGGGGCTGAGAGGCAGCCCTTGGGTGTCCTGACCAGGGCAGGGGATGACTAACGGAGAAGATATGAGCGAGGCCCCCACAACATCTGTGCCAAACCCTGAATCTGCATAGGGTTGGAGAGTTTTATCATTCAGTGGTTCCAATGACCCTGTCCTGAGGACGTTGGATGAAGATACACTATGTGCTTACAGGTGACATGAAATACATAGTTCCCAGTTAAATCTGAATTTCATTTTTAATTATAAAAATGTCCCACGCAATTCTTTGTCATTCATCTGAAATTCAGATTTAACTAGATGTCGTATATTTGTATTTGCTAAATCTGCAAAGCTCTCTCTGCCTTGTCTCTGAGTGGGAGGCGGGTGCAAGGAGAGGTCACTCTGGTGGCTCGCACGCTAGCAAAGGGAATGAGATTTAAACAGCAGTAACGTTGCTCCTCAGTTATGTGAGGAGGAAGTGGGAATGTCCAGAGGTGAAAGAGTGACATCGGTGCTTCAAAGGAGGAGAGATATTGGTTTTGGACACAGAAAGAGTAATTACTAGAGTTGCACAACCTATGAATAGCCTTTGGAGCGCATGGCATCACTTATTCTTTTTAGAACTCACATTCGAGTATCACTTGTAGAACGCCTGCTATTACGATCTTCCCAATGCTCACGTCACTTCACCTTCACAACCATTCTCATTTACACTTGAGGAAAACAGTCTCCCAGAGGACAGCAATGTCCTAAATGACCAATTAGCAGCTGAGCTTGGACTCTTGGTTCCAAGTCCCAGGATCTCGAGTTGTGCAGGGCTGCTGACACCGGGGGCATCTGGCCGCACATCCCTGCATCTCCATCATTGCTTTTTATCAGGTCTAAGGCGGAGGTTTGGTTCAGGAAGTAGGAAGGTTTGTCCCGTCTGCAGAACTGGATTACCGCCTAGACCATTCCACAGATCCCATGATATTGCCAAACTATATTATTCATATTAATAAACAATACACATTCCTCCAAACACACTGCTTCTGTGAGAGAACTCACCCTGAATTTGAACCGAGAGTCCAGGGCCAACTTGGTCCTCGCATGGTTTCTGTAAAAATAAGATGGTCTCATCCCACGAGGCAGACTCATCCAGGGATTCTTGTAAGGCAGGACTGAGGTAGAAGGGACCTGCCTGGTACAAGGTGGGGCTGAAGCCCTGTGTGGTGGGGCTGAAGCCCTGTGTGATGGAAGCCCCAAAGTGTGAACTGTCAGGAGGCAGCGGCAGAGGCAGTAATGTTGGAGAACCCCGTCAAGGCACCTGCAGGGTGAGAAGGGGTGGGAAAAGTGCAGACTTGAAGTCCATGCTCTGAACAATAACAAGGAGAAAGTCATGACTATGGGCCTTGGGGTTCTCAGCTGCGACCTTCAGAATTCTGTGGCTTTCCATAGAAGAGAGAGAGAGGGAGAGAGAGAGAGAGAGAGAGAGAGAGAGAGAGAGAGAGAGAGAGAGAGAGAGAAGGGCCACTCTAATAGTGGTTGGTGCTGCTAAGATTAGAGGGACAGACATTTTTTAAAAAGAAAGAGAGGGTAACAACGTGGCCATGGCCCTGCACATGCAGTAGCCTCCCCCATAAAAGATGAGGCAGGAATGCTACCGGAGGAGCTGCAGCCATTCTTATGGCTCATTCCCAGGCAAGTGCTATTCACCTAGGAACTTGCAAGGACCGACTGTACTTAAATTGAAGATTATTCCTAGATTCTGGATAAACCGATGGGCCTAAAGAGTCTGATGTCAAAAAACAAAACAAAACAAAAAAAACTTCCAACCATTCCTTTGACTCTAAACCAAATCTCGATATTAACCAACCAGTCAATGATGCAGTACCTAGTGGGGACAGGGGCAGCCCTGTGTCAGGTACTGATGAATTCAGAGAGTCACTTTGTATCAGAGAAGGATGAATCATGAGCTCAGCCTTCCAAGAAGGTTTGTGAAGGGGGAGTTGGGGAGGGTGAATGTAATTATCTAATGCAATGGCAGCCTCAATAAAGGATGACAAGGAGACAAGCAATAAAAGAGAGCTACCAGGCTGTCTGATTAAGGGCCCAGATGTAAAAACAATAGTGATCATTCTCAAGAGAGTAGCGACAAAGTTTCTTCTAGGGGATTAAAGTGAATAGAGAGCCCTACGCCTCTCTTACTCTCCTGTCTGAGACGTCCATGAACTCACCACAAAAGAAGCTTTGCCGAACTTTAAATCCAATAACAGGTCTCCATGAAGGACGTACACTGGTTCAAAGTCATGAGATTAAGGGGCCAAAGATTTTTCCTATGACAAGTTAGGTAAAATATTTATCCTGAAGGAGGAAATAGCACCAGATGTCTTTCTCCTAGCGAGTAATCCAGGTAAGGCTGGTGACAGCTTCTTATTCCATAAGGCATCCTGGAGGGGAAAAAAGAAAATGAAAGGAAGCTTTCCCAGACTTTCTGGCAACCTCTCAGATCCAATACTCAGAAAACAGGCTCATTTGCAGAAGTGGATCAACACCCTCGAAGGAGTACGAATAACAGGAGCCTACAGCTCTGGCGGGGCCCAGGCTTCTCAGGGACAGGCTGGCATGGCTTCTCTGCTGCCTGTTACAGGGACTCTTGCTTCTTCTGCTCTGAGGCTGCAAGGAACATTGATGCAGTGGAGGAGTCTATTCCCTATCTGTCACATAGGCCTTTTGATGTCTCAGAGCGTGGGCCACATTTTCTAAACGGCTTCGCCAGGATGTTGAGGGGCTACTGCAAAGGCAGTGGGAAGGACCATAGGACATTCACACTGTCAGCTCCACTGTGGGGTTGACCAGACTTTGTACAGAGACCATAAGCACGGGGCCGGCCCCCGATGCCCAGTTAACCCTGCCACTGGCAGCCTAGTGAAGGGAGAAGGCGAAGCCACATCTCAGACTCCAGGAGACCTTGTGATCCCACACTGGATGCTGCCCTGTTGGCATGTGGTACTTCTCTGCTGTGAAGGGCTCAAGCCCCACGGGCCCAGACCTATTGGTCCCCTTTCACTTAGCGCTCCCCATCAATCTCTCCCATGCACCAAGAAAAGCCTGTCTGAAGGGGCTCTGGAAGGTGCGTCATATTCCCACTGGACAGTCCTTACATGGCTTTGAGGCACAGGATTTTGCTCTTTTCCTGGTACCCCATAATAAGGAATTATATATTTTGATGGTTCTTGGATTTGATGGGTCCTTAGTACACACGAGCTAGAATTTTGGAGAACATGACTATAATTTGGGGCCTGTGGATAAGTACAACTCAAATGCTGGATGTAATTCACCACCGTTCCACACTCTCGGGTTTTCCACGTGTCCTTCCTAATTCTTTCATGAAGGTTTTTCTTAGAATGTGCTTTCCTTTCTTATCTCCCTTCTGAATTCAGACAATCATTCCACTTCAAAAAATTGCTCTTAGAAACTCTAGTTTGATTGGTGTCATTGAGCTCATCTAAATCCAAACCCTTGTTCTACAGGTGAGAAAAATGGAGGTCAAAGAGGTTACCAACATGCCCAGGTACTTACAGAGGGCAGCTGTCAGATCCAGATGGGAGAACAGGTGTCCGCAGAGCTCAGTCTGTCCTCACATTGTGCTTCTGATCATTCTACATCCATGTTCACCTGCACGATTCCTCCTATATCTATATACCTATGGCACTGTTTTATTTACCCAATACTTTTCCTTCAAATTGACTTATAGTTTTATTTAAATAAATTTATTTTAAAGGAACATTTTATACCATCATCACCTAATGAAGAAGCAGTATAACTTACCATTGATAGAAAGTAAGAACTAAAAAGACAATGTGAAATATAATTATATGGAACTCTAACTAGCTATTGTTGCCTGAGCATGGAAAATAAGCGGGCAGCCTGTTCTCTTTGATTATAAAGGACAATTGGCAGGTTTTAGAGGTTGTAAAGACCAAGAAGGACTAAACGAAAATGGATGCTGGAACTGATTCCACTGTTATCTAGTGCCATCTTTATATCATTGAGAAGAATTTTTCTCAAATACCATCAGAAGGATAGTCTCACACTTGGAGACCATTGTAGTCCCCCACGCCCACATGCCAGGACCCTGGGACTCTTGAGAGGTCAGTAGACTCCACCCCCTCTCTCTGCACAGCAAGACATTTCAAGGATATTATACTAAAAAGAGCTTCCTGCACATTTATTTGGCCACTAAATGCCAAATGAATACTAGACTCTCATTTTTCACAGTAGAATACATGTTGAATTTAAGTATAAATTTTAATGAATTTTCTGTTCACCCCAGAAACAATGTCACGAGAATTAAATTTTAGATAATAATGAATTGGGGAAGTTGATCTCAACAGCGAAAAAATTGCTGTGATTTAAATCTTCAATATACAGATACTTTTAGTTCTTGGAAGGCACTGCCAACTGTGCCTGCCGGAAGTTAAATTCTCAATAATTTGCCGTGATTGATGCAGGCATTAGTCATTAAAAAAAAAATCTTGAACTAAATGATTTGCATCCAAAGGATGACATCAGTTAACGCCATGAGCTTGTTGCTTCAGGGAGAGGCCACTAGATGGAGCACTTGGAATTCAAAAATAAAAAAATCTCAGCCCCCGAGGTACTAGCATTTTACCAAAGGATCTATTGTACTTAAAAACATGCATCAACACAAGGCCTGCCTTGCCCTGACCATGGTATTCTTTCCTTTCCTCCCAGACTTTGATATGCCTTTTCCTCTTTCCTCAGGACAGGTCACTTCTCCCCACATGCGGTGTCTCTGTATGAGTTCACCTTTTTAAACTTCTAGCGTGTCATTCTTCTATTCCTAGCCCTGTGCTGTGGCTGAGTAGAAAAACGTGTTCCTTAAGATGTGGTTTCTTTCTTCCCCCTGCTCACTACTCACTCCTGAGCACTAAGGCACAGCCTCTTCAAGTCCCATGCCTGGATGCCAATCCGATGCACCCTGCCAAAGCTCCCCGAGGTGTAAGGCATTCATTACACAAATCACATGCCACCTTTATCCTCCCCCATGACAACAATAAATTTTCTTTAAAGTTTTTTTTTAATAAACTTCATATCAATGGAGTAGTTGTTTTTGTATTAACCCTTTAAAAATGAGGTATATCAGCCCAGTTCTCAAAGTGAGGACAGGAAGTAGGAGTGACACCTCTAAGCAAGAGGGCTAAAACAATAGAATACATCGAGCCCATTTTTGTGAGTTTATTAGCTAGTCAGAACGAACTCTAGGCTCCACTTTCTCTCTACAGCTCACGAACGGTAGGGCCTGTGTGTTGGTGTGGCATAAAGGGGGAAGACAGGCCGGAGGAACCGAAATATTCACTTATTCTCTACACATATAGATAGGTCAACAACATCACTCACAAAAGAACCTTTTTGTGTCTGGGGTTTCCTGGCTGCAGCCCCAGAACCTATGAACCCAATGCCCTATTCCCAGGTGGCCTCTCCTAATTTGCTAAATAACCTTGGGCAAGTCACTTAACCTTCCCAAACCTCAGCATCCCTGCTATGAAAAGCGGGTGCTGAAAGCTGTCTGTTCTCTGCTTCTCCGGAAGTTGTGAGGATTAATGATGAGAGAAAAGCAGTCAAGGGCCTAGAGTTTCTTTAAGATAGGTGCTGCTTACCCTTGGATGGGAGTCATAGAAATAAACAGAATAAAGACACACCAGGCCAAGTCATGAGTTCTCTCTGTCCTGTGGGCTTCCACGTTTTTCATTCCTTAAAGAGGGTTGGCAGGAAGAAAACAAAACAAAAATGCCCAATAAAGCCTTTGTCTGGCAAAATCCTCACTGAATTTTTATTTTTTATCTGATTAGTCTGTGTTGATAGATGAAAGGATTTTAAACATCCTGAGAGAACTGGAAAGAAACAGTCCTGCCCAAAGACGCTGGGCACTGCTGCTTAGCCCTTCATCAGCGTGGAGCACATTTCACTGCACGGAGAGGAGAGAACTCCTCTGACAATTAGCCTTCCAGTTTGGTGACAGTCATTATCACCACGAGGGGCTTTTCTTTCCTTCTTAGGATGAAATATACATTCACACTGCCGCGGCCTCGATCTGAGGGCTGTTTGGGCAGACCCAAAATGCAAGGAACGGATCGATTTTAACCTATTTGAAAGCATTTGATCTAATTTGATATTTCTAGTTTTCAACGGCTTGCAGCAAATAGATGAAAATAAATGTCTTGTCACATGTCGTGCTGTGGACTATGCCATTTGCTTTTCAAAGACTCCCGAAAACAGGAGGAGAATCCTCTATTAGCTACGTCTGATGCCTCAGGATTTTCCAGCTGTCATTGTTCAAAGGTCTAGTTTTTGGAGCCGTGAGGAATGACCAAGTGGATTATTTGCTCTAAAATGCAGTAAGTGATCTGTTTCTCTGTCTTTCAGCTGTAATAATGGAAGGGGATAGGGCAGAGGAGCAAGTAGAAGGTCCTCTCAAGTATGTGTGGGGTGCATATGCATTTCTGTGTATATTTTCAGGGCTAGAGATCGAATTCTGGTATATAAAAAAGAAAGAACAATAAATAATCATGGAATGTGCCACTGTTGGCTTTCTTTTCTGAAATCTAATTACCGTAGTGGCCCACTGCCTTGATTAAGTCTATCCTCCCTAAATAATTAATTTGCCTTTATGCAAGTGTATTTGCCTCTTACAAATTTTAACTCATAACAATGAGGACCCAGGCTCAGCAAACCCACTTTCAAGCATATAAATTTAATTGCCTTGGAATAATTAACGATTAACCGTGATAAAGGAAGGCTAGACATCAGTATACTATATTAATTCAAAGCAGAAAGTAGCTGTTTGGTGTTAGAAAATGTTATAAACATACATCTATTTTTAAACCTACATGGTCAATAAATTTAGTTGGTTGGACTATGTTAACTAGTTCAAAGAAATAGTTTCAATGTAAATATTTAACCAATTTGTTTTGATCTATTTCAGAAGCATTTATGCCAACCAGACTTTTTTTTTTTTTAATATAGGTCCTGGAGTAAAGAACGAGGATTGAGAGAATAAATGGATGATCAGAGGTCCTTACCCCATCTGTAGCAAAAACTCAAGACACATGGTCGATTGACAGTGGGTGGGTAGCATCCTCTTCACATGTATAGAATTTGGGTGTGAACTACGCTGGAGCACAGTCCCACCCACTGTGCTGTAAAGGAATATAGTAAGAGGGTCCTTCGGTTTCCTAATACTTGTCTTTTCCTACACAGTTCTCACTGGGGAACAGAATCTTAATTGCCGGGCACCCCCCACCCACCACCCACCCATGCCACCATACTGGTGAGGAAACGGAGGCCCAGATGTTTCCATCCCGACATTGTTCCCATCTCTGTGGTTCCTCCATATTTAGATATTACCTCATTCCCTTTCAACCCCATCAAGGCTGCGTGGGATGGAGTGGGGCAGGGCAAGAGGACCCTCCCACCAAGGAGGTTATAGAATGCCTGTCCATCCCCAGGGTCCCCAAGCCCTGTGTCAGGGCCATCAAACTCCAGGGCCTCTATGTCATCCTCCTAAATCTGACTCTAACTCTAACAGATGTCAGATAGTTTGTTTTCAGTGTAAACTTCCCCAAAAATCGAATTCTTATTTCCTAAGGCATATATAAAAATCTAATATTCAATGAAGGCTTCACACTAACTCTCTCTGGTCAGGAGCTTGACTTCCACATCACCTGACACTGTCCCTGGTCCTCACCAGTTTTCTGACATCTGGGGATTCAATGTTCCCATCTCCCTGTTCCCCAGCTGAGGTGTGAAGCTACAGTACATGAAAGACTAGATTTGTTAGAAGAATACTAGGCTATATATTCAAGGAAAAGCAGTTTCCAGCCACAACTGGGGCTGCTGATTGAGCCCAGACCCCCCTGACCAGGTACCAAACATCTGGTGCTGGATAAAGCTGCTTTGGTCTCTGGGATGTCTACTCTTGTCTGAACATGCTCTTCCTTCCTGCACCTACAATGTCTGGTGATGCCTCTGTGAGCCTCACCTCTTTATTTATTTATTTTTTTATGGTAGTGGATTTGGTCTGGTTTTTTTTCCCCCTCCTTTTGTTTGTTATTGTCGATGTTGTCCTTATGACCTGAAATCGCAGAAGAGTGTGCACCAGGAAGAAATATCAGGCTTGTGCCCACAAAGGCTCTTTTCCACAGCCCTTCCTTTCTGTCATTGGATTTGATTCTTAAAGATAGAAATAGGAATGTCAGGCTAACAGTGACACAACGAAACTTTTTGCGTTAGGTATATTTCCTGCTCAAAGATTTTTCGACAGTTTAGCTTTCAGAAAACCATTGTCTTAAAATTCTTGGTAAACTTACCACTCTTAAATTGATTTTTGCTGGTCTGTATTAAAAGCAGGGCAAGGAGATGGGCCGGATGAATTTCTCCAGGATAAGCTGCATCCTGAAGCAGTGTGCCCATCAAGAAAAAGGGACAAGTGACACAAGGCAGGAATCATCGGCACTGATAAGTAGTATTGATTGTGTGTCTACCTGGTGCTGGGCAGCTAAGGAACAGAGGTGAAGATCAGAATGCAAAGGGACAGGGTAGTTTGGAGACTTTATAAATGGCTGTGCTAAACAGAGGTAGCTCATGAGCCTGGAAATAAGGAATCAAAATGAGGAAGGGGCAGGTGGGCACTCCTGGGCCCCTATTTTAAGGTATCCCTTGAATAACTGGACTGACGAGGGAAGAAATGATGAGGGTATGGAATAAGCATATTAGCTGCTGGTTTGCCTACCGTAAGAGAGAGCCCTTATTTTATTGTTTGTTTTTGTTTTGCCTGGTTGCACCTTCGAAATTTCCTTTTTGATCTTTAGTCCTGGGGAAAACACTTATAAGGCAGAGAAGATGTTTGCAAACTTTTGTATATTTCATTAAAAGTAAATATGACAGAGGAGGTTGTAGACCAGATGAGCTGTTGTAGTGTAATTAGCTAAACAAATCTAATCTCCCCTCTGCTGGGATTATAATGAGGTCGTGCACCTTTGTTTTTCTCTCAGTAAATTGTGGATGTTCCATTTTACCAACTAGCCAAGTTGGTATTTAAAGGAATTTTAAGCATTTCTAGAAATTCATGTTATAATAAGATTTATAGCTCTGTACATTTTGTACAACGATAGAAAGTTATTGCTCTATATTATCATTATTCTGAAATCTTGAGGTCTTTGCAATAATTCAAGACTTTGACAATGAAGGATTTAGCCAAAGAATCTGGCATATTGCTCTGTTCTTATTCTGGGTAAGGTTCTGAAATAACTTAATTGAAATTTTCAGAAAAGGTGCCTATATTTTTTCAATCTGAAGTGTGATTATTAGATTTTTATACTTCCACTATGTTTCTTAACCCTTTATGAACAATTTAAAATATGCTTTTTCTATGATTACTCTTCCATTAAGTTTTTGTGAGTATTATTAAAGCACTATTGGTCTCATTGACCAACTGCGTTTCAACATATTTACCAAAAAGTAGACAGACGTGAGAGGCCAGATTTGTTCCCATGACAGTGATGGTTTCTGTGATAAACAGTTAAAGCACATTGTTTTTTCAAGTTGAAGGTAATTTCACTTCCACTAGAAAGAATAGCTAAGTCTCAAATATCTCTTTAAATCTTAGAGTAGCTTTCCCATTACATCCCTAAATAAGATGAAAAAATACTTTGGAAATCTACAGCTTTCCAATCAAATAATGGTTTCATGTCTGTGATTTAGAAACACAATCTGATGGTTATGCTGCTTACTGAACAGGTCAAAGATGCACTTTTGAAAAGCATCACATTATCAGGGAAACGGAAGTAGTATTTATTGAATCCCTGCTATGAGTCGGGCATTATGCTCAATGCTCCCCTGGACTGTCAAGTAAAATACTAATTTTAATTTTAATACAAGTCCAAGGCATGGTGTAGTGGGTTGACTTGTGTTTCCCAAAAAGATATGTTCAAGTTCTAACCCCCTCAATACCTGTGACTATGACCTTATTGAGAAATAGGGTCTTTACAGATGTAATCAAGTCAAGATGAGGCCATCCTGGATTAGGATGAGCCATAATCCAATGACTGGTGTTGTCATAAGAAAAAGGAGAGAGAAATTGGATATAGAGACACTGAGGCTGCACACGTGAAAGAAGGTCCTGTGATGACACAGGCAGAGATTGGGGTGATGCAGGTATAAGCCAAGGAATACCAGAGACTGGCGGCAACCACCGAAAGCTAGGAGAAAGGCCTGGAACAGATTCTACCGCAGAGACTCCAGGAGGAACCAACCCTGCCGACATCCTGATTTGGACTTCTGGCTTCCTGAACTGTGCGAGAGTAAATTTGTGTTGTTTTAAGTCACTCCGTTTGTGGTACTTGGTTACAGCAGCCCTAGGAAATGAGCATTACCTCTGTTTCACAGAGGAAACTTGATCATGATTGTTTAGTTAGTGAGATGGGTGCTGCATTTAAACCCAGGCCTGGCCCCGGGGCCTCTGTGCTTTCCCCACTCTTACCGGACCATTGTACACATGACTTTGCAAACTTGATTTCTTCTCCTATCGGTTTAAACTCTGTAAGAATAAATGTTACAGCTGCATGTCCATGGGTCCATAGGGGAGACCATGCTGTAGCAATGAGCCATTTTCAGTACTTAAAATAACAAAGACCTCAGAGACTGCAGGCGATTCCTGGCACATCCTAGAGTACCCATGACAATAGAAAAGGGATGTAAAATTGTGCTTGAATCAGTTACATATCTGAAACATGCCAGCTAGACGAAGTGAATTTTTCATCTTTGATGAGGCCTAAATAACTTTTGTTACTGTCGCTAACCCCTATAATTTCTGGGACAAATAGCAGATCCAAGGAGAATTACTCTTACTTACAGGTGTCAGACATTTTGTTTTCAGTGTAAACTGCCTTTCCCCAAAGATCGAATTCTTATTTCCTAAGGCATATATAAAAATTTAATATTCAGTTAAGGTTTCTGCAACTTACACACGATGTTAGTTTACTGAGGAACAGCTATATATAAAATAAGCTTAACGGGCCTTTTACGTGTTACCATTAACTTTTCCAAATTCGAATAAATTCAGAACATTTGATATTGACAAATAAAGATTGACTTTACAGTTCCAGGAACTGTTGAGACAGGCAGTTGTTCTTGCCCTAAATGCCTGGACCATAGTATAAGGAACCTAGATCTGGACGTCAAGGGCAAAACATATGAAGATTTCAGTGCCATTGGAAAAGAAAGAGGAGGACCCAACACAGGACTCTTGGCAGGTGTGATTTCTCTCCACACGGACAGGGGACAGGGCCTGCTGGCAGTGTGGGAGGAAGGGCGGGTGGAGCCTTCTGGTAGCTCCAAGAAAATGGGGTCCTTCTTGCCTGTGAGTGAGGTTCGGGGGAACTAGGATTCTTAGGCCAAAATAAGTCCAAATCCTTAAAAGTTTGTAGAAAATTCCAGTCATAAACTAACTTTTCAAATGCATCTTTGGCAGCTAGTTTCAAACGGGTGTGTCATAATCAGGTTGTGTCAGCAAGCTATCGATGGCAGGTTCGTAAGCTTCATTAGGAAACAGGCGAGTTATCAAAAAAAGAAATTCTTGGTACAGTGTGGCATTTGGAGAATCTCGGGTACCACAGAAAGAGTTTCCTGAAGATCCTACCAGACACCAGAGCTACAGAATTTTTAATCTTTTATTCTCCAAATCTAGCTCATCCTTGAATTCTCTGGAACACATCTGACCAGACAGTGTCTTTCAGACGGCTTCTCTTGCAGCACCATTTTTTCCTGCTCACCCCACACTTCCAAGCAGGATGGCAGACGGATTTGTCCCATCCTCCAGCAGTCAGTGGACTAACCTTTGTCATTCTGAGCTGAGTATCACTGAAGCATTGCTCTAGACCAGGGAGGTGGGAGTGCTAAATGAAGAGTGCCCAGGAATAGCATTTACAGGGCACCTCCGAACCGGGGGTACAGGGAGTGAACACTGTGAATGTTCTAGCACCCCCAGAAGCTTCTGACCTGCTTCCACCCCTCCCACCAGACAATGATTTCTGCTCCCTTCACAGCAAACGTGAACTCTAGAAAAACAAGCCCTAGATGATCAGTACTTTTTAATGGTAAATTAGAGGGAAAAATAAACAAATCATTTCTTGATTAATATTTTCTTCTTTCAGCATTATGAAATAAATATTGGGCAAGATGATGGTTTACTAAAAAATGCACATGTATTTCCAAATGCAAGGGGGTGGAAGTGAGAGGGGGAATGTTGCCTGTTTTATTTCCCTCTTGAATGTTCTCTACCTTCTCTTTTGGATATCATTCTCTACTCACTTGCTTCTTGTTTTTTTTTTTTTTTTTATCTAGAAACATGTTTTGAACATTTGAACAAGTACAGGCAATACTAAAGCAAACTCTCCTTCATACCCATTTCTAAGGATTAATAAACACTTTTTTGGTCAGCGTCTCCTGCGGCATCCCTCGCTGCCCTAGGCCTCTGATCCCGGACCGGAGTGCACCCCACTGAGTCATGACAAACAAAGCTGTGTGTGTATTGCAGGGTGATGGCCCGGTGCCGGGTGTGGTCCACTTCGAGCAGAAGGAAAATGGGCAGGTCATGGTCTTGGGATCCATCACAGGATTGACTGAAGGTGAGCATAGGTCCCACATCCATCAGTTTGGGGATAAGACACAAGGCTGTATCAGTGCAGGTCCTCACTTCAGTCTTCTTTCCAAAACACAGGGTGGGCCAAAGGATCAAGAGAGAGGCATGTTGAGGACCTGGGCAACGTGACTGCCAGCAAAGATGGGGTGGCTCACGTGTTTATCGAAGGCTCTGTGACTGCCCCCTCAGGAGACCATTTCATCGTTGGCTGCACAGTGGTGGGCCATGAAAAATCAGATGACTTGGGCAAAGGTGGAAGTGATGAAAGTAAAAAGACGGGAAATGCTGGAAGTCATTTGGCTTGTAGTGTCCGTCCTTGGGATCGCCCAGTAAACATTCCCCAGCATGAGGTCTGAGGCCTAGTAACACATCTGTTCTCTTACTAGTTGTAGAAATTTAACTTGATAAACAGTAAACCCTGTAACCTTAAATAAAAACAGAACACTTTTTCATCTTTAGATCTTTCAAACTTTTTTATTATGATTCACATACTGTATAGTTCACCCATTTAAAGTGTACAATTCAGTGATTTCTGATACATTACATTATTATATTTTTTGAACTGTGGGGGAATGTATAACAAAACTTGCCATTTTAGCCATATTAAATGTACACTCCAGTGACATTAATTATATTCACAATGTTGTGCAACTATCACCTATATCTATGTCCAAAACTTTCCCATCATCCATCATCTCAAACAGAAACTCTGTAATCATCAATAATAACTCCTGCTCTCCTGCTGCCCAGTCACTGCTAACCTCTCACCGACTTTCTGCCTCTTGAATTCGCTCATACTGAATATTTCATATATGTGGAATTATACACCATTTGTTCTTTCGTGTCTGGTTTATTTCAAATCGCGAAATGTTTTCAAGGTTCATTCCTGTTGTAGCCTGTATTCGAACTTCATTTCTTTTTATGGCTAAATAACATTCCCATTATACGTATATCCCTCATTTTTTGATTCATTCATCTGTTGATGGACACTTGGTGTGTTTCCATGTTTTGCTACTGTAACGCTGTAACAAACATTGGCATACAAATATCTGTTCAAGTCCCTGCTTTCAATTCCTTTGGTATATGACTAAGAGTGGAATTGCTGGATCATATGGCAATTTTATATTTAGCTTTTTGAGCACACGCCAAACTGTTTTTTGTGGCTGATGTATGATATTACTTTCCTATCAGCAATATAGGAGAGTTCCAATTTCTCCACATCTTTGTCATCGCCTATTAATTTCCTTTTTTTAAAAAAAGATAACCAATCTAGTAGGTGTGAAGTGAGGTATCTCATTGTGGTCTTGATTTGCATTTCTCTAAATAACGAATGATATTAAAGCATCTTCTTTAGAGAAATGTTTATTCAAGTTCTTTGCCCTTTTAAAAATTAAATTGTCTTTTTATTGTTGGGTTGTGGAATTTGTCTATATATTCTGGACATTAAACCCTTATCAGATATATGATTCCATTTATTTTCTCCCATTCTATAATTAGGTTGATTTTTTTTTTCACTTTCTCAATAATGTCCTTTGAAGCACTAGTGTTTTTAATGATAAAGCCTTTGTTACCAATTTTTCTTTTATTACTCTTACCTTTGGTGTTCAGGTCTTTTTCTAGGAAGTAGAAGATTAATAAAGATGCTATTTCCTCTCTGCTCTTTCCCATTCCAGCTCTCCTCCTTCCTCAGAAGCTACTGTCATGAATTTGATATTCCATCTTCTATCCATGTTTTATACCTTTAAAATATAGATACCACACATAGCATTCTTGGGTATGCTTTTAAAATTGTATATAAATGGTATTATTTTTCTTTCAGTACTTTTTTTCCTTTGATCCCAAATTTGAGGTCTATAGTGTTAATCCATATTTACCTAGTTCATCCATTTTCATTGTTATAATTGTATTCAATCAAATGATGGGAGAATGGTGTTCAAAATTTTAACAACTGGCATGGCTCTGGCACCAACAGTACACATGGGTTTTCATCATAAACAATGGTGCTTTGGGGTAGCTGTGTATACCTCAGTGCACCTGTGGATTCCTGGCTGAATACCAAACCAGCTTCCCCACTTTATTTACCCATTCCATTATTATAAAATTTAGATTGTTTTTACGTTTTTACTGTTATAAACAATATGCAGGAAACATCCTTGTAGCCATCTCTTTATGCATATCTGTAGGAACTTCCCTAGGATATATACTTAGGAGTAGCATTAAGAGGTGGTCTGCTACACAATATTCTGTTTTATTTTTCTGGTTGTATCAGAATTGTGGGTAAGGCATAAAGCTGAGACAAAAGATCTTAACTACCCTACATTCCATATAACCACCATGATGTCATAAAAGTTGTGACCAGGTGCCTCCCAGGAAGGCGTATTAAGAGGCACCAAGGCTGAGAATAGGTCTTTTCTCTAACTGCTCCCACCTGGGGTCCACCTAAGTGAGAAGAGGAAGAGAAGAGGCATCTTTCAGAGAATACCAAGTTCACAAAGAAAGGATTTCTCTCTCTTCACACTTCTACAATATCTACCATGAAAGCCAAGGAAAGAAGACCAAAGATAATGATGAAGGTGTGTGAGCATCTATCAGAATTACTCTCCTTTCTTTCCACACACAAACAAAGGCAGAGTTTGGTGGTCCTCTCTTATGGAAACCAGATGAGGGCTTGAACTTGCAGAGCACCTGATACTACCAGGTGTTCAGAGAAAGGGACAGGAGAGAGGAGGCAGGACTGAGAAAGAGGCAGTGGGCGTTCCTACCATGTGGCATGACAAAGATACCACTGCTAGTCTACACCCATAGCGGGTGGCTGTGCTTGAGCCACCTTCGTGGTACGTTCGTGAAAGTACTCTCTTCTGGTGGAAGGTCATGCTCTATGGAGAGACCAAGGAAGGGTGGAAGAAGTTCAGGCAGACTCAATCCCAGGTCAGACGACTACTCAGGGCACATGTCCCCGGGAAGCCTCTTAAAGAATCCACATATATGCCCCATGAAAACCCAACATTTGGATTCTGCTCATTGCTGTGGGCCAGAGAAGCAGCAAAACCCACAGAGACAAGTTTATAGAGAGAAGACTGTGCTGCCTCACCCATCATGCCATTTTCCTTTTCTTCTTCTCCATCCAACTCAAGAGGGGGGAAGAAGAGAGGGGGAGGTGGTATCTGAGTGTTGCTGTGACCTCACACGATCAGTTCTGCTGAGAAAGGGTGACTAGAGCTTTGCATCAGACAAGAGACTGGAGCTTTGAAACAAGCAGGACTGATTTTAAACACATCAAAGAGACTATTCCAATCAACAAAAATAGCCAAAAGTAAGAGAAACTGTCCAAAGGACATTAAGGGAGTCTGTTCCTCAGCGGGCAGAGAGGCTCACCCCAGTCCAGTGGGACATTTGTCAGACAGAATAAAATCTTGTCATGTTTATAACTTAAGGAGACTAGACTGCTCAATAAAGTAGTGAAACGCAACACGCTAGCAGTAACGGGAACAGCCAAGGTGCTTTCCAAGAGGCGGACTAGTTTGTATTCCCCCAACAGGGACAAAGAGCACCGTTGCCAATCTTAAGGGTGCGTCATGATAACTGTGTTGCTACTACTGTTTATGTCTTCTTTTCGTTCGAAAAGTCCTTAATTTTGAGGGAAAAGAAAAAGTTTTGACTAAAGGCCAAGAATATTGTCAGAGTCATCACTATATAAATGTGTCCATTTTCATGTTCACAAAGAGAAATTAGCCAGGTCCCAAATACTAACAACGAAGTAGCCACGTCAAGTGAGTTCAGTTATTTTCCCATCATTAGAGTCCTGGCTTCCACTGGGCCCTTAAAAGCTCTTCCTCCCTCCTGCCCTCCCTCCCTCTCTGCCTCCCTCCAGGTGTGGTCAGAGGCATCTCTGATATGAGCCTGGGGCCCTGGGAGGCCCAGAGGCTCAGGAAACCAGACCAGGCTCTACCTCTGGCCTGTCATTTGGAACCCTCTTGCTCAGGTCCCCTGCTCTCAGTTTTTGTGTGTCTCACTCTGGTCTTGTGTCTCAGTCAGTGCCTACCTTCTTCATATGGATAGCCTAGTTTTCAACTTTAAATTTGCCTCCATGGCGATGGCTCATTGCTGGAGCCCAGAGCCCTGGTCTGCATCTTGCCTCTTCTCTTTCTTTGCCAAACGCCACAGTGCAGCCTCCTGGGATCCCTGTCTAAGAAGGGGGAGGCGGGGTGGGCTGACACACCTTGAATCCACCCGAAGGTAGTTTGAACACACCCTGAATGCAATGCCCTGCGTTTATTACTAATTTAAATGGATAGGCTTGCAGGCTAATTGTTCTCCTACCACCCTTGGCTGACAGAGTATATAAAAGGAATGGATGGCCCTTGAAGGTAAAAGAGCATTACAGCTGGATTTAAGGAATAATGTATCTCTCACAAACCTGCACAAGTTGCAGTTTGATGAAAATTACAGTCAAACCTTGTGCTGTAAACTGCTGTTTACTGGAGAAAAGAAAAAAAAAATCTGTTAGATATAGAAATAGTATTTGAGACAACCTGGCAGGGTGCTTGGGATGGTTATGATGTGCGCAGGATTCCATGACAATGACGGATAACCTCGGGAACAACTGAGCGAGGCCTTTTGTTTATCTTCACTTGCCTTTGCATTTATGTCATGTCTTTCACTTGGGGATAAGATTTCGCCTTGGAAAAGTTAAAATGATTTTTAACTCGAAAAAGAAGTTTCCTGGGCTTTTCATGAACTTGTTTCTGGCGTTCCCTTCCCCCACTTCTCCTGACCTCCCTCCCAGCTGTCTCCCTTCCTTCCAGCTGGGGCGTGTCAGTTCTGAGTGCCAGATGCAAAATGATTAAGCCCGCGCAGTTCCCCAAATTGAACTTGTTATTGATTAGCACTTCCTAAATCAAACAGAATTGCTGATCACTATTGCAGGGCGATGCTTGGGATTCAAGTGTTGTTAGAGCGTTTGAGTCTGGGCAGGCAGAGGGGGCTTTTTGAGGTGTTCTCCCCCAGAACCCCTAAGGATGGCTATTGCCTGCAAGGAAGAAGAATAGCAACTTTCATCGCCAATTCATGTTTCTTCAGCACCGACTGGATGTGTGGCAGTGTGCAGTCACAGAGGGGATTTTGACAATTAGCAGGAGCTGCTGTCTTTACTCTCCTTAGCTGTGATAATTAATGCCTTAGGACATTTTTATGAGTTGGTATGTGCCTGGCACATGACACACAGTACTGAGCACGTCAATTACATATGACCCTTTTAAAAGGATGGAGAACACAACAAAGAGGCCGTTTTGTCCATTTGGCTTGTAGGTACTCTAACAGGTAATTTGAAATATTAGTGAAATAAAATTAGAGGAGAGGGTCTGTTCACCAATCAGCCATTACCCCATCATTTGTCATTTGTCCAAAGGCACGAAGAACAACCTCACTCTTGGGTCACCTGCCCCCAATTCCCGCTCCTGCTGACACACCAAGAAACAAGTTGGCGATCTCCATGTGTACATGTGTGTCTTTTCATCTCCCCACCCAACCCATCCTGGAACGATACTGAGGAGTTTTAAGTTGAAAATATCTTTTAATAGGCTTTATTTTTTAGATCAGTTTTAGGTTCACAGAAAAATTGAGAGATTTCTCATGTGACCCTGCCCCCCAAAATGCAGTCTCCTCTAACATTGACATTCCACACCAGAGTGGTAAATTTATTACAAAGGATGGACCTACATTGGCACATCATAATCGCCCAAAGTCCATAGTTTATATTAGGTTTCACTCTTGTTGTCGAGTATTTTATTTGTTTGGACAAATGTGTAATGACAACACCCATCATTACGGTATCACACAGAGTATTTTCACTGCCCTAAACATTGTCTGTGCTGTGCCTATTCATTGCTACTCCCCAACCCCCCAGCCTCTGGCAACCACAGATCTTTTTATTGTCTCTGTAGTTTTCTATTTTCCAGAATGTCGTATATGTTTGTATGATCGACTCCTTTCACTTAATAACATACATTTAAGGTTCCTCCAAGTCTTTTTGTGGCTTGATAGCTCATTTCTTTTTGATGCTGAATAATATCCCATTGTCTGGATGTACCACAGTTTATCTGTTCACCTACGGAAGGACATCTCGATGGCTCTCAGATTTTGACAATTATGAATAAAGTTGCTATGAACATCCATGTGCTGGTTCCTGTATGAACATAAGTTTTTAGCTCCTTTGGGAAAATACCAAGGTACATGATCATATGGTAAGAGTATTCTCAGCAGAAGGTACAGGGATTTCCCACACGACCCTGCCCCAGATAAGTGCTGGATCGTATGGTAAGAGTATGCTTAGTTTTGTAAGAAACTGACAGGTTAGTTTACAAAGTGGATTCATTATTTTGCATTCCCACCAGCAATGAGAGTTCTCATTGCTCCAGTCTTTGCCAATATTTCATGGTATCGGTGTTTTGGGTTTTGGCTATTTTCTAGGTCTGTAGTAGTATCTCATCATTGTCTTAATTTGTAATTTCCTCATGACCTATGATGTTGTGCATCTTTTCATATGGTTATTTGTTATCTGCATTATCTTCTATAAGACCTAAAGAAAGGTCTTTCATCCATGTTTAAAATTTGGACTGTTAGTTTTCTTATTTTACTGTTTAAGAGTTTTTTGTATATTTTAGATAATAGTCCTTTATCAGATATGTATTTGTAAGCCTTTTCTCCTAGTCTGTGGTTTGTCTTCTCATTCTTTTGACAAAATCTTTTACAGAGAAAAAGGTTGTAATTTTAATGAAGTCCAGATTACCAATTCTTCCTTTCATGGGTCATGCCTTTGATGATCCATCTAAAAAGTTATCCCCATACCCAAGTTCATCTAGGTTTCTGTCTTATATTAACTTCTAGACGTTTTGGGTTTTTTGTAATTTACATTTAGGTCTATGATCCATTTCATGTTAGTTTTTATGAAGGGCATAAACTTGATGTCTAAATTAATGTTTTATGTTGATGTCCACTTGTTCCAGAACTATTTGTTGAAAAGACTACACCTGCTCTATTATATTGACTTTGCTCCTTTGTCAAAGATAAGTTGACTGTATTTATAGGAGAGGGTATATCAATGGGCTCTGTATTGTGTTTAATTGATGTGTGTGCCAGTTCTTTCACCAATTCTATACTATCTTGATTACTATAGCTTTATTGTAACTTTTGAAATCAATATC
The DNA here is from genome assembly GCA_030015415.1 of Cynopterus sphinx. Taxonomy (NCBI): domain Eukaryota; kingdom Metazoa; phylum Chordata; class Mammalia; order Chiroptera; family Pteropodidae; genus Cynopterus; species Cynopterus sphinx. Next base: position 22,394,412 of record CM057380.1, read on the forward strand.
ATCAGTCCTCAGATTTTATTCTTTTCCTTCAGTATGTGTTGGCTATTCTGGGTCTTTTGCCCTTCCATATAAACTTTAGAATCACTTTGTTGACATCTACAAAATAACTTTCTGAGATTTTGATTGGAATTGCATTGAATGTGTAGATTGTTAGGAAAAACTGATATCTTGACAATATTGAATATTTCTGTCCATGAATGTGGAATAACTCTTCATTTATTTAGTAATTTATTTCTTTCATAAGAATTTTATAGTTTTTCTCATACATATCTTCTACATATTTTTTTTACCTAAGTATTTTACATTTTTTGGGTACAAATATAAATAATACTGTGTTTTAAATTTCAAATCCACTTATTTATTACTTGTATATGGAAATCTTTTTATTTTAAGATATTTTCAAATTTAAAGTTACAAGAGTAATATAAAGAAATCCTGTATAACCTTTTCATATCTTCACCAATTATTGACATTTTGCACCATTTATTATTCTTCCTCTCTTTCTCTATACACATATACATACACAGAGAATTGCTTCTTTTAACCACCTGAGAGTAAGTTGTATACACCAAGCCTCCTTGTCCCTGAATACTTCAATGTATATTACCTAAAAAGAAGACTATTCTTTACATAATCATAGTATAATTATTAAATTCAGGACATTTAACATCACTATAATATTATTATATAAACTTAGTTCATACTCAAATTTTATTAATTGTTTCCAAAATGTCCTTTATGTATATTCCAGCCCAAGATCTAATCATGAATCATGGGTTACATTTAGTTTTCATGTCTCTTTAGTTTCCTTTAATCTGAAACAGTTTAAAGTTTTATCTTTTTTGACATTTGCATTTTTAAAGACTAAAGGTCAGTTATTTTGTATATTATGCCTCAATTTGGGTTTGTCTGATATTTCTTCATCATTAGATTCAGGCCATGCATTTTGTCCAAGTAAAGGCATCATATCAGGAGCCATGTGATGTCAGTCTATTTTCACATTTGCTAAGGCAGAGTTTTAAAACTTATCTTTTGTAAGCTGTCAATATAACTGTGTAGTGGGCAATGTTAAAGGCTTTGAGTCCCAGCTCTAAGGATTAAAGAGTAACTAGTAATACATGATGTTAGGTCTGACTTGAGATTGACCTAAAATGCCAAAAAGTGATCTTTGCTCTTAATAACAGCATAAACTGAGTAGCTCACAAAGCAGACCATTAAGGATGACTAATGCTTTCTAAACATGATTAAAACCTGAGCAGAGAACATTAGATATGTTTTTACTTTCTCCAACTTTCTCTCCATATTTTCTGAGTATTTACTACTACTACTACTATTACTACTACTACTACTTCTACTACTACTATTACCACCACCACTACTACTTCTCCAACTTTCTCTCCACATGAACTGAGTATTACTACTACTACTGCTACTACTACTACTACTAGGAATAGTAGTAGTAAACCTGAGCTTCAGCCTCCTCATCTTTAAAGGCTGGACTTGGTAATTCATAAAGTTCTTCCAGTATCTATGTTCTCAATAATACAAGCAAAGCACTTGGGATTTGTAAAACATAGAACATAGAAATTTGGGGGAAAAGAAAAACATGCTTACAAAAAATAAATGATGATAAAGAACTTTCTATCAATGTTCAGTAGCCAGAAAGGGAGGGAATCATGTCTAAGATTGTCTTGACACATTTGGAACCATTCTTACTTGTCTCTCTGCCCTCTTGGTCACCAGAATCTCTCACAAAAGATGAACCTTATGCTTCATAGAGCATGGACATTCTCATTTCATGACATTATAAGTAGCTACTTCTAGAACTCAGAAAATAAAAAATCTAAGTTATTTTCTGTTCTTATTAGAGATGATTTGAAATACACTATATCTTCTGAGATGTGTGATGTCTAAGGGTATTTGTTTGTTTGTTTAATGTGATGTGTTAACTTTTCCCCCAGACATAAATCTTTGGTTTATTCACTTTAAATCGGAGTTTGACTTGCTTCCCCAGGCCTATGCCATGCATTCCAGGTAGTTGTTAGAGGACAGCTGGTCAATGGGTGGTTTCTTAGTGACTGCCAGGCTTCCAAGTAAAGAAAAATCTCACTTTATTTCAGAAAAGCCTCAACTTAGAGCCAGATCAGGGATAAAGAAGGAGAACTTGGCTCAGCAGAGCTTCTAATATACTTTCTCAGGTGTGCTGAGAATGGAGCAGATAGACCAATGGTATGCATTTGTGCAAATTTATTGTCTTTGTAGAATTTAGAAAGGGCTCTTATTAATAATTATATTACGGATAAGTTAATTCGAGACTAGAGGGATTGTCTTCCCCAAGATCAAACAGTAATAATAATAGGTACTTTTCTAAGTATGTACTATGTGCCTTGCACTTTACATACTTTAGTTTTAATTCTCACAGTACCCCTATCATGTATTATGACTCTTATTTAGAGGGTTAAAAGTCAGACTGAGAAAAGTCAACTTGCCCATGTTTATGCAGCTAGTAGGTAGGAAAGCCTGGTTTTGAAGGCAGGCCTGTCAGATATTAAACTTCCTATACTACATCATGAGCAAAGGAGAGGCTAGACAGAGTGCCTGTTCCTTCCTCCTGTCTCTCATTGTCCTGTGAGAGATGTGTGAAACTTGTATGGACCAATGCTATTTGAATTCTGCAAATGCATTTCCTCTGTTAGATGACTTATAATGCACTGTTATTACTTCTTAGATTTTTTATCTGCCACATGCCTAATCACAAGTTCCACTGAGGCAAAAATCCTGCCTTCTGTTTACAATTATACCTATGTACCAGCATAATGCCTGGAACGTAGAAGGTGTTTAATAAATACTTACTGGGAAGAAGGGAAGGAACAAGAGAAAAAGATGGACAATGAAAGAGAGAATGAGAGACACAGAGACAGAGAGAGAGAGAGAAAGAGAGAGAGAGAGAGAGAGAGAGAAAATGGAAGGAGAAAATAAAGGAAGAAAATTGCAGAGCAAACAAGTAGAGCTCTGACTTTATAACAGCATTAAGGCTTAACTCCTTGTTGCAAATTATAAAGGAACCTAATTTGGTGATTTCTCAAAACACATACACAGACAAATAGCATTACATTCTAATTTTATCTCAGCCGAGAAAATTGCAAACAACCTAATTACTCAAAAAATTAGTGCATGAGTAAGTAAATTAGATACATCCCCTCAATGGAAGAATATGCAAATATTAAAAATAATTATTGCAAAGACTGAGAGAAAACATAGGAAAATATATTGGGTAGGATTACTGGCTTAGAAATGAAGCAGAATATAAATATGTAGAGATGTGCCGAAGGATAAAGACAAAGAATACATACGCATGTAAGAGAGCACCCAGTTTTACTGTGTACTTTGCAAAATCCGGGAACTTAATACAGTGTTAGATACTTAGTCAAAATAAAAGTCAAAAATAGGAATAACCATGATTTGATATAGCCCTTATGAAAAATAATATGGAGGTTCTTCAAAAATTAAAAATAGAACTACCATATGATCCAGCAATCCCACACCCGGGTATATATTCAAAGGAAATAAAATAAGTATCTTGAAGAAATATCTGCTCTCCCCTGTTCATGGCAGCATTATTCACAGTAGCCAAGATATAGACCAAACCTGTTTCCACTAACAGATAAAAGGATAAAAGTAATGTGATCTATATAGAGTAACAGAGACTGGATTTACCCTACCTCCTTAAACAACTAATGAAACAAAATATATAAAACAATAATATTCAGAGATTGGGCAATAGGCTGCATAGTCCAACAATCCTAGAGAGAAGGGAAACAAACCAGGTGAACCCTATGGTTTCCCCAGCTTATTATTGCCTGGAGTGTTTCCAGGCCACCTAGACAGAACCCGGGGGTCTTTCTGAGTGGAGAAGACAAGTGGGAGAATGAAGGATGGCCAAGGCCAAGGCCAAGGCCAAGGCAACTCCAATTCTCACAGAAGAGTCACTAAGAGAAGAGACCTACACAAAGCAAGGAGCTCTGGAGATTTGCAAACATTTTTCTGGAGTTCTCAGTGCACACAAGTGAGGAAACTACCCAAGGCAGGGTGAAGAACAGGCCAGGAATAACTTCTTGTTCTCATTGGCCGGAGTGGAAAGACTGTACTACATGAGGCATTGAATACAATACTCCGAAGGGTATTGTCTCAGTAGTGGGGAAAATTAGCTTTAGACTGAAGGTTGTTCTGGTCTGCCTAACAAATTTTAAAAAGCAAGTCTTGGGAGTTTCAAACTGCTTCCAAGTAATATCGTTACATCTCAGGTTGGGAAAAGCTCAAGAATGTTTAGGAGAATATAAAATGTCTAGTAACCTACACAGTAAAATCCATTATGTCTGGTATTCAATGAAAAATGACTATGTATGCAAAAAAGAAAACAGGACTCATAATAAAAACAAAAAATAATCAATAGACGAAATTCAGAAATGACACTGAGGGTAGAATTAACAGACAAAAATTTGAAAAGAATTATTATAACTAGAGTCCATGTGTTCTAAAAGATAGAAGAAAGCATATTTTGTACAGTGAAATATAAAAATGATGCAATTTGAACTTCTAGAAAGAACAACTACAATGTCTGATAGAATAAGTCCACTGGATGGAATAACAGCAGACTTGATATTATTAAAGCCAAGATTAGTGAACTTGAGGACATAGCAATAGAAATGATCCAAACTAAACACAGGGAGACAAGCAAACAAAAAAGCCGGGTAGCAATACTTATACCAGACAAAACAGACTTTCAAACAAAGGCTATGTAACAAGAGACGAAAAGGACCCAGTTATCCCACTTTTCGGTATTTGTCTTAAGAAACTCGAAACACTGCTTTGAAGGTACATGCGAATCCATGTTCACTGCAGCATTATTTACAGTAACCAGGATAGGGAGGCACGCTGGATGTATGTGAATGAATGAAGAGGTGGTACATATACACAGTGGACTATTACTCAGCCACAAAAAGAATGAGATCTTGCCATCTGCAACAGTATGGATGGACCTAGAGGGTATTATGCTGAGTGGAGTAAGTCAGACAGAGAAAGACAAATGTCATATGTGGAATCTAGAGAACAAGATAAACAGAAACAACAGAAACAAGCTCATAGATACAGAGAGCAGTTTGATGGTGGTCAGATTGAGAGTGGAGGAATGGGTGAAGGGGGAGGAGATGAAGAGGTACAAATTGATAGTTACCAAACAGTCATGGGTACGTAGAGTACAACATGAGTACAGTCAGGAGTATTGTAATGACTATGAATGGTGTCAGATGGGTACTAGATTTATTGGAGTGATCACTTCATAAGTTACATAAATGTCTAATCACTGTGTTGTATTCCTAAAATTAATATAATATTGTATGTCAAATATACTTGAAAAAAATGAAAATATAAAAAAAAAAAGACAACAGCCAAATAAAGTTTGAAGGAAGCAGAATTCCCTGGTGTTTGTCAAATAAAATAATTAGCCACTGAGTAATCATAAGTTAACATAGTCCCAAAAAATATTATGTAATAAATATTTTTGGTTTGTTCAACATATATCCCTGTGGCTTATGATGAATACAAAAAAGGGTTTTGGCTAAAAACACACTGCATTTTTCACACATGTAGGGTTCTCTAAGTGGTCTCTCTAAAATAAGACACAGTTGGCTCAGAGCACTTTCAAAGCATATGTATTAGCTAAAACAAATTCTATAATTTTTATTTAATATTGATTCCTCTTCACCATCCAAAAGATTTAAAAAAAAAAAAAACCTCCATTGTATTTACATTTAAAAGTAATAGAATTTTTACTTTTTAGTGTTAGAAGAATCTTAGATCTGATTCAGCAGTTCCAGGCAACAGTTCCCATCCTCTTATTTCAAAGCTAGTTGTGAGGATCTATAAGCTATTTTAATTGTTTTAAAAAACCTAAAAAGCTGTTTATCCCTTCTTAAACTCAGGGGTTGGCTAACACACGTGTTTTCTTTGCTTGAGGCTTAAAAATTATTTTCTACATAATAACACTTCTACATCAATCAGAGGCTCTGATGGGCAGTTACAACCTCTGAAGTCCAGTTTTTTTCTCCTTCAGTCCCCAGAGAAAAGTCCTCCACAGAATGAGGGAGGAGAGGGAATCTGCTTGATGAGATTACAGGAGCCTGGCATTCAAGGATGACCAGCCACAGCCCACTCTGGGGTAGGAGGTGGGGATCCCAGTCATGTTTCCTAAGATGAATAAAGGGTGACATTTGACTCCCACTCAACTCAGTACTTTGCATTTTGGTCAATCAAAATGTGAAGAAGAAAAGTGATGTGTAGTGAGATTTAAGCATGAGACCTCTTCTTTAAACTTCTGACAATATCTCCGATGCATGTAATTGGGAGAGGGAAAATGAACACTTAATGGAGTTTGATAGATGATGTTTTTCAAAGGTTGTATCTATTTTGGGAAGAGGGGCCCTAAAAAGTGGTCATTATGATAAAAATTAGGAAAATGCTAATTTACTCTAATTCTTTATTTCTCTGACCAGAAAGCTTAGATCCAGAGCGTTGAAGTCACGATAGGTCACAGGTTTTAGTGAGCACCAGAGACAGATCTGGAGTTCAGATCTCTTGACCACCCATTATGAGGTCTCTTTCAGCCCCACCGCCCTGTCTCAAATCCAGCCGGTGATTTGGGTCAGAATGATTTGGGGAATATCATTTGAGCTAATGATTCTGATCATTCGTCTACAAGAAGCAATTTGGGACATCTAAACACAGTGGTGTATAACCTTACCTGTTCATATGATCCACTTTAAAAGGATAACTTTTAAAAATCCCAATGTCCAGGTGACATCCCAGACCAATTAAATGAGAACACAGGAGGTGGGATTCAGACATCACTAGTTTTAAAAGCTCCCCAGGTGATTCCAATGTGCAGCCAAGTAGAGAAGCTCTGCCCTTACATTTTCCTCAGTAAAGACAGATGCAAAGGTTTTGATTAAGAATTACTTTAACCTCAGCCAGCCAGAGGGCAATTAGAAAGCACTTAAAATTAACTCAACTCCCGCCCGCACAATTCCTTGTGCATAGAGATGATCAATAAATATTTGTTGCCGTAGAACAATGTGACACTTAAACATCAGCTTTGACTTAAATAACCCACCAAAAATATGAGTTGCTCTTTATTGAAATTTTAAGCGAATTTGGATTGGTGAGGCTGACTGGGGCCTGTCCTCTTGAACACAACCTTTGTGGAGAACAAAAAACCTCGTTCACTCTGTGGGAGCTCAGAATTTGTTCCTGAAATCTACAAAGACCAGACAGGAACTAAATTTGGGTGATTCTCTCTTTCCTTTCTATTCTTCAAATGGTGCCTTTTTAAAACAGAGAAGACATTTTAGCTAACAACCCCACCTCCCTTAATCCCAAAGAAAGGGATGATGGATTCAATGTATCTCCAGTAAGAGTGGACATGGGGAGCAGATGAAAGCTGATGCTGAGAAGGCTTTGGGTGAAGAGGAACACTTATTTTCTGTCTTGTCAGGGATTGGGGTCAAGGATAGGATGGAAAGGAACCCTGAAGTGGGCACCTGAAATTCAAAGCTTTCATTCTTTGCTACTAATAATATTTAATCTTAGAAGTAAAAATCTCTCTGGTATCAAGAGAGGTGCTGATCCAGAAGCTGGTGGTATAAAGGTAAATTGGGTAGCCATGCTCCTTGACCTCAGGTTGTTTACTGTCTAAGAAATAGAGGCGATTCCCCAAAGCAGTCAGCCTCCCCTGAAGTTACCCTGCAGGGGCAACGCCCACCCATCCAGTGGCTTACAATCACAACTATTTTTTTTCATTTATATGTTGGTTGTGACCTTGCTCACATGTCTTTGTATTCTGAGATCCAGGCTGAAGGAGAGGTCCTTACATGGGATATGCTGTTCCTGCGACCAAGGAAAAACAACGGAGCTGGTGAAGACACACCGCAGCTCCTAAAGCTGCCATCAGCCACAATGTCCATTGTATTCCCTTCCAATGGCCACAGCAAGTCAAGTGGCCAAAACTGCCATTGATGCAGCGTGCAAGTGTATTCCTCACGAAACCCTACAAGTTACAGGACAATGGGAAGGGATATATAATTCTTGTGTTGAAGCACATGAATAACTGAAAGGGATAAGAGGATTTTTGCCATGGCAGACATGTCAGGGTGGTAAGATGGCTGACTGAGGCCAAGAAAGTTTAGAGTATGACAGGAGGTCAAAGGAGGGCCATCCAACTCTGATAGAAGCGGGGATTTGGGAAAGGAGTCCCAGAATGAGTAGGAGTTAGCCAGTCAATTAGGGTCGGAGGGGGAAGAAATGTTCTAGGCAAGAAAAAAGCATGTAGAGTCCCAGGAAAGGGAAAATTGTGGCATATTTGTTTTCTGGAGCAGGGAATCAAAGTGTGGAGTAGGGGGTGACTGAAGCTGGAGGGTTTGGGGTCCTTAGAGATAGTATGTCCACATGATTTATATCCTGCTGTATCTTCTCAATCTAACTACTTTTGAGAGTGAAAGGAGACACTGTAATAAATATACTAAGACAACAGGTGTGAATCAGGACTCTCCCAGGCAACCCAGGGAGAAGGTCATCTGACTGACAAGCCAGTAATAGTTTAGGCTTCATTTTTACGGACAGGCCTTTGAAAGGTCCTAAGCAGGAGAGAGACAGGTTTACGTTTTGGGAAGCTCATTCTGACTATAATGTAAAAGATGGATTGTTGTGGGGAAGGACAGGGTCAAGGAGGCCATAGATCCTGGTAATAAACCAGGGGAAAGAAGATGGGGGCTGGACACACATGCACATGCACACGTGCATCCTTGCGTGCGCTCACACACACACACACACACACACACACACACATGTTATCTGTTAAATATTAAAGATAGGCTCATTTCTTCCAAATAAAATGCCTCTGTCCTACAAAAGTCCCATAAGTCATGTGTTTGTTCCCAGAGTCATTAAGAAGCAAAGGAGAGACTAACATCTTCAGGTCATTATATGTGGCCTAAGGAATGCTTCCATGATTACAGGACACCTTCCAGTCACTAAACATGCGAGGAAGGCTCGGATACATGTAAACACCTGGTCCCAAGAGGCTTTCTTTCCCTGAGGACTCCTACAATAAAATGTGGGTGCTGTGCACATCCAGCAGAAATACCAACATGCTGAAAAATAAAACATATGTTAAAACTCTATGGGTGAATTTCTGTTGCAAGCAGCCTGAGACATTTGCAAGTGACTTCAATTTCAGTTATGTTGCAGTTAAAACAACTGCTCTTCAGGTGGGAGTGGGATTTCAGAACAGTTCAGGGTCAAAGACAGCTTGGGCTTCATCCTATGAAATAATTTTCATTTAGACTTGTTACCTAGCCCATAGTTGAAGTGATCAATCCTAAATGTCCTTTGGATCTCATCCCTCCTTCATTTGCCTTTCTTCCTTAATAAGGAGATAATCACTGAAAGTCCCTTAGTTATTTAGCTTATTTCAATTTTGTTTCTATAATCTAATGGCAATACCATCATGCTGAAATATCAGGATTAATTGAAGTGACATACATGAAACAGCTAAAGCATTCAGTCACATAGTGAACAGACATTAAATGAGCATCTACTGTGAGCCAGGAGCTCTTCTAGGCACTGAGGAAATAGCATCCAATGTGACAGACAGGGCCCTGTTCTCATCCTAGTGGGGGCAAACGTAACATAAACTATAAAACGTACAAACTAACCAGATTGTGTCTGCTTGTGATTAGCACTACTAAAAAACCACAGCAAATGCTGGGGTAGAGGCATGAGTGAGGACGACCTCAGGGAAGAGGGAACATGTGAGCTGCGACCGAAAGAGGAGAGAATGCAAAGGGAGGCATAGAACTTGGTAAATAGTCATCCTATTTTTTTTTTAATTTACATTGTTTTCTCACTTAAGCCTCACAACAACTTTTTTATATCATTTACATTTTGCAAATTGGGAAAATTGGGGTCTGGTGAGGTTAAGTAACTTGGCTTAAGATTATAAAGCAAATAAGTGGCAGAGCCAGCATTTGAACCACAGTTTAACCTGAAATGAGACCCGGACTCCAACACTTCTGAAGGCTGAACTGTCACCCAAGACATATTTTTGCTCTTGCTACAAGTACAAGCATAAGAGAGAGCTACTCAGGCTGGTGGGCCTCAGCCGAGGGCTCAGACCAAGCCTTAGACATAAATGAGTGAGATCAGCCAGGGCACAGGGGCCTTGCCTGACCATCAGAAGATCCCTGGTCTCCAGCTGTGTGATGAACAGGATCGGGAGCCTGATGAGATTCCAAATATCACCAAGATGGCCTGCTTCTCCGGAGACTCTGGGAAGATAGGCCACGGGTTCTACCCCAATTTCCAATATCACGCTAGAATCACCTTTGCCATATTCATCAGTCTAACAAGTCTCACTTTTGAGACTGAACTCAGTGCTGCCTGATGAGTTAATGAAGAGGAACAAGTCTGGAGAAGGAAATCCTGATGTCACCATACCTCCTTAAAACTCAAATATTCCTTTCTTCATTCAAAAAATATCTAATGAGTACTTATTCTGTGCTAAATACAGTGATGAAAAGGACAATCAAGTTCTCTGTTTTCATCAAGCTTTCGTCCAGAATAAGGAAGGAATCAAGAAATAAGAAACAAATATGCATGAGTATCACAGTAATACAGTGCTGGGAGAAAAATGAAATCAGGAAATGAGAAGGATGGGGTGGGGGTGGAGGAGGACTATATCAGGGAGGGTGGTCAGGGAACACATGTGAATGAATCCTGGGTATGGAAACGAAAAGAAGGAAACCGGCCCCATCAGGGTTCCAGCAAAGAGTGTTCTATGATCCCGCCCAACCTGAACACAGCCAGAGGAGAAAGAAACGGTGTTCCAGTTCAGAAACAGAAACAACAGGTCCGTGGACTGGGCAGTGGACTGAGCTAGGAGTGGGAGGAGTGAGATGGAGTCAAATAGAGAGGCTGGGACCAGGTCCTGGGAGGCCCCACTGGCTGCAGTGAGCAAGCAGAAATGACTCAGTTCAGTGAAAAGCTCTTGGGGTGCCACGCGGGGAGCACACACATGTGCACCTTTGTTTCTGCTTGGACAGTTTTGAAGACCCCAGGCCCACACCACTCTCACGCACTGAGGGGCCTCTATGAAAGCTTTGATGTCCACTTTTGTTGTAGTCTATTACTGATTTCGGCTACGATAACTGGAATGTGAATGAAGCTGTCTGGATGGCATAGAGTTCCATCTTCCACCCTGTGTGGCCATCCATCACTGGGAGGTGACATACTCCAGGAGGCGCACAGCCAAGTGAAAAATATTCCTGCATTTCTTCCTGTGCCTCAGCAGACATATTTCAAGAAACAGCCTTTTCCTCACCAGCCTGTCCTACAGCCAGCCTGAGCTTCTGTGGGGTGAAAGGGTGTATTATTTTTTTTTTCATGCTAAACTGGCAGAATACATTGAATATTGATGTAGCAAGTCCTTGGTCCAACCCCATGGAGTCATTTGTTGAGAGTATGTTTGGGTGAAAATTGCCCTTAGCGGGCTCTTTATCTATCTGAGGTTATCGCAATGATACTCTGAAGAACCCAGAAAGGTCAGTTATTTTAGTCCAAGTCTATTTCTAATTAATTGTAGTATTTATGTCTAAATAGATCAATAGTCAAGTTCGATCTCCACGTACAACATGAGCTATTACAACATTGCAATGTGAAGGGAGCTGCAGTGTGCGGGTCAGGCAAACCACTTCTACTGAATCTAGCAAAGCAGATGAGAAGCTTTTGTTGAAACGAACATTATGTTTCAGTGTTGAAAATGGGAAGGGCACCCTCCAGTCTCCACTCACAGCCAAGCTCTCAGCCAAAGGGAACAGGAGAACCTGGCAAAACCTTGGGCTCTTTGGAGCAACAAGATGAACGAGCTGGCTGGAGCCACAGCCACAGCTCTGAGGCAGTTTGTCTTCTTAAAGAAGAAAAAAATAGAGAAAAATGAACAATTCTTTTAAGACCTGTGCTTGTCATTCTTTTGTATTTCACAGTTTTTAAAAATGCTTTTTAAATGACCCATCCTAGTGGGAAAGTGGAGACCGACGTGGATTGAGAAGAAATGTTAACAATTTTTCAAGAATATTTACTCTCCTGGCTGGTCCCAAAGCCAAGGAAGCAACTGGAAGAGCAGGGGGCAGCGCACAGTTTCCGATTCCCAGTCTGAAACTGCATCTTCAAAATTCTTCTTTGGATTTTTAATTTGGTTCTGTTTTCGGGAAACATTTGTTAAAAAGCAAATGTTTTTAGGGAAGAGTAATCAATCTCCATCAACGACCAGGGTATCATTGAAAAATTTAGGCAGAACACATGACTTCCAACGGGAGCTGGGCACTGTGTGCACGTGTGCTTGGCTGCATCTTCGTCCATGTGTGTTCATGAGTATCTGCGTGTGTGTGTGTGTGTGTGCGTGTGTGCGTGTGTGTGTGTGTGAGTCTGTTTATGTGTCAATGCGCGGACATGTGTCTGTGTGCGTGTGTAGTGTATGTGCATGTTCTGAGTAGCCTGGGACTAGGAGTCCAGATGATAGGGTTTTTGATTTGGAGCAAATTATGTGCATTTTCTGGCCTCAGTCTCCTTATCTGTAAAATCGCGAGATCAGACAGAATGTCCTTCAGGTCTCTTTGTGCTCAAATACTCTAAGTTCCTGTGAAGCCACGCGATGGGAGACAGAAGGTTCAGATCCCAGCTGCACTCTGCGATTTCGCCAGGAGTCAGCCTTTCTTGGCACACGTATAACAAACTTCATGATCTGATTGGAAATTAGATGATTACTTCCACCTCTCACCAATAAAAATTACAGATCGTTCAATAATTTGTGCGTGGGGGGGAACTTATGGTTGGAGGTACTGACTTTTTTAAAGGTGGAAACTAAAATGAGTTATATCTCACTATCATTTTTAACTTCCCTTCTGCTCTTTCTGGAAGAGTCATTAAGTATTTTTTTGGAGAAAGACGCTAAACTCTTTCTCCCTATTCTGTGGAAATTTTCTCTTCAGGAAATAAATTATGTGCCCAGTTCCAAGTGGACCTCTGCAGGTGATGGCTGCTGAGCAAACAGAACCAGTTTATGCGAGGTGGGCCCTTCTCTGAGGGGGAGGGAAAGAAACGAGAGGAAGTTGCTATAGCTCCTTTCTCTACAATTTACAAAGAACAGGATATTAGCAAACAACACTTACTCAGGATGGGTCTGTGTTGTGCTTGTACTTATCAGACTGCCTGTATGATTCCCAGGGCAGCTATTTATTTATTAGCTATATGATATTGGGCAAGTTTCTTAACCTTTTTGTGCCTCAGTTTCTCTGAATGTGAAATAGGGATAATAATTGTACTCACCTTATAGGGTCAAGGTGAGGTTTAGATGAGTTATTTTCTGAAAAGCTCTTAGAACGGTGCTTGACACTTAGTAAAAATTATATTTTTATTAGTCATTGTGTCTAATTTTGGCATTCACACTATGACAGTTTTCACACTAGTGCAGTGCACCATTGAAAAGGGAAAATGGGAACCAGAAGCCAGAGGATTTCAGGGATTAATTCTCTTTGCTTTTACATCAATAAATTTTAATCCCGTATTTGCATTTCTACATACTTAACACCAGTTGGGGGACAAGCGCCAGCAAATCTGGCAACTGTATGGTGTTTCCTGGGGTGCTTACAATAGGTTTCCATGGCTACGGGGCACACCCATCCCAGGGAAGCTCAGAGCAGCCCATGATCCTTATTGCCTCCCTCACTCTATTGATCTGACATAATTCAGAAATGACAGTTCCCTGCGGCTTTTGAGCAAATAATGCACTTAATTTTGCTAGTGTAGAAATACAAATCTCTTTGTAATGCCACACTTTGATTTTGGATAGCCAGTGAAAGCATTTTCCTACAGGATGGATCTGTTCTATGCTGAGCTGGGCTGTCCTGGGTGAATGGCATCCTCTCACACGCACTGAGTGTGTCACAGTCCTCTCTGGTCTCTGCTCTGCCCACTCTCCTTAGCCAACGTCATTATTTCAGTAGCGGGAAGAAAATACAGGTTATAACAGAGATGTGCCTAAATAGAACACCCTTCGTTTTTTCTATTCATTCAGTGTAGATCTTGAAGCCATGTTTCTATGTAGAGCTAAAAACTTAATCATCAAGTAACAGTTCATTCTGACTGGGCCCTTGGGTTAGGAAACAGGTCTAACTCCAAATTCTGCCATCTTTCCTTAGGAGGTGAGTATTTATGACTGCAGATTGTTGCCCTGACTTTCAAGTGAAATGTCTTATCCTAATGCCCAACTCAGACCCTTCCGTTCCCACCAAAATATGGATTGTCCCTCCTGTCCCACCTCCCTTCCAGTAGCCTGTTTTTACTTCTGGTTCTAATGTTCCCTGCTGATGCAATGTGAGGCCCACTGTCACTGAACAGTCAACACAGAGCATTTCTAATCCCTGTTACAGGTGGGGCAGGGAGGTACAACGCAGAACAGCTCCATGAAATACTTTTCCCTTGGCCTGGCCTTTGGGAGCCGCTAGTCTTCTGAGGTTCAGCTAAGTCTAGCATCAGGTCTTCAGCTTGGGGTGGCACCTCCCTCCCTACATCCGAGGATGCAGGAAACCTCAGTCTAAGCTCACCACCATCAGGACTGAGAGTATTGCCCTCAAACCTCAACTACCTCCCAAGCCCACTCCCAGTGGTCTTGGGAACGTTTTGGAGGTTCTTGGAATTGGGAAAGACTCGGGTGTCAGATAGGAGGGTATAGGACGCATCACACCCCAGGCACCCACTTCCATTTCAAGCGTCGTGTTGAACAAGCTGGGCTCTGAAGGTCACAACTGAAAGCAACTTTGTTCTTTTCTCTTGACCGTCACCTACTCGTTCTGTAGGGTAGTTCTTCCGCCTTCCACCTACCTCCTTGGATGTGAACGAGGCAGGCCCATAATTCTTCTGATCACTCTTAGCTAATAAAACCTCTAGCATCGTTAGTCCTCAAAAAGTCTCAGACCTATAATAAATGTGTCTAGCTCTTGATAATAACCCAAACTCTGACCTTTATTTTAGGTTACATCTTCTCTCCCTGTGCAACCAGATCTTTTGCAAGTAGAAGCCTGTGGTAGGTGAGGGGTCTGTGTTCTGCTTCTTTGTGTTGTTACCCACTCCAGTCTGGTGGCCTCTGTTTCTGACTCCTGGTAGGAGAGGGAGCAAGAAAGGTGTTCCTTGACTGGCTTCTGTATGGTGTTGGTTTGTCCTGCTGTACAAATGGTTAAAGTAATTCTTTCTTTTGGGTGTTCCCCACCCCATCTTCAGTTTCCCTGCATTATCTAGAGCAGGTCACTTAAAATGCCTCCTGGAGCCCCTGCACACTGGTGGCACACCTCCAGGCTTATTCAGCTGAGGCTTCCTTAGCTCTGCATAGGGAGGGGTTAAATTGTGTCCCACCATCCCCCTCAAAGATACGTTGAAACCCTGACCTCTATTACCTCCAAATGTGTTCTTATCTGGAAATAGGGTCTTTACAGATGTAATCAAGTTAAGACGAGGTCATACTAAATTAGGGTGGGCACTAAATCTAATGGCCAGTGTCCTTACAAGAAAAGGGAAATTGGGTCACTGACACACAGAGGGAGAACACCATGTGACAAGAGAGGCCAAGACTGGAGCTTTGCTGCCACAAATGAAGAATGCTAGGACTGCAGGCAACCACCAGAAGCTGGAGAGCTGACTCACCCCCTGAGCTCCCCTGATGGAACCAGCCCTGCTGACAATTTGATTCTGGACTTCGGGCCTTTAGAACCGTGAGAGAATTAAACTGTGTCGTTTTAAGCCACCCAGTTTGTGGTGTTTGTTAGAGCAACCGTAGGAAATGAATACAGTCTCTCTAGACTGAACTCCTTCCGTGCAGAGATTATTCTTTCCTTGTTTTGCATCCCCCCGTCGCCACACAGCATGGTGTCTAGAACACAGATGTCATTTCATTAAATGTTGAATGAATGAATGAATGCAATCTGCATGATTGGAGAAAACACTAAGGTATTTATTTGGTGAGGACTGGAAGGCTAATTGAACAGTTACCTTTTCTTTGAAATGAGGTATAATTGACATACAACATTAGATTAGTTTCAAGTGTACCACGTAATGATTTAAGAATTATATGTACTCCAAAATGATCACCACAATAAGTCTGTTTGCCATCTGCCCCATACAAAATTACGTAAAAAAGTTTTTTCCTTGTGTTGAAAACTTTAAAGATTTTACTTTAACAACTTCCAAATTTGCTTTTCATTTTGCTGATATGGTCCTGTACAAAAGAGCCATTCAGTTATAGAGCATTTTTAAGTCAAAAAAAGATGTATTATTTATATAATTAAAATAAATTTTTGTTAACTAAGCTTTATATTAGTTAAATTATTCAATAATTGAATTATTTTCGAGTTCCGTATATGCTGCCTGTATTACTTAAAAGTAACACATAAAATTATAGTTTACTGAATTTTGAATGCCTTATTAAAAAGGGAAAAGTAAAGTAATGCTAATCCACAGAATGGCTGCTTCCTTCCCTGCCTTCTTACTCACTCTTTCTCTTGCTTTTTAGTTATTTTCAAATTAAAGCAAATGTGAAAATTCCTAATGGTCTGAAAGCTTTGCCCTGCTGACTCTTCCAGGAAATCCACACATCTATGCAAAATGATCATTGCTACCCAAAAGATAGATATGGCTGAGTTGCTCCTTCCTTTCTTGTCCCTTTGACCTCTTTTCTTGCTTTGCTCCACCGTAAATATGTTTATGTCATCAGATGCCAGAACATTGAAATCATGTGAGCCCATATATAAATATACAGCATCGTAAAAGGAGGAGGAACTGAGGTCTGCCTTTTTTTGCTGAAAATAGTCTCTGGTAGGCTGAAAAGAGGATGACAGACAAACCAGGCAGACATATTTTCAGCCCTTTTCTCATCATATTTCCTAAATAGTATGATTACAAATTAATAATCCCAAAGGCAAAGCTTCAACTGCTCAAAGACAGTCAAGACCATGGGCAATCTATTCTATAGTCAGCTGATGTGAAATGCAGGGGGAGAAATCATCCATGTGATATGACAGAGCTAATAGAATAGAAGATGCAAACAAACTGAGGCAGTGATTTAATGAGTAGGGGAGAAATAGGCTTGCTGGATTTTGGCTTCTCCACCAGGAAGGTGGGGCACTGATGTCATATATTTTTAATTAAGAAAGTTTGAGAGGCTTCTTCAACACATGGATAAACAATTTTTTAGAATAATATAGAGGTTGTCAATGATTCTTTTATGTTCAAAAAACCCTATATTGTGCTGTAGGTCAATGAGAAGCTGTGGAAGGTGAGATCTGTTCAATACTCATGGCCTAAGGTCTACTGAAATTTCCATAATACAAAGAAGGATTCTACAGGGACTAGAATGCTAAACTGCAGAGTTTTTCTCTCCTGGCTATCTCTGCTCCTTTGCCTCATCTTCCATAAACATCACTAACAACATGGATTGCTAAATTGTGTTCTTTTAAATAAACCCAGTGATTAAAATTAAAACTTTGGTAATCAATCTATCTTAATAAAAAAAATTATATCAACCTGAGCATGCATCAGATGGTAGGGGGGAAAATGTGCAGATAGAATGAGATTTGAAAAATGCAATTACAATAGAGGTAGCTGTTTATTTGATTATCTCCTACTTGGAATCTTGGACTTGAGCTCTATAAATGCCTGGTAGGCTAACGGGTACTTTTACCCACTGCCAGGATTTCTCTTTACCCTGTATTTATTTTTTGTTTCCACTGTTGTTCCAAAGCAACTGTCGTTGGGGCTCTAATGGAAAAATAAATATTCTAAAAAGAATCATATTTTCTTAGTTTCTTTCAAACCATTGCTACACATCCAAATCTTTTGTCTCCTGAGCCCATCAAAAGAACATGCTGTTCTTAGTAAAGACAAAAGCATAAATAGGAACTCCACTCAATTTAAAATCAGATCAAGATCGGCTCAAAATGAAGAATTCTAACATGAGAACAACAGATTTCATTCAGCTAAGTTTGATCAAGTACATTATTTGGGAAAAAAAGAATCATTTCCTGCAGCCATCCCTAATGATGATGATTCACCCCTTTTTCCACAGAGGGCCAGGCTGCTGGACTCTGTACAGCTCACGGGGAGGGTCTGACACGTTTCTGTGTCTGTAATTGAGGACATTGGAGGTCCTATTCCTGGTAGTGCTGATTTGGGGGAACATTTGCCTTTTCTTTTTCTTCCAAGTACTTCATATGCTCAGGGACTTCCCTGCCTTTTGAATTTCAGAGACAGGTAGAGCTCACTACAGGTATAAATGTGGCAACTGCCATATCTTTGCTTTTGTAACAGAGAGGGCATGAGTTCATGAAATATCCTCCAAGAGTCAAAATCAACTTTACCAGATGATTCAGAACCCAAGGATGCTGAGGGGCACTGCATGGATCCTTTCTCCGGTGGCAATGGTGGTTGGCGTTTGCAGGGACACCATGTTTTAGGTGCTAAAGTGGTTGTGCCTTCAGTGGCATCATCTTAGGCCTGGTGGATGCAGCCATGACTTTTCTCATCAGGCCTACTGTGGGGCATGGTTGTGGCTACTGTTCCTGGCTTCTTACGTGTGTTTCTCTAGTCCTTATGGTGATCTGTAAAGTACTCAATATCCTTTTCACACGTTTCCCTGCTGAAATCAGCTACAGTCCTGTTGCTTGCAACTATGAGCACTGATGTTCATAAATAAATATCAGCACTTCCTTTGCTCTAACTGCTGTGTAGGGTATGGAAAAGATTTTCATTTATATCCCCTAAGGGAATGTTGTTACCAAATGTTGATTGCTTTTCTTTAGTCTAAATTAATTAAACGACACAGTATCCATTACAGAAAACAAGCGAAGATCATTTTACACAATATATTGTAAATAGTGATTATCATGTGTGATCTTTCCAGAGAAACAGTAGGAAACAATGAGTTCATTCAGACAGCTCCTGTTAGAAATTGCAAAGCTATCCTCTACTTTGTAATCCATTTCCTTCTTAGCTCGAACGCAGCAAACTCCCACCATGATTTAATAAGAAAGTGACAGCAGTAAAACCCAGTGTGGGGATAAGAGTTGGAAAGGAAGTGAGTGCATGAATGCTGCTATATGAAAAACATATGAAAGGGCACAAGAATTTCTCCATAAAAGGTAGGAAGACAAGAACCAAGCTATCGTCTCTGATTTGTACACCAAGAAAGGCTGCTCACCAGACTCAGCTCTAGCTTTGGGTCCCCTCAAAAGCTAGAGACCCAGGATGCAGGGTGAGCTTGTTTTTAAAGCAGTCTCATGCACTGAGACCTTTCTTTCCTTTAAAGCTGATTCGGGGGGAGATACTGTTAATAAGGCTGACCAGTAGAAGTCCCCTGACCATTCTGCCACATGGAGAACCTTCTCCTCTCATCCAGCATCATCTATACTGCTTTCTTAGCACTTTACTCACTTAGTATATTTGATTAAATGCTATTCAGCATCCATAGGCTCCCTGACCGTTGCCCTGTGTCTTTTTACCTCCTGGTTGTCATCTAGAGCAGAGTTTTCCCTTCATATGCTTTTACTGATTAATTAGTCAAAAGAGCTCATGGATGCATATTCTGGTCTGCATATTCAGACCAGAGCTGAACTTTGGGGGAAAGGACATAATGACATAAATAACCGAGCTATATAAGGAGATTCAGACCCAGAATCATGCCAAAGGAGAAGCTACTGGTAAGGGTGATGGGTATGTGGGCATATAAATGGGCTCTGGGAGAAGGTGGGATGGGTAGGAACTTAAAAACAAAAGCCAGGTTCTAGGCAACTTGTTATCTGGTTGGTTTGTTAGTTTGGCTGGTTGCTTGCTTGGTTTGGTTAATCTCCCACACAGAGCACCCGAACTAATTGGGACTGTTCATCGCTGCATCAGTGCCTTCTACATGCTGCAGTCAGAGAGCTGGGCATGAGACGTAGCTTATCAACTTTAGTCAACATTCATTGAAAACTTACAATGCTTGAGGCACTACCGAATATGTTCATTTATTTAATCCTCACTCTCTCATGTTGTAGATTTTCCTTTTATCCTACTTCACAGATAAGAAAACCGAGGCTCAGGGATGTCCACCTCTTCCTGAAAGCCCACAGATAACAGGTAGCAGCAATGGGACACAGCTCCCAGGCCTTCTTCAGTCATTCCTGCAGCGTTATTAAATATCTTATCAAATTCCTATTTGAAAACAAAAGGAAGTTCTTATGAAAGAATGATGAGAGCTTTAATTCATTCATGTCTTTTTAATACGTTTCCACACTAAAATACACAGGTTGTAATGCCTGGGGAACATGTGCCATGCTAGACAACTCAAAATAGATGAGAACGAACTGGACTACTTCCATGTGAAAGTCCCAGGGTGGGTTGACCCTTGGTTCTCTCTGGAGTGTGTTCATGCTTTGAGAAGTTGTGCCTGTCTGGTGGCCTCATCCCAACCTAGATGACTCCTCAGTGTCTATCTCCATGTCCTTCTGTCCCTTTCCCTTACATCCCAGCCCTCAGGCTGTCACTCATACATGTACTCGAAGCATCTCCAGCCAGTGCCTTGGACACGGCTTCCTGAGGGAGAAAGCACTTGATGGCTTCACCCTAGAACTGGATCCTACTCTGGACTGACAAACTCCCATCCTAACTTTTTGGGAGATGGCAATACCTTCTGTTTAACATCATTCAGAGAAAAAAAAAATGAGTTTCCCTATACCCAGCCTGACCCTGAAATACAGAAAACAGTAGAATTGGTTCTGAAAAAATGTAGCAGGTATTCTCTAGGAAACCCAGTTTGAAAACTATTCAGGATAACTTTCTGCTTTGGAATAACCTCATTAATGCCCAAATCTGAAAGAACAGATATACTGTTTATTATTTATTTTAAAAAAATGGTTCTTGGCACCTATGTATTCCAGGCAATTTATACAAACTTCCTTATTTGAGCCTCACAACCCTGAGAGGTATTACTATTTTTATTCCTATGTTTTTGGATGAAGACAATCAGGCTCCAGAGTACCTAGTTTGTGAGCAGTGGTGTCAGAACTGGACACTGGCGGGACCCCCATTGCTGCCACTGCCATGGTACACGTCACCTACTCAACCAGAGATGAGCATTTATCTTTGCTCTTCACGAGTTAATGTCAATATCTGTCAAGGATTTATCTCTAGAAAATTAATTATTAAACACACGCATTCTTCCTACTTGACCTCATGTAGGCAGGAGCTATACTTAACTTTATTATAAGCAAAACTCTTCTTACTCCCACTAAACTGTCTCAAGGTTCAAGCTCCAACATCTTCATATGGGTAAGGAGAATTGAAGGAGTGACTTGGAACAGGTCACAGGACATCTCAGCAAAGGGTCACACTGAGTTACTGGCTTTATTTGGTATTGTAAGTTTACATTGTAAAAAGGGAGTTGATTTGCCTGAAATCTGTCTGGTATGGGAAATTGAGATGTTTCACTTATGCAGACAGTCCAGATCTCAGAGTTAGGTGGTGAGGCTAACAACAGCAAGATTCTGAAAAACAGCATCTGCTTACAGAAGAAAATAAAGAAAACCTTCTGAATTCCTTTTTTCTTTTGGGCTTTAGAAATGAGAAAACAATAAAACCAATATTCATGTCTCTGAGTTATGTGTTGGAGGAATTGCTAGAATAACTGTATGCAATTTAATGAAGTGTAAAACTTCCTGAAGAGAGGTCATAAAACTGCAGCACGGATCTCTCACTCTCTTCCTCCCCAAATAAATAAATGTGGTCCTATTTAAGATATAATAAACATCTCTTAAGTAACATTTAAATATTTTTCCTTCTTTCTTTTTGTTTCCAATATGATTTCACCAATTACCTAAAATTCTAAAAATTTAGGTATATAGCAGCAAAATTTATTCTAGAAAGCAGATCATCCTGATGTTGGCAAAGTCAACATGTAAGAATAGTTAAAACATAACTAGTTCGTAAGTACCATCAAGTGTTTTGAGTTTCCAGGAACTGTACATACATAATGAGATCTGTGCCCAAGTTTAATCAGTCAATATTCATTTCAGCTTTTCCATTTATTCCCTCTTCCAAATCATTCTTTCCATAATTTGTTTACTGTATGCAAGATCTCCTTCAAAAAATCTCAAGTATCTCTTTTCTTTCATTGTTTCCATTGGAGAGAGTATTAAAAGCAAAATATATGCAGTATTTCTTTGACACAAATTAATGAGTATGGCTGTATCAATATAAAGTGAGCAAAGTACAAGCATAATGTTCGCAGCATACACACTTATGGTTTGTGTGTCTATGCGCTCACATTTCTTTCTGTGTTTCATTTTTTTCGGAGCATTTCGAAATGTTTCCATAAGACTATCTTTCTTTTATTATATGGTTTTATAGTTGTAAGTATTGTACAAGCATTATTGTAACAACAGCAGACATTTCCAAAGTAGAAAAAATATTATTCATAATTCCACTTCTCAACAAATTGTTTTCATTTTTCCTTTCCTCTCCTATTTCTGTCCATATGTGATATTTAATGTAGCAGTAATTCTTTTCTAAGAAAAAATTTGCCAATTCATGCGTTGTCTAACATTAAGTGATTCATTTTAAACACAAGCTTACTTTTCCCATCCTAACCCTAACACCTTGAGAAGCAATTATTTAATTATTCCCAAAGGCTTTCAACACCTTTTGAGCTTTCACTTCGTAAACTGCTTTCGAGCTTGTTGTTATGTTTTTGAGCTATCTCAACACGAAGAATAAATCTTTGTATTCTGAAGGTAGGTTTGATTTTTGGACCCTGTCACAATTCAGCAAATCAAGTTTGAAGTTGGTTAGAAAAAAAGTGAAAGTGAAAAACAATGCAGCTAGTAACATCTTGAGACACTGAGTTTCTTACGTGACACATAGATTGGTTCCAATGAGAGTTTCAAAAGCTACTTGACAAACAGCAGAATCAATATAATAATGTTAGCCTCCCACAGAACCATGCAAAAGAGGACATTGCTCATTTAGAAATCTCAGTCCTTGTGTTTGATCTGTAAAAGCCATTTCATTAACTTATAACTTGACTTCCCAGCCCACCATGCCACTGACGGCTGCCTCGCGCTTGGCTCTACAGGGATGACTGTCCCTGAGGCTCTGGCTGTTCTAGAGCACACATCTCTGTAATCCCTCTGACCTGAGGTTCAAACATCTGCTGTTAGAGGAGCCAGACTCTTCCTAGCTGAGCTACATTTAGGAAGAGAAGGAGAGTCTGATATTTTTTATTACACATGTTAGTCTTAGAGGTCTGGTCTCTATAGCTGGAAGTATGGTGCTTCATGCAAATAGCTTCAGTGTATGAGGATCAAAAGATGAGATTCTAGGCATAGCCCTACATCAACTAGCTTTTGGGAAGTCATTTTTACTCCCTGGCTGTAGCTTCTGAGCTGGTGATTCTGTCCCTAGATTTGTTCTCTGCCCTGCTCTGGGCCCTGGGAGCTGAGCCCTGTGGTGTCTTTCTTACCCTCTGACTTCTCTTTGGGTTTGGCAGAAGAGAGTGACCTGCAGATCAGAGGATGCAAAGAGAGAGGTTGGGGTATTAATCCCTCTCTCTCTCTTTCTCTCCTTCTCCCCTTCCCTCCCTGTGCTGTGTTCCTTCACGTCTTCTGCTCCTATTAGGTGAACCCTGCCCACAGCTTCTGTTCTCAACAGGTTCTAGTAACGGTTCCCTATTTTGCCCCTTCAGCCAAGGAATAGAGAAAGGTCCCCACTGTCTCCAGTCCTGAATGTTTCAAAACCCCTAACTCTGCCCAGACCTCTGAAAGAGTCCCTTTGAAAAGTTCCCTTAAATTAAAACTTTCCAGAGCATCTTCGGTGTCTTGTGGAAGCCTTGTCTGTGTGGTTGTCTAACACGTATAACAAAGGATTCAGGCAAGTTGAACCTTAAGGTCTCTTTAAGCCCTGCTGTTCTCCGACCTCACTGTGGTTACCGATGGGAGCATGGTAATTTTACAACCACAGACTTGCTCAAAGAACAGTAACCTACTTTTCGAAGGAGGCCTTGACTTTCAATTTTATTATTTTTAAAGTCAACCTAAGATGACTTTAATAGTCAGTAGTCATCATCCATTATAGAAAACTGCTTATTCAAAATATTTGGCTTGGGGTTGGCAAATAGACCCAAAATCTTTTTTTTTTTTTTTTTAATTCAAGTTTTGTTTAAGAACCTCAGGTTTAAAAAGTCTATAATTAATTAGGGCACCTTTCCTTTTGCCTGATTTGTGAAGTCCATCTTGCTCTAGTCATGTCCCTAATGACCTGTCTGCAGGTTTGTCAGTCTGTCTCACTGGACCCAATCCATCTGGCCTATCTAATTGTAACCTCTGGGATGTAACTGGACACCAGTGGCATTCTTCTTTTTGAGTAATCACATCAATGAGTTATATTAGCTGTCATATGAAAGTAGCTTACTGCTAACCTCTTGGTAATATGAGAACATAGTCACTGTTAGCTTTTTTTTTTTTTTCATTTGGGTAACACCATCTCCCTAATGTTTTTGCCTTCTTAATTCCAAACAATAAAAAGCAAGCAAAAGGATAGAAAAGTAAGAGAGCTTGGAAATGGTTCAATATTCATTTTCTGTAGTTTTTCTTTTTTCTCATAAAATAAAACACACATGTGAAGCAGAGATCTCATGAAGCTTCAGAGTGGTAATTTCCTGGG
The DNA here is from genome assembly GCA_030015415.1 of Cynopterus sphinx. Classification (NCBI taxonomy): domain Eukaryota; kingdom Metazoa; phylum Chordata; class Mammalia; order Chiroptera; family Pteropodidae; genus Cynopterus; species Cynopterus sphinx. Next base: position 22,419,258 of record CM057380.1, read on the forward strand.
AGAGTGATCACACCTTTCCTTGAGAAGTAAAGAAGGGTGAGAGGGGCTTTGGGAATATCAAACTTAACTTGGAAATAATGGAGGTCCGGGGAAGAATAAATATAATCATCCTGTCAATATTTATCATTGTGGCCCCTTCTCCAGAAATATTAAGCTAGAATTAAAATAAATACCAACAGCTTACTTAAATGTCATATTTTATCACTCATTCAAGGTTTAAAAAATAAGTAAGTGGTTTCTAGTTTTTCATCTCTTGAAACATGGATTCAAAGTCAACCTAAGGAGAATTTACAAAATGCCTGAGAGTACCTTTTCCCATTCAAAATAGCTTAAATATACTTTTTCAATAACAAACATCAATTTCATAAGCTGATGTCACTTGTCAAATTCCAATTCTCAACCTCATTAAACTCAGATTCTTGATACTTGGCATTGTTCATCTTTCCAACCACCTTCCTTTCTGCACTTGCCTTGAAGGCAGGAAGTTGGGAAAAATAAAAATCAAACTGAGAACATAGATGGGAAGTGAAAAGAAATTGAGGGGACTACTTTTATGTCAAAAATTCAAAGCAACAGTCCTTTAGTTATATGCACACTCACTTTTTCTCCCACTGTGGCTCTAGATGTAGAGGAAAGCTGTTGGGTTAACAACAGTTTTAAGGAAAAGAAACAAACAGAATTATTCAGTTCACTAAAAATGCATCTAATCAAAAAGTTCTATGTTTCGCTGGTCTTTCTATCTATTCTTTTTATCTCTCTCTCTCTCTCTCTCTCTCTCTCTCCCTCTCTCTTTCTCTCCTCTTTCTTCTTTCTCTGCTTTCCTCTTTCTCTTCCCTCCCTTCTTCCTTTTTCCTTCCCTTCCCTTCCCTTCCTTTCCCTTCCCTTCCTTTCCCTTCCCTTTCCTTCCCTTCCCTTCCCTTCCCTTCCCTTCCCTTCCCTTCCCTTCCCTTCCCTTCCCTTCCCTTCCCTTCCTTTCCCTTCCCTTCCCTTCCCTTCTCTCCCTTTCCTTGCCTTTTCCTTTTTCCTTTCCTTCCTTCCTATTCTCTGTTTTAATTCAGTAAAACAGCCAATGCCAGAACAATTTAAAACAGCTGAATTATACAAATAGAAATGCTGAGATAAAATTGGACTCTTAAAAAATATATATTAATTAGATATCAATCATAGCATCTTGTGTATTATGCCCTATTTTGAATGTTTGAAAAAGGGTGACTCTGTTCAGTGTGGCCTGCTTATGTCCCATTAGTGTAAATACACAGATTGCATTTCCACTATTTTGGCAGTAGCAGCTGCTGCTCCTACTGCTGCTACAAGTTGCACTAGCACCCCTGCTCTGCCTTTCTTGGTAGAAACTCAGTTGGGTAAATTGCCAACTCCAGAGATGCTTTCTACAGTAATAGGATGCCCGGGGCCATGGAATTACACATAGGATCATCACTTCTGTCTAAACTGAACAACTGTGATAACTACAGTAAAATAAAGCCTTTATAATTAAATGTTTAAAAACAGAGCCATGTGGAAAATGGGAGGAGGCAGGAAATCTCCATAAAGAATGAAATTCTAATCGCATAACATAGTTTTCTTACTTCTAGCAATCTGTTTGTTATAAAGACAAGAAAGTAGTTCCCGCTTCATGCTTTTTCTATTTGAAAATATCTTTCTAATGATGAGTTTCAATATACTGAGCCCTGGTTTAAACTCCAAATTCAAACCCAAGTGGGGTTTAGCTCCATTTCAGATGCATCCACTCGTGGTGTCACATGACTGCAAAAAGTCTGAAGGGGTCATTTAGCCCCTCAAAATGGTGACCTTTCTGAACAGATATTTTTCTATTTCTTCTTGAAGACCTGCAGGATTTGAGATTCTATAACCTCCCTCAGTGATATATTCTAGTGTCACAAGATCATGGGACACAATGTATCTCTTCTAGCTTCAGGAAGTACTCATGTCTTGTCCTTTGCTTCCCTGAGAATTAGAAAACAATGACTTTAGCATCCTGGACCTTAAAATCTTTTCTATAAAATGAGGAAGACTGAGAAGATGATCTATAAAAGCCCTTCTGTCCCAAAGATTCTGATTTCTATTGACATTTGGCTTCTCTTAAAACACAAATGAACCTCTATGTGAAGACAAAGTCCTGACATGCAGAAGGCATCTTTAATGTTTGTTGAATGAATACATGAACAAATATATACATGCCCCTTCTAAACCCTAGAATTAAATTTCCCTCATTTTTTTTCACTTGACTAACTTTTCATCATAGAAATTAGGAAGGAAAAGATGCAGACTGGAGAGAAAAATGATCTTCCATACCACATCAATTAATTATATAAACTGGAACAAAATGCATAACCTCTCTGTGGCTTAGTTTCTTTGTAATATGGACAAATTAAGCAAGTCAACAGAAATACAACCAAATTTTATCCCTTTCTATTAAGCAGTTATTCCGTTCTTTTTAAAGGAGAGTGTGGCAGAGACAGCTGTTTGCCTATCCCAATCTGCATCCTTTCCTCCCTTCCTTCTAATGACGATACCCCAATTTTAAGCTGTCCCAGCTAAGGACAACATTTTCTAGCCTCTCTTGCAGTTAAATGTAGCCATATGAAAAGGTTCTTTCAATAAAAATGTTCTCCGTTTGTTGGAGAAATAAACTATCTTGTTTAAACCATTATTCTTGGGTACTTTTTATTATATGCGTCCAGGCCCAAAAGATAAACTCAAATGGACAAAATAGGTAATAAACTTTAATTCCAACTAACGAGTAATTAGTAAATATTTCTTAACCACTTATATATTATGCCTCCTTTCATCCCTGTTATCATGTTGACTTTGACTGCAGTAAAACTGCATCTGGTTCACACTTAACTTGTAATACTTATATTTTTTATTTAGTGTAGGTAACTAGCTTATATTTAGTATCACGTTCATTTTATTCTCTTCTCCAATAGATGAAGAACATTTTCACCTGAATTTTTTCACAATTATTAATGATATTACTAATTCATAATAATTTAGAAAATGTGGTAGAGTTTAACTTACAAGAACTTGTAGTTTGAAGGCCTAGATCAACCCTGGTACTAGTACTTGTTAGTTGTGTGACCCTGAACAAGTAATTTAACCTCTCTGAGTCTCTGTTTTATCCACAACAGATAAGGGTAATAATCATCCTACCTTATCATGTTATTGGAATGTAGTGAGAATCAAGTAGGACAGTATATTTTGAGTACTTCATAAGAGACAAAGCACCATAAAAGTATTGACTGTTGTAAATGCTATTAGAATCTTCACATTTAAGAGGCACATTCTAAGTTTCTTTATATGGATAGATGTTGTATAGTATTATGAGGGAGGATATTTTAAAGATTCCAATGTATAGTAATTTCTAATATCTTCTATTATTCTTTTGAGGATAGAATAAATATTCAATTAGAGACCTTTCTCTAAAATACCAGTGTATCAGAATAATGGTCATGGTATATGATTTTTTCCCCTTAGGTTCAAAAAAATATTTAAAATTTTGAATTATAAACAGTAAGTCTGAGGATCTTTGTACTCTTCACTCTCTCTCTCTCTTTTTCCATCCCATACTGGTATAAATCAGGGAATCTGAGTACATTGCCCTTGAAGAGCATGGCAGAAAGGTCAAAGTCACTCTGTTATAGCTTGACAATCATTTGGGACACAACTAAAAGTGTCAGTGAAAATTGAGGTAACTTATATCTGTTACTTCCCCATTGTCCAGGTGGACAATCATAGCAAGAATTATTCATGCTCAATTTTCTCTTCAAAAGCTGTATTGATTACTGCATAATGTTTTCTGCTGGTCCAAGGATCTTATGTTAACTCCCCAAATGAACTTGGAACACTTATTTGAACCCAGTTAAAAAAGCAGCTTGGATAATGAATATGCTTCAGTGGAAGAAATGAACTTAAAACCAAATGTATTTATCTTGCACATTGTGATTTTACTGAATCTGGTGCACTTGTGTGTCCTTTTAGGGTAATCACACCTCCCAGTTTGCTGGGGACAGTCTTAGTTTATATCTGCTGTCTCAGCATAATTATTAACAGTGTCCCTTTTACTTTCTAGAACACTATGATTGAGATGACAAATTATAAGCTTCCTCTATTTTAGAAGGAAAATATTGTACTGGTTGAATAACATGGGATGTCTTTGTAAGTTCTAGGCAAGGACCACTCTTTTTGAACAATCTACCCCCATGGAGCCTTTAAAACAACATCTCTTAATATTCCATGTTTTCTCAATACCCATGAACAAGACTGACTGGTCCTCTTCTTGAGAAAGAAAGGTTCTAAAAGATCACCACCACTAAACACCTACATGAAGTATTAGCAAACATTTTGTAAAGGACTGGATGATAAATATTTCAGCATTTACAGGCCATACAGTCTCTGTCTCAACTACTCAACTGTGCTTTCATAGCATGAAAACAGCCTGATGATATGTAAACAAATGAGCATGACTATATTCCAACAAAACTGTATTTACAAAAATAGGATGATAGCAGGATTTGGTTTGTGGGTCATAGTCTGCCAACCCCTAAGCTAGTGTTTTAATATTTTCTCTTGATAACTGAGTAAATGGAATTCATATTTTCCAGATTTCTTTTCAAATGTTAAAAAAAGCAAAAGACAAACAATTGGCCCTAGTTGGATTATAACTATTATCATGGATAGATACTCCTGTTTATACAAACAATGCTCTTAATCTTTCTGTCACTGAAATATCCTGTTTAATCCAATGAGTTACAGTCCATTTTTGACATAAACATGCAAATCTAAACATAAACATATAAAGAATATGTTCTCTCTTTAAATAAGTCAACTCAAATGTGTGTCCGTAAAGTACTCTGGAATTGACAGGCAGATAGATTTTATTGTTTAGGTGTTTTAAAATGATTTTGTTTCTAACAATATCACAAAAAGTTTCAAGAAACATTTTGTTTTATTTTATATCTCCTACATGGACAAGGGTATAAATCTACCTTTGAGAGACACATCTGAAATGCATAGATAAATAAGCTTGTGTAGAGGAATCAGAGAGGGGGAGGATTGAAAATATGCCTCTGGTTAAAACACAAGAGGATGGCCATTGCCCTTTAAATTGAAACAGAAGTAAAGACATGAAGGAAAGCCTTGAATAAAATTAAGTAAATGCTCAAAGTATACTCAGAAACACATCAAAGCACTGGATTGTTTTCTTGCTATGTTGAGAAGTGTGAGAATATGGTATAGTGCACAGTGGATATGTATGTGTGTGTCTGAACAGAAATTAAAATTACACAGCAGCAAAATGTTAAGATCAAGATACTGGATATATTAAGCAAAGAAATGTATTCAGTCAATGTAAATAGACAAAGTGTGACATGCTCTCAATGATGATGAGTTGGTGAATTCTTTGCTGTCTGACCTCAAATATCAAGCCCAAATCAGAAACGAGTGGACTGTCTCTCCTGGAGAGGTAGACACTAGTTGCAGCCTGGGGAAAGAGGAAACATAAAAGCAGATCTAGATTTGCCTTGCAATGACAGCTGCATATTAATCTAAAGAATTTCTAAAATATCAAAAAGACATTTTTCAGCAAAATACACCCCTAGAGCCTCAATCATAAAGCAGGGGAATAAACTTGAAACAGGATTGATTTCATCTTAAAGAGAATATTTCTTTGAAATGCTACCAGCTGTAGTTGTCTTATTTGGTTTTCAATCCTATAACAAAATTGTGCCATATTGTGTCAAATAAGAAGATAATATAACAGCTTTAAACAAATTTTGTAATTATGGGATCAATCAAAAGTGCATTAAATTTGTGTGAATTTGGGAAGTTATGCCATTGAATACTAAGTAGCTCTAAATATCAACCTTCATTTTTCACTTCAAGTTGCAAGGCCTTGACTCTTAAAGTGTCGGGTTTGCCTAACAGAAAATAAGGACTAGAAAGATACCTTTAAATTTTGGTTGTTTGGTATTCTCTTTAGAAAATTCCAGGCACTGCCCTGGCAGAGACTGAAGATATTTAGGTGTAACAGAGACATCTGTGGTTTAATGCGACTTTTGACAGACCCTAAACACAGGGCTAACCTTTGGGTATATTCAGCTTTCACTGGGACATAGTTCCCAGACTTATGAAAAACTTGGTTTCTTGTGTTGAGAAGACTTAACAATTCGATACAAATTATTTTGATTTTTACAAAACTATCTTTCTAGCATTTGGAGAGGGAAAGAGATGAATAGATTACAAAGGCATTGTAGTTGTTCAAAGGCCTACGTTTCAAGCCCTAGTCCAGTTTTTACAAATTTGAGCAAGGCGTTTTCTTCTTTAGGCTTCAGTTTCTTCATCTACAAAGTGGGGGAAATCTTAGTGACTCTTTACTATGTTGTCAGGAGAATTATCTAAGATAATGCATGCAAAGTACATAGACCCAAAATCTGGCACCCAAAATCCGACACGTAATAATGGATCAATATAGTAGAGCTGTTGATAAAGTCCCAAAGTCAGAATTAACTGAAACCATATGGGTTTCTAAGTAAGCTTGTTAAGAAGTATGAGAGATGTTTTCTTTAAGGTGATTTTATTTTATCAATACCAACAGTAGAATTAACAATTTTGACTGCATTTTGGAAGGCCGGGGATATGAGCATAGAGAATTAGATGACTCCACACTCTTCTTTCCAGAACCATTTTTGTGACCAGGCTGTTGTATTCTAAATATTTTTACTGTAGTCTTTTGGTATAAATTGGCTGCGTGTTCAAGTTTTCAATGCACGAGTTGAGAAAGTAGAATTATATCAATATATATATTTTTCCTCCCTGTGCTATCCTGTTTCCATGGGGAAAAAAGTAAATTTTAGAGCTTTCTATTTTCTATTTATTAAAAAAGTGCTGCATGCGAAGTCCCCAGAAAAGTGATAATTTATCCTTTCTCTCTTAAGAAAGACTTGATTCACCTTAAACAAACCTCTTTAATGAATGTGCTATAGTATAAAATAAATTGTACATGCCATTTATCACATGAATGTTACATGAACCTTGAGGAATAAATAAGTCCCTCAAAAATACTCAGGGAAATGCAGGGAGAGGTGAGAGTAAGACACCTGAGAGGGCCTAGCCTTCACTGGGAGCACCACGTTTTACCCTGAGGACTTTACGTACCCCTGCATCAGTCTTATGAGGCACATACTCTCACTTTGTGGAAGGAGACACTGAGACTCAGAGCCATTGAGTTATCAGTACAAGTTCACAAAATTACCAAGTGGCAGACTGGGCTGGTGAACCCAAAGTTTACACTCCTTCCACAGTAGTCAAGTGCTCATTAACAAATATTTCTTTTTGCAAAATAACAGTGTCTAAGGCTGATTCTCTCCCTTGAGCTCTGCTAGAAAAGCTGTGCTCCTACTGCCTTAAGGAACAACGAGAACAGAAGAAAAGAGCTTCTCCATAGCAATGTTCTCAAAGCGTGGTCTCCAGACCACCAGCATTAGCATCCTATGGGAACTTGTTGGAAGTTCAAGTTCTAGGGCTCCATCTCAGACTTACTGAATCAGAAACTCTGGGGTAGAGAGAGCAGGCTATCTTTTAACAGGCCCTCCAGGGGATTCTGTTGGGTGCTAAGTTTGAGAGTCACCACTCTATAGCTCTAGGCTTCCTATCTTCAAAATAATAGGTGCAAGCTGCATACCTACTATTTGCTCTGTCTTTTCAATCAATGGCCAACAATTTAGATGAGAAGAATCCTATGAGTAATGTTGAAAATACTTCCACGTAGAATCCAACATTAGTTTTCGGCTTCACCTGAAAGTAGTACCAAAGACACTCTGACCATTTCTGACAACAGCATGGAAGCCTTTTAATTAGTCCACGCTGGAGGAAATAGAGATGTGCTCATTAAGTAATTGCTCTGATTATCAGTGGGTATGAGCATGCACTGTTTTCTGATTCTTTCATTAGGAGTGAGCAATGCTACCAAACAGAAGGCTTCTTATAGAGAGTGTTAACATAAAAAGACTCCAACAAGCCATGTGGGAGAGAAGGTGGTGTTGATGGCAGGAATAGCCAAACACACAAAGACACATGCACACACCCACTCACAGTTCACACTATGAAGACTGATTGATGGTTTGTATCCCAGGAAAGTGAACATTAGTATTCTCCCTGAAACTTCCAAAAAAATATCAAATCCTAGTGTTTTCCTCTAACTTCTCATTGCACAAGGTTAAATGTCTACAATCTACTGAAGGTGATGCAACCCAGTGATAAAATGTAGAGACCCAGGTGACGTGGATATAAGAAACGGAAGTGAATACTGTTTATCAGGATGTCCCAACCATGGACACCTAATCCTACCACACATTCAGTTCTGGTAATAAGCCTGAGTAATGGTACCATACCCAGAGTTCGAAAGAAACTCTGAGACTATCTTCTCCAACTGCCTCCCCAACCAAAGAACCCTTCCTATAATGGCTCTATCCCAGCATCAATAAGTTTTATTTTTCTGAAGCCACACAGATTGTTAGTTGGGCCCAGGCCACTGCAGCCACAGACAGAAAGGGGTTCTAGACCCAAGCCACAGAGGACAGCTCCATAGATTACGGTCCCCAAAAGCACCCTGTCTGGAGGAAGGAGGAAACAGGCCAAAACTAAATAGCTAGACTTTCTGAGCTTTACTTCAAATTTCCAAGAATAAAAATTAAATTGGTGTTGTAGTCCAATCAAATCTCCTTGGATGAGGTACCTACTCCTGGCCCAAAGGCAGTCTCATCAGGCAGTGGGCCAAGGGAAGAGCAGATTCTCTAGGAAACATGAGATGATGGAGTGACAGTGAAACACCAGATACTTCAGTGAATTAAACTTAGAGGTAGGCACATCTCATTCCTCAATAAGATAATGAGCATCATCACAATATCTTATTTATCTCAATAAAACCACTTTTCCAAAGGAATCTCAACTTGTTCGATTATAAAAATGAATTAATGTAATTTTTTCAAAAAAACATAGCTATAGATTTTAGGGTAAAACAAATATTTCAAATTTCTTCCTTTCAGGTTCATGGTAGAATGTCACCTCCCATCCTGATGAAGTTAGGTGTGGCCATGTGACTTCTCTGGCCAATAAAATATGAGCAAAAGTAAAGTCACATCTGGGCAGAAGCCTTTAAGAGCCAATGTATGTTTCAAGATAGCCTTGCTCCCTGACATAGGACTGTGGAAGCATAACTCAAAATGATGCAGCATCAGCCTGGGTCCCTCACTAACGACAGTGAGGAAGTCTATTGCTGACTCAAACAAGTAGCATAAAAGTGTATTGGATATCTGTTACTAAGACAGAGATTTGGAGGCTGTTTGTGTTAAAGAGAAATTTTGCACCAGACACTAATTAAAAATGGTGAGACATATTTAATCCAAGCTACTGCATAGGGGAGAGAGACTTCAGTATAAACTGAGCTTGACCCCAAATGGAGCAAAGACAACTCTAGCCAATGGGCAGAGTGAAGGAGTCAGTGGATGGGAAATTACTAAGAGGGACTTCATTAGATATCAAGGATGGGGAAATTCTTAATGAACTGGCTTAATAGGATGCTTTTCTAAAACCGGGCTTGGCAGGTCAAGGTTTAGGTGTGGTCGAGAGAAGGACTCAGAGGAACTTGACTAAAGTCTGGTCAAGGAAGAGAATCTTTGTTATTTGTTACCACAGCCTAGACAATACTTTTTTCCCTTTTGGACCCTGTAGTAGTTGCAAGAACTGCTGTTACAGAATACCACAGACTGGGTGGCTTAAACAGCAAAAATTTGTTTTCTTATAGTTCTGTAAGCCAGAAGCCCAAGGTCAAGTTGTTGGCAGGTTTGGTATCTCCCAAAGCCTCTCTCCTTGGCCTGCAGACAGCCACCTTCTTGCTGTGTTCTCCCACGGCTTCTCCTTTGTGCAAGTGCACCCCTGGTGTCTCTCTGTGTATCCAAATTCCCTTTGCTCATAAGGATACCAATCAGATGGGATTAGGTCCCACAACAACTTAAATTTAATCATTTTTATAGACCTTATCTCTAAATACTGTCACATTCTGAGCTACTGGGATTTGGGGCCTCAACGTATGAATTCACAGGGGACACAATTCAGCCCCACTTTTGTTCTCTTCTGTTTTTCTACTCTGGCCCTACTTCTGCTCTCTCCAGCCCCCAGAATGTGTTGAATACTTTTCCTACTTGTGCCAGTCATCTAAAGGCAGGGCTTTTTCTTGAATGGGTCTTACCAGTGCCAAGGACCATACAACTCCTACTCCCCTTGTTCCAAACCAACTCCCTTTTCCCACTCATGTTAGTTTAACACCTTCAAGACCCTAGAACGCCTTTGGAGTGACTTTCCTGTTAAGTTAAATCTCCCTCACTATAACTTTATTCAGCTGATTTTCTGAACCCAAATGCGGTACAGTCATTTATGATTATAAAATAAATACCTATTATTATTATTATTATTATTATTATTATTATTATATTTTCTCTCATTATTTTTGACTTCTTATTTGTGGCTTCAAGAGCTTTTGTATCTTAATGTCCTGTGTCCTTGCTAGTCCTCTCAGTCGTATGTCCACTGTTCGTTTCATGAGTATGCCTTCTCTGCCTTTATTTTATATAAGTTGTTGGGAGACATGTTTAACAGGAAAGGTCCAGCAGAGCTCTAGGTTACTCTTGAACAGCCCTCTGAAAGTTGACATCTGCTCATTATTTCAGGTGTTCAATAGAATATTGATGAACTCACCACACTGCCCAGTATCCAGCTGACATCTGTCATCAGGGTTTCCTTTTTCATTAGGTCAAAGAAGCTGATATTCCCCAACCTCTCTTTTTCTTGGGCTATTGTGTCTTGGCTCACTAGGACTCACACCACATTTTCTTGTCTGCTGGAAGTTTGATTTCTCTGTTGGCTCTGACTTAAGGACTCCATATGTTCTGGATCCTGGCTGCTCAGCAATCATTCAACTGGATCTGCCCAAGCAGAGCCTGCCTAAGGAGAACCCGAATAGGACACTCCTGGGTAACCCTCAAGCTCTGGTAAGCCTCACTTCTGACAGTAAGCTCAGCATTCTGAAGGGATTTCCCTTCACCAGGGGTCCTTGGCACTGTATTGTGGCCATTCTCAAATCCACATAAATAGAATAAAAACAGTCCCAATTTAATCTGCTGCTCCAGCCCTTGCGAGGACACAGCTGGTGAGGGTATGCCGGCTCTATTCACAAGCCAGTCCCTTCTCTCCAGCCTTGCAATAATTTTGTTGTCTTTGTTATTCTATATCCTGTGGTGACTTCCCCGAGTGCAGTGAGTGATTAATTTAGCTGGTGTCACAGGCTACAACATGTTGATATAAAGGGAAAAAGAAAGAGAAAAAGGGAAGTAGGGAAGGGGTGAAAGGCTGCTTTGGCAAATGTGCGCAGGACCCAGGCTCCAGCCCTTGTACAAAACACTTCGTTGGCCAAAGTGACCCCATGACATTGTTTTTGTGAACATGAATATGAACTTCTGAATGGTCGAGTTCCAGAATTCAAAGCCTGAAACACTCTCCCGGCTTTCTCACTTCCCCCACTGCCTCTGAAACATCAATAGCTTCAGGAAATAAAGAAAAACAAATCAGAAATAAAATCAGAACTCAAAAACGCACAGTTCTTTATATTAAAAAAAAAGGGTTTCTACTGTTCAAATGCCAGTTTACAACAGAAGGTCTTGTTTGAAAACAAACTCTGGGTCTTTTTGCAGTTTTGATGCCTAATGTAACCCTCTATTTTTCTTGGCTCATGAAACTAAGAAGGGTTCATGTGACCATGGATTTTTGAGATTTTTTATTGTTAACCAATTCTAGGTGGAATGTTGTCTGCACATATAGTTGTCAGCATTGGTAAGGGAGTTCTTCTAAGTGATAATTGTATCTATACTCCACATAAAGTAGTTGCCTTTCTTTTTAATACCATGGAAAGAGTTTAATTTTATAATGACTAAACCTCTGACAGTGATTCTGGGAATCATGGAAAGCCTTTCCGTCATACAGTTTTTGCCATCTGAACCCAATCCCTTTATCACCATTTTGGAATCTGGTCTTTAAATTTTGGATTAAGATGCAGCTAAAGAGAATACTATTTTTTTTACACTAAGCCTAGATTTTGATGATTTTATCCCTAAAATAATTTTAAAGATATAGCTGTAATAATTTCTATTAAAAAATATATAACTTCGTTGAAGAAAATATAGAAAATATCTTCTAAAAAGTCACCCTAAATCTCATCATGCAGAGATTACCACTGGTAACATAGTTGAACTAAGATCACAAGCACATGTATGTGGATGTGTATTTCCAAATTTTAGTCTAAAAATGAGATAATGCTGTCCATATTAGTTTGTGATCTATATTTCTCTTCCTAATAAATTGTAAGCATATTTTTATGGTGTTTGATTTTTCTACATTATTTTTAATATCTCCACATGATTCCTTTAATTGGTGGGTGGGATAAAATAACACATGCTCTTATTTAATTTTAAAAGTATGAAAGTAAAAATTACCTAAAATTTCCCCATTTAAGAAAAACTATTGTAAAATGTTCATACGAGTAAATTTCCTGAGGCTCTCTGTACAATATTTTGTGTTCTACGTGGTGTTTATAATCTGCTTTTACAGTGAGTCAAGGAGAAGCTTGCATGTACATATATAGGTCTATACCATTATTTTAAAGGGCTACATTGTATTCCATTATAGTAGGTGCCATTGTTTATGTAACAAATACTCCATCGGTGAGCATTTAAATTGTGTGTGTGTGTGTGTGTGTGTGTGTGTATGTATGTGTCTAAACAACATTGTGATAAACATCATGGAGATTTTATCAGTTTGAACTTGAATGACTATCTCTTCAGAATATACTCTGGGGCTTGTTTTATAAGGGCACGTATCTCATGAGGGCTGTATTCTCATGATCTAAACACCTCCTAATATCATTATATGGAACATTAGATTACAACAAACGAATTTGGGGAGAACACAAAAATTCAGACCATAGCATGGGTAAACTGATTTATACTTCCATTTTCAGTGAATGAATGTACTTAGATCCTTGCCTTATGTAACTTTATCTTTCTCAATCTGAAGATCTTAAAATGTTATCTATTCATTAAAGAAAATTTTCTTTATTAGTGAGATTAAAAATCTTTTCATGTATTTATACTTTTTTCTTTTTTAGATGTGAATTCATATCCTGTTTCTTATCAAGTTGAGAGAACTCTTTATATGTTAAAGAAATTCATCACTTACCAGTAATATATGATTTTCTGACAAATGAGAACATAAATGTTTCTCTGGTTGGTCATTAGCCTTTTGGCTGTATTTATGATGATATTTTTGTGATGAAGAAAATTTAATTTTTAGGCAGTAAAGTTTGTAAACCTTTAACTTTATGGCTTCTGGGTTTATTTTCTTGTTTAGAAAGGCTTTCACCATTTCAAGTTATAAGGAAACTTCATGTTCGCTTCTATTACTCTTGTGGTTTCATTTCTAATCTTTCAATCCTTGATTCATCTTGCTGTTAGGAGAAAGAATGAGTAGTTTCAGTTTGATTCTTTTTCTCAGAGGTCTAGATAGTGTTCCTAAAACCATATCCTAAAAAATCTATTTTCCTCATTGACATAAATCATCAGTTTGTCATATAAAAGTTTTTCTTAATAAGTTAGGTCTATTTCTAGACTCTCAATTCTGTTCCACTGGTCTAACCTTTCTAGTTGTGTTGATATTGCACAGTTTTCATTATTATAGCTTTATAACGCATTTTAATATATGGGAGAGCAAGTAGCCCTCCGCGGTCTTTTCCTACTTTGTCTTATTACTCTTAACAAGTTTCAGAATAAACATGCCATGCACAAAGAAAATAAACTCTAGTGGCATTTTGATTGACATTGCATCAAATTTATAGATCAATTTAGGAATAGCTGACATCTTTACATTACTGAGTCTTTCTGCCTTTTACTGTCTCCTTCCATGTCCTTTATTAGTTTTAGATGTTTTAATATATACTTCCTGCACATTTCTTACTGAGTTTAATTTGAGATGTGTAATGGTTTTTGCTGCTGTTGTGAATGGCATAATTTCTTCCATTAATGTTTCTTTTAGATATTACTTGTCTATTTAAAGCAAACTTAAATGAGACTTTTCCTTGTCTCACTTCAATACTGATGTTTTTACTTTTATAGAAAATTCAGATATGTAACCACCACATTATCAAATAGAGTCGTGGATATGATCCACTCCAAACCCCAACCGGGTGTGAAGTGATGAAGAAATGATAGGAAACACTTAAAAGGAGATTGTTAAAATACAGATAATGGACAATCAATTTAATCTTTGGGTAATTGTAAAGTTTTAGAGAGTTTTATAATTTAACATAAAAGCAAAGGACAATGTCATTCTCAGCAGAGGACAATAACTTAATATGAATCAATGCTGGTGACCAATGCACTACGAACATTTTGTCACTGATTCCTGCCCCCTCTTCCCTTTCTTCCTGTCTGTGTCAGAGATGCTGTCTCTTAATGCATTCAAAAGAGCTATTTTGGGACTTGAGTCACCTTTTTCTCCTTGTGTCTCTGCAACAGACGCAATCCATCAACCTCCTATCATACACAAAAGAAAAAAATCCACTCTCCAAGATAGCAAGGCAGTCACTTGGTACTGGGTGTTATCATAAGGGCTGAGCCTAGGTTCTCTAATGTTTCTGACTGTGAATTCTCAGCCACCTCCGATGCCCACATTTGGTGCGCTGGCCGGCTCAGTTTAGAACAAAGCATCTGACAAGTTGTGGGGTGCTAACTATATTTAAGTTAAGAGTTGGTCAAAACCCTGCAGAAACCCAAAGAACGGCCCGTCACAGGTTCTGATAAAAAGTCATATGAACTAACTTATAATTTTCACATCCTGGACAAAAAGACTACACCCTGAGCCTAATTTATGTCATAGATCTTTATATCAGTAATTGAGGTAGTAGATGCTAATTTGGCTGTGGTCAGAAGCCAATTCCACTAATCATGAGAGACACTACAGGAAAAAGGAAACATGATTATGCAACTGGGTGAGGGAGGCCAGCTATGAAGATGACCCTAAAAAATGCACCCTACAAAAAAATTATTATTTATAAAAGGAAACCTGACTTTTTAACCAGGGGGTTAGACCCTCTTCCTTTTAGGATGCAGGCTATCTTACTCCTAATTTACAACAGTTCTATTGCCCAATACACAGAAGGGTTGAAAAATCTTGGAGATAAACCATAATGTCCCCTGAATTGAAGACTCACATGGCCAACCACCTATTTGACACCTCTACTCAATTTTAAGAGGACCAAAACAGAACTATTCTCTTCCCCCAAACCTGCTTCTCCCACTATCTACCCACCCATAAAACCCCCTTCATGCTTGATGTCTATTGTTCTCTCATTGCTCATATCAAATCCATCAGCAAATCTGGATGGCTCCACCTTCAAACTCTCCCCAAAATTCAACCACTTTTCACATGCACACTGCTACTACCTGGGTCCAAGTCACCATCCTCTCTCCTGGACTGCTACTGTGGGCTCTTAGCTGGTATATTCTCAACAAGTGGACAGAGTGATCATGTAAAAGCTAAATACGTCCATTATTTCTCTGTTCCAAACCCTCCATTGGCCCCCTGTGACACACAGAATAAAAGCCAAGGAACTTCGCATTTTCTACAGAGCCCCATGTGATCTGGTCTCCAGTCACCTGTATAGTCACTGCACTCATCCATTAGACTCTCCTCGTTGTATCCACTCTAGTCACCTTGCACCACTGATGTTCCTCAAATGCACCAGGTATGCTCCCACCTCAGCCTTTACACTTGCCATTTCTTCTCTAGAACATTCTCCCACCACCCCCAGTGTCACATGTTTTACTCTTTCACCTCCTGAAGGTCTTTGCTTGAATGTTGTTATCAGCGAAAACTTTCATACTGTCTAGAAGTGTAACCCTACCTTGCCACTTCTCTTCTTTACCTTTTTATTATTCTCCTCAGGTTTTAGCACTAATATATTTCAGATTTTATGTGTTTATTTTTTGCCTGCGGAAATGTAAGATCCTGCAGGCTAAGGTATTTGTCTAATTTGTTCACTGATATGATCCTTGCACTCAGAACAGAGCCTAACATATTGCAAGTTTTAAAAATATTCATGGAGTAAGTGAATAAATGAATGAATGGACATTGGAGAGAAAAGGCATAATAAAATTATAACTATGAACTTTAAAAATATATTTGCATTTTCATTTCTTAAATTGGATAATTGAAAGGCTCATTGATAAAGGATATATTAATATCTTTTTATTGTTTATAAAATAACACCATTAACCATAAAAACTTCAAAATTTTAACTATCAACTGCCACCCCTTCAAATTGTTTTATTTTTCCTTCAACATTCTAAAAAGCAAGGGAAGGAAGTCTGTGTGATCTTCAGCTTAAACTAAAGACTCCACAGTTCTCTTAATAACTGTGTTGTTATTGATAAAGACAACAGTGTCCTGTGCTGTTTTCAGTGGGGTAGGGGACTGAGGAGACTTTTATTGAGCCAGCTTAATACTGAATATAACGTTGTTAATCATATAAGCAAAATCCCAGGAATTGGAGGTTAATTCACTTGGTCCATGTGAAGTCAGCCCCAAAAGAGACATTTAGCATGGACAAAAACATTTAGTACCAATTTGCAATTATATTATATCTCACATAAAAAAGAGATCAGAATGCTCTCACTTAAGCATTTGCCTGGTGGTACATCATAGGGACCCAGAACCTGCAGTGATGTATGTCACAACAGTCTCAAGGTCTCTGCCCATCGGATTCTGGGGTTGATTATCTCAGTCACTTGAAATTTTACCTCTTTTTCTTTCTGTTGATATGAGTCATCTACTCATCAAGTACACATCCGAAAGTGAGCTTTTCTTAAATGAAAGCTAATTGATATTCATTACACATACTGCTGCCACATAGCCACTTTGGGTTTTCTTTTATGTTTCCTTTCACCTATTAGTTTATTATGCATTGAGCTTCTAAAGATTAGAAAACCAGAAACCCATATATAAAGCCAACTTACTTTAATATTCAAGACAGTAAACAATAGCCACAATATGAAAAATAAACTTTGTTCTAAGACTAGTTGAAGCAGTTGAGAGAGCAGGGAGGGTTTCCAAAGGGTATTCTCAGATTAAATGCTTCACAGCCCATTTTACCTGTACTATATGATTTTGAGATGTGAATGGGACTTGGTAACTCCACAAGTTATCTGAATAGAGCAAAAATGTATGTTTGAAGTCTTTCAGTATTTGATCTTCCCTTATTAATAAGGCGCTCCACCTCAGTTCCCGTGTGGAAACTCAGGACCACTGCAATACCAATCAAGTTCTGTGTAACGGACTGCGGAAATTGCAAATCATATACAAATAATGTATATCTGTAATTTATCCTAAAGGAGCAATTTTCCAGTTTCACTGATCCATAGGTCACTTTCTTAAAATAGGAGTATCTGCAGTATGAGATATGAATTCCTTCGTTGGGTGGGGGTGGGGAGATATGTGGTATGAAGTACAGCTAATGAGAAAGGCATTCTGTTTCACAACTTGCAAATGTTGGGAGAGATAAGGAGAAACATTGACCAAGCATCAGAGCTCTATGTTTAGTTTTATCCTGCCTTTATTTTTAACTACATCCAAGGCTGTTATGTTGAAAGAGAAATGCTGAACACACTGTATCTCATCCCAGGTTGAGCCCTTTACTACACAGGTGGTACCACAGAATCCTGCGGTCTCTGGACTCATCAATTAGATTTTTTTCTCACCTGCCCCCCCAGAAAGTGCTCTCAGGCACCCTAGATTCTGATCATTGTAGGCAGTGCCTCATGCTCTATCAGTAATAACTGGTTGAACATTATATATATATATATATATATATATATATATATATATATATATATATATATATATATATATTCAGGCTTACTATCCAAAATAGCATTTTTCACTCTGCTTGATTGCGGAATTAATTTAATGTGGCACAACCAGTATTTTTAAGTGAAATACAAGAGAAAATATCAAAGGGTATCATATGTAGTAGGAAAAAGTATTGTTTTACAAGTTGTGCTGATATGAAAATGATTGGTTATTATAGGTTATATTCCAAAAAGTTTAAAAGCCATTTATAGCAACTTCTAAGTGTTACCAACATCCATACTTTCTCCTTTTTTTCTGGCAACACAGCTCATCATTTTAGCATCTTCTATAGTTAGGTGTACCCATATGACTGAGTTTTAGCCAAGAAAATATGAACAGAGGTGCCATGCATTCCTTCCAAACCTTGCTGATGAAAGCTTTCCAACATGATCCTTGATTTTTTCCTCATCTGCAACTGGACTGAGAGGTCCCAGAGGAAGGTAAAGCCACAAGAAGGGAGGAGTCTGGGTCCCTGCATGTACATGTGGCAGGCTGCTTGCTCATCAACCCACGCTGAACTGTGAAAGGGGTAAAAAAACACCATTTGCATTAAGCCACTGAGGTTGGGGGTGTATTATAACATTTAGTTTTACTTATTCTAGCTAACATGAAAAGAATAAAAGGGTAAACTCTAAGGGTAAACTCCAAGAGGGTCTCTGCTCTCCAGCCTCTGGTATTTCAGCTCCTTTAAAACACAGCACTCAACAAGCATTAAATTCCACACCCACAGAGCATTTAAAAGGCTTATTTTTCCTCACAGCCTAGCTATATTTCTGTGTTCTGTGACTCAATCTTCCACTTGTACCTTGGCTTTCTGTTCGCTTATGTTTAGACCCTCAACTCAATGCCTTTCAGTGACTGAGTCCCACCAAACCCCTAGGATCTGCCCAGCAGTCAGTCTTTTTCCACCAACCTCTTATAGATCCCTATATGTGATCTGTGATCAATTTCAGACATAGGATGTAAGTAATATCTAATAAATAAAATTTATTTCTGACAAAAGTTTTAATGCACGTGAGAACTTTCTTTTTTCAAGAAAATAATTTGAATAATTATAATAGTAATGATGAGTAACAATAGTTAGCATGTACTATGTGCCTACCATCAGGTATACATTATCCCTAATTTTCACAATAATCCAGTAAAGTAGATACTACTACATTCATTAAAAGATGAAAAGATTGAAGCTTAGAGATTGGGATTTGCTCCAGGTCATACATCTAAAATGTGCCAATGGCAAACTCTCACATTTGTCTGATAACCAAACCCGTACTCTCTCTATAATATCATGTTCCTTCCTGTTGACAAAAAAGAACAAATGTCTAAATTGCAAAAAGTTTAGATTTCTGTTCACTGAAGAGACTTCTTAAGAGCCCTAAGATGGTAAGAGTGCACCTGCTCATGCAGTCCCACTATGCACTGAGCCACACTGAACTTTTAGTTCATCCACGGTTTGGGGGAAACTAGGGAGGTCAGAATTACATTAAAATATCAGTAGAGACTACAGCCACCATTTGCTGTGCATGTGACAGGGACATTCCAAACTTCCAACAAGTAGAAGGCCCAGCACAGCTTTCTGATGTTTGTGAATTGAGCTGGAAACTGACAGGAATAAATGATACCACTAAAGGTTTATTCCAGTATAGAGAGAACTGGCCAGCTTGTATCTTCAGACATAAACCTAACCTAATGGTCTCTGAGAGGGATGCTCATGATAATCCACTGAGGAATGGGAAGAAAACATGAGAATGTCTCTTAACACAGTAATTCTATTTTAAAATTAAGATTTCCTAACATTGAATAAATAGATTGATAGAATACTCTCATTCTTTCTTATGTCACACAGGAGAAACAGCATGTGTCATGTCTTGAGGGAGGATGGGAATTCCATGGCATAGCAGCATGAGTGCAGAGCCTTTCCCATTCTTCACTTCATTGTTTTGCAACGAATTTCAGTTCACCTTGCCCTGTTTAGGCAGATTTATATGTCAGCTAGTTATATGAGTCACAGTTCTCATACAGAGAAATAGAACCAATAGGTTATATGTGGGAGATATATATGAGGAGATTTAGTATAAGGATTGGTTCGTGGGATTGTAGAGGCTGAGAAGTCCCACAATTTGCCGTCCACAAGTTAAAGAGCCAGGACAGCTAGTGATGTAATCAGTCTGAGTCTGAAGGCCTGAGAGTCAGGGGAGCTTACGGGGTAACTCCAGTCCAATGTCAAATGCTTGAGAACCAGGGGGCTGCTGGTGTCAGTCTCAGTGACGGAAGGCCTGAGAACCAGGAGTTCCAATGTGCAAGGACAGTAGAAGATGAACATCCATCTCACCAAAAA
Organism: Cynopterus sphinx; assembly: GCA_030015415.1. Classification (NCBI taxonomy): domain Eukaryota; kingdom Metazoa; phylum Chordata; class Mammalia; order Chiroptera; family Pteropodidae; genus Cynopterus; species Cynopterus sphinx. Next base: position 22,439,623 of record CM057380.1, read on the forward strand.
AAAAGAGAAGGAACTTCTTCCTCTGACGTTTTCTTCTAGTTTGGCCCTCAATGGGTTGGGTGATGCTCACCCACGTTGGTGACAGTGAATCTCATCACTCATTCTACTAAATCAAATGCTAATTTTTCCCAGAAACATCCTCACCTCTCTGACACATCCAGAAGTAATGTCTTGCCAGCTTAAGGACATCCCTTAACCCAGTCAAATTGATACATAACATTAACTATCACACTGGTTTTAACAAAACCCAGTGTTACCTTTTTCTAACAAAATCAATCTTCAAAAAAATAAAAAGGTCATATGGCTTAAAATATTTCTACCAAAGTATGTGAAGATAGTACTAATGATATAAGCACAGGTAAACAAGAAAATGAAAGAACTGACCCATATCCTACTTTTGGTAACTTTTACATTTGTTTTGATCCCAGCCACATCATAAGAAAACCATGAGGATTTACTCAAATATTACCGAAATCAAGACTCTTTAAAATGTGGACTTGAAACAAATAATAAAATAAAAATTTTTAAAAAGTCATTGAAATAAAAAAAAATTAAAACTACAAATTGGTAGTTACAAAATAGTCATGGGGATATGAAGTATAGCATAAAGAATATAGTCAATAATATTGTAATAGCTATATATGGTGTCAGATGGGTACTAGATTTATCGGGGTGATCACTTCATAAGTTATATAAATGTTTATCACTATGTTATACACCACTATAACATTATAAGCCAACTGTAATTAAAAATAAAAAATTAGTATAAAAAGTTTTAAAAATGTGACTTAGCCACTGTTATTAATGATGCACCTCAAAACCAGTGTAGGTTGTTCTTTGAGATATTAACTAATCACTGAACTACCATGAAGATAGTTTATAAATAAATCAGGGGTGCTGCTCAATAATCTTTTACCGATAGTAACACCTGAATGGAAGACCCTAATCTGGCCTATCCAAGGGCCCTTCTCATAAATCAGAAGCCACTCACATAGGGAATGACTAGATCCAGCTATTCCATGGGAAATGCCTGGGCCTCTAAAGTCACACCTCCCCACCCCTCCCTTTGAGCCTCCAGAGCTACTCTCGCGCAACCCTAATTGCCTTCATAAACACAGGCGAAATCATTTTCAGCTGCTTGGGACTCTGCAGGGCAGATTTTTCTTTTCATCAAACTCTTGCTGTTCTCCATCAAGCATGGCTGGAGTGATTTGGTCTTGATTTGGATTCAGAAGCTTAATTCACTTACTGCTCTAAGCAAAATTTAATCTAAATATTTACCTCAATAATTTGGTCCAAAACTTTCTTCAAATTAACGAAGGCAAACTGTTCAGCCAGGTTACTTTAGAGAGCCCTAGAGCATGGCAGAGCTGTGAAAAAATAGGGGGTGCATTTGGGAGGGGGAAGCCACATGCTGACTAGATGCAGTCAAAAGTATATACAACATTTATTAGCTAAAGGACCACAAAAAGCATTCTAATCAGTTGGTTTCCTCTCATTAAATGTTAATTAGTTCACATAAGCTTCCTGCTTAGGAAAGCATTGGGTACTTAGCAAGCATTAGGAAAGAGGCAAGTCACACAGGGGGTCTGGGAAACAACAGACACCAAGAAAGGACGTTGTTACCTCATTGGGTGACATTTTTGTTTGAAGGCATATCTGAGCTTCTTGAGGAAGATTCAGAAGGTCTGCCAGAAACAAATCCAGACTAAGATTTTTATCCTGGTAATAAGTCTCTGAAACATTTGTTGAGTTTTAAAAACACACTTAATGGGATTAGCTCCTGAACCAAATAGTAGGATTCTATTTAGATACATTTGCTCACACTGTTTAAACCCCCAGAACAGGATAAACATAATATTAAATGGCCTTTTATTTAGATAGTTTTAGTATGCTGGCTTATAAGCCATTTTGGTAAAAAGGTATAAAAATAAGGAAATAAAGCTAAAGAGCTGTGTGGACCACAAAATATTAGATGTGATTTATAAATAGGCTGTGGAATCATAGATGTCTGGGGCTAAACGCAACTTAGAAAGATGGCTTCTTGGGGCCGTCATGCAGCCAGTACAATGGGCAGGGCCTCAGCATGCTTACAGCAGCGTCTGTTCTGATTGGCCAGTGCCTGACCCCAAGCAGCTGCTAAATATCATGAGTAGTGGTCCTGACAAGGTCTGAAGCACTCATTTCATAGATAAGAACACCGTGACTTGGAGAGATAAAGTGACCTGCCAACACTACAAATTTCGTTAAGTGAAGAACAGAATTTGGACTCTGGACTCAAACCTCATTCTACAATGGTCCTTTCATGTCCCCACACCACCTTCTTGCTCTGAACTTTGTTGCCATTTTTCTGTAGAAACCAATGATTCAATAATCACCTTTTGATACAATGGCAGGGCTATTAAGCAGATTGGGCCAAGGCTTTGATAAGAGGTAAAGAGCTGTAAATTGATATGTATATAATATCAAACTTTTATTGAGTGCTTACTGTGTGACAGGCACAAATATTTACAAATATTAAATTTATTTAATCTTTACAATAGCCCTATTAAGTAGTTATGATTATTAATTCCACTTAAGAGATAGAAGAACTGAAGTACAGAGAGGTTGAGTAAGTAGCTATGGAGCAGACTCCTAAAGTGGCCCCCATCTGGTAGTCACACTGTGTAATTTCCTTCCCTTGGCTATGAGCTGGGCCTAATGATTGACTTCAAATGAATAGAGTACAGCAAAAAAGTGATGGGATGTCACTTCCATGGCTAGGTTACAAAAGCCTATGACATCTGTCTTACTAGCAAATTCTTTTTTTTTTTTTTTTGGTGGCTTTGATGGCAACTATTTTGATAGTACCCTTGGGCAAGGAACTGAGGGCAGTCTCCAGCCAACAGCCAGCAAGGAATTTAGGCTCTCAATCCAACAGTCCTTGAGGAAAGACATCTTCCCAATAACCACATGAGTAAGATTAGAAGTGGATCCTTTTGCATTTGAGCTTCAGATGAGATCACAGACCTTGGGCCAATGCTTTGATTGCAGTCTCTTGAGAGACTCTGAAACAGAGGCTACAACTATATCATGCCTCAATTCCTGATCCACAAAGACCTTGCAATAACATATTGTTTTAGGCCACTTGGTTTTAGGGTAATTTGTTCTGAACAAAAGATAACTAACTCATTTACCTAAGACTATGAAGCTTGTAAGTGGTGGACCCAAGAGTTGAACCCAAGGAGTCTGGCTCTAGAATCTATGATCTTAACCACTCATACCACACTGCCTCTCACTAACATCATCACCATCATCAGCACTGTCATTGTCATTATCATCATCACCACTATTACATGCCAAGCATTGTGCTAAGTGCTTTATATAAATAATTTTATGTTATCCTCAAAATGACCCCGTGATCCCAACTTTTTAGTTGAAAAATATGAGTCTCAGATAATATAAGCAACTCATCTAGGGTCACAGAAAATTCAGATCTTTTCCCAGCTGAGTCCAAAGTCTCTGTCATTCCCCACTAAACTTTGCTGATTCGCTGGAACCAAAGAGTTGTCTCTAATCAGTTAGTGATGTACTGAGATATAATTTGTTTCAACGTTAGAAAAAAGTCTGTAACAATTTTTTAGCAAATAATTGATAGCAAAATCCATTTGCTGAAGATTTTTCTAACTTTACCATAGGTAACAATTCTATGGAGAGTTTCATTATGGATGTGGGAATGCCACGGACAATGAAAGCTAAAAAAAAAAAAATGCTCTGTTATACTGTATACAGCACTTCTCGTTAGAAAATACAACAAAGCATGAATTGAAGTAAAATCAATTGTATGTTATTGCGTTTTTTAAAGTCATAAAATCTAAGTCTAATGTAATAACTTGTATTGCATATAAAATCTTGAATGATTCCCTCTTGTATATTAGATGAGAGAGCTCATGCTTCTTGGCATAACATGAAGGTCCAACTGTTTTAGCCCAATTTAGCTTTAGCTTAATCCTCTATGCAGCCACCACCCATGAAACTCAAGTCTGATCACATCATACCAGGGCCTTGAATCAGAGACCTAGATTTTTGCATCTAGATAGAACACATTGTTTTCAAAAAGTACAAAAAGAAAAATGTTTTGACGAAGAAGAGAGGGAAGAAGGGAGGAAGGAAAGGAGGGGGATAAAAGGAAGAAAGGAAAGCAGGAAGGAAAGAAGGGAAGGGAGGAGAGAAAGAAAAGGAAAGAGAAAAAGCAAGAGAGTATTTCCTTCTTTTCACTCTAGCAGTGAACCCCCAAATGCATTAAGATATTCTAAGTCTGGCATAAGTGAATCCTGAAGCGCCCAGACACGCTTTGGTTTATAGCAGAGTTCCCTCTGCAATTTGAACAAATAGAAAACAGGATCCTTAGTCTTATGTCCCCTGCACTTTTCCACATCCTATTCTCATGGTCCAACGATCCATTCCAATTTTGCCCCCAGAGTTTTTGAGTTTCCGAACCAGAATTAAACAAAAAGTGCCATATGTAGTTTTGTAGGGCAGCTAAGAACTCTGCTAAGTCTCATGCGCTTCTGCTGGTGGAAATGGAGGAATAATTAACTACAATAAATTATAATAATCCTAATTATGTTCTTTAGAATATTTGCAGGGTTAGCTAGGAAGACACAACTTGCAAAACATCATCCAAATAGTGGAGGAACCAGTAAGCATCATTTTAAACTGCCCTTGAGGTCATGTGGTAGATGGGACTATTGGCATGGTCCCATTCACTGTCACTTCATTAACCACCAGTTCAGGGGATTGATTCTATTTCTGTGTTAAGTCTCTGACCTGGTTTTTGATGGGCCGGCATTGCAGTCGTTGTCTTGACAGAGTCCTTCAGACTTCAGCTGTCAGCCGTCATCTTCCAAGCTCTCACCCTCTTGTCCCTAATTGCATTAGAGTGAGCGAAAAGGAAAATGACCTCAATGGTATTTATTTGGCTCAGTGGGATGGAGGCTTGGCTGGAAAAGGAAGAGGAATTATGCTGCCCATAATTCCAAAAGGAAGCATTGGAAAAGCCAGAATGAAACCTGCCACTCTCTCATTTCATAGGTCCCAAGTCAGGCAGAAACAGTTACATTTCAGCTTCTCCACTTTTCAGTGCGTGATTCTACTTCTTTCCACTTTCTTTATAATTTGTCCACAACTGATTGTTTCAAACAATGTACCCAGTGTAACGTTTGAGAATGCAATTACTATTGTTGACCAATTCTTGTTTCCATCGTCCTTTCAAAATCTCTGGGTTTTTTAATCTGTAAATGTCTCTCTCCTCCCAAGCAGCCTTGTTCACTCCCTACAAGTCATCTTTTATACCTTTTAGGCACAACCGCTATTTAGTGGAATATTTTAAAACTTATTTGGATGGAAAGCTTTATAAAATAGATTATGTCCTTTGACCTAGGAAGGCCCTAGGGACTGTTGAGGTGTGTAGAACTGTCTGCCCTTTCACTAAATGGTCCCAGATGGCTACGTTTTTCCAGTTCTTAGTCTGTTTTCTATTATTTTCTGCCTCTTCTCTGCTGCCAATTTATTGTGCCTACTTTATTTCCCACAAATTCTGACCCACAAATTGTGTCTCCCAAAAATCAATTTTTGTTTTTGGAAATCAAAAATAGCTAGGATCTTCGCCATCACTATTCACTTTCTGACCTGAGAGTTTAAAAGTTCACACAAAATGAGATTCTTTAATAAGTATTCCAAGGGACTGAAAAAAACAAGGTTGTATGAGATATAAAAGGTTGTAGGACTAAAACCAGCAAAAAAATAATAATATTTATATTGATGGTCATTGTCTAATTTAGAATTTTATTTCAAAAATTGATTTATCTTTTACTCAAAGTCCTAGAAACAGCCAGATTCATTGGAGGGAGGTTTTCCTGTAGTGACATCTGCCCACCTTTATTGAATTTCCTTTTCTTAATGAATCATGAGGGTTGAGTTAAATGTTAAATATCAGTGTTTATACAAGGAACATGCATGTTTGCTTTTTCTTCAATTAAAGAAAAACTGGCTGACCTTTGTGCCACCGAGCCTTGTGCTTGTTAATGGCATGGTTTTTCCATTAATAAGCATTCTGGTAAGACCCAGCACACCATCTCAGATGCATAGAGAAAGCATGTGACAGTTGGCTAACCATTAGGTGGCATCTGCAAAAGGAAACTGTGCCCCCAATACAATGAAAGCTAGAGAACTAGAAAATGTATTACCGTGATGCTACGAGGTGCTTTTGACGCTGCACAAATGTACACATTAGGATCCTGGGGATGATAAAAGGTTTCTTCAAATATTCAGAGTTTGGGGGCAATTTGGTCCAAGTTTAAGAATCCAGAGCACATAGAATCATCTAAGAGCTTTTTCTTTTTTACTCTTTTGACCCCTTTCACCCATTTCCCCTGCCTCTGGCAACCACCAATCAATCCGTTTCCTGTGTCTATGAGTTTAATTTGTTTTTGTTCTTCTTCTTTTTTTTAAGATTTGACATATAAAAAGATCACATGGCATTTGTCTTTGTCTGATTTCATTTAGCATAATGCCCCTGAGACCCAGCCATGTTGTTGCAAATGGCAAAATTTCATTACTTACGGTTGAATAATATTCCATTATGTATATATCACGATTTCTTTTTTATCCATTCATCTATTGGTGGATGCTTAGTTTGTTTCCATATCTTAGCTATTGTAAATAGTATTGCAATGAACATGGGGGTGCATACATATATTTTAAGTTAATATTTTCATTTTTTTGGATAAATATGCAGAAGTAGAATTGCTAAGTGACATTGTAGTTCTATTTTTAATAGTTTGAGGAGCTTTTATGTTGTTTTACATTTCTACCAACACTGTACTAGTATTCCCTTTTCTCCACACTTATTATTTCTTGTCTTTTTCATAATAGCGATTCTAACAGGTGTGAGGTGATATCTCATTGTGGTTTAGGTTTGCATTTCTGTGATGACAAATCATGTCAAGTGTCTTAACATGTACCCGGTGGCCATCTGTATGCCCATTTTTTAACTGTAATGTATTGTTTGTTTATTTATTGCTATTGAGTTGTATGAGCTCTTTATATATTTTGGATATTAACCCTTTGTCAGATATATGATTTGCAAATATTTTCCTTATACGTTTGTTGCCTTTTTCTTTTGTTGATGGTTCCTTTGCTGTGCAAAGCTTTTTAGTTTGATGTAGTCACACTTATTTATTTTTGCTTTTGTTTCTTTTACTTTTGGTGTCAGAGTCAAAAAATTATTGCCAAGATCAATGTCAAAGAGCTTATCATCTATGGTTTCTTCTAGGAGTTTTATAGTTTCAAGTCTTAGTTCAAGTCTTTAGTCCATTTTTAGTTGATTTTTGTGCATGGTGTATAATAGTAGTCCAGTTTCATTCTTTTGCATATGGCTATTTAGTTTTCCCAGAACCATTCATAGAAGAGACTGTCTTTTCTCCATTGTGTACTATTGGCTCCTTTGTTGTTAATCGATTGACTATAAATGCATGGGTTTATCTATGGGTTCTCTATTTGTGGTTTTAATTACTTCATAAAAGAGTTTGAAATCACAGAGTGTGATGCCTATAGCTTTGTTTTCCTTTCTCAAGATTACTTTGGTTATTCAGGGTCTTTCATGGCTCCATACAGATTTTAAAATTATTTGTCCTATTTCTGTGAAAAATGCCATTAGACTTTTGATAGAGATTGCACTGAATCTGTAGATTGCTTTGGGTAGTATGAACATTTTAAAAATATTAATTATTTTAACCCATGAGCATGGAATGTCTTTGTATTTACTTCTGAGCTCTTTCATCCTTCCCTTAATGTCTTGTAATTTTCAATAGACATGTCTTTTACCTCCTTGGTTAAATTTATTTCTAGGTATTTTTTGATGAAGTTGTAAATGAGATTGTTTTCTTAATTTCTCTCTGATAATTCATTTTTAGTGTATAGAAATTAAAGAACTTTGTGTGTATTGGTTTTATATTGTGCAACATTACTGAATTTGTTTATTGGTACTATCAGGTTTGTTTTTTTTTTTAATGAAGTAAGTCTTTAATGAAGTAAGTCTACATGCACTATGTCATCTGGAAATAACAGTTTGACTTCCTTTCCAGTTTGGTTGTCTTTTTTTTTTTTTCTTGCCATATTATTTTGGCTAGTACTTATAATACTATGTTGAATTAAAGTGGTAATAGTTGGCATCCTTGTCTTGTTCTTGATCTTAGAGGAAAAGCTTTTGGCTTTTCACCACTGAATGTGACATTAGCTGTGGGCTTTATTGTATTATGTTGAGGTACATTCCCTCTATAGCTGCTGTGTTGATTATCATAAATGCATATCGAACTTCCGTCAAATGCTTTTTTATGCATATATTGAGATGATCATATAATTTTTATCTTTCATTTTGTTAATGTGTTGTATCACATTGACTGACTTCCAGATGTTGAACCAGCCTTTCATTCTTGAAATAAATATCACATATGTGATCCTTTTAATATATTATTAAATTTGGTTGTGCTAATATTTTGTAATACAATTTTTGCATCAATGTTCATCAGGAATATTGGCCTGTAATTTTTTTTTTCTTGTGGCATCCTTGTCTGGCAGCAAGATAATGTTGTTCTCCTAAAATGAGTTTAAAAGAGTTCCTTCTTCTTTCACTTTTTGGAAGAGTTTGAGGATTGGTATTAATTCTTCCTGAATGTTTGGTAGAATTCACCATTGAAGACATCTGGTCCTGAACTTTTGCTTATTAGAAGATTTTTGATTACAGATTTAATCTCCTTACTCATAATTATTCTGTTCAGATTTTATATTTCTTCATAATCCAGTCTTTGTATGTTCTATATTTCTAGGAATTTATCTATTTCTTCTAGCTTGTCATTTGATATAAAATTGCTCATAGTTGTCTCTTATGATCATTTGCATACCTGTGCTATCAGTTGTAATATCTCCTCTTTCATTTCTGATTTTATTTATTTGAGAACTCTTTTTTTTTCTTGGTAAGTCTTGCTAAAGGTTTACCAATTTTGTTTATCTTTTCAAAGAATCAGTTTTTACTTTTATTGGTGTTTTGTATTGTCTTTGCAGTCTCTATTTCACTTCTCTAATCTTTGTTATTTCCTTCTTATACTAACTCTGGGCTTCATTTGTTCTTTCTGTTTAATTTTTTTTGGGGGGGGTTGTAAATTTATGTTGTTTATTTGAGTTTTTTCTTGTTTTATGAGATAGGCATTTAATACTATGGATTTTCCTCTTAGAACTGTTTTTGCTGCATCTCATAAATTTTGGTATATTATATTTCCAATTTCAATTGCCTCAAATAATTTTTTTAATTCTATTTTTATTTTTTTTTTTGACTCATTATTGTTCAGTGGCATGTTGTTTAACCTCCACATATCTGTGAAATGTTCAGTTTCCTTTGTGTAGTTGATTTCTAGTTTTATACTATTGAGGTCAGAGAATATACTTGATTAATTTCAATCCTCTTAAATTTATTAAGGTTTGTTGTATTTTCTAAAATATGAGCTACCTAGAAAATGTTTCATATGCACTTGAAAAGACTGTATTCTATTGCTTTTGGATGGAATATTATATATAATATGTATAATATGTGTGTGTATTTATATATACACACACACACATACACATACATAGTTAATTTTATCTGATATAATATAGCTACCCCAGATTTCTTTTGGTTTCCATTTGCATAAAATATCTTATTCTATCTTTTCATTTTTGGTATCTATATGTCCTTATATTTAAAGTGTGTTTTCTGTGGGTACCATATAGTTGAGGCCTGGTGGTGGTGGTGATGGTGGTATTTATCCACTCAGCCACTGCCACTCTATATCTTTTGATTAAAGAATTTAGTCTATTTACATTTAAGGTATTATTAATAGGCATGCACTTATGGCCATTTTGTTAATTGTTTTCTGGCTATGTTTGTAGTTCCTCTCTGCTTCTTTCTTCTTTTGTTCTCTTTCTTTGTGATTTGATGACTTTCTTTATGTATGCTTATAGTCATTTATCTTTATCTTTAGTGTATCTATTCTAGGCTTTGACTTCATGGTTACCATGAGGCTTACATATAAAATCTTATATTTATAACAGTCTATTTTAAATTGATAATGACTTAAGTTTGATCTTATAAAGCTCAATATTTTTACTCTGTTAAACCCAAGTTTTATGTCTTTGATGTTACATTTTACATTTTTTTATCTTGTGTATCTCTTAATCAATTTTTGCAGTCATAGTTATTTTTACTGCTTTTCTCTTTTAACCATCACACTAGCTTTATAAGTAATTAATCCATCACCTTTACTATATATTTACCTTTCCAGTGAGATTTATTCTTTCATATGTTTTCTTGTTATGAATTAACATCCTTTCTTATCGGGTTTAAAAAGTCCCTGTAATAGCTCTTCAAAGGCCAATTTAGTGGTGATAAACAAGCTTTTGTTTGTCCGGAATATTATCTCTTCTTTAGTTCTGAATGATAACATTGCCAGGTAGAGAGTATTCTTGACTGGATTTTTTTTCTTTTAGCATTTAAATACATCACACCATTTCGATCTGGCCTACACAATTTCTTCAGAAAAATCTGCTTCAAGTCTTACAGGGGTTCCCTTGTACATAAGAGGTTATATTTTTCAGGAGAGCTTTTTAAAAATAAGGAATTTCAGGGCTGTACTCAGATCTATGGAATTAATTTCCTGGGAGTAGAATCTTGGGAATCCAATTTTAAAAATTCCTTCACCCTCCACCCTTGTAATGTAACTTTGGAGTCACTGCTCGGGGACCATTAGTCCAACCCCTTACCAGACATGTGAATGTTCTTTCCAACATTCCTGAGAAGTGGACTTTTATCATCTATTTGAATGCCTCCATAAAAAAGGAACTCATAAGGTAACCTGTGCTATTACAGTCAGCTAATACCATGAGAAATTTCTTCCCCTGTAAAGAATCAAAGTCGACTTCCTTGTAATATCCTCTTATTAATGCCGAGTCTTTTATCGGAAAACATACAAAATAATCCTTGAACACATGCCAGCTCTTCAAACATTTGAGGACGGCTTCTAAATCCTCTCTTTCTCTGGGGAATCTCATTCTCGCTCAAGCTTTCCTTTACTCTTTTTAGACTCCTAAATTGGTATCTTTAACTCATATCTTCCTGAGTGCCATGCTTGCACATCTATCTGCCCACTGGACATCTGGATATCACGACATCATTGTTCTGTTATACTTCCATTTCAGTATTTCTAAAGTGTGCCAACTAAGTCTTCCTCAAACCCCCTCATTCTTCTGTTTTCTCTATTCAGCAAATTAACTTCCCTCTCATTGTCCAAACTGAGCCCCATAGTTATTAGGGTCTCATTCCTGATACTTTCTGTTCCTTTAGCCCTCAAACCAAATTCATCATTATCAAGTTCAATCAATCTGGCCTCCTAAATTCCCCTTTGCATCTGCCCATTTTTTCTCATCTCTATGAAAACATCTTTATGGTCCAAACTCCCAGCATCTTTCTTAGAGTTTATGCAAGATACTCTCAATTCTCAACAGAACTGCTTCCAGTTCTGCTTATTTAAACTCCTCCTCAGTATTGTCAGAATACCTTTCAAAATCACAAAGCTAATAATCTCTTGTGCCAATTGAATACCCTTGAAATACTAGTTCGACGCCCTCAACATGAACTACAAAGTCTTTCAGGACCCAACCAACGCCCATCTCTTCAGCACTCTCTCTTAACTCTTTCTTTTTTGTGCTCTACAGTGGTGCTACTCAAAGTGAGGCTCACAGGCCAGCAGAATCCACATTTCCTGGGAGCTTGTTGGAAATGCAGAATCTCAGACTCTACTCCATACTTATAAAATCAGAATCTTCATTTAACAAGATTCCTCAGGTGATTTGTGCACATATTAATGCTTGAGAACTACTGATTTTCTACATGTTTGCTCTGTTCTAACTTTTAAATCTTCAGACCTACTTTTTCCTCTACCTGGGATATTCCTCCTTATTTTATACTCATCTTTTCTGACTAACATTTTCAGGTATCCATATTGATGCTATTTCCTAGAGAAAATCTGTAATGTCTATTACTACGTTAAGTGATCCCTCAAATCTTGCACTTTCCACATTGTTTCATAATCAAGTCTGTGTAATTAGTTTTTTAAGAAAAAGCTTATCTCCTGTTGTATCTTCAGTGTCTAAAACACTGTTGTTAAATGAGTAATAGGTGCTCATTAAACATAAGTTCCAAACCTTTTGCCGAACTGTAGATCTGCTGTGACCCTAGCCTTTCCTTGGCATTTGAGACTAAAGACTCTCTTACAAAAGAAAAAAAGGTTAGGCTGGTGTTACTTGTTTTTCATAAACTATAGCTGGACCCCAAGGATCATCTCTTCCCTCTCTCAATGCTGAAATGCCAACTCTAGATAATCTTACAGATTCATAGACCATTGAAACACAAAGGAGCCATGGACTTTATGTGATTCAACCTCTGAGTCTACAGATAAGAAACCTAGGATGAAGAGATGGCTTTCACAAAGGGGTATATCATATTTGCACAGGAGCCCGTGAGCTTTCTCCTTTTGAAAAGGCATTTTTGCTTATTCTTAGTGTTGTTAATCTCTTCACACCTCAATTGCTGCTTACAACCTACTCAGGAGACTCGCAGTTCCCTATAACATACTTAGTCCACCAACAGATATTTTGATTCATTATTAGCAGTCAAAATGACAACTTCATATTTTATCATGTGCTTTGGCCTTTAAATACCTTATACTAAGGTGAGAGTTAACCATAATGTTTCATAAAATTGAGGATGGAAGTTAAAAAATATTTGAGGAGTACTAAGATTAAATTATCTTTCCATATCAACAAGTTTGTATTTTCTTTCTTACCCTCCTTGCTCTAGGGAGGCTTTCAAGATTTACTTTAATCATTCTTGACACTTTTACAATCACTTTTATATTTTTTCATTTTAATATGGTAGCCACTAGCCACATGTGGCTATTAAGAATTTGAAACATGACTAGTTCAAACTGAGATATGCTGTTAAGTCTAAAATACACACTCAATTTTGAGGACTTAATGAAGAAAAGAATGCAGACTACCTGGTTAATAATTTTTTTATATCGGTTATATGTTGAAATGATAATATTTTGATTTGTTGTATTAAATAAAGTATGCTATTAAAGTCAAATTTCCTACTTATTAACATTTTTAATATTGTTACTATAAAATTATAGTTGCAGGTATGATTCACATTACATTTCTATTGGACAATGTTACTCTAGGATTTAGTAATCAAGATTTTTCTTTCAGTTTTATATTCCTTTTAAAAAAACTCTTCTTTGTAATTTGTTCTTTCATGTTTTATGTATATTCTGTTAAATAAGATTTAATAGGATTAAATTGCCACATTGAACTCTGCACATCCCTCCTCACTTAATTTTTCACTAATATCCTTTCCTTGGGGTTTGTCAGAAATTCATTTCAAAATGCCTCTCAAACTTCTCAAGTCATTTTCTCTTGTCTTGATAACAAAATTCCATTACTAAGAATAACACTATAATGCTAATAATAATAGTGATCATTTGTTAAGGAATTACTATGTATCAGATACCATGATATGTACTGTACATACATCATCTCATTTAATATTTATAATAACCAATAAGGTAACTTATGACATCCATTGTATAGATGAGAAATCTGACATTCAGTGAAGTGATGGCAAAGATTGGCAAGCTCTTTCCTGACCCCTTTCTCTTTACTTCTCTACTCATATCAAGGTCCTTTTTTCTATCTGTGACAACCCAAAGTATCTTCACATATTGCAAAATGTCCCCTCAAAGGCAAAATTGCCTCTTTTCTTTCCAGTTGAGAGTCAGTGGTATAGAGTAGAAATTACCTGTAAATTTATGGGATAAACTTTTTTGGCAACCTGTGTCAAGAGTTTATCAGCTACACTTTTTAGGTAAATGAGACTTCCTGCATATCCGCAATACTTGCACTCTGTTCTCTTTGTCCCAGTATCAGCTGCAGGCTCTACCTAGTGTCCACTTAATTTTTCTGGCTGGTGAGTCCATACAAATAATCCTTCTTAGCCTTTAAACCACTGTTTTTCCGCTTTTTACAAACACTCTTCAGGGCAGTGCCAGTATAAAAGCCATAATTGTGAATGGTTTCCCTGTCAATATACATGGGCACCTGCATCCCAGAGGCAGGAACCTGCCAGAGATTTTTTTGGTTGACAAAATTGCTGTATTTCTGAGGAGCACAAAGAAGAAAAGATCAAGAGACACTTTTATCATAAAACTCTTAACAGGCAGAGATGGAAATTTGTTCACTATATTTAGTTAAAAATTTATCATCCAGTTCCTTTACTTACCCCCTTCCTGTAAAGGTAGGTGATTACAAAAATAATAATAATAATAATAATAATAATAAATTCCAGAGCTCATTCAAATAACTTGGAAATCAGCTAGAATCTATTTCTCAGTCTTTTACATAATAATTACTATTTTGAAATGCACGGTACCTGTGTCTGTTTCCCATCAAGCATTACTTTTCCCTTCTCCCCAGCTGCGTACTCGGACCCAGTCACATGGCCCATGAACAGATCATTTGTTCAAGCCCCTTCCCTGAGAATCATATCAATCCTTATCTTCGTTTGGCAATTCTGACACTCTTTCCACTGACAGCACAATGTCATGTTCTGGTTAACATTACCTATAAGTTCCACAAAGCAAGGATCATTGTGTACATTTGTGTGTCCATGTGTGCATGCATGTGTGTGTGTGTGTGTGTGTGTGTGTGTGTGTGTGTGCTGAAATGTTGACTTTCCTTTCCAATAAACTGGGAGTTGAGTCTCCTTTGCTATTTTTGGTTTCTAAGCTATTTGGTACAAACAGAGAGGGATCATTTTCTTTCCCTCATTCCCTTTCAAGTCAAGTAAAGTCTGGAAGAAAAGTAATGATTATTTTTTTAGTCCATTTCCTTTCCAATAATAAGGACAAATATAGAAAGGTGTCCTGCTGCTTTATGTACAATTATTCTAAGGCTGTTAAGTTGGTCTATCTAACTTTAATCAGGTGCAGACGAGAGCTTGCTGATCTGTGCATTCTGAGGTTTCATTGCTCCTACCCAAACACACTGCCTGAAAACAAGGAAGCCTGACACTTGGAGGACCGTGCTGTCTGACAAACCAGATTAATAATGAATGAACCTATCTTGTATAATCAGGATGGGGAGAAATGCTACAAATTAGAAATAAGCATGTTCTTCATTATAGGTGGCAACAGGATGCTGCTTAGGGTATCACTGATGCTCAAATTAGCTGTGGGGTGCAGGGACCACTTGCTGCCTCTTGCTATTTCTTACTTTCCTCTTGAGAGTCTCTTTCTCAAGGGATTTGCAAAGTGAAAAATTCTCGAAATTCAAACTTGGGAGATACATTTACACCATATGAGAATGACAAATTATTATTTATCTAGGGTGTACAGATACTGTAAATGGGTTACATTTCCATCTTAAATCAAGTTAAAGTTCTCATATTTTCCATATAAATTAGATAAAAATTATACCAAGATGGGAATTTTTGCAATTTCTGGTATTCTCAAGAGATGATTATTCAGAATGTTATATGCTTTCAGAGAAAATGAGCTGCTCATCTCAAAATCAGGAGAAACTATTTTTTTTTGGGGGGGGGGTTGAACTTGTTTTGTTTTTAACATATGCCACTAAGGACTAGCCCTAGCATGACTGTTGTGTGCTCATGTGCACACCAACACCCAAATAGGTATAGAAATAAAACAAAATGAAAGATCTCAGAAACAGTACAAGAGAAAGCCAGTCAGTATCACTTCATCAATCAAACCTGAAAATATATTTTTATAGGCAAAAGTGTGGACAGCTTGTACATATGGGGCACAACAAATATCCCATGAAATACCTGATTCAAAAATGGTCCTTGATTGAGGTAAACTGACAACCTGCCCACAGATCTCTGGTTTGGGGGTGGAGGGAGAGAACTTTACAAACCTGTGCCTCTGACTCCACCTACCTGTCATAGTTTTCATAAGTACCATCTTGGTTATCCTATGCCATGAAGTTCTGTTGAGGTGAGAGTGGCTTAAGGGCAGTATAGGTGGCCTGGAGGTCTGCAGGTTTAAGCCAATGGAGAGGAAGCATGGAAGTCCAAGTTATGCCATGCCTACTTTGTGAGAACAGCTGTCCCAAGTCACGGTGAGGACCAATTAATGTAACTAATGTGACATTTTCATGTCACAATAATTGTTCCTAGCATATGCTGACCAGCAGGGAAGATATAGTTTAGACATAAAACAAAGTAGCCTCCTAGTTGTCCACTTATTGGCATCTAAGTATGTAAGAGTATCAGTTTGAATCTGAAGGCCTTAAAAAAGGTTGTCATAATCAGAACAGCATCAATATCAGCTGATTAGATCATAAAATCAGAGGGTTTGGGGATTGAAGATTTCAAGAAGAAAAGAGCAGATCATATGTGGCAGCAGAAAGCCTTTGCAAGGACACAAGTGGCCTAAACTGTGGTTGACATATGTTCCAGGGATAAGGGCAGATCTGTTGAGAAACCCCAAGTTGCAGTGTCCTATATTCAGTGATCTGGTTCGTCCTGCCCATTGTACGTGCATAGCACATGAGTAGCTATTACTGAGATCTGGTTTCAAAAAAGTACCTGTGGTAAGTAGAATAATGCAAAATGTCCATGTCCATAATCCCTGGAATCAGTGAATAGGTTACATTACAGGGTCAGGAGAAATTAAGTTACAGATGAAATTAAAGATTCAGATGACCTTGAGACGCATAGGTTATCTTGAATTATTCAGGTGGCCCAATGTAATTACATGAGTGGAGAAGGAGAGCAGAAGAGAAAGAACCAGAGAGATGACATCATGAGCAGTTTCACAAACCATTGCTGACTTTGAAGATGGGCGAGTGCCATGACCTGAGAAATGAGGACAGCCTCTAGCAGCTGCAGAAGAAAAGAAAACCATCTTTCCCTAGAGCAAATCATCTGTCCCTAGAACCTTCAGAAGAACACAACCCTGCCAGCACCTTGATTTTTAACCTAGTAGACCTTCTGACCTCTGAAACTATAAATCACTAAATCTGTGTAGTTCTAAGCCACTAAGTTTGTAGTAATTTGTTATAGCAGCTATAGGAAACATATAAATTACTCAGAGAAAATAATCCTTAACATATCCATAAATAAGTTTGGAATTTGTGTTAGACACAGTGACGCAGGCATGACAAAACCTCAGATGATCTGGGGGAGGGAGGGCGAGGAAGAGTGCACATGGTGTTTGTCACTGGCTTTTGTTCCCAGTCTAGTCCCTTGGAGCGAAGCTCTTGGGGGCTACAAAGTAATCATTGAAATAACTGTTTTCAATAAAACCACCATAAAGCAGCAGGCACAAAGAAGCATTACTTTGAAGCCCTGCTAGCAGGATTTAGCACAGGAGGGGACAGAGACCTGTCTACTTTGTGCTCCAGCCATGGAGCGGGCTGCAAGGGCCATGGAGCCTCAGAAATGCTACAGAGATGCATGGCAGCGACTTTGACCATGGTGCCCAACGTTTGCAGGGGCATAAGTGACTAAGCCAGAAGAAACGGTCATTTGCAAGGTAGGTACAGCGGGAGAACTTACAAGGGACACGAAAATACAATGAAATGAAGTCCTAAAGAAGCAGCAGTGCCCAGTAGATACTCTGTGATACTGGTTATCTATGAACAGAGCTGAGCAGGCCTGGGAATCACTGAGCAGACTTTGTGGAGCTGATGGTCCTGCAAGAACAGGCAAGAGGCAAGGCTGCTATTCCTCATGTGACTCTCTCTTAACCCGGGCAGGGTGTCCTGGGGTTCCCAGGTTTCTAACGTAGTACCCAGGATGGTATAAATGACAGGCACAAAAGAAAAGGAAGAATCAATTGACAATATCAGGATGAGGTAAAACTTTCCAGGGAACTTTGTATCTGGGACTTCGAAATTTCTCAGTGTGGTATCTAAACAGATTTAAGCTCCAGGCAAGAGGGCCACGAAGCAAGTATTCTAAATTGCTTTGTTACCAACTGTTAGCAGAGGATTTTTCATCGACTGTGCTTTCAGTGATGTCGTCTCAGCCCAACAGAAACTCATATTATTGGCAAATAGAAGACATGACATTCTAACTTAGAACCTTCATCCCAGAGAAGTCAGATGTTTAACATCAAAAGGGGATGTGTTCTTATTTTTGTCTGAGAGCAGTTTCCAATGTAAGTGGATGAAAGCGTGTTCCTAAGAAGATACCCTCACAGTGCCCTCTAGCTCTTCATACTGCATACAAAAGGGCGAGCGAGGGAAAGGGTGTTGCCCCACCTGCACCAGGGAAGGGCAGCGTGGACGCCTCTCTCTGGGTTCTGTGTCCATGTCATTCTGCTTCATGACACCAAGAGGCCACAGCTCATCTCTTTCAAAGTGTTTTCTCAGTCGATATTGTGTCGCTGGTGATTTTTTCCTCTAGTCCTGCACGTACGAATTGCGTTTCCTCTTTGTTAGAGGCCCCTCTGGATTCACTCCTGGCGATGTCCTGCCTTCTCTGTTTGGTTTGCCATATGTGTTAAGTAAAACCCTTGCTATTTACTTTGATGAGAGTCAAGTGTTCCTCTCAAGGAGGCACGGAAAGCCTCTTATTTAATAAGATGAATAGAAAAGAGCAGAGATTGCTTGCATTTAATCAGACCTCACACGAACCCCAAGCAAAATGAGCCTGAAAATACTCCTTTTGACTGATTCAAAGTCAAATTCACTTACCTGTTTTGGACAGCTGCAAAACCCAAACCAAGGCCCTCCTTCACAAGCTCATTCAGCAGCTTGCACCTAAATATAAGTAGTTATTTAGAGCTTATTTTTTTTATAAGGATGTAGGAGAAAAAAGTCCTGAATTCAAGTCTAGAAACTTCTAATTCCTGGCTATGTGACTGGAGATAAATTGCTTTCTTCCTCAACCTCAAGTTCTGCTTCTGAAAATTAGAGGAATCACTCCCAGTTTTTGCCCTCACAAGACTGTCACGAGGCTCAAATGAGTGAGTGCTATGTGTTACACAGTGCTGTGTAAATGTTGTTATTATTATTATTGGCTAGATGTTGTAAGGAACATACATATGTACATTTCATGGTCCATTCTCAAGGAACTTATAATCTAAGAGAAAAGTCAGAGATGTGAATAGCTGATATAATGTACATCAGAAATGTGATCACTGTCACAGAGGCCCAAAGGATTCAAAGACTAAAGGAAGTGGTAAAGTCATGAAAAATAGATCACTGAGGCCCATCCAGAGCAATGGGCAGCATTCCAGAGGGATGGGGGAAAAGCACCTCTGCAGAAGGTGCAGCATGACTAGAAGTGTCCAGCCTTGTGCTTGAGGAATCACAGGGAGACCTTATGGGAGGAGCAGAGGTGTCTGACACAGACGGGCAAGCCATCAGGAGATGGTGTAGAATCCTAGATCTGGAGAATCCTGGGAAATATGAGGTATGTGGACGTTCACAAGTGTGAGTGTGAGCCATAGAGGTCCTGATGTCCCAGAAACAGACCTTGAGTTTGAATTGCGAGGCAAGTTAATAAGGGCAAGGAATTTTTTCCAAGTGGAGTATCTTGTCCCTACAAAAAAACTCCCCACATACAGATTTCCTCCCCTAAAGCCAATCCTTAGTTATATATCTTTTTATCTCTCATTTATTAAAGAGAATGAGGCTTTTCAACTACTATCCCGCTGGATATCTGTGCTTTCTTCATATCTCGCACCAGGTTCAAACTGAGGAAAATGTCTACTTTAAGGAAAGCCCTTGGTGAACCATCCTAGAAGTCACAATCTATAATTTTCTGTGTAGCTTCTAAACAACGCAGTCCAGTTCATTTCCCCGGCCTTCACATGCTCTTGGATACTGAGCACCTCATGGTCAGATGAGGCTTTGCAGTTGTCTTACAGCTGAGGAGTAAACTGCATCATGCCCTGCAGTAAGTTGCATTCTTCTTGCACTCTGACTTCATTATCTTGCACATCTGCACACAGAATTTCACCCTCACACTCTGGGCCCATCTCCTACAGTGTGGAGTAACTGGGTCCTGCTCTTTGCCCCTCCTTATAGTGTCATCAATGGGAAATATGCTGTCCAATTGTTAACTTATCCAAGGTGAGTAGTATAAGATCTAAAGAAAGGTGGTATTTATGCGCATTTTAGAGACATTGTAATCCTTCCAAAACTGTGTCCTTTCTCCAACACCCATGATTTACTGACCCTCAGATATCTTGATCTGATGTTCTATTTCTCCCATAAACAGCACTTTAATGTTTTAATGTAAATAAACCTGTTACAAACTCGGGAATTAACTCTTTTTTTCTCAACCTGTTAAAGATGCCCCTTGTGTTCTTCTAATAATTGTATACTGACATCCACTAAGCACATCTTTTGAAGTTCTAAATTATTTTCTTAAGCAGTGTTTAAAATCTTAAGCATAACTTTTATTAAATAACAAGAACTTTGCTTAGAAAAGGTACAGTTTATACAGCCAAAATATCAATTTCTCAGGATGTATTTCCTTTGTGTGTCACAAATGTGGTAAATTCAGATATTTAAAAAATGATAATCATCTTAAGTTTCTGGGTCAATTCAAATAAAATGTGGTATGAATTATTAAATGTAAGATTTTTTTTATCATAATATAAATTTTAGGAGCTTTATATTTTAAATAAAGCAAATTCTCTTTAGAAAAACTCCTTTCATATTAGTTTATGATCTTTACTACTACAGAATAATTCATTCCCAGAGATAGAGATGCATGTAATAAACTCAACAAAGAAAATTATAACATTACATGGAAAACTATCATGTATTTGAAAAATGTTCAAAATTTTATTCTAGCTGCCATAAATGGTGAACATCCTATAGAGTGCAGACATCCAATACCTTCATTGCTTCATCACCCGCTCAAATGAGTTAATTCAATGAGAAAAAAATGGTCAAAACATCAAAATAGGTATTTGGCATCAAATGGAAGGTTTTTTATAAACCTTTCAATTGGTAATATCAATTAACATCAAAGATCTGAAATTTTTAGTCATTTAGCAGAAAGTTAAATAATTATATTGCTTAGTGAAACACTCTCTATAACATGACTGACTGGGTCTACCTAAAATATTTTAATTGCTCTTTGAGATAGGTAGTCTCAGCATGTGAGCACTTCTGTTTTTCACAATACATAAGGTGCAACAATAGTTCAGAGTGTAAAATGATGTAAATAATGACATTTAGCTTAACAGATCTAGGACACGGAGTAAAGAAAGAAAGCCAAGAAGGAAACATTCTGGCTGAAACTACTTCCTGCCAACCATCTGAGAAGCATGTTTTTAAAAGAAATGGTTGTCATCTCTAGATTCTAAGTTCCATGAGGGCAATAACTGATTCTATCTTGTTAGGCACTAGAAAAGTGTCTAATATATGGTTAGTAATTCGTAAATGTTTATTGAATGAATGAATAAAAAAATTAAACTAAGTTTATTGATGATGAATGTTTAGAGAAATGATAAGAAACTGGGAAATGATAGTGAGATGAAACAGATGAATTAATAGTTCATATACATATTCATTCAACAATTACTGGTTGAACTCTTATTATATGCCATGCCCTGCTGTGCACTGATGATAGGAAAGTTCACAGTCTAAAGCAGAAGAGAGACACACAGTTAATCAAATGACATGTGAAAACCACAATGATTGGGTTTGTGAAATATTCAATGAGAATATAGATGAGAAAAGTGTTAATTTTGCCTAGAGAGAGAGGTCAGAGACTGTTTCTCAGAAAAGAAGACTTTGGTTTGGGGTAGATGGATAAATAATTAGATAATCTGGAGGACCATCAGAAGATTGTTATTGTGGATAGAAAGAACAGGCAGAGGCCCCAAAGCATGAGAATACATTGTGAATAATGATATTGTTTCACAATAACATGTATGAGATGGAGATGGGGCCCAGAAACATAAGCATGAATTAGATTATAAAAGATATCAGAGGCTATGCTCCTTCATGTATGCCAGATCTACAGGCAGTGGGAAGCCTCTGAAGGATTTTAGGCAAGAAAGATATGTATATAAACTATGTTTTTAAACTGTAATTTCCAGTTTTTGAAGACTGACTCAGCAGATCAATTCCTTTGTTTAAAACAACTGGAAAAAATAGATTTAATATGTTCTTAAATATTTACTTTGAACACATTAGAGAACTACCAAACCACCTAAGATTTGAAAAACTAAGGTCTCAGAAAGAAGGGAAATACATTGAGATAAATGTGATATTCTATACTTCCTTTCTCTCAAGGTACTTCCAGTTTATAAACATCTTTGATGGTGAGGGAAAGGCAGATGTTAGAAGACAAAGAAACTAAGTACAGCTTCAAGCAATCTTACAGTGTCAGAGAGACAAAAAATAGGAATTTAAGGATACCAAGGCAGTCAGGATTTGAGAAGTCAAAATTCTAGAAAGAAGGGAATTACAGAGAAGTAAAAACAACAGTCTGCAATTATTTCATATCAAGTTTATTTGATGATTTGTAAGCTGTGTAGGCAAATAATTTTAAAAACTGAGCAGAATCATAGACCTAAATGTAAAACAGAAAACTATAAAACTTCTAGATGATAACAGAAGAGAAAATCTAGCTGACTTTTGATTTGGTAACAATTTTTTAGATCAATACTAAAAGCAAGATTTGTGGGACAATACTGACAAATTGGATATCATTAAAATTAAAAAGTTTGTTTTGTGAAAGACACTGTTAAGAAAATGAAAAAACAAGCAGATACTGGGAGAAAATATTTGAAAAACACATATTTGATAAAAGAGTGGCATCCAAAATGTACAAAGAACCCTTAAAACTCTACTGTAACAAAATAACCCAGTTTAAAAATGGGTGAATTATCTTCAGAGATACCTCACTTAAGAGGATATACAGATGGCAAACAGTGTATGGAAATATGCTCAATATCATATCTCATTAGGGAATTGGAAAGTAAAATACCAGTGAGATACCACTACTCACCTATTAGAATAGCAAAATATCCATACACTGATAAACATCAAATGCTGGTCAGGGTATGAAGTAACATGAACTCTCATTATTCATTGTTTGTGAAAATGCAAAACGGTTCAACCACACTGGAAGATAGATTGGCAGTTTCTTACATCCACACACAAAAGAACTGTGCACAAATGTTTATAGTAGTTATTAAAGTCTATTTAAAAAACCGATGAGAAAGCAGCAGCTAAGAGGCTATCGATTGTCTTATGGTGCTGGGGATATAAAAACTAGAAATGAAGACCTGTCAAGTAAGAGGGCCTAGTAAAAACCAGGCTTTCAGTTGAGATCCCAGATGAATTAAACTGAATAAGGTTGAATCAAAAATAGGCTAAGACTTATAAAGACTGAAACCCAGCCTCAATTCAGGTCAATCACTCAATGGATTAAAGTTACATGCTCCTACCTTGGTGCCTACTAGAAGCTAAACAAAATTCCCTAGAGGAAGATAATTTTATCCATAGCCTCTACAATTTATCATACCTATGTCTGTAACGCAATCAAAAATTTCCTGGTATAAGAATAAAAACACTATGGGAGGTGAACACATAGTATAAATATATATATATATATATGCCTTATTGTTAAAGTGTACAGCTGAAACATTGAATTTAGTTAACCAATGTCACCACAAAAAGTAATTAAAAAGATTAAAAACAAAAGGCAAAATAGAAAATAAAAACAAAACCATTTTTCATACTCTGAAAAAAATAATATAGAGAATTTTATCAGAGATAGGGAGTCTGCTTTTTTTTTAAAAAAAATAGGCATTTAGAACTTAAAGCTCAGCTGAAGAGAAAAATAGTGACCTGAACACAAGTCAGCAGAAAGTATGCTACTAGAAACAGTTTGTGGCCTAGAAAATATAGAAAACAGGGATTGTATGCAACTCACATAATATAATATACATGTAGCTGAAGTCCAAGAACAACAGACTAGAGAATATAAAGAAAAAGAAATGCTTGAAAAGATAACGGTTGATGGAAAGATAGTTCATACTCATGGATTGGAAGAATTAATCATGTAAAAATATCTCTATTACCCCAAACAATCTACAGATTCAATTCAATAACTATCAAAATTTCAATGATATTTTTCACAGAAATAGAGCTAAAGTCTTAAATTTGTATAGGACCACAAAAGACCCTGAATAGCCAAAGCAGTCCTGAGAAAGAAGAACAAAGTTGGAGGCATTAACTTCCTGATTTTGAACTATATTGCGAAACTATAGCAATCAAAACAGTATGGTATTGGCATAAATACAGACACATTGATCCATGGAACAGAATAGAAGGTCCAGAAAAGAACCCATGCACATGCAGTCAATTAATTTTTGACAAAGACAATAATATACATGAGGAAAAGACAATCTCTTCAAAAAATGATGTGGGGAAAACTGGATGGCCACGTACAAAAAAAGAAAAAAGAATAAAGAAAACAGGCCACCTATCTTACACTATCTGCAAAAATCAACTCAAAATTAAATTAATTAAAGACCTTTAATGTAAGAACTTAAACCATAAAACTCTTAGAAGGAAACATAAGCATAAGCTTCTTAACATGGGCTTTGGCAATCAATTTTTGGATGTGACACCAAAAGCAAAGGCAATAAAAATAAAACTAACAAGTGTGAGTACATCAAACTAAAACTTTTGCACATAAAGGTAAATCAACAAAGTGAAAAGGTGACCTACGAAATGGTAAAAATTTTGGCAAATTTTATATCCAATTAAGGGTTAGTATCCAAACTATATTTATAACTCAATGGCAATACCCGCCCCCCCAAAAAAAGAACACCATAAACAATTTAATTTTAAATGGGCAGAGGAATAGACATTTTTAAAAAAATGACATGAAAATGGCCAATAGGTACATGAAAAGATGCTCAACATGATTAATCATCAGGAAAATGTAAATCAAGTCACAATGAGATATCACCTCATACCTGATAAAATATCTATTATCAAAAAAACAAGAAATAAAAAATGTTGGCAAGGACTGTTGTACCCTGTTAGTGGGAATGTAAACTAATTCAGCTACTATGGAAAACAGTACAAAAGTTTCTCAAAAATATTAAAAATAGAACTACCTACCATACGATCCAGCAGTCCCACTTCTGGATATATATCCAATGGAAATGAAAACAAGATATCAAAGAAATATCTTGCACTCTCATGTCCATTGCGCCATGATTCATAATAGTCAACATATGGAAACAACTTAAGTGTCCATCAATAGGTAAGTAGATAAAGAAGATGTGATATATATATATGTATATATATATGTATGTATGTATATATTTATATACATATATATAATTTTTATATTTTTATATTTATATAATGAAATATTATTCAGCCATGAGAAAGAAGGAAATCCTGCCATTTGAGACAAGGAGTTTGTTCACCTTTCTATAAGTACTCTATACTTCTATTTAAAAAATAGAACCACACTAGAGTATGGATTAGAGTAAGAGGAGATTAGAGTAAAAAAACCACTTTGAAGTCTACTACTAGGGGGAAAAATAGAATGACTTGCTAATAATCACCCAAAAAAAAGTTTGGTTAAGATAACTAAAATCTGACCTAGGGCAGTAGCATGTCAATGAAGATAAAGGGGCTGATTCAAAAGACATTGAAATGGTAGATGCAAGGATGATATTACAAAATATTTAACAACTAGTATACACAGATGTTGACCTAGCAGAATGGATATCAGCTGTGAACAACTACTGTGGCAGAATGGTGCCTAAAGGAAGAATATCACAAGGTCTGGTAGGATGGATAGGGTTTGATAACAAATTGAACTTATCGTGCAAGAAATGAATTGACATGCTGCCAAAGTTTTCAGCTTGGTGACATGGAGAATAATGATGCCTTTACTGATACGAGTAACATCATTTCTATTTACATAACTTCAATTATTTGATTTTAGCATGAATGACTCCCAAATCTCTGGAACTCTTCTGAAAATTAGAATTATCCAGATATCTTATTCTACACACACAATTTAGAATGAGATGTGTTTTTCATTTTAAAATAATTTTAAAATCACACCAATTAGAAGTCATAAAGAAAGGAATGTAGACCAATAAAGTAAGCCAGCTTGACAGATGATGTATCACTTTTAATCACACGGCACATGCAGCTGCCAATTGCTATTTTTTTTTCTGTTAAAGCACACTTTACAAATCATTTGACTTTTTCACAGATCTTCCTAGAGTAGCATAAAAGCAGTTGGATTTTATGGGGTGAGACTCTGAATTGCTAATTTGCAGTCTTTTACCATATATCCCTTCTTAATGCAAACAACTCAGAATTAACTCTCCTTAAACGATTAAGAGCCTATGGCTCTCCATCTTCCCTTCCTCATAATTACCAGTATCTTTTAAGAAGGAGAGTGTGTTTTCTGTTCATTAATGGTAAAGCTACCTAGGCAGACCAATCAGTAAGTCCATGATCCAGCAGTCACTGTGGAAGCCAAATTACCCTCTACCAGGACAAAATCAATTAACACCACTAGGGATGTCATTATTGTCACATTATGTCACCCGATAGTCTCCAGGGCCTATAAGTGATTTAAATTTTTTTTTACAGCTATGATGTGTGTGTGTGTGTGTGTGTGTGTGTGTGTGTGTGTGTGTGTGTGGTAGGGAGGGGGCGGGATAAGCTTCACCCTGATGAGGGAAATTTCCATTATAGGGAAACTCATTTCACAACATAGAAAAATGCAAGCTGTTTTCAGCCTTTGGGAGCAAATAGTTATACAATAGAGAAACTCTGAGGCCTAAATGAGTTCTCCTACTGAAGTGTATTTTAAAGATGTGCTTAAACAAAGGCCATGTGAGCTGGAGTCACCAGTCACTTTCCTCAGTGGAGAGTAACCAGGGGCTGGGAATGCACCAAACCCAGTGGGAAATCCAAGAGCCCAAAGCTGTGATACCTGTTCCAATAAAGTTGGCTTGTTTCCCCATCATGAGAAATTGTACAATTACGGTTTGGCAAAGTTAGATACTCAGTGTATCAGAAAAGAGGGTGAAATGCCATAAGTGTGTCTGGCAGAACCAGCTCTCATTTAAGAAGGTGGGAATCCATGCTTTGAATTCCGCAGACACGCCTTGAACAGGGGTCCAGTAGTTTGCACCCACAATTGCTTGGTCTAGAGTGTAAGTCAGTAGCTAGACACGAGGAAGAAAACCACTTTTAACATCATTCTCTTCTGACAGTTGTCATTTCTTTAACTTCTCATTACCATCAGTGAATATTAAACAGGATCGGAGTTCAGTTTGTTTTTATTATTATAGTTTCTGTTAGAAAGGAATTCAAAATTCCCAAGTAAATTAAGTAGAATTTTTTTTAAATGGCTGGTTTCCTTTTTAAAAAGTAGACCCAACTTCTGTATTTTGGCCTCCATCAGGGGGTATTTAATTAAGTCTATTCTGTCTAACATGATCTGATGTCATTGTACAAGGATATGTTCTTTGTTAGCAGCACTCTTAGTTTCAGACTCCTCTGTGTATTTGAAACCATGGTAACAGAGCAGTAAGCTAAAGCCAATGAGATAATGAGATATTCTCATTGTAATTGTATTTCATGAGGGCACAAGATCCCACGGGTGGTATCTGACTGTCTTACAACTGCTAACAGAATTTAAGAAGCAGACATATATTAGCATGGTACCATTTTCCATAACAGCCATGTAAACATTTGTGACATGGCATTTTTTAGCTGTTTCCAGCACATGAAAGTATGTAATGTTCATTTATGTCACAAAAGCCATGCAATTAATGAATATCAATATTTAAAAATCCTTAGAACTTCAAGGAACTTCAGATTTGAAATGCATCAAGCAGGCAGTGGGGATGCTGTTTTGCATTATAATTATGAGCTGGGCTATGGTTTATGAGGGGAGGAATCCATCAAAGCAAAGAGAAAGAGCGGCTAGCTGTTTTCCACCTCCCAACCAACCCACTTGCACCTCCTAAAGGAGGGACAAAACTAACCCCAAGCACGGTACCCTGCATTTTTACGAGGAAACCCAAGTTGGGGGTTTCTAAAAGCATTTTACCTTTAAAAGAAGAAAAAGATATATTTGAAGAATAAAACCAAAGTATTTAGAAACTTCTGAACTAGAACCAGAAAGGGGAACACCCCATTTTTGAGTTAGTCCTCTGCTTCCACTGTTGGAAATTTCCCCACAGTTTTCATTTGAGTTGCAGATTTTATGCACGAGTCACTGAAATCCATGTTCTCCATCCTGATGAGGTTGCCCTAACAGGCGCTGTATCTTTTAATAAATAATTTAAAACCAAAAAGAGAAAGCACAATATAGAATGACTGGCTGATTTAAGCAGGGCTAAGACTTACACTCTCTTCATGTCACTAGGGCCTCCCACCAGGAGCCCTGCTTTAGAAGAGAACTGACCTGAGAATGTGCATTTTGTCAGCTTTGTGCTGCCGATGGCTCAGGGGACAGAGACGATCCAACACACTGGCATTTAAAGACAAGGATTCTGCTTGCTTCCCACTTTACAAACAAGGGTGTCACTTTTGGGTTTTTTACTATGTGCGGCTGCCATTTCTAAAAGGTCTTGGCATAGGGAGCTAAATCAGTATGAAAACCATATTGATGGAGAAAGGGGAGTTGGTTCTCTTGAAAGTCATTCAAGTGTTGGGGGGAAAGTGTTCTCTTTCAACATGTCAGTAGTGCCACATTCATCTTTGAATGTCACTTAAAGACAAGCAGTTCTTTCTTCTGCTGTGTGTGTGCGTGTGTGTGTGTGTGTGTGTGTGTGTGTGTGCGATGCATGGGTTTAGTCGGGAAATAAAATCTATGCCATAAGCGGTTACACAGAAAGAACATGTCACAGCGTCGGAGAATATGGTCTTCATCTTTGTGAGATAAGGGTGGCCTCATCACTCATGGCTGCTGCAGCAAAACTAAACCAGAAGTGGGTAATGAGGCCACCCCTACTGTGGGAAGATAACTTCTATATCTGAGCTGTCATGACCTATTAGGTCCTCACACTGCCTATGCTTGGATGTGTCTCCCAGCCAGCCCTTTGGAGTATAGTCATTTTTATTATTATTTCTACATCTGCAAGAAGGAAACCTTGTTTTCTTTAAAACCCCTCCTTCTTGTTCCTGACAAATAGGAAATGGCTGTCAGATTTGAAAGCTCCCTCTGGGCGCCATGTTGAAAGGTTCAGTGAAGACTGGAGTTGACAACATTTGCAAGAGTTTATTTAAAAATAGTCAAAGTTGTTGCAAAATGGCTTTACTTGTGTGGGCTTTGAAATGGATTACCACATTTTAATCCAGATGACTGTTTTATTAAGCCTAGGCTAATCCCCGTTTTAGAGGATGGGACAAGAAAGAAGAGATTGACTACGTTTGTAAAATACTGGAATCATAAAAGTGTATCACTTATAAAACAGATTTTGTACGGTACTTTCTTCAATTCCAAGTCTTTTAACAGTATAATTTAGCCTGAGAATAGCAGATGTCCACAGAAGTTAATTCTATTTTGTTTAAATGATAGCCAGAGGCTGGCATTGATTTTTTTCTCCCTTACATTCCCTGACTTAGACTCTGACTAGAGCCAATGTTTCTATGTTTAAAAAGAAAAAAAATAATGGACCAGGGGAAAGGAGATGTGTGCGTGGTGGAGGGACACAATCTACTTTTTACTAAGTTGAATAAAGTAGGCAGAATGACATAAAGGGTGACTTGGAAACTCACAGTCCCCGGGTGTGGAGGCGAAGTGAACTGACTTTTGAAATGCCGTGGAGGTGAATGGTGGGCAGTCAGCAGTAATTGATTGCATGTGGGTAAAAGCCACACAATGTTTGCCTTTTTAAAGAGAGGTGGCAACCAGCACCTTTCTACGTCTCCACTACAGAATTTCAGAGGCTGGGTGTACTCCAGGTGAGGCTGCCACCCAGGCCCTCACTAAGGGGAAGAACCTGTCATGTTGGCTGAACGTGCCTCCCAGGCAGGCTGAGGCCTCCGTGCATGTGACCGGGAGCAAAGCCTTTTCTGCAGACAGAGGTAGTGGTGCTTGAAGAGGAAGTAGCCACTTGGACAGAACAAACCAGGGAGGCCCTCAGGAGGGATGAGGGTTGAGGAGGAGCAAGGGCACAGGGCTCTGAGGTGCAACACGTCAAAACACAGGGCTCCGGGTCCTGTTCTCTGTTTAAAAGCTGGGTGAGCTCACGTATAAAGACGTACATATACAAATAATTCCTATTTCACAGTGCTGCTGTAAGAATTCTATGAAATAATCTGTATATGAACATAATTTTTTTAAGTGACTAGCACAGTTCCAGGAAGCATACATGGGAACTCTCTTCCTTTCTCTTGAGCGGAGACGGGGGTTAGGGGGTGATGATAATGGTCTCCATAGAGCTCCTATGAGGGTCAAATAAAATGTATATAAAGGACCTTAGGAATGGTAAAATATCCTATAAATGGCAGCTAAAGTAATCTTTAAATATTAAATTAAATATATACATAGATAAATATATTTATAAACATAAATGCTTAATAGTATTTCAAATTTCAATTTCCTATGTTTTCATTTGGAAAAAAGACTAAACAATAAAATAATAAATAAGCAAAACTTTATTTCCTCAAAAACAAGTGGTTAGAAGAATAACCTTAGTATCTTTTAACCACCCTCCTTTGAGTCCACCATTGGAAGCCCAGTGATGAAGGATGCAGATGTTTTGCCCCTTTCAATGGTTCTCGGGGAGGCTAAAGGCAAAATAGTGAAAAGGAATGGGGGATGGGCCTCAAACTCAAAGCACTTTTCATCCGGGGCCTGGTCTAAAGAGCCACACATTTTGATGTGGGAGGATCTGACAAAAACGATTACATATGAGGTGCACTTACCCAGTTTTAGAATGAAAAACATGTTGTAATTCAAGACAGAATTCGTTTCTGAGCTGTTAGAATTTCTACTCAAAAGATTCAAGTAATGATTTTTCATGTGTGGAGAATGAGAAGCTTTGCCAGAACTGCCCCCCAGATGCCTCCACCTTCTCTCCCATCGGTCACAGACACATCAGAACCTTCCCCAGTAGATTTATGTATTTTTTGAGTAAGCAGAGAATTGAATAGAACGCAAAGACCCTGCCCCGGCCCTGGCTGAGCGTCTGAAATCCCCTATCACTAACTCAGTGGGGCCGCAGAGGCATCAACAGCTGTAAACGAAGAACTCACTCCTAACTCACTATCTGCTAGTGACGGTTCAGGCTGAGTAAGCTTATTTGATGCTTTCCTGTTTGGAACTGAGATACAGAACAAATAAAGCTGGAAATATGGAAAGGGTGTCTGATCCGGGAGGGCAGCACTCAGTAGAAGCATTTGAAGGGTAGTGTTTGTAGAGTTCCAGAGAAGGACAGAAAGCAACTCTCCAAAGCTTTCCAATTTGGTCTTGCTTTGCTCTCACCCATTCTCACATTAGGGTACTAAATATTTGACTATCCCTCCAAAAGTATTCCAGTTCCATTTAAGGATAACGTAGTATGTCACTCTGTAATTGTTCTTTCCCCAATACAAGCAAGTCTGTCTAATATAATTATCTGTGAATTCTGGCTTGCCAACAGTCTTTATTTAAAAACTGTACAAACTGAAAAGTGCCCCTTCACATATACAGCTTCTATAATTGAGGACCCCAGGGAGGCAGACAGAACAGGAGTGCTGTATGCTTAGGGAGGGAGCACTCAGTGCTCACAGGGCTATGTTCTGGGAGGATGTAGAGGGCCTGCCTGATCATCTGAGTTCCTTTCTTTCAGAGCAAGGGCAGGCAGATAAGTCGTACCTGAGCACAATTTTGAGACTGGCCTTCCCAGTAGACTACAAATTCCCAAAGGGCAGGGAGAGTACCCGTTGTGTTCATTGCTGTATCCCCAGCAACTAGCTCAGTACTGAGCACAAAGTGCTCAGTTTGTTGAGTAATAAATGCATCATGAGCGTTTGTCCTCTCCTAAGCATCTCTTTTTTCCACCCCTTTTTTTTCTTTCGACTCCAAGAACAAATTCAAGGTCTGCTATTTTTTTGCCCTTTTGCATCCTTCTCTTTCTTCTTTTTTACAGTCCCAACTTCCCATTTGTCATCTTTTCTTCTCTCTACCATGTCTAAAGCCCCTGGGTTAAAATCTCCAATTTCTGGATAAGAAACTGCAAGTGGAGTGTGAAACCCATTCATACTCCTGCTTTGCTCGGCATGTCAGCCCGTCTAACATTTCCACTCAAACCCCACTCCAGAGCCGTGGGGCTGAAATCATCACACACATGCAACTGATTAGAGCTAACTAAACATACTGCATGCCATGTTCATCTTGTGAAACTTCAATTCTAGCCACTTACAACAACCCAGGAGATTATCGTGGCAAAGAAAATTATTTTCTTAAAGTGAAGGCTGGTTGACCACCATAATATGGTCAAAATAACTCATTTTTTTTCCCCCTTAAGAAGCACTAACTCAAATGTGACAAGGACCTGAGCTTCACACATGGCTGACCCTGTCATTTTCCTGCTTCTAGCCTGTCCCCTGAAGAAAGTGGGGGCTCTCCAAGCTGCCTATCAAATAAAGGAACTTGAAAATTCACAGTCCTGTTCTCCCAAAATTCTGCAACAATGTTGTAATAGAAATGAGTGTCCTTTTTGGGGGAAGCTGTGAGACCCATCAAAAGGGAGTTTGGGAAAATGTTTTCTTTAAAAATTCAAAACTATAATTTATAAAGGTAGTCTTTGTTTCAGATTCAAGATATAGACTAGATGAGCTGTCAGCAAATTGCACACATTATTAGTGACTCTTGAGACCATAACTGGACACATAGCTGAATCTTCATGTTTGTTTGAAATGAAAACAGATTATTAGGAAAAGAAAAAGGCAAATTTTACAATTTCAGTTTTAAGGTACAGATTTTTTTAAATCGGGAAATCTAGATGTTCACAAATATTTAATCAGATTTTTATGTTCATGCTTGATTTTTCTTTTAGAACCAGAATTCAAGGATAAATTTTTATTAGTGCAGCATATTTAGTATCTTTTTGAAACATAATAGCATCCAGTTCATTAAACAATATGAATTTTCAAATTGAAACTATTCATTAGCCTAATCTTTTGGAATTGGGTTCTGAAAAAATGCTTGATTATAATGGCAAAGGACTGAAAACCTGCTGGAATTGACAGACATATTTCTAGTTATCCTAGAAGAGATTTCAACTCCCAGTGTTCTGAGCTTATATCTCAGGCATTTTACAGTTATCTTCTGAAGAGCTGACTATAAATAGATTGTTTCTTGATTCTTAGTTCTTCCTGAAGAAAGAGCATAAAATAGAAGCCTAGAATTTCAGAGCTGAGTTGGATATTGGTGATCATTTTGTTATACACATTAATTTCACAGATGAGGGGGGAAAAAGGCCTAGAGAAATGAAATGACATGACCAAGGTCACCAAGCCCACACTTTCTGACTTCAGTTCAAAGTAGGTTGAAAAATCGCCATATCAAAAATTATCTATACTAATTTAGAATTAATACTCAGTTATTGTTCTTAGCAATCTTCTGTCACTTTTTAAAAGTTCTTCATCATATTATTTTACATCTTACAAAATTTATTTACTTAATAGATTTTTATTTAATGCTTGGAGCAATACTACAGACTAGGAAATTCTATTCTACACGAGGAAAGTGAGACTTAGAGACATTTAGAGACTTGCCCAATGTTGCTAGAGTTAGTGCTAGAGAGTGGCTGACCCTGGGGCAGGGGAATTTTAGTAAGTAAAATTTGATGCTTGTACATTTAGGGTGAAAATTTAGCCAGAACTGAGGGTGTGAGAGGTGCCGAGAGTTGAAATTGAAAAATTGATGCAGTACGTGGCAGGAATAACTGTAAAGATATCCTTCCCAAGCTTTCTGTCCCCTGGTTATTCAACCAAACACTATTCTTCAAACTGCTATGAACAAGGCTGCAATATGAGGGATGGTAGAGGTGACCCTCCCTAGCGATTTTACAGACTGAGTATTCTTTTTTCAAGGCCTTGGGATAGCAAGAAGAATGTGAAAAACACTGTGAATAGGTACCGTTTAGAATTCTATGTCTGAATCTTGCAGTGGTTTCCTTTAAAGCACTAAATCCCAGATGCTTTTCAAATAATCGTGATGACAGAAACAATCACTGGATATAGGAAAAGGAATAAAGAATTCTATCTTTCTCTAGAAGTCTAACATTTGATTTTCACATGTGTTTAAAATTCCTGACTGATATGAAAATGGATCATCTGAGAGGAGTCCTTTAGGGTGATATCAATATTGGCTGGTTCATCTCATGAATAAGAGTGAGGAGAAATCATGTTGAGTGGTTTTGAAGCTGAGGTCATTCAAAGAGTGGGTTGATGGTTACTTTAGGTACATAGAATTTGAAGAGTAGAACCATCAAATATTAATCTAAGAAGTACATGAAGATGTACCAGCTGGGACTGGAGGTGAGACAGAGGTGAGGGAGGGGACGACTGTGAGTCGCAGGAGTAAGTGATGTCAGTTTAGGACAAGTCTTTCAGAGGTGTCAGGGGCTTGTGAGATGATCAAGTAGCTGCGTGGTGTTTCAGTATAAGCACACATTTACAACTATTTAAAGTGTTCTCAGCCCTGATACTTGTC
The DNA here is from genome assembly GCA_030015415.1 of Cynopterus sphinx. Lineage (NCBI taxonomy): Eukaryota > Metazoa > Chordata > Mammalia > Chiroptera > Pteropodidae > Cynopterus > Cynopterus sphinx. The sequence continues at coordinate 22,474,457 of CM057380.1, forward strand.
TCAAATTTGAGAATGTAATATAATGGCTGCATCTCAAGAATTCGCTTGCATTCATACCTCTTATGGTTTTGAGAAAGAACTTACTAACCTCTCTCTTATGTATAAAGAAGACAACGTCCCTTGGTCCTTATGCCTCCTCCCTCTTTGTACCTCTTAGACATCCAGGTGGAGATGTTGAGTGAACAGTTGAATAAGTAAGTAGTCAAGAGCTGGACCAGAGACACATATTAGAGATGTGTCAGTGCGTGGAGGTATTAACACCCGTGACACCCTGGAACTTGGAGAGAGTGCTGCGATTGAAGCCCCGGGCCCACCTGCAGGTCTGGTAGAAAAGGAGCCACCGGGAATGGAGAAGAGACAGAACTTTCCCTGAGGTAGGGAAAACCAGGAGAATGCCGTCACAGAAGCCAGAGAAGAGTGTTTCAAGAAGGGTATGTTTTTTTAAAAAAAAAAATAATAATAATAATAATAATAATAATAATAGTGTAGTGAGCAAAGTCAACTGCTACTGACAGAGAGAATAAGATGAGAATGGGAAATTGGTCAATAGCTATGGCCAGATACCAGTTTTTGGTGACCTTGATAAGGGTCAATTTGATGGATGAAAGCCAGGATGAAGCAGGACTGGAAGGAAAAGAGTGATGAGGAAGTGGAGGCAACTCTTTCATGAGTTTTGTTGAGATGAGAGGAAAAATAGAGAAGTATCTGAAGAGCATTGTGTTTTCTTTTTTGTTGTGTTTTTTAAATGAGTGTGTCAATGTACATTTGTGTGTGTATGTGTGAAAGAGAGAGAGGGAAAGAGGTTGTTGATGCGAGAGAGATGTACAAACACAAACTTACCCAATGTTAAAGTGTCTTAGAAAGCATATTAATATATAATCATTAAGGGTAGTATTTGCTTGGTATTCCGTACCTCAAATTGAATGAAAACACAGGTTCAATCAAGGAGGTCTTCCCAATCTAAAAATGCCATATTTTACTGCCACCCTTGCCCATGTCTTACATTCATAGCCCTTTTCGAAAAAATAGGGTATGGGTAGCAGCCACTGTTGGTATCACCATTTCTACCAACGCTGAAGAGAGCCTTCTTATTCAATGTTCCAGAGATCTAAAGGACGAGCACGGTGAGGTGGTTTCTCCAACGTGCTTGAGAAGCTGTGAGCTAGAATTCTAGCTCCCCAGCCCTCTCCTCTTTGACGTACACCCTGCCAACCCCTTAAATAAGAAAGATGACAAACACAAGAGATTAGCGGCTTGCTAAAGTCTTTATCCTGTCAAAAACTCAAGGACATGTATAGCATGGAGTAAAACTGCTCTACATCTACCACCCACGTCTACCATGAGGTCTGAAATGTGAGAATTTTTTTTCTCCATAGTATTTTTTTTGGTCCAAATTGAAGAGCGATGAGAAAATTGTAGGCTGACAATTGTAGAATAAGAGTTTCCTCAGGTCTCCACGTAAACACATAATCAGGAATTAGGCAGAGTATATGTATTTGATAAAGAAATAAATGTCTAGCTTTTATAGCCTTTGTGATGTAAAAGAACTCTGATACAATTTAACAGAAAATGATAACAGAACTATTAATATAAGAAATTTTAAAAAGCCATTACCTTTGTTCTCTTGAAATAAGTGACTCTGATTAGCAAGATTTTCAATTTTAAATAATTAGGTTTCTGGTTCCTGTAATTTAGGTCTCACTTGTCACTGCAAATTACCTAAATTGTAATATACAGATATGTGCTTATATATGTATATGTATAATTGTGTCAAGCCAATGAGACTAAACATTTTTAAACATTTATATTCAAAGATTATAATTTTTTTTCAATAATGAAAAAGTCTAACACATTTGTAATATACTGTTGACAGAAGATTTTAAAAGAATATTTACGTAATTGCTTTTACCATGGGATATTCTATATATCACATTGTGGTGAGGTTATGGATATAGATTTTTTTTAAAAATTCCTATCTTATGTGGTTGATTTTTCTTTTTATTGAAGAAATTTTAGAAGATGGTCTAATATACTATTAAATAACTGTAATATTTAAGGTGCAGAATGTTTTAATCTGCAGTAATAGTATGCTTTGTGCTATCACTTTCCAGATCTTACTAAATCCAGCTTTTCCTGTAGGGAATTCATTTGATTCCATTATTTAGCTAAGTAGAATGTTATAGCCATTAAAAGCAAAGCAATAATTCCTTTCACTGAAGTTGAGCATAAGACATTGTTTAATACATTTAATTACAACTTAATTGAGTCCTGGGACACTGCTAACCCACTGATGGACTTCAAATGTTATTATTAATTTAATAATAACTTTTATTGAGCACTTATTCCTTATCCTGTGCCAGGCACTAAACTATGTACTTTACACAGATTATCTTGTTTAATCTTCTAAATAACCTCATGAAGTAAGGCCTATTTGTGTCTTAAATTTACATATTAGAAAAAGAGTTTCAGAAAGGTTATGCAATTTCTCCAAGATCACAGAGTTTGTTATTAGAGCCAGAATGACATCTAGGACCAATTAAGACCATATTATGAAATACACTGAAATAGAAAAGTTTCCTATGCGAAATCTGATAATCCTGGAGCATAACCTGACTATATAATAAAACCTACCCTTTTTAGCCACTCAGTCTTTAACAATTTGCTAAGTGGTAGTCTTAATTGTTCTTTATTACTCAAAGGTATAAGAGGGACAGGGTGTAACCGTCATTGCAAATGTTCATGTGGGCATGTAACATTCACTCATCCATCTAATCATCTATTACTTATGAAGCACCACTCTGTGCCAGGCACTGTGCTCTAGTGGGATCAGCCTGGGCTTCGTCCTCATAGACTTTTCTGTCAAATGGATGAGACACACATTATATTTAAAAACTTACAAATAAATAAATATAACAAGTCATTTAGAAGGGGGAAATCTGGTGTCTGTGAAACCAAGCACTGGTTGTTCTATATTACAAGGTCAGGGGATGTCTCTGAAAGAAAGGGCATTTGAATTGAAACCATTATAAATATATCCTAAAAGAGGGGCAGATAAGGAGACTATGTGCACTCAGTAATTCGACAAACATCAGCTGAGGACTTACAAGTGCAAAGCACTGGCCTAGGTGCAAAGACTATATCAGTGAACAAGGCAGAAATGGTCCTATCACTGCAGAGTCTCTAGTCTCTTGAAAATGTCAAATATAATGTCACTGAAGTTTTAGAAAATGACAACAGAAAAAATTAATTTAAACAGAGAAAGAGGACATTGACTGTAAATTCCTGTGTTAGTAATATGTTTTTTAAATCAATTAAGAATCCTTGAGACATAATCAGTTCTAAAACTATGAGTCACAGTGCTATGTCCAGAAAGCATTTTTATCATTAAGTTCTAAAACAAACAAACAAACAAAAAAATGGTATAGAACATGCTAGAGTCAGTCATTCAATTCATAAGTTAAGGGGAAAAAATGATCAGATTTCTTAGAACTAAACCCCTCTCCGGTGTCGTGGAGTCCTGCGACACCCACACAGAGTTTTCCTACAGGTGGCACTGTGCAGCTGGATTACTTTAGGTTGACTTATGTGGTGAATTCAGTTCAAACCACAGATAGAAAAGCGTGTTAGCAAATCATTTCCGTTGGCCTAAACATTAGTCGCCATTGGTGACTTTTCACATATTGCTGGGTTGGGAGGGGGTGGTCTTGTGATTGATGTCATATTTACAGATGCTGAGAAACAGCTCAGTTAACTATTTGAACTGCAACTTCATCATTCTAGTCAATATTTGATAGATACCTATAAACTGCTCAGTCTCCGAACAATATAACACCTGTTTCCTTAATTTTGTCTTTCAGAAAGAAAAACCCCTGCATATGATGACCACATAGAGCCAAGCGTTCACTTTTTCTCTCTAAAGATTAAATACAGACTATTTGCTTCAAACCCTGTGTCCCCGGCCTTTCTGATAGTTGAGGCAATTGTTACTCAACTTATTTTGGAAACAAATAGACCAGCCAGATCATCATCCACAATAACAAACACAGACTAGAAACAGTAGCAAAGAGCTATTAGGAAGCTACCTCTTTCCTTAAGAAACCATTTCCCAGATCCTCTAACGTGGGCCCTGAGGAGAGAGTTCCCTCCAGCAGTGGAGCAGTGTCATAGCCCCAAGTCTTATGTTCACCCACTCCCCTGCCTTCCTTCTTGAACATTTCTCCCTAATTCCTGCTGCCACCACAACCCCAATCAATCTGAGGGACACTGTCCCTTTCAACACTCCAGACCACAAATCTCCCCCTCAATGTCCAGCCAACGACCAGGCCAAGACATTGAGAAAGCTCTAAAGGTTTTAAATAATTAAGGGAAAGAGGCTGCAACAGAAACTTGTTACCAGATCATCTATCCAACTTGTCAAATACGACCTGTTCTCCTAGATTTGAGACCTGTGCCATCCTGGCCCTCAACCTGGCTTTTTGTGGTGGATGTCATTTTGGTACCCACCATCCCAAAGCACATTCCAAAACATCTCAGTTCCAAAGAGAGGAAAACCAAAAGAGAGGACCATTCAGTGCTCTGGTGTTAAGTCTCAAGTTAGGCCTCTTCCCTGGGACTGAAACCCGGGCTGACAACCTCCTTCAGACAGTATGCTCCTCCCTATTCAGAGGGCGAAGCCTTATTCTCAGGCCTAAGTACAACAATCACATCGCAGTACACTCTGATAACATTCATACAAGCCATACTGGTGAAAAACAGCAGAAGGATCATGTCTCCAGAGAAAAAGTCCATGAAAGAGGGAAGAGGCATACTGTTGGGTACTGCCCATTTCCTGAGTGTACACAAAGAAGCAAGGTAGCTTTAAATGAAATGTCTGGGTCATCACAGCCAATTCCTTAGTGCTAGTACTCATTAGGTGAGGGAGAAACAGCCATCTGAAGTTACCACCATTGCACAGCCTGGGCAAGTCAACGTTGAATTTCAAGTAAAAGTGGAAAATCTGGAGAACGGTTCTTTGTTGCTTGCCAAGTCAGAGATGTTTGCTAATACAGGTGCACCTCCCCAGCCAACATCACCCAATCTGAAAAATATGAGTAACATCAACTTTCAAATATATCTCTGGACACAGCTAAAATTAATCCTAAAAAAAAAGACTTTCTGGAAAAATTAGAGGTAAGTGACTCCCTGGATGCATCTGAACACCCAGTTTTGGCTTCCTCAAGGATAGGACTTTTGTGTAGTCAAGAAAAAATGAAGGACATCAGTGAGAAGCAAAGTCATTCTCTATTCCCCCCATAACCTTCTCCAAACAATCCAGCAGGTGTCATGTCCACAGTACCTGAGTGGAGAGAAGAGACAATAGCTCAACTTTCAGAAACTATAACATTCCTCATCAAAAGGCTGTGTAGGAGCCATGGCCATCCCATAGAGCAAGTGTCCTGAGACAATTCTGATGCTCTACAGACAGTGAGGATGGACTGGCAAGAAATACAGCTCAAACTCTTTGCATGTGGTTATGTACATGTATTTCTATGTAGAATGTTTACACTAAATAATTCCCATTAAAGAGGAAAAGATCATTCACACCAACTCTTTCTTCCTACTTTACATAGAAAACACTGATAAGAGGCATGTCCCGAAATATAAAATAGGTCATGAACAAGATTGTAACCATGAACAAGATTGTAAGAGGAATAATTAAACCAAACCACAATGGAGAAGGACCACAGCATGATGTTCCAGCAGATAACTAACAATAGCAGAGCCCAATGGATTCTGGAAGGTGGTGAAGGAGATCATGACTTGTACTGTTTTCATTCTTTTCTGTAGCTATCCAGTCAAAACATCTTAAGTCATTCTGCAAATCTAACATAGAAAGGGCCTCTTTTCTCCTTGATGTGGGTCTGTGCAAAATTTATGATCTAAATGCTAGAAAGAATAACTGTATCAACAACTTAGTTTCTAAGCCACAGGAAAGGAAGAAGTTCTCTGATCTTGACCAATTCCACAAGTACAATATGTATCATCTAGCTAAACTCTGATACCCAAATGGCTTTGCCTACTCTTTTGAAAACAAAATGGATATTGTCAGATAGACAAATTTTATCAATAATAGAAACTTCTTTTGTGGTTCTTCACTAAGTCAAATGAGCTCAGTATCGTTATTATCAGTAATTAGTACTTAATAAGTTTTCATCATCATCAGAATATTATGGAAAAAGTGAATCTCCATGTTGTCATTAAAAAATTTAACTAATGAAGTGTCCTGGAAGATATATGTAAGGCATTTATATAAGCTAATAAATGTAAGCACTTTTTGACAGTAAACATATACATATTAAAGTATTGTTTTATTATTATTATGTATTGGTGAGATTTAAGAGCAAGACTAATTTTTCTGGGTATTGACTCAAATTTAAGTGGACACTAATAAAATATAATTTAACAGTGTCTCCAAGGGAAATTCAAATATTTTTTTTCCCAGGCATAGGTCCAAAAGTAGCTGGAAACAGCCTGGAAGGGGATATGGCCTACCGATTGCTTATGCTACTTACTTTCTATATATCTGTCTTCCAACTACCAGCTAGCTCAGTTTCTTCCTAGCCTGTACCTACCAAGCATTCACAGCCTCAGGAAGGTGTGTGTGCTCAGGATGGGTGAATATAAGGTGTATGTGTTGGGGGTGGGTGAAACAAAAATGACCATTTACCTAAAACAGTTTAAAACAACAATAAAACAAAACTTTGGTTGCAGCTAGGTAACTCTTAAGTATTTTCAAAAGGCTGAGTCAGACCATCACCACTCAGACAACACTTCCCTATTCTCCCTGCCAAAATTCCTCCTCACTTGGTACGTTTTAAATTCTCATTTATATCCATACCCCTCCCTGCCTGGATACAGTGGCCATATAAGGGCCTTGGTACCTACCTATATTTTAAAAAGAGGGGAAAAAAAGAGAAAGTATCAATGTGCATTAAGTCTTGCAGAGCCCTTGCTTTTATTTGTGTGGCTTCACTTTGGCATTCAAAGAAAGCTGATGACTAACAGCCCACCCCATCACAGAGGCTGTGGCAGCCCCATTGCAACTGAAAATACTCTTTCTCTACTTTTCATTCTTATGGTTTAATGTAACATAACTCCTCGCTGTCAGGGGCAAGCAATGAAATCAGAAACTAAGGGATCCTAAAAGGACACGCCCTTCTTATAAAAGAAGTTCTCAAAGATAATTCACTCATTTGGCCACCTCTGCTTTCAGCTTTGAACTGCCTCCCATGAGGCAAGGAAGTCTGGGCTTCAAAAGCCAACGATGAATAGAGTTGGCACTGGCAGTGTGAAGAAACATCAGAGTGAAGAAATGGGTCCCCAAGCACAATGTGTTCGTGCCACGCACTAATGCTGTCCAGTTCCAGCTCCTTAAATCTTCTTTACACTCCATTCTTAACAAGTATCCTCAGTGTCCGTTGCCTCTGAACTGCCTCATCTCAGAGGAGAAAGCAAGACTGTGATCACAAGATTAGCTCTGAATTTGTCTGACCATTGAAATCTCATATTTTTAGCAGACCAAAATTCCAGGGACTTTATAGAGCTTCATAAATAAGAATGTAAGGCTGGACCTGTCCACTATCAGGCATTTCCATAAAATGAAAGAAACTCAGGTACCAGCTCTGCCACAAGCTCATGAATAACTTTAAGAAAGTCTATTTCCCTCCCTGAGTTTTGGTTTTCACCTCTGTAGAAATGCATAGACGGCACTAAATTGTCTCCAGGGATCCTTCCAGCTCTGAAATTCTATGACCTATAATTATTATATGGGTGGTATATTTCAATACTTAGCAGAAATTAGAAATGTCAAGAACAAAAAAGCCTCTTCTTTAAACATTTCTAAAACTTGGAACTCGGATTGCATAATAATCTTAAAGGCTTAAAAACCTGCCAACACTCCCAAGTTTATGTCTTTGTCAGCTAAGGATGGAAGAACTGGAAGAAGTTTGGTTTGGGCAAATCCCAGTTTACATTTTTTTGCCCAGGAAGGTCTTATTTTGCTTAATCTTTTTTACTGATGATACTTTTGAGGAAAATTCAGTCCAATTGTTTCTGAGCCATTTTGAAATTTGACAAAATACAATTTAGTTCGTTATTTGCTGTTTAATTCCAAACTCCATAAGCTCATTTATTGTTCAAGTAGGCATTGCTTAGCAGTGACTAGATACCAACACTGACAGGGCCCAAATCTGGTTTTAGCAAGGGAGCCCAGTGAGTTTGAAAAGACTGATCTTGTCCAAACTTTGTTTCTCTTGGCAGGCTTTATTGGGAGCTTGGCAGTTCTTGTGGCCTAACTATGAAGTTCATTTTAAGAAACTTATAACTCACCTGCCTTTCTTTTTCACAGATACTCTGTACTAGGGCTTCTTCACGACATGGGGTTTTTCTTGGAACCTCCAGGCCAACCAACCAACACTTTCTTGCTTCCTTGAAGTTTCATGGAGGAGGCAGCGCTGGAAGCACATGGCAGATGTGTTTATCCTAAATTCCTGCAGAGGGGAAGTTATCCCCAGAGTATGGATATTATCTGTCTGGGCCCCACAGTCTCTCAGTGCCAAGGCAAGGGCCTGGCACCCAGGAAGTACACCAAAAATATTTGTAGCATGAACACTCTGTACCATGAAATAATACACATTATTAGAATGAATGAATAAGACATATGAAAAGAAAAAAATTATAACCTTAAGCCTTTCAGATTGGCCATTAGAAATGTCCCAATAAACAATTTTCTGGAAAATAGATAATCTGTATTCTATAGTTTCTTCATTTGTAAAATTTGAGCGAGAAGCTTTTAAGCATCATAAGCAGTTTGGGCTAATTTAACCAAAAGTATAGACAGCTATAAAATTCTATAGTACTCACTGTTATTCTCTCAACAATGAGTTACTTCTATAACTGAATTAATGAATAATTAGTGAAAATTTCATTTTGACTATTTTTCTCCATTGAATTGAACTTTACCACCTGTTTTAACATACTGTTGACATAAACCAAATCATTATATTGGAACATTTCTTCTTTTCTTTCTTTTTCTTTTTTTAATCTCAGTCAGTAGTTTCTGCCTCTAGTTAGCACTTATTTATTCAGCAAATAAATGGGAGTCCCTCTGTGCCAAACACTAGAGTAGGCTCTGGAGAAATAGCAGAGAACAATACAGAGATAGTTCCTGCCCTCATAAAGCATACCCTGGAGCAGGAAGAGATGAACAATTAATAAATAATTACATAAATAAGGTAATGTCAGAAAATTAGAGCTAAAAGAAAATAAAGCTAAAGGTGATGGAGGGCCCCTTGAAGAAGAAGCATGTAAGCTGAGACCTGACAGATGAGCTGCCAGCCCACATGAAGACCTGAAGGAGTGGCACTCTAAGCATAAGGAACAACAAAAACCAAGCATGAGGCAGAAAGAAGCTTTGTATATCTGAGGGATGGAAAAATAAGGAGACAGAGATGGCACAGGAAGGGCTGGACCTTGTAGTCTTCTTGCAGCCATGATGAGGAACTCACCAGAGGGTGACCTCATATAATTTGTTTCTAAAAGATCCCTCTGGCTTCATGGAGGATGGATTGTAGAAGGGTGTGAGTCGCTGCTACCCAGGTGTGGCATGAGAAGTCACAAACTCAGGTGGTGGCAGTGGGACAAAACAACTAGGTAAGAGATTTCGTTAGCAAAGGCAATCGGACTTGTTGGCTGATTGACTGTAGGGGGTGAGAGAAAGAGCTGGAGTGATGCTGTATTGAAATTAATGAGATCTACTAATTAGGAGAGCATTTTACCATAAACAAATTATTAAGCACTCTTCCTGCCAGCATCACTGCCCTGCCTTCAGGAATAAGGCTTAAAGATCATTAAAAAGGAGTCTGACAGGAGTCAGGGGACCTCTAATATTTTCTAACCATAGGGAAGGGAACTGCAGAAGTCAAGCTCTAATAATATGTCACATTTATAAAGCACTTTGCTGTTTACGAAATGCTTTCATATCCATGGTCTCCCTCACACTCTATTTTTCTTCAATTTTTATGACATTTCCATAGAATGGGGTGAATAGTAAACTGGTACATTCATGTAACAAAAACTGGATTCTGATGAACAGTTGGATGACATTCCACTGCTTATTATAAGTTTTTCCTCAAATCTTGATTCGTTTCCCTAAAATTTGATGACAAGAACTCCTCTTCTAACAGAAATAGTTTTCAGTAATTTAAAGGAAACACGTTTTCATTATCTTTTTGTTTCTGTGCTATCTGTAGATCACCCTGACCAGACTTATGAAAATAAGATTCGATCGGGTGTTAAGAATGCCAGCATTGTGCAAGTTGTGAAATGATTATGCTTTACTCCAAATGAAAAAGAAATTCAGATTGTTATGCATGAATTAATTAGGCCCATAACCTCCCAGGCCTGCACACAGATCAAAGCAGGCTTCTGCCCCAAAGCAGGCTGAGAGTGGGAACTGTATGCAAACAAGGACTGTGATCTTTCCAAGTAGATGGTCACGATGCTGTCTCAGCCAGAGAGAGCACTAGACACCCAGCCCTGGAGCCTGGGACAAAGGGACTGATGGATTCTGCTTTCCTAGAAAAAGAACCATGCAAGGTGCCCCACCCATGTACAGAGTATTCCTGGAGGATATACAGCATGGCTGAGCATCCCCATGGCTGCAGGAAAGTGGAGACCATCAAAATATGCCTTCAAGACTTTCTTTCTCATGAGAAATCTCAGAATAAAGTGGAAAGGGCAGGGACCAGTGATCAGGATTGGAGTGCTGGTTCCATGATAAGAATTCAGCTTCCTTACAGGGTTTATGGGAGAACCAAAACCTACAATGTAAAATGGATCTATTAGAGAATGTTGTGAGCATGATTAAATTATCAAATTATCAAAATTATCAAAATTATTAAATTATCAAAAGGACTCTTTATTAGACATAAAAAGTAAGCAGAGAATTATTGATAATCGTTCTCACTGACCCCTTCGGAAGTCAATTCAATGACCAGTTATTAAGGTATGGTCCTGGGCATGATGAAGATAAAACAGATGTTATCCCTGCCCTCACATTTTTGTCTCCTGAGGTACACACCTAGCTATAATGCAAGATAGACCACGATAAACACATATCAAAAACACAGATAAGGCTCCATCTATAAAAGCATGGAACCTAAGGAAGACATTCATCCTGGCTGAGGAGGAGGTGGCAGTGCAGATTGAGAAAGATTTCAAGAAAGTGGGACAGAAGAAAAGACCAGAAACAAAGGCACTTGTGGGCGGGAGAGGGGGGGAGAGAAAGACAGACAGAGAGACAAAGAGAGACAAGAAGAGAGGAGAGGAGAGGAGAGGAGAGGAGAGGAGAGGAGAGGAGAGGAGAGGAGAGGAGAGGAGAGGAGATGAGTCAAAAAAGAAAAATGGTGAGACCTCTTTGAGGAACAAAAGCTGAGATGGATCTGAATTTAGCTAAAAATATAGTTATGTACTAGATTGAGCCAGAAGCTACAACTACCACGAATCTTTTCAAGATAAAACTGTTTCAGAAGAAAATCAGGGGGAGAGTTCAGGTTCAAAAGGGATGTTACTATTTGATTTGCATGAAGGCAGCTGATCAATAAAGCCCACCACAGGATTCCCAATGGTGGTTCCAAGGGATCAATGTGTCACCCAGAATCACCCTGAACCAGGAGCCAAGCAGAGGCAGAGAAAAGCTAGACTCTGTCTCACCAGGAGGGAGTGTCTGCTCCATCCAGGGTGGGGTTCCCATAGAACAAAAGACATTCCCTTCTCATCGCCCATGGGATACCTTAGACATAATGCTGAATTAAATGAGAATGCTTTGTGCTCAAAATCCTCAGGTCATTTTAATAGAGCAAAGACCCCAAAGTTACCCATTCTACCTTTTCATGAATGAAAAGCACAAAAAGAGAGAGAAAGAAGGAGGGAGAGATGGAGAGAGGGAAGAACAGAAAAAAGAATGGCATTTGACAACCAAAAAAAAAAAAAATAAGGAAAACTAAAAGATAAGGAGAGGCCAAACTAGATACTAATAAAAGAACGAAATAGGAAATAGAAGGAAAGAAAGGAAAGACAGAAAGAATAGGTACTGAAAGAAACAGGAAAAGGAAAGTGGAGGAGGGAGCGTGAGGAATTAGCAGGTACTGATATCTGCACTTAGCTCTGCAGTCTCCACAGGAGGCAGCAATAGGAAAGGAGATGAGGTCTGAAGAGAAAAGAATGCAGATTCCAGGACCCACAAGACACTCAGACATTCAGAGCCTCAGCTTAGTCCTCTGCAGATTGCCTGGCCTTTGTCAGCATCCTGGGGCAGCCAGGCAGCAGCCCGTCTCAAAGCCCTCAGCCTCTCGCCTGGGCCTGTATCTTTCCCCTCGGCCTCCATCGGCCTGAGCCCCAGATGTGGCCCGGCACAGTCTCTAGCTGGACAACCTCCACGAGACAGGGAAGAGATTTCCCACAGGGCCAGGAAGGCACTCGTCCCCTAGGCTGGACGCTGGACAGCAAAGGGGGTGGTGAGCTGCTACCGTAGGGGCCGCTGCTGCCATGTCGTGGCTCTGGCCATCATCTCCACCTCTTCTCTCGCACACCTGGCAGGACCCAAGCACTGAGCTTGGAGCCCATTCCAACCCTCTCAGAAGGTCTCCAGCATCAAGTTTTTCTAAAAATTAGCAGCAATTGCTTCAGAGAGTCCTGCTCAATTGTCATAAGCCTTTGCCTTGTCATCTTCCGGACTGTAGACACCAGGGGGTCCCTCAAGAACCACTTCTTTGTTACTTCCTGTGATCTAAACAAGCTGTAAGTTTATGATATTTAAAATTCCTTCTCTGGCTCTGAAGAAAGCTCTGAAAAATCTCCCTGGGGGGGAAAAAATCATACCTGTAAAATTTCACATGTATTTTTTTTTGGTGGTGAGGGGGTGCTTTTCTCTCACCTCCAACCCCATCTATGAACCCTAGGAAGGTCCATCAACTCTGGGTTGAGATTTCCTGGTCTCTAACCACTTTCCAGAGATCTCTGATTTGTTATTTCAGACTTGGAGGATAGCTTTGGTAAATGCTCAGGGTTACAGCACAAATAAGAGACATCGCTGAGACAAGAGGGACCAAAGATTATCAGCCTTCTTTAGGTTTTAACCAATTTGTAACTCGGCTTCAACCAAAAATCCTACACACACACACACACACACACACACTATATTAGTGAGACTCAAAAGGACAGCCACTTTTCTTTCCTGGATGCTCAGAAAAAGTTTTAAAAAATGCTTCAAAAAGAATACAATTTGGAGTGTTTACTGAACGGTGTAAACCTTCAAAGAAAAATACGTGTGTGAATGTAAACACAGTATATAAACCAAATTCAGGCTATTTCATACTTATATCTGCTTCTGACTAATCATATTCTTTTTCTATTGAAAAACCCTTAATGCTCCCTAACACTTCAGAATAAGAATTTGCTTTTAACATGAAGGTGTTGCTGTCACTGCCTATTTTTTCTTTGCTTTGTGATTACAAGTGCTGATCACAGCCTAGATAGCTGTGAAAAATAAACCCTGCTATCATAACTTGCATGAATTAGCTCTAAATGTGTGGCCTATTTACAACAGCAAGATGTACATTAGGCATCACAAACACTTAAATGCCAGAAACTGCCACATTTTTATGACAGTCATTAACTGAGTCACAGCAGCAAATATTTAATGTGACAGTTACATGAACGTACAGCTCCGCTGATAAAGAAGCATCTCTTGCAATGTGTGTTGCATGAGGCAATCCTGAGCTGTACACCCTGACAGTGGCGACCTCTGCTTGGTCCAGAAAGTCTCGAGGAAACACTGAGTTCCCAAATCTTCTCGCATGTTGACAAGTGAAAGGGAAGCATTTTCATCCTGACATTGATTGAACCTCATCTCCTTCTGAGAAATCATTCACCTATGCCTCTTTGACACATGCCTCTGGGTCTAACACAGAACATTTCCTTCAGAACAACTGTAATTCGAACATACTCACTTATTTCATGGCTTTCTTCAAAAGGAAGTGCTAGGACCAGAGGGCTGGCTTGGTGGGAGTAAACACTAGTATATGTAAGATTTAAAATATATTCCTCATCTCCTGGGATATACCAAAAATCAGATGCATCACTTCTTCTGCCTTCTTGCGTCTCATTCCAGAAGTGGGAACTTGGTGCTCAAATTCTAGCATATCCAACTTCTAAAGATATCCTCATAGCTGGATTCCAAATATCTGGGCTTTTTTTCCCCCTGTGGTATTCAAGAAAACTATTATTGCCAGGAGAATTGTATTACAAAGTAGGAATTACCAAGAATATCTGTGTTCAGACATATTTTGTGTTACTCTGGAAATACCTTGTTAACTTAAGCTACTCTCTTTGGTACCATTTCTTGATGGTTTCCATCGATAGTAAACACTTTCTGGTAGTAACTACTAGTGATGGATGTGTGGCACACCTGAGGCATAGGAACTGACTCTACTTGGAGGCACCAACGGTAGTGTACATGAAATGACCCCTTTGTAGGCTGAGGGAAGATGTCACAAATTAAGACTAAATGAACAGTATCTCCTTCTGCACTATGGTAGAAATATGTATCTCTTTCCGACGTGGCAAAATGTACCGCCTGAAACTCTTCTATCAGTTTACAGTAGGAACTGAAAATTCAAGAGCCTACCAAGGTCAGGCAGTAAGACTGAGGAGTGAGGTGGGCCAGATGAAGTGGTGGGGACTGTGGGGAAAATGAAAGGTGAAATAGCAATCTAAGTGGGCAGTTCTACACAGTTTAAGAAGATGCTTCCATGTAGAAGAACAAGCCCAGAGTTGTAGATCCTCCACTTGTTTCCTCTACTATTTGTAGAAGCCTTAGATAACACCTAAAAGTCCCAGCCAGGTGAGCTGCCACCTTCCACAGACTGGCTTTTATCACCACCTTAAGAACCGCTACCAGTTCCCAGCTCTGGTCCTACAAATCGTTCCAAGTCTGAAATGAATTTCAAGAAGCTGAAATTTAGGTTCATGGATCAGTATCTCTGACCATGTTTTATAGACCATATAATAACAAAAACAATAGCTAACATTTATTGAACATGATTAAAAATGCCTCATGTGTATTGACCAAAAAGCAATAACAGCAATCACTTTTACAGGATATATGTGATGCCAGGCCCTGACCTGAATGCTTTATATATATGAACTTATTTAAACCTCAGAATAACCCTATTGTTAACACGCGTGCACACACACACACACACACACACACACACACACACACATACACACACCACTTTGCAATAGGAAAATTGAGGTTTGAAAAAGTTAAGAAACTTGCCCAAGATGATGTAGTTTAAAAGATGAAAGCTCGATTTAAATCCAGTCAATCTGATTTCCAAGGCCATGTTCTCACCACTATGCCACCCTGACATTTACCAAGAGGGAAAAAGCAAGCAAACAAAGCATCCCCAGAGGAAAGCCATGGGCCTCCATTCTGGTTCTAAATACTCTAATATGTACAGAAATGCATGAAGACATCAATTAGCATTAGGAAAAATAGGACATAATCCGCCATCCAGTGATGCTGTTATGAGGAAGGGAATTGACATTTATTGAAGACTCTCCACATGCAACTGATTCACCTACATTAACATCTCATTTAATCTTCACCAAAACGTCATGTGAGATATCCTCATTCCATTCTGCACCTGGGAAAACGAACGCTCTCCAGGGGAGGTGAGCCTGGTCAAGGGAGTCCATTAAGGAAAACCACACGGAGGACTCTAGAGATTATTTTGACTGGAAACACATCACTCTATTTAGAACGAGCAATCTTTTCTGATCATGTCAGTATTTTGCTTTGAACCTGTTAATTCCCGTTGGGGAAAGGTTGGGTAGAAACAGAGAATAGTATATCAGAATCACCAGGGGAGTGTTTCCAGGACACTCTTGACCCCACTTCCCTGGAAGGTAGGGCAGTACAGGATAAAGGTTTAGGTCTAAATACAGTATGCCCCCAATGAGAAAGGTGCTGCCTGCTTTTGTCCAGCTGACTGCATTGAAAGTTCAAATGCAAGGATGTTTCCACTTTGCTCTGCCCTAATTTAGACTGCTGGGACGTCTCATCTCATGCTTCCCCCTTCCATAATGACATCCTAGTTCTCCTAATCCAGCCACATCCCTATACACTTAAAATACTCATCCTCCCATGGTGTTTACACATTTCAAATATTTGTAGCCCATTAAAAAGATATCGAGCACATGGAGAAATAGAGGTCCACATTTGGAAAACATAAATCTGAGGCCCTGGGGATTATGGGCTTTCTTTAAAAAATTTTTTTTAAAGAAGAGAAAGGTTTCCTTTGATATTAAACAGAACTCTAAACCTAGCAAGCTGTGCATTCTTTTTCAGATATTCCTCCCAAAGAGGTTTACCAGCCCTCGAGGAACTTTTTGGACTGAATGCTATGTCTTCTATCTCCCCGTCTTTGCCTTACAGAAGATGGCACTGGTACTGCTCCTCCCTTCTCTCTGAAGCCAGAAGATGCCAGGGACATCTCCTTCCAGGCCAGCGGAAGTGCGTGCCTTTCCTGTACCTCCTGTGGTCTCTCCCCCTTTGCCTCCAAGAGGACTGTATGCAGACACACTGCAGAGAGTGTAAGTAAACCTTGAAAAAGCACGGAACATCCAGGTGATCTATGGGGAAAAGGTCTTGCCATCCCTTATGCCCTCCCAGGCCCAGGCATTCTGATGGGAACAGAAGGGAGGCAAAGGGGTTTGAAAAATCATTTACCTTTAGAGCTCCAGAAATTCACTCTTCCATCCCCAGAAAGAACCCTTCCTCCCACCTAACTCACTGTGGTCCTACCCTTTATCCCTTGCTCAGTTACATTTTTCCCAGAAAAGGAGTTGACTTCTTCTCACAAAGACTGGCATGCCTTGCTGTGCCACACTCTTTGAGAGAGCTACCTTAACAGAAGACAACGACCCTGACTTAAAGGAGAGGCCTAGTTGTGATATTGGGAGGCAGGATTATTGAATTGAATAAACAGAGGCAGTTTCGTAGAAAACTGTAGAATGAATGTGCTTGTTGGACATTCATGAAATCAGCTTCAGACATAAAAAGATGGTCATTCCTTCTGTTCCACATTTAAAAATCATTTCACCACTAAAAAAAGAGTGAAAAGTCTCACTCCTTCTGTCTTCCAAATCCTCATTCCCTAACATGCCCACCTCTGCCCCTACTCCTAGGCAGAACATTTGGTGGAGGCAGGGGTGAAGGGAAGATATATATATAACACAACCTTAACAAGTGGTGGCATGAAGGGTAAGGTTTTAATCTCATCTGGAGTGCCCCTCCACCACTCCATTCTGCACAGAGGCGATTTTGAACCTTACGTCACTAACTTTTAGTTGATGAACTCCCTTCTTTCTCCACAGAGAAACAGGGAAGCTATCAAGCTAGGATGCCTGTGTCTACTTATGCACAAACACCACCATCCCCACCACTGTCATCATCTTCAGCATCGCTACCACCAAGACCGTCATTTTGCTCTCAAATATCCCCAGAAATAATAGGATACTCTCCCTACCAACAGGCCCCTCCCATCCCACAGGCCAACACACATCCCTTCTTGTGCTTGCTCTGACACCCAGTTCCAGCAAGTGTCGACTTTTTATACTAAATTTTTTTAAATGTGCACATCTCTGGTTCCTCCTCTTCAACTTCACAACACTTATTTCAAAAATGCTTTGAAAAACAAGCAAACAAAACCACATCTACTGCCTTAGGGTGGACCCTGACCCTCTGTTGCTTCTGCCTTTGCAGCGTCTCCTAATTTATCTCCCTGTCTTCATCCTAACCCCTCAATTACCCAGACTCCACGTGACCAACACAGGGGTCATGAAGACAGCAAATCCGATCATGCCCAAATCTAAGAAAAATCCTTCGATGGCACTGCAAGAGTTTATTATTGCTGCTTTAACAAATTACCACAAATGTAGTGGCATCAAACAAGACACATTTATTACCTTACAGTTCTGGACATTAGACGTCTACCAGAGTCTCACGGGACTAAAATCTAGGTGTCAGCAAGGCTGTAATCCTTCATGGAGGCTCACGGGAGGAATCCATTTCCTTGCCTTTTCCACCTCCTAGAAGCCATCTGCATTCCTTAGCTTATTGCTCCTGCCTTTACCTTCAGCAGCAATGTGTTGAGTCTCTCTCTGCCTCCCTCTGACCTCCTCTGCTGCTTTCCTTTTCCGCTTTTAAGGACCTTTACTATTACATGAGGTTCACGTGGATGATCCAGGATAATCACCCCATTTTAAGGTCAGCTGATTGGTAACCCTGATTCCATCTGAAGCATTAATTCCCCTGTGCCACACACATAGCACAGGTTCTGGGAATCAAGACATGGACATTTTGGGGTGGTCATTATTCTATCGACCTCACCAATCTCAACAACTTCAGAATGCAAATCAAGCTCCCTGACCTAGTATTACCTACAGTGGTCCAGGGCACAAACTCTAAGGTGG
Organism: Cynopterus sphinx; assembly: GCA_030015415.1. Lineage (NCBI taxonomy): Eukaryota > Metazoa > Chordata > Mammalia > Chiroptera > Pteropodidae > Cynopterus > Cynopterus sphinx. Next base: position 22,493,036 of record CM057380.1, read on the forward strand.
GATTTCCTGAGTCTTGGCTCTGACTCCTGTTGGCCATGTGCATTTTGCATGAGTTAATATCTATTTCTTATCTGTAAAATGGTAATAATAATAGCAGCACCTTCCAGGTAGAGTTGCTCTGAGGGTTAGTTGAGATTAGAGGTGAATCATTTGGAACTGTGATGATATTAAGTGTTCAATAAATATAGCTATTATTATCATTACTTGGTATTACAATTAGGAATGCATTTTGCTGCAATTGACAAACAATTGAACCACAGGATTATTTTTTTGACATAAAAAAAAAGTATAGAGGTAGGTGGTTCCTGGCACTGGGTCAGGATCTTAGTGATATTAAGACAGAAGTCTCTGTGATTCTCTTGGCCTTCCCCCCATGGCTACAAAGTAGCTGCTACATCTCTTCCAGCCCTTACTTCCCCATTCAACGCAGCAGAAGCCTATGCTAAATGCATTACTCCACTTTTATCAGGAAGGCAAACACTTTCTCAGGGTCTTCCCAGCATCCCTCTGCTTAGGTCATTAGGCAGAAGCTCTTGCTGCAATGGAGGCTGAAATCTTTATCCTAAATTTTTAAAATGTGCTCATCTCCGGCTCTTTCTCTTCAACTTCTTTCTTTTGCTGCTCCTAAGCAGAGGTGGCAAAAGAAAAAGGGTCGGAAATGTCTGTTGGGTTAGCCATGTGTGTACAGAGAAGGAGCACCCGTTTACCATACTCTGCCCTTTCTGGTTTATCTTTGCTCCTGTTTATCGCTCATCCTTCCATACTCATTCATTCAACTACTATTTTTTTAGTACGTTCTATGTGCTTGTTTTTAAGGCATAGTGCCTGACTCCGAAGGGCTTAGGGTCTGAAACCAATCAGACAGATAGGTAAAGAGGCAATTAAAATAAAATGCCATCAGTATTAGGATACTGGGCAGCATTAAATGCTGTGGGTGAACATCTGACTGGTATCGAGAGAGTTAGGGGTGTCTTCTCAGATGAAGTAACATTTAAAGCAAGAAATGAAGGGTATGGAAGTCCCCACCAGGTGAGTGGGGGGTGAGGTATGTGTGTTGAGAGGATGGGACAGGAAGATTACAAACTGGGGAACACAAGCAGGTGGTCCCTGAAACTGCTCATACTTTATCCTTACCCAACTTTTTATAGTTTCCAAATGAGTCATCTCGTATTTAAAATGTTCTTCCCTACACTGAATACTTGACAGGCTCTTAAACATCCTGAAAGGCCCCACACAAACACCACCTCTTGTTCTGACTCGCCAGGCCAGGTTAGGGGCCCCACGCTCAGGGCTCCTGTCCTGCAGTGTAGACGGCACCTGTCTCCCACTGGCCTGTGAGTTTCCTAAAGATAGGGACTACACTTGTTTTGTTCCCAGCTACGTCCCCACCTCATAGAATGTTTGACACACAGAAGACTTGTAATAACTACGTATTAAATAAATGAATAAAACATCAAAAACTGAAATGATAATGTGCCAAATAAGTATACTTAACAAATACAGGTGTTCAATAGCCCTGTGGCATGAAGGCAAAATTAGTATGGCCCTTTGCTGGTTCATACATTTTTCATGACATGGTAACTGAATGAATAAGAACATGGGCTCTGTGGTCAGATGGCCCAGATTCAAATTAGTCATTTACCTTTTATTAGCATGACTTCAGCTTTATCCCATCGGTCTTGGTTTCATTATGAGGCCAAGAATATTAATACCAATCTGATGCCATTGTTTCAAGAAGTAAATGCAGTGATCTGGGTAAAAGATATAGCAATAAGAAAATAGTATTTACTATTATTGAGAAGAAACACAGAAAAAACAATACTCTTGAATGACACAAAGTAATTGTCAGTCTCCACACAAGAATGCCAAACACCTGAAAACACGAAACTCGCCTCCCTGGACTCAGAGAAATAAGATGAGTTAATAGCAAACTCGGCTCTCCTCACCTCACACCAGTAAGGTCTTCTAATGAAAAGACGTTACATTCATATTTTTAGAAGTCATGTTTCCTCTCCAAAACTATGTCTCGCTGTAATCATTAAGAACTTGGGATATGGAACAAGTTCTATCAAAAGACTCTGGATTTCATTGTAAACCACTTGAGCAAACGGGGTTATAAAAGTTATGTGGCTGCATTTTTATGCTACTATTACTCTCTGGAATTAGTTTCCTACCATGTAGAAAAATGGGCATGTGAACACGAATAAATTCATCCCTTCCTGTTTATTGCTTCTGCTGAACCCAGAGCTGGGCAGCCTGCTTCGAAGGCTCTATAAGTTGCATTTTGTGGTTTCAGCCTGTCAGGGAGGTCACTCACTGATGACTCAGATATGCTGGCCTGAAGGTATTTATGTGATCTCCCGAGTTGGCAGAAAGCCTGCCCTCAGAACAAGGCAAATATATCCCTGCTCTTGATGGCTTCAAGCTCTGCAGTGAGGGGCTGACCTGACAGCTGCTTGTCCTGAGGGAGAAATAAAGGAAACTGGTGAAACACATGCTATTTCCATGAATTCCCACTCATCTGCTGTTAGAAAATTCAGCTGAGACCCTGACAATAAAGGTTAGACTTGTAGTGTCACAATAGAAAGGAAAGGAACTTTAACTTGCCTTCAGCATACAAAACAGGCTGCACTTCACAAGATCTGTAACTTGCCGAACAATCTAAGATGCACCACGGAAAAACTATCAATGGCCATTTGTCTGAATTCATATTTATGGCATCTGTTTGACATGCGGTTTTCATTTAGATGGCAATCCAGATACCGCTTTGCATAAAGTTCTGGCTTTTTGAGCTGTCCGTATCAATTGTCTTTTACCAAATATCTAATTTTAAGATGTTTACAGATGTACCAGAAGAATATTTTCAAGTCATTCAAAAGAATCGCATCCAAGAAAAAATCTGAACCAAATGCTAATGAAAATTCTTGTGTTTCATGTAGAAAAATGCTCTAAAATGGAAAAAATCATTCCACCCAAATTTACTGCAAAAGTATAATTTGTCTGTCTTTGGGAAATGAGTTATACCATTGCCCTTCTCTCTCCATTCCTAATTTAGGCAAAAGGCCCATATCAAATGCATTAAATCAGAGTTTAATCATTTCTCTAACTAGATGTAGTTAGGGGGGAAAAGCCGTAAAAAAATCCCCTACAATGACACAAGCATCTCTGTGCGTCAACTGTTATTTCAGGGATTTATGATAATTCTCCATCTCAAGGAAAAATGAAGCTAATTGAAACAAACTCCATACTTTATATTAATGCCATTTGAATACAGGGTGCACTGCCAGTTACAAAGTGACATGGAAAATGAGGCCGTTCTCAACAACACCACGGTTTCTCAGTTTTATGTATTTTTTAATTTCCTCTATGGAAAATCTGTTCTTCATAAAAGAACTGTTGGGAAAAATGTGGAAAAAGTTGATTCATTCCATATTTACATTCTTTCTGGTACCTGGAAATGAACCAATTGCAAAAGTATGCCAAAAAAGAAGTTAGTTAAGTCATTTAGAAAACTCATCTTCCCCCAGGCAAAAGGACAAACTGCCTTGGGAAACTCTTGCTTTGATAATACAAAACACCTTCCAGCCTAATGAGATCTGTCTTCCTAACCTTTTACCCAAGCCTCAGGGAGGCCAGCCTTAAGGAGCGGCTGGTTTTCTTTAACACACAACCTACCCTGCAAACTGCCCACCGAGCTGGGAGAGTCAATACTATCCAAATCCCCAAATTCCTCATCTGATATGTGAACAGACTGGGGCACTTAACACGAATGTGTCCAACAGCAAAGTAACACCAAGTTTCACTACAAAGCCCGCTTAAATCCTCCCAACCTGATCTGCTAATGCTATTTACCAGTTCACTTTGAAGAGCTGGGCAAAATAAAAGCAAGGTGTCAGTCTCACGAAGGAGAGGGCAACCCAACGCACACCGCACAGAGCTGCCAGATGCATTTCCCATTTGGCTTGTCATTAACGACTTCATCTCATTTCATCTACGATAAAAACAATTTAGAAGCATGGAAATGACATTACAGTTAGGTTGCCCTAAAATATCGCAGCAGTGAAAAAAGCCACTACACAATCGCATCCTTCTTTTTGAAAATCCATAATTTTTTCTGGGTCACAGAGCAATGGAAGTCCTGGCTTTCAACTTGTACAGGTGACAAAATTTCTCCCAGAACAAAGCAACCCTTCATAACTTTCACATAAAGGCAAAGTGACCCCTTACCTGAGAAAAGGGGGAGGAATCTGGACTCCAAGATGGTAGCCAATTCATGAAAATGGAATGGCTGCCTTGGAGGAAGGCGCAGGTGTGAGGGTCGGGGAAAATGGCTTCACTTATCACCACTTGGTGGGGAATTCATGCTTGTTGCTCTGGCTAAGCCAGTTTCCCCTACATGTTCTTCCTCATTCAGTTCTCTTTTCCACCTCTACCCCAGCAGCAATAGAGCAGAAAGGGAACTGAACATAAGTTCATAAAGCCTAGCCTTCTGAACCCCACTTGATTCATTACTTACGTCTCTTTTCTCTAACTTCAGTATCCTCTCTACTCATTGGTGACCTGGGAGACAAAATGGTCCTTGAAGTACTTTGATTCCAAAGAATCCATGACTTCATTTCTTAATTCACTCGTTGATACATCTAAACTTACATCTTACGTGTGCCAAACAGATACGATTCCAAAATCCTAAACATAGCAAACAAGACCTGCCTTCAGCCTCATTTCTCTTCACTGTCCACTATCTTTTTGAAAAGCCAGAATGTGCTTCTACAAATATACCAAACTTCTCATGCTTCCTTATTTTTAGTGTTTGCACATGATGTTTCCCACTTCTTGGAATGTACTCCCTCCTTCAACTTCTATAGATAGTTCAAGACTCAATTTGGACACCATTGCCTCTGGGAAGCCCCCAAGGGCCTCTAATGTGTTCCCTTAGAGTTACTGTTAAGATCCCATGATCTCACTCATCACCCTGTAAAATAATTGTCTATATACACTTCACTTCCTACGCTGGACTCTAAGATTTCTGAAGATAGAAAATGTGTTTTATTCTTTTTATATATCATCAGCAGAGTACCTGACATACAGAGATTGTTCAATGATAGGTTTTATAATCCAAGCACATTTAATCCAATGTTTTTTCTTTTACTTGTGCTTTAGTCATATTCTGAGTTTTCAAGAAATTTCTTGATTCTTTGTGAACTTCAAAAGGATTTAGAAAATCTATATACTAATGCAAATATTTAGAAAAAATACTAGAAGCTAATTATAAAAATACCACTTCTTTAAACAAAGTCAAAAAAGAATAGAGTTCATATTATAGTAATCATGTAAAATTTTACAAAGTTCTTTCTCATATGACATCTGATTAATTTTTCATGTGTTATGCAAATAATATTATAACAATAAGTCATTTTTTATAAAATTAACAAAGTCTCATGACATCACACATTCTTTCTAAAAAGAGGCAGGATATAAACAATTACATTTAAAAAGAACCTACTATTTTAACAAATCTATGTTTAATTTTTCCATTTCCTCTTGTCACTTTTATTCATTTATAAACATAATTTTACATAACTGAAACCACAAAATATTTACAATTTGTATCCTATTCTTTTCATGTTCCCATGTTACTACTTCTTAGTCTTAATAATTATAATTTAAGGGCTGAATAGTATTCCACCATGACACATGTGGTACCAGTGACAACTTAAAGACCCATTCCTTTAGCCTTCTCTCCTCATACTTTCAGATGTCTTCTGGGCTGCTACACTGGATTCCCCATAGGAATCTCCAACTCAAGAAGTATATGACTAAATCCATTATTGCCCCATTAACTTCTCTTAAAGCCCATCATCCTTCTAAGATGCCAGTTCAGCTACAAAGATTATGGAGCCATCACCCTCCCAGTTCCCTTAGTCTCTCTCTTTTTCTCATTCCCTCACCTTAACATCCAAGTCAACAAATGTCATCCACATTATCTTTTTAAATTTCTTTACCTTTTTAAAATCTTTTTGCTGTTATCTTTGTCCCTCAATTTCCACTTGAGCATTGACACAAGCTTGAGTATTGATGCAGCCTTCTGACTATTCTCCATACCTTGTCCATTTTCTACCAAAACTCAAGATCATCTAAAGTGGATATTGATCTACTCACTACGCTGTGTAAACCAATTGCTCAGCACCCCCTTGCATAGACTCCAAATACTTAACCTAACTAATGAGCAAGGAACTTTGTAATCTGGCCCTTTGTTACCACTCCTGAGTACCAGATCCCCATCCCAGTCATATAAGGGATGAGGTCTGGGCCAGAGCCTGGAATAGTCAGAGGCTGATGTTACTTACCTGCAGACTGCCCACAAAGGAACTCAATGAAAGCAGATAGTTTTAAGGAAAGAGTGAATCAAAATGCTAGCAGACCTTCATACTAGCTGTTGTCCCCAGAGTTGGGCAGAAGGAAGAAGCTTATGTGAAGGCAAAGGAATGAAATTCTGGAAACCCACATAGGAGGAAAGGTAGGTTTAAGACATAAAATGAATAGCAGAGACCAAAGTAATTCTGTGAACTGAAAAGCAAGGGACTATCAAACTTATTTGGGGTACAAAAGCTACAAGCTATCTTCCAAGGTTGAGCTTGGGACTACAGCTTGGAACTACAATGGGCTCTAGTTATAAGGTACCATTCATAGTGTCACAAGATGCCAGGCTCTCATATAAATATGCTGGGGCTTTTTTTCTGCCAGAGTGCTCTCTGACCCATTATCTGCCTGGCAAAGGCACTCTTCAAATGTCTCTCTTTCTCTCTTCCTCTATGAAGTCATCCCTGAATCTTAAGGTGATATTAAGTCTAGGTGACACTCTGGAATCAACAGAATGCACAGTATGTATTGCATTTGGTAGTGGGCATCCAATTTATCTTAGAACCACAGAAAACCCTTAGAAAGGACTATAAACAGAGCAAACCCTTTCTTATGCTACTTAAAATGGAATTTGCTTTGCTCACTGTGATTCTTGATGTGATGTGTTGACAAATGTTATAAAGAAACTTTAAAAGGCTAGATCAAGATCAGATGGCATGCCTAGTTGACAAGTTCTGTATGTAAATCAAAAGCCATTGATAAACCAATAAATGCTACAAAAAGTCTGAAATTATTCTTAAATTTTTTTTAATTTAGCTATACTGAATATGATCCTGATTAGTGGTAAAACAAACAAATTTAAGACTATAGCCTACTGGCTCCTCTTACACAGTAACAGACTGAGAGATTTAGGCCTGTAGTTTGCTGAGAAGAAAGTTTTAATTTATAGTTTGGGGGAGATAATCAGAAGCCCATTGGATGACCATAATTCATTGCTCTTATAAAATAGGTTGACTCTTCTCTGTGTCCATTCTACCTTAACCATATCTGAAGAATTAAACCAATTGGCCCACAACTCAGAAAAATATTAAAACAGTTTTATAGCTAAAGAACTCTCCCTACAAAGGCCTTTCTTCAACTACAGAAAATTGACAAAAGTACTAAACTGAGGAGGGCTTCCTAGTTCTAAATATGTAAATATGTGATGTCAGTAACTCAGAAAAAAATATTTATCTCATTACCTAGCCATGGTAAGGAATGTCCCAGAAACTACACAGAGATTACCAAGAAGACCCACTTGGGGACAGTATAAAGAGCAGAGAAAGGGGATGTGACTATCTTTTTTTAAGCATCTAAACTGTCTTTCTTGTACAGAGAGATGGGAAGTCACTAGTTATTTTGATACTAATAGCCCCTTCAACAGTATTGAAGTTCTTCTGAGACTAATCCTATGGGGTACTATTTAACATCTTTCAATTGCAGTGGGAGATTAATTTGATCAAATATTTTCATCTTTGTCTCAAGAGATTTGTCTTGTGGTGAACCAAACTTTACAGTTCAGGTTTCCCTTAGATGAATCTTCAGATGAACTGAACTCTGCAATTCAGATTCCTAAATATTTAAGTAACTTGGAGAAGTTTCTAAAGTTCTAAAGGATAGAACCAGCCTATGTTTTTGGCCATTAGAGTTACATTTCTGATGACATAAAAGTTACAATGAGTGGCCAAATAAAAATGGGACCCCAAACCTTACACTTGAAGGAATAAATTCTTGAAAATTCAGCTTTCTTATAAATTAATCATGTTGAAGGATTATCAGGAGAATATCAGCATAGGTTGTTGAGCTTCATTTCCCATGCCTCCAAGTTCCATGAAAGAATGTTGAGTCACTGTGGACACTGCTCCTTGGGCATCAGGGGAAATGCAGGTATTGGCCTCATGAGGTCTCGCACCACATATTTCCTGTACCTGCTAATTTTACTAACACTATTTGGGTTGCATAAACCCAGCATGTTAAGCTGAGATAAGTGCTGCCAACCTCATTAGCCTTTTGGTCCCTCTTCTGGGGAAAGAGGAAAATTTTCAGCAGGAGTAAGCCACAATGCTGACGTTTTGTAACAGATGAGAATAGACCACAGATGGGTCAGCAACCCTGAAACCAGAAAAATCACCTTAGAGAGGATTTGCAGATGAGGAAGAGACTGAACTAGATAGCAAAGGCATATCAAAGACCTACATTTATCACACTGTTGCAACAGCCAGCTTAAGAGAAAACAGTTTATTAAATCCACAATCTCATTCTAGAGATGAACTATTTACCTGAAGCGAGAACATCAAGAGCCAATAGATCACTGAGATAACCAGCATTCTGTCTCTCTCAGCATATTAAAAATAACCAATAAATTATTCTAAAAGAGTTCAGTGATATTCCATGACCAAATCTATGCTGGTTACCTCTGAGAGCCTAACAGGAATTTATAATCTATTTGAGAAGAGAGCTGCTACACAGGAAGTGTTAGGGAACCATTTGGCACTCACTTGTACCAAAGTACATACAGAATACTTTCCAGAGAAGGTACATTGGTTTCTTGTGACTGCTATGACAAATTGCCACAAACCTGATGGCTTAAAATAACTGAAATTTATTTTCTCACAGTTCTAAAAGCCAGTAGTCCAAAGTCAAGGTGTAAGCAGGCAGTACTCTCTATGGAGACTCTAGGGAGAATGCATTCTCTGCCTCCTTAGCTCCTGGTGGCTGTCTGCATTCCTCAGTTTGTGGCCACATTACTCCAATCTGCCTCCCTCCCTGTTCACAATGTCTCCTTCTCTTGTGTGAATCTCAAATATCCCTCTCTCTTTCTCTTATAAAGATGCTGGTGATGGCATTGGTCCCACTCAGGTAATCCAGGATAATCTCATCTCAAGATCTTTAACTTAATTGCATCTTCAAAGACCTTTTTCCAAATAAGATTGCATTCACAAGTTCTGGAGATTAGGACATAGACATATCTTTGGAGGGCCACTTTTCAGCCTAACATAGAAGCAAAAGTTTGCCATAGGAAGGAGTAATGAGAGTTTGCTTCTTATCCCTGAGATGATGGATCTTGAACAATATCTATAAAGATGGCTAAGATTTAAACTGGCAGACACAAAAAGTTGGGCATTCAATGTGAATGTACCAGTGGGTACAAAGGCCATTATGTGTTTTCAGCAAATGAGGCATGAGGCCATATATGGGGCCCATGGTGAGTGATTATCAGTGCTATCAGTCTCTGATGGAGGGCATGTAGTAATGAGCAGGGGCAATCGAGATGGGCAGTTAGGATGGAGCCAGATTATACAAGTTCTTGAAATAGAAGTAAAGGTGCCCAAACTTGATAAAACAGGCAAAAGAGAATCGTGGATTCTTAAATGGGGAAGTACCATGATGGCTCACTTTCTATGATCTTAAACAAATTACTACATCTTCCCAGTATGTGCTCTTTTATTTATACTATCCCATTAGCAAAATCTAAACTACAATAGTTAATATTTTCCTGTTATCTTTTTTTAGAAACAGTAACATAAATTCAGTATAATTCCCACAAAGATAGGGTCTGCTACTGGACTAGCCATTTCCATTAAAGAAAAAAACATATTTATTATCTATATTATATATTATCATATATCATATATATCATATATTATTATATAAATTATATATTTTACTTAGTTTACAGAAAAGGCTATCTTCATGCACAATTATTCATACATCTGGCTTATAATAAAATCATATCATGCAAATGAACTGGATTGACTCAAAGATGAAATTCTGATTATAACAATATGGGGCTTTGCAATACTCCATTAGGGAGACAGGAAATGCTAGTCAGCAACCCAACCAGGGAAAACCATTTTGGTACATAAATTATGCAGGTTTGTATTTATTCAATTAGGTTAATCCTAAATGAATCCTTCTGTGAAAACTCTAGGTAAACACTGCAATATACAAAAGAAAAGCAATGCTGAAGGGATGCCTGCAAGGAGGGCTGCCGATTGGATCTGCCCCACTGTGGAGGTATTCCATTTGCTCATTCACTCGACTCCACAGACATCTCCAACAGCGTGAGATCGGGTTTAATAAAAACTCCGTCTGGTTCTGGGGCCGTGCAAATCCAGGTGAGGCCTCACAAGTCCTTAAAATTTGATTGTTTGGGGCTGCAGCAACACCAAAATTTGATGGAGGTTTTATTAAATCTGTGAGAGCCGTAAGAAGACATATTTTAAAAGCCAGTATGGAGTATTGAGAGGGCTGCTCTCATGGGCGCATGTTGAAAGCTCCATTGTAGTATAAGGATTTGATGGGCAATGGTCCCTTTTCCTGACTCCACATTAAGTAGAGCAGGACAATATTGGAATCTAGGCACCCATCTGCATTTACTATAATTCCATATCTATATTAATAAGAAATAATTAACTGGGTTAAAAATAATATATGAGAGTTGTTACATTACTGGAAAAATCTTACCTCTCTGCAGTTTGCTTTAATGGCTGGTATCTTCCTTTAAGCCTTGCTGACCATTAACTTTAAGCTTAGAGTTGCTTTCTACTTGATAGAGAGGCTCCCTAATATAAACTCAGTCTATTTTTCCTTCTTGTGATATAGTCAACACCGATTCAACTATTTGGTTACACCGCAAAGCAAGTGGTGTCCCAAATAAGAGAAACAAGGAAGAGGTGGTAATGAAACAGCTGGAAAACATTATCTCCCCCAAGAAAACAGTGCTAGTGGTCAGTTAACATTCCAGCATTTCGAGATATCAATAAGTGAAAACCCTTTGTGATGCTCCCCCACCCCACCACCATAATGTGGGTGATGTTAAAATTCCATAAAACTAAGATTTTAATTTGATGCATTTTGAACCATTTCTGAAATGATATTCACTATAGTCATTTAAGCCCCCTATTCCATCCGGAAGACACAACAATTTGGAAATCACCAGTGGTAAACAGGGTATCTTGTTTTTCTTTCTGCCACTGCCATTTAAGCAAGGAAGACACTTAAAGCCTCTTACAGATGGTATATTTTTCATGGAATATTAAAAAAAAGAAAAGAAAAGAAACAGTAAATGCATAATGGTCTCACCGGGAGATAGAGCCAATATTTTTGGATGACTCCTCAAGGTTCCACCCACCACCAAACTTTGGAAATACCAATGGGCAATCTGAAGGTGCTGTGCTGGAGGACCACTGAGTTACCGAACTCAGAAAGTATTTCTGGGTTACTTTAAATAGAATGTTGTGTGCAATGGTGCACCTTTAACTAAAGTCTGTGGTTATCATAAAGTAACCACATAGTGCCAGAAATTCCGCATCTCAGGTTCACTGTCAGCTCAATATTTTGCTACCACCAATGTCTTATTGGACGAAATAAGTGAGCAATAATAGAAACGAATGTGAAGTTCGCTTAAAATAAGGTATTTGTAGGTTTGTAATAGTCAGTACATAGCTGTAGGTAGGTACATAGCTGGGTATTAAAAATATGCCTTCACCAAGAGGGCATATGCTCCTCATTCAGGTCCTGCATTTAATTCAAAATTCAGAAAGGCAGAATCGTTTTACCTGTGTATTAAATGGGCGCTCTGCCCCAGGACAACCTGTGATTTGGAGAATTTGAACACTGGTGGGGACCACGCAGAAGGAGTCTCAGTGTTGCCCCTCTTGTCCCCTACAGCGTTTTCAGGGCATAGACAGGGACCATCCACAAAAGGTTTCTGGCCTGTACAAATGTTTTGGGTACAAACTTATAAATGAGTAGAAAAAGTCTACAGCACTTCATATGTTTATTCATCAAATATCAATGTCATATCACTGTGCACTAAACAAGACTGAAGGAAGGATGTATATAGAACATGGTGCCAGCCAACAAGGCAAACATCCGTACATGACAGAGAAGCCCAATGAATTACCTCCTCTGCTTTGTGAAGAATGTTATCCTTTGTTCCTGTTTAAGTTTTGGCAGAGAACTTGATGCAGTTTGTCTCATGGAAAATAAGATTTTCATGACATACATGGCTATGACTTTAGTTAGAGAAACAAATTTACTTACACAACACCCAGAAGGATAGCAAGGAACTCAAGAAAGAGCTATAAATAGCATCATCAGCCCTTATTTTGATTACTACTATTGATTGATTTGACCTGACAACAGCTGGTACAATGTCCATCTCTTTCACCATATTTACCCACAGCCTTATGCTTGATCATGTTGTATGACTCCCATTTAAAATTGGAATACAATTATTACTAGTGCACCCTTTAAAAGTTCTTTGAGGGCATGGAACAAGTTTTATTTTCTCTATTTTTTCCCACACCTAATGATGTGCCTTATAGAGAGTAGTGTCAGTAGTTACACAACTTCTTAAATTTAACAAATAGTTAAATTTAACTTGGATATATTTGGTTTTCCAAAGTACCTGAGCAGTGACTAAAAATAAATTTTAGATCTTAGTAAGAAATATCTGGTGTAATAAGAAGCCTACTCATTTCTAGTTTAAGAAAAAAAAATGGATAAAATATTTAACATCATTTGTTGGACCCATTTATAAATAAAACTAATCTTAGACAATATTATTTATAAACTTAGTTATTTATTCATTGGGTCAACATATTTTTATTGAACACCTAATACGTACTGATCTTTTACTAAGGTGTAGAGTTTTCCAATGGTCATACAGAAGAAGGGCTAGATTGTCTGACATAAAGCCTGTCTCTGTGTGATCTTTGTGCTTTCTTCACTAACATGAAACCTTACAGGCAGTCAAATGTCAGGTATAAGACAGAACTGTGTACTTAATTATTCTTGCCCTTTTCATTGGCCCTATCTCCTTAACTCACACTCAGGTCCTTTTTCTCTAGCTCTGGTATGTGCCCAGAGGTTATTACATTTCATGAAATGTTCATCTTGTTCCAATAAAGTTGCCACCCAACATGTTTGGCATATCAGCTCTGGTTTCTCTCACTCTCTCAGTTTAGGCTGCCATGACATGAAAGGCTCTCAGAAAGATTACTGATGACATGATGGTTACCCCAAATTCTGGTCATCTTTAGACTCTTTAAAAGAGAAATACCATTCCACTTATTTTGCCCTGTTTTATGCACCTCTGCCCTGGCCTTCTTGCTCCAAAGCATCCCATAAAACCTTTCCTTTGGTTCCATCAGTGTGTGTCTCCTAAGTGGTCCTGGGCTCATGGGCCTCTAACACCTTTGTCCTCACCTCACTCCAGTCTGGATCAATGATGGATAGTATGGGCTGAGGCATGAAAATAGGCCATAGCAAATTTATTAATCTCCAAGATGACGCCTCCGTTAATTCCTAGTGGCTAATATAAACCTTCTATTCTCTCCTCAGTAGCTTCTGAAACAGATTTGATAAGTTCATGATACAGGCAGCCTTCATGTCCACAACCAGGTCTTCCCCAGGCTAATGATTGTCTCCCATAGGTAATTCTTTTAGGCTACTGATCATTTGTCTTACTAATCTCTCTATTTGTTCCTGCAGCTAATAGCAGATCCCCAAATACCCTCTGTAATTTTCTAACAAGTAGAATTTCAATTCCCCATAAAGAAATTCTGCTTTAAAGTGTAATTAAAGATCATCTAAGAAAAACAGAGCCAATTTTGAACAGCCTACGAGCAATTTTTTTCCTCTGCCAGGGAACTAGGGTGTTTAGGGGGAATTAAAATTCACTTTGCAAAATTATGAATGGGCTTAATGTAACCATTTTGATCAACAGTCTTGTTATCAAGTAATATATCTAAAATTAAGATAATGGATTTTAAAAGAAATAGATTGAATAAAAATCATCTGCTATTCAACAGACACATCAACCAAGCAATTACTAATTCTGTTTATAACTACAGCCCTTTACTCTTTAAAAGGGCAATGAAAGCAAAACTTGGTTTGTGAGCTCCTATTAAATTAGCATTGATTTTGTTTTACTGCCAAGCTAAAGAAATATCAACATTAGGAGTTCTTTAACCCTATTTAAAGTATGCACACTTACACGGAATTTAGTCCACAGTTGTTTATCTTGCTACTTACAACCAACTAAAAAAGAAAAATCAATCTCGGTATTGAAGTATTCATGGCTATAGAAGAAAACACAGCTGTTTTGAGAAATTGTGAGAAAGGAGCACTACACTATTAACTGGAAAACAAAATAGTTTATGCTGTTTTGACGTAAACTCATGGAAATGCAACTCAATGTTAATTGTTAATAACTGCCTGCATTTGATCCATTACAGAAAGGAAGAGCACATTTAAGGCAAATAGTGACATGTGCCAAGGTCATTTTCTCTAGTTTTTACATTTGAAAATTTTTAGAGTTGTTTCAAGGCAAAATATTTTGGGTTATTTGGAGGCAAATAAAAAAGAATTCCTATATTAAATTAAACAATAAATAAAATACATTATTTTCTGTTTTTTTTTTAAGTCAGTTCAAATGAGAAATAAAAGCAATCAAATATTGGAACATAAAAATTCCAAAAGCTATGACAAAATATGGCACAGTGTTGACAGATGTGTCAAAACCATTCAAAGAAGTCAGCACTTGGTACAGCCACTATAGAAAACCGGTGTGGAGGTTCCTCAAAATATTAAAAATAGAGTTACTATGTTATCCAGCAATTCCACTTCTGGGTGCATATCCAAAGGAAGTATAATCACTACCTTGAAGAAATATCTGCACTCCTATGGTCATTGCAGCATTATTCACAGTAGTAAAGACATGGAAACAACCTGTGTCCATTGACAGATGAATGGATAAAGGACGTGTGCATATATATATAATGGAATATTATTCAGCCATAAAAAGGAGGAAATCCCATTTGTGACAACATGGATAGACCTTGAGGGCATTATACTAAGTAAAATAAGTCAGACAGAAAAAGACAAATACTGTATGATCTCATTTTTATGTGGAATCTAAAAATGTCCAGTCATAGAAATAAAGAATAGATTGATAGTTACGAGAAGCTGGAATATGGAAAATGGAGAGATGTTGGTCAGTGTATACAAACTTTCAGCTATAAGATGAATATGTCCTGAGGATTTAATGTGCAATACAGTAACTATAATTAACAATACTAAACCGTATACTTGAAAGTTGTTATGAGAGTGGACCTTAAATGTTCTTATATTTAAAAAAATAGTAATTATGTGAGATGAAAGATGTTTTAACTAACTTTATTTTGCTGAACATTTCACAATACGTACGTGTATCAAATTATCACACTATGCACCTTAAATTCACACAATGTTAGATACCAATTATATCTCATTAAAGCTGCAGGGTGAGGCAGAAGAGGAGAATCAGCATGTGGAGCTAAGTCTTGTCGATGTCTGCAAAGAATTCTTTCACCAGGTTTGTTGCAAATATGATAGCAATGTGTTAAATTTCTTCTCCTTTGCAAAAGCCTGATCTTCTTCAGGTTATGTGAATCTAAAATTGATTGAATAGACACCTATTAGACTTGTGTCAAAAGGCCGTTCCAGAATAGAAATGTACTAGCCATTTTGAAATTTAATCATAACCTTTCAGAACTTTCTAAGCCCCTAGAAACAATTTTTTTTTAAATTATAGTTTAACTTTAAATGAGTTTTTCATAGTCTAGTTTTCTCTTACATAGTATGTTAGGATATACTGAACATCTCAGAAGTTTCTTTTAGATGTAAAAATAAAAAATTAGAGTGGAAACAAATTCTCTGATCAGGACAACTTAAAGCATTCCCAGTCACTTACGGGCTTGTTCCCAAAGCCTGTCTGGGATTCCAAAGGATGTTAGTGTGTGAAAACTGCTAACCTGTCCACCAAGTTTTTGATGCAATAACACAACTTGTCCTTCACCTAGTGATACAACAGCAGGGCTAAGACAGCTAAAATTCATTGCACTTTAACCACATGGCTGGCATTGTGCTAAGCATGTCTCATGCATTAATCTGTTCAATCTTCACAACACCTTTATGCCTATTTCCATTTCACAAAAGAGGAGACTTACACACAGAGAGAATCAACCTTAGGGTCACTTCAGTCAGGCCAAAAAGTAGTATACTTGTCTAGCAGATAGATCAATAGAAATCCAGAAACATCAGATATCTGAAAAATTTTCCTTACCAGCTGTAAAAATGTATTATTGTAACAAATAATCTAGTTTTTTTAATTGCACAATGCTCTTAGGAAGAAAAATAATAAAACTTTGTGCATGTACCCATGATACATATGTATGTATTATAAATTATAAAATGTATAGTATATATTGCTGCAAATAGCTAATATCTGAAGACACAGTATCAGCTTATGGCAAGATTCATGGTTTTAAAATGCTAAATATAAATTTAATATTTATATTAAATATAAATATAAAAAAGACAAAAGTTTTCCTGATAATTTCAGATACTTTTGGCTGAACTTCTTTAGAGTATAATTAGCTCAACATTAATTTTTCTGTGTGAAGTGGCTGAAGAAGAGCCCATCTAGCA
The DNA here is from genome assembly GCA_030015415.1 of Cynopterus sphinx. Classification (NCBI taxonomy): domain Eukaryota; kingdom Metazoa; phylum Chordata; class Mammalia; order Chiroptera; family Pteropodidae; genus Cynopterus; species Cynopterus sphinx. Next base: position 22,509,914 of record CM057380.1, read on the forward strand.
GTAAGAGAAGGATCAGCTCTGCAGTTTGCTGGTAAGTTACTTGTTCTGCAATGCCAGTACTAAATTAAACCAATTCCTTTACAGGAATTCTGTTAAACTACCTATATTAAACCAACGTGGGAGTCAGGGTCCCCAATATGCCCCTGCAATGCCCTCTACCTGTCCAGCCCCCAGAGTCACATGATCATCTACTATACCAGCCACAGTGAAAACAGGGCCAATCCTTGTCTTAGATAATTAGTGCTTTGATTTCATTTTTAATGTAAATTAATATAAATGTTAATACCGTTTGTCCTTCTACAGCCCAACACCTTACCTGACTCACCAGTGCCAGCCCTTAATTTGAATACCACTGCTCTAGCAAAGAGGGTTAGAAGTCAGCATAGACACATAAACACTGCCTTCAATACAAGATCTTATGGATTGATTTTTAACTAATTCCCAAGATACATCTGCCTAAATTCTCAAAACAGAATGCAAAGATAGAAACAACATTAGCAAATGGTTAGAAGCCCCAACCCTGCCGTTTACTAACCACACGTCACTTCACCCTAGAGGCATACTTATTTTATCTAGCTCAGGAGGCACAGAGTGAGCACAACAAATATCAACTGAATTATTACAAAATATTTAGTGCTAAAATATATTTTAGTGGGCAGTCTCCCAAAGGAAAAACTCTTCCCTGGAATAAAGAAAGCTACATACAGTTACCAGATAGTTATTCATAATCTGAGGTAATCTTTCCATAGACAGATGTCTTCTAAGAGTCTTCTATGAAATATTTCTTCTAAATGTCTTCTATGAAATCAGGCAAAGCCTGATTACATCAATATATTATGCCAATTGAAATCCTAAATCTGTATTTCAGCCCTTGATCTGGTTTCATAAGAAACAAATTTAAATACGAATGATTTGATATTTAAAAAATAAAATAAAATAAAATAAAATAAAATAAAATAAAATAAAATAAACAGTAACCAAAAAGCACAGCCCTTTTATTGATAGGGAACGGGTTAGAATAAATCAGTGTTCCCCAGACCAGCCGCATTATCATGACCAAGCAGCTTATTAAAAATGCAAATTCTTAAAAAAAATTCAAATTCTCAGCCCAACCCTACACCTTCCATCAGAAACTCCAGAGATGGGTCTCGTGTATTGATGAGATTTCCAGGTGATTCTGACACATGATAAAGAGTGAGAACTGCTAGTAAGGATTGTACCTGTCTGTCTTCTAAAACAAGTATTTACAGATTCAACTAATAGGTGCATTAACTCCATCTGTACAATTTCTATCATGAAGTAAGCTCTCTTCCCTCAAGAACATTACAATGTTAAAACAATGATAGGGTAACCATATTTGTTAGATTTGGTTTGGGGTGGGAAAACTGTTCAAAGTTAAATACAAACATTTGGCTGCCATTCGGGATTGTTATAAACTCAAAATTATTGCTGTTCATGAGACATTTTTAAATAAAATTGCATCCAGGGGTTATAATTTCCACTACAAATTGGTATAATAAATAAATAAAGTTCAATATCTTTTTACTGTTTCTTTTGTATTTATTCTTGTTTGTTTTTGGTAATACACGTATGATGATATCTCATAAACATTTTCTGAATAAGGAAACAAAAACTCCATCTCAATATTGCATCTGATACTCTATTAGATTAAAAAAAACAGTTTATGCTCATTATCTTAGCTTTTTCAGTCATTTTAACTCCCTGCATGTCATTGTTTTTGATTCTTTTTTTAAAATTTAGCTAATTTAGTTATTCCAGATAGTTAGTTGTTCATTTGCCTTTTTTTCATTCTGTCTAATCTATAACAGTGCCTCCAGCTCCATAGACAAATTCTAACCTTAAAAAAGCCACTTGAAAAAAGAGTGAAAGCAGAAAAAAATCATAATTTTCCCCTCATTTAGGAAGACTTGTGCATTTTTCAATAATAAAACGTCTAGCTAAATAATTCTAGGTAAAATTTTATTTACAGTTTAAACTCAAGTATATACATTTAGAGTTCCCATCAAAATTCAAAACACATAGAAGTGAGTCTCCTATATGAATAACTCTTTCTTAATACATATGACTCTCCCTTTGAATCAACTACTATTTATTAATGAGCCGCACATATTTTGGGGCTTGCTGGAAGAAACTTTTGCTCACTCACATGATATTACTTATAAGACAGACTATGGATAATTTCAAGGCTTAGATGGCCTTTCAGTATTAGGACTGACAGATGAAATGTTATAATACATTTGCAAAATTTGATGAAAGAAGAAAAGAACATTCTCAGATAATAACGTATGGCCCAAGTCCAGACAGCCAGCTGTGAACTTGATTCTTTAAAAATGATTTACATGGTCCAATTGTACTGTCTCTACAATTTTCTCCTTACACATCAATCTGGATCTAGATTACATACATATATACATATATGATTTATTTGGTGTTTTTTGTTCATTTTGATTTATTATGACACAATTTGGACTCAACTTTCTCTGAAATGTCTTCTATGAAAAATGATGTAACATTTATTGAATTTATTAGACTTAATAATAAACCTTTCAGTAAATTCACCAATGTAAAAAATTATCAAAATAACATACGTTTAATTTAATGCAACACATGATTTTACGTTAAGAGATTTTACATGCACAGAAAATCCCAAGATTTTGGCCTTTTTCTAGGGCAACTTGCTTTCAGCAGGAGACTAGTTTGAATCAATTCTTTTCCCTTTTAGGTTAAATTAGGGTCAAAATTCCTATGTGAACTTCATGGTTATTTGCGGGACATGACAAAGAAAGACAAAATCTAACCATTATTTCTAGCCAAAAGGTTTAGACACTATTTCTTATTTGATTCTATCTCTTTTATGTAAGATTTAAGTGTTTTATTTCTCCTACAAAAAAAAAAAAGAGTCTATAAAATCTAATTCTAAAACAACTTTTTGTGGTCAGATATGCACTTCTAAATGGAATGGAATGCCTTCCTCAATTTCAAATGCTTTCCAAATGCTCAGTCATGTTGTCAGACATGCAGTCCTTAGTTGGGGATGGGTTAAAAGGGTTAACAGATCTTTTCAAGTTAATCAGGATTCAATTTGAACTAATTCCATTCTTTACTCCTGATTTAATGCTTCCATTTTTTACTAGTGACCTGAAAAACATTTGATTTTTCATAGATGCCAATGTAGACAAAAACCCTAAAACATGAAAGAACTGGTTTTCATTGCAATGGCTATTTGTTCATCTCATTCAAGCCATTTGGTAAAGTTCACATTCTTGTCTAACCCTCCAAATTTTACACTCATGCAATTTTGGCATCTGATTAATGTTGCCATGAAATGTTTAAGTTTATTTTCTTAGCCTATGATTAAAATTTTTCCTATTTCTCCTATAATTTATTTTGAAACCAAAATGCCCACAAATTTTTTAAGGGGTTGGAAATATGCTACCATGAAATTACCTAATTATATACTTCGCAGTCTAACCCGTAAAGCAAAAACAATTTAGAGCATTAAAAACAAATAAAAGTAAAGATGCTTAATTCAGTTGAGGAGGCATCCCAATTTAAAGTTTTTAAAAGCCCTTACCCAATAAACAATATCATTTGTATCTGATTAAAAAATGTAATTGTTATCCAGAAAAAGATAAATTGTATTTTTAAAGGAAATGAACCTTCCCCTATTTTTGTAACAGAAAACATCACTTAAATTTAACTCCATCTCTAGCCTATCACCTTTACTTTGACCTTCACCAGGAAAAGTTAGAACAACTGAGAGATAAATGCTTGTTAGAGGAGGAGGAAGTAGGTGTAGATGGGAGGTAGGGGTGGGTGCTAAGGAACCACCACTGGATAAAACACTAAGCTCACACAAATGAACACTGATCCAAAACAGTTGAGCTCAGAATAGAGGATATTTTACATCAAATTGTCGGGTCTTGGAGCTGAGTTTTGGTTCAGACTCTTTTTCCTTTCTGTTCCCCTTTGAAAACTGAGGATATTCAGATTTGTAATTCTTACAATGAGATGTCAGGGTAATGTTAAATTGTTAATTTATTTTAACTTGGAACATATCGATGATTTATCATTTGTTAACTGCCCTATTGGCTTTGTTTTTGTGTACGGACACCTTCATTTTCGTGTATCTTACTGAGTAGAGAACAGACTATTTCTCACAATTCCAGTATTATTATAATAATGTAACAGAAATTCGCTCAACAGTTACAGTTTCAAATCCCTCTCACTGTGCTGGCAGCTGGCCCGTTCCAATCGCCAACCGTTAAACCTGCATTTGGTCACTAATACACTAAAACATTGTTAATGACATGGAGGTATGACAAGATAAGACCGGCCTCATAATGAATGACTCCACAAAAGCAAAGTGGCCAAAGTAATTATAGAATCACACAGACCGCTGGCCTTGAATTGTCGTGGACATCCCATTTCGTGTCCAGCTAAAACAGCTCACAGATAACCTTATGTTCAGCAGAAGCAGACTTTGTATCACAGACGTACTTCAACTGACACATGCTTCTGTTTCAAAAATTAATTGTTTTATAGAAAAACATCATCAATTTCTCTATTACCAAAACAAATTAAACAGTTTTCCATATTTAGATCATATCCTGACTAAACAAGCCCCCTGAAAATAGGAGTATATGATGTTTTAATGTTTCAATAATGCCGTATTGGGTTTTATTAAATACCACTCAGCATCACTAACTTCCCATGCATTCCCATGAAACTTCCCAAGAAGTTTTAACTCACATGATATATAACTAGCGTAATCACAAAAGAAAAAGTGAAGTGCATTTAAATATGTTAAATGTTTAATCTGATATAATAATAATTTAAAAATTTAATCAACAAGCTAAATTAAAAAATATAAATATTGAAAATTACCTAATGTTTTTTTGTTTTTAAAATATATTTTAATGCAAATAAAAATGCTGTGAGCAAAATAATAAAATTAGTTCAGAATTCTACTAGACTTAAAATGGCAAAAATGAAAATTTTTTTAACACAGCAAGGAAAGGATTGGTTCACTGAGACAACACTACATAGCCCAGTTACTCCATCGTAAAATTGAGCCATACAATCCAGGGCTGTGATACTGTCATTTTTATCCAGATGGATATTTTTCTCCACAGCCTGTTAATAGACAGTGTCAAGGTGATGATAAACACCAGAATCTAGGTGCATATATCAATACACTCCGTGACAGGAGGGGGGAAAATGAAATAACCACAAATTCTAAATAGACTTACTGCTGCGATAATCTCTACAACAAATGCAACACGTCAAGGTATTTCTAAACATTAACCATTTGTTTGAATCCTATGTCTAAAATAGCATCATCTTAATCTTATCAATTTGGGGTTGAGAAAAAACCATAAAGTCAGGAAAGTGTTTGCTCTCATAACACATGCAATTCTAATTACTGGCTTGTTACTGAAAAACACTAAATATTATTTTTTTGATAAGGTGAAATTAATAGGAAGTGACAAATGAGACATGTGGTCAGGATAAGAAACTTATAAAGTACAGTCAGGATAAGAAATTTATAAATAAAAGAAACATGTCGCCAGGACATGGGAAAGAGGGAAGGGAGGCTCCTAGCATCCTAGAAAATCTTGGCATTGATGAACTGGATTGTGCACAGATTGCTTATTGTGTATTTAAAATTTTACACAGACTTCCACTTTAAGCTTTTTCTAGGAAGAATAGTATGATTTTTATTTCCCCTTTTGCCTCAGATGCAAAGCCAAATATGGAGCCCACAGCTGCACATTGACAAGACCTTATAGTATGTTTGTTTTACTTTATTTACCTTACTTGGCTTCATTTTATATTTTCATATTCTATCTACTTATTTTACTTTATGTACTTTGATAAACTGCTTCAAATTCTTTTTGAAAAGAAATGAGAATAAATGCCATATTTCATTGAATCTAAGTCCCTCTCTATTGTAAGATGCACCATTAGTGTATATGCTACTAAGAGGGTGGGGAAAAAAAACAACAGGGAACCCACTGCCAATTGAACTTGACACATCATCGATTATTAGATGCATCCTGCTTCAGAGATGATATATGTGAAATAAAAAGTCCATTTTTGAATCAGTAAAATAAGAAACATCATTCTCATTGGTATATTTATAAGTATTTATTGACAGTTCAATTTTTAGCCTTTAGAGGGCAAGGCCAAGATCTCGAGTCATTGCAATGTTCAAGAAATGGTCCTACCCTCTTATTTTATAGATGAAAAATAATGCAGAGGGGAAGACATCATCTGAATCCTAAAGAAGCTTATATCATTGCAGCTTCAATGATCATATGACAATGTAATGTGCATTGACTGCCCATCAATTACTCAAATAATTGGGTATATTTATCACAAATGTATGTAAGGAGACTGAAACTAAGTAAACTTATAAAGCTTTTCTTTTTCTATGAAGAAAGACACACAATACCAACTCTTACATCCTTTTTTTCTGCATAATATATTTTCATTTCCGGAGTTTCCACCCTGTTTAAACTCTGTTGCTTTAGTGAAACCTTGAAGGAAGCAGAAAGTGAGAAAAAGCTATCTCATGTAGAAGTGTTCCATGTTGGAAAGAAAATTGGTTTTTCATAACTAGAATGAGGTGAATTTTACATCCATTTGTGAAAATCTAGTACAAGTGAAAAATAAAATTTCTCTTGATTGTATAGTGCTGTATATGAACATAGGAAAAATGAGTCATTTGAATCAGAAATTTCAATTTTTGTTAAATGGTGGATATGGACAGCTTTTTCACTTTTCTAATTTCTATCACTTAAGGATTATGAAACATTATTTTTAGCCCTCTAACATCTCTAATTGAATGATAAATCTCATAAACATGTCTTCAACCTGAAGCTGTACTTTAGTTACAGTGGAAACAATGCAATATGTACATATATAATTTCATAGTGAAATAAAACCTGATTGTAAGATAATTGGCAATATGAATAGTTGGAAGTTAACAGGGACTTTGCCTGAGCACACAATATTTAAACATTAATGATGGTAGAAAGCTAATTAGTAAAATTTAATTGGATGTATGCAAAATGGCATAATGAGAGACTTAAAGCATATTTAATATTTAATCCAAACCCAAACTCTGAAGTGGAAAACCAACTAAAGCCAATCATTGTGAAAGGTAGACTGACACATTTTAAAGACTACGCAATTAGCATGCAGAATGAATTGATATCTAAATTTAAACACAGTAATATATTCTCTGGTGCCTTAAAAACACACACACATGTAAAATGTAATTATCTAAACTGCTTAAAGACAAAAATTTGAAATGGAAAGGCAGACAAATACATATATGGAAAATAAGTTCATGGAATATAGTCGGAATAATGAATTCGATGTTATTATGTGCAGATGAGCATCCATAGCAAGCCATTCAGCAGGCCAGAGAAACCTAGAAAGCAGCAAAGGTAAATGGAGACATGTGAAAGATAGTGCCCTGTTTCGCTGAATCTGATATCAAAGCAATATGATATGGAAGTCAAAAAGGTCAGTGCTATGTCAGGGAATATCTGTTACGGAGAAGTCGATAGTCCCTCTCTGTACACATGATATTGAAACCACATCCAGAGCTTATAGCAAGGGAAAAGGTTCTGTTTAGAGTGGATCATAATCCTGGCTGCGCATTATGATCATCTGAGGAACTTTCAAATACTGATGCCTAGGCCCCCACACCAGGAATTCCAATTTAATTGATATGGTGTGGGGCCTGGGCATGAAAAAATTTTCAAGCTGCCCAGGAAATTCTAATGGGCATCCAGCTTTAAGGAACCAGGTTTGGAAAGACCACAGAGCACCTTTTTCTTGCCCTCAATTAGTTCTGGCTTTTGCCAATTGGTACGTGTATATCTTGTCCTTGGAAGTGAGTAACTTTTGGTTTTGCCTAACATACTTCAAAATAGAAATATGATGTTGTCACAAAATATGAGTGAGAGACCATGTCAAAATCGTAAGTCAGAGATATGTCATCTTAAGCACTACAGTCAAGTTTGCAATGTTTTTTAATGTCTTCTCTGCATGATGGGCAATTAGGCTAAGCTCTGAGCATTAAAAAAAAGCTGGCTTTGTGGCTTCTCAGCAGGGAATTTAAGATACAACATAATCAAATATGAGTTGTATTTGTTAGAGTTCTTAGTAGCACAGAAACAACTCTAATTTAGACAGAGAAGAAATCCTTAAAAGGCTACTTTTTAAGCTAAGAACCAGACTTAAGGCTACAAACTAGGAACTACAAACCATACTTCAGCACTGTCCTGTGAGAACTCCACTGCTCTCGGGGCTTGGGCCATGCACCAGAATCTGGCCATGCACCAGCCACTTGCTCTGCTGGCTTCCCCAGTGCAAGCTGCAGGACCCTGTATCTAAACCACCCACCCCCACCCACACCAGAATGGAGTCCTAGCAATCCCTGCTTCTATGTCACTACCCCTGGTTCTCAGAGAGGCTAGCAGAGCCCTCGTCTGGCCTTTTCTGCCCCCACTGTGGAATATGTTCTCTGTTTCCCACTCAGACTCATAAGGTAAGAAATCCTTCAAATAGAAAGAGAGTTCCTTCACTGAGCAAAAAGTAAAAATATTATAAATGGCCTCTACATGAAAATTTTGCTTTTCCTAAATTAAACAAAGCCATAGGAAATTACTTGGTCTGCATTGTACTGTATCTGAGATGAGCCCTAACTTCAAGTTCTCAAGTTCATTTTCATGTGCCTTTGATTCATCAGTCTTTCTGACACACAAAGTAAAGCCGCTCAGTTCATACTCAGCATACCGAATTCTGCTGGTTCCCCACACTGTGCTATGGTATGTTCCTATAACTAAAATTTGCCAAGTTTGGGTACATATTACATATTGCAAAATACTGTGGCATCCATAATTACATGTGGAATATAAAACAGCCATGCCCATTACAATACTCTGAACATTATTCTAAATTTTTCATTTCACATCACAAGTAGATCTCATTTTTAGAGAGCACATACACCAGGTATATGCCCAGAATGGTGAGTTTTAACACGTTTCTGTGGCCCCAAGATCCTAACTTGCCCAGAAAAAAAAGTTAATGCAAGCTCTAAAATTTCTCTTTCCTGCCTGGGATGCTTCAATTATTTCTGAGACATTTTCTGGTCTTGTAAATTAAAGCTCCTCCTGCCACTGGTTGGCAGACACTTTGAAAGGAATAGTTAATATATACATTTTCAGAAATAACTGAAGGGTATGATTTCAATCCTACATAGTCACCGCTAAGCAGTCTAGCCTTGTTCTGACAGGTGAATCCAAATCTTCTCTTTTGAAATATATTAGGTTATTATCTCAAGTACAAAATCAAATGAATCCTCAACCAAAGCTTTCTCAAAGTGCTTACAGTGGGAAACCTTTTTTTCTCATGAGAAGGAAAGAAGTTATCTTTCCTCAAGTGCAAGTATCAAATCCAAACCAAAAAAATAGAAAGCGGTCAATCTCAATATACAGTTAACAGAAATAGCTTTGGAGGAGGGACCTCAGTATTCCCACAACCTATTTTCCTAATGCAAAACTCTAAAGTTCCCTTTGGGAAAGTAAGACAAAAGTCAGATTAGATTTGAAACACAGAGAGTATTTCTAAATATGAAGAGTTCCAGCTTTAAACAAAGAGTAATTACAAACAGGGCTTTTATGAGATACCAGATTCTACTAACTCTATGCATTTTTTTATAGCAAAGCTTCAGAGCTTTCAACAGAATAATAAAGGAATTCATCTCAAAAAAAATGTGAAGAAACAATGCTCTAGAGAATAAGGAGTCCCTTTTCTCTTCCAAAGATGGGTTCTTCAATCATCACCACTCAGCCATCTAATCGAGACAATGAAAGATAAAGTTGATTTTCCAATTCAAAATTTCTCTGGAGTCCTAGTTTCCATATTTCTTAGATATGAGGACAAAAGCTGCCAACAACTTTACCTTATAGGGATTTTTTATAAGGGACTGAATTATTCTTCCATTCCTTGAGAAGCAATGAGTCTCGAGTGGGGACTAAACCTGGTGTTTATGGACAATCATTTACAGGTGAGCCACCATGTGGTGGCAGGGGAAAGAACTGTTCAAGGAGCAGAGATGTCCCTCTTCAGTAGGAAACCACACTATATAGAAAGAAAGAGTAACTATGAGTGTGGCATTCAAGCCATAAAAATGGCATTTTTTACAGTGTAAAAGTCTGAATGGTATAGTAGAACCTCTGATACTTTCCACTGTTTCCACAAAATTCATAGGAGATCATTGTCATCAGATATGGCTAAGTAATTCTTTTTAAAACGCTAAAAATATTATTTTATAATCTAGATAACCCAGTCCCATCAGTTTGTGATTATAAAGTAAGTCATGATTGAATTAATCGTTAGCCTGTTTTTCAGAAATTTGTCTTTCCCAAAGTGTTCTCCGTTATTTTTTGGGGGTCCCCTACAATCCAGTGTACTTTGTCCATGATGCCATTACACTGACATTTCCCCAAAATCTATTCCCTGAAACATTAAACCCAGAAGATGCTCCATGAAGAAAGACAGATGGGAAATACTTCACCTAGATCCCTCTTTGGCAGGAGGCCATGCACATTCGATCAGTATCAGTGCCGAGAGATCCCGTTTTGCTTTTTCTGATCCAAAGTCACTTAACTCCTCCCTCCAAAAGTGAAGCATTTGGGATTGATGGATATGTTTACTTTCAGTTGTAACATTCTACAACTTTTGTGACTTCATACTTGTGATGTGAGTAGGGCAAATTTTCAGCTGCTTCATGTTGGAGATAAGAAAATTGAGGCATGAAAAGGTTAAATGATTTGTTCAGTGTCACCAAGGGTATATATGACAAAGCTGGAACTCAAACCTAAAGCTCTTTCTATCACCTCCTGCTTTGGGGCCGCTAAAGAGCCGCAAGAGGCTGGGACAGTCATGTGCTATATGCCACCTAAACAGAGAAACACACCTGGGTCTTCAGAGAAGCCCACATAAGAAAGATTTTCTAGGTCACAGAATTATCCCCAAATGTCTCATCTTATTATCTTACCCTAGTACCTTAGCAAGGCAAGGAAATTCTTATTGCCTTCTTTTACCAAACCACACCCAAATTATGTGTCAGCCTTTCTCAGTTTACATCAATTAGTGATGACAAATATCCTGAAAATCTCCTGAAATGCTGAAATTTAATGAATTGAAGATATAAAATATATGCAAACCTTATACTTAAGGTTTTAAAGGTTTTTAAACAACCTTTTACAAATGTAATGTTACTCATTAATTTATGGAACATGAAATATGTCAGTTATAATTTGACTTACCCACAAAATCATTTGGTTTCATTATGGTTCAAATAAACCATTTAATGGATTCACTGAATTTACATTTAAATGTATTATATTTTTATATAAATGTAACACTATATTGCCAAAAGTAAAACAATTTAGCTTGTTTCAACATTTTTTTTTTTTAATTTTTGAGAAGCAGGCAAACTCTTGAAACGTAATATGTCAGTAAGACAGAAGGTTATTATATCATCTGGGTAGAGCCCTCAGTGTAGAACAAAAGAGAGATCATAGTTTTTTACCAAAAGAGCGCTCAGAAATAAAAAAAAAAAACTTTTTGAATGATGGAACCATCACCACACACAAATATGTCTGATCAGCCTTTGTTTTCTAGAAACTTCTACAGCATTCTGACCTTGAAACGTTTCCTCTGCATCTTTTGGTGGACTTCCAAAAGTTGGTTTGTCCTGAATGAGACAAGTGTCTTTTTACCTATTTTCAAACCCATTTCACTTTTTCCAGCAGAGGTAGACTTGTGTAGATGTGCCTGACTCAGCTTCAGAGAAGAGCCCTCCTCAACCCTGCTCTATGCAAATGTTGCCTCTCTGTCACATTTAGGAGACCAAAAGACACTGGCCAGTCCTCTTAACCTCGCTCCCCACCCCATTTGCCCACCTTCCTCCTGATGGTTCCTTCTCCCAAAACTACTCAGCAGCATCATTTCTTGGGTTCTTTATCTCCTCTCACCTAATCGCCACCCCACAGTTGCCTTTGTTTTTTTAATATAGGTGGTCTTAAGAACAAAATGGATCAACTACTTTTGTGTTTAGGAATACTCCAAGTTTATGTAAGTCCGGTTCCCTGCCATCTCATTCGTTTATTCAAAAGACTGTTATTAAGAGCCTGCTCTGGCTATTTTGTTCTAGATGCCAAGAATACAGAAAGTGTTAAAATATGTCCCTTGGCCTAAAAGAGCTCAATTCAGCAGAAAAGACATTGTATCTACAATAGATTATGACACCACAAAGTACACACAGCATCAAGAACTGAAGAACACAGAGAAGGAAAGCAATGACTCTACTGAGAGAGTTAGGGAAAGGAGGTGGCCTTCCAGCTAGATCCAGAAAGATGGACAGAAGTTTGTCTGAAAATCCAAGCATGAGTATACCTGAGGTAATGGCATATTTTAATTGGAATAAATGAGGTGGATATTATAACATATATGCCAATAAACTTTTGGAGGTGCAAATGCTGTCAACCTCAAAACTCCCTGAGAGAGATTTACACTTTCTGACCCAAAAGAGGGACATCAATCAGCTTTTGGCATTCCCTCCACCTTACCTCACTGTCCTGTCAGGAACCTCTCTACACCTTCACCAACAATGATTTAAATAGGTTATCCCTTCTCTCGATTTCCCAGGCCTACCTGTTAACGTCCCCTCCTTCACACCTGATAAATGAACCAGCAATTCATTCTCATGGAAGTATAGCTGTAAAGGTTCATAAATAATAAATTAAAACTTGCAGTTGCCATCTAGGTTAAAATAACCCTTAGACTGACTATTGGCAGAGCATTTATCATAGCTCATGATGGAATGTAGTACCACCGTATTCAGTTATAATTTGTGCCTGCAGGGAATTTTCCAGGTAAAGGTGGACAGCAAAATGTCAAAAATGTCTGAATGTCTGGCATTATGTAGGCGTAATAGGTAACTATAGTTTAAGGGGATTTATCCATGACTTCAAGTTTTCAAGTTTTCCTCATCTCAAAAACAAAAATTTTTTAAATGGACAAAACCTCTATTTCTCTCCTTCTCCATATCTCTTTTATTTGTCTACCAAACTTTGGATGCAAATGACCACATTTATTTGATCACCGTCCATTCCCTTCTCCCATCCTTCCCCACTCCAGTGAGATCTCTATAAACTCACTCCAATCTGATTCTAGTGATTCTGTCTCTTAAAGATCTCTAAAGACCCCATCAATGCTTAATATTTTATATGTATTATTCCTGTCCACCATCTCTTTCTCAAAGCCACCTTCTTTTCTCAGTTCTGGATGCAGTGATTTGTCAAATGTCTATTGATGAATCCAAGTCTGTACTAGGCTCTGGGGTTAGTACCATTTCTATATTCAAGAAATTTATAATCCAGTAGAGACATCAGAAAAGAATCCACAAGTTACAAATAGGCATGGCATGTCAATAGAAGATACACTAGGTATCAGAGACAGATAGCTGGGATCCTTTCACCCAACAAACCAAACCGAAGAAAATGTCCTGGAGAATGTGAGCTGGGTCCAAAAGTTCAAGTAGAGTTCAGAAAGTCAAAGTTCACAAGGAAGGAAAGCAGGAAGGACATTCCTGGGAAAAAGAACATCTGTGCTTCTCTAGTCCTGTTTCCGCACCTGTCATTCTGTCACTTTCCTGTTTTGATGATCGGTTCTCATTCCTAGGTGCTTGCTTTACCAACTTTTGCTCATTAATAGATCCTACCTCAGAGTTCAACTACCTGCAATACCTGATCATAGTCTAATCTGAGCCTCCTGCCTGGAATCCTCACCCCTCTACAGCCCAGCCCCACATGAAGAGCATGCCATCTGGTTAGCAGTGTTTTCACATTTTGGCTCATTATCAACCCATGAACAGAGTGGCCCTTGAACTGCTTCAGAATTTCCAACAATAGAACCATCCTATGCCCTGGGATTAGAATTCAAAACCTTGAGAATAACCTTTATCTTTTCTCCTTTCTCCCTACTCAGTTTTCCATATATTCATGGGTCATCAGGGTGTTTCCCTTTTCTAAAACCTCTAATGGACTCTTATCCTCAAAATAAATTCCTAATCTAGATTTAAGACTCTCCATAATCTGGTCCTTTATCCAATACTATCTATGCATACTAGACACTCTCGTCACATTTATGTAACACTTAATGGTTTTGAAAGTGTCTCCCCAAGACATTTTTGCAAACATTATCTCTTCTGATCTATTACAATACCCTGAAGAGATGGGCAGGATAGGCATTATTATTCCTCCCTTATAAAAAATTTTTTAAAAAAGGCAAAACCAAGATTTTAAGAAGCAGATTCAATCAGGTCTTTCTATTTTAGTCCAGTGCTCTTACCCATTGAGTCAAATCATGTTTCGTGTTTTGAGTTTTTTGCATAAGCACAATATCAATTGTTTCATTTGTGGGTCTTATATTCTTGCCTAACTGTGAGCTTCTCTAAAGGGCAGAAGAGTGTCCAAATTTTTTTTTTCTCTAACTCCTCAGCTTATAGCACAGAGCACTTCTCTATGCATAGAAAAGACACTCAATAAATGCTTCTTGAATTAATATTGTAAACCAGGTGATTCTGTTGAGGGAAATCACAGTCCTACTCCCTTGCTTAAAACTCATCACACTGAGCTCTTCTGATTAGATTCTCTTAATCTAAATTTGTGACCACAGCCAACAGGTCCCTCATGATCTTGCCTTGGCCAACTTCTCTGATTTCATCTTCTCCCTATATCCCTCTTGTCCACCAAGCTCCAACCACCCCTGCCGTCTTTCTGTTACTCAAGTTGGGGCTTTGTGTCTGCTGCTCCTCTTGCTGGAATGGTCTGTGGCTGGCTCCTTCTGATCATTCCAGTCACAGGACAAATGCCACCACCTCAGAGAAGCCTTCCCTGACCACCCAACCTAGAGTTAGACACTCATCACTCTCATCCTGATATGTCACAATCTAAACTTGATTATTTACTTATCTGCTTTTATTGACTGTTTCCTCACTAGAATGTGAACTTAGTGGGTCAGACACATTATCTCTCTTGTTCCCAATGCCTAAATTAGGCCAATTCTATTTATCAAATGTGTGATTGAATGAATGAATGAATGAATGAGTGAATGAATGAATGCTAAAGAAAACTCATTTTTCCGATCTCTGAAATAATTGGGTTGGAGTAGATAACTTTTAAGATGTCTCCCAACTTAATGTTCTTTAATGAATCAAAGGTCTTATCTTTTTATGGACTTGACCAAGTTTCCTTCATTAAGTCATGTCTTCTTTTCCTCTTGACTTTAGTTCCATCATTGATGAGAGTCCCATGAGTAGAAAAATAATACTGAGAAGAGGGAAGAATAAGGTTAAACAATACAGTTCAGGTAAAGAATACCTTGCTTCATATTCTGATGCAGCTGTCTCTCCTGCCACAGCTTTGTAACAGGCTGCCATTCCCACAATCACATTTGCTATCTACTTTTTGGGTTTTGATAGTTTGCATTATTCTTCTAATACATTGTTTTGTTTTCTTTGGCCTTGATAAAGATATTCCTAAGATGATTATTATTACTAAGTTATCCCCAAGGTACAAAATTACTGACTGAAAACTGATTCTTTTCAAATGGGTAATGTTAACACATGTAATAGAACAAGTCAGTATGTGTCTTAAACTGCTGGTGACAATAAAAGTGGAAGTCGTATGTATATAGCATTCTTTTTATATGTTGGGCATTCAATTACCGCTGACTTATAATTATTCAAAAGAAATGTTATTTTATAGCTGCTTTAAAAACAGTAGACAGATGAGACATTGTAATAAAGATTGGAACTAGTCATTTAAAGTGCTCTCTAACCATCATGAAGCATAACCAGCTACTAAGAGCAGCTTCAAATCAGTAACGATTTCTGACCTTTACCTTTGCTTGTCTTGGAAAAACAAAATCTATCACTGGGTACTTCCTTTGTGAAGAATTTCCAAAAACTGCATTTTTCAACATGTTCAAAGGGTACTAAATGTTTACCCATCATTTTAGCAACTTTAGACTTTCAGTGTTTTCTGATCTCAATTGTAATTTACTTATGTGGAGATAAATTGAACAGCCATCCTTAAAACCTGACAAGGTTAGATGTCCTTATTGTTCACAGTATGAAAGGCCAGAAAATGGAAGAAAGCCTCCTTAGAGGTTTCTTCTTTGATTCAAAGTTTGCTCTCAGTAGGCTGTGGCACTGCATTCTTCACTTTGTTCAGTTACATCATCAACTTCTGGTTTGTGTTTTTGGCCTGAAGATGCCAGCTGAAACAGAATATAAATCATTTTCTGCCTTTATCCATACATAGCTACCACTGACATCTTAGATTGTTATGGTTAAGTAGCTATAATCCAAAATTATATACCAAGCTTAGATCAAAATTTAGGAGTTTATGGTGGCCACTTCTAGCAAAGTGCACTGGCATTCCTTGCCCCCAGAGCAGCTAGTGGGGAAAGGAAGCCATGTGAGCATAGTCGCCAAGGACAAAGGGTTCTCCTCCTCAGTTAGACCCAGCATCAGCTTAATCCCAAGTTATTTGATTACAAATATAAGATGAATGGATATCCAAGAACTATATCAATTAAATTAATAATCTAGAATTTCAATGATGAAATTTCCCAAGCCAAAAAATTCAAAACATTGGATATTTACAGAAAAACTATGAAAAATTGTCTTCCAAAGGTGAAGTTTATAAAATAAACTCAAATGTGCCAGATTTAATTGGTGACCATAAATACTGCTACAAAGTACAGTATTATTAACTGTCTTTTTCCTTTAAAGGGGCTTGGTAGAAACAATAAAAAAATAACTATCAAGTCAATCTCAAAGTTAAGATGCAAATATCATAATTAGTTTTGCTCTAGGCCTTTTTATTTTTCATGAAAGCTTCTCTACTGACAGAGAAATAATTTATGAAAACAAGGAATATTCATTGCAGCCTGCTTCATGGTCAATATTGATCATTTAATTTATGGCCTAAATAGTTTATTTTCACCTTCAAGGAAATGATAAGATGTTTTTAAATCTCATTACTATATCTTATTTCATATTATCTAAATGTAACCCAAAAGAAAAGGATTAAATTATTCTTATCACTTTAAAAAAAAGAAATCTTATTTCTTGATCACATCTTTATCCTAGAGATTAACATATTTTTCCTCCATCATTATTTCATTCATTTAAAAATAAATGTGTGTTTTCAAGTATAGCAACAATGACTCAAGGTACATACCTCCTACTTCCCAATTACTGCTAACTTAGGTCAAGTTAAACTTCTTATATAATATAGGCTATCACTTCAGCTCTGTTATTTATTTGAAACAATAATCAAATGCTAACAACTAAACATAAAAAATTTGGTGATTATCAATAGATATTGCTTAAAATTATGAGTAAGAGAATATAAAAGATAATTTTATATTTATAAAGAAAAAATCGGAAAAATGGATTCAAGAGCAATAACTAGTCTTCTATTTATTATGCTATAAACTCAAAAGACAATAGTAACCATGTTTTTTTTCTCACTCCCTCCTCAAAACTACTGTCTAGTACAAATTTAAAAACATAGGACTTTAAAAGCCAACATTCACAGTTATCTTGTAATGGAAAAAACAAAACTGGAAAGGAAAAGAGTTATGTAGATTAATTTTGCTGTAGTGGCCAAGCCTCAGCCAGAGTTGAGGACTCTGTCAGAACCACTGTACGTGTCCCCACAGGTTGGACCACACAACTCTAGAGCGCACCTTTTGTGTAGAATACGGAGTTAAATGACATCCCTCAGCATCAGACTAAGTACATCACCAGTACAACTGCACGGGGCAGTCCTGTTTTAGTGCTCGTTTCTTCCCCTGGATTACACCGATGCTGCTTTTAGTCTGCATTCTCCGGCAAATATTCCCAGCTGTCATTCTACTTCACCACTCGTTGTTCCCTGTTTTTTACTCCTTTGTTAAGAAAAGCGAATTCTGGATGTCTTTAACTGACTTACAACTATCAATTTTTCATCCAATATTCAAAAAAATTATTTCTAAATCTACTATTTAAATTTCATAAGTAAATTTCAGAGAGGATAAATTTTTCCCCTTAGACTAAGTAGTATGGAGAAAAGAACATGAGATTTAATGTCAAACAGATCTTCCTAGATATGTGACTTTAGATAAGTTTCTTAACTTCTCAGAACTTCAGTTCCTTCTTCTATAAGATGGAAGATGTAAAAATGACCTTCACATCTTCTTGTAAAAATCAAAATGATACATATGTATGTAACCTGTGCTCAGTATATAGAATTAGCTTGATGATTTTTATTATCATCATCATCATTTTAAGCAAAGGTCATCATACTATTGTGGTATCATGTTTTCACATGCTTTCCTCATTTTTTTCAATTCATGACACACTAGTGCCCTTCCATATCAAAATATAATGAACCAAGTCTTAGGAGACTTGTACCTGGCCTCGTCTTCCCATGATGTCTATTAAGAAGCCACTGCCTCTACAGCATGTGTTACAGACTGAACATTTGGGTCGTGTCCCCCACCAAAGCCAAAATTCACATGTTGAAGGCCTAACCCCTGATGTTAATGACATTTAAAGATTGAGGTTTAGGGAGGTGATCAGGGTAAGACTGGGTCTGAGGGTGGGGTCCCATGATGGAAGTAGTGGCCTTCTAAGAAAATGAAGAGATTTTTTTTTTCTGTCTCTCTCCCTATATATACACACACAGAAGAAAGGCCACGTGAAGATCTGGCAAGAAGTCAGCTGTCTACAAACCAGGAAGAAAGCTCTCACCAGGAACTAAATCAGCCAGCGCATTGATTCTGGATTCACCTAACTCCAGAACTGTGAGAGATGAATTTCTGTTGTTTAAGCCAACCAGTCTATGATATTTTGTCATAGCGGCTCAAGGTGACTATTACAATATGACAACAATTTGATGGCACCCTGTGCTTTGCCTGGGAGCACTGCTAGGTCTGTAGCATTTTGATGCCAAACATTAAAAAACAAACAAACAAAAACAAAAACAAAAAACTATGTATTAACAATAAGAGACCAATGCAGAAACTGATCATATGAGTTTGAAACTTGACCAGGCAGTCTACACAGAATTTTAAATTCAAGTTAATTCTGCCCAAGGGGCTCACAGTTAGCAAATAAATGGCTTCAGTGTTTGCTTTTCCCCATTCAGTATAAATAGGCCCTTTTTCTGGATGAGCAGTAATTTCCCTGGGTAGAATAACATATTCAGCCTACTTCTGAGGCATGCAAAATCTCTACCTCACCTACAGGAAGAGAGCTGCAAATGATGAAGAAGGTGAGGGATCAGGCGGTTTCATACACATGTGTTTTTCCTATAAAGCGGCATATGTTTTTCAGGTTGATGTTGGCCAGATTAAATTGATCAAGTCTTTGCTTACTGAGAGTAAAAAAATTTTCTGAGCTATCTCAAGTGGAGTGGCAATCAGATAGGCAATAGCCCAGCACTGGGAGAATACTAACACTGTAGATACTTCTAGATGGATGATGGGGTATGGTTGTATTTTTTCTGCTAGGATGGGAATATGGCAAAGAAGACTGTTGGATATGCATGATGATTTCATATTCAGAAATGAGATACTAGTGCTATTCAAATAGCGATGGAAAATCTATCACTTCTGAGACAACTCATGAATGATTGCAGCCCTTTATTCTGAAATGAAGTGTCAGGGACAATCATCCAGGCCTCCTTTCCCTTATTCCTGATGATCAGAAAGAAAGTGTAACTCTGGAGCTAAATGCCCTGCAGGTGAGGTCCAGCGTGATGCCGCAATGCAGTTCCCCCAACTAAATATCGGGTCCTTTTTCTATAGGAAGCCTCAGCTCAAACGAATTGAGCTACTCACCCCAATATTCTTTGCATTTCCTCACCTGCTTATTATGCTGTAGTTTCTGCCTTTCCTCCAAGGCGAGGGAAATGCTACCACTTCCCAAGGCTCAGCTCAAATGCTACCTTCTCCATGAAATTTCTATGCCTCCCTTGCTAAAAGCATTCGTACCCATCATTCCTTCATGTTACACTAGACATACACTTCCATGCACTCTTATATTTTATTATTTTCCTATCCTGAAAGGTGCTGGAGTCAAGAACTGTCTTACCTCACAGTAGGGACTCTATAAATATTTATTGAGTGGATGGCATGTTTTCTTTTAATTTTCCCTCTCAAATGATCAAAGCTGCAATCAATTCAAACCATAAAGGATTTAGGACCAGCTGCACTTCACAACTCCAGGGGCTCCATGCTCATTGCCAAGAGTGCAAATGGTCCCCTGAAGACACGCCATACAGCTACCCCAGAGCCCTAGCCTTTCTATAGGCACAATGACTTTTAAAATATAGAGCTCAGAATAAATTCTGCTGCTAGATGGGTATCTCAGTGATTCCTGACTATTCATTTTCAGGCATAAACATTAATATTGTTACATATTTTTTCATCCTGCCTTTAAATATGTCCATATTAAGGTTTGGAGTGGGGGTGGATTTAGAGGCTAAGAGAATAGGAGAAAAGGTAAAGCAAGAACCAAACAGAAGGGGCACATTTTTGGAAGGCCCATCAGAAAGATGTGCCAGAAGATGTCAGCTCCCCTCTCTGTCTCACCCAGACCTTTGGGCCAAGCCAAGGGGACCTGTTTTCACTCTGAAAAATCTTTATTGGTCACAGCTGCACCTCATCCATAATGTATGAGCCTGAAGAGGATGCAGGAGCCTAAACCCAGAAGCTGCTCCGAGAAATAATGAAAAACCATGTGAAACAGTATATTGTTCTGATATGATCTCTTCCTTCAAGTTTAATCAAGTTTATTCTAGGAGGACACCCCAAAACTTGTACCTTCAGAACCAAGGGCATGGGGAAGGGATGGGGGGAGGGATAAGGGAAGGAAGGGGTAAGACAGAGTTCAGGGAGGCCAAAGGGAGCAGTACTTATTGAGGGGGTTGGGGTATGAAGTCTTCACTTTCTAAATAAGACGGCAGGGTATCCAATATAAGCACACCAAGGCCCAGAGAGGTAAAAGGGCTCATTAGTATAGTGTAGAGAGTTGAATCCCAAACAATATGTGTTCTGTCAATGGAAGCCTAAGTTGTATAAAAGACATTATTATTTCTGAAGGAAATTAAATATTAAAAGAAACCACTGAGTTGTGTGGGCTTGGGGTCTTTTTAGCAAAAAATCTGCATTATGGAGCAGATAATTCCCTAAAGCTTCACACCGTGGGCTGGATGGCCCGTTCATGTGTGTAGATAAGTCACGGAATCAAGATCCCAGGAGCTATCCAGGGCCAGTCAACACTTTCCAGCCTAGCATTGCTCTGGCCCTTCATTTGTTTCAAATTTTTCTACCATGAAAGCACTATTAAATTACCTTTTTCCCCTTACAAATAAATACTAATAAAACTTTCAGGCAGAGACAAAAGAGTTCTCTGTTTTATTAAACTGACAGAATTGCAGGCGTGCCTGAAGTTTCCAAGGGTCTGAGACATCCCTTGTAAAGAAAGTCTGAGAGGCAACCACACAAACACATCTACTATCTTAGCCCGTTGAGGAGAGAAGTCTGTTGTCATTGGCATGTTGGTACTCTGAGGTCCCTGAAATGCATTTCTCTCCAGTGACCAAATTCTACCCCTTTAGGTTCAAAATGCACATTTGCACCCCTGGGGAAGGGGAACCCCCTGAAGCTGGGATCTGTTCACATTCCTTCATTTATTTATTCATCTTATACAGTTAAACACGAGAAAGTTTATCACATATTCTCTCACCCCAGCTAAATATAGATCAGACTTGCCACATCCGTCTCTGAATTCTTCAACCAGCAAGATGAAAAACGTTTGCTTTTTGATTAGAATACCCATTAAGACTTTAGTCAGAAAATAATTCTCATCCTGATTTCCCTCTCAGAAACAATAGCAAATGATTAACCATTATCTCAGAAAAACTGTAGGAGAGAATGTGTCATCTAATCTGCACTCTTTAGAGAAACTAAATGATTCTCAAATTTGAGAACTACACAAGCATCTCCAGGTTAAGAAGGACCATTGGCATTTTGCAAAACACGAATTGAGCCCCTTCTTTGCTTTTCAAGAAGTTCATGACTTCACTCAGTTACAGAATTCCTCTCCATTTCTGTATTAATATTACTGTCAAAGTAAATTTTATTCTTTGGTATTCATGCTTAGTTTCAACTGGATTTCAAAAATCCCAAGTATGATCTGCGTATTGTACCCCAACACCCAAGAGAACTGAAGGTTGCTTATGAGAGTCCACAGGCTTAGGAGTTGTGAAGTATTTCCTTTACCTGTGGACTAACATTTGTACCTAAAAGAATTAAAGTTTTTTCTTATTCCAGCCTGAGAGTAAATTAGGAACAACCGGAATGACTTAGCCAATATGAGTGAAAAAGAGTATCCTTTGGGGAAGTGGTGTCCAGCCCTTCTGTTGAATGGTAGGAAGGGCCCCAGGAATAAGATGAAATTTTCACCATCTCCTCCACAAAGCTTCAAAGGGGCTGACTTTCCTGGAGCCCAGGACAAAAGCTGAGCCCCAAAGGGGACCACATCATGAAAGAGTAACTCTTATAAAGAGCGTGGTCAGCTTCCTTGCACATGGAGTAGCATGATCCTTCAGATATTTAACCAATCCTCACTCTCCTAGTTGAAGACTCTTCTTATAGGCCTCTTAGAGAATGTAGCCCTGTGCTTTGCTGACGTGACCTACTCAGGACTCTCTAATGCTACATCAGGCCACCTGGGCATCTGTTGGTCTACATGCCCCTTTTCTATCCCCATCCATTTAAAGCACCCATAGTATTTTGACGCATCTTTAGCTGGTAGTATAGAAACTCTCATAGCTCCCTTTTTGATCTCGCCAGTGACTGCTGTTCTTCTAATACCACCTAATGCAGGACTTCCTGGTAGCCCATCATGTGAACAAAAACTCCTTGAGGACCTTTGTGGTTATCAAGGGTGATATTAAATGCCAGGTGATAGAATAAAGTTAGAAAGATGCAGGAAGCACTTTCTTCATTTTCAAATAGTAAAAACTTTAAAAATTACTAGCTGCTGGAATATAGCAAAAATAATAAATGGTTTTGCCGTTTAATATATGTGAAGTTGCTAATAATACTGAGACCTGGCTAGTCTCAAGATATGACAGCTATAATCTTAGTTCCTACTGCATCCTCCAGTTCCTACTAACCCAGCTGAGCTACGATCTTCTGTACAAGGCACTGACTTAGACTCTGGGGGCCCAGAAGAAGCTAAGCCATGGATCTTATTATTAAGGGTCTCACAAAATGGGAATGAAAGTGGGGTCAGCAAAGAGATCATTACAACGTGACAGAGGAATATCTGCATCGCAGCAGGCAGTCAATGGTTGTTTGTAATACTGCTTCACTTGGTGCATGCCACCAAATCTTTACTTGGCAAGGACCTTCTGAGCCTTCCGCTCTCATCCTGACAGTAATTTCCTCCAGGACTCCTTCATTGATTGACAAGATATCTAATAAGACTAATGGGACAGAAGAGATAGAAACTGTACCCTCTTGTTCCTCATTGCCCTCCATCCTGGGTCCCAGTGCAGTGTCTAACATTGCTTAATTGCTACCTATTAAATGGATGGATTAATGAATAAATTAGAGAAAAAACTCCATAAAGGAGGTAGCAGAATTTGAATCAAGGCCCTGAAGGATGACACAGAACATGCCAAGAGGAGAAAGTGGGAATAAGAAATGAAATTCACATTTAAGGCATGCAAGGGTCTGGCAACCTCCCACCGTGGTAGGTTCATGTGCAAACACACTCAGTGATGGACAGGGAGGAAGCAACAGGATATCAGGCAGAGATTGGGTTAGAATGAGCATATGAAGAGCCTTGTATGCCAGCACTTTATCCTGGAGGCCACAGGGAATTCGCTGATTTTTGTAAATAAGACATAACAAAGTTAGCCTGTTTGATTTTGTTCCAAATGATAACCAAGAACAGTGTGGGAAGTAAATTGAAGGCTGCCTGGGCCCTGGCCAAATACTCCCAATGCCTTTTCCCTCTGCTTTAAACCCAACCCTTGCTCTCTCTTTAATACCCCCCAATGAATATTTTACATTTTCTGGCGAATTTGCTATTATTTTAATTACAGTGTAATGAGTTTTCATGTCATAACCTCCCTCTGAGATCCCGGAATGTATTGCTCTGCCTATATCCTTTCTGTCTCATATAATAAAGATTCTAACCAAGGAATGTGACCCAGGACACAGCCTCTTTGTTGGCAGGGGTTTTCTCATCCTTCGTAGGACAAACCCTTATAAAGACTCCACCATATCAATCAGGGCTGCAGAATCGAGGTCGGCACGTTTCCACTGGCTTAAGCACAACTACCTGATGAGACACCGATGCCCATGTGTGCTGCACGCCAGGCCTGCACATCTCCCACAGAACTGAAGACAGCTCTGCCACAGAAGTCATTCCAGCTCTAACAGCATCTCCATGGGTGAGCTGGCCTCATGCCATTCTTTGGGGCTCCTTAGTTTTGGAGGTCATTGTTATTGGGGCCCCTGCTTCAGTGGATTTGATATAAACAGCCAATCTGCTTACATCAACACCTTCCTCAAATCTTTCCTGCAAAGAGTCTGCAACCCCTGACTGCTGTCCTGAATGTGTGCTTTGGAGGAGAACAGTGACAGCATCCCCTTGAAGGAGAAACCAGAAAGAAAGAGTCCAGAACAGCAAGAAAGGAGAAAAAGATGAGCTGGCCAAGACTTTAAAAGAGCCACAGCTCTGGAAATAACCCTATGAGCTTCGAGATAAAAACCATTTTTGTCTAATAAAGGGATTATTATGTAGTATTTATGTATGAATTTATAGTTAAAAGGCAAGAAACCTCCTTCTACTCAGTAGGAACTAAACACAGAGTTCCTCTTTGCAAACAAACAGAAAGGACTGTACCTGTAAAGAAGCCAAGTGGATTTCAGCACTCACATCCCGGCGTAAGCCCTCGGCCCTGCTGCCCACTTGGGCAGCCCATGCCAAGACCTCCCACACAAACCCATCTTCCTGCTGCCCCTTGTAACCCACCTCTTCTTCAACCTTGCCATTCTCCCCTCAACCTGCTTGAGCTTCATCTGCTACTGCACATTGCAAAATGCCCTTTGTACCCTAGTCATGCCACCTGCCCTCTCATTTAAACTAAAAAAATCATCTGTCCCTTCTTTATTTTGCTAAGGAAACTCAAACTCAGTAGCTTAAAAATAAGAAAATGGGAGTCCCAGAATGATACATAGGCCACTGGAACTAAAAGAATTTTGTGGCAGCCTTAATCCAAATCAACTGGGGGCAGCCACTATAAACATCATTTCAGCCCTTAAAATTAAAAACTCCAGCAATGTTTCGAATGTTTACCGGGTACACAACATAGGAACTTGCTCTCTCTCTCTCTCTTTTTAGCTTTATTTCATCTTTTTGTACTAATGAAAATCAGGCATTGGAAGTAATGCTGCTTTGTGTTTATAATAAAATCTCATTAAATCAGATGCAACTAATTTATATCTTGTGATAATTTTACCACAATAGAGCTGAATTTGCCGATGTGCAATATGTGATTTTGCTAAGCAAATTAATAGTTTAAATCAGATTTTAGAAAGACTATTTAACTTCCCCAAACAAATTATCCTTAAGGACATTATTAGTGGGTATTTGCATGCAGAAAAAGGAAAATTAAGACTCATTTGTGGTTACAGCACCACAGTCCCTTCCCTTATCTAAAACTCTGGGATATAGATGGGTTTCAGAATTCAGAATTTTTCAAGTTTTAGGAAGTTAATAAAGTACACACAATATATATTATATTATACACTGAATAGAGCCTAAGCCAGTACTAGGAATCAAAATGTATGGATATTTACGCTAAATGAGATAAAGGCTATACGTAGCTTTATATTACTTCAGGTCAGCTTGTTTCATCAGATAAGTTCAGGTTTTACCAACAAGTAAATTATGGAAATAGCTTTTACTTTCTAGAGTTCTGGGGTGTCCAGATTGTAGACTGGGATCTGAGGACCTGTGCTGAATTATCCCTTAATGAAAAGAAGTGGCATTCTGATTCATGAACCTGGGGTTGTAGCTCAAAGGACAATTTTGAGAATGATAACATTGTGATGATTGCAATGACTGACATTTTCCTCCTCTTGATCAGCTTTTCCTTCAGAAGGAACATTTCAGCAGTCACCTAACCTGCGTATAACAACCCAGATCTAAAGAATCCTTCATTGCGATCCTTCAAAATGGAACAGGACTTAAGCATCACAGACATCTGACTGCCTCCTGAGATGACCACAGCTATGCTGAAAAAGAAAGGTCCCAGTGCCCAAAATAGGCCTCACATTCTGCGAACACTTGTCACAAGTGGATAATCCTAAATCACCTCCCATCCTCCAACTTCGGGCTACGTACGCTTGCAGAACTGCTGTCGATCTCAGTCTATACACGTGCCTGACCTAATCTTTATAAATTGCAATGAATAATCAGATGAAGTCAAACTCAACCATCCAACACTCCCCTGACAAGGCTTTTAAAGAGAGGTAGATTAAAGAGTCACCAGAACTAAGTTTCAGGAGAGGAGTTACTCTTGGTCTGATGAGGAAAAGTTGGTGGGAATTCACACCGTACCCACCATTAGGTGCGAACTTGAGGGTTGCCTTGAAGTCCTGTCTTTTTGCTTATGGTCTTCTTCCAATTGGTTTATCTCCCAACAAACTTCCCAGAACTGAAAAAGAATTAAGCTAAATATAAAGTTATGACAAATAAAGAATGTTTCTTTCTCTGGAAGTTTCCTACTGATTCTCTGAAAGGAAGGCTTGTAGAAATTACTTGTGTGTTGTTGATCTGTTTATCTATTCCTTTTGGGTTTCCAATTTTAAATTCTGGACTTGCCAGTAAGGCATCATTTCCTGTGAATTTTTAATCTGTGTGTTCCTTGTTTTGTTTTGTTTTTAATCGTGCTGAGATTTTTTTTCAATAACCTGTTCTTAGTGAGTTTCCCCCTTTTAGGTATGTCCTTGTCAAATATCATTCTTTTAAAAACCTTTGGAAACTATTTACTTTATTGCTTTTTTCTTCACTGGCAATATAGTTGTAATCTTAAAATAATTTGTTTAATGTCAGTTTTTAAAGGATCAGAGATTGCACTAGAAATTTTCATTAAACCATGAATTCAGAGCTATTTTACCCTTATTGTCCATGTGTATAGATCAGCCCTAATTCACCAGTGGAACTGGAGGTCATTATTTCTGAATTTGCACATTAAAAATTACATCTACCCATAAGGGAATATCTTTAAACCACAAATGCCAGAAATAACAATTGTATTAAACTGCATTTCATGAATACATAATAAAGTTCAATTTACCACTATTTATCATGTTACTTAAATTAAATCTATAATGGAAAAGAGATTTAGTTCTGTTTTGAAAATAACAAATTCCTTTATGCCAATTTCACAGGATTTATATTAGCTCCAATGCATCCATGTCAATTTATTTATTTTTTTGTTTAATTACTATTGCTTTCTATTGTTGGGATCCTAGGGGACAATTCACATCCTTTCATGTATTTTTTAAAGCTTAAAGAGACACATACACACATATATACATATAATACATTAAAAATCACTATAATTCAGTTATAAGATCTGAGACTTTTAAATAGCATTGTGGCTCATATTCATATTCATATGCTTTATTGGGACTTTGACAGTTGCCTGAAGTTTCTAGAGAAAGTCTCAATGAATTGTCAGAGCTAATATTTGTGCTGTAGCACACACATTTATATGTGAAGAACTGAAGAAATCCACCAGAAAACTCAAGCTAAACACACCCATTTACAACCACCTGCATATCTTGGCAGAGGAAAAGGCAAGAAAACGCTGAGGCCTTGAATTATCAAGTTATTAGGTATTCTTGAAGAAAAGGGAATTCACTGTTAATACTATATTGAATTCATTACTATCCTTGATATGAATTTATCCAATGGTTTTAACATAGCCAAGGCTGTCCCATTGTATTTCCACCTTAGTAAACGGCCCCATTATCTACCCAAACACCCAGACCTGAAATCTAGAACTTCTAGACCCTCTCCCCCTGCAATGATTTGGTCACCAAGACAAGACGCTAATTCTATTCCATGACATCTCTCCAACTCATCTCCTCCCCTCCTCCCCACACTCTGCAACTACCTAAGCCCCAGCTTTCCTGGTCTGTCTCCTGGGCTGGTGCACTGATCTCAACTCATTTCCTAAGTGTCAAGCTGGCTCCTTTCTAATCCATCCTTCATATTCCTGTCAGAGTTCTCACTCTTAAAGAAAAAAAATGCAAATATGATAGCGAGACCTTCCCCCTTGCTTAAAATCCACCATCAAGTAGATGAAGTACTAATTTTTATCATGGTTTTCCAGGTCTTCTATAATCTTGTTCCTGTCTTTGTCTCCAGCTTTATCTCCCACCAAATTCTTCTAAAAATGACTCCAGGTCATTTACCAACCTATGAGCCACCAGCCCTGATGCAGCCCTTCTCAAATGCAGTCCCCCTGTGTGCCTACACTTATGCATTTGTTGGGGCTCAGCTCAAGTCTGACGCTCCCTCAAATCTTATCTGGTTCCCCTTTTGCTCCAAATAATGACTGAGCCCTCTTCATTATACTCTCACTTCCCATGCATACTTCTAACCTAATATCAGATCATTTTTGTTGGACTCATTTGCTTGTGTACTTTTCCCTTCTTGTGTGGAAACCCTTGCAGACAGAGACTGTGACTTATTTATCATTATATCCCCTACACCTAGCATGGTTCATAGCATACATTAAATGTTTAATCAATGGTTATATAACAAATTCAGGGGAATCTGGCCTATGTGTTTATTCATTATTCAAAGTACTCCCCATGCTAAGACAGAAATCTTTTTTGGTAGGAACAGGCTAGCTGTTGAGGTATACCCTTTAGCGCCCCTAAAGTATGTTTTCTAATGAATCTCCTATCTAAAACCTCAAATGCATTTTCTTTAGTGGCACATAATGACAACCTTTTTGCTATGGCATTATCTTGAAAATGTACAGTTACTACTTAGTACTTATCAGGTGGCAGGTTTATCACCAGCACAGGGCTCAAAAAATTCTTGAAGAAACAGCTTCCCGGCAGCTAATTTCTCCAGTCTCTTTTACACACCAAATGAGGCTGCCTGACTCAGCACTTCCAGTAACACTCTCTTCTTCAAATTAATGCTACAGCACACAGACGTTGCTACAGGCAGGAGTCTGGAACTAGGGTGTGTTCTGCTCAGAAAAGATGTCAATGATTTGTTTACATGAAGTTAGGGGGTGCTTTCTCTCCCAGGACCGCCATGTGAGGCATCAGGAATCTCCTTAACCGGTGAGAAAGTGAGGCACAAAGTACTGAGTAAAATGGTCCAGGCTCTTCCATGCTCACATTAAGATGGGAAAAGCAAGCTTAGAATAAAGTGCCCATATTTTCAGAAGCCAAACTCTAAATATCTACTATATAAATACACAGTGGGAGATAATCAAGCTAAATATGTTAATCAGGAATATTAGACATCCATGATACAAAGAATGAAGAATAAATAAAACTATAATTGTCCTTGGAAAGACATGATTCCCTTCACAGGACATGCCCAAGAAAAAAAAAATACAGAAGGATAATAGTAGAAAAATCATATTTGAATTAGATTGTACTCTGAACCAAACAGAGAAGAAAAATCCTAAACCACAGATTTTCCTTCTCAGAGCCCACATTTTAACAAACATCAGGAAAGAAATTGCTGCATATTATATACTTGGTTTTAAAATCATTATAACTAAATTAGACTTTTCTCCTCAATGAAACAAGCAGAAAACTAGACTTATTAGGTAAAACTTTCTTGAGCACAGAAAAACCTATTTAACCTGTAAAATATAATCAGAAAAGAAAAACAGATATAAATTATCTTCTTATAGTCCAGAATATTCACATAAATTTGTCATAAAGGGGGTTGAACATGTTAGCTGTAAGTGCTACCCAGTTTTTATTAAGCAAATATATCTTCTTCTTTGAAATAAATACTCAGCAGCCTACTTTCTCACCTCAAGGGTGAAACTCAATGGCAGGTTTCAAGATAGCTTTGACACGAACTTATGTATCAGAGCATTAAAGAAATACCACTATAATCATGTTTAATCCTTTAAAACTGTGATTGAGAAGTGGCATTTGGACAGGATTTAAACTTGAGTTTGGCCAGAAAAAGATTAAACCAACTCTGGTTCTCTACCAGCCTTATTTTTTTCTCATTAGTTAGATGTCAAATAGGAAATGAAATTATTATAAACATATTTAACTAGTTTAAACAACTTTAAAAATATAACTTATAATCAGTGGGTTTCAAAATTCAATAAATCCTCTCACTTATTAGTTACAGAATATAGATGCATTTAACCTAATAAACTTAAAACATGGCTTTAAGGAATATTCTTTCTTGGCAAGGATGAAATTGGCTTGGCTAATTTACATTGTTTTAAATTTAGAGAGCCCTGTGTATTGACTCATGATTACAATACATAAACCATTTCCATGAAATGGTCTGAATTAACCTTCACGGTATTTATATAAATAGCACATATCATTGTATGCATGGCAGTCTACTTAGAAGAGAATTTTTTTTTAAATAAGTAAATTAAGCTTGTAATTTAATCCTTAACTAAATATGAGAATAAGGGGGGTTTAGGATTTCATTATGTTCTAAATGATAGGAGCTCATTGTTTCTATGTTTTAATATACCAAAAGCAGTTGTTAGTGTCTAAAGTTAATGCAAAATGACATTTGAATGTATATTTATAAAACTTATGTAATAAATTCAAAGGCAGCTAAACTGTAGATAAAGTTAATGACTGCCAAATTAGTTCATTGATACATGTAATGTAGGAGTTGGGCTGCAAATCTTCATGAGCCTATTGCTTAGAAGGGTCCAGTGATAACATTCGCCCTAAAGACCAAAATGAAGATAGAACTACTATTAAATTTTCACTGTCTATTGGAAACTACATCCTAATATTGTTAGTAGTCATTTGTTATCTAGTCATGACAAATCTGTATCAAATCAAAATAATATAAAAATATTCATGATTAAATTGGTTAATAAAATATAACAATAAAAGTCTTGAAGAATAGGTATGTGAAATTAAGCTGGAAAAACACTGAAAGGATCAGTGACTATACTTCTAAAAGAAGATGTACTCTCTTTAAGCAAACATGACAATTTGACTTTAAAATCTCTTTATGCTCCCCAAAAATCAAAGAGATTCTTAATTGTATGTTTTATTTGGCAAGTCTAGAATTGAGTCTTATATACTAGAGTTATTTGGTTATTCACATAGTCTTCACCCTAAATCTCCCTTTCTTCTGCAGATAGATTTGGCAAAAGTACTATATTTAGTCACTAATATGTTTGGCCCATAGCATTCCAAAGGTAACTTGATCAAAACAAAGCATTTGCTTATCACTCCTTAGTCTTCCATCATTTGAAATGGTACCACCATCCACCTAGCCAATCAAGCCAAACATTTAGAAATCATTATTGGGTCTTTTTTCCTGCACTTCCTAAATTTCAGTTCATCATCAAGCCTTATCTCCAACGTGTGTCCTGAGCCTCCACTCCTCATGTCTCTCCCATGACCGCTCTAGGTCCAGCCCCCAACTCCTCTGCTGGACCACTTCCACAGAGTCCTTTTCAATGTCCTTGATTACACACCTGCCCCACTACTATCCATTCTTCTAATTCTTTTCTCACTAGAACAAAAACTATTATTGTTTGGCTGAAGAAGTCTGTGGAAGTAGAAAGAATGTAAAGTAGCAGGATCATCTGTATATCTTCATGGCTTCATTTTTCATTGCAAACAAAATAAAAAATTATTGTACATAGCTATTCAAAAGAAAATTAAATCTACATTTTTTTAAATTAGAAAAGTAATTGAAAACAAATCTACACAAAGTAATTTTACCAAATAAGGAATGACATTTTAATGTATTTACACTTTCAAAGAACATTGACCAAAACAATAATAATAGCTAAATTTATTCAGCTTTCTTTATGTGTCAGGTACAAACATAAGCATATTCTTATTTTAAATCATTTAATTATTACAAAAACTCTATATAATGAGCAATATTATCCTCACTTTATAAAGTAAAAAAAAATTAAATCAGGGTGTGTTGATAAAGAAAGCTGCTGAAACCAATGATATCAAAAAGGCAAAATAAGACCAGAGAAAGAGGAACAGTGAGCTTTTATACCCAGTTGACTCCTGTCAGAATTTCCTCCCATACCTCACTTTGGCTTATATGCTAACTCCATGTTTTCAGAACCCTCTGCATCCCCACAGGTCCTCACAATGCCATTTTATAGAAGAAACAGATTTGTGTATGTAGACAATGTTCACAACTTTTCAGAATACCTACTTACAGTCAGTGATAGAAATGAAATTTACACTTACATGTTTTTCTGAGAAAAATTTAAGATGACCAAGA
Source organism: Cynopterus sphinx (assembly GCA_030015415.1). Classification (NCBI taxonomy): domain Eukaryota; kingdom Metazoa; phylum Chordata; class Mammalia; order Chiroptera; family Pteropodidae; genus Cynopterus; species Cynopterus sphinx. The sequence continues at coordinate 22,542,627 of CM057380.1, forward strand.
GAATCATGCCAACACAGAAATCATCTCTTTTATTGTTTTTCTTTCATATTTTCCTTTCTGATCAAAAGGTAAGCCATAAGGACAAGAATGAAAGGGGAAAAGCCAAGAAGGGGTGCATAGTATCTGTTTCATCCCAATTCTGATGATCAGTGGCTGAGAGTGAGTTTTTCCTCTCATCAGCAATGTCTCAGCTATATCTGGCTGGTCCCAGGGAGGGAAAAAAAAGAACTTTCGTCAAAGTATCATGAGAGCCAGGAACATACCATAGCTTCCAGGTATATTTTTAATAAGGAGTCAGAACTAGAAATCAGAAAATGAGTCTTTCTTAAATACAACCTGAAAGTACATCAGCAGCATATATGATTTTAATATAAAAGTAAAAAATAGTTTTCACCTAAAGATTATTATTTTGAATATTGTCAGAAGGTATTTCCCTAGAAGAACAATTATAAGAGGATGCATCAGAAGCAACAATTCTTTTGATTCACTTCTTGTGTCCCATTGTTTACAAACGGACATAAAGAAACAGAAAGAACATGAAATCATTTCTAAGTTAAACAGGAAGAGGAAGAAGGCATGGAAAGCCCTTCTTTTTAAACTGGAGGGTTATTTCTCAGAAATGACCAGAAAGGTAGTCAATGATGTCAGACTTCTAAACAACATAAAAATTTTCTGAATTGTGAATCTAATTTTATATTTTCCCTTCACTTCTGGAATACGCTTCCAATTTAGAGTCTCATTTGTAAAGTAATAGAAATTGCCTACTTATAGGCACTAAGAGAAGGGAATTTCCCAGTATGCCAATCTGGTACCTCATTATCTGGTGAAAAATGTCTACATTTTGAAGATTATGAATGTCACTAATACATCTAAAATCAGCACATGTCAGTCATCAATATTCATATTGCTCAAACAAAACAGCTTATACTATAGCTGCTCATAAATCTGGCAGAAACTGGGGCGGGGGGGGGGAGGCGGGTAGGAAAAAAGGAAGAAGTGAAGAGATAAAGAAAGAGCTCAGACATATATTGAACACAAAGGGGTCTCCATTCATTCAATCTAACATCTGCTCAGCCTGAAGTGGAACCACCTGTTAGTTTATTAAATTGTAGAATTAATTTATGTGGAAATAAGAAAGGAGGGGAAAAGGAGGCTTTAATTCATACCCCAAATATATATATATATATATATATATATATATATATATATATATATATATATAGAGAGAGAGAGAGAGAGAGAGAGAGAGAGAGAGAGAGAGAGAGACTGAAAGAGAGAGAGAGAGAGAGACACTGAGGCTATTTGTTCTCATCTAATTAAAAAAAAAAAGCCTTTCATGGGCGTAATCAGTGCCATGAGTAGCCAGCCTCATTATATAATCAATTGAAGAAATGAAGTGTTTCCCATGACTGTTACGTAGGCATATTTCCTGTAATGTATTCACTGGCTATTCTTCGGTCCTCCTTGAAGAAAAGACCACTGGTATCTCCCTTAGCAATTCAACAGCAGCAGTAGCAGCCCCAAATCAAGCACAGAGATTCCATAAGGATTTCAGTAACACCACGGAAGGTCTTACCTTCTAAATAGTCGTCTATTTACTTAAGTTTGTGGGGGACATTTTCATTTCTCCTCAGCACAGCAAATGAGAACAATATAGCTGCAGCTAAGGGATCATAAGAAACCTGGTCCTGAGTAATGCAGAAGTCTCCATTAACCTCTCTGCCTCCCTTAATGAAAGACATACTGCTTTGCTTCCTCCAATAGGCTCAAATCTCAGGATCTCAAATTTGCGGAATTAAAGTGATGGATATTATATCTACAGTTGATTTCCTCCCAAGTTTGCCAAGAATGTCAGATGGTCATCGAGGAGCACAACTCTGAAAGGAGATTAGAAGAGCTAAATAAACTTTTATATGAACGTACATAGATATTTTCTAGTACCTCCCACGTGTTCATAAGTCATTTTTGTCATTTTATAACCTGTGGACTGATTATCTTAGGCACAGTATATGACAGCCTCTCCCAAGGTTTGTTTACCAACTACGTTTAGAATTTTCTTTCTTTCTTTTTCTTTTTTTTTTTTTTTTTTGGTGGGGGGAAGATTTCTCTTAGAAATACAGTTTACCGTTTATTCAAACAATGCTTTCCTATTCTAAAGACTCTTATGTAGCTAGACCTCATGAGACAACTTTCTTAAGCTGATCGTTTTGTATTACTAAGGTTCATAGACTTCCTTGGGTGAAAAAAAGAAAAGAGATTATTTCAAGTTGCATCATTTTTGTCTCTTGAAAAAGTTACTAAAAAAATTGAGGCCAATGTTCCATAAAACTTTCTATATAAAATGCAGTGGAAAAGCCAGCTTCCCCTGGAAATTTATCCAATTATGAGGGCTGCGTGGTCTCACCCTAAGAGAGAGGAACATTCAAAATTGTGTTTTTCTGATCATGGCAGTGAGTGTAAAGAGAGAAATCTAAGAAACTCATTTATCTCCCTAGGTGTCACTCAGCTTTGGGACTAATATAATTGGCTATAAATAATATGAGTATATTTCAGGCAGAACTACTATGGTTTCATTACAAGCTCTGTGGGTTTCATTTCCCCTTGCCACTGAGATGCTAACAATTGGGCTTGCCATGTGGATTAGTTGGGGTTGCAACTGCAAAGAGATTACTTTGTCAACCACTGGTTTTCCTCATTTTCATAGTCTTCTTTACATATTTTAATTGCCGTCCCCAATGTAACATTTTATGCATGTATCTATCGCCTTTTCAACAAACGCCAAAGTGACCTTTTAAAGTAATGACTTAAAAGCCCAAAGCAATGCTTGATTACCAACTCAGAACCAGATAACACAACTTTTCTCTCTTTCAGTGCTCCTGACATTGAATGGAATTCTACAATAGCAGAAGGTATGGGTAGGAATGGCTGATGTAAGAATTGTAATTCCCCAAAGGATCATGGCTAGTGGCCCACGCTGACTGTCTGTATGGGGTTTTCCCGTGACCACAGTCCAGCAGAGTCTCCCCAGCTATGAAATGGGGGAAACCGTGGTTATCTACTTTATAGATTTCACATAATAGGCAATCAATAAAATTTGTTGATTTTATTCTCATTAAACCTTTTGAAAACGAAAGCATGTTGATAGAATGTTTGAATAGTGCCACAAAGGATGAAGGTTTTGTAACAATGCCCACATTTCAAAGTCATCCAGTGTTCCAAAGAGTTTTTCGAATGTTTTGAGTTTAACCAAATCCTAAACACATTGTGCCAAGTACTATTTTCCTTTAAGTCTCAAACCCATGTGAATTTTAAGGGAAATTAAATCCACATGTTTCTGATTCATTTTTACTTAAATCATTAAAATGCTGTTTTAGATGAGCCATTTGACTTCCAAAAAGCTTTTCTTCACAAGCTCTTTTACGCCTTTTTGGTGTGCGGTCAAAAGCAGGAAGTTGTACTTTGACAATGATAAATTAATTGTGACATCAAACACTGCAAATCCAAACTCTAGCACCCTAACAATACTTCAGCAGTTGACAAGTTCATTTTCCTAATTTTCTATGAAGAAATGTTTGCATTTTTCCTTATTTTGCCAGCACAGCCTAAGAAGCAAAATGACTCACCTTCAAGCACTATATCACCAAGAATTCAGATTTGGGGTTTTATTGCTTTTGCCAAAGCAGGCAACAGCACCATTCACAACTCTTTTTGATTTGGGCAATTTTACCAAAGGAACAGTTAGAAAATATATGCAAAATTCTTCCCGCTTCAACCAAACTTTGTTATCCTGAGCAAGGTGTCTTATAAATGCAATGCACAGCCTGACAGGACATTCCAAGGTAAACAGTCATCACATTAGTCCCATCAAATCAGTCCCATCTCTCAACTGATTTCACAGTTCACATTCAGGCCCCTCTCTACATTTCACTCTTAAACAACCTAAATTTCTCCACATTATCTCTAACTTCAAACTTTCACAAGGTTTCCCCATCTTTTGGAAGAAAGAAAAAGAAACTGGTTGCCACCTTACTCTAGCCATCTTCCTGCATCATTTCTTCTTTCCACTCCCAAATTTCTAACCATTCTCTCCCTACCACCAACTGTTTCCTTAACTTCTTAGTGATAATGTTTAAATCTACATTTTTAGTCTTGATCTTGAATAGTTTACTAAACAATCTCATGTGGGCATCTTGACACCATTTCAAAATCAAGTTGATAAAAATTTAACCAGAACTCACTCCCTGCTGCTGACCTTCCCATTTCTGTAACTGAGCTTAAAACTATTTTATCACATATTCGATCAGTAATCATTTTTTTTTCAATTTGGCCTGATAATGCACCTTGTATTCTCACCATCCTTTTTATTTCCACTACTCAGCCCTTTACTACCTCATAATTTTGCCTGCTAAATGATCTCTTTATCTCTAATTCCCCCTACCCCATTCCAGGCTATATTTGGCTCATATATTAATTTATTTCACATACTTGCTGATTTTACTCTTCTAATTGAAAACTTCACTGGTTACTCCCTATCAAAAGAACAAAGTTTAAACTCCTTAACCTTGCACATTTAAAGTAGTTAAAAACTCTTTTAATCTGTTTTTAACTTAAATTTTCATGAATTCTCCCTTCTAGGCCAATTGATCAACAAATGTTCCCTAAGCAATTTGTCTCCTTTGCCATCTCCACCTTCCCTCCATTCCACCCTTAAATTTTCTCTATCCAGTAAGATCCAGCTCTCATCCATCCTCATCTAGGAGCCTTTTCCAGATTAGGCTTTACCAGCCAAAAAACCTCCCCTTCTTCACAGTCATAGCCTTTCTCTTCCCTGTGATAATGGTTTACCTTGTTGTACTCTGTGTAAAGTTCTGAAAGTGTTATTTCCTCATGGTTATGACTTGTGTCTTAACTACATTTTAAACTCCTTAAAGACAGGGACCATCTATTGTTCACATGTTTCAATAGCTATTTGATTAGGTAGTTGGAATACTGATAGCAAAGAAATAATATTAGGTATCAGCTTTAAAATAAAATTGTCACTAATTTCAAGCCTTTTAAATGTGCCTAGATGTTTTAGTGATTGCTTTAGATATACTTTGGCACTATAAACTCTAATGTCATATTTCAGTATCATAAAGTAATACACTGAAGAAGGAAAACTACTTTGGTCACACCATAATCTGAAATGCTGATACTGACAGGTGATTTCAATGCATTTGAAAAGTGCAGGTACACAAAAACAGCTAAAGATGGAGGAAATTTATATGATAAAATGCAACAAGTCAATGACAATGGTCCACATCTAGGAATTTAACAGCCATTGAGTACAGGGAATTTACTGTATTATAGGCTCTGTACTAATCTTTTTACTTATCTCACTTAATATTCACAATAACCCTATAATGTACATATTATTATCCCCTTTTACCCACGAAGAAAGACTAAGGCCTAGAGAGGGTAAATGACTTGCTCAAGGTCACAGAATCGGTAAGTTAAAAAGCCAGGTTGAAAGCCCAGCACTAGAAGCATCCAAAGCCAGAGATTTAACACTCAGCTACATCTATCTGGAGTATATGTCACTCATTTATGTCTGTCTGGAGTATATGTCAGGTATGGTTCAGTTTGCATTCACCAAGATTAAACTTACTCTTTTAATTTTATTTCATAATAGCCTCCTGACTAGAAGATAGAGGGTGGGTGGGTGGGTAGATAGATAAATAGATAGGCAGGCAAGCAGACTTTACTGAGACCCAACAATATTTTATGATGTCTTAAAACTGAGGCCAAAAAAAATTATCTGAAAATGTTCTGAAAAACTATATATTACTGGTTTGAATATCACTTGTAGGAGACCAATTATATTATGTTATAGTGAAATACACCCTAGATAAAAAGTCTGGAGAGATATAATTTCACTTTGCATCATTTACACAGATTACTCACTGAGCCAAAGCACATGGCCTCTCAGGGCCTGTCCTTCTTCTGTAGAATGAACTAGGTGATCTCTAATAATTCCTTTCAAGTTTACAATTCTGTGAGACAATATTCATAAGTCTTAAATGATGAGGAATACCAAACATCTTCTGGATAGATTTCAAACTCTCGATAGCATTATATCTAAAATTCAAACCCTGATTTCAATTCCCTTACCAGCATAATCATGCCGTTTAATCATGGTTCGTACACAGGAACTCTGAGTCACAATCATTCATTACTTATGGGAGTCCCTAACTAGACAATAGACTCCTTGAAGAAAGAGACTGAGTGTATTTAATTCTATATCCTCAGTTCCTGACATACAGGTGCCACACACACTGCCTGAAAGAATAAGTGGGAGTTGGGGCATCTATTGAAAATACAGGTAACCAGGAACCTGTGCTAATCCAGGAAAGGAAGAACAGCAATAAATAGTGCAACATAAAATTTTTTCCAGAACAAAGAATAATTGCACAATAGATATAAATTGTGTCTTTCTGTACTAGTAGTTCTCAAATGTGGGCTGCATATGATTGGTGATGTATAAAGGTATACTATATCCAACCAGCAAGGTGTACCATATCCAGTCAAAATCAGGAAGTTTGTGTCACTTATCTACAACAGTAGCACTGTTCTTTGACAAGTCAGCAGTTGAGGGAGCAACAGTCCATCTTGATCTTGATATATTTCTCTTCCAAAATATTTTAAAACAAATTTTTGGGTATGACACATCATTAAAATATAAAAATTGGTTGTTGCTACAACAGATTCAAACAGCATATACTAAATCAAAGAAAATCAACTTAAGTTATTAGTATTAGTAAGGGAGGTAATTAAGGTGGGCAGAAACAAAATTAACATACAAAAATAATTCCTACACAGTGGTTAAAAATGCTTTAAAAAGTACAATGGAAGGTAGAATACCATTCTCAAAAGAAGCCAATTGTATGCCATAAAGCACTCTGGCAAAAAATATTCAAGAAATGAAAGTACTATATGGAGAAAATTTATAAACTTTATTAAAGGATATAAGAGAACATTTTATTAACTGGAAAAGCATACCTAATCCCCAAATAGAATGGCCCAATATTTTATAAGTATAAATTTTTTCTTCAAATTAATATATACATTTAATGCAATCCAATCAAAATCCTGATAGTAAAATCTTCTGGAACTTGACAAGCTGATGCTAAATTAATATAAAAAATGCCAAACGTATTTGAGAAAGAACAATGTGGTGGCTCTTGCCCTACCAGTTATCAAAATATTGGTTGGAGGTTGGAGAGACGACACTAATTTAAAAAATATTATGTCAATGCAGAAATAGACTGAGTTAAGTGGAATAGACTAAAGATTCTTAAGACAGATCGGTAGATACATAAGAATATATTTTGTTATAAACAGGGAAATACAAATACAAAAGAAAGTATGACGACAAAAATACTACTTAATAATTACTACTTAAGAATTAAAAAGTATGAAAGAACTTTTAAATATCGAGGCAGTAAAGGCCTTCCAACACAAAATACAATATTTATAAACCATAAAAAATATTACATTTGAGTACCTAAAACTTTTAAATATCTGTATGAAGAAAGATGCCATAAACAAAGTTAAAACATAAGCAACATTCTTCAAAAGACACATTAAGTAAAAAAAAAGTCACAAAGTGGAAGGTATTTGCAGCTCATATACGAAACAAAGGACTCACACCCAGGTTATGTAAATAATTCTACAGATCAAAATTGTAAAAGCAGATAATCTGATAGAGAAAAATGATTGAGAAATCTAAACCATGTGCCTAATGTGATCTATTTCACTTGAAAAATATTCAGATAATCAATAAACACATGAAAGAATGTTCAACCTCATCAATCATCAGAGCACTGCTAACTAAAGCAACACTGAGATCACTACATATCCACCAGAATGGCTGAAATGAAAGACAGGCAATACTAAGTGTTAGTAAAGATGAGGAGCAGGTGACACTCTCATACACTCCTGACATGAATGTAAATAGGTACAATCTCTTTTATCTATTAAAATCAAACATATATACAATCTTCAAACCTACACACTTTCCCCAGCGTATTTCCCAACAAAAAATGCAATTCACCATAAACCAAAAAACCATGAGATTTTTCTTTTCTCCCTTTGTGTGTGAGTGTGTCTAAGTTCTTGTACTCCTATATTTGATTTTGTGATTGGCCCCAAACCACATTTTGGACCCTAATCCTACTTATGTGTAAGAGAAAATAGATGGAGAGGATATGATGAATATTGGTGTTCATTTCCGAGGGACCATCTTCAGGAGAAAACGTTAAACTGGCCTCATCTGACCCTGAAGGAGGGCTGTTCAATCTGGAGAGCGAGGGAGCTTTCATGGGAGATGGGGACTCAGTATGGTCCAAGTCTTCTGAGACCTATCTATCCTGATTCCAGTTCTCCACTTTTACTTTTTCTTGATTGATTACATAACTTTCACATAAAAATCCCAAGGAAGCTATGAATTCAATTGATAGTGTAAGTTTGGCAGCTCTCAGAATCAAATCTTGATTTGATACTGAGCTATACTGGTCTTGGGGTTTTAAGAAATTTAAAAAATCTTTTAACCTAAGTCTAGTGAGTCCTCTGGTTTCAATCAAATGCTTTGAGTAGAAAGTTTAAGAACTTAAACTTGTTATTCCTTTCCTTTAAGCTGCCCAGGGTCCTAGAGCAACTATCTTACTTATGACCTTGGATTCCTCATGCCCTTTCATACTGTCTTATGGCAATAACAAAATGGTTTTCTACATTTTTTTTCTACTTAAGATAAGAAAAAATGTGGAGTTTTTCCTCCCACTTGAGTGTTTTTTTTTTATCAAAGTTAAAACACTGTAACAAGACAGAAAGAATAAAGTGGACAAAAATGTTGTAATCTGACTAAAACTCTCTTTTTCTTGGTAGATCACCAAAATATAACAAAGGATCATTTTCTGTTAATTTTAAGGTCATCAGGTTAAACCATTATTTGATATCCTTTCAAAAGACCTCTTAATTATTTACAGTTTTTCTTAAGAAACATTCACATATTATATAGGAAACATTCATAGTTTACTTGAGAAACATTCATAATTTATACAGAACTTACAAATTTTGGAGAAGACGATTGTAGCTGCAACACTATTCTCACTGCACTGGGATGATCAGTCAGCTGTCCATTATACAGAAGTTAATTTTAGGAGTATTAGTTATAGAGGGGCCAAAAGTTTCCCAATAAACACTGTCTATCCTCAATAGACACTTCATTTCAGATCACCACAAGCAAGAATTTAAATAATTTTATATAATAATAATTGTTTCACCATCTCTTGCCAGGGACTGCTAAATTCAAACATTTGAATACCAATAAGGTTTTCATTGCCTTCAGCCCCATTCATGCTACATAATCAATTCCAGATTCTCCTCATCTCCTTGAAAGTCTTTGGACTGTGATCTACTCTCCTGTTGATTACTATAACTTCTGGTGCATTTTGGTGCTATCAATAGAAATCATCTCTAGCTAACTTACACAAAAGGAGTTTTGAGAAAGGCCAGCAGGTATCTTATCATATTAATGGCAAGGTTGAAACCTGAGCAGGAACAAAGGGAGATTAGGCAATAGGAAAGGGGCCAAGGTCCCACCACAGAAAGTCTGGTGAGGACAGGGCTACTGGCACTACCAGACGTGCCATGGACAATTACTCAACTGTCCCTGTGGTTTTGTATTCCTCAACCTTCAGTGACTTAGGCAAAAGTAACCAATTGGACAGGGTAGGGTGCTTGAAGATTTCAATGACAAATAAAAAGAAAAATGTCTATTAAGTATCCTAATAGAAAAATGATCAATGTATATAAATACTTATTTTACTCAAAGATAAACAAATGGCCCGTTAACATATAAAAACTATTTTACCTCACTATGAAAATGCAAATTATAAACATAAGAAATAATTTGTCATCAAAAAACTGATAGAAAAATTAAAAGACTAAAAATATCCTGTTTGTGAATGTGGAAGAAAACAGGCACATTCTATAATATACACATTCTATGGTATTAGTACAGTCTTTTTGATGGAAACTTTTTCATTACTATCAAAATTTACAACGTACCTATCCTCCGCCCCAGAAATTTGACTTCTAAAAATACAACCTAGAGAAATGTTCCCATGTGTTTACAAAGATAGATATACACAGATGCTCACAGCAGCATTGACTGTAATTGTACAATTGGAAACAACTTAAATGCCCAAAAGCAAGAGGCAGGTTAAATAAATTATACAATGTTCCTACTCTGGAAGTTTTCAGTCCTATAAAGAAATAGATGGATTTAAGATACCATTTTAAATCTCTTAGGTGTACTCTTAAAGAACACATCTCACAGAATAAAATTTACCAACCCATTTTATGTAAAATAAAAAATAACATGTATGTATCTATGTATGCAAAGACAAGGGTGTAAAAAAAACTATACACCAGACTTGACAGTTGCTACCCTCAGGGGTCTAAGAGTTGGGAGCTGCCAAGACAGGGGCTCTCACATTTTGTTCTATGAATGTATTGTATATTGTACGAACTTTTATGACAAGACTATCCATCTTTTACTTCTACATTAAAAAATATGGGGCACACAAGACTGATAGATTAAGCTGGAAAAGGAGACGAGATTTGAGTAGTGGATGTGCAAGCCTGAAAGTCATCTCTTCCTGGCACTCTCTTGGTCCCAAAGGAGTCCTGATTATTAGTTGGGACCTGAGTTCAAATCTTTTCCGCTTCCCAGTTGCTGGTTAGAAAAAAAGTTACTTAACCTCTCTGAGCTTCAGTTTTTCCATCTGTTTATAAAAGGAGAATAAAAATAATATCTTTCACAGAGAGGTTGTGAGGATTAAATAAAATAATTAAAATGCTCAGCCCCGTGTCCAACCCATTGTATGAAAGTAATAAATGGTGACTTTCTCTTTTTCTTTTTTCATAAAATGAAGGAACTATAGAGCATGACCCTGTTTTGACCAAATCCTCTATTCAAGGATCCCACTATATAAGAAACAAGTTACATAGAGGATTTTTCTTTTTGTTGTTGTTGTTCTTATTGCTATACCTTTAGTTTTCAATTCACTCAGCCAAGGGCAGGACTATAAGAGTGATCCACTTTCTCACATGGAGGAACTAAGTCCCCAAAAGACCAAATGCCTGGTCTAGGTCATAAGCCCCACCCCTGAAGAGTGGACTCCCAGCTTCCACACCAGCTCCAGCCCCACAGGCCCATGCCTTTTCTAATCAGACCTTAATACGTACTGCATGTGGCTGAACACCTTTAGTGGAAGAAAAACCTAAGCATATGTTTGAAATATTTCCACACAGAAAATCACACAGAGCTTTGGGTTTTACTCTCAAAAGCATCTTTTTTTTTAAGAGCCCCAAATCTAATCAATAGCAAAGAAGCTGTAATACTGATTGCACGCTTTCACCAGAGAAATTTACCACCAAGTAGGGCATGAGAGCCAAGATTTTCACAGCAGTGAAAACAACGTGGCCAGAGAGGGGGTGTAAGGAAAAGGCTGCTGCGATAACATCCCTGGGATATCTCTGAGCTCCACTACACTATCCGAAAGAAATATAATAGGATTTGAGCCCAATTATTACTTCCTCCATCTAACCCGCTTCATTTAACATATCATTAGTATTTTTAGACAAGTCCCTCGGGGCTCTCACACTTTTGTAGGTGAGTCAGACAGCAAGAGCCGTGGCAGCGATCCAAGGAAACTGATCCCTCTTTTAATGCTCCTTTCTGGTTACCTGTTATAATGCAATTATCATGTACTGAAGCAATTTTCGGAAAAATGACTTGACAAGAACTCTGTCATTTTGTAAACAAGAACAAACGTTGTAATTGGATCTTAATTACACAATGCTCTGAGAGGTTATTTTTATTTCTTTGTTTGTTAATGCAATTATTTAGCTTCCCTATTTTAGCCTTGACCTTGCAGGAAGAGGGTATTTTCCAGTCAGCATAATGCTTTATCTTTGAAAGCTACAATCAATAAGGATAATTAATGATGCCGGCTGCAATGATAGCCTCAGCAATCATTATCCCACATTAATCCCTGCAGTCAGACTGGGGTCAAGGCCATCTAAATCATTCACCTAGGGGTGGAGAAATTCAAATCATTTACCAATTTAAATCCTTGCAAACAAATCCTGCTTTATTTTCAAAGCAGTCTGAATGCTGCCTGGGTTTGTTTTGTGCATTTTCACTAGGCGCTTTTTTTTTTTTTTTTTTTTTTTAATGACAGAATATGTGCTTTATGTTAGCATTGCAGTTTTGCTGTTTGTGTTTTGATAAATTAATGTAAAAACACGCTGCACATTAAATGCCGCTGAGCCTGGCGGTGCATGGCACATTTAGCATTTCACACATTGTCCACGGTTTTAAAAAGAGAAAGGAAGGGAGGAAGAGGGAAAGAAGGGGAGGAGAAAGGAAGAAAAGTGGATGGAGGGCTGAGTGAGTGAGAGCTGGTGGTCTCAGGCTGGCAGAGACTTGCCGAAGGTTGAAAACTACCAGCTGGAAAGTCTTTGAGATGGAACTGCAGGCTTACTCAGCATTATTGTAAAAGGCTGTTGGATGTAAATTTTCATGCTAGATGTTGCAAAACAGCCTCTGCAGAGGTCTTTTTCTCTCTCCTTTTTGTCTTTTTCCCCTGTCTTTCCCAAACAAGCAAGTTGGATGACTTGATGTATGCTTCTAATTGTCTGCTATAGATCACACTCTGTTATAAAGAATTCCACTGGGCTCCCAGATATTTTTCAATGATTTCATTTTAATTAGTGTTTTGCTATAAATCATATTCTTAGTCAGTATATGCTGGAGATAATATCAAATTGATGTCTGGCCTCTCCCTCTCTCCCCTCCCCTTACCCCTTTCTCTCTTTCCAGAATTAAATTAGCAAATGAAGAGAAGTCTGTAGTGCATTGGGTCTCAATAAAAATTTTTGATACTACATAGCCAACTTCAATCTTTTTTTTTCAAGTTATGTAACATATGGGAAGAAACTATAGTAATTATAGAACTTTCCTGGCACAGTAATTAGGCAAGAGGATATTTATGGGTGTTTGGGGATAAAGGAAGACAACTAAGAGATAGCTTCTAGAAGGAGAGTAAAAGATCTGTAAAACACTCAGCCAGAGTCCCTCTCTCCTCTCACTGTGAGAAGTTCTCTGCAAAGACTGTGTTGAAAGCTGCCGAGAATTTATCACCCGTTGCTTTTTCATTATGAACAGTGACTGCTAAAGAGAAAGCACTTAACATGTCTGAGCATAGTTATTATATTCAGAATAAGGAACTCTTTCTAATGAGATTTTATCACTATTTTGCCATTTCCCAAATGTAGATAGATCCTTGTTTTATCCTGGCAAAAGAAAACAGAAGATATTTTGGCGGTTTGGAATAGATCTGAGAGGAGGGAAAAATGTAAGTAAAACTGAGTTAAGAACAGTGAACCATGTATTTGAACACGGAAAAGCACATGTCATTCTGGGTTGGACTATGAAATAGCATGTTGCCTTCCAGCTCCCAGCTGTCTAATAGTCTACCATCTGTCATTCTAGGATTGTGATTTTTGATGAAGAGCCAGTCTTTGCTGGAACTGTCTTCTTCCATCTTCACTCTATCCTCTCTGGCCTCTTCACCCTGCAGTTCCTCAATAGCACTTTTTGTGTGTGTGTGTGTGGAGTATCTACAAGAAGAGCTAGAGACATAATGTGTGGGCACAGTGCAAAATGAAAATGTGAGGCCTCACCCAGGGCAACGAAGTCAATTGCCCCTCTCTATGGGTCCAATACACAGTGGAGGGGCACTCTCCCTAATGGCTTGCAACCTTTGCTCTGAATGCACAAGTTTCTGGATTAGTAGTAAGATCTAGAGGCCCCTACTGAGATACCTGCCCAGTGCACCATGGAGCTGCCAGCCTGGGGAAGGAATGGCCACTGCTTACCCCACTGATATACCATGGGCATACACCCGATTCAATCCTCCCCACTCTCATACCCAAGCCCTCTCTGGGGGCTCAAAGTGACAGTGCAATGTGAGCAACCCTCTCCCCCGCCCCACCCCATCTCAACAATGTGACCTGGTCATCACCTTCCAGCAGAGGGCAGCAGCAGTCTTGGAGCAAGCAAGCAATGGGCTACTAGGTAAGGGAGGGCACCAGTAGGCAGGCAGCAGGCAGCTGACAAGTCAACCTTGAAGGGGTGAGGGGGTGCTGTGAGCCCAGGCTCCAAGTCCTCTGACACACACTCCATTGTCTCACAACACTTCACTTATATAAATTCCAAAATAAATGCAAATTCAAAGCTAAAATTATGAATTTCAAGACAGCGACTGTCGAACATTAAACCCCAAGCACAGGACCTTTCTGAACAAGAGGTCCTATTCAGCTGCACTGGTCACGTGCCCATGTAGCCAGCCTTCCTATAATGTACCTGGGAGACCCCGAAACAAATAAGACTTAATTCCCTGGCCTTTGGGAGCTCACTGTCTATAGAAGACGCAGGCAGGTTAAAAAAAAAAAAGTTACATCACAATGTGATGTGGTTCATTGAGCACCTACAGGCATTCTGCTGAATATCTTTCTTACATGTATCATCAACATAATCCTCATAATGACCCCATGAGGTAAGACCTCTTATTATCCCTGTCTTTTTAAGTAATGAAACTAAAGCTTAAGAAGTTAAGTAACTTTGTCAAGGTCATATAATTAAAAAGAGGAAAAGCCAGGATTTGAATGCAAGCTAAACACTCCTAAGCTTGGTACCCTGCTGCAACCCTTGTCAGAGAGATTTGTGCAAACTATTTTATAAAACATCCAGAGGTCGTGAGTACTGCCCTATAGGAGTTGAGAAAGGCATTACAAAGGTGATGAATTTGAGCTAGGTTTTGAAAAATGAGCTGAAATTTGCCCATCAGAGAAGAAGGAATGCTATATATATAGTCATGGAAAGACTTGGAAATTCAGGAAGTTCTGATTAGATGAAGTAAGGGATACATGACAGAGAGCAGAAGAGAATCAAGCCAGAGAAACAGGGTGAGACCTGTGTAAGAAGTATGTCCTGCTAAGGCCTTGGGTTTTATTCTGTAGGCAGTAGGGACTCAACAGTGACCACTAAACTGAATGGTAACATGATCAGATTTCTAACTCCCAAGAAGTCAGGCCAAATTTATAAGGAATACATACCAAAAAAAAAAAAGAAAGGAAGGAAGGAAGGAAGGAAGGAAGGAAGGAAGGAAGGAAGGAAGGAAGGAAGGAAGGAAGGAAGGAAGGAAGGAAGAAAAGAAAGAAGGAAGAAAAGAAAGAAAGAGAAACCCACGGCAAAAAGACTATAATCTTTTGGAAACCATTCTCAGCTATGTCAAGAATTTTGCAAAGGCTTTCGACAGTGAAGTCATTCTTCCAGAACAGCTGCCAACTCAGCAGAAGAGGCCAAAGAATAAGTGAAGACATGCTAGTGAATGAGGAAGGCCCCTAAACAGAAGAAAACCTCAGGTGATCAAAAATGTGGACTCATTCCCATGGCTGCAGGAAGGTGGGCTACAGGATACGGACTCCTCTGCTAACTGTGGTGACCATCTACTATTACTTTCTGAACCAGTGTTTGACATGGACTAGTATAATGCAGACAAGTATGGAGTCCAGGGGGTTATTTTGTTAATAACCACTCAGGGGCCCTAAACTGGAGCCAGGTGAGATTACATTTAATGTTGGTTCTGCTTCTAATGAGCTCTGTATTCTTGGGCCAGAATAGTTACCTTGAAACATTTTTCCAAGAAGCACATGGGTGAGACCATGGGAGCATGTGCTGTAGAATTAGAGAGGTCTGGGTTCAAATCTCAGCTCTGTCACTTGCCGGCTATATGACCCTGGGTAAGTTACTACTCTTCCACGAGGCTTGGTCTCCTGATCTGTACTGGAGATAACAATTTTAACCGCAAAAGCATATTAGGAGTATAAAATGGCATGACAAAGAGATATGACTGGAATAGTGCATATGGTGGGTACCAAGAAATGTCAGTTCCCCTTACCTGTTCTAGTCTTCAGTCTTCTCAAGTGTAGTGAGAGAGTATTAGATGAGTTCCAAATAGCCTTTAGCTTCACCTTTCCCTGACTTAATACCTTTCTTAATTTCCCCCTCAGAGCATATTTTAAGTGTCATATATGTCCTGGGGATATAATAGTGAACACTGTCCTTGCCCTCAAGAAGTTTATTATTCCAGCAAAGAAGCACTTTTATAGCAACTATTTATGAGCAATAAGCAAGAATGAGTTGCCCGACAATAGTGTTTATGGGAGAAATGGGTGTTCAAGGTTCCCATCTCAAAACGTCTCCCTGAAAACCTGAAAATTCCCTATTTGAGAATCAATCCTTTGAAATTTGAATTATTAAATGAGAGAGAAAATTCTTAAGCTACTCTTAGCTAATGCTTTGGAGAGATTAGTTACTTGTGAAGAGCTAGAAGGGACTGAAGAATAGAGGAATAAATGCCTAGACAAATGGCAGGGGTGGGAAGGCATCAGAGACAAGATAAACTACAAAAATACTGGACTCCATGACCATAATATTTGTGCTAGGGAAGATTCCCTTCTGCCCAGTACTCACCTAATGATTAACCTATGTGGGCCAACTCCCAGAAAACAATTTTGGGTTCTAGAAGATTCAAGAGGAAAAGGTTGAATACACGGCACACCCCAGTGTTCTAGATTTTCCATGATTCCTATTTTTAAACAAGCTCTATCACTTAAGTAATTTAACTTCCAGTTTTATCTGGCTTTATATTGACTGCATTAAATCTCCCCCCGCAAAAAAAAAAAAAAAAAAAAAAAAACTTAAAGGCTAAGCATATACTTAATTTTCTTCACTCTTTTATTAAAAAGAAACATTTTAGTTCATCTAAAGATTTTTTTTTCTTTATAATTATACCCTCTCCTCATACTCAGATCCATCACATCCATGGAATGTGAGCATGGCTATGGTGAAAGCTGGAAATTGCTGGGATTTTCTTGTCTTAAGAAGTTCACAGGAGGTGTTCAGGAATGAATCTCTTGTACCAAAAAGTGCGCAGTGATAACCTAATTAAATTAGTCCAGGAGCTACATCCAAATCCGCATGTTCATTCTTTTTTAGTGTTTGCTATTTGAAGGATACGATGTCTTGACATCTCTCTGTGAGAAATAAAGAGACCTCCTTCACACTGTTTTGTCTTAAATATGAGATCTGGGATTTTGCCAGCCTCTCAATCACTTCCTGATGACTCTCAATGCTGAACTGGCATTTCTTTGGCCTTGGGAAAGGATGAGAGAGAGGATTGGCTACTTTCCAAAAAGGCCAGGAACAGAAGAAAGGGGAGGGGAGGATGCTCCCCTTAGCACCAAATTTTTAAGAAGACAGTGAATGTTGTATCTCATGCATTCTAGGCTCCCCCCTACCACAACCCTAAATCTTTCTGAAGCATGGCCTGGTCTGTGAGTGGTAGGTCTACCCCTGATATTACATACATGGTCACTTAATTGAGAAAATTCAGGCACATGCCAAAAAGAGAAAAAAAAAAAAAACATTTCTATTCTGGAGGCCATTCCAATGGTCCAAGGAAGAATAGATGAAGGACTAGGATGTTTTATTCCCTCAGCTGGGCCAAGGTTCCATGAGCTTCCATTGTGTGAGTATCTCCCCGTACTGAATGAATTTTCTAGTGCTTTTAGTAATTTTGTCCTCTAAATGCAAACCAGTCTTAGTTTCTCACCTGATGTACAAGCAAGAGAAAATCTACCATGAGATTTGGGTGAGGCAACTTTGGCCATTTATAATCTTGTCTTATCTACTACCCTTGAAGTCTAAATTCTTTATGAGCTGTGCCTCTATTACTCTCTACCCAAACTCAAGTTTGTGTTGCCACATGCACCAAAGAGCAGGAACGGCATCGACTCTTGAAATATTCTGCTTGGAAAAAAATTTAGAGAGCATGGAGTCTAGTCTTAATCCCTTGGCTACATAGAAGAAGACACTAAGGACTTGGAATTGCCTTGCCCAAGGTCTTACTTGTAAAACTGAGATAGAATTTTGAGCTCTGATGCTGTTGTTGTATTTGAGAAAAGGAAGCACTTTGTGTTTCATTTATATGAGACACTCTGCAACTCTGCCCTGTGATGTCTATAGTCGATTACAACAGGTATCAAATTGAGAGTGATCATCATCAACTGAATAACAAAAAGAAAATCAACGAAGCTCTTATTGGAGATTTCATGTGATGTATTTTTACATATGAGCTTAAGATACCCTTTCCCTGCTAACGGTAAGTCTCTAAAGACACAGAACTATACTCTAGGGAATATATTCAAAATTAATCAATCAGTCAATACATAGATGTATTGAGCATCTATGGTATTTTCTACAAAATATAATGCTCATTGTTGTGATGGAAACATCATGACATTAAACAAGATTTCTATTCTTTTAGGGTAGAAATTGGTAAATACATATGCATAGATGTGTCTGTATACTCAGGTATATGAAACAAAAATGAGCAATAAAAATCTTCCTATGATTAAGTGTTATAGGAGATCAAGAGTCAAAGATATTATTGTAGGTTGTGAGAAGATTTCTGAAAGAACAACTTGAGACCTGTTAGAATAGAATAGGATAATGTAGAGAAAAAAGGAAGGAAAGAATAGTATGGATAAAGGTGAGGAGGTGGAAATATATATGGCAGGTTCAGTAATAGTGTACAATCTGACTAATTGGTGGGTCCTGTAAGCGATAATGAAATAGAATTTAAATGTATGGTGAATTTTAAATGTCCTATAAGTAATGGAGATTCATTTACAGTTTAACTAAATGATGAATGGTTACAAATGTTTTTTTGAGCACATATGACTTCAGAAAATGGAGTAGGGTGGAAGCAGGAAAGAAAAGAGAATAAGAAACTAATAGGAAGTTAGTGCAATAGTGTAGCCTGAAAGGACAGGAGACAAAGAATGGTACATGAGTAAACAAAACTAATGGGATGGATGTGAGCTGCACTGAATGTGAAAAAGCTTGACAGATTTAGGCTCTGGCTGGTAAATGAGTGACAAGGGAAAAACAAAACAGTAATCATCCTGATAACAAAAATGGAGCCACCTAGTGAATGGAGCTGGTTTGGGGAACAGAGAGGAAAGCCTGTTTTAAGCATATTAAGGTTTACATGATGGTAGGACATGCTGATGAAAATGGCCTACAGCAAGTGCGCTATCTGACAGTGGAGTTCGGAAGTTGCATCAGGACTAGAAAATGCTGGTGTTGGGAGTGACCCACAGAGCAGTGCGGACTGAAGTGGAGTGGCTTTCTAAGAATGTGAAGGGACAGAGAGACGGGTGGATGAGACTGACTGTACTTTAACAGAGGAATGTGCTACAGTGGTTTCCTACCCATGACCACCCTCTATAAGAGTCCTTAGGCCTGACCATTCAATTTTCACCTCCAAATCAAGTGATACCAACATTAGAATCATCTGGGAGCATCATGAAAATACCAATGCTTGGGTCCCTCCCCTACCTCCAGATATTCTGATTTAAATAGTCTGGGGTCCAAGCATTTAGAATTCTCCAAAATCTCCCTGGGTGGTAATGGTATTGTGGTTTTGTTCAAAAAGTAGAGTCTTCATCTTTTATGGACACAAAATGAAATATTTATAGATGAAATGCTATTATGTCTGGGATTTACTTCAAAATAATGGAGAGATGCCTAGAGTGGGTAATGTATAGACGAAACAAGATCAGTAATGAGTTGATATAGTTGAAGTTGCATGATGGGTACATGGGAGTTCAGTATGCTTTTCTTTCTACTTTAATATCTGCTGGAAAGTTTACATAATAAGAAGTTAAAAATAAATCAATATGAAATCTTTCTAGGCAATTCCACAGTGTACCATGTTGAGACCCTTGAGATACAAGGTTCTTTGTAAGTAGAGCTCTTCTCCTGGCCCCTCAACTATATCAGCTATCACAGTCAGACTTACATGAAGAGCCCCTCCCAAGCTGAGAGCAAAGCTTTCTTGCTTCTTCTAATTTTTCTAACATAGAGCTGAAGGCCCTAATAGCAATGCACACTCTCATCTTAAATTCTCTAACAATAAAATTGACAGTTCCAGAGGAATTGCTCATGGAGATGACAGAATTACCCACAGCAATTATGCTGCATTTCTTAATCCCTGATTACAGATAACAGACAGCATGCCTGATGCATGTACTCTAAATCCTTTGATTGAAAAATAACAAAAACATTGCTTGAAAAAAAATTGTTCTACTTTAGATACACGCTTCCAAAAAAGCTGCACTGGGATTCTTTCCAATTCACTCATAGTAGGGAAAAGAAGAGGAGGCAACTAACAAACAACTGAAATTCTGATAAAACTCAGATCACTTTTATAATCAAAGGGCCGACCCAATTCAGTTCCATTTTTCCCATGAAGCTTTCCTTAGATTGACATTTCAAACAGTAAATTGAGCTCCTTTCATTAATCAAGAGCAGTTGGTGGGTCAGGAGCACTGACTTAAAAAAGATGAAATAGAACAGAATAGAAAACATAGGGTACATAACATGTACTAGTGGTATTTTGGGTGTGTGTGTGTACATTAATTTCAGTAATTATATACATGTGCATGTTTAATTGGTATTAATGTAAAATAGTCAAAATCATTTAAAATCTACTGTATTCTAATTTCATATTTTGTGCTCAATTCCATGGAAAACACTTTTCCTTCGTATGAGGGTGAATCAAGGCGGTCTGGAGCTTGGAATATGCCATGAGTAACTGAAGAAGTTAAAAGTCTGAAAGATGAATAAGATCAAGACTTAGGAAAAGGCAGCCAGGGGAGGAAAAATAAGTAGCAAAGCTGGACCAGCAGGCAGAGTAGGTCAAATCAGGCATTGAAGAAGCCAGGCAAATCCAGGTGCAGGACTTGGTGACATGGCTCTGGAATCCCTACATTAGCATGATCTCAAGAATGGTAATCTCATTGGAAGAGCTGTTGGGGCTTAAAGCTACATTTACATGGTAAACTTGTACTGTATCTTTTAGGGGTGAATCTAGTAGATTCTGATGGAAATTATGGGGAAACTAAAGCCCTCCCAACCTGTACCACCAAATAACCCTCTGACTCACCAACTGTTCTCGATTAATGAAAGGGGCTCAATTTACTCTTTGAAATGTCAATCTAAGAAAGCTTCATGGGAAAAATGGAACAACCAATAAGACTAAGGAAGCAGAAGTTAGTTTAAATCAAAAGGGATTCTGATACCTGGGCTTCAGATGGAATTTACTCTAGCCCTGTTGTCTCTTCAATGTCCTGTAAGGCCACCCCACAAGCAGGGGGCCTTATAACCTTAAAGGAGGCCTTCTGGCAATATCCACAAGGGGTGAGATCTAAAAACCACTTGAAATAGGTCAATTACAAAAGGTAGAAGGAGTGGAAATGGATTCAAGAGGTATTACAGAGGTGGAATAACAAAGATTTTTAATTTGCTACAAGTTGGAGGGTGGTAAAAGAAAAGGAGCATTCCAGGGTCAAGATGATAGGTTAGGTAAAAACATGATTTTCCCCCTCCTAGGACCACATTAAAATTATAACCAAATTATAAAACAATCAACTTAGAAAACCACCTAAAGTCTAGCTGATTACAAACACGTATATCTAAGGATATAAAGGAAAAGCTACATTGAGACCGGTAGGAGGGGCAGAGACATGAAGCAGGCTGGTCCCATACTCACGAGTGGAGGTTGATGACCAGGAGGGAAAGTGTAGCTGTAGAGGCCCCCTTGAAGGAATGAAGGGCCCTAGTTCAACACAGGGACTCCCCAGCTCAGGTTCTAGTCCTGGAAAGAGGAGTTCCCACAATATCTGATTAAAAAGCAGTGGGAGTTCTGGCCATTTGAGTGAGATGAAAGAAACCTGAAAACCCAGATGTCACCTTAAAGGGCCCGCGTACTGACTCACTCACCATTGACTCTAGTGGAGGGTCAACAGCTTGGAAGGAGCAAGAGACATACAGGGAGGAACTGATTTTTGTGGCACCGGAGCAAGGTCTGGAGGGAGCCACCACTGTTCCTTTGTCAGCACCCTCTAGGGTAGTCTGCAGACGTGGGTGCCATCTTGCCCATGTTGACCCCTCCTCCTATGCAGCCAATTCTGAGGTTGCACTGGCCTGGGGAGACTGGCCAGCTCCACCGCATGTCTCCCCGAGACTCTGCCCACCTAACCAATAAATAATCAGTGGTGGGCCCATTGTTGGGCAGATGGCCCTGCTCAGTGTCTCCCCAGGGCCAGTGCATTTGTCATAGGCAGTGACCTTCAGCTCATGCGGCCTACAAATTTTGAAAGAAACCTCTGGTGATGCCAGCATGAGATGCACTGTCTCTTGGGCAAATCACCAAGTGTCTGAGGGCCCAACACAGATGGAAGCTGGTCTCACTATGATCTTTGACTTTTGTGGGAGCCTGTCGGTTCAGCAATGGCAAAAATTCTGTACCCATGTTGGACTGACAAGAACTGCTCGCTCCATCACATGTCTCCCTGAGACCCCACACCACCCAACCTACAAATTACATAAAGTAAGCCCATTCCCAGGCAGCCAGCCCCACCCTGTACTTTCCCTGGGCTGTGAATTTTGCAACAAACAATAGGCATCAGCTGGGAGAGACTTTCTGTAGTGGGCCATAAACCCCACCCTGAGCTGCAGTATTTCTTGAACAAATCTCAGGTGTCTATGAGCCCAAGGTAAGCATTAGCTGGCACTTGATTAATCTGAAACTTTTGCAGGAGGCCACAGATTCAGCATCAACACAAAAACTGACTCTGCACTGCCCAAATGAAATCTACTAATTTTATCCCCTGGTGACTCCTTGGGTCTTCATACCACCCAACTCATGTTTCATCCAAAGGCCCTTCCAGCTGTAGAGTCTTATGGGCAGCTGGGTAGCAGCCTCAGCTCAGGCCTTGAGATGCACTCGTCCTTTTGCTAAGCTGCCCCAGGCTCAGTACTAGGGATAACCAGACTTTAGCTTTCAGTGTGGTCTCTCCCATTTGCCTCCAGATCCAGCATAGGCAGCAACCATCTGTGGATCACTTTGTAGCTACTACCAGGCAGTCCTGAGCAATCAATGACTGTGGCTATCCTTGGCCTACATGGGACCCCCTCTCAAGGGGCCACAGAACCAACATACCTGGTGGCTGGCATCAGACTGCAACAGAGCACCACCTGACTAGCCCCATAAGTGGTATGGCCAAACGGCGGTCTCAGCAGGTATAGGAGCCTGCTGGAGTGAATCCAACTCTGAGGGGTCAATTCCTACACCATAATTTATACCCTTGGGTGTGGCTAATTCCCACAGCCAGTCAGCCTGAGAGCCAATCTCATCCACTGACGAGCTAATAGCAATCAAGACTTAGCTACAACAGGAGAACACACACAACCCACACAAGTAACATGCCCAGAGCCCCCAGCACAGGTGATCGGGATGACTACACCACTGAGCCACTCAGGATAGCTACTATATAAGCCCAAGACTGGGAGATGTAACAAAGCTTCCTAATACATAGAAAGGCACACAGAGAGGCAACTAAAATAGAAAAACAAAGAAAAGTGCCACAAATGAAACAATAAGAAAAAACTCCTGGAAAAAAAAATACTAAACAAAATAAAGGCAAATAATCTTCCAGAGGCAGAGTGCAAAACATTGTTTATAAGGATGCTAAACAAACTTAGGGGGAGAATTGATGATTTAAGTTAGGGTTTCAACAGAGAAAGTAAAAGCATAAAAAAGAACTTCGAAACCATAAAAAGTCAGAAACAAAGAATACAATAACTGAAATGAAAAATATATTAGAAGAAACCAACAGTAGATTAGATGAAGCAGTAGATCAAATAAGCGAGTTATAAGGTAGCAGAAAACAACCAATTGGAACAGCCAAAAGAAAAAATAATTTTAAGAAATGAGGAAAATTTAAGAGATCTCTGGACAATATCAAGTACACCAATGTGTTCATGCTAGGGGCATCAAAAGGAGAAAAAGAGAGCGCAAGGATTTGAGAACCTATTTGTAGTAATAATGACAGAAAACTTCCCTATCCTGGCAAAGGAAATAGACATACAAATCCAAGAAGTGAAGAGAATCACAAACAAGAGAAATCTAAATAAATTCGCACCAAGACAAATCATAATTAAAATGCCAAAACTTAAAGACGAAGAGAGAATCTCAAAAGCAACAAGAAAAAAACAACTAGGGTACTAATTTACGAATGTCAGCTGATTTTTCAACAAAAACTTTGCAGGCCTAAAGAGATTGGCAAGAAATATTCAAAGTGATAAAAAAACAAGAACCAAGAACTTTCAATCAAGACTACTCTACCCAGCAAGACTATCAATTAAAATGGAAGGTGAGATAAAGAGTTTCCCAGACAGGAAAAAGCTAAAGGAATCCATCACCAACAAGTTCGTTTTACAAGAAAGGCTAAGGGTAATTCTTTAAATAAAAATCCATAAATATAAATAATAAAATGTCAATAACTGTGTACCTATCAATAATTTTAAATGTAAATGGATTAAATGCTCCAATAAAGACATAGGGTAGCCAAATGGTTAAGAAAACATATGCTGTCTACAAGAGACTCACTTCAGATCAAATGACACACGCAAACTGAAAGTAAAGGGATGGAAAAAGATATTTCATGCAAATGGAAATTTTAGAAAAGCTGGGGTAACAATATTTATATAGACAAAATAGACTTTAACTCAAAGGCTATAGTAAGAGACAAAGAAGGGCATTACATAATAGTAAAGATATCAATACCACAAGAGGACAGAACCCTAGTAAACGTTTATGTACCCAACACAGGAGCACCTACATATATTAAGCAATTATTGACCAATATAAAGGAAGAGATCAACAGCAATACAGAGTAGGAGAATTTAACGCTCCATCAAGACCAATAGGCAGATCTTCCAGATAGAAAATCAAGAAGGAAATAGCAGCCTTAAATGGCACACTAGACCAGATGGATTTTATTGATATTTCAGAGTGTTTAACCCCAAAGAAGCAGAATATACATTCCTCTCAAGTGCACATGGAATGTTTTCCAGGATAGACCACATGTTAGGGGACTAAACAAATCTCAATAAATTTAATAAAATTAAATTATATCAAGCATCTTCTCAGATCACACTGTTGGTGGGATTGCAAAGTGGGATAGCCACTGTGGAAAACAGTTTAAGGATTCTTCAAAAAATTAAAAATAAAACTATCAATTCAACCAGCAATTGCACTTCTGGGGGTTTATCCAAACAAAACCAAAACACTAATTCATAAAAATCTGTGCACCACTATATTTGTGACAGCACTGTTCACAATAGCCAAGATATGGAAGCAACCTAAATGCCCAACAATAGACAGTTGGATAAAGAAGTTGTAGTACATATATACAATGAAATATTACTCAGACATTAAAAAAATGAAATTTTACCATTTGCAATGACATAGATTGACCAAGAGGGTCTTCTGCTGAGTAAAATAAGTCAGACAGAGAAAGATAAATACCATATGATTTCACCTATAGGCAGAATCTAAGAAACAAACTAAATGAACACAGACTCACAGAGAACAATCTTGTGAGTGCCAGAGGGGAGGGGAGTTGGGGGCTGGGTGAAAAAGGTGAAGGGATGAAGTAGTACAAATTAGTAGTTACAAAACAGTTACAGGGATGTAGAGTACAGTATTGAGAATATAGTCAATAGTAATATAATGACTGTGCGCAGAGCGAGATGGGTGCTAGAGTAATTGGGGGGATCACTTCATAAATTATATAAATGTCTAACCAATGTACTATATACCGAAAAATAACATAAAATTAAAATATATGTATAAAGAATCATCAATGAATACTAAAACTAATGGGTGAAAGTTTAATAATCAAAATTTTTACAGTCTCAAAAAAAAAAAAAAGAAAAAGAAAAGAAGCACTCTGAGGTGGCTTCGCATTTTGGAGCCTCAGTTACTGGGTGGTCTTTCCTTTAGGCAGTCTGTGCCCCAAGGTCACAGGGCCACATTAAGTTACTCGCCCAGAAACAGCCTGAGTGAGTCTATTAGAAACAACTCGGGAAGACATAATGAGATTGGAGGTCTCCACTGTGAGGGTCAAAGAACTAGAGCCTAGAATTTGCTTCACAATAATCAGACTATTAGGACAGTCACGCTACATAATAATAATAAAATCCAAACCCTGCACTTGACCAGATGAGAAAAGGTTTATAAATATACTCAGTATGCAATTCATTAACAGAGGATTTGTCAATGTTAGTTTCATTTACAGTGTATTGTTTTTCCCAAACATGGACTTCTTTCCAATCGAGTCTCACAACCATGTAAGAAAAGAAAAAGGATGATGTTAACTCTAGAGATTATAAAACTAAGACTTTTAAGGGATTTTTCACAAACCCAGTAGGAGGGTTTTGCTTATAACTTAAGTGTTCTACTGCCTCACCTTATGGAAAACCAGAACATGGAGTTTGCAGCAACACTCAGGACCAAGGGAACAGGTTCAGTTCCTGAGAAATAAGAAAGAATCAAAGCAGTTAGATTCAAGTAAGCAGCTCCATGTAGTGACTAAGTAAACAGAGGATTATTTAAACACTTAGACATTGCTTACCAGCTGATAATAAACTCAAGGGCTAGAAGCCCTGAAAAGAGACAATATAAAGGGAATATTGTCTGGAAAATATAATTAAATTTTTTTGAAAAGCATATCTTTTGAACTCAGGAATGTTTTCTATATAAATGGTATGTAATTTATATCTCTATAAAATTTTATTTATGTAATATATATATATATATATATATATATATATATATATATATATATATATATAATGTGGTATTGCATTATTCCCTATTTCCTATTTAAATTTATAATGAAAATAAAATTAAATAATTTCTATTCTATTATTGCAAATACAGAAGGCCCTTCTCTAAGGTTAATTGATATCTGAAAAGGCTATAAGTCCCCTAAAATAGGGATGTCAAAAGTAGTGAGGAACAAAAGCTCTAACTTTAACTTGAAAAATAAATGAAACAAAATTATGAAAATAAGTTTTATACTATACTTAACAAAGTATAGATCTTAATGGCAACTAGTTGCTAATTATTAAAAGGAACAAAGTGTGTGTCAAGTCTTGATAGATTCATTTAGATTTCGTATAACTTTTTCAATCAAATTAATGGCAAAATAACAGTCTTTACTTTCTACAAATCCAGAATATCCTAGGGAACATCATGTTCACAAATAGATCCAAGAGCTTCAGAAATTTTTTCAAGAAAAAATTGACATTGCAATGATTCTCTTTTGAATGTACACAGGGAAGCCATCCCCCTTGATTTATTAATTGTTGGCCCTGACAGATCCTTATTTGGCAATGATTTTACATGTGATTGAAGTAGTCTCCAACTTCACTTTCATCAAAAATATCATAAAATATTTCACCTTTTGCAAAATTTCCCATTTCCCTCTGCAATCAATTTAGCTTATGTTTGCACTTTACTGTCAGATGTTTGCCATCTCAGAACCTCAGCTGGAGCCAGCCGACAAGGATGATGATGCCACGAACAGAGATAGACACTAATGGTGAGTGGGGGCTAATTTTATAGGAGGTTACTTTATTAATGTCTTATGATATAATTATGTCCACTTATAATAAGGAAACTTAGATATTGAATATTCAGATGATAAAAATTTCCTGTAATGACTCTTTCTTACATTCACATGCTAAGTGTGGAATGATACAGCTCATGTCTGAAGAATCTAAGTTATCTATGCCCAGAGGCTGCCTCTTCCCACCACCACCACCCAACCCCTCTGCAACAGAAGTCACAATTCTCATCATTGGGGGCAGCCCCAAGGTAAAGACATGAGGGGTATGCTCAATAGCCCCACTAAGAAGTCCCTAACATCCCAAATCACTTGAGAAATACCACAGTTTCAGTGCCGACCTGAACCATTCACACTAGACCCCATCTTAGGACATTGGCCTTGTTCCTTGGGCCTGCTCTGGTTGCTACTCCTCCTAGTACTGTCCCTCTTAGACACAAATCCTGGCTTGTCCTAGCAGCTGGGCAAAAATGGAAGATGGTAGCTCATAGGAATTAGCAGATCAGAGGAAGAAAATCTACTAGTCCCATCTGCTATGATCCATAAATAGAGACAGATTTACATGTGTGTCTATGGAAGGCCGCTTAGGGGAAAGGAATGTACATCTTAAGATAAGGCCAATTGCATTAGCAATGCTGCTGGTATTCTTGACAACCAGAGATGTCAATAGAATTAGAGCTCTAGGCCTTGAGGTCAGGAAGCAATTATTTGGATAAAGGTCTTCCTTTTGGCCACCAAATCAGCAATAGTCTCTCCTGTGACTCTTTCACTCAAGAAAAGATTCTAGTTAAATGAGTCATCTTCTTTCTAGGCCAAGAAATAAAATTTTTGAAATCCTTAGGGTAAGCCTTTGGAGAAGTGGTTCAGAACTGAAAACTTGTGATTTTAGCCAATCACATTCTCTGCAAGGCTCAAAGAGACCAAGTTTTCCACTTGATAAATATGGTGAGAGCTTAAAATAGACAGTGCTCTGGAGGTAATGAAATCTCTCACACTCATATGTAGCATTTTCAGTTGATTCTAAAAGTGGCAAGGATACAAAAACAAGAGTCTATTTTTAGGACAGGTAGATATGAGGAGAAGCCTACCCAGTGTTGGATGTATGTAAATTAACTTTTGGTTCCTACACGCTGGACAGCTTTATCACGAGGAGAGCAAAGTAGAATTTATTGATAGTGAATAGGAGTGATGCAAATTCTAAGTGGGATATATACTTGAATGTAGGAGAAATATTGTCTGAAATTAAAGTAAATAAATAAGAATCTCTGTGGAAAGTGAGAACAGCAAACTGCAGGACAGGCCACTGCTACTAAATGTAAGTCCACTAACTAAATGCCTACTCTAACTGCAGAGAGGCTGGGAAATATCAGCAAGTACATGAAATATTTAGTCATCATTTATCAAATCCACCCTTCTCATCACCAAATACTTCTTTGTTTTCTTCTTTCTACACAGAATATTCTTAAATCCTCCATGAGGAAGATAAGCTAAAGCTCCAACAGCTGCTGGATCCAACTCAAAGTTTATCCTTCTGGGTGTTGTATGGTTGTATCTCCATGAGATTCCGTTAGATATGACTTTTCATGTACTGATGTCTTGATCTAAAAAAAGACAAGTTATCTACTCACTCTCACATATATGCATGTGCATGATACCCACCCATTAAGGTATATGTAAATACTTCCATTTGGAAAGAGAAGAATGGGGGAAACTCAGAAGCCCCTGAGCTGTAGCAATTCTGGAAGCCAGGAAGGCACTGAGAAGACCTCCTGCCCTAGTCATGGGAGGCTCCTTAGTTAGGCTGTGATCTGCTCTCTAACAACAGCTCCCCCTTTTTCATTCTTCTCCCTGGCTCTTAGATTTATGTTCTAGGAGATTCTTCTTTTGGCTTATTTTTCGTCCACATCTGAAGTAAGCTTTGAGGAAGTTAGACTGCCCAGGGGCTTCCTGGCTTTCTCAACTTGCCTCCTACACATTGACTAACTCATTGACTATTAAGTACTCCAGGGTTGTTTTAAATTCCAAACATTCAAAGACCTTTACATGATTGCTTTAGTTATATAGTTTCCTAAACTTTGCTTCTCTTGTCATTGAGCAGTAGGGCACTCAAAGGACTTTTAAGCATGTGGTTCTCAGTTCTGTTTAATTTCTTTGTTTCCTCACCTTCATGCCTCCTCTCAACTTCATGGTAGTCACTGAAATTAGGTTATTAGGCATGAATGGGAAGGCCACCTCTTGAGGAATGTTTGCCTTGAGGCCTATCAATCAACTGAGGGATATTCTTTCTCTCCAAGTCTTTTTAAAATACCATCTCTTACTGTAAGAGTTCTAGAAAGAGTGAACTCTTGCAAATTTCTAGGCCTTGAATTTTGAACTTTCTCTGTACCTTTTCTTCCCTGCTGTACAAACACTCCTTAGTTCATCTCTTTCTGTAATAGCTTGCCAAATATAGCCAATAATATGAAACAGTCCTAAAGTCCTGATTTTCATTCTCTTCTCTTAGCATTGTAAATTCATTAGGTAAGTGATCTGCCTCTCTAGTTATTAGAAGCAATATTTTACCTAAATATTTTGTCACGACATAACATGGATCATCATCTTTCCAGATTCCAATATTAGTTTCTTCACAACCCACCTCTGATGGCTAAAGCAATGCATGTATTTTAAGTTTTTCTAATATAAATATCCCACTTCAAGACAACAACTTCTATATTGTCAGAAATTGACATAATAGACCAATCCCCTTATCTTAGTCATTTAGCTCATAAACTCATTACTTGTTTCCATAAAGCCTTATACAAAAGAGCAGGAGCTTCCTTCCATTCAGTGACTGAGAAGCCTTCCTCCATCTGTCACTAGAGCTAGCTTATAAAATCTAAGTACTGAACTTGTAAAGGTGAGGGCAGCCCTTCGGCACATGGTGACAATTAAGAAATAGAAGCCCAGCCTCAGTGGACAGGCCCCTTCTGTCTGTTTACGTCACCTTCACAGAGGAAACATATGTTTTTGTACATACAGCTTTTTGAAGTATTGCTTTGTAAGCTTTTGTGGGTCCCACTTAGGGTGACCAACTATCTCAGTCCACTCAGGACTGAGAGGGTTTCCAGGTCATGGGAATTTCATTTCTAAAACTAGGAGAGTTCCAGGCAGTCTGAAACAAGTAGATCACCTTAGCCATTGGTTTCGTTAAACATCAGCTAAAAACCCAAAGATGGCCATTTCTGAAGAAACTGCCTTGGAAGTCACATAGGGTATCTTTATCTTCATTTTCCTTCTAGTGTGAACTGACATTGCCTACTTTCCAAAAGAAGACACAAGCTCCTGGATAAACAGCCTGGCCTATATTTTTGTGTGACTCGGATTAAGTATGAAAGCTTTGTTGTGCTCTTTTAAAATTTAAAATATGTGCAGACCCCTCCCCCAATACAAAACAGGTAGATAATGTCATAACAGGATTTAAAGAGGAAAATATTTAATGGAACATCCACAGGCAAAACTTCTCTCCCCCAAAAGAGAGCAGGGTCATGATCTTTGCATTCAGCAAGAGTTCATTGTGCCTGAAGAAAAACCTGGTTAGGGCCCTGGAGTTATGATGGAGTAGGTCAATTTTCAAAATAAACGTTCATTATATTTTATCCTTTGAAGAAAAATGTTGCTTGGCCTTAAACAAATTAAGAGTGCTCAGGCTTTTTATTTGGGGTGTTTTTTAGTTGAATATTATTAAAAATAATTACAGGCTGTGGATTTAATCTAAAACACAATCAGCAACCCCAAAGTCCCCCACAGTGAGTTAAAGCATCCTCCTTCTCAAAATTCAAAATTAAGTGGAAATTCAGATTAGTTTTGATTTATAACCACATTATGAACTATTTAATATTTTCAAGAAGTCATTCCCTGTGCCCATATTAAATTAATTTACAACAGAATATTATATAATTTATATATGCATACATATAATAAATTATAGCCCAACTATATAATTCTACATGTATAATTAATTACATTAACAATCTACATTTTAAGCCTACAATTAGATAACCCTAAAAGACAACCCCGTTAGCATTTTTTAATAAATACTTGTGTTTGGAGCTGTTTAACAGAGCACCTGATAGCTGATAGAGCAGTGTTAACATCTGTTCCATTATTTCCAGAGGACGTTGGTTGAACGCAATACTATTCACATAAAATATGCATTTGTTCTTGACTGTCAAGTACCTCTATTATTTTATTAAAAAGTCAAAAAAGAATATAATCAGACTTCATAATTTATGTGTGACATTTTCATTACAGAAAACTTTATGCAAAATTGAATTCTAAAATTTAATTTCCTGTGATGTTTAAATTACTTACTATCTGGCTCCTCTCCAAACATCGTGATCATTGAAGGCCCCATATGAATTCTATTAAGGATACATTTTGCTGCTGCCAGAATATACAGGGCATTTTTCTAAGTAACTCTAAGAATATGCTTCTTAAATATATTTTGTGCCAG
Organism: Cynopterus sphinx; assembly: GCA_030015415.1. Taxonomy (NCBI): domain Eukaryota; kingdom Metazoa; phylum Chordata; class Mammalia; order Chiroptera; family Pteropodidae; genus Cynopterus; species Cynopterus sphinx. The sequence continues at coordinate 22,574,836 of CM057380.1, forward strand.
TTTAAATAGTTTTTCTCACACAGGAAAGAAAAGCAGAAACTTTTCTTTCTTTAAAAAAAAAACACACACACACACAGACAGATTTTCTCTAACTCTCTCCTTCCCACCTTGCCTGTGACCCCTTATTCTCAATACTTTAACCCAAAAGAAGCCAGTCTTGTCCAGCCTTGTCAATTAGGGCTCACCACCATGGGATGATAACCAGGTTCCCTCTGGCTTTCTTCTCCTTTCAGGCAGTGCTGAAAAAAAGGCTTTTTTTTCAGGGTAGAGCCCACAGTGGGAATGTCTGTCCCTCTCTCTTCGTCACCCAGTTGATGGGATGGTGAGCAACACCTTCCACCACTGCTGCCACGGGGAGCAACCTGACTTAGCATGATCATTCCCAATGTGCTTTGAGAAACCTGAAAATGTCATCGCACCTCACAGTTGCCGGAGGAAATAGGACTGCTAATCATAAGCAATAATTTAAATGATGAGCCTTTGAGGGAAGGTTACGACAAGCAGAGTTGCCTTAATAGATTCCCTGGAAGAGAACAGATTTCCAAAATGAGAAAAACATGGAACTGTCAGTGGCAAAGGAGAAGAGAAAGTGTGAGCAGTTGTCAATCAGCGGAGATGTGGCAGGGTTCTCTGCTCAAGGCTCCCACGCACGGTCAGCCAGCAATTCTTCAATTCATCCAGGCCAGCTCCTCCAAAGGAAGCCTCCACCCCAGGCACCACAAAATGGGTGTGGAATACAGCAAGGAACAAGACAGGATTTCTACCTTAAAGGATTCATAGTTCAGTAGAAGGGCAATTCTTTACATTTGTGTAAACCTCTACATTTTACAAAGTGATTTGACATGTTCATTTGATGGTCATTTCCCTGTCAGGCAGGAGGCCAGGTGTAATTTCACTAATGAATGGGGAACAAAGCCCCACCTGAGTACTTTTCCAGAGGTCTCACCACATACAAGTTGAGTGGCCTGGCCTCCTGTAGACCAGGTAGTCTGCTTCACGCAAATCCTAAGCTGGACTTCAATGGAGGAAGTCAGGAAGCCATGATATGTGTACATCCTGACACCAGGCATGGGGGAGCACCAGTTCATGTTCTCACCAGCACTTTCCATGGCCTTCTGCAATCAAAGCAGTAGCCTCGGCTAAGACATCCATCCTTACAGCTCTTTTCATCTGCCCGCTAGTACAAATGTCTGCCTGGTCTGATTTGGGGAGTCTTGAGGAGGTTACCCTGACAATCCCATTCCCCCAGGCTGTTACCCTACTTCCAGAAAGAAATTCCAGCACTGTGAGTCCTTTTTTCCTCTTCAGGCACTCTTTTTTAAAAAGAGAGCTAATAGAGCTAAGCCGTATGAGACAGTAAGATTCTGCTAGGGATGAATTTATCTGATGTCTTTCTTCCAACCCCCAAAACATGCTCCGTACCATAAATGAGGCACTGCAAATACTCCACCAGGCTTTGGGAAAGTACTCCAGGATAACTGCTGCATTCCTACATGTCCTGTTCCTACTTATAGTACTGCTTCTCGTCCTTTAGACTTGGCTTTCTCATCTGGTCTCTCCCAATCATTGCCTTCAACTTCTCACTGTAAGCTCTGCTCAGGCCTACATTTCCCACAATCAATCTGCCTAGCCATAAGTGTGTCAGTTAAACCATCAGCTCTTTGGGCCCCAACCTACCATCCAGTGGTCAAAGGTACCGAGAGGAGGAGGCTTGACGTAAGGCAGGTGAGGGAGAGAGTCTTTGGGAGTGGTGTGGTGCATGATGAAGCCTACACTCATGAGACCTGAGCGAATGGCCTGTGGTTTGAGTGAGAAAGAGAGTGGAAGGAGGGAAGAGAAATGAGGAAAAGAATGTTTCCAGATCTGGCTTCACTGTAAAGTCAACTGATCCATTCCCCTGCTTTAGCAATACAGAAATTTTAGAAAAGGCAATGTCAGGGAATGTACCCAGCAGAATAACAGATACTTATGGGTATTCAATTAATAGAAGCAATCAATAATAGTAACAATTTGCAAATACCTTTCCGTTGCTAATAAGTTTGACAAGAGTTTACCTTTTTGTTCACCAGGTGGGTGGAAGAAGATGAGAAGGTGAGGAGAGGCAAAAAAGTAAGTATTCCAAAGAGATACATGGAGGCCTTACATGGAATAGTGGTGGTGTGTAGGGGAGGTACAATCAGTTCAGGTTTGTCATATCAAAATGTGTCAAGTATAAAAGTGTAAAGTGTAAATGAAAAGAAAGAGGCTAGGGGAACTTGCAGATGCAACTTTTTTAGTAAGGGCTAAACTTTGGCCTTTAGCATCGTGGAGCGAAAGGATGATGTCACTGGGCAAGAAGCAAACTTTCAATTACTACCTAACAGTGGCCAAGAGCCCTAAAAGTCTAAATTAAGGGAATGTGGTCACTCAACTAGTCTTCTTGAAGACTAATCAGCTGCTTTGGCTGGGCTCAGACATCACCTGGCCTATTTGATGAACCCCATTAGCTCCTCAGTGTGGCTATCACAGCCTCTTAGTGTTCCTTTCACAGGGCTTCCATGCTGAATCCTCATGGTCAATGGGTTTAGTTGGTCACCTGAACCACTGTGGTTACCATGTGGGCAGGAATGGTGAATGGCCTATAGTAGGAGCTCAACATTTGTTAAAGAAAGCTTTCCCTTGACTTCAACTCCTTCATCTATCCAATGTGTCTCCTTTGCTTTACAGCAAAACTTCTTGAACAGAGCGGTCTATGCTCACTGTCTCCACTTCTCATTGCACTTTCTTCTCATGCTCTCTTTAAAACTCCTTCTGTCAGGCTCCCTCCTCTTCTCTACAATATCACTGCTTTTGTTAGGGTCACTAATGACCTCCGCATTGCCAAATTTGGTGGGAATTTGTCAATGTTTCTCTTAATCTCAGCAATACATTGGACTACGTCCTCATGCTTAAACACCTTCTCTTGCCTTCTCCTACCACACTCAGCAGCCCTTCTCAGGCCCCTCTACTGGTTCCTCCACATCTCCTTTGCCTATAAATGTTATAATTCCCCACAGCAAAAGCCACAGACTTCTCCCTCCTCACTCACTCCTTGGGTGGCCTTACTTGGTCCCATAACTTGAAATATTCATCTTTATAATCTTTATGCCGGCAGCCTCCAAATCAATAAGTCTAGCCTAAAACTCTTCCTTAAATTCCAAACTCCTTTTTACAATTTTCTACTCAACATCTTTATGTGGAAGTCCATAGGCATCTCAAACCTAACATGTCTAAAACCAGACAACCTACACAAAAATATTTTGCTATTCTTCACTTTTCTCGTCTCAATAAATGGCATTTGCATTTGGCCAGGTGTTTATGCTAAACATCCTTGCCTCCTTTCTTTCTCACATATCTAATTCATCAGCAAACCCTGTCACCTCTACCTTTGAAATACATCCAGGATCTAATCACTCTTTACCACCTCCACCGAATCACAGGCTCCAAGCCGCCATCACCTCTCACCTAGATTATTGCGATAGCCTCCTATTCAGTTCCACCCTTAACCTTTCACCTTTAACCCCACACAACAGTTGGAGGAAACAGTTTTAAGCATAAGAAAGTTCATATCACCCACTTGCTCAAAACTGGTGCAATATCCTCCTCTCTAACCACGTCTTCTCACACTCTCCCTCTTCTGCCCATTCTGGCCTCCTTACTGGTCCTCAATATGCTAAGATGCTCCCGTCTTAACTCATCTTACCTTACCATTTCCTCTGCCTGGATTACTCTTCCCCTAAACAACCACAGCAATCACTCCCTTTCTCCTTCAGACCTCCGCTTAAATGTCATCTCTTCAGAGAGGCCTTCCCTGACCTTTGCAAAATAGCTTTCTCTATCACTTTTTGCTTCTCGTACTTTTTTTGGTCTTCTTTAAGTGCTTATCACAACCTGGCATATTTGTTTCTTTTTTTAAATTGTTTTTCTCTATGAGAGCAAGAATTTTGTTTTGTTGTTTCATTCACTACTAAATCCTCAGCACCTAAAATCCAATAAACATATGAATGAAAGAATGAATTGGAGTGGGGAAGTATCTTTAAACAAGGTAGGAAGACACTAACATAAGGGCAGCATTTCAGAAATGGGAAAAAAAAATAGTTTCCTTAATGAAGCCTGGTGAGTTTTTGCTGTGGAAATGGTGGTGGCTTCTTTTAGTTTATAATCTTTGTATTAAACTCAGAACTACTCACTATTTAACCCTGCCAGCAAATACGAGTTCCCCAAACTGGTGCTGTGATCAGTGTGGTAGCATCAACCAGGAAATGAAATCTTAATCATAGCATCTGCCACACACCCTTCACTTACAAGCCCACAAATGAAACTCCAGCTCGGCAATCTCATTTCACTAAAATGCGGTTGGACCCAATAACTGGAGGCTGGTGCTCACAGCACATCGTTCTACCCAATGCTGCCTAATCTTGACAAGCTTCCAGGTTTATAGCACCCTAACCTTTAACTTAAACAGAAAAGCATGTGCTGGCCTACTTACTTAGCAACCCACAAGCATTTGAGTTATACAAGTCTGCCTGAGGGCTTTTTTAGTGTTACTGCCTCAATTCCTTGCCAGACAAAAGGTGAAAAGATTTTTTAAATCCTTTGGGACTTACGATTACCATCATTACAAGTTAACAACCTAATGGCACTTAATGTTGGTGGAGAGAATAAAGGGGACAAGTCATGTGGGATCCACTTTGACCTACCCATGAACACATGAACAGGGGAATGAGAGGGAGAGGAAAAGCTTTCTTCATTTCCCAGAGGACTGGGCGGGAGGAACCACAGAACACTGGGAACTTGGAGGAAACAGCACTCAATCAGGTGACCGTATGTCAACGACAGCCCACGGTTGTCTCAGAGCTCCCGACCCGCTTCCTGTTCCAATCTGAGAGGCCTGTGGTATGATTTCCAGGTACCTGACTCCGGCCAGGCCATCCAAATGTTGAGCCCTGTGAGAAGCGATTAACATTCCAGAGCAAATGTGTTACCCGCAAAAAAGGCCACTTCCAGGAGCACCTGGCCACTGAGCCAGGTGCAGTTTGGTCCTCGCGACCTCAGGGAGTCACTTATAGATCAGATGTCAACAGGTGAGAGCAGCAGTCACTGGGGCAGGCAATTTTATTGATAGAATCAGGTTTACAGATTACCCTCAAAATACACTAAAGTGAAATATTAAATTTGCCATTCCCTAGCGGACTCCTTCTGGATTTGAAAGAAAGAAAAGCAAAACACCACCTTTCCTAATATTCCTATCCCCACTACAATAATACCTGTTATGAAGTAGACTGAGGGTTTTCAGAATCAACTGATTGTAAAGATTTGCTGGACAGATGCAATCTAAAAATAGATCAAATAGCTCAATCAAATAAAATCAAGTGATTACTACAAGCTGGAAGACTCCAAAAAGCATTTATAGGCTGGTCCCTAGTATGCTGGAAATTTCTCTTAATGAATTAAAAAATAAGAACCAGCTATATTTTAGAAACCACAACACTACCAGTATCTTTCAACATCAACATTTGGTGGTAATTTGGAGTAGAGGTGCTTCCTTTGATCTCCGAGGGAGCAACTGTCCCCAAGTGGGCTCGAATTCTTGAATGATGGGCTACAAGCAGTGGCCCTCAACTCTGGATGCACCTTAGAATGACCAATTGCATATCTCAGTCTCTACAGATGGGGTCCAGGCAGTAACATTTGTAAAGATCCCCTTGATGATTCAGTGGAGCCAAGAATGAGAAACATTGTACCAAAAGAAGAGAATGTGGGGCTTATCTAGTCCAGGGTTTTCCAAATGTGTCTGGTCATAAGAATCACTGGGTGACTCATGGTATACTTCAGACTCCAAGACACCTTGCCCTGGAGAGTCCGATTCAATGGGACTGGGGCAGGACCCTGGAATCTGTATGTTTTACAAGCACCGCACAGGATTGTTAATGATCAAGCAAATTTGTGAAACTGACTTAATGCACCCTCATTTCACAGGGGAATTCTGGTGTGCTTCCTAAGTGGAAGAGCCTCATGGCCAGAATTACTCCTAACACACCTTAGTATTGTCCTCAGAGCTTCACACACACAGCAAGTGAGCAATTAATATTTTTTGAATTAATAAATGAAATAATGGAAAAAAGCAGCCAACCTGGTTTCAGAGCTTTGATTTTGTCTCTTAATGATCACATACCCTTGTCCAAGACTCAAGACTTTGATTCGTCATCTAATAAATGAAGATAATAAGACTGATTCTATCTACAGCCATGGGGATCAGATAAGATATTGTTTTCAAATTGTTTTCATATAAAATTTTAGACATACATTAAGTATTGTCAATATAAATGTATAATTTGAGGGCCAAATGTGAGAACATCCACTTCACAGAGTTAATTAATGGCAGAGCTAGACCTCACCCAAAGTTCCCTAGCTCCCCTCCAAGTCTAGACATCATTCTGCCACTGGCTGTGGAATTTTCTGACAAGTAGCCCAGCTGAAATATTTCATCCAAACTAGTGTAGTAGCACTATCTCTCTTTAGAGAAGACATTTCTCTTCAAGTATCTCAGCAGCCTGTAATTCTCAGAATTGTGAACTTCAAGCCCCTTGGTGAGAAACCAAGAGCCACCCCAATGGAACGTCAAGGTTCCTGCATTTTTCTACTGGAACAGAACCCAGGAGGGGGAAATAGGATTGTGTACCTGCTGCTGCCTGTGTGTAGATGAGCCCAGCCAGGAGAGAGGGAACACCAGGGGAGGGGGTGGCCTCTGAACTGATGATTCTGTCCTTGCGCCCTCTCTTAGATGATGAAAAAAATACACTGTAACAGGAATTAGAATGGTCAAGGCAATTTCAAGTATTCTGATTAGTCTTTTTATTTATAGAATAATCTTTGCTAGATCTATTCCATCTTTTTTTTTAAAAGAGAAAAAAAGCTACAAACCACAGAATAAGACTAGGGCATAGTATGTCTTTAGATGGCCCATGAAGCTTGGAACACTGTTGCCAAGTCTCTGAGATATCCGTAAAAAGCTGACACCTTTAAAAGGTAAGTCCACATACTCCCAACCCAGAACACAGATGCTGACCTGGCTCCTAAGAGTGATAAGAGAAGCATAATGTCAGTTCAGGGCTGATTTTGATGAGTTGAAAGAGGCCAGACAGTGCAAAGCCATCGTTCTTGCACTTCATGGGATTACAGTACTGGCTGAGAGCTGGTATCAGACTAAGTTTATTTTTCTCTCCTTTAATGATCCCATTATTTTTAGATATGTTAATATGTCAAACTCAAGGAGAATGTAATACTTGGAGACTTTTAAAAAATTTGCCCGTGTTTGTAAAATGCATTAACTAATGACTGTGATAAGACACTAGGCAGGCCTCAGTGCATTGTTCTGAGTTCTGTTCTATTGCTTGGCTTTCATCTTGCATACAAGTAGAGGTGTTTACAAGTGGCAGAGGGAGGCTGAGAAGTGGGGGGATGGCAAATCAGCCTTCTTCCACTGGGAAATGTAGTGAGGCTCATTCTAGCAAGCGGCTACTGTTTCGTGTCGGAGGTCTAGAATCAACTCATGATCCAGATATGATCTTTGCTTTCATTTCACTGGGTTAGTAGGTAAAATACCAGCTTAAAATATGCGGTCATGTCCTTTGCCTGCTTATTAATCTCAATGCCTAGGAAAGAGCTTTAAAAGCTCTTTAGCCTAGAACATAAGGCCCTGGCTTCATGCCTCATATCCACTCTATTTCAAATAGTTTTTCCCTCTATTTATTTTTTTGGTGACTTTTAACTCCTCCTTCAAGATCCAGATTGAATTTTATTTTCAGTGTAGCCCCTTCTTCTGGTTCCTATTTTAACAGGCTTCTTTCTGTGGGATTCATAAGAGGCAGTGTGACATAGAGGGGTGAAAATCACTTTTAGAAACAGTGACAGCTCTGCAATTTACCTTGGGAAAATTGTCAACCTTTCTGAATATCAGTTTGCTGTAATCTAGTTAAGCAATCTATGAAAAGGTATAAAGATTTTTACCTGGAAAGATGGTGATAGTTAAATGAGATAATGCTATAAAGAACCTAGCATAGTCTCTAATACATACTAAGGTATCAATAAAAGTTTAGTTTCTTATGCCTGGAATAAAATAAATATGCAATGTTTACAGAATGAAGAAATTCTCATCCCAGAGCACAACTCTAAAATTTTTAATAGTCATATTCCAAATGGCTATGAGAGATTATTTTACTCCTGAATGTTTACCAGCCTCTCTCTTCCCCTACATTTCCTTTTCTCTCTTTATCCTCTTTCTCTCTCAAGCTTAAGATATTTTAGGAACTGAAATAGGACATGAATGGATACATGTATTGCATATCTGACCTAGACCACAAGGCCATTCACCATAAGTCTGAAAACACAAAGTTCTCACTTTGCACATTATGCAGGCCATAGTGATCATTCCTTTTCTCTAAGTGCTAGCAAACTATGAATTAGTAACCTACCTTAGATCAATGTCAAATGTGATAGTTCAGGGCTTATAGACTCCTTAGGACAAGCAATATGTGTGGCTATATCCTACCTTTACCCACACAAATCAAAAGCTAAGGCTATATGAAAGCTGTTATATAGAAAAGCTTTAATAAAAGCCCAAGCATATTTCATATGAAACATTGATTATTTTATCAAAATCTATTTTCAGTTTAATATCCTAGAAAGACACATACTATGAGGAGATTAATATACTCTCTACCCGAGATTCGCAGATATTCAATGATGCCCAAAGCAGAGCCCTAACATATTTAATATTTTTACTGAAGTGTGAGACTGACATTTGAAATCAGGGTTGGCCCATACTGGTGAAGAATAATTTCAGAATACTAAAAAAGTGCCAGATAGCTACTTGGCTCTAGTTTTGATGAACATTTAATAGACATTTGGGCTGTCCAGTACCACTTCTGGGGAATTTTCTACTTAGGAGGTCTATCTTGCCAAGGTAGAAGCCAGACACTGATTTTTCTGGACTCTCTCGATGCTAGGCCCAGACTTATGGCCTAGGCTTGGGATCATTATATACCCTGATCAAATGAGGTATATTTCACATGGAAAGAGAGAGATGAGAAGAAAGAAATTTCTGTGTGGAACCCATACTGACAACGTATGGAGAATGGTAGAAAGTCATCCATGTCCCAGAGATGGTAGTAAGACAGGCCCAGTACTAGTGTCCTGTGTGGAGAACTGTAAAGCTTGCACTCAGTAGCAGTAGCATCTGGGTCTCTAGTGGAGCCTCCACCAGTGCAATTTGGGAATTACTCCTGATAGTAAAGCTTCTAAGTGTCTGGCCCTTCTGGAAACTCTGTCTACCATCTACCGTTATTCAAAAAAAATCTTTTTTTATTTAAACTACCTAATGGTGATCCTACCATTTGCAGCTAGGTACTCTAACTGATTAACAGATATAACCAAACTTGGGCAAGTCATTCACCTCTATGACCCTGATTTTTCTCAGCTGAAAATAAGGGCTATTGTCTGAACCAGCTCTAAAGTGCTTTCCAGTCCTGAAAATCTGTGTTTATTTAACACCAAGCTGATTTTTCAGGGTGACTTTTCAGGTCAATTCACAGACAAGCCTTCAGAAGTCTTGCAATTTGGAGAAGAAAACCAGCACACACTATGTTTCAAAGAAGATTTTTTACCTGCTAGAAATGATTGTGTTTCCATGGAATCATGCTCCCTCTGACTTAGCAGGCATTATCAATAGTGTTTTAGGCCAACATTGCTCCCATGGAGTGGGGACACTGAATTAGTAGAGGAGACAAATGAGATAGGGGGAAATTAATATTTTTGAATACCCATGAAATAAGCAATGGATTAGGCACTGCCATACTTCTGAATTCTCTCATTTTAATCTTCAGAGTAACCAGAGATGAAAATTATAATTTTCATTTTACAGATATGAAAACTGAGACTCAAAGCTTCAGATATTTGTCCAAGTTCATGCAGCGAGTGGTAGAGCAAAGATTCAATTTAGGTCTTCATTCTGCAAGTGTATTAACACCTAGGATAAAATTTGTTGGAAAAGGGTCCATCTTCACCCTCATTACCAAGTCTGCTGAGTTGAAATAGACTTGAAATGTGAAATTATCTGTTTTAAAGTTAGGCACAAATTGATTTTACCTGAATAACCTAATAAGCCTCATGATGAGTTTCCCAAGAGAACAGAATCTTAAAGAGAATTTTAAAGATGGGAAGAAAGTCAGATGCATACCAAGAATACAAAGAGTCAATAAGGAAGAAATACATTCTTGTTTCCCCACACTCGCCCCCACTTTTTTTTTTAATAATCTCTCCTATTAACCCAATTCGTTTACTAAAAACAGAAAACAAAATGAAAGCCTAGCATCCTAATGTATGTGACGCTCTTACAGGAAACTACTAAATGTTTATTAAGGCCATACCATACATGAAAGCAAAGAGAGAAAGCATAGAGCCTGTTTCACATATTGTTACAAATCTGTAATGTTAGAATAAAAGGGAAAACTGATTCCTACCAATTATGAAAATGTACAGGATTAAATCAATGGCTCTGCCAGATCTGACCAGCATCTGGTCTGCAGCAGGGGCCAAATAGATCTCATTTGGGATATTTATGAAAAGTAACTTCTAAAACATAAATCAGGACTATAAAATCATCATATGATTACCAAAAATTTTAAAAGCAGAGAAGAAAGCATATTCGAGTGTGAAATATGGTTTTGGAGAAGGGAGGAGGCAGGCAGCTTTAGCACAGACAAGAATCAAAACTCAAAGAGCAAGAAGAGGGAGGGATGAACGTCTCACACAGAAAATTTAGACTGTGCCTTTCTGGATAAGGTGAGGAGTCAAGCAATTAGCTGTTTTACTCCAGCCCTTCTAACAACCCAACATTTCATTCCAAATGATGTTTTAGGCCAGACGAAAGGAAGCTTGGGGCCTCATTTATTCAAATAATCATTTTAATTTGTTTCTTTAAGATGTGGTCTTAAACCCAAGGGAACCTAATGAAGAATTTATGAACCCAAGTATAAGAGAAAGAAAAGGTTGGTATATTTATAAGTAAATAGGATGTACCAACATAGATGTTTGATTTGGACAGTTTTAATTTGTAGCACAAAAATAAACTAAAAGTTCTGGTCTGCTGAAACCGCCCTGAGGATCCATATCAGAAAGAGTATGTGAGTTCTTGAAGTCTTCATGCTCCTCATCCTCTGTCCCAAAATAGACTAATTCAAGTCATAGCCAGGTCTCATTTGCTCAATTTCAAGGAATGCCTAATTTTAGACTTGACCTAGAAAGATTTCTATGATTATATGATTTTTTATATTAGATAATTTCAAAATTCTGTTCTTTATCTCTTCCCAAATTATGAAGAGATTTACAACAATCTTTTCTTTAGCATGGTGGGCAGGGTCTGAAAGAGGGAAAAAAAATCACTGAAAATGACTGCTTTTGCAGAAATCATTTTACTGGCTGGACATATGAATCAGCAAAACTATTGTTTATTTTTTTAATTTTAATATGTAAAATTAAGTGGAGAAATTAATTTACTTGAGAAACATTTTTAGCACTTACTATATGTCATATACTGTTGTAGAAGTGAAGGACATATGATGCGAAAGATAATGTTACCATCTTTGGAGGGATATAGAGTTTAGACAGGAAGAGAAAGAATATGAAGAGGTTATTTCAATATGTTGTAGTAATAGATATGAGAGATTTATACTCAGAGAGCCATGGAGGCACAGAAAAAGTGAGAGATCAGAAAAACTCCCCAGAAGAAGTGATACCTAAACTAAGTCAGAAGAGTAACCCGGAGTAAGCCAGAGAAAGAAAGGGGCCAGTGGTGGGAAAAGGGGCTCGTAGAAAAGGGAAACAGCCTGAGCAAAGACAGAGGGTTACAGCAGCAGAGCAGGCAGAGAGAACCAAACGTGGTTCAGTGCTTCTGAAGTGTACTAAGAAGTGGGAAATAACAGAAGATAGTTCTAGGAGGTCCAGATCAGAGAGAACCTTCTATTCCATGTTAAGGGAGAGGCATATCTTTTCTAAGAGAAGTTTATTCAACAAACAAAGAAAAAAACCGAACCATTTTGGAGAAGTCTAGAAAATGCTAGAAGACTCAATTTTCCACAAGCAAATTTAGCAAGGCAGGAACAATGCTGATAATACTTATTGACTTAGATGTAGCTACAGACCAAAGTATTTCTAAGGTTTCCTGAGTCCAAAAGGGCCTAAGACACCTGTAAATGACGCCAAAAGGGAAGACAGAAGATGGAAGATGAAATTTGTCCTGGTAGTGGAAAATGGTGTTACCAAGTGGGCCCAAATCATAAGAGGCAGCCACTCAAGATCATCTTCTTTCCTCTGTAGAAAGCTGCTGATATTTGTTGGTTTGTTATTGGCTGGTTGGCTTTGAATTAACATAAGGTAGAGCAGTGGTCCCCAACCTTTTTGGCATCAGGGACCAATGTTCCTCTGGGAATCTAATGCCTGCTGATGTGAGGTGGAGCTGAGGCGGTGATGCCTGCACTGGGGAGCGGCTGCAAAGACAGATGAAGATTTGCTTGCTCATTGGCCACTCCCCTGCTGCTATGTAGCCCAGTTCCTAACAGGTCTGCGGTCCAGGGGGTTGGGGAACCCTGATAGAGGAGAATCATTCTGAAATACCTAATTAGTCATTGCTTCTTTACCTTAACAAATCAATATTTACACATTTAATGCCTCTCGGTTATCTGGCGATTTCTTATTCTTAAACATATTCTTATAAACTTCATTTGCCTTTGCAAGGGAGATAGATGACAATCATTAGTGCTATTTCTCAGGTGAGAACACTAAAGGTCCCTTCCAGAAAAGATGACTACCTTGCTCTATCTAGGTCTCCCAGCCAACTACTGGTGGTTATAGCAAGTGTCAAATCCTGCCTTTCAACCCAAATTCAGGCACTCCTCAGTGACAGTACCTGAAAGTCTGAAATAATAAGTGGCTTCTGAACAGGAAGACTGAATGGTGTTGACTTAATTATTTTTTCTTATTTCAGGACCTTAGAGTCCACACCTCAGACCTAACTTCTAAGCACAAAACTGTATTTTGGAGATTCTAGAGATTCAACACAAGAAGATCTGAGAAAAGAAAGCAGCTTTAGAGTCACTCAGGCCAGATTTTAAAACTCCATTATCTACTAGCTGCATGACTTTGGACAAGTTACCTAATACGTTTAGGTCTTCGTTTTTTTCATATGTAAATTGGGAATAATAAAATTAATAGAAGAAAATCATTTTAGTGGAGTATTTGGTATTGAGTAGGTATTAAGTCAATGGTCACTGTCACAAATATGACCATAATTCTGCACCAGTTTGCACCCTTTGTTTCAAAGCATGAGGCTAAAACTTTTTCAGTAAATCTACAGTTTTGCTCTATACACACTAAAAAGGGTTGCAAAATACCAAAAGCTCACTTTTGGTTGCACAGTGATGCATCTGCATTCTCTGAGCACCCAGTAAGCAACCAATTGGAATGATGAACAAAAGCCTCTGTGAACTAGTCTATTATTAATTTCCCTCTGCTGATCAAGACAGAGAAAACAAATCATTGATTGCCGGCAATTGTTTTTCCATGCTTGGGATCTGATTAAATGTTCTGCAATGTTGAAAAAGAGATGATTAAGGGGAGAAAAGTGATAAAACAGATGTTGTATATATAAAAAACAACACAATTTCCCATTGAATAAAGTAGTAGTTGTACCCATGAGAATTAGCTACACAATACGCATTGTTCCCTCAGGGGCTTGAGAGACATTCTGTTCCTGTTCATTTGCCCCCTGGAAAAAAAGCCCAACCCCCTCAGGGAGTCATGAATTATTCTGTTTATTACCCTCGTCTGTAAAGTACTCTATATCTTAAGTGTACAGACTTTGAGGTTAAAATCCAGTATATTTCTTAATGGTTACTTCAGTCTAGGCATCTACCAAGTGGCACCGCACCTTTCATGAACTTTAATGACAACTTCAGCAAGCTGGCTTGCTCTCACACTCAAAGAACCAAGAGTGAAATGTAATATCGCCATGCAAAACTTTCTGTTGCTGTAGTTTCAAGGAAAGGTACCAAGAACTCTTTTTAAATGGCTTTTTGCTAGAGATTATCTATAGCCTAGTAACCAGAAGAGGACCTCAGAGTTTATCAACATTTTCCTTCCTGGGGGTAAAAATTTAAAAAACGAAGGGGAATGGAAAGATGGATGGGTGAAAATAAAATCAGAGACCTGAAATAACACTGTGTTACCCAAATAATCTAAAGCATTCTAAATTGAAAGAAAGAAATTTAAATATCACTCATTTGACCAGAAACCAAAAGAAGACACAGAACATATTATTTGCTATTGGGTTTCTTTTTAATATTTGTAAGACTTTAAACAGTTCCCTCATTATACACCCCAACACCTCAAAATATAAGATGCTGAGTTCCAGCACCTAAGGTTATTAGGTTTCCCTTTTAGGATTCTGCATGGAAAGTCGTTAAGATATTTGGGGTAGAAAAAAATGAGGCATGAATGATGATTAGGATATAGAAAGGAACACTTTGGAAGGGCCTTCTCATACCTTACCTACTGAGTACTATTTCTAAGTTAAGCTTCTCATTGTCAGCAGTTAACATTCTGAAGCATTTAGATCCCAGCCAGAAAAAATTTAAAGTCATTTTATATGAAGCTGTCTGCCATTTTCTTTCAAAGTAAGCTATAATCATTAGTCTATATATCAAACATTTTAATCTAACTTCTGAGCACGTGGTAGGATTGCACCTCCTGGCTCCCTTATGTTGAGTGGAGCCAGTGGCTGGTTCTGATCAATAACTTCTGAGCAGAAATTACATATGCCACCTCTGAGCTGTGTGTTTAATTCCTGGAATCATTCCCCAGAGATTTCATTTTCCTTCTGTTATAATAACTGACAATATTCCAGATAATTGCTCAGTCATCCTGGGTCCAGAAATGAGGACAACCCTGAGAAAGAACATCTTGCTAATTGATGATGGACATGTGACATATAAGAGAATAAATATTTCTTTTTTTAGGTCGCTGAAATTCGGGCATTTTGTTATAGCAGCATAGTCTAACTCAGGCTGATTGATACATTCTACTTTCATAACTGCGCAAGCTCTAATTTGCTGAGGTCACTTCCCTCATTCAGGACCAGTGTTCCTTCTCACATCTTC
The DNA here is from genome assembly GCA_030015415.1 of Cynopterus sphinx. Taxonomy (NCBI): domain Eukaryota; kingdom Metazoa; phylum Chordata; class Mammalia; order Chiroptera; family Pteropodidae; genus Cynopterus; species Cynopterus sphinx. Next base: position 22,590,066 of record CM057380.1, read on the forward strand.
CCTCTTTTCTACTATTAATTCAGCCATAGCACTAATTCAATCTAAAAATCTCTGCTGTACTTTGGTTAACAAATTTTATGCTGACAGAACATAATAATTTATGGCCAGTATCTTAATGTATTTATGGGGCACATTATTAACCTATACTCTTTGTAGCCTGTGCATTTTTAATGGGTTTATAGTGGGATTATTCATTTATCCCTGTGTGTAAAATGGGTTCTTCATAATTCACCTGTGGCATTACCAGACATTAATTATCAGTATCAGGATCTCACTAATTGTGAGATCACTAATTGTGAAGATAAAATATGCTCTCTTGTACCTTGCAAAATCCTTTGCCATTTCTAGTAACAATGACAGCACATTTTATTAAATTTAGATTACTGGGCTTAAATCTAATTTAGATCACTAACTTGGCTAGCACTTTACCAAAATAAGCATGGGATAAGAGGGGAAAATATGATTGTGAATAAATAAATGTTTTATTTCTCCCAATGATAAAATAACTTAAAGATGTGCTTGTCCAGAATATTCAGTGTTCTAGAAACAAAATTTAAATGCCTATTTTAGGCTATTCCCAGATTATGCATATATCAAAGTTCTTTGATTGCAAGCAACAGAGTTCATCTTTGGGTAACAAGAAAAAATAAATAAATCTGATTATTGATTATTAAGCTTAGGTCACATGCCCATACTAGGTCTGTACCAGGTAATGGGAGGAAGAGTATAGAAGAAAGAAACTCCTGAGTTTCCTTCAGCTTATAGAGTAGAAGAACAGAACCCCTAATTTACCATCCTACAAAATGGCACACAGTGGAAGAATGTTTATTCCCCAAACAAAGTCAAAGTGCTGTTAATAGGAGAAATGTTGTCTGGGTAGCTGAAAAAACCATCAAGTATCCACTATAATCTACATAAAAAGATATTACAACGGCTTTACTGAAGGGTTCCATAAGTTGACATGTACTAAGACTTGTAATCTATTTAATTCTGTAGTGTATCAGTCTGAATTCCATCAGGGAAAAGAAATCACTGTTTCAAGCAAAAAAAAACTTAATTCAGGCAATTAAAGGCTTACTAAACCATTGACATGGTTTAATAAGGAAGTATAGAAATCATGAAGTGCAGAATGCAATAAACTACCACCAAAAATATCTTCCTATACCACCAAAGTGGGTGATTTACAAGAGCTGTCTGCAATCCAACGGCAAAACTTCCATGTCCGTCACATGCCACAAGAGCAACAGTGGCATCTGCATATTTTCTGCCTTCTAAATCTCATATCTCTACGGCCATGCCACCCTGAGCAAGCCCAATACCATCTGATCTCGGAATCTAAGCAGAGTCTGACCTGGTTAGTATTTGGATGAGAGACCACCTAGGAAGACCAGGTGTTATAGGCACAAAAAAATAAGATAAAAAATAAGAGATTGTAAGCTGACAAGGTCCTTGCAACCTGTAAGGTCAACCAAGGGCTGCCTTACCAAAAAAAGAAAGAAGAAAGAAGAAAAGAAAGAAAGGAAAAAAAGGAAGGAAGGAAGGAAGGAAGGAAGGAAGGAAGGAAGGAAGGAAGGAAGGAAGGAAGGAAGGAAAGAAGGAAAGAAAGAAAGAAATAGATCTCGTACCATTTTTGGTGAACTAATAACCTGGAACCTGGCTGCAATGATTCTGGAAGGAGTAATTCTCAGAATGTCAGCTCCTATAATTCATAAAAGAGCACTGAAAAAGGGAAAATGGTGCTAAGTTTCCAACAGACAATCCAGATTGCAAATTTAATGAATAACTTATCATTTGATCATTTTTTTCCTGTCACATGGCTACAAAATTCATGTAAAATTGGGACTTGAAGGTTATTAATACCGCTTTTCCACTTCTACGTAGGACTATATAATTCAAGATTATTTTCTTTTGTCTACTATTTCTCTCATCAATTCAATAAATATAGGGTATCTACCATGTGCTGGGCATTTAGTTAATACATGCATTGGTGATATAAATTAAAAAGTATGGTTTCTTCCTGCGGGAATCTTACAATCTAGACAAATGATTAAAGCAAATATGCATATGTGTACAAGGTACAATGGAAATATAGGGAAGAAAGGACAACTTTCCAAAGCAGATGAGCTAAAATCTGAAAGACGACTAGGCTATTTTTAAGCAGTTAAAGTAGAGAAGGCATTTCAGGTGTTTCTCTTCAGTATTGGAGTTCTGTTCACCTTTCCTGGCACCAGTATCTCACTATTCTGAGTACCGTAATTTTATATCTTCATATCCAGTAGACCAGGTTTTCCTTCATACACTTCTTTTGCAAATGTTTATTTTCCACACTCATTTGTATAAACATTAAAATTGTTTTTACAGTGTGCATGAGAATTTTGATTAAGTTTGAATTATATTTTATTAGATGGCATTTAATCTCCAAAGCTCAAAAGTTAAAACAAGGATTTGGCAGAACTATTAGACATCATCTAGTCAGACTTTATGTGATGTCTTTTGTATATTTCCCTCTTTTTCTTTAAGCCTGGTTCTCCATATGATTCTTTATCCCTGAATAGTGGTAAGTTCACTATAAGTTTTTGGTATAGAATGTTTGTATTAGCTTTTCCTGGAACATACTGTGCTCTTTGATTTACTGATTTATGCCTTCCTTTGGTTAGGGAAAGTTTTCTGCTGTTATATTGTTGAACATGTTTTCTGTACTAATTTTTTCCTCTCTTTTAAGAACAGCAATTATGTATATGTTGAATTTCCTGTGTATCTTTATTGGATTTCCATCTATCATTTTCTCTAGAATAGATTTTATACTTACTTCTTTTGCAGTTCTTTCTCTCAAGCCTATACATAGTGTTACTCTATTTTTGGTTGGTTTTATTCTACATTATGTGGCATGTAAAAAAGATTCATCCCATAACGTTTTTTATTTTTCTTTGTTTATATTGCTAATTTTATTTTCATCTCCTTCCATTGATGTGGCTCATAATCTCTTCTGTCAACCCCTATATAACTTTGTATAACTTATTTTTTAAGATCTTATTTTCTTTGGGAGATTTTTATACATGTTTCCTATCTTTCTGCTTATTTTTGAAAAGAGTTACCACCTGCTTAAGAATATCAGTTTATTGGAAGAAAGAAGAAGAAACTGGGGAATTCAGAGTCCTTAATTAATTGTATGCTCGTATTAGTTTCCTATCACAGCATTAATGTTTAACAAGCCACCTCAGAACTCATCTTACAAAACACTCATATGTTTGTGAGTTGGCTGGAAAAGCTCTGCTTTAGCTGGGCTTGGCTCTATGCTTCTTGTAAAGTTAATGTCTTCTCAATCTCACGCTGGAGCCAGATGAAAAGGAAGTAGCTACCTGGAGCATGCTCTTCTTGTGGCAATCACAGGAGCACAAGAGGGTTAGCCAGACTAAGCAAGCACATTTCAAGCCTCTGTTTTCATGTTTTCTAATATCTCATTGGCCAAAGCAAGTCACAAGACAAAGCCCAAATATAACAAACAAGAAATATATGCAATGTCACCTTGAGCCATGGAAGAGCATGGATATATAACTCCATTGAAGGAAGAAGTAAATAATACCACAGTGCCTTCAGCAAACAGATTATAAATTGTGTCTTCACCAAAGTTTGCCAAATCTATTATTTCTGCTGTCCTGGGGACATTCCTTCTCACTGTTTTGGACATTAACTAGTCAGTGAGGTTCATCATAAAACCTTTAAATGATAAGCTCTTTGAGTTCTGATCTGAAATTATTCATTTCTTCTCTTACCTTCTTTTTTTACCCTTCACTCTTCACATCCAACATTTTCTATCTCAGTAAACGATGTCATGATAGACTGTAGAAACAGAATGTCAGCATGGTTTCTGCTTCAAACTTACCTTCCCACCTTTCTGTGGATGAAATGAGGTCTATCCAGAGGCATTTTCAACCTCTCCTTTGACCTATTCAAAAGCATGGTTGTCTACATCTATCAAATTTACAGCACATCAATCCTAGATCCTAAACCAAGGATGATCCAAGGATCCACATTTCTACTATCAGCAAGCTCCCACATCTCAGGCTGGAAGCCTCAGCCTCTGCTATGTGTGCTTCTTGCTTTGTGGCATAGGTTGTGTCATTTTTCTTAGGTTTCATTGAATAAAGAGATTTTTCCTCTCTGTCTTTTTTTCCTTTGAAGTTCTGAGTGGGTTTTGAGGGTTAAAATGTTTTACTTTGTCATTTTTAAATGGAAGCCACAAGATTATATATTGAATGTACAATAAAATTAGAAACCCCAGGATTCTTTTATATTTGGTTCTACTCAGTAATGTCATCTGATACTATAGTTATACTGTTGAATTTCTGGATTTAAGAGCATAAGTCTAAATTTATCCCTGTTAAGTGATGTCTTGTTAAGTTCAGTCTTGTCTGAAATTTTAAAGGATCCTGAGCATGGCATTTAGTATATTTATTCATTTCTTCTATCTTCACATCATTTATAAATTCATTCAACTTGCTGTTAATGAGTTCATCCAACCACTTACTAAAATTGTTGAATTAGGTGAGGCTAAAAGTCATCATCCCTACCTCCCCCACAGTCTGTCAGTTACCATGGCCCATTTAACCTACATTTAATCTATCTTGTGTCCAAAGATAATATGATGCCTTTTATCAAATGGCTACTGAAATTCAGACTTTTTTTTGTCTGCAAAATTCTCTGGTCAACTACAGTAAGGAGTTTCTATGGTCTGAATGTGTCGCTCCCAAAATTTATATGTTGAAATCCTAATGCCTATTGTAATGGTATTAGGTGGTAGGGCCTTCAGGAGGTGATGAGGCCATGAGAGTCAAGCCCTCATGGATGGGATTAGTGCCCTTATAAAAGAGGCATGACAGAGTTCCCTAGCCCCTTTCATCATACAGGGACACAATAAGCCATCTGCAATGTGGAAGAGGGCCCTCAACCAAAAATGCTAGCACCCTCATCTCAGAATTTCAGCCTCTGGAGCTGTGAGCAATAAATTTTTTGTCTGTAAGTTACCCAGTCTGTGATATTTTGTTATAGCAGCCAAACAGACATAGATAGGAACTAATAATTTTAGAAAACCAAGACAACAATAACAAAGAAGAAGCAGAAGAAAGAATAGGAGGAGGAGCAGAGAAAAAAAGAAAAAGAAAGAAGGGAAGAGAAAATACAGAATTTTGGTAAAAATAGTTTGGTTAGAGACTAAAGAAGAAAAATAAAAAGAGTGGAGAAACTGATAATAATATAACGTAGTCATGGAACAAAAAGAACTGCAAAATATTTTTAATCCCATTTCCTATATTTAGAAAAGTAAATCTATAAACCAGAGTTAGCAATGATATGTTCTGTGGGACAGAATATTTAAAAGAGTCACACTATAGAACAGATGCTTTCATGAAAGGCTCTCTCAGAGCCTTTGCATGCTAATGGATATTGTTAATCTCCAAAGTAGCTATAGTACCCAGGATTGAACAGAGTGTTTGATCAGAAACAACTTTTACACTAGCCATCTCTCAGGATTAGGGTTACCAGACCACATTTTGTTAAATGCTAGTATAAATAATCCACTTTATTGTTTGACCTGCCTGGTGAGCACATGGAAATGATTGCCAAACTTACCTTGACTTTATGAAGAGGAATTGCTTTAGTTTACGTTTTTCATCAGAAAAAAAAGGGGAAGGCAAAGCCTGCTTTGGGATGTTTGGCTCCAGAGACTAGATTCAAAATGAAATTCATATAGAAAACAAGACCTGAATTAGGGGAAGACAACAGGGGAGAGACAAAAAAAAGTTAAAATTGAAGGGAAACCCATGCTCTGACACTACTAACCAGAAAACATTGAGCAAAGAATGTCTTCTGTGTTTCAGTTTTCTCCTCTGTAATACATCATAGAGCTATTATGGGTGAAGTGAGATAATGTCTATGAAAATATATTATAAATGTAAAGCACTTTACAATTGTAAATGTATATTACTCCGGGAATACTAACAGCTATAACATGAAAATCTCAGTAGCTTAACATAACAAAGATTGAGCTCATGTTCAAGTCACAGTCCACAGAAGGTTACTGAAGTGGGTGCTTGTGTTGGTGTGCTCTGCTTAGTCATTCAGAGACCCCACTTCTGTCTGGTTGTGCTACCATCTTCATCACGTGACTTCTAAGGTACTGGAAGGGATGGGAGTACATGGAAGCCTTAATGGACCATCCCATTAGCCAGAATAGACATGTGGGCCCAACATACCAGCTAGTAGCTAGAAAAGGCATGTTCCTAAGAAGGGAGGAAAAGTATATGTATTGGCATTCACTGACACAAGGTATTGCTAGTAAACGACTAAAAGTAAATGAAATAAAATATATTGTGCCTTGCACACTGCCAGCCCAAGGGCTGTTCTCTCTGAACCATCTAAATCTATGATCTAACTTAACTAATTCAAAAGGAGGATTTCACATTTCAAGCTGATAAAGTGTAATTTAAATTTATTCATTCTAAATAAAAAGAATTTTTGAGTTTTGAAACCGGATGAGATCCTCATTATAACTTTCAAATAATTAAGTAAAAGCTAATGCTGTCAGAAAAAAAATCCCCTGCCTTCCTCACAGTATGAGGTACAGTGTGCCTTCAGGTACTACTTCATTTGCAGAAAAGCTAAATAAGAACCCCATTAATTATTTTTAATAATATTTTATCTTGTTACAGAGGTAATAAATGTTCATTATAGAAATGTTTAATATAGATATGCAGCCATTACTTAAAAATAATCACTATTAACATTTTCCTTTAACTATTTTATATCACATGAAGGTTAAAATTTTGAAGACTGCTTCTCTATAAAGAAAAATATAAATGAAATGTGCCTTCTCTTATCACTTGCCTTATGCATAATTTAATTTTTATTCATTCTCTGGCAACTGTGAAGAAAACCTATCCTCTATACAGTTCAATCTACAGCAGTAACTTACCTGACAAATTAATCATCTGTTGCTGCATAACAAACCACCCCCAAAATTAGTGTGTTCAAGGAACAACAACCATTTAGTATTCTTCAAATGTTGTTGGCTGACTGGGCTCAGCTGGGCTATTCTTCTGCTCCACATAATGTTGGCTATGGCTACAGTGTTGCAGAGATCCACATGGGCTGGGTCATTAAAATGGATGAATCAGATAACTGGTAGTTAGTGCCGGATGTTGGCTGGAAGCTCAGATTGAGCCATTAATGGAGCACGTCCATTACACATATGGGCCTCTTCACATGACTTGAGCTTCTCACAGCATAGAGGCTGGACTCCAAGAAGTGTAAGCTGAAGATTTCTTAAGGCCCTGCCCCAAAAGTTACGTGATGTCACATAATTTTGGTCGAAATAGATCACAGGTCATCCCAGATTCAAGGAGATGATAAAGAGACAAATAACAAGATCACGTTGCAAAAGAGCAGAGGAGGAAACATATTCCACATTGCTCTGGAATATCATTTAGAAACATAAGTAGTAAATGTTGCTCTGGTCACTGCCTTTAAGGACCCATCCCCTTCCTACTCCACTAAGGTCTACAGATACAAGGCATCTATAAAAATTACAGCTACTCTCTTTTGCACACAGAGACTTTCCCCAAGCCTTACTTCCTACCTTCTATTTCAAGCTTTCTCACTCTTGAAAGTGGCTTTCCAGGACTTATCCTTAGACACTTCCTTCCTGCCTGGTCTCAGTAATTAATAACTCATTATAAACCAAAAGCAGTTCTAGCACATCTCCATGAGAAGAGCCTGGAGACTGCAAACATGATGGAAGTGACAGCCAAAAATATGTCATTTGTACCTGGAACACAGGTTTATCTGGATGATGGGGTTGGAGGTGATAGAGGTTGTCAGGAAATAAGTTATATGATGCTGCCACTGCGGGTCATTGTGTCAGGAAAACAGTAGGAGGTAGAGGAAGGGGGTTTCTTCTCAAGACACTGTGTCCCCAAACATACAGACATACACACGCTCAAACATGTACACATCCACACACACTCACACCCACATGTAACTCACATAACACATGTGAAATATATACTTGCACATCCCCATAAGCACGAACACTTACAAACGTACACACTCACACATACTTTTTCATAAACCAACATACTCACAAATAGACATACTCTCGCACTCACACAAACCCACAGCCAAGCCCAATCTCCCAGCTCCTTAGAAAATCTAGAGAGGAGTGAGGGGGTCAATGGTTTCCCTTGAGCTCATCCTCCAAAAGTCATACCTTTTCAACCATTTTTAAGTAATAGGTGGTCATGGTGTTTATTGACTGTGATCCTAAGATGAAACGGCATGAAAGAAGCACAGTGAAGAGAATGTAGTCAAAGATAGGTGCTATCTCGTGTGTGCTTCCAGGCCACCAAACGGTGCACCCCACCATGCCACCTAGGCCCACCTTCCTAATGTTAGAACCTGGATGTGCAGCTGCTCAAAGCCCCACTTGTCTGGGGAGGAGGGGCAGGAAAGGCAGACCAGGGTTCCCCGAGACCATTTCTGTGGCAGTTTTCCCCACAGAGATGTTGATCAATGATTAGATCAAACCCATACAAACCCCAGGGGATTGGATTCCAAGAAAAGATCATGTAGCAAAGGGTTTTCCATTGTGTGGCTATCAACTGTGGGCTTCAGAAAGCAAGAGGAAGCCAGTTCTGGGAAGTGTTTGCAGAGGTCAGAGGGAGAGGAGGTCAAGGTTACAGTACAGCAATGGGATGGAAAGTGATACCTTTTTCTAAAAATTTGTCAGCCCCTACCATTTTTAATATTTCTTTAGTATTGTGAAAATAAAAGGGTCAGAGGGAGATAAAGGTGAGCTTTTATCCTACTGAGGATACATACTGTTTTTGTGCCTTTGCACATTTATTTCATTTTAGTGTCAAAGAGAAACCAGCATGTCAAAAAACCATGAACACAGTTCATTTGTTTTATTGGTAAGGTTGAAGCAAAATCATTTGAAAAGACCACTACTTTATATCATGATGCATACGTCAACCTTTCAACTTCAAATGTAGCCTCCAAAACATCAAAGTTGATTTTTTTTCTTTTTTGGTTAAGTGTACAATGACAAATGTACCAATTTTAGGTTCCAAAAGAAAAACTCAACCTCAGACTGACTTCTCCTCATTGAAGACTGGTAAATCAGAAGAAAGAAAGACAAAGAAACTACGTAGTCAACTCAGGGCAGGCCAACAAATATTTACTGAGCATCTTATGTGCATCGGCACTGTGCAAGGTGCTAGAAATAATATGAGTAAAAAAGGTCTCTGTCTTTAAATGTTTTATAGCCTGGTAAGGCTGGCAGAAGGGTAAGAGATACAAATATAAATCGTTGAAGCCTATACAAGGTGTTATGGGATGGCCCCACCCAGAAGAGATGGCACTCGAACTGAGAGCTGCAAAATAAATAGAAGATACTCAGGCAAAAAAAATTAAAAAGCAACTGATAAGGGGACCATCCAGCTTTGGAAGGGGCTAAGAGACTTGAAACAGCAAGGTGTGTGCAGGAAACAAACCTTAAACCATCCAAAGCCTCCAGGCATTCACCGTTAGTCAAGGAGCAGCAGGAGATGAAACTGGAGAAGTGAGAAGGGCAGGGAAGACCTTCTGTGCTTGTAAGGAGCTTACACATACCTAGTGGTGAATGGAGACAGGGGACTCAATAGCCACATTTGCATTTTTTAACAGAGTCCTTCTGGCACATGGAAGAGGATAGACTAAAAAGAGTAAGACCTGAGGCAGAGGATCAGGTGGCAAGCCAGGTGATCATACCAGCAAGAGATAGCAAGGACTGGAGCCAGGACCTTTGTCTTGGCCCTCCCTGTCTTCTCTGCCCCATTACATCTTCATTACTTTTGGTTTGTCAGCCTCTACTCATGGGAAGCAAATATGAAGCACATTTGGGAAAGCAAAGGGATTCGCTGGGTGACTTCTGCAGTAAAACATGGCAGAAGTGCAAAGTGTTCATTATAAAAATTACATTCAACTTACAAGCCATGTTGCTTTGTATGCTGCAACCTGTACCAATCCTCCAACCACCTGAGGAAGAGCAAGGAGTTCTCCTTCTGAATTTGAGGGGACTAACACTGGTACTTCCCTGCCTGGTGATGGGGTGAGGTAGAGGAGGGGAAAGAAACTCAAGCTCAGGGTCAACCACATACAGTACCTGTAACAAAGGAGACAGTACCAGGGAAATAGATCGTTAATCATATTTCTTCATTCCCCTGTAATAAAATTATACATTCACACCGTTGTCACCAGCTGAGTATACCTCCCTGCCCCCGGCCTTTGGCTTGACCAAGTGACTTCTTCTGACCAATGGGATGTCAGTGGACTGACTCTAGCAGAGGGTGAAATGTGCTTGCAGAGTTCGACATGGAAGGCCATAGAAGAACGTGCTCTGACTAGCTGCTGCCTTGTCAACTTGGGCATTAGAGTGACACTCATGAGATGGAGCCAAACCTGCCCCTATGGCCTGAGCCAAGATCATCAGCCAAACCCCAAATGACCCATAGAACCATGAGCAAAAAAGATAAGCATTCGCTGTTTAAGCCACTAAGATTTTGAGGTTCTTTTTAATGAAGTATTGCTATAACACTAGCTTAGTGACACACACTGCTAAGAAACATCAACGCCAAAGGGTTCCTGTGAGTATCCATGAATATCAGTTTGCTGCGTGTGTCAATGGCAAAAGGCATCCACATTCTTGTTGGCTCAGCCACCCCTCCCTGCCTAAGAGCCCCACATAGGACAAGCCAGAGCCAAGGGTCCTCCAGCTCTCTCGCCCCAGTGCAGGCTTCATTCAGGTTTAATGAACTGCTCTTCTATTTGTCTAATGTCACTATTTTCCCCAACTCGGCTGTACAGTACCTGGACTGTCTAGGAAAACCCATTACCTCTATTAGTCTGCCAATAGCGAATCAGTAGAATTGCTTGTTCCCTAATTGATAGAATACACTCCCCTCCTCCTTCCTGATAGATTACCCCAGTCTAACAGCTCCAAGACTGATTCCCCAGTGCCTGACTACCAGCCAATCCCGAGCAATCGGTTTCTACTTTCAGTAATAAATCCTAACCTATCAATATATAATAGCCCTTCATAATCACCATCCACAGATTCTGTCTGGATTCAGAAGCAACAACTAGCCATTTTTTACATGCCTATAATTAGCAGTGGCCAGATGATGTTTGTGCATCCTAGCACAGTACCTTTGTCCAATAACGATAACACATTTTACATAAATTCAAGCTGATTTAATTCTCTTGTCGAGGTATGGCGATATCAATATATTTATGCATGTGTAATGTTCCATAAATTAAAATAGTTTAGCTGACCTGAGTGCTGCAGTGAGAGAACCAATTCCAACCCTCCAAGAGGCTGACTGTGGGCTGGTGCAAAGGAATGTCTCATACAGATCAACAAAGATGGCTGGCTAGAAGAGGTAATGCACATCATTTTTTAAACGTTCACAGATCTAAGTGCATTTTGCAAGCTTATGAAGATCTCATATCCATCTAAGAACAACTAGTTTTAGACCAAAATGCACAGTTCACCGACGTTTAACACCAAAAAGGTACCCACATAACCTTTGGGAGAGGAAAATGAATTAACATGAAGCAGGAGAGGGGATGAGCTTGGCATGAAAGCTAAATGCAGATCCTTCAAATGCCTCTTGCAAGCAAGTTCACCAGCTCTGAGGACAAGAGTGTCCCCTTGCTTCTTATAAATTAAATGTCGCAAAAGAAAGCCGATGAGAGGAAGGAAAGAAAAAGTGTCCTAAACAAGGTAATAAAACTATAAACTTAATGAGGGCCAGTTTACTGCTTTGCAGTCTCTCTACTTTATAACATGCCCTTATGAGCCAGCCTGTCAGGATAATGTAATTGAGAACTTGCTATAAAACATATGTTTAATGGAGCCAGGGGCCAAGGAAAACACTGTGTAATTGTAATAAGCAGCCTGGTAAGTAAAATGATATCTTTTAAAGGTTAAAATGGAGTTGCTTTCAGAACTGGGCCAATCTGCTACTTCAAATATCGCTTCGCTAATGATTTCTTCACTTCACTTACAGAATGCATCTCTGAGGAGATTTGTTACAAATGTGTTCCCTACTTGGGAAGTAAACTGCTCACTGTACAGAAGGCTTGGGCATTTATTCTTTAGTTTTATATAACTTGGAGAATGATGTTAAAATTGGCAAATGCATCTGAAGCACACCAGGCCACAGGATTTTTTTTTTAATCCACTCATTGTCCAATGCAGTTCAACTTGAAAGAGATACAACAGAGAAAAGATTGATCCTTTGTGGCCTATTCTCTTTCCAGAAGGTAAAAGCAATTCCCATCAACAGAGCCCAGTGCCCCATGGGGTCATCTCCATTCTGCAATGGGGAATTCGTTGCTCATCAGGGCATGAATATTTTTTAAAATAAGAAAGAGAAAAGGGAAAATGCAAACTGATTCTGGGAGCTGGAAGACCCCACCTGTTAAGGGCCCATCCCTGTTCTAAACCTAGTACTTGCTGACCATGACCGCAAAGATCCTCCTTTCGGGAACTAATAGATGAGTTTCCTTTTAGGCTTTTGAGGTTGGCATTAAAAAAAATCACTCAAATCCACCCATTCCGCCTAATTCTACCAACTGTTTGTTTTGCGGGAGAATTGAGGGGCTGAGGAACTGTACCACTGATTAACAGAAAAGCCTGGCTCCTGCTGAGAAAACCCCAGGAGGCAACATACTCCCTCAGAGAAATCAGTGACTTTCAGTGTGACTTGGGTTCTTCATGAGATCTCTCTGAAGTGCAATTAAAGCACCTGCAAGAAATAGGACTTGTACAAATGGTACCACAAGGAAGGATGACCTAGCAGATCTTTAACTTACGTCCAGCTTTAATGAAATGTGATCAAGTTTAATAACAAAATTACGGGCCTGAGAGTTTGCTAAATGGGCCCTCCCTCTTCTACAGTAGTAAACTCCTAAATTTTAGCTTACACAGCTGCCCATAATAAAGACTAAATTTCCCAGTCTTCCTTACAGTTAAGTATGGCCATGTAAGCTTCCAGGAACCTCCTGTAAAAGACAAGTCGCATATGTTCATTCCTGCTTCACCTATTACACTGTCTGGAAGATTGATGCAAAGGCTGGAGCTCTTGCTGCTATTTTGGACCATAAGGATGAAGCCTTAACCTAGGAATAGTGGACCAGAAAGGTGAAAGAGAGCCATACCCTGAGTTTTTCAGCTAGCCAAATCCCCATATCAGCCCTGGATTGCCTAGCTCCACATCCTTACACATAAATTCATTTAAGTCACTGTTATTTAGGGCTCTGTTACTTGAAAATGACCCATGAATTGTATGCACTGTATAATTACATAATTAAATTATTTATTCCACAAATATTGACAATACATATCTACAGTCACCATTCACCAGAGTGGTCTTTTGAAAACATAAAACTATTATATTGCTTCCTTACTTAAGAACCTCTATCAGCTCCCATTACATATAGAATAAAATCCAACCCCTTATGTGCCCCACAGGCCTATGAAGTGATGTCTGATAACATCTTGCACCTTTCTCTGTCATGGATCAGTATTGCCTCAACCATTAATGTCTTCTTTCCACTTCTGGAACCTGTCAAGCTCATTCTGGTCTTGGGGATTTGATAGTTACTACTTGCTCTTCTTAAAATATTCTTGCCCAGCTCATTGCATGGATGATTTGCTCTAATTATCCAGGTTTCTGTCCAAATGTAACCCCTCAGAGAGGTCTTCCTTAACCAGCTTGTCTAAGTGACTACACATACACTCACACACACATATACACACTGACACCAAGCTGAGTAATTGCCAGCCCCGTGATTGTATTTTATCTTAGTGTTTCTGCAAAACACTAAGCTGCTTTCACTCTTTTATCAAGCATCTTTTTCAGGTAGAGTATAAAATCCATGAAGACAAGGACTACATTGTTCTTCACTATTTCTGAGTGCTTTGGAACTCAGAATTTTTCAAAATTTAGGAAGATAATTTAGTGCATATACCATGTATCATGTAACACCCAGAGTAAAATTTGGAACAGCACCCCACAATTAAATATGTTAATATTTTTGCAGAAAATATAGAGTATTCACCCAAAATGAGATAAAGACTGAAAATTGACTTGTGCCAGCCTAGGACAGGTTTGACCAACAAATGCAGGTCAGATCTTGCTACCAAAGGTAATGGAGAAAGAAAATTTTTTAATTTTCAGAGCTTTTTGGATTTCTGGATTACAAATAAGTAAGAGACCCTAAATTGTACCTAAAACATCATTGGAAAGACTTCCAGAAGACCCTGACACATTACCACTAATGCCTGGACAGCCTTTTGTACATAAATATAGATACATAGTCACCTTTCATTTTTCTTATTCAATACAGCTTAATTACTTTCTCTTCAAAGAATATGTTTTATTATGACCAAATATCCTAAAAACATATAGGAAATAAAAGTTTGTATAACTGGTGATTTGGTAGTTATGGAACCACCCAAAGGGCTTGGGAATGAGAGTAAACAAAAGACTAAGATAGTCGTAGCTGGCACTTATTGAAAATTTACTATATGCCAGCACTCTTCTAAGCATATATTTACTCATTCAACCTTCCCAAGAACCCTATAAGTAGGCACTATTATTATCTGATGACTGAGCCTGTGTTCCTGATTACCTCCCAAATTGTTTTATTGGTGAGTGGTTTTGTTTCAGGAATTATGTCTAGAACACTAAAGGTGAAAATACAGTTTCGGCTACTTCTCCTTCTCTGCTACCCACCATACCTACCTTTTGCTCCACCTTAAATTCTCCCCAGAAAAGCATAAAATTAGGCATTATTGCTTTGGAGCTGGCTACATAGGAAAATGAGGGTATGAGTAATCAGCCCCAGGAAAGGGGCAAATAACAGGTAAAAAAAGGTGGATCATAATTTAAAAGAAAAACTGAAGGGGTCCAGAGGCAGGTCAAGTAGGGTCGAGGGAAATGAAACCAAGCTAGGAGGTCAACGAAGGAAGGCAAAGTATAAGGCTTCCAGAAGCCTTTTTCTGGCAGCCTGTGAGCTAGAGACCAAATGAGATGAGCATACGCAGAGGAATGGGCTCCCCACTGAGAGGCCAACAGCCCCTTTGGTCTCCTGGTCTGGGCTGCAATGTTCTTACGAACTTATCGCAGCCACCAGGTTAGCAAACCCACTGTCTTCCATCTCTATTGTATAATTCTTTCTCTAAACAAGGAGAGTAACTGCTCAGCCTCACAATATATAAGCAACACTGAACCAGCGCTTATTAAATATTTACTGTTGCTATGTCAGCACTGAAGATACAAAGATGAATAAGACAGTTCTCACCCTAAAAGATCTCCCATGAATAACAGACTTGTATGTCCATGATACAACAAGGTGTTGTTTTCCATTTATTCAACAAATATTTATTGATCATCTACTATCTGCCAGGCCTCAGCACAGAGCAGAACAGAGTTACAATGTCACATGAGCACAGGAGCCAAGCAGGAGTGTGCTCACCTGTCAAAAGGAATTAGATAAATTAATGTAAAGAGTTGGGTTTGAGAAGTGATAAGGGGACTGTGGCAACTCAGAGAGGCATGGTCTTGTAAAGGGGTCAGATGCTACTCAGCTCCATCCTGGAATGTAGACCGAGCGTTGCCAGAGATTGTGATTTTGCAAAGAATCCAAAACTCAGAAACTTTTGGCAAAATCTTCCAATGTTTAAATGGTGCAGCTAAGTCAAAAGGTTCTTAACACTGTACAGCTTAATGAAGCATGTCTACAGGCCACTATGTTGTAATCTCCATAACACAGCACCTCATGAGGTGTGGCTGACCCTGTCACCCATTGCAACTTCCTCTCAGCCCACTGAAAAGTGTACTCCTGTCACTCTCCACTCTCTCAGCCCTTAACTTCTCCCCTAAATCTCCCCAGTCGCTTTTCACCTGTCCAGTGGTCTCCTTCTCCCAACCACCTCCTTGCCCCACTCTCTTTCACTCCCCATCCTTTACTCCTAGGCAGCCTGTCCCTGTTTCCTTCCAAAGAACATAATCCAAAGGCCTTAACCATGCCCCCTATAAATCCTTCCTGTGTTTCATATCTCAGCTTTTTCCATTACTGTTTTCTCGCTCAAATGAGGGAAGCAAAAAACTAATTTTTCAGAACTCAAACCAGCTGGTTAGGGAGAAACAGAACCATGTAATCCACAGATTAGTCCTTCATAAGATCGGGCTTATGGCTCTTTGTATGTGTTCATCTCTCCCCACCAGAAACTTTATTGCCCATGGAGCCAGGTCTATTCTTCTCACAAAAAATTTATGGATATTTGAAGTTTTTTAACTGTGTTTCTTCCGTAGGTCTGATCTCTTATTCCTTTGAAGTTAGGAGGCCCTAAGCCAGACTTCTTTCTAGGACTGAGATACATTACAAACTAAAAAGTCAGTGATCATTGTAAGCGATAATAAATATATAAATTATATATACGCATGCATGTGTGTGCATGTGTATATGTGTATATGTACATAGAGAGAGAATCTTATAAGTGTTACTCCTAAAAAGATCTGTGGGAAAAAATAACTTCCATAAGTTTGTTATCAAAATCTCAAAAGATGTTTTCATTTTTTAGAAAACCTTAAGCCTTTGTTGCAAAGATATGAAACATCATAAAAACGATTGCAGGTGACTAGCTAGTCTTTTGTTATATCTCTAAACATAAGACAAACAATAATGTGGAGTGCTTTTTTTTCTTTTAAGAAAAAAAGGAAGTTGATATTAGTCACAGTAAGCCTCAACATATGGGAATAGGTGCGGGGTGGGGAGGGGGAAGGGGAAGCCCACACTTCATAGTTTTTCGAACCTTTAAAACTAAAAAAACATGTATTCCTGCTCTCTGTATATGCACATAATGTAAAATTTCATCAACCACAATATTTTAAAAGACAGAAATCATGAGATATATCACATCTAAATGGAAATATCATCTAAGGAAGGCACCATTTATCAACATCACTTTGAAATGCAGTGGAGGATGTGATGGCATTATGTAGATCTCAAATATCTATGGGTGAATGAAATTGGGTAACCTTAGCAACCCCAGGTACATCCATGCAGCTATAAATCAAATGTCAGCACTCTGAGCTATGCACAAAATAAAGAAATAATTCTTTGAAATATTCATAACGCTATGCAGTGTATTATTTTGTAAGTCTGTCCCCATTATGCATTTTGAGACTAACCAGAAAAAAAAGAAAAAGACATAACATTAGCATAATGTACCACCCCCACCCTCCCTTCAACCCTCCCACCAACCGTCATTCTCTGGAGCAGAGCTTCTAAAAACAGGCAGACCTGAACAATATACTAATGGCCACAGCAGAACTCTGGTTCTTATGTTTGAATAGGAAAGGGAATTTTGTACACAGGCAGCTAGTCTGACAGCAACCCAAATGGTTTCATATTGACTATCCCATTAAAAAATCGCAACTAAATAAGATATGAGAATTTTGGTAAAAGTGTCATGGTATAGGTGCATTTTTTGTATGTGCGAAAGTAATATATTTAATATTTCACCCCCTGAAACTGAGATTTGCTTTTAAAACACATTCTTGCTGGCAAAAAAATATAGTCTTCTAATGGGGGGACCTTGTCAAAATGGAATTGTAACAGGCAGCCCAAAATAAAGTCTCTTACTTCATTTAACACTCAAGATTTTTCTTTGATAATTTCGTTTGTTTGGAGGGGTATGTGTTTTATATAAATACATTTGTTAGCACCTCATTTCTAAAATTCTGTCTCTGCCGGTTCCTGGAACTGACACTGCAGCGCCTGAATATCATATCTGTGATGGATTCCAAGGGCCATCAAATGAGAATAGCTGTGACATGGGGCTCAGTACGATTCCAAATCACACACATGTAAATAAATGTGTTGATACTGCAGAAAGAAAACTAATTGTTTTGCTGTTAAAATTTTATAAGCACATTCAGCTTAAAATTTCCAACACCGCTAACCAATTGAGTCATCTTGAAACATTTAAGTAGCTGCTATAGGAAATAACATGGCTTTTCACATACAATTAGAAAAGTGTCATTTTCCAAATGCATTCTTTTCACTTGACTTGGCAAGTGGTACTAAATGGACAAGAACTAAACTAAGAACTAAACAAGCCATTCTAAGGGAAATCATCTCGTTTCTCCTCAATCCATTTTTTTCCAAGTTACTATCCTCTTCAAGCTGTATTAATTGTTCTGGACCTATAGCACATGCTTCAATGAAAATAAATTACTTTATTTCTATTACACTACTAATGGCTGTGTGACTTAATTTCATTAGCTCGAACCTGTTGAGAGTATTCAGATTGCCATAGCAGGACGCACTTAAAATGAAAAGATTCTTTCGATTCTCAATTAACAGAATCGTTCTCTTTCAACTGAAATGAATGTTATTGAAACCAATTAGCACAGGCTGGAAAAGCTCTCGCTAATGAGGGGAGTGTGGGTGAGTAAACAGCAATGAAAAGATGAAATTAGAGGAGAGCCTCTTCTCGTTGGCCTGAATAATTACATGCTTAGTTGCCTAATTGTCTGGTGAAAAGCGCTGCGGTGATAGTAACAGATTGCCATGTTCATTAGGCGGCAAAAGGCCACCTGCTGCTAAGCTTCATTTTCCTGCAGTCGATATACACGTGTTTATCCCTGGGGATTGATATTTGGACACAACACTAGCTGGGAGAAGCAAATGAGCTTGCCAATATGCTGCAATATTGTGTCCTTTATGCCAAGATACAGAAGCTTAATATGTCAAATAGAATGAATAAAACCAACAGTGATAACGAAGTTTATGAGGAAACTGACCTTAGAACGGGCCCAGTGTACGACTCTAAACTGTGTCGAGTTCAACCTTTCAATACAGATGTTCCTTTCTGGCCTGAATGGCTCCAAATTATACAGTACAAAAGATAAATTATAATGGTTAAGGCCTCAGCAATATTTTAGACAATGGCGTAATGAAAGCATGCGATGTAACTGTTAAAATTGAAAACAAATGTTCAGTCCTAAAGGCAAAAGAAGCATATGAGAGGAAGAACACTGTTCCTCCTGCCTCTCTATAGACAACCAAGGAGAGGCCCCTTTGTTCACCATCTACCTTTTCTTCTAACCCCCTTTGTTTCTTCAGGTTGTCCATCTACAGTTGTTTTCATGCACCCTCTAGCCAGCTGACATCTTATATTACACACCATCAGCTTTCCCTCTACCGTCATACAAGCTCTGATTATCTACAATTCTGAAAAGTGAGGAAAGCATAGATGTTTTTAGTGTCAAGCATTATAATTGTAGGCATTATTATTTTCATCCTCTGCGACATTGGAAGGAGTTTCAGTATCCTAATAATGCTCTTGATAAAATGAGTATTTTCTTAAAAACGAATTCGGAGAAATTGATAAAGAGCCGCTCCATGCTCACACAGCAATGCTCTCTGTCAGATGCAGTAAAATAATTGAGCAGTAAGGTACTTAGACAGAGAGGAGTCCAGAAATGCAAACTTTCAACCCTCAGGCAGAATAGGGCCTACAGACATGTTTACATCCCACCATTCTTAAAATTTGTTTACATTACTTGCCAACATTCAAAAATCTGAAGATTTAACATAAACATCTATGTATCTGACTTCTCATAAAACTTAAGGACCTGGAAAGCCTGGCCCACATTCCACCATGGCAACAATCAACAAGGCAGTGGCTGATTATGAACTTTCACTTTGCCACGGTCTCCATCAATCCCTGTGTATCCTCAATATCAAGGCAGAGCACCAGTTGCCAATTATTATTGTTCTTGCACTGTTGTTTCTCTTACAAAAATGCATTAGTTCCTGGAACCCATATCTTTCTCAATTGTGGGAAAACTAGGTCAAGAAGGTCATATATCTTCTGAGAAATAATCTCATGGCTGGCCTGCTTCCCTCAGTGCTATTACCCACCTTGCTTCAGTGGAGCTTTAGAATTTAGTTGTGATTCTGAATTCAGTCTTATCCCCCATTTTCCAAAAAGAGAAATTGAGGCTCTAAAAGGGAAGGGAGTTTTCAACATTCCCTCGGTAACATAGATTGGACCAAAATCCAGGACTTCCAACGAAGACCTTCCCCCTACACAGGGCTACCTCTGTCATAGGAGACTACAGAATCCTAAGAATTAAAAGGTATGAATCCTACCCTCAAGGAACACAGCAAATTGCATGCATTAAAAAAAAACAAGAAATGCAAGACAACTTCAGATATACATACACCAGCGATGGATAGATTGCTATAATAATATACACACGAAAGGCCTCACAAGAGGTGTGAAAGCTGGCACAGAGAGAGGGGAGGGAGGCAGAGAGCTCAATGTGAAGTGGAGAGTGGAAAGAAAATTGAAACATTGTGTTGGTTGAAATGCCAGTCATCTCAACAGAAGCAAGAGCCTCTCAGTGGCCACTCACAGGGACCAACCATGCCATCCAACTCATGAAAAGATGACATCAGGGAGCCGGGCCTACGGAAACATTCTTGTGGTAAAACCGCCACTGCCAGGTCCTGGATGAAGCCCAGCTCCTGCACAGAAGGACACGGAAACCCAAGCAGAGACAAAAGCTTATGCTCTGTAGTCCCCAGGATCCCAGATTTAAAAATCCCTTTGGACCCATCAATCAAGACTCACTTTGCATTCCAAATGCTGAAGCATGTGAGCCTGTGTTGGTGAAAGCAGACCAAGGTCACAGGCCAGAAAGAAACAAGAGCCACGTTTGGTCAGCAACGGGGATGTCCCACCTCAGCATTGCATCACTCCATGTTGTCTCAAATTATGTCAAGGGGCATTGACTTGCCCCCCCCCCAAAACTGTTTAAACACACATTATTTTGGGTTTTGGGTTTTAGATTTCTTATTTATACTTAGGATTTGGGGAAGGAGGTTAACAAAGGTAAATCACATTATAGAAGATTTTAAAAGTGCTTTATTCCATAATGTTGTTATTTATTCCATGAGTGATACATGTATATTTTTGAAAATTAATAAATGCAGGTAAATTAAAGAAAATTGTTTTAAATCACTTATCATCATCATTCAGAAATAAACACTATTAAGATTTTAATGTGTAATGTTCCCTATTTTTCATGTGTGTGTCTGTGTATATTCATACATAGATTTTATTTGCCTCCTTTCCATTTTTTCAATTTTCTGAATATAAAAATAAAAAAAATATTTTTGAGTATAGAAATTTTAGAAATTAGGGAATTTTAAAAGCACCTGTAATCCTTCTACCTTATAATACACACTTACAGTATTTTAGAGTGTTATTTCTAACTTCCTAAGTCTTACAACCATCATTTCATTTTTTTGAAATCTTATTTTAAAATCAGAAAATATAAAAAAGTAAAAAATTATCTTTAATCTAATCCTATCCCCCAGGAGTAATCCCTATTAATAGTTAGATGATTGTCCTTCTCAATTTCTTCCTGTGCTTATATAGATACTTTTTATTAAAAAATGGAATCATACTTGATAAACTGTGTTGCCATTTGCCTTTGGGGGAAGAAGCTCAGTAATACATAATAGCTCTCTTCAATAAATGGATAGCCAAATTTGTATTCTTAAAGTTCTACAGCATATTCTGTTGTATAACTGTACCAATCCCCTATTGCCAAGCATTTAAGTTCTCCCCAATTTTCTATTATTTATAAATCCAATGTAAACATCTTCATACCTACATCACACACATATCTAGTCATTTTCTTTAGGATACATTTCTAAAAATAGATTTGCCAAATCAAAGATATATCCTGCAACAATCTGAGTCTGACAGTACCTTTTTCTCCATACCCTGGCTATACTGTATAGTGTCAATCCTACAATTGACATGGTTTGTTTTACTTGTAATTTATCTCTCTTTGTTTACAAGTAACACTGAACATTTTTAACTTGTCTATTGGACATTTGTATCACTTTATTGAATTGCCTGCTTAAGTCCCTAGCACATTTTTCTGTTAGAGTGGTAATCATTCTGGTATTTATTGAAAGCACTCCCTATCGTTACCTTTTGTCATGTGTAGCAACCCTTTTCCCAATTTGTCATTTGTGTTTTACCTTGGTTTGTACTCCATTTTGACATTCTGTAGTTTTAAAGGTACAGACATACATCTTTCCCTTTATGGTTTGCTTTGAAAGTCTTTCTCTACCCTGAGATTTCATTGTTTTCATTCACAGTTTCTTCTAAGTGTTTTCATTATTTTGCCCTTTACTGTTAAATTTTTAATCCACATGGAATTTCTTTTTGTACAAAATAGAAGGTAGAGATATAACTTCATTTTTTCTACTACAGTTTTCCCAATGCCATTTCTTTAATAATGTATCTTTTTTCCACTGATTTAAAATAATATCAATTTTATCATATTATTTATCATATTATTTAACATATTTATTACATATATTAGGTCCCATTGTCTGTTTACTATTGTGTCAACATCATTCCGTTTTAACTTCTTGAGCCATTATAATTCATGATTCTTGATTAGGCATCTTGTTCCCAATAATAATGAGTCTTTTCCAAAAGTTTTTCTGGCTATTTCAGATGTTTGCTTCTTCAGATGAACTTTAAAACAATTTTTCAATACCCTGCCTTAAAAAAAAAAGCGCTCCCCCCAAAAAAAGGCCCATTTGGGTTTTGACATAAATTAAATTAAATGTATGGATTAATTTGGAAATACAAATTTATTTTTAAGATAAAAATACACCAAGGAAAAATTCCTAGAAGGAATTGAGGCATTAAAGGTAAAACAAAAGAACTTCACATTATATCAGAGATTTCAATAGTTGGAAGGAATTTTATTACGAGTCAAGTATCTGCATTTTATAGATGAGAATGCTTAAAGCACAAAGGTGTTATGATCCTCCTCCTACAGTTAAAAAAACTGACTCACAATAAGGCGTCCCAGACCCCATAAGAGTAGCTAACAGCTGAGGAACACTCATCATATGGCAGACACTGGATGTGTTACACACATTATCTCATTTTTTTCTTTATTTGAAGAGAAGACTTGATTCTCTTTACCTTCAAAATAGCCAGGAGCCAATATGGAACAGTAGATAGGTACCAACTTCATTAAAGGGTCTTGCCAGAAACCAAGAGCAGTTTAGGCCAGTTGAGAGTTTCACAACAAACTTTTTTTTAGAGGAGATGCAGTCTTTGCCTCTGCTGGTGTTTAAAATTACATAAACAGAATTTATGTGCTCAGTGACCCCACTTCATTGATTTGACAGGGGTAATTCCTGTGTTAGAATGAGCGATTTCTCTAATGTATTGAGTATATGCTTCCATGACAGCATATTTTCTCTATTCCTTTAATTAAATGGACAGTTGGATTGAATTGAAATGCAAAATAATTTATCTGCTACAGATGATACATCCTTAACTCTTCAGGTATCCTCTGTTCACAAAAAAAAAAAAACTCCAAAAAACAAAAAACAGCAACAGTGAAAGAACAAGCTAATAGTATCCATCCTGAAAATGTGCCTGAGTGACATTGGAGGAAAGAGACCCAGCCAGACCCTTCCCACTGCATTCATCTCAATACTTTGAGAGGCATTTTGGGGTTATAGAAAGCAACACATCTTGAGGACTTCCTAAGCAAAGCTTGCACTGCCTGGGCCTACTGTGGAGGAATCCTTCTTTATCAGGGAAGGTTATTCCTGCTGTAAGAGCCTGCAACTTAAAGCTTGACGTGCACAGAGGTGAGGGAGAAAGGAGACACCAGGACACCACATCAGTCTAATGGGCCCTGGCAATCAATGGTGTGGCAGGTTCACAGCTAGGTCACCCTCACATTCAACTCCCTGGGCAAGTCCCTCCTTGAATGAGAGGTTAGTCCTGTGCTTAGGTAATTGATGGGAGGCCATAGAGGGCAGAGGTGTTCACAGGGGCTTGGGAGTCAGCCAGGCTAGTTCAAGTCCTGGATGCCCTGATTTAACTTCTTCTCCAAACTTCCAGTTACTCATCAATGCGATGAACATATTAACAAAATGTATACAAAGTGCCTGGCACATAGTAAGTACTCAACAAACAGTAGCTATTATTGTGTTTCTCTGTAGAAAGTAAGGCTTGTTCTTAATCATTTTCATGTGAAAGAGTAAATCTCTATTGCTCTTAAGTCTATTTCTCAAGGAATTATAGAATCTCAGAATTAAAAGAATCTTAAGAATTATTTAGCCTTTCTTTTATATTAATTATGTCCTCAAATCTTTAAGGTAGAGATATATTTTTCACAGATAACAAGGAAGCAGGCCTGACACAGGGAGCCCAAGAGAGCCCACACTTTGTGTTGTGCAGAAGTCAGTCCCAGCCACTTTGTGCAAAAACCCTATATCAACTCTGACGTTTTCAACAAACTTGTCAGGCTCAATGCTAGTTAACTTTTTGTGGATTTCTTTATCTTCCTATTACTGCCTTCAGCATATAAACTCTGCCATGTATAATACTGTAAAGAAGGAAGCCTTCTTTCAAAAGATGCATGTGCCAAAGTGGCTTCAGGAAAAAAGAAAAAGAGAGGAGACCTCACACTCTGCCCATCCAGTGTCTTAATTTGTTATATAAATATACAGGTGAGTGGAAGCACCCAGGATGGGCCATGGGCTACATAATTTTCAGGGCACAGTGCAAAATGAAAATGTGGGGCCCTTGTTCAAAGATTATTAAAATTCTAAGACAACACCAAGAGCAGGGACCCCTGAAACCAGCCCTGGTTGCACCTCACCTGTCTGCACCATCATATGGATAGCCTAGGAGTCAGAGTGGGCCTGCTGTGTCAAAGATTTCTACAGAGCAGTAGGGAGATTATTGCAACTACACATCTTCCTATTTGTCAACTGCTAAAGCACTGATAATAAACTAGAAACATTGGCTTTGGCCAAATTGAAACTGGCTTTAGTTCAGAATTGAATCAAGCTAAGATTAACTCCAATTGATTAAGTCTCATCCTAATTTCTACCTAGAAGCTAACACTGATGCTTTCAGCCTCAGAATAAAATGATATACAGGTAAAGCAAACGCCATTTTAACCTAATTGAGGCAACACTGTAATTCTGACACACACACAAATGTCATTACCCTCTGGAGGAATTTTATGGCTTTAGCCAAATTGAATATCCAAACTACCTTATAAGTCTTAAACCAAGACCCAAGTGGTTTAAGTCCCAATTAGTAAATTGACTACATTAATTATCAAGTTCAGCTTTATTACAATTGGTAAGTAGGTTATTAGATAGTTTACTACTTTCCTAATAATCTAATCTGATTTACGAGAGATGTGACCATTAATGTTTGCTTAGAGGAGACATATGTTAAATAGAAGTCAGTGAAATTCTCCAGTTCACATTCAGAAAGATGTTAAAAATTTCAGTGAAGCAAGCTGAATTTAAAACTTAATTATAGATATTCTAAGTAATAAAAAGAATTTATATGTACAAATGATATGCATTATCACTAAGTCTAAACTTGTTCAAGGGCAGGTGTATTTATTTGATTTTGTTTGGAGAACTCCCATTTTAGATATGACTATTCTAAAAATGGAGAAGTTCTACTAATTTAGGGAGAAGTAAATTACATGAATAAGGATAATGAAAGTAAAGGGAAAAAAAATGCTACTGTCAACATAACTCCAATATTGCATTCTGTATATCACAAGCCTTGAATTATAATTTAGTGTGTGCTTAATTCCTTATTCATTCACACTAGGAAATGCTGGTATCCTGTGCCAAGGCTACCCCAGGTCATCCTTGTATGAGAGCATTTAATACTAACCTCAAAGAAGTTTCTCTCCACTTGGCTGCCATTGCTCCAAGTTTAAGTAATACAATCTATCACCTGTTTTAGCCTAAGACTGAAGCACCTGGTCGTGCTTTTCTGAAAGCTTTTAGATCTAAACTGAGTCCTTGCATTTTGAGAGGGATTTTTAAACCATGCTTGATTTGGGCAGGTTATGGGAACTTTCAAGATTGAGTCCAAACCTAAAGATGCCCTCAGTTGGGCAGACATTATTGGCTCCAGAGAGGCTCCTGTCTATCACCATTTAATGCCCATCTAGAGAAAAGAGGGTCTCACTGTTAACCAGTCTGTGCCCACTATGAGTTGTGCAGAACCTTGTTCAGGTGTGAGAGAATTGTTGAGTGAGAGGATTAACAAAGGCAAAACATTTGTCGAGTTCCTATTCTATGTTCGATCTACAATATGCACTTTTCAGATACCTTCTCACATTTAATACTTACTACCCCCTTGTGAGGTAGATTGGAGGTATTTCAGATGACTAAGAGTCAGCAGGGCTAAGCAGTTTGCCCAAGGACACCGTAAGTTATCAAGCTAGGACTGAAGCCAGTCTTCGGTCCCCAAGATCATGTTCATTTGATGATGCCACAAAAAAAGTTCTGAAATTATTTTGCCTTTAGATATATTCGATTGAACATCCCACCCCACCTCTGAGTTTTTGAAGTAAACCTCTCCTAGCATATGTGTATAATACTAGTGATTTAAAAATCAGACTGTCTATTATGAAATCTGTTTGGGAATAAAAGGTTTCAACCCAACATTTTCCTACAACATTGAGCGAGTAATAGTCAAAGATCAAGGTGGAAAAAAAAGTGAGAGGTTTATTGACAGCTCCTTGCTACTTGGGAGTCATCTGTTAAAGGACCAATAGGAACTATAATAAAGCAAACTGAATAAAAATTTTCTCAACCAGAAAAAAAGAAAAAAAAAACTTAAGGGCTTCAAATTTAAAAGTCCAATTTTAGAGTTTCAACACAAACTATAAAAGCACACAAGCAATACCTGTCAAAGCGAAGTTAAGACCACTGAAGAGAAGATACATTCTGATTTTCCAGAAAAGATTGCTATCTCTTTAAATAGGTACCTAATCATTTAGCCAAAAGACAGTCCAAAAATCAATGTCAAAGCAACTTCCCCATATGCCTACCTTCTCACACAAGTGCACTCAGCCACTGAGAGTGGGAAAGAAAATAATTACTATGTAACTAATTATAATCTGTCCTCGTATTCTTTTTGTAGCTTAAACCACATTTTCCTTGAAGAATTCTGCCTCTGAGGAAAAGGGCTATTGATTTGAGTAGGCTGCATTTCCTTCTCCTGGCCCCACTCTGTAGATGTATGTATGTGTGTATGTACATATGTACATATATATGCATATATACATATGTGTACATATACACACACATTTTAAATTTTTATTTTTCCATTAGAGTTTACATTCAGTATTATCACATTATTTTCTATAAACCATTTTATGTACATAACCCCTATTTACTTGTTAAAACTTTAGTGTGTGTTTTCCATGAACAAAAAAATTGTTATGCATAACCGCAAAATCTAAATCAGAAAACTAAACATTAACACAAAACTATTTCCTTCGTGCCATATTCCAGGTTCACCAATTATCTCAATGCCTTTTATAATGATTATTGTTTGGTTCAGGATCCAATCCAGGTTTACATTTCACTTTTAATTCTTATGTTCCTTTAGTCTCATTTAATTCAAATCAGTTACTCTGTCTTTCTTTGTCTTTCCTGGTCTTGTCATTTTTTAAAAAAGAGAACAGGCCAATTGTTTTGTAACTTACTCCTGACCTTGTATTTGTCTGGTGTTTCCTCATGATTAAATTAGATTCGAGTTATGCATTTTGGGCAGGAATTCCACAAAAGTGATTCTGTGTCCTTTCCAGGGGATCATATCAGGATGCTCATACTGTTGGTCTGGCTCATACTATTGGTCTGCTCTAATGGTGATGCCCACTTTGATCACTTGGTAAAGGTGGCATTTGCCAGTTTCTTCAATATAATGTTACCATTTTTTTTATCTAAATAATGATTTGGGGAGACACCTTGAAACTATGCTTTGAAACTTTGAAATCTGTTCCTCATCAAAATTTTAACCACTACTTTTAGCATCTATTAATGATCCTTTCCTTGATTACAAAACTTTATTAGTTTTCATTCCACCTGGATTCGTTAGTTTGATTTCTAATGCAAGGAAAAGCTTCCTCTTCTCCCCCATTTGTTAGTTTGTTATTAGTATAAACTGACAAATTCTTGTTTTATTCATGTGTTATAATCCATTAATATCTTACTCATTTTGATGCTGCAATCCACAAGAATTTTAAATATGATGGTAAAAACAAGGACCATTTCTCAAATGTCAAGAAACTAAGACAGCTGTGAATGTAAAAGAAATTGCCAAGAAAGCAAACTAATTTGTTTTTGATTTCCTGTCTTCCAAAAGGAGCCAGATGTCAAGAGAGAAAACTTGGTAGAAATGTTAAAAATAAGAAAACAAAAACTCATCATACAATTGAATTCAAGCTATTTTCAAGCATCCATTTATTGCTTGTGCCTTCATAAAAACTCCTACTTCTTTTGCATTTCTTATTTCTGGACTCTGTTTCAAGGAGGCATAAGGTACACACACCCTTAATCAAAACAGTCACTTTCCCACAGACCGGTTGCTGTGTGCATTTTCTGAGTTGCTACTGGAGATCACAGTTTCAATCACTGTGTTCTTTCATTTAATTTTATTTAATTTAGAAAGGCACTTCATTCAAGGTCATCAGTATGAGAAAACATTTAAGACACTGTCATTGTGCAACTTCCCTCTAATATGACTAAACCTCTCTTATAGGAGAGAGCATCTCATTTGGAACAGTGCTTCAGGATTGTCTCAAGAAATGCCACATTCACAGACACTGCTGGGTATCGCTTAGGTGCTACAAATATCTCATTGGCATACAAATACAGTTTACCTAAAGTAATCTTTAATCCTGAGAAATATGAATATCAAAGAGTAAATAATATGCATTAAATACAATGCCTGATAAGTCTACAATGAATCAAATCACGTTAAACTTTGAAGTAAGTAGATGGGACAGGGGAAAGCTTATGATGCCATCTCAGGCCAGACAACTAAGAGTAATAGTTCGTTTTTTTTTTCAAATTATTTTTCTTTTTATTAACATGGCATAAGCTTAGGGATCTATTTTTGTTTCTAAATCAGATGTCTTTATTTTATAAATTTGCAGCCCTGTGATAATATTTCCAAGTTACTGTATGTTGAGTCCTTGAACTTAACACATGGGTATTACTATTCTTATTTCTCAAAAGCAGCTCCAAAATGATCACCACAATCAATTCAAATAACTAGCATTTATTGAGCACTAACCACTTGCCAGTCACACTGCTAAGCATTTGCATTCATTATATCACTTGATTCCTAAAACCACACAAGGAAGTAAATTCAGATGAGGACATAGAGACTGTGAGGGGTTGAGGAAACAGTGCGATGTCCTACAACTCAGTGCATGTCTTGAGCAAAAAACAGGGATTGAAGCTCCTGCCAGTCCATCTCCAGAGTCTTGACCCATGTGCTGAATTGCCCTGTGAGGAGTGGACAAGAAGGGGTTCTTCCTCATATCAAAACAAGAAGCCTTTGATTCTAGTCCATTGTTGTGTGATCTAATTCTGGTATACTTTTGAACCATACTAAAGAAGACTCATTCCCAGGATGGGAATATGATTAAAACAGCTTGAACTGCTCAGGCTCCTCACTTCAGGCTTATCTGGGATTCATCTTTTCCCTCCTACTTTCCTTCCTCCTCACCATATCCAATTAGTGACCAAATTCTCCCAATTCTGCCTCTAAACTGTCCTTTTGGATATATTCTCTCTTTTCTACTGAAGCTGCTGTAGTTTTACCACTCACTACTCTCCCCTCTCAACTGGGTGCCCCACCTCCTCTGTCCTACTGCCATTTATTTTTCATCCCAGCAACAAGTAAATTGTCTTAATCAGCTCTGATCATGGCACTCACCAGTTCAGAATTCCTTCCCATCACTTACAATATAAAATCTTGGCTTACCAGCTCTACTCATTCAGAGTTGGCTACCATTTGGTCCTCACTTGTTTCTCCAGTTAACTAATCCCCCCTCCAGGCTCCCTACTCTCACTCCATATGCACCAATACATTTGTAGTTCCCCAAACCATTCCTCCACAATCCAGCTCCCTGCTTTTATTCAAGCTGTCCTTCTTGGAATATTCTTCTCCTACTTCTTTCTTTCCCTGCTCCATAATCGTCATCATTGTCATTGGTCCCAACTTCTCTTTGTCAAACATATCTACCTGTTTAGAGGAGGTCAGGCTAAGCTTAAAGAGGTTGATCCAGGCTATAAATCAGCTATTATATGAGGTATGTCAAAACTCACTGTCCCAAAAGGGACTCCCTCAGTCAGATTTAATCTCTCTTTCCTACATAACTGTTTAATTTTTTTAATTATTTCATTACTGTGCTTATCGAATCCTACTTTGTGTTAAGATTAACTGTGTACATCCCTGTCTCTTCTACCAGACTGTGAATTTTTGAAAAGGGAGAGTTATCTTATACACCTTTGTTCCAATACAGGCTTATGCTGAATTAATTTTTCAGTTATTGATGAGAAAAATTGTGGTATAAAAAGATGATTATCTTTTATTTCTAAAAATTATAATACATGTATCAAATATATATATTTGTTTTATATAGAAATATAAGTACTTAAATTTATAAATATATATTGTTTTACACACATACCTGTGTATCACTAGATATTTAATAAATATTCATTGATTAAATCAATTAAAGATGTTGACTATAAAAAGATATTAATTATACAATTTTATAAACCATATTTCATCATTTGAGATTTGACATCCACCATTTTTAGCTAACATAATATTTTAGCTAACATGATGTGGTTCTCTTCAGTTATAAGATATAGAGACAAATTAAAAATGTGAAATGGAGTCAATATCTTTCATATTAAAAGCTTTTATAAATCAGTAAGAAAAGTACTAACCAATGAAAGAATAAAACAGTCAAAAGACACTAACAGATATTTATCAGAATAAGTATAAATGACTAATAAATATATTTAAAATTCCCAGTTACTAGTTATCACAAATTACAAATTAAAACAATAATATATCATTTTTTAACCTATTAATTTGGCAAAATTTGTCTAAGGTAATACCTATTCCCACTGTTGGTAAGCTTATAAATTGTTATAAACTTTCTGGAAATTATTTTGGTGACATATGTAGCGGTTTAAAAAGTTCCTACTCTTTGACCCAGTAAACTCACTCTTGAGTATCTATCATGAGGAAATAGTCAGAAATATAAAGATTTATGTTCAAAACTGCTCATCAGAGCTATTCATAACAATAAAAATTTTTAAAAACTAACATTATTAAATATTAGGGAAATAAATAATGTCGCATTTATACAGTAAAATATTTTTAAACATTAAAAGTAACATTTTAAAAAGTTATTTTTAAATGTAGAAAACAATCAAAGGTAACAGGATAAGAAACAATATGTTATGATTCTATTTTTGTAAAAATCATCTGGTGGGATTACAGGTGACTTTTTTTTATTATCATGTCACTTTTTCAAGTTTTCACATTGACAAAATAGTTTTTATTCTTTAAAACCTAAAATGAAAATTACAAAAAAAAATTATACTTAATTGTTGTTACATTCCCAGTAAGAACCAAGACTCAAAGACCAAACAAGTTCATTTTTTATTTCCTCAGAGAGTAAAAAAGACTAACTTCAAGAAACCGCCAGAATGCTGCTGTAAGCTCTCATTTCAAAGAAATGGTGTGGTGTTTGTAATGGATAAATTTGAAGAGACAGGCAGTATTATTCTCATCTGTGATATATCATTTCTGCCTCTGATATGATCTTTTAAGAAAAAAAAATCCACTTTCACTTCTTTTTATTTTAACTCCCTACAACTGTATGGACACCACTTGGTAATAAAAACAGCCCCAAAACCATGTGTCTCATTATTTCACAGCTATTAATCATAAATAATAGTCTCATACTTCTGAGATTATAAATTATTCATATGAAAGTAATGCCAAATTATTAAAAGCCATTGGGTAAATCTGTGACCTTATTTGACAGCCAGTGGTTTGAATGACAGCCTGAGAGACAGTGCAACCGAGGCCTGAATGGACTAGTTCAGGATGAGCACTGTTCTCCCATCTACCAAGTTGTTTTTACTTGAAACCAGATGAACCACATCTCTAAGAAGAAGAGAGAGTCTTGTCCATTCTGGAGCCTATTTGGGATGCTATGTGTACCTTGGGAAATAGAAGTACTCTTAATTCTTAGTAGTTAACAAATCACTTTCGCATTTATTAAGCCTAAACATTTGCCATTTTTCTAGAGTAATGTTGATACTTGGATTTTCTTTGCAACACAAAATAGCATCTGGTCTAATTACAAGCATGAAGGACATTTATTTATAATTTAGATCAGATCCATTTGTCCCATTTTTTTGTAGTGCATACCATTTTATTAAATGGTACAAATATCAGATCAAAAAACAAAAAACAAAAAATATCAAAACGTGAATATTGTTAGATCATTTTTATTTAACATCATTCAACTTAGTTCTGAATTCTGCAGGCACATCCTCCTTTGACCATTGCCTTCCCTTTGGAAAGCTACGGCTTTGCTCAGCTTGTCGCAAAAGATGCTAATTTGATCACACTGATTCCTTTTAATACAAAGAGTGAATTGTTTTTAGACTACTGGTGATTAATGTGGGTATTGATTAGCTGATCAATAAGGCCACAGTGTCTAATTATTGATAATCCCTCTCCAGATGAAAGATCGAGTATAAGGAGTCCTAGTTACAGAGTTCAAAATATAAAGTGATTCAATGTGATGCCTGGTAATTGAAAGTCAAACTAATCCCATAAATTAAATCACAACAATCCATAACATTTACCTGATAAATCCTTTGGAAGCTGTATTTAACTTTCACTATTCGTGACTTTTTTCCCCCTTTGAAAAGCACACAACTTGTCAAGAAAAGTGAAAATCCTTCTAAAGTGATTTATCTTTATGAAGTAAGGAACCCAATGGCACCACCACTGATGATTACATATTTTAAATAATGGCTTCATTTCTGTATGATATCACAGGATGAAGAATAAAGAAAATTTAACCACAAATGCTCAAGAAAATGAAGGCTGTCCCCAATACTTAGGCTCACAGACATCAAAGGAAATTCAGAGATCATACAAGCGCCTTCTCCCCTTGCTACAGACAAGAACTGATGATTGTCACACAGCCAGCCAGAGGGCAGGACAGGATTAAGGATCTAGGTGTGTTATAACCTCTGCCCTTTCCCAGTGTGTATAGGATACGTAAGCATTAGTTTGTTCCAGGGTCAAAAATTTACTCAGATGATCAACAGCTATGGCATGCAATAAAAATAAAGTTTTATGTATTTACATACTGAGACAGTTCTTGCTCCAAAGCCCCTGCATCTCCATTGGTGATGTGGGGTCAAAGTAGGGAGACCTCGATAATGAAAGATAGCTAAGTTTCTTCCCATTTGGGGCTACTTCAGTCTCTTTGGGGTAAATGCTTGATTTGGAAATTTTCCTCTCTTCCTGTGCTCCTCCTCAAGATAGCATCTGAGTCTATGAGGGACTTTTGTGGCCCCAGGTCAGTGTGGGGAGAGGAAACACAGATGTGTATGGTTTTTTGGCTGTCCACCGGAATTCACTAAAATCTGTTGGGTTGCTTAGTCTCACCCCTGGTCACTACTAATACACAGTTGCTCTGGCTAGTATTTTTTTTCCCTTCTCTCTCTTTTTCTTTTTCCTTTTGCATATTTCTGCTTTGACATATTTGATTTATGCAAATAATCTACATAATAGGTAAGTTACAGAGCATCCATCATACATGAAAACACATGAATCCACCACCCAACTTAAGAAATGAAATATAATAAAAACAGCTGATCCCCAATGCTCCTTTTCTGATCCCCTCCACCTGCTTCTACCCAGGCGATAATCACTTTCTTGAGTTGGCTTATCTGTATGAAAAATGATGAGTGAATGTGTCTTAAAATATATTTTTTCATTTTGCTGGTCTTTAAATATCATATAATGGTTTATAACTTATGTATGCTTTGTGATTCACTTTTCTTCTTTAAACAGTTTAAGATCTACTTATTCTTATGTCCATGAATTCTTAAGCCAAAGCCCAAGCTGGTAAGAACAGAGTCCCTGAGGAATCCAGACTACATTTTCATCTTGATTTTGCTCCTGAAATAATGCCTCTTACTCCCATGGTGGAGAGCTTTCTGAATCCTCCTCCCATCTGGTGAAAACATCTCTATCACACTCTTTCCTCTGCACCATGGTTTATAATAAACTTCTATTACTCATAGATTGATCAAACCTGGCTGTTGATATATAAAGAGGAGCATTATTAAATTTAGAAAGTCTTTCTCTTTGGCAAGAAAATCTATCTTTGTAGACTTCTGTTCCCAGTTAGGACAGAGTAGCTTGCACCAATCCAAACTTCACACCAGATACAATTATAATAACTATATAAAGTTTTTTTTTTTAATTTAACTGTTTGAAGCCATCAAAGAGCAATTGGCATCCTGGACTTGAGGAGCTGGGATCTCAGAGAAAAGAGAATAGCATTGAAAGAGCTTGACTTTCTCTGTCTCTTCTTCTTGTAAGGCATTTACCAATTTGTAACAGATTTAAGCAAAAGTCTGAAAAGAAAATGACAGCTCAGGGCTTTCAGCAGTCTCACAGGAATGGGATATAAACAGTTGGAGTTCAGACTTTCCAAAGAAGCCAGGACTTAAAGGATCAAGTGAAAAAGAAAGTTCAGGATGTGAAGCTGAAGGTATGTGCTGCTTTTTTTTCCTCAAAGTATTTGCCTATTTGCCCACTGTGCAGATAGAGAAGTGGAGAATAAGCAGAAAGAGCTGGAAAGAGATTGAGAAGCTAAACCATTCTAGTCACAGCCTTTAATGCTAGAAAGATAAAGACTGAAATTAAGACACAAGACTTTCACTTTGGAGCCCTGAAGGACTAACTGTAGCAGTATGAGAACATTGGAAATAAATGGGCCCTATGAAGAGCAAAATCTAGCCTTGAGATTTTGAATCCATCTCAATCTGAAACTTTATATCCAGGTAATTAACTGCCTAGAGATCAACCAAAATAAGACTTTCAGCATTTTCATGAGGCCAGAAAGACAAAACTGAAGGTCAAGATTATTAAGGCAGCCAGGACTTGAGAGTCTAAGATCCAGGAACAACGTGATCCTTAGATAAGCCCAACATTCTACACCACTTTCATTCTTGAGGCATTTTCCAGTGTCAAACCTATACAAGAAGCCAAGAAACCAACTAGAAAGTATCAGCCAAACAGCTAAAAAGCTAAATCATACCTGATAAGCAGGGAAGGCCTTAGAAAACATTCCAGTATTTCCACTGAGACTCCTGAAGGCCGTGTCCTAGTAGTGAGGATGAACTGGAAATTGGAGCTGTTCTCACATCCTCGACTAGATCAAAGCAAACTGCTTGCCAGAAGGAAATTAAATTTTTCTTAGAAAATAATATTAGCCAGAGCCTCCACATTTATAATAATACTGACACATTTTTCAGATATAATGCATTTTTTTAAATTTATAATTCTAATATCCAAAATTTTTCATTTATAATACCTGACATCCAATTAAAAATTATCAGATATGTCAGGATATAAGATTTAAAAAAAAAAGATAATATAAACAGGTTCATATGTGATTCAGGTATTAGGGTTAGTATAGATTTTAAATATCTATAGATTATGCATTCGAGAAAATAGATTACCAAATAAATAGTATAACCAGAGAGCTAGGACCCTGAAAAAGAATTAAATGAAAATTCTAAAACTGAAAAATATACTGGTATTAAGAAAGTAATAAATGGGCTTGATAGATAAGACAAAGATTAGACTAGATTGGATGAAGCAGATGTGAACAGGAAAATAGACCAGTAGAAAATGTCTAGACTGAAGCATGGTGAGAAAAACTGAAGGAAAACAGAAAAGAGCATACAAAGCATATGAGACACAGTACAAAAAAACAAAACAAAACAAAACAAAACAAACAAACAAAAAAAAACAGACGAAATTGGAGCTCCAGAGTGATAAAGAATATGATGAAAGTAATATTTGAAAAATTAATGGTTGAGAATTTCTCGGAACTGAAGAAAAACATCGAGTCACAGATTCAGTATTTAATGAATAATCCTAGATAGAAAGGAATGAAGAACGTTCCCAGAAAAAGGTCATTTATGGGGAAATGAGAAAGATTAGATAGAACAACAATAATAATGTCTCAGTGGCTTCAAATAAGTGTTATTAAAATACAAGATAAATAACAATAACAAAGAAAAGATGAGATGAACGCATGGAGTTAAAGTTTTCTAAGGTCCAGGAAATGATTAAAAATACTAATTTTGTAGACACAAATGATCAAGGATACACATTGTGATCTCTAGGTAAGTACTAAAAGATTAATAAAAAATAAGGAAACGGTTAAAAAAATAATGCAAAAGAAAATGAGAGAATAAAAGAAACACAAAAAAAGAACAAACAGAAAACAACTAGTAAGAGAACAGATTCAAATTCAAATGTAGAAATAATTATATAGACTAAATAATCCATTAAAAAAAACTTACAAAAATTTTGGGAGTTGGAGGGACAAAATTTATGCTACTAGAAAAAGCAACCTTTAAAGCAAAAGTAACAGAATAGAAAACAGATACCACACAAACATTATTAAAAAGAAAACATAGTTTTACTGATAACAAATTAGACTTCAGGACAAGAAGTCTAATTTAACTAATTAAATAAAGAAAATAGGCACAAATTAACATTTCAAGTAGTAATAAAGTATCAATTCACCAGGAAAATATAACATTTCTAAATTTTTATGTAACTAAAAACAGTCTCAAATCACATAAAGCAAAAACTGACAGAACTAAAGGATTAAAGGACAAAGCTACATAGTAAAAGATTTTGATACATTTGTATTGATAACTGATATAGCTAATTGATAGAACAAATAGGATAAACAGCAGGAGAGATATAGAAAATTTGAACAACATGATTGACCAATTTGACCTATTGATTATATGTATGCATATGTATAAATATGTATGCTATATATACATATGTACATAAATACATAGGTACGTATCATCACCCTATCCAACCACATTCTTTTCAAGGGTATATACCAACTATATTTACCAAAGTCAACCAATCATTGAGTCAAATAACAAACAATTAAAAATCATTTAAAGTAATGTCTTTGGTCAGTAGAATTAAGGTAAAAATAAATAATAAAATGATAACTAGAAAATCTCAAACTGTCCGGAAATTAAGCAATGTACTCTTAAATAACCTAGTTATTTAAGAAATACCTAAGTTAGTAACTGGATGAATTTATTTAAACAAAAAATTACACTGGAAATTGAAAACTATTCCGAGCTGAATTACAATGAAAATAATAAAAAATATGACATCATAACTTTTATGATATAGCTAAGAGAAATAAAAATCTTGATAGCCATAAATGTATATACTGGAAAACAGGAAACAGTGTAAGTCAATCATTTTAGGATCCATCTTAGAATACTTTTTTTTACTTTCTTCTTTTTATTATTTTTTTATTAAATTTATTGGACTGACATTGGTTAATAAAATTATATAGATCTCAGGCATACAATTCAATAATACATCATCTGTATAGTGTTTTGTGTGTTCACCACCCAAAATTAAATTTCCTTCCATCACCATATATTTGACCCTCTTTTAAAGCAAGGAAACGAAATACAAGAAAGTAAAATGAAAGAAATAAATATAACAGCAGAAACTGATGAAATGAAACATATAATAGAGAAAGTCAACTAAGTCAAAACTAAATTCTTTGAAAAGATTAATAAATTACTAAAGATTAATCTTTAAAGGGAAAATGAATAAATTATAAATATTGGGAATATAACATGGACATCACCATTGAAATTATAGACATTAAAAGGGTAGGAATAAAATTATGAACATCTTTTACAAATAATTTTAAAATTTAGATCAAAGTGATAATTTCCTTGAAAATACAACTAACCAAATATACATGAAGAAAAATAGCCCTATTTCTCTTACATACATTTTTATGCATAATTAAAATCTTCCCCAAAATAGAACTATGGATGTAAATGGCTTCATCAGTGAATTAGTTCAAACATTTAAGAAAGAAATAACACAGTATTACACTAATTCTTCCACAAAACAGAAGAAACAGTTCCCATTTCATTTTATAAGGCCCACATAACCTCATAAAGAATATTATAAGAAAGGTAATGAGCCAGTAAATCTCATAAACATAATTGTAGAATCTAAACATAACATTAGCAAACCAAATCCAGCAATAAAAAAACAACAGGATAATAAATTAGAACCAAGCTCAGTTGAAATGCAAGTTTAATTTAATACTTAGAAATCAATCAAATTATAACAATATAACTCACTATAATAATGAAAAAGACTGCATGATCATCTTAGTAGATTCATAAAAAACATTAGAAGAAAATCTATACTTATTGCTAATTAAAAAAATAAAAACTCAACAAACTAGAAATAAAAGAGACTTTTTTAATCGGAGAAAGAATACCTTTAAACAATGAGGCACTGGGAACTTTTCCTCAAAAGCCAAGAAGGAAAAAAGAATCCCATTATCAATAGTATTCAGCAAATAACTGGAGATCTTATTTAATGTAATTAGGAAAAAGAAAAAATTCAAATGCATATAAATCAGAAAGGAAGAAATAAAACCATCACTATCTGCAGATGATTGTAAAGTAGAAAATTCAATGAACTACAGATAAACCATTAGAATTAATAATTGAACTTAGTAAATTTCCTGGATAAAAGATAATTATGCAAAAATCAACTTTATTTTTTTATTTTAATGATATACATTTGAGAATGGAACTTTAAAAATTATGTCATTTAAAATAGTAAAATTATTTTTAGAAGACTCCAAGTATCAAGGAATAAAATTTATAATAATGTTAAATACTTCTCCATAGAAAACTATCAAATATTTCTGATGGAAAAGTACTTTGAGCCTAACTAGAAAGATAACTACATCTATGGTTTGGGATAATTTAAAGGTATCTCTCTGAAACTGATCTACAGATTTAATGTAACCATTATCAAAAATTCCATTTTTCTCTATGTGGAACTGAACAAGCTGGTTCTAAAATTGATACAGAATTGCAAAAAGCCTAGACAATCTGCAAGAAGACTAGCAAAGCTGGAAGACTCATACTACCATGTGTCAGGGTTCATTATGAAGCTATGTTAATTAAGAAGACAGTTTGGTGTTCATTCAGTGACAATTGTAATGAATAGAAAGCCTAGAAACAGACATCACTGAATTTATATGCAGTCATGGAATTTATAACAAAGATAGTACTGTAATATAGTGGGGGAAATAGTAACAGGTTAATTAAGGAGCCATATGGGGAAAAAATTAATCTTGACCCTCTACTTTGCATCATAAACAGAAATCAACTCCAAATAGATTTTAGACGTAAATGGGGAAAATGAAACAACAAAGCTATTTCTAGGAAATGACAGAGGAATATCTTCATGACCTTGAGATAGGCAAGGATTCCTTAGACAAAATGCAAAAGTATAAATCATATAAAAAGGATTGATAAATAAGACCACTTTAAAACTAGGAATTTTTTCACAAACAGTCTCTATTAAGAAAGTAAAGAGGAAGCCAATAGTAGAAGATAATTACAAGATATATATTTGACAAAGTATTTATATCCAAAATTTATAAAGTACAAATTGACAAGAATAAAACTACAATTTTAATGGACAAAACAAACAAACCAAAAAAATAAGGAAACATAAATGAAAACCCCAATGAGATACCACTATGCATGCAAAAACATAACTAAAATGAATCAAAAAAAATCACAATAGTAGGTATTGGCACCTGGCATTTTCATGCACTGTGCTAAAAAATAAATTGTGACATATTCATAAAGTGAAATACTGTACATCAATAAAACTGAACACAATAACATGGATCACTCTCACAAATCTAATTTTGAGGGGAAAAGCCAGATATAAATTACCACATACTAGATAACTCATTTTATATAAATTTCAAATATAAGCAAACTCTGTGGTGATAGGGTGTGAGACTAATGGCTACTTTAATGGGAAGGTAGTGGATGGAAGGGGCAAGGAGACTTTTGGGGTGCTGATAATGTCCTTTATCTTGCTCTGGATAGTGCTTACATATGACTGTATTTATTCTTTTCAGAAAAATTCATCAAGCTGGACACATGATTGTACATTTTTTGTCAATATGTTATATTCAGCTTGAAAGTTTACTTTTTAAAAAATTCTATCTTTTGAGACAATTAATGCAGATTAGAAGTCCTTTCTTGGGATTTAAAAGCTAACCATTGGTTTTTTCTTTCTCTTTTCATTCTAACAGTCCTAGCCTTCCCCAAAGCACTGAATGCCTCTGGCTGGATAGCAGAAGAATCACGTAAAAGGAAGTACAAAAAAAA
Source organism: Cynopterus sphinx (assembly GCA_030015415.1). Taxonomy (NCBI): domain Eukaryota; kingdom Metazoa; phylum Chordata; class Mammalia; order Chiroptera; family Pteropodidae; genus Cynopterus; species Cynopterus sphinx. The sequence goes on from CM057380.1 coordinate 22,630,659, forward strand.
AAAGAACATTAATGTATTTCAAAAATATTATTCCTGCTATACTTCTCATAAAGCCAAGAATCAAAAGAACAGAAACAGATACAAATTATCTGTTTGAAAATTTTTTCAAGATAATAGCAAAAATATCTCTGAGAAGATATTCTTTATGGTAGAAAGGATACTTAGAAATAGGCATTTCATTTGATATTGGTACTTGCATTCTGTAGGAAAATTTGAAGAAAACCTGTAAAAGTGCATGCTATTTGACCTAGCAATGCCCCTCCCAGAAATATGACAAATAAAAGAGGATCTGTGCAAAAATTATTTACAAGACTTTTCTTGGCAAATTTATTTAAAATGTACAGAAATTCAGAAAATCTAATTGTCCAATCATAGAGAAGTTACAATATATACATATATAAAACTGTAGAAATACATGAAATAAAAGAGAGATACTCATTATTAGAGGTGGGAAAATATAAGCCATTAGATATAAATAACATCATAGGATTCCATTTTATTAATACGCTTTGTAGAAAAGTCCGGCGGGCCATGAGGAATTGCCTAAAGATGGTAAAGTCATTCGTTCACTGATTAATTCAACATTAACTCTATACCACAAGCCCAATGGTAGAGAACAAGTATACAAAGATAGACAAACACTCTGCCATTATTAAGATTAAAATCTGGAAAGAGCCACAAACCCTCACCCATCTCACCCCAATGGAGGCCTCCTGAGCAGAGGCCCCTAAACCATCACAGATACAAGAGTTGAAAATGTTCCCAGGCAGGAAATGAGGGATTTTTTAACCTGAAATTTCCCAATCACAATTCAAGCACATTTCCTGGGGCTGTTAGCTCACTGAAGGTGGGAGAGAGGTGGTTACCTCCCTTCTCTAGTTGCTCCACAGTACAAATGAAAATCAGAATTAAAAATTGTTAAATAATTTCCAATAGCCAAAAGGGTCATGTTGTCATTTTAGTTTGAGTTTAAATTTGTTTTACATAATAAATCAAGCCTCAACATATAAAACAAGCAAGCAGAGGCATAATTAAAATGAGAAATTTCATGATGAAATTCATGTTTGCTTATTTTATTTGTTCTTAGTCTGAACACCCATGGGATAATATTTCTACACCTTTATATACATCAGAATTAGAACGTAGTGAAAGAGACACTGGATTTAAGTCCTAGCTCTATCATTTTTTAATTCTGTGACTTATTAGGGAAGCTACTTAATATCTTTGAGCCTTGGTTTCCTCGTTTATGAAATGGAAGTAATAATAGCAAATATGGAGTTGTAAGTATTAAATGTAATAATGTAAAGTTCTTATGATAGGACCTACTCTAAAGTCTTAAAAATTGTTTATTATTATTGCATTCTAACTATAAAATAACTCCCTTCCTTAAGAGAAACATAAAGAATTTCTGCAAATACTTAAATCTCAACAGACACAAATTAAAGATTCACATGAAGGAAAAAGGGTAACCTCAGAGCACAATCTATCAGATTACATATGACATTTGAAAATTAAGCAATTAATTATTTGGTTAACTTTTCCAATTAGATAGCCATGTGGATTATAAAAATATTAAAATATTACTCACAAAATATCTTCAATTTCCTTTAAAATTATGTCCTTTATTCTCCAGTTCATATTTACCACTTGAGTGATGATTTCCTATATCCAAAGCTGCTCAGCATCCACCTGCTCAGCCATATACCATCCTGGAAACTCCTGTCCTGTTGTGGCTTCAAAGGAGCAGGGTGATGCAAAGATTGCTTGGAAGTGATGTAGACACTGAAGAGGTCATGTTTGACAATTATTTTTGCCCTGCCAGTCTCTGAGCTCATGGATTATTTACCAGTGTTTTGCAATTACTAGATCAGATCATATAATTCTCTCTCCAGTTTTCATGGTTGGTAAGATAACTCTATTATAGTTCTATTCATTTAACTCACAATAATTCCATATGGACAATTTACATGGGGCAGAGCGATCCTTGAATCTTCCTAGCCCACACCGGGCCAGGTTAAGTTCCTACAACATCAGATTGTTTTCTTTCTTCTGGATCATACCCACTGGCACACAGATGTACTGCAATATCTTCCACCTTGGAAAGGAAGAAAGAAGAGAGGAAGAATCGAAGAATGGAAAGAAGAAATTAGGAGGCAAAGGAGGGGAGAGGGAGATAGAGATATGGGTAAGAAGCAAGGAAGGAAGGAGAGAGAAAGGAAGGAATCTTGTGATTCCCTATCTCCCCTCTAGCTTTTCTCCATTTCTCTGGTTTCCTTTACAGTAAAATTCCTCCATTTAAGCTTCTCAAATGCCTTTCTTCCCATTCCCTTTTGAACTGTCTCCAATCAGAGCTCCATTCCAATTATACTACCAGAACTACTCCCTCCATATTGTTAAAAGCAGTGATCAATTCTCGTCTAATCTAACCTTCTCAGCCATACTTGATATAGTTGATCACTTTCTCCCTCTTTTTAAAAAATATATTGCTTTGTTCTAAAGGTTGAACACATTTAAGTCATGAGAGAGAAATTTTGCAGAAAGCAGAAGAGTATGGTTGGCTTCTCAGCTAGCTCTGACTCAGAAAGTCCAATGTCATGCCATTCAATGAGGGGGCAAGTGAGAGACAGGCTGGATGGTTCATTCAGACACCATATTGGGACCCAGAGAAATACTTAAAAAGTTCATTGTTTTTGTTGCTGCTGCTATTGCTGCTGTTGTTGTTGCTGCTGCTGCTGTTGTTGTTTTATCTCTAATGCCAACCCAAATTTCTAGTTTTCTCAATGAAAGAATTTGGAATTTAGGCCAACTGACTGTGGATCTATAGTGTCATACTTTTGTTAAAGTAGCTTGTGTCTTGCTGTGTTCAAAAGGAACAATAGGTAGGCCTTGGATAAAGTGGAACTGAGGGTAGTCAGTGTTTTCTTTTCTAATTTCAATTCAAAAAAAAAAAAACAGTCCACTCATTTCTCTCACCCTGAACCCCTTGCCTCTGCCAACCACCAATCTATTCTCTGTATCTATGAGCTTGGATGCTTTTTTGCTGTTTTAATTTTTGGGTTTTGTTGGGTTTTTTTTTTACTTTTTTTAGATTCCACATATAAAAAAGATCATACAACATTCATCTTTCTCTGACTTATTTCACTTAACGTAATGCCCTTGAGGTCAACCATGTTGTCACAAATGGCAAGATTTCATTCTTTCTTATGGTTGAATAAATATTATATGTATGTATGTATGTGTGTTTATATATTGTGATACATGTATGTGTGTGTATATATATTATATATATATACATATATATATATATATATATATCACAATTTATTCATTCATCTGTCAGTGGAAATTTAGGTTGTTCCCATAATTTGGCTATTGTAAATAATGCTGAAATGAGCATGGTTGTGTATATATCTTTTGAATTAGTGTTTTGTTTTCTTCAGATAAATATGTAAAAGTGGAATTGCTGGATCATATGGTAGCTCTATTTTTAGTATTTTAAGGAAACTCCATAGTGTTTTCCATAGTGGTTGCACCAATTTACACTTCCACCAACAGGGCATAGGGATTTCATTTCCTTCACTTCCTCACTAACACTTGTCATTTCTTGTCTGTTTGGTAATAACCATTTTAACAGGTGTAAGATAATATCTCATTGTAGTTTCGAATTACTTTTCCCTGGTGATTAATGATGATGAGCATCTTTTCATATACCTTTTGGGCATCTATATGTCTTCTTTGGAAAAAGAAGTTCTATTCAGAACTTCCCATTTTGCGAGGGAGTGGTATTTTGCCAATGAGTTGTATAGGTTCTTTATATATTTTGGATGTTAGTTCCTTGTCAGATACATGATTTGAAAGTTTTTTCTCCTATTTGGTTGGTTGCCTTTTAATTTCTTTAATGATTTCTTTTGCTCTACAGAAGCTTTTTAGTTTGATGTCTTCCCATTTATTTTTGCCTTTGTTGCTTTGCCTGTGGTGTCAGATTCAAAAAATCATTGCCAAGACCTATGTCATAGAGTTTGCCACCTATGTTTTTTTTCTAGTAGTTTTATAATTTCAGGTCTTATGTTCATGTCTTTAATCTATTTTATTAGTTTATAATTAGTTTATAATTAGTTATAATTAGTTTATAATTAGTTATAATTAGTTTATAATTAGTTATAATTAGTTTCTGTGTATGGTGTACGATAGTGGTCCAGTTTCACTCTTTTGAATGTGGCTGCCCCGTTTTCCCAATACCACTTATTGAAGAGACTGTCCTTTTCCCATTATATATCTTTTGCTATAAATTAATTAACCATATAGGCATGAGTTTATTTCTGTGCTTTCTATTCAGTTCCATTCATCTATGTGTTTGTTTGTATATCAATACCACACTGTTTTAATTACAAAAGCTTTGTGATATCATTTAAAACCAAGGAACATACATTTTTCAGCTTTATTCTTTTTTCACAAGATTCAGGTTTTTTCATGATTTCATATAAATCTTAGGATTGTTTGTTCTCTTTCTGTGACTTGTTCCTTCTTGAAATGCTTTATTTACATGCACATTTTCCTGATTTTTCCCTCATTTTTTCTTCCAACCTCACTACCCCCTTTTACTCAGCCTTCCTTTTTGTCTCCTCCTCTCCTTTCCAACATCTAAGTATCAGAATGCCCCAAAGCTCTTGCTTGGATGACCTCCTCTGACACCATGACTTTAAATACCATCTATACAATAATGACTCCAAAATGTGTATCTTCAGCCTTGACCTCTCTTCTTAGCTCCAATTGCCTACTAAACATGTCCACTTGATTTTCTCCATCCCTCAAACCAGTTCTTCTGTCACGTTTTCTCATTTTAGTATATAGTACATGCCATTTTATCCACCTAGGTACTCTGGCTTAAAGCCTCAATGTCATCTAAATTTCTCTCTCTCCCAAACCTCACTTCCAATTTACCATCAAATTCTCTTCATTCTTCTTACAAAATGCATCCCATACCTAATCACTTCTCAGCCTCCACTGTCACTATGCTAATTTCAGCTACCAACTTGTTTCACATAGATTGCTCAGTAGCCCCATTCAGTACCATTGCCTCCATTCTTGTCCCTCTACAGTTCATTCTCTACATGGTATTTTAAAATGTCAATTGGACTTTGCCACTCCTCTTCTTAGAATTCTGTAAGCACTTCCAAGTATATTTAAGATAAAATCAGAACTCTTCTCCATGGTATGAAGGCCTGCAATATCAGCCTCTTGTCTTAAACATATTGTCTCCTCTCTTGCTTTACTCCACATGGACCCTCTTTCATTTCCTCCAATATACAAAACCCATTTTTGCCTCAGGACCTTTGTGCCTGCTATTCCCTCTTCCTTAGATGCTCTTTTCTGAAAGCTACATGACTGACTTCTCCTTGATATTCAGGTCTAAAATTAAATATCCCCCAGCCCCCAGAATGCCTTCTCAATCACTCCTCGTTGCCCACATGTACTCCTATCACATTATCCTGTTTAATTTTATTATTCTCACTACTGTCTAGTGCATATGTTTACCTGTATCTTGCCTGATTTCCCATTAAAACATTAAGTTCTGAGTAGAGACTTTACCTGTTCTGTTTGCTACTCTATTATTGAGTTTAGAAATTTGACTGCAATATAAATTTTTTGAGTGGATGAATAATAAATATTTAGCTTGATGGACTATGGAATGTCCAGATGTGTGTCTGAAAATTCATTAAAGAGCTGTTTCTTTGCCCATGAAGAGATGAGCAGAGACAGAAAGATATGAAGAAACTGTGGAGTACATGTTCACTTCCTACTTCCCTGACTCTGACCCTGTCAAGGAAGCATCTCCTTGGTGGCTCTTCCCTGACTGTGATAGTTTGCCTAGGGACATAGTAGCACATGGCCTGTGGACTTGTACTGGCTTCAGAAGTATTCAAGGTGCTCTGCACAGTGTCTGTCCCTGGAGCAACTCTAGGAACTTTCTAACACTCCACCATTTCTCTCATCCTTCTTGAGACAATTTCTGTCCCCAAACCCCATATTTCCCAGCATTATTGGCTTGATATTGGTGAGCTTTTTGTTCACCTGGAATAGTAAATCTGAGACTACAGCTGGCTGAACCTTCTGCTCCTGAACCAGAGGAAACTATGTGAGTCTGGAACCTAGATAAAAAGAATTATCCTGTATAAATAAACCCATCTTTCAGTCAGGAACAAATCACCCACAAACATAAAAAGCCTGGTTTGAAAGCAATCAAGTAGAAAGAAACTCTTGAGAAATCAGCAGTGGGAAATTTCACCTTCTATTGGCTCAACCACTGGTTACTGATAATTCCAGATGATTTTTAGTAAATAAATGTGAGATTCTGAATGATTATCATTCATTGAGTGTTGAGAGACAGAAATTCATTGTTCACACAGTTCTTCATCTCTTTCATCTTTCTCTCATCAAAGATTATAGAATAAATGTATCAAGAAAGAAAACTAGATTGAAAAAGAAGGAAATTATTTATTGGAGTTGTTTTCTATTTTCTCTCTCTCATTCCAACATACTCAAGTAAAACTGTTAAATTTCCAATTGAAAAGAAGCATATAACATCTTATAAAAATATGTTTTCTACCGAATTTCCCATTTGCGCTCATGTACATTAATGAGTTCATGTAAATCTGTACACATTCATTCTCAGTGGATTTGTGATAAATGTACAAATGGTTGAATAAGAAAATAAACCATTCATGAAACTTAAGGGAAGCCCTTTTGTCAAAGAGGAATAACAAAATCAGAGGTTAGAGAGTTATTGTTGTAAGGTGAATCATTTTTAATAGATAAACTCACTGCACAATTAAGAGCTGCCACTGATTGGTATCTCATTTAGATAGTTACTTCATTCCAATAACATTTATTTTATTCTAATGTCCGATAAAGCACTTAGAATCAGATACTTCCAAAGACAAAAACTGAGAGACAAGAAGATGTAGCTCCCATTAAGGTGTAACAGCTGTGGAATTCCAGGGCCACATTCAAGGCAGCCAGGGTCAATCTAAGTCATTATATAGGAACTTAAACTCCAACACTGAAACTTGGTTACCACATTTCAACTCACCCTACTTTAGAACAACAATAGCTATCGACAATCTTTTTCTGGTGGTTACTCATTGATAAATTCTTAGACATAACTGATGTCAGAAGTTTCAGGGCAAATAAAAGGAAGGTTGAAAAACTCATAGATCTTGCCATATCTGCAGAAAGTATCATGTGAAAAGATTATTAGGTTGATTTAATCATAGATTGGAGGGTAAATTCCTAAACTTTTGAAGCTGATGCCATGGAGAACAATTAGGTTCCTATTAAACCATTTTCGGTGTCATAAAATCCTAAACAAAGTTTAGAAAGAGTTTTATGAATTGTATTTTACAAAAAATCACTTCATCTTTATCAGGATTCAAAATCATCTCCTTTAATGGACCTGAGTATATTTGAAGTTGCTAAATAACCTCTTCTTTCTTTATTCTACAAACATTTATTAAATTTTTCTTCTGTCGGGCAGCATGCTCAACTTTGCATAATGCTTTATTGTGCATACAAAAAGCATCATCTTATTTGATTCTTCTAACAGCCTTTTGGGGCTACTGTTATTATTTCCACTTTATAGTAAAACTAACAGAGGCTTAGAGAACTTAAGTAAATAAGAAATGGGGCTCATTCCTAACCCACAATTTTCCCATGGAATTGGATATCGTGCTTAAAACTATGAAAGTACTAAACCCTAAAATAAAATCTTCACCAGATTTTAAGTCTCCATAATACAGATTTTCCAAGTTCTTCTCTACCAATCAAAGCCTGAAACATTCCATAACAAAACCACAACCCTTTATGGCATGGTTTTTTGAGTTGTCCCTCTCTAAGTGAGACATGTTATTTTGGGCAGTCTCATGTGATGAAAGAGATAATGGGCTCTTTGGGCGGTAATAAAAACAAAATCACTACTTTGACAGTAAGTAAAATAGAAATTGAAACTTTAAAAAAATAGGATTTTCTGATTTCACAAATGAGCTGTCAAGAAACTTTGGGTTTAACTTCTCAGTGTTATTTTCTCTGTCACTTAAAATAATAACATGCCAATTTATGAAGTCCTTTGGGCTCATTTTAACATGTAAATGAACAATTAAAATTCTATTTGAAAACTTAGGCTTCTCCAAAAGCAGATTTGAACGGGATAAAAAATGAGGAAATATGGGAAAGAAGTATTCTTGTCTGAAAGTCCTCTAGTTCGAGGCAGGAGACTAGCATGGGTTGAAGGAAGGCCCAGCAGCAGGGAGCTCAGGATCCCAAAGGGGAGTCTCCAAGGTCACAGTCAATTGGAAAGCTTGGGTGTTGAAACAGAGCATTCCTGGGGAAGTGCTTTTTAGTTGTATGGGTTGTTATGGTGGTGGCGGTGTTGGTAGTGGTGGTTAAGAGTGGAGATCATGACATATGACCACTCAGCTCATACCAAGAGTGGAAATCTGAGGGAGAAGAGGCCACATTAATGCGTGTGTCAGAAAAGCCTGTTCTGGCAGATTCAGCAAGTGAATGAAAGGTAGAACAAGATGATCAGCAGAGGGAAAGAGCCCCTGGCAATTCCTGATCAGAAGAGTATCGATAACAGTAAAGAGTAAGAAATTTTACCCTATTTTCAAGGTAAGAAACTAGCCTGTCATAGTTTCATGGATGCTGGCAGGAGATATAAGGCTTCTGAGTCAGAGACAAAGGACTTTATACTCAGAACACAGCAAATAGCATGAGCATCAGCATATTTGCATCAATTCCCCTTGCTCCCAAGGTTTCCAGGGCAGTATGGATGGACCCCCAAAGACAGCTGCACATGTACTGGGTTACCCTATGGGAAAGGAACCCTGGCCTTAGGGAACATGAATCTTTTATAAGGATTTAATATCCTTATAAGTAAGCATGCTGGACCTCTGAGGAAAAAAAATGCTATCTCTCTTTCAAAGCTGGTCATGATACAAATATCTTGTAAAGAAAGTCTGAATAAAGTGCAATCAATGCCTCTGTTGCAAGTTATGTAGAAATGCAAGAGATTCAGGGAGAATTGTCTCTCAGCAAAATGCTGCCTCATGGGTGGCTCTAAATCCTCAGCTGTGGTCACTTAAAAAAACTACTGTGACCTAATCATAATGTATTTTTATGAAAAGCTGGACAAGAGAAGGTCTGTCTTATGTTATGCTCTTTAAAATCATACTTGACATGAAGATTCGTTTGCAAATAATTTATTAAAGAAATTATTCTGAAACAATTCAGTAAAAAAAAAAAAATGGGGGAAGCAAGAGAAGAGATTTCAGGGAAAGTGCTCTGCTAGGAAGCCTACCTTGAAGAAAAACTCTGGAGTGCAGATTATGCCTCAGAGTCGTTCTGATCTGAGGAAAGAAATCTGGCCCCTCAAACTCCTATCCCTTTCTGTCATTGGCCTTACAAGGGGATGTAAATTCCCAGGCACTTACAGCTCTGTATACCTGCAGGAAAAGAAGCTCCAGCACCCTGCAGGCAGGTTCCTGAGGAAGAAGCCCAGACGAGGCTTATAGAAGGCAAAAGCATACTGAAGACAGGGTAGAGGCACACAGAAATGGTAAAGGGATCTAAAGTGATCTAATTGTTTATAATCAGTTACTTCTCACATTATTTTGTATTTTGTCATTGTTTCTTCAAAACAGTGAGTGGTCAAAATTTCTAGGGAAAACTTACAAGAGAATTAGTAGGATAAGTAAAAGCCCACTGCTGCAATTGATCTCAAGTTCACAACTGATATTCATTATCTCATTACTCTACTTCCCTCTCTAGATTTTCCTTATCATCACCTAGCACTGCTGCTAGTCTAGGCAGCTTGCCTGGTGGATTGAACAAGACCTTCATCCCTGAGAGATCTGAGCCCAGACACGACTCTCATATCAAACCATGATTGCTGTAATTGCTCTTTCACAGTTAAAAATAACCATTGAAGCACCAAGACAAAGCCCAATAGAACCCTAGATATTCCCCCATTATGTAGTAGCAACCCTACACCTTTATGATGTTCAGGGTCAATTATCCCTGCTGGTATAAAAGCTCCTTTCTTTTCTACTATCACAAGGAGTCTTAAATGAGCAGCTATCAGTCATACCTTTATTGTAAATAGAATTCTTACTGTGTCCCTTGAAGAAAGCATCTCTAAACCCACAGATCAAAAGTTGTATGGCCATAGACCCATTTGCTTTCCTATAAGTTAGTCCCTTGACAAAGCTATAAACTCACAGACACTTTCAGTAGTCCAAGAGTAGACTTTCGAAGAAAAGACAGGTTCAGGCCATTGATAAAGTCAGGGGAGTACAGAAAAATGATAAAAAAGAGGGCCAAGGGGAAGTGAGTAGAGGACCAACAGTATTTGCTAGGCATCAAACAAGAAGGTGCGAGGCAAGCTACTACTTCAAGAAGCTTGTGATTTACTATCCTTTGTTCATTCAGCAATGAGGACGTACTAGTTACCCAGCACAGTACTAGATGCTGACAGCACAGAGATAAATAGCACTCAGTCCTTGCACCTACAGAGTTCACTGTTCAGTGCAGAAGTCAGACAAGTCAACCACCATTTAATATTTTTTGATTAGGAACATAAGAGGGAAACGAAGAGTGACTGGTTCAAAAGGTTTTTATAGAACATGTGGCTGTTTGTTTGTTTGTTTCAAATCAAGTGCAAATCGTTTTCTGGGAGGGACTATCAATAAACACTAGTAGGGTAGACTGGGAGAGAAGGTGGCCTTAAAAGGGTGCATTATCAATTAGGTCAACCCTGCTGAGGAACTCTAGGAGCCAGTGTCAAACATGCACCTCAGTGTTATCTCACTGAGGAGGGAAGGGAGCTAGGGTATTCACACACCAAATCCTATCAGGTAGTATGTGGTGGCTGCTCACAAGGGCCGTTAATCCCCGAACACTTCCAACCTGTCCTGTGTGTGGGTAGAGCAGGCTCTGGTCCCAGAAAAAAATCTCCAGAAAAAAAGTCACAATACTGGCAGCTGGGGTTTGAGAACACTGAAATTTTAAAAGCTAAAGGGATAAATAAGTAGTTTTATTAAATGTCTTGAAGTGGCTCCTTAACTAGGTCTGAAAGAAGAGTAAGAATCTGCCAGCCAAAATATTAGCTCCAGGAGTGGGTAAGAGAGGGACAGATATGATGTCTTAGCTCTGGCTGCTATAAAAAAAAAAAAGTATAGTAAACCAGATGGTTCATAAAAAACGGAAATTTTTCTCACAATTTTGGAGACTGGAAGTCCAAGATCAGGGTGCTAGCATGGGTCAGTTCCGCTGAGAACGCTCTCCCCGTTTGCAGACTGCCGACTTCTGATTGTACCTTCACGTGGTGGAGAGAGAGAGAGAGGGAGAGAGAGCATCCATGTGATTCTTATAAAGGCACTAATCTCATTCAGGAGCACTCCACACTTGTGACCTCATCTCAACCAATTCCCTCCCAAAAGCCCCACCATTTAATACCATCACATTTAGAGTTAGGGCTTCAACATGTGAATTTTAGGGGGGCACAAACATTCAGTCCATAATTGATAAGGAATAGCTCTATCCCAATTCAACACACACACACACACACACACACACACACACACACACACACACACCCACCCACCCACCCACCCACCCTCTCTTGGATGTATGACCAGACAAATAGGCAACGCCAAAGTTAATGCTGTAGTAGTTCTCATCTTCTAAGAGGAGCTCAGGTCTTCCCGTGCTCATCTCCGATTCTGCCAAGCAGAAGGAAAACGGCATGAGCTAAGGACAAGGGTACTTTGGAACCCCGATACTAGGGGATAAAGCATTCAGTGGAATGTGCAAAGAGGTTGAAATCTGTTACTGCATTTAATTCTCTTAAAAATGGTAACAACACTTGTTATTTGTCTTTTTAATAATAGCCATTCTAACAGGTGCGAGGTGATATCTCATTGTGGTTTTGATTCACATTTTCCTGATGATTAGTGACGTTGAACATCTTTTCCTGTGCCTGTCGGTGATCTGCATGTCTTCTTTGAAAAACGTCTGTTCATATCTTCTGCCCCTTTTTGTCTTGTTATTGAGTTGTAGTTATTTATACATTTTACATAATAGCCCCTTATGAGACATATGATATGTGATTATTTTTTCCATTCAGTTGGTTGCCTTTACATTTTGTTGTTGGTTTCCTTTTCTGTCAAGATCCACATGCATATTTTTGCTTTTGTTGCCTTTGCTGCTTTTTTTTTTTTTTTTTTTTTTGGTCAAATTAAAAAAAAATCATTGCTCTGAGACCTATGTCAAAGAAATTACTGCCTATGATTTCTTCTGGAAGTTTTATGGCTTCAGGTTTTATGTTCATATCTTTAACCCATTTTGAGTTAATTTTTGTGCATAGTGTAAAATAGGGGCCCAGTTTTATTCTTTTGCATGTAGCATCTCAGTTTTCCCAACATCATTTATTGAAGAGACTGAGACTGTCTTTTCCTTCACTGTATATCCTTTGCTCCTGTGTTGCCAATTAATTGACCATATATTCATGGACTTATTTCTGGGTCCTCTATTCTGTCTCATTCATTTATATTTTTATGCCAATACAATATTTTTTAAATTACTATAGCTTTGTAATATAGTTTGAAATCTGGAGCGTGGTGCTTCCAGCTTTGTTTTTCTGTCTTAAGATTTCTTTAGCTATTCAGGGTCTTTTGTGGTTTCATACAAATTTTAGAATTGTTCTTTCTATAAAAATGCAATGGAATTTTGATAGGGATTGAATCAAACACCATTTATGGCAACCTGTCTTTTGGTGTTTCCACTCCTCCCTATTCTATTGTTTTTCTCTTCTTCCTGCCTTAATCATTAATAATAAGATGATGATATCTAAACTTTAACACCAAGGAGAAATCAAGGGAACCACAACAAAGGGAACCCAAAAACTTCCTGGAGTCCCTAAAAGAAGGGTGCTAGCCTAGACCATAAGAAAATTGCAAAGACTCTTTGTCTTGCTCCCAAGGTTTAAACTAAAGTCAGTCTCCTTTCAGCTCTGTTTTAAACCTTATTAAACTCATACTAATCTTTCCCTATATATTCACTGGAAACAAACAGCTCACAGAGACAGTACTGCATTCTGAGACAAGAGCAAACAAAGTCATCGTGCCTTTACTGTAGGAGATGCTAATTCCAAGCATCTCAGCCTTTTCTTCAACCACTAAAAAAGTCACAAAGAAAAATGTCAGAGCCAAAGACCACACAGTGTCTAGACCTCGTCGACCTCACCACATGGCACAATTTCAGGGGTGCAAACAAAATACCTTCTCTGACCACAAACTGTAATCTCCCTGAACTTTTACAATTCCTTTGCCCACAGAGGCACAATTCTGTAAGTCTTACATGAAGTTTGCAACTCAATGAAAACAGGCTAATTGAATTTAGATGAACAGATGTTCATAGTCAATATTTTCAACAAATATTTATTGATTACCTGCTATGTGCCAGATATGTATTCTGTGCTAATTATTCAATGGTCAACAAAAGAGGCATGTTACTTGCCTTCATGAACTTTAGACCATAGACAAATAATAAACAAGCAAAAAATGACATGATAACAAATTATAATAAGTGTTATGAAGAATAAATATAGGATGTTGTGCATGATATTAGCAGTGGGCAAAAGGAGGCAGTCTACGTTATATTAGGTGATCAGGTAAAGTCCTTTAATTTTTAATCACAATTTTAACAGTCAGTAGGAGCCTACCAGAACGCAAGTTGGGAGAAGAATGTTCACTGCAGAAAAGAACAGTTTATGCAAAGCAGAAGAGAGAGTTTAAGGAGTATGAGGAACAGAATAAAGAACAACGTGGCTGAGATACAATGAGCAAAAGGAAACAGGCTATGTAGATTGTCTGCAGTAGAGTCAGAATTTATTCTTAAAGCATCGTAATGTTTCAAGAGAATAGTGACATAATCCCATTTAGGCGGAGGGGGGAGCTGATATCTTTCTGGCTGCTGGATAGAGAATGGATTTAAAGGTGCACTGAGTAGGCATGAAAGAATCAGGCTTGAGGGAAAAGCAGCTCCTCACTGCAGCCTAGTCTAGGCCTATCAAAGACAAGTTTTCCCTGCTTTACCCATTTGTCTGAGGTTGGTCACACCCAGAGAGAGAATGTGAGTGGGACCAGAGGCAGCCCCTTGGCTTGTTGCCCTTTCCAAAAGTTGACTTGGAATCAAACTGGGAGTCAAAAACATAAATACAATGCCAAGGCCACCCATTTAGAAATGAATGAATGACAGTTGACCAAATAGACCCTACTTGGTTATCCACAAATTAATCTCTGAATATATTTGGGTTGGCTATTGGGGAGAAGAGGTACTATTATTGCAACCAGAATTAGTGAATGGTTTTTACTTTAGCAATTGACTTACACTTAGAACAAAGTAAATTATCAATAAAGAGTTTTTCCACTGGGAGATCATGTTTTACATATAAAAAACTCATAATTTGTGTTTATTGAAAAGATTTAGACACCAGAATGTTATTTATGTTTTTAATTTGTCTGCACCAGTAAATAACATCCCACTTAGCTAGCAGTTCCTGGGCAGAGCCTTTACTCCTGAAATACAGTATCCACGACCTGTTCTGGCCACCTCCACACTTGGTGTTACTAATCCATAAAACCATAATCAATAAATATTTATAGAATAGAGAGATGAATGAGTGAATCCTTATCTTTTCTATTTACCAGAAGAATCAACTTGCAGAACTTGCCTTAAAATTTGCTATGCTGTTTAATTAACATTATCAGTACCCCTTTGTATTTCATGACTTTTATTTCACTACAACTACATGCCAGTTTGTTGTCTTTAATATCACTTTACATTCAATATGTATTTTTTAAATTATAGTTTTTTTAACTTATAAAGCATATTTTTATTTTATATCAGCATCCACACAGGAGGCCTCTTAGAAAACTGATTTGTACTCATTTCCTTTCAAAACCTTTATTTGTAAATAGGCCAAAGGTGTGCAAAATGCCCTTACAGGTCCTGATGGCAGCTATAAGGATAAATAAGGTCAAGCCCCATTTTCAAAGGCCTTTAATTTGGGACACAACCCAGTTAGTGACTAAAACCTATAGATTTTGCCCGTTACTATATCTCCAAACCAACACAATAGCACAGCTCACCATTGCTTACCTGGACTATTACAATGGTCTTCTGTCACTTTAAAAAGAAAGCTGTCTTTTCCTCCTTCCTTTCACTTACGACTAAAACATATTTTGAGAAAAGACAATATCATCAATCCAGGACATAGAGATTTTAATAAGTGGGCTTTTGACATGTTACATCATAAATGAACCTTCCAAGTTTGTAAGTGGTCCTTTGACAGGATGCATCATGTCAATCTATAGCTCAGAACCTTTCCTGATTTAATCCATAATTCATATAGTAATGGATCCTGAAAATTCCATTGCTTCCTTTCTCCTAGCAAGGGCAGCTCTGCTAGTCGAATGTGAGACTGATCAGTTGGTGCTATGTGGCTAACATTGTGCAGTGTCCTCTGAAGGAACCGATCAGTGGACCCTCACCCAGTTTCTTAAACTAAGGTCATTATTAGACCATCTTACTATTTTTGGTAGTACCCACTTACCTTCTATACTACTAGCTGTTTAATTTTTAAAAATCAAAAAATTTCTTAACTTATTTATAAAGGTAATTTCATATTATCAGCACAAACAGAAAAATCAGTATTAATTGTCATTAAAAGAAGCTTCCACAATGCCATAAAGGGCACAGCTCATCCACATAGCAGCAGCAGAAAGAGAACCATAATTTGGGAAAGACTCAACTAGCCAACTCAATCACCTCCACTGATCAGGAAGGGAGATGGGGAATAATAATAGGACATTATAGTCAATTCAAGACTGGCTTAACTTAGCATAAATAATCTAAAATTAAATTGGGCATGTGACACACATATCACAAGGGTCTCCTATGAGTCCCATGGTATCCGTGCTGGCCAGACCTCCCAGGCTAGTCTGGGCTTGGAAGCATTTGTTTCATTGTCTGCTTTTTAATAGAATCAGATGGCTTTCTTGAAAAATGGAAATCCTGAGAGGATCACGCAAAGAATAAGGGAAGAAAAAAAATAATTTTGGTGAATAATATTAAAGACATAAAAAAAAGAAGGAAAACACAAAGATACGGTAAGGAATCATAAAAGAGGAGCATGTGCAGCCAGAAGACAACTTGATAGCAATTACACTCTGTTCTCCCAGAATAATTTTTGTCTATGGCACAGGTACAACCCTGAAAATACTATTCATACACAATGAAAAATATAAAGATCTTCTAAATTTTTAACTGTTCTTAACTATGTATACTCAATCAGAAAAAATGCACTTATTTTAAAAGAGAGAGGTATTCTTGTTTGGAGGGTCTGGACAGAGTCAGATTAAATTTCATATCCTATTAATTTTTTAAATTTTGATGCTTTGAAATAATGTGAAACCCAATTCTGGTGTAACATAACTTTAAATAACTCCAATTCCTTTTATTGATATTAGACCACTCAACAGAATCTTCAGTTTAATCTATATCTCCTAACTAGCCAAATTTCATTCTTCTTTTTTTTTTTTTTTTTGGTTTCTTTCATTCATTTTTCTACCTAGTGTATGTTTACTCCTTCAACTATATTTACTGTTGGGAGTTTAGTCGACAAATGCATTCACTCACGTTACCTTCTATTCCTCATGCCAAAAGACCTGCAATATGCCAATCTTGAAGCCATGGTCTTCCTCCAGACACTCATACTTCCTCCAGATAAATCTACCTGCAAAAGAAGAAAAGGGAAGAGTTAGAGAGCATAACACTCTGCAACCCAGGCTCCAACATATGGGTACCAAAAACTGCTGGACCCTGCCAAACTTGGGGCTGCAAACCCGACTTTAGCCCTCTAATTGTTTCTGTCATTTCTGGGCTATGTGGCTCACAAAACTAGCCCTAGACAATTTGTTTTCTTGTTTGGAATTCTGATGGAATTCAATGAGAAGAACCCCAGTATAAGCACTGACAGCTTTTTGGCTACTGCCCATCATTGAATCCTGTTTAGAGTACATTTTTCAAAATGACTCAGAATAATCTTCTAGAATAAAGTATTCTATGAATAATATCAAGCTCATTTAAAATGAAGGCAATTTATGGAGCTTTTTTTTAGATTAGCAGTTCAAATATCTCATAACATAATTAGTGCTTTGAATTATAGGCCTTGCTTTGACTAAAAGATTGAAAAAATTTTTACTGGATGTAACTTCAATAACCACATCTAGACAAAAAGACCTGATGAGACACTTTTCACTCTTGTTTTATCTTAAGGAAACTTATTTAACCCTGGGATTTCACTTAAGAAATATTAATAAAGAGGTTTAATCCTCAGTTATACCAAAATGGTATGTACTTCAGTCAAATCAAATCAGCACATATTTGAGTGCCCACTTTTAGAAAGCACTGATTGAGGCAGTGGAAAAAACAAAAAGATATATAATAATATATGGTACTTGCCTTCAAACTATTGATAGATTAAATTTGCCAAATAAAATACAGGATGTCCAGTTAAATCTAAATTTCACGTAAACAATGAATCAACTCAGTATAACTATGTCCCATGTAATATTTACAATATACTTATAACTTTTAAGTTGTTCATTGTTTATCTGAATTCAAATTTAACTGTGCATCCTGCACTTTTATTTGCAAATCTGAAAACCCTGCCTAGAGGAGAAGAATTATTTAACAAATGGTTACTGAGTGCCCACTGTGTGCTGGTGGCTGTTCTTGTTGCTGAATGCTAAAGAAGTCAGACAAAAGTCCCTGCTGTCATGGATTAAAAGAGTCTAACAATAAATAAGAAAATAAAAAGATATAATTACAAATACATGCTATTTATTATAAATATATACTATAAAAGGAGTGAGAGGGGAGTTGTATAGTTTATAATATTGGAGGGGGGAATATCAACATTATACAAGGTTGTCACCTGCAAGATGAAGAGTTGCTAGCCAGGAGAAGATTGGGGGAAATTTTCCAGTTAAAGCAACTTCATGTGTGAGAGGTGAGATGTAAGAGAGAGCTCACTGTACAAAACACAGTGTTGAATCCTCATTTCCTTGCATGACTCTGCTATACATTACTGTAGTTGCCCTGACATCTCCCAGTCATTGAGACAATAAAATATTCTCTCATAAATTTTCAACCCTCCTTTCTCCCCACCAGCATTAAAGAACCAGGGCCCAATCACACCAAGTAGTGTGGGCTATGCTATAGGGTCAAGCTTTAATGGGCGATTAAACAATAATCTTCTCAGTGAATAAGAGACAAGAATCAAATGAGAAACAGGGACACTGTAGCACCAGCTTCAGCCAGGCTGGTGTTTTAGGCAGCAAGAGCTCCGAGGCCAGAAGCAGATGAGCTCACAGTTGGCCCCATGGTTTGGGAACACCATCCCAGGAATGAGAACTCAAGACTTGAAGAATATACCTAAACAGAAAAGAATGAGCAGAGAATAAAAATGGAAAATGGTGGGAGCCTAGGCTCACAGGCACAAAAGAAAGTATATCCACTTTGAGGGCTAAAACAGACCATGAAACCCCTTTGTTCAAAATCTGAACATGGCTTGGTCTGCTGATTGGGATGAGACTGGTTCCACATGGGTCCCCAAAGTGAAGACAGAGAAGCAGAGCCACATATCCTTCTCCCCACCAATCCTTTCTCTCCCTATATGAAGCTTGGAAACAGACTAACTTTGCATTTTACTATGGGTGTAAAGTAACAGCTCTACAAGCCTACTATAGCAAGTTCAATGTTAAAAACCCAGACATATTGAAAAACTTAGTGGAAAAAAATGTATATGGTTTGGTTTAAATAAGAAGTCTCGTTTTATGACAAATTTGCCTAGAGCTTTACTGACACTAGCGTATGAGACACCCAAGGCCTCAGATGATCTCTCTCCTTTGTCTCCTGTTCTCCATGTACCCTAGTCAGCTCACATCACTTGCTACCATCCTAAATGCATCTTACACATTTGCTCATGTTGTTCCAGAAGCCTTGAAAGCCTTTTTCACTTATCTGCCTGGAAAACTCCTATTCATCCTTCAAAGCACAACACAAAGCATACTCCCTTCTCTGTAAAGTCTTTCTTTCTGCTTGAGACCCACCTCCTAACAACCACCTCTATGCTCCAACATGTACACTCACACAGGCATAAATCCATGACCATCTCCTTAGGGCCTAGCATAGCATTCTACATAGTCCTCCAGAGCAAAACTTATCATACTGTATTACCCAGTTAGCTGGTTACATCCTTCTTCCTTCACTTAACTGTGAGCTCCTTACGGATTAAAAGAATTCACCCTTGATCTTGCATTAACACATACAAGATGTAAAATCTGTGCTTGATTATTAAAAGGAGATACAAAGAAAAAAAAGAAAGAAAATGAAAGTGAGGGAAGAAAAACTTTCTTATTGAATTTAACACACTATTGAAAAACACAAAAATCTTACATGAAACCTAAATTAAAGAACATATTGCTATTTAAAGAAATGCTCAATTGCACAAACACTCTTTCTGAATAGGCAAGAAATGTGTTGCTTTTGGTTTGTCACAGGTCAGGGATTCTCCATCTAGAAATAAGTCTAAATCAGTGACTGCTCTAGAAAGAATATGGAAGAGCAAAGTTTCTCTCACATTAACTTGGGGAACACATGCATATCTCAGCGCACACAAAAAATGGTTAGTTTATGGAACAAATTCCAATAAAACTTATTTTGTTTTATAAATAAATTATAACAACTTTTTAATATTCATGTACTTTATATTTATTTTAAATTACAAAATATCTGCTTTCATGAGCAACACTATTTTTTACCTCTTTCTGATTTTTTTCCTAGCTGCCTATGGTCTGATATTATCAAGACAAGGGCTTAATAGAAAATGAAGGGAAAATGAAGTATAAAGTATAGCATAAAAATTTAATTTTCTACCAATTTAATGTTGGGTTGTGTTATAAAAGATCACACAGCACACTTCATGAATATAACTAAAAAATAATAATTTCATTTTTCATGCTGAACAATCAGAAGATGTTAACGATGAGGTAAAAATCGGAGTTACCTCGTGAGGGTGGAGTTCAAGAGGTCTTATTAGTGGCTCCATATTACAATCTAGAAACATCTTTATGTAGACTAATCATATTGCAGGTTCAGAGGAGATTTACAATCTGATTTGCCACAGAGAACTCCATGTAATCTTCGTTGAGGACTGACACCATTTTATCTTTGCACAGATTCCCTGTTTCTCACACAAGTAATTCCGTCCTTTCTACATTGTCAGCTCTGACAGGCTGATTTAATCTGCAGGATTCTGAATGCCTCTGACCACTGCAGTGAGTCATTAACCTTGACTCGCATAATTGAATTCAAGGTTGATTGCCTGTGACCCTCTGCGCTGAGGTCTTCTAAATGTACATATTCATTATGGGCGGCCTCACTAAACGGATTGCACAGGGAAAGCTGTAGCAGTCAGCCTGTTTGGTATGCAGGGGGCGAAAAGGGCACTAATTGCATGTTAGAGCTGAGGATTAGATTATGAAACCAGTGAGAAAATGAAGATAGATCCTCTGACACTGTCAGATTAGGGGCAGCAACGTGCAGGAATATAACACTGAAATTTACAGTGACATTAACACAAAGAAAATTAGAAACAAATAGACATTGGACATTTTTTTGAAAATCTTCATATTTTTACTATCACATAATGAAAAGGATATGGGAGCTAAAGACTATCTTTTCTCATTTGCATAATAACAGCAGAACAATGGGATTTTGTTTTTAGGTAGCTTTTTTGAAGACTAGGTAATCACATCATGGCAGCAGTTTAACATTGCATGTTCTACAATATATCTAGAACATGTTTAAATAATTGGCTTTATACGCCAAATGCCATTCTGAGCTGCTAAGACATTCACGTAACTTCAGTAAACCCGAAGAATATGCAAGTATTTAAGTGTGTAAAATTATTGTGAGCAATCCTGTCAACCAATACTGTGGGATTCAATTTTGGTGAAAAGCCAGCTTATAAAATTATCACTATTTCTATTTTTTATTGATTTTCTGTCACTTCATAGTTAAAACAAGTACATATGGGTTCAAATCAAACAAGCCTTCCAGCACACAAGCAGATGCTTAAATTAATAGCAAACAGTTCTACAAATCACTTACATTTTCCAGAAGCAAATGTCTACACCGTTACAAACACAACAACAAACAATTTTGCCAGAGGTGAAGCTGGGTATACCTTTCAGGGACCTTTTTTCTTTTTTCTTTAGGTATGAGATGCTGCTTGAGCAACCTTTCCTCACACTTTTGCCAGTTGTTTTATGATGTATTTTAAAGGAAAATGACAGCCTATCTTTCTTGACAATAAAAAACATACAAAACTTAATGGCATAGGATGTTTCAAAAAAAAAAAAACAGAAGCCCTTAGAATTCAGTCACAGCTAGACATGAGTGTTAGGTTGGATGAAAGTTAAAAGATTCTACCTCTGGAGAGGCCAAATTCAATTTTGTTTTGCCTTGCTTTTGCTTTGGTTTTGAAACAAGCCCACAGTATGGTCCTGTGGTACCACAAGATAACACCCCAGAAATCTTATACATTTTTAAATGGTTAACTTGTTTGCCTTATCTTTCAAAATGAAATTTATTTTTGCTACTTCAAGAAACTCGAATGGAAGAAGTAACTTCCTAGTAATTATGCCTATTGGGAAGTCCCTCCTGGTGTAAGCACTGAAGCCATGAACCATGCGGTATGGTAAAAAGAAAAATCCATGGATGACTTCAGTGCACTTCTGCTTTCAGAGCTGCATGGTGATCTTCATGCCCCTTCCTGAGATGTTTAAATGATTACCTACCTCATCTCCCAGCTAGCTCAGCCAGTAGAACATCAGAATCTTAATTGCCTACCTACCAATGGTTGTATTTATTAATACCTGTCATCCAAATCTATTAAATACATGGTTGAGTCAACTCCCAAATAAACCAACATAATTTTTTCTTTTAATCAAAAGGAATAAGGAGGACTGGAGTTTATGCTCCTAGTCTTGACACCAATACCTGTTCTTTTCCTTTTTAGCTACATGTCTTTGGGCTAATCACCCTCCATCTCAGATTGGCATACCTCAAGGTTTTTATGAAAACAGCTACAAAATGTTAAATAATTTAAAGTATTATTAAGATTACCAAAACTCTTATCTCATTGCATAACAACCCCCCAAAAAAACATAGTAGCTTAACATCACCATGATTTGTTACTACTCACGATTCTGTGAATTCCTAATTTGGGCAATTCTTCCACTGGTCTTGCCTGAGATTATTCATGAGACTACCATCACCTACTGGTAGTTTGACTGAGATTGAGGGTCCAAGATGGTCCTATTTATGTGTTTTGCAGTTGGTCTTAGGTCTTAGCAGGGACCTCAGGCTATTCCAGTCTATTTCTCAGTCTACGGCCCCTTGTCCCCTAATAAGCTAAAATGGACTTTTTTGACAACATGGTAATCTCAGAGTTTCAAGAAAATGAGAGCAGGTGCCACAGGGCCCCCTTAGGTCCTCAGCTCTAAAGCCAATTACTTCTTGCCTACTCTATTGCTGAAAAAAAAAATAAAAATAAAAATACTAAAGCCAATCCAGTTTCAAGGGAATAGGGAAACAGATTCCACTTTTTGATGGGAGAAATAGCAAAGTTACTTAGTAAAGGTGCATAGACACAGGGAGGTTTGATTCATTAAGGGCTATCATCATAACAATCTCCCCACTAAAACACATATGGTAACAATGCTATATTAATGTAAAAGAAAACACACTGAATAATTGATATGTAATATGTTTTCTAATACTGCCGAAATTAAGTTTTTGCCATCCTCCTCTCCTTCCTATGTCTCATTTGGTGTGTGGATTGTTGACCTGTGGTCACTGAACCACAGGACTTGATCCTAGTTCTGATTCTGATAGGTACGTGTGGAAGCTAATTGAGATCCCTCCTCCATCTGCTTTGCCATCAGCATTTGGCACTGCACTATGGCACAACGATTAAGCAGGCTGTTTTATTAAAATTGGGAAGCATGGATTTAAATCCCAATTCCATTAATTATTAGCTAAGTAGCCTTGCGTAAATTACTTAAAATACTTAATCTCTATTTTTAGTATCCCCATCTGTAAAAAGGGACCAATAAAAGTAACTAGCTCATAGAGTTGTGATAAAGATTAAATTAGCATAATACTCGAAATAAATACCTAATGCAGTGATAGCTGTTTTTTTTTGTTGTTGCTCTTGTTTTGGGTTTCTTTCTAGTGTTATTGAGGTATAATTGACATATAACATTGTGTAAGTTTAAGGTAGACAATATGATGGTTTGATACACACACACACACACACACACACACACATATAGTGAAATGATAACCATAATAAGGTTAACACATCCATCACCTCATATAGTTAATTGTGTGCATGTATAGTGAGAACTTTCAAGATCTATGCTCCTATCAACTTTTAAATTATGGGCTTACCTTGGAGATATTGTAAGTTCAGTTCCAGGCCACAGCAATAAAGGGAATATCACAATAAAGTGAGTCACACTAATTTTTTGGTTTCCCAGTGCATATAAAATTGATTTTTATACTACCTTGTAGTCTATTAAGTATGCAATAGTGTTATGTCTGAAAAAAACAATGTGTATACCTTAATTTCAAAATACTTCCTTGCAAAAAAATCTTAACCATTGCCTGAGCCTTTAGCAAGCCATAATCTTTTTGCTGGTTGAGGGTCTTGCCTAGATGTTGATGAAAATAAAATATCTGCAAAACGCGATAAAGCAAAGTGGAATAAATGAGGAATGTCTGTATGCAATACAGTATTGTTGACTATAGTCACCATGCTGTACATCACATCCCTGAAACTTATTCACCTTACCTCTGGAAGTTGGTATCCTTTGACCACCTTTCTTCATTTCTACTTCTTACCCTGTCTGCCTCTGGCAACCACCAATCTAGAAGCTGTTCCCATGAGTTAAGTTATTTTTAGATTCTACACGTAAGTGGAATCATACAATATTTGCCTTTCTCTTCCTTACTTATTTCACTTAACATAATGCCCTAAAGTTTCATTCACATTGTCACAAATGGCAGGAATTCTTTTTTATATGATTGAGTAGTAATCTATTGTGTGTGTATGTATATATCCACAGATATCTATCTATATATCTCTAGATAAATATCTAGAGATATATCTATAGATATAACATTTTCTTTTTTTATGCACATGACATCTGTTTGTTAGTGATGTTTGCCTATAGCTAGACCCAGCATGGAGCATTTTTCAGGAGAAAGCTTGTCAGTTCATCATTCAAGGATCTGAGATATAATCTGAGTTACTTTTCCCATAATTTAAAATACACTTTTGCCAACCTTTTAATACTTATAAGACAATTAATGACAGTGATATTAAAAAAAAAAAAAAAAAAAAAAACAGAGCTCCCTTACCTCTGAGCTGCCCTAAAGCCAGAGGTGCTGAAAAGCAGCTGGTCCATCAGACACAGGTGGGCAGCTTTTATTTCCCTTTTTTGCAATTAGGAAATACACATGTGTCCTAATTGAAAAATGACACTAGCTCTGTACTTGTCCAACTAATAGCTTAGATCATCCACATTCGCTCCAGTCTTGCTTAGAGTGTCACATCTTCATCATATTGATCACCCATCATAATTGTTTGCTATTCGACTTCCTGTCAAGGCAGAATAAAAAATGTGAAAGTGTTTTGAAAACTATAAAGCCCTGTATACACATGAGGTATATTGTTGTTATTATCTATTATTTAAGGCAACCTCATCTTTTTAGATTGAACAGGGCGAAGCCCTGGTTTTCACTTTACTGGCACTTCCACAGTCTCCACCACTCTATATTTTGAAAATGAGTCATCCTGAATCCAATGTCAACAAGGCTCATGAAACAAAGAAGCCAGCAAAAACACTGATGAAAAGCAATTGCTGAGATTTTTAAGTTTTAAAGTTAATTGAAAT
The DNA here is from genome assembly GCA_030015415.1 of Cynopterus sphinx. NCBI lineage: Eukaryota > Metazoa > Chordata > Mammalia > Chiroptera > Pteropodidae > Cynopterus > Cynopterus sphinx. The sequence goes on from CM057380.1 coordinate 22,655,807, forward strand.
GACAACATATGCATCATGTGGTACTAGTCCCTTAACTGGGATAGAACAACTACTGAGATTTAATAAATGCTAATGGCATTTAAGACAGCAGACAAAGAAGGCCTGCTGCCTATCTGGATTAAATAATGCAATCTTAGGTTTATCCAGCAACAACTTTAAACTTAAAGAGACTCAAAGAATCTTATAAAATGTGTGTTCAGGGCCTGGGCCTCTGCCACTAGCTCTTAACCACTAGCCTGGAATGTATTGGGAAAGAAAAAAATGTTTCTGTCCACTCACACTCCACCCACATTTCACTCCCGCACTAATCCTTCATACCTCAAGAAGTCATTCACAAGCTTTCTGCTTGTCATCATGAATCACTAGCTACTTCTAGCTTGTGTGGGGAAATTTTTCTGGTTGTCATTATGATTTTCTTTTTGTTTGTTTATTTGTATTATTTGGGGGGGTAAAGAAGGGGGAAACAGAAGCCAGAGGCTAAGTGGATAAGAACCCGGTATACAAGTTGTCAAATGCAACAACAACAACAAAAATAGTTTTCATGCCTTGACCAAAAATGACTTTTCCCTCTACTTCTCTTCCAAGCAAGTGTGCACTTAGATAAATTAAGGCAAAAAGAATTTTCTCGAATTCGCCGAGTTATCATGTCACTCAGTGGTAAGTTACAAGCTAGAGAACAAGGTCCCTGTCCTTTAGTAATTTACAATCTTGTGGAGAAATAGAACATCAAGAATTAAAAAGCAACTAGGGTGTCATGTGATGAGGGCCAATGTGTGGGACAAGCAGCAAATGCTGCAGGTATTCCATGGAAGGAAAGTAGCACTTGCTGGTGAGTGGTTGGAATGCTGCCAGGAAAGGTGTGTCTTGAACTAGGCTTTGAAAAAAGGGCAGGAGGTAGGCAGGTAGAAAGGAGAAAAAAAGATCTCACATGAGAAATAAAACAGTTTATGTTTATATTTGCATGCCTGTGTAGTTGCCCTAGAACAGAGAATTCGCAGATGAGAGTAAAGGGATATGAGATGTCATTTTTTTAAAGCAAACCACCAAGGTGTTTAGATCATATTATCTCATTCAAAATTCACAGCCTTCTGAGACAGATGAGTGACACACTAAGAGATTAGATAACATGTGCAAAGTCACCAGCCAGTAAAGAGCAGAAATAGAAGAATCCAGGTTTTCTGAATCTCTTTGACATAGGGTCGTTGTGAGGTTTCAGTGAAGTAACCTTCATAAAGTACTATGAACAGTTCCTGGCACATAGTAGGTCCTCAATGGATGCCAACTATTCTTACTATTTTTATCATTTTTTTATTAGAGACCTCACTGCAAGATAAGGAGTTTGGACTCTGCCCTCTAAGCCTGTTTCCTAAACTTCAGACATTTGTATCCTGCCTTCCTCACTTTGCCTCCTCTGCCCTATTAGGATGCTTTCAGCTAAAAGTAGCAGAAAACAAGACAAAGAAGAGAATAGATTAGTTCAAGGATTTGAAAAATCCAAAGCTGTAGTTTGAGCAGAGTTCTGACTCCCTTTCTCGAAAGTTCTTTAGGCTCCACCCTCCTACATGCGCCTCCTTTATCCTGAGAACAGCTAACCTGTGGGGAGGGAAAAATGACTGCCTGAATCCCTCTGAGTACCTTCCATTCACTCACAAGACTGTCTAGAAGGAATGAAAGGGTTGCCTCCTTCACCCATTGAGGAAAATTTCTTAGTTTCACTCCAGTTGGACCATCTGAGGTTACGTACTCATACCTGGACCAATCACTAACTCCACTAACTGGCTTAAGCCATTTGGGATCCTTTCCTGGTCCCTGTAATCAGCATGGCCACTCCAGGAGAGGAGGAAGAGGGCTGGGGCCATATTGCAAGTCCTATAGGGTACCACCTATGACATCATTTTTATTTTAAAAAATATTTTCTTTAAAATAACTCCTTTAAAAATAATCATTGTCTCATTCTAAGGCTTAATATCCGAAAAATCACAGGTGTGTGTAATAACTGCTTTTTACTTCAAATAAATATATAACTAAAGTTTTTATCCCACTATAAATACTATCCCACTTATATCACTGCTAAAGGCTTATGTTCTGAGTTCAGTCTTCAGATTTTCATTCCAGAACTCTCTAATCTCAAGACCATATTAATATCCACAGCCAATTTTTTTCGTTCTTTCCAAGTAACATTTTCTATGCTCTGTCTGGTTGAGATGGAAAAAAACAAAACACCCATCACGCTGCAAAGCCAGAATAACTGTTGCCTAGTTAACTTTGCAAACAAAGCAGGGGGAAAAAAGTACCCATTACATTGTGAAACCAGAGTCACTGTTGCCTGGTTGACTTTGCATCCAGAGAGGGCCATGGCTTAATGGTCTGCAGTCACTGGCAGAACCTCAACAGCGTGCAGACACCCTGTCCTTTGAAAAGAGAGGGTCGGCCAGCCTTGGCTTTATGATTCCAGTGTTCTAATAAAAGCATTCCATAGGAAAAGGCCGCTGGTGGAGATGACGGCAGGAAAGGCAATGAGAAAAATTGGGAGAGCTGGGCCTGGAGGAAATTCTAAAATCATTACACCCATGTCACAAACTCTCCTAGCAGTAAGGCTTAACTTTATAAACAGGCAGGAGCCAAGATAAGGATGAAGATCCCAGGAATTAAACATACACCATTCATCTTGGTCATGGAGTCACTAGCAAACCCCTGTTTCTCTCTATAGCTGTCAGTCAGGGTTGGCTAGAGTTTCTCAGGTCAAAGCAAGCAGCCGCAGCCCAATCCAGAGAGTACTTTCTTTGGACTACTAAGGAATTCTTTCTCTCTAGGGATACAAGCTGTAAAATCTACTTCAAAGGGATAAGATAGCCAAACTCAGCCCTCACACCACAGGAAAAGGCAGATGTGCCAGCTTTACCCTGGAGGAAGCATGCTTAGTGAACCAAACTCTAGGCTCAGAATCAAGGGGTAGTATCCTGGCTCTGCCACTTAAGCATACCATCTTAGCTGCCAGCCACTTACAGATTCTGTCTGTAAAACAGGACTTGGCATCATCTGATGAATATGGTACGAATTGAGGTATCAATGAGTAATCTTAAATATACAATGAAACAAATTAATTTTATCACTGAAGACTACAGCCAAAAGTAGATTTTGAAGAAATGTGTGAAAGACACTTCCCTGTAACAAAACATTTCAAAAGCTGGCAAGAATATATTAAACCAAAATTGACATCTTTCCTGTCATTCACACACACATGCACACCTGTCACCATGTTTTCTCTCATAACCACCCCACATACCCTGCCTTAGGACTGGACCTCACTGATGTCTCCCCAGGATGGCTGTAAGAGCACTTTCCCTGTCTCTCTACCTCTGGTTTGACTCCACCCCAAGCCAGCCTCCTCACTACTTCCAATGGAATCGTAGTAAATTGTAAATATGATCCTGTCCTTCCCCTGCTTAAAACCCTAAGTAGGTCTAAGAGCTTCCAGAGAAAGTCAAAATTCCTTAGCCTAACACCAAAGCCCTTTGTGATATCACCTGTTGTTCATCACTCATCTCTCCCATCATTCACCCTCCACCCCATGCATTCTTTTCTTTTGCCATATGGAACTGCATAAAGTCACATCATAGTTTTAAGCCTATATCCTTCACACATGCTGACCTCTACCAAGAATATTAACCTTCTTGTTTTTCAAAACTCAGTTTCAAGAAACTGTCACACACACACACACACACACACCACAGTCTGCTTTGAGTCTCTCAACGAGTCTCCACAATACTTCCTACCTACCAGTGCCCATAATGTTGACCTATTCTCCTTTTTTCCTTCATTAAACTACTAGCTCTTTGAAGGCAGTAATTTTGTTCCATTTGACTTGGAAATTTACTCTCTGACCTAGTCCAGTATCTGGTATCTATTGAATTCAATAGATGTGGTTCTCTTGTCTAACCAGTATTTTAGAGTGACAGTGTAAGGAATTTGATATCTTATTTTAAACGTATTATTTAGTATGAGTTTGCTACCATTTTCTCAATACAAGGTGCCATTTTTATCAGTCATTCTTCACTAAAGATAATGGGAAGCATTTATTCCATGTTGAAAGGCAAAAATCTGATGAGGCAACATTCACATACAGTAGGGTCTTACTCTAGATAGAAGCATAAAAACAATGTCTAAGAAAGGAGCGAATATCCTTTTGAAGACTTACAAAGTGATAGATAGCATCACATGTGTTAGAAAGAGACATTTCAGTGACTTCTTGAGGTTCATAATTAGGACAAGTGCCAGATGATAAAATACAACTCACAGCCCTTGAATCTTCCTACTCACAGATTAGTCTCCTCAGACCCAAGTGTCTTGCTCAAAGAAAGCTGGAGCAGAGCACTTTGAGCTCTTAGGATGAAAAAGAACTTGAGAACTGCAAGACATTATTTGGATTCTCTTACAGCCGTGTTATGCCTTTGCTGCCATATGATTTCACTTTGGACTGATATCTGTCCCATCTTTCATGGATCCAGCATTGCTCCATGTCTAGGCTCCAGACCTTTTAGAGACTCTGGGATCTCTCTTGTGTGCCTTCTTCTGAAGTCACCTGATGTGCCAAATCAAGATAGTTCCAATATCAGCCTTGATGAGCAGACCTAAATCTTTAAGACATCTATAAACAGTGCTTTGAGCTTTCTGTCCTCATTTTATTTTGTCTACTGAAAAGGGTAAGCGCAGTGAATGTTGTTGCTGGGTTTCATTTTTTTATTTGAAGTCTTTTCTATTGATAACAAATAATGTTCATTATTTCATCCCATCATGATTTTCCAAAATCTAAGTGATTAAGTCTCCTTTGGAAAACGTCTCTTAAGAGGTATTACTATCTGCTGGATTTTCTTTAGTGAGAGTTAAGGTCAAAATAGGAATTCTAAATACGGAAAATCACCAGGTCAGTGAATTCTCAATGATATGTGGCATTTTCAGTCTCTCTGTTTCATCTGGTTCCATTCATGCAACTTATTCACATATTCATTCACTCAAGAAAGATTTATTGGGCAGCAGTGTTCAGGAATTGTGTGCTGTTGGCTGTAGATACCCAGAGGGAATAATGGCCCTCCCTGACCTTCATCAGCTTGTGTCTTATTATAGAAATAGACATCCAAACAATTACGACATAACATCCTGCCTGACTGCAGAGCAGGTACTAGGCATCACGGGATCAGAAACAGAGGCCTGAACTTTTAGGAGAGATAATAGTGGAGGGGAAATGAGGTCAGTTCAGCATTTTGGGAAAAAGAATGATGCTTGAAGGACAAACAGATGCTGGACGTGAGAGGAAGGGTAGAAAGGGCAAAGCAGAGAGGAGAAAAGAGAGAACATGTGTAAAGAGTGCAGGGCTCCAAGTAATCCTGCTCTGCCTGAACAGAATGGTAGCAATGTCGCCGGCCGTGTGGCGATGGGACAAGTCACGAAGTGTCTGATAGATGTAAGGAGTTTGATTCTCTCTAGCAGGAGATAGGAGCCACTGGAGAAATTTGAGTTTGAAAATGGCCCAGGGGGATTTTTGTGATAGAAATATCATTTTGATGGCTGAATGGAGGGTGACTTGGAAGTAGAGATTAAAGTCACAAAGGCAAGGGAGCTGCAATTCATGAAAAAAGTCAAGGGCTGGAACCAAGGCAGCAGAAGGGACTGGAGAAGAGAGGCAGGAATGGAGAGAGATTTAGGAAGTAAAAGGGTCGGGATATTGTGGTAGCATAAATGTGAGGACCTACGAGAAGAGTTCAAATATCTGGACAGAAAGCAACAATATGAGGGCATTGATAAACATCACCTAGACCCAGCCACCTTTGGAGAGAGAATTTAAGGGGGAGAAGTACACCTCAGCCCTCCTCTTTCTCACAAATCAAAATATCTTGAATTCTTTCCTGGCTTCAGAAATATTAAGATTCAGCACGTACACATACCAAAACCCAGGTCAACACATGTACCCATTTTTCTATTATTTGTGCTGACAAATAATGCAGGATTTTTTAAATCAATATTTCTATGCTTTACAAATCAACTCAGCTTAATTGGAGTTATTTTCCTCCCAGTTCTTCTCTTTATTACAAGATACTGCTGAAAGGTGGGTCCCCATTGAAATGTTTCAGTTATGTAAAGGTGGCCATCTGTCATTGTTTTTAAAAATACACACCATTCTTTGTTCTCGTTAATCAGCATGATTTAACTTCCTTTTTTACAGCAACCCATGTAAACAGACAGATAAATCTTATAAAGTGTGTGATCTTAAATCTTTGAAATAACTTAGAAAATTTGCTTTATTCCAGAGCAATGACCTTGAAATTTTAATAACAGCATTAGGAAGTAGAAATGTCATCTGCTGTTTTGTACTCTTCTGTAACACTCTTGTACTAAGAAATCAAACTATCTGATCCAGAATTGCTGTTTCCTTGATATCCCTAAAAATGGTAACTGTGCTAAAATTTTTTTTTCTCTTTTTAGTGTAAATTTTTTGTTATTGTTTAGAAGCAGTGGTAAACCACAGACACAAAGTAAAGCAGGTAGTCCATTAAGTTTAAACTCATTGTAAATAGAAACAAGGTACAAATCTTGAAGTAATGTGTTCATGGGCAGGTCTAGAACCATGGTAACACTTTGTGAATTAAATATATAAGCCATAGATCTCCAAGTGTTATATATATTCAGCTAGTACCCACCAAAATTCTTTTTATTCCCTGGAAAAGTGATTGCAAGCAAGATTCATAGATTTAGAGATTTAGAGAGAGATGTCTACTTGTAATTCAGATCAAAGATCATTTTTAAATTGAAATTAGGACTAAAAGAAAAATTTTAAGCTTGCCTTTGCTTTTAGCCAACTTAAACACATGCTAATTTTAATTGGCATTTTTATACGAATAGTTTTGGGTACAGAAATAGCATAATTTTGCATTGGCAAATTCTCTCTGTATTCTTTGATGATTTATTCTGTTGAAGGTATTTTTCAAATCCTACAATTTAAAATTTTTTTAAAAGACTAATTCTACCTTCTATACAAAAGATAGGCTTTCCATTTATAAACCTGTTACCTAGAGGCATAATTAGAATGGAAACATTAAATAGAAATAAAACATAATTCCTTGGCTCTTTTCATCCACCAGCTGGCTCATTTCATAGTCTCTCTCTTTGGTGAGTTCCAAATATATTACTAGTTAGTCTATTACCTATTTGCATATCCTTCAAATTATAAAATTTAATTGTCCAAGTTCCAATTCAGGTAATCCTAAATGTTTTCATTCTATAAACAAAGTCGATTTTGTGGCTGTGAACTGGGACCTTAGACCAAATTTCTTAATCAATGTTTTCTCCAGATAGATCTTCACATTCCCCAACCTTTAAGAATTCTTCACCGAGCCCTCCTGTTCTCTGGCAGCGAGCCCATCTCAAAAGTTCACCAGTCACTGGAAATTTCTCTTTAGTATCTCAGGGAAGACTTCGAATTCTTAGGGACAAACTTAAAATTAAAATAGTGTGTGTGTGTGTGTGTGTGTGTGTGTGTGTGTGTGTGTGTGTAAGAAAGAGTAATACTGAGTGCTTTTACTTATTTTTATTATTAAGCAACTTAAAGTGCCTCTGATGAGGCTGCACCGCATCCATTTAAATACGTGATGTTGTGATAGCTGGTTATGATTTTCTGATGTTTTTCTGCAACTCTAACCATATGTAATTTTGAATTAAATGAAAGTTAAGTACTAAAACATTTTGCCCAAAGGGAATTTGGATTCTCAATGTGCTTTTAATAACTGTTTGTAAAACATTTAGGAAAATCTATGGCAACACATTTAGGGGAAAAAATCAAATTACTATTGCCTTAAGATGTTATTTTAGTGTCTAAACTTTATGAAACATCCTGTGTGGCCCAATTGTTGAACTAATCCAGTCAGTAATAGTTTAGAACATATATAGGACCTAAATTTAATTTGTATATTTTTTAATAATACTTCTCTAAGGTATTTTTTTAAAATTCACTGAAAATGTTGTGGATGGTATAAAAGATATCTCATCAAATATTTCTGGAAAATTGAAAATAGAATCTAATTAAAAAGCACTAAAATTAATTAGAAAAAATCAGATTAAAAAACATTAAACAACTACTGCCTTAAAAAAAAAAACAAGTATTAGAGGTCTCAAGATAGCTGTAAAATTTCAAATAAAAAGTTGTGATGTACCCAGAGCCTAAGGTAAATAAACGCAACCTTCTGTGGAAATTAGGACAATGTGAGAGGGCTTTCAGGTAGGCTAAATCTACCAGTTGGTTATACAGACATTGCTTCTGAAAGTGCAATTTGAAAAATGAACTCAGGTTGAAATGTGACCTGAATTTCCATTTCCTCTCACACACAGAAATGACTATGTATCTAATTTGGGAAAAATTCAAACCATAACCTTCAATGTACAGCTCAGAATCTGTGCTAAATGTGAATACCAGAATCACCTTTCATCCAGAAAGATGGTGTCCTTGAACCTAACCAGGAGATAATGAGCTTTCTTTTTCTCACATTTGTAATCTCTCACCCAAAGCATCATTAGGATACAATCATTCCATAATAGAGTTGTAGTCATTTATTTTGCTGTTTATGCATGTTTTTACTACTCTCTGTGGCCATGGAAACAATTACAGAAACTTGTAAAATTTACAATCCATATCTATCAAGAAACAAGTGAATTACAATGATCTAAAACAGAATGGCAGCTAATGGGCTTTACTCTGAAAAGATCAGATTTTCTAAGTAGCTGATATGTCAGAACCATCCCCAGTGAGTATATGACCAGAATTTTTATTCATCACTCATTAAATTATGACACTTTATGACTCCATAAGCCCTGACTGATATGGCATCCTTATTAAAGGGTTTATTAACAAATGATTGGAAGTATAGGTATTCTGTTCATACTTCACACACTTTTGTATTATTTGGATATTTTTTAACCACAAGGATACGTCAACGCAATTTTGAGTTCCTTTACCTTTTAAATTACACTTTCGAGTGTTTGTCATGCCTAAGCATTGGTTGTTGAAGGTGAGTGATAGGTACACATGGATTCATTATACTGTTATCTCTGACTTTATGAATTATAGATTATTTAACAATACCCATAACAAAATCCTCTTTAAAGAATGAATTGTTTTGATAATTTAAAATATGCAGTCCTACATTGAAAATCAGTTTTCTGTAATCTGTACAAATTTATTATTTGATATTATACAAAGTCGTTAACTGCAATTCCTCACTCTATCGTAGAACATAAAATTTGTATGAAATGCTTCCTTTCACATGATCCATATGAAGGGAAAAATCAATAATTCAATTATGAAAAATAAATTTCAAATGGTTGCTTACAAATATTGACATTTAATTGACTTTGAAGCAGGAGTTTATAAAACGTACCGCAAGACTGATTGAATCATCACCCAAGACTTTAAAAACTTTTAAAATGGGTCACTTGAGATACAATTGTTCTTTCTACCGTTATAATAGCATTCCTTATCTCATTGGATTTTTTAAGACTCACTCTTTTTAATAATAAGAAAACTAACACTTTCCGAGTAAGGAGTATGCTCAGAGCTTCACAATCATTACCTTCTTAATTCTCATGAAAACATAAGGTAGGTATTTTTATGTTCACTTTACAGAAGAAGAAACTGAAGTTAAAGGAGGACGCAATGGAAGGTCCCAGAGCAAATAAATGGCTAGTTTGGGATTTGCCCCAAAGCAGTCTGGTTCCAGAACCCATTCTCTTAGCCCAAACAAATGAGAACGCACAAGATAAAAGTAAACCCAAATAGTGTGTGGTAAAGTGAGACCAGACAACCTTAATAAAATATGGTGAGAATAAATAATGAGTAGATGTGAAATGCTCTAAAAATATATCATTTAAAGTACTTCTAGGGAGATCATTCCATTGATCCTAACACTACCACAAGGCCTCATATTACAGTCCCATATTACAGCAAGGAAGAGTGATCTGGGGGCAGAGTGGCTTATGAATATTCATCAGAGACAGAGCTTGAGTCTTTTGAGTCCAAATCCAGATCCAATTTCACAATTATCCAGCTACCTCTAACGTATGACTTTCACAGTCTGCTTTCATTTCTTATCATCTCTATTTTGACCAACGTCTTCCCATATCTTTATAACCTCAGGTACTGAATTTTGAAAAATCTATTTTGGGGACAGGAAAGAAAGCCCTTAGCCATTTTTGCATCTTCAAAGTCATTTGAGGTTCTGGTTTAAATGGTCTGGGGCAGGACCAGAATGAGGCTATTGCTTCAGAAAGTCATTCTAATGGGCATCCAGGGTGGAGAAGCCCTGCAGAAACATAAGCTGCATAGCTAAATCAAATTAGATATGGGCACCATGCAAAACACAGAGAAACTCAGCCTCATAGGCACACGCCTCAGGTCAAGGGGATAAAATACTCAGAGTAGAAGAACCAAAGAGCAGACCACTAGCAAAAGTAATTGTGCCCTAGACCAAGGAATTACAGACATCTTCCAATTCTTCCACACTATGAAGAGTGTGGAGGAGACAGTGAGCATTTCTAGGTACTTGGGGAAATGCTTAGACACGTGACTATAATGTCATTGAACTCTCATTATTGAGCTAATTCTGAACAGATATACTTCATGGCTCTAAAATCTGCTTGTTCTACTCTGCTACAAGTGAAACTAGATCATTGGTAAGAAAATACATGAACATCTATGAAGAGAATTAAATGATTTGCCAAAAGGAATTAGTCTTTGAATCCAGAACAGCATAATTTCTTGACTATGTCTACTAAGAATTGGTTAACAATGAGATTTGATATAAATATATCTGCAGTACTAGCCCGACCAGCTAAAAGCACAAGTTGGGAAGAAAAGAATAAAAAAGGGTAAAAAGGAAGGGAGTGGGCATTGAAAAGAGAGGAAATATACTTCACACCTCTTAGGATAACTATAATTTAAAAAATGAACATATCAAGTATATTTGGTACAATAAGGATACTGGGAAACTGGAACTCTCATACATTGCTGGTGGGAATGTAAAATGGTGCAGCCACTTTAGATTTTAAGTAAATTTATGCACTTATGCAACCATTCTCACAATTTAAGTTGAAAATACTGCTACCACGCTAAAAAGTCCCCTCTTGTTTATCTGTAGTAGATTCTATCACTAACAGTTTCTTCAAAAGTTAAACATCCACTTTCCATATGACCCCATAATCCCACTCCTAGGTATATATCCAAAAGAAATGAAAACATATGTCAGCATAGAGCTTTAAATGTGAATATTCATAGCAGAGTTATTTGTAAGAGCCAAAAAGTGGAAGGCCATCCAAATGTTCAGCACCTGGTAAGTGGTAAACATTATGTATGCAATGAACTGAAAGTTTGTGTCCTCCCAAAATTCATGTGTTGAGACCTAACTCCCAGCGTGGTGGTATTCAGAGGTGGGGCCTTTGGGAAGTGATTAGGTCATAAGGGTGGAGCCCTCATGAATGGGATTAGTGCCTTTATAAAAGAGACCCACAGAGATCTCTCATCCCACTGACATGTGAGGTCACAGGGAAAAGACAGCCATGTATGAAGAAGAAAGTAATCTCTCTCTAGACACCAAATCTGCCAGTGCCTTGATCTTGGACTTCCCAGCCTCCAGACCTGTGAGAAATAAACATCTGCTATTTATAAGCCATCCAGTCTGTGTATTTTGTCCTAGTAGCCCTAACAGACGAAAATAACATGCTATATCCATATAATAGAACACTATTAAATAATATAAAGGAATGAACAATTGATACACATGCATGGATGAATCTCAAAAGCATTGTGACAAGTGAAAGAAACCAGACACAAAAGACTACATGTTGTTTAATTCCATTCACATGAAATTTCTAGAAAAGGCAACACTATGGAGATAGAAAGCAGATCAGTGGTTGCCTGAGTCCGGGAGTAGAAGCAGGAATCCACTACAGATAAACACGAGGGAACTTTCTGTAGTAGTAGCAGTATTTTAAACTTGGATTTTGAGAATGGTTGCATCATTGCATAAATGAACTAAAAATCATTAAACTATACATTTATAATAGGTAAAGCTGTTAAAAGTAAAAAATAAATAAAGATAAGAGAAGATTAGGAGGTATGGAGAAGGTATGAATGTCACGGAACAGTAGAAAAGGACACGCACATATTCACTAAGAAGCCATATCACTATAGATTGTGGAAGCAGGCACAGTGCTTCTTTGCCTTCTGTGTTTTATTCTTTGTGTTTATATTTTAGACTCAAATTGGGCCCTGTATGAGTTTACAGAATTTTAAAAATATTTGGTACAAATGACACATTTTCAAATGCTCTAACGGCTAAGGAAAATAGGCGAAGTGGAACCTCACATCTGTATTTGCCACTGCTTCTTTATATGTCACATCACCCTAAGCATTTGGTTTCTTAAGACATACATGCCTTTGCACCAAGTGAATTATACCAAAGTTTAACACCATTTTAAATAGCTTGCGGGACCTGTGAAGTCAAGCTGAGTTGCTGTCTCTTGACATCGTTGAGTACCATTTCTCTTGACTTTTAAGAAAATAGTTCCTTTGCCTGCCACTTTTGTGTGTCAACTTCTCCCTTTACCCAAATTTCCTCTTATTTCTTTCATCAATGGGAAAATTTTAGAAATGGGGAGAGAGAATGTAAATAATAAATAATTATGCCCTGTGATAACAAACAAAACTTTTCCTTCTTCTCTTCATGAAAATAAGGACAATAGCACCCCATCGTAATAAGTTGGGGGAGGACACTACACTTTCTCCCCATTGCTTTATTCTTCCTTTGCATCAGTCTCCACCATAGCTTACCTGCCATTTTTTGCCTGGAAGGCCTGCCTATGAATTCTCTCTCCCCAGGATTCTGTGCTTTATAATTCTTGCAATCAAAAATGCAGTTTTGTTGCCAGGTGATGTACAGCACAGGAAACATGATGATTTAAGTTTTTACTCAAAGCCTCACATGATTCTTTCTCCTCTTGAAAAAAATACATCTCAGATAAATTGAAGAATATTTTAATGACTGATATTTGGGACAAGTCATATTGGAAAATTTGTCAGTTGCTGAAAGTGTGACTATGCTCTATGTGCCACTGACCTAAGGATATCCACAGAGAAATAAATTGGAAATGTAATTTTTTTTTTTTGAAGGGAGAGTGGGAGGATAGTTATCCCAATAGTCTTTCAAATGACAAGGCTAGGGGGTCTTTGAAATGTCTAGTTCCATTCCGGCGCACACCCCACCTTGCATTCTACAGGGATTTAGACAACTGAAAGGTGTACCTTCCGTTATGTGTGTGTCTGCTTGTTCACCAAGTGCTTCATGATAATAGGGTTGGTTTTCTCGGCCTCAGCACTATTGACATTTTGGGTCAGACTATTCTTTGTTGTGTAGGATGTCTAGCAGCCTCCCTGGTCACTACCCACTAAATATAAGTAGTTACACCTCCCTATTATGGTTGAAAATTGTGACAACAAAAATTATCTCTATGCATTGTCAAATATTCCCTGTGGAACAAAGTCACCTCCAACTGAGAAACTTTGGGTACCTCCAGCCTGAACCTGTAGACCCCCAAATATTGGAACCATTCCTAAACTGTGGGCATAGAGGACCTAGCCAGAGCATTCCAGGGTCTCTACAGAGTGGTATGAGGCAGGGCAAAACTTCTAATGTAATCTAAAAGGACTTCAATACCCTGAGGGAGGACAGGGTATCATATCCTGTAGCATTTGCCCAATTATCACACCTTACTGTGGACTCTTCTAAAATACTGTAATTTCGGCTCTTGTTGAGTCACTGAGTTACCCATGAACTATCAAGAAGCAAAGATACAAACATCCATAATAGTGACATAAAAAAAGAAAACAAGTGTCACATTTTAGTAATTCACAGGTTAATGTTCCAATCTTCCCTAAATATCTGTTACCAGATATTGTTCAATCTAGTTGAGATTTTATTTTTTAGAGAAATCTGAGCAAGAGGTACAAATGGTAAAAAAATAAATAAATAAATAATAAAGGATTTTTACAGGAGGAAGAAAAATAACATGTAAAACTCAGCAGCATAGGAGACAAATGAAGGCCTCTCCCTGGTGGGGAAAAAAATAGCTTTTATTTCACTAACTCAAGATTAACACAAAGACATTTAAGAAAATCTGTTCTCAAATGGTCATCTCTTTCCTCATGACAAAAGATCCTAAATATTTTTGGGGTTTTTTTTTTGGGGGGGGGGAATACTCTATTATCAAAATGGTTACAGTCTTTTTGTAATTCTTTTTAGAAAAAATAGCTAAAGACACCAAGTCTAATTCACTGTAGCTGAAATTTCATTTATAAACTAACCACACTAATGAGCTGCTACCCAGGGACCTCTAATTAGATTCACTGTCTTTATGTCACGGACATTAATTTCCTTGCTTCAACTTCTAGAAAAAGTTTGATGTTTTCTAGATTTAAAAAAAATCCGGGACAACTTTCAGAATTTCAATGGTTTTTAAATAATTCTAATATTTTAAACTGCTCCCATTTTATGGAATGGCATATTTCTGAATTGGAAGGACACCATGTTGATATTCATATACATGCCAATACTCATTTTATCAAGATGGCTGGGAAGTTTGTATTTGAAACTATTGTTCATTATACTGTTTTTGTTCTTTATGTGTACTCTGGGTTAAGTCAGAAGATTAAGTCCATATAGCCATCAAGTCATATTCTCTAAATCAAAATTATATTTAAGGGACTTTGAAAAGATTCACTTCTAACTAGTTTTCTACTGGCTAATTCCATGACTTAAAACAAAATGCTATTTTGCTACTACCTGATTATAATTGTATTGCACTGAACTTCCTGCATTACTCTCGGGATGAAATTGAAAGACATACTTGTCAAATGAATCTTATGTGCATCTTTTATTACATGACTGAACAAATAAACACATTGCCTAGTTTATAAACACCAGATTTGTAAAGAACCCATACTTCTAAAAGGCCACAGCTGCCCTACCCCGCATCCCCTCACACACACCCCCACCCCAGGTTGCATGCTGCCCCTACTGTGAAAGCCATTGTGGAAGAACTGAGAACTTTTAGAAAGTATGTGGATCCCTAAATAGCAGGTCTAGAAAGATGACCCAGCAGGAAGATATGCAGTGCCCAGCCCCTTCTCAAAAGCATCTTCCACAGCACAATGTCAGAAGTTTTGTGTATCTCTTTATCACAATGCCTAACAGTCTTTAACTTACAACCCTCTTTGAATTAACAAGCTTCTTTAAACATGCAAATGACTCCCAGAGAGATAATTATATTCTTTAATTAATTAAGGCAGATTGGACTGCTCTTAATATCTAACTACTTGTTATTTGAAATGAAGGATTACCAGGCAGTAGTAGCAGCTCAACAGTAGGAGTAGCACAAGGAGCAGCTGTCATGATGGTTGTGGTAGCCGCAGCAGCAAACGCTGACTCTGTGCTAGGCCCTGTGTATAGACCCCTACGTGGATCATCTCATTTAACCCTCTCAAAACCCGAATTTTCGATAGGTAATGTAGTGGTTCTCAAAACGTAGTCCCTAGGCCAGCAGCATCCGCATCACCTGGGGATTCGTTACAAAGACAAGTTCTCAGGCACCACCACAGACCTTCTGAATCAGAAACTCTGAGGGTGGGCCCAGCAGTCTGTTTTAACAAGCACTCCAGGTGATTTCAATGCTTGCTAAAGTTTGAGGACCACTGGGCTACAGATTCGTAGAAAAAAAACCACACACATGCGCATATGCACATGAGCACACTCATACGTCCACACTAAATTAGTCCAAGTTTATAACTCGTTTATGAAAGAATAGAGACAAGAATTAGAATTTATAATAAACATGAGAGAAATATACTCTGAGTTACCACCAAACAAGTGAAAATCAAAGTGAAAAACAAAGCTTTGGAGATAGCCCATTCTGAAGGTCTGCACATTTAATCATTCATTTTCTTATACATTTATATATCACTAATTCTGGCATTTCTCATGATCTTGCACTGGTTATAACCAGGTTGACTTCCATACTGCTCTGTCCTTCAGGTGACTGATCCCCCAGGCACTCTGGGCCTCTGGTTTCTGATTGGGTTCAGTAAATGGGAGGAATCTGAGTAATTATTCTCTCCATCCCTCTGGGCTGTGTCAGCTTGGCAGTAGCTGTGGTCCTTTACACATAGCCACAGCTCCTGGGGGACAACCCCTCTCCCATGGCTATAGCTATCACAGAGGTCTGGTAACAGATCCTTCCCTTCCCCATTTTGGCCTAAGGGTGCTAACAGCTTTCCCTGTTCCCCACCACTGGATATTTCATCATCCCTTAGTGATTCCCCACATCCTACCCGCATCTTCCTAAGTAGTCCTGTCATTGAACTGTCCCCAGAGTGAGTCATCTGTTTCCTGCTTAGATCCTGAATGATGCAGACCACAACCATAAATTGATAAGCATGATGTTTTATACCAGATTCCTATTAGCTTTCTTTTTAATGAATCTTCTTTCAGTGCACCAGTTTGCACCATGCTACCCATTTGCAAAAGTCATATCACTTCATGAAGACTATGCAATTCACGTAAAACACTTAGTATAGTAAGTGCTCAATAAACAGCAAATGATGTTATTATCATCATCACTGTTGCTATTAGTAAGTTAATGTTATCAGAACTAAAAACAATAGACATAATTTAGAGGAAGGTAGATTTTCAATTAACAAAGAAGAGCCTTTCGGTAATTACAGTGACCAGTAATGAAATAGTCCAGCTTTTAATCAGAATTTATAAAGTACTTTCACTTCTGTGGTCTTATATCATTTTCACAATAACACTATGAAGTAGACACGTGTTTTTCACCTCTTGTTCAGCTGTGGTTACTGAGATTTAGAGAGCTTATAAGGACTTACCCAATAGCAGAGCTATTGAATATTGGTGCCAGCATTGAAATCTTCTTGTAGGGCCAGGTTTTGCCCACAGTTCTCATCTAGAAGTTACAAAGGGGAATTCATTAAGGAGCAGAGTGGGGAGTGGGGAGAAATGGGTTGTCCAGTCCACTATGCTTGGGTAGCACCCCCTGATTCCCCTGGCCCAAATCTGCCCACCTGAGTCACAGTCAGATGTGCTCTGATTTGCCATATTGTAAAATCTTGCTCTGACAAGAAAAGGGAAAATGAAATGGAAGTAGGTCAATGCTTTAATAGATTTTCAAGTGTGTGATGACTCAGGCTAAGAAGGAGTGAAGGCACTGAAAGGGAAATATGTGATAGAATCATGATGAAATATATACTTCTTAAATATTTGACCGCTGCTGAGAGCCACCTGGGAGAGAATGAGTAATCCATGGCAAACAACCCAGCAGAATGGAAAGGGAGGGAGTGCATAAAACAGCAGTAAGCCATGGCCTCTTCATCTTCAATCTTTCTGAACAACAAGAGAAAAGTGCTTATGGGTCATGATGCAAAACTGATTGAGTGGGTTGTCCTTCATATTGGCCGATCCTCTGTACCCGCATTTCCAAGTGTCATCAAGGATCTCAGAAATATTATGAAATTTATGTTTAACAAATAATTATCAAGAAGGGCATTAGCCTTATAAATACATGGTATTAGAGGAAAAACCTTGGTACTCAGCCTAACATTTGATTTTGTTAATATAAATAATATATTAACAAGTGAACAATTTGGACTTGATCCAAACCACTGTACTGTAAGTGCTTTGCTAAAACTTACCAATGGTATTTACTTCTATAAATAACAACCATAATTGTAATAGTTTTCTAGATACATCAGTTTATATCTTATGACAAATACCCATTTAAAAATCTTTACCATTGCAAGCATTTTAGAGGAACCTTTGAATTAGATGGTGGGAGAGTGGTGTCTGACCACCCCTAGTGTGGGATGGAAGAAAGAGTTCAGAATTCATAGCTGAGCTGGGTCTTGAAGGATGTGTAGGATTGGAGCAGATAGAATGGAAAGGAATAAAGTCTTCCAGATTAGATGCGGTAAGATGATGGTAATGGAGTCTGAGGTAGTCTGGGTTCTGGAGAAGGCTTTAGGACTTTAGTCCACCTCAAACCATCATTACCCATCTAAGCATGAGGAGGGTGGACAGAGACTTAAATGGAAGCAAAGTGAGTAGTAGAAAGAGGACAGTGTCCAGAGTAAGACACGCTTGGCTTCAAAATTCTGGCACTTCCATATAATAGCTAATTGCCCTTGATAAAGTTTCTTAGCCTTTGTAGGTCTATTTCCTAATTAGAAAGTGGCAGTGATAATATCTTCTTCATGAAGCTCTTGAGGATTAAATGAGGGAAAGTGTGTGATAAGCCCAGTACAATGCTCAGTAAAAACGTATGTCCTCAATATATTGTGGGTATAGTTATTATTTTCTAAATGTCTCAAGGATGGATCATTAGTGAAAAAATGCAAGATTCTTGGGAAATTTATTTTTCCTGTGTTTTGTCTAACTAATGCTTACTCCAATACAGAACCTTATACTAAGTTGAAAAGATGTGACCCATTTGAATTAGGCATCCCTATGCTCAAATCAGTGGTAGCTTTCTACTTTTTATGTGTGCCCTTCGTAAAGTCAAATGTCCTCTGAATTTGTTCTTTCTTCTGTAAAATGGGAATGATATGTACTTTGTAAGACTAGAGTAAAAAATTTGGGAGACTGTATATAAAGTGAATAGCGTGTACTAGATGCTTAATAAATAACAGCCATTCTTATTGTTACTCTCCTCAGAGCTTCTGTCTACATTAACCATTCTGTCCGGTTTATCTCAAGTTTAAGATCTCTCTTGGGTCATTTTCTTAGCAATAACAGAAACTTTCCCAAGAAATGTAATAGCCCTTTTCTACCCACCTAGAAAAACTAACAGAGTGTTTTAACCTTCACAATATATACTAAAATATATGACTGTATTTAATCCTAACAACAAAGCTCATACCCTTTCAGGTCTCCAGTGTCATCTCTCCCCTGTATCCTGTGGTCTCCATCAAAGAGTGAACTGAACTATTCTTTGGCATCTGAGTGACCACTAAAGATGAATTTACCATGGGAAGAAGAAAAGGCTAGTATTTCTCACCTTATGAGTCTATTAATCAATGAGAATTCTAGCTTTCAATGATCATTTCTATACTGACAAAGAATGCTCAAGTTCAGACATGAGTTTCTCAAAATGTAGACTTCTGTGGATTTGTTAGCACCATTTTGTTTTATTTTATTATTTTATTTTTTAATGCCTACAGCACCTGGTATTTTAAGGTGGTCTCCTATTCAAGTATTAAGCAGGCCCATCCCTGCTTAGTTTCTGAGATCGGGCAAGTTCGGGGTGGCATGGCCATAGATAGCACCTACTTTTAAATATCCCATCTAGTTGGAGTTGTTAGTTGTGCTTGTGAGCATCTATCGGCAAATGTGTGGGCTGCTGTTCTTTCAACTAGAAGCTTTTCAAAGACAAAGACCATATCCATTCAACACTCCACATCTATACAATGTTCAGTAATGCCAACTACAACAGTGCATCAAATGGCAACCCACAGAAAAAATACATCTCTCAGGAAACTTGCATTTGTCACTGCCAAATTTGGGGGTGACCATATTTATAACATAACAACAAAAATAATTATACAACATACTGAGGACTTACTTCATGCCTAGCACTGTACCAAGCTTTTCACACACATTCCCCCATTTAACTTTTGAGTTTCATGAAGATAGTATTACTACCACTTTGCAGATAAGGGAACAGTCCTACATACATTAATAAACTTGTTCAAAGGCATTCAACTGTTATGTGGGGACACCAGGATTTGAAGCCAGGTGTTTCTTACTCTGGATGCTGTGCTCTTTCTACTACCCTTCATTGCCTTCCTTGAAGCCTCTACCCAGCCTTCTCTGTTTGGACGGATGCATATAAGTCATTGGTGGACTAAGGGGTCAGCTGAATCCAGTCTGCCTCAGTCTCTATCACCAGCATTTCTTCTTCCGCGATCATCAGCATTGCCACTCTGGAAGGTCTTCTCCCTCTCCGTTCCATCTACCCGAAATCCTATGTATCACTTCCCCAGGAAGCCTATTTTACCCGTGCTCAGCCAAATCAATATCTTTTATCCTTGACCTACTAAATCATTCTTAGCTGAACCCATATCCTTTAGCACTTAGTCATACAGTATGACATAGTCTTTTTCACATGAGCATGATATAGTGGAGTTCTAGCCCTGGGTGACCACTAACTAGCATTATGACCTTGAGTAAGTCACTTAACCTTTCTGAGCCTCAACTTTCTCATATTCAAGAAAGTATTCTCCAAAATTCTCTCTAGTTTTAAAAATACTATTTTCCTGGCCATAGGTCTTGACTCCTTAAGAAAAATGCAATTTTATCAAAGGCTTATATTTTGTTTTTTTCCTATAACATCAAACAGAGAGAAAGCACTGAATAAACACTTGTTAGTAGTTTGACTGATGGACTAAGATACAGATTTTGAATGATAAACAAAAAAGTAAATAATAAAATCTAATAGCATGAAGGATAGGACGTGTGAGAGACCTAATGTAAACATTGTAGTTCTAGATGGGCCGTCAGCAAAATAGGATAAAATTATTTCACCTACAATGAAAAATAAACTGAAAAAGACTTGCTTATTATAAATAAAGTCCCACAAATGAACTATTTTCAGTGGATAAGAAAAAAAGGAACCATTAATATAGAATTCATAGCAAAAAGATAAGCATATAATTGGGTCATCACTCATGAGAACCCACCTTTGCTATTTGTGGGAGAAGAAAAGCAAATTGTTAAAAATATATACACACCCAGAGTCTGCCATTTTAAAAATTCAACCAAAATTGAGGCAATCCATTAACACATAAAATTTCCTTCTTTAGTTGGCTTCTACGTCAACATCTTCACAGTGAAAAGTGATTGAAACTGTGTAAAAACAGAAAGTTGTACACCTTAAACTTAAACATGTTTTTGACAATTATATCTCAATTTAAAAAAAAATTTAAAGAAAGAAAGAATAATAATGAAAGGTAATCAGGATCAAATCTTGTTTTAATAAAGCCCAATTTCGGCGCTTGCTCTCAAAAAGGAAGGTAAACTTGATTTACTTGCTCTCAGGGCTACTTCTGAAAATATTCATGAGCACTGATTTTCCATTTTGTTCTTTTGGGTCAATAATTACTTTCATCTGAAATCCCACATGGTAAGTATCATCAAATAGCAAGGGATGATGGATATACTTATATGGATAAAAAAGTTAATGAGAAATTAGACTCCGGAGAATTTAGGTAAATACTGGCACATCATAACTCTCTGAAAATTTTCTGTTTTAAACATTTGTATCCATTATATAGTATATGGGCAAAAAAGTAAGGAAAATAGAAGATAATAAGAGCAATAAAAGCTTGGAGATCATCTATTTTTATATTAACTAAAATTGTTTTTAAATAGACATGGCAAAATATGGTATCCAAAATATTTTCTAAAATATTTTTTGTTCTCTCTTTTTATTGATAATTTACATACCGTGAAATTCACTGTTTTTAAGTATATAATCCAATGGCTTTAGGATATTCACAAAGTTGTACAATTCTGTGGTGGATTAAACTATAAACCCCAAAAGATAAGTCCATTTGGAACCAACCTTAAGACTGTAGTTTTTAGTTGCAGATACAGTTTAGGATCTCGAGATGGAATCATCCTGGATTAAGTAGGTGGGCCCTAAATCCAATGACAGGTTTTCTTATAAATAGACACAGAAGAGGAGAAACACAGAGGAGAAGGAAGAGATTGGAGTGATGTACCCACAAGCCAAGGAATGCCAAGAATTGCTGGCAGTCCTCAAAAGCCAGGAGAGAAGCAGTAATTAGATTCTTCCTCAGAGCCTCCACATAACGTACTGACATTGCTGACCTTGTAACTTCAGACTTCTGGCCTCTAAAAATGTGAGAGAGAAATTTCTGTTGTTTCTGATAATCTAGTGCACAGCCCTAGGAAACAAATAAAAATTCTCACCATTATCTAATCCTAGAATATTTTCATCACCCCTCCAGAAAAATCACTAGCAGTCTTCCACATCCCCCACACTTAGCAACCACTGGTCTACTTTCTGTCTCTATAGATCTTATTATTCTGAATATTTAATACAAAGGGAGTCATACAGTATGTGGCCTTTTGTGACTGGCTTCTTCCACTTAACATAATGTTTTCAAGGTTTGTGCATGTTGCAGCGTATCATTACTCCAGTCCTCTTATTGGCTGAATAATATTCTACTGAAGGCATATGCCATATTTTGTTTATTCATAAAATGAAGAGCATTTATGTTGTTTCCACTTTTTGTCTACTATGAATAATATTGCACTGATCTTTTATGTACGTTTGTATACCTGCCCATTTCATCCTATTCGCTTATTTGTTGTTTCACAGTGAAAGTGATTAAAATTGTATAAAAAGTGATATATAATTGTTCATAGTATTCTCTTATAATCCTCTTATTCCTAGAATGCTAATGGTGTCTTCTCTTTCATTCTTGATTTTGGCCATTTGAGTCTTTTCTCTTTTTTCTTGGTCAGGCTAGCTTAATATTTGTCAATTTTGATTTTTCAAAGAATCAACTTTGGATTTTCTTTATTGTTTTTCTATTTTTTTATCTCATTATTTCCATTCTAATTTTCTTTATTCTTTCTTTATACTTGTTTTGGGGTTAGCTTTCTCTTCTTTACCTAGTTTCTTAAGGTGAAAAGATGGGTCATTGATTTAGATCTTTCTTCTTTGTTAATATAGGCATATACAGCAGCACATTTCTAAGCATTACTTTAGCTGTACTCTATAAGTTTTGTTATGTTGTTTTTGTTTTCTTTCATATCAAACTATTTTCTAATTTCTTGTGTAATTCTCCTCTCACCCATTATTTAGGAATGTGTTGTTTGATTCCACATATTTATAAATTTCCTAAAGTTTCTTCTGTTAATTATTCCTAATTTCATTTCATTGTAATCAGAGAACATACCTTATATGATTTTAGTTCTTTTAAATGTATTGATATTTGTTTTATGGCCTAGCATATGATCTATTCTGAAGAATATTTCATATGTACTTGAGAAGAATGTCCATTTTTCTGATGTAGAGTGTTCTATAGTATTTAGTCTACATAATTTATCATGTCTATTTCTTAGCTCTTTGTTCAATTTGCTGTCCATTGTATTGTTGAATTGTCTATTTCTTCCTTCAATTCTATCATACTTTTTTTCATTTTGGAGTTCTGTTGTTCAGTACATATATGTCTATAATTATTATTTGTTTTCTTGATGAGTTGATCGTTTTATCATTATATAGTATTTTTCTTTTTGTCCAGTAACAATTTTTGTCTTAAAGTCTATTTTGTCTGTTATTAGTATAGGTACTCCAGCTCCTTTTTAGCTACTGTTTGCTTGATATATCTTTTTCTGTCCTTTTAATCTATTTGCGTCTTTGAATATGAAAGCCTCTCTTGTAAACAACCTATAGTTGAATCGTGTCTTTTAATTTATTTTGGCAATCTCTGCCTTTTAATCATTTACATTTAATATAATTAATAAGGAAGGATTTATGTCTGTCATTTTGCTATTTGTTTTCTATATGTTTTATGCCTTTTTGTTCATCTATATCCATCCATTTCTGCTTTCTTTTGCATTAAAAATTCTTTTGGTTTTCAAGGTTACTGCAGAGCTGGTGAAAGGGGCATGAAAATAGGGCAAATTAAAATACCACAATGCTCAAAGTTTTACCAAGATTCAGCCATTTTTCTTGAATACTCTTTGAATTGTTGTAAACCTTTGATTAATTTCAAGAGTTTTGAAAAAAATTGATTTTGACAGTTTTCACCAATGTTCTCATTGCTTGTTTTGGAGAAGTGGCTTTTCAGAGTTCTTTATCTGCCATTTTTTTGCTGATATCACTGTTATCTCTTCCAATAACTTCATATAGAAACAAATAGGCCATAATTAATATTATTACTATTCCCATTCATTTATAGATGAAAAATATATACATTTCCTATTACTGCCATAACAAATTTCCAGAAACTTAGCAGCTTAAAACAACACAAGTTTATTACCTTACAGTACTCTGACATGGGTCTCACCAGACTAATATCAAGGTGTTGGCAGAGCTGCATTGCTTTTTGGCGTCTTTAAAAAAGAATCCACTTCCTTGCTCATTCAGGTTGTTGGCAGAATTCAGTTCCTTACAGTTATAGCACTGAATTCCCTATTTCTTTGCTGGCTGTCTCCAACTTCCACAGGCCACCCACATTCCTTGGCTTGTGGCCAGTTTCCTCCATCTTCAAAGCCAGCAATGATGGGTCAAGTCTCCCTTGTACTTTAAATTTCTCTTGCCTTTTCTTCTAGCCTTAAATGTCTCTGACCTACCTTTCTGCCTTCCTCTTCCACTTTTAAGGACCCTTTAATTCAGAAAAATCTCCCTGTTTTAACACTTGTAACCTTAATTTCATCTGCAAATTTCCTTTCCATATATCACATATTCCAGGGATTAGGACCTGGACATTTGTGTGGGGTCAGGGAGAGGTCTGACACACTAGAGTGCATGGAACTTATGTGACAAAAGTAACAAGTGGCAGAACTGGAACTAAAATATAGATCTCTGACTCCTTGTTCAGTACTCTCTGGTGCACAGTAACGTAACCAGCCTAACTCCTCTATGATCCTGTCAGGGATATTCTGGTTAACCTGATACTTCTGAGTCTAGAATTAAGAATGTTATAGCTTGAAGGAACCTCTGAGTCCTGCCCCATCATTTCAGAGGTGAGGAAAATAAGACCCAAGCACTTTAAATCCCATCCTTAGTTCCTAGAAAACCTAGAACCACAACTTAGCCTCTTCCAGCTCATGTGATTTTCCCACTACAAATTTTTTCAGTTAAACATATAGCCTCACAAGATACATCATCTACTCAAATTAACCTTAAAATACTCAACTATTGACAGCAATTCAAAACTTGGCCCATAAAATTTACATCATCCTTATCCTGTCAACCACTTCCAGCTGTCCATGACTTTGTAGCTTCTTCTCATTTAAATTTTATGACTTAAATTTTTTATTACATCTATGTCAACTATAATTTTAAAAAGATAAAAATATAAAAATTTTTAAATGAACCCCCACAAAGAAAAATTTTTTTTCTTACAACTGTTGTAAGCCTCCACCTAAACACAGAGTTTCATATAGATTCCATCTCAGGAAAGGATTAAATAGGAAAGATTATCCATATTCCTTTTCTTTTCTGCACGCTGATTGATTTTTATTAAATCCCACCCAGAGCAAGGTTTTCCTTTATGATTCCCCTAAATGACATCTCAAGTTACTTATACCAAGCCAGAGAGAAAGAGAGAGTGCTAGCAAATGACCCTGAGTCAATCTTATAGATCCTATAGGCTCTGAGATGGAAAGTAGTGGGAGAGCCACTTAATTGAGGCTACTGCATTTAGACCTGTCACAACAAGATTATGTCATACATACAGTAGAGTCCATCCTCAGTCACTTACACTCACAGAACAGTGGCTGTGAACCTAAATACCATGTTAATAGACTTCAAACTTATATGATTTTTCACGCCATGTTAATCATAATACATTTTTCTCTGGCCTAATAATAAAATCAATATTTACAGAGCAGATGGCCCTAGTAGCAGGCTTATCTTCCATCTGAGCCTGCTCAGCCCAGGCCCTGCCTGTGATGCCCAGTCTGTCCTGCTATCAACTGAGGCTCATTTAGGATTAGTTATCTTCCTCATCACTGTGTACCCCACAAAAATTGGTCAGACTTTCTACATTCTCCTTACCCTTCAGCAGATTTCTATGAAATCAATATCTTGAGACCAATACCTTTTCCACAGACAATTTCAATATTTCTCTGTGTCTGTTCTCAGTCTTTTTTTCTCTCACTCTTCTTCCTCAAAAAAACAGGGGCCTCCATTCCTGTTCAAAGCTAACTCTTCACTTGTTAATTCACTTTGTTCTCTTCCATTTCCCTTTTCCATGAATTTTAATTTTTTCATTAACCTCTACCTTGCCTCTGGCCCCTTCTCTTTTGCCTTCAGTTTGCCCTAATAAAGCCCCACCCCTCTCCTTTCTTGTGTTAACAAACTCCTCAAGTAAACGGAATTTCCTTCTTTGTCCTTGCACTCACCCTAATCCCTTATAATTTGGCTTCTCTCATCAGCTATTTTCTTCTTCTTTCTCACTTTTGCCTCACCTACCTATCCAAGCAGTTGCCATTCTCCTGAATTCTTTCTTCAAAGTCCCTAGTGCTTATTTCCTTCTTCCTGTTCCTGCCACAACTATCCTATAGCCAGAAAAATATACACCATCCTCTCCAAACCGGAGTTTACTTTTCCTGTTTCTAACTTTTGAAATACTATCCATGCCCACAGACTGAAGGTCAGGGCTATGTCTTATCCTTGAATTCTCCATAAGCACTTACTATTACTGTCATAAGTATATCACAAATGAGGCATTTAATCAAGATCAGTAGACTGATGATTAGTTTGCTGACTAGTGTAAGGGGAGGTCCCCTTAAACGCTATTCTTAGCAAGGAAAAGCTGGGATGAGAAACCTGCTGTGGGACAGCCTAACAATGGATAACCCACCTGCAGATTGTTAAGAATCACATGGATTTCAGTATCTGCCTAGTTTATCAACCTCATGCCCAGAACATTCTTTTATCTCAATATGTAGCTAAATTTAAAGAATAGCTCTGAGTTGCAAATACTCCAAAAGATTTTCAAACAACACAAAAGTTGTTTTTTTGCTAACACTACATTTTAAAACTTGAAGACATTATTAATTAATTCAGCATGGCACCATAGACTTAATTAATTTAGCACGGCACCATAGACTTAATTTAGCACGGCACCATAGA
The DNA here is from genome assembly GCA_030015415.1 of Cynopterus sphinx. Taxonomy (NCBI): domain Eukaryota; kingdom Metazoa; phylum Chordata; class Mammalia; order Chiroptera; family Pteropodidae; genus Cynopterus; species Cynopterus sphinx. Next base: position 22,682,807 of record CM057380.1, read on the forward strand.
CAGCCGGAACAAATATAATTACATATTGGTTACTACATGGAAAAAGACTCCTTAAGAGTCAGACTGTTTCTGTGTAGCATTTCTATTTTGGTCACTTATTTACCTCATGACTACTTTGTAAAGTAAATGGAACCAAAGTGGCAAAAACATTGGAATTAGCACTGTGGTAATTCTGTATAAACAAGTTCACATAATCTAGCTTTGAAAGCCTGAGGACGGTCTGATTAAAAAATAATAATAATAAAATGGTTTTTAACAAAAAACATGTTGTTATTGAGGATTTTTTATGATTTGGCAATGAATTATTCAATGCCCAAAAGAGCATAGTGAAAATAAGGTGAATAATTTTCAAAGGCATCTACATTCAGCATATCCTGTAACAATGACCCTTTAGCTATCATTTGACTTTATTAAGCACAAAGCTATTAAAAGACATCATCACAATATTCACCTTATAATCATAACATCAATCTTGAACAATGTTTTATAATCTATTTAATAATAATCTTTAGACATTTAAACAAATAAATATTCCCCAAAATTAGAATCATTCATTTTTAACACCCAAACCCCGAAGCTTAAGGAAAATCAGAGGAGACTTGGAAATTTTTAATTTAGGTGGTAGAACTAAAGGAAATAGAAAATATGCTGCTACTTCACATTTCCCTTTTTTAAGGCTATCTTGGGCAATCAGCTTATAAAACTTACCATATCTGCATTCTATTATTCCATTACAGAACAAAAAGTAGAAAGGAAAGCTTTCCCTAGAGAGAGAAAAAGGATTAATAAAGTATTAATAAGTTCTGGAAACTGAATATCTATAGAGAAATGTGGGTATTTCAAGTTGGAAAAATGTGTGAGTTTCAAGACTTAGTGCCAAGTCCCGTGTCATTAGTGTCATCTACTGTAAACATCATTCATGAGCTATAATACTGGCACCTCCTCAAGCACATACACACAGTATTTTGAGGTCAACTGGTACATGAAAGAAATATAAGCTTTAGAGTCAGACAGTCCAGAATCAAATTTTGGCTCCATAACTTACTAGCTATGTGACTTAAGCAGAGTTCAGGCTCTTCACCTACACAAAGGAGTTCATAGCCACTGCTGAAGGTTGTTTGTTAAAATTAAATGAGATACTATATGAGGCACATAACACAAATTTCTCTCTTCTTTGGAAAAGTGGTATAACTGCAGCCTGGGAAATGACAGTTCCCAGCAGTAGAGGGTTAATAAAGAGAAGTTATTCTAAGCTACTGGTTCAAGGATAGGCATCCTGTCCCAGACAGCCCATCAGCCCCACTAATGGGATTTAAAACAGTTGTTGCTTCTTCCTCAGTCGTGTAATGATTTCTGGACAGCCTGAGAGGCCCATTATCTGCAGTCCCTACTTCTGCTCTGTCTGGTGATAATGACTTCTTAGCACAACAACAGGGCCGCGGTCTTCCACTTCCTGCTGCACCACTGAGCAAAGGACCCTTGTTGAAGTCAAAGACAAATTGTCATCCCACCACAGAAGCAGATGGTCTGTGAAATGCTGCCCACTGACTACCGCAAGAGCTCCCAGAGAGTTGTCCTCTAAGGCAAGGGTACCCTCTGAGGGGTTTCCTGGGAGAATGTGAATATGATAGATGAGTGCATTCTGGTGAGAAAGTGAGATCCCAGCATCCGCAGAGGGCCTCTGAGGTTAATGTCCAGGTGCCAGGAACCTCCCCAGCCTCTGACTTGCAGTCTCATCTCACTCAGTTCTTACAACCGGCAGGGCCCAAGGGCAAACAAACAAAAAGCCACTGTGTAAAAAAAAGTCACATAACTCTGCTTTAAAAAATCAATGTCCAGATGCAATAATTGACTAAAGTTCCCATTAACATATTTTTTTTTATTCTTTGTATTCTTGATCTTACTGTTTTTACCTTGTTATATATAAGCCACCTCAATTCTGGTTTAGTAGTAGGCATGATATAAATACTAAATAAATAAAACAAATAGGATAATAAATTAAGGGCTTCTACCACGCTTGAGCAGACCCTAAAAGAATTCTTGGCATTAATCATGGAAGGTAATGCTCACTAAATTAAGGAAGATATAAAATGTTAATTCTATAGTGTGATTTGTCAAATTAACACTAATATAGGATTCCAGATGAAAGGAAAAGGAAGTAGTTGGTTGTGGTTATAAAATGAATGCAAATGTATTTTTAAAAATTAATTTGAAAGTGAGAGAAAAACTTTCTCCTACAGTTAGACAGCTACCAAAATTTTTTCTCAACCATTTACTTCAAGATAAATATCAAATTTATTAAATATTATTTCATGCTTTAATAAACAAATGTGTATAATTCGAAAATATTTATCTGGTGAAACTGAAAGTCATGCCAAATGCTTATTGAGTTTAAATATATACTGTCAAAGCCATTTGAAAAGCAATCTGACATTATATTTTAAGTACACAAAAATGTTTATTCGTATTATCCCATTTCTGGAAATCTATCCTAAAGAAACAGTCCCAAATTCATGAAAAAATATGCAAAAAGACACAACAGAAAAAAATGAAAACAAGCTAAAAATGTACTATTATAAGGAAATAAATATATAAATAATGGCATGGTTCTATGATGAAATTTTTAGTGACGTAGCAAAAGATAACTGAAAATAAGTAGAATTTAAAGTGTCTATAAAACCAGAGGAAAGGTAGATAAGAGGAGGGAATTTAAAAAATTTCTCCGATTAAAAAGTAAATTAAATAAATTAAAATAAATAAGTAAATAAAAATAAAGTGTCTACATAGTATAAGATCAAATATGTAAAACAGACAGAAGTATAAAAGTTGCTAATAGTAGTTAGAGTTAGAGGTCATTTTAATTATATTATGCATATTTTTCCAAAATTTCCAAGTTGTCTCTGAGTATATATTGTATTTATAATATGGAAAAATAATATATCTTATATGTGAAATATAAATGAATGGGGTTAATTTGCAAAGAAAAAACTCACTGATTGACATAACTTGAGCAACCTTGTCATCAGGCATCCTAGATCCAGAAGAGAGTGGCTCAGCAGAGGAGAAAGAAATAAGCCAGGAGTATGAGTGGTCTGTTTAGAAGGACTGGTTGGAGAAATGGCCCCAAAGTGGATGGTCAGCCACAAATCACTGGGTCCCCACGTCAGGGTGAACTGAAGTGCAAACCATAGACCTACAACATTTCTCAGAGCCTGACTACAACCAGAAAACAAATCAAACAATTAAAACTGACCAGAAATGACACAGATTATAGAATTAGAAAATGAAAACATTAAAAGTTATTATAACTACATTTAGTGTGTTTTAGAAACTACCAGAAAAGTTGAATAAGTAGAAATGTGGAAGATATAAAAAAGCTCAAGTCAAACTTCTGGAGACCAAAACCCCCAAAAAACATTTTTGGGTACTTAAAATATAATGCCAGATTGCTTTCCAAAATGGTTTTAACAATGTACATTTAAATTCAATAAGCATTTGGTATGACTTTCAGTCTAAAAAATAAGAATGGCATGGGATTAATTGTACATTAGACATTGCAGAAAAAAGATTGGTGGACCTTGAAGACATAGCAATAAAAACTATCCAACATAAAACTTAGAAAATAAAGACTGCAAAAAGAAAAATAATAACAAACAGAGCCCCAGTTAGCTGTGGAACAACTTCAAGTGGCATACTATACATGTAACTGAAGTCCCCAAAACATGGAAAAAGAATGAGAGACAGAATAAAATAGCTAAAGAAATAATGACCAAAATCCTTTGAATTTGATAAAATCTATAAATGCTCAGCACCAAAGAGTTCCAAAGCAGCTCAAAAAATCCCAGCACAAGAAAATGGAAGAAAACTAAAGCAAGGTATATCATATTTAAATTGCTTAAATCCACTAATAAAGATAAGGGTAAAAGGGGTCAAATATATAATGACAGAAGGAAATTTAAATTATGTGGTGAACACAAAATGCAATATATGGATGATGTATTATTGAATTGAACACTTGAAACCTATATATTTTCATTAACCAATGTTACCCCAATAAATTTAAATTTAATTTAAAAAAAATTTTAAACAGCCATATGTGAAAAGGTGAGTTTTTTTTTTTTTTAAGTCAACAGTTTAGTAATTACCAGAAGGAAAGGGGGATGGGGGAGGTAGAGAAAGGTAAATATATGGTGACGGAAGGAGATTTGACTTTGGGTGGTGATCACACAATGCAATATATAGATGATGAATTATTAAATTATACACTTGAAACCTATGTATTTGTATCAACCAATGTAGCCCAAATATTTTCAATTTTAAAAAAGCCTCAAATTTATAACCTCATCTTCTACCTTAAGAAACTAGAAAAAGAAAGGCAAATTAAACCCAAAGTAATCAGAAGCAAATAATAAAGATCAAAACAGAAATCACTGAAGCAGATAAACAGTAGAGAAAAATCAATATTTCTAATAGGCAAAAGATGTAATCAGACACTTTAACAAGACACAAAATGGCAAATGGCACATGAAAAGATGATTAATATTGTTAGTCATTAGAGAAATAAACATTAAAACCACAAAGAGACAGTACTGTAACATATCTATTAAAATATGTAAAATTAAAATTGACAGTACTAAGAGTTGGCATAGATTCAAAGCAACCAGAATTCTCATACATTGATGGTAGGAATGTAAAGTGGTACAATTACTTTGGAAAAGAGTTTGGCAGTTTCTTAAAAAATTAAACATGCAACCCAGCCATCTGTACATCTTACATAAATGCTCAAGAAATATAAAAATATATGGCCAAAGACTTGTGTATAATGTTCATAGCAGCTTTATTTGTAAAGTCAAAAACTGGAAACCCAAAAACCCATTACCAGGTGAATAGATTAAGAAATTGCAAGGTTTCCAGTCAAGATGGTGGAATAGGTAAATGCTGTGCTTGCCTCCTCTCATGACCACTTTATTAATATTTTTATTACAATTAAACTACAGAATGACCATCATTGAAAATCACCAGAAGTCTACCTCCATAAAAGTCCTACAACTAAGGACATACAGAAGATATCTTGAGACCAGTAGGAGGGGCAGAGAGGTATCATGGGTTGATCCTAACCCACGTGTGGGTTAAAAACCAAGAGGGATATCTCGGCTGCGAAGGTTCCCCTGGAGGACCCAGTCCCACACCAGATTCCCCAGCCCAAATTTCCAGTGCCAAGAAGAGAAGACCCCACAAAACCTGGAATTGAAAATCAGTAGAGATTGTGGCTGAGTGAGACAGAAGTGGCTGGAATTCCTCCCAAAGGGCCAATGCCTGGACTTACCAGCTGACCGACTCACTCTAAACTCCAGCAATGGTCAGCAGCTCAAAAGTCTCCAGGGACACATGAGAGGAACTAAATTATCTGGCCGCAGGATGAGGGCTGGAGGGGCAGTGTTCTCTCAGACAGAAGTGCTGACAGAGGCCACTCTTCCTTTGTTGAGCCCTCTCCTCATCCAGCATGCAGATGCAGGCACAGACGCAGACATAAGAGAAGAGGGTATCTGAGTCTCCATCAGCCTGGCTAACACTCTGGCGATTCTGAGACCCCACCCCACCCAACTTGCAGGCCCACTCAAGCCGCTTCCAGTGGATATTCTATACAAATAGCCTGTTTTGGCTTATGTTGCAAACTTTCCTAAAACCTCTCGAAGGTTCACAAAACCTAAACAAGCAGCATCTGACCTCGGTGTGCCCCATACCTCTTGCTGAGCAACCCCCAACCTAGCACTAGCAGCAGCCAACTTCAGTTTACAGCTTGGCCTCTTGAGATACATCCAAGCCCAGCATGGGTGGCAGCCATTTGCAGATTGCTTGTTGGCTCACATCAGGTGGCCCTGGTCAGGGTTTAGATTGTGGCTGAATTTAGTCTGCAATGAGGCCCTTCCCAGGTGGCACTGGTTTGCACAATCAGTGGCTGGCTCCCATCTGAGGCCAGAGCACCACCTGGGGACACATCCAAAGACAACACACCCAGAGGGCAGACTAAAAAGGCATCACAGCCCTGCTAAAGCAAAACCTGATCCACAGGGTTAGCCTCTGCACAACACCTTCTCCACTGTAGTCACCAGCCAGTTTTCATAACCAACTTGAGGGTCAATTCCTCTCATTGATGTGCAAACAGCAACCAAGGCTCAACTACAACAGGAGGGCACACACAACCCCTACAAGGGACACACCTGGAGTACCCACCCAGCTCAGGTGACCAGGAAGACTTTGCCACTGGGTCCCAAAGAACACCTACTACATAAGGCCATTTTACTAAGACTGGGGAACATAGCAGCCCTGCCTAATACATAGAAACAAACACAGAAAGTCAGCCAAAATAAGGAGACTAAAAAACATGTCCCAAATGAAAAACAGAACAAAACTCTAGAAAAAGAAGCAAACAAAATGGAGACAATTAATCTGCCAGATGCAGAGTTCAAAACACTAGTTATAAGGATACTCAATGAACATAGGAGAAGAGTAGATGAACTCAATGAGAACTTTAACAGAGACAAAAAACATAAAAATGGAAATAGAAAACATAAAAAAAGAACCAGTCAGAAATGAAGAATACAATAACAAAAATGAAAAATACCTTAGGAGGAATCAATAGTAGATTAGACAAAGTAGAGGATCAAATCAGCGATTTAAAAGTTAAGGTTGCAGAAAACACCTAATCAGAACAGCAAAGAGAAAAAATGAATCCAGAGAAATGAGGATAGTTTAAAAGGCCTCTGGGACAACATTAAGAATACCAACATTCACATCATTGGGGTACCAGAAGGAGAAGAGAGAGAGAGTAAAGAGTTGAAAACCTATTTGAAGAAATAATGGCCAAAAATTTTCCTAACCTGACACATAAGGAATAAACATACAAGCCCAAGAAGAGCACAGATTCCCAAACAAAATGAACCCAAAAAGGTTCACACCTAGACCTATGATAATTAAAATGACAAAAATAAAAGACAAAGAGAGAATCTTAGAAGCATCCAGAGAAAAGCAGTTAGTTAACTACAAGAGAGCTCCCATAAGACTGTCAACTGATTTCTCAATAGAAACTTTGCAGGCCATAAGAGATTGACACAAAATATGCAAAGCGATGAAAAGCAAGGACCTACGACCAAGAGTACTCTACCCAGGAAAGCTATCATTTAAAGTTGAAGGACAGTTAAAGAGCTTTCCAGACAAAAAAAAAAAAAAAAAGCTAAAGGAGTTCATCACCAACAAACCAGTATTGCAGAAAATGTTGAAGAGACTTCTTCAAGAATAAACATAAAAGATAAATAAATAATAAAATGGCAAAACTACATACCTATTAACAATTACTTTGAATGTAAATGGATTAGGTGCTTCAATAAAAAGATAGAGTGGCTGAATGGATGAAAAAACAAGACCTTATATATGGGGCCTACAAGAGACTCACTTCAGACTGAAAGATACATGCATACTGAAAGGGATGAAAAAAGATGTTTTCTGAAAATGGAAACAAACAAACCGAAAGAGCTAGGGTTGCAATACTTATACCAGACAAAACAAACTTTAAAACAAAGGCTCTATCAAGAGACAAAGAAACACCCAGTAATCCCACTTCTGGGTATTTATTCGAAGAAACACAAAACACTACTTCAAAGGGACATGTGAATCCATTTGTTCATTGTAGCATTATTTACAATAGTTGAAATATGGAGGCCACTTGGGTGTCTATCAATAGATGAATGAATAAAGAGGTAGTAAGTATATATATAATGAAATATTACTCAGCCAGGAAAAAGAATGAAATCTTTTTATCTGCAATAATATGGATACTCCTAGAAGGTATTTTGCTGAGTAGAGTAAATCAGGCAGAGAAAGACAAATTCCACATGATTTTGCTTACATGTGGAATCTAAAATATGAAATACACAAACAAAACAGAAGCAAACTCATAAATACAGAGAACATTTTGATGGTTGCCAAATGGGAGGGGGCTTGGGGGAGATGGGTAATTAAAAAATTAAAAATTTAAAAAATGAAATACAAGTTATTAGTTACAAAATAGTCATGGGGATAAAAAGTATAGCATAAGGAATATAGTCAATAATGTTATAGTAACTCTACATAATGTCAGGTGGTTACTAGATTTAACTGGGTGATTCTTGGTAAGTTATATAAATGTCTAATTACTATGTTGTATACCTGAACTAATATAATATTGTGTGTCAAATTAATCGAAAAATAAAAAGTTATTTTAAAAAAATTATACACTCTGTGTATATGGCCATGCCACCCTAAACAATTCTGATTCTGTCTGATCTCAAAAGCTAAGCAGGGTTGGGCCTGGTTAGTACTTGAATGAGAGACTACCTAGGAAGATCAGGTGCTATAGGCATAAAAAAATAAATAAAAAATGAGGGATTGTAAGCTGACAAGGTCCTTGCAATCTGTGAGGTCATACAAGGGTTGCCTCGCCTAAAAATATATGTATGTATATATGCTATCTGTATAATGGAATATTACTTAGCAATAAAAAGAACAAAACACTAATGTACAAAACAGCACAGATAAATATCGAATAATATGAAGTGAAAAAACCTAAACCACCAAAAAAATGAATACATACTGTATGATTCAATTTTAATAACATATTAGAAAATAAAAATGACTCCATGGCCACAGAAAACTGAAAGAGGTTGTCTGAGGATGGGGTGGGGCATAGAGAAGCAAGAGGGGGCATTACAAAGGAATAAGGAATCTTTGACAGTGGATATGTTTATTATTTGATTGTAGTGATCACAAGTGTGCACACATGTCAAAAATTATCAAATTATATTCTATAAATAGGGGCAGTTTATTTTATATCAATTATACTTCAGTTAAGATTTTTATTTATAACCCAAAAAATGGAACATTTGGAACATTACCCAAAAAGGACAACTTTGGTGAAGTGCTATAGGTGTGGGAGGAGGGAGTGGCAAGAAAACCTAAAAATGTCATAGAGGATAAGCAAATCAGAGAGTGCCTATGAAGCAGAATCCTGGCAGACAGACTACCTACTTAACAATTTTGCCTGAGCAGCAGAGTACACCATCAGTGGATGAATCCAAAAGTCAAGTTCAGTTAAAGGTTGTACTTAATTACAGTCATATTTTTTTCGGCCCGTTGGATTTCTTCGGCCTCTAATGCGATGCTGACTTGTCTGATTGTTAAATCACATCGAAACCTAGGATGATGACACTGGCCAAAAAAAGAAGAAAAAATGGACTTGCAACTACACCCAGATGCAAACATGATTACGTTTGTTTCCTAAGATTCAAAAAGAAAAAAAGGTGACTGGCTTTTCCCACGAGCTTTCAAAAGTATAGAATTGTTGACACTTGTATAAATACGGAAGAAAGGAAGGAAGAGACAAAAGCACACAAAGAAAATGACTGGAGGTTGACTTTATTTTATAACACAAGGAATAGAAATCACGCGTTGTCTGATAGAGAACCACAAGAACATAATATAAAATTTAAACTTTCAACTATGTCCGAAATCTATAAAGCTGCAATCAGATCTCCTATTGGCAAGCCACAAGTACTTTGTGTGACACAGGAACAGGCAAAACAATCCTTCAAAATTCGAATACTGGGCCTGGATGCTGATGTAATAGAGAACAATGATTAAACTTTCAATCAAACAGATTTTTTAAATATGTTGCATGTCATAGCCAGAGATTTCAAATCCAAGACAAAATCTGGTGTTAGTTACAACAGAGATGAATTGGGTGGTCTTTTAGTACACAGATGATCACAAAATCAGCATAATGTGGAAATCAATTCAAGGACTCTTTTCTTCATCTCAGCTCATGAAGATTCCAAATTAATAAAAGCGATGTTATAGATTTATGAGCCATGGCCCTGCAAAGCGTTTTATGCTGTTTTCCAAGTTATTTACCATGTTTCAAAGCAAAATCATTTAATATGAACTTCATTCTCTAACTATACCTAAATATCTTTACTTTTTAAACAATTGAATTCTTGATTATTTTTTCCAGATGCACAGGGCTTCAAAAAAAATAAATAAATAAAACTGGGTAAATTTCATCCCCGAACCATCTGGAGAGCCAGAGAAATGGGGCTGGTCTCAGTGCCAGCTCTCTCTAGAGTCTACTTTATGCTCACTCACATCCAATTGAATATCCCTCCCTGTATAGGAACATTTAATTGAAATATTACGAGCTGCCACGTGATCACTTTCTTCTAAAGTTTTGTTTCCAGGGAAAGTTCTGCAATTGAATGATGTAGGATGCTTATCAGAAAAATGAAAGCACAGTGTGATTTTCTTTATGTTACAACCACCAGGAACTAAATCCAAATTTCTTGCCTGACTATCATAATCTGTTTAGCCTTGGTGCCTAAAATGAAGGCAACTTTCTCCTTCTGAAATATGACCTCTGTTTCTGAGCAGGTATTCTATTCCAATATGCAAGCCACATTTTAGAACTAGATAAAATGTGTAACTAAAGTTAATGTAATTGAGAGACAAATATTAAATGTCATTACATGTTTATAAACTACAGCAGCTTTCATCCATCCTACAAGTATTTTATGCTCATTATTAATATGTCAGGCTCTGCACTAATGGCTCATATATGGAGATGAAAAAAACTCAGTTCCCATGTCAAAGGACTTATAGGCTAGTGGGGGAAACAGACAAGAAAAGTGAAATTTCTCTGAATGGTTGCAAAGCCCTACAAGAAGGAAAGAGTTTTAGAGATTCAAATATTTCATCTAAAGCCTAACTCCTTAGGAAGATAGTTATTATAAGTGACAGCATCCTTCTGCTTTGTCCTTCAATTATTTCTCCATTCTTAACACTCCCTTCTAGTCAACGTCTATTCACCTCTCATATGAAGACAGTGGCCTCAATTTCAAATATTCTGGCACAATCATCAGGTCTTATACCCCATGATATGCCCCATGTTTCAGAATGCAATCATGAAATACATTTCTTCCTACCCGCACATCCTGGCTCAAGCTGCCCTCCATCCAAAAAGCATTTCAACCTCATCCATCCAAATCTTAAATAACCTTCAAGGCTCAGAGCAGGTACCATTTTTTTCTGTTGCTACAATGGCCTGTCTATTCTCTGAACTGACACACATGAGAATTTAGATCCACTTTTACCTCCAGTTGTGTCCTGTATTTTAGGTTTACCCCGTCAACTAAACTCTTTAAGTTCCTTCAAGAACCATGTCTCTGGTAATGCTGAAAACACAGCAGATGCTTGAAAATTTATAGATTAATCCTAATTTATATGGAAATCGAGGCCAAGTGAGACAAAATTTTCTCAAAGTAGCAGGGTTAAATAATAAATACACATTAATTACTACTATTCATCATGTACCAACATGTGAGGTTCTGTGTTACTCAATATTAGAGAAAAAATAGATTCCGGTTTCTCTAGTTTTTAAGAAAGCACTTATATGTTTCCCTCAAATCGACCATATTAATATCATGTTTTATTTGTCAGATATCTACTTTGTGCCAAGAGCTGTATATCAGCTATTTTACTTAATTTTTATGAAACTATATGTAGTAAGTATGATTATCATCCCTCAAAAATATTAAAAAACTTATCCAGTCTTCAAATCTTTTGTTCTTCCCCACTCTGCACCACCTATGAATTCCCCTCCACACACCAAAAAATCCATTCTTACATCAACTCATTAATTAATAAAAAGTGTATGAGACCTGTTTATCCAATCCATAATACACCAAGTTTATACCCAGGTCCACATTATGTAGCGTCAACTGAATCGTTTGCAATTTTCCATAACATTTTAGTTCTGGAGATGTTAAACTCCCAATTTTCTAGCTTTGTAAAAATGATATAGTCAGTCACCTGAGAGAGCTAGGTTCTTTAGACAACTAAGAACTGTATTTTGTATAGTTCCCAATCCCATACCTAGAGGTCCAGACTCTAAATTATTTTACTACAACGTTGTCCGTTTGTGTGTGTGTGTGTGTGTGTGTGTGTGTGTGCGCGTGTGCGTTCGTTTTGCTTGTTTAAATAAAATGATATCATACTCTACATTTCAGCCTGAAGAGCTTATTTCTTTGTCTTTTGTCTCTGGTCAAACCACTGTATTTAATTCATTGTGCATGTTTAGAGGTAGGTTTTCCCACCACACCAAGCCATTGCAAATTTTACAAGTGGTGTAATAATTACTATTAGATCAGGGAAATTTATTATAGAATGCACTTCTTTTATACATGCACACATTTTATTAATGCAATTGGTAATTATTTACTTATTTATTATCAATAGTGCCTCAAAGTCGGTGCAATCTTAATTACTTCCTAATTATCCAGACCCCTATTTCTTCATAAAGACAGACTTGAAAACAGCAGTTCAATAGCTCAGACATTTTACAACGAACATTGATTTCTCCTCCCTCCTCATTTATTGATGGGCCATTCTCTCTTGTATTTTTTTCCTTGATAAAGTTGTAAATGACTCTGCTTATTTTATTTAATTCTTTCAGTTACCATGAGCTCACTTGGCCTATTTATTTCCTTTGCCTCTTCTGGCTGTACTCATTCTGCTGAGATTCTCTGATTTGAATCCTTCCCTGTGATCCATTTTCAGTAAATGTTCCCTTCACCTTTAAACTTTAATGTTTCATAGCCTATAAATTCTGTGCCCCTCCTTCCACAAAATTGTGCTACAAAACAATCATCCTCACCTCATGCCAACATACACAGTATTGTTTTTGAATTGTCCCCCTTTTGTAGCTTTAATATACCTGAAAGTTGAGGATACAATATCGCTTACATTTCTACACACACACAAAACAGACTCCTCGATGAATAGCATATGTATTTACCTCCAGTAGCCTGGGGAAAACAGAAACAATCAGAATAATTCTATAAATAGAAGCTTCATTAGTTCAATCTTTTCAAAATTTCCACAAACATAAGCCATTCTGCCCAAGGTAAAATTCTCTTCAATGATTTGCTCTGTCCATAGCCCAAGATCCTTATTTATCCTCCATTCTCATTCTAAGCTCCAAAATGCGCTGCAAACTGTGGGTAATCTCTGCCTGGGGAACCAGAGAGGAAGATAACCTTTCCTCTAAATAGTGGAGAACATTTCTTACTAACATCTACACCTCAGGTGATAATTTTTTGGTATATTCTTTTCCTTTCTGAAAGTGATCTTTATCTTGCTTCTAAGCATTCTAGAATATTAAAGACATAAACAAAAAAACTATCATTTTAAACTTAACCCATGGCACGAGACATGATGAAGAATAGTCTTGTATCTGTTTCCTATTGCTCCTATAACAAATAACCATAAACTTGATGGCTTAAAGCAACACAAATTTTACCGTACGGTTCTGAAGGTCAGAAGTCTGAAATGGGTCTCACTGGACTAAACTTAAAGGGCAACAGGGCCACATTTTTTTCTAGAGGCTCCAGGTAGAAAAGAATTATTTCTTTACCTTTCCCAGTTTCTAGAAGCTTCCCACAGTTTTGGCCCCTCACCCCCTTCTATCTACAAAGCCAGCAGCAGGTAGATGAGTCTTTTTCATGTTGCATCACTCTGATACTGACTCTCCTGCCATCTTTTACCTATAAGGACCCTTGGGCCACTTGGATAATCCAGGATAATCTTCTCATCTCTAAATCAGCTGATTAGCAAATTTAATTCCTCCTTACCCTATAACGACATATTCACAGTTCTGAGAGTTAAGACATGGACATCTGGGGATGGGGAAACATTATTCTCCTTATCACAATATTATGAATAAATTTAGGTTTATTTAAAAAAAAATAAAAGAACTTGCATTTTCAAATGAATGTTATACTCTTTAAAATAGACACTTGGGAAGACCCCACACTTACTCTAATCATGCTACAAGTGTCAGAGGGATTCTTTTTTGGATGCAGAATTGGCCTTGACATGCTGCATACCTCTTTTTAGGCAATTCCAAGCCCAGCACTAGTGGCAGCTGGCCTCAGTTCAAAGCTTAGCTTTACCTTTAAGTCCAGTACCAGTATCAACCATCTGTAGATCACTTTGTAGTTCATACCAAGTAGTCCTAGGAAGGGCACACACAGTAGATGACCTTGGCCTGCAACAGAGCCCCTCTCAAAGATCCCAGAACCAACATTTCCAGTGGCTGGCTTCCGACCACACAAGAGCACCGAAACAGAAAATGATTCAAATGTTCATCAAAGTAAAATGAGTATATTATGTCATTTTATAATAGAATAATAGACAGCAATGAAAAAAAACTACTATATATACAACATAATAGATTGTCATAGACATAATATTGAGCAAAAAAAGCCAGACACACACACACACACACACACACACACACGCACACAATCATATGGTTTTGTTTATATTAATCAAGAGACGGTACAAGAGAACCTGCTGAGTTCTAGAACTTTTCCATATCCTTATTTGGGGTTACACATCTAGCTGTGCTCCACTGTAAGTTTAGCTTCAATAAAGTAGTTAAAAAAAAAAAAGGAAAACTGTTATTTAGGATCTTTGCATCTATGTTCACAGGTAAAAGGGGCAATAATTTTCTTCTCTTATTTTATCTTGCCTCGTTTGGGCATCAAGATCAGACTAGCTTCAGAACATGAGCTGGGTGCTTTTTACCCTTTAAATGTTTTCTAAACCATGGAAGAACCTTGCAGAATCATTATCAGGAGCAATTAAATAATATAAGAGTATATGTTGAATAATGCATAACCTCGAAACATATAAGGAAGTATTCTCTTATCATTACCATTGCATTTCAATTCTTCTCTTATATATGTCAATATCCATCTGAACTGTTTACTTTACATTGGAAATAATTTCTGTTTAGCTTCAATAAGTACAACCCTGAAGATTCTGAATTAGTTTTGCTTGGAAAAAGAGTAAAAAAGGATGTCAAAATCAAGAACAGATAATAGAAGTCAACATAGAGATATGGATCAAGTTCTGAAAGTGGTTTGGTAAAAATAAATGAGAACTCACCTGTACTTGACTTTTAGACTAAAAAGAAATATTAAATAAGTGATTTTCTATTTCAATATTCTTTCATCATGGCCCATTTGCTGCTCTCTAAATTGCCTTTAATATGAAAGATGAAATCATTTCAAAACGTTTGTGTTGAACACTGAAATGATGACATAGATGCCTTGTTTAATAATTCTGGTGTATTTTTCTAAGTCCTAAAAAAATAAATGTAGTGTTTAAATATAATTATAATGAGTGAAAAATTCACCACACTTTTTAAAAATTTTAGCTACTCTAAGGCTTGAGACTTGAGTGGCAAACTTCCAGGGAAAGTGTTAGAAGAATTGGCAAGGAGAGCTGCTAGGGTAGTGCCAGGAGTTTTCACATTACACTTAATCACAAGAAAACCCCAGTGAGGAAAATATTATCCCCATTTAATTATAAGGAAACAGATCAGAGGTTAAGTAACATGTGAATAATCATATGACTAGGAGACTCTCACTCCAGCACTTGAATCAAGGTCTCTCCTCCTCCAAGGACCCTCTTTCCACTTACACAAACCAGGGTGGGCAGAGGTTCCCACTCCATTTGAAATTGAACTGGAGAAAATTGAAAAGTGACTCACAATAATCACAGACATAAGACATTAGCTGCAACAGGCACATTTGAATGTCATCTGAACATCTTGTGGTTTTGAAGAATTATCCCTTTTCCCAGGACGAGCAAAGTCCAAGCCCATTACATGCCATACATCTTCCAGAAGACATAAATATTTTCCCTTGTTTCTTCATTTCTCTCACTTGTCAGACATAATGAAAACAGAACAGCTTACCAACAGGTGTTGGTTTCTCTTTTTTCAATAGACTATTAAAGCTTAATTACATGACAATTATAAAACTATTAAAATTTAAAGAATGAAAAAAAGTTCAATGTTTTCAATACATTCACAAAAAACACAGGTAAATCAGAGAGATGGGCAGGGAAAGGACAGTTGTTTAATGGAAACGTCCATACAACAATAAATCACTAAGTGCCCAATTTTCAGACTCCTCGGTGAGGTAGCTCCATCAAGTCACTTCCAGTCTGTCCACAACAACACTACACCAGGGTGGTTGGTCTAGACTCTAGAGCAGTCAGAGCTACTGGTTAAAGACAATGCAGTCATGGTATGGCCCTAGGTCAATCACAGGGCTGTATGGGAGCTCAGCCCTGGGAACTCTTTGCCTGATCAGAACACAAATCATTTAGCAATCATTATCCTAATTACTGCTAAATTATTGTTCTTCTGGGGGACAGAAAGGAGGCCTATTTTTGCACTCTGATTTCACTGCATTTTCCAAGATGACTATTTAAATTTATAGAATAAATCATTTCTTTTCTCACAATTGTCTCAGAGAAACCAAGCCTTGCCTGGTAACTTTTAATTCTAGTTCTCTATTCTTAACTTTTCAGTGGCTTTGGGCAAGGCATTGAAGTGCATAATGCCTTAATTCCTCAAGTCACTAAACAGCAATAAGATACCTGCTCTCCTTGGGCTTTAGACTGATTACTTAAAGATTGCTAAACTCTATGAAAAAGAAATAGCTGAGGGGTAAAAAAATCATCTTTAGGGGAAGGCAAAATGTAAACAGCATCTTTGAGTCTTATTGGCCTCTTTCCATTTATTCTGAACTTCTCTCAGCTCTTCAAAGTCACTGAATTCCTTCCCACCTCAGCTCCTGCTCACCCCTGGATCACTATGCATCTTATCTCTGCTCCATACCCCCTAATTAACTCTTACACATCCGTACATGTCAGTTTAAGTATCTCTTCCTGAGGAAAGCTTCATAAAGGGAAGGACAGTGTCTATCTTGGTCACCACTGTATGGCCAATGCCTAGCACAGCACCTGACTGACATATGAAAAAGCTCAGTCAGCATTTTGTTTGTTTGTTTGTTTGTTTGTTTGTTTGTTTAATTTATGTGGATTCTTGGGCGATTCATTTAATCACTCTGTGCTTTGGTTTTCTCATTTGCAAAATAAATAGATAAAATAAATCATTTCTAACATCCCTTCAGTGCTAATATACTGGGATTATAATTTGGGGACCAAGTTCTCATTCCATCCACCTATTATGAGACCTTCAGCAAGTTTCCTAATCTCTCCAAGTTTATTGCCACATTCATGAATTGGGAATAATACTACCTCAAAAAAATACTCTGAGGATTACACAAGATAAACATGTGAATGTATACAGAACAACAGCTAACTTATAGTTAGCACTTGAGACAAAAACTTCTCTCCCCCAGTCTTCTCTGCCTCCATACAATGGAGTATGAAGAAGCAATAAAAAAGACTGAGGAAGATCTATATAAATTGCTATGGATGGGATCTCAAAGATACATGGTTAAGTGAAAAACACAAAATACAAAACAATGTTTGCAGAATATTGCTATTTTTACAATAAGAAGTAAATGTCCAGATAAATAGCTATTTCTTTATACTTTCAAAAAGAAACAATGGTAGGATAAACCAAAAACTAGTAAAATTAATGTAATAGTTATTTCTATAGGGACCAAACCAATAGGGTGAAGGAGATAGGCATGAAAGCTAGAGTCATGTCTCTGAAAGAAAATTATTTGATAATTTTTACTTTGGCATATGTAATTGTTTTACACAGTGAAAAATAATCAAAAAGAGAAAAAAAATTCCTAAAACTTGAAACAAACTGGAAAGAAATGAGGCTAACTTCTTTATTATGGTAAAACATATGTAACATAAAACTTAACCATTTTTACTATTTTTACCATTTTTGAATATACAGTTCAGTGGCATCTATCACCACTATCCATCTCTAGAACTTTTTCATCATCCAAACTGAAACTGTACCCAGTACATAAAACTCCCCACTTCTCCTCCCCCAGTTGCTGGTAACCACTATATACTTTCTGTCTCCATGAATTTGACTACTCTAGTTTCCTCATATGAGCAGAATCTTTCAGTAATTGTCCTTTTGTGGCTAACTTATTTCACCTAGCCTAATCTCTTCAAAAGTTATCCATGGTACCATATGTCAGAACTCCATTTCTTTTTAAGATTGAATAATATTCCATTGTATGTATATACTACATTTTGTTTATCTCTATTTACCATCGATGGACACTTGGGTTGTTCTCCCTTTTGTCTATTGTAAATAATACTATTGTAAATAAACAAAAGTGTACAAGTAACTGTTCAAGTCTTTGTTTTCAACTTTTGGGAGTATATATCCAGAAGTAGATTTGCTGCAATTGAAGCTAACATTTAACCAAGCTGGTCACATTTAACCAAGCACTCAGGGAATAATTACTTCAACTAACTTGAAAACAAAATCACTGCATTTTTACTTTATCTCCCTAGAGGGATATATCCTAAGAATAAAAGAATAGAAAAAAATTTAATAAGAAATTATATTAAATATAAATCAAATAAGGAAATGAAAAATAAAATAAATAATTATATCTGTGTCATTAGAAACCAAAATTTTCATCATAAAACAAAAGAAGTGGCAACATAAAATCAAAGAATATAATTGAAAATGCAGTCATCTTAAATTTTTCTCTTTTAAAAAAGAACACATATTCCTGTCTACTGAGAAGGCCTAGAAGCAATACGAATCCAGAAGCAATGAGCCTTCCTAGTGCCTAGCCTATGGTCTCTAAATACCATTTTCACCTAAAAGGCACCAGGGCTCCTTGGAAAGATGGCTGATTCCAGCTCAGGGCATAAGATACTCAAAATGATCTTGGAATGTTTTGTTATACCAGGGAGCAAGGAAGTTATCACAGAATACTAGAGTCATATCAAAAGAATACAGGAACCTATGTGAAGGGAATGACTAAGGACGGGGAAATTTGAACACCTAAAAGAATAAGAACTACAGTGGATTGTTCCATCAACATTTTAAATTCCTAAATTCAAAATAATACCCAAAAAAGAAAGAAACCTCATTGGTCTCTTTGTATCAACTTATTATTTTGAACATTGGTAAAAGGAAATAATTATGTATATAATGTAACTTAACTCAACAAACTGTTTTTAGGATAACCAAACAGTTAACAAGAGGCAGTTCTTTATTATAAAAAAAAATTTTTCAGTAGTAAAAACAAAAGAAATGATAGAATTTTTGAATGACATATTTTATGATTCATTATGAAATAATGTTCATCACACATTATTAGGTAAATGGTTGATGGAAATTTTTCCAATGGCTGTATCAGGCTGACAACACCTGAACCTACTAATCAATCTTATCATCTGTAGTGGGTGATACAAGAGAAAGCACACAGCACCACCTGTGAAGCATTCTTCCTGAACAATTGAACTCTAGTCAAACCCAGTTTCTTCAGCAAATAATTGACATTTAGGGAGGGGTTTGTGGATCCATAGAATAGAGCCATAAATGACCTGTCAAACAAATACAATGTGTGAGCCTTTAGGATTTTGATTCAAACAAAGCAACTATAAAAGCAACTTTCTGAGACAATTGGTAAAATTTAAACATGGACCAGGCATTAAATTATGGTTATTTTCTTAGATATAGCAATGGTACTGTTGTTGAATTTGAGGGGGAAACTTTTATCTATTAATGACACTGAAGTATTTACACATGAAATGATATAATGTCTGGGATTTGCTTTAAAATACTACAACCAAACAAAAAGTTATGGGGTATGGGGTATGGGGAAATAGGTGAAAAAGATTGTCGTAATGTTGTTTAATTATTGAAACTGGGTAATGGGCCATTCAGATTTATTTCATCATACAATTCTTTCTACTTTTACATGTGGTGGAAATTTTTATAAAAAGTAAAAATAAATGAATTAAAATAAATGAAAAGCATCTTGTTTATTTGGAGAGACCAAAAAACAGAAGTTTAAAGAAGTTGTTGAATTAAAATTATTAGATTTCCAAATTCTAACTTCAGTGTATTATATATTGATAACAAATATGTGCAAACCAGCTCAGCTTTTTTCAGAATAGAAAAGGTTATAAGAAAGAAAGGAGGAAAGAAAGAAAGAAAGAAAGAAAGAGAGAGAGAGAGAGAGAGAGAGAGAGAGAGAGAAGAAGAAGAAGAAGAAGAAGAAGAAGAAGAAGAAGAAGAAGAAGAAGAAAGAAAGAAAGAAAGAAAGAAAGAAAGAAAGAAAGAAAGAAAGAAAGAAAGAAAGAAAGAAAGAAAGAAAGAAAGAAAGAAAAAGAGAGAGAGAGAGAGAGAGAGGGAGGGAGGGAGGGAGGGAGGGAGGGAGGGAAGGAAGGAAGGAAGGAAGGAAGGAAGGAAGGAAGGGGAGGAGGACAAGGAGGAAGGGAGGGCGTGAGGGAGGGTGGGAGGAAGGAAGAAGAAAAAAAGAAAGGTGGCTATGACCAGAATCTGGACCTCAGTTTTCAAGTTCAAGAACTCTGTTTCATCAGCTAAAAAAAAAAAAAAATGTTATTCCTTCCCAGGGACCAGATACCCAAAAAGGACCCCCTTTGTGCTAGATTTCAGGTCCCATGAAAAGCTAATTGATAAAGTTAGAATGCAAATTACACCAAATCCTTCAATATTAGGTCACAGACTTTTATAAATCTTGATGAATTGTTCCTATCTTCCTGGCTAGTGCTCATTTGTAGAAAACAGACCTTCACAGCCCACACATAGTCAGTCTTCTAGGTTAGCCCTGAAGAAACTCCAAAGCATTTTCTATACTTTATTTCCATTTGCATTTATCATCATATCACAATTACTATTAAGCATACTTTTTAATGCATTACAATTCCCAAATTTGCTATTTATTTTCCACTGCTTATATTGTATATTGGTTTCCCTTTGTGGTTTAACAGTTATAATCAAATTTAATGCATTTTTTAAATTTAATTAATATGACACCATCATTTTGTCCGAAGACTCAATAAAAATTTGAGTAGGCCCATGTTTCTGCCACTCAGTATCTTCAAACTAGTGTATGAATTTATAGATGGCCTGACTAGTAAGTTAAATATTTTATGAAGTGAATTGTGGTAAAATTTCTACTTCATTCTAGGTTCTCTAATGGTTCTGGAATATTAGGCTAGAAATAGTCCCTCCCATAAAGCAGACTAAGTTTTTTCAGACTAAAGGAAAGTCACATTTTCCATATGCGAAAAATATCCTAAATGAAAATGATCTATTTAAAATCCAGGTAACTAGACAAATGTTTTATAAACACTGTCAAATAAATTTAGTCTGTATTGTTTCTCACTGCAGTCAACAAGGCCTTCTCCTTCTCTTTCTCCTCTCTCTCTTCTTTCTCTGTCTCCTTCTTCTCTTCAAACTACACATACTAGCAAAATAACAGCCAGAAAACAACAGAGAAGTCAAAGGTCATCAAAAACGAGAGAAGCATGACAAATCCTCCATGATAGAAATTTTAGCAAAGTAAAACTAGAATAAAAATTTGAGATTGCTTGTGACATTTGTTATGTCACAGTCTAAAGGGCAGGATTTAATTTTATGTTATACTTAAATTTACAGTAAAATTCAAAACCCAAAGGAAAAAATAAATAATTTTATTCAAAAATTATTTGACTCTTTCAGCAATGTGAATATATATATGTGTATATATATTTATGCATAAGGTTATTCAAAGTATCACTGTAACTGCAAAATATTGGAAACAGGTTAACCATCCATATAAAAAGAATGGTTGAATTATAACATAGTTACACAATGAACTACTAAAAAGAATGAGGAAAATCTTTATACACTGATGTGGTGGAATTTCTAGGACAATATTGTTAAGTTAAAAAATGTAAAAAGAGTATAATACGATATCTTTATTAAAAGGAAGAGGAGATAAGAAATTATGCATGTCTCTGCTCATTTGTTGAAAAGAAACACAAGTAGGATAAGTCAGAGATCACTAAGATTGGTTAACCACAAGGAAAAGGAGCAAATAGGATAAAATAATAAAAAGAACAGGCAGGATAGAAATGTTACTATTCCAAGAATACCTTTTTGAACTGTTCTGTTTTTGAAACCACATTAATGTTTCATATGCTCAAAAAAAGAAAAAAAAAGAAAATTAACAAATATGAAAAATGAAAACTAAAAAAGTATCCATTTTTTAAATATTGTTTCCAAGAACAATATTCACTAAATATTCAGGATACAGCTTTGTTGATGTTTTTTGGAAATGTTTTCTTTAGGCTTTATAGCATATTTCTATATCTCTACCACCATGAAAACAGATTAGTAATAGTTTGGCTTTGTTATATTTAGTGAAGTAATACTTATTTATAACACAGAATCTAATTTTTTTAATGTGCATATAATTATGTACTTCCATAAGTGACATTTGAAAAGATTTGCAATTACCTCTAAATGGGCCTAAATTTGCAGATTCAAAGTAACTACCATGTTCTTGCCCTCTTATATGGACATTGTAGTCCTCGCCTCCTGCTTTATTTAATGTGCAGCCCTTTGGGACAACACTCATAATGTTCTCTCAGCTTACCCAAAAGAAATGAGAAGGTACCTCTGACATCACAGGTAACAGGATAAACTATATAAGATAGCACTAGCTGTTTTTCTCCTAATAGACCACTAATTATTCTTTCTCTCATTGCTCTGTCATCTGTCTATAAAATAATAATTCTTTTTTCAATTTTATATTTTACAAAGGGCCTCATTCAGTTTAAATTTGAAAGATTCAACTTTTAGTCCCGAATCCCTATAATGAATTTTCTCACATAAATTACATTTTTTTTAAATAGATAAATGAATGTGCCAGAACTACTAAATTATACACAGGACTTTCTAGAACTGAACTCTGATATTGAGGATCACTTTGAGACAATCTGATCCTTAGCAGATGATTGTTTTTTCCTAACAAAATATTATCACTGATAGTACAATAACAACAACATGACAAAATCATATCATCCATAAATGGACAGATAAATTCAATTATCTGTGGTAAAATGAGATGATCATCTATTTATTATAATATTAAAAATGGGATTCCAGTGAAAAATATAAACCTTTAAAATACATCTCAATTCTAAAATGTGCAGTTTATGAACTATATCATAAATCAGGAACAAAAGCAACTTATTGATTTCATTTTAAAACCATGAACTAAGGTTAAGAATTTACACAGAACGAACATGCAAATATTTTTTGCAGCATGCAGACCTCCCATGTAAACAGTCAGTAGTGTCTATTTCAAAAGATAAAGTAATAATCATCACTCATCAGAGAGCAAGGTAGTTAAGTGAGTATGGAAGCCTGACCTGAGAGGGAACCATTCACACATTACACAGCTCAGGGCCTTCCCTCTGGGACCATGTCTTTCTCAATGTCGCTTCCATTAGGAGAAGGGAAATGGCCAACTCTGGTTCAAAGAGCCATAGATTTTCCTGATGCCATTACAGCTATGGGTAACACAGCCTCATCTCTTCATTTGCTGGAATTTGGGCTTTGTACTGGACATACTGTTCATGCATTCTCCATCAGCACCTCATTTTCTCTATATATTTGTGCTTGGAAAAATGCCCTGTACTTATCTTCATTGCTACAAATGAGTAGTTGTCTTTTCTTCTCTCCCGGCCTTTAATGATTCTGAAGCTAAGTGTGTTAGTGTGGATAAGATTGTATTAAGAAAGAGTATCAATTTGAAATTTAAACCAGAAACAAAAAATTACTAGCATGAAAACTAAATACTTATATTCCAAAATGTATTAACTTTATCAACAAAAGTGTAAGTCACCCTCCAATACAACACACACACAAACAGCTCACGTTTAAAGCACATCATGAAGATTAGCATTTGTAAATTTACTACAAAACTTCATAAAAC
This sequence comes from Cynopterus sphinx, assembly GCA_030015415.1. Taxonomy (NCBI): domain Eukaryota; kingdom Metazoa; phylum Chordata; class Mammalia; order Chiroptera; family Pteropodidae; genus Cynopterus; species Cynopterus sphinx. The sequence goes on from CM057380.1 coordinate 22,706,659, forward strand.
TAATCATGTTTCCTATTGATTTACTAGAATATTAAAAATAGTGTCATAAAATAATAACTGGAGAATTAGTAAATCTCTATCACAATTATTAATGGGAAATATTGATAATAAAATATTCTAGTTGTATGCATATAATTAATGTGCTATGTTAAAATTATTCCCTTAAAAACCACTAAAAGTGAAACAATTTTATCACAAGCTTAAATATCATGATTGTCTTTCTCATACATTTCTTTTTATCATACAGTTGTAGAAAATTCTAAACTTTTTAGTACTTCAGGGAAATTTTCTACTAACTCTACCATTACATTCCAAAAAACAAAATTTTAAAAAGTTTTTTACCATTTTTTAACTTTGTATATTGCTTGGCATCAATGGACTTCCAAATATAAGATTTTTGTTACCGAAGGTAGTATCACCACCAGTGGAGGCTGTTAACACATCAACATGCTGGGGTTTTTTATGTCAGATGGTGACAGGTGACAGTTGTTGGACCTTAGAATAAACAGGAACTCCAGTGACAGCAGAGGATACACTGTAAGGGATGCAATATGTGGGATGGGAAACCAGGACCTTGCAGAAGCTCACTTAATAGAATTCTAAAATTTAGGAAACCGAGTTTTTTCATGGCTTCGCTACAGGAAATGGAAACCCCAGATTTAGATACTCACAGGTTAAAGAGAGAGTTATTAAAGTCCCACTGAACCAGGAATGGATTGAGAGCTCTTTTTCACTAGGCAATAATTTCTTTTCTATGCATTTTCTAATTCAATGTTACTTCTTTTATAGCCTTCTCCACATTAAAAAAAAATGAAAAAGTAAGAAACACTGGTGGGTAATTG